>OU015523.1:74684201-77184201 GCA_907165065.1 Caprimulgus europaeus | reverse complement strand
GTTTTATCCATATTATTTTCCTTGCTTTTTTTTTTTCCTATAGAATAGAGTCATTTAGGTTGGAAAAGACCTTTAGGATCTTCAAGTCCAACTGTAAACCTATCACTGCCAAGTCCACCACTAAACCATGTCCCTAGGCACCACATCTAGACATCTTTTAAATACCTCCAGGGATGGTGACTCCACCACTTACCTAGGCAGCCTGTTCCAATGCTTGGCAACAGTTTCAGTGATTATTTTTTTTTCCTAATTTCCAATCTAAACCTCCAGGCTAAACAACCCCCAGTCCCTCAGCCACTCCTCATAAGATTTGTGCTCCAGATCCTTCACCAGCTTCATTGCTCTTCTTTGGACACACTCTAGCACTTCAATGTCTTTCTTGTAGTGGGGGGCCCAAAAATGAAGACAGTACTCAAGGTGCAGCCTCACCAGTGCCAAATACAGGGGGATAATCACTTCCCTACTCCTGCTGGCCACACAATTTCTGATACAGGCCAGGATACTGTTGGCCTTGGCCACCTGGGCACATTGATGGCTCACATTCAGCTGGCTGTCAACCAGCACCCCTAGATCCTTTTCTGCTAGGCAGCTTTCCAGCCACTCCTCCTCAAGCCTGTAGTGTTACATGGGGTTGTTGTGACCCAAGTGCAGGACCTGGCACTTGGCCTTGTTGAACCTCATACAATTGGCCTTGGTCCATCGATCCAGCCTGTCCAGATCCCTTTTCAGAGCCTTCCTACCCTCAAGCAGATCAACTCACACCCAACTTCATGTCATCTATACACCTACTGAGGGTGCACTCAATCCCCTCATCCAGATGATCAATAAAGACATTAAACAGAACTAACCCTAGTACTGAGCCCTGGAGAAAACCACTTGTGACGGATCATCATTCTGAATACAGGGACACTAGTTTACCAGTTTGGTAGATGATTCCATACTATACATAGGCAATCAGGAAAATGTCTGTAATTTCCAATTACACTGAGATAACAGGAAGAAATGAAGCCATGCTGTATATGTTTTGTTTGCCAAACAAAATAAAAATGGTTGTTTGCCAACAAAGAGGACTGAGATTTTTCTGATCAGTTCAGAGACTTAGTCAAATGTCTTACTCTGAAAATCTCAGTGCTATTCTAAGAACTGCTATATTTTAAGTAATTATACATTCCCTCTGTATCATTCCTTTCCTTTCCAACTTGCTGCCCCAGCTTCACTATCTCCTAACCTCACACTATACCCTCACACACACAGTTCTCACAAATTCCTCTGGTTCCCTAAGACTACTGCTGCATCTGGAAAGTCAGAAGGCTGCAGCTTGAAGCAGCCAGTAGTGACAGTGGGTTCTTTAACCCAGGATGCTCCTTACAAGCACTTCTGTTTTCACCGTGTGATGTCAGCTTGCTTTGTCTCCTGCAACAATTCATTTTTTTCCCCTTCATAAAGACTTCTCACGACTTTTCATTTAATATCTTGGTGGTAATGGCAGCCTGTAGGTGTCAGAAATGCAGGACAAGAGAGGGAAGAGACTGTACTAAGTCTAAGATCTTTATTTTCATAGAAGCAGAAATAGTAAGAGACAGTAAGAGATAATGAGGTATACTCTCATCCTTGTTGCATTTCTATCTAAGCTCTGTTTTAGATATTCCCTTCCTCTCTTTGCTACTTCCCTTGTCTTATGTACATTGCTTGAGATAATAGAGTAGCAATTACAGAATAGTCTGTCTTCATAAGTAAAAAATAAATGAAATATAACTGCTCCCTGCCTCCTTTTTCCCACTTCTGAAGTGGTATGCAGAGAAAGAAGAGGAAAAAGGCAAAGATCTTTTACATCAGTTATATTTTTCCTACCTTATTTTCTTCTCCTCTTTCAAAAGTCTAGAGACCCCTGTTCAGAAGTTATGATGATAACAGAATAGGAAGATCTGACTTCTGATTTTAATTCTAAAAGTAATTTTTTTTAATGCATTGTAAAAAACTCCATAGACTGACAAAATGCTGAATAATAACACTCTGTGATAAAATGAATTCAAGCATTTCTAAAGAATACAGGAGCCTCCATTAACTTAATGGATGTTCTAAGTTTGCAGTGGCAGAAATATGATCAAAAGTGAGCTAAATCCTTGTCATTGTAAATCTATGTCACCCTACTGATGTGGTTGTGACATTACACTTTGTTACAGCAGTTGTTTTTGTCCTGTCTGAAATATCAGGAGTTCATTGAAAATTAAATCAAACAGGGAATAAGCCAATGTGAAGCAAGCTACCTTATCTTGCTTGAGTTTTGTTTATTTGTTCGTTTACTTGGTTGGTTTTTGCATCTGTTTAAAGACTAACATATTTTAGATATAGAGCCTTACCCCCAGTATTGAACAAAAAGTAAAAGACAACATTAGCCACTGCAACTGGAGATTACAGACTATAATGAAGAAATATTGGATATAACATAAATTATAAATGCTGCTAATTCTCTGTGACATTCACTCAGTGCTATGATAAATATTGAACACCTCCACATCTGCCAGAACTGGTACATTCTCCACCACTTAAGAACTCTTGATTCATATCCAGTTCAAAATGTTTTAGATCAGTTATGGTATTTGAACTGGTACTACCTAAAATGTATTCCAGCAGGCTAATATAACTAGTCTTTCAATAAGGCTGTTAGAATGGCAGGTCAAACTGAATATTCAGCGTATGCTTCCTGCAGAATAGCCGTGATTTAGTAATTATTTTTGTGTGAATAATGGCCCCCACAACTCTCCTGAGCTGAACACCATGAGCTTGCTGCAAAGCTCTTCCATGGCACTGAACCCAAACCTCACCAGTGACATCCGCATGCCCTCCACAGCCACAGTTCTAGTTTTCTCAGTTGCAGCCTGAACCAATCTGCTGGCTGTCATTGACATTTAAGCTGTGATGACTATTTTTAACACAGAGATATTTATTTCTGATTCCTTCACATCATTTTCACTCTTATAGTACAGTAATGGTATAGCCTACTTCTTAGGCTTAACAGAAATGTGTTCAAATGCATGATTGACACATGTAAGTATTCTTGTTACTTTTTCTGTAGAAAAATGAGGGCATTTTATTTTGAATTCTCAGCCATTTACTAAAATTATAAGACTACACTTGCCAACATTTTAAAATAGGTGTGAAAAATAGATTGACTTGTCATGCAGTTGGACCATTCAGCTGGTCATGAGCCATTGGTGTGATTAAGGTAGGTCTATAAGAATTGTAAGTCAGAGAAGTCCAAAGATTTCCACTTAGCTTTTTATAAACTGATTTACAGCAGGTGAAGTTATGGTTCAGCACATGAAATCACAAACTGTGAGCTATATTTCTCATCTGTTCTTATGCTTTCACTCTTTCTTGGAACCCGCACTGTCAGTATCTGCATATGCACAGTGATGATTTGTCTAATGATAGTTCATCCAAGAATATTTAAAAGGCGACAATAAGGTAGATTAGTTAAGACAGCATTGGCATGGTTTTATTTTAGATAGTGAACAAAACTAACACCCTGTTCCCCCCACTACTTTCTTCCCAGGACCAACTTCACTTTTGACTCATCTACCTCCTCCACCTGCCCTGAGTAGTGCAGAGGGACAGCGAATGGAGGTTGTAGTCAGTTCATCCCATGTTGTCCCTGCCACTCCTCCCCTGCTCCAGCATGGGGTCCTTCTCACAGGATACAGTCCTTAATGAACTTTGCCAAAGTGAGTCCTTCCCACAGGCTGTGGTTCTTCAAAAACTACTCCAATGTGATTTCTTTCCATGGAGTACAGTCCTTCAGGAACAGACTGTTCTAGTGTGAGTCCCCCATGGGTTCACAGGTCCTACCAGAAAATCTGCTCCAGTGTGGACTCTCCAGGGGGTTACAACCTCCTTTGGATACATGCACCTGCTCTGGTGTGAGGTCCCACCTTGGGAACCAAAAAGAACTCTGGTAGGCTGACCTTGGTTGTCCACCAGGTGCCCACCAAGCCACTCTATCACTTTCTTCCTCAGCAGGGCATGGGGAAAATATAAGATGAAAAACTCATGTGTCAAGATAAAGGCAGCTTAGGAAGAAAAGCAAAGGCCATACAGAGAAGAAATGGAAAACCAAGATTTATTCTCTACTTCCCAACACCAGGTGATATCCAGCCACTTCATGGGAAGTAGGACCTCAGTACATGTAGAAGTTACTTCTGAAGATAAACACCTTAATAACTAATATCCTTCTCCTTTTCCTTAGCTTTTATTGTTGAGCAGATATCATATGGTATGGAATATCCCTTAGTGAGACACTGAAAGAGTTAATGTATGTCTCAGACATTGTAGTAAGCTGCAATTTCTGCACATCAAGTTCTGCATAACAAAGCAACAATAAAAGGAGCAGTTAGCAGGATGTAGAAGGAAGTTAGCTGGACAGAAGGGCAATATGCAGAAGGCAATTAGCGATTCAGAAGTAGGGGTAGGAATAGTTGGAGATACAGCCTTGATGCTGTGTGCACACTGCTCAGTAGCCAAAACACTGGTGCAATATCAACACTGTTCTGTCTACAAATTGAAAGACAATAAAAAGGGTTTTTAAAAATATGTTAATAGCAAAAGACAGACCAGGAATAACATTGGCCCATTACTTGATGAGCATGGTGACCTAAGAAACAAGGACGTAGACAAAGCAGAGACATCCAATGCCTTCTTTGCCTCTGTCTTCACCACCAAGGAGGCTCAGGAACCCCTAGAGCCCTGGGCTAGAGAACCATGACTGTGAGAATGATAAGCTCCCTATTAGCCCTGAAATTGTTTGGGATTTGCTGCTCCAGCTTGATCCCTGTAAGTAAATGGAACCTGAAGGGATCCATCTGAGCTTACTCAAAAGTAATTTTGAGTTCTCTCTCAATGATCTTTCAAAGCTCTTCGGAATCTGGAGAGGTCCCAGTTGACTGGAAGCTGACAAATGTTGCCCCAGTCCTCAAGAAGGGCAACAGGGAAGACCCTGGCACCAACAGGCCTGTAAGTCTCACTTCTGTTTCTGGCAAAATTATGGAGAAGATTATTCTGGGAGTTATTGAAAAACACCTGGAAGACAATGCAGTCATCGGTTCTAGTCAACATGGGTTCATGAGAGGAAAGTTCCTTCAGGAAGGGACTGCTCCAGCATGGGTCCCCCATGGGGTCACAAGTCCTGCCAGCAAACCTGCTCCAATGTGGGTTCCTCTTCCATGGGGCCAGAGGTGCTGCCAGAAACCTGTTCCAGTGTGGGCTTCCCATGGCGTCACAGCCTCCTCCAGGCATCCACCTGTTCTAGCATGGGGTCCTCCACAGGCTACAGGTGGTCATCTGCTCCACCATGGATCTCCATGGACTGCAGGGGGACAGCCTGCCTCACCATGGTCTTCACCACAAGTTGCAGGGGAATCTCTGCTCTGGCACCTGGAGCGCCTCCTCCTCCTCCTTCTTCACTGACCTTGGTATCTGCAAGGGTTGTTTCTCTCACATATTCTCACTCATCTCTCCAGCTGCAAAATGCACCAGGTTTTGGGGATTTTTGGGGGTTTTTTTTAGTGGTTTTTTTGTTTGGTTGGTTTGTTTTTTTTTTCCTCTTCCTCTTCCTAAGTATGCTATCGCAGAGGTGTTGCCATCATTACTGATTAGCTCAGCCTTGACCAGTACTGAGTTTGTCTTGGAGCCAGCTGGCATTGGCTGTTGGACATGAGGGAAGCCTCTGGCAGCTTCTCACAGAAGTCACACCTATGCTCCCCACCCCGCTATCAAAACCCTGCCACATAAACCAAATACAGTATTGTATTGTATAGGATATTGAACAAAATACACAGAAAATATTAAGTAAAATTATCAAAGTTTTCTGTTGCTCTTGTGTGAAGACTGTATGGATATTAGGCTAGATTAACCTTTATCAAGTTGCTAAAAGAGTAAGTGGATTTCGTATTAACAAAATAATAAACCAGCACAGTGATATTGGATTCTTTGTAGTTAGCATCCCTCAAAACACTTAACAGCTTTAAATACTTGTTAAAATTATTTAAAATATTTAAATCATGTGACAGAGAATATATTTTCATGAAATCTACTTTTAACATTAATGTTCCTGATCCATGTCTATTTTTCTAGTACAAGGATCACTTGCAAGTAAAACAATAAGTTAATAATGTGAATTAATGAAATCACAAGCTTTTATTTCCTCCTGTAGCAGACAAGATACTTCAGATTTTAGCCTGGTATATCTCAGTGGTAGTTCTAATATTACAATCAAGCTCTGTAATGAGCCTTCTTGAGTAAAGGAAATCAGTGACAGGTCCTTCCTCTGATTAATGTTTGAAATCCTGATTAGGTGTGCATTACTGGATTTTTAAAAGCACCTACAAGTATTATACAGATACCTAGCCATTTTTATGGTAATAATCTGATCACCCATCCATTCCATCTTCCTAAAAATCTCCTTTGCTTGTTCTCTACTTCCTGCTCCTGAAATTTCGAGCAATCTGTACACAGATGCTCTAAATACATGCCACAGTTTTCTTTCTGTCTTTACCACCTCCAAAGACATCAATCAGTCATAAAAGATTTCTTTATTTCCAGAAATGTATCTTATCATACTGAGTAAATGTCTTTGATTTCTGAGAGTTTCTATTCTTTCACTATCTATTCAGTATCCATGTCATAATTGAGCCTCTTCTCGGCCAAGCTGTTAGATATGATAATCATACCTTCATGGAGCAAAAATTAGCATTAGAGTTGCATGGAATCATGGCAGAAATATTAATCTGTAACCTTATTTATCACTTAATTAATTATAAATATTGGGCTACTCATATTTCCTTCCTGTCTACCCTCAATCATCTCTCTGCACAAATTCCTGACCACTTTGTAATTTATTTCTTGGTTCCTTTTGATTTACGGCTATCATTCTGTTTACAACACTCATAGGATTCACAGTAGTATTTTAGCAGTATCTATCACAATGCTTCATGCAAAAGAATTTTTAATTGTTAGTTTTATGATGAACACTACTGGTTATGTGGTGCAGACCCGATTGCAAATTCATAGTCAAATTTCCAGGAAACTGTCACCTTTTATTCTCCTTTAGTCTTTATGTCCTCCAAATTTTCCCTTTAAATGGGATGCCAGTCCTTTAAATAAAGCTTCAGTATCATTCAGGCATTTTTCTCTCTAGTTTAATAAGAAATTCTTTCTAATTTGTGGTTTTGTATTATTTTTCTGCCTTAGCTAATGTTTTTGTTATCTCTCAATTTAGAAGGAAAAAAAAAAAAAAAAAGAGCTGTGACTCTTCAGCCTGGAGAAGACTGGGAGGGGATCTTATCAATGTCTATAAATATCTGATGTGCTGAGGTCAAATGGATGGGGCCAGGCTCTTTTTGGTGGTGTCCAGTGACAGGACAAGGGTCAATTGGCAAAAACTAGAAGTTTCACACAAACTTAAGTAAAAACTTATTTTCTGTGAGGGTGTTGGAGCACTGGAATAAGCTTCCCAGAGAGGCTGTGGAGTCTCCATCTCTGGACGTGTTCAAAAACCACCTGGACATTTTCTTGTGCAACCTGCTACAGGGAAACTGCTTTGGCAAGGGTGTTGGACTAGATGATCTCCTGAAGTCCCTTCCAACTCCTATGATTCTGTGATTCTGTGAAAATGCTACACAGTATTTGAAATTATGCTTCATTCCAAGAAGCTAGAGCTTCACCATATCCTTGTAACATCCAGGAAAACAAGCCATTTAAGTTCAGGTTGACTGGAAATGTAAAAGAAATTCTTTTTTTCTCCAATTTGAAGTCTTTTACCTTCCTTTTTTTAAAAGAACAGTTCACAGTCTATATCACAAAATCTAAATCATATACAATGCTGATTTTGCTTTTCTCATTTTGAGAAATAATCAGTAATGATCTTCCAAGTCTAATTCAAAGTGTGCAGATAACATAAATTTAAGTATAACTCATTTTCTTGTATCTTTATATATAAACATACATTTTCCAATAAACATTTTCTTAAGATGAAAAGACCTGAGTAATTTTCCTGATTTTTTGGACACTGTTAACAAAAAGTTTTACTATTCATTTTATCTTAATTTTTAAATCAGACAAACTGTCAATGCTTTAAACAGTAAGATTGGTTCAGTGTTGAGGTCCTGAAACAGTTTAGATAAAAAACTAAGTTTTACATTTTGGTTTTGTTAATATCTGCTGGAGTCATTGCTTTTCAGTTCACAACCTATAATAAATTCAATAATGACTTTCAAGTGCAAAAGAGATGATATAAAAAATGAAAATAGTTACAATTATTATCATTTTCCATGACATAAAGGCATTGTAATGCTCACTGTCAAAGAGCAGACAATAGCACAAGAAATGCCTGTGACAAATATTCCTTGAAGGCCGTCTAAGGCTCTACTCTACCTGGAAAATCAATGTATGTGAGTGGCAGAAAATACTCCACAATTTTTTTCAGTATCAAGGTACTTAATATTTTCATATATGTGACACTGTGTGACAGAAGGGAACATGTTTTTACTGTAAAATCCATGCTTCCAAATATTGCAAAATATTACATATTAGTTTGTATAGTGATTTGTAATGTTGAAGTATAACAAATTAAACTAGGATGAAAATGATATATATGATAAAAGTTAGCCAGTTTTACATTTGCAGAACAGCCCAGGTCTCCAAGTGATGAAATTACCAGTGAGGCACTATCAGGCAGCTTCTGATGGTTCAAGTCAAAGGCATACTGTCTTCAAAATACCTGCTTCTTTTCCTTGAACTACAAGAGGTAGATGTCTCAGTAATATATACATGTTTAAAAAGTGACCTGACTTAATTCCCTTCTTTCTTTGAAGACAGTTTAAAACTTAAATAAATTTTAAATGTCACTGTAAAGCAAGATCAACTCAAATTTTAGCTTTCCTGAAAATCATTATAACTTTTGAGAGGGTACCTGGTGGTCTACGAATGCTCATTGGAAACCATAATAACAAATCCACTACCACTTGAATTAAGACCACCAGAAGGACTAGCAGGAAGTATTTTACCTCAAAGAGCAGGGGACCTGTAGATTGACTTAAGGTTTATGCATAATGAAAATAAAGAAATACGCAAAATGGAAAATAAGAAGGTTCTTAGACCAGCTCATGTATTTACTAATGACGAGCATAGTCTGCAGAGCACCTATAAAGAATGGGAAAAGACGGACTCTACCAGCAGGTTTATTGCCTTGCGTTGGAGATCCTATTTCTCCCTGCCAAACTTCCCATCAAAGAAAAGATGTAGAACACAAGTAGTGACTGATTTTGTAACTGACATATCAGTTATAACTTGGTCACAGTTTTTTTGTTTTGGTTTGGTTTGGTTTGGTTTGGTTTGGTTTGGTTTGCTTTGCTTTTTTTTTTTTTTTTTAATATCACTGCAAAAAGACTTTAGTTGAAAAAACTTATGAAATAACGTTTCCTAAAAAGGCAGAAGCAAGCTCTGGGTCCCATCTGTTTCAGAGTAAAATTATTTCCAACTAACAGTTAGTAAGACTATATCATTACAGGAGGGTAAAGAGGGAAATGCATTGTCTTAATCACTGTCAGGTAGAGACCAGTTTACTTTTGAACAAAAGAAGTGTATTGACCCTTGTACAATCCACAAGTCTAAGCAATTTCAAGGTTAGTTTTTTCTGATTAAGCATCAGCTTTCTTTCCAAGGTCATGAAAATATATGTATTCAGTTCAGTTTCTATAGGGAGAAATGCAGAAATTACTTATTTAGTGCAGATCATAAGTTTGGCTCAGAATCAGGTAACTAATGTAACTTAGTGAAGCATATGATAATAATACAGAGTAGTCAAAATACTGCTGCTGCTGCAGCTCCAAGCTTGTTCCATATTTCTAAACAGTAAAAATAAAAAGGACAGATAGACTAGGTTTGTGAGGATACCGGTTTAGCCAAGTTATGTCTACATTATATGTCTTTTCAGAGGAAAACATATGTCATTATTTACTCCCAGACAATAAATCCTTTTTCTCTTTTTCTCTATCTCACGACATAACTCTAGAAAATTATCCGTTCAAAGTCCTTCAACAGGAAAGCAAGAGGCTGAGCCCAGAGCCCTTTGCTGCTCTGGGGCAGAATACTTGTGTATCTAGCATGCAACCTCCATCTCTTTTTAAACAGGTGCAATAAAAAGACTAGCTGTGATAATGTAGACAAGTTATAGCAATAAACCATTCAGGATTAAATACTAAGCTTATTTTAGAGATTTAGATGGATAGTCACTTGATTTTAGTGCACTGCATGTTTGGTACCATCTGTTACTTTTGGGCAATGGGTTCAATGGCTTGATCTAGTAGCATGATCTCTATATACCTGAAGGAGTTTACATAGTTGGTGGAATTTTCCAGTTCCCCAGAGAACTATCAATAATACTGCAACATTTTCTGCAGATTTTATCAGTATTCTAAGAACAAAACATCTGACTCGGTGATATAGCTCTTTCATGCACATGGGTGTCGATATTGATTATACCACCATCTGAGGCTACTTTGAATAGTTTAGTTTTCATTCTTCTAAAACATTTCCCTTTTGAAAAAAATAAAAGAACAAGAATGAGAAACAAGGAAGAAGATAACACTTTTTTCTGTGATTCATGGTTTTGAAACTGACACACCAGAAGGGTTTTTGAAAATCACAGTAATTATAAATTTTCATTCAAAATACAGGCTAGTGAGAGCTCATTCAGAACTCAGTTTAACATCTGGAAAACAGAAAAAAAAAAAAAAAAAAAAAGGAAAAAAAAAAGAAGCACCAGTCACCAACTGAAAATAACACTTCAAAACAATGAAGCTTTCAGTTACTCACAAGAAATTTTCAGTCTGCCAGCTGAAAGTAAGGAGCTTGCATGAACTGCTCTATTAAGGAAACTAGGCATAAATAGAAAAAGTATTCCTGTTGAAGAGAAAATCATTGTCAAATGTAAATAGATTATTTGTAAACTGGGAAAATTAATCACAAGGTTAATTTTGTCAGGGACACTAGCTATCAAAACTTTTGAAAAATATATATAAAATGGGATTTTGCTTTTAATATTTGTTATTCCTTGACAATTTAGCTTTATGTTAAACAATAATTTTGTGGGTGTGTTTATCTTTCTCCCTTTTTATATATGCAATCTCACTTAGGTATGTCACAGAAATGAAGAGAGCCAGAGTAAATCTGGACTCTCATATGTATGACAATTAGAATCTAATTTAAATCTATAGAAATAAGTATATATTTATTTATATGTTTATAAGTGTATATATAGATATAAAATGTTAGGAACAATAATAGAATGCTTCATGACCTAGCAAAAATGTCAAAAATATTGTCAAAGATTATTAAACCTTGGACATTATGAACAGATAGAGGAAAGAAAAAAAAAACCCAAACAAACCCAAAAACAAAAACAAAAAAAAAACCCCACAAAACTGAACAAAACAAAACAACCAAGAAGTAATATCACAAAAACTAAAGCACTTGAATAAAAGAAAAGAAAATCCACCAGGCTAATGTTCTCAGATCTGCTAATGTAAATGTTGAAGGATATAAAAGGGATTGAGAGCAGGTAAAAAACTCTTTGAAATCTATAAAGTGAAAATGTAATTCAATGAAGTTAGAAGAAAAGTTAATATTTTCTGAACATTTTAAAGAAAATAAGGTTGTTCTTCAAGATAATAAATCTACTAATCTTTTATGTTTGAGGATAAAATACTGTTGGTAGCTATTACATTATAAAGAGTTATAAGCATTTTGGATGCCTTACTAAGTATTATATTATATATTAGACCTTAGATTAATTGTGGCAAGTATGTTTTGTCATTTCAATTCTGTTATGTTTCCACATAATTTAAAATAATATTTAAATTCTGACACCTACTTATGTGACAAGATCTGCTAGACTTATTTGGCTGGGCCTGAGTGGTAACTGTATGCCTGTCTCATTATTTTATAAGTGAGATTTGGCTGCAGTTCTGTCCAGTCATAAACGCAATGTCACCTGCCTTAAGGTTACTTCTGGTTGTGCTTGTGCTCACAACCCATAGGTTTATTCTGTCAGCGAGAGATCACTGTATAACCCCATTTTATGAGAGAATCCTCTCTGGGCATGAACCCAAAATATACACCATTAAAGTAGCTCTATAGGGAATCCTCAGGAACTTAATGAGTCAGCTTTATGACTTCTTTGCAATCAACCATTACAAATTTGCTATGGAGTATCAGTAAATCTTATCCAAGAATTAATGTTATTGACTGGCTTTGTATGATTATTGCAGAGAAAAACTTTAATCTAGGATTAGAGGAAAAGGATTTTTTTAAACTAGAATCAGAATCAAATAGGCAATTTTAAATTAAGATTTATAAACTCTAATCCACATTGAGTAGATTACTATTTACCTCAATTTCCTATTTTAGTGACAAGATAATTCTTTTACTTACTAAGATGAAGTGTCCTTAACATTTGTACTCAAAGCTAATATTTCTGAAACTGTACTGTATAGTTTTATTAGTTTTCCTGATAGCTGAGAGACAGGGCTTCCTAATGTGGCATCAACAGATAATGTAAACTTTTTCTGCAGAGGTTTGTTCTTGTTTGGAATACACATCACATTATGATAAATGGCACCCACAGTATTATAGATAAACACATATAAAAGGGTACATGATGTTCAAGTGTTGTTGAAAGAGATGGGGAGAGCTAATATTACTTTTACCAGTGTAACAGCTTTTGTTTGAATACATTTTGTGAAGTTGTACTCTATTGTGGAATTCTAGCACTTTTTTTTTTTTTAATATGTTTATTAGTTTTCACCTTGTTTTCAAAATTATTTAATAAGACATTACATTAACTAAAAAGAAAATGCTTGAGTACACAAAGATCATACTGACCTTTGACTTTAAAATACTAAAGAAACTGTTTTTTTTCAAGTAGGACTGTTAACCTTCAGATTCTTCTTTTCAACATATTATATTGTACTCCTTAATGCTGTCTCTCAAAAATTAAATAGTGTATCTTTTGTAGTTCCTGAACTTTATAGTGGTCAAATAGCTTTTTGTATCTGAATTAAAGCCAGATTGCTAAACTAGTTCACAATATTTTGGAGAAAAGGAAGGGATTGCTTTATGCAAGAATTTATACTAAACACTCTGTTGAAATAATGAATGTAGCACTGAAAAATAAGGAAAATTCACCCATTCTGTAACTCTTGCTGCTAGCTTTGTTTATAATCACGACACACAAAAAGTGTTCACAGACACACTGATCAAGTAGTCATATTGCTATGTTGCCCTCCATGAGCATAACCATGCATACAGACAGTGAATGGAGGGAAGTCAGTATTCCCATTTGCTAGCTCTTCTGAGTTCACATCTGAATTACTGTGACCAGTTTTGATTTCCTCTATGCAACAGAGATGAATACATATATGCACAGCTAGCCATGTAGGTCACAGACACACACACAGAGCACTCAGGAGAACTGACAGCACTAGAAGGCTCATCTTGCTCCCCTCTGGCTGAGCTGCATAGAAGTCCATTGATAAGAATATATGTTTACACACACACACACACAGAACTCTCTGGGACTCCTCTGGTCCCCAGTATCAATCCTGCTATGGTCCTGTTCTTAGAGACACTCCTGGCTCCCAGACCACTTCATCTACTCATAGGCTAGTTTGGTTTGTTTTTTGCTAATGCACACATTCAGTCCCTCACCCACACCCTTTCCAGGTGCTGGCACCATGGACAGAGGGGCCTCTGATCCCTGGTCCCACGCTAGGGGCCAGCACTTGGTTTTACTCTGCTCTCTCCAGCCTCTGGCACTCAGGCATATGGGCCTTTCAGCCCACAGTCCCAGCCTGGACGCTGGCACCCAGACTTACTTTTGTTTCAGCTGTTTGCACCACAGGCATGCAAGCATTCCAGCCCATGATCTGACACCAGTTGCTTGCGCTCAGACCCCCATACACATGCGCGCACACACACACACACACAATGTGAACAGGGAGTCCTTCACACAGGAAGAGTTAGGAATTTTATAAGATAGGACAGATTGTGCTGATCAGTCACAGAACATGGTCAAACAAGTGCACCAATGAGCAAATTATTTACACATGGCCAGCCCTTTGTAACCCCTTACCACTCCATTTTTCCATAGTCTTTCTCCAGATCAGCTAAATCCATCCCTTTCCCTGTTTTTGTTTCTTCTTTTGATGGTGTCTCTTCATCTGAGTTCTCTATTTGTTTTCCTGCCTGTCATTAAGCTTTTCTGCCCCTCTGGGTTTGTGGAGATCTACTTTTTAAGGGCTGATTGCTTTCCTGTGATTGGCGTAGAGCAACCAGGAAGACTACTATTTGGGTTCCTCCATCTGCCATTGTCTCTCTGTGTTCCTTTGTGATTGTGGAAATGAGCTTTTATCACATAGTCTAACAAGGTTGAGGTGAAGACATCAGCAGGTAGGGTTCTCGCACACTGATATCAATGTGAGAACAGTTTTTCTTATTTGACATCATATTCGGTGGGGGCTCAATTCAGCTCTGTGAACACTGGCATCTAGTGTTGTTTGAGTTCTCCCTGAATCTTGTGTCATGCCTCCAAGCACCATGCAAATATCTTGGATGTCTTAACCCACTACAGTATATTTAAGTAGCTGAGTTATACATCTAGTGCTTATCACTGTAATCATTCCATAGGCTTCTTTGCTGTACTGGGTCATGTCTATAATATGGGCTAGACTTCAGGGTCCATGTGAGTAGTATGTAGCCACTTAAATATAGACAGCTTAACCTGAGACTGAATCACTACCCAGGTTTCTCTAACACTCTTAACTGGTCTATAGACAACAAAAGAAGGGAGGGGAGAAAAAAATGCTACTTTTTGTAACAGAAGCAAAATAACTGGATAGCAATATACCACGTTCATTAAAGCAAAGAGGATAGCAAAGCTGAAGGCAAAGAGTCTTGTAAAGTCTCATGGGAGAATGGGGATATGTGCACTTTGGACTAGTTTGCATTGTTTTGTACCTTTTACTGTACCTCACAGGGGTACAAAGTAGGAATGAAGGTGCTTTCATTACTGATTTTCAGTGTAGTTAAGACAGTCTCTGTTTCTTCATTTTACTGGCACTCGAAATATATGAATAAGTTCTTAGCATAATAATTCAATTTAGTTTAAAATCTGTACATATTAGCTTTCAAACAAGCTGTAACATGGTTCATGATGCACCATGCACTATTTCTCTCTGTTTAGTTGAAACAATTAATCTTATGATAGAAAAAACAGATTCAGCAAATGAGGTTTTAAGAAATCTGGCTTTTGCAGATCTGACACCCTGAAACACCTGCTCTCACAGCTTGTCCAAGTGTGAAAGGCTGATCAAGCACTATGTTATTACTTTTAGCCACTGCACTGCTCAGATTATAGAATCACCCTGCCCTTCCTTCACATCACTAGGAAGCTTTAAGCCTCAAGGGTTTCTCAATGACCCTATGGGAACTTCAGGGTGAAAGTCCTTCAGAAGCCAAGTACCCTTCAGTGCTTGGGGACAGAACATTCCTCAGAGAACACTAATGGGGAATTTTGAGGATGAAGAAAGTTTCAAATGCAGCTAGTCCCTGAATGAGAATTACTATGAAAAAAAATTGTGCATTTTTATCCTTCTCTGCACCCCCATAAAAATCATCCTGAGGTACAGTATCTAATTAATCAAAATATTTTTAAAGACCTATTACTGTTTCCTCAGCTTGCTAAACCAGTGATCTCAACAGATTTTTAAAGGATAAACAATACTGTACTGAAGCAGCAGATTTATGAATACACTGGAGAAACAGGTGCAAAGGATATAGGAGGAAAGAAAAATGCTGAGATGATATTATGTGAAACTATAGCATTGTATTTCATAATACATTTTAGCTTAAGTCCTTGATGAAGGATAAACCAGATTCCTGTTTTATCTTTCTGGATCTTCAAGATAACTTTGAAGTAAAGTCTATCACACTGTTTCCTATTAAATTCAACTCACTATATAAAACATAAATAACATCTTGGATATTGTGGAGAACTTCAAAAGAAATGGAGAGTGAAAGTCTGAGAATTTCTCACACAGGTTTCCTCTTTTTGTTACTATGGTTTTTTTTGCCTTCAAAAATTGTTTAATCATGATGTTTAGCACACAGATTCTCCTTTAGCCTTCATTCAGCTGATGTCTCACTATTTATAGCATAACCATAACATGTAATCTGTACGACCCAGGCTCTTCACTGTTGAACAGTACATTCTCAGTGCAGATGAGCATTCTCAGTTTGCTTCAAATAACTACAGAATATTATTGTAAACTGATATTTAATGTCTTCTCAGACAGAAAAAAAAAATAATCCAGGCATTGGAATAGTATCTCAGTAATCTCTTCAGTATCTAGTGGAAAGGAGATCTGCAGCCTACAGCACAGGCATTATACTCAATGAACACAGCATGATCTTTACAAGAGCAATGCAGATTCTGTCCTTTCTTTACAAGCCTGTCTCACTCTGCTGGAAGTGGATAAGCTCAGCTCTGCTTTATACTAGCTGCAACAAAAACCCCCAAATTTATCTTCAAATCAGTCAGACAATAGTTAGCATTAAATTCACACAATATGAGAAATGTAGAGCTTAGAACTGATTTAAATCCACATCTGAATCTGTAAATCCATGGTGGTGGATTAAATATCCTGTGGAGGGTTTTCCGTTGTGGGTAAAGCTAAAAGACTATTAACTTGTATCCAGAGTTGAACACCCACTCAGCTCTCTGTTTTTCATTCTAGACTGACTTTTAGAGGGACAGCTGGGAGGACTCTACCACACAGAGTGCCTTTCAGATGACTGTCATGATTCATTCTATCTGATTACTCCCAGTTACATACATTTGCACGTCTCTGTTTCTTCATGTATGTAGTTATGCAGGGTCTACTTCTGTACTAATGAATTTAAAGTGGTAGGGAATGTTCACATTGAGATTATCACTGGAACTGGTCATTTATATGGTTAAAGTGGTAAAATAGTTTATCATATAAAAATGTCATGTGTTAATTAACACTTTCCTAAATAAAGTCCAAGCTTAGTCCAGGACCGGGCATAAACCATAGCTTACTTCCAACAGAAAATTTGCAAATATCCACTCTAACAGGGATGGGCTTGAGAATGTAAAATCTTGGACATAAGTAATTTCATATTAGTTGGACTGAGCACACAACTAATTTTACTGAAAGCATAGACATAGCCAATGTTCTGAACAAAATGACTATGAACTCTGCACTGCTATGTCTTTCAAGCATACTGAAAGACAAAATCTGGAAGAATGTAAATATTACAAAACATTTAGTGTATGTAGATACTCCCTTTGAATTACTATTCAACATTGTGCTCTGTTACAGGAGGATCACAGCCTCACCTTGATCAAGAGTTGAGTGAGTGCAGTGGGCTGTGGCTGACATGGCTATAAAAACAAGAGTCGAGTGCCATGAACATTGATATGGGCTATGGATGGACAGGAGATACTGTCAACACCCAAGATGTTGGTGGCAAGCCCTGCCCAGAGACTTACACAGAAACCACCCCCAGTGACTGCCCTGTTGCTGCAGGCAGGCTGTAACAACTCACTAGCCTGGTGATTGGCAAATGTCTCTGTCCACTCTACCAATGTGCGTGCATCCTTTGCGTGAATGTAAGTTTTTCCTGTCCCAGCCTATATTTCAGTTGGTCCTGTTCATGTATTGATCTTAGCAGTGACACGTGGTCTGGTGTTTCTTCTTCCTCCTTGACACAGCAGGGGAAGTGTTCTGGTTTTGCTAGGAGAAACTTAATTTTCTTCTTAGTAGCTACAATAGCTGTGTTTTAGTTTCAGTATGGGACTTGTTATGTGAAGAATATTAATAAAAGTACTAATGTTATTACTTGCTGCTGAAGCTCAAGGTCATTGTGTTTGGGTAGTTCTCAGGTGAAAAGGACAGGGAGGGGTAAAGTGCGACAAGTAGCAAAACCCAAAATTGGCATTTGGACGTGCCAATTAAATATTCCATATCATATCATGTCATGTCAGTATATTAACCAGGGTTGACTAGAAGACGGGCGTATTATCTCGAGGATTGCTCGGGCTCACTTCTCTGGGGTTTCGGTTTTGGGACTGTCTCGGCGCCAGGATTGCTGGCTGACAGGCTGGGCATCGGTAGACGGGTGGTGAGCAATTGCACTGTACATCACTCAATTGTGTATTCTGTTATCAGTGTTATATTTTTATTTTAATTAGTAAAAAGTTTTTATCTGAACCCATGAATTTCCGTGCCCTTTTCTTTCCAATTCTCTCTCCTACTCCTTGGAGGGGGGGCAGGGGGAAGAGTGAGAGAGCAGGCTGTGTTTGGCTGCAAGCCAAAGAAGTGAAGCCACCACATGAAGATAATTCAAAATGAGCTATCATATTGGGTTCCTTTAAGTTCTGTGCCAAACTCCATAACATTCTCCAAGTGTAACTCTAACCTCTTTGTCATTGATAACTTCCTCCCTCTACCCCCACCCCCACCGCCCAAGCTGTTACATTTCATTACGCGTTTTGTTACGCATCTGAAGATAAGGAAAAACTTCTTTACTGTGTGAGTGACAGAGCACTGGAATAGGCTGCCCAGAGAGGTTGTGCAGTCTCTTTATCTGGAAATATTCAAAACCTGCCTGGATACAGTGCTGTTCAACTTGCTCTAGGTGAACCTGCTGTGACAAGGGTGTTGGACTAGATGATCTCCAAAGGTTCCTTCCTATTCACACCATTCTGTGATTCTGTGATTTAAAAGATTAATATTTATATAGACACATTTTTCAAGAGGGTGACATAACTTTAATTATAAATGAAAAAATATTATTAACATTAAGATATTAGAATATAATAAAAATGTTTCAAGATATTTGGATTTTAATAAACAGGTGATTCTTTCCCCATCTCTCTCCCTGCTGTTGTAAAGATTGAATAGTCCACTAAGGGGACTATTCAACATTTCTGGGTTAAAATTCTGCCTCAAGTTACTGAAAACATGACTGCATCTCCAAGTAGTTGAAATAGATCCATCTCCATTGTTCAGAAAGTGGGCTTTCATCTGTACATCAGTGTTTCTCACTGTGGTTATAATAGCAATTCCAAAAGTACTTAAAACTTTTATTACAAACTTTGCTACTTTGGGACTTATACAAGCAGCAGATTTATGAAGAGACATAGAACAGAGTTTCAAAACAAAGCAAAACTGGTTTTATTACTCAACTGGAATGTAAATTTTTATGGGTTGGAATTGAAAAACAAAACATTTGATGTCCATACTGGCAGTATTGTGTTCTGATGAGTATGAATCTTCATCTCTGTCTCATTCCTGAACATCAGAGTTTTTATCACTAATGTCCCATTGAGACAATTTTTTTTTTTTTCTAATTTCTGCTCATGCTGTTTTCATATGCTTCCTCAGTCAGTTATTCTTCAAAACTTGATATACAGTCATTTTCTTTCATTGTACTGTTAAAGCAACACCAACCTAATATTCAGATATTTTGTAGTTATTTTGTACCAGTGCAGAGATGATCATCTGAATAATGCCAACCTCTTATTTAATTTGTAGGCAAGGAATTTTCCCATCAGCCATGAAAAATAATAATAAAATAGAAAAAAAAAAAAAAGATAGATATAAAAAATGAGACCTACTTACTTCTTAATGAAAATAATGCAGAAGCTTTTAATACTCTGCACACTACCTGCATCACATTGATTAGTTATGGCACTATGTGCCTGGCATGCTTGATTAACAACTCAAAGCCCTGTTAATTGAATATCTGCAACTTTATGTGGTAAGTAGAACATTATGATATCTTTAAGGCTTTCAAATCTAGACTTGTGCCTGAAGATCTCCAAACTCCACATGGATCAGGATCCCCAAAAAAACTCCTTTCTTTCTCCGTCTTCATTGTCTTCCCTAAACTACTTTCTCCTTCTGTGTTTGTTAATACTGAGACCTCTTGTGCATCTCTCAGTTAGGACCTTTAACATGAAAAGATAAAGTGACTAAAATCTTGGAATGTACTGCTGTATGGATCAGAAATTAGACTGTATGATTAAACACTGTAGGAATTACTTCAGCAGAGTTATTTCCTTCAGTGTCTTTTGAGGATCATCCTGTAATATGACACTTGTAGAGCTTTAAAACCCCTGAATATACTGTAGTTATAATGGATTCACAAGGATACCAAAGTTTGATTCCTCTTCCTCCTTTACTGTTTAATCCCTCACATTTGTGATAAAGTGTGTGTGTGTGGGGGTTGTTTTGTTTTGGTGGGTTTTTTTAAGAAATTAAATTTCATTAATAATGTAATATATATATTATATTATATTATATTATATTATATTATATTATATTATATTATATTATATTATATTATATTATATTATATTATATTATATTATATTATATTATATTATATTATATTATATTATATTATATTATATTATATTATATTATATTATATTATATTATATTATATTATATTATATTATATTATATTATATTATATTATATTATATTATATTATATTATATTATATTATATTATATTATATTATATTATATTATATTATATTATATTATATTATATTATATTATATTATATTATATTATATTATATTACATTATATTATATTAATATATTTTAAATATTATATTGTAATAATAATAATATGTTTATTATATCATATTGATTATATATTTCACCTAATTAAAATAAAGTTAGTCAATTACCAAAAAATGTGAAAACTTAACCAAGGTGCATGTGATTTTTCTGTCAATTTTTCTTGCTGTCTGTTTAGCCATTTATGATGTTAATAGTATATATTAAAACATGATTTCGTTTACATTGTATTAGTGAATGCCTTTCACAGATTCACAGAATGGTTGAAGTTGGAAACGAACTTCTGCAGGTCCTCTCGTCCAACCCCCCTGATCAAGCAGGGTCACTAAAAGCCAGTTGTCCAGGATGGTGTCTAGATGAGTTTTTTTAACATCTCCAAGGAGTGAGACTCCACTTCCTCCCTGGGAAACTCATTCCAGTGCTCAATCACCCTCACAGTAAAAAGAAAGTGTTTCCTGATGTTCAGAGGGCACCTCCTGAGCTTCAGTTTGTGCCCATTGCCTCTTGTCCTGTCTCTGGGCACTGCTGAAAAGAGGCACTTTCCCTTCATGTGTTTATGTACGTTGTTAAGACCCATCTGAACCTTCTCTTCTTCAGTCTGGACAGTCATAGCTCTCTCAGCCTTTCCTCTTAGGAGGGATACTTCAGTCCCTTCATCATCCTCATGGCCAATTGCTGGACTCTCTCCAGTATCTCCTTATCTCTCTGAGAAGCCCAGAGCTGGACACAGCACTCCAGGTGCTCACCAGCACAAAATACAGAGGAAGGATCACCTCCCTCAACCTGCCAGCAATACTTTGCCTCATACAGCTGAGGATACCACTATCCTGCTTTGCAACCACTGGCATTTTCAGGTCCTTTTCTGACAAGCTGCTTTCCGGCTGGATGACCTTCACCATGTATTGGTGCATGGAGGTGTTCTTCCCCAGGTGCAGGACTTTGCACTTCTGCTTCTTGAACTTCATGAAATTCCTGTCAGCCTATTTCTCTGGTCTGTCCAGGTCCCTGTGGATATCAGCACAATCCTCTGGTGTATCACCCATTACTTTCAGTTTCATCTGCAAACTTTCTGTGAGTACACTCTACTCCATCATCCAGATCATTAATGAACAGGTTAAACAGGACTGAACTCAGTATTAATCCTTGTGGTTCATTGCTAGTCACTGGCCTCCAGGTAGATTTTTTGTTGCTGCTACTGACCTTCTGGTCCCAACCATTCAGATAGTTTTCAATCCACGTCACACTTCTCACTGTTTGTTTACTGGTTTCATCTTTACAATGAATTTGTAGTATAGATAGGTGCTTTTAATAAAAAATTTAAAAAAAAAAAAGTTTTTGCAAATTCAGCTGCCTAAAATAGCATTTTAACTTTTGTTAATGTGCTGATTGAACTGTGCACTTTGGTATTCCAACAAAAGATAGTTGCTGAGGCTTTAAATACATCACTGTTAATGTTGGCTTGCTTAAAGGCCTTCTGGTTTCATAACTTCCAAAATCAGACTAATACTGTGGTCCTGATGCATGCATGGTTTGCATGATTTTTAAAATATTGATTCTAACACATTGTCTTCTAATTATTCACATTCATACAAAAGATAAACACTTGAAAGCTTAATTCTTGATACCTGCTAAGAAAATAATTTGTCAGCTTCATCTTCGTGCATGGATAACAACATTTTGATCGACACCTAATACCTGGAATCAGTATAGAAGGAGAAGCTGTAAAAAAGGTCTGTGGTCATACATACAGTCTTAATATTCCAAGTGTTTTCATAGCTACAGAACACTAACATTCAAGTGAATGCTCTGTTCTGGGAAGAAAAATCTTGCATGGAAACTTGTCCCCAAAGACTGAGAGTGAATCAGAAAGATTCGTCTCATGTCTAAAATTTGGTTTCTTTCTTTTAAACTAAGATATATAACACATAGGCAGAAGTTTTATTATAGAGTAAATGTATTCTTCTTAAATTACTGAAGTAATCTTAAACAAATGTTCAGTAATGATACCATCTTGGCTAAATGTAACTTGTAAGCACTTAACAATTTAAACCCTTTTTTGTTTCAGGGTTGACAACTTCATGTATGAGTTCACTGAGGCTATGTCTCTTCTGTGAAATAAAACCAGGGCCAGGGTATTCTTGTGGGAGTGATAACATGTCATAGAGGAGCAAATAGGTTTTAGTTCTGGAGAATTCTCAACTGTAAGGGATTCAGACTCTTACATCTCCAAAATTTACACTCCCTTTTACCCCAGGACTACCCAGCACACTCTATATCCAGTCAAAAATGCAGGACTATATTTTCTGATTCATTTGCATTATCCTGTAGGTATAAAACCAGCCGAATAAGAAAGTAAATCTAATTTGAGTATTTATGTTCAATAACTTATATTTGTATGAAGGCATGAATAAGGTCAAAAACATGCACATGTTCACATGGAGAAAATAAAGGGTGGAAGCGAAAAGATAAATTAATCCAAAGTTATCAGGAAAAAGAAACAAATTTGCACTCCAAACAGTGAACTGTTTTCATAGTCTTCACTGTGAAATCAGTAATTAACATCAAATTCTAGATTTATAACAGATGAATGTGATGCTTGCTTTGTGTAACAGCCAAAACTACATTCCTATCACATCCACAGTATTGTCTTTAGTCTTCCCAAATTGTAGAGCATATGACTCCTGGCAACATAATCTTGTGTCTGCTTATCAGTACATGTTAGGCAAGTTTTCACAAACATCACTCTTCTTTCATCACAGTAGGGAAATTTTACCTGTTTACTTTAAGAAAACTATTCATTTCCACATTTTCACAAATTATCTGAATTTTAGAATTAAACACACTGTATCTGAGTTCTGGCAAATGAAAAAAAAAGTCTGTAAATAGTTTGAACAAGCTTTAATCACATGTACATCAGTGAGACAGACAGAGCATATATCATAGACAGTAATACTCATTTTTTTTCCTCTCATAAAAAAAACTAACAACAAACCAAACGTGCAAGTGCCCAGGGCAATCAGTGTATATGTAAATTCTGTTACTAAAATATTCAGTTTAATCAGTAAAGTAGGCACAAATTCAACAGTTAGAGTATGCAGCTGAATCCATGATAAATATCAAGGCATGAAGCATGAGTCATAAGGAAAGGAAATGCAGTGTATCAAAATATTTCTGACTAGTATATATTAGCTTCAGCCAATTATGTAAATAGCAATATGACCTGAAAAGTGAACAGTCATTTAAATGAGTTTGAGTTGACAAGGAAAATACAATTTGAACACATTTTGAAACTTAATTTCTAGGATGGCTATGAGTTGCTGTCCTCCAGAATGACATTGACTAAAGCCTGTATTTTGCGATTCTTCCTCAGTGAAGATTAGGATCAGGAGTTGGGCTTCTTGCTATATATTCAGAGATCTATGCTACCTGGTTATTGAGGTTCTCCTGTCTCATATTTCATTCCCTTCTCTTGCTCCTCTGCATACCCCCCTTCATCACCTCAGTTGCTTTCTGAATCAGTGATATAAGTTTCTTTGAGTGGTTCTGTGGAATTAAAGAGTAAAAATTCTTGATTTCTCTTATTTTATTTTATGAAGAAGTTATTTTCAGAATATATCACAGAATCTTTTTTTTTTTTTTTTTTTTTTTTTTTTTTTTTCCTGCATAGCTGTATATTCTGCTCGGTTTTAAACTTAGGAAAATTTCTTAGATCTAGTTAAGTGAATGCCTGCCACGTTCTTAGTCTTAACTGAAACTTCCTATGAAATGTTTATGTAGATTTTTCAGTGACAGATTAAATGAAGTGAAGGAATAATAGCCTCATAGCTGACATTCTTAACTGTACCACCACACTTTATGGTCACCTTGATAACCCATATATTGAACAACTACATTGTTCTGCTAAGTGAATTCCATCTTAGAGATAAAATAGTTCAAACTGCCTAGCGTTTCAATGTGGCAAACAGGCATTTACCTCCTTCTGGAAACTATATAAGACTTTGAAGGACACAAGATCATTTTCTTGCAATTTTTCAAAAAGTTGAGACATTAAAAGACAGTAAAACAGTTTTAACTAACTTGGTTCTTGGGCATATACCTGTCAAAATTTTTATTAGATATGACCTGTTATCATTAAAATACATGGAAATTTGGTTATTAAATTTAATAGGAATTGGACAGTACCTTTAGGAAATAATTTGCAAATGTATTTCTCTTCCTAAAGAAACAGATAAGTCATATTCAGTGCTTTTAAAATAACAATGAAAAATACTTAAAAAAAAAAAAAAAAGAAAAACAAGAACAACCTCTTTAATTTCTGCCTAAATCACTATCAAGTAGAAACTTTAGATTCTAAACTGTTAGGAAAATGTATTATTTCTATGTTATTAGAAGTATATACAGGTACCTAAATTAACTTCAGAAACTGCTAAATTCCTGAAATTAAAATACCTTTTTGGTGTTTGTTTTAAAGGTCAGATTAAGTTTTCTTTGTTTGCTTTTTCAGAAAATGTAGATGAAAATTTTGAGCAGACTTTTTGAGCATAGTGATAATAAATAATATCAAGAATGTATTTAAAACTAATTTCCAGGAATTCATAAGTGTCATTAACTTTACTGCCTACTACCCTTAGTGTTTCACCATCTTCTTTGACACAGACCTTTTGGATTTATGAGGTGACACAAAAATAGTTAAATTTACATAAAGAAAGGGAAGAATCTATTCTTTCCATTCACTGGTTTTCCCAGACTCTTAAAATAACTTCAAACATTATGTCTTTTAACATTACAATTTGTACTCACTTCCATGGCCATTTAAGCTATCTTTAGGCTCATTAAGATCACTGTTTTAACTTTTTTGTGCTTTTGAACATAATCCTTTGTCTGATTTTTGACACAGTAATTATGACACATTGAGTGGCATCGAATGAGGGGTTTTGGCTGGGGGGGGGAGGTGTTTGTTTTTGGTTTTTTTTCTTTATTGGAGTAATGGGTACAATTTTTCTCCCTTTCCACATTTATTTGCTACTCAGTCCTGCAAGTACTAAGTTCTTCACTAATTATGATTTCTTAGCTCATAATTTGATTAGATACATAGCAGTTGCAATCATTGCAGTTTTGCTCCTCTTTCCTTGCACCTGCATGTAGATAGCTAGAGAAGACAGAGTATGTATGAAAAATGTCTCTACATTTAGATACATACATATGATGCTTGGTATGTAAGATATATCGAAGTAGTTAAGAATTTATAAGAAGTGAAAAAAGCCTGGGGTATTATAGAGCAAAAGATATTGTCTTTGCATACCCTAGCAATGAAAGGTTCAGACAGTCCATACACCCATACATAATCCCATTACTCTTAGATTTATACAAAAGATGATAAATAAGGGACAAATATATAGCCACAGGTTTTAAAAAGGAAAACAAACAAAAAAACCCCAAAACAAACAAATAAAACCCCACCAAAAACCAAACAAACAAAAGCTTGAAAGTACTGTAGCTACAAATTGGGTGATGGGGGAGGGATTTTGACTTTTCCAACCTTGACTCAAGTTCCTGGATACTTTGCAATCAAATTTGAGGCTTTATTTTACTAAATATTCTTATTAGCTCCACATGCGTGGGCTTTATCTTCACAGAAACCATAACAGAGAGAAAAGATCCCATATAAAGGTAGATTTTTCTTGATATGGATTCAAGCTGTGGCTAGGTTAGTTGTCTTGACCTCGTAACTTTGAAGCACGTCTAGAAGAACTGGTTTTAAGATACCCAGAAGAACATCAAATAAAATGTTTCTAGGATTACCCACATGTTAGCAAAATTACACTAGTACTTACTTTGTTGAATAGGAAAAAAAAGAAGTGTACTTTGATAACAATAGGGAATATCACGAACTTATCTTCATGTACATCACAAGATCAAGAATCACAATACTACAGGAATGAAGGACGTGTCACCAAATAATTTAACTTCACCAAAGCTTCTCTCAAGCAAAGTTTTTTTTTTTATTATTTCCATTTACTATAAGATATATTAGCTTTGAACTTCAATATTTCCTACTTTTTAGAAACATAAGTAATATCTCTAACATTCAAGACCAACTAACATCAAGAAAAATATAATAATTTAAAGCAATTCTATGTCTTGATGTAATTTGTCTGTCAAAGGTACTTGTAGATAGATATATACAATTACGCTATTTGATTTGTAATCTTTTTTCAATAGTTACTTTGTGTTTCTTCATGAAAAAATAAAATTGAGCAAACAATTGTTAAGATAATTATCAAAATATATCTACCTTCAGCAATTTCTAAAATAATTGTGCAGAGTTATAAGAGCAGATTGCACCTAATAAGAAGAGAGGGTGGGAAAGAACAAAAGAAAAGCCTTTCAGGGATTTAAAATCTTACCTTTTTTTTTTTTAGAAAAATCTCATAAGCATGAAGATTAAGAATTTATCAATATGTCTGGTATTTATCAGATATTGAGCAGATAAGGCAAAGGAAACTTAGAGGATTACATAGAAAAGACAAAATTTTTTATTCTTATTTATTCATTCTAACTGATAATATTCTATTCACTGAGATAGTTTTGGACGAAAATACTATACTACCCTGTAAGAAGCTTCACAAAGCTCTCCTGGTTCCAAAGATGTACCCGTCCCAGCTCAGGTTGAGCTAATTAGCAATAGAGAAATGCCTCTGCAAATCCACATTTGTGAATTGAAAGTCTTGAAAAGAAAAAGGTGGAGAAAACCTGGAGGGGAGGCCGTTGACCTGAACAAAAGACGACTGTAGGCCTAAACAAAGTGAGAGCTTGTTGACAGGAAGAGAAGGGGGAGGACAGAGAACCTCAGACACCCAGTTCAACACACTTGGAGTAGGAGGACGTAAATGAGGTTCCCTGTAGTCTATGGAAGCTCAACGGCAGAGCAGATGGTCCACGTGTAGGCCATGGAGGACTCCATGCTGGAGCAGAAAACTGAGCCCAAGAGCAAGTGTGACTGTATTGAGACCCCAGAGTCGCTCAATGCCAGAGCAGGGGTAGACTCCCAGAGCCGGGGGGTGAGGAGGTGTGCTGGACTGGAGGCCAGTCTGCAGCCTGGGGACGTCCCCATGCCAGAGCCGGGAGCTGTGCCTTAAGAGGTCCATGATTCCATGGGAAGTTCGTGTTGGAACACCTTGTTCCTGGACTTTCATGCCAGGAAGAGTGGCAGAGGTGAACTGACTGCAACCCCTACTCCCTGTCCACTGTGCTGCTGGGGGGCTAAGGTAAAGAAGTTGGGAACAAAGTGATTTGAGCCCAGGAACAACGGAGGGGTGGGGGAAGGTGTTGTAAGATGTTGTTGTGCCTCACTGTGCTACTTAGATGAATGATAATTAATTAAATTGATTTTTCTTCCCCAAGTTAAGTCTGTTTTGCCTGTGACCATAACTAATGAGTAAGCCATCCCTGTCCTTCATTCCTAATCCTGTGCCCCCTTTGTTCTGGTTCCCTTCCCATCTCACTGGGTGGTGGAGTGAGTGCAGGACAGCATAGTCCTAGTGTGAGTCAAACCACCACAAGTTCACATTTAAGAAAGTTCTTAGGTTGGTTTTAAGCTTTGGAATTTTGTCACACATACACATATATACCAATATGTCTATAGGCTGCCTGTTTTTTTAAAAAAAAAAAAAAAAAAAAAAATCAGTTTGGGCTGTGAAAATATGCAGTACTGTGACTCACACATCTGAGGGGATGTTTTCTGAAGGCAGACATAAGCTAGCCATACGCACCAATCTCCCCAGTAACCACTTGAGAGTAACTGCTGTAGTACTTAGCTGATGCTAGCAAGTCCTTCTCTGTGGTGGAGTTTAAACACTGTGCCACACAAAAATAGCAGTACATCTTTCAGTTTTCTCAGAGTGAAGGTAGAGTAGGCTCTTTTTGCCTGTGGGATATTACATAGACCTTGTGGTCTACTTTTGCACACAAAAAGACAGGGAAAGAGGCTGAGCTGAGCAACATTCTTTATGTCAAAGACTTCAGGAAACTGTGTCACTGAACAAACTAAGTGATTGTCATGCATCTTATTTCCAAAGCAGTTATTAAAGGCTAAAATCTGCATTATTAGGCATTTACTCACTCTTAGATGTCTAGACAATTTACATTGGGCGACAGAGAGAACACATGGTAAAGCAAAGAATCAAAATAAGATTATCTCATTAGCAAGTTATATACTAAGCCACTAAAACACTCTTTGTCTTTTTGCTGACTTAAAAGGAATGAAGAACTTTTCTTTTGTTACTACTGGTTGCTTTTAAAGAAAAGAAGTGCAAGAAATACTTGCAATTGTAATGGTTGTTTAGTTTTGGAGTAGAACTTTTCTTGTGCTACAAAGTATTTCATTTCTGCCTGATAAGTTTGACCAAAATGCATGCAATTACTTTCTTTTCCCACAGGCAAAATGGTCATAATAAGATGTGTAATATATTTTTGTCTCATATATCATATTAGAAAAATAACAGAAAGAAAACGTAAAAGGCTAGTAATTCCAAGCATGCACAGCCCATTAATTAGATAAAAGAATAAGTCTGCAATAGTTCCTTCTGTTATTTATGAAAGCCTTATGAGCTGTGCAACATTGTGCTTTTTGGATGTCATTTCTGTTAATTATACCCTAGTGTCCTAGAGTTGTCTAAATTAACCAAGAGCTAATTAAAGGCAAGAACCAGAATATCATTATGATTAACCCTCTCTTCTTTCAACTATGTAAGTTCAGGCACCTAGAAGCTACTACAGAAGAAATTACCAAAAATTCATGATCTGCTTTAAAATTCAAGGAATGTTTTTAATGAACTGGGATCTGAATTAATCAATTTTAGAAATAATTAAAAACTAACATGAAGCTTCACATAATTTTAAACCATAAGGAAAGAAATCTTGAGCCTGAAACAAAAATGAAATATAATTCAGTTCAGATAAACAAATTATTTCCACAGTGACTCACTGAGTGACTGATTTTGCTGCTTTTCATTCAAAGGCTTTTTGATAACACAGTTAAAATTATAAAAGACAGTGCATCCTGGTTTCAGATTTTTTTTTTTATTTGTATGATTTTATATTATGTTTATATTATTTTATACAGAAATACTACAACATATACTAGAACTCTGGGAATCACATAATAGTGCTAGGAAAATCATGTGGCTTTTTTTTACTTATGGTCTTAACTACGATGGGGGGCAGTCATGTTAATTTTAATACTGTTTTTACCCCCTGTAGTCCTCATATAATGCTATTTTAGGCTAATTTCTAATCTAACTGTTAGAAAACTTTTTCAAACTTCTAGCCTTGTGTTTGAGCCAAGGGTGACCTTTAGTATTAGTAGCATTTTTCTTCCTAATATTTACTTCAAATCTGTGGAATACTAAGAGATCAATCTGTGCCAACACAGTGTCAGTGACATTTCATTTGATAAAACTCTTTTGACTATTGGAATTAGAATCTAGAAAAACAAAAATGTTCAATAATGAGTTTATCAGTTGTTACAGATTTTTGATCTGTTTTTCCATGGAAGTCATTGCCAATTTAGTCCTTGTCAGTTTAATGTTGTGTAAGCCACATTCACCCTATTATTTGAGAAAATACTCCTACTGTTTTGGAACTCATCCTAATTAACTCTTATAGTAATATAGGTTTGTAAATTATAGTCATCACAGACTTTTTACCTCTGAGGGACAACCTGTGTGACCTCATGGTAATTTAGTTTTCGCGCACATTTTGTCATTTGATTGCTTCCATAGACATGATATAAAATACGTATATAACGAATAATAATTAGCAAAATTCCCAACTTAATATAACTGCAACATGATTATATGCTGCTGATGTCACCAATTAGCTAGGTATTATTTTGCAGTTTGACAACAAATTCAGACAGACAAAACACATTGTATATGATTGAAAACCATAATGAAAGCTCATAAAAATGTCTATGTGGAGAATAGGAAAATTTCAGAACTACTACATAATCTCAATAAGTAATGGAGTTATTCAAAAGAAAATTAGGATAACTTAAGTTTCATCTATCCTTTGAGTTTTCTGAAACTAAGAATATTACAAAATCTATATAAAACTGTGAAACTTGGTAGACATATGAGAAATGAAGAGAGCAGTAAAATAAACCCATAATTTTCATAGCAATTACAAATAACACATAAAATTGTGCCTATCCAATATTTAGAGGAGGGAGTCTCAGTGATCACAAACAAATACAGTGTAACATCATATAAAACTATCTGTTTATAGAAAGGTCAGGGAGAAAAGAACTTCTGTAGCTCATTTTTTTCTTGTAAGGTACATACTTTTTTATTGTCGTGAATGTCATAATTCTTACCTGGGCTTTTGTTCTCATTGAGCCTAATGAGAAACAAAAATGGAGAAGTGATTTCTCTCAGTGACAGTGTAATTTTTTTCTGAATACCAGAATGGATGTCTTCCTAGTAAGGTCTCTTGGATGCAATATCATTTTATTTATCATTTGCCCAGATCATCTCCATAAAACAGAGACACAGAGATAGGATTTTTATTGGGTTTTAATCCTTAAAAAAATGAGTCAGACCTTTTTGATCAAAATTATCTGCTTTTGTAAGGAAAAAGCTTTCTGTTTTATCTGCTCTGTCAATAAAAGCAACAATGAAAACACAGTTTTCTCTTAAGAAAACTGCCTGTAAAATTTCTCACTATTTTATGTGAAAACAAAGAATTTCCTGATCAGCATTAATAAGAAGTGGTGGTATTTATTTTTCTACTTGTTAAGACAATTTTAAAGACAGAAAATAGAAAAAACAAAGTGAGGATTTTTTATTATAAATCCGTTCTTTATTGTTCTCTCTCTTAATGATTGGGCTTGATTTTTATTATTGTATTGGTAACTACCTATATCACTTGCATTATTGAGTGCAATTGAACCTTGGAATCAATGTCTAAAAACCTCGATAGTGACTAGAGAACTACAGGTAGGTGAGACAGTGAGTTGCAACACTGGTAGGCAAAAGCTGTACACTAGAGCCCCAGTACTTCTATGTGGCATAATTTACTACTTACACAATGTAGTTTCATCCAGGCTTTCCGTGGAAGCAGTCCCTCAGATACACAGGTAAGTCTGTGTTCAGAAATATTTTTTTTTTCCTGTAAAGGAATAGCTTGGAATAAGCTTCTGTTGATAAAATAATGTAGGATGCTCTGGGCTGGTTAACTTCTTTCTCTTCAGAAAAGTAAGAGAAAGTAAGCTGCAGACCACATGAATCATTTTATAATTAGCAGTTAACCTTTAGGCTTTTCCTATTTTTTTTTTTTTTTCTTCTCTCCCCTAATATGTGACTGGATATATTTACTATAAAACAGGAAAATCTCCTGGTTGTTATCACTACACTAGAAGTGAGCCTCTCCAACAGTCATCTCCCAGGGAATACATGGGAAAAATGGTGAGCAACAGTAGTTCACAGTGAACTGCTTTGGCTAACCCCAAAGCAGTAAGGTGAGACCTCCTTCACAGCTGTGACATGCACTGTAGTGACTTAACTGCCCCATGAGAAAAACCCTGCTAGTGTAGTCGTTTGCCTCTGAAAGTAGCACTGGTTTCCCTTTGACTTTAATAAAAGCATCATAGAATCAGCTAGTGGCAACATACCCAAGAGTACCTCAGGGAATTATGTTCCCAGTTCCTTTGTGCTTGCCCTTTTACAGGCCACTCGTACTTTTCCACACTACAACACAGCATGCGATGTAGGCAAATGCTTGGAATTGACTTCTTTTAAGCTCTAGACAAATAGGATGCCTAAGAGTACCAGGTACTCAAGGCTGGGAAGATAAAGAGGTCGTGAGCACTTAAGCTTCCATTGACTTCAGGGGCAACTGAGAGTGCTTAGCAACCCTCAGGAGGAGCTAAGCAATTTAAGGGAGATTGGAACTGTGTTTAAAAAAAAAAAAAAAAAAAATCTCTTTTCCTCTTTTCTTTCTTAGAATGGCATGGTATTCATAAGATATTTATTGCCTTAATTTGATATCTACTAACAGCTTTAAATAGTAATGAGCAAATCTATTCTGCAAAGTAAAAAAAAAGTTAGACTTTTTAGTAAATGATAGAAGGACAAGTGTACGTTAAGATTTAATTATAAGAAAAAAATATACTTGGCAAAAAATATCTGTAATTTGTGACTCTGTCATTTTATAAAGCGTTTTTAATGGATTAAAATAACTTCTGGCAGCTTTTTTGCTTATGTTGCCATAAATCTCAACAAAACCTAAATCAATACTTTAGGGAAGATAGCTGTTAGAAATGCAAATAGAAAACTCTAAATAGGGATAAGTAAAAGTAATACCATGACGCCTTCTTTTTTTTTTAATAGTCAAAGTATTTTATAAGATGCTTTACATTGCTGTAAATCAAGCTTTTTACATCTTTGCAGCTCTTTCATGTGTACCTCAAGGAATATGAACATATACTATCCTGATAGTTTTACAAAGTATTAATTATTATCATACCCCTGTAATGAATGGAAAATATGTATTTCCATTTTGAAATAAATATAATAAAGCTTTTGATCAAGCCTGGGAATCTGTAAATCTAATAACTATGTATACTTTTCTGAGACATATATATTGCAGAAATGTAAGAACCAACATCAGGAAGAAGAAAAGAAAAAAAAAAAAAAAAAAAAAAAAAAAAGAAAGGTTCTTTGGTATAATTATTCTGCTCTTTGTAATTTTTTTTTTTTTCTGTTTGTTTATGAATGTTAGAGTCTATCTTAATAATCCAAGGAAAATGTGCACTGTAGAGAGTTTCTTCCACACATGCTAATGTCTTGAAAAGCCAGTCCATCACTGTAAATCTATATTAAAAATATGAAAGAACAGCATTGTGTTCTTTTTAGTCACAAATATCCACCATTCCACTGGGGGGAGGGAAGTATGAATCTAATCTTTCCAGAAATATAATTGGTATAATACGAGAACATACCTCTTTTCTATAGATCAAGACTGTAGCTCCAAAAAAATTGGACATTTATAGCTAGATGATGTGAACTCAAAGATCTATTTTTAGAAAGCATAGTTTGTATAAAAATGCAGTGAAAAAGTATCAGAAAGTTTTAGGAAAAAAAAACAAAACCAAACAACCTTACAGTAAATATAAATAATGTCCATAAATATCTATAAATAGACAAAACATAATTCCATATATCATTGCTTTGTTTTCCAGGGCTATAAGAGATCATGGAATATATAAAATGTATAGCAGTTCAGCCATTTCAGTAGTGGAAACACTCAGGGAAATACTGTGCCAGAGTCTTAAATACAGTTATGACCCCACTGTGCCACTCAGCTGCTACAAATGAGCCATAACCTAGCTGCAAATCACTGGCAGAGGATTTCCTGTCTTCAAAGAATTATCTTCTGACATGCATATATCATTCCCAAACACTATAGTTTTGTGTCTTCACTGGAAAGAAAACATATCTTAAGAGTAAGAAAGTTCATGGTACAGTCTTGCTATACTCTTTCTCTATTGGTATAAAAACCTTACCAAAGTTCAGAAGCACCAGCAGAATTGGACCGAGGGACTACAAATAATTGAGACAGGCTTGAATCCTTGATATCTCTTATCCCCTGTGTTGGATCAGTCACAGGTTGTTCTCTTTCTCTTGGAGACTAATGCATATGAATTTTCCCTCTTATACATCCCTTTTTTATTTTTTTTTAAATTAAAAATGCTTTTCCAAGTAATTAAAAAAACCCCAAAAAACTCTACTCTGTTTACTATGCTTTTTATAGAGCAAATACAAATATTCCACTTTTTTTTGAACACTTACATACTTTGATTTTTTTTTTTTTTAATCTAAGGATTTTCTTTAACAACATACCTATTTTGCCTATCATATAAAAACCAAACCATGTTTGTTATGAAAACAGTTATGCTCTGTTTAGTTTTGTACCTTTTCTTATCAGACAATTTACCCTAATGGATTTTATCATGCATTTTTCTTTACCTTTTCTGCCTCTTTTGAAATCTCTTTCTTATTTCCTTAATCTACATCATGAAAACAAACAAAAGCCCCAAGGTCACTTTTTTTTTTGAGGATCATTAAATTCTAAAGGATGCAACAAAACTGACAGTCTCAGTGTCAGTGACAGCAGAGCTGCTCTTCAATTAAATAGAAAATGGGATTTTTCTCACCCCATACCCCACCCCACAAAAAAAAAAAAAAAGATTCAAAATTCTGAAAAATGCAATTCTCCATGACATTCAATTTCAGCATGAACAAATTGAGCTGTTATCCATCCATTAGGAAATAATAAATTAGAATACATGGCATTTATAGTAAATATAAATCTGTAATCATAAAAAATCTAGAATTGTTCATGATTACATCGCTATATTAGGGACAGAAGCTTGTGAAAATAAGAAGTAACATGGTTAAAAGCTCAAACACAAGACAACACAATGGAACAGATTTTCATTTATTAAAATAAAAAAAAAGATGTTAATGACCATGACATTTAGCATTGCTGAGCAATAACAGTTATTAAGGTAGGCCAGGATGAAGGTAATTACATTACTATGTGGTATTGTTTGGTAAAGGAAACGAGCAAATAACCACATAGACTTGAATTCTATTTATAATGCTTACATGTGAATGTGGGACCACTGAAAGGCAGTGAGCAATTTCTAGATAAAATCCGTGCCATTATTCTCATATCACAAAAAGAGAACATAGAGCACAAATAAAGACAGCAAATAGTGTCATCACTCAAATAGTTATTGTCACAGCTAAGACCAGAACCTGAAACTCAATTCAAAGATGGAGGAAAAGAGTACTTAAACCTCATTCTTCATTTGATTCTGTAAAATATAGGGAGCACTAGTGTATTTGAAATAGTAAAATCCAAGAAATTGATTTTACAGAGAACTGTTCATCATACTTTACTATGTAGGAAAATATATAATAGTACTCTCTGAAGGAATTAAAAAATGGAAATAGGTCAGGATCCCAAAGAAAAGAAAAGGGAAGAAAAATGGAAAGGGGAAAGAATGATGTAAAATACTGGATACAGAACCAAAAATCGTGCATCACTTAACTCCATGAACAAATAAGTGAACTCAAAGTACAAGATATGCTGTGTTAGAGAATTACAACCATTATGGTACACTGACAGTTCCATATGACTCAACTCAGCATTGTACCCACAGAAGTACAAGCAAGTCTTGGTGCCTTTTCAACTGTGTCATAAGCTGTTGGGTCAAAAGTAAATGCTACAGAAAATAGTGAAGTTACATGTGCCTGGAGAGAAAGGGTGGGGAAAAAAAGAAACAAAAAAACTCCTATCAAATCAAAACAAAAGAACTCTAAATAATATGAGTTAAAAATGCATTGCATAAACAGATTTTGCAAAATTTATTTTCAAAGAATATATATTTTTTAATTCACTGAAACACAAAGATATTAAAAAACTTCCCCCAAAAAACAAAACAAAATACAATTTACAAGCTAATATCATTAAAAAACCAAAACCAAAACCATCTGGAAGATAAGTGGTATATATGAATTATTTGCTTGATGCAGCACTTACAGTAAAACTTTCTATCAAGGTGATAAATTGTGCTTTGTTGGTTTTTTGGGGTTTTTTTTTTTGTTTTTTTTTTAAAAGGAACCCACAAGTGTCAAGGTGTATGCATAAAGAAAAAAAAAAAGATTTTATAGCAAATTTTAATACATTACGTGTTCTGAAGCTATTTCCTCTCCATGCACCCTTTCTCCAGACCACTTTGATTTCAATATCTGAAATAGAGACTTGAGTGAAAGTGTAGGTGATCCAAAGCAAAATGAAAACCCATCATAACAGAGTAGACCTTAAGCATGCTGATAACTAAAAATCCTTATCCTACACGCATTTTTAAACAGGAGATTGTTATAGGGAAAACAAAAACAAAAATCCCAAACAAACTCCTTTCAGTGTATTCTCGTATATAATTGCATGAATAAAAGTATCTGGTTTTAGTCAGCAAAAAGAAATAAAGGAAGCCATGTTATACCCTTGGTGAAGATAATATATTTCAGTTGTAGTGCCTTTGTTTTCAATATTCAGGGTCATCTAAAGGAAGAAAAAATAAAGCAATGCCCAGATGACACTTTTGATCAAAAATAGACTTTGCTTGAAAGTTATCTGAACAAGATGAACTATCTCTATGACATGCTCATCTTATTATTCTATTACTTAAACCAAGGTTACTGTGTTACTTATATCTCTTCACCTGCACTATATATTTATTGATTCAGGAGTGTCAAGTGTAGGAGTTTAACAAGTAACTGTTTGGTAGCTATTCACCTGAAAATGAGTCCCAAATTGATTCTAGGCACTGCATAAGTCCCCTGGTTATTTACAAAATACAGGTATGAAGGAGAAGTATAATTAGCTAGAGATGCTTACTACATGCATATGGGGGCATGGGAACTGAAGTAGCAAATCAATCAGAACACAGCAAAGCTGTAATACTAACAGAGTGTCCAGATAGTCTTACAAACTGCCATGTAATTATTTTAGGACTGTTTAAAGGTTTCATTATGATGTTTAAAGCAAAATATTTTGCAAAATATGTCAGTTGTGGTGAAACCTTCAAAGCACTGTTCTGCACCTTATCTGCAAGCTCAACTCAGTTTCATGACAGTTTCTTTAAAGAATCCCTCATCCTGCTGCCTAATAGAACATCATGCAGTGAGACCCCACTGCTCTTTCTAGAGCAATGTTCTTTACGAACTGTTTTGGAGATGGAAAGTTATGCTCCTTCTAATTTAGACATCCTGAGCTACCCTGCTGCATCAGAGCAACAGATTAAAAGGATATTGAAACTCATTTAGCAAATATTCAAACAGAGCGATAAGATCACACCAAATTGCTGCTTTTCAAAACAATCCCATGAACAATTAATGTTAGAATTTTCTAGTTTAAGACTTTTACAGTGATACAGAACTGTTTATCTTCTTAAGAGAAAGATGGTTTAATTTCTTACTACTCTGCTACTGAAGATTATACTTTTATGTCTAAAATTAGCATGACATTATATGTTCTTATATTATATATTTGAAAGAAGAAGATATGTCCTAAGATTTGTTTAATTGTTAATATATTTTTCTTCTTTAAGCCAATGGTTTGTAGTTGGTGCTTGGAACATTTAAACTTAAGAAGATCAATTGTAAATGATCACACAGACTACATTCCCCCTGATTTTTTGGAACATGTAGAAATAACATGAGAGAGAGGTTTGCTATTCTTTCCAGTGAGTTAAAAATAAAAAATAATAAAAAAAAAATTCTGCTACATAATGTGGATGTTATGATTCTGTGTAATAAAAATATTTAAAACAATTTCACCATGTACAGAAAAACAGGCTTGAGGATATAGAGGATGGGAGCAAAAGATTCCCTGCATAATTCCTTAATGGGCTGTAGAGTATCTCCAGAGATTATAACTACATCAGAATTCATACACTAAAATTGTGATCTTCAATATTACATTTACAATACTTTTGTATTTATTCAATGTTTGAGATTGGTTCTGTGGGATAAAAAGCAGTATATAAGCCTTAAGAGAAATAATTCCAGCTGTTTACAAAGCACAGTCAGACAGAGAATGACAACTGACTGATCAGACTTTCTGAAGCAGCAAAGTTTATAGTTACATTCTCCTAAAGGCTATATCTCAGAAGGAGAATCACAGTGCTTTACCACAGTACTGATAATGTTGTGGATTAAAACCCTACAAGTCTTACATAGGACAGTGAAAAACTCTTCATCCAACTAGTTCCTGGGAGATTAATCAGAGTTGTGTCCTTGGTGTAAAAATTGAGAAGGTTGAGACAATTTTCCCTTTCTTCCAGTTGACTTATTTAGTTAGCTGGTCATTTTTCCACATCTTTCTATTTTGCCAAATTCTACTAGCCAAGTATCCTCAGCACATTTATCTGTGAAAGACTATCTCCTATGATATGAAACAAGATTTTATTTATTTATTTATTTATTTCAGCTAAAGCAATTATAAAGCTGGGCAAATAAAGGCTGCTTTTCTCTAGTATCCTCACTCATAATGGGAAATTTTCTAATAAGTTTTATCTTCTGTGTTGCTTTGATGTGTAAAATGCATAATGACTGTATTAGAAAATGTTGATTTTTCAATCAGGCTTAAAAAGATAAAATAAAACACCTTTAGAAATGGTAGGGTTTGTTTGGTTTTTTTTAATATGATACTTGAAAAAATTTAGTGTCTGAAAAAAAAATCAGGAAAACAAAATATCTTCACCTCACTATTCAATTTTGTTATCTTTAAAAACTAGAGAATTTTTTTTTCCTTAAAATTGTTTTCCTATATAATTTATCTCAGAAGAAATCTCCTTTAAAACCTACAATGCTAACACAAAAAAAAGAATAAACAGCTCTCTGTTTTGCTTCATAATTAGAATTAAGACTGAACAACTAAAATAACATCTCTGTATCTTAGAATTATTCATGGTACACAGGATATCAAAGTATGATCACCATGTTGACATTAAGTCATATTATCAGGCAAATAAGGATTAATGCAGTTTTAAGAAAATAAACTTGATGCAAGTATGCTTTTTGTCTTTGATTGCAGAATCATTTCTACTGAAAACAGCAACAAGTGCTCAAATGATTAAGAGAAATCTTTAAATTTCAGGATGATTTTTACAACTCAGGAGAACAAAGTAAGTGTTTATTTTTTTATAATTTTATATAAGAACATAACTCTAGTGTTCATGTGCATATATGTTATTTCTTTATGCAATAATAGGTCTCATTCCTCTCACAGTAACATAAATTCAAGTAATTAACAGAAGAGAGGTCAGAATTTACATCACAAATATTTATATTTAAAACTAGAGAATATATATAGATTTGATGGAAAGAAGGCATAAAAAACCCTAGAAGTGCTTTAGTTTGTCTTTATGTTTTCTACCATTTGCAATTCTGTAGTCCTTTGCAGTCCCAGCTAGTTGTCCTTAGCTGTCTTTTCATCTTTATGTGTTATATGCAGAGGAACTGTAGTCCTATATGGAGGCCTGTCCTTGGTGGCAAGCTTATACCATGGTGCCCTCCTTATTGATTGGGGTGATAGCAAAAAAGAGGTGCTTCTGTCCCTCTCACTACCCTCTATTTTCATTAAGACTATATCTTCCTTTGTAGTAAATGATCAACTGCCAGTAACTTCAGTCTTGCATAGAGTTATAGCCCTAATCAGAAAAATATAATAATGATAATAATATTAAAGATTTCATCTAAATCACAATTTTGTAAGAAAATAAGAGTTCATATTACTCTTCTATTTAAAATAAAATAAACTTTAAGAAATATAATTTTTATATTGTAAAAATATGAAAATTGTTTTTCTTAGCTGAAGAAAGCTTTTGTTTGAAAATATTGCTTAAGATAACCTTTCAAAGATTAGCCCTTTAAAAGACTAAATGCAAGTCTGAAATAAAAAATTAAACAATTTGATTTTTTTTTTTTAATCAAATATTGAAAACTAAACTGTTGGAATATTCATTTGTATTACAGAACACACTTTTGAATTTACATAATGCAGATCAATAGACACAGAATAAAACTTTCACCTGTAACTTTTCCCCAGACTTTTCATCATTCTTCATTTGAAATTGATATTCATTGGAGAGAAGTGAAAAAGCATCAAGAAGGGAACTTTCTAAATCTCCACTGAAAATGTATGTTTACATCAAGGAACGTACAATTCCATTATCTCCTTTTTCTCCAAGTAAACTGGGTGTATTCTCAGTGTTCTGCAAGAATAAGATAGCATGAAAAAACTAGAATCTCATCTAGTCCAAAGAGACAAGGAAGGACAGAGGGATGGTGGTCCACATGGCTGAAATGTTTTCAATGTAGACATCTCTGTCACAGCTAATTACATATTTTCCTTCTACCATCAATGGAAAGAAATGGACATATCTAAGATATGATTAATTTCATCTTAAGTGGAAGTTTAAAGCACTTGTAATGTTACACTCTGAAGTATTTATTTCTCACCGTTGGTTTCAGATAGTCTGTATACTGAGCTTAGAGAGAAATATCTAGAATCCAAATGTCTAAATCATGTTATATTAATTCAAAGAATCTTAACCAAACTTCTGCGACACTAAGCAGGACCATTTAAAATCAATATCTCAATGGGAATGTAGAAACAAACAATATTCTTTTTTAGTGTGGGGCAAAATTGAATTTAAATGTTGAAACTCTTGTGCTGCAGACTTTTTTATTTCATCCTGCTCTAAATTAAAATGGAACCTCATATAGACTCAATTCAGTTTACAAGAATATTTGTAGCAATATATATGTAAGTATACTGTGGGATTTTAATAACATATAATTTGTTACAGTAAATAGACAAGTTTACAAAATCAGATATGGATTTATAAGAATATTTTGTGAGAGTATTCATGAATTTCTAATTAAAAATACATTTTTTTGGTGAGATACTTAGAGCAGAAGATCAAAAATCAAAGCTTCCTTAACCCTTTCGCAGGAACACTAGTTTTAAATTTGCTCTTAATCCACTATTGTGTTCAAAAGTTACAACTGATCATGTTTGAAATCAAGTAAACAAAAATACTATGAGTGTGATTAATGTCCATTAGCAATGAATGTCAGATCAAAATTTTACGTATTTATTTTTCATGTTGGCCTTATTCAAGATATTCTGAAACTTCACAGAATCATTCCAACTTGTATTGCTCTGTAACTGAAAAGTCTTGACAAGAATTTCATTAAACAAAAATTTTCTTTTAACATAGTTTAATTTGGCAGTTGGTCTGAAGACAAGGACAACTTTATTTATTCTGTTACCCAGCATAGTTTTAGAAATATATAATATGTAAAACTTGTGTGATACCCTATCTCTGCTATTGTTATTTAGGGGATAAGGAATTATGTTTGCTTAGTAACATATTTTCAACTTTTAAAATCCTTGTACCAATTGTATATGTATTATAAAAAATAGAAGCATATAAATGGAACCCCTATTACTGAAATAAGATTTCTACCAATGAAATATAGAAGACCAAAGTGATTTGTCACATGTAGATAGTATACTGAGGTTGTGTTAACCCACATTTTGCTAAATTGGAAAAAAAGACATGAATCCATTTGACATTATCTAAATGTTCACATCTTTTATTGGAAAGTGGAGTCATCAGATGTGCTGTGCTTGCAGCATTGTTTTGAAAACTATATCCTCAAGAGAAATTCTAAGCTTTCAATTTAGCTTCATGCTTAGATTTTGCTACTCATAGAATCATAGAATAGTTAGGGTTGGAAGGGACCTTAAAGATCATCTAGTTCCAACATCCCTGCCATGAGCAGGGACACCTTCCACTAGACCAGATTGCTCAAAGCCTCATCCAGCCTGGCCTTAAACACTTCCAGGGAGGGGGCATCCACAGCTTCTCTGGGCAACCTGTTCCAGTGTCTCATCACCCTCACAGTAAGGAATTTATTCCTAACTTCTAATCTAAACCTCCCCTCTTTCAGCTTAGAGCCATTTCCCCTTATTCTGTCATTAACTGCCCCTGTGAAAAGTCCCACCCCAGCTTTCTTGTAGGCCTCTTTTGGGTATTGGAAGGCCTCTATAAGATCTCCCCTAAGCCTTCTCTTTTCCAGGCTGAACAGCCCTAAGTCTTTCAGCCTGTCCCCATAGGAGAGGTGTTCCAGCCCTTGGATCATCCTTGTGGCCCTCTTCTGGACTTGTTCTAACTGGTCCATGTCTGTCTTGTGTTGGGGGCTCCAGAACTGGACGCAGTACTCCAGGTGGGGCCTTATGAGAGTGGAGTAGAGGGGAAGAATCACCTCCCTTGACCTACTGGCCAAGCTTCTATTGATGCAGCCCAGGATATAGCTGGCCTTCAGGCTGCAAGCTCACATTGCTGGCTCATGTTGAGCTTCTCGTCTACCACCACTCCTAAGTCCTTCTTGTCAGAGCTGGCCTCAAGCCACTCATCGCCCAGCCTGTATTTATGCTTGGGGTTCTCCTGATGCAAGGATGTCAGGACCTTGCATTTGGCCTTGTTGAACTTCATGAGGTTAGCACAGGCCCACCTCTCAAGCTTGTCAAGGTCCCTCTGTATGGCATCCAGCGTGTCAATTGCAACACACAGCTTAGTGTCATCTGCGAACTTGCTGAAGGTGCATTCAATCCCACTGTCAATGTCACCAACAAAGATGTTGAAGAGCACCGGTCCCAATACTGACCCTTGAGGGACACCACTCATCACTGGTCTCCACTCAGACTTTGAGCTGTTGACCACAACTCTTTGAGTGCAACAGTCCAGCCATTTCCCTATCCACTGAGTGGTCCATCCATCAAACCCACATGTTTCCAATTTGGAGACAAGGGTGCCATGTGGGACGGTGTCAAACACCGTGCACAAGTCCAGGTAGATGACATCAGTTGCTTTAGCCTTATCCACCGAAGTTGTAACCCCATCATAAAAGACCACCAGATTGGTCAGGCACGATTTGCCCTTGGTGAAATCATAATGGCAATCTCCACGTACCTTAGCATAGTTTCTAGGAGTATCTGCTCCATGATCTTGCCTAGCAGTGAGGTGAGATTGACCGGCCTGTAGTTCCCTGGGTCTTCCTTGTTACCGTTTTTAAAAATGGGAGTTATGTTCCCCTTTTTCCAGTCTGCAGGAACTTAATCAGACTGCCAAGACTTCTCAAATATGATGGATAGAGGCTTTTCAACTTCATCTGCCAGTTCCCTTAAGACCCGCAACAATATTTCTTAAAAGTGTATTTTGAACTAATATAATTTACTACTGAAAGCCCAACTGGAAAGAAAGAATGTTTCTTCTTTCTCTTGTCTGAATCTGAAATTTGGAAATTGTTGAAAAGCCACATATTTTTTAGAAACAACTCAGAAATATTTGGAAAGCTGGCCATCCACTGAAGAATTATTTTTATATTAAAAGGAAAAACAAAATAATAATACAAAGTAAAATTATAATTTATGACATATTTCATCATTTAGAATATAATACAAAGTGGAAAAATAGGTGGTTTTTTTTTTTCTAGAAGATATGTAAGAAATATTTATTTTATTGAGATATTATCATAGAAACTGATACAGTCTATTTTTCTGTAGAGAAGACAGAAAAAAGAAAAAAGAGTTTGAAACTGTAAGATTTATAATTAACATTAGAAATAAGTTACATAACCATCGGCATCAATGTCATAGACAAGCTACTCTTCCTAATTTTATCTCAGATTAAGAAGGGAGAAATGGGAACATAACAGGCAAAATTAATCTGAACTGGTTTATATGTTTACATTAAGGCAAGATTAATTATGTCCTGGAAATATAACCTCATTTATTGTATTAACTAGTAAGGCAGCACAGGGAAATTAGCTTAGACATATTTGATTGATTAATTTCTCTTCCTTTGCATCAATATAATATGTTGTCATATCTGTGACTGGTTTAGGAACTGCACAGCCAACTATCTCACAGCTAAAGGAGGTCACTTTTATGGCTTCTGTTTCCAGAGAAACTAAGGAGCAATAGATCTGTTCTCTAATCATTATCTTTATCAACTTTTAGTAGAGAAACTGATGATTCAGCCAGCTGACTTAAATCACTGCACCTCAATCATTCATGAATTAGCTAAATTAAAAATGCATAATAAGACAGGATGCTAACATACTGCTAAATTTTCTGAACTCATTTCCCAAGTGTGTATACTTTCAGTTCACTAGGACTGAGGCAGCTTATTTTACTTTCAAAGTAGTGAAAGTTACCTTGATCATAGGTCTTTTGAAATTTTCCACCATTTAACTCTCTAGCTAAACCTGCATAAGCTACTTTCCTGCGTCATATTGTCCTCATAGAAACAGCATCCATCATGTAGAAGAAATACTTAATTTAATCATGGGGATTCTAGGTTCATTCTGATAAATAATAGCATTGTCTTTATTTTCACTCTGTCTTGCAAAAATCACTGAGATGCAACACAAACATTCGTTGATCTCTGATGGTCATAGTAAGCATCCTTACACAGGTAGGTAGGTCATAACAATATAAAGACAGAGATGTCATCTTGCTGAGGTTGCCATTTCCAGTGATATTATAACGTACTACTACCTCAGAGTTGGTGGATTTCTCCTTTAACTCAAGTCTGACACTTTTGCTTAATGCTAATTCACATTAATTCACTCATTACTAGGATTTTAATTGCTGTTTTCTCTCTGGAATGGGATATCACTGTGGTGAACCCTCTAGAGGGATTTTTTCTGAGGACTTGATATCTTAGTTACAAACATTGTGAAGTAAGTCAGATACACAAAAATGACTTTCAGTTGTGCTTTTCTTAATTTAAATAAAAGCAAACCCCGAATTTTATGACTTATTTCTGAGCTGGTCCTCAGAGAAATATACTATGCACAGACTGGTATGAGAAAGGGTGTGTGTGGGGGGAACATCAATTTATTGCTCTCAAAGGAGTGACATTGTGTTTTCCCTTTATTAATTTTTAAATAATTAAAGACCTGCTTGTTTTAAGTTAATTGATAGTCATATAAAAAGACTTGTCATGGGGACAGTCAGAGCAGCAAGCACATTAGTAGAGGAAGGTCTTAGCATGCATCATCATCTTCTGTCTTCCTTCTACTTGTCAGTTTGCCAGGGAGCCAGAATAGCTGGACAAGAACAAATGTACTGCCATCCAGGGTTGTCTTTGGAGCTGTCAGACAAAAAAAAAAAAAAAATGTTAATGGTGTTCTAGAGATGCCTCTATCTTTAATTTACTATATGGAGAAACTCTGTTCTCTAGGCTAGATGCAGATCTTTACATCTCGTCAGTTGAATCTAACCTTGAAACTTTGTATATAATTTTTTTTATAATACAAATTAAAGGAACAGATATTACTATATTTTTAGTTTATAAAATTTATTATTGTTTTGAACTAATAGCAGATTGTGTTGATATAGATCCTAGTTAAGTTTTGAAAAGTAACTTTCATTGACTTAATTATTTTTATTAGTCTCCTCAATTTTATCTTAAATGATGTAGTATTAAGCTTCACATATAAACAACCAAGGAGTGGAATGTCAAGTACAGACAGACAAAAATTCTAAACAAAAGGATAAGTAAGGCTTTTCAGAAACACTGGCAAAATATGTGATGTTAACAATCCAGAAATTCAGATCAATATTCATAAAAAGATGCATTAATCAGTAGATCTTGAAGTGAAACTTAAAACATAGCAGTAGAATAGACTAAGCAATAAGAAAATAAAGTGTTTTCATAAATAATTATTCTATTTTATTATTACTATAATTAAAGTAAAATACAAAGGTGAATTTAATACAAACATTTTGATTATTACTGTCTAATGAGTTTTCTACATGCAATTTTATATCATCCAAAAGTAAAATGTCTTCTTCAATGTATGGCATGAGTGCTGCATGCCCACTATCAGTGGGGATTACATAGGACCAGGAAGGACTGAAATTAAATCTTCAAACATATGGTAAAACCTTCTATGAATGCAGTATTTTAGATCTATATATAGACCATTGGCTAAGCCATGGCTCTTGCTTTTGAATGTTTGCTGGTATTGCAATTTATTCTTAAAAAGAAATGAAACTATAAGATGTTTTATAAAACTTGTAATAATCTTTTCTCAGATATTTGTATTCTGTCTTCATTACAAAAATGAACCAATTTCTTTAGAAGTCATTAGCTAAACTCTGACTGACTGCAAAATAGAAATGAGAGTAATCTCATGATTAGTGGACATAATCCATCGCTCTCTCATGAATATAATGTTTACACTTCACTGTAATAATACCATTTCTTATCATTCATTACTGTATGGCCTCCTTGTCTTGGTTTACTTATTTGATGTATTTGAAAGACTCACTGAATAATTCTAAGTGCAAACATATTTACTACTAAATAGTAAAAGTCCTTTGAAGGTGTAAACTCTCATGTTGTAGAAAAAAATCAGCCAACAACTTAATACATTATTGTATGAAATATAGATAACTATAATTAATTTTATTAAAATACTAAGTAGAATACACAGAGAGAGAAAGAGACAGGTACAAAGAACAGCGATACAAATAGACTATTCAGCTACTTATTATCAAAGCTGTTCCTACAAATCTTTTTTGTTACAGGACTATATCTTATTTTCACACATAATCCTCCTAAGAGTTGAATCCCCCTTGTAAATACAACTCACTGCAGAATGTAAGCAAATTAGTTTGCAGGGATTGATTGATAAAGGGAAGTATGCACCATGTACACTATAGTTGCCTGTAATACAAATGTATTTTCATCAGTCTGTCACTTCCAGGAGCTGATCAAATATTGGTTTAGTTTAGCAAGTGCAAGTTGGAAAAAAAAAAAGAAAAAAAGAAAAAAAAAAAGAAAAGCTGCATAAAATTAAAATTAAAAAAACCCTAAATTAATTGAATGGATTATTATATAGCATGGCCCAAAATAAGTATGGTATATTACTAACAGAATATTCCTTAGGTAAACCTTAAACAACAGCTTATTTCTTATTCCTAAACAACACGAGTGAAGCATCCCTGTATCCCTGTATTTCAGACTAAATACTCCATTTCCTAATAAGTAGTCTTTGGAAGTTTCACTTCATGAGAGAATACCATGTCTTATAGCAATTCCCTGAGACTTTTGTAGTTTACTCTCCAGAAAGTAAAGATTGGATTAAGCTGCAGTTTCACTCTGATGGTTACTATTTCCATAAGACATATTTTTTTTACATTCCTCCCATATCTGATTCCCTATAGAGTAAGCTGGACAAGCACAGCATGTCTGTGCATCCTCAGTGTGGGAAGTGAGGGCAAAAGGCAAGACACAGATCCAAGCTTAGGAGGAGATTCACTGCTACAGAGTTCAGTGTGATCTGAGAGCTAGGGACAGCTGCTTTCCCACAGACAATAATCTGCTTTATGTGAGATGAAGATCCTTATAAGAAGTAGCAAAAGAGGAAGGATTTATGACATCTTTTCATATGTGTAAAAGTCTCTCTCTGTGTGGCAGAAGTTCTTACTGAGTGCTGAGTTCAGCAGGAAGAGGGAATTAAAAACAACATCATTTGCACAAGGAAGAGCTTACACTGAATGGTAGGGGCATTAGGCTGCTGTTGAGCTGTGAAATCAGTGTGAGAGGGAAATTATCAATCATGGCCCCTTGCAGAAAATTGTAGATCACAGATCCCTATGAATTCTGGTGTCAAAGGGGACTGAAGAGTCCTGCAGGCCCTCTAGCACTCTTAGGATGTCATGCCTCTGGTCTCATTCACCCTAACTCTTCTTAAAATTAAGACCCAAGCATGTATCAAGGCTTCCTCATTCTGCTTTACAGTGTCTTGGAAAGGAGTTGTGTCACAGATTACATTAAAAAAAAATAATAATTTTTTAAAAAATCTGGCTGAATAGTTAGAAGACCCAGATCCTGCGGTCGGTGAGCTCATGTGTGTACTTTTTAATCAGAAAAAAAAAAACCCCCGAAAAACAACAAAATAAAAGTACTCCCAGGGGTCCTGGTGATTCTATCCATCGTATACATGGTCTACAAAAAGAGAGGAAAAAATACTAAAAATGAATACTTTAAGTTTAACCTTAACGCAAATTCAAATGTGACATTCTAGTTCCTTGTTCAAATATATCTTAACAACTGCTAGTAGAATCATGTCTCAGAGAGTGTCTAAAACTGGAACACATAAACCTATAATCTATACAAAGAGAGTAACTTATGTAGTTCTTAAAAATACAGGGGATTACAGGGTTAAAATTATATACTGAAATATTAGCCATATTAAAGTCAACGATTTTATCACTATCAGGTTCACTAAATACTACATTTTTAAATGCAGAGTAAATGGGAGATAAAAGCACTTTTTAATATCTCTTTTTCACTGAAATATCTTTATGACTACATGAATTTGCATTTTTTACAGCTGTTTTGACTAAATATGTGGGGTGCAATACGAAGGTTGTTACAATGAAAGCAATGGCCTGTTTATAAATACAGACTTTGAATCTAACATAAATCAGAGACACATTATATACTGTATCTATGGATGACTGACTGTCTCATGCATGGTACATTGGGTACTGAGTTATTTTTAAAGTACTGAGCCACAGCTGTCTTGACCTATTGTATCATTTATGTCTGTCTATTCAGACTACATGTAAAAGGAATCTTTTGCCTATTATAGAAATCTATCAACTTAGCACAGGCATACATGACAGGTCTGGAAAGTCAGACCCTCTTTCTGAAAAGGTAGGGTTCCTGGAAGCTCAATAGTCAAAGTAAGACTGAGAAGAATGGCAAAGTTCATACATTCCCTTGGGTGTCTATAGGTTAAACATAGACATGCTGTGCTTGTGCATAGACATGCTGTTCATGTGAAAAGGACTGATACTTAAAATGTTTATCTTTCCTCTCTTTTTTATTTTTTTTTTCCCCCCTCCTTAGGAGTCTTAGACTGTCTTCTTAACAGTAATCTTTTCCTAATATCAGATCCTCTCAAAATAAAATATCTGGCCAGCGTCCCTTGTTATATAATCTCTCGGTACTGTGAAAAACTCGGTTCTATTATCTTTGGAACTAACCTTCAAGTAATTGAATCACTTGCTAGAGTGCCCCTCAGCCTCCTCTTCTCCAGAATAAACAAGTTCAGTGCCTGCAGTTTCTCATCCTAGGCCACACAATTTAGGTCTGATCATTTCAATAGCTCTCTACTGGACTCTCCCAAGCTTTACCACCTCTGCCTTGAACTCTGGGCTCCAAAGAGGACACAATATTCCCTGTCTACTGAGCAGAGGAGCTTTCCATCTGTCTGCTGGTCACACTCCTATTGAAGCACAATAGGATGTACTTTCACTTACTGTAGTAAGTAATTCATCCCATCTCCAATGAGTGAACTGTTGGCTCGTACTCAATGTAGTGTCCACTGTGTCTCCCAGGTCCTATTCAGCACTAGTTTCTTAGTCTGTATCAAGATTCTGTTTCTCCTTACTGAAGTTCATTACTTTTCTCAAGAGATTTACGAAGTACTGTCAATAACTGTCAAGATCTCTCACTTCTTGTGTCAGACACTCTCTCTGATATAATGCTATTTCTGAATATGCTGAGGGTATACTCTTTACCTTCATCCAGGTCATTGATGAAGATGATGAACAATATGAACTTCACCACTGATGGCTGAGGAACTCTCACCCAGCTGCAAGCTGGATGCCCAGCTGCTGTTCAACACGCTTTAGGCCCAAAGGTCCAAACAATTTATAATTCAAATTGGTCCACTTGTCCATTTTCCAAAAGAGAATACTGTGGGAAACAGAGTCAGAAACCCTTCTGAAAGAAAAACCTCCATCCCCTTGTTCACATAGCCAGTCATTACGCTAAGGATGGCAATCATTTGCTCAAGCATGATTTGCCTTTGGTACACTGAACTGATATTCTGACTATTCTCTCTATGCATTTGGGAATGGATTTCACGAGAATATGTTTTTAATATCTCCAAGAACTGAGATAAAACTGACCAGTCTACAGTTGCAGGTCCTCCTACCTACCTTTAAAAGATGAGCATAATTTCAGATTCTCCCTATCATCAAGGACCTCCCTAACCACAACAGTTTTTTGTAAAAGATAGATGTTGATCTCAGGTCACATCAGCCAACTCTTTCAGTACTGTTGGGTGATTACTACTCAATTCCATCGATATAAGTATGCCCAGTTTCTCTCAGTAATCCTAAATATAATGCTGCTGCTGTCCCATTGTTGCCTTTCCTGTCCTTCCCAAACTATAATGGTACACACAGAGGATTGGAAACAGAATTCCTGAGTACTCGAGTACTGTTTTTAATGTACTATTTTCTTAGCTGTCCTAGTTTCCATCTCTGTTATGTTCTGTGTTAGTGTTTTAGTTCATGAACAAGGTACCTGCTTAGTCAGTTGTGTTTTCTGATGAAAGTCCTAGTCCTTATGCACAACAGGTCATTGTTGAATTCTTTTATTAAACATGTTATGTTTTATTAAAAAAAAAAATAAAAATCAGCCAGCTTTTCTGCGCTTCCTAGCCTTTCAAGATTACTTGTCAGAAAGTTCTGCCTAGCAATTCCATAAATAAACCATATTTTTCTCTTGTGAGGCCCAGAGTCCTAACTCTGCTGCTTTCCTTCACAGACTCCCTTCATATCTTGAGATCAACCACCTCATGGTTTCTGAAGCCCAGGCTGACACATATGTTTTAATTCACCTTCAGTTTAGGAGCAGCAGGTCAAGCACAGTATTATGATCCAAAGGTCCTTCTGGCATTTGCGCTAGTATCACTAGCCTAGGAACTCCTAGAGGCAGATAAGGATCTCTGACCAAGATACTTCCATACATCAGTTCTAGAAAGTCTTGTATGTAACCTCCTATAGAATCCTAGAATATCCTGTGTTGGAAGGGATCCACAAGAATCATTAACTCCTAACTCTAAAAAGGCCAACCTAAAAGTTAAACCATTTGTCTAAGAACATTTTTCAATGCAGGCTTGAGGCTATGACTGCTTCCTTGGGGAGCTTGTTTCAGTGCTTGACTACCCTCTCGGTGAAGAACTTCTTCCTGATATCCAATATGAACTTCCCCTGATGCAGCTTTAAGCCATTCCATCATGTTTTATCACCAGGTGCCAGAAGGAAGAGATCATCACCTCCCACTCTGTTGGCCTTCATAAGGAAGCAATGATGTTACTCCTCAGTTTCCTCTCCTCTAAGCTAAACAAGCTTCTTGGGCAAGCAGTCTGGCACTAACCACAATTTAGTTATTTCACAATATCCAGAGGATTACTTCCTCCTGATCACGACTTAGAGACTGCCAACAGATGCATCTCCCCTTTTGTATAGGAGCTGTGTACCTCTGAGGAAGTACTTAACACGGGACAAAACTTCCCTTTCCTCCTCCTCTTGCCTTTTTTCCCTGAAGTCATAGCCATGTCACATTTGTACATCCTATCCTGCCCAATTCCTGTGATTCTGATATATTTGACAGTTTTGTAGCTCTCTACCTGGGCTTTCAGTTCCTCCTGTGTGCTGGCTGTGCTCTGCACATGAAGAAGTCAAAGGGAACACTTTAAATCTTCCTCCTCTGAGTAGTGACATGAAGCACTCTTTCCTGGCCTTCTTATTAGTGGATATTCTCCATTTGCAACTCCATCTCTTGCTTCTGGGCTTCAGTTCCTGTCTTCCAAAACTCCCAACTGAGTTAGCAAACCTGGTTTCAGCAGCATATACCCTCACCTTTACTTTGTAAGAACGCTTGCTTGATAGTCTGCTATGCAACTGAAGAAAGACATTAATGATTATAATACATTTATAAAATGGTAGGAAAAGCCATAAAGGTAGAACTTAGATGAGGCCTCATCTAGTGTTGACTCAATGTGGACTCAGGTATTTGTTTGTAAAAAGGACTGGCCCTACATAGCATGGACTCAGAGCAGTGCTGGGGAAAGTCATTCCAAGCTACTGACCTCAGTGCCAACTGACTCTCCTTGACCTTGATCTATTTAGCAATATAGCCATACCTTTCTGATCTGGGCCTTAGCTACATGCCAAGGCTAAAAGAAGTTTGCCTATGCAGTACAGTGCCACACAATACGATATCAGCCATAAGTTACTGGTCACTTATGTTTACCTGTTATTCAGAAATTTCAGGTTCATGTTTCAAAGAAATCCTTGCAAAAGCCAATCAAAGAGGGTCAGACAGGCTCAGACTTCAAGTACAGTTTATTAACTCAAGTTAACATAGAATCATAAAATTATAGAATTGCCTGATTGAAGAAGACTTCTTAGATCAAGTCCAAACATACCGGTCCACTACTAAACCATATCTTTGAGCACCCCATCTAATATTTTAAACGCCTCCAGGGATGGTGACTCAACCACCTCCCTGGGCAGCCCATTCCAGTGCCCGATACTGGACACTGGAAGTGTCCAGTGGACTTTCAGTGAAGAACTACTTCCTGACATCCAATCTGTACCTCCCCTGGCATAACTTAAGGCCATTGCCTCTTATCCTGTCACTAGTTACTTGGGAGAAAAGACACAAACGCCCCTTGCCTTGCTACTACGTCCTTTCAGGTAGTTATATACAGTGATAAGGTCTCCCCTCAGCCTCCTCTTCTCTAGGAACACCCCATTTCCCTCAGCCCCTCATCATAAGGCTTATTCTAGATCCTTCACCAGCTTCATTGTCCTTCTCTGGACATGCTCCAGTGCCTCAGTATCCTTCTTGTAGTGAAGAGCCCAAAACTGTACACAGTATTCAAGGTGTGGCCTCAACAAAGCTGAGTACAAGGGAAGGATGACTTCCCTGATCCTGCTGATGACACTATTTCTGATACAAGCCAGGATGCCATTGGCCTTTTTGTCTACCTGGACAAACTGCTGGCTCATATTCAGCCATCTGTTGGGAATTTTTTTTTTTTTCAATCCCTCAGTACAAGACCTTCACACTGAGTTAGTAGATTAAAAGAGCAATAACTTCTCACGCTAGATGGAGCAATTTCTTGGTGTGGGACATGCAACTCAGGGAGTAGTACCTCTTCATTCAAAGATAAAATAAAATTCAAATAAACAAAACCAAACAAAAATTACAGAATGAAACATTAAAAAAGCTTATTCAGACAAAAAAAAAAATTGTCTTGAAAATATGAAAATATCAGATTATTAACTGATTGTGCTAGAGCACTGCTATAATGATATTACCAGAAAAAAAAATCACCAGGATCAGACTAGTTAGCTATATACATAAGTCTGTCACCAAATTTTGTAATAAAGGATGATCCTGAAGAACTGCAAAATGCAAATATTATCAGGCACTTTTTGATGACATCTATTTAAATTATGCATTTTTATTATTTTCTTTGCAAGCCTACTGAAATAGTGCTTTAGAATACATGCAATTTTGCAAAATATTATTATGAGTACCCTTATCTATTCTACATTAATAGCTTAATACATAAGGAACAGCACAAAAGATTTATTGACTAAGAGTAAGCCTATACATATATGTTACACTTTGAATTTACAGTAAAATGTATCTGATAAATAATATTTTCTTCTAGACAACATTATGTACTTTTGCAGCTAAGATCACCAGACAAAAATGCATCTACTTTAATGCAAGGTAAAGAGTAGCACTATCTTCTTTTTACAGATGGTAAATCGAGGGAGAAACCTCAGACAAGCTTTCTAGCTACGAAAGACTAATGTTAACCTCATTTTAATTAAAAGCCCCACCTTTTTTTAAAAGAAACCTACTTACTTTAATCTTTATATCAGGGGTATTTTATTTGCTAAACCAGGAAAAGTGCCAAAATAAAAGAGATATTCATCCTCCGATTCAAGCAAACACTTATGCTAAGATGTTGGATTATTGATACGGATATTATTAATAGTCTCAGTACAGCTTCATACCCAGGTTGAGAGAGTATCTGAAAACCATTATAGAACCTGAAGGTGTATTCATGTTATGTTACATTGCTGAACATAATTGTTTTTTACATATATTCATGGTTTTCACATTGATATGTGCTTCTGCTTCTTCATCTGTTTTCATTAGTAATGCTTTTAAAAAAAAAAAAATCAGAACTATAAAAAAGAGCAGAAAACAATCATGAGATAACAACACTGAAATGTTAAATATAGTTTTCATATTAGCAGCCTATATTTTTCCTTCAATTTTATACATGTATGTGATATTTAGATATAAAGTATGATACATTGCCTGTTTTTTATTTTGAAATGTATTAAAAATGCATAAACATCCTGGTTTTTAAGGAAAAAAAGAAGATAGGCAAGGCAGCTTGGAACTGGTTTTGCTATAGTTAATTGTGTTTCAGTTTTCTTAAGAAAAAGAAGATAAAAAATAAAATGGAAGCAGAAGATTAAACTGTAGTACTTCTTGCTAGTGATGACATTTAACTTGCAAATTTTTTGTTAGAGAGTACGTGCGTGCACACACACGCATTCACACTCTCTTATCGAACTTGCAAAGACCAAGCAAACTTGTTGAAGCATCCAGCTGTGTAAAACATTGCTCTTAGCTGCTTATCTCCTCAACAGTTCTTAGCAGTTTATCATAGAATACTCTCTTGTTAGCTAAACTGGAGGGTTATTAAACCCAAATTAAAAAGAAAAAAAAAAGAAAGAAGACAACAGAGAAAACAAAAGGCACACAAAAGAGGGAACCCAGCTTCCTTCTTTTATCATTCAGAAATTTACCTGAGTACACAGTGAGTGAATAGGTAATTTTTATTTCAAGTGCTTTGTTATATACTTGATGTTAGATACTGTAAATCTGGGGTAAGGCACACAGGCTACATATTCCTTGCAAAACAGAGGTTTTAGCTGACTTTTCTGGATAACATCTGGATTTGCATCTCTGATTCATTTTGCTCAGGCTATTACTCAGAACCTTGCTCATTGACATAAGGGTGCTATGTTGGATCTACGTATATTTTAGGAGATTTGAAGGTATAGAAAGTATTACATTAAAGTAGCCCGGTTCAGCTGTCAACTTCCAAGCTAAATTACAGTTTCTAGAAAATGTCAATCATTAGAGCACCTTATTTAATCATGCTGTTAGACTTAATTTTCAGTGTATGAGTTTGCACTAATTAATGTTAGTTTCACAACCTTTTTGTTTATCAAATATGATCTCTCCATGGATTAAAAACAGAAAATGGCCATGATGCCTAACGTTGACATTAAGGCTTTGCATCACAAAATTAGTAATGCCTACTTAGTTGATAGTTTCATAACAAGTAAAATAGGCAACAGTGAATGAATCTCATTTTGTGGCATTTCCCAACTTTAAGTAATGGGAAGCCAAACCATTACTTTCTGTCACAAGAATAATCTTTACAAAGGAACAGAGATGTGACAAGATCAGAAGCTGATTCACAGTAGCTCACAATATGCCTCCTAAGTAGGCTTAAAATATCAATATTATTGATCTTGGAGTGTGAAACATTTCCTTCTTGTAGGAGACCTGCCTATCCAACAGTCAGAAAGTAAGAAGTGACTTATCAGATGGTGGATTACTGAAAGAAGAACCTTTTATTTTCTTCTTTTTTTTTCCTTCTTTTTTTGAATTAGACATTAGGATAAGCTGCTGTTCATTCTGTGATTGCAGCAGAGATAGAAAACATTACCTTTTATCTTAGGAAAAAGGCCTGACAGGATTTACTGATTAATACTTTCCTTGCATAAAACTGTGAGTCATCTTCAATGACATTACTACGGCTGGAGTCAGAGCACCTCTGGCTGTGCATTTGTTAGATTTCACGTAGTAAGTGGTGTAAGGACAAGATGCCTTCAAAGGAAATCCATAAATATGGAGACATCAACTTTTGGTGATGAAGAAAACCACACTTTCTCTATTTTTTTATTATAGAAATACTCATCCATAAAAAAAAAAAAAAAAAAAAAAAAGGCAGAAGAAGGAATTAAAACTTAAAAGTCTGACAGTTCAACGCAGAATGAAGAATAACTTCTGGAGTAATCAAAATATTTAAAGATTTAGTGATTTCTAATGACAGAAAAGTTAACTTCTGCTATTTTCATATTGCATTCCATCTTTTAAACAAGTTTTAACCTCTGTAGATTAAATATGTTATTCTCCACCTCTTGTTCAGTGCTATGTACTTTTAAACATCATCATTGTTCTGTCCGGAAACTATTGTTTCTATGACATTTAAGTAATTTCTCTGTGTAAAGTGCACAGAAAAAGTTGGGATTTTTTGCAAAAATATAAGGTACATTGAAATCTTCCAAATAAGAAGTACCACAAAAATCATCATGTTTTAAAGGATATACATAATGGATATGCACGTTACAGTATGAGATAATTATTTGCAAAATTATACTTAAGGAGGAGGGTAAGACTATGACTTTACAAAAATCAACCAGAAATTTGCCACTTAGTATACTTGCGCTTAACGTGTTCTTGTCTCAGTTCAGTTTTTTTTACCAGAACAAACTTCTACAGAATGCAATTTTACACTGGGGTTTCTTCAATTTAAACTATCTTTTTGGTCTAAGTAATATTCTGTCTTCCTCTCTGGGACTTGATTAGACTTAAACTTCCTTTGGCAAAACAGATATTTGAGATCACCATTATGATGAGACAAACAGTTTTCATTAAAAATAAATAAAACCATTATTTGTTGTTATGCATGTGGAACAACTGTGTGTGTATAATTTACAATACACAATTTTACAGTTTACATATTTTTTTTTAAATTGATTGTTCCATAGTGAATAATGATTTTAGACTTTCATAGCCTTTGTAAATGATGGCTTTTTGTATTGGTGTTTTACAAAAAAACAGATCTTTTGAAAGCTACTGTCAATTTATTTACATGATAAATGGGATGATATAGGAAGCCAAAAGAATATTGTATTCATATTGTATTTTAAGGACCTCAGTTTAGTTTTAAAAAGTTATCTGCAAAAAGTAACTATTATATGTCCATTGTTATTATTTAAAGTATCATTCCTCTATTTAATTATAAATTTATTTTTTATTTGAGGCAATTGTTAAAAGTGATGAATCTTTAAATTTATCAAATATTTTCCAATAATCCCAGTATTAAACAGGGTCCAGAAAGGGGTTAGTTAAATGCTTGTTTCATTTACTTCAGTGTGCTTATTGTACTTTTTCATCTTTCTCTAATATCACTAATATTGAACAGAAATGAACAATATGCACGTTGGCTAGAGAGTTTTCAGGTGCTCAAGTACACCTTAGTAATATATTTCCATTTTGTGTTAACTTTATTATTTTGATATTTTAATTATTTCTATAAGTAAATTACCATTAACGACAGATATTAAAAATCAATTATGGATAATTGTTACCAAGGAAAAAACATTTGCTTTGCAAATACAACAAAAATTGAAAGAATTATTAAGCAAATATTTTTTGTATTATCTTAATACAAAAAATGTATTAAGATAACTAGTTCATTGAAAAATTAATAGCAAGGAGACTTAATACAGAATCATATCTTCTTGGTCACTTTAGCTCAGTGTTTTACTATAGATATATTTTGTTACCAAAGTTTTGTTATATTTTGACTTTTGGTATTTATGTAAATAGACGGCGATCTCAGGCACAAAAATCCTAAATGTTAATAGAAACATTAAAAAAAACCCAAAACCAACTAAACTAAATTTCCTACCTTTTTTGCTTCTTTAAAGAGAGATCAAATTATTTTTTTAATCACAAAAAAAAAGTCTTCTGATACAATCATGCTATAGAATATATGGATCTACAGTAGCATCACTACTAACTGGAGCACTAGCTGATGAATTGGTTTCCACTGTGTCTATTTCCTCTACTATATTTTAATTAATACTTCATTTAATTTGAGAATAATCTTGAATTTAGTAGTTGGGGAACTTAATAGAAATTAACCATATAAAAGAGCACTGCAGCTTGATATCACACTTTAAAATATAATATAGATTAATAGAATATCCATACATATCACTTCTTCTCAAGGATAAGCTAAAATTTAATTTGCTTGATTTTACCATGCTTCAACCAAAGTTGAGATTTGCTTGATTTTAACATGTCTTTTCTAATTTTTCCTGTTTTACTAAGAAGTAGGAAGGGTGGTGAAATAATTGCACGGTTTAGTGATCTATTGCTCATCAGTATCATCTGTTAATGCAAAAAGAGGGTAAATGGTTCAACAGGTCATTGTTTGCCCTATGTAGACTATAAAATTTGCATTTCGCTCTTGCCCTGTTAGTCCCTTCACAGTGACACAGATCCAGTTCTTAAAAGTAGCGCTATAAAAGCTCTGGTGCAATGGTTAATATAGAGCATTTAGTAAAAGAGAACATCTGAACAAAGTTTAAAAAAAAAAAAAAAAATCCTAGTATATCAAGTAAGAATGAAGTTTTTAAGCCCATCAGAACCTATTTGTATCCAAGTTGAGACATTATGGTCTGGATGAGTAGAGAAGTATAGCAGTATAACAGGTAGTGGGTGGTTGGGCTTAATGGGCACTGTTTACGAGGTGGTATTACAGGGTCTGTATTGGGCTGGAGCAGTTGCTTTGTGAGAAAAGGCTGAAGGACCAGAGCTTTTTCAGCCGAGAGAAGAGATGGCTGTAGTGGAGAACCTAACAGCAGCCTCCCTATGCCTGTGGGGAGGTCAGCAAGGAGATGGGCCCAGGCTCTTCATAGCTGTGACTAATGAGAGGATGAAGGACCATGGACATTTGTTAGAAAAGGAGACATTCAGGTTGAGTGAAATGAAAATAAAATTCCCAGTAGGACAGTGAAATGGTGGAGAGCGTTGCCCAAAAAAATTGTAAAAATTTGTGATTTTCAAGACCTGACAGGACATAACATGAGTAGACCTGAGCAGATCTGAGCAACTGGCTCTGGCTTCAGAGCTGGCCTTGCAGCAAGTTGAACTAGAGACCTCATGAGATTCTTTCCCACCTGAATTATCCTATGGTCATATCATTCTATATCCAAAATACAGATCAGACACAAAGTTAACATTAATGCAAACAAGGAAATCTTGCTAAGTATGAGAAAGTATATAGAATCAAAGAATCATAGAATGGTTAGGGTTAGAAAGGACCTTAAAGATCATCTAGTTCCAACATCCCTGTCATGAGCAGGGACACCTTCCACTAGACCAGGTTGCTCAAGGCCTCATCCAGCCTGGCCTTAAATACTTCCAGGGAGGGGGCATCCACAGCTTCTCTGGGCAACCCAGTGTCTCATCACCCTCACAGGAAAGAATTTATTCTTAATAACTCATCTAAACCTATGCTCTTCAAGCTTAAAGCCATTACCCCTTCTTCTATATCTACCTGGCTTTGTAATAAGTCCCTCCCAGCTTTCTTATAGGCTCCCTTCAGGTACTGGAAGGCTGCTATAAGATCTCCCCAAAGCCTTCTCTTCTCCAGGCTGAACAGCCCCAAGTCTTTCAACCTGTCCCCATAGGAGAGGTGTTCCAGCCCTTGGATCATCCTCATGGCCCTCTTCTGGACTTGTTCTAACTGGTCCATGTCTGTCTTGTGTTGGGGGCTCCAGAACTGGACACAGTACTCCAGGTGGGGCCTTATGAGAGTGGAGTAGAGGGGAAGAATCACTTCCCTTGACCTACTGGCCAAGCTTCTATTGATGAAGCCAAGGATATGGTTGGCTTTCAGGCTGCAAGCTCACATTGCCTGCTCATGTTGAGCTTCTCGTCTACCACCACTCCCACATCCTTCTCTTCAGAGCTGGCCTCAAGCCACTCATTGCCCAGCCTGTATTTATGCTTGGGGTTCTCCTGATGCAAGGATGTCAGGACCTTGCATTTGGCCTTGTTGAACTTCATGAGGTTAGCACAGGCCCACCTCTCAAGCCTGTCAAGGTCCCTTTGTATGGCATCCCGTTCCCTCCAGCGTGTCAACCGCAACACACAGCTTGGTGTCGTCGGGAAACTTGCTGAGGCTGCACTCGATCCCACTGTCGATGTCACCAACAAAGATGTTGAAGAGCACCGGTCCCAATACTGACCCTTGAGGGACACCACTCATCACTGGTCTCCACTCAGACTTTGAGCTGTTGACCACAACTCTTTGAGTGCAACAGTCCAGCCAGTTCCTTATCCACTGAGTGGTCCATCCATCAAACCCACATGTTTCCAATTTAGAAACAAGGATGCCATGTGGGACGGTGTCAAATACCGTGCACAAGTCCAGGTAGATGACATCAGTTGCTTTAGCCTTATCCACCAAAGTTGTAACCCCATGGTAAAAGGCCACCATATTTGTCAGGCATGATTTGCCCTTGGTGAAATCATGGTCGTTGTCACCTATCATCTTCTCATTCTCCATGTGCCTTTTACCAGTCATCAGACTGCCAGGACTTCTCAGATATGATGGATAGTGGCTTTGCAACTTCATCTCCCAATTCCCTCAGGACCCACAGATGCATCCCATCAGGTCCTATGGAATTGTGCACCTTTGGGTTCATTAGGTACTCCCAAACCTGATCTTCTCCTGCAGTGGACGGCTTTTCATTCTCCTAGACCCTTCCTTTGCTTTCTAGGACTTGGGCAGTGTGGCATGAGCCCTTGCTGGTGAAGACTGAGGCAAAAAAGTCATTGAGCACCTCAGCCTTCTCAATGTCCTGGGTGACCAGATCTCCTATTGCCTTCTGGAGAGGGCCCACATTTACCCTAGTTTTACTTTTCTCCCCAACATACATATAAAACCTTTTCTTGTTGCCCTTGACATGTCTGGCCAAATTTAATTCTGTCAGGGCCTTGGCTTTTCTAACCTGATCCCTGGTTTCTTGGGCAATTTCTCTGTATTCATCCCAGGTTACCTGTCCTTCCTTCCACCTTCTATAGGCTTCTTTCTTGATCCTAAGTTTGTTCAGGATCTTCCTGTCCATCTATGCAGGACCCCTGCTATTTTTGCCTGCCTTCCTCTTTGTAAGGATGCATTGTTCCTGGGCTTGGAGGAAGAGACCTTTGAGTATGTTCCAACTGTCCTGCACCCCTCTTCCTTCCAAGAATTCATCTCATGGTACATGACCAAGCAAATCCAGAAGAGGTCAAAGTCTGCTCTCCTGAAGTCCAGGGTGGTGAGATTACAGTGCATCTTCTTCACTGCCCTGAGGATCTCGAATTCCAACATTTCATGATCACTGCAGCCAAGACTGCCCGAGACCTTCACATTCCCCACCAACCCCTCCTTGTTGGTGAGAACAAGGTCCAGCATAGCACCGCTCCTCATCAGTTTCTAGACCACCTGGAGAAGGAAGTTGTCCTCCACACATTACAGGAACTACCTGGATTGTTTATGCCCTGCTGTGTTGTCCCTCCAACAGACATTGGGGTGGTTGAAGTCCCCCATGAGGACCAGGGCTTGTGAATGTGAGGCTGCTCCTGTCTGGCTATGGTGGGTGTCATATGCTCGGTCTCCCTGGTCTGGTGGCCTGTAGCAGACCCCCACTGTAATATCCCCTTTCCTTGCCTTCCCTCTAATCCTGACCCATAGACTCTCAGTTAGCTCCTCATCTGTCTCCAGGTGGAGCTCCATACACTCCAGCTGGTTGTTGACATAGAGGGCAACACCCCCTCCTTGTCTCCCTTGCCTGTCCTTCCTGAAGAGCCTGTATCCTTCCATTCCAACGCTCCAGTCATGGGAGCCATCCCACCATGTCTCCATGATGCCAATCATGTCATATCCCTGCAGGCACGCATACATTTCCAACTCTTCTTGTTTATTGCCCATGCTACGTGCATTAGCATAGAGGCATTTAAGTTGGACCCCAGTGAAGCTGACTTTGCCTTGTTGGCTGAAGCAGCTGGAATCCCCGTGCAGTGCTCTTCAGGCATGTACCTCCCAGAGTCACTACCAGCAGTCCCAGTTATATCCCCTTCCCCCTTCCAATCTAGTTTAAAGCTCTGTCAATGAGCCCTGCTAATTCTTGCCCCAGGATCCTTTTCTCCTTCTGAGTATCCCATCTTTTGTCTGTAGCCCCAGTGCCATATGAACATCCCCATGGTCATAGAAACGAAAATTCTGCCTGTGGCACCAGCCCCTAAGCCATGTGTTGATCAGATGTGTCTTCCTGTTCCTATCTCTGTAAGATTTTCTAACAGTTTCTTGCAGCTATATAGCTAGAAGTATTGACAGGGAAAGAGTAAAATGTACACATTAACCTGGTGAAACAACAAACACATCTTTCCAGGTATGACATTTGTGCAAATGCAGTGACAAAAGATTAAGTTAAGTATATGACCACCAACTATCAGATATTTTTTTTTTTTTACATTTGACACAGTCCCTGCTTAACTATTTTCCCTTAAAAGAACCTTCAATTTCAGCTGTTTCATTTTTGTTTATTTTTTTCCCAGGTTACTAATATTCTTTGTCTGTTTAATGGTAATTCTGATGTCTCATAGCTTCCTGGAAAAAAGCCTGGTTTGGGGAGGTTTGTTTGCTTTTTGTTTGTTTGTGCTGGCTTTTTTTTTTTTTTTTTCAATGAAAACAAATTCAATTACATGCATCAAGTTTGAAATTATGTATTAATTGTATTCTAACCACTACTGACGTGCTGTAGCTGAGGAAACATAGAATTATCTTTTTCAATGTTTTGTAAATGGTACTGTGAATCTACAAAGAATCGTTGCTTAAAATTTGCATAAATGTCCTCTATTTACAAAATTACAGAGAAATTTTAGTGTAACAAAATTGTGCCATTTCCTCTTTTCCATTATCACAGTAATGTACATTCTCTATTCATCACAGATTTTTATTTCAGTAGCATTATATTTAAAGCCAGGTATTGACTTCTGTATATAATTTGTTTTTATTGAATGGCTCTGTACAAGAGACAGTTTTTGTTTTCCCCTCTGTTAAAAGTATATATAAATTATGACTGTGAATGTTCTCTTCTATCTAATGTGCTTATGTCTTTCGCATGGAACAAGCCATTACAATTCCCATTTTCAATCTGTCATATTTATTTTGAAATGCTAAGAAATTATGAAGTGTCTAACTAGAACTTACTTGTTTATTTTTCATAAGACAAGCCAAGTGTGGGTATTCACAATTCTGGGTTTGGCTGCTAGTGCCAAACATCTGCTTTAAAGCAGTTGATGAATCCTTTTTTTTATATATATTCAAATACATTTTTTGCTTTTCTGTGACATGTGGGATATACTTTCTCTCACACAGCATAATCCTGGCATATCAGCCTGAATAGCCAGCAAAATGAAGTGGTTTGGTCTTTTAGCCATGCTATGGTGTTTTTGAAGAAACAATGGAGGAGTGAAGACATCTGACCACACATAATAATGTATGCCATTTTGTGCTATACACCTTTTTGAGCTATGTGTTGATTATCTGTGCTGCTGTTAATTTCTGAGTGCTCCTAACACTCTTAACAGAGTTGTTTAGATTGCCAGAGGAGCAACAGTGGATAATGCTGTAAATGTTTCCCCGAGATTACTTAAGTCTCTTTTAGCCTGCACCATGCCACAATGATGTGGACAGAAAACAAATTTGGCTTTTACCCCACTAATAATACAACTGTGAATATCTAACATGTTTATTTACTAATGTTAGAAAATATATCTTTTTAAAGACTGAAATATTCCAGTTCGGTTTCTACAGTCTGACAGAAATGAATGACTGAGAACTAGCTCCCTTTTAGCTACTTTTCCTTGACAATGCACTTTCTATTTTTTTTTAAATCATCTTCATTGTAAAATCAGGTGCAGAAGTTTCCATAAGCACCTCCAGAAGTACACTGCCTATTCATCTGAACATCAGTTCTTGCCACATCTCTCATTTGACAAATAAAATATTTTGAGAATTGTGGTCTGTAAGTTTTTAACAAAGAGTTGTGAAAACCCACAGTTTTATTCCCTGGTAGGAAATGTTCTACATTCATATGAAGTAGCTACTTCCTCCTACAGACAAAATTATATTTTTCTCTTTAAAAAATATAAGCTTGAGGAACTATTTTGTCATGTGCAAAGTCCATGTAACAGGACTCTTTCTCTCTCTGTGCACCTACTAGCCACACATGTACTTAGGTACAGGTATAGTTTGAAGAGTCGACAGGATTTATCCTTCTCTGGATATGAAGGATAAATGTTTCACAAAGTATGTTAAGAATGGTCTGCAAAAAAGAAACCCAAACAAACAAACAAATAAAAACCCAAAACCCCCCAAAAACCCAACTTCCATACAAACTGTAGGAAAAACCTCCTTACTGTGAGGGGGTGACAGAGTACTGGAATAGGCTGCCCGGGGAGGTTGTGGAGTCTCCAACTCTGGAGATGTTTAAAACCTGCCTGGACACTCTCCTGTGTAACCTGGTGTAGGGAACCTGCTTTAGCAGGGGGTTTGGTCTAGATGATCTCCTCAGGTCCCTTCCAACCCCTATGACTCTGAGATTCTGTGATTAGAGTTTTATAATTGGTGGCATATATCCACTCTAGTGGTGAAAGTTACTTTTGAGGAATTTTAAAAGCAGAAGATGGAATGGGAAAAGAGAGCGGGGGGGGAGAGAGAAAGATAGTAAGAGAGAGAGAAAAAAAGAAAGGGAAGCTTCCCCCCATCAGCCAGCTGGGAACAGAAGTGAAGGAGTTTCCACATGACCATCTTTCTCCTGAGCGTCGTTTCCATTGCAGCAGGTCAACCTCTGTAACATTTTTTCTCTTAGTAACTATATCATTTTCATCAGGACCTATTCAAACTCTTTGTGATTCTTTCTCTTTTTGATGTACTAGTACTAATTGGAGCATGTGTTGAGCAGAGGCATACGTTACTTTATGCTGATTTTTATGCTTTCTTCATATGTATTACTTGGTCCCTCAGTGTTAACTAAAAGCTATTACCAAAACCTAGGAAAAAGGCAGAAATGCTGGGAAGCTACATTGAGGAGAATAATTAGTGCACTATACAAAGTATTTTTCCTCTAGGAAATTCAGCAGTATAGGATTTACTAAGATTATTTCAACTCTTATTATTATTATTTTTTATTTTTTTTTAATAGGAAAAAATAGTTCCTGTAAAATATGTTGAATGCAAACACTGGTTGAAAAATGCAAATGCAATTTAGATAATTTTGATTTTAAATTTAAATTGCAGAATATAAATTTGAAGAATGAGCCTTCCTTTCTTGGAAGTGTTTTTTAATGCTGTGTTCAGCACCAAATAAGTAGAAAACGAAACATTAGTTTATGGCTGCAGAAATGGTGTGAAAGAGAATATCTAGCTGTAATTGGATGAGACAACTACTCTTAGTAATAGCAAAACCAAATCTTCTTTTATTTCAAGGGAAAAAAAAAATAAAAAATAAAAAAAGTTCCCAACCTGTAAATCTTACACATGTGCATATATTTGGGATAGGTGAAATTTGTGGTTACACTATTTTTTGCAAAGAAGACAAATACAACAACAACAAAAAATTGTTTGATTTTGTTTGTTTGCATGTTTTCTGTGAAGTAATTTTGTTAAAAAATGTCAAGTGAACAAAATTGGACTTTACTTATGGGCTCCTATCTGGTAAAGTACATATGTTCAGATACCAGAATTCACCCCAGAAATTAGTGACTCCCTGACACTCAACTATTTTTATTGATATATATCTACTGTGCAAATTATGTAGCAGGGCTTTTTGGGAAAGGAGTACCTTGTATTCTTCTAGTTTGTATTTATGAAAATTCATCAGGCTTTGGGTTAATTTTGTTTTTTTCTGTTTTTTTAGGGTATTTTTACCTATTTCAAAAGTTAATTCTTCATACTAAATATACTAACTTTCTTTAACAATATGAACTGTAAGTCCTAAATCCCTGGAGATTAATTATAACCAGGTGTTAAATCTGTGGAACCATTCATCAACTCTTTCAACTCATTCCCTGTGGATGATTGCCTATGTAAAGACCTCCTATAAAGCACATAAAAAACAATTTTATGGATTCCGGGGCTGGGATGGATATATGTGTGTATGTGTGTGTTTAAATATTGCTATATAAAAAGACAAGTCATTTGGACTCCATCCAAAGCCTACTCTAAAAACTGGTTATTCTTATACTGGGAATCTTGTAATCATCAATGGATGTCACAAGGTTAAAATGTTCCTTTAGGTGCCTTCAGATTGCTTCTTTGACAAAATCTTTTAAAAGTTCTTCTAAAGTAATACTTATCAATATACATAGCCTAAACCATAAACTGTTTAGTATCTTTTGACTTCATTTTTCCTTGACAGGAGAAAAATTAAATCATATTCAAACTATTTCTACATCAGAGTTCATTATTTTCAGATAAATTTCATTGTAACAAGTGTTCAACTCTTTCTTCATGGAAAAGTCTCTTGCTGCTAGTTTCCCCATCAGAAAATTTCATCGGCTCTCCAGGTTCAGTCAAGTTTGATGAAGAGTAGACACACCAAATAAATTTCTATGATTCTGCAAGTTCCTTGAAACTGGCAGCTGGATAGATGTAATGGATCCATGTGAACAGTCCCATTGAGGCAAAATTTTGGTTAGAAATGAAGTTTTTCTCTTGGCCACTCAGTACACATGGATCCAACCTTACTATCTTTGACATTCTGTCCAGCCATTAGTAAACCTATGTGTGTGGCGATAGGTGGAGAAAGGCTATGGTGAGGAACAGAGTGCTGTAACAAGAAATCATGAGTGATGAGGAAATAAGGTGACTGCAGTAGAGATAATTACCAATAAAAAACACTACCTCATGGAGAGCAAGATTTCAGTATCTCATGTTATAACTAACATTACTTTTATTTGGGGTAAAAAAATAAGTAAATAAATTTGAATAAAAAATTTGTACTAATCTTGAGCCCTAAAAGGTCTGATAAGGTAATTCCTGCAAATTGGCTGAACTTCAGAATCTGTAATACTCATTGTGGTAGTTTGGGTGGATTCATCCCTTTTGCTTGCAGCTTGCAGCCAAACACAGCTTGCTCTCTCACCCCCCAGCCCCCTTCGCCCAGGGAGTAGGGGAGAGAATTGGAAAGAAGGGCGAGGAGACTCACGGGTTGAGATAAAAACTATTTACTAATTAAAATGAAATGATAATGGTAACAACAGTGATAACAGAATTATACAAATGAGTGATACACAGTGCTCACCGCCCGCTGACTGATGCCTGGCCTGTGCCAGCTAACGATCCCGGAGGAGAGACCGTCCCAAAACCGAAACCCAGGAAGAGTGAGCCCAAGAGATCCCCCAGAGAAGTACCCTTGGAAGAGAAGTGCCCTGTCTTCTGGTCGACCCTGGTTAATATACTGACATGACGTGATATGATATGGAATATTTCATTGGCACATCCAAAAGCCAATTCTGGGCTTTGCTATTCACTACACTTCTCCCTCCCAGTCCTAATGCAGCTGTGAACCAGCCAAACACAGTGGCCTTGAGCTCCAGCAGCAACTCACAACACCAGCACTGTTATCAACGTTCTTCTCATAATAAGTCTGAACTGAAACACTACAAAAAAAATTAACTCTGTCTTACAAAAACCAGGACACTCATACACTTAGTCTGCAAAACATGTGATGTACTTTCATGCAACTTAACCTATAAAGAAGTTTTGTCTAGATATAATTGTTTAATATTTGACTAATTTAACCATATTTGTGATGAAACATATACTGTTACCTTTCAGTGTATCTGCTATTGTCATGGCAATTATAAGGAAAAGTTATGTTCATACGTAATCAGGGAAATGAAAACATTTATGCTCACCTCTTGACAGAATATATTTTGGCCTCCTTTAATTCTATCTGACACAGCAATGATATATGGAATTTAAATTACCTGATTATGAAACATGTAATATGGAGAAGATAATTCTTACATTTACAGTCTTTACATCTGGATTGAAGACATACAATAATTAACCTGCAATATTTTTTCTCTGATAATGTAGCAACAGAAGATATGACAGCTTTTCACCAAAAGCATATAATTTGCTTGTCCAGAAAATGACTCAAAATGTTGTAGTGTATTCCAACATTTAAATTGTTTATTTTTATTCAAATTACATTATTTATAAACTGGGTGAAAGTTACAGAAAGTGCAGTATCCTTGTTGTTAATAAACCATTTCAAAATGATAAATATAATGAAGATTTTATGGATTTTTAATGCACTTAAGATTTAGTAAGTGATATCTACAACAGATAAGACAGCTTTAAGATAAAAAAAAGCCTGGGACATATTTAGAAACATTGCAATCTAATATCTAGCTCCTAATATTACATTCAGTTCATTACCCTGTATAATTAAGAACCAGGCAGGGTTATATATTCTTATAGATGGAAAATAAAAATTTCTAAAGAATATATAGAATCATAGAATGGTTAGGTTTGGAAGGGACCTTAAAGATCATCTAGTACCAACCCCAGTGCCATGAGCATATTCATTTCAAAACTTACTGTATTTGATATATTCAATAGATTGGAGTTTTTTCAAATTTGCCTTCTTATTTCTCAAGTGAGATAAAATAAATATATATATTACACAGTATTCTCTTGATTAATTGCATTATAGTAGTCAAATGCATTTTTTTCTGAAAATCTCCTAAACTCTTTAAAATATATCAGGTTTTTTTTTTTTTAAAAAAAAGGTTATAACTTTAAGTCAAGCTGTACCATTAAAAAATACAATTATTACATAATATTAATTAATAAAGGTTCACTGTAGAATGTTGATAGGATAGTAAGTGTGTAACATAAGATAAATTGACTGAAGTGGAAAATTTTAAGTAGAATTTTGATACAAATATTTCCCAGTTTTTGTTATGAATGAATTTATGAAATATTATGGTGATTTTGATGTTTATGTACCTGTATTTGTTTATAGCTGATATTTTAAAATACTAATTTTTGCACTTTTGTTCACAAAGTATTGATGCATACATGTCCTTTGTCTTATGAAAGATATAGTCTTTGTTCAGTTCTTTATACAAAAGTATTTACACCTTTCTATATTTTTTGTAAACTTTTTTCTTTCATTCCTTTTATCCCATTAAAAGTACTTATACTTTATTTTTTTTTGTTCTGTCCTGGAGGTTTTGAGCCTGTACCATAAAAGCAAAATGATATAATTTACAAAAACATGGAAGAAACACTTTGAAAATAAAACTTTTTTCAGCTGAAGATTTGTGGCTTTCTGTTATTTAACCTGTATAAAACAGTGAAATATTAAATGATAAGAACTATGAAGTATTTCAGAAATGTTCTAAAAGGTACTCTGCATTAAAGAAAATTAAATTGTTTCAAAATAACAAACAAACAAACCCTCAGTTTAAAAAAAACCTTACTTGTCATATCTTACCTATTAAAGAAAAAAAAAAACCTGCAAGTTTAGCTGTAGCAATATGGGGATTTTTAAGTTCTAGCACACCTTCTTTGTCCCGTTTCCTGTCTCTAAAAAAGATAACAATAGGCACTTGAAAAATTTGTTTAAAAACATACACTAACTTTTCCCAGATACTCTATTTTCTATGAATCCTTACACTTAAGGTTTGAAACAATGAGAATTCAGACAACTAGAAATTATACAGAACTTTATTTATTCTTTGTTTAATTCAGTATTATTGATCTGTGAAGTGTCACAAACCAACCAGCAAGAAACAGAACTTCAGGATGTCTTACTAATTTAAATGCACCAGTCTAGAGACTAGTATTTCATCTGTCAAAATTAAATAGTATATATGCCAATACGTTTTCATTTATTACTGTTATTTTAGTAGTAAACTCTGAACAACAATATGTTTCAATAATAAGGACAAAACAGTACAGTAATGCACACAGCTGCAGTTCTACTGACAAATGATCAATGTGGAGCCATGTAACAGGGTCAAAAAAGTTATTTGAAGGTGAAAATACAAACACCTAATAAATCATGTTACATGCAACAGAAATACTTCAAGGTTAAAGTGCATTCAGACAATTGCACTAAAATATCCGTCCTTCTTGGTTTAAGCAACTGAAATTATACCAAAAAAAACCCAGCAAGAATACAAATCAATATTTGGAGCACCATTCAAGTGGCACAATTTGGAAAATTTCAGAGACAAAATGTTGGCAGAACACTAGTTTCAGTTTCTTCACTATCAGTATTGCTGATATTCGTAGCAGGCTTAGACCATTAGTCGTCAAGAAAATAAATTATAATGTAAATAAAATTATCTATTGTTTCAACAACTAACTGCCTTTAAATGTTCCTGCACACTGAGGTTTATATTACATTAATATCCAGAATATTCTTTCCAGAATAAGGAATATTACTGATTTAGAAAGTATAGCTAGTCCTTTATGAAATTGTTGCTGCTTATCTCACAATCTCCAAATTTGATTAATTCCTTTATATAGGAATCCTCTGATATTTTGAGTGAACCAGGGCACCTTATGGACAACATGCATGCACTGATGTTTGCATCAAGACCTACTCCCTTATTAGATGATGATAAATTGAGGTTTACTTGTCTAAGGGAAATTACCGTCTATCCAAATTTAAGAAAAGTTTTTAGCTGTGGAAAAACACCTCAGACTGATCACTTAAAATATGTGTTGTTCTTAGGATAAAGGAAAAGGACATTTATTTGATTTTTTAAGTAGCACTGCAGGAGAATTTAGTCTTCATTAACACAGACAATTATGATGATTAAGAAGCTATAGACAATATTTCATAATTTTTTTAAATGAAAGTTAAATAAAGATCAGTAATAATTTCCACTACAGTTAATTAATCTGGTTTATGTTGGTGAAGTTTCAGAATGTGTATAAATGTTAGTATTTGATCTAATAATGAGCGGATAAAATAGAATTACAAAAAAAAAAAAAGTAATCTTTAAAAAGTTTTTGAAAATCAAAACATCAGAATGAGAACAATAGCAAAGATGTATTATTATCTCTGTGTAATAATTTGTGTGTCCATACAGGTGGCTGATCTCAACCTGTCGTGCCATCGACAAGGCAGAAATAAAAGGAATTTCAAGATTTTACAAAAACCAGAAAGACATTAATGCATATGAAGATCATCCTCTCTGACTGTGTCACCACTAACAAGATAGCTACATGAAAAGAGCAGAATACTACAGAAAACATAAAGGATTTTCTAGTTAATATTGCTATTAAGTGGTTAACTGATGACTGAGGGAGAAATTATCAGAGCAATGATACTTTAAATTGCAAATAAGGATATAAAGTCAACAGAACAAAGGGCCAATAGGGAAAGGAATAACAAGGGCATGCAGATTTTTTGTGAAGTGTGGAGTTGTTAAGTTGAAGAACCTGGGACATTAAAAAGGATGAAAAAAAATAATATTAATTAAAGCAAATAATATTACCAGTGCTACTCAGGGCCTCTTTCAAGCAGTCTTGCATATGATAACTGCTACTAGGAGCAGAACATTAAATATGTTATTGATCCAACAATCTGTATGTCTTTTTCTTTACAGTCAGGGGGACTTAGAATGCTAAAATTAGTGAGGAAATACCCAAAGGGAACAGCCTGAACATCCTGCTATTCCAACCTTCTATAGAACCGACATGGTTCTAGAGGACAATATTTAAATCAACTTGCCAATACACATAGTGGTCTCATACTAATGAAGATAAAATAACTGTAATCATTTTAAGTTATGAATTAAGATAAAATTCAGAACCCGAAAATTAATCTATTTCACTACCTAGTGAAATGTCTAGTCTGTATTCTTCCAAACACCAGCCATCACCAAATCCCATGCCAGACCTGAGTCTGTGAAATAATATACAGTAGAAATAGAAGTGAGCTCCTGTAAATGCTGGCCACATTTCCCATGGATGCATTCTGAGGATATGAGCTAATCATTTTCATATGTGCCTCTCCATCTGAATTAAATGAGTGATAATATTCTGATAACATTACTAGGTTCTTGTCTTACAGACAGGTCAATCAATACAGAAAAATGTGATCCCACCTCTCTCGGAACACAATCAGGTCCTTATTTTAATAAAGTAAACCAAAAGCTGTTCTGCATAAACATAGGGATGGATTCAAAACAAAATGAAAATATAGCTGGAGGGATGTTGGTTTTAATCAGGTAGGGAGATTGGCTGTTAGACCAAGGGGAGATGAAAATAGGAGAAAATTATGACAGCTGACAAATTAATCCAATTCAAAAGCTGCTCTCTAAGTGAATCATATTTTTTTTTTTCCTCTTCCTTGTTTCTTCATGCAGCAGGAAAACAAACAAGCAAACAAAAAAAAACCCACCATGAATTAAACCACATTAAATGAATGTAAGGAAGCCAGAGGTGCACTGGCTGTTTAGATCACATTCAACTCTAATCATAATAATTATAATAATCAAAAGCATCAAGTCTCTATAATCAAAACAGTTTTCTCTTTTGAAAAAAACTCTTCTCCTTTTTTTTTTTTTTTAAATATAAATGATTATTTTCATAGCAAGTGAAGATGAAATTTTCACATTACCTATACTGAAAATAAGTTTTTCTCATTCCAGTGAATATTCTTCTCTGCCTTCTCAGAGCAAAATTTTCTATAAACCAGAATGGTTACAGTTTAAGGTTTCTCCTAAGTATTCTTTTTGTGTCTCACCCATCTATTACACGATGGTTCTGCTGTGGATTGGAAAATTGAAATTTACTTGTTTGTCTTTTTCATTTTAAATTAATCTATCTCCAATCACTGCGCTTGAGCAAAAATGAGAAGAGTACTGCAAGAGAAGATAGCTTAGCTATGACTGCATGATTAATTTTTTTAACTGAAACAACTGAGAATAGGGGGAAAATCAAAATAATTTAAATGAAGTGTCTCAAACAGACATTTAATTTAGAAGATGTCAGAAATGTATACAGAGTCTCAAAACTAACACTGGGAAAATATTACAAATCCTGCAATCCTGCAAATAACTAACAGATAAATCTAAGTTGTCATTCAGTTAGGTCATAATTACAATAATTAAAAACCTATATATATATATATATTTTTTTTTTTCCAAATTCAAGACCTCTTGAACTCTCCTTGTCATATGGTATTTGAATCCGCTTTTAAAATAAGTATATGAGAGACTATGAAAGAAACAAAGTGATATTTGAGCAGCTTATTTCTAGTATCACACAGTTAATATTTTACAGTGCACTTATCTGTTTTATACTAGCACCACAGAGCTCCAGTCTTTGATCAGGACTTCACTGGTTTAGGCTGTACCTTAGTTTACATAGATACAAGGCTATCTGCCAAAGGTTGAATAATGTGGAGTTTAAAAGAAAAAAAATAAAAATCATTTTGTAAGATAAACTTATGTATATGTTTGCTAAGACATTCAGGAAAAACAAAGAACACATTTTGAAGATTATATTGCTCTCATAGTCTGGAACCCTCATCTCATGAGATGATAAATCTGGCTTTAGAAATTCTAGTATTGAACTTGTCACATTGTAGTCTAATGCCACAGAACACTGGCATGGTGTAGCACTACTTACAGTGTACTGTACTAACTTCCTCAACTCCTGAAAAAAGTGGTTATATATATATTAAAAAAAAAAAAAAAAGTTTTATTAGAAATCTGCCACATTTAACTAACATAAAGAGACTTTTCATTAATGACTGACCATGAAGTCCATCTAGTTTCTTTTTACCATATTTTATTAATATTGCCTTTCAGATTTTACACATATCTTCATTATTTTCCATGCTGATATTTTCTTTATAATCTTTTTATTTTTTCTGACTTCTGATGTCTTAATCACTTTGATTTTTTCTAATTCATACAAATTCATAGTTCCATCTATGGGATTTGAAAAATAGCATTTCTTAAATTCCTTTCTTACAATTTCAGGTTTTGTCCAATCTCTTCCTTTTTTAATACAAACATAATACTGCATGGCAAAAAGTTCCTTCATTTGTCTTGCATGGGTTAAAGTAGGATCCTATGTCAGCATCCATTTTGATTATAAAGACTGAATGGTCTAGTAAGGACTTTTAGTTGTAAAATCTTTCCTCCTGGTGCGAAAAGATGATTATTGCTTTCTCTAATAGTATTCTTCACTGCTGATGACAGGTATTTTTTGAATGCTTTAACTGGATGCTTTACAGATGCCTTACCTTACCACCTACAGATTTTGCCAGGACTCAACTATTCATGCTGATATCCCAACCGTGAGGACATGATTTGATCTCATAAGATGCACAAGTCTCTCTGAGTTAGGAATACTCCCTTCCGAAATATCTCATCACAGGGACTTTGGATAATTCTATATTACATACAAATTACCATTTGATCTCTATTCAGCAACATAAAATAAACCATAGGAACTGAAAACAGACATTGACCTAGAAAAAATTCTTGAATGAGAATCAAAATTCATTTGGTGAATTTCAGCTAAATGGAGCATGCATTAAAAATAGATGATTAACATTCCTGGCAGACTGGAAGATGACCCTGCAAAAGTTGTTTATAATTGTAAAAATTCAGCTACTCCTCAAGCGCTTGAAGTATTGAGACACATTCATTGGTCTTTCCTGGCTTTAAATGAAGAAATCATTTAAATGATTTGGAGTGGCACTGACTAGTATATTGTCATCCAACAGAAAGGCTGTTGTCAATTAGTTAAAAGTATCACTGATTTTCCTTGATCCATCTCTTTCTGACCAAGGTTGAAGCCACAGGATTGTGCAATAGTAGGCACAATCAGAAAACACACTTCATCACTGAATTGAAAAAATCTTCAGCCACAATTGACTGCCACCGTCTTATCTCTAGGGCAGTAGGTCTGACCCATATCTCTGGCTTTTTTATTCACTTAAAGAATAACCTATACTACTCAACTCAACATGTAACAGAACCCATACAGTCAAGAAGAACTAGAGATGAAGTTTTCAGTTTTATGGAAAAACAAACAAACAAATAAACAAACAAAACAAAATGGTATTTATCAATATTGGAACAAAAAATAAGAGTGAAAAATAATCCTATCTTCTTTCCTATGAAGTCTCACCTCCTGTAGTCAAAGTTAGGCAATGAAGGACAAGTAATAACTCAGAGGATGTAAAGAGAAAAATAACATGAACAAAGAAGTTGCTATAATGAAAGAGAATAAAACAAAGAGATTATGTGATTTCCCACAAAGAAGAGAGTATTCCTTAGCATTGACTGTCGGCTAGCAACTGTTAGCTAGCAACAGCATGGGTGGACTGTAATATCCAGTGGAAAACTGTAAACAAGGTGGAAAATTCACTGGACTGCTTGGGCTCAAAGGGTACTGACCAATGTGTGTACCTGGTGGTCAGTCACTTGCAGTGCCCCTAAGGTAGATGGAATAAACCTATGCAATAGTACAGGCTGGGTGTCAGCTGCATAGAACGAATTTTGCAAAAAAAACCATGGGGGTCCTGGTGGACAATCAGTGGAACATACATGTGCTCATGAAGCAAAGGTGTTGTGGTTTAGACCCAGCTGGCAACTAAGCACCACATGGCCACTGGCTCACTCCTCCCACCAAGGTGGGATGGGAAGGAGAATCAGAAGAAAAAGGTAAAACTTGTGGATTGAGATAAGGACTGTTGAGCAGGATAACCCAAACAGAGAAGAGAGAACTATAACAATTATACTAATAGAAGAACATATGAATCAAGTTATGCACAATGCTATTGTTCAAAACCTGGAACAGGGTGCCCAGCCCATTCCCCAGCTGTGATCCCTCTTTTTCCCAGCCAACTCCTCTGATTAACAAACTGAGCACGATGTCATATGGTATCAAACATCTCCTTGACTAGTTTGGGTCAACTATCCTGGTTGTGTCTCCTCCCAGCTTCTTGTGAAAATACATTTTATTGCAGCTGAACATAGGAAAAAAAGCCAACAGCATACTGGGCTCTATAAGCAAGAACATAGATAGCAGATTGAGAAAAGAGATTATATCTCTCTGTGTAGCTTTTGTGAGATCACATCTGGAGTACTGTGTCCAGTTTAGGGCTAGCCAGTACAAGAAAGATACCAGCAAACTGGAGCATGTCTGATAGAAAGTGACTAAGATCATTAGGGAGCTGCAGCCCACTATCTGTAAAAAGAAGACAAGACAAATAGATTTGTTCAATCTTAAAAAGGAGAAGGTTACAGGGGGATCCTATTGCTGCCTACAGATGCCTAATGGGAGGTATACAACAAAAGAACAAAAGTCAACAGACACATAGAATAGAAGAAAGTTGTGAGTTGGAAGGGACCCACAAGGATCATCAAGTGCAACTCTTGCCCTAGCATAGGACAGTCCCACGATTCACACCATGTGTCTGAGGATGTTGTTCAAATGCTTTTTGAATATTATCAGGCTTGGTGACATGACTACTTCTCTGGGGAGCCAACTCCAGTGCTCCACCACCCTCTGGGTGAAGAACCTTTTCCTAATGTCCAACCTAAACCTGCTCTGGCACATCTTCCTGCCATTTCCTCTGGTCCTATCGTTAGTCACCAGAAAGAAGAGATCAGCAACTACCCCTCCTCTTCCCCTTGTGAGGAAGTTACAGACTGCAATAAGATCTCCTCTCAGTCTCCTCTTCTCCAGCCTGAATAACCCAGGTGACTTCAGCCTCTCCTCATATGGCTTCCCCTCTAAGTCCTTCACCAATTATGTGGCCTCCTCTGGACACTCTCCAGTAGCTTTATATCCTTTTTATACTGTGGTGCCCAAAACTGCACACGGAACTTGAGGTGAGGCTGCACCAGAGCAGAGTAGAGCGGGACGATCACCTCTCTCAACTGGCTTGCAATGTAGTGCTTGATGCACCCCAGGACACAGTTGGCCTTCTTGGCTGCCAGGGCACACTGTTGGCTCATATTCAACTTGCCATCAACCAGAACCCCCAGGTTCCTCTCTATTGCAGGGCTGCTCTCCAGCCTCTTGTTCCCCAGTCTGTGTGTGTGTGTTCAGGGTTGCCGTGTCCCAGGTGCAAAATCCAGTATTTGTACTTATTAAAATTCATACAGTTGGTGATTGCCCAGCTCTCTAATTTATCTAGATCTCTCTGCAGGGCCTCTCTGCCCTCGAGAGTGTCCACAGCTCCTCACAATTTGGTGTCATCAGCAAACTTTGTTAGCAGTCTTTCAAGTCCTGTATGAAGCCATTGGTGATGACATTAAAGAGCACGGGACCCAGGATGGATCCCTGTGGGGCTCTGCTAATGACCAGTTGTCAGTTTGATGTAACCCCATTGACTAGAACCCTTTGAGCCTGACTCGCCAGACAATTGCTCACACATTGCATTATGTGTTTATTCAGCTGTATGCTGGAGATTTTGTCCAGGAGGATACTGTGAGAGATGTATCAAAGGCTTTACTGAAGTCCAAAAAGATTACATTGACTGGCTTCCCTTGGTCAAGTAGGTGGATAACCTTATCATAGAAAGTAATTAGGTTTGGTAAGCAGGACTTTCCTCTCATGAACCTGTGTTGGCTGGAACCAATGACTGCGTTGTCTTCCAGGTGATTTTCGATAACTTCCAGAATAATCTTCTCCATAATTTTGCCAGGCACAGAAGAGAGACTTAGAGGCCTGTAAACACCAGGGTCTTTCTGGTTGCCCTTCTTGAATTCTGAGACAGCATTTGCCAGCTTCCAGTCAACTAGGACCTCTCCAGATTCCCAAGAGCTTTGAAAGATCATTGAGAGATGACTCACTATGACACATGCCAGCTCTTTGGGTACCCTCGGGTGGATCCCTTCAGGCTTCATTGACTTACAGGGATCAAGCTGGAGCAACAAATCCCAAACAATTTCAGGGCTAGTAGGGAGTTTATCATTCTCACGGTCATGGTTCTCTAGCCCAGGGCTTTGGGGGCTCCTGAACCCATTCTTAGTGTTGAAAACCGAAGTGAAGAACTTGTTGGCTGTCTCTGCTTTTTCTGTGTCCCTCTTTGTGAGGTGACTGTGCTCATCAAGTATTGGGTCAGTGTTATTCCTGGTCTGCTTTTTGCTGTTAACATATTTTAAAAAGCCCTTTTTATTGTCTTTCACAGTACTAGCCAGCTTTAGCTCTAATTGAGCTTTGACTGCACAGATTTCCTCCCCGTAGTGGCTAACAGCATCTCTGTAGTCCTCCCACATTGCCTGATCTTGCTTCCACTGGCCTTACACTGTCTTTTTCCACCTTAGTTCTAGAAGAAGATCCTTGTTCAGCCAAGGTGGCTTTCTGCCTCGCCTGCTTGACTTTGGGATTGCCTGCTCTTGTGTTCTTAGGAGGTGGTACTAAAAAGTGACCAGCACTGGTGGACTGCCCTGCACCCAGGGGACCTTACTAAGTAGTTCCCTGAGCAATCAAAAGTCCACTCTCCTCATATCCAAAGATGAGGTCTTTCTGGTAGTTTTCCTTCTGTTACTGTAGATTTTGAACTTGACTGCTTCGTGGTTGCTGTGGCCAAGGCAGCCACTAATTGCCACTTCACCCACAAGACCCTCTCTGTTGACGAGTAATAACTCGAGGAAAGCACTAAGTCATTGTCCAGCTGTTTTAGGAATCCTCTGGACCTGTTTGTACCAGCTGTGTGGTATTCTCAGTTGACATCCGACAGGTTGAAGTCCCCCATAAGGACTAGGGCAGATGACTTAGAAGCATCCTTTAGTTCCTTAAAGAACAGTTCATCAACGTCATCATGCTGGCTGGGTGTCCTGTAGTAGACTCTCACAATGATCTGCTTTATTTGTCTGTCACAGAATCACAGAATCACAGAATGTCAGGGATTGGAAGGGACCTCAAAAGATCATCTAGTCCAATCCCCCTGCTGGAGCAGGAACACCTACATGAGATCACGCAGGAAGGCATCCAGGTGGGTCTTGAATGTCTCCAAAGAAGGAGACTCCAGAGACTCTCAAGTGTGTGCCATTGCCAACTGAGAGCTCCTTCTGCTACATACAGTGCAACCCTCCTGCCTTTCCTGCCCTCGCTATCCCTCCTGAAGAGCCTGTATCCATGTTTGTGGGACTGGGACAGAGTTTCTAGCTCTAAGGCTCTGAAATCCCTTTTGATTTCCCTAGGATTTCTCTTGGTTACTTCTTAACTGCCAACATGAAAGAGCTGTAGCGTGTAATCTGAGGACTTTAACAGACTATGTAGTTTTCTAATAATGTCTCTCACCCAGGTCCCAGGGAGGCAGCAGACTTCCCTGTAGGTTGGGTCCGGTCAGGGTATCGGACTCTCCGTTCCCTTCAGAAGGGAGTAATTTATGACAGCTACCCTTCTTTTTGTTTTTATATTTTTTCACATGTTCCAGCAAGGGAAATTTCAGTCAGATATTAAGATTTATTTATTTATTTATCTATCTATCTATTTATTTATTTATTTAAAAGTGAAACATATCTAAATATTGGAAAAAGTTGTACAAAGAGGTTGTGGAAACTCCACACTTGATAGCATCAATTCAAAATTCAGATGGACGGTATAACAAGCATCTTGATCTAATTCTGAAGCTGGAAATAACTTCAAAATTGGCCCAGGGGAGTTGGACAACTCCAAACACTTCTTTCAATGTAAATTATTTTGCTGTTTCTATTCTAATAACTCAAGCATCAAAGAAGACCATACACACCTGGAAGCAGAAAAGGTAATCACTGTTATGAAAGTCAATCTTGTTAGCTAGAAGTAAACTTCAAATCCGTCACTCTCTCAGAATCTCTGGTATGTTCAGCATTCCTTGGTTCCCTTGAAATGCCTGCCTTTTACAACCTATCCTCTGCATATCTTGCACTCAGTGGAGAACATCCTATTATGCAGTAGATGGTAGTGGGTGACTCCATACAGACAACAGGAGGACACCCAATAGAAAGTAATCCAGGTAAAAGGCCCTTACAGTAAATTATCCACATGACAAGCTAACCTCCTTTTTAAAGTTTCACAGTTTACTTGTTTATTTTGTTTTCAGGACACACTTCGTAGTAAAAATTTGTGCTTTTCATTTTTCCAGGAGAAAAGTTACAGTCATAATTCTTGAAGTTCTCAAGCAAGGAATAGTCAAAATCCATGCAACTAGAGCCTGCTCTGTAGAAATACAGGTCTATATTGCCTTATCTGTCAGAGGCTGGGTTACAGGATTAAACTTTCAGAAACATAAGGGATATCCATAGATTTAGAGAAGCTAATGGGAAAATAGCACTGGCTAGGAAGAGATATAGAATTAATTATTGCTTACACCTGAAATAAGCATAGTTCCACATTAGTGCCTGATGATATAGAGTTTTGCCTAAAACAGGAATTCAGAGCATTCATCAGGATTAGGTCCTTCTTGTTCTCGTTAAAGAGTGGTTGTAGTTGTGTTCCATTTGTTCTGTCTTTCTGCTGGTTCCCATCTACTCTTATAGTTAAGTCTATAATGCAGCACGAGGAGAAACAAAAAGAAAAAAGAGAAAAGAAAAAAGAGAAAAGAAAAAAGAGAAAAGAAAAAGGAAAAAAGAAAAAAAGAAAAAAGAAAAAAAAGAAAAAAGAAAAAAGCAATTAAAAAGAAATAAGAGATCAGACTCACATTTGACATTAAAAGTCTTTAAACAGCTGGATGCATCATACAGGACCTGTTAGACAATAATTAAAAGTGGTTCTGTTGGTTGTAGTTGAAAGATTTATTGATTCAGGACTGCATCAGGTAGGCTATGTGGTTAAAAAGATGTTCCCGTTATTTTTACCAGAGTACTGTAGATGAGGGCTGCAGAATATCTGTGGTCATAAAATAAGTGGCTTGCAACATGATAGATTTTGTTGGTGACAGTAGGGGACATGGAGGTCAGCAGCTAAGCATATACATACTTTCAAGAGAGTCAACAAACTGTGAGGACTACAAGTGAAGAATACCAGTTGACTTCATATAAATTCATTATCCAAAACTAGTGTGTAGTGAAAGCCTCATGCATATCAGAGATCAGATCTTAAGTAACAAGGATGGATGATGGCGGTGGAAACCAAGGGCTGACAGATCTTGATGTGACCTGTAACTGTAAGATGTTCTTTCCCAGTCTTTCACCACAGATTTTAACTTTTCACATTAAACTTGCAAAAGGTTGTAACAGCTGCAAACAGATTCAAGACAGGATTTACATTGTGTTCTCTAATTCACTATGATTTTATTCACAGTTAAAGCTTAGGGAGAATGACTTCAGGGAAAAAAAAAAAAAAAAAAGAAAAAAAAAAGAACCTTTCCAAGAGTTAAGGTCTAATAATGCCATGAGTATAAGTTCAGAGAGTCTCTGGGAATGCATCAGAATCAGAATGCATTAAAAAGGAGTTTCCATTTTCCATATTGTTATCCTAATGGAAACATTTACTAGTCCATTTGAGTTACTGAAAGCAGATTAAAAAAAAAAAGAATTATTGTTCTGACATGTTTGTTTGTTGCTTGGTTTTGGTGTTGTTTTGGTTTGGTTTGGTTCGTTTGGTTTTTTTCCTGATAAGTTTTGATCCATGAAAAAGACGTTCAACCTCGATCAGATGATCAGGTAGGTTTCTTTCAGATGGTTGTGCTCCCAATTAAGAGTATACTGAAAATAATATTTCTTCCAAACTGTAGCCTAGCAGATACAATTTTTACCATTGCAAGACCACAATCTGTGATAATTGTCTTGTGGTCAAGTGATTACTGCTTGCTCTTTTGTAGCTGCAGCTCAGTGACTGCTGCCTGTGGCAAAAGCCTGACAGATCAAGGACCTCCCTGTCAGACCAAAAATAGCCCTTTGCTTCATGAGCCAGAGTGGGGGCTGCCATGAGAGGAACTGGCAGGAGGGAGAAATACACAAATAGCCCCAAGATTTAAGAGGATGGAAAACCCAACTCTAACATCAAACTCCTAGCAACGAATTCAGTAACCTTGACAACTCACTGTAGCTCCTGCCTATTCTTTAGGTTACAATGCTCAATCTTCATCAACAGACTGCTTCATTTTTTGTAAATAAAGAAATGTTGAAGTTATTATGTTAGGCTACAAAAAGCATCATAAGCAATTTCCCCTGTTGACTGCATACTTGCACGAACATTCTTGTTCTTGGCTCAATTTCAGCCAAAACATTACTTTTCTGGGTCACAGTAGGGACTATCTTCCTTTCATTGTAGGAAGGCTCTTTTCACAGTCCCTGAGGTTTGACTGCTCTGTTCACCGTTTCTCATAGAAGTCTCTCTGTTGCTACATGATCTGCAAGCTCCAGTTCCTTGCTTTAACTCTTATTCCTCTCCTTCATTCAGCTTCTCCCTGCAGGCTCTGGAAGAGTAGTCAACTTGGCTTTGTCACTGTCATTGTAAAGGAACACAACATGGAGAAGCATACTTCTGCCCATTTGTACGTCTGAAACTAGGGTCTACAACAGTGATACAATTGCATTTGTTCCTCTCTGAGAAGGAGCCCTCTTCCACTACTCTGTTTGTCAAAAATTCCCTCCTTGAAATTGAAGGCCATGGTTAAACCCTAACCCAATTTCTAGGAATCCTTGGAGGGAATGGGAAAAGTTCATGTACAAAAAAGAATATAAAAACTAGTAACTGATGTGATGTCTATCTACAGTCTGAATGGATCACCAAGAATAGACCTAACAGCTGCTTTTGGCAAGCTCTTAAATGTTTTGTTCAATAGCTTCTTTTTTACCTGCTGCTTCAGACTTGTTGAAAAACATAAAAAAAAAGAGGCAAAAAGAAATTGAAAAATATCTTAAAAAATTGCCTAACATTGTTCTCCCACCCAGAACTAGCCCAGAGGAGTAAATTTTTACCTTTTTGACTTTCTCCCACATGCTTTATAATTTTTTGACCAGTACATTAAGGTTACATCCATATTTATCTGCTTGGTTCCACCAAACGTGCTCAAGGACACTGGACGCTCATTACTTTTCCTGGGAACATCTTGAAGACAATTGCAGTTTGTGATCCCATGTCCAGATCTCTTTCTACAGAAACTAAGAATTACAGGGGGTGAGTTCAGGTTTTTCTGAGTCAGATATACAGATGAGATGTGGATGGTATGTGAACCCAAACCCTAGACTAGGGTTTAGAAAGTTTCCAGCATATCTCCAGATGTAATTGTTTCTCAAAAACCCCTCCATCTAATCCATGAGATTATAGGCTTTTAAAAGTGCTATTGTTACAAAAAAACTCACAAATAGATAATTTTTCAAATGTATTTGCATAAAGAGAGTGAATAAAAATTACATGCATAATTATAATTTTGACAAGTATCTTGTGAAAAAGAGAGGTAAAGTTAGATTAGGGACAATTAGTCGTTGTCCCCTAGGTCATGTCATAAGCAGCCATTCTTAACCATAACTTGTAAATAAAATTCCCTAGAAAATAACAGTATTCTCTTGTCATTATTTAAGCATTAAAAGTCATTCAGTTCATGCTGCTACTCCAAGCTATATATGCTTAGTGATATATAAAAAGGTATATTGCACAATGAGAGCTTAATGGTCGTCAAGTTTTACCCAATACACAATCAAACTAAGGGGTGGTTGGAAATACACATTATTAATCCTTATAATATGTCAGTTTCTTTAGGCCTTTAATATTTTTTTTTTTTTAATTAACATTCCAGGAAGTGAGATGCCCAGAACTAAATGCAATATTCCAGAAACAGCTTCATCAGAATCATCTATCTTTCTTATTATTTTTCCTCTGGAGATATTATGCTACCTTCCTCAAAGTTTAATCTTGTTTGTTGTTTCTACCCATATTTATGATCTCTATAATCACCTTTAGTTTTTTTGGGTTTTTTTTGTTTTGTTTTTTTTTCTCAATGAGCTTCGAATAATCAACCAATTTAATACCATGTCACTTTATTTCCAGTTCTGCCTGATTAACAAGTTAACAAAAAAACCAAAACTAATAAAAAGGTGGTATTGTAGAACATCTGTGAACACTCTTTCATACCTATTTTTACAGTTCAATTTATGTTTCAGAAAATTTCAATATATATGTTGATAACTCAAGGACAAAATAATTTTGTAAGTCTGATTTTGTGAGGTATAGTATCAGAAATGCTACCAAATTCCAAACCTTTGTTTATGTCTCAAGTAGCCTGACAAAGAACTTGATCTTTAACAAGTGTACCAAAAATAAACATCAAACTCATGTGTCTTAGGTAACCTCTTTGAAATATGGTCAGAATATTTTTGTATGTTGATGGTATTTCCTAGAGTATATACACTCATAAGTAGTTCTTTTCATTTTATTTTTTTTAAAACAGTTTCTCGAGCCACAAGGATTATCAGAGGGCTGGAGCACCTCTCCTATGAGGACAGGTTGAAAGACAGTTGGTGCTGTTCAGCCTGGAGAAAAGAAAGCTCCAGGGACATCTTATAATATCCTTCCAGTACCTGAAGGGGGCATACAAGAAAGCTGGGAGGGACTTATTACAAGGGCAGGTAGATATAGAACAAGGGGCAATGGCTTTAAACTGGAAGAAGGTAGGTTTAGATTAGACATTAGGAACAAATTATTTACTGTGAGGGTGATCAGAAACTGGAACAGGTTGCCCAGAGAAGTTGTGGATGCCCCCTCCCTGGAAGTGTTTTAGGCTAGGCTGGATGAAGCTTTGAGCAACTTGGTCTAGTCGAAGGTGTCCCTGCCACAGCAAGGGGGTTGGAACTAGGTGATCTTTAAGGTCCCTTCCAACCCTAACCATTTTATGATTCCATGATTCTATATGTATTCATAAATATATAGAGAGATATATATTAAGACTGATCTTCATCAAGTTCATTTGTATTCTGTTGTCAAAAAATTTGCAAGTTACTGTATTTGCCATGAAATATTCAAGCAACAGTGATGAACGATACTTGCTAATACTGGACTTCTATTCAATATGTAGAAAGGCACAGCAATCCCATAAACTAGTTTTGTGACTATCTTCTATTCTGGTGAGATTCTTTTGATGGAAGAAGATCCAAATCTGGATAAGGGCTCTTCAGATCCCCTTAACTCTGCTTGCTATTTATATGCCAAATCCATACTAATAGCATATTACCCATTTTAAAATATTAGGCAATCTAATATCTCTGTTCATCCATCATTCTGGCCTTGGATGCATGTAGTCACCTTTCCAAGAAACTTTCACATTAAATCTCCCCACTACAAAGTTGCTTAGTCTCCTTGACATTGTAGATTCATTGTACAATGTCAGAACTTATTAGGAACACACCATTTATGCAGGAGAGTGAAGACTCAGGGGGACGCTGCAAAGAACATATAGATAGACTGGAGTAGAATCTCAACCCACCTCAGATTAGTTCCTTCTTCCAAAGAGGAAATTTGAGTAAATATTGAAATTTCAAAGGAAATCCTGAAGATGAAAGAGTCTAGAGTATCTTTTGCTTACTCGCTCTACACTGTATCATGCAAAAATGAGATTTGTGTTGGGGAAAGAGCTAACAAATAAATTGTGTAGACAGTGCTAAAGGCTGCTTCATGCCCTTATGTGCCTGCTGCAGTCAGGTCATTGCCACCTTCTTTCACTTGGAGCAGAGCTCTGTGGTGGGCTGTCAAGGGCAGTCCATTAAAATCTTTTCAGTTCTGTGTAAAGTTTATATACTAAACACAATGTGATTTATAGGAAAAAAAATATTGGAAATTCTGTGAAACAGATGCATGGCTACGGGCAGGAACAATAGAAAGATACTGACATGGTCAGGAATGATGCTTGTTGAAAAGCAAAGTATCAAAAAAAGGGGGTAAAAATATGGTACAGCAGTGGTGAGAGAGGAGTGAGAAAATGTCTGTAGAACAATTCTGTGAGCATAGAAGTTAGTGAATAAAGAGGTGTAGAAGGTTCTCTAGGCACCAGAGGTTACTTTGCAACCCATGGTGGACCAGATATCCACACTGCAGCCTATGGACTCCATGCTGGAGCAGGTGGGTATGCCCTGAAGGAATGGTGGCACATGGAAAGGACCTGGTCTGGAGCAGGGGAAGTATGAGGAGGAACGAGAATCAGAGAGCAGCTGTTATTAATTGACCACAACCTCCATGTTATCCATTCGCCCCTGAGCCACTCAGAGGGATAGAGGGCAGTAGAAGAGATAAGAATGAAGGAATGATGTTGAGTCTGGGAAGAAAGAGTCAAGTGGGGGCAAGGTATTTTTATTTTTGTGTTTGTTTCTCATCATCCAACTCTATTTTTAATTGACAATAGATTAAATTAATTTTCCCCAGGTCGGGTCTGTTTTGCCTGTGATGGTAATCACAAGAGATCTTCCTGTCCTTATCTCACAACTCAAGAGGTGGAGATTTTTTTATCTTATTTTCTCCCACTGGTCCTGTTGAGGAAGAAGGACTTGGGGATCTGCCAGTCAGCCAAGGTCAACATAACAAAGTGAAGACTGTGAATCCCTTCTGATGAAGAGAAGAAAGCAGAGAACTCCATACTAACTTCAAATATTTCCTCATGACTTAAGTTAACAGTAAAGAAAACTTTAACCTTTTTTTTTTGTGATTCTATTTGTAACTGGTAAGTTCTCAATTAAATTGATATTTCCATACATTCTAACATAAATCACTACAATTTTCCAGGTTGCATAAAATATCTCCTTGTGAAATAATTACCAGCAAGGTAGTCAGCCTTTCAAAAGCTAGAAGAGAATACATTGGACCTAGACATTTGATCAAACAGCCTTGAACACTGGGGAAAAGAAAAAAAAAAAAAAAAAAAAAAAAAAAATTAAACCATTCTGTTTTAAGCATTTAAATATTTGTTCGTTGAGAACAGATTACGCTCATTGCCTTGTACTTCAGGTCTTAACATTTTAACATTAAACGTTAAAATGAATGCAAATGACACCAAGCCAGGAAACTACTGAGTAGTCCAATCTGTATGCCACAGTAGATTTAGAGATACTCAGACCAAATTAACATCTTTAGGAGATTAATTTAGCCAAATGTATACCTTCATGATTCTTTGACTAGGCCATACGCATCAGATTGGAGCTACCTGGAGCAATTCTATATTGTAAGTATAATTTCACACATATTTTGCAATGACTTGAAAAACAAAGCCATTGAAATAAAGGCACATATATTAAAACACAAGATACATTTAGTACACGTCAGTTTTAAACATATTCAAAGCTCTTTTTCTGTATTAAGAAAGACATATGTCTCTACTCAAGTTCTCAGATGTGAACTTAAAATCAGCATAAGATTTGCATTAGTTCAATAATTCAGCATTAAAAAGGGAGAATAACTTCTGGATGTATGTAATTAAATTAATCTGAAAAGTTCTGAAATATAATTAATTTGGGTACAGGCTCATAGAACGGTGTGGATAGGAAGGGACCTTTAAAGATCATCTAGTCCAACATTCTGGCCATAGGCAGGGACATTTTCCACTAGATCAGGTTCCTTAAAGCTCTGTTCAATTCAAGTTTGAACACATCCAAGGGTGGCGCATTCATAACTACTTTGGGCAACCTGTTCCAGTGTCTCATCACCCTCATCATAAAAAATTTCTTCCTTATGTCCAGTCTGTATCTACTTTGTTTCATTTTAAAACAATTGTTCCTTGTTCTGTCACTACAGACCCTGGTAAAAAGTCTTTCTCGATCTTTCTTATAAGCCCCCTTTAAGTATTGAAAGGTCACAATCAAGTGTCTCTGGATTATTCTCTTCTCCAGGCTGAACAACCTCAACTTTCTCAGTTTTTCTTTATCTGAGAGGTGTTCCAGCCCACTGACCATATTCAAGGACCTCTTCTGGACCCACTCTAACAGGTCCACATCTTTATTGTACTAGAAGCCCCTGAACTGGATACAGTACTCCAGGTGCAGTAACAGGAGAGAGGAGTAGGGGTAGAGAATCATCTCTTTCAACCTTCTGGCCATATTACTTTTTATGCAGCCCAGGATATGATTTGCTTTCTGGGTTGCAAGTGAACATTGCCAGCTCATGTCCCATTTTTCATACACCAGCATCCCCAAGTCCTTGTCTGCAGGACTTCTCTCAACCCATTCACCTCCCAGTCTGTATTAATATTAGGGATTGCATTTGTCATTGTTGAATTTCATGAGGTTTACATGGGCCTTCAAGGCTGTCAAGGTCCCTCTCTATGGCATCCTTTCCCTCAAGTGTAGCCATGGCACCACTAAGCTTGGTGTCATGTGCATATTTCCTAAGGGTGCACTCATTCCTACTGTCTGTGTTGTTAATTAAGATATTAAACATGAAACCTCGAGTGACACCACTTGTTACTGTTTTCCATTTGGACACTGAGCTGTTAACTGCAACTATTTCAATGCAGCCATTCAGCCAATATCTCATGCATCTAACGGTGCACCCATCAAAACTATATCTCTTCAATTTAAAAATGAGGATGCTGTGTGGTACATGTCAAAGGCCTTACAGATTTCAAGGTAGATTACATAAGTAGCTCTTCCATTATTCACCAACACAGTCACTGTATTGTAGAAGGCCACCAGGTTAGTCAGGCACAATTTGCCCTTGGTGAAGCCATGTTGGCTGTCTCTAATTGCCTCCTGTCTTCCATAAGCTTTGACAGCTTCCAGGAGACTGAATTGTCGGAAGTTCCCAGGGTCCTTCTTTTTTACCCTTTTTTAAAATTGGAATGATGTTTCCTTTTTGTTCAGTCACTGAGGATTTTGCCTAACAGTTATTGCCTAACTGTTATGACTTTTGAAATATGATGGACCCTGGGATGCATCTCATTGAACCCCATGGGCTTGTGTATGCATCTCATGTACAAAACTAATTTGATTTAGCTGTCCAGTATGATCATAGTATTAATAAATATGCAATAATCAATGTTAGCACACTTGTTCAACTATGGAATCCAAATCTTTCAGAATAATTCTTTATATGGAGACTTCTCTCACACAGGGTATGAGTAGTGTGCCCATGTCTAATATCAATCTGATCCTGCCTTTACAGACATTGAATAATTTTGTAGGCAACAGGGAAACTTTTGTGCATTTGTACAGAAACACTGTATACTTAATCTCTAACATTTTAGACATGTACTTTCTAATGAATCATAACCAATAAGTGAATATTGTTCTTTAATTAATATAAGAGGAGTTTACTAGTTCAGAAACTGATATTCAATTGTCCATACATAGTTTCCTGTTGCCATTAGAGATGCTCTACCATAGCCTACCTTATCCTTATGGCTGCCAGGCATAACACAATGCTTGTAGCTGGCCTGTGTCATTTTGTAGGGGCAGATGGAAACCAAGACAGATACTCTGAGGCATGCTAAGGCACATGGAAAATGAAAAGGATGATTGCTGGCAACCAGCATGACTCCACTAAGGACAAATCATGCCTAACCAATCAGGTGGTCTTTTATGATGGGGTTACAGCACTGGTGGATAAGGCTAAAGCAACGGATGTCATCCACCTGGACTTGTTCAAGGTGTTTGACACTGTCCTGCACATCATCCTTGGTGACATGTGAGATGGTTGGACTACTCAGTGGATAAGGAACTGCCTGGATGGTCACACTAAAGGAGTAGTGGTCAATATCTCGATGCCTGAGTGGAGACCGGTGACGAGTGGTGTCCCTCAGGGATCAGTATTGGGACCAGTGCTGTTCAACATCTTTGTCGGTGATATGGTCAATGAGATTGAGTGCACCCTCAGCAAGTTTGCCAACAACACCAAGCTGTGTGGTGTGATCGACACGCTGGAGGGATAGGATGCCATCCATAGGGATCTTGACAGGCTTGAGAGGTGGGCCTGTGCTAACCTCATGAAGTTCAACAAGGCCAAATGCAATGTCCTTGTGTCTGGGTCAGGACAATCCCAAACACAAATACAGGTTAGGCGATGAATGGATTGAGACTAGCTCTAAAGAGAAGGACTTGGGGGTGGTGGTGGACAAAAAGCTCAACATGAGCTAGCAAAGTGTGCTTGCAGCCCAGAAGGTCAACCGTATCCTGGGCTGCATCAAGAGAAGCATTGCCAGCAGGTTGAGGGCGATAATTCTCTTCCTCTACTCCACTCTCATAAGGCCCCACCTGTGTCCAGTTCTGGAGCACCCAACACAAGAAAGACATGGACATGTTGGAACAAGTCCAGAGGAGGGCCACGAGGATAACGCAAGGGCTGGAGCACCTCTCCTACAAGGACAGGCTGAGAGAGTTGGGACTGTTCAGCCTCGAGAAGAGATAGCTCTGGGGAGATCTTATAGCAGCCTTCCAATACCTGAAGGGGGTCTACAAGAAAGCTGGAGAGGGACTTTTTATAAGGCCAGTTAATGACAGGACAAGGGGAAATGGCTTCAAACTGGAAGAGGATAAGTTTAGATTAGATATTAGGAGGAAATTTTTCACTGTGAGGATGGTCAGACACTGGAACAGGTTGCCCAAGGAAGTTGTGGATGCCCTCTCCCTAGAGTGTTTAAGGCCAAGTTGGATGAGGCTTTAGGCAACCTGGTGTGGTATAAGGCATCCCTGTTTAAGTCAGGGTGGTTGGTCTTTAAGGTCCCTTCCAACCCATACCATTCTATGATTCTATGATCTCTCCTTCAAAGTTAAAATTCTCAGAGCTAATGCAGACCAGAAAAATAAAAAGTAATGGGCATAGGTATATGATTTTAAAGCAGGAAAAATATAATAATAATTTTTATATGATGGAGTAATAAGCTCTGTACAAGTAATTATTTAAATAAAAGTTCTAGTTTGTTAACAGAATTTACATGTAGCAATGAAAATTAATGTCACTTATATTGATGTCACTTTAGAAGAAAGAATAATAATATACAAATTCATTCAGACACTAAAACTAGTGTAAAATATTAATTTCCAAACACCCTTACACCAATTTATGAATGTCCTGATTTTGCTAGGATAGAGTTAATTTTCTTTTTAGTAATTAGAATAACTGTATTTTAGTTTCAATGTTTCAGTTCAGACTTATTATGAGAAGAACGTTGAAAACAGTACTGGTGTTATTAGTTGCTGCTGGAGCTCAAGGCCACTGTGTTTGGCTGCTTCACAGCTGCATTAGGACTGGGAGGGAGAAGTGTAGTGAATAACAAAACCCATAACTGATATTTGGATGTGCCAATGAAATACTCCATATCATATCCCGCCATGTCAGTTTATTAACCAGGCCTGACCGGAAGACAGGGGCATTCTCTCAGGGTTCGCTCAGGTTCACTTTTCCGGGGTTCGGTTTTGGGACTGTCTCTCCTCTGGGATCGTTAGCTGGCACAGGTCAGGCATTAGTTAGCTGGCGGTGAGCACTGTGTATCACTCATTTGTGTATTCTGTTATCACTGTTGTTATCATTGTCATTTTGTTTTAATTAGTAAATAGTTTTTATCTCAACCCGTGAGTTTCCATGCCCTTTCCTTCCAATTCTCTCCCCTATTCCTTGTGCAAGGGAGGCAGGGGGTGAGAGAGCAGCCTGTGTTTGGCTGCAAGCTGCAAGCAAAAAGGGTGAATCCACCCAAACCACCACAATGAATTAACTCCCTCAGATATCTCAAAGAGATTTCTTTTTCTTAATTTTGTATTCACAGATTATTCCTTACTGACTACAAACTAACCTAGGAAAAAAAAAAAAAAATGTCCAAACCAAAATGTTATTATGAGTCATCATTTGTTTTGTGAAGCATTTTTTCTATTCACAGCTCAATTATCATGTATATTAGATGCTAGTTCCACAGAAGTATTATTGTACTTTTAAAGGAAAAATGTATTTAAAACCTACTCATTCAGCAAGAATACTGCATTAAATTAGTTTAATAATATCTTACTGTGTTTTTATTGTATATTCCTACACATTGTATGGAAACAGTATTACAGTCACTTTTTTGAGCTTTTATCTTTCACAATCTTCAAAAAGCTTAATAATATCCTTATTTTTAATGCAAAATAAGTTAATGGAAGTGTCAGAATATTTGGAAGCCAACAGTCATCCATTACATATATTAAGAGAAAGAAAGTGGGTACTCACTTCAGTGAAGATTAAATTCCTTGAGGATATGATTGCCTTAAAATGTATGATATATAAAGCTTTCAATAAACTTGAGCTAACAATTTTGCCACAAGGCTTGAATCCTGTGAGCCAGAACTTACAAGTCAGTAATTGTGAGGAACACGAACCAATGAAGGATGGAGAGCTTCTATTTCTAGAATTGCCTTGTCAGGTTCACAAGACCACAGGAAGTGATAGCATTGGCTGTGTCTTATCAAACCACATGTGTTGTATGACTACTTAGAAATGCATGCTCCTGCACTCACAGTGGCACTGTTAGTTTAACAACACACACTGTTGAATGCTTTTGGCAGTACTAGGTACATCTGAGTTATTAACAGAGGGATAAATCCTGCCTTTGATAGTGTGCAAATCCCTGAAATGATAGCCTTTGGTAGCAATCACTAATAAACTGAGTTTGCCTGTTGAGAAACAAGGGTAGAGTTTAGCTGAATGTTAGAACTCTAATTCTGAAGAAGTATGTTTTTGTTGACATAAATTAAACTATTGCTGTAAACACAACTTGATCTATTCAATATTTGGTTTATTTTTAAAAGAAACATCACTCAGCAAAAGTGTTGTATTCTTCAGTATAAAATATTATATTTTTCATCTGAAATTATAGTTGATCCAGACAAAACTTGATTTTGTTATAACGACAGTTTGAAAACTACACAGAATAAATTGAATTTCAGTAGCATCATTGCAGTCCTAACAAAGACTGCATAGAAACTTTGAACATGCTAATGTGAGTATGCATATGTGAGAGAAAAATGAATGGAACATTCTTCAATATAGAATCCTTGAGGAGTCCTTGATCTGTCAAATTACTGACATGATGCTTTGTTACTGCTTCATTGAAGCCCTGATGCCCTGTCATATCAATATATACAAGGGAGATGAATTTCACAAATGCATCTGGGCATAAACAGAGACAGAGCCCAGAGAACAGTACTGATCAGAATTTGCCAGTAAAATAGTTCCCCACTAGAAAACAGCAATTTGACGTATTTTCCTATCTGATTGTCTAACAGGTATCAGGGACAAAGAGTTGGAAGATTTCAGAAGAACCTTTCAAAAATGCTCAGGCAACAGCCTAGCAGACTCTTGTAGATTATGTCTGGATGTGACCTATTCTGTCTCCTACTTTAAGAACAGTAGATCTGGTTGTTCAAGACTCAGATGGAGAGAGAAGTAGGTCATTTTGGAAAACTCTGAAATATATGTTCATTTTTCTTCAAACAAAATTTAGGAAATCATGCTTAACCTGGTCCCATTAAAAAAAAAATAAAAAAAAAATCTAAATATTTTATTTTAATCCAAAATGGTATGTGTGAATATTCATACATATATTTATGCAGATATACAAGAATGCTCACACATGTCAATATTCTTGAGAATTCTTCATAAAATAGAATCTCCCAATTGTCACTGATAAATGACAAACTATGAGGAAATTAGGTAGAATAAGATCATGTAAATATAATGAAGTAACCAAGGGCTCCATCTAAATTAGCCGTATCAGTCTAACAGAAGCAAATTCGGAAAACAAAGCATCTGTGAGAGTATAATGCCTGGCCTACTTATTTTGGGGATTTTCATTAAAAATAATCTGCTCCCTGAAACTAAATGCATGTTAATGCCTAGGATGTATACAGTGCTCCCTATAACATATCTTCTAGTTTAGTTTTATATAGTTACTGCACTTCATGACCACTGAGGTGACCAGATAATAACTTCAAAAATACATTTTTTTCAGAACTAAGACAACCAACCAACCAACCAATGTAGACACAACTAAAATTTCTCCAAGCAGATTGTTGAAATTATAAAGATAAATGCTTTGGGCTAGATTATAGTCCATTTGTGTTAATCCAAAATTTCAAAGTAAGGGGCAATACTTGGATCTTTGTATTGACTTTTTTAGGCCAGTGCTGCTGATAGCATTAGTAATCTTAAAGTGAGTATGTAGACATTGTCTCATAATTATTTAAAAAATTATGCATAACAATATATCCCAGAGTCAGAGAGCTCAAAAGAAGGTTTTAAGATTAAATGGGATTTGGTGGGTGGTTGACTTTCACCTGAAAATTTATAGAACAGGAAAACTGAGTTTTAGGAAGGATGCTGTCAGAGAAGCCAAAAGTCACTTTGGAAAGGAGTTTATTTCATAGGTGAATAAGAGAAAAAAAAAAGTTGTTGCAAAAAGATCCATAAAACTTACTACTCTTTTGAAAATCACATTTTCAAAACCGGTGAATTGACTAAATGGAAAATAAATTACAAACAGTGAGAACTAAAATATCAAAAGTTTATGAAATTGATCCTGAGGTGGAGGAGTGCATTACTATACAGGTAGCTAAATCAAAACAAACAGAAACCCAACAATCAGAAATACCATCATATAGACCAAAAATCCATCACAAACATATTCATATAGAAGTTTTTACTACTTTTCCACTCTTCTCTTCCACTGTAGCCATCGTGATACTGATATTTAATCCTGTTAGATACAGCTTGTAGATGATACACTGTGAATCATGAAAGTGATTCATTGAGATTCACAGGTGACAGTGTGTAGAGGTGAATTTCAGGTGGAATTTCATCAAATGGAGAGAGCATCAATGACAAACCCCCAGATCAAAAATGCACCTCAGTGTAGTTTACCCAAAACACTGGCAGCAGAGAGTGAGACAGATTAAATAGCCATGAATGTTATTACCTAGGAACAAGAGCATCAGATAGAAAACACTGACACGTTAGTTGATGAGCCCAGCCCACCACAACACCCTATTTCTTAATATTGCTCATGTCACATGAATAATTCATCTATACTCTCAGTGGATGGACAGAGAAGACACAGCTTTCAGCAAGGCAGTGATGCAAAAACTGTTTGCATGATGGCGATCTGAGGTCCTTCAGAAGATAATGTGATAGGATTGTGGCTGTTCTGTTGACCCCTGTTAGCATATGCATGTGAAGACATTTGAAGAAGCAAGTTCAATTACCTGTAAATGCTCTTCTGTATGAATTTATATTGACATGTACACTTGAATTCAACGAGACCTTTCTCTTTTCCTTAGTCTCTTTCAGCTTTGACTTTGCTTTAAGAGGAACTGTGATGGATGTGTTCCTTTCTACAGGTTCCACACAGAGCAAGATGTGTCAGGAGTGTGATAGGAGGCCAGAGTCCATCATTTATAAATAATGGATTCAAGTCTTACATTGTAAAGTGTGATTTATTGACTCTTAAACTGGAACTTTTGAATACATACCTCAAAAACCACGTGTTGTTTGTAAGCAGTCTTTCTTTTCAGATTTCAAAGCTACCAATGCCATTTCTGAGAATTACTATTTATTTCCAGTTCTCAACCTAAATTTTAAAATTGCTATTTTGGCAATAACTAAAAATAAAAAAATAATAAATAAATACATGTTTAGGAATTGTTTTACGCTATCCAGATTTCCAGCATCAGGAATGTGTAGATATAGTCAGATTTAGAGACCATTGGGATGAGCTTGTTTAGAAGACTGATAAAGGCAAGTCTTAAGCTTTAAAACAAAACTTTAGTAGACTGACATTCATTAACACATAATACTAATGAATATTTCAATCCATTGTCATGCATTATCAATCATTATCACTACATATTCAAAGCAATCACTCTTTAATAATCATAGCCTACATTAGCTGTGAGTATGCTATACCACAAACCTGATGTTGCATTGTTATTCTTGATTGGTACAGTTCTTAATGGTTTGAGTCACTGACATGAGGGTGGTTAGGCTCAAGAGCCCTTCAAGAGGGAAACCCCAAGGAGAAGTGATTTCTTTCTTTTTTTTCCCTATGCCAAATTTGGGATCTTGTCCTTCTACAGGTTTCCAGAAAGTACCATTCCTCTCCCCTGCCCTGGGTCTACATGCTGCACGAAGCTTGGGGAACGAGGTGGAGATTATTTTTCCAAGCCCAACAGGTGTCTTACCCTCTTCCTTGGCTGTTTTCATTTGTTTGTTTGGTTGGTTGGTTGATTTGGGTTGAGTCTTTTTTCTTTTTTTTTTTTCCTTACTTAGCTGCCACTTCTTTCCTTAAAGCAAAAGTGTCCAGCACATCACTATCACTGAACTGTTTATGGTTCTGGGGCCTCTGCTTTCAACCTGTGTAATATTTTCAAAGCCTTTTCCATTACCCCACTCTTAAACTGCATCATAACAAGACATGCCCAGTACAGAGCTCCCACAGCCAGTTCCTGTAATAAATCGATAACAGCTGGCCAGGACTGGGGCCTTCCACAGTCAGCATAAAGCACCACAAATACATTGTTATTAGCAATGATAATCCTATATGGGGCCATTGGACAAAAAAAAAAAAAAAAAAAAAAAAAGCTTTTCTATTTCTACTATATTAGCATGCTTTATTCTGGGATTAAGACAAGCCAATTTAAGGTATGCTAAATGTATTTCTCTTCTTATGGGTGTGAAAGGCCTCTGCTGTAGCTACAGTGTCAGTAACAAGGTTGTATTTCAGTCCCTGACACATCATCCATATATTCCATTACTTCTGTCAAGATATTACACCTACATTTTCACCTACATTTTCACCCTAACACCATATATGAACACTGGCCACAGTTTTGATTGTAGAAAGTATTCCTGTCTCTATTCTGTAAATAAAGGCACAGAGAATATAAGGAACTAAGCCTTAGTCTAGCAATACATTGTAAGCCATGCATAATTTTATATTTTGTGTGTTTTATGTAGGGTACATGACAGACTGATGGAGTTATAGCCTAAGAGATTTAATGCAAGTCATGCAAGAAATATTTGGAAGAGTCAAGAACAGAGTCTAGATATTCTGAGTCATGCAGTGTCTTTTTTTAAAGATATTCCCAGTTAATATTCTGTAAAAATATTAGTAATACTATGTATATTGAAGTTTTCTTATACCTATCATCAGAATTCATATCAGTTACCTGATACCATCTTCCTATAATGATATAGGAACGCTTATTAGTATTCTGCAGCTCAGTGCTCAGTGTAGTCATAACTCCCATTTACTTTTTTCTTATCTCCTCAAGATTTTTAGACAAACATGGTACAGTCTCAATATTTTGTCAGATTTCTAAAAAGCAAAGAGATTTTCCTTTTCAATAAAATAAATAAAGAAACCACCACAAAACTGTCCCCTCAACTATCCCCATCATTCTTTGTAAAGTACTTACAGTTCTTCAAAATGAGTATAGGTCTCCAACCTATAATCCTAAGGCAGGTATACCACATTTTGAGTGGTATGGTGGTATTTAGACTGCAAAATCTTTGAAGGGCAGGTTTTCAGGTCAAGCCCACAGTGTAAAAATACCCTAATTATTTGCTTATTTTGACCATATCTCCCTGAAGTTGTTTTCTATGGCCTCTTTCGTTATACTTTTGCTTCAGTCTTGATATATCACTTATGCAAGATATTTTAAGATCAGTTACTAAGGTTATCATCAGTTTATTTTCCCTTACCTTGTCTTGCTTCAGTAAAGGATGTCTCATCAGGTTTCCTGTTCTGTAAATCATCATGCAGAAAGGAAATAATTTACTGTCCTTCCTCTATCTTTAGTATGCATCTTTCTCTCTAGAGTATCCACATGTAATGGTGAATAAGAATTTGGGAACCTCTAGATCTGTGGATATTTATTGCAATCTGAAAACAATAGAAGACAATTAAGATTTTCTTCTGAAGTTTTCAGAAGGATGAAATAAAATAAAATCTTTTAAAAAAGGACTTTTTTTAGAAAATAAAAATCAAACTGAGTTATGAAATTAAAAAAAAAAAAGAAATTACTGACCATACTATTTTAAAAAATCATTGAATCAACAAACATATCTTGTTCTGCTTCTTCCACACTACCATTATTTGACTTAACAATAAATAAGATCTAAAAGACCATTCTGAAAATAACAGTTAAATAAAAAGTCATCTGATTTGGGTTCCAAATGCACATAACTGTTTTTAAAAGCTGTAAGATTTATTCCAGCAGGTTATGTAACTAGGAATTATGAAACTTTTTTCCATAGTGTAAACTTTTTTCTTGCAGTGTAAGCTGCAAGACCATTTTCTTCACTTTGTATGCACCCATACAGGAAGATATTTTATATTTATTGAATTTTCATTTACTTTAATAAATGTTATTTCAATAAGTAAATTACTTTATCATATGTAGTAATCATAGTAGTAATTAATATTGTAAAAATATAATAATTGACTGCATTTTGATTTAGTATAAATAAACTCTGCTTTGATTAGCTTCAGATAGAGCACAGTCTGGATTAAGTTATTAATGTAACGTGAATTTCAATGCAAATTAGTCATGACATTGGAGTTATGTCACACCTGACAGTAGGGTTTGGACGTAAGTTTCAATGAAGATAACTGATTTCTCTGGCCTTGCTTTAGAGATATACCAACAAAACTGCCTTTTTTTAATATTTTAGTGAAGTTAATAAATGAAGATGAAAGAGTGAATCATTTTACCAGTGATTGCTGAGCCTGTTTATTAAATGTATTTTCTTTTCATATGTTTTGAGTGCTGTAATCATCTACTGGAAGTGCAACTTCTCCCCATCCCCCCAGGAGTTTATACAAGGCCTATTATAATTTCTGTCATGTTAATAAAAACTTTCTCTTTAATGAATACTCCATTTTTCAGTAGAGACACTGAGAGTAGACAGGCTTCCAAAATTTCATTATTTTTAGTGGAGTGTTTTACTGAATAAAATAGATTTTTAATTTACTGTTTCCAGAAGCTGATGTCCAGTTTCAATTGTTTTATCTTTTTTCTTTTACCTTGCTTTCTGGGTAGAAACTGTTTTCATACAAATGAAAATGGAAAAAAAACCCAGAAATTCTCAAAAGAAATAACAACTCCTTTTAATACTGTCTCAGAGGAGCTGCATCGTTTTGTATATCTAAACTTGCTTGAGAAACTTACTGCACACTGGGATCATATATCACGAAAGATGATCATATCAACACTTGTGAAACACGTTGAGAGCCAAAACAGAGTTTCTGAATGCAAGACAGCAGGTTGGACAGTCAACAGTCCGTTATAATTATCAAAGTTCTGATGAATTCTTAAGGTAGAGTGCGATTTTTAAAGAGCAAAATATAGGCATAGTTTTATTGCTAGATACCTTTACCCACCACAATTCCTTTTGAGACAGCTGTATCAAGGCACACTGATATAGCTATAACGGAATGTATGGCAATTAAACTCAAGTGTCAGTACACAAAAAGGTGTGAGAAAACATAAATGTGGTATAACTAAAGTTAAAAATTAAATTGGAATCTTTTTTTTTTTTTTTTTTTGTAAGATCTAGAATCTTACTGAATTCCAGATTTCAGAATATCAGAATGATGATTCAGATTATCAGGACACAAAATACTTATGTTGGTTATGTACTAAGGACATAGATGTTCTTATATGTCTTCTGGAGCATCTATCTACAAACTAGTTGATATGACTTTAGATTCAGAATCTGAAACAATACGCAAGCTGAGGTGATGAATCCAACTCCTTTTATGTCCCTGAAGTTTGAAATAGGACATATAATGGTTCTCTTGTATATCACTGTCCTGGTTTTACCAGGGATAGAGTTCATTTTCTTCTTAGTAGCTGCTGTGTTTTGATTTTGGGATGAGAAGAATGTTGACAACACACTGGTATTTCAGTTGTTGTCAAGCAATGGTTACACTAAATCAAGGACTTTTCAGCTTCTCATACTGTCATGCCAGCTAGTAGGCTGGAGGTGCACAAGAAGCTGGGTGGAGACACAGCTGGGATAGCTGACCCAACTGGCCAAAGGGATATTCCATACCATATGTCTTCATGCTCAGCATATAAAGCTGAGGCAAGAAGAAGGAAGGGGGGACATACGGAGTGATAGCATTTGTTTTCCCAAGTAACCACTGTGTGTGATGGAGCCCTGCTTTCCAGGAGATGGCTGAACACTTGCCTCTGTATGGGAAGTAGTGAATGCATTCCTAATTTGCTTTGTTTGTGCACGTGGCTTTTGCTTTACTTATTAAACTGTCCTTATCTCAACCCATGAGTTTTCTCACTTTTACCTTTCTGATTCTCTCCCCTCTCATACTCAGCAGGGGGAAGTGAGCAAGCAGCCATGTGGTGTTTAGTTACTGACTGAAGTTAAACCACGACAATCACCCATATTTCAGTTTTCTGGATAACTAATTTTTGGTTTAGGAACATGTGCCTTTTAGAATCAATTTGTTTATAATTTCTTTGTAATTAATTACATTCAAAACAAATATTATGAAATATGATTTATAGCCAATATATTTTACTTAAGTTGAAACTGGTATTTGGAAAAGGTGAATGTAAACAATCTCATCACATTTACCCCTACTTCAAACTTTTGTTTGACTGGAGAAGCAGCTTGTCACTGGGATGATTTAGAGCAACTTCATATTTAAACCCCTCTGTCCTTAGGCTCTATAGTTCAGTTTTACAGCTATGGACTTTTAGGAATATAGTTTTTCTTTCTGTTTTAGGCATATTAGTTTGGTTTAAGGTAAGATCTAGAGCTATAGCACTCCAAACCTTTAGTTAAACTATCATAGAACATCTGATTGAACTACTGTTGATAGTTGTTGAAAAATGCACATACTTGTAATATTTTTTCTTCCATTTGATTATTTATTTACCAGTTTTAGCATTGAAGACAAACAGAATTCTTCTTCAGCAAATACATAGATATAAGTATCCTATTCCTAGAGTAGATGCTTGACCTCTGACACTGAAGAAAAAGTAACAATTAGTCATTGTAGTAAGAAATTTGAAAAAGCTAAGAAAGATACATTTGGGAACTAGCATTTTGGTTTTGTACTATCTTTTCAAGGCTTAGAGCTCACTAATCATGTGCACTAGACAAGAGAGAAAACTAATGTAGATGATGATTTACACTACAACCTGTAGAAGTTACTACACACAAGGTTTGGCACAGTGAGATACAGACTGTACCACGGCTGCTTATCTGAACATTTTCTTACAGAATGAGTATGCTACGGTTCTGCCCTTTAGCACTGCACTGAGCACAGCTAGCTGATGCAAAGAGTGTCAAAGGGTATTGAGTTTTTTCTCAAAGAAAGCAGAAATAGGGAGAGAGACATATGTAGAAGGTGTGAGAGAACACAATCTGGAGATAGTAATTTGTGCCCAAGAGCAAATCAAGCATTGCAGTATGTACATATTTTCCTCTAGCCAAAAAAAAAAAAAAAAAAAAAAAAAAAAGAGAGAAAAGCTCTGTCTTTTTTTTTTCCTTTTTTTTTTTTTTTTTCTTTTTTAAAGAAACTTTCAGATTAAAAGAGGTCATGTACTACGTATATAAGATTTTTCTAATGTTAGGAGCTAGATAACTATGCAAATTATTTTGTTTCAAAATTCTCAGTAATTCTAGAAAATATTTTTTTTTTATCCTTTAAGGAAGGATGAATGAAGAGCTAGATATTATATCACTGTAACTGAAGATGTTGAAAAGAATCTGTGTGAAGATCTTTCATAGTAAAGATGGAAAGACATGAGCAAATATCTTTCCCTCCAGTTATTACTCAAGCAAAATCACAAGCTTGCTTTATAGGGATAAAGGCAAGAGTGTAAATCACATGTTTGCTTCTAGTCCCACCCTATTTGATATGAAACACAATAAATCAGTGGGCTGTTTTCTAACTACATGTTACATGATGAGATTATGTTATCAAATCATATTCCTTTTTTCCTTTCCCTCCTGCATTTAGTATTACAGTTCTTAGATTAAATCCTGCTTTTATCCATGACTGAGGGCTCATTTTTAATTTTTTGTGCATTATTAGTGCCCTCCTCTGGATTTTTTCCAACTTGTCCACATTTAAAACAAATAAACAAAAAAAAAAAAAAAAATTGAGACTATTCAAGACTTTTAAAATTAATGTTTAGTACCCAGAAGCAAAGATAATATGCCAGATACATATCATCAACCTCAAAAAAGAGGGAAAAAAAGGTGGTTTTTGTGTCATACACACAACTTTCTTAAAAAATCCTAGATTTACTGGTTTTGCCATTGCTTTAGACTTCTCATTCACAATCAGATTTTGATATTTGATAGCATCTTGATCTTTTTCACAAATACTGATATTTTGCTTTTGGGTTATCACTCATTTAAACTGTATTTATTTTCTCCTCCTTAATGCAGTAATTTTCATGTTTATTGTTTTAATATTTATTCATATATTATTTTTATTAAATATATTCCCATTTTATCATCCTGAATTTTGATCCTGCTTTCTACTTTGCTTTTACTTCTGCCAACCTGATCTCATCTACAAATTTTATAAGCCTTTTCTCTATTCATCATTCAGCTTGTTAGAGAAAACATCCCAAAAGACTTACTGTATAGGATCACAATTGAAATGCTCTACCAGTCTGATGACAGTACATTGATGACTAACTTGTATGGCTATTTTTAAAGAAGTAGGATTTTATTCTTTATCACTCAAACACAAATACAGGCTGAGCAGAGGATAGATTGGGAACAGCCCTGAGGAGAAGGACTTGGGGGTGTTGCTGATGAGAAGCTCAATATAAGCCAGCAATGTGTGCTTGCAGCCCAGAAAACCAACCACATCATGGGCTGCATCAAGAGAAGTGTGCCCAGCAGGTTGACAGAGATTATTTTCCTCCTCTCCTCTGCTCTCGTGAGACTCTACCTGGAGTACTGCATTAAGCTCTAGGGCCCCCAACATGAGAAGGACTTTGACCTACTAGAGCAAGACCAGAGGATGGCCATGAGGATGATCAGAGGGCTGGAGCACCTCTCCTATGCAGAAAGGCTGAGAGAGTTGGGGTTGTTTAGCCTGGAGAAGACAAGGCTTCAGGGAGACCTTACATTCCAATAACTGAAGGGAGCCTATAATAAATCTGGAGAGGGACTTTTTACAAGGTCATGTGGTGATAGGATGAGGAGTAATGATTTTAATCTGGAAGAGGATAGATTTAGATTCAATATTAGGAAGAAATTCTTTATTGTGACAGTGTTGAGTCACTGGCACAGGTTGCCCAGAGAAGCTGTGGATGACCCCTCCCTGAAGGTTTTAAACGCCAGGCTGGAAGGGCTTTGAGCAATCTGTACAGTGGAAGGTGTCCCTGCCTACAGCAGGTGGGTTGGAACTAGATGATCTTTAAGTTCCATTCCATTCTAAACCTCTCTATGATTCTATCATTCTATGAAAAGGCTCTTCTTTGACTCATCTTTGTCTTGATAAATTAATTCAGTATCTTTCATTTAATCCTTTTAAATATGTATAATTAAATTGCATAGTTTGTTCAAGATTTGCATAGATATTGAAGTTGTTTGGGCTACATCTTACAAGAACCTCCTTTTTTTTTTTTTTCATCCAAATTTGTTGAAGAGTGCTTTTTTAATTCCATTGTCTTTGATCAATGGTTTTCAATGCTTCTTCCTCTCAGAATAGGGAGGACTTTCTTTGTGATTACATTTACCAAAATTACCTTGCAACTTTAGATTCTCAATTAGTTCTTATCTTGTAAGTGAAATAAATTTTAAAATTACTACAGCTTTGTGAACTAGTATTTTAACAAATCAAAGAACAAATTTCTTCCATCATGTTCTAGAAGCTTGTTGGACTTCAAGTCCTCTAATATTGTTTGGAATAGGTTACTGGAGATGTAATTAAAAATTAAAACTTCACTTATATAAGTGTCATTCTTTGCATAAATTGTTATTCAATAATCAGCTGCTCATTTTTCTGTAATTTTCAAATAAATTGTCTGTATAATACTGTATTTCATAGTTCATAAATGAACTACAACTTTGGAACAGAGTTTTGCAATATTTTAATTGAATTTGAATTACATCAATTATGTTGAAAAATTAATTTCTTTTCTTATTTCTGATCATTACATTGCTCATTTTTTATATGACATTTTGCATGTTTTTTCATTGCACTTTTTTTACCATGTCCATTGACATTAGTTTAACGTATTGGTCCTGTGTCAACTTATAAAAATACATTTTTTTGAAAACTCTGACCTAACTCAATGTAAATAACAATTGCTTTTTTAAAACCAATTATGATAAAAATCACATAACTAGACGGTTTCTTAGACTGGTAAAAATATACATATAAATTATTGAGGATTCATTAGGCTATAAATAGAAGCAGAAGACATTATTTTGAAGCTTATGTGTTGTGTTTGTTTGGGGTTTTTTTTGTTTGTTTTTCTTTGTATTAGATTAAATTGCCCTTTAAACTTTGGGGTTTTTTGAAATTTAGCTGTACATCATATTGAAGAGCTAATTTGAGTACCAAAACAGGTACAGCTACATCTGCATGGGTCATCTGGAATAAACAGACATACTGAGAAGTACAGTAAAATCTGAATAGAAAGAACAGGAATCTTTCTAAGGAAAAATATCCTTTAAGGTTTTTTTTTTAGGGTCACAATAGAAAATATAGATAAATGTTACATAAAAAAAACAAACTAACATACAAATAATAAAAAAAAAACATAACCCTCCTTCTTGTCCTCTAAAATGACAGCATGCTTATATTTATTTTAATTAGTTACAGAAACTAATCAAGGCTTGAGCTAATAGGCAACCTATCAGCATACCTGCTAAATCAAACCTGATAGATTATACGATGCTAATTTATGAATTTTTAAGTAATTCTGATATAGCTAAAACCAAATCTTTACACATCCTCTGTTTGTTCAGATTGGCCGTTAGTTTTTCTAAGATGGAGTAGGGAGGAATTTACCTACAGGCTTAAGAACATGATTCAGCCCACCTTCTAAGCAAGACTGACAGGTCCTGGAGATACTCACATAAACAAACACTTACTCATATGAACTCTTTCATGTTTAGAAGCATCACAGCTCATGTTAGATACTGCCTACACTTTAATATGATTCAGAGATACCTACAGAAGTATGAAAAATCTCTATAATTCACTCAGGGATCTTGACAAGAAAGGCATGGTCTAAAAGCACTCAATTCACTCAGACAACATTAACATCAACTCAAAACATAGCCAGAGAGATAGAAAGTAGAGTTTCACCACAACTTATTATGATATTCTAGTTGTTAGGACACTTAAAACATATCTGGTTTTTGATTCCCCTAACTCAGTGGGATGAGCCACTCTCCAGTCCTGCAGGAATTACGTTTTGTCAGTTGTTCCATACTAATCTGACACTTTGACACCAGATGTTTCTTACTATCTTACCAAAGAATTGCCTTTTTTGGTGAGTACTGCAGAGTTTTATGAAAACACCTAAACCTTTTATACAGTAAATGGAGAAAAGGAAGTATCTCACTTTAACAATACTATTCTTCAGATTTTTTCACAACTTCCTGTAACTACAGAGGGAACCAAGTCCTGATTCGGTACTGTATCAGATTAGATGTATAGCTGAACTGTTCCCTGGGGCAGAAGAAGAGTAAAAACATGCAGAAAAATAGGCAGATCCCCCTCTGCCCTTTTTTCTATAGGTGAGATAATCTTCCAATAACAGGACAGCACAGTAACACATTTAAATATTACAGATGCATCTCGCAGCATTTAACTGACAGCAGTAAAGTAGTACAAATCACTTGACTAACTGATATGTCCTTTTCATACAAGTTAGGCTCCTATAGATGTTTGCATATAGAGCACAGAGTATAATATTGGCTGAAACTTGATTAACAACAAAATATATGTAGGCCCTAATATTTAATTCCATAAAATGGGGATACATTTAATTTGCTTAGACATATAACATCAGAATATCCTAAATTTAACCCAATAACATTGCTATCTTTCATAGTTAGGTTGTAGTGCATATATGATGAGGTTTGTTGCCATGTGAATTTGAAAAATTAGGTGATTGCAGGGTAAACAACATGCAAATATGTCAGAATTTATTTCAGTCTGTGATTCATACAATGGTGTCTACCTTGCAATGTAGAAATAGCAAAGATAGACTATAATGACTTAACTCAGATTCTAGTAGCAGCTTAGTAGTAATAATCTATAGGTCCATATAGACTGTTATACCTTACTAAGAAGTGAATGCATTTAGTATTCTGTAGAGAGGGAACTTTTTATTGTACTCTAAAACTGATGTACTCCTACAAAGGGAACACAAGCCCCAAGGTTTGTAGCAATTAATTTCTCAAAAAAACCATTTTTTTTTCACAAATTTTAGGAAAATCAAGCATAAATAGAAGCAAGCACTAATGAGGTTTATCAACAGGACATTTTTCCCAGGACTGACTAATGGAGAAACTATTATGATTCCACTATAACAAATGAATAACTAATGCACATTGGTTACTTGTTGTCTTAGATTTCATTTGGCTGCTGATGTATTTAAACTGATGTACTTGATTTTTAATGCAATCTGTAACATACACTGTAAAAGCTAGTCTTTGACTACCAGAAAACATACTTCTTTATAGATAATGTAAAAGATCCTAGTTTAGTAACAAGTAACAGATAACAGAGTGTCTGTTAGGTTATACTAGGATGAGTAATCTATATTCATTGAGAAACTGAAGCATAATAATAGTACAATCCTGTTGATACTTGGAAGCTACATGTCCTAGGATGAACTCTTGTAGACCAAAATAAGCAATTGTGAGTAGAAGCTGAGTTAATTGAGAGCTAGTCTAAGCTCATAGTAACCATGGGACATAATAACCATTCTAAAAACATTCTGAAAACATCCTAGGGATTTCAAAGTTAAATTCCGCTTAAAAAAAATATTTATTTGAAAGTCTCATTGCAAAACACAGAGATAAAGGGATGCTCTAAAAGCTGTGCATCCAAAAAGAAACATTGTCATGCAAAATTAGCAACAGTCAACATAGAGCTTAGATATCCAGTATCATATCCAGGAAAACAAACAAACAAACAAACAAACAAACAAATAAAAACAACCAACCAAACAAAACCCCTCAGTTTTATTCTCTGGTGCTAAATAATAGAAGACAAAGAGATATGATATCTTATAAACTGTAGTAATTTTAAGGGGTTTAGCGTATTCTTTGTCTATTCTATTTTCTTTAAATTATTATGATCACTTCATTATCTTTCTGTAAATTATGCATAAAAATCTTATTTTTAAGAGTAGCTCGGTTTAAAGCTAACAGCCCAAGATGATTTGGCATGTTGAATAAGAATTACAGATATACAGCAGTGAGAGTTATACAAAGTTCTCACTATTTTACTACATAGATTAGTGGTTACATTTAAATTTAAGTCCTAAAGATTTTTAATCATGTACATTAAATAACCTAAAATATTGTAACAATTATTTAAATAACATTAAATGCTTTGCTTTTTTAGATTAAAAAAGCTTTTGAATTTCAGTGGGAGTATCTCAGTATACTATAAATTGACTCATTCTTTCTTTTATGTTCTTTATTATTTGATAACATAGTAACAGGCCTTAGGAGACATCCTACTACTGCAATCGGGAAAAAGTGAAATTATTTGCTTAATCTGTATGACAGATTTTAATTATAGAACAAAGGTAACACATTCTCTGTATTCTGAGGAGGAAAAAAAAAATGTATTACAGTTTAAATTCAGAGTGCCATCTAGTGCTGACTAGAAGAGTAGAAAAAGAATAACTATATTTAAGCTGAATATATATGTATTTTAAACCAGTGTATTGTAATAAATATTAAGTGTGTCTATGTTTATCATGGTACATTATAGGAAATAATTTTTAAAACTATAATATATTGGCTCTTAAAAAGGCAGCAAATTTTTGCCTGGAAAATCTCTAATGTACCACTGTGTTTGCACTTCAAAATATCTGACAGTACAATAAATGGAATTCAAATATTTTTTTGCCAGTATCCAAAAACCATTTTGTAAGAATTCATTATGGTCTCATATTTTCTTACCTATCAAAGTATCAGAGTATTAAATTCTTTTTTTTTTTTCAGTTGTGGAACACAATTGCTGTTACAATGCAGGTTTTTTTTTGGTTCTATCCCAGTATCAGTGAAAGATATTAAATCTATCAATTTCTCTTATTTGGTATGTCTGATGGAATTTCTTAGTCAATAAAGCACATTTATTGGGAAATTCTTATCCAGTGTCTATTTAAAAAAATAAGAAATCAAGTCTTTGACTCACATATATCAGTTAGATTGTTTACATTATTTTGTTTGTTTGTTTGTTTTAAAGTTTGGTAGTCAAAAGCTATAGCAGAATTCAAGATTCAGGAAAGAAACAATTTTCTGGAAGATTAGTCATAAAATCTAAAAAAAAATGGAGAACAAAATATTAGCCTTTCCCTTTTACCAGGAAAGCTTCAAAGTAAAGGCATTATGTGTTTGAAAAATGTGGCTTTACTGTATAAGTGAAATTATGGCTCTCTCTCATGTCCTCTGGAAATACCGAATATCCTATGAGCTAAACAGCATTCATTCTATCCTGTTGACATTCCATTTTTAATAAGACACCTCAAAAAAGCACTGAAGAACTAGAGCTTCTACATATAATATCCTGTTTTACACAGCTGCAGTTAAGTACTATGCTCAACAGATCCATCTGTGTCTGAACTCCTTACAGCAGCAGTCTCACTTTATGAACTTCTCCCCCTTTTGCTTTCCTTTCATTCCTTACTACAGCTCACAGGTATATGCAGTTTTTGTTAAAAATGCCTCAAATTGAAATGAGATACAAAATAGTTATGAGTGTTCTTAATACATTCTCCATGTAACTCAATCCTTTACTCCAAGGAAAATGAAGGTTTTTATTGGAACTATGTATTCAGCCACCAAATGTCTTGACAGAACTATCCTTTATTATACAATAATGATTAATATGTCCAGTTTAGAACAGCACATGCTTACCTGGAATCTCTTACCAAGTAAATACACTTGACTAGCACTCCTGCCTTACTGTTAGGAATATGCATTTTAGCCTTGTTCATATGGCACTTTTTATTTAATGTAAAAAGTGAGTGGTTAAGGAAGGCTGTAAGCTGAGTGCTGTAGGAATCACACCAGAAGAATTTTAAAAAGACAGATGCAATGCATCACTGAATCTGTTTCATAACATTTCTCTACACTTTCCCTCCTGCACTTGTGAAAAATTTATCCTAGTGGAAAATCCTGTCTTGAGGCGGACTGCCCATTGAGGCCCAATAGATAATAGATCATTTGGTATTCATTTATTTATTAAGTCCAAAATGATAACAAATGACCTGTAGGTTAAACAAATAAACAAACAAAAAATCTCAGACTAAGTCTTTCTTCCATATGTTTGGAACTGATTGCTAGACAATTTATATGCTCCCATATGATTATCTTCAGCATCAAGATAAAGTTGTACAGATGGGCTCTACAGATAAACTAGCTGATTGTTTAATCTCTTTGGCTCTTATTTCTCCTGTTGCTTGAGAAAGATAAATTACTTCCAAACTGAATGCTAGTAGGTTTCAATGATAAAAATAGTCATTAATTTCATAATTTCTAAATGGAAAACATCCTCTCCCTCCAAAATATCAAATGAATGTACTTGTATAAGCCATCTTCTCCTTCATCACTCAGCTTGTCATTGCCCATGTGAATAAAAAGCAAGAGGAAGGAATCCAGTCTTACATCCACCTTACCTTATGTTTTATCATTATTATTTTTTTTTTTATTTTATATGTACACTTCTTTTCCTCCCAGGCATCCCAAACAATGCTGATTTTCCAAGAGTCAAAATGAAATTCCTTTTCTTAGTTAAAAAAATCAGACACCAATTTTCCAGATGGAACACTTGGCATTCTGTTGATAGTCATAAAGAGTTAGAAGCATATTTATCAACTTACATTTTAAAATTACAGTGCTATAAAAAGTATTTATTTGCTGAAAATTAGTATTTATATTTAAATAAAATAAAATAATTTATACATAGCAATATTTCTGGAACTATGGGGGAGTGAGAGTTTCTAGCATAAATTAAGCATTTTTGAACATTTGATGTCTGGTCTGATACTGAAACCTATTCTTATTGCCAACAGAGAGAAGCAGACAACTCCAGGATGCAATTCATGCCTGAATCTTCAATAGATACTGACTTTAGAAAACTAAAGCTAGTCAGTTGTTTTGTTTTTTTGTTTTTTTGTTTTTTTTAGACAACTTGCTGCTGACTCTTAATAGTGTAAGTATCTAATTTAAGTTAGGTCCTTAGGTTAAGGAAAGGTTCTTGTTTTGGAGGACTTAAAAAGTGAAAATTGTTAACTCTCTCTTTTTAGTTACTGACAGACACTCCAAAGCAGAAGTCTATGTGGCTGTGGAGTCTCCATCCTTGAGATGTTCAGAAGTTTTCTGGACATGATCCTGGGTAACCAGCTCTAGGTGGCCCTGCCTGAAAAGAAGAGTTGGATGAGGTGACTTCCATCATAGTTACAACCTTAACTATTCCATGATTCTTTGATTATGTGATTCTTAGATTCTGTGAAGTCACCACCCTATGTTGGACAACATTTTGTGATGGGATGAAAGACCCTATAAAAATTCTTAACTCTCTCTACTGATTAAACAGGGAGACTAGATGACCAGTTAAGCATAGAAGTCAAGTTTTATCAGGGTTAAAATTAAGTAAAATAATTCACACTCAGTGTATGGAGATTACTATAAGCAATACGGAGAAAGACCACCATTATATACTGAATAATCTGCATATAATGAATATAATACAGCTAATAAATAATTATCTATTGAACTAAGAGTGCACTATGAAACTGTAGGCATTGAGATTACCTTGGCACTGACTGAAAAATTGCATTAAGTGCATATTGCATTCCTGCATCTCCAACTCATTTCTGTTTGAGTGCATCATAGTCACTTCTTCCTCTAAGGAAATGTGTGAAAGCAGGAGACCCCTAACATACATCATCATATATCCAGGAAGAGATGAGCAAGCAGCTGGAAAACACTTGACTTTTGAAAAGTTTCTATGTAGTCAAAGTTGATCTGGGATCATTATAGACATTCTCTAACATTTGTACTGGTTTTGGCTTAAATAGATTTAATTTTCTTCATAGAGGCTTAAAAGGTCCTGTGGTTAGAATTTGTGACCAAAACAGTGCGATAACACACCAGTGTATCGCACACCAGCTTCTTACACCACCCCAACAGTGAATAGGCTGGGAGTGCACAAGATGGGGACACAGCCAGGACAGTTGACCCCAGTTGATCAAAGGGATATTCCATACCATATGATATCATGCTCAGTAATAAGAGCTGGGGGAAAGAAAGGGGGTCACATTCAGTTACGGCATTTGTCATCCCAAGTAACTGTTACACATAATGAAGATCTTCTTCCCTGGAAGAGGCTAAGCACCTGCCTGCCAATGGGAAGTAGTGTATTAATTTCTTATTTTGTTTTGTTTGCATGTACAATTTTTGCTTTATCTATTAAACTGTCTATATCTTAACCAATGAGGTTTTTTGCACTTTTGCCCTTCTAATTCTTTTCCCTGTCCCACTGAGGAAGAGCGAGCAAGTGACTGTGTGAGGCTGAGCTGCTTATGGGGACTGAACCACAATAACTTCCAAATGTGGATTGCTAATACTGAATACATACAAATATATACACGGAACCTATGGTACCAACAAAATCTATTCTCCTAACTGATAGCCCTTTCTTTTACTCCTGAACTGGTCATATTTTTATATCTTCAAATAAGAAAGTTGTTTGTTTGTTTGTTTGTTTGTTTTAAAAATGGAGATAAAACAGAAATAAGAAAGCAAACTTTAAAATTCCCCGTTGTTCCTACAAAACTGATCCCAAAATACCAGACCTGAGAACCTCTACAGTGTGAGTTAATTGGGCTGTCCTAAGCCAAGAAACTTAAAATGTAAAGATAGACTCCAAAATGAACGAGAATATATTATTCTTGGTGCCAAAGAATATAAGGTATAAGTCAATGACATGTCTAGAAAACAGAACTAGTTTACAAGGCTGCTGCCTTATTCTCCAAACACGTTGAGGCTTCAGACCTCTTTGAATGAGTGATATTATAAAATAGCTACACTTTTTTGAAGACATTTTTTGGTAAATCTAAAAGTCACATGTTGGGTTTTGTTTTGGGTGGTTTTTTTTTTTTTTTTTTTTCAGTCTTTAACATAAGTAACATCTTTGTTATTCCTACCTGTATAGGACATTGGACAAATGTATTTGTTGTCTTTAATGAAAGAAAAAATAGAACATAAAAATGTCAGTCCAGTAACACTAACATTCCAGGAAAGAGGAAATCTCTTAATTTCCCTGCTTTTGATGTTAATAGTGCTGACAGTTCATCTTTATTCCTCACAGTTATCCTGAAAAGCAGACATAACAAACACAAGTCAACCAGTAAATTATTTTAATTCTTGTACACACACATGCACACAGACATATGTTGGCATATATTCTCATTCATATTGGCATACATATTAATATATGAATTATAAATTTACTGAAGTAAGGATAGACACTTATATTGTGTTTTGAATAGAAGGATTACTCTTTATACATTTCAAAGTTGATTGATGGCATTAATATGAGTCCAGGAGAAATAGCATGTTCCAATTAATTCCACTTAGGGCATTGCTATTTTTATTCCAACCTTTTAAGTAATAACACTTCTCAGGTTGAGTAATAACTAATAAACTTCTGCTTCCTTTACTGTCTACTTAATAGCTGGTGTCTATCATAAGTTAGTAACTAACAAGGTGCTAATTAAAAGTCCAAATTCAATGAAAGCACCAGTTTCAAAGTCTGAATTGTATTTCAGGACTGCATAGAGGCCCCAGTCTATGTTGTTACCTTTTTTAAGAAAATAATAAAAAAAAATGCCCATTCAATGTCCATTTATTATTTTCTCAGTTGGAGTTACTGAGCTCTGCAATTACTTTACAAGCATTGTCATCTTGTGAAAGAAACTCAATTATATATTCCAGGGGGTTTATATTTTTGAGTCACAGAGAACAATTCATTAATCAAATCAGCTTTTACTGACCCCTAAAATTTTTCCATTGAAATGTTTCATCTTATAAAATTAAAAGTAGGTAATATTTTCAAAATACAAAAAGTGACTTAATAGTTTACATCTTATTATTAAAATAAATTTGAGCCTTTAGGAACTTTCAGCTACTTAGACACATATTTATTTAGGTCACCTTTAGTCATCACAAAGTTATTAATTTAAGACAAGATCTAACTCACCTATAGTGAGTATCTTTCTTAGATGAGGAGTAATCCATTGGAAGTGTCTCTCTTCTCTCCCTCTCTTTCCCATAATCAAAGAATTTTATCTAGAATGCCTAGGCTTCCAAGGGATAAACTTCCTTCTGAGCCATCTGCTTAACATCACTTGCAAAATTTTTCATCATTGATTACCGGTAGTGCTGAATAATGAATAATATTGAACTTAGTAGCAGGTTTTAATCAGTTACACATTTGTGATTTAAAAAAAAGAATTCCTTTTTAGCATCTACATAGTCCTTCTGAGAGGCACTAATGTTTAGTTTAACCTTTAATTCTTAATTGATAGAGATAGTTGATCTATACTTTTGTTTGGTTGTTGTTGGCTTGTTTTTTGGTTTTGGTTGTTTTGGGTTGTTTTTCAATTTCACCTTCCTATTTTATGGTTCGGTTTATCATTCTTAAGTATCAGAGTTATGATGTTTGATCTTGCTATTTACATCAGACATCCATTTCTAGTAGAAAAACAACTTTGATCTAACTTTAACCCTTTAAAAGCCTAGAATTTCACAGTTGCTGCACAGCTGATTAAATCCTTCTGGAGAGCAAAGAAGCTTTCCTTTAACAGAGAAGTAAATTGTTTCTTGTAACTGAATATGTTTTAAAACTTATTCATTTCCTGGCAAATACATTCTGTGGCACACCCCAGAGACTTCGTGATATAAAAGAACAACACTCTTGGAGTCTGTCATAACTCCCAGGCAGAGGGAGCCTGATTTTCTTTCCATGGAAATCAATAGAAAGATGAAGGAATGATGCTTAAGCAAGTTTGTCCTGATGTTAATTTCAAATACACACATTATATATACGTAGGTGGTTCAGGTGGTGTGAAGCTCTCTGAAGCCTCCCTGTAGAGGCGTAGCCTATCCAGTATATACACGCATACTGCATCTGAACTACTCATCCTCCCTTTAGAGTTCATTAACTAAAATAAGCTTCCTCAATGTTAAGTTCATTTTAGAAGCTAAATGTCCTAACAATGCCTATTTATGTGCACTGAGTATAAATGAATCCTGGAATGACTACCTCTGATGTAGGTATCTACATTTAGTTGGATAAATCTCACTTGTCCTATGTAGAATTAAGAGCTTTTATGTTACGAGTCCCACTTTTAAATTTCCTGAGTAATGAATTGAGAATGAACCTCCTCTGAGAGTCATTCAGAACAACCAATTTAGACTTTTTCTGAGTATTGCTTTTCAGGCCCATCAAGATCTTCTGATGACTACTAATTGACAGACAAAAGCACAGAAGTTTTTATTTACAAATGAAGTCATCCTGCTACTAAACAAGGGCATAGAAATTTTTCATTCAAAAAATGAAGTCATCCTACTATAGCCCTTAACATTCTACAACATGAATCACTCTACTTAGCATTACCACTGTGGCAGACCCCCACACTTTAAAATATTTTATAATATCTGCATAAATAAAAATAGTACTTCAGTGCAGTCTTTCTCTAATTTCTTTTATGTTTCTTGCCTCAAAGATTCCCACATCTATTAATTTGAAAACACTTATTTTTAGCAGATTTTTAAAACCTTTTCATTTGTTGACATTTTCTATCCTATTAGAACAACATATGATTAATATGACATCCTGTATTTTAAATAAAAATGGTGTTATATATTTATAACATCCTTTTAATTTATTTTTAATTCAATATCAAATCCACCTCTACTTTATCCTGACCATATAATGCAGTTCCTAGCATTTAAAATTTAATATTTTTTTATATAACTTAAGCAAAATGTTTATATTTAATGGACACTCTTAGTCACCTGCATTCCTGACCTCAGAACAGAATTGTATGCCTTCCTAGAAATGTTTTCTGAGCTTGTTCTTTTGCATCTCTGTCTATCCAAAATTGCTCTTTTCCCACTATAAGGGAAGGTTATTTTTTGTACTTGCAAGTAAGCTTTTGGGCACAGGGAATACAGAAAAAGATGTTATTTATGTCTTTGAATGGAAGATGTGTGGAATCATGTGTTTTAGTGGGATGTCTTTCAATGTTTCCGATTTTGATTACTACTTTTTGCCTTATATAGTCCTACACTATGCTGATATAATTCTTGAATTTAAAAAAAAAAAAAAAAATTAGACCAGACTATGATTATTCAAAACTAAGCATAATTTCTGATTCAGAAATTAATGCTGTTTTTTATGTTAGATGAGAGAAGATTTTTTATATACTTTATTTAAAATGCCAGAATTTGAGTTAGGAAACTTCTTTCTGTGTATTGTACCAACTATATTCTGTTACTGCCGACTGAAGGTTTCCAGAAAGTTTTCCCATGTTTTAGTGACCACAATATATTTTTTTTCCCCTTCCACATGGCTGATAACAGGTCCAGTGAGCAACTTGGTCCTACTTTAGTGAGATAGAGTGGTTAGGAATGGTATAATCATGTCTTTTTGTAGCTGATCAGAACTTGATCTCACATTTGTAGACTAACAAAATGCAGTCCTTCAACTTCCAGCAAAAAAAATGAAAACATTGATATCCTATCAACATTTTCCTCATAACAAATCCCATGCTGAAACCAAAACACAGCACTATTCTAAGTACCCAAAACATGTAGCTCTTCCTCAGCCATAAACCAGGACAGTTTTTTTTTGTTGGGTTTATTTATTTATTTATTTATTTATTTTTGTACAGCTTTTCATACTGTCTCTCACAGTGTCCTTCTGAACAAAAAGTCCATACAGTTAGACATTTAAATAATACAGTGGTGAACAATGGCTGAAGATTCAGGCTCAAAGAGTTATAGCAAATGGAGTAACACATGACTGGTAGTCGGTCACCAGTGATGTTCCCCAGGTCTCAGAGTTAGGACCAGTTCTCTTCAATGCTTTCATTGATAACCTGAACACGATTTAGAGCACGCTAAGTGAGTTTGCTGATGATAATAAACTAAGAAGGAGCTGTTGATTTCCCCAAGGGCAGAGAGGCCTTACAAAGAGATCTTGATAGACTAGAGTACCTGGCAATCACTAATTCTATGAATTCTAACAAGGAAAAATGACAGATTCTGCACCTGGGACGGTGTAATCCTGGATGTATTTATAGGCTGAGGGACAAGAGACTGAAGTAAAGCTTTGCAGAAAGGAATCTGAGGGTTTTGATTGATGGTAAGTATAATATGGGTCAACAGTGTGTTGTAGCAGCCAAAAGCCTGAAAGCCAACCATATGGCTAACCAGTTGAAATAAGTTATTGTCCCATCTCACTCAGACCTGGTGCAGCCTCTCCTCAGGTACTCTGTGAAGTTATGGACTCCACAATATAAGAAGGATTTAAAAATATTAGAATGTGCCCAAAGGAGAGAAACAAACATGGTGAAAGGTCTAGAGGGCATGATATGTGAGGAGTGGCTGAGGATACCAGGTTTGTTCAGTTTAGAGAAGAGGAGACTGAAGGATGACCATATTGCTGTCTACGACATCCTCATGATGGGAAGTGCAGAAGGAGATGCTAATATCTTCTCTCTGGTGTCCAGTGATAGGATGCAAGGGGATGGCTTAAACCATTCCCTTGAGAGGACGGCCAAGCACTGAAACAAGCTCCTCAGGGAAGTGGTCATGGCCCCAAGCCTATCGGTGTTCAATAAGCGTTGGGATGTCCTCACATTATATTTTCAGCTAGTAAGAAATGAAAAGGAAGTTATCAACAAAAGAATTATAGGACATGCTAAACCTTGCAAAATAAGGTGCTTTATAGTATTATTGATTAGTCTTCATAATCACTTCATCCTATCTCATGAGTACTTCTGACAATATAGTATATATGAAAGACTTGGATGTCATGAAAGTAACAACCACTCAAACAAACACTAAAAAAAAAGTTTCTCTTGTCTATTGTTCCAAAGGTAATGAAAACAAGATGGACACTGAATAACAGGGAAAAAAATGTTTAGGACAGAAAATTCAATAGGAATGGTCAGCATGGCTTCACCAAGGGGAATACATGCTTGTCCAACTTGGTTAACTTCTATGATGAAAAAACTAGCCTGGCAGACAAGGCCAGAGCAATGGACATTGTCTACCAGTATTTCAATAAGGTCCTTCACAATCTCCCATTAGATCCTCAGAGACAAACTGTTGATTTATGGGCTGCATGAGCAGACAGGGAGGTGGGCTGAAAACTGGCTGAAAAGCCAGACCTAGAGGGTGGTGATCATCAGAACAAAGTCTAGTTGGAGGCCAATAAGATATTCCATATAACATTACATCATGTTTAGTATATCAGCTGGGGCTAGCAAGAAAGGGGGAGACTCTCTTGGGAATTCTCAGGCTTGCTTTTCCAGGATTGCAATTTTGGTTTCGGGGTTCTTTTTCACTCCTCTGGGATCATTATCAGTGGGTGGTGAACAACTGTACTGTGCATCGCTCATATATATATGTATATACATATACATTTGTTATCTTTATTACTCTTATTATTCTTATTATTTTAATTTTATTTTTACTCTAATTATTAAATTGTTCTTATTTAAACCTACAAGTCTCCTTACCTTTACCTCTTCAATTCTCTCCCTGATTCCCTGGGTGGGGGCAGAAAGAGTCAGGGGCCAGGGGTAGGCTGCGAGTAGCTGTGTCTTGTTTCGCTGCTAACTAAGTTAAACTATCACAGCAGGTGACATGACTGATGGAGTTCCTCATTGAGCACCACAGGGAACTTTTTTGGGGGGGAGGTGGCTGGGCTTGCCAGTGCATTGGCCAGGGTGTTGCCAGCACTGGGGATAGAAACAGAAACAGCAGAGGTATGCCAGGTCCACGAACAGCTTGACAGCAAAAGTCTTGCCCCCTCAGAAAGTGGGACTGCTAATGTGGGGACAAGCAAGGTCTCTTCCAACAGCTTGGAGCTCTGCAAAAGTGCGGAGTAAGGTTGGCATAGGTTGACCATCAAACTTTGTGTGATGATGCTGCCAGAACTGGCTTATCTGAGCTGAGAAAATTCATCCAAGGGGTCTGCCTTTCAGGTTTAAGGTTGTAAATGGGTAAACCATTGCTTCCTTTTCCAGGTAGGCCCTTACCACCTGCTAATTTTTACATTTCCATTGCAAGTGCCTCCTGTCACTCTAGGAAGCATGGCAGACTCTGACATATGGCCTGAACACCTGAAGAGCTTGTCCGGAGAAAGAAGGGAAAACGAGTTAGCTTTGATTAAGAGAATAATTGGTTCAAGTTTATCACAGCTTTACCTCCCTAACAAAACTGTTGAAAGGGAAGGTTGCCAGGCTTTTCACTGGAAAAGGAAAAACAAAGAAACAGAAAGAGAAAAGTAAACTGTGAAGAGGGAAGTGACAGCCAATAAGAAAAGAAAAGGAGAAAGTAAGAAACAGACTTGCCCTTCTCAGGGATAGGCAACTGAGGAAACTCAAGCAGAGGGAGAAGAACAAGGAGCTTAGTTCATAGCAGACTCTCCTGTCCATCTTTCACAACTGTATACTGCTCTAAGTATAGGAAGTATTTATGTGGTGCACAGAAATGGTTGCAGACAGGAGGCATGCCTTGTGGGCAGGTGAAATGTTTGCAGCTTTCATGTTGCACTTGCTGAAGTTCTGTTTGTGCAAGGCTGAGAAGACACTCTGGCAAGCACATAAGACTCATAATTTTGAACTATTTGACCCACTACCTACATAAAGAAGCACAGTCCCACTTTTCTGTTCATGTCAGCTAGCAATCCTAATGCTGGCTGGTGCCAGAATTCCAAAGACATAGCAAGGATTTGTTCCAAGTAACTTGAAACACCAAGATATTGATACTACTTAAATTGAGAGAAAATAATCAAAACTAACAAAACAAAACAAAAAAAAAAAAAGATAAAACTATCTAGGCCCTGCACTGAGGGGATCTAGGCTAGTGTCTTGAGATTCTTTTCCCCTGCACTGCCCACCAGAGAACAAAGCAGCCCAGATGGCCCCAGACAGCTCAGTACAGTGCATTGCAGAATAAGGGTTTCAGTCCTGGAAGTAGTGCAGCCCCAGACAGCTCGGTGGCCCTACGTGCAGGAGCATGCTTTGCCTGCCAACTTGGGTTTCTAGCAAGGGATGGTGAGGGATGCTGCTGCTCAGGTTTTAGAAAGGATCCCATCACAACTCCCTGGGGATTACCTGCTGAGCCCTACTGCCTGACAAAAGGCACTGCACATCTCTGAAAATTTGTCATGCCCTGAGGGTACCATCAAATGTTCAGAAGGAGCCAAAGCAAGACTGTAATTGCTGCCAGTAAGGGTTCAGTCTTTTGTGCCTGAATTTTTCCTTTTACATTATACTTCCTAAAGAAAGGGGGACAGTCATGCCTGTTCCCACATCTCTGGTTTCATCAGAGCTTTCTGACTCTGTCTTTGCAGGTGCCCTGATGCTCTGGCTGGAGGTTTTAGTCATGAACCCTTGAACCAGAGCAAGGAATGCCCCACACCACTGTCACACCCATCAAGCACACCTGGACAAACATTTTTATATATCAGTCAAAATACTATATGCATGTATGTTACGTACACAACAATTCTCTTTTTTGTCTTTTTTCTTTCTTTTTTTCTTTTAATTTTGCATAGATTTTCCTGGTTTTTCTGGGAGACAATTTTCTTTGTAGTAGCTAGAATAGCTGTGTTTTAGTTTCAGTATAGGACTTGTTATGAGGAGAATGTTGATAAAGTACTAATGTTATTAGTTGCTGCTGGAGCTCAAGGTTATCGTGTTTGTCTGGTTCACAGGTGGAAAGGAACAGAAAGGAGAAGCGTAGTAATTAGCAAAACCCAAAATTAGCATTTGGGTATGCCAATGAGATATTACATATTGTAGCAAGTCATGTTCAGTGTATGAACCAGGGTTGACTAGAAATCAATCTCCATCTTCTGGAGAAGAGGAGGCTGAGGGGAGACCTTATCACTCTCTACAACTGCCTGAATGGAGGCTGTAGTGAGGTGGGTGTTGGTCTCTTCTCCCACATAACAAGTGATAGGACAAAAAGGAACGACCTTAAGTTTCACCAAGGGAGGTTTAGGTTGGATATTAGGAAAAAAAATCTTCACTAAAAAAGTTATCAAGTACTGGAACAGGCTGCCCAGGGAAGCAGTGGAGTCACCATCCCTAGAGGTATTTAAAGGATGTGTAGATGTGGTAAATGGGGACATACTTTAGTGGTGAAATTGGTAATGCCAGGTTTGCAGTTAGACTAGATGATTGTAATGGTCTTTTTAGTCAAACTATTCTACGATTCTATGATTTTATGATTGCTAAGGGAAAACAAAGTCAGACAGACACACAACACATACAGGATGACCAAATTAGTCAATTTTTCAATGGAAAGAGGAATAAAAACCATGTTGGGGCAAGATATTAAGGAAACTTAAATTCTATGATCAGTTCCATTAGTTACATGAACACCAGTAATTCTTTCTTGTTAAATACATTACAATCTAGCAACACATGGCTGTGATGTTAAACATTAGACTTTGTCCTGTGGAATTTGGGAGAATTCTGTCGCTGTCTTTAGTGAACACAAGATTGCACATCTAAACACAATTTAGTATTGTGATTCTACATGAAATTTTTGAGGAACTATTCACAATTTATTTATTCATTGCATGATTAAGTTTTTGGGTTTTGTTTTTTTTTTTTTTTTGTTGTTGTTTTTTTTTCTGGATAAGGGTCAGAATTGTGGTTTATTCTGGATAATTTGTCATCTTCTGGTTATAGAGGGAGATAAACTAGCATGTACAGACATTCCTCTTTCTGCTGAGCAGGTATTTGAAGACTGAGGCAAATGTGTTTCAGTAGTGAAACTTTAATGTCAATAGAAAACCAGAGGACAAATACCATAAAAGCATAATACGATATCTTATTACTTTACTCAGACATCCTCAATATTCCTGACTCTGTGCTTGCAGGTCTCCATTTACATGTTAAGCAAAGTTTTAAAAGTTTTTATTAAATATAAATTTGGCATTATAAATTATATAACTGTTATATAGTTATTAGTAAGGGAATACTTTATACTTTGTGATAGTTTAACTTAGCTGGCAACCAAACAAGACACAACCACGCACAGCCTTTCCCCCCACCTTCCGCCCCCCTCCCCCCACCCAGGGAATCAAGGAGACAATTGTAGGTTGAGATAAGAAGAATTTAATAATTAGAGTAAAATAATAATAACAACAACAACAACGACTATATATATATATATGTGTGTGTATATACACATATACATACATATATATATATATGTAATCTATGAGTTATGGACAGTACAATTGCTCATCACCTACTGATAATGATCCTGGAGGAGTGAAAATGAACCCCGAAACTGAAATCACAATCCCAGAAAAACGAGCCCAAGTGATTCCCAAGAGAATCTTCCCTTTCCGGTCAATCCTGGTTAATATGCTAAACATGATATAATATGATATGGAATATACTATTGGCATATCCAGCTGTCAATTCTGGGGTTTGCTAACTACTACACTTTTTTTCTTCACTCTTCCCTTCCAGTCCTCTCTTCTTGGAAACTACCCAAACAGTTTCTTTGTAGTTATCAACATTTCTTATAACAATCCCCATTGAAAACAAAGCAGAGTGTTTTCTAGCTGCTACGAAGAAAATTAACCCTATCCTAGCAAAAAACAGGACACCTTTCATCTTTATAGGGTTTTTTTTGTTTGGTTGGTTTGTTGGGTTTTTTTCCTAGTACAGTGGTTGGGAGCACAATGGGTTGCCATGCAATTATTTGTTACTAATGGCTACTTACCCACCTAGGAACTTGTAAATAATCATTTTTGAATTACAGATATGTTTTATGCCTTAAATGTGTGCTTCCCAATGACTAAGCCAAATTGCAGTACATGGGTCACATTCTTCACATTCATTATGAATTAAAAGTAAAATCAGTGCGCATTTAAACCTAGACAGCAGATGGCATTCAATGGTAAAAGCATACTTCACCATATGTCTGCAAAATGCTTTCAAAAAGTACTTACCAGTTCACAACATTATAAAATAAAATTAGATAGTAAAAATAATATATATTTTTATTTCATTCAAACTAAAAATATTTTAATTAATCCATTGAAATTTAATCCCACTTACAGTTGATGTGATGAGAATTAAATTACCAAAAGATATTTAGAAAGATAAATCTTTTTTTTTATATTCAAAAAGTCATAGTTTTGTTTCTTTAGTTTCTACCAAAAATATAAACTTTTGTGTTGAAAGGTCAAGAAGAATATTAACTCCCCTTAATACTAGCAAAAACATCATAATTTTGTTGAGTTGTCATATTTCTGTTCTATTCGGCTTACATTTAGAGGTAATTCTTTTACATTTAGTGTTTTCTTGTCCATACCCTATGGTATTTCAGAGCATCATGTCAAGCGTAACGATTACAACCTTTTTTTAAGTGACAATTTAAATTCTTTAAAAACAGATGGGGCTGACACATTTTTCTTGGCTTATGTTAAATCCTGTCCATCATAAAGTCTAAATCATTCTCTTTTGCTATAAAAAGAATGTGTAATAACCTTGTTAGCAAAAATGTACAAATCACATTAAAGAATGTAAGTCCAAAGATAAAATTCAGATTTAAGCTTCACAGAACTTGTGCAGAAGCCTGGTGATTAGACAATCAAATGGAACCAGCTAAACTCAAGTTACAAAAGATGCATTTGGAGGACACAGAGAGTATTTAGTCTGGATTACACCAGTGGTATAGCAGACATCCTTCAGAGAAAGCAAAATGTTGCTCTGTTATCAGAGACTTTTAAAAGTATATATTATTTCCTGCAGCATTAATAATTCATAAATAGAATGACATATGGTTATACCGACACTAGATGGAAAAAAAAAAAAAAAAAAAAAAATCTCGAACTTAAAGTTCGCAGTATTGCAGTCTCTCTTGTTAGTGGATTAATGCTCCATAAAATCAAAGTTACAGAAGAAAATAAACATACATCTTTAGTATGCATTAACCAATGTCTTTTGTGTTAAAAATAACAACATAAAAAAGTGTGGGGTTTTTTTATTATTATTTAATACTTTAAACTAGAAAGTTTATTTAGAGATTACATTTTGCTAAAAGACTATTCTCATGTCTATGGGAAACTTTGTGTTAGGTGCTTTGTACACAAAGAAAATAAAAATGTCTGGTCTAAAGAAATGTGAACATTCATATGAATAATACATCAACAGACAGATAAAGATACAGATATCTTTTTACGCCTTTTAATGAAAACTTATTTTGAAAGATGTGGCTTGGAATCCTTTCAATATAAAGCCAGATGTAAATCACTGAAGTCATCTTTGTATCATTGCTGAAGTAGAAATGAGTAAAATCAGTGGGTGAGAAAATTAAAAGAAAAAGGTAAATTCCATGTAATTTTTACTTAGAAAATGTAAATTCATAAGAAAGTCCTATGATTTCATTAAGTTTTCTTGATTAGTTCAGCAGTTTTAAAGGTCTCCTTTAAGGTGAATGCAGATTTCTAGACATTGTGTCTTCTATATTTTCTCAATGGTCCAGAGGAGCTCATTAGTGCTAGTAATATATATTTATTAATATATTTATGTTGCTTTTCAAGCAATTCAAGCATATAAAGGCATTCTACCTCATTCATTTCTTTGAGCTGCTGCAGAGACAGACTGATTTGCATCTTCAGTTCTCACAAGATGTGACAGGTTGTGAATGCGTAAACTCACAGAAAGCAGACTGTGAGTAATAGCTAACTTTCTTCTTACATTGCTGTTGTCTGTCTAGGAAATCACACACTATCAAAGTCAAAGAGTAAACAAAAAATGGCACTTGCACAGACTGTCCTGTAAGGCATATACAATTTTTTTCTTTTTTTTTTTCTTTTTCTTTTTTTTTTTTAATCAGAAATAATAAGCACCTGGAACAGACACAAATTGTCAACATGGTCCTCAGTCTTGTCATTTCCACACCTGCACTGGTTATCAAAGTCTTTTGGTTGTCTACTGTCGGAGCCAGCCTATGTAAAAAGGAAACCACCTTTTTCTGAAGTATTTTAGAATTGATAATTAGTGAGTAGTTCATGTGGTACATGTAAGCTGTTGATAGCATTCCCATAGATGTCTCCCTCTATATTTTGCAAAAGAAATACACTGTTATTGCTGAATTGTCACCTTTACTCTAGGGATATTCACAGTAAAAGGAGCTGTGATACACAAAGTTGTGAAAGTGACAACATATTCCAATTAGGTGTCAATGAAAGTGAGTACACACAGATTCCTTTTTCTCTTCTTGTTACTCTAACAAGAAGTGCTGTTTTATTATTTGGGAACCTGCAATTCTTGATCCCACTTCAAAGCTGACACTGTATTCCCTCTTGTGTCTTTGCTCTCAGTCATTCTCTAGCTCTCTAATGACACCCCAAAAGGCCTTAAAATCTGAAATACTATATGCTGCAGGGTCACAATCCAAATATGTGCCCTATGACCTAATGTGATTGCTTGCATAACTATTTCATTATCTAATGAGATCTAATAAACTAATGTGTCCTTGATGTCCAGTAACTGGACCTGAATTAGAGCATAAATCAAAATATATTGAATCTCAAAGAAACATGTTCTTGAAGTAGTGAATCAAGATCAATTGGCATAATGTTCCAGTGTTACTTGTGGTCACTCATGCCTGAAAATGGGTAAATAACTTTAGTTTAACTTTGTCTAATTTCAGCTTCCTGACAGGGAATTTATTATACCATTGCCTTCCAAAAAGGAGTTATAGAATCATATAATCATAGAACGATTTGGGTTGGAAGGGACCTTTAAAGATCATCCCCTTGCAATGAGCAGGAATATCTTCAACTAGACCAGGTTGCTCAAAAGCCAGTCCAAACTGACCTTGAATGTTTCCAGGGATGTGGCATCTGCCGCTTCTCTAGGCAACCTGTTCCAGTGTTTGACCTCCCTCATTGTAAAAAAAAATATTTATTTAGTTCTGAGACCTCCAGTTCTCTTTCCAAAATAACTTATTTCTCAATTTGTTTTAATCAATAAAGCCTTTTTTCTTGACTATAGACATTTAGGGATTGACACTATTGCATGGAAATCCTTGGTTAGCCAAGACATTTTCTTGGGACTGGTGCATTCAACATGGAAATCCTAGATCAGCAACCAGGAAATTTCCCTACAGCAACTCAAATAACACTAGTTATCCATTATTACATTACTTAATTATATGCTGTGAGGTCAGGAGAGCTGTTCAAATCACTCTCAACTAGTATGAACTCTTATGTTTGTTCTGCTAAATAGCTCTCTGGACTCTTCATTGGCTGTACTGATGATGTTTAGGATTCAGTTGCCTAAACATAGGCATCTAACACCATTTTTGGCTTTGTGGACTACTAATTTTGCTGTCCACATTACTCCAGAATGAAGTGTGTGTCTTGAATATACAATGTCACATATGTCAGCTGTGTACAGACACTTTGGTAAAACCCAGAATACTTCAGATGACACTGCATGCCACTGTTTAGGCAACCAAATCTTCCAGGTTTCCATTGCATTGCAGCTTAGACACTAAGATTATCTGGGGACACCTAAATTATATGACAGAGTATAATTGAAACTAAAGTCCAATCCTAATCCAAATAGTGTAAATTGTCCCTAATCAAGGTTTGTTTTTAGAACTACTTTTTAAAGAAAACTTGGTTTAAAACTATTTAAAGATTAATGCAATTGGCCAAGAAGTTTTGGATTCTGTTAATCTCAGAATTCCATATTGAATTTAATTAAATATATCAAAAGCATTGTCACATAAGGAATATAGTTACTTAGCTAAGAGTACTCAAAAAAATATGAAAAAGTGACAGGCAGTATCTAAAAAAATGCTTCATTTGTTTCATCTCTTAAAGGCAATGAAGTGTCAGTGGAAGGATTTTGTAGACAACACATTTTTCTGTCTCAAGTCTAAGGTCTATAGTCAGACACAGAAATGTTTAAAAGAGATACTAACATTGACTTAACTGACAACTTCAAGATATTATTCACTTTACAATTATTATAAATTTTCTGGTTTTTTATCCTACCCTCTGGCTCTTCCTCAACAAAGCTTGTGCTACCTATGCAGTCAGGCTAATATTTTACTTTGTGAATTTTATGCTTAGAACAGTGATTTTCAAAACAGTTCTACCATACCTGTCATAATCTTCCTTTCTTGACTTCTGCAAATCCTCTCAGCTTGTGAATTTTAACGGTAATAAATGTAAAGCTTTCACTGTACTGCCTAACTCTTGGATTTCTAAAAGCTGCCTTGACTCATGATATAATTTAAAGTAGCCATAGTGGTGCTGCTAATCAATCTGGATTGTGCAGCAATATCTAGGAAGCATTATATGGGTTGATTAAGTGCCCTCCCAGTCAAGCACATCAGAGAAAGGAAAGAAAAAGGCAATAATAAACTTTCTACCAGCTGTTTCTGGGAAAATCCCCAGCAATTTGTTTAGAGCAGAGTTACTACATGTGCATCACTATACCCAGAGGGAGTACAAATAGACCTAGTGTCTAGTTTGCAAATAGATTTTTAGCATATAACTGGAAATGTATCTTAAAATACATTTTATGAATACATTGTAAGAATATGTATCCATGACATCTCTCCCCATCACAGTCATCTCCAACTGCATTGACAGTAGTACAGGGAATCTTTAATCTTCTTCTTTCAGATACCCTATTTGTCTGATCTCTCCTCAGTTACTTTGTCTTTTTCAGTCCCCAGACTTTTTCAGACTTTTGTTCTTCTGACTGTTCTGGGCAACTGATTCTCTCTGGGCTCCTGAGATTATAATTGCTTCAATATCCAGCTATGCTAGATGCTCAATCTCATTTCTAATGTTATTTTAGTTTTGTGGTCTAGCATTTACACTGTTCTAGATTAACTCTGGTTTTTTGCTGTGTTAAGTTCTCTAGGTCTTTTCTGAAACACTCCTGCCACCTATTAATTTCCCTTGAGTGTTTTGGGTCTGCTATATGATTTCCTTCACTATGTTGATACCAAAAGAACATACCTGTCTGCTTAAAACAATGTGACATTTTAAGTTAGTTATATACTAGCTATACCTAGTCAAGTTTATAGTCTAACATAGATAACAGAAGACTTGAGGCATCAAACCTTTGATAAGGTAGTGATACTAGAATAAACCAATTTTGTGGAGACAGAAGTGTTGTAAACAGGCCAAGAGATACACTAAGCAAGTGCAGAAGAAAAATTCAACTAAAGGGCACAATGACAGAAGTTTCTATGATCATCAGACAACCCCTGAAGACCACCAGTACACATGCAAAAAAGACTTTTAAATGTATTAGTGTATTATTGGAAATGTGATGGATATGTTAATTTCTTGGAAAATAAATGAATATGCATATTTTGATAGTATAAAGCTTTTGTAGAGGGACAAGTCAGCATGCACGATAGGTGGAACAATCCTCCATGCACCTGGTGCCATAAAAAAGAATGCCTCTTTTCTAAAACTCCAAAGCAAGTCTTAGAGAATTTCTCCCCACTGGCTTTTTTTGGTATCACTGTCACTGGAATCATGGCTTAACATACCTGATCTATTTAAGATACAAGGGTTGAGCAGCAAGTGCAAGTGAACAACGTTTCCTCTAGGACTTTATTTGAATCTTTTTTATTTTTTCCTTTTTTCTTTCCTCTAAGACCTTGGGAAGTAATGAGAAACCTATATGTATTAAAAAGGTAGCTAAGTGGAATATGTAATAAAAATTGTGAAATAGAGCTTGCTATAGTTTGTATAAATTAACATTAGGAAATACCTTAACTAGCACAATGTTTAACACAGTTTTGCCCTTAGGCAGAATGAGGATAAAGCTATTAAGAAAATGTTGATCCCTTCTTAAGCATCACTGACCTTTCCAAGAATCATGTTTTCAGATGGGTTTATTTCTATGTTTTCTTACACAGCGCCTTTCTATAATCGATGCAAGGACAGAAAACATCAGATTAATGTAGGTATAACTTACTCATTATTCATTATCCAGTCGTTTTCTGTTCCTGGGTAATCTCCAATCTGATTTCTTACTGGAAAATATCCTTAATGTAAATTCTTTAGCATATAAGACTCTAGAGTGTGTCTACTGTAAAATAAATGAACAAATAAATACATTTATAATACAAGTGGATTAAATTGTCTTCTAAGCACTAGAAGATTTACCAAACATAACAATTTCCCACAAACATTTATTGCTGGCTACACTGTTAGTAGCCAATGTTAAAATAAGATATTTATAGCTCTGCTTTACACTTTTGAATTAACAGCTTACAATACAGTACCCTAAATATATTTAGTTTCAGTTAGCCTGGGAGATGAAAGCCGATTGAAGGTTTTTAAAGTTCATTAAGTAGGTGACTTCATTTTTTTAATTAATTCAGTCATAACATACTAGGTATTCTATAAAAGACAATGTGATTAAACTAGCATTTATTATTAACCTTTCCTGTACCTTAACATTTTATGTAATTGTAAGCACTGTTTAGATTCATGTTTAAAGTTGAATGGCACTGAAAAATGTCCTTTCCTCTCTTTCTTTCCTAAATTTCTTCCTTGATTACATTTCATGAGACAAACTGTATGATGACTTCTGAAGTTTCCTAGATTTATTCCAGTATCTGGAAGTGAGAATTTATCTTTTCTGTGATTATTGAGAAGAATGGGTGGAAGGACAAAAAACACGATTTAACCTCATGCAGTAAGTTTCAGATACTAAGTTGTCTCAAATGGCACTGACATCTGTACTTGGACAACTAAAGCCTTCTCCAAGGAAAATGGAATCACAAGATTTCCCATGTTTTCAATGGAAGGGAAGCTAACAATTTAAAATACAGTTTGGGGCTCAGAAGGTTAATGTATCATAAAAAATGTGAAATCCCAGGCAATGGATAATGCTACTGTTTCTTGGATTTTTAGTTTGCTTTGTAGTCCTAAAGCACTTACTCTGCTGTAGCTGTGGTGAGTTGACCTAGGCTGACCACCAGGTGCCCAGCAGGCCACTCTATCACTCCCCCTTCTCACCAGGACAAGGGAATAAAACTTGCTGAAAAGCTTGTTGGTCGAGATAATGCACGAATCTTTGCACAAATTTCTAGACATAATTCTGTCTGAAATCATCAGGAATTTTATTAGTATGACATTAATTTCCCAGCAAGTAAACAGATGACAATACATCTTCTGAAACAGCTGTGTGCAAATGTGATGATGAATGGTTAGAGGAGACTTAGCAATGTGTTCAATTTCACAATAGGAGGTCATTGTAGAATTGGAAGCATTGTGACCTTAGATCCTGTGTCTTGTGGCAAACAGATTCAACAGAAACTTTAGTGGTATTTCATCATTTATGAAAAAAAAAAAAAAAGGGGTTGCTTCATTCACTCAGTCATTTGTTATTTTTTGGGGGGAAAAAATTAAAATTCACCACAATCATCTGACTAGGCCAACTCATTACTCAAAATTTATATTACTTCTCACTAGCTAAAAGAATTTAAAGCTGAAAAATGAACACAAGAACAGAAAAAACCTCAAAACATAGCTGTAGTATTCTCTGTCTGCCTAAACACACTGTAATGGAACTAATCGGAGGTTCACTTCAGAAGATCTGACATTTTTCTGAAGTGCAATGAACCATTATAAGTTAGTTTCTTTTTATGCAGTTTGGAAAGAAACAATAAAGCACTTTGTTCTTGCTTTGAAGAAAACTCTGGGGGCACATAAAGCAACTGACAGATTCTTGTTTACCACTTTGTTTGGTTAATTTTAGTTGAACTACACAACCACAACAAGTTAGAAATAAAGAAAAGCACAAGATTGCTCAACTATTTTTCAGTGATTATCCCATTTGCTTATTCTTAAGTTAATTTACAGAAAGGAGTAGAAATGATGTGCTAACACAGCAGTTTGCTAATAGCTGAAAGTGTCATTTAGATAGCTTTACCCTAAATAAAACTGTAGAACATTTTCAAAATGGTATGTGGGTGTCTGATAAGACTAATGGTGAAGTAGCACTAAATATGAATAAGAGTATAATAATATGGCCTTATAATGGAAAATAAGTTAATAAAAAGCAGTGTTCCTACACATTACCCTCAAATGATGGTACATAGTTTTCATGCAAGAATTATAATACATTTATGTGTATATGTATATGTACCTGCATACAGATCATAGAGTCATAGAATGGTTAGGGTTGGAAGGGACCTTACAGATCATTTAGTTCCAACCCCCCTGCCATAAGCAGGGACACCTTCCACTAGATCAGGTTATTCAAAGCCTCATCCATCCTGGCCTTAAATACTTCCTGGGAGGGAACATCCACAACTTCCTTGGGCAACCTGTTCCAGTGTCTCACCCTCACAGTGAAGAATTTCTTCCTAATATCTAATCTAAACCTACCCTCTTCCAGCTTAAAGCCATTTCCACTTGTTCTATCATTAACTGCCCTTATTAAAAGTCCCTCCCCAGCTTTCTTGTAAGCCTCCTTCAGGTATTGGAAGGCTGCTATAAGATCTCCTCGGAGCCTTCTCTTCTCCAGTCTGAACAGCCCCATCTCTCTCAGCCTGTCCTTGTAGGAGAGGTGCTCCAGCCTTCTGAGCATCCTCGTGGCCCTCCTCTGGACTCGTTCTAACAGGTCCATGTCTTTCTTGCATTGGGGGCTCCAGAACTGGACACAGTACTCCAGGTGGGGCTTTACGAGAGCAGAGCAGAGGGGGAGAATCACCTCCCTTGACCTGCAGGCCACGCTTCTCTTGATAAAGATATATATTTGCATTTGCATGTATATGTGTATATACACTACAAAACAGGTATCAGATTAGTTGGTCTATATGGTAAAAACAATTATGATAATGGCAAAGGAATTATTAAAGTTGCCTTTTAAAAATACAGCTGAAGAGGAAAAGCATTTAATTAGTCAGTAGGACAAGTGTAAATACAGTAACTACAACAGCTGCTGTGTAGGTAACATTAATAATAGAAGTTAGAATTATGCCATTTATGTAATATTTTCTATGTGCAGACCAGACTGAAAAACAGTTTACAAAAAGGCTACGATATAATTTTCCCCATTTTAAAGAAAAAGAGGTAAAAAGGAAGTCTATAAGCAAGATTCTACAAGAGCAAGTGTAGAGTCTTTCACCTAGGGAGGAATAACCACATTCATCAGTACAGGTTAGGGGCTGACCTGCTGGAGAGGAGCTCTGTGGAAAAGGACCTGGGTGTGCTGGGGGACAGCAGTGTGCCCTTGTGGCCAAGAAGGCCAACAGTAGCCTGGGGTGCATTAAAAAGAGTGTGGCCAGCAGGCTGAAGGAGATTCTCCTCCCCCTCTGCTCTGCCCTGGTGAGGCCACATCTGAAATACTGTGTCCGGTTCTGGGCTCCTCAGTTCAAGAGGGACAGGGATCTCCTAGAGAGAGTCCAGCTGAGGGCCATTAAATTGATTAGGGGGCCTTTTCCTCCCATATGAGGAAAGGCTGAGAGAGCTGGGACTCTTCAGCCTGGAGGAGACTGAGAGAGAATCTTATCAATGCCTATAAATATCTGAAGTATGGTGGCCAAATGGATGGGGCGGGGCTTTTTTCATTAGTACCCAGTGACAGGACAAGGGGCATTGGGCAAAAACTGGAACATTGGAAGTTCTGTACAAACTTAAGTAAAAATGTTTTCTTTGTAAGGATGACAGAGCACTGGAATAGGCTGCCCAGAGAGGTTGTGGAATCTCAATTTCTGGAGATGTTCAAAACTCATCTGCATGCTTTCCTGTGCAACCTGTTGTTGGGAACCTGCTTAGGCAGGGGGTTGGACTACATGATCTCCTAAGGTCCCTTCCAACCCCTATGATCCTGTGATTCTGTGATTGAGATGTGAAGTGCTTTGGGAACAAGAGATAGAATCAGGAATAACACATAGGTATCTTGATTTCCAATTCAGTGGAGTTAGCTATTCATTCAGTTCCTCCCATAACTTTTAAAATTTATAATAATTACTACTAGGAAGAATCATGTAAATTTAATCTAATTACTCTAACAGTTCTTGTACATTTTAAAGAGAGAAGTCAACTTACCAAGTGCAGAGTTGCAAAACATTTTTGAAATAATCATATTTGCTCACAATCTGAGATTTGCTGTCTTTTTTTTTCCTTTCACCCTGCCACCAAGATAAGCAGCTCACATAATACAATAAGAATGTGAAAATGAATGCCTAACTTCAAACACCAATTTTACAGAAAAATTTACGTTTTATTAAGATTCAGGCACTACTTCTTTGTCGTGATTCAGAGGTAACTGAAAAGCTTGGTCTATACATCCCAGTGTTTATACTGCAGCTACTAAAATTCATGAAACAATGACTGAGTTCAATGGATCTTTGGTTTTAGGAAAAAAAATATGCTAGACCTTCCAGCCATAGAGTTCTCTGGTGGTTCATGAGAAATTTATGACAACTTTTGATAAAGCCATTATGTTTTAGGCATAGAAAACAGTAGACCAGTCTAGATGTAATGCTCATACAGTATTTTATCACAAAAAGTAAATAATATCTTTTACCTTCTTTGCTACAAGATTTTCTAGTGTCATTTCCCTTAACCAATCATTTTGTTCAGACTAGAACATACTTTTTTTTTTTTTTTTTTTCCTAACAGGTTTTAATTATTTTCTGACTTCTAATAAGTGTAACAAACATATGCCACTTCCTGTAATGTTTATGTATTCCAAGGCAGAGCATGGTGTTTTATCAGACTTCCCTACCTGAAATACATTTTAGTGGGCTTCACAGACTGAAGATGCTCAGGAATAAACTTTCTGTCTCTGGAGATGTTATTAAGTGAATTTATCCTTCTTTAATTTCTATAAGGTTTCTTACCACCTTTATTTTAATAGCTAGGTATAAGTTTACCTCTTCCTCTGTAGTATGTTTCTTATTGGTTTCTACATTCCATGCTCAGCCCATGGGTTTCTAGCTCTTCTTAAGTGCAATTTATTACTTTAGATCTAAGTCTGTCATGCTTTCTTCATTCTGATTTCTTGATTTCCCAAGCATATTCCAGTCCCTAAGTGAGCTTTATTTGGTTAAATATTTCCGGAAAAATTGAATAGTATTTATTTGTAAGATTTCATGCTTTGTTTTTTTCTTGCTGGAATATAATACTCAGTTTCTTGTTAAGAACAAAATATGAAACAAAGTTTTGGTAGTATTCAGCCTAGGCTGATCAGAAAAATAGGTTTTCTAGCACACAAAATTCAAGTATTTTTTTTTTTTTAAGTTTCCCCTACAGAAAATTAAAAAAAAAATAAAATAAATTATGTCCATTGGCAAGTAAGTGATCTATACTAAATCATACCTGAAATTTTATTTCATTTGGTTGCAAATTTTTTTGTGTAAAATATGACCCAAAATATCCAATTCACTCTTTCTTCATTTTGTTAAAACACTTACAACCAGTGTAATTTTATTACTGCAAAGTGCTTTGCATGTAGCAGACCACATGCTACCTTTCTAGATTAGGACTCAATGATTTACATACTCTGTTTTCAACAGATAACGCCAATTGGAAGTAAAAGAAAATAAAGTAAAATATAATGAAATAAAATAAAGCAAAACAAAACAAAAAATTACATAAACAGACAAACAAACAAATACAAATAAAAAATAAAATAAAATAAAATAAAATAAAATAAAATAAAATAAAATAAAATAAAATAAAATAAAATAAAATAAAATAAAATAAAATAAAATAAAATAAAATAAAATAAAATAAAATAAAATATTTTCCACTTGTAAATTTTACCTGAAAAAGAAATTAAAAATATATACATTACAAATGTATTGCATGTGCTGCCACTGTTTTGCATTCCTAAATATTCTGTTACCTGACATTTGCAATCACGTATGACATAGCTTTATGTGCTTTAATTTATTTTTCTGCTCCACAGGTCACAGATCACTTGTGCTTAGAAAGTTACAGACATAATTTGCCTCAAGACTCCAACAAAATGTGTCAATACACAAATTCACTACATTTTTATTATTCCTTTCCTTATGGTATCTTTTTTTAATTTTTTAAGTCTAGACACTGTGCCTTGCAGGCACTGTCATTATTTTCTCTATCAAACATTTAGGCAGTAGAAAGAGACACAATCCTATTGTAAGAAAACACCATGTTCTGCTATGGTGCATGCTTCTGTCAATATTGTAAAGAAAAAACAGGTTACCTAGAAGCAAATCAATTTTCTGCATTTTTAACCTTAACATTAAAAATATCTAGGTCATTCTCACCTGCCTTGAAACTCTGATTAACATAGCTTTTTTCCATTTTTTACTTTCTCTCATCTCTCACTAACAACCAGATCTCAGGGATTAATATTAAAGGTGCTGATGCTTGCACTTTCCATTGATATCGAAGTATCAGTGGAATTACTTTTAACACATAATTCCTTTAATTTGCATCTTAATTTTTGCACATCTTATTTAACAGTTTTAACCATTAAGCCAAAAGATAGCATAAAAGATGGTGAGCAGTACTTTATATTAACAGAATGCAGAAGTTAAAATTACGTGAAAAATATTGTTAAATTGAAGTTATCAGGAATCTCATAGGACTGTATCTAAGTACCTTCCATATTATTCTCTTGTCCATAGAGCAACAATTAGGAATATCAGCTTCTCAGTTTTCTCGATTAATCTCCCTAGGAATTAATATAAAATCAAAGTCATCAGGAGAAATCCTTCCCAGAGTCTGATCTGATATAAATCAATATACATCTTTTTTTTTTTTTTTTTTTTCTGCTTTTCTCATCTTTCTCTACCTCAGTATTTGCTCCCTACCAGCCCTCACAATTTCTTACCTCTGTAAGGTACTGTACTTATGCCTTCTATAAATCTGTCTCCTGAATATCATTCTTAGATACATTCTTTTCTTTTCATTGATAAAAGGAGTTCCCATTAAAATTTTTATGTCTGGATATCTCTATATCTTCCTTTTTAAAAAAAAATATGTTTATAATTGACTATCAGTTAAAAGATTATGAGATTACTCAGCCATTGGTAGGCAGCCTGAAACACAAATATGCTGTTTTATATGACTCTCAGATTATTTTGGGTAAAGCTGTCAACTTTTGGAAGCTAAATCTTGGGGATTATAATAACATAGATGGAAAATTAACCACCACCACACCCTTCCTCTCCCCTTCCCCCCCCAAAAAAAAAAAAAGGTGGAAAGATTTTAATACCACATAACTTGTAGAAATACTACAAATTCAAGTACAGGTAAAATATTCTTATTTGAATTTTTGTCATGTAAAAGCAGTACAAAGGGGCCTCCAAAAGCTAGCCTTCATCAGTCACTAAATCTTATTACTCTTCAGCTTTGGAATGATTAGCATGGGTCATATCATTCAAAAATTTGCACAATAGAATAGTGGCAATAAGGGTTTGAAAAATGAAAATGGAGAATAAATTATTTTAAAAATACTATTCCTAAATTTGCTTTAGGAGGACAGTAGGATATTTCATGCATTTTCAGTAAGTTCATTTCACCAGAACAGTATTATAAGCTACAGAGGATCATAAAAAAGCCCAGGTTGGAAGGGATCTTGAAAAATCATCTGGTCCAACTTTTTATGGAAAAGGCAACCTAGATGAGATTATCTAGCACCCTGTCCTGTTGCTTCTTCTTTTCCAGTGATGGGGACTTCACTGAGTTAAACTCAGAATTCAACAGCTTCTCAAGAGTTGCATGTTCTCTTTTGCTATTTCGTGTCCCACACACATTACTGTTTTCTGGAACTATTTAGCAAAAAAATCCCCAAAACCCATAACAAACAAATAAATAAACACCCCCTCACCACCGCCATCCTTTTACCTCAGTTTAATAAAATAAAGTGTTTAGATCCTGCTCACAAAGAATAACTGCCAAAAGATTTTCAGGAACAGAATGTGCAAAGCAGGTGGCTGAAGTTACGTCAAATAACATTGATCAGCTCCACAGTAATGCTGAAGTTAACTAATAATTAGATCAGTCTGTCACACCTATGATTGATTATGGCTCAGCTATGGCCAAATGCAAGCATTTATGAGAAGCAACAAAATAAAGCTATAGATAAAATGGGAAAAAAACCCCCAAACTACAACCAAACAAACAAACAAAATCAAAACCAACAAACAAACGCAGACCCCCAAAACCAAAATAACCACCCTAAGACATAGTACCTTAAACCAGGATGATTGCAAACAGCAAGTATCATCATTTTTGCTCAGAAATTAAAGAGCTGGGATCACTGTCAGCACAGAAAAGAACCATGTTATATAACACAATGAATTGGGAATGTCTTTATGTCAGTTGTATCAGAAAAAAAGTAGCCATATCTAAACCTTCAATTCCCTTTCCTTTCTTACACTGAGCACTGTTTTACTCTATATATCTTAACAACCTAAACTTCTTTAGCCCTGGCTCCAAACCCCAGTCCAGATTAGTTGGGTTTTCCTGCCTTCTGGTAGTTATCTACATGGTCCAGAACATGAACATCAGGTGATGAGTTGTGCAATTCAAAAATGAGTTGAGGAATTTTAGTATCTTTGCTTCAATTATATGAAATAATTCCTATTCATTTCATTGTCTCTGAAAAAATAGTAGCCATTTATTGTTATAACAAGTGGGTATGGAAGTGATTTACAATCTTGCCAAGATTGTTTTATTTTTTAATACATTTTTCTGCCAACCTGTCAGCTTTTAGTACCATTTCTGGCAGAGTTTTAAGTCTCAGAGCTGAATTGGAACAAGCTATAGCTTTTAATCTCATAATACTTTAACATTCATCCTACAATGAAAATATGATACATATACATAGAAGAGAAGGAGGGAAGACTTTTTTAACAAAATAGTAATAATAATAATAAAAATAGCTGTAGTTCAAATCAAAGAGATTAAAACATTTGTGTGGGTAAGTCATACCTGTGAGTTTGGGACTTATTTTTATGAATCACCGTATGTAGGAAATATTTACCAGTAAAAATGTTACAGAGCTCTGCTTCAGGAATCATCACTCTGAATGAGTGATGAAACATGTCTTGATCTGGTACATGACCGGATTCTAGTTCTTCTTCAAGCTAATGTTAAGTCTTTCTCTGATTTCTCTCATCTGTAAATTATCATTGCAATATCAAAAGGTAGTGTATAAATCTGAACATGAACGTGGAATTGAGGAAAAACAAACTAGTGGCAATGAAAAAAATATGTAAAGTTCACTGATAAGACAGCTGCAAATTTCTTTTTGGTGTTAAAAGTTATGCTGGTCGATTGAATTTTGTTCACTTAAAGCTTTCTATGCTATTTTAGCTTTCAGGCCAAATCTTAATAATATTAGTCTAGTAGTTATCCCATTGACTTAACTGGCATAAATGTAACTCTGCTTTTAATTCCACGCTGAGTTTAATGTGAAATTTATGCACAGAGTTTATCAATTCAAATGTGCTTGCCTTGAAGGAAGCATGCTGCTCTGCCTTGTCTTTTGTTTACTGTTCTGATACAGGTAGGTTAATTAACCACCATTTTCATGTTTCCCTGAAACTTTGATTTTAGGACCAGATTTTGGATGCTTATGATTTATTCAGACTTTAATCAACTAAATTAGGAGTTACTGCAAGCTGAAATTTTGATGATACTGGGGATATTTTTAACTTCCAACAAAAAGTGCTTCAGCTACTGCATGAACCTAAAAAAGGAGACTTATTATTATTATTATTATTATTATTATTATTATTATTATTATTTATTTATTTATTTATTTATTTTAATGCTAATAGGAATTTTACCAGTCTGGAATGCTGTTATAGCACCAAGCTGTGGGATGAGGACTTGCAATTTGACAGAGAAATGACTTTTGCATAAGGGATTCCTTTTTTTCCATTCCTGTGAAAAATCTGTCCTTGATTGACTTAGTTATAAGCTTAAAAAACACTGTAGTTTGCATATTCTTAGCAGAAACTTGCTAGAGGTTAAGTGTTAAAAACTCAGTAAGTTTCAGTAAGTACTCTAGAGCCTCCTACAGCTATTAGAAATGTCTAAGATGCCAATGGACATCATCCCAAGCATTACAGGTGTAAATCCACTACTTTTCTTCTAGTGGCCATTCTAGGTGAATCTAGAACCAGGCAGCATGCAGGAAATCAGCAGAGAAATCAAAGGCTGGTTTTTTGTGTGCTTTCAGTAATTCCCTGTCAGAGAAGAACAATGCTAACTTAAGAACATATGAATGCCTAAATAAAAATATGCAATTCTACAAGTCTACCACCAATTTCTACTCAGCTTTGGAGAATTTAAATGAAGTTTAGCATTTCTCAGACTCTGGGGCTTTATTCTGTTGTTTTAACTTCAGTTTCCGCTGCCATTTGAGACACCTTGAATAATCTATGACATTTGCTCAAGGGATGCAGATAAGTTGGAAGAAAACCAAGGGAACTGTGCCTTTCCAGCCTGGTAACTGGAAAATAGATGGATACTTTATGACTTTTAATAGGCTAGACATTTGCATTTAGAGAATTAAATCAAACTGTTAGAGTTGGGAATGTTCAAGAGAATCCCCAAATGGATAGAATCACAAGAGACTTGTTCTTTGTTCATACCTTGCCTAGACCAGGATCCCTCTGCCTAGCTTTACAGATAGGGCTAATCCAATAACACCCTCACAGTAAACTTAAGAAAGATATGAGTAAGATATTTATAGATAGTCTTTTTCTGAAGAGACAAATTATGAAAGAAACTATTGCATCTAACCCATTTGCAAAAAAAAAAAGGATCCCTAAAATTTAATCTTTTAAGGTAGGTGGGTGGGATTTGGCCCCTACACTTTCTTGGAATAACTACTACCCCACGTTGTGGCTTTTGTGCATGTTGGAGAAAGTGTATTGTTTATTTATCTACATAGAAACCATGCAGAAACTGTGATAATATTTCCTGGTCAAGGATTTTCCTTGGGAGGAAACACTGATCTTAAGGTTATTTCTGTAATTAAATCAACTGTTGTTTAACAAAATCTCACAGAACAAAAAACCAAAATCAAACAAACAAACAAACAAACAAGACAGTGTTAACAGCCAGTAACTGCTTAACTGCTACTATTTCAGCAGGACAAATTGAAGGATTTAGCCTCTTCTAATCTGATTCATTGAAAGTAACTGAGATGTAACCTAGCACAAGGTTTAAATTATTAATAGTGCAAAGGATATTAATATATAAATATTTAATGATAACAAAAATAATAAATAGAAACCAAATTAAGAAACATCTGTTGCATTAAAGTCCAAAAAAGAATATTGATTATAAGCATTAAGAAATCCAAACAACAGTGGAACTTATCAGCTTATTTTATGGGTTTAACAAAATTGTTGCAGGAAAAGCAAAAATTCATAGTAGCTCTGACTTTTGCACTGTAGCTATTACTCATCACCAATATTTCAAACAGGATTTAACACATTTTATCTAGGGCATAACTAGTTTCATGGTGCAGTGAAACTTTTTGCATGCATAATAATTTCTCATCAGTATATTATGACCATTGCCTTTAACTTTTACAATTATTTACATTAAAGAGTTCAAAACACACACCCAAAACCCAGAAAGCATTGACTGCTTATATTTAGGGAACTTAGCAACATTTGAAATGAGATGGCAAATCAGAATCATAGAACAGTTTTGGTTTGAAGGGATCTTCAAACATCAAGTCCATGCTCCCCAGCCATGGCTGGGGACATCTTCCACTGTATCAGGTTGCTCAAAATGCCATCCAACCTGACCTTGAACATTTACAGCAATGGGGCATCCACATCTTCTCTGGAAAACTTGTTCCAGTGTCTCACCACCATCAACATAAAAAAAATTCTTACTTATATCCAATCTAAATCTACCCTCTTTCACTTTAAAGCCATTGCCCCTTGTATTGTCATTACAGGCTCCGGTAAAAGGTCTCTCTCCATCTTTCTTATAACCCCTTTTGAGTATTGAAAGGCCTCCCTGGAGCCTCAACTCTCTCAGCCTTTCTTCATAGGAGAAGTTTTCCAGAAAATCAGGCCATCCTCTGGAACTGCTTTAAGAGGACCATATCTTTCTTGTACTGAGGGCTCTGAACTGAGTGCAGTAGTCCAGGTGGGATCTCACAAGAGTGCAGTAGGAGAGAATCACCTCCCTCAACCTTCTGGCCATACTACTGGATGGATGTGATAGTATTTCTCAGTTGCAAGCACAAATTGCCAGCTGATGCCAAATTTTTCATCCACCAGTATCCCCAAGCCCTTCTCCACAGAGCTGGTCTCAATTCGTTCATCCCCCAGTCTGTATTGATACTGGTGATTGCCCTGACCCAGATGCAGAACCTTGCACCTGACATTATTGAACTTCATTAGGTTTGCATGGGCCCACTCCTCAAACCTTTCAGGGTCCCTCTTTATAGCATGTTTCCTCTGTATGGCATCCCTTCCCTCTAGCGGATCAACTGCACTGTTCAGCTTGGTGTCATCTGCAAACTTGCTGAGAATACACTTAATCTCACTGTCATCAATAAAGATATTGAACAGTGCCAATACCAATATGGAATCCTGAGGGACACCGCTTGTTACTGATCTTCCTTTGGACATTGACTGTAACTCTTGGAATGTAGCCATATAAACAGTTCCTTATCCATTTAACAGTCCATCCAACAAACTCTTATCTCTCCAATATAGAGACAAGGATTTTTTGTGGGACTGTGCCAAAGGCCTTAGCAGAAGTCCAGGTAGATGACATCAGTAGCTCCTCTCTTACACACTGATGCAGACACACCATCACAAAAGATCACTAGATTAATCAGCCACAATTTATCCCTGGTGAAGCCAGGTTGGCTTTCTCTACCCATCTCCCTTGTCTTCCATATGTTTTGACATGTCTTCCAAGAGGATATGTTCCATGATCTCAACAGGCACAGAGGTGAGGCTGACTGGTCGGTAGTTCCCAGGGTCCTCATTACTCTTTTTTAAAAAGGTTGCAATTCCATTGCTTGGATTTGAAAGACATACATCTCCAGTACACACCCAAGTTTATTTTTGCTTTTGCCATCACAAAAAAATGTAAGAAACTTTGCACCTATGGGACTTATACTTAGGAGCAGATCTTAAACAAATTTTGAATATATCATTATGTTAGTCTGTTGAAAGCCAGAATCTGTGTAAAAGTACATCTAATAGGCCATAGAAATCTTGTACTACTAATAAAATCAGTCCAATTAAGCACAGGGTATAGCATTTGAGCCTTAGCACAAATCTAATTTTGTTATATTTTAATATTCTCATGTTTAAAACTTTAGAACCTTGTATAGAATTTACTGACAAGAAATATAATCACTATGAACAAAATATAGTTTCACTTTGTCAAAAATTTAATTACTATTGTAAATTTACTTTGCTAATTGATGTGATGAGTATCTAATATGATGAAAAGCTTCTGGATACTTTTAGCTGTCTGAAAAGAAAATAAGAGGTATTACATTAGAGTTGATCTGCAATTCAGAATTGTCTTTCTGTGGCAAATTCTGAAATGGCAAAATTTGTTTCAGTCTTTGGCCTATTTTAGGATAGGGTTAATTTTCTTCTTAGTATCTAGAAAGCGCTGTGTTTTGGTTTCACTGAGGATTGTTATGAGAACAATGTTGATAACTACAAGGACACTGTGTTTGGGTAGTTTTCAAGAGCAGAGGACTGGAAGGGGTGGGCTGGAGAAGAAAAGTGTAGTAGATAGTAAAACCCAGAATTGACAGTTGGATATGCCAATAAGATATTCCATATCATATTACGTCATGTTTAGTATATAAACCGGGGCTGACCGGAAAAGGGGCGGATTCTCATGGGAATCACTCAGGCTCGCTTTTCTGGGATTGTGATTTTGGTTTCACGATTCCTTTTCACTCCTCCAGGATCGTCATCACCTGGTGGCGAATAATTGTACTGTGTATATAATTTTTATCTTTTTTTTTTAAATTTTATTTTACTCTAATTATTAAATTTTTCTTTTCTTAAACTACAAGTCTGTTTACCTTTATCCCTCCAATTCTCTCCCCAATTCCCTGGGTGGGGGGCAGTGGCAGGGGGAGTGCTGCGAGTGGCTGTGTCTTGTTTGGCTGCCAGCTAAGTTAAACTATCACAATCTTATAATCTGACAAGTAGTTACATTTTAATTATTTGTTTAAAATAAAATATCCATAAACTATTTCATTTTGCCATTGTCAAGAATTCAAATGTACTTTTAAATGTTTTTTATAGAAATAACAAAATTGTATTCATTTTATTTTAGTCATAAAAAGAGTCATGAAAGTGATGGCAATTATATGTTTCAACTGATTATTTAAAAGTAGAATAAACACCATCTTATAAATTAAAGATGTTCTATGTAAAAAAAAATAATAATAAATCACCATATTTATACCTTCCTGAGGAAGAGGTTCAGTTTATTATTAATTTATGCTTATTACTGAGTGAATATTGTTCCTTCTGTAGGACTTCAATTTTGTGCCATTATAATTTCAATAGGGCTCATAAAAAGATTGGTTTGAAGAAAATCAGTGTCAACACACCTGGCTGAACTAGAATGCACAAGATTTTCTCTCCCTTATCTGCAGTGAAGAATAAGATACTATTTAGAATTCCAATAAGTTTCAGTCAGATTTCCTGAAGCAGAGAACCTGAGTCTGCAAAAAGTTATGGATTTTTCTTACTTCTACACACCGTGCACGTAGTCATTGACTTAAAGATTATTCCATTTGCCTGAGCTCACTTATTTTCTTTTCAGAGGTCCTCCTAATATGGTCAGTAGAATAGTGAACTTTTCCCCTTCTCTGGCCTTTGTAGCTTTTCATGATGTTGGGCATTTAACAGATTTAGTGGATAATAGGGAGAGAAAATAGATTTAGTCTATTATACAGTGGAAAAAGTATGGGGGAAATTAGATCCATAATAATAACAGCAATAACAACAATTATATTTAGTAAAATTAATTATTAAATATACCTATATTTAATAATTAATAGTATAATATTTAATGATGACATACTTGTTCATAAGGACTCTCATAGAGATTTGCAAAAGAGTTCATTTGTCTAAAAATACTGCCTCTGGTAAAAGTATCTAGTAAATATATTTAGGCAAGGTGTGTAATTGTAGGACATACTCTAAGTGGTTAGGTCACTTGGCAAGAAGATGAAAGGGTCTGAGTCCTTCTCATAGGTGTACTTAGAGGTTAGTTGTTTTTTTTGGTTTTTTGTTTTTTATTTTGGGGGGGGGGTGGGGAGTGGGTTAAGGCAAAATTGGGATAAACCAGAGAAAAGAACCTTACTCTGTCTTCTTGCATCTCATGGAGCTACTAGGTAGGAGGGTCATGCTGATTTTCACTTGTTCTATTTCTGCACCTGCCACTCTGGGATTCTTAGTTGTATCCAGTCATCTGGATACTTGGTAGTAAAAGTGGAGAAAAAGGACTGGACTCAGAATATTCTAAGGCCAGGTATGGTACTAGAAGTGAAAAGATTGTTTTGGCTAAAATAATCACTGAATCTGACCCCTTACTTTCAAGGTAAAAGGTTCAGTCAATAGGATAATCCATTTCCTATATTTAGGTTTTTTAATGGAAATGGCTGTGACTACCACTTCATGCTTGACACAAGGCTACCTGGATGTGTGCTGAGGGTTTATTCCGTTAAATCCACTGGCTCAGTCCCCTGAAAGGAAGATAGATAGGCAGGTCTAGGGATCAGAACTGATTTTAGATGGGAAATTCCTCTCCAGACTGTTTTCTGTATCTATAAACATACTCCTAAGGTAGCTACCATAGGCACCAAAAGGGAGACAACAGAAATACTGAGTGAATTTATGTGCAGTGTCATTGCATCTTACTAAAAATAACAAGGCAAACCAAGTAAATTAATTCAAGCAGAATCCAACTAGTTTTTATTTCTTTGATACATTGATACTTGGCATTAATGAATTGTTAAGGATCTGCTGATTTTGGTGTGAGAAGGGTATAGTTCAAGAAACCAGATTTATTCCTTCCTACTCTTTTCCCTAGAAAGAAATCAAGTGTTAGAAGTTAAACACAACCTCAGAAATTATGCATGATTATATTTTGATCTTGAGCATACTTGTCCAGAACTGAAATAGGATTTCAGCTGCAGACTGTAAATACCTAAATTTTGTGTCTACAATATGGAGCTGGATACCATAATTAAATATAGATTTGTGCAATGTGGAATCCCACCCCATATTACAGAAAAGTAAAATTCAGAGCTGTAACCAACAGAACTTAAGATACTAGAAGGAAGGATGGATGATGAGCTAAGGTTAGAGCACTCACATTGCACAATTGACCAATGATTGAGAGCATGACACAAAAGCTAATTACAACATATTTAGAGGGTTTAAGTAAATGCCAGAGAAAATTACATCAGTACACACATTTTTATATATATGAATAGAAATTATGGAGCCAACACCAAAGTTAGCCATAAAGAAAAATTCATATCACAGTTCGACTAGATTATCATAATGGTTTTTCCAAACAAACTATTCTATGATCTATATTAATACAGAGAAGAAAATTAAGAAAAGGACACTTGAGAATGAGAATGAGGAAAAAATATTGGAAAAAAAAGGGGTTAATATGGGGAAAAAAATTAATCTAGGCATATACTTACTCCATGCATCTTTTCTTTCGATCTTGCCGTATGCTTCACCACAATTCATATGTTTACTTTAAATGAAGTAAAAAAGAAAGAGCAGCAGAGATGAACTGACTGCAACCCCGATTCCCCGTCCCCTGTGCTGCTGTGACAGGGAGAACATAGAGAAATAGGGAGTAAAGTAATTTGAGCCTAGAAGGAAGGGAGGGGTGGGGGGAAGGTGTTTTAAGATGTGTTTTTTATGTCTCACTATCCTACTCTGATTGATTGGTAACAAATTTAATTTATTTTTTCCTCCTACTTTTTTATTCTTTCAAATTCTATGCCTAGATAAAGAAACAACATTCATATTGTTAACACATATTCTGAAAACTGAGATAAATCGTAATTTCACATTTGCTTTAAATTATATAAAATGTTTGTGGGTGCTTACTGAATTTTTAATTTAAATTCAAAACATTCATTTAATTTTGACTAAGTCAATAGTATACTACATCTTTTCCACATTTTTTCACTTTTGGAATGAAGTAGATAATGATGTTCGGCTTATGCTTAAGTTTTAATTATTCGTCCCTTTGAAAGGGTTAATTTTATTATCTTGAAAGTCTCCTGTTAAAAAGGTCAACCATTCCTAAAGACAGTAAATTTTGTTTCCTGGGAAAAAAAAAAAAAAAAAAAAAAGTTATGCATTTTATTTACTGTAACCTGAATTAACACATAAATATTTTTTAAAACTAATTGATAAAGCCTACAGTGCAAAATAACACAAAAGCATAATGATGGAAATATTGGGAAAAGAAATAAGCTATGACCATTAAAATAAAATTATACCCTCTTTTCATTGTTTGAGGATCATTTCTGTAGAGTGATTCAAATAGAGGATGCATTTGAATAATTTTTGAATTATTCAAATTTTGAATTATTGAAATTATTGAATTATCATTAATTACTTGTTCACACAGGTGCACTTTGCTCTTCCCTTTGCATTGCAGGAATCATTCTGATATTTCTGGATGTCTTCATCCTTTGAAAGGATCTGAAACAGGCCTTTTATATTTTTCAGCCTCTGCTACCATATATTTGTCACTACAAAGAAAGATGAAGGTAGAAAGAAAGTGTTTGAGATCATCTTTACAAGTATCCTAAAGGATAGTTTGTATGCTGTTTGTTTCCATGCTTTAACTTATGCTATCTAGTTATACTAGAAAAAACAGCAGAATAAATAGAAACTTCCTAGGAAGTTCTCATCTTAAGTTACAGACAATAAATCCAAAGAATGACATTGAAAATCCAGAACAGCGTTACAATTTCTCCAAAAAGGTGATGTCATTCCTATCTTCACTGTAACATTTCCTATTAATGATGATTACATTGTTTAAGAATTTTTAGGAATGTTTAAAATGTTTAACAAATTGAATTTGAACGAGACCTTTATATACCTTTGTTTCTCTACATACTGTTTCGTAAATTCTTAGTTCCTTTGTACTTCAGAAATAAGCATTAACTGCTGCTTATTTTCCCATATACTTTATTACAGTTATAATTTTTTGTTCTTGAGTTTTGCATTTCTGGCAAAAGCAGGACAAATATGAGATCTTTATATTCACGTTCCAGTGTCATGGGTATCACAGTAGTATTTTAATAACTTATATTACAAACCACAAGCTCAAGGGTGTCCAGGTTTAGGAATCTGGAAATATCCATGCTTATGCATACTTTCTCAACACTAGGGGGGGAAAAAAAAAAAAAAAAAAAAAAAAAAAAAAAGCAAAAAACAGAGGTACAGTAATTTTGCCCAGTATTAAAAGATAATATACAGTATGGTAGTATTTAAGTCTCTCCATCACTAGTCAACTTATAATAAATGAATAATCAATAAGTAAATTATGCCTTTTACTACTACAAATCAAAGCTGATAAATCTTTCAACTTTTCCCTATCAAAAATGTAAATAAGGAGTGGCACTTGTGATTAATTTTGACACCAAACTCCCATTTTTTGGTGTTGCAGAGGCCTCTTTTACATTTAGGAATCATAAATACATTCATTTTTAAAAGGTAACCCTGATTTTTTTTTTTTTTTTTTTTTTTTTTTTTTTTAATCCTTTTATCTTTAGGAATCATGAGATATTTTACAGTGTGGGATCTGATCTTCAAAGCATTACTCATCTGACAAATCCTTGCTAAATAATCACATTCACTTGCAAACTCATTGCCTGCATGAATAAAATGTATATGATTGACCTTTTCTATAATGCTATTGCCTACTTTACAAAATGTAGCAAGAATTTAGGAGCTCAAGGCTGCATCATGTCAATTGTGATTTTTTGATTTATTTCAGTACAAGCCAAACAGGGTCTCAAAGATGCTAAAAGAACATTAACCCTAATCTGTACTACTGGCTCACAGTAAACTTTGACCTTCCCCTCAGTTTCAGACTTCGCCTCTTGAAACTATACCAATTTCATCTTTATTGAGCACGGTGAACTTTGCTGTCACATCTCAGCTGGAAGGTATGAGCTTTTACTGTTCAAAGACAGAACACAGTAGGTTAAGCACAAACCTTATTTCAGCCTGTTGAGAAAAAATTTAATATTTATTGTCCCTTGTTAAATTTCACAGTGTGAATGAAGAGTACTCTCAGGGCTCTGAAAAAAGGCAGTTAGACATGCTCTTATTTAGCCTACTTCTTTTCAGCAGCTGTTGATCCTTTGTTCATTTCTACGCTTAAGAGTACATAGTTGTCACAGTGTATTTCCATTATATGTGTGATAAAGGAAAAAATCATTCTGGTTTGACTGATGCAAAAATTTGAGGCACTACACTATCAGTACTTTGCATCACTTTTAATAGGTAATCTCAGAAATGGATTTCCATTCAGTTTTAACCCTTTTAAACTGTAATATTGAGAATATCATTTAACCTTATAAATCTTGGAGTCCAATTATAACCATTATCAAGGCCTAATAATTTCAAACTTCATTAAATCATATGTTGCCTTTGAGATAACCTAGGCAAACCAAATAATGGTTTCTTTATCAATATTCTGTTCTCCTTCACAGCAAAGAATTTTTGAGTTATAGTCTGTCAAGAACACAATTCCTACTCTGCACAACATTGTAGTTTTGAATTATGTAATTTAGAAGATTGCCAAAAGTGCTTTTCTTGATAACATCTGGAGAAGAGTCTATACATTATTTACTACAGAAGAGGGGAAAAAATACTTTTTTTTAAATATTTCTTCTTAATATTCCTAATATTACAATGATCAGATTATGTTGAAGACTATAGAAACTAGTCTCCAGTCAGACATCACTTTACTTACCTAAAAAAATCTTAACAGTCATGGAAACACTAAATAAAGGACAACTTATATTTTCTGCTGTATGCATCCTTTTGTGAAGAAGTTACAAGTATTTGTGTGTGTACAGTGTATAAACCCTATGTTTAAGCCAAGTTAAATATATATAATAGGTATTATTTTAATTTAAACACTGAAAATATAAGTAAATGAATTAATTAATAAATTCTGTATTTCATGTCAGGTCTTCCCAGGGAAATAGGAGACCCCATCCTAAAACACACTGAATGGGGAGGTTTTTGGTTTACTTTTTTATTTGTTTTTGTTTGTTTGTTTGTTTATACCAACAAAAATGCTCAGCAACCTTTCAGGAAACATGTTATTTAAAACACATATTTGGTCATTCTTCTGTATCAAAGTTAAAATATAAAGGAATCCACCTATGCAGTAGAAAAAAAATAAAAAATCAATTAATGTAAAATTCAGTCCTCCAGTCAAATTTCTGAATAACACCTATCTCACTTTCTCCTTACTCTTTGGATTTATTTAAGAATTTTTTTCATTCTCCTTCTTTTTGTATCTGGAAGTTAGTAAGGGAAGCAGAAAGAGCAATAAAAAAAATCCCCAAACTTCCTTAATTCATCCAGTCAGAATGAATGATTTAAGGAAAATTTTCCTCGTTGCTTAAATTACTGGGGAAGCAAGTGCTCAGTCACTCTCTGAGGACAGGTGGATCAAAAGTAGCAAGAGTCCGGTGAAGTTGAAAATTTCAGAATTTAGCTGAGGAATTCTAAAAAATGTCTGTATATATAGAGAGACATTTTTTCTAGTTCTTATAATTTGATGTTATCAAATGAGTAATAAAAAATATCTCAAGGATGTCAAGGTGACCAACTTGAGAAATTAAAAAGGAAGATATTCATGCCTCTCGGGACATCAACAAGTGTTGAAGTTTCAAGAGATCTTTTTATATTTATTTTTGTGTGTGTGTGTGTTTGTGTTGGCAATCTACTATTTCCTCCCCCACCACTATACTGTGAAAAAGTGTTTGAGGAGCTTATTTAAAACTTTTTCCAAGTATTTAGCAGCAGACAGCATACACAGACTATTTAATCCAAAATGTTTGATACTTGGCATAATTTTAGTCAATGGAAAAAAGGGTCATAAAAATTGAGAATCTAGGGAAATTAAAAATAGACATTTCTACCTACCTCACCTATGATCAGCATGAACAATAATTAATTTACCAGGAAATTATGTGCTGGCAGAAGGATTTACTTTAGTCATCATTTGAAACTGCCAAAATAACACTATAAAACCGATGGAGAAAAAAAAGCTCCCTTGAAACCTTCAAATCTCTTTTCTGTGTCCTTCAAAATATTCAGTACTTCTGATTTTATGAAGCACACATTTCACCCCTGATAGGTTTTTTTTATCAAATTAGTCATTATTAACATTTTTATTATTATGGTATTTCAGTTATAAATAACAATATGCTCAACTATTTCTGAAGTTAAGATAAAGCACTGAGAAAAAAAAAAAGGCAATCAAGAAAATTCTCTAGTCAGTAGTATTGCAAAACACACAAAACTCAGGAGACTGATCCCTCCGTGTTCATACTCTCTTTGATTGTTAGCTAAACAACTGCCTGCTGATGAGTGAGTGATTTACTCTTACCCTGCAGTGGGAACATCTGTTTAGCAGATGAGCGGGACCACAGTGTTCAGCAAGCAGGGTGAGCTAACAGGGACTTTGGCTGTTTGAAGTACACTTTGCTTGCCAGGGGTGCAAAGGGGATCCAGAAACTCTGCTCTAGACAGGGTGGGACTGCACAGCAATGGTGGTGTCCTCCCCAGGGTCACTGCCCAGCCTTGGCTAGAAGAAGCAGCCTGGCACACTGGAGGCCATGGGTCAGAGTGTCAGAGGGAGGATGCTGTCTCTCAGGGCTGTCTGTTATTTTACCTGGGGCAAGGCCTCACCTGAGGGGAGGCAATCAGCCTGTGTAGCATCAGGAGAATGAGTAGGAGGTTTTTGTGATCCTCATGGAGACTATAGAGGTAAGAGGCTGAGCTAGAGAAAGCAAAGAACAGAAGCAATGGAAGACTACACATGAATGAATGTGGATGGACACTACTAAGATAGGGGTGGATGGGAACTACTTCTGACAGCAAGAAAAAGGCTCCTCGGCCTTCAGATCTAACTATGAAAGAGTAAACCCTGAAAAAATTAGAAACTAAAAGGTTTATCCCTTAGTTGCTTAGACATCAACCAGCTTAACAACCTTTAAATAAAATTGCTGATAACCATGGGATGAGCATTAATCACTTAGTTGTTTGATATTTACATATGCTAACAGACTTTGAATGAAATTCCTCACAAATTGATGATAACCTTAGGACCTTTTGCAAATGTTATCAGAACTGCTTAAACCTGAGGAAGGACCAAGCAATCTTCAAGGAATGCTATCCCAAGAAGAATCAAAGAGGAGCTCAATCAGTCGATACAGTGAAGACCACCAACTCATTTTACTGCGCAAGCGTGAAAGACATTTACATATGCTAAATAGTTACTGTAAATGTTTTGAATATGTAGATAATTTATCGGAATTTCAATGAATATACATGTATTAGGTAAATATAACATGTCCTGAAACAAAGATGGACACACACACCTTGAGGGAGTGACCTCCATGTGTCCAGCTCTGCAATAAAGAATACCTGCTTTCTAAAACTCCAAAAAGAGTCTTAGAGAGTTTCTCTGACCGGCTTTCTCGATATCAACTATATTGATCTAGGACATGACTCACATCCTCACAAAAAGGCTAACATTTGAGATGCTATAGCAGACCTAAGGAAGACTTAAGCAAGTTCCCTTAAGGAGGCATTTTTCTAGATAGCAGCTACAGGGATATCTTGGGGATTTAAAATGAGAGACATGACTATGTTTAGGCAATTGCATCATGTTCTGGATTTCCCTTGTCTACAATAGGAGAGTAGGCACATGTATGACGGGTTACCTTCTCCCTTATAAAATTATAAATTTAGGTGACCATGACCTGTGGCTGAAGAACACTCAGGCACAGGTATGATATGATTAAGGTAACTACTTATGTCCTCCAGAAAATTAGGTAAACATCTCTAGTTTGAATGAAGAAGCATTGGACATGTGTGTACACTTAAAAGCAACTTGCCAAGGGTAAAGCCTACCTGAAAGCACTGCTTAAACAAATTAGACCTTGACTATAACTGCCCAGCTTTAACTGAATGCATTAATCTGATAAGAACTGAAAAACAAAGAAGCATAAGATTAACTTTGTTATGTAACTGTTGCTGAGATGAAATATATCGTAACAAATTTGGGAAAAGACATGGAGGGTGGTAGAAATCATGGTGTCAGTCATTAAAGTGGCCTTTAAAATGAACCAGTGCTACATGTGTGTTGGGTTTGGGGTGAGGTTCAGTTTTTGGTAGTGAGGGAAGGGGTTACAGTGATGGCCCCTGTGAGAAGCTTTCAGAAGCTCCCCTGGCTCCAAGGCAGACCCTCCTCCACACCAGGCTGAGACAGTCAGCAATAGGGAAATGACTCTTTGAATCCATATTTAGAAGGGGAAGAACTGTTTTGGTAAGGAAGAAGAGCCATCAGAAAACAAATAAATTGAACCAAAAAAAAAAAAGAGCTTGGAAGACAATATGAGGAAAGAGGACGAGAGGAGAAGACAGAGAACCTCAGACACCCAGATCAGCAAAAAGAGTTGGGGGACATAAATGAAGTTCTCTGCAGCCCATGGAAGTTTAACAGCAGAGCATATACCCACATGTAGGCCATGGAGGACTCCACACTGGAGCAGGTTGTACCTGAGGGCAGTTGTGACTACATTGAGAGCCCATGATGAGCAAGGAGATGCCCAGAGACACTCAGTCAGGGTGGGGGACAAGGTGTGCCAGAGTGGAGTGCAGTCTGCAGCCCATGTATGTTCCCATGCCAAGCTGGGAACTGTGCTCAAAGAGTTCCTTGACTATGTGGAACGCCCTCACTGGAATGCTTTGTTCCTGAATTCTTTTATCCCATCAGAAAGAGATCTCATGCACAAACTCACTGCAACCCCCATCCTGTATCCCCTTGTGTCACTGCAGGGGAGAAGACAGAGAAATTGAGAGCAGTGTGATTTGATCCCAGGAGGAAGGGAGAGATGAGGGGAAGGTTTTTCAAGATGTGGCTTTTATGTCTCACTATCCTACTCTAATTGATTTGTAACAGATTAAATTATTTTTTATTCCTCAAGTCAAGTGTGTTTTGCCTGTGACCATAACTGGTGAGTGAGCCCTCCCTGTTCTCATTTCAGCCCATGAGCCCTTTGTTGTGTTTCTCTCCCCATCTCACTCGTTGAGGGAGAGTAAGTAAAAGACAACGTGGTCTTTGCTGAGGCTGAAACCACTACCACACATTTAGTGAGGCCATTGGCAATGTATGCTTCCATCTAATATAGAAAATAATAGATTGTTAGGGCAATCTTTACCACCGGAATTCCCCCATTATATTAGGGTGAGTAGGTTACCTTGTCAATGGAATGAGCAGTCACAGCCTTTCAAGGATACTATTCTCCTTACAAATGTATCAGCTACTTCTACAAAGGCCCTTCTGGAATTAGCATGAAGTAAAGCCACATAGCCTCATCTGCTAAATTGAATGTTCAAGGATATGTTTAAGGACAGGCTAATCAATGCCACTACAGCCTTGTAAATTAGTTAGCTACTGTTAATCCCATTTTTCAGATGTTGAAACTGAGATAAGAAGTAGTAAACTGGCTAAGGGACACACAAGAAGTCATTGGCAAAACCAGATAAGAATGCGGGTTTTTCCGAACTCCTGACCCTCATGAAACCCACAAAAGCAAGCTCTCTCTGCAAAAGGATGATGTTATATCAGCACTGAGCTCTTGGAGGTAGCAGAAAATTAGAAAAAAACAAAAGAAAACAAAACAACCAACAGAAAAAGTAGTATTTGCTATAACGATGTTGAGCTGCTATAACATTTTCACTATATATGTTGAATTCAGTGTTCTATAGAGCCTAATAGAAAGCTCTTGATTCCCAGTACCCACCCCCCACCCCCCTCCCCGCCCTTAGGAAAGCTTTTCAGCCTAGTAAATAGAAGTTTACAAAAATATTAAAATAGTTGGAAATAAGTCAAGGGGATTTTTTCAGCCTACTGAGCCAACAGCACAGTGCTCTAATAGCTCTTTAGAACTCCATCTTGAAAAGCATGCAGATGACATGTCTATCAATATTTTAAAACATAGCTACCATGCTTGTGTGTATGTACAACAGAAATGTTACTCAACTGTCGAAAATAAAAGATATACATATAAGCAAATACATATACTTGAAGAACTTTTCTTAAAAAAAAAATAAAATCCTTATATATTCTTTAAGAAATAAAGCCTCAGTTCATTATTAGACACAGATCAAAGTAATATTTTAGTTCCAGTTAGAACCAAAGTTAAAAAAAAAAAACAAATTAATTTTTGTTTTTGGATGCAGATAAGTGTATAGATGTGCTGGAATCCTCAGTCAAAACCTATTTCATATCTGTATTTCTATAGACTTATCAGTCCCAGAGTTAAATGAATACTATAAACAAAAATAAGAGATAAAAATCCTTATTATAAAATACACAAAAAGGTTTAAAGGATATAATCCTTAATACACTTCTATATATTTCAAAGTAACTTCATGAAAACTCTGTCTGACCAGTTTCCTAATGATTTTATGCCTAATTCCAAAAAAAAAAATCAGTTGAGGAAAATGCATGACAACTAATATATACCGTTTCTACCTCTTTAGACCAAGTACTCCTTTAAGAACTAGGACATGTTGTCTGAGACCTGTTATTCCAGCTTAATTATAACATATTCCATCTGAATTATAACATTAAACATTAGACTAGTGTAAATCTAGGAAGGAACTTATATCTATAACCAAAACCCAGTCCATATCAGAGATGATGATTTAAATGCAACTCTTCCTCATTCTGATTTCAAGGGGTTAGTTCAGGTTGCTACTTTTTGTGAAGCTTATGTGTACCTCACAAAGCAATATAAAACCTGCCTGATCAGCGACTTTCTCTGTCTCTAAAAAGTTTAATACTAAAAGGGTTTGATATGGAGACCTGTAATGCATGTGTCTTCACTTCTTTAGTAGATTCTTTAGTGGTTGTCTGTATATACAACAAATAAATCCTCCTTTTAAATAAATAACTTTTAATGGTGTGATGGTTTCAGCTGAGATAGAGCTAATTTTCTTCTTAGCAGCTAGAATTGTGCTGTGTTTTGGATTCAGGACAGGATTTGGTATAAAAAGAATGGTGATAATATTCTGATGTTTTTAGTTGTTGCTAAGAAATCAAGGACTTTTCAGCTTCTCATGTTGCGTTAGTGTGGGAGTAGCTAGAAAGACTTGTGCAGGCTGGTTAGGAGCAAGACCAATGGACCCAAATTGGCCAATTGATATTCTATATCATATAATGTCATGCTCAGTGTATAAATGAGGGTTGGGCAGAAAGCTGGGCTCTTTGTCTTCCAGAATTGTGGTTTTGTGATCTCCCTCTTCCACCAGGATTGGAAACTGGGAATGAGCCAGGCCTTGGTTGGTGGGTGGTGAGCAATTGTATTATGCATCACTCGTTTGTATATTCTATCATTATTATTATTGTTATTGTTATTGTTATTGTTATTGTTATTGTTATTGTTATTGTTATTGTTATTGTTATTGTTATTGTTATTTTAGTTACTATTTCCATTATTATATAATTTTATTTCAATTATTAAGTTGTTTTAATTTCAGTCTTTGAGTCTCTTTACCCTTACGCCTCCAATTCTTTCCCCATCCCCCAGAGTGGTAGGGAGGGTGAGCAAGTAGCTGTGTGGCCTGCCAGGTTAAACCATGACAAACAGAGAAAAGTATAAGGCTACCACTTGTTAGACAGCACTTAATTTAAATAAATAAGTAAATAAATAAATAAATAAATAAATAAACAAACAAACAAACAAACAAACAAATAAATAATCTTTTTAACGATTAAGCAAATTAAAAAGACGATTGACATAAAATGAAAGGTGTAAATATAAGACTTAAAATAAGTGTATTTTTTCTAAGAAAAAATAAAAATAATAGACCACAAGTTTTCTTTACCTTTCCTTATTTTTTACTAAACTCTGAAGTGTTCTTTTCCTGTGGTTACAAGTAAGATTCCGTTATTGTTAAACAGTTTGTTCCTAGTTTCCATTAATGTCAAATCATTGGCTCCTAGTTTCTTAGCAACCTCTGTGTGTGACTAATGTATTACTGAGGTTTTTTGCAAAATAACAAGGAGCGTAGTGACAATTATGTACACATTTAGGCTGTTACACTGTTACTTTTATCCAGGCTAAGAATCTGTCCCTTTTCATATCACTTTTATCCTGTAGATGAAGGCATAAGTTAGTTATTGGGGTTTTTACTATGAAACTGAATCTTGCATCCATGTCTCCTGTCTTATGGGAGTTTTACTGAAATTTAGAATAAGATCCTACCATCTTTACTGATCCTGCAGTATTCAGTCAGACTATTCAGACAGAAATACAATTATGGTGAATGGCAGTGGAGAGAATGAACTTTTTATATTAACTTTCAGAAGACTATAATAATATTTTTTTCCTTATCAAAGGGTTCTCCTTTCACAGCTATTGTGAATTAAACTGTGTTTAAGAAAGGTTCTAAGTCCATTTTATTTGCTTATGCTAAAATTGTCCTTAGTGTATACTCAGTTACACTAACTAAAATATAATACTGTTTATAGCTTTTGTCATTTTTTTTTCTAAGGGTTAAATATACCTAGAGGATAAATATTTAATTATCTTGGAGATTTTTAGATGATCCTACTTTCCAAAATATTTTAGATCACTGTAATCGTCCTAATGGGGAAGGTGCTGTTTCTTGAGGAATTAGTGATCCACAATACAGCTAATCTCAGCAGATGAAAGCCTCTGCTGCACTTTGCTGCATGTCCAGCATGGCCCTCAGGCAGTGTTGGGCTGCACGGATCTCTTGGTCACAGGACAAACTTAGAAAAAGGAGCCTCCAGGCAGCTCCCACTTGGTACTGGCAATTACACCACCTGCACTGCCTTGCCTTTATCTAAAAGTATAGCAAGAAGTTCTCATGCAAACATGAGAATATGAATGAATAATAATAATATTTATGAATAGAGTTGGTAAGAGAATTATGTAAGTGTGTGAATGACCAAAAGGGAGGAATTTCTCTCCATTGAGGAAGATCTGCCGATCTGCCCATCTGCGCAGCATGAAGTGAGACAATCCATCCAGTGTCCCTCTGATGCTGCACAAATACTGCATGAATTGATTTCCAGCATCTGAAGGTGTGTAAGATTTACTTGTTATCCGTATTCCTCTTCTGTCTCATTAAAATCACATTTTTGTTTTGCCATTTGTTGTTGAGCCTTTCCTATTAAAAGCCAGCAAGAGACCTGCAACCTCTCTGCCTCTCTTTCTCTCTTTCAGCCCCCCACCCCCTCCCCTGGTGCAGAACAGTCAAGTAATTTTTTTAAAAAAAATATTTATTTTATTTGTTGGGGGGGACCTATAAAGATCACTGCATGGAGTGCTAGCTTGCCCATAGTTAGAATATTAATATATTTTGAAATGTCCTTACATCTTATGTGAAAGGTATGGATTCTCTACAGGTCTTATCTGTCAGCCCTAAGAATCTGTCTCAGATTCTCTGTATCCCAGATGGTTCAAAAGTGCCTATATATGTGCACCTAAATCAAGCCTTTAGTCAGTACAATCAATGTTACCTTAAAGGCTGCTCACGTCACCCTAAATTAGGCACCTTCATTTGGTCAGCTGAATAGGTCTTAAACTCCATTACCTACACCAACTAGGGACTTTGTTAACTTGTTCACATATACAAGTTCAGTGACATCTGAGATCTGCACAAGTCTTCCAGATATGTCACAAGACTGCAGGAGACCTGCTGTCCCTGGAAAGGCAGATGGAATATATGTGGAACAGTCTCAGGTAAAGAAGACAGCACTAGACACTTATGTTTAGGCAACTGATCTGAATGCATATATACAGATTTATATTACAGTTAAATGGCCTAATCTGGAATCTCACCTAACATATGCTTTTAAGTTATTCACAGACATATAAACAAACCATTCACTGACATATGTTTGTATCTTTCTCCTCCCCAGAATGCAGGTCACTAAGAATCTTATTTAAAATTACAGGTAGGAATGTTTCTATTCTTACCTTCACTAAAGAACATAACTTCCACAAGTCACTTTTATCACCATTTATTTCTTTATTTGATTATTTTCCTTTCCTGCCTTCAAAAATTGTGTACAAGTCACTTCTAACACTATTTATTTCTTTATTTGATTATTTTCCTTTCCTGCCTTTAAAATTGTGTGTATTTTCAGGCCCCTTTCAATCAAATTATTTTTTAAAAAATTATGTAATTATCCTCAGCTGATTTACTTTTTAATCTTTACTGACTACATATTATTGTATGACCAGGTACAAAGATGCTTACGGGTCATCAGGTTCAGATGTGTCTCTCATCATGTTTCCAAAACACATCACTCTTCCTATCCTGTAGTCAGTTTTCAACATAAAGCAAACCTGTCAAAGCAAACTTAACAAGAGGTGTGACATGTACATGTAGATTCCTGACCTTGATGAAGAGAAACTGCTCTGAGATTTTACCACAGCTCTTGCTAGCATGTGAGTTTATTTTCAGCTTCATTTTATAATGAATGGTTTGAGATCTGCCTATGGCAACCATATATGATCCCAATATTGTTACATTACAAATACTTTGAATATCTGTAGCTTCATTTTTGTGAAATGTCTAGAGCTGCTCCAGTCATAATTTGGAAAAAAAATAATATTCAAAAGAATAATTTTCAGTGTATGCAAAACTGGAACTGTGTGAAGAAATAAAAAGTATCAGTATGGTATTAGTACAGTAATAACAGTCAGTAAAGGAGTGTACCATCAGGGAAAAGATCAGGCACAGGCTGCTTTCAGATGTGAAGATAGAACCCCTAGATAAATATTATGGAATTCTACCTCAGGAGTTCAAGAAAATTAGTTTTTGTTTGCTTTCAGAGAAACACACAGAAGCTGAAGAAAATAATTTTTCACTTTTTCAGCCAAATCTGATTGCATCAATTTGGAGGGAGAAAGAGATTTTTGTAAAAAGTATATTTCGGCCTGAGATATGGAGAGATAAAGAAAACTGTAATATTCAGTGAGATTTTTTAACCTTAACCTCAAGCTAAAGCCATCAGGACTTTCTCAATAATGGTGACAGCACATGATTCATTTCACTTACTTCATCTTGCCAAGGACAATTGTACAAAGACAGGGAAAGAAGCAGTCTGTGCCTTTTCTTATCTATTATACTTCAAAGGTAGCTTCAAAGTTAGATGTTTTTAGCCAAATTCTGCAGCTAGAATGCTCAGGGAACAAAATAAAACTTAATAATAGCTAATTTTCTTAATAAAGAAATACTAAGAATTTGGAAAGTGTGAGAAATCTCATTAAAGGCTTTAGTTTTATTTAATAACCTTAGTCACAGTGTACAGTAATTCAAGTGGACGTTAAACAGTTGCATCTTATTTTATGGTCTTTTCAATCATAGCATAAATAGGTGAATCTGCATGAGGGTATTTTTTCAAGCATCATTATACAGATGACTTGTGATACTTAGTACATAACTTTGAATCCTTTAGCTTACCTCTGGTAAAATCATTCATGGCTCGGACTCACCAGCACTATATTATTCTCATTACTAAAGCATGATAATAATTTTCATTTCTAATTTATTTTTTCTTAGAATGCTACTGTACTGAAAGAAGTAAAATACTATCCCAAGTTTACAACTAGGAAATTGCATTAGAGAAATATCAAAGCCTTAATCCTACCATGACTTAGACATTGCAGAAGAGAGTATTGGAAAGTCTCTTAAACAGCCTCCTTGGCCCAATATTAAGTTTTTCTTAATGTAGTACTTAGAGAAAATGAGTGAAATTTGATTACTCACCTTTTGGAAAATTAGACCTTGTGAATATTCAGTTTTTCATTTGAAAGGAGGAAAAGAAAAACAAAACAAAACAAAAACCCCAAAACACAAAACCCAAACCAAGCTTTTTTTGCTGCTATTTTGCATCTGTATTAACTTCCAAAAATTTTTCAGGGATTCAGTAAAATTGTACTAATCTTTAATGTAAACAAAACCAATTTCATCACTAGAAACCTCCAATGTACATTGCTATCACAGAATGTGAGACAAAGGATGTACGTAATTGACTCTTTCGGGTCTCTGAGATACCTATAGCTTATGATCCTATACCTATAGATATAGGATCATATCTTCAGCTTAATCTCTCAGTTCTTTGCAGAATTCACATAAACGGATAAAAAGCAATATGTTGTACTAGAAAAATAAGCTCTAAACTGAAAGAGGGGAGGTTTAGATTAGAAGTTAGGAATAAATTCCTTACTGTGAGGGTGATGAGACATTGCAACAGGTTGCCCAGAGAAGCTGTGGATGCCCCCTCCCTGGAAGTGTTTAAGGCCAGGCTGGATGAGGCTTTGAGCAACCTGGTCTAGTGGAAGGTGTCCCTGCTGATGGCAGTGGGGTTGGAACTAGATGATCTTTAAGGTCCCTTCCAACCCTAACCATTCTATGATTCTATGATTCTATAAAGTGAGACGACACCAAACAACCAGTGAAACATTTTCTTTATAATGGAAATAATCTGAACTTGGAAAAAATAAAAAAGGTTGGCAATGTGGGTTCTTACTGGAAATATCTATAAGAAGAGGGAAAATAATAGAAAAGAGAGAGAAGAGAGGAAAGAGGTAAGGAAAGATATCACCATTCTTGGACCCTGCGATGATCTTGAGACAGACAGGGCAATCCTTCAGTGGTGCAGATGGGGCTGCCTGAGTTTGTGCCTTTTATACAGTTCAGCCCTGTCCCTTTTGAGGACTAATGTAACAATTGGTCAACTGCGTACGGGCCGTTGTGTGGGGTGGTTGAGAAGGGAATTTTTTTTTTTTGGGGGGGGGGGGGCTGGGGGGCACATCTTGGTGGTCGTTGAGCCCCTTCCTCCAACGAACTCTGTATGACCTTTGGCCATAGATGGTGTTTTGCTTGGACAGTCAGAACACAGAACAGACCTTCTGCATTCCACTAACTCCTTTGATGCTTGCTTTTGTAATACAGAACTTGTTGCTGTTCAGAACTTGCAGAACTCTTGCTACAATGCTTGAGACATACAGTAACTCTTTTAGTCTCTCCCATTCCAGAGCAAGCACAACTGTGTGAAGAAACAACTTTCCCACATTATGCAAATCCCCACCCAACTCAGAGAAGTCACATCACTTCTAGAGCTGAAAGGGTTTGCATCTTTGAACTTCAGAGTTCAGCTCAGCTCTCTGCCCTTCTCTTTCCTCTTCAGTAATTATTAACTGTGGCATTGTGACTCTGAGAAACATGTGAGCAAGTGCATGCAAAATCAATCTTCACAGGCTTTCTTTGGATTTTTTTTTTTCCTCTTTCTTTTCCTCCCACTAACGAGTAGGTTATGACATTTAAATGTGCTTATGTGTAGGGTTCAACTCAGTCATTTTTAGAGGTTAAGAAATCACTTAAAATGCAGGCTGTGGCAAAGGAGTCCTGTGACTGACACAAGCTCTTCTATGTACAGTTTCTGTTCAAGTCTCATTCTAATTGTGGAAAAAAGAAACACATCTGTAAAGTTAGAAAACTTTATTTTGCTGACAGTAATGCATAGGAATTGCACTAACATTAAACAGCACTTTCTGATTTTAAAGTATTTTAAGATCCAAAGAAATAAATGAGAGGAGAGTTGAAGTCTAATTTTGAGAAAAATATGTAAAAACACTTCAGTAAGGCATCATGCTCCATTAAATGTACATGGGAAAGCCTGATAAAGATAGAGGAACTTGCCTCCACCCACCTTGGTGGGGAAAAAAAATAATAAAATAAAATAAAAAATCATGCGATTGAACTCCATCAAAGATCTGCAGTGAAAACAGGTATTTTTTTGCTCTTTGTATGTGCTGATTTCTTTTAATTAGTTTCCAGAATGATCTATGCCACTGAATGTTCATTTACACCAAATATAGGATTTTTTTTCAATTGAAAGCTGAAACACTAGGGCAGAGTTCACTTTCTTCTGCTATAGAAAAGAAACATGTAGGAAGTAGAAGGAGTGAGTTCCAAAGAGGCAGCTGTGCTGTTCCTGTTGTGGGTTAGGGATGGTATAGTCCACTACACTACTACTGCTGTGATATAATCCACTACTGCTACTGAAAAGGCCATATACAATTTTCTTCCTGCACCTGTGGCAGCCAGATTGGTTTTCTGGGGTACTAACAGAAGCAAAGGAGGCATTCAGGTCTATAATCTGCTACAGGTCTTCTGGTAAGTACTTAGCCTGAATCCTTCAGTGAAATTGTAACTTCAATAAAGTCAGAGGGAGCTTTCTCACTAACTTGCAGGGAGGCAGAATTTGTGCATAGTCTGAAGAGCTTGGCTTTACAATGAAAAGCAAACACCAGGCAGGGATAAACTCAGTTTGTTTGACAATGACTCCTTTGTATGGAACTGTCTCTAAAATATAATGGGATGGAATAGAACAAAATGGAAGAAAACTGAATTTTTTTGCTTTTCTCCTGCACTAGATAACCAGGCTGAACACATAGAACTGAAGGAAACTTCACTGTCATAAAAAACAAAACAAAACAAAACAAAACCCACAAAAAACTACACAGTGTTTCACTACACTGCTTCTTGGAATATTTGCCCTCTATCAGGACAAAGTTTTTGGGAACATGATTATGAGAATGCAAGAGGGACTGGCTGAGACAATAGTGGGTTTCAAGGCTATGTCAAAGCATGTAATAACCTACTCAGTCTTGAAAGGCTGCTATTACAAATGGAGAAAGTAAAGTGCAACACAAATCTGAAGAATTGCCTACTTTTTTTTATAATTTAGTAAAATGACTGATTTTTTTAAAGTAAATACTTTTCTTTTTTTTTTTTTTTTTTTTTTAATTTCCTGAGTGAGAAACATTTCTTCCTTTCAGATTTTGAACAACTACATTTTCTCTCGTATTTTCCTATTTCAGTGAGAACCTACTGAAGTGAAAATTTATACATATGAATTAGTAACCCTGGAAAATTCCAGGGTTACTCAGTGAGATAAAGTAAAGGGCTATTATTACCTGATAATTTATTTAAATCAAATAGAACTCTTCAATTTCTTCTGTAGGCGACCTGCAGAGTAAGCCAGTTAAATGCATAAAATTGCAGAAAAGTAAAATAATTTAAAGTCTTAAGCCATTAAAGAAAAAGAATTTGCAATGAACAATTTAAAAAAATCATTATTTTAAATCTTCATTCCTATTATCATTGCACTATGCTATGGAATTACAAGCAACAAGTTTAACACATTAACTTCTATGGAACTTTGACAAAAGTTTGATGGTGGTTTTTTTGTTGTTTTTTTTTTGTTTGTTTGTTTGATTGGTTGGTTGGTTTTTTTTAGTACTGAATATTAGAATATAATTATAGTATTTTAATGTAATAGCTCAAAATGCTACAGTGTGCTACTTAGGAGATTAGCTTTCCAGAAATAAAACCAGAGTTTACTTCAGATTTCAGGATCAAGACTTTACAGGTCATTTATCTTGTGAAATGTAAAGCCACCTTGGAGTAGTTTAGACAGTACCTTGGGTTAAAATGACCCATGGGTTTCTGAAATAATAGCTCTAGACCCTTGAATATATTAAGAAAAATGTTGTTCTGATGGATGGCTAGGTGACTTTTCTGCATTAGTATTTTTAAGCAGGTGAGAAGAAACCACAGATCTGACACTATCAACTAAATGCATAAGACAGATGTGCTGTTGTTGGTTCTTTGGTCAAAAGGGTAGGTATAAATTTAAAAGAAAACACATCTCTTCAAACAAAACCAAAGCCTTTAAAATTTCAGATGTAGCCACAGTTTGAATGGAAGCATGGATAAAACTAATCCCATGAAACCTTGATGCTCCAGGAAAAGTCACAGAATCCATTACAATCTTTCAGACTGCTACTTTTGTAAAGTGGTGGCACCGGAGATAATAGCTGTATACTGAATGCAGGAAAAAAAGGAGTGAAAATACAGAAGGGGAAGACAGAGTTTGGAGTGTTTGAAGTTCTCACACAATATTGCTGTAATTTGTGGAATGTCCCATTGCATTTGCATTGGGTTAATGAGAAAACCAGTTAAAAAGTGAAAATCATTGACATCTTAATCACAGCACTAAAAGGTGTATGTGTTAAGAAGTAATATAGAGGCAAATGCTGTATCTTTCATATTCAGTGTATAAAGTTTGGGTACACTTTACCAAACTTATAATAATGTTCATAAAATGCTACTAAAGTAATAATTGCATCATTTCCCAAAATATGCCCAATAGCAAGAGAAATGTAGTTTGATAGTTACTTTTCTGGACTGTATAAATACACTAAATAGATAGTACAGATGCAGATGTCAAGCAGGTGAGAGATTTCACATATTGCACAAGAACTGTTTAAATAATACCTCAAATAAATAATTGAAGAACAAAATACCAGAAGCAAAGGAAAACAAGTCAAAACAGAAGTCAGAACAGTAGCAGCAATATTGTTATGCAAACCATCTGTACTTATGATAGCATTGAGACGTCACTCAAAAGTAAAATATGAAATTACAGAACTGAGTAGTTCAGGTTTGAAGGACTGCACAATAATGATAAATGAAACACTAGCCATTTCAGTCCTGCCTAAAGTGGATACACTACAACTAGGAGTTATTTCAAGACAGTTGGGATTTCCTTAAAGTTTTTCATCATGTCAATGGACAAACACAGGTGGTCAGAAGAATATCTTTTTTCATATCCAAATAAAAACAAATTCTTTTTTTTTCCTTCTTTGCTGCCTTTTGCTATCTCAGCAGCACATAATAATTTAAGAAATATGCTGTGATAATCCCAAAACAATTCCATTATGCCAAGCCTCATTCATACTGTGCACTGCACAAGCAATAAGGACAAATTTGACTACACAATATAATTTGTTGTTAATACAAGCAAGAGAAATTAGACTGACTGATTAGACATAACTGATTAGTGTTATGTCATTGTGGTTAGTCCTCATCCAGAGTGTCATCTCAAATATATTTGTAAATCACTGATTATAACAAGCAGATATGCCTTAAAAAATAATCTGTTCCAATTGCTCTTACAAATTTAAAGCAAATAAAAATATTATACAAGGAAAAAATAAACACAAAACCTATATAACATGCCTTTATGACTGAAAAATTTTAAGACACTGAAATTTGTATTTCACTGAGAAATGTCTCACACACAAACTCTTCAGATTGACTTTGTATATTGAAGGAGTGTATTGGTTTCTGTTGTTCCTGGTTCCTACACATTTTTTTAAAGAACTGTTATAAAATGAGTTTACGATTTTCTTTTTGAAATCCTCAACTTTTTCCCTTTCAAGAAGACAAAAAAAAGAAGGAAAAGCTAATTTTTAAAGGGAAACCATTAGTGTTTTTGATTGCTCTGCTTATATTAATTCTCCAAGAATATGTGATCTTGAGTGTATCTTACACAATAACACAAAATTTGTGAAGCAGAAAGGGGAAAAATCCTGGAAATGAAAAGGCAAATGATAAATGATGTGCAAGTTAGGAGTAGGTTCAGTCACCTTTTTCATGAGGAGTGTGAGTTCATTTCATTTGTCCAGATGATTCAGTTGCAGATTATTTGAAGAGGTATGAAACTACTGGATTGGAAACTTGCTGTTTCTTTTTCCAGCAGGAACACAGGTGTATTGGAAGTAAATAATGAACACATTTCCTAGAAATCTTTAATAAAACACATATCAATATGAAAGAAAATTAAAAAAAAAATAATTACAGTACAGAATTTAGATTCAGTCATACACACACTGCTATAAAACAGAAGTGGAATCTGAATATATAAAAGTTGAGATACTGAGTAAGGTAAGCTTTTTTAGCACTAACCCCCATGTTATTTTATGAAAGAAAATTGTCAACAACTAGAAGTGTTAATCTATTGGTGTTGACATCTGCCCCACCTAAGGTACTTTTCACATCTCAGCGACTGATTCTATGATGTTATGAATTAATCTGCAGTGTCAGTTGTCTATTCCTATTTTTCTCTATTATGATGACATTTCTCTTACCACAATGTCTATTTACTTCCTTATGAATTTCTGCTCATTCTTTTTTCAACAGGTGCTCAGCATTTTGCAATGTGTACTAGTGCTAAAACACATTTTTTGACACTGGGTGCTCAGTACTACAACTCAAAACAGATAATCAATATGTCACTGCTGAAAATACAGAATTTAGAAATCCACAAAGTTACTCTGAAATCTGGTCCCTCTAGCAAAAAGAAAAAAAAAGTGAAAAAACAAAATTAACAATAACAATAACAATAACAATAATAATAATAATAATAATAAAATCCCTTAGAGAACTATCTATCATATATTACACAAATTAACAGCAGCGTAGATGTTATATATATGTGACAGGGTTCTGAGGCCTGCCTATCCATATCCATCCCCTCCAGGGTTCCCTCCATCCTACCCACAACCCATGGACCCCATGTCATCCCCCCAAGGCCATCAGCTCCTTCCCCAGTGATGCTGCAGCAGGGCTGATCTCCAGCTCTCACAGCCTTGCCCTGCCAGACCCACCAAGCTGGGCCCACTCAGCGGACCCATGTCCCAGAATGGCCTCAGCCTGTCCCTCTCCTCAAGGAGAAGCCTGATCCCTGGGGCTGCCCCAATGGCCCTTGACAACCCTGCTGCTGGTTAGTTCGATGGGATAGGCCTTGGATACCTTGCCTGTTCCAACCGGAACCACTCCTGCTCTTCACCCCTATGGGCCCCAGGGCACCTCCAGACCACAAAGCACAATGACAGTCAACTCCTACCATGACCAGACCTGAGCATGGAGCATCATGGAGCCTGACTCACAGCTGTTGAGAGCCTTGCCCCTCTAACACATCCTGAGGGACTAGCCTGATACTGGCCTCTGAGTGCTTCCCCACACCAGTGGTGGCTCCTTGGGCAACCTCAGTGAGCCCATCTGACCTCCTGAAGTCCTGATGAGCAACTTGATACCACTGTCCCCAGTTCCAGTACCAAGTGGCCCCTGCTGTGTCCTTTTCCTAGTTTGTTCTCCCGGCCCTGGCTTCCTGTTCCCTGGGAGGGTCCTGTGACAACCCACAGCAGTTAAATCTCCCTTCTGAGCCAAATCTGTGTGCCCTGACAACATGGTCAGATTCTTGCGTGTCTCAGCCTTCAAACAGCATAAGATGGATCAGACCTTTCTAGGACTTTCTGCATTTACGCACACTAAAAAATTTAACCGTGGTGGTAACTGGCCCCATCCATATTATTTGAGTCCTTAGATTCAAATTAAGGTTGCACAATGCACATGCCATGTTGTTAGTGGTCTCTGACTCACGTTCACTGACAAACCCTGTGTTGGGGATGAGTGAGGTTGGGCAGGGCAGAGAACCAGAAACCGAGTCTGAGGGAGGCTGGCAGGGCAAGAATGCACTGAGGGGCACAGTCCCCATATTACCCAACCAGGAGAGCAGGTCCAGGATGATGATAGCAACACGTGCCAGTCAGAAACCTGGCAATGGCCCAGCAAGTCCATGGTGACCAGGCAAGTCCAGCTTCGTGCTGGGAAGTCAAGTCTGGTGTCAACAAGCCAAGTGACCTTGCGTAGCATGCTGACTTGGGTGTTGACTGTTTGAGTTCCCGAGCAGAGAGGAAAAACCCTTCTCACTTTGCTCTTTCTCAGTAGTCCGACTCAGAGGACCCAGCTGCACCACATCAGTACTGAGCTGGGACACCAGCAGCTGAACCTGTGGAATAGAGAGAGAGTGTGCTCAGGGCCATGACACATTGCTTGGAATTTGCTTTATAAGAACTGAACAGCAGAGAGAGCCATGCTCCAATGTCAGGGACATCCCTTTGCATCATTCAATATGTTAGTACAGACAGACATTTTAATTCTATGGATCACCTCATCTCAAGCTGTGTCACAGAAGAAAGATATTTAATCCTCCTACACTAGTGAAGACAAATAAAATTATCAAATTTTCTTCCTATTTGCAGTAAAATCCATGTAGTCACAGTAGGCGTCCTACAATGTGGCTATAGAGGAAACTCCCAGGAAGTGACATAGATGCCACTTATTCAGCCAATAAAGATGCGTAATCAATCAGCTTCATCTTTCTATATCTTTGTAGCTCTATTTATAGCTTTTCCTTTATTTGTAGCAGCTTGGTTACTTTATAATTTTATTCTTGTTCTACAGATAGGTTCCTGCTTTTATGTGAAAACTGAATTATAAATTATGATTGTAATTGAGCTGGGTGATACGATTCATGGGTGACTCTCACTAAATGGAAGTCAGCTAATATACCAGCTCAGACATAAATTGTCAATTTATTGTGCCAAATTTTTCCCATAAAGAATTTCTTCTAGTTTCCTCTTACACGTTCTATGTGTTTTTGTCCATGCAAGGGTTCCTCACTCTCATCCATGAGGCTCTGAAAAGAAAGAACTCTAAGGTTTTTATTGTGGAGATTTTAACATAACATACATTGTTCAAAAATCTAGTCTTTAAATCCAGGAATATTTCAATTACTTTATTTAGGTCTAAAAGTAAAAATAAAAATGTTCTGATGACTGATTTGTCTAACTAGATATTCACAAAGAACAAAAGTTCACTACTGTTTTAATGTAGAAAACAAGATATGTTTTGCAGTCATTCAAGCCAGGAAGTTGATGAAGAGGCAGAATTTGTAGTCACACATCCATGGGCAAGATAAATAATTGCCCTGTGTTTGTATTGAACTCTCTCTAGATTTTATTAGTACTCAGCTCCAGGAACAAGACATTTTTCTGCCTTTGGCAAAGTCAGCATTATGGAAAAGAAGTGCTTATAGTACTGTTCTGTAAGTTCTCATATAACTGAGCAACATAGGTCAGACTTTATATCACATAACATTTTGACTTAATAAAGAAGAAAAAAATATTATCATGGAATACATTTTGTTAGGCAGCATTTGTACAATGAAGATGAAATTATCCTTACCACTTTAATGAAGTGAACGTGAAGGCAAGATGTACCAATGGGTCAACATTCAGTGAAATACAGGGACTGTTCTCTCTAAAATAGCTAAGGAATAGAAGTTCGATGTGACAACGTGAGGTCCATGCTTTATTAAACTTGAATGTATTTATAAGAAAAAAAGCTTAAAATATATGTTTGTCTAGAAAAAGGAAAACTTAGACATAGACAGGACAAAAAAAATTTTAAGAGAAAAATGTTAGCACAAAGGGGTAAACCTTCCCCTTTCCTTAGAACGGAAAAATGAGTGATTGAACTGATGCACAGAACTGCTAATGTAGATAGTAGATGAGAAATAAATAAATAAATAAATAAATTACACATATGATTAAATCGCTTGTGGTGGTTTGGGTGGATTCAACCCTTTTGCTTGCAGCTTGCAGCCTAACACAGCCTGCTCTATCACCCTCCCACCTCCCTCGCCCAGGGAGTAGGGGAGAGAATTAGAAAGAAGGGCAAGGAGACTCACGGGTTGAGATAAAAAACTATTTACTAATTAAAATGAAATGATAATGATAACAACAGTGATAACAGAATTATACAAATGAGTGATGCACAGTGCTCACCGCCCGCTGACTGATGCCCGGCCTGTGCCAGCTAACGATCCTGGCGGAAAGACAGTCCCAAAACCGAACCCTGGAAGAGTGAGCCCGAGCGATCCCCCAGAGAGGTACCCCCGGGAGAGAAGTGCCCTGTCTTCCGGTCAGCCCTGGTTAATATACTGGCATGACGTGATATGATATGGAATATTTCATTGGCACATCCAAATGCCAGTTCTGGGCTTTGCTATTCACTACACTTCTCCCTCCCTGTCCTAACGCAGCTGTGAAGCAGCCAAACACGGTGGCCTTGAGCTCCAGCAGCAACTCACAACACCAGCACTGTTATCAACGTTCTTCTCATAATAAGTCTGAACTGAAACACTATAAATAAAATACTAAAAAGAAAATTAACTCTATCTTACCAAAACCAGGACATCACTGAAAAAGATTGTTGAGAGTTTTGGATGTTGTAAAGGTAGCAATAAAAAATATTTTAAGAAATTGATAGAAAAATATCTGCAGGAAAACTTTTGCTTACTTGAACCTAATTGATTCTACCTTCAATGGGACTAAATAATATCGTAAAGTGCCTTCCAATTCTGTATTTAATAATAATCCTATCACAAATGGGGAGGATGCTGTTTGGGGTTTTCTGGTTTGGTTTTGTTTTTTTTCAGAGCATGTTCAAGAAATATATTTGGGTTTCATTTTGTGGGTTTTGATTGTTTGTTTCTGTTGGGTTTTTTTTGTTTCTTTGTTTGTAAAAGCTGTCTTTACTCCTTGTTCTACTCTATAAAGATATTTTCTTCCCATGTCAATATCAGAACTTTGACTTAGTTGATCTAAACATAACATCTTTCAACTGTTTCCTTAGGATTGCTTGAATATCTGTTTGAGTCATAAAATGTTTGATAGGCCTGTGCATTTAGGGTTTTTTTGGGAGGAGTTGTATGTGGGATTAACATGTTTAAGATCTTAAGTTACTGTTCATAGTTTTCACTATATAGAATCTCTACAAAATGCCTCTAAACTGTCATCTGCATCAATCTCCTGTCACAGTCCATGTTTATTTAAGTAGAAGAATGAATGGGAAAATTGATTCCACTATGTATGACTTAGTAAGGACTCAACTAAGGAAAAATTGCTTATTGTTCCTCTAGTCTATAAGTAGGAATGAAGACAGAGTTTCTACTCCTCATATTGTTTATGTATTTTTGCATTTGATAATGTCTGGGAAAAACAAAACAAACAAACAAACAAACAAACCCCCCCCAAAAACAAAAAAACAAAACCAAAACCAACCAACACCCCCCACCCCCCCAACCTAGTTCTGTAGTTGAGCACAGAAACATTGTTATTTTTTTTTGCCTAGGTAAATAAAATAACTTTTCTCTCCATAATCAGTTTCTTTCCTTCCAAGCAAAGACTACTCAACAGAGTTGCTGTTCAATACTGTTAAGTAACACCAACTTCATCAAAAGCAGTAATATGTTTGGAGTTCATTCCTGACACAGGGAGAATTGAGTATTGCCATTCCCACGGGCAATGTTCAAATACAGTAGTCTATGCATCATCATTAATTTTTGCCCACTAACAAAGTTATGTAGTTATATTAATTTGAGTGTAAATTTCCATCCAAGGTTTTAACCTCACAAAAAGTTAATGTCAGAAATACACATTGCTCTATATCTTCTTTACTAGAAATAGTTTCATTTTCCTTAATAGATAGATCATAGGCCACAACCAAAGGCATGCATAAGAATAGCTAAGACTAGCTATAGCTCTACTACAGCCTGGCAACTCTTTATTGTTGTGTCATCCACGTAAAAAAATATAACCTCAAATGAAAATAAAAATCCCTGTTCCATGCAGTGGCCACACCTATAAAATTAAATTAGTGTGAAAAGACAGTGCTAAAGGTAGAATGTTAGTTTTTCCTTTCTTTTTGATTCCAAAAGTGATATATCAGAACAAGGCGGTATGATTTTGCTGAAGAAAATAGATGATAAAAAGTTCTAGTTTAAGTGCCTATGAAAGTTTCACCAGTGCAATCACAGAAAATACAACCAAGATATTGTCAGAAGCTTATTATTTACTTAAAAAACCCCATAAAATGGAACAGTTATTTCATTAAGTTTAACCTCAAATCTGTCTGTGCAATAACTTAAAATCCTAAAGGAAAGTACATAGTCTGCAAAACTAAAAAGGTGTATTTTAACTGGAATGTGCATTTAAAAGTAGTTTGATTGTTTTTTTTTTTTTTATTTGAGAACACGATCAGAGCTGTTCCACTTCACTGAAATAATTCAATATGCACCCAACAATAGAAATAATATTTCCTAATACAAATAACCTTTGCAATGCAAATCTACACAATCTCATAAAATATTAAATTGTATTATTCAAAGCTGTGCAAGATAAGTGATATTCAAGTTTAAGCCTTGTTCGACACCATATTTATTTTTTAAAGCAAATTTGTCTAACTTTCTGAATCTGAAAGAGTTTTCTTGCGTGATACACTTGTTTTTTTTGCTGGAGGTAGTCCATGTCCTAATTTGCCTATATGTCCTAAAAAAATTTGGTGGTAACTGTATCAAAATAAAGCATGGACCCAAATGCCTGCCTTTTTACCTGTTATGCTACTGCTATTGGTCTATTAGGAACTGGTTGAGAGAGTAACAATATTAGCAGGTCCCTATTAAAAAAAAAAAAAAAAAGTCTATGTGGTAAGGAGTGTGTATATGATAAGACAGACATATTTAAGTCTTTTAAAAGTTTTGAAAGAAATCGTTGGAGATCACTTAGCAAGAGTTACAAACATCCTTAATATTGAACAGATAAGGCTATCCAAACCATTTAATGCCACCTCCAGAGATAAGCCTGAAAAAGCTTGATTGAGTTCAGAATATTTTAGCTTTTATGTTGACAAACTAATGCTACCAGAACTGTAAAAATGAAGCTTAGCTGACAAAGTTGGCAACAACAGGATTTTTCACAGCAAATGAAGCATTACCTGCTTGCTATAACTAAAAGAATAAGGAACAAATGAGATATAAAGTAAATCTGGAGCAGACAAAAATTGAAAAGAACATGTAAATCACACAGTCTGTTCATTCTCACTTGTTTTCAGCAAGACTTTCTATATTAGTTTCCCCTGACTTTCTTTTGTTTGCGTCAACCTTGAATGAAAACATGACAATACCAATACTGGAACAAAAAACAGCATATGGAAATTGGCCTAAGCCTCTCAAGCATTAGCTTTTTTTTTTTTTTTATTACCATAAGTTGTGCTAGGATGTCTAAGATTGTTTTTCATTTTTCTTCTGCCTGAGTCAATAACTAACTATTCTCAGAAAGAGCATCCACCAGTGGCATAAAACCAAAACATTATTTTTGTGTACTATGCAGTTCTCTTCCCTCCATAGCTGACATTTCAGCATCCAAAACACTGCATCAATGAGCTGAAGGGATTTTTCTTTTTTTTTTTAACACATAAACTCACTTTAAGTCAGATATATGATAAATTTTGTCTTATAGCCTTTCTTGGGTAGAAAAATAATATATATATATATTTTTTTTTTTTTTTTTTTCCAGTAGTCCCTTGCATCATGACAAGAAAATTTGATAAATGTTTTACAAAAGTGGAGAAAAAATGTTTTTCATAATTTTTTCTATCAGCATATTTTCCATATGTGTGCACAGTGTGCCTCAGGAATTGATTCTATGACTAGGCCGTGAAGACATTTAGGAATCCAGTAAACATGTGAAAGAACATCTGCCTCCCTATCTGCCTTTTTATGTAATTTCAAAAATGTAACAATTTGTGATGAATTTCAAGTATAATTACAGTGAAGTGACAGAGAATTTTTAGTTTCTTTCCAAGACAGAAAAAATACAAATAACACCTTGTAGCTGTTTAGCTATTTATAGAAATTAAATGTCAAGTACCATTATTTTAAATACATCTCTGTCATCTGCTCCAGTCCCAGAATTCAAAATGGAAAGATTCTGTAGTTATGATACATGAGTCTAAGATAAAATATGTCTATAAGCAAAACATTCCAGTCCAGCCTAGTCTAAAAATAATGTTCTTATTAATCATATGCCTCATGTTTGCACCACAGATAGGAGCATTGTTATACCTTTCAAATGTCAACAGTATCTTTATTAAAATTAAAATTTAATGCACAACTCTATTATAAGGTGGACAAATAACTTTTATACAAGGTTATGGAAAAATTGCTAGTGAGAATGAATCTCCAATGTTATGGAATTGAAAAATGGAAGTTTATTTGCAGCAAGAGGTTACATTTAAATAGAGAAAGATTTCAGAAATTGAAGTTTACTTATTTATTTTTTTAATGGCAGTTTATACAAGAAATTCATTACATCATTAACATATTTTATCTCAGAATTGGTCACCTCATACAGCTAATAGCACATGTATGTTCTGAGCTAGAGATGCAAAGACCGCTTCTACAATGGCATCATGAGCCACAGGAAATTTGCTGCTTTCCTTGAAGCCTCAATGCTTACATCTACTCTGATAGCATAAGACCCATTTTTCATTACGAAATAAACATTTCTTGTTTTCTCAGGTGTGGGGAAAAGCTTTAGAAATTGACTTGCCTAGATCCATAAGCTCCCTCCCAAAAGAGGAAATGCATATGAAAAACATTCAAAATCTGTACTACAAATGCTTTATCATTGGATTGCAAAGAGGTTCACGTATATGACACAGAAACAGTAACATAACATTTTAAATAAGATACAGCCAAAAGAAGATAGCTGCTAAACACATAAAAAAGGAACTTTATTCTCCAGAATCTGAAAAAAAAAGGGTAGATTGATCTTTTTTGATAAAATCTAAGGTTTATTTGTTGAAGTTACATAATCTGACATTTACAGTGATGTCTGTAAGAAGAAAAATACTGGAAGAAAAGTAGAAATAAATTGTGATATATAGTTTACATATACATAGTTTTAACTTTTGTTTCAACTTACAGTGTTAGGCTATAAACTCTCCCCCTAAAACTTCATATTATTTATTCTCATGAGATTAATTCTTTTTACTGGCACTGTAATTTCCATAGTCTGTATTGGGGTTTTCCTGTTTGGTTTCACTTGTTTTATTTTTTTAATTTTTTTTAATTATTATTATTTCCAAACTGCTTTAACATGAGAAAAACTGATCTCCACAGATCTGAACAGAAAACCTATGAAATAGTTTCCATAGATAAATATACCTGTATGTGTATATGTGTATGTTTTTAAAACACAACTTCACTGTAATTTCCTAAGAACAAATTTGTTATTCTGAATGTTTTTAAGTCACTTATTTTGCTCTTAAATTCCATTGCACTTTTCACATACACAGATACTACTGACAAGCGTTAAAACTTCTTATGATTGCATCACCTTTTTTATCCACAATTTTCTTATTCTTAGTGCTGAAGAACAACTTAGCATCATATTCATATCACAGTCTGTTTATACCATCTGAAAGCCGTAATTCTTGAAATATGCCTCACCATATAGTGGTGTGATGCAGGGTCTTGGCATTGGGCTTATTTCTTTCATACAGTAATAGTTTATGAACAGTGGCTTACTTCTCTGTGACAAAATGAAGTGTTTATGCGAAAATGCTATTTATTATTATATGTACTATACTCACTGTGCTCCCTTCCTCCTTCTTTATCCTTTGTGTGAGATCTGAAACCCCTATTTCAATGCTCCTCTCAGTGTGAAGAACTCACCTCCATTGTCTCCCTGAAAAGGCTCCAGCTGTGTTTTCAAAGAAAATGGCTGCAGCTGTATTTCACTGGGAAGTCAATCTTTCTGAATTTTAAATATTTCAGCTGTGAGAACACCTACAAGTCCTCTAGTTATAGTGTCAGAAAAACACTAGTTAGTGATTACTGAGAAGGTAATCCTTAGAACACTCACATTTGGGTAGTTCTTAATATGCAAGTACTCAGGAACTTTGAAGCTGAACATGAAAGCAACCACCAAATTACTGACAGGGTTAAGCAACAGTATAGCAAGTTTTTCCCTTTTTTCTCCTCTGAGATTTTGGATCCGCACACTAAAATACCCAGGAGGTTAATGTTAAGTGCTTAAATCCCTTGGTCGATCTAGTACACAAAAATCACAGAAAAAAACAAACCTAATGTTTCAGTGGCACCTTTACCGTTGTTATTACTGTGATCCTTCACTTGACTAGCATATTCAGTTAGGAAAGAGTCTGGTGCTTTCCATATTACATTCTCTTCCTATATAAGGATTCTATAGCAAATAATAATAATAATAATGATAATAAAATCTATTTTATTCATCACCTCGGTTATTTTAGAAAGCTTTACAGGGGCATGTAATAAACTGCGTATGAACACGGCTCCCTCTAGAGACTGCCTTTAGAGGCTTGAAACCTCTATATAATATACATTTCATGCAGTAAGTTTAAAATCCACAGAGCAAGTAGGCTTTCTGAAGTTTCTTCTACTTTGCAAAACAAGGATTTCTTTCCAATTTTTTTTTAATATATTTTTTTTTTATTTTAATCTGCTTGGCCCAAACTCTTTATCTAAGTCCAAAATTTCAGTCCACTGTTAGGGGACTCCTGGCAGTTGGTACCGTGATTTAAAGTGCTTCAAAAGGATATTTAACAAGTTCATTGGCAGGATAATTATATTTGCTACACAGTGTACGCGGTCCCATTTATTTAAAAATTTAGAAATACAAAAAATGTCAAAGGTCAAAAACCAACAAAGAGATGGCTGAGGAAAGTCAGGAACTAATAGATGTCTCCTGGAATAAGTCATTAGTTTATATAGTTTCACATTAAAAAACAAAATAAACAAACAAAAAACCACAACCCCCCCCCCGCCAAAACAAAAACCACAAAAAAACAAAACAAACCAAAGCCCCCCAAAAATCCCAAACATTCAGCAAGCTAGAGAGAATATAATTTTTAATTTGATGCTTAAAGCATCGTACACAGTTAGCAACAGTCACTCGAGGAAAGGTTTGTCTCATTCATCAGCATCCTTACTGTAGACACACACATTTGAGGGGTAGCCTAGGTTTCCTTTATACTCATTCCAGGGAAATGGTCAGCGTAGCAAGAATGGGCCTCTGACATAATTTAGATGTCTTCTTTACAACAGGAGAAATCACTTAAGTTTTCCTATGGGAAAAAAAAAAAAAAAAAGTGTTTAGGAAGTGTTTGGGTTTCATTTTTATATTTTAATATTATGTTAATAAAATTATTAGATTGGCATTATAAGTTTCATCAACTTCACAACAGTCTGACAGTTCCATTAAGTTTCTGCCTTGGCATTACACTAAGACAAAAGGCTGTATTTTCCTCTGTATCTCTTGTTTCAGAAAGATCTTAGAGCATGCTGTGGACATTTCTTATTCTGATTCTTGTTTAAAGTGCTATTACACACAATATCTTTTTTAAAATTCATAGTCTGTGTTGGACCCACTATGGGCCCCAAACTTCACAGATATTTTCTAATCTTTGTATTTAGTAAAGGAAGCCCAAAACAATGCCAATTTTTCAACTTTGATTTTTTTTTTTTTTTTTTTTTACATTATCAATCAAATTTTCCATGAACTTGTACAAAATTTGACTGTATATTTGTAAGTATTTTATCATTTTTTATAAGCACATTTCAGGTAGCTGTTATGCAACTCAATACTACAATAATGAGTCTTAACTTTCTAATCAATATTATCCCTTAGTTTCTGAATTTTAAAAATCATTCCAAGTCTTTCCAAAGTCTTTGGTGTAGAAGTATTAACTCAGCAGCTGCAAACCATAAATTACATGATTACACTACATGCTGTCTCCAGGCAGAACAGAGAATTTGCTGTGACATCTGTATACTAGTATCACTCATATACTGTTCATTTATTTTGCTCTTGTATTCGTCAATGCCTCTAAATCTATTCCTATTATACTGTTTTTAGGTTGTCTGTTACCATAGTGATGTGTGCTTAGCTGTCTCTTTTTCCATCAGTTAGTACTCATTTAGTAATATAGCTACCAAAAAATTTTCTACTTAAAGTTCTACCAATTTTTCTCTGCATTATATAAAAGCAGAGAATGCAGGATGGCACATAGCTTAAAATTGCTGATCTTTGGCTTCCCTATTCCCTGGGTCATTTGTCTGAGTTTTCTCTGGGCAATTGGGTTACTTGAAGCACTAGCCTTTATACCGAAGATGCTGCCAAGTCCTCCTTGTAGCGCTGTTAGTTCCAGAAATTCTTTATATCTGCAGCTCTTTGTGCATAAGTGAAATCTTAATACCTATCAGATTATTTTGTATCCATGACAGATGCAGAAAATACAGGAAAAAGCAACTGGTACAATACTATTACATAGCACTATTCACTGGGCCAAATTCAGTTCTACCAAAAGTAACACAAACTCTACCCAAGACTGTAGATTTTCATGAAGTCTTCGTTCCTCTTTATAGTTGTAGCTAGATAAATCCTCACATGAAGATACAATTACCCCTCCAAGAGATTAAGATTTTCTGTAAGTTTGAGTAATGAAGAACCCAGTTCATTTTAGACTAATAGAGAACAATTTTTAAAAGTTAAACATGTATTAAGGGTAAAAAATACACAGGAGGAAAAACTCTAATATATAGGATTTTTTCAAACAAAAAATTTGCAAAATAGTAAAAATGAAAGCTGATAACCTCAATGATAATCTTCTGTGTATTCTAGTATTATTATAGAACCTGATTTATTTAAGCATGATACATATTTTGTGACATGCAAGTATTTTATAGATTCAGAGATTATTAATCACTATTAGCAGGCTAATTCATAATTAATAACTTGGAAAATAGGATGGAAACTACAGAATCATAATTATCTGAGATTCATAACCAAACCTAAGCAAAACCAGACAGCCATATGAACTCAGTCCATGACTGATACAAGATAATACTATTTTCTTTGTAGAAAAGTAGCTCACAACAAACTAAAATATACTTGCAAATTGTAAAGTCTTGGCTCTGGTAAAGGTGTTAATATTTGAAATGATACTGCATATGCAGAGGAAGCGTAGTACTTTCTTTGGCAAGCTGGATCTAGGTTTTTTTAACCAGATGCTCGTAAATTCTTTTCTAAATTTAATCTTAGAGAAAAGAAGGGAAAGTTAAATTTATCTTACAACTGTAATTGTAACTTTCCACGCAAGCTTACCCAAAATAGCACAAATGTAGATTCCTTGATTAGAAGCAACAGTGAAAATAAAGGAACATGTTCAACAAGGAGAAGATTGGGAGAATTAGCTGATAAAATATAGTAATAAAAACCAATATAATAGGTACCTAAATAAACTTCTCAGTCTATGGAATGACAGTAAGGATGCTTCCTTCCTGCTTCTTATCAAGTGTGACGTTAATGTTACGGAATACTTCTGTTGGCCAGCTTGGGTCATCTGCCCTAGTTTTCACTTCTAGCTTTAACACCTGGCTAACTCCCTTGATCACTATGGAAATCCACACACTATGGCTGGCCACAAACTAAAACAAAGTGTCTATCAACTTTATTCTCACCAAATCAGGTGTTGCAGTCTCCTTAAAAATGCAGCTGTTTCATCAGATAACTAATTCTATGATTCTATCCCAACAAAACCAGGACACACTCTCTGTCATAACATTCTTATAGACAGATTGATGAAGTTCAGACTAAATAACTGGGCAGTGAGGTGGCAGACGACAGTCACCAACAGTGTGTGTCGGAGGTTGATACTAGGGACACCACTGTCAAAAATCTTCATTAATTACCTGGATGACTGCACAGGGTGCAGATCCTCAGCAAGTTTGCAGATTATATAAAAGTAGGAAGAGTTGCTATAAACTACATGGATGTGGGGACACACAGAGGAATCTGTGCAAAGCTGGAGAAAGGATCCAACAGGAAACTCATTAAGGAATAACTCCATGCAGGATGGCACATTGTGAGACAACTAGCTGGAAAGTAGCTTGACAGAAGAGGACATGAGGGTCCTGATGAAAACCAAGTTGACCATGTTGAACATGAGTCAACAATGTACGCTTGCAGCAAAGAAGGCCAACAGCCACCTGGGCTGTATTAGGAAGAATATAACCAGCCAATAAAGGCATGTAATCCTTCCTCTCTACTCAGACCTAGTGAGGCCACTTCTGGAGTGCTGTGTTCAGTTCTGGGCTTCTAATACAAGAGAGAGATGGAAATACTGGAGTGAGTCCAGTGAAGGACCGCATGAAGGGCTATGAAGATGGTTAGGGACTTGGAGCATCTATCATATAAGGAGAGGCTGAGAGAGAGGGGACTGTTCAGTCTAGAGAACAGAAGGCTCAGGGGGAACCTACCAATGTGTATAAATACCTGATGAGAAAGAGTAAGCAAGACAGAGTTAGACTCTTCTTGGTGACTTACAGTGACAAGACAAGAGGCAATGAGTACAAAATAAAATACAGAAATTTCTATTTAAATAAATAATTAAAAAAAATACTGTGGTGGTGGTCAAGTATTTGGACAGATTGGTCAGAGAGGTTTTGTGGTCTTAATCCTTGGAGAAATCCAAAACTTGACTGGACAAGTCCCTAAGCAACTGGCTCTAGTTGACCCTGCTGTGAGCAGGAGGTGCGGGCAGAATAAATGATCTCCAGAGGTCCTTCATCATCAACTTCCTACATCAATGAATCTGCTGATCTGCTATTCTGTGTTATATGTTCAGAGACCCAGAGAATTGTTTTGACTGGAAAGGAACTCTTGAGAGAGAGAGTTGGCTTCTCTGGACAACCTGTTCAAATACTTAAGCACTCTTACAGTAACTTTTTTAAAAAAATTATTTTATTTTGTTCAGATACAATTTCATGGTCAGTCAGTATCCACTAGTTGTTTCTTCATAAGTTCACATAACAGACTTGAAGTCTGCTTTATTAGGTACTTTTTTCAAGATGGACAATGAGGTTTTTAAACTATTTTCAAGCTGAGTGTACCAGACCCTGAGCAAGTGCTGTAATTGCTAGGATTATAATTGCACACATGCAGAAGTATCAGTTGCTTTGCACTGGATTTTACTAGAAAGAGATTATATGGTCCATTTTCCAAAGAGAAGATGGGACTGACTGTAGGCATTTGCTCTTGTCTATGATTTGAAATTATGCATCGGTGTCTCTTTGAGGCTGAGAGATAATTAATCCATCCCAGAACACATTTTATATTGGGCTCACAATCATAAGGGAATTGTCTAAGTCGAACCTAGAAAAAATGTCAATGTCTAATTCCAAGGAGGCTTTTCACACAGCATTGGGCTACGTGAATCCACCTAAGAGCAAACAAAACTCAAAGCTTTACTTCAATAGGTTGTTTTTGTGTTCAGGGAGTTGACTGTTTTGAACCATGTCCGAGATATCTTTTACCATACCTTGTATGGCTAAAGATATAGATTCTGCTCTGGGCACCAGGAATGAGATTGACTAGGTCTCATTTTATATAATTGTAACATTAAACATCCACAACTGGACCATTCCCTTTAGGTTTCTTTTGCAGCAATTGAAAGACAAATATTTCTTCAGAAATCACACATTGCATCCATAGATAAAGGGAGATTTGAGTGACTATCTCAGAGGATATCTGCATTGTGGATTCCTAGAAAGAAGTGAGAAGGAAGTTTAAAAATTAATGGGTTTGGTGTTTATAATGAGAAAAATTGTACAAATGTGTAGATATTATCTGTTTGGTTTTTTTTTTCCTCTAGCAGAAAACTGTAAATATTTCTCATTTCAAAAATTTTAGATGAACGTTTAGACAGAGAAACACAGCCGACAGAAAGGCACGTTATTATTTACCGTGGTGATTTTTCATGCCATGTTTACTACATTTAAAAAAGTGGAAAAGCAAAATGTGGTGATTTGACCCACAGTGGGACCATGCCGTCCTGCACTCACCCCCCCACACTCGGTGGGATGGGGTGGGATGGGATGGAAGTCACAACAAAGCGGGCACAGGATTAAAAATGAAGGACAGGGATGGCTCACTCACCAGTTACGGTCACGGGCAAAACAGACTCAAACTTGGGGAAGAAAAATCAATTTAATTTGTTGCCATTCATCTAACGACATAACAATCACATCTTACAACACCTTCCCCCCACCCCTCCCTTCTTGCCAGGCTCAAATAACTTTGCTCCCAATTTCTCTACCTTCTCTCCCCTGCCACTACCCCTTGCCCCCACAGCAGCACAGGGGACAGGGAACGGGGGTTACAGTAAGTTCACCTCTGCTGTTCTTCCTGCCATGGAAGTCCAGGAACAAGATGTTCTAGAGCAAGCTTCCCATGGAGTTATGGACCTATTTGGGCTCAGGTCAAAGCTCTGGCATGGGGACATCCATGGGCTGCAGACTCACCCCCCACACTGGGGGTCCACCCCCGCTCTGGCAATGAGAAATTCTCAGGGTCTCAACTCCAGTGGCAACTGCCCTCAGGCCCAACTTCTCTGCTCCAACATGGAGTCCTCCACGACCTACACGTGGATCTCTGCTCCGCCACTGAAGCTCCATGGGCTGCAGGGGCCTCTTTTGTCTACTTCTTCCTCCATGCAGTTGAAGTGGGTGTCTGAGTTTCTCTGTCCTCCCCTTCCTCTTCCTTTCTCCTTAAATAAAGCTCTCTCTCTCTCTCTCTCTCTCTCTCTCTCTCTCCTTTGTTTAGGCCGATAGTTGTCTTTTGTTTAGGTAAGTGGCCTCTCCTCCAGGTTCACTACACCTTCTTTTCAGGACAGGCTTTCCCCTCACAAACATGGATTCATAGAGGTGTTTCTCTAGGGCTCATTGGTCCACTTGGGCTGGGGGTTAAGCCTTTGGAGCCAGGGTAACTCTCAAAGCTTATCACAAGGTGGCCCTTCCCCCATTACAAAAAAAAAACCCTCGTTCCCCAGCCCCTCCCCCCAACAAACCCAAGACAACAAAATTAATTTTTCATTATTTCAGAAGTTAGCATTTTGTCCCAGTTTACATTCAAGATGTACAAGGAGCAACAGAGATAGGATATTTGTAATTACCTTGTCACTAAGTCAGAATAATATTTTGTCAGACTCTTATTCAGTTCTCTTTTCAGTATCCCTTCATTGTCCTACAAAACTTATTTAAAAAAAAAAAAAATCACCTTGCTTCATGAAGTGTCATCTCTGATGCTATCGGTCACTGTATTGTGTTAAGCAAGTTGATTTTATGAGCTGAAGAAAACTCATGGCTCATAAACTCAGCAGAGGTGAGTGAGTTATGATGGTCTTTCAGAAACACTAATGAAATTTCTAAAACATCAGTATGGTACATTAGTCTTCCTAACATTTAACTTTATTACGCACACAGATCGATGAGAAACTGTCTTGTATGCCAATTGTTTAACTTCTTTAAATGATATCAATTTTTAAACTCTTTTTTCCTCTGTTGCTAAGAAGAACCTTTAATGGTCAAATTTCAAACTTTGGATGAATCTGAGAATTTTGTAGATGTACATTGGAGCTAAGCCTAATCTGTCAATTTTAAGAAGTGTGAATGTGAAGACATTTGTTCACTAATGCTAGTCCTAACATTATCTCCACATACTGTTTATCTACAGCTCTTAACTTCCATTAAATTTAGAAGTGCTCATGTGTTCCAGAATCAGTTTTGGAACTGTCTACGCATGTTTTCCATTTCTACTTTTGTGAAAGTAGAATGTGATGTCATGATACATATTGCCAAGGTACTGACATTTCTGTGATCAAAAAGTAACAAAAAAGTTTTCAGAGATAGAAGAATGATGATTTTTTGAGTGAAATTTGAAGTGAATCTGCAGTAAAATGCTCAAGAAATCCATGACATTATAAATAAAATAAACTGCACTTTTATTATGAAAATATCAAATGACAACTTGAAATAGGAATAATCTTTGTCATGGAAATGTATTGATGTGGATACTTTTTGACTGCATCAAAAAGAATGATTAGGAAACAGTATAATGCTTTGCATTTGAATTTGGATAAATTGGTTAAAAAGTAAAGTCATTCTGCCCACCAGTTAGCAAATCAGTTGCTCAATAATGAAGAAATGTTCTCTCTTTATACTAGGTATAAACAATAGACCACACTGTTCTGCAATTTGTAGTACAAAGTACTTCTCAGTTTGATTTTTATGCACCTTTCTCCTCTTCCTTGCTTTGCTCTTTTTGGTTATTTATTCTGAGTAGAATAAAACAAACAACAACAACAAGAACCCAGAGAAGAAAGAGAAAAAACAGCTGTTTCTTGTGGGTATAAATGAAGGGCATGTCAAAATTCTCTGCTTCAGATATCTATATCTTCTGATTTAAATTTATTTCAGTTGTTTTTAAATGATGAATATGAAATACTTCAGTAAAATTCTGGAATGATACAAGATCAATAGATTAAAAACAACCAAGTGACGAAACTGGAAAAATAGTCAGTGGTGGGAAATCATTGTTTAAGGATGCTTTTTCCAAAAAAGTTGTGGAACAGCCAGTATTGGACATTTTGTAGTAATTAAAAGAGTTCCACAGCAATTAATAGGGTCAATTCTATCAATGGATAAAAAAAGACTGACGAATCATAAATAGTGATAATAGTGATAACAGTAATAAAAGTAACAATAAAGAACAAGGAGAAACAGTTGAGTCAGAAAAAATGATGTGGATCAGTTTGCAATTTCAAAGTAAGAAATCACAGTCAAAGTATTACAAATCAAAGAAATATATTTAATAGAAACAAACAGACAAATTTGGTAAGTAATTATTCTAAAAGAGATTAAAAAGTGATTGCAATTTGCCACGAGTACCTATTGCAACATTGGCAGAAAAGAATACTGAAAGGCGTAAACAGGAGAATAATAAGAAAAAAAGGGGTGTTATTACCTCTACTTAGCACAGTAAGACAAATGTATGTTAGTTTACATATTTTTAAAAGATGAAAAATTGAAGAAGGTACAAAAAAGAGACATATTCAAGAGCTGAAAAAAAATGGCTTATGGTGGAAGATTTAGAACATAGTTTGTTTGGTTGATCCAAAAGATTAAGTGATTTGATTACAGCCATAAATACTTATACAGGGGCAAAATGCCCATTGCTAAAGGGCTGAAAAACGCCGATCAAGGACCTGGGAGCTGAAACCAGATAAATTCCAATTAGAATTCAGGCACATTTTTTTAACAGCAGGGCAATTAATCACTGAAACAAACTACCAAAGGATGAAGTAAATTTCTCTGTCTGTGGAAACTTTAAATAAAGAACAGTTGCCTTTCTGGGAGATATGCTTCAGCCAAAGATAATTTATTGTCTACAGAAATAAAAGTTATTGAGGTCAGAAGGGGTATAACTGAGCAAAGTTCCCAGTTTTGTAATTGAAAAAAGGTCAGGATTGATGATTTAATGATGCTGACTGACCTTAATCTGATTTTGTGTTGGATATCTTTAGCCATTTCTGTGCCTCTTGTAATTTGTTTACATGTGAAAATACTGGACGAGCAAACTCAACGTGGCATCTGAAAATATCACTATTTATTTTTCCTATTTTGCATTTGCAGAACAGGTGTATCACTGCTATGCAAATTTGTTGTTTTGAATGGAGTATTGAAGAAACAACAAAGCAGTGTTTTGGAATTGTTTACATGCATATATGTATTTAAATATATAAATATCTTAAATCTGTATTCATTTTAGCAGATTCAAATATGGTTCAAGTGTTTAAAAAAAAAAAAAAGACATAGAGTTCAAGTCATCATGAAGATACATATGGTTAACTTTAGCAAAAGTGGATAGCTTTTGAAGTCAGCCAGTGAAGTCAGTGGAACTAATCATAGTTAAGTGTATGTATAAATCTCTGAAGGATCAAAGTTTTAGTTTTATCTCTGTAATGATTCTACATTACTTTGAATACACAGGGGAAATAGGCATATAGAATATAACAATGAAATGTTTAGACCACCACTAATAAAAGAGAGTTCTCTTTAAAGAGGTGGAGGTTAGGTAGAATATAGGCCCAGGCATCAGACACCTCCCTGGGGACAGGGACAGCTGAGGTCAGGCTGCGATGTAGGGGACAGGCAGGGCAGGGTTGCAGGGGAGCTGGAGACTGGCCCTACTGCAGTGTTGCTGGGGCAGAGATTGATGGCTCAAGGGGGCCTGAAATGGAACCTTGGGCCATGGGCAGCATGGGGAAAGACTCAGGGGGTGTGCGCAGGGACAGTGGGGGCTGGTGGTGCCCGCAGGGTCCAAACACACATCACTTTCATATGTCTGTACTCTGGCCCCATGGACTCCTATTGAAAACCAGGGCAAAAAAAACCCTGTAAGTACGCCTGCCTTCTCCATGTCCCAGGGCAAAAAAAAACCTGTAAATATGCCTGCCTTCTCCATGTCCTTTGTTACTGGATCACCTAGGCCCCTGAGCAGCAGGTTTTTCTTAACCTTTTTTTCATTGTCAGCCTACTTAGATAAACCCTAGTTCTTGCCCTTTGCATTACTTGCTAATTTCAGCTCCATCTGAGTTCTGGCTTTCCTAACTCTGCAGACAGACATTTGGACAATGCTTTTTTATTCCTACTATCCCTGCTTCCATCTTTGGTGTACTTCATTTTTGTATTCAAGCTCAGCCAGGCAATCACTTTCCAGACCTTGCTGGCCTTCTGCCCACTTACCTGACTTTCTGCAAGGAACAGATTACTCTTGTGCTCTGAGAAGGTTGTTCCTGAAGATCAGGAACAACCCCCTCCAGAAGAGGGCCACGAGGATGATCCAAGGGCTGGAGCACCTCTCCTATGAGGACAGGCTGAGAGAGTTGGGGCTGTTCAGCCAGGAGAAAAGGAGGCTTCGGGGAGATCTTATAGAGGCCTTCCAGTACCTGAAGGGGGCTTACAAGAAAGCTGGGGAGGGACTTTCACAAGGGCAGTTAATGATAGAACAAGAGGAAATGGCTTTAAGCTGAAAGAAGGTAGATTTAGATTAGATATTAAGAAGAAATTATTCAGTGCGAGGGTGGTCAGACAATGGAACGGGTTGCCCAGAGAAGTTGTGGATGCTTCCTCCCTGGAAGTGTTTAAGGCCAGGTTGGATGAGGCTTTGAGCAACCTGATCTAGTGGAAGGTGCCCCTGCTCATGGCAGGGAGGTTGGAACTGGATGATCTTTAAGGTCCCTTCCAACCCTAACCATTCTATGATTCTATCAACCAGCTCTCTTGTTCCCTTTTGCATTTCAGGGCAGTTTCACATGAAATCTTGTCAAGCAGATCCCTCAACAAGCCAAAATCTGCTCTCTTGAAGGATATAGTTCTAATTCAGTTACTCTGCTATTGCTTACTCCTCTTGGGATCTTAAACTCTACCATCTCCAGTTTTCCAGCATCTACTGGATGCTGCCATTGCTAAGTCTGCCATTAACTTACACAGCTCTGTCCAGCTTTGGGTAAATCTACTAGTACACACCATCCCATTCGTTTGTTCATCATGTAAGTCAAGAAATTGCCTTTTACATTATTCAGAAATTGCCTGGGTTGCTTGCACCCAGACATGTTGCCTTAGCAGGATGTACTGGTTACTTTTCCCCATGAATACCAGGGCTGGCAGTTGTGAGGCTTCCTTTGCTGTGTAAACAAGGCTTTATAAGCAAACAGTATCCCACTGTTAAATATGAAATCTTGAAATTCAATTCACGTCAACAAAAAATGTTCAATTAAATGTTTGGTAAACACTTGCTTTTTCTAGAAGTGATATATCAGACCAAATAGCAAAAGTTGCTGAAAATTGTAGACTAATGAGATGTTTTATACATTGGACAATAGGTTTTCCAAAAATTGTTACAGTCTAATTAACAATTATTGTTTATCTATAAAGAATCTAAGGTTTTGTTATAAATGCAAATGATAACACACACCTTTGAAAACAGTCAATTAAAAAAATGTTTTTTAAGGAAAATACAAATTAGGAAAATAATATTGACAAGAAAATAATGAAGAACTCTGTGAAGACTTGCCATAACATGAAAATGTATTTGACACTCCTGCTCTGAGGTATATATTTTTTGAGAAAAGTAAACAAACCATGAGACGTTTTAAACACACCATCCAATAATTTAAAAATCCTTGAAAAAACTTTACTTGCTTTTGTGTTCTGAAAATTATGGTGTTGATTTTTTTTTTTTTTTTTTTTTTTTATTGTGAATGTTGTACAGTGATGATAGTTCTTACAGGACTTACCTAATTTATGTTTATTTCTTCTGGACTTGCTCTATGACATCTATTCATTTTATTCATTTACTAAACTAGCATTTATGGCAATGTGAGAGCTACATTTTTAAAGAGAAACTTGGATTTGGAAGTTTTTCACATATATGGGCCAATCTTGCAGTAAAAATATCTTATGAAATCCATAGAGATTTCACTTGTGATTCACGTGGCAGGTATTATCTTTCCAGAACCATACAAAGGTACAAAGGAAGGTAAAGGTAGTATGACAGACAAAATTACCCTTGAAGGGGAGAGAAAGAACAGAGGTAGCACCTTCCTTCGCAGTAGTCTCAGGGCTGGTTTAAAGATAGAGGATTTATCCTTTACCTTTCAAATGTCATTTAGTAGATGTCATTGAAGTGGTTTAAGAAATAAAATATTTAATCATTCTATTGGCAAAGAAATGCATCAGACTTCTTTGATATTCAAATTGTTATAAGACATTTCTAGAAACAGAAGCGTGGCACAAAGTATGTCAACTGCATTTTGAGGTCATTCCTATTAATTAAATATATTTTTGAAAACTGAAAAATGCATACTGAAGTCTTCAGGTATTTCTAAACCAGTCCATCCAGTTTTTAATTTAAAGGCATGAGTGCTTAATACATATCAATAACTTTTTAAGTAAAATTGTAGCTTAAATGCTGAACATTATGACAGTTCTCTCTATTGGAAAATGGATTCCAAATAGCTAATCTGCTTAAATGGATGCTTTGTAGAAACATCTTTGTAAAAACATGTTTGGAAAATTAATAAGACTATTTTGAATAATACTTTTGACCTCTAGTTCTAAAAGGAATATGGCAACAGAATGCACACTTATCTTCAGTCCTCACATCTGGTTTCAAACTATCACTCCATTCATTTGGCAGAAAACTAGTTTTCGTATTAAAAGATGATACACGTGTGTGTGCATTCACACAGACACAGGTATTTTCTCAGGTGGAATGAAGGTTGTTTGTAATTATTTTTTCCATATCTTACAAAGCACATTACATACCTTTATTTATAGAAGAATTCTGCATATGTCTTTTAAAATTAAGATTAACTCAAAATTTTTGTTCAATAAACTATTGGTTTGCATAACAAATTATGACAGTTACGTTGATGTTGGCAAATGCTTCCACAGCTGTTAAGAAATTCAGTTGAATATTGGAGTTATTAGAGATAAAATGTTCAAACACAGAAATAACTCAATTTAAAATCTATGGAGGCTGGATGAAAAGGTAATTGGTATTATTTGTACTACAGGATTGCTACAGTTTTAACACTACTTCACCATTACAGTAACTTAAGTATAGTACAACTCCATTTCTACATCAAATACTCTAAAGTGTACAAGAGAAGACTGTTACTATAGTTGTCAGAAGGTGGCATGGGAAGAATATAAGACTTAAATGAAATATGTTCACAAGATATTTGAAGAATATAGATTTTATGTGCTTGGTTCACCTATGACTATTTTTCTGGTTTTGACTAATATATGAATGATTAATAGATTGATTCTTACACTTTCCTTGTTAACTCAGAAGATAAGCATGTGATGATACAATTCAGACCAATAAAAACTCATAATAAGATATTTTACAAAGATAAATATTTTTTTTTCTAAATACAGAATGAAAAAAATATTTTATCTAGAAGTAGCTTACTGAAACAATTAAATTTCTGAACCAACTTTTCAAAGCCTTGTTTCAATCTTTTTTCTTTTTTTTTTTTTTTTTTTTTTTTCAATCTTGAGAGCATAGCTATTCCAGTTCTTAACAGATCTATTTCTAAGTGAGTATTTTTTCTTGAATAACTTACTTTAGGACAATCTAGGTTATTACCAATGAAGTCCCTTCACAAATGTCAATAGCTAAATCCTTGGAGATGTCTGTAAAAAAGAGTAGGTCAGAAGACAGTTGATTAATTGTGAATTCTTAACGAAAGCAATCTCAGGTATGTTTAAATTGGACTATTTGTTCAACCAGATTTTCTGAATATTATTTATTCCTTAATTGGAGTTTTTGGTTTTACAGATATGCTATTCAGGGAAAACAGAACAAATTTACTGCACTTCTGAAACAATAAAGCTCTCAGCCAATACAGCAACTTCACTGAAAAAAAAAATAGAATGTAGCTGATAATTGTTGACTCTCTTCAATTACTCTCAGAAACAGTAGCTCTAAATGACTGAAAAACATCTGAGAAATACTCATATGTTTATCATCAGGAGCTGTCTGGAATATCTGGTGATAGAAAGTTCAGTTCTGAAAGTGACTGCAAAAGAATTAAGCTTTTCATATAAAAAGTCAGTTTACAAGGACAAAAATAATGTTAACATCCATGGTCAAATAAATGGTGTCTTCCATATGTGAAAGGTTGGTTTGTAAGCTTGTGGACAGAGGTATAAAAAGTATGTATATCTAGGCCCAGCCAGAACATTATATGACCTGTACATAAGTATTTGTAAATTTAGTTTCAGAAATCTGATAATTAGGTTATAAAAATTAAATGTTTTGTGTATCAAAATGATATTAAAATAAAAATGAGTCTGTTCCCACTAGAATTTCATTAAATCTCATAACACTTTAAAACATTTAACCCCTATTTGTTCAGTAGATTTTCTTCTGACAAAGCAGAAAAACAAAGATTCCCAAATAGTTTTATATTCATTCTGTTTGTCCGATGAATCATACATTGTTTCAGACAGTCTGAAATGTCTTCTTTTGCAGTTGATGAACAAACTTTGAAAATATTTTTTCATGTTTTGTCTAACTGATGATTAGCTTAAAAGAAATTATTCATTTTGACATGCTTTGGGTTCATAGTTCTAAAGATTGTAAGTGACAAGTGTCACCCTGTTACCCAAGCATGTCTGTACATATACTATTTTAATAACTATTATTTCTATGTGAGCCATCCTGTTTATTTTAAAATATTACAAAAACTTTTGCAGTTGCTGATAAATTTCTGTGGAAGGTTAGATAATGTAACTGGGTTGTGCTGCCCCAAAGGCTGGTAACTCTCTTAGCTGTAGAAAGAGGTAAGGGTAACAAAGGTCAATGAGGCCAAATTTTCTGGTTCCCCTGGAATCCAATTTCTTGCACAGATCAGTACACAGCAGAGCAGGATTGCCGAAGGGTAGCCTTTCTGTAGCCCAGCAAATATGATGTTTTGTCATTACTTATAAAAAGCCTCAGGCTTTGAATTGACCTGGTAGTGCTGTCTCTCAGAACTCACTTGCACTTGCCTTGTCCTGAGCTGATGTGAGCTTGCTTTCCCTGTGATAGCAATTGTCTAACAATCAGGTAGCTATTGCCTAGATTTGTTTCACATTTATAGTAGGTCTACATGGGGGGAACTGCTGGTAACATCAGAGGTTCCAGACTGTGAAGATAAACCACAGCGTTCAAAAGTTGATCAACACAGGAGTGTACCTGTGTGAGCCAGGTAAAATCAACTTCAGAGAAAAAGCACAGAACAGGAAAAAACAAAGACCAAGGCAGAAGAACCCTCTTCCACTGCTAACAACATACCTCTTTGGCAAAAACCTCAGGACACTGATGGGTTGTACATCCCCCTCCCACACACACTTCTTACTGATCCTCTTGACCCTAGTACTTAGTGGGACAGTGCAGGGGTGACCATAAGGTCAGAAAAAAGGGATATGTAGTAGAAAGTTAATATATGTTTTCACTGAGTCAGTGTTTGCTCTCTAAGTTTTTACTTTTACTGAGTGAGTTTTACTGTAATTGGAATTGTAACTGTTTATAACTATATCTTGTTTTTTTAGGTTATTATTTAGGTTACTGAAACATTAATTAGACGTAAATTCTTAACCCCATATGTAACATGTATTACCTTTTGTTATGAGCAAGATTTTCATGTGTTTCTCATCTCTATCCTCTAAATGTCTTTCAGACATTTCCTTCCTAGGACTGTGCTCTGATTTTTATGGCTCTCAGACACGGGTTTTTGTACTCCGCTGAAGCCTGGCCATCTTAATCTTGTTGACTTACACTGTTATGTAACGTTTGCTATTAAAAAAAAACTGTATTAAGTCGTGGAATAGTCAAATAGGCATAAGGAAGTTAATAGTACTTTGCGCAGGAGACCAGCTTTGATTTGTTAAAAAGACAGTCCATTTGGAAAGGAAGTGGAACTCAAATTAAAAGATAATTAAAAACTTTCAGTTGAATGATTAAATAAAAAGCAATGCAGTTTTTTTCTTTCTTCAGGAAATGCATTCTAGTTATAAACAAGATAAACCTTTCTATAAAATGGGTTTAGTAAAATATATCTTGCTTTTTATCTGGTATGATTACAGACAAGTAGTGACTCTTTCTGTAAGGAAGAGATTAAAATGCCTTTTTTTATTAAATGATTAAAAAAAGATAAAATAATCTTAACATCACAGAATGAGAAGGTTTCTACTCGGTCATATTCTTAGCTGCTGGAAATCAAGTTAGTTACAGAGTCAATGAGCTATATCACCAGCCTGTAATCTGTCTTGCAAATAATTTTGTAAAGCTGAATACTTGTAAAATAACAGATTTTTTTCAGACTATATCTGAGGAACTGTGAAATTTAATAAACTACAGAATTATGTGATTTAAGCATAAGTTAAACAGACAGTCCAGTTCATTAAATAATTATTAGTTACTTTCAATGATTGTGTAAACCAAAGCTAATTTTTAAACAAAGCTTTTATTTAATTAATGTTCTGCAAATAAAAGCTTTAAAGGCATTGGTTTATATTTTAGTTACACTATCATAATGTTTAAAAGAGCAATTTTTTTTCCAGCCTCAGTCATTTTAATCCTCTGGTATTAAGAGTAAGATTAGCTTCTTTAGACTGTTAAGTAATGTACCAATTTCTGTGCCATAAAAGTACATATCCTTATTGATTTAACATTACTCCAGTGTCCTTCTGGAAAAAGGAGAATTTTTAATTCAAAGGACAATAAAAACTCAAGATAAATTTCTGCAGGTAACTTGAACATTCAAAAAGATGATGGAGTATGAAAACTTCACCAGTCACATTGTAGTCTTCAATTCAACTATTAAAATGCCAAGATCTTTCAATTCTTTAAGGCTCTATTTATTTGCTTACTGTTTTTACAGTCTCAAGTTGATTTATGAGAACTCCTCACACAGTCAGGATAGAGGCACTCTACATTTTTAAAGAAATGTAATGTAGAGATCTGTATGTAACACTTATAGAATTGAGTTGGCATTCATCTCACTGAACTGTAACTAAATCCATGATATAAACTCTTTTCATAGAATTGTTTGCATTGGAAAGGACCTTTGAAGGTCATCTAGTCCAAATCTCCCTGCAGGAAGCAGGGACATCTTCAACTAGATCAGGTTGCTCAGAACCCCATCCAATCTCCCCTTTAATGTCTCCAGGAATGAGGCTTCCACCACCTCTCTGGGCAGCTTGTTCCAATGTTTCAGCACTTCCACTATAAAAACATTTGTACCTGTGGTGGGTTGACCCTGGCTAGAGGCCGGATGCCCACCAAAGCCCACTCTATCACTCCCCCTCCTCAAATGGGCAGGGGGAGAAAAATATAATGAAAATCTCGTGGGTGGAGATAAGGATGGAGAGAGATCACTCACCAATTACCATCACGGGCAAAACAGACTCGACTTGGGGGAAAAAACCAAATTTACTTTATTACCAATCAAAATCAGAGGCTAGTGAGAAGTAAAACCAAATTTTAAAACACCTCCCCCATCCCTCCCTTCTTCCCGGGCTTAATCTCGTTCCCGATTTTCCACCTCCTCCCCCCAGCAGCACAGGGGGATAGGGAATGGGGTTGGGGTCAGTTCATCACATGTTGTTTCTGCCGCTCCTTCCTCCTCAGGGGGAGGACTCCTTCCCCCACACCAGCGTAGGGTCCCTCTCACGGGAGACAGTCCTCCACCAACTTCTCCCACATGAGAAGTTGGACTGACAGCTCTTCACGAACTGCTTTAGCATGGGTCCTTTCCATGGGGTGCAGTCCTTCAGGAAGGGACTGCTCCAGCGCGAGTCCCTCACGGGGTCACAAGTCTTGCCAGCAAACCTGCTCCGGCGTGGGCTCCTCTCTCCACGGGCTACAGGTCCTGATAGGAACCTACTCCAGTGCGGGCTTCCTGTGGGGTCACAGCCTCCTTTGGGCATCCACCTGCTCTGGCGTGGGGTCCTCCATGGGCTACAGGTGGTCATCTGCTCCACCATGGATCTCCATGGGCTGCAGGGGGACAGCCTGCTTCACCATGGTCTTCACCACAGGCTGCAGGGGAATCTCTGCTCCGGTGCCTGGAGCACCTCCTCCCCCTCCTTCTTCACTGACCTTGGTGTCTGCAGAGTTGTTTTCTTTTACATCTTCTCACTCCTCTCTCCAGCTGCAAAGTGTGCAGCTTTTTTTCCCCTCTCTTCCTTTTTTTTTTCTTTATTATGTTATCACAGAGGCGTTACTGATTGGCTCGGCCTTGGCCAGCGGTGGGTCCGTTCTTGTAGCCGGCTGGCATTGGCTGTGTCAGGTCGGACATGGGGGAAGCTTCTGGCAGCTTCTCTCACAGGAGCCACCCCTTGTCCCCCCCCCACTGTTACCAAAACCTTTCCACGCAAACCCAATACAGTACCTTACATCTAGTCTAAATCGACCCTCTTTTAGTTTAAAAACATTTGTCATTGTCTGTTCACTACAGGTTGCCTTGTGTTTTAGCTGAGCCAGGCTATGCTTCCTTTTAGTAGATAGAATTATGCTCTGTTTTGGTTTCAGTATAAGATTTATTATAAGAAGAATGTTAATAACATGTTAATGTTTTCAATTCTTGCTGGAAGTCGAAGGACTTTGTGTTTTGCTAGTCTACAGGTGCAAGGTCTAGGAAGGGTGAGAAATAGTAAAATTATTTGGCTAGATTGGCATTTGGATATGTGAATAGGATATTCCACATCATATAACATCATGCCTAGTATATTAGTGAGGGTCTCTCTCTTGTGGGGTTTGCTTGCTCTCCCTGGCACTCCCTTGGGCTCTTGCTCTTCCGGTTTTGGGATTATTGCTCCTTCGGGATCATTATCTGAGAAGCGACCAGGCCTGGTCTGCAGCTGGTGAGCAATTGCACTGTGTATCACTCATTTCCATATTTTATTTTTACTATTATTATGATTATTGATTTAATATCATTATTAGTTAAATTTATATTTTATTTCTATTATCAAAGTGTTCTTATCTCTACCTAGAAGTCTCCTTAACCTACCCCTCTAATTCCCTTCCCTGTCCCCTGTGTATGGGAGGAGAGTGAGCAAGAGGCCTTGTTTGGCTGCTAGCTGAGTGCTAGCCAAGTGAAACAACCACACAGGCCCTGCTAAAATGTCTGTCCCCGTCTTCCTAATAGGCCCCCTTTAAGTACTGAAAGGCTGCAATACTGTCTTCCTTCTTTTCTCCAGGCTGAACAACCCCAGCTCTCTCAGCCTTTCTTAACAGGACAGGTGTTCCATCTGTCTAATCATTTTTGTGGCACTCTTCTGGACCTGCTTCAACAGATCCATGACTTCTTGTTCTGAGGACTCCCGAGCTAGACACAGCACTTCAGAAGGGGTCTCACCAGAACAGCGTAGAGGGGCAAAAACACCTCCCTTGACCTGCTGGCCATGCTTCTTTTGATGCAACCCAGGATGCGGTTGGCTTTCCGGGCTGCAAATGCACATTGCAGGCTCATGTCCAGCTTTTCATCCACATACTTCTTGACAGGCTGATCTTGATCACTTCATCTCCCAGCCTGTATTGAGACCAGGGATTGTCCTAACCATGGTTCAGGACCTTGTACTTGGCCTTGTTGAACCTCCTGAGGTTCAAACGGGCCCACTTCTCGAGTTTTTCCAGGTCTCTCTGGCTGGCATCCCATCCGTCAGGCATGTCAACCGCACCACTCAGCTTGGTGTTGTCTGCCAACCTGCTGAGAGTGCACTCAATCCCACAGTCTGTCTCACTGATTAAGATGTTAAACAATAGTGATCCCAGTACAGACCCCTGAAAGATCCCTATTTTAGTGTTTCTTATAAATTAGAGAGTAAAGAATATTCCAAAAGTCACTGTATATGAGCTAACTAAGGATACTGTGGGGTACTTATCGCTTTGTACTCTTTCTAGGGGGAAAGTAAGGACAGAGCTTTTAGCTTTTTGATTAGTAGAGCTAGATGAGATAAAACCTATCCCTTTTATTTTAAAACATGCTATCAAATAATGAGATTTGGAGACACTGTAGGCTGAGTGGAAAATACTCTTCTCAAAAATTTAATTTTCTCTAAGACAAAGTAAAATAAAAATCATGTAGAATTCCTTTAATTAGATTGAGATAAACCTTGAGTTCAAGTGAGATGATGCAGTGATCCTCACTGGAAGACCATTGTAGGTCAAAGAGTTAGTGATCCACATAACAACTGACTGACCCAGGCCTGTGCCATCCTTTTCGGTGCTGCGTTGGATGTACAGCTTGGCCTTCGGAACTTTGCTGTGATGAGCACATGCCTTGCCTGTAGGATAAAATTAGACAGCTTATTGTGACAGAGGAGCTACAGGTAGTTCCCACTTGGTACTGTCAATTACATAACTTGTGTGCCCTCACCTGTACCTGAAAATGCAGCAAGAAGTTCTCATGAGAACACCCTTTCTGTCTGATAGTAGAAATGATGAATAGAGTTGTTTCCTTGGAAGAAAATCCTGTAACAGCTTGAATAACTAAAACAGGGTGACACTTTCCACAGATGAGGTCTTCATGGTATGCTGCCTCTGGATTGGAGACCTGTTCAGTGCTGCACATCTCAAGGTTCCCACCATCTACAGAGATGTATGATTTTCTATATTATTGTCTCTTTTTATAGTTTTGGCTCTAACAAATAGCAATTTAAATGATACTCTATGAAGTTTGCATGCCTTTCTTCCTTGTATCATAAAGCTCCAGCACCTTCTGGTGCAAACAGATGGTGAAAATTTTATTGTGTAAGTAAAGAGAATAAGATATTGTCTAATAATTTACAATTGTTCAGGAAAGTATTCAAGATATTTTCCTTCCCTAGAAGCAGAAAGTTCTTATAATATGTCTAATCAATGTGTTGTCTGAACACTTTCCAAGTTGTGCATTAAGTAGCACATATATAAAAACTATGATATGTAGTTCTTTCTGCTGTGAAAGAAATTGTGCAGTTCTGCAGTTTAATTTTTTTTCAATATATACAATTTTCTATGTGCTTAAAATGATGTGACGGATGCCCTCAACTCCCTTAACCAAGCTAATGGTAGTTTGGTACAGGCTCCAAAGGAGCTAAAGGCCTGAGTTGTGGCCAGGCCAAGAATTCCCCTGGTTCCAATCTGTTCTCTGAAAACCCACAAAGGAGCAGAGTGACACAGTGAGTGTTGGTGCAGATGAGCTTGGATCACTGATCATGCATCAATACATGAATAGCAGATGACTTTTCCAAGACTCATTTATCAAGGATCAAAGAAAGCTGTGAGTACAACAAGTCTTATGCATCCTTTTCCATCGTATGTAATTTGACTACAAGCCAACCACTTTATTCCATAAATATCAAAGCCTAGGTGAGCCTTATTTGAGCTTTCCCTGTGAGGAAGCATGGCTGCATGGCAGTGATCTCACCTTGAGCTGGGACGCCTCTCAAAGTTATTCCTTGAGGCAGAGAGGCCTTTTACCAACAATCGTTGCTGATCTTTGGTAAGTAACTGATATCACACATAGCCCAGTAGTATAATAACTTTGATTTTGCCTTAGTAACTTTGATTGTATGCTGAACTGATTCTAACTGAAACATTACATGGACCTTGCATATATGATCCTTAGACCTAAACCATTGACCAAGTCTGGGACTAAGTCTGGATCCAGCTGCACCTAGACTCCTCTCTGAGAAGTTCAGAAAGCAAGGGGGCCCATTCTGAACCTCATGACTCAACAAGAGGGTCTTCCTTACCCTTTTAATCTCTGGTCTCTCTGTGAATCATTCCAACTTGAATGTAACTCATCCAGAGAGACCTGGACAGGCTAGAGAACTGGGCAGGGAAAAACTTGATGAAATATAATAAGGGCAAGTGTAGGGTGTTGTACCTGGGCAGGAACAACCCTAGGTTGATCTCCTGGAGAGCAATGTGGGGGAAAGGGATCTGGGAGTCCTGGTGGACAGCAGGATGACCATGAGCCAGCACTGTGCCCTTGTGGCCAGGAAGGCCAATGGCATCCTGGGGTGCATTAGAAGGTGTGTGGTTAGTAGGTCGAGAGAGGTTCTTCTCCCCCTTTACTCTGCCCTGGTGAGGCCACATCTGGAATATTGTGTCCAGTTCTGGGCCCCACAGTTCAAGAAGGACAGGGAGCTGCTTGAGAGAGTCCAGCGAAGAGCCACCAAAATGATTAAGGGAGTGGAGCATCTCCCATATGAGGAAAGGCTGAGGGAGCTTGGTCTCTTTAGCTTGGAGGAGACTGAGGGGGGACCTGATTAATGTTTATAAATATTTGAAGGGTGAGTGTGAGGAGGATGGGGCCAGACTCTTCACAGTGATGACCAATGATAGGACAAGGGGTAATGGGTGTAAGCTGGAACACAGGAGGTTCTGCTTAAACTTGAGAAAGAACTTCTTTACTGTGAGGGTGACAGAGCACTGGAACAGGCTGCCCAGGGAGGTTGTGGAGTCTCCTTCTCTGGAGACATTCAAGACCCGCCTGGACACCTTCCTGTGTGAACTCATCTAGGTGTTCCTGCTCCAGCAGGGGGATTGGACTAGATGATCTTTCGAGGTCCCTTCCAATCTCTAATATTCTGTGATTCTGTGATTCCTTTGTATATTTCTTCCATGTAGCAATAGAGTGAACCTTGCCATCAAACTCCATTAAGTTGCACTTTTACAAATTCATATTAAAATAATTTTGCTAATACTTTTGATAGTGATTCTTTAAATGATCTAAATCACTCATTCACAACAAATGGTTATTTTTATGAAAGGATGCCAAAAGAGTGTTCTTCATATTTGCTGAGGTTTCTGGCAGCTTTTTTACTCCCTACAGGGGCTTTTACCATCATCATCTGCACATAGAAAAATTACCTTTCTGGATAAAAGTTCTGTTGACTGAAGGAGAAACACTGACTGCTCTGATTGTCTCTTGAGATGCCTAGGTTGCTATTTTTAAATAATGTTTGATCTGTTAATTGAACACAGATTATATATTTGATGTATTTTCAGGACCCTCCACTGCTGAGAAGTATATTGCAAGGGTTTTCAAAGATCTGATGACATCATTCCCAAATGCAGTTAATTAATTTTATTCATACTGCAGGGAACGAATACACATGCAACAGAATAAATTTACATACAACCAAAACACGGATATTAGCCTCTCAAAGCTTCTCAGTGAACTGGTGACAGTAGAGAATACATATGGGGGTACTCTGTGAGAGAGAGAAGGTGGTATTTTCTAACATACATACCTGGTCTTTCCTGTGCTTCACCTGTGGAACTTTTTAGGGCAAGTGAGTAAAGAAAATAGTAGGAGGTAGGTGTAGTAATAAGTGAAATGAAGTATAAAATTGCTCAGTATGTTGGCTGTAAAGGCTTTAATGCTAATCCTATTATTTCTCTGCTCTAGTTGTTAAAAATTTGAGATTTATTTAGCTCATTACCTGAGTTTAGAGTCGCTTCTGCTAAAAATGAAGACTAATTAGAGTTTTACTAACAAAAATACCGAGTTTTCTCAGGGCTTTCTGTCTATTCAGTGAGAAGAGAATTTCAACTGGTAAGTAGATAACCTCTGTGGAATTTTCAGTCTTCATTGCTGAACTAGTCTTGTTTTAACCTGCTTTATAAGTAAAGTATTTAGGCACTGATTGTGCCTCAGTCTAAAAGCATACATTTCTGACGGGTTGAAAGTTCCCCGCTTCTCCCCCGCGAGGGAGTCTGAGCCTTCCCGGGAGGAATGGCCTCGACGAGGGCAGCAGCGTTGGGAACAGCCCGAGTGGGGCTGCAGGGGCTGCCAGCCCCCATCCCCAGCAGCTGCTGGAATGCTGGAAGAGAGTACCCAGGAGCTGGAAGGAGCACTGGCAATCGCCCCTCCTCAGGGCAGCACCGTTAACCCTTTCGTGTTCCTGTGGCAGGAACCAAACGGGTCAAAATACCTAGAATAGGGGTTTGGGCAGCCCACTCCACATGGTGGATTCTTGCCAGACGTCCATTAACAACCTTAGATACATATCCCCATGGCTACAGAGCAAATAAGTTTAGAGTTCTTAATTACAGGATCACAGAATGGTAGGCACTTGAAGGCATCTCTGAAGATCATCTACTCCAACCTCCTTGCTAGAGCAGGACCACCCAGAGTAGGTCACACAGGAGCACGTCCAGGCGGGTTTTGAAAGTCTCCAGAGATAGAGACTCCACAACTTCTCTGGGCAGCCTGTTCCAGTGTTCTGTCACCCTCACAGTAAAGAAACAGGTTGAACCTCCTGTTTTGCAGTTTGTGACCATTGCCACTTGTCCTATCACTGGACACCACTGAGAAGAGTCTGACCCCATCCTGCTGACACTTGCCTTTTAGATATTTATAATCACTGATGAGATCCCCCCTTAGCTTCCTCCAAGCTAAGGAGATGCAGCTCACTCAGCCTCTCCTCATATGGTAGATGCTCCAGTCCCCGAATCACCTTAGTGGCCCTGCACTGGACTCTCTCCAGTAGTTCCTTGTCCTTCTTGAACTGTTTTGTGGGTACCTCCACAGCAGGAGCAAAACATAGTTCTTAAACTGCATGACATTCTTGACTTTCTGCAAAAGTCCACTCTTCCACCTCAGATTTAGTATAAAAGAGCAGCTGATACAGGACTGTATACAGTCACCATCTCTAAAGATTTTACCCAAGGGAGTATGGATTTGTGTAGTTCTAAATTGGTCTGGGTTAATGCACAGAAAGAACTCAAGATGCCTTAGTAACTAGAGAAACTAGATAAACCAGATCTTAGATCCTTGATGAGACCACAGGGCAGAGATGTCAGGTAAGAATGATAATAGTCTTAAGAGTAGCACAGAGAATCAGATTTCACTGAAATAATGGTAACATCAAAAAAAGGAAAATTATTGAGGCTCATCATCGATACATCTCAGCTCATTCCACCTGAAAACAAGAGACTTTTCAGTTACAGCATGCTTGAACATATTCCTACAGTAGAAAGCTCACTGTTATTTAATTGTAAATCAACAAAACCTTCCCCCTTACAGCTGTAATGATAATTAAACATGAGCCATCAAAAACTAAAATGAAACCAAATTAAAGTTATTTTAATGTTAAATTGTATTAAAAATAAATTTTGATGCTATTTTTTTCAATTGTAACTATAGAATTATAACTGTAACTGTAAATTAAAAAGTTTAGTTGTTAAATTTGACTACCTTTTTTATTATTATTTCTATTTTATGTTTCCTGGTCACATTCAGTTTTCTCTATCTAAAGAGGTAAAGATTTCATAGTTTTTATTCACTCCCCTCCATAACATTTTGAGTTTAAAGACTTTCAGAATTTGTGGATTTTTTTTTCATTAGAGGACAAAATCTAGGCAGATTCACCTCAAACCTGAGGCAGAATTAGGGTCCTGTCAAAAGTGTATACATTTTACCACATATGATTCACCTATACTTTTATACCAACACATATAGAAAAATAAACAAATAAATAAATAAATAAATAAATAAATGAGTTTATAGTAAATGCCCCATGGTAATTTCTAATAATCATAATAGTAGTAAATATCACATTATCAAACTTCAGTAAAAAATTACATAGAACAGCTTTTTGTGATGTATATTTAACATAATTATTACAATGCCTTGAAACAGTGAAATAATGAGTTTCACTTTGAGGAGCCAATTAGACTTTTTTCTAGTGCAACTTTTGAGAAGTTGATAGCAACCAGTAAAAAGGCAGGATACTATTTTCTTATTGCTGTTATGTCTAAATTGGTTAAATTGCTGTTGAATAGAGTGAAAGATACAAGCTCTGAAACTCAATGGTTTGAACTAGACTTTTATGCAGTGCTGAAACTAGGGCGCTAAAATTAGCAAGGCAACAGTTCTTATCCATAAATTTTATGTTGAGATATGGTACTTTGTTTAGATGCAGTTGATAAAAGATGGTAAACTTTTAAATAGCTTTCTTCATGATAATAATTAGCAGTGGGAAACTGTGTGTGTATATATAGGTAGAGAGAAATATACAATTTTCTCTTAGTGTTTAAGTTTCCTGATATTTTGTTTTTAATATCTTAGAAATGCTGTGGTGGATTGACCCTAGCCAGCAATTAAGCACCCACCAGCTGATAGCTCAGTCGTGCTCCCTGCCTCAGGAGAATGCTGGAGACAACTGGAAGAACAAAAGTAAGCAAAAACTCATAGGTCAAGATAAATTCAGCTTAAAAAGTGAAGGGGAAGAAAAAAGGGAAAAAGAAAATAACAAGTAATGCAAAAGCAAGTCACTTACCACCTCCCATGAGGAGACCAATGCCTGCTCAGTCTCTGAGCAAAGGCTAACTTGGAAAGACTCCTGCTCCCCCACCCTCCCCAAGTTTTTATTGCTGAGTGTAACATTGTATGGTGCCCCAAACTTGGGAAGTGAGCCTGTGTGAACCTCACGAGGTTCAACAAGGCCAAGTACAACATCCTGCACATGGATTGGAGCAACCCCCATTATCAATACAGGTGGGGAGATGAAGGGATTGAGAGCAGCTCTGCAGAGGACTTTTTGGGTACTAGTGGATGAAAAGCCAGACATGAGCTGGCAGTGTGTGCTTGCAGCCCAGAAGACCAGCCATATCCTTGGTTGCATCAAAGGAAGCATGGCCAGCAGGTCAAGAGAGGTGATTCTGCCCCTGTACTCTACCCTGGTGAGACCCCACTTGAGGTACTGCGTCCTGCTCTGGAGTATCAGCACAAGAAAGACATGGACCTATTGGAGGAGGTCCAAAGGAGGTCCATTAAAATAATCAGAAAGATGGAACACCTCTTGTATGAGGAAAGGCTGAAAGAGCTGGGGTTGTTCAGCCTGGACAAGAGAAGGCTTCGGGGAGACCTTATTGCAGCCTTTCAGTACTTAAAGGGGACCTATTAGGAAGATGGGGACAGACTTTTTAGCAGCGCCTGTAATGATCGGACAAGGGGTAACGGTTTTAAACTAAAAGGGTAGATTCAGACTAGGTACAAGGAAGAAATTTTTTACAATGAGGGTGATGAAACACTCAGGTGCCCAGAGAGGCTGTAGATGCCCCATCCTAGGAAACATTTCAAGGTCAGGTTGGATGGAGCTCTGAGCAACCTGATCTAGCTGAAGGTGTCCCTGCTCACTGCAGGGGGCTTGGAACAGATGACCTTTATGGTCCCTTTCAACCCAAACTATTCTGTGATTCTATGATTCTATACTATGGAATATCTCTTTGGTCAGTTGGGATCAGCTGCCCCAGCTGTGTCTCCTCCCAGCAACTTGCCCATGCCCAGCCTACTTGCTGAGTGGTGGAGTGAGAAACAGAGAAGGCCTTAATGTTGTGCAGTGTTCAGTTATCAGCACTATTTTAGTCACAAATTCCCTATTCCCTGAGGTTTCACTAGCCAAGTGAAACCACCACATGCTGTGTGCATTATTTGTACGAATGCATTCAAAAGTATTTAGGGCCTTTTCAGATAATTTTTAAAGTTCAGGACCAGAGAATGAATTTGTGTGCAATATTAATTTCTCAAGCAGTTTGATGTGCTTTGCTTAAACACAATGTCACAGAAAAAACACAATGATTCTAAAAGTTAAAATCATGCTGTGTTCGTGTACTGATTCCACAAGAGATACGAGAACTTACAAAGGGTTGCTGTTTTTCACAACCTTTTATCTGATTTACAGTTTAAGTTGGAAATTAAATTATGTAAACATGAATTAAAACATTGTGTGATTTATATTTCTATCTTTTGAAGGCTTAAAAATTAATGCTGTACAAGGAAAGGTTTCATTAAAATTATAGAAGACTCTAAAAGCTAGAAAGTAATTTCAGTATGTAGTACCTTGGTTTTTCATATTTTATTTCATTGTAGTGTAATATTATTATGTTATTATATTCATTAGAATGTTATTTTATTATGCAGTGAAATTAATACATAAATATAGATACTTTCTGTGAGTGATACAAAGGTTTCTAAATATCTCTTAGTTAATATAAAATTGTTGAATGTTTGAAATGGAAAAAAAAAATATTTCAGAAATAATAAAGTTGTATATTAATTTTACCAATAACATTAATTGGGTGTTGAATTCTACCAAAATATTTATCTATAATTTAAAATAATTTTGAAGATTTGGTTACAGATATTAAAATATTAAAAAAAACATTTTAAATCACTTCTGAAGTTTTTGTTTTTTCATCTTTCTTTCTCCTTCTCTCTCCCCCCCTTCTCTGTGTCACTCCCAGTAGAATTGAGGAGAGAAATGATTTCTTTTTTCATGGTGACTTCCTTGGAAAGCATTATTACTCACTGGCGTACACTTACAGTACATGACTGTCTAAGGGAAGGGCTTTCCATCAGTGTTCTTCCCCTGAACAGTGACTACCATAGAGTATTATTGATTTGCTTGGAGTATGATGATTCAGAGGTTAGACAGCTCAGAGTATAGCTGTTGTAGAACCTTTATGTCAAATAAACTCAAATGTGATTTTGTGGATGACAAACCTCAGGCATTTTCTGCCCTCTAGTGAAATTATACTTTTTAGGTTTTGAATTGAATTTGTACAGAAATTATTTATTTTTTACTCCAAATCAAGAAATACAAAAAAAAGAAGAAAAAAGTAATTTTACAAGTGTTACATGTAATGTTTAAGCTTCTGTCCATAAGGTATTTGTCAAAAATAATGTTAGCACAGGTAGAGTCATCTTGTTTTCCAGGATTTAAGTAAATTTTAAAATATACCTTCAAAAAAAATACAGCCTCAAGTCTTATTTTGTTGGGGTTTTTTTTAATACATCTCAGTGTTCAGTGTTCAGTAAACTGAGCCAATGTTTACAGGATTTCATCATTAACTGTCATTTCCCGTTTGTGTTTTTTGTACAAGTGTCCTAGACAGAACTAGTACTTGAAACAGAGAGTGTTTTATTCGTCAGTACACTCACCTAGGATAGGAGGGAACACAAAATTCAAAGTAATTCTTTCTGATTCAGAGAAGAGGCTTGTTTCACACCAGTTGGGTAAATTTTCTGTAGTCTGTCAGCCAGACTTTTCAGGAGTGGCACTGAATTGAGTGCAGCTGCCATCTGAGTGGTATAACTCCCCTGCTTTTGAGTTATATTGCACAAAAAGGACAAAGCCAATGCAGGAATTTGCACATGCATCTGGGTACGGGGCTGCAGTTGCTGGGTGCTGCCTCAGTGTGTCTCTCACTTTAGGCCATCTGCCAGATTCACTTTCTTGTCTGACTGGCCAGAAGGGTCTGGGATAGAAGCCTTGAAAACCGCAAAACTGAGATCAGAGGAGCTGCATACATTCAGTTGATAAATGTTGGGGTTAAGGTTAAAGAAGTCGAAGGGTTCTTTAATGCCTGCTAAGACCTCATCTGGTCTCAAATCCCTCTTCTACATCATACAAAAGAGAGACATAGGTCAGTGTCTTCCATAAGCCAGCTGCGTGCTCTAACCCTTGTGCTATTAACTGTTCATGATACTGTTTTTCAAAGTGTCTTTTTCATTTTGATGTAGTGCAAAGTAAAAAAAAAAAAAAAACAAACTTCTCTTTGAAAATTGAATTATTGTTTTCAAGTCAATCCATACTAAAATGGCAATGTAGATTTTAAAAGGAAGTGAAAGCAAAATATTCAAGACTAGGTTTGGAATGCTTGTTCCTATCTTTCAAAAACTTTAACACTAAGATTATTAAAGCCTTTTTTTGCAATAGCATTTGCTGTGTCTGGGTCACACAATTAAAATTATTCTGAAAAAGAGAGGAAAATACATAAAGTTGACAAATTTCTGTAAGACTTTTCAGGGCAACCAGCTGAAGTCCATAAAACTTCAATTCAAAAAGGTCAGAGAGACAGACAGAGTTATTCTGAGCCACACAAATCAGCAGTCCTTCCCATAATGATCCGTGTCCTAGAAGCAAGTGATTAATATAAATCTGAGCCTTTTTCTTACAGTGATAAACAATAATAAATTATTCACTTCCTTTCATTAATATTGTAGTGGTGCCAATTTTGATCCCAGGGGAAGCTATAAAAGTGTAGTGAGGACAGATGAGAGTACCCGTCTCGTGCCATTGCTCATAACACATAGAGAGGTGTCTGAAGACTGCAAAAGAGAGCAGGAGAGAAAGCAGAGGTAATGAGATCACAGGCAGGAGATCCAGGTCTTGGAAGAGAAAGACAAACTCTAGCTGTCTATGGAGGGAGTCTACTGCACAATTCAAAAAGCTCTGTTTTCTGTACCATGTTAGTAATCCTGAGATGAGCTTTCTCTTCTGTGTCATATACTACAGAATCTGTCTCACAATATTTCTGATGTTCAGTCATTGCAGATAGCAAACAGAAATGAAAGTAAACAAAAGGATTGGTGTCACATAAAACCCAACAGACCTTCATAAATCTAATAAATATTCTCTCAGAAATGTAATTCTCATTGCCATTCATTATGGTGTCAATAAAGGGTCAATGGCTCATACCTGTCCCTTATATGGGGAATCAGAAAACTGTCAAATTACAATAAAATGCCTGGACCATCATCCCATCCTCATTGAATAATATGAATGCAGTAAGTAAAATACTTTTTCTGTAAGTATTTTCAAATTGCTATCACAGTATTAAACTGTGAAAAGTTAAAATTCCCATAAGCATACATCCCAGTGAAAAACAGTAAAGACCTCAAAATGATAATGTAATGTGTTTATGGATTGTGGAGCTGACTTCAGTTTATTAGGAGCCAGTAACAGCTAATATATTTTTACCAACTATGTTTTTAAATTTATTTGCAAAATGTACTAAATTGGGTTTTTTTGGTTTTGTTTTTTGGGTTTTTTTCTTCTGCTTCTTGAAGAATTTATTTTATTTTATTTTATTTTATTTTATTTTATTTTATTTTATTTTATTTTATTTTATTTTATTTTATTTTATTTTATTTTATTTTATTTTATTTTATTTTATTTTATTTTATTTTATTTTATTTTATTTTATTTTATTTTATTTTTTCCCCTGGAGAAAAGCAAAAGAAAGTCAACTGCAAAACAGCAGATAATTCTTGTCAATTCTGGTAAGATTATATCATCATGTTTCTTTTATAGTACATCATTTTCTTTTGCAGTTGCATTTGCCCCTATTGTATATATCCTCAGAAGAGCAAGCTCCCTCAATTATTAACTCTCCGACTGTGAGCCTTCTCAATAAAATGCATCTTTCCCTAAGGAATGCCTCAGCAATGAGGATTTATTTGTGCCACAGGAGTCTTGGTGACTTCTAAGTACTTAGGTCAACAAATGCTTTGTAATTGTGCAGTTTTGTTCACTCTAGACTTTCTATTTATTCACACAGGGGGAAAAAAAAAAAAAAAGAAAAAAAAGAAAAAAAGTGTCCAGAGTAAAAAGCTTAAGGGGGAAGAGGAGGGGAGAGATAAGGAGATGGAATAATGAGGAAGTCACATCTTTATTTTTTTATCTTTACCTTGGAGTGGATTTTTCTGATTCTCCTTTGCATTTTCTCTTGCCTGATATTACAGCAGGGACTTGCTTCCTCACTGTGTACTACCAATGAAATATGTTTATCTGTTAGCTTTAGACAACATAAAGAGTAATATCTAAAACCAAATAAAATTATACTGGAATAAAAAGGAGAACACAGCGTGGATCTAAGTTGCAAGACCCATTGATTATTCAAAGAGCGTACCACTCCTGATATTACTGCTGATTTCAAATGGTTTACTTCACAGTTCCTGTTCTATTTGTTCAGCGTGTCAGTCTTTGGTCCTTAAATGGAATATTTTCATTTCTTTCTCAGCAAGACTCAATTCCTCTCATATGCTACATTGTCTTAAATGCAGTCAATACTGCTAACCTGTGGGGATATATCAATTTTGTATTTAATCTGTAACTGAAGAGGAATGAAAGTGTCCATTCACTTCAAATATCAAACTAAAAATACTACTTTCAAAGAAAGAACTGTTGCAGATGAGAACATCTCTCAATCCACTGTGAAACTAACTCTTCACTTCATAGGTATGTGCATAAATTTGAAGTGGGAACAGAAGGGAGTGAAATTGAGCTTTAGTGTGTCCTCTCTAGATATTTTGCTTTCACCTACTTCCCAGTCCTTTGTTTCCTAACCTAAAGACACAATCTTTATCTCCTCATTGCAGTCTCTCCCTTCATAGTCCATAAATGGTCTGAGATTATCCTACTGCATAAGCAAATTCTGCCAGTCTATAACTGCAAAAGCAGACAATACTTTTATCTTTTTCTTTAGTACGGGATACATAAAAATAAGGAAAGATAGGACTTTCTTTTTCTTTAGTACAGGTTACATAGAAATAAACAAAGATAGGACCTTTTCATGTATATAGATGGGGATATTTGATTTCAAGTTACTTTTTCCTTCAGTACCTGTAAACTTTTGTAAGCTATTATTACAGGTTCATATTCAAAATTAAAATTCACTTATTCTATCTAGTTGCAGTGTCTATATGAGACTCTTTGCAGGACATTTTATAAGGGGGTAAATTTCTGTTAATTAAAAATACAGAACTGTCCATACAAAGACAAAGTAAGATGGCTGTGGCCATTCCATCAGTGCTTGAACAAAGTGGAGATATAATGATAGTTCTACAGATGCCCAGAGGATGGCTTGTTGTGGCACTGTAATCTCTTCCAAAGGAAAAGAAATTGCTTTAGCAGGGAAAGGTATTGGGATATGTGACTTGCATAGAGGCACTGCCCTCTCACATTCCAAGGTGTGAACTCAGCAAGGGTCACAAAGTGTGCTTACAGCAGTTCCAGTTGAATTACCAGCTTAAATGATAAATTCAAAATGGCAGACTTCATATAGCAAAGTTTTTTGTCACTTATGATATGGATTACTCAGATTTAAAGTGACAAAACCAGATTCAGGAGATAGTAAAACTGACAAAACACATTACTGAAATACACCGAAAGCACCTGCTTTCGTGACTTATTTCTCTTCTATGAAATCGATGGGCAAGCTCCCACTGAATTAAAAAGCAGAAAGAGCTCTTAGTGCTTTAAGTCAAATGTTACTTAGGATGGGGTAATAGAATGATAAAGTGCCTTTCACACGTCTCCTTCCCCCACAAGCAAATTCTGTATCACTCTCTTCATCATGCCAGAAAAACAGCTTAGAGAAAAATAACTATTTTGATCAAACCTGAAAAAAATGTAGAGTGTTTTAAGTAACCTTCTATATCTTACCTTTCTGGGAGGAAAATAAAATAAAATAAAATAAAATAAAATAAAATAAAATAAAATAAAATAAAATAAAATAAAATAAAATAAAATAAAATAAAATAAAATAAAAATAAAATAAAATAAAATAAAATAAAATAAAATAAAATAAAATAAAATAAAATAAAATAAAATAAAATAAAATAAAATAAAATAAAGTAAAATAAAATAAAGTAAAATAAAATAAAATAAAATAGTTGTTATGCACAGCTCAAATGATTCTCAAAATTGGAGAAGTGATTGAAAATATGTCTGGACCATTTCTGTTAAAAGGCTACCTGGCTTTGTTAAATGAGTTTTTGCTCTTATTTTTATTCTTATGGAGCAAGTCAAATAATTAAATTAATATTTCCATCAAAGAGTAGCCCTTCTCAGCACTGACATTTCCTCTGGCTGTTTCAGAGACAATTAAAACAAACAAACAAAGAAAATGCCTCCCACTTCCTGCTCTATATTTAATCTTCCTGTTTCACAACTGAGGCATTATGCTGATGTAACATGGGGAAAACAAGTTTGGTGTAAGTAGTGGTTGCAAGATTATATGATACTTTTCCCAACTCTGATCATACAGAATCTTCAGCAATATATCATCCATTTCTACTTAAAAACAAATTAGAAAAAAAACAAAACAAAAAACCCCCAAAAACAGCCAAACAAATAACAAAAAAACTCCATCCCAAATCAACAATTCATTTCAATTCTATTTGCCTTTTTTCTGAAGGAAGATTTCAAGAATGCAAAATTAGTGAATGTAATCATTTAAATTTTGAAGATGACCTTAAATGTACTTGGTGTTCAAGACCAGAGATAAGTATTTGTTACAAAGTCCAGAGAAAGGACATGAACCTCTACAGACATAATCTAAATCTTTACACTTTACTGACATTTGCCGATGCTTTTTCTTAAACTTAAGTGACATCTTTGTCACATTTTCACATACTAAAATCCTCATGGATTATCATTCTACAGAGTTTTACTTATTTTGCAGTTGAATAGCAAAATATATAAATACAGCTGGAAAAACTAAAATGGGAAATGCTATACATAAGGGATTGAGTAAGTATGTAGTTTACTGCCTGGGTGCGTTTGTCAGCTTTGAACTAACAAAATATTTAGGAAGAGTAACTCACTTGCCCTTCCCGTGCATTTAAGTAAAAAAAAAAAAAAAAAAAAAGAACAATTAGAATGGCAGGGAAAAAAAGAAGATTGCTGGGTTGTTTTTTTTTTCCTGAAGAAGTTTTGAGTACTAAACGTTTTATCACTGTAGATCTGAGAAAGCAGGAATAGTAAACACTTGAATGAGATGTGAAAGCTGGTCTTAAAGGAGTGTCAGGAAAATTACAATTGCTAAGTGGGAGGGATAGCAAGATAAGGAAGCCACAGATGAACTAGGTGAATCAGCACCAGATGTGTACACCAGAATGCTGTTTTGTTTTTGTTTTTGTTTTACTTGAACATGCAAAAACACCTTTATCTGATTGTTTAGATTCTTAAAAAAAAAAAAAAAAAAAAAAAAAAAAAAGTAGGTCATTATACTAGTTTTCCCTATTGGTTGCATTCATCAGTGTAGTCAACATGAGAGATCACTTTAGTAAATACCACATTTGTCAGAAATGGGCTGATGAATTAGCCAGAGCCTTAACCCCCATTTGTAATTTTATGTAATTTATGAGGCTATATCATATTAACTCTCAAAAAAATAGAATCTCAGGCCTGCAGGATTGATATTAAAAGGTATCTGAGTGCTGCATCCTTGTCCCTGCTCATCTTTTCTGTTCAGTAATTTTAATGGCTTTGTGTATTGTAATAAATTCCAGATGAGCTCCTTTTTCTCCCTGGGAAAGTCTTCTCTTCATTGCTTCTGAAGGTGATTCAGGATCTTTTCTCTGGTAATAAGATATTTTTTTCCTCTCAGAAGCCTGTAAGTCTCTGACAAATTCCCTGTTCCATCATTTAATACAAAATTTCTCCCACTTGAGCATGTTGTTTGATCTTAGGGAAGTGTAATTTCTCTCAATCCTCATCAGCCTTCCTCCCTGACCATCTTCTTCATTCTAACAATGTGTGTGATGTACAATATATGTACATGGAACTACGTATAGACATAATAGTGTATATCTACTATATATATTAAAAAAAAAAAAAAAAGCTAAAGTAAAAAAAAAAAAATTACAAGTGTTATGACCTAAAAAATACTAAACACTTTGGCTGGTTCTTGAGGATAAATTTTCAAAATAGGAAAATTTGAAATTTTGAAATTCAATATTTTAAATTTCTTTCTAATTTTATAAGGGCTAGCAATATCCTGCTATTTTAGAGTAAAGTTGAGTTTTTCACAGTGGACTCAAAAATCTGGAAATCTTCCAGAAAAGAAAACATTAAATTTAATAAGATATATATTGGTACTGCAAAGCACTGTGGAGGCACTTGAGCAAGCTGTAAATTTCCGCGGAACAATTAAGTTTGCTTACCCAGAGATCCTTACTGCCTTATCTGGCAACACTGTTTTTGGTGGCGAATCTAGCAGGTTAGAAGGTGAGACTGGATAACAATTTATCTAAATAATGTGGCTGCATTGTAAACCCTAATTTTCCTTTCCAACACAAGTTAGATTCTTGAGGCAGTACTGCTAAATATGCCACATTCATAGTTCAAAAAAAGACCAGTCTTAACATGCTCTGGGGACTTGAGTTTTAAAAAAGACCTTTTTTTGACACTTCAGTTTTGTGAGGCTAATGGAGGGCATGAACATAGTACTGTTCTTTGGAGTAATTTTCCCTTAAAGAGTGACTTCTTGCTCTGTGTTTGTCCTGATTTTGGCTGAGATCGAGTTAATTTTCTTCCTAGTAGCTGGTACAGTGTTGTGTTTTTGATTTAGCATGACAATAATGTTGATAATGCACTCATATTTTAGTTGCTGCCAAGTAGCACTTATCCTAAGTCAAGGATTTTTCAGCTTCCCATGCTCTGCCAGTGAGGAGGTGCTCAAGAAGCTGGGAGGGAGCACAGCCAAAACAGCTGACCAAAACTAGCCAAGAGGATATTCTTATCATATGACATCATGCTAGTGTATAAACTGGAGCAAGTTGTCCAAGGGGAATGATAGCTGCTCACAGACAAGGCATCGGTCATCAGGCGTTGAGAAACTGTATTGTGCATCACTTGTCTTCCTTGGGTTTTATTTCTCTCTCTTTTTATTGTCTTTTCGAGGTCCCTTCCAATCCCTAATATTCTGTGATTCTGTGATACAATTATTATTATTATTATCAGTAGTAGTATTTTATTTTATTTTGTTTAATTATTAAACCGTTCTTATCTCACCCCATGAGGTTTCTTTTTTTTTCTTTTTTTCTTTTTTTTTTTCTTTCTTTTCTGATTTTCCTCTTTATCCCAGCGCGAGTCGGGTGGAGGGTGAGTGAATGAGTGAGTGGTTGTGTGGTGCTTAATTATCAACTGGGATTAAAACGTGGCAGTGTTATCCAGTTCAGGTCAGCTGCATGAGTGCAGAGGCACACTGACCTTCACCTTCACTTGCAAGTGCAAATGCCCATTATTTTTTCAGTCTGACAGTGTTGCTTAAGGCCAGTTACTATTGGTACAGGCAACAGTTAATCTTCAGAGTGTTTCTGCAAGGCCAGAGAAAGAGGAAAAGATTCTTCTTACATTCACCTGCTATTTCAAACTCTGCCACTTGCAGCCCATGCAAGAGAAGCCCAGATCCCTGGCAAGTGACCATTTTCTGTGTATTGAAAGCTAGGCAGAGACATGGCCAGTCCATTAAGTGTCTTGAGCAGCTTCCAAAGGAGTGAAAAAAGGAGAATCTATTTTTCTTTCCCTGGTCCTTGGAAGATCACTGTTAGCTTTTTCTTATCTGAAAAAATATTTTTAAACTGCATGATGGAGAATTGAGGTTCAAAACATTAATAAAATATATAACATTTGATGATGGCCTTATTTCCTGAAAAAAGGCAAACCACCCTCTCCTTTCACTATAATCACTTTGGTCATTATGGACCTGGCAAAATGAAAGGGCATTTAGCACCTGGGCCAAATAGGAGGGAGATGGGGGGAAGATGCCTGTAGGACACACCATTGTGTATCACTTCTGAAGTCTGAGGAGGACAGCACACACTCCTGCTCTACACAGGAGCACTTCGGTTCACAACAGGTGATTTTACAGAAAAGAAAATACAACTCTGCTTCTACATGCTCTCAAGGCACAATTAAACCTTACAAGAGAAGCAGAAAAAGACCGACACGTGAAAGGTCTGAATCTTAGTCCAGTCAATGACCTCACATTTATCAACAATCCCTTTGCTGCTGAAGTGGATAGATCATGCCAGGGAGAAATGACATTTTTCAGGAGGAGCTCTGCATCTTATAAAATGATGGAGCAGGATTGAAAAATGTCTACAGTAAATGCTGAGTAAGCATGAGGCAGGAAATGCAGGAATCTGTTGCCAAGACTCATGTCCAGGAATGTGAAGGGAGAGGTGGAAAACCTGAAGAATTCCCCTACAGCAGCTGAGACAAAATGACCTATGGGACTATTCATGCAAGTAAATGCTCCATAAACATGGACAATGGTTCTAAAATCTGCTCAATTCAAGTAATCATAGCAGAAGGAAATATCTTTGCAAATAATTTTGTCTGACATATCTGAGTTTGATTTCCTATGAATAGTAACATAACTTGGGCAAAAAACCCTTAAGGCATTTTTCCTCCTACAACCAACAAGCTTTTTATAAAGGAAGCCAAAACTCACTAATTATTGCCACATAGAAGCATGTAAATTCAGGTTCCCCAAAGGTACATTCTATCTCCCCAAAATGTGACAAGTACCATGGAAACACTAGGAGTTATTATATGATGCGTGTGCATTGCTGTTTAATAAGCTTGAGCTTTTTTTTTTTTCTTTTTTCTTAAGTATAGACCTTTTATAGCATAACATTTTTTTTCATCTTATCCCTAGCTTTTTCGCTGTCTCAAATTCTGTCACTGCTCTATTTTGTTTCCACTCCAGGGGACATTTGCTCTCATCAGAGCATCATTAATTAAAGTTTGTTTGTGGCATCAGCTGTCACTCATTATGAGGTTCTAAGCTCCTGATGAAAGCATTTTTCCTTACTCTCTTCACAATCTTTCTTTTAAATCCTTAATGTTCCATTCAACCCTTGTTTCTTCTTAAGGAAGTTGTAAAAATAAGGCTATTCTTTTTTCGCTAATATATGTTTTTTTTAAAGAATATATTATCAGTCTTCTCTTACATAATGAAGCCCATTGTTACCAAGGTACTGTTTCTTACAGAAGCAGATGCAGCTAGTTCTGCTGAAGAAGAAATATGTTATTCTATAGTTATGAAGCCAGAGAGAGTATCAAAGGCACTCATGACACAAGAGTCAATGTAAAACAACAGTAAAAGCAGCAGCATGACTTTATCCCTTGGTCATACAAGGTGAGGTAAACCATGGGTAAGCTGAAAGTTCTCTTCTTACAAATAAAATATAGACATTCTTTTGAGTTTATATATATATATATATATATATTTATTAGTACTTTTCCTGTATGCCTAAAATGAATTTAAAACACTTTAGAAATAAAAAATAAATAAATTTGAACAATAGTTGTGTTTTAGATCACAACTTTTTTATGAACTGCAAGGGAAATAATTGCAAATGATGCATATCTTCTCAGATGTGGTAAGATTCCACATTTTATGGCCTGAATTACAATTATCCTAGTCTGAGTACTCCTCATCCTCTAACAAATTTTCAGTGGGCTGGGTGTCACATAAGAAATAATTGGTGGGAGCATAAGTTTAAGTATTAAAAACCTTAATACTTCTCTCTTTTTTTTTTTTCTTTTTTTTTTTTTTTTTCCCTAATCCAGACTTTTTTGTGTCAATTGTTAGATATAATGAGCTCAAGCTCTGAGCCTTGGCATTAACTGTGAGCCTAAATTTGAGATATAGTTTGTAAAACAGCTTTTGCAAAATGCCTAATGGATATGCAACATGTTGCCAGAGGACATGGGAGTTTGAAACAGAAGGGCAAGGCACATCTGCCAGCCTGGAATATTTCCTAATGAGCTGAGATTGGCATGTGTTTTAGCACCTGATCTTTTGGACATAATTATATGCTTTTTAAAAAAAAAGTGTATTTTAGATCTTCTTTTCCACAGTTTTGGTATGGTGTGGAATTGCGTTTTAAGAGAACAATGTACCAAAGAGGCTTAGCTGCTGTAGAAAATGTTATGATTACTTTGGAGGAAAATACATTTAATAGTGATACCTGTTCTCATATCAGATCTGAAATGCTATATTGATTATTCCTAAACAAAGCAAAAAAAAGAGTGTAAGAAGAGAAGCTAATCTAGTTGATGGCTTTACACTTCAGTTCTATTCTGCTTTGTAGTTGACACCTACCTTATTTCCTCCTTTTTATGATGTAGTATTTGTAGAGTGATAAAAAGTGTAAACATGTAAATAATGTATTATAAAACTGTATGTTAGATGTTACACAACAATCAGTTTACACTGGGGCTAAGAAGTTGGATATGATGGAAGACTGAACTTCTGTAGATTTCTTCATTTTTGGAATGAGCTTTAAGGGCTGTCGATTGACTTTTGTCAGGAAGTTTTAATATAATTTTTTTCCTTCTAAACGTACTTTTTTATCTTTTTTTTTAAAAATTCCCTGCTAATTTTAATTCCTAATTGTTCACCAGAAATGGCTATTTTTCTAGATACAGTCTGATAATACTTATCAAAACAGTATGAAAAATAGTGACTTAAATCTTTCCTCTCTTACACACAGACACACATGGACACATACACACTGGTACTTCCCATCTTCAGTCAGAGATTCAGGCTGCAGAAACAGCAAGTTTCATTAAATTCATTAGAAGCAGCCAACACAGCATTTTTTAAAGTCAACAGTGCAAGGCTTCTACACTCTAAATGCTTTGCTGGCCTCAAAACTCTTTCTGCCTCTGACAAGAGAAAACCCACTGCTCTGAAGGAGAAAGTAGCAGTTACACTTTCTCTGTGACATTCTTTGTTGGCTATATAGTGTGGCATCTTTGAGTGTGCTGGATTTTCTGAATGTTATTCTTATGTTCTCTTTTTCCACAAATTTTAACAATATCAGACATGAGAAACTCTGCATTATGAATGCTACTCTTGAAGCTCAGTCCCTAACTTTTAATTACTCCAGTTCTGTGTGTTACAATACCAAAATCCTTTTTTTTTGAAGTCTAGTCACAAAAGATGAGTTTTAAAGGCAAGGTCATAAAGTGAATCATGAAAACAGTCTTAATTCTCATCTTAATTTCACTTTTAACAGCAGGAAAGATACCAAGTACATATATCCTGATAAATAAAAAGGGCAAAGAAGCAAATCTGAGCAATTGGATCTCTGATCCTCAACACTACAGTAAGCTTGGCCCTTGGATTTATTTGGATTAAACCATTCCAGCCAGGTTTCTCCACGACAAATCTGTTTGTAAGGTATTAATCAGATGAGGCCTGTTATCCTTTGTACCTAGCACAGAAGGATGGGAAGGGATGGAGTGGGGTGGGATGGGATCTCTGCTCTTGAATGACCAGTGTAAAACTAGCCTTAGTGGCTGCTCATGAGAGAGCTGGGCAGAGATTCCTGCTGTCTCCAGTAGCCCAGGAAAAAGCGACAGTAAAGTCCCTAGTCCTATCCACTTAGTGCAGTTAATTAACAAGCCACCCACAACAAAGAGGAAAGGGTATCACTTCTTTTTTCATACAACAGTGTAACTCCCTGATACCTGCCACATAAATGTTAAAAAAGAAAATCCAGATGTTGATGCTGTCTTTTAGATAGGCAAAGGTAGTCTCTGATAACTTAGTCCATTGCTTTTGACATCAAGATTAATATATGAGTGCTATTTGCAATATTTTTAAAGATTTCAAGGGGGTAAAAATGGGAAAATGGAGTCTGTCTGAAAAATGGATGGGATTGTGATAGTGATGCAGGTGTTTGTGGATGAAATATTTAAGAGAAACTTAATCTAATAAAATACATAGGCAATTACTGCACACAATTTTATTAACAATCTTTACACTAAGGCTGTATATCACTGCCTATATATGAACATTGTGGTAAAAAATAAAATACAGCAGAATTGTAGACTGAGTGTCAGATTGTTTAAAATTCACAACACAGATTTTAGTCTTCACAGTCTGATACATGGACCAGCACCTTGACACCACTCCCACCTAGACAGATTTCTCCTCAGGCAAATGCCTCAAAAAACCCAGAGAGATCACTTTAAGCATTGTTTGTGGTTTAACTGGAGTACACAGCTAAGCATCACAGAGCTGATTGCTTACTCCCCCGCAGTGGGATTGGGAAGAGTTGGAAGGGTAAAAGTGAGAAGACTCATGGCTTAAGATAGAAATAGTTTAACAGATAGAACGAAATCTACATGTGCAAGCAAAGCAAAATAACTAATTCATTCACTACTTCCCATTGTCAGGCGGATGTTTATTTCTCATCCTCATTCCAACGGGATGCTTTTCTGTATATGCACTGTTACTTGTGTCCTTCTCTCTCCCTGGCATGGCAATGTCACTCTGCACTGCTCTGTTCTGTGTGTCTATTGAGAAAGTGCTATATAGCACTGCCATCCAGGGGAAAGGAGGCAGGCGAGCAGCCGTCAATGTGTGCTTGTGTTCAACCCTAGGCAAGGTCTGGCAGCAGAAAGCACATTCCTCTCACCATAAGTGGCAGGGGAATGATTGAGTGGCAGACCCTTTGAAAGATTTAGGAGCTTCCTAAAAAATACAACTGTACCTGTTGAGAAAGGCAAGTGTAACAAACTTCAGATAAAAAGTATTACTCGGGTAAATAGTGTTGAAATGAAGTTTACCTGTCACAGTGTTTTTCTAAACTGTAGTAGGATTATTTTTTTTTTGGAGAATGATTATGTTTCATGAGGTTTGCTTTGGTTTGGGTTTTTTTAAGCATAAACATTCATGCCTAGAATCCCATCCTTAGTTGTTTCTCAGAATTTTTTTAAAAATTCAAGGTACACTTACGTTGCTACCTCTTCTCCTTTCATTTAAACATCTCTGATATAACTGCCTCTCTTTTCAGCCCTCAAAGCCTCCATTCAACACAGCCAGAATGCAACTATGTGTACAGATAAAAATGTTTGTTAGGGATAGCTGGGGAAAAAAGATAAACCAAATCAAAACAAAAAATATCAATATGCAATCATACAAACCTTCTTCAGCAGTTTTTATTTCCCTCAGAATTAATCAGCCAAACTTTTAAGCCCTGTCAATTCGTGATCAAGTTTGGTACACTTTCAGAAAGTCTTTCTTCAGAAACGTATGATGACAGCCTACTTCTTGCATATAAACTTGGGGCCTTCTCATGCATCCAAATTTGCACAGAGATATTGCGAATGGAATTATGTCATCCATATTGGAAAGCAGGTGGGCTAGCTTCTGTTCTTGGAGTCACTCACAGCATGGCTTAGCTCCTATTCTGTGGAGCTTGTCTCTGCTCTACTTTCCTTTTGTCTGTTTTTCTAGTCTATTCAGGGAAATCATTCCTGGACTGGACTTTTCATACCTCACTGGTGTCTAAGGAGATTGCCGGTATAACACTGTGTCAACAAGAAGTTCAAGAGTTTCAACTACTGCAGCTGGCCATTACCCAGTGACTCCCTGTTAAAACTAAATTTGTCATATGGCAACATCTGACAGCCTGACTAATCTGATCACCTTCTACAACAAAGTAGCATCTTCTGTGGAGATGGGGCAAGCAGTGGATATTACTTACCTGGACTTAAGCAAAGCATTTAACACTGTTTCCCATAGCCTCCTTCTAGACAAACTGACAAGAATGGATGAGAGGTTTGTGATATGGGTGAGTTATTCGTTAACAGGCTGCAACCAGAGTGTGGTGATCAATGGCTTTCACTCAGGCTGGCAGCTTGTTGCAGGTGAGGCTCCCCAGGGATTGATACTGGTCCAGACATTTTCAACTTCTTCATAAATTATCTGGGAGACAGAATTGAAGACACCCTTACCAAGTTTACTGATGGAAATAAACTGAGTAATGAGGTGGACATGTCAGAAGGGAGAGCCATCTTACAGAGAAACCTGGAGAGGCTGGAAAAGTAGACTAGCAAGAACAGAACAGTATGAAGTTTAACAAAGATAAAGGTTTGACATGACATGGCATAATCAAAGAGGACAGTACAGGCTAGGATTTGTGTGGCTGTGCTGAAAGGTACCTGGAGGTACTGTTTTACAACAAGATAAAAATTATTCATCAGCAACAAACACAAATTAGATCCTGGGCTGCATCCACAGGTCCATTATTAGCAGAGACAGAGACATGGTCATCCCATTCAGTGCTTATTGGACCACATCTGGAGTACTGTGTCTGGTTTTGGTCCCCACAGTTCAAAAAAGACATGAACAGACTGGAGATGATCCAAAGTAGTGCCACAAGGATGATCAAAGGGCTGGAGAACCTGCCTCATGAGGAAAGACTGAAGGACTCAGGTCTTTAACCCTGCAGAAGAGAAGGCTCAGGTAGATGTCATCACAGTTTTCCAGTACTTAAAGGAAGGCTACAAAGAGGACAAAGGCTTTCTTTTCACAAGCATCTACATGGAAAGGAAAAGGGGCAATGGGTGCGAGTTACACTGGGAGAGGTTTCTTCTTGATATATATATATAAAAACTAACCAAACAACCAACCAAAAAAAACCCACAGTGAGAACAATCAATTAATCACTGGAACAACCTCCTCAGGGACATGGTGGAGTCTCTCTCACTGGAGGTTTTCAAGAGGGGACTGGACAGGGTGCTAGGTTGTGGTGGGTTGACTCTGTCTGAATGCCAGGTGCCCACCAAAGCCCACTCTGTCACTCCCCCCCTGCAACTGGACCACAGAGAAAATACAATAAAAGACTCGTGAGTCGAGATAAGGATAGGGAGAGATCATTCACCAATTACCATCATGGGCAAAACAGACTTGACTTGGGTAAATCAACTTAAATTCTTGCCAATCAAATCATAGTAGGGTAATGAGAAATAAAACCAAATCTTAAAACACCTTCCTCCCACCTCTCCCTTCTTCCCTTAACTTTTTTTACCACTTTTCTCTACCTCCTTCCCTCCAATGGCATAGTGGGACAGGGAATGGGGGTTTTAGTCAGGTCATCACATGTTATTTCTGGTGCTCCTTTCTCTTCAGGGTGGGGACTCCTCACACTCTTCCCCTGCTCCAGCGTAAGGTCCATCTCACAGGAGACAGTTCTCTCCATGAACTTCCCCAATGAGAATCCTTCCCACAGGCTGCAGTTCTTCACAAACTGTTTTAGCATGGGTCCTTTCCATGGTGTGCAGTCTTTCAAGAATGGACTGTTCCAGCGTAGGACGACCACAGGATCACAGGTCCTGCCAGGAAATCTACTGTGGCACAGGTAATGGTTGTTTTTTTGTTTGTTTGGTTGGTTGGTTTGGTTTTGTTTTTTCCCCTTATTTTACCAGAGAGGCATTACTCTAGTTACTGATTGGCTCAGCCTTGGCCAGCAGAGGGTTTGTCTTGGAGCTAGCTGGCATTGGCGGTGTCGGACATGGGGGAAGCTTCTGACAGGTTCTCTCACAGAAGCCACCCCTATGTGCCGCCCCCACTACCAAAACTTTGCCATGCAAACCCAATACATAATTAGTCTCATCTAGGCTCCTTTTCCCACAAAACTTAGACCAGATGATCTTACCAGGTGCCTTTACTATTTGAGCTGTTCTACGATTCTATGATTTAGAGAAGGATTACTCTTTGCCTTGGAAAACAGATGACGATACCCCAGAGGAGAAGATGGTAAGACTTCAGGGTATGAAAAGGGGAAGACTAGACAAGTTACTGTGAGGAGTCTGCACCTCCAGAAGAGACTGTGGCATCATGGGGAGACAGAAAGAAGACAGCAGATTGTCTGGCCATTAGGACCATCCTAGATACTGAAGGCAATCAAGCTCAGATTGCTACAGCTACAAGAGAAACAAAACCAAGAACACACAAAACAAAACAAAACCGAAAAACAAAACCCAAAAGTCCATGTTTCCAGGATCAAAAATAAAGAAGTTTTAGAGAACAGAGGGAGAGTTGATTGTTAGTTCCTTAACTTAATCATAAATAAAGCCACTAAGGTTTCTCTACAACAATCAAAGGAGAAAAAAGAAAAAAAAAAAAATTAGAAAAACTTATTTATCTGGTAGTTCAGAACTGTGGGTATCTGATGGTCCTTTCTTAGGTCCTTTTCACATACATGCACACATTCACAGACTGAACTAGATGATGGCTGCTGGGCTTTCCAGATGGCTGACTATGTCCATTCTGCTTCAGATCTGGCTCAAGGCAATGGCACAGTAGGAAAGATTGTGAAGCAAAGACCAGGGTCTTGTGGGTGGATTTGATTTGCAATGTTTCAATTTGTCTTGTTCAGAGGAAAAATGTATCATTTTGCAATTTGACAGATACTATGTTCTTTGTAAATAAAATACCAAATGGCTTAAGCAAGTGTGTCTAACAATATGTGAGACATGCACTACTCCAACCTCCGGGGGTGGGGGGGGGAAATAAATAAATAAATAAATTTAAAAAAAAGAGGACAGAACTTCTATGGGGAAGTAGAATAAGCTCAAGATGTGTCATCAAAGGCATTATCTCCTTGTAACCATTAAAAGGTTGTCCAAAATATCTCATGTGACAGCTGAGATAAAATATGTGCCTATAATGTTTTGTTTGTCTCTGGAAAATGAGAGGTTATCTAGGTTTGGTCCAGAAAAAAAACTAACTTGTAAGCCAAGTTGCATTATTGTAACTTAGAAACAAAACAAACAAATAAACCAACAAACAGAAAAAACACAGTAAATGAACATCATGAAATATCAACTATTCCATATTAACCTCTGTAGTTAATAATTTATGTTTCTGATTTCTGTATTCCAGTGATTATGTCTGTGAAGAATAATCTTTTTACCAGTATTGAATTAATTTCCTTTGTAATTTCAGTATCACTTTGTAATTTTTCTATGCCATGAAATAAAAAGTATATATTTTCTGTATGTAACTTATAATTTTGTACATATCTTTCCTCTCATTTATTTTCATGTAATGTAAAATACAATATAATTTAAATATCTGGTGAAATTTATGTACATTCTGATTTTTAGCACTCTTTATGAAGTCCCCGTAATTCAGATTTTCCACTTATTCTGACATGGAACAACAGGTTTTGAACAAAAACTATGAGATGGTGATGAACAACTAATATGAAAATATGAATGAAAAAGCATAATGACTATTCTTTAAACATCCATATGCTTGATTTCCTGTTTAATCCACACAGTTGTCAGAAATATTTATGAAAATGGCTACAGTGATGACAACTTTTTTTTTTTTTAATTGTTAATAAATGTAAGAATAGTCACAGTATTCTTCAGTGAAAACAGTGACATTGTGGATTAGCATTTCACTCTGCAGAAAATTAATCATTTTTCCTCTTTCCCATATTTCAGCTAGATTCTGATCTCCATTATTTGCCTTTCACTATATGATTTAGCTTTAAGGAATCTTTTTTCCTGAGTTACTCTGTCATTAGTCTTTCAAAAGTCTTATACCATTAATTTCCCTCTTATCTACTGCTTTATTGTGAACTGAATATAAAAGATATGTTCAAAAAATTTTAAAATATTAGCAGACCACAATCTCTTCTTCAAATACTGGTGGTGCATATGTGAAGATAATCCTACTGTTTTACTAGCTTTTAATTTTCATCATGTTTCTAATTCACACATGCACCCTGGTGATCTCTTATTCCTCGGTTGTTATTCAAGACATAACCTTTTCTCGTTTTACCTTTTAATTCTATAGCGTATTAACTGTGTTCAGAGAAGAGGGCAAATCTTTGCCAACATCTCACTTCAAAAGTATTCAGAATTATATGGCACTGAGCAAGGATTATGAAAACAATATTTTAGATGGAGGCCATTTTGAGACATATAAGATCTGTAGTAATTGTGCGCCACCCCCTTGGGATTTCTCATACAAGTTGAGTTCACCAGGTTGGTTCATACATGACTAAGTCTCATTCACCAAAGGAAATTTGGCACTCATAGATGCAGAGTTATGGTATCAGAAGTATCAGTTCTGGGCATAAATTGATGGAGCTGCATGAAAAGTATATGAGTTGAAAATAGGAACTAATAACTACATCTATTTCAGTAAATTAAATAGTGCCACAATACTTTGTTAGGCACAGACACTTAATCATCTCTACTGTTGAAGTATTTCACAGTCCCTGGCATGGTTTCATTCTAAGGCAACTCACCCTTTTCCAAAGATTATCTAAGCATAATTTAGGAATGAGTATGGGCAAAACACTGTTCTCCCAAGTCTTTTTAGGGGTCACTTCTCTTTCTGTTATTCAGCCTCAGGGCCAGAGAACAGTCATAAACACACTGAACTGAGTAGTCCAGATGGAGATGCAGGCTCTCATTCAGAGATAAATAGTGGCCTCCCCAAGAAAATTCAACTTTTTCTTAGGTATATGTACAGGACTCTTTTATTCAACCTATTTCAAAAGCAGTCTATTTTCCCCTATATATATATTTTCCCCTATATAATATATATATATATATATATATATATATATATATATATATATATATATATATATATATATATATATATATATATATATATATATATATATATTTTATATATATATATATATATATTTCCCCAATAAAATAAGAGTGTTGCAGGAAGACTGGGTCAAACACATCTAACTTTTAGGTGACTGAAGCTAGGTGTAAGGAACCTTATTTGGTCTCTGATTCTTCAGATTTGTGTGAAATATGCACTTTCAGAAATCTGATTTTTAACAACACCTGCAGCTGGTTCAGACTCTGTTACCTTCTTTGAACTATGAGGGAGAAAATGAAATTTAGGGTTAAGTGTAATGAACTCCTTTAATTTTCAAAGGTAATGAAATATCTCTGTATTTAATGCAAAGCATTCTAACTTTGTAAAACACTTTATGAAGAGTTTATTATTCAGAATTTTTGGTCTAGTTTTTAAGTTTTTTATTTATCATACTGAAGTGTTGCATTGTGAAGATTAATAAAGTAATAAAGAATTTATAATATGTTAAGTAAATGTTAAAGAGATATAAGTTTTTTTATGTTTTTCAGAACCAAGTTAAACATGTAATGTATGAATGTTTCTCTACCACTTTCGTACATGCAGAACTTGTACCTTTTTTCACGTATGTTGATCCATTTCTTCTTCAAAGGTTAGATATGAGACAGCTATATATAGAATAAATTCTTATTCATTACTAACTGAAAGCAACATTTAAAAAAGCCCTAACCTTTAGAAAAAATGTTATTCTTTATGCATGCATTGAATAACGCAGATACATTTTCTTCTTCTAAATAGCAGTACATCTTATCACAGGTCTAATCACAGACTAATAAATAGTATATAGAGAGACTATAGGATTTTCAGTAAATTACTTCAAAATGTCACAGTTATTTTACAGGATAACAATTGAAAAGGTTAGGGGTTTTTTGTTTGGTTTGTTTGCTGAGTTATCCATGTTGAAATATTCTATAAACTCTTATAAAAAATTTGCACCCTTGGGTTAGGATTTTTTTTTTTTTTTAAACTTATCTAGAGTAAAAATGCTTGAAATAATTTATAGAAAATTATTTTAATCTAACTTTTCCAAACTATAGTTTTCTAAGAGCTGCACTGAACAGATCATGTTCAGTGATCATGGAATCAAAAATAAATATCCAAAAGAAAAAAGAGTTAATCAGCTCTCAATCATAACAGTCAAACGTTGCTGATCATGAAAAATATTATGAAGAAAAAGTAAAAAAAAAAACCAGCAGAAGTAAAAATAATAGGTTTTTACAATGTATGTCTTTTATGCTCAGAAATGCAAGTTTTCAGAGATTCTTCTTTAAGGAAAATCACAGAATAACAGCTGAAGTTGGGAGGGACCTCTGGAGATAATCTGGTCCAACCTCCCTGCACAAACAAGGTTGCTTAGGCCTGGGTTGCCCAGGACCATGTCCAGACAACTTCTGAAGATCTCTAAGTATGGAGAGTCCACAACCGCTCTGGGCAATCTGTGCCAGTGCTTGGTCACTCTCACAGTGAAAAAGTGTTTTCTCCTATGTTTCGGTTTCTGCCCATTGCCTATTTATGAATAGTGAATAAAACACTACGGATATGACTTGTCTGTGTGTCCCTTTCAACTAGAAGGTATTCAGATGTGGAGGTCACTTGAGAGTAACAAGAGGTATGCTGTTATGTTGTTTTTCCTAGAAATTCTGAAATTAAGCTAGCAGATATAATTTGGGTCTTCTGCTGGAATTTTTTTACAAAGTCACTAAATTAAGGCAAGGTTTCTGTAAAGTGCAAGTTGGTCAAAGAGTTGACAGCTAGACCACCAGTTATTATTAATTTTACATTTCTTCCAATGGCTTAAAAATGGGTGCAGCAGAAAGATTAGGAACCTGATTGGTATTTCTTGTCCAGTATCTCTGTGTCTTTTGTCAATTCCGTGTTGCTGCCATGAAAATTTACTATGAGGTGAAAGGAGTTAATTGACACCAAAACCACCGAACTAAAAGAAAAAAAAAAAAAAAAAAAAAATCCCTGTGATGATTTTCCAGTGAGCACTATTTTTTTTGTAACATAGATAAGCAAATATTACATTGTTGGTTCTTAGGATCTGAAAATATTAGCTAGTCTATATTTCAATAGTTGGCAACTCTTGATATACTATTTACAGTAAAAGGTCAGAAAAAATTATCTTTATTTTTGTGTGAAAAATTTGGTAGTTCTTACGTCATCTGATCTAGATCTGTCAAGCACAAATAAGAATGTTTTCTTATAATCTTAGAAATTAGGAGATTAGAGGGAATTAATTAAAATTCTATCAGCATCTTCTTTAAGAAAGTATATTCCCACTTTTAAAAGTGCTCTCATTATCTTATAATCTAGACAGAGAACACATTTTCCTATATTTGTTTATATTATAAAAACAACCGAGTATATTTGCAGGGTTTTTTTGTAATGAAAAGCTAATGACAGTGTTACATGTTGTTCATTTAACCACCAAGTGGAGCTCTAACCTAGGAAAAGATTTAATCCCTTTATAACCAGTGCAGATGCCAACAGCCGTCTCTCATAAAGCAGGTTAAAGTTAAAAAAAAAAAAAAAAGTCGACACCCTGTGCCAATTGCACCTGCCTTATGTCTTCAGAATCTGTTTTGTCTGTAACTTACAGTTACAGTCAAGTGCTATAAAAATAAAACTCATTGCAGGCAAAGCAATGATTCAAATTAACATGGAATTACACTACAATAGACTGAAGATTTCACTTCAAAGCAATTATAGTTAATGAAAATGATGCTCAATCCCTCAAGTGCTCCATGTTCATGGATTCAAGTTACAGATAAAAGAAACTGACTTATAAATTGTACAATGATTAAAAGAATTTAGTAATTCCTTAACAATACACATTTAATTGCCCTGATTACATTGAGAGAGACTTCTGCTTACATTTGAAAGTTGAACGACCTACTTTAGAGGGCTATCTAATGTTTAAACAAACTGGGCCAAATTCTATGATTGACATTCATTAAAAAAATTTCTTATGGCTTGATTAGTTAGCTGATTGTCTTTATAAATGTTCTTGTGATTATTTAAAATCATATTTGGAACAGAATGACTGACAATATATGCAATACAGTGCATTATGTTTGATTTGCTGTTCTTTTTTGGGGTTGTTTTTTTGTCAGTTTTGTTTTTTCCAGAAAGGTTCTGCTTACTTACCTGATTTATTTTAGCTTCTCCCATGGACAAAATATATTCTGTTGCACTTATTCTTTACACATGTGAGGACAGGACTTGAGAGAGCTTCTGACTTCCCAGGTCAATTTGTACACCTCAGTCAGCTTCTGCCAACATTTGTGTACATTCACTCCCATCTCTTCCTCTTCCCTTTGGTTAACACACTCTCTTGGAAGGCAATCCTGAGGCCATGCCTCACAGAAAACCATAGTGCTATAAGTGTCCCAATGTGGGCAGGTGGCAGACTATGACTGAGGACATTGAACAGAACAAACCTACTCTGCAGGGTGTGTGCATATCCCACAGGTACATACAGACATACGTGTGTGGTCATTACCGATTATCAGCCTGGACTAATCTGCAAATAGGGAAGCAGGTGTCAAAGAGGCAGTGACTCTGTGCCAAATACTGGAGAGATTGGAGGGTCTGCAAATTAGCATCAAGTATTGTGGGGCTTGAGGATCAACTGAGAGACCCATCTGTATGTGCTGTCTGTGTGTGAGGCAGCTGGACCTGAGAGGATCTAAAGGCAAACTGCTGGATATATTGAGTGTCTGAGCACAGTTGTTGGAAGGATACAGAGTGCGTTTGTGTGTGTTCACCTGTGAAAGGAGTTCTGAACACTTGCAGCAGGAATGGGGTTATGGACCTCAAATGCTTATGTCCCAGGTGTCAGCAATGGGGGACACCAAGCATCCAGGGCCAGTTAGTGGATACAAACAAGAACACTTACAGTATTTTCTGCAATGATTTTTATAATCTGAATCAGTTATGCTTACAATAAATAGGAACAAATCTGCTCCTAATTTAACTTCGCCAATTTCAGTGGCTTCATACATTTTCTCAATTAATTGTAGCTTATATAGATATTGCAACATAATCCTCCCAAGTAAACCCAAGTAATTAATATTCACCATCACAAATCTTTTAAATAAATTCAATAACAACTAACTGTTGCATTAGGAATCATCTAGGAAGAAACATAACTCAGATACCTCCCTCTTGATAGTCTGAACATCAGCCTGAGAAAAATCTGCATATTTTAATACATATTAAACAGAGAAATTACATTTTATCATTACATTTAAAAGTAATGCTTTGGTATGATTTTCTTTAAAACTTCTATCTAGGTTGAACCTATAGGACTGGCAACTGGATAGCTAAACTTCCATTTCCATTCACTCTGAGGTGGAGAAAAACCCTGAACATCCAAATATGATTGCATACATTCGCTCACAGTTTTGAACACTGACAGTAGCTAGTTGGTGTGAGATGCAGAGAAAAAATGAATGGAAACAGTTTCAATAATTAAAGTTTTACCTCAAACCACACCTTATTCTAGGTAGATAATGTCTTCCTAAGCATTTTGATTATTGTAATAACCTTTATTTAATTGTATATTCTCTTGGACTAGTGCTTTGTAAGAGCCTTCCCTAAGCCCTTATGCTTTCAAACTCACAGTCATGTCTCCGTAGAAGGTAACAAAATCATAGTAAGAACCTGGTTCCTGAGGTCTCACTATGAATAGGTCCCAAGACACATTAACTGTACAGCTTGTAGTTTTTGGTGGTAGGCAGCCCAGGACCTGTGGTATTGTTTGCTGCCTTGAATCTGTGTATTGCAGAAGCATCAGGATGCACAGCAGCACACTGCATCCAGTAATAGGTTTTCTGAACACTACTTTCAATTTTCTAATGATTTCTGGGAAAGCACTTCAGGCAAAATGCTTGAAGTCTAAGACTAAGTAGTATTAGTGAAGCAATGTTTTTTATTAAAATTCTCTTTCATTATGTTTCCCCATATAGTTGTGGTTGACAGACCTCCACTTTCTCTCTGTCCTCCATCAGGGTACTATTTAAAATAACTTTGTTTTCGTAGATCACAATCAGATTTAAAAAAAAAAAAATCTCTCTTAGTTAGCTTTTTTATTCATGGGTAGACTGGTATGTGCTCATCTGTTTCATAGCTAAAGGCAGTTTAAATTTACTGGTGCCATCACTAATAGAGACAATTTAAATGGTACAAGGTGCTAGCGCTTTCTTATTGTCTTAACCTTAAATGGTGCAATGACTGAGCCTGGTGTTTTTGAAGCTCTGTTATAAGTCCCAGGTAGATGTAAAGGTAGGAGATTACTTCAAACAGATTTCAAGAAAGTGAGGAAAATTTTGAAGGACCCCCTGAACCAACTTATATCCAGGAGATGCTGGAAACATCAGTTTCTACTATAATAGTACAGGTTACATTGTGCCACGCATCATCACATCAAGTAATACTCCCTAACTTCTTTGCCTTTAAGTAAATTGTTGTGTAATAATGCAATTTTTCAGTGTAAAGATTAGCAGAAAAAGTTCTAAATGGTTCAGTATAAATACTAAAGTAATACCATTCTATGACTGTTTGAAAATGATGTTGCTGGGTATTGCCAACATGAAATAGTAACCCCACAAAAACAAACAACAATTACTTTTAAGCAGGTATAATTCTCAAATAATTGATGGTATTCAAACACAGGGAAAATAACCTTGGAGTTAACTTTGTTTCTTTACAATCTGTGTCCCATTATGGAACTTCTTTCATTACCCAAACTTAAAATCAGTGGGGGTTTTTTTATATTTTTTTCCTTGCAAGTTTTTACCTTGGTGTCTTTTAGCTTGTTTCTGCCAATCTAGCACCAGTGATTCCCCTATTCATACTGTTTCTGCTTGAAACCATAAGATTTGCTCAAGGCTTTCCAGAATATGTTAAGGGCTGCAACAGCTCCAATAACTGCATCAGTGAATCAGAAGTGGAAAATCTTCTTTTAAAGTTTCACTAGCATTGAAAATGGTATGTTATTCAGATTTTGGAAGCTGTGCAATATTCACATCTGGCCTTGTAGTCTCAGTTCTCAATTGAATCTTCAAGACTTTGATTTCTTGGAAGAATTTCAACCAGAATTTCAGTTTATTTTATTGTTGTCAAGATGTAGTAGGAAGCTATGATAAAATACCTCAATATTAATTACTCTAGAATTTATCATGCTAATCATTTTGTTACAGACCAGTCTGTCTAATAGCTTAACTATGCTCTTAGATGCTGTAAACTATTCTTAACTATTGTAGTAGATATGGCCCTGAGCAAGAACATGCTTTATAAGCTCACTCAGCTGTAGAAATAAAGAGACATTTTATTTGACTCTACTGGCTTTGACTGCCCTTGAAAGCAGATTTGGTTTTTGTCCAGTCAGCAAGTCTGCAGGTACAGATGAAGGTCATTCCTAAAATATGTGGGATTCTGTATGCCTTGGAGTTTTTACCATGTTCACAAAACATGTCCACCTTAATAGGCTTTCAGGCATGTCCTGGGAGTCTGTCTGCAGGCTATTCACAAGGCCATGATTCATTATGAACACAGTACTGACACAATTTTGTCTTCTTCCTTCTTGCACTTTGAAAGGTTGTGTGTTAGTGCCAACGCTTTTCTGTGCTACCTCTACTCTTTTCCTTCTCATCATACTCTCTTGATTTACTTTCTCTAGCAAGTATAGAAGTGTGTGCTGAAGGCAGATTCATGGGGTTTCTATTCTGGAGACAAGAGTTCTTCCAGAGAATAAAGTAATTGTTTATTACATAACCCATACTTATACCTGAATGTGAGTTAACTTCATATTGGTGCTTATGGCTTGACCAAGCTCTCTTAGTGGTGGTGAATGCAGCCATGAACACAAGAGAAGAACTTACATTTTTGCACAGTCTTTGTGTTATATTGTAGGAGTTCTGGCCAATGATGTAAGAAATGCATAAGTTAAAAATGCTCTGTAGCCTTGTACTACTGTGCTGTACCATCATTTTCAGACTTTAGGCTACTGCATTCCTTTCAAAAAAAAAACAAAACAAAAACCACTAAACAAGAACAACAGCAAAAAGACATTCTTAGTTTTCGTCTCCAGTGGATCTAATACATTTTGTATTTAATTAATTTGTTTTAATTTTATGTCACCAACTATTCCTGAGCATCTAGAGTTGTCTTTGATCAGTCTTGTATTTCATGCACACATTTAAAACTATTTCACTGGTTTTCCATATGCACAAAGAAGTTCCTGAAGCCAGATGTCTGTGTTTATAAACTATATTGGAGTGCAAAACCAGTTTATCTTGTTCCTACAAGATAAGTGTCCCTGCTGATGGCAGGGGGTTGGAGCTAGATGATCTTTAAGGTCCCTTCCAGCCCAAACCGTTCTATGATTCTACTTTTTCAGTATGTTATTTTTTCAACATTGAGTTGCAATGAAAAAAAAAAAAGTAGTTAATATATCTATTATATAGAGGTGAAAAAAAAAAAAAAAAGCATTATCAAAATGTACTTCAGAATGTAGTGTATATTGGTTTTAAATCAGTACTTATTAGAAATGCAATTAGTGACTTGGTTAGTATAAATTCTTTAGGTTCTGAATGTTGGCTTATCGCATATATACTTTCTTCTCCCTCTAAATAAGGAGTGGCTAGTAAGTACTTATTTTCTTTACTAGCTGCAGTACACCCAGAAAACTAAAGGGAGCTTTCCCACATACTTCAGAAAGCTTTGAAGCAGGGATTTGATTCTCTCATTTGTATGCATAATAGATAATTTAGGCTACTAGATATTATGATTACCAGATATTTTTCATTCATGAAACAATAAAGTGACTCATATTTTCTTTAGTACTTAAAAATAATAGATATGGGTTTATAGATTAAAACTAGTACTAGAAAAGCAGCTGTGAAGCTACCTTCAGAAAACCCTTGGGTTGCAGAATTATTCAAAATTACGCACGCTAGGAAAAAAAAGAAAGGAAATCTAGCCAGATGTTCACAGTTCATTAATCTATCTTAAGTTAAACAACTTTTCCTTTCCTTTCCTCAAAAAAACTTTATCTCAAAAGTTGATCAATTTCATCACTTTTTTTTTTTTTAAATTTCTACTTATTAAAGATTTTGATGGTTCTAGTAACATACAGCTAAGTTCTCATTTGAGGATTCAGCATACTGACTACAGTGTAAAAGTTTGAGCAAATGAAAGATTGAGCTGATCCAATGACATATCTCCTAGTTCACCTTTTAAAAGCTTGAGTTTGTTTCTTACTTCCTAAAAGGAAAGAAAGAAAGAAATAGGAAAGAAGAAAGAATAAAAAAGAAAGGAAAAAAGAAAAATAAGGAAAAAAGAAAGGAAAGATGGAAGAAAAAAGAAAAAAAAATCCAACACTCAATAGTTAATGCTTTTTCCCATTTACCTTGTCTTTTCCTGCTTTCATACAGACTTTTTAGATGGCTCATATTTCTACTTTGGATATTTGAACCAGTTCAATGATTTAACAATCTCTTGTTACAGAGTCTGTTTTGTTTGAGGTCACAAAGGCGTAGTGATTTCTGCTGACATGTGTTGGTTGATGTGTTTCTTGATCTTTTGTATTGTTTCTTTATTTGATCCCCCTGATCAGAGTTGTCTGACTTGTTAAGGCACATGCTTGAAGTGCACTGAACAGCACCAAGCTGTTCTCACACCAGCAAAAGGTAGGAATATCACAAAAGAAAACTCAGTCTTATGTTTTTTTTTCTTTTATGGGCATTCTATTTCTTGAATTCCTATTACAGAGTCCAGAGCTGAATTTTGCTTCTTTGAATCCCTGAAATCTGGCAGTCTTGCTACTGTTAGGCAAATCTGAAAACGCTAATTGATTTTACTTCAATATACCATAAGACAGAATTGTGCTTTAATGAATCATAGGGGTTTTGCAACGTTTAAGGGAAAATAACATGAAATATTTACATTTTCATTATTTTATTTGATGATTGATGGAATTCCTCTTTGTACAATAAGAAAAGTTAGACTAAAATCAAGCTGAATTTCTGAAGACACCATCTTAGATTAGTATTTGTCACTTGGACAAAAATTTTCGGAGGACAAATGGGTGACATGATTGGCCATTTTTGTTTGGGCTATCGCAACCAGCAAGGAAATTAAAGGTTCAGTTAAAAATAAGCTTCTGCTTCATTGTTTGTTTATGAGATTAGAATAAGTGTTTGAATGAGATTTGATTGAGAAGAAGGGCTGTATCTAATGCAGTCTGATGTGGTGTCCTGAAGTGGAACCATGGAGATAAAGGACTAAATTTACAAGTGATTGCACTTCTAGAACTTCACTGATAGAGAGGTTTCAGTTTATTTGTAACCATGAAATGGTTTCCATATGCTGAAGTAGTTTTCAAGCAGACTCCAGCTGATTTGACATTTTTTGTAGCTTTCTACAGCCTTCTAGTTGCAGATAGGGAAGTAGCTTACTACTTTGCAGTCTACTAGTGTCATTACTACTAGTAGGAGTAATACTGTTGAAAGGATTACAGATACATCAAAGACATGAAAACAGAGCTGTTTCTCACAGGAACAGTAGTAATATTCTTACTGTTTAAAGTGAGATCTCTCCTTTGGTATCCTCTGACAATGAATGAAAACAGAGTGTAGCAGAATGACTTAACATTTGGGGAGGATTTTTTGAAAATTCTAATTAGAAACTGGTAGTCATGGATTACTGGATAGAGTCATAGAATGGTTTGGGTTGGAAGCAAAAACCAAGTTTCATCATTCATGTTAAAAACTGAATGGATTATAGAATAGAGTAACACTAATATTTATCTTCTTAGTGCTGACCTCTCTTTTAAAAATAATTTAACAGAGGCTGGACAAGATATCTAATCTTTCTGTGAAAGGCGAATGGATGTAGACATGCAAGAGTGAAACGGACTGACATGGCAGGAAGCCCAATCTTCTTCTGTCAAGAAGAATCATAGAACCATAGAATACCAGATTGGAAGGGACCTCAAAGATCATCTGGTCTTTCTTTGCAAAAGCACGGTCTAGACAAGATGGCCCAGCACTCTGTCCAGCAGAATCTTAAAAGTGTCTAATGTTGTGGAATCTCACACTTCTCTGGGGAGATTATTCCAGTGGCTGATTGTTCTCAGTGTGAAAATTTTTCCTCTTGGATCCAGTTGGAATCTCTCCAAGAGTAACTTGTACCTGTTATTCCTTGTCTTTTCCATGTGTTGCCTTGTAAAAAGGGAGTCTCTGTCTTCTTTGTAGCCACCATTTAAGTACTGGAACATGGTGATGAAGTTTCCCCTCTGCCACCTTTTCTCAAGACTGAACAAACTTGATTCTCTCAACCTTTCCTCATATGGCAGGCTTCTCAGTCCTTTGATCATTTACGTGGCCCTTCTTTTGACTGTCTTCAGCCTATTTTTTTGTATAGTGGGCACCAAAACTGAATGCAGTGTTCCAGGTGTGACCTGACAAGCACTGAGTAAAGTGGGATAGTGACTCCTTTATCTCTGCTGGTGATGGCTTTGTTGATGCTACCCAGCATCCTGTTGGCTTTCTTTGCTGCTGCAGCACACTGTTCACTCATATTGAGCTTCTTGTCCATCAGGACCTCCAGATCCCTTTCTACAGAGCTACTCTTCAACAAGGTGGATCCCAGTCTGTGCTAAACTCCTCAATTATGTTTTCCCAGGTGCAAAACTTTACACTTATCCTTGTTGAACTTTGTAAGGTTCTTGGTAGCCCACTCGTTCAGCCTATCAAGGTCTTCATGGAAGGTGGCTCTCCCTTCCAAAGTGTCCACTTCCCCACTCGGTTTGGTATAATCAGCAAATTTTATCAGGGTACACTTGATCCTATCATCCAGATAACTTATGAAGGTATTAAACAGTGCTGGGCCCAATATTGATCCCTAGGTGACCCCACTTGTGACAGGTTGCCAGTTTGAAAAATAATTATTTACCACAACCCTCTGGATGTGTCCTGTCAGCCAGTTCCCCATGCACCACATAGACCACTTGTCTAGACCATAACACATCAGTTTCTCTAGGAGGAGCCTGTGGGAAACCATGTTGAAAGCCTTGGAGAAATTCAGGTAAACAATGTCCACTGCTCACCTCTCATCAAAAGAGCAGGGTAACTTTCTCACAGAAGGTGATCAGGTTTGTTAAGCATGATTGCCTGGGCCCTGACAGTGCTGGTAAAGACAGAGGTGAAAAAAATGTTAAGAACTTCTGTCTTTTCAACACTGTTTGTGGCTAATTTACCTTTCCTTTTTAACAGTGGGCCAATATTTTCCTTCTGTTTCTGTTTGTTGTTTATGTACCTGAAGAGCTCTTTCTTGAAGTTTTTGAAATCTCTGTCCAATTTCAATTTGAAATGAGCTTTTTGATTTTCTAACTACATCTCTGCATGTCCTGGCAATGCCCTTGTAGTTCTCAATGGCTATTAATTGGCTTTTCCCTCTCTGGTATGCTTCCCTGTTGGTTTTGAGCAGACTCAGAAGCTTGCAGTTAAGCCAAGGTTGTCTCTTGCTCTGCCTACTTCCCTTACTTTTAAAGAGGATGAACTGTTTTTGTGCTTCCAGAAGAGCGTTCTTGAAAAACTCCCATCACTGGCTAGTTCCTTTATCCTCCATGGAAGCTTCCCATGGGACCACTCCCAACTGACCTCTAAGCAAGCTGGGGTTAGTTCTTCTGATCTAAAACTTCTGTCTTTAGTATTTTAGTACTAAAGTACTAAAGAAGAACATAGGATTCAACTTTATTATGTAAACTTCATGTCCCTGATCCTCCTACTAAAAGGTTTTTTAGTATTCTCACTCCTCTTTTAATTAGGCAATATAATAATATTTTCAGGCAATATTTTTCATTAGATTACTGTCCCATCTCCCCTCTGCTGCTATACCAGTAACAGACAACAAAAATAGTCCCCCACAACGATTCAAACTCTCAATCTCCTCTATTCCCTCATAAAGGACAAGAATCCTGCAACATCTTGTTGATTACTAGTTGCTTTTTAAATTCTCCATCTACAGTGCTAAAATAACCTCTCCCCCGTAAGGCAGAATAATTAGTTCCCATACTGCTCACAGTAGCCATTTCTAGATCAAAGTGTCACGACTGTGCACAATTTGGTTCTGGATTCCATGTTTTATCTCCATAGACCTAAGAGTTTGCGTTGTATTTTTTGAATCTTTTAAATCTAATGTGTAAGAAATAAAATCAGGACTGTTAGTGTGCTGATTTTACATCATGAAATTGAAGGAATGTGATGGATACTTAGGGTTGTTGACCTTGATGGGCTTTCAAGCACAAGGATGTCTGAGTTAATGTTGAACTGTGTAAAGGCGGTATGAGCCCAGATTATGGTGTTCTCTTTTATTGTCTTTTGGGAGTTGTCCCTGGAATGAACTATCCCCAAATCTTCTCCCGGGTTTTATCTCAGAGATAACCTGTTACTTGACTCCAAAATTCAGCTTTGTACTGAGCTAGCTTTTATGTACTTCATGTATTGTGAATGTTCAGGGGTGCAGTATCCAAGGATTCTGAATCAGGGAACTGAGCTCTTACAAACAAATTCTGTTTGTTGGTGTAATAAACTCTTCAAATTACAGATGTACTTTATTTACACATAGGTATTCTAGCCACTGACTCTTATATGGCTTTGTGTTGAAGTGTAGTTTGAAGTATCAGAATGTATAAGTAATATCAGATCCATTATATGAACAATAGTCTCTTTTAAAGTACTCAAAAGTGACAGAAATGGACTTGAAATATACAGCAGCTTTTTTTTTTAAGGGATGTAACAGTGAGTTTTATAGAAAGAATGTATATTTCTTGAAAACAGATATCATGCACACATGCATACACAGAGATTTTGAAACTCCTTATTAAGTTGGAGAAAAGAGAAACCTAATAATGAAAGGCATAAAATGAGCTGCTATTGTTGTTCTGCCAGCTTTCTCTTAAATAATAAAACAATGATTACACAATCTATCTCTCTTTTGTCCTGGGTAATTGGCAACTATTGCTTTCATGTTTATATTAAAACTTAAAGAAACAAAAAAAAACCCCAAAAAACAAACCACAACCCCTTAGCAACTGGAAACCCTGTTTTCATTTTTGTCCCTTGAAATGGTAAGACCAACTGCCAAGTACTGCTTTAAAATATTAAAAAAAGCTGAGTGGAGCAGTGAGCTCATGTTTTAATTTGGACCAAAAAAAAAAAAAAAAAAAAAAAAGGATGTTATGATACTATTCAGTATTCTTCAGGGCTTTTCACTCCTGACCACCTTTTTTTACATGATTCATGTTATCTCCAAATGAGATGTATAGTCTTCAAGAAAGATGCCAAATTAATGGCAGTAAGATAGAAATTGATAAAAACACTCCAAATCATACCACGCATTCTCCTTCCTTCCTTCTTTTTTTTTTTTTTTCTTTTTTGTTTGATTGCAAAGTATTTTTATGAGAAGTTATTGGTATCATATACAACTTATATCAAAGATAATTAAACATTGTTTTGTTTTCTGGAAAAATGTTTAAACAACCATTTTTTTGCATAGCTAGTTCCCTTCAGAAGTGCAGTCAAACTTTTTGTGTGTATGCACAACTATAAGAACTTAGGTATGTTTTTTATTTAGTTGTGAAGTTATCTTAAATGCAAAACAGGAGAGTCAGACTTACAAAGTTATTCTGAATCATGTGGATCTGCTTCTTGGTGAAAGGACAGTACCGCTTTGCCACAAAATATGATATCTGACTAGGTAGGTTCATAAACACAGCGTTTTAGAGAATATTATTAAAATCACCTTTTCACTCTTCCAAGAAGACAAAGCAGTAAGTCCCCAGTATCTGCTTTCACTTAATGAAAAGACAGTACTGTGTAAAATAAAGACTGTAAGTTTAAAAGGTATGGCTTCAATAGCCACTACCTGTTCTTGAGGACTGGCACTACAGTGAGATTAGAAGTTTTTAAAGATACTAGCAAACAGGAAGGAAGCATTTACAGTGAATGATCTTCCTCTTTTTTCCAGTATTCCTTTCATCTCAGTATAAAAGGTAACGGGAGAAAACAAGAATCTATTTTCTGTCTGTGTTGTCTAGGATATACCACTGGTTTCAGCCCTTCAAACTTTGCTTTTTAGTAGCACAGAATAGTAAAAGTCTGCTTCAGAATGCTTTCCCCTTGTGCTGTGCTGAGGGAAAGGAGCTGTTTCGGTGGGAAGCAGCTGCACGGGCTTTACCACCTCTGCATCATAAACAAACTTTCAAAAGAACTTCAAATTAACTGTCCACTGACAAAAAGGACTTGAACAGTTAGTCCCCTGTGTGGGACAGAAATTGGTCGTAATAGCTGTATAAATGCATACAATGACCCACTCAACCAGTTCAGTTATATTTGACCTTACCTGAAAACTATCTCTCTTATAAACTGTGTAACTAAATGTATTTTCATTGTTTTTATCAAGTTTATTAAGTCACTTTGTTAAGCTAGAAATGTCAAGTATAAGAAATCAAATAGGAGAAACAAATTGTTGTATCCTCTCAGGGAAAAAAAAAAAAAGACTTTTTTTCCTTTTATATAACCAACAATGACAAGAAATGATGGCAAAAGATTCTCTTCAGTGCATTATGTGGATAAATGTTCAGATTTAGAATCTTTGTTCTTGTTCTTTCTAACATTTAATAGATTAGAAAAATAATTATTAATTAATTAATTAATTTGTGCTCTGTAGTGTGAAAAGAGTGTTTCTTTAGTATCAAACAGAAAACAAATAGCAGGCTTGATTCATATCCTGTTTTGCTAAGATTTTTTTTTTTTTTTTCTCCTGAAGGTGAGAGTATTTTACTATTTTTAATATCCCTCCTAAACAATCAATCAAATAATTAAGCAATTATCTTACTATAGGAAAGAAGTATCTCCTGCTGAGGATACTCAAAACTCTCTAAGCAATGTCTAGAAAGTATTTATGAATAGCAGATTTTAGACTTTCTACCATGCTGAGGATACAGATGGCAAAATGACTTAATCTAAGTAAATGACTTGGTAGAATAGTATAGGACATAAAGATACTTTATTTTTGTTCTGTTATTTGGTTTGTTGGGGTTTTTTATTATTTATTTATTTCCTTTAAAACAAAAAAAATCTGAAATCAGAGTGTTAGCTCCCAAAAATCCATAATTTTCTTCAAAGCTGGACACAGTTGATATATATGCTGTATGTATTAAGTACTGATTACTGATTTAGTAATTAACTATGAGGAGATAAAGAAGGTAAAAATTAAAAAAGCAAAACAAACCCCCATAATTATTTCATTCGTTTGATTAAAAAAAAAAAAAAGATAAAATAATGCTTGATGCCCTTACTCTGGACACAGACCAGAAGAACCATGGAAAAAAAGGGACTGAGCAAGTCTCTTTTTAAAGTCTGTTTTAGGAATGAAACAAACAAACAAAAACTTCACTGTGAAACAGAACATTTAAGACACGATTTTGTAGCCTAAAAATGGCAGTTAAATGAGTGGTGTTAAAGGTAGATGTAGAAGCATGAAAAAAACCAGACTGGCAGAAGGAGTCTGGAGGAAAACCTTAAGCACTAAAATGGGTTTCTTTATTTCAGAATACATTAGGTCTTTGAATTATTTTCTATCCCTTTGCATCTGAGGTTGAGAACAATGATATTGCAGTAAGTTTTATTTCATGAAGGTCTTATTTTATTCTTTTATAGTTTAGTGAACACGCCCCTACCCCTCAAATAGGGAAAGTCTTTCTCTCTGCTTACATTTCTGATCACAGATTCTCTTGAATTTTGTGTAGCTTTCATGTGACTTTTTTGACCTAACAGAACTCACTAATTAATCAGAAAACTAGTTACCTTTTTCAAATAAGTTTTATGCACAGCTATATATTGGCACTTTGATGAGTTAAATAATATCTATTAAGAATCCAGTGAGTATCAGAGAGAGGGCATAGTGGAAGTAAGAATGAAAGAGAACAGAGCCAAATCACCCTTTCAGAAGTAAACCACTAGATCATACAAGCAGTAGGAAATAATCTAATCCTCACTTAAATTATTTTTTTATGTCATATGATACAAGGAGATAGTGCTTCTCCCCCTCAAAAAATGCTACTCTAGTTCTTTATGAAATCAAGTGTAATATGATTAAATAGCTTTGTTATAAATGTGAAATCTCATGCTGCTTACATGATACAAAAGATTGAGTAACAAAAAAAATTAAGATATATTTCTTCAGTGTTACTTCAGTATCACTATTGATAAATCAAAGCCCAATACATAGACAAAATTACTTAGTGTACCCAATGAAAATCTGTGGTAACATTGAAGCACCACGTTAAACCCTTTGACTAATTCTGTACCTCAGTACACGAACATTTATAATTATGAAGTAAGATGTTAAAAAAAAGTTTGCTTAATCTGCTTTTTGCTCTGCCTCCAGAGTTTTGCTTAAGGGATATAGACTCTTCAATCCTATTCTCAAGTCTGATTAAACAATCACAAGTGTCTCTAACTTTTTTTCCCTGGGGCAAAAAATGCAACAAAACAACAACAAAAACAATAAAAAGTTACTTTGAAAACTCTCACAAGGAATGGAGTTTGACTGTGAATTCATCTGGAAACTACGGAAACATTTTTTAAAAAATCAATGACTGTGCAAGTAATTATGCAGAAAATATTTGCTTTGTGCTCTTTATTTGAACTTCCTGGAACTGGAAGTGTTACAATTCACTCTAATTTCACAGAATGATGCTAACTGTTATAGGCCAAGGACTTGGGCCTGTTAGCATTTAAAATTTTAATATAGAACAAATTGATTAAAACCATTTGGGAATGTTTTGAAATAAAATATGGCTGTGACTTCACAATTTAATTAAACATTTGATAACCCTCCCACTGTAACTGCCATATAGTTGTAAATCTGAACACTGAGAGCAATTAGAAGAATCATTTGGGAAACTAGATTTAATATTAAGGGACAGATCCTCAGCCTATGTAAATTTGCCTGCTTCCACTAGTTTCAATGAATCTGTGTTGCACTGCACCTGCTGAGCATTCAACTGTAAGCATTTATAAGTTCATTAATTCAAAGACAGACCTTGCATCCCACAAGTAATCATGTAGCATATTTCTAGAATTTTAGTAAAATTGGAACATTTCTTGAAAACACATTATATTTGTGCAATATGTACACAGAGAAAAACTTAAAAAACTCAAGTGACATCTGAATTCATTACAGGAATAGGCACTTGGCATTCTGAAGTATATATTATACCATGGGACACAATAAAGTATCTCTGGATACAGTTAAAATGTTATTAAGGAATTCAATAGATATGGAAAAAGTCAAAGATATGAACATTTTATTCTGACTAGTTAAACAGAGTAAACTAGGCTTCTCTCTGTCTTGGTATTCAAGTTTTTATCTATCCAGAATGCAAATAAACTCAATGACTTCTAAATTGAAATTTGTATGTTAATTTATTAATACACTTATATATTCCTTGTTGAATCAAGACTTTGGGTAGGAATTAACTCAATTTTCAATGCAATTTATTTTGTAATGTTTTGATGAGAAAGTAATCTGTTGTAATACAGAAAAAGAAAAAAAAAAAGAAAAAAGAAAAAAGAAAAAAGAAAAAAAGGATGATCACAGAAGGATTATCCAGATATAAGAATGTAAAAAGAGTCATATTCTGATTCCCAAATAATACCTTGAAGAGAATAACTGCATAAACTGAAACTGGAAATAGCATACTGACAGGAATATAGTTTAATTTTTTTAGTCTCCATTTAGGAGACACATTATTACAAAACTATCCTGTTCTTAAACAAAATTTCAGAGCTGATGTAACTTTTTTTTTTTTTTTTTTTTTTTTTTTTTTCCCCTGGAACCTTTGATATAGAATTTGAGAAACATAAATTTGTCCTTTAGCAATTTCATCATCCAGTTAATCCACATGAAATATGAAAGGTCATTAAAAGAGATAATGGGGAGTTCAATTTAATTTGAACTGTCATTTGAAAAAGTATTAAATTTAATCAAGCTTCCATTTATGAAGTGGTCCTTGACATTAACTTTCAAAATTTGCCCTGGGATGTACTGGACACTAGTTAAGCAATTCTGAAATACATTTAAGACAAAGGAGATGAGGTTAGGACAGTGGCTTAGAAGTCAAGACACCCAAATTCAGTTTTCATCTGTCACTTGACTCTGCAAATCACTTGGGTTGTGTAGTTCTTCTGAATAGCTGTAAAAGTTCCTTGAATTATTAAACTTTTTTGCACAGGAACTGCTCCTTACTATGAGTGATTTTAGGGCTTACAGCATTGTCTAGAGACTTCTCATAATGTCCCTTACACATACACCCAATTGTTAAGTACCCGAATAACACTAATAAAACAAGGATTAAAAAAACCTCAACCAACAAACAAACAACCCCCCCAAAAAAAACCCAAAAAACAACCAAAACAAAAAACCCCAAAAAACACAAGCCCCAAACCAAAACAAACCTTCAAATCTTGAAATAGTATATAGAGTCTATGCAATGTGAGTGTGCACGAGAGCACAAAAAATCCTATTGTGTTGTGGTGGGTTGACCCTGGCTAGAGGCCGGATGCCCACCAAAGCCCACTCTATCACTTCCCCTCCTCAAATGGGCAGGGGGAGAAAATTATAACAAAAAGCTCGTGGGTGGAGATAAGGACGGAGAGAGATCACTCACCAATTACTGGCACGGGCAAAACAGACTCGATTTGGGGGAAAAAACAAATTTACTTTATTACCAATCGAAATTAGAGGAGAATGAGAAGTAAAACCAAAACTTAAAACACCTCCCCCATCCCTCCCTTCTTCCCGGGCTTAATCTCTTTCCCGATTTTCCACCTCCTCCCCCCAGCAGCACAGGGGGACAGGGAATGGGGTTAGGGTCAGTTCATCACACAGTGTTTCTGCCGCTGCCTCCTCCTCAGGGGGAGGTCTCCTTCCCCCGCACCAGCGTGGGGTCCCTCTCACGGGAGACAGTCCTCCACCAACTGCTCCAACGTGAGTCCTTCCTATGACTGACAGCTCTTCACGAGCTGCTCCAGTCTGGGTCCATTCCATGGTGTGCAGTCCTTCAGGAAGGGACTGCTCCAGCGCGGGTCCCCCACGGGGTCACAAGTCCTGCCAGCAAACCTGCTCCGGCGTGGGCTCCTCTCTCCACGGGCTACAGGTCCTGACAGGAACCTGCTCCAGCGCCGGCTTCCCGCGGGGTCACAGCCTCCTTCGGCATCCACCTGCTCCGGCGTGGGGTCCTCCACGGGCTACAGGTGGTCATCTGCACCACCATGGACCTCCATGGGCTGCAGGGGGACAGCCTGCTTCACCATGGTCTTCACCACAGGTTGCAGGGGAATCGCTGCTCCGGTGCCGGAGCCCATCCTCCCCCCTCCTTCTTCACTGACCTTGGTGTCTGCAGAGTTGTTTTTTCTTACATCTTCTCACTCCTCTCTCTAGCTGCAAAGTGTGCAGCTTTTTTTTTTTTTCTCCCTTCCTTTTTTTTTTTTTTGAATTATGTTATCACAGAGGCATTACTGATTGGCTCGGCCTTGGCCAGCGGCGGGTCCCTTCTTGTAGCCGGCTGGCATTGGCTGTGTCAGGTCGGACATGGGGGAAGCTTCTGGCAGCTTCTCTCACAGAAGCCACTCCATGTCCCCTCCCCCACTGCTACCAAAAACCTTGCCACGCAAACCCAATACATGTGTACAATATTATCACCTTTCTTAGAAGGACACAGAATGATTGAGTGAAGAATTACCTACCCTTCCTCCTAAGTGGTCATTGAGATGACTTAGCTTTCATCATTGTCTTTTATATCTAGTTTGACTTGCACAAAATGACTTGTCTTTTTGAGACTGTATATTATTCTGTAGATTTTTCAAAAACTACTTTATTCTATTTTAGTTAAAGAGAAATAAAATGTAAGTACTTTGTTCTTTTTTCCTTTGAGTGGAAGATTTACTGAAAGTGAGAAAAAAAGAAAAAAAAAAACAACAAACCAAACAAAAAAAAAACCTTGAAAATGTGATGAAGTTGCAAACAATTTGTCATTTCACACTGAAAATTTTCTTAGAAGAAAAAGCATCTACATTCAAAGTATAAAAACTCTAATGAACAGTTTACACCTCTGTCACTTGAAATAAAGATGTCTTATGATCTTATGAGTACAATACTTAGCTATAATACTATGTATTACTTCAATTCTGTAAATTTTCATATCTCTTCTTTTTAAAGAAAAATTGGTTCTCAATTTTCTCTTTCCCTCCAAATATGAAAAATTAGTTATTAATGCATTCTATGAAGTTAACTTTTAGAAGTTTCAATGAAAGATTATAAGTAAGAAAAGTTACCTAAAATATAGGGGGTTTGTGGTTTGTTTTGTTTTTTTTTTTTTAAATAATTAAAAAAAAAATCATAAAATTGACTCTACTTTGTCGAAGTCATCCTTAAATGCATTCCGCATAGGACAATCATAGAATCAGAATAATTTGGGTTAGAAGGGACCCTTAAACATCATCTAGTCCTACATCTGTGCCATGAGGAGATCTTCTACTAAATTCAACACTTCCAGGGATGGAGCATTCACAATTTTCCTGGGCAACCTGTTCCTGTATCTCACCACCCCCATTATAACAAATTTCTTCCTTATATTCAGTCTGAACCTTTCCTCTTTCAGTTTAAAATGGCTGCACCTAGTTCTGTCACTACAGGCCTTGGTAAAAAGTCTCTCTCCATCTCATTTGCCACCCCCCTTTAGGCTGCAAGAAGGTGTCCCTGGAACCTTTTCTTCTCCAGGCCGAACAACCCCAACTCTCTCAGCCTTTCTCCATAGGAGAGGTTTTCCAGTCCTCTGATCATTTCCATGGCCCTCATCTGGACCTGCACTAAGAGGTCCATGTGTTTCTTATATTGGGAACCCCAGACCTGGATGTAAAACTCGTGGTGGGGTCCCACAGGAGCAGAGTAGAGGGCAAGCTGCTCCCTCAACTGTCTGGCCATGTTTCTTTCTATGCAGTCCAGGATACAGTTGGTTTTCTGGCCTGCAAGTGCACATTGCTGGCTCATGTTCAGTTTTTAATCCATTAGTATCCCCAAGTCCTTCTCTGCAGGCCAGCACTCAATCCATTCATCCCTCAGCCTGTATTGATACTGGAGGTTGCCCTGACGCAGGTGCAGGACCTTGCACTTGGCCTTGTTGAACTTCATGAGGTTTGCATGAGCCCACTTCTCAAGCCTATCCAGATTCTTCTGGATGGCATTCCTTTCCTCAAACCAATCAGCTGCACCACTTGGCTTAGTGTCTTCTGTAAACTTGCTGAAGGTGCACTCAGTCCTCCTGTCTATGTAATGGATGAAAATATTGAACAGTACTGGTCCCAATATGGACCCTGGAGGGCTACCACTCTTCAGTGGTTTCTGTTTGGATATTGAACCATTGACTGTAACTCTTTGGTTGTGGCCATCCAGTCAGTTCTGTATCCATCTAATAATCATCCATCAAATCCATATCCATTATTTTTTTCCCCTAGAATGGAACAAATATAGTAGTCTCTATAAATTAAATAAATAAATAAATTAATAAAAATAAAAATAAAAATAAAAATAAAAATAAAAATAAAAATAAAAATAAAAATAAAAATAAAAATAAAAATAATAATAATAATAATAATAATAATAATAATAATAACAACAACAACAACAATAATAATGGAATCACTTTGTATAAGACCCTGCTAAATTCAGTCACTGTCTTACAACTAACCATCTGCAGCAATCACTCTGTAACATCCAGCCTGATGGGTTAAGCAGTGTTAAGCTCCCATGCCACAACCTATTGCAAGAAACACAAATATTTTATCACATTTTAGAAAGATGAATGTCGCAAGCAAGGTCTAAAAACTATATAAAAAACTTGTTAAAATATCTCAGACCCAAAAGAGGGCATTATGAGCCAAGAGGAAAATCATTTTTTTGTGAAAGTGCATCTTGAACTATATCAGATTTAGGAAGGTGTGGGAGCAAAGAGCACGAATTCAGAGCTGCAAAAGCCTCTTTGTTTCCCTATCTATGAGGTAGGGAAGACTTATGCTAAGAGATCTGAGTACAGATTTTGCAGTTTTATTAAAAATCTAAGATGTACACTGACATCCACACCATCCCTTGCTGTTGCCATGTTCCATTTAAGAGACAGTGATGGGTGAGCAGACTCCTGTGGCAGCTGGAGAGAGTCCTCCTAGTTCCCCTCATTCTGAACCAAGTGTCCCATGAACAGGGTGTACACAAGCTGCTTCAAACCAGCTGGCTCATGAAGCAAGGATCAATCCCAGAGTATATACGGATAACAGTATAGACACAGTACTTATACATCCCCTTCTTTATCTACTTTTTAATTATTTAGCATAATAGGAAATTATGCTTATAAGTGTATGCAGTACTTATATTTTAAAATTTGGCAACCAAGCTATTAACTGTGTATCATAGATTGTTTCCTCTAAATAAAGCATAAAGTGAGAGAATATATTAACCAAAATAAGCAAAATTGGATTTATTTGATTTATTCCACTCAATATATTTCTACCTTTATGACCCAATAATGTTGTAATCAAGGACAGAAAATGAGTGAGTGATGAGAAGCCTCTTACAGAATTAATATGAAGCACAACTTGTTTCTGGAAACTACAGAAGTCTTTAAAGAACATTTAGTCTGTTTCTTGGAATATGGACATAGAGTACATCCATTGTATATACAATTGCAAAGTTTAGTTGCTGAGGTTAAGTTCTGAACCTTCATAGTTAACATCAATCATAGAATGAGTGAATGCATGAGCACATACCAATGAAAGAATCAAAGTGATTCTCCTACAATTGTTGGCAAATGAAATATTAAACATTTAGTCCAGGACTGAAAACCCTTGTGATGCAAACCGTTGTGACCACCACACATCTTTACAGTTGAGTTTTATCATTTGGCATGATGAGTCTCAAGAAATGAAATAGCCTAGGCTTTGTCCATCTTGTGTTTCAGTGCTAGAAATAATGTTTTAAATAATGTTCCTATATGTTTCTTTGAATCTATCATATTCTACAGTAAATAGTGGTTGTGGTTTTGGGTGGGACAAATATACTGTTGCCTGTCCATTTTATTGGACTACCATATGTCTTACTGACTGATACAATACTGATGAGTAAATTACTGCAAGATACTCTGAATCAACTTTGTACAGAAAAAAAAAGCCAAAAATATTTGTTCCAATTTTCTTACTTATATGTGATTTTGCTTTTTTTAAAATAAAATAAAATAAAACAATCAGAGGATTTAAGCATGTGTTTTGTTTTACAGAACCCATTACTGTTTTGTTTTACAGATCCCTTTACTAAAGGTATACAACTACAGTTACTGGGATATTTGGAAGTGAAAACAGGATTAAATGTCACAGGATATAAAGTTGGAAGAGACCATAATGATCACATATGTATAACGTCAGTACAAAGCGGAGCTTCACTCAGTCATTAAGTCCCTGAGTCAATTTATGAGAAGATAAATGCCCACCAAGGTACCAACTCTATTTACATGATGGTGGACAGGTATTTCAAACTATCTTTGGCAATGCTTCTAATGTGTAAAATAAAAATGTGGGGTGAACCTAATGAAGCCTATATCCAAGACTGATGGGTACTGCAAAATGCCTTTTTTACAGCTTAGTGAGTAGGGAGTCCACCTTTTGACTGTGGCAGAATACAGAGCATCACAAGGTATCCTGGGAAGGTTAACTTTCAATATTTTCTAAGCTTTCTGTTGCTCTTTACTTAGCTGTATGGTGTCTGAGTCCTAAATTTGCCCTTTCTAAACAGAAATGTCTTCTCCATTCCAATATTCATACTCTTCCTTTCCCCAGGGAAGGATTAACAGGACTTTAACTGAACAAGTCGGTAATTAATTAAATAAATTTAAAGCATAACCCCTAAGGTTTGACCTGAGAGCGGAAATTGCTCTGACCGCTCAGTGACACAGAATGTGATTACTGAAAGATTAACAATGGGAAAGACAGCTGAAGAAACCACACGAATAGATAGTCACAAGATGCATTTCCACTCTATTAGACTAAGAGAAATCCAGCTGGATCTTAACAGATGGTCTCAGTCTCTTGTGAAATATGAAAGTACTCCTTAATTCTATCATAGGATTTCTACTTAAGAAAGAGTCTCAATTTATTGTATTTTTACTGCTGACAGCAATAGTCTATTGAAGTGGCAGTGAAAGCACAGGGAGACACTGAGGTTACTCTGTCCTTCTGGCTAGGTGCCCACAGAGGCAAGGAAGTCACTGCTATTGTAATGCAGATGACAGAAAGCAAGGCACACACTGCGGCTGAATTAATTGAAATAAATTAACTGCACACCCAAACAGAATTTCAGTTTTAAAAATAAATTTCAGTGTAATAATTAGCTTCTCATGCTTCTGAGAGGTCAAGACCAAACTGAATAATTAAGCTGTGCTGAACAGAAGTGCAGCATTTCATAGTAATCAGAAATTTTTTATGCAACAGCCAAAGTTTAGAAAACCCTTTTTACTGCACTCCCCTCCACATTTATTTCCCACCCCCCACCCCTCCCACCCTGAGAGGGGAGGGAGAAGGAAGGGGGACAGTAGAAGGGTTAAGTAGGGAAGTATTAGTCTTCTTTGTATTTCCTCAACTCTAGTTCCAAATAGTACTCTGTGACCAGAGGATTTTTCAAAGTAAATGGACTGTAATGATTTAGATATGCAATCCACTTAAAGATATGACCTAAGACTCTTAACTGCATGCCAGCTTTATGAAGAATAAGTTTACTGACTTCAGAGAAATTATTCTTGATTTGCATCAGAAAACTTAATTGCCCCAAAATTAAGCTAAAATAAAACTGAGATTTAAATAATGAACTATTTTCAGCCTTTTGTTCTTACTACTATACAATCCAACAGTCAAAAACACACATAATATGTATCCTTCTGTTTCCTGAGATTTTAATATTGATTAAAAAAAAAAAAAAAAGTTAATCAGCAAGATTTTAGATTAAGGAAAAGTAAAATTCTTGTTGAAAAAGCATAGAAAGAGTATCTCTCTGTTCTAGTCCCATACAGCTAGCTTTGTCATCTTTGAAACACTGAGGCCCCTTCATTTTGGACAGATGACTACTAGACACAATGAGTTCAATCAGTAGGTGTATTTTGAAAAACAATATGATGAAATTCCATTTGTCTTTTTCTGTAAGTCGTATAGTGCCTCATAGTGGCTTTTTGTCACTCTTACTTCCTTATTAGTAAAATCCGGAGTGATCACAGGGACACCAGAAGCTCATGTAGATAAAATGGTTGCAAACATTAATTTCAGCATATATACAGAAGTGAGTATAATACAGAGGACTGTAGTTCAGAAATATGCATTTTGAATAGAATTTTGGGAGTCTGGATTTTCTAACATAAACTATAAACACATCCTTCATATTTTTCCATCAAATGGTATGACTGAAAGGAATAAAATCAGTGCACTGTATCTGAAGTTTGTACTCCTGGAATTTGAATTTCATTTGTTGTGGTGGGTTGACCCTGGCTTGGTGCCAGATACCTGCCAAAGCCCGCTCTATCACTCCCCCTCCTCAACTGGACAGGGGGGAGAAAAATGTAATGAAAGGCTTGCTGGTCAAAATAAGGACAGAGAGAGATCACTCACCAATTACTGACATGGGCAAAATGGACTCAACTTAGGGGAAAAAGCAAATTTTAATTCAGCACCAATCAGACAAGAGGAAAATGAGAAATAAAACCAAATCTTAAAACACCTCGCCACCCTTCCCTTCTTCCCAGGCTTAACTTCTCTCCCAATTTCTACCTTCTCTCCCCCAGCAGCACAGGGGACAGGGAATGGGGGTTGAGATCAGTTCCTCACACGTTTTTTCTGCTGCTCCTTCCTCCTCAGGGGGAGGACTACTTCCCCCACACCAGCATGGGGTCCCTCTCACAGGAGACAGTCCTCCACGAACTTCTCCAATGTGAGTCCTTCCCATGACTGACAGTTCTTCATGAACTGCTTTAGCATGGTTCATTTTGATGGGGTGCAGTCCTTCAGGAACACACTGCTCCAGCACAGATCCCCCATGGACCATGTTAGTATATAGACGGTGAGATTTTCACTTGGTTATTTGAGAAGCATGAGTTTGACACAAATAGAGCTTCAGTAATCACATGATAGGTTAGAAAGGACCTCTGGAGGTCATCTGGAACAAACTCCTACTCAAAGCAGGGCCAAATGTCAAGTTGAGTTCTGAAGACCTCCAGGTTTGGAGATTCCACAGCCTTTCTGGGCAAACTCTTGCTGTGTTTAGATACAAGTTTTCTCCTGCTGACATTTTTGTGCTTCATATACCTGTTTGTTGTTTTTTGGGTTATGTATATAATATTGCTAATAAAAAATGAAGAACAATTTTTTCACTGTACAAGTGTCCCTGTCACTGTATATATATCACTCAAACTTTAAAAATCTCTTCTTATAGTTACTATTTTTACTATAAACGTATTTAAATATTAAGAATTCTTCATCCTCTGAATACCCAGAAACAAATCCTTGTCCAATAAAAGAATGTTCAGTGGCATCTTACAATGACTTTTCAAATGAAAATCTAGATCCAAAAAGGAGAAAAAAAAAAAAAAAACCTAACCAAAAAAAACAAAGGTAAAAGACATTTACTTATTTCATTTTCTTTTTCCAAATACCCTTCTTTATGTAATAACTTTTCCATATGATTCTATTGACTAGGTTCTACTTCAATTTTTTTTCTTGACATCCTCATTTTCTTGGTGCTACCACAGTTAAACAGTGGTTCACCAGCAGTCAGTATAAATTATTTTATTCTATAATTATTTTGTGAAAAAAATTTAAGTATTTTAAAGAAATTACTTGGAACCTTCAGCTCTGTAGCAGCTGAATTTATCTAATAAAATAATTTCCACTGCTATTATTTGCCATTTTTACTTACCTTGATTCAAATGTGACAGTCAATTCTTCAGGACAAGCAAAAAGTTCTGTTCTATTGTTAAACTGGTAAAATACTGGTATTATCATACTTCAGATTTTCATTAGTTGAAGATTATTTATAGTTCTTCTGAAGGCTTATAACAATAAGCACAACATACCACAAAATATCAAGTCAAACCAAAAATTTCCAGAAATATATTGTTATGTACTATGAATAAACCTGGGAAAAAAAGGTTTGATGCAAGCATAAAAAGAACTTATCAGATTTTAGAAATTAAGAACAGGAAAGACTGAAACCATTTCAAATACAAGATATCTAATAACCTAATTATAACAGGTAAAGTACTTGATCAAAAAACATAGACTTAAATGCCAGTAAAATAAACCATCAAAAATTCCCATAAAATTCTTCTTGGTTCTACTTTGAATCCAAGTCTCATTTTACTGGTGAATACTACAATTGTGACTGTGTAAGCTTTGTAATTTTGCAAGCCTATAAACAGCACAGTTGATTATATTAAGACTCCCCAAGTAATATTATATATGGAATTAATTACAGTTCCACTTATTTTTTCAGGAAAATAGCTATTCTTCACTGTGAGAACAAAAAGCTTGTCACAATCATATCAAACCTCATTATTCCCTCAAAATTCTGATTATGTTCTTCAGCATAAATTTAAAAAATTCTGTGCACTGAAATAAATAAATAAATAAAATGCACACCCTGGCTTCCATCTCCACCCTTGCTGGGGAGTTCTTACTGTAGCCTTTCAATACATAAAAGGGACTATGAGAGAGACATAAGGGAGATTTTTTTTCTAAGAAGTGTGTTGAGACACTGCAATGGTAGGGCAGAGAAGCTGTGAATGCCCCATCAGTGGTGGTGTTCAAGGCCAGGCTGAAAGAGGCTTTAAGCAACGTGGTCTTGTGGTAAATATTCTTGACTATGGGAAAGGAGTTGGAACAAGATGATCTTTAAAAGTGCCTTCCAAACCAAACCATTCTATAATTGTGTGATATAACTAAAACACTAGATCTCAGTCCCTCATTGGAAAATAGAGGGGGGGGAAGAATAAAATAGCATGTATGATAAATGTGACCTAAATGATTTATGATATTGCTAGAATACATTTATTCTTGTTATCATGAAAGATATGGAGTAGAATCTATATAAAATGGAGAATTTCAATCAATATGACCTAAGAACTTGTCTTCACAAATAACAGTTATTACTAAAAGTGAAGTAGACTGCATATGATGTGAAAATTATATTGAAGAAAATGCATAATGTATGAAATTCTGTAAGAATGACAATGAATAAGTAGAAGTTTGTTTGATACATCTTTCCATTAAATATTTGCCTCATGCTATTTGGCTTTTTTTGACAAAATTGAATGCCTTGCTAGTCATTTACAAACAAAAAAAATGATGAAAACCATTAAGAAGTTGTCTTCTTTAATCCTATCTGTACTGACATGTTTTATACTGACATACTTCTACAAAGTCGTTTTTCAGAACAGAGAAACTGTGAGAGACTGAATGTATGTCTCAAACATTGTAGCAAGACAGGTTCTGCAAGTTCTTCACAGCAACAAGTTCTACCTAACAAAAGACAGGTTCTGCAAATTTCTCCCCAGAAGAGAAGCCTGTTAGAGCAGGATGCAGATGGGTGTTGAAGGAAGCCAGTTCTGTATTTTGACTGTGTGAGCAAAACAACACTGTATATGGCCAAACGTCATACAGAGTTCAATGGAGGAAGGGGCTCACGACTGACCACAAAGACCCTCCGCAACCACCCCTCACAATGGTGCCTGCACGGTAGACCAAGAGTTACCTAAGTCCTCAATCGAGGGGCAGGGGCTGAACTATATAAAAGGCATAAACACAGGGAGACATGTGCATGCCCACCACTGGAGGATTGCCCCGTCATCTCAAGGTTATTGAGGGATACAATGGTGGTGATATGTTTCCTTACCTCTTTCCTTTCCTGATTCTCTTTTCTTTTCCTTCTTCTTACAGATGTTTCCAATAAGAACCCACATTGGCAATGTTTTTACATTTTCCATGTTCAGGTTATTTCCATTATAAATAAAATATTTCAGTAATCATTTGGTGTTGATTCACCTTAGTTTAGCTCAAATGGATTTGCAGAACCTTAGTTGCTCTCCTTCCACCTCTGAGATGGAACGTGACATTTGTAATTGGCATCAGGGACAGGATCCCCTGTTGGTGCTAAAGGGATTGTTGGGACCAGCCCTGTACTGCAGCCTGATATTCAGATAACAAGAATAATTTAAAGAGAATACTACATTTCTTACTAGCAGTGCTCAGAGGACTAACAAAGGGAATTGTTCCCTGTAATTATAGGTTCATTATGGTTTCCCTGGGAAGCCTGATGGTAGATATACTCCTCTTCTGGAGGGGTTAGAAGGCTATAATGCTGACCTCTGCCTGGTATGACTTGGGCCCAGAATAATTGGCACGAACCACAGATGGTAGTGGACAGGATCTAAATTTTAGATAAAACCATTATATAGTTTAAATTGGAAAAGAGAAAGCACTGGTCTGGGGTGTTTTGGGATCTGTGTTGGCAGCAGCACAATGGGGTAAAGATATGACCCTACAAGCAGAAGTGGAAGCAATAAAGTCCCTCCAAGATCTAGCAAAAGCTTTACATACTGCTTTGACAAAGGCTTTGGAGTGTGAAAAGATATTAAGAGAACAATTAGATGACATTCCTCGATTGGTGGAGAAAATAGAAATGTAAATTCTGGTGGAGGAAAGGAGTTAGGATTATTATGCCTTCTTAAAGTTTTAGAACATGGGAGAGATATACATCTTCCTGAAAAGGAAGAAGCCAGAATGCAACTTCTGATTAAAACTGAAATTGTGGATGGTGGCCCAGGAGGAACTCAGCAAATCACCACCTGTACTGTCACCTATTCCCCTACTGATTTATCTAAAATTCAAGAAAAATATTCCTGGGGACCCCAAGAGACAGAAACTGAATGTGTATGGAGAGTGTCTCTTATTGGGGGTGATCACATCTTGCTGAGTGAGGAGGAAGCACGAGTGAACTGGGGCCAGGAGTTTTTATAACAAGCAATGATAGTAGAGAAACCTGGTCCCTGACCCAATGAGTGGCATTTTGGGCAGGCAGACTTGATCCTATGGAAAGGAGAGACCCTTTCTCAATCAAAATGCCTACGGAAGATCACATTTTACAAAGTATGCAGAAAACTGTGTGTCTTCAGTTAATGCATGACCAAATGCTTGTTCCGCAAATACTCTCTCCTATGCAGTAAGTGAAAGACCTTGAAAGGCTCCACCCTCTTACAAGGGGATTACCCGATGCCTTAAAATTATATGCTCTGCAATGATAAGATCTGTTGAGAGCACCCCAACCTTGGAGATGGGGAGGTCCCCCCAAGATGACATGGGGGGAAGTGGCACAAGAACTAATTAATTATGGACAGCAAATGGGAATTACTGGTTAGGGGGAAACTAAATCCAAAACTGAAGCTTTCAGGAAACCTCCTCTGCTGTCCCAAGTAAGTGAGCTGAGGGACAGCTGGTGGGTCGACTTAAGCAGACTCACAGAAGCTGTTAAAGGAGATTTGTTAATCACCTTATCACACCCAGATTAAAAAAAAAAAAAAAAAAAAGATATATTTTTTTTAATATAAGTATATGAAAATGTTTTAATGGAACCACATTAATGTTATGGTCATTCACTTACCTACATTTATGTCCCTCCATAAGGTTTGTCTATAGATCCTGTGCTCAGCATTGTTCCAAATCAGCCCTTTTACAATAATAGCTCTTTTTTTTTTTTTTTTTGAAATGTTATTGTTCAGTTAAGTAGCATGAACAAAAAATGTATAAAATTCCATCACATTTTCTACAAGGAAAGAATCTGTAGGTACCTTATAAAAAACATTTTTATTTTTTTTTAAGAAGAATTTGGGTTAAAGGGCACAACAGCTAGTCATGTCTTGATTAATTGGAAGTAGGATAGGAACAGATTAGCTGAGACAGTTCTCTGAAGCTAAGAGCTGTAGAAGAGAAAAAAAAAAAAATCAATAGTCCTTCCCCATTAAAACTATATGAAGATAATGAGAATGGTCTTTTGCAATGGGAAACAGTGAGAAAATTATATCACTAAAATTTGTTAACTCAAGTCTAAAAATTTTGGTCCAGTCAAATTCAAAATTCACATTACAGAGGACACTAATTTCTGTTACAGAAACCTTTTTAAATAAAATGTAGTTATGTTAAAAAATATATTAAAAATATTTAAAATAATCAAATGAAGAGCTATAAGAATCTATGAAATATTGTATTGGGTTTGCATGGCAAGGTTTTGGTAGCAGAGGGGTGAGAAGGACATGGGTGTGGCTTCTGTGAGGGAAGCTGCCAGAAGTTTACCCCATGTCCGACCCGACACAGCCAATGCCAGCCGGCTACAAGAACGGACCCACCGCTGGCCAAGGCCGAGCCCATCAGTAACGCCTCTGTGATAACATAATTCAGAAAAAAAAAAAAGAAAAAAAGAAAAAAAAGGAAAGAGAGAGAGAGAGAGAGAGGAGAGGGAAAAAAGCTGCACACTTTGCAGCTAGAGAGAGGAGTGAGAAGATGTAAGAGAAACTACTCCACAGACACCAAGGTCAGTGAAGAAGGAGGGGGAGGAGGTGCTCCAGGCGCTGGAGCAGAGATTCCCCTGCAGCCTGTGGTGAAGACCATGATGAGGCAGGCTGTCCCCCTGCAGTCCATGCACACCCATGTTGGATGCAGATGACCACCTGTAGCCCGTGGAAGACCCCATACTGGAGCAGGTGGATGCCCAAAGGAAGCTGTGACCCTGTGGGAATCCTGCACTAGAGCAGGTTCCTGTCAGGACCTGTAGCCCGTGGAGAGAGGAGCCCACGCCGGAGCAGGTTTGCTGGCAGGACTTGTGACCCCGTGGGGGACCCGCGCTGGAGCAGTCCCTTCCTGAAGGACTGAACCCCATGGAATGGACCCAGACTGGAGCAGCTCGTGAAGAGCTGTCAGTCATGGAAAGGACTCAAGTCGGAGAAGTTCGTGGAGGACTGTCTCCTGTGAGAGGGACCCCATGCTGGTGTGGGGGAAGGAGTCCTCCCCCTGAGGAGGAAGAAGTGGCATAAACAACGTGTGATGAACTGACCTCAAGCCCCTGTTCCCTTGTGCAGCTGCAGCGAGGAGGTGGAAAATTGGGAAAGAAATTAAGCCCTAGAAGAAGGGAGGGATGGGGGAGGTGTTTTAAGATTTGGTTTTACTTCTCATTATCCCCTGATTTTGATTGGTAATAAAGTAAATTTGTTTTTTTCTCCTCAAGTCGAGTCTGTTTTGCCCGTGCCAGTAACTGGTGACAGATCTCTCTCCGTCGTTTTCTCCCCCTGACCAATTGAGGAGGGGGAGTGATAGAGTGGGCTTTGGTGGGCATCTGACATCCAGTCGGGGTCAACCCACTACAAATATTTACTTTAAAAAAAATCTAACAGAAAAACCAAATGCATATTAAATGCTTAAATGATTACCCAATAATTTATTCTAGCTCATAGTTGTAGCCACTTGAATCTTTTAGTTAAGAATTGTTTAATCATAATGAACAAGTTTTCTTGCAGGGGAAAAAAAAAAAAAAAAAAAAAAAAGAGAGAGAGTGGAAAAAGAAAAAGAATATTAAATGTTTGACATTTTATTTCTAGAAAAGCATTTCTCACATTTTGTCTAAAGATGGCAGCAAATATTCACTGAACATCAACACCTTTTCCAATAAGATTGATTAAACTGCATGTACAACATCATATTTTTGGAAAGATCAAGTTAACTGTCATTTTATTGAGAAAATTATAATAGTATTTATATTATATTTAAGTGGTCATCCAAAATGATTAATTTAATTACTTTAATGTATTTTCCTCTAGTGATTAAAATAGAGTTAAATAAGTAGACATCATATGTTGGAGTAAATATATGTAGATGTGTAGCTTTGTAGGAGTAAAATAGGTAGGACTTTACTTGAAGAGAGAAGTTGAAAACATGGTATTGAAGTTATTAATCAGCTGATAAATTTTATTGTGTCACAGTGTCAGTAGTTCTCTTCTGTGCTATTTTTATTATTCCAGTATCTAGAAATTACCCTCTGTCATAAAACCATTCTAGCAGATACCATGTGAAAATAGCAAAAGTTCCAACTGTTCAGGCTCATTCAGGGAAGAAATATGTTTGTGAATCAGTTGAGACACTTCTGCTCTTAAAGATTTATTCTTGAGTGGAGACTGGATTTTAGTACATCTTCCAAATAGTACATATAATTTCTAAGGCAAATTCTAAAGAGTCTAAGAATACACAGAGCTACAATTATTTTTTTTTTTATAATTTCTCTGTTAGATAATTAGTATAGATAATTTCTATGGCTATTTTATTTTTCTCTGACAGAGCAGCTGAAATTCACAAATGTATAGTCTAGATATATTAGCCTCAGATTTTTATGGCTGTTACAAAGAAAAAAAAAAAAAAGAAAGATTTTTTTTTTCGGTTTTTCATACACACAAGGTATTTTTTCTCTACATGAAGGAGTTGTAGGAGATACCATGGTCCTACCTGCCAGCTAACCACATTGATGCTGAGTGTTTGTAGCTGCTGACATAAATGTTGTTATGAAACAGAATGAAATTAATGGATAGGGTGCTGCTGCTGTTTCAGTAACTATAGACAATCTATAAATAACAATGGCAATTGAGGAGCAACATCAACTGAAAACAATTAGTCACTGGGGCAATCTTCTTAGGAATGTGGTTGAGTCTTGAGGTTTTCAAGACATGACTGGACAGGGAGTTAGATTATCTCATCTAGGCTCCCTTTGCCATGAAAGGTTGGACCAACTGATCTTTTGAGGTCCCTTCCAACCTGGGCTGTTCATGAGCATCAACATGTAGAAGTGGAAACTTTTTTGTTTGTTTGTTTTTAGTTTGTGGACCTCCTATGTGCTTTAAGTTCTTTCTTAAATTTCCATACATCTGTCATGTCACAGTAGCTGAGATCTTTGATCCCATTCTGTCACAAAAATGTCAAAAGAATGCACATTAAAACTAGAGTGGGAAAATTCTTCCCTAGCACAGACTTGTATTTGATACTTTCAGAACTTCCCATCAATCCGTTGGGTTATATTACGAAATATTTAAAAATCTTCTCTGTGGGTGAAAACAATTAGTTCTGTTATACTGAAATTCAAGATAATGAATTCTGCTGGTCTGTTGACCATTTAGACTGTTTTTCATTTAGAATGTTTGTTTTCTTGTACTGCCGTTCTTTTACAAAAGCTTAGATTATGTAATCTGATAAAATTCTTCAAGGAATATTTAAGCAGGTTGTATATCTTTAGATTGCATACATTCCTTTCAAAACCATTTATTCCCTCTTATTTGTTGATGCAAACAAAAATCTGGTTCATCTTAAGTTTCTTTATAGTTTTCTCTGATGCTTTTTTTTTAATGCACTAATTCAAGTGTTTTTGAGCTCTGACTAAAAAATTTTAAAAAAACAAACCCCAAAACACTCCAAAACACAGCAAAATGAAACCAGGTAATACAATATTCTTCTATATAATAATTTCTGTTTTCTCAGTCCTTTGAATATTATGTACACTGAGCTTTAGTTAATATTGCTAGTTCCATTGCAATAGCAAGCAATCAAAAGTCCTTACAATTCCCATATGGCACTGATCATGATTTCAATTTTAATTTTCTTTTAAAAATTCTTCATTTCTGGTGTGATACTGTGCATCTAATTAATAAATAGTGATGTTTCCCAGTAGTTTTTTTTGTCACATTGATTTATAATAAAGTCAGATGGGAAAAAAAAAAATGGCTGGTAAATATTACTATCTTATAATGAGCACAGTAAAACTGAGTACAGACAATTCAAACATCATTGCATAAACAGCTGTGCATACTAATACTGCAATTCTAAGCAAATAAAAAATATCCAGTGGGTAGCTACCAGCTATCATGGAAATAGACTTTCTACCTCTTTCCCTGTTGAATTAGAAGTTCCCTAGTTGCTGAGGCAATTTCACCCCTGATTGTGCCTGGGTTTGCCCAAGCTTGAGTATCTTGTCACTTTTCTCAGTGAATTCCAAATTGAATCCAGCAGTCAGTATTCCTCTGCTTAGATGCCACAATCTGATTTAAGTTATAGCACGGGAGACTGTCTTCAAGGAATTACAATCTGGAATATTTATACTTGTCAGTAAAACTTCCTTTCATAGCAACATCTTTTAGATCATTCTTACGGGACTCTTAAAGAGGAGAACATGTGTGTGCAATGGGAAAACAAGTGTATTAAGAAGACTTCATAAGGGATTATTTGGAATCTAATTTCTGATTAACCATACTGTTGTTTATAAGGAGATACTTGTCTAGAAGTCATTTGATCAGGATGATAAATTACCTGTTATGAATGATCCAAGGAGGGTGTATTTGTCAGTTATGGAAGGAAGTTAGCTTGCTCAAGCTGAATTAGTTTTTGTGCTATCTACCATTATATTTTTCTGTAGTAAAATATTTGAGGATGCACAGCCTAAACTGAAAGATCCTATATCTTTTACTAATCTGGCCACTGTATAATTAGGACGCTTTAAAAGGCAATATATTAGAGCATTCCAGGTGTCAAATATAAAAATGACTTAGCTACCTAAATAATAAATATCTACATAGAAAATATAGTGAACAAAAAACATACAGAGTTTTCAAATTTTTGCTATCTGCATATGTATGAGCCTTTACACCATTAAAAGTTGTCTCATATAAATTAAGCCAGTGATTTAATATATCTCAAATAACAAGAATAATTTAAAGAGAATGCTACCCTTCTTACTAGTAGCTCTTAAAATTCAGCTTTTTAATTCTGAAAGGAATGTATAAAGCAAATGAACCTCTACTTATGGCAATTGCTTTTTTAACTCAATAAAATAGCAGAAATCATTAGAGTAAATGCATATTTTTACTTGCCTAGAAAAATCCTTGAGATTTTTTTTTTTTTTGTCCACTTGAAGACTTTTCAATTTGATTAGGTTTATAGCTGTGCTCTTTTGTAATTGCTGCACATTTATCCAAAGAGTAGGCACAGCTATTAGAAAATGGAACAAAATTAATCTATTATAGGAGCTTTGTGTTACCCTACAATGATCTGTGGATTCTATATGTCACTCAGGTTATTGTGAATGTTGGATTCAAAATAACGATTCTGGAATATGGGGAACAAAAATGTTGACGTTCAGTCTTCCCGTATGAATGAGAGAACTTTTTGTCATTTTTGAGTACGTAAAATCTCTCAAGGCAAGTCAGTCTTTATAAGATTTATTCACACCATAAAAGTGCTTGTTTCATACTGAATTTTCCTATGGATTTTGTTATATAGCTTTTTATGTTACAGGAAAGGTTATGATGATAGATAACATAATAAAACTTGCGGTGATACAAAAAATATTCATATGATATAATAAAAATTGTCTAGCATACTTAAAAGTTTGTGTTACAGCAAAATAAGAGAATAGCATATTGGATGGCAAAATAAGTAGCAATACAATGAAGGTCCTTGAATTAGTTAATTTCAAATATTTTTTTCATTGTCTAATCCTTATTACAGAAGAGTATAACCCAATACTTGCCAAAATCCTTAAGAAGTTAAGGATTGGTGGTTCACTTCGCTCACAATAAAACATCATCACAGAGCTCCCCTCCAAAAAAAAAAAAAAAACCCAAACAAAAAAACAACCAAAAAACCTCCCCACTATCATGGACCCTTGAGTAAAGGGTTTTATTTGTTTGTTTGTTTTCCAAAGGAAAGCTGCTTATTTATGATATCTTACTGTAAAAACCCAGGGTCATTTTAAAATTTTATAGAATAAAAGTAAGAAACTGGTAAATATTGGAGATTTTTCCCCTTTCCATCACTGATTGTATTCAATAGTAAAATTTCCAGTATTTCATCCACCCTATTTAATAACGACTTTAAACTTTCTTATATTCTGTTCAAGCCTCTCTATCTTTTTCTGTGTATGTGTGTGTCCATTGTGGTTTTTTTCTTTATTCAATTTCATATCTGCTAGCAATGCTTCTATAGCTACACTTATAACCATTTTTATTTTGACATTTATTGATCTGAGGATATCATAAATGGCTTCAGTTTAGTATAATATATATTTAGTAAGACACATGGTACATTACAGTAGATATTAAGGAAGATTTATACCTGTTCTGAACTCCTTTTCAATTTTTTTAGTTTACCAAAAGACTAATTTTAACATTTAATTCAGAAAAATCCCTACAGAAACTGTACTAAATAAGCTTACTATATTTGTTTGCCCTGGCACAGAAAGTCTGTGGGCATAGCACTATGTCTTTCAGGCTTTTTATAGATTTTCCTGTCATGTCTCTCTACATATTTCTCAACTATGTGAACTTACAGTGTAAGAATATACATCCAATGTAAAGGTGTAACGTTGCCCTGGGACCAGGCCAGAGCAGATATGACATTTTGGTTCCTATCAATTTGTCCTTGATTCTCCCTTGGCTTCAGGAAATAGTAACAAAACAGGGAATGGTGATAGGAGACATGAGTTCTTGCCCTGGATAAACAGTATACTTGGTGTTTTCCTGTAGTGCTTTCTAATAAGTGGTATTTGCATAGCCATGTGCATTCCCTGCACATCCCTGCTTTCCTTCTATCAAGACAAAGCTGGCTCATTAAGAGGATTCCTTTAAAGAGTCTAAAGCCAAGGTGCAAGTCTGGCATAGACCTTCCCTTTGCTATCTACTTATTTCCTTCTTCCCTGGTGAACCACTTCTCTCCCAGTAGGCAAGAAGTGTAGCGAAAAACTTGGGTAAAGGGAAGCAAGTTCAATAGAAATATAAAGCCTAACAGTAAGAAGAATAGCAAACAATTCTACAGCATTTTGTATAATCTGATTAATGTTTTGATTCCTCATTTTCTCTAAGTAATTGAAATGTTAATTATAAAATTTTCATTAATATAGGAACTAAAGTAATTTGAATATCCTTGAATTTGTCTGTGTATAAATAAATAAATCAGAATTAATATTCTTAATTAGTCTTTAAGCTTATATTGATGAAATTCTAAGCTGCTTTTATTTTTTTTTTTTCCCCCTGGAAAATGTGTATTATGTATTTCCAGCTGCTCCAGCCAGTAGGTCAGCTTCATTGGGTGCCCAGTTTAAATGCCTCTACACAAATGCACATGACATGGAAAATAAACAAGAGGAGTTGGAGATGTGGGCACGTCTGCAGTGTTCAGTGCTACAACCTGTTTGGCATCAAAGAGACATGGTGGGATGGCTCCCATGACTGTAACACTGGAATGGAGGGATGTACGCTCTTTAGGAAGGACAGGCAGGGCAGACGAGGTGGGGATGTTGCCCTCTATGTCAGTGACCAGCTGAAGTGCATGGAGCTCTGCCTGGAGATGAATGAGGAGCTGACAGAGAGCTTATTGTTTATGATTAAAGGGAGGACATGGACAGGCGGCATTACAGTGGGGGTCTGCTACAGGCCACCTGACTAGGAAGACCTAGAGGACGAGGCCCTCTATAGGCAGATAGGAGCAGCCTCATGTTCACAAGCCCTGGTTCTCATGAGTGACTTCAATCACCCTGGTATCTCTTGGAAGGACAACACAGCAGGGCTTAAGCAATCCAGGAGTTTCCTGGAATGCATCAATGACAACTTCCTTCTCCAAGTGATCAAGGAGCTGATGCGGAGAGGTGTTATGCTGAAGCTTGTTCTTACCAACAGGAAGGGGATGGTAAGGAGTGAGAAGCTCAAGGGCAATCTTGGATGCAGTGACCATGCAATGGTGGAGTTCTAGATCCTTAGGTCATCGAGGAGGGTGTGCAGCAGGCTCACTGTCCTGGACTTCAGGAGAGCAGACTTTGACCTTTTCAGGGACCTGCTGGATAGAGTTCCCTAAGATAAAGCCCTGGAGGGAAGAGGGGCCCAAGAAAGCTGGTTAATATTCAAGGATCGTTTCCTCCAAGCCCAGGAGTCATGCATCCCAACAAAGAGGAAGTTAGGAAAAAATAGCACGACACCTGCATGGATGAACAAGGAGCTCCTAGACAAACTCAAAGGCAAAAAAGAAGGCCACAGAGGGTGGAAGCAAGGGCAGGTATCCTGGGGTGAATACAGGGAAATTGTCCGAGCAGCCAGGGATCAGTTTAGAAAAGCTAAAACCCTGATGGAATTAAATCTGAACAGGGACATCAAAGCCAACAAGAAAAAAAATTGTACAGGTAAATTGGGCATAAAAGGAAGACTAGGGAATCAATAGGTCCACTCCAGAAAGAAATGGGAGATCTGGTCACCTGGGATACAGAAAAGGCTGAGGTATTCAGTGACTTCTTTGCCTCAGTCTTCACAAACAAGTGCTTAAGTCATACCTCCCAAGTTGCAGATGATAGAAGCAGGGAGTAGGAGAATGAAGAGCTGCCTACTGTAGGAGAAGATCAGGTTCAAGATCATCTGAGAAACTTGAAGGTGCACAAACCCGTGGGACCTGAGGAGGTGCATCCACAGGTCCTGAGAGAACTGGCACATGAAGTTGCCAAATCACTATCCAACTTATTTGAAAAATCCTGGAAGTTTTGTGAAGTTCCCACAGACTGGAAAAGGGGAAATATTACCCTTATTTTTAAAAAGGAGAACAAGGGAGATCCAGGGAACTACGAGCCAGTCAGTCTCACCTCAGTGCCTTGCAAGATCATGGAGCAGATACTCCTGGAAACTGTGCTAAGGCACATGGAAAATGAGGGAGTGACTGGTAACAGCCAACATGGCTTAATCAAGGGCAAATCGTGCCTGACCAATTTGGTGGTCTTCTATGATGGAGTTACAGCATTGGTGAATAAGGGAAGAGCAACTAATGTCATCTACTGAACCAAAACAAATGGCACTGTTCTGGGAAATTTTGGGTGTTTCAGTTTGGGATTTTTCTTATGTTTGTTTTTCCAGTGGTCTGTTGTGACTTGTAAAAGTGCTAGTGTAGTCAGATGGTCAAAAGCTTTTTTTGCAACTGTATAAGCATTTATGACTTTATGTTATATGCCTCCTGGAATGCCACAAAACAGTAAGATACAGATGCAGTGACATTTTTTGGAAAAGGCTGGGGATGGGATTCCTGCTCTCTCATCCTTCAGAAGATGATACATAATACTAGAAAGAGATATGTACTCTTACTTAGTCAGTTGTTCTCATGCCAGAAGCTTTAAAAGATCTGTGTATTCAGTAGATTCCAACAGCAAAGTGCTGAGGGAGCAACAGGAAATGTTTAACCAGATCCTACCGCACACTGTCCAAATATGTATAATTCTAATTTTGAGTCTTCTTGCACTGTTTCCATCTAGACATACCTACTTACAACTAGCCTTTTTAATCATGGGAAAGAGATGACAAGTAAACTACTATTTCAGCATACAAGGAAAATGAAATTTCTATTTTATTTTATTTTTTTCCTTCAGAAAGATGGTTCTTAAAATTCTATACAGGAGAATACTGAAAGAGTAACATAGTCTCTGAATAGGGATGATAGGTGATATCTTTAACCACTTAAGAAACTTGATCCATTCTGAGTTTCTAATTAATTTGAAGGAAAAGATGTGTACATTTTATAAATCTCTGCTTTAACCCTGGTTCATAATGAAGGATTGAATCCAGATCATCAATATAAGCATCTATATTTGGAATAAAAGCAGAAGTAAATGTAATGCTTTGTCCCTACAATGCAGGAGGAAAAGATGGTATTGTATATGTAACTCAAATCTCCTTGCCAAAAGTTTGCCCCATACATCTCAAAACTAAATTTCTCAATTAAAATTATTTTTAAGATACTATCTATTACAAATGACTACTCACAATCAAATTTTTGAGAAATGCAATCCTGTAGTACTTAAAGAAAAGCTTTCTTCATATTCCTTTGCCTGATTAGTTATTAATAACTGTATGAGAACATTCCAAGGTTAATATAATGCCAGAGACAGGCAAACCAAAGCCTTAGACTAAAGGGGAAGGAGAAGGATTCTCTACAATTAAATACCTGTATTCACACCGAACAATTGAGCAAGTGTCCACAAAAGAAGATTTTCATATTCCTGTAACTAGACAGTCTCAACTGTAGAAACATAGGCACCCATGCCCATGTAAAATACATTATATGATTATACTGCTAAATAAAAAAGTGTGTGGGAATGAGTTCAAGCAATGTTTCCTGATGATCCACACTGCTTAATTATAAGGTGACTCTATCAATGATTTTTTAACTGCTCCCAGTAGCTCTCTCCAAAACAAATCTGTTATAAAAGGTGCTACCCTTAAACAAAAAGGAAAAAACAAAACAAAACAAAACAACAAAAACAACAAACCCACAGTGGTGACTGCTGACTCTGGTGGCAGTACGAGCTGCCACTCTTTGGTATGGCAGTGTAGATATAACCAGTGCAGCTTGTGCTTGAAGGACATAATAGACCTTCTCCATAGAAAATACTTAGATCATTGGACATACACAGCAAATCAGAGTGTTCTAGGTGCCTTGGACTTCCAACTCAGTAGGTGTTACTGAACACAGAGACCGTGCTTTTCAGAACATATGGATCTCAACAAGACTAATTAATCTCAGTAGACTGAAAAGCTACCGGCATCCAAAAATTTTTCACAGGTATTCTCACCAAATATTATTTAAAGTGGCACTAGCACTTCTATCATTGCCTAAAAATCTGCATCTGCTTCTCTTGAAGTTATTTATTCTCTCTGAACCAGACAAGATCAATTTTTCAGTTCCATCTTCTAACTGATCCTTCCAATGTAACTTAAATTAACTATTGTTTACTCTTAAAAATAAAAAGACATCTCAAAAGCATTGGTGAAATAGCATAAATAATATATGCATGAAGTTTTGAAAACACTGTAGTTGTAAAACACATCAAAGTTAATTGATACACACAAAATTAAGATGCAGGCAGAAAACAAACAAACAAGCAAACAAACAACTTCATATTGAAAAGGAGAGTAGAAACCAATGGGATAAAGAATGGACTGAATCTATTTGAAATAGAAAAAAAAGTCCACAAGGCTTTTGAAGAATGCAAAGGCTGGGAAATATTATTCTAGGTAGTTAAAAGTAGAAATGTCATTCTTTTATGACAATCAGTTGAAAGGCACAGATTAAATAAGTTATAATAAATAATATATAACTAATATTCATATGTCCTACTCTGCAGTCACAGTGAGAAGCTTTTTGCTAGATTTTCAACATTATAATTTTTCTCAAAAATGTGTGCTATTAACATAAGGTCCTGTTTACTTGGTTTAAGTCCTTCAGTATATATATCAAACATTTCAACATACAAGCTTATCTCATAAATAAGTGAATACCTAATGAGAGAGAACCCAATAAAGTTTTTATTTTACTTTCATAATCTGTAGCTTAAATAATTTAAATGAAAACTTTATAAGGTCATGCTCAAGGGTCCTTCCTGGAAAAGACTCACAGCTACTTCCAAAAGACACTAAAAAATAGCATTAATGAACATTTCTCTATTTATTTTAAACTAAGATTTAACAGGTTTCCAGCAGAGGGTTGAAATTTGCTGTGCTACTTAGATTGTTTAAGAATGGAATTATGTGCTTTATTGTCATTACTTTACCCTCTGAAAATTTCAGAATCTTGATTCTCTTCAACAAATGAAAAAATGTTTATTTTACTGGGATAATTGTAGACACTCAGCTGAAACTAATTCTGATTTTTAAAAAGCACAGACTGTTTAAGGTGTGCAGTGTTAAAGCCTGCTTTCTCATTAAGGAAGAAGTCATACTCATGAAGCTAAGTTGATGTTTTAAGACATAAAATTTTGCTGTAGACCTGATGGAACATAGAACCAAAGCACGGATTTCAAATATACATACTTCAGAGATGTATCTCAAGAGTAAGTTGCAGAGAAGCACAGGCATAGGGTGGTGATAAGAGATGGGGCACAGGCTTGACACTTGAGATACCGCAACTGTAAAAAATTGACTCGTGGTCAGTTAAAGTGCAGATCTGGAGCTGTCCAAAATTGGTTTCAAGAGTAAAAAAGTGAGCAAAGGCATAGTATCTGATATACGTGACAGACATTACAAATTAATTTGTATCAACAAGGATCTGCAGAACAATGCGGAAAAACAAAGGTACAGAAGCATATTAAAGAAAAGAAAAATTACCCTAAGTGAATCATAGATTGAGAAAGAAGAAACCATTGACATGATTAGATTATTTTTCCTGGTGAAGAACTGGAGATGCTCCATGTTACCCTCTCCCCTCCTTTCCCACATACATGAGAATGAAGCCACCAGCCTTAGGGTCCAGTGAAGCAGGGAAGGATGAGCATAACATCAGGAGCAGTGATAGTAACTAAGTGTATGTAAAACAATTTTAGCTGCATTATTTCTTTTCCTGTAACAATTAGCTCTGGACTAACAACAGTTAGTATTTCTTTTCCTGAATTGACAAAAAGGTATTTTACAGTAAGGATATTTAAATTATTTTTTTTTAAAGGGAAAAAAAAAGAGAAAAAAAGGAAAAAAAAAAAGGAAGGCTCATCCTTTCTGTCTTTCTGTTTAATTACTTTGCCCTACAAAATACCTAGTTTAAAGAACTGCGTAAACCTGTAGGGAGCTATAATCACCAAAAGCTCTTAAATATCCATTGTGAACTCAAACAAAAAGAGAAAATGTTTACCTGTCTCTCATCTCTTTTTTAAATAGATATGGATTTAATAAATTTCTGTCTCAGAATTTTACTAACTCCTTCAGTAATGACTAATCAATGTGTAGCTTTTAAGATACATTGATTATAAGAAGCACAAGTTTTCTGTATTATTTTCATTTACTTCTTTGTTTAGCTCTGGATTTACAGTGAATACAAACAATTACTTATATCTAATAAAATGCTTTTTTGTTATCCAGATGATGAGAAGTGCTTACTATAAGAAACAGAAATTTTAGCATTCTTAGATACTCTGAAATAAATATTTATATTTTTTTTCCCTTACTATCTTGTGAAGTCCCTTTTTGTCCTTTCCTTCTCTGGGAGGCTGTGTATATTGCAGATCTACAGCGAATTTCCACAATTTCCCCCAAGATTAACTCTGCAGAGGTTATTTCTTGGTCCTTAACTTTCTGGAAAACAGTAATGCTTGAAAGCCAATGTGTCATTTCAGTGGACTAAATATAAAGGACAGAGATTACAAAAGGTGTGTTCATTAACATATGCTGTGCTAACACTCAGAATATTTTTTCTCTACTTTTGTTATTGTTATTACTGTTATTATTGTAATTATATCTATATTTTCACTATGAAATCCTCACAGTGTTGCAGACAGCAAAATTTTAACATTGTTAATGTTTTTTTGATGGATCAGAGTTGGGTTTGTGTTGATTTTTATTTGTTTTTTAACTCTGTAGGGAAACCTTCAATTTGCCACTGAAAAGTTAAAGAAAGGATTTATAGAAGTAATAGTTTAAAAAAATAAAATAAATACCATAGTTTTATTTCTTTGCAGATAACTTTAAGCCATCTTGAGATTCCTTCACTACCCAGTGTTTACTAAAGCAGACTAGTAAGTTTAATTCAATCATTAATACCTATGAGTATGTAACATACTTTTACATAAGGAAGGAGTGGGAGCATGTCCACTTGTTTATGGCAAAATATATGAGATTTTTCTGAGAATGAAACTCAATGTTTTAGGTATCTCCAAATCTGGTAATAGAACAATTCTGTCAGATAATATGCCCAAATTTACTCTTCACTCCTATGCACCTACTGTGAACCAACTTTAGTGCTCTAATGTTTTCTTCAGTGGATTTAACCAATACTAACATTACCAAAGAATATATTAAACATCTCAAAATATGACAAATCTTTTATTCATAACTACAAAAAGAAGAGCACATTTCTGAAATTAACTACTACTCTTTCCAGCTTGCATGTCATCCTCTTTTCTGTATTTCTCAAGTTTGTTTATTGAATATTGTCTCATAATTCTATGAATTTATTTATTTTTTAAAATCTGCATGAAAAATTGATCCTTTTACACATCTTAGTAAGGGAAGAGGATTTTTTTGGTTTTTTTTTTTTTTGTTGTTGTTGTTTGTTTGCTTTTTCAAAAAAAATCATTTAGCATTAAAATAATTTAAGGATTTTATGTCAGCAAAATTCTTAGATCCATATTGATTAAAATATTATGGTGGTTTACATTTCAATACCTTATACATTTATGCTTAAGGATTAGGAAGAATACATAAAAACTATAAAAACCACATTACACCATGTTGTATACTATGAGCAATTATTTCATTCTATTATACACCTCCTTTACAAACAACACAAAAAAATAAATTCAGCTTTTTCCCATCCCACACACACAAAAATGTTCCAACTTACGTTTTACTCCTCAGGAGTAATTAAGGAAGCATGCATTTTAATACATTTTATTGTAGTAGCCTAGATGACCAATAAAGGCCTATTGCAACCTGAACAATTCCATAACAATGTAGTAGATGTTTGTAACTGGGGGGTGGAGAGGGGGGAAGACAATCCAGAAAACTACCATAGGAGTGCATAACTTAGAGTTATATTGACTTTTTTAAGACAAGGAGAAGAATATAAAAGATAATGCCCCCTGAAATCTTTCATGAGATACATGTTATTTCTCATTGAAAAACCCCTACAAACCTATACATATGTACATTTACCAGAGTTAGCATTATTAAAGAAAACTTAGATACTGATAGAAGTGTAGCTGAACGTCTTTCCTGCTTTTCTTATCCAACACTGTCTGAAAAATCTCATGTATTTTACTACATTTTAAGTTATTATTGACATCCAAACAAAGATTTTCCTCAGTAGAAATTAAATACATCGCTTTTTGGTTAGTCATTGGGACAGGGAATAATTTGTTCATTTTTTTTCTTTATAACAATCTTTTTAAATCTTAAACATTTATCAAGCCTCCCTGTTAGATATCTCTTCTCCAAATATTTTTACTATTGGATGAATCATTATCTAAGACAATACTATTTAATAATTTAATTCCTGAATATTATTCTGCTGCTCTTATATTTAAAACCATGAGCACAGGTGATTTTGAGGAAAGGCAACTTATTTTTTCTAGAAAAAATATATTATGTGCAATAATAATCTATATGAATGAAGAAGTTTTCTTGGACTAGATGACCTTTTTGTGTGAAGATGACTTTTTCAGCTACATGTGTTCTAGTCTCCAGAAACAATTTGAAAGCTTTATAGTCTCCCTGTGGGGCTTTCAAGACTACTACAAGGGTTTTTGTGATCCTTTATTTCATATATTTAATTATGCATAGAAGGCTATCTACTTCCTAAAGACAAAGAACTTTGTTGCCTTCTCACAGTTCATAAAAGTTACTAAAGAATGTAGCTTATCTCAGGCACTAGTGGGTTTTAAAACTAATATTCAGATCAAACCCATATCTTCAGTCATGAAACTAGAGCAGCACATTTTAATAAGTCATTATGCTATGGCATTCCCATATCTAGTAATTGTCTCAGTCTTTGCAAACTACACAGAAAAAAAAAAAAAAAAAACCTGTTTTGGGAAACAGCAATGGTAGTGGTGGTAGAAGGATTTTTAATTATTTATTTCTAGTCTTTAGACAGTTTAGGGTTGTTTTTTTTATTTGTTTGTTTTATGGGAAACTATTATAATATGAACAAGGAAATAATGGAAAAACTTACGCTAGTTGGATGTAACTTTCTTGTACCCCCATGGTGTAACCAAAGTGATGTTGATTTCAGGATCCAGATAAATGGGAGTGTATCCAATGTGTGATCAAGAGCTGGAGAATTAGGTGACTCCAAGTGCGTAATAATGAGTACTCTTTAGGACAGTCTGACAGAAGCTTTATTAACTATGATCACAGTGAGAGAACATTCAGACAGAATGTTCCCTTCTGCTCCCCTGTTGTCTACCAAGTGATTCCCTGTTATCTCCCAAGTGATTGCAGAGGCCCCACCTATATACAGTTTCAGAAAAAAAAGTAAAAAGATGAGGAAAAGCAATCTTTTTAATGTTAACAAAGCAAAGTCCTTACAAAATGCTCCTTCACTGAAAAAGCACTAGAAGACCACCAATAATATATAGAAATTGATTTCTCACATCTTTCTCAAACTCCTTTTTATTTCTATTCAGAATACTTCATGTCAGCACAAAGTGCATATCCCAGTTTCAGAAAGTAGAGCTAATTATCTCTGAGTTCATTGTGATCTCATAGAACCCTATACAGATACAAGAAGATATAGAAAGGAGAGTGAAAAAAGACTACTAGAATTCCTTGTGATTTCAACTGAAAAGCCAGCTCCAAAGCTCCTTCTACATTTTACATCCTCTGTTCCCTTCCCCTCCAACCCCCTCGGCCCCACCCCAGCTCCCTTGGACCGTAGGCTCAATATTCTCTTTGTAGAAATAGTAACTCCAGAAGCTTCAACATAATGCCACTACAGACAACTACCTACCTATGTGTTGGGGCCTTAGCTGTACTACTGCATGAGTATGCAGAGCTAGAGACATGAAGAGAAGTAAACAAGGGTTATCAGCAGCGCAAGAATGTCTCTATGGTTAAGTCGGTTGCAGAAAGTCAGATAAGAGCAGGATGTTGAACCTTATTTGAATTTGAGCAATCAGAATGCTTTATGCACATTGTCCAATCACTTTGTAACTCTGCCTCATGGACACGTATACGGAACACAAAAGGGTATATAACAAGCAGCTTTCTGATAATAAAGTAGATTGAACTTGCATCTCATAGATGTGTGAATGGTTCTTTCTTGCTCACCCGATATTGCCCGTAACACCTATGCCTTAATAGTGATAATCCCTGTGTTTTTTCAGAGAATGATTTAGGGACAGCATACAAGATTATAATTCTTGTGCACTGGGAACACCAGGACTTTCTTAAGTAAGAACTACATACAAATATACACTTACATGCTTTACTGTGAGGAAGGGGATTAATTAGATGACCTCTAATGTCATTTCCAAATCTGTTTGACATTATTTGTTGCCTTTCCTTATCTCACCTCACTCCCCTCAGGAAACAGTTTGCCTTTCTGCAGGACATATTAATTAGATGCATGAATTGGTGAATTTGACATTTTACTGAATGTGCTACTTTCCTAAAACTGCAGGTTATTTTCTGTTAGAGATTCTAGTGACCATTTGATGTTAACTATGACTGATAGCTTTAGCAAGGTACAAGGATTAAAATGTGTAAGTTTGTATAACAATTCCCTCCATACACCTTGGTCAACAATGCTCCATGCATTAGGCAGGCTTTATCTATGGGAGTTACATTATATGTTGTTTGGGTTTTTTCCAACTTATTACTCTCCTCCTCCAGTAAAATGTATTCTTCACAAATATAGAACCCAGAAAACAAAATCCTTGGCTCACAGTACTGTGTGAAAATTATATAGATTTACTTAGATACTTGTCCCTTCAGCAGTCTTCCCAATTTCAGAAAGCCCTTTAATTGTAGTCACATTCTTGATAACCCAAATATATGTACCTGCACCCACACCAATAAATCTTTTACTCAATGAGAATGATATGAAGAAACAAAACAGAACATTAACACACCCACTATCATCTTCCCTCCAAGAGTCAGGAATTCTAAGTAAGAGAAAGCCCCAGCCCCACATTCCCTTTCAGACTCAGTGCCCTGAGTCCTCAAACTACAGCATAAGAGAAGCTGTAATGATCTCTGTTGCAGCTATAAAGATTCAAAAAATGAGACTACTGAAAGGTAGTATTGTTGGATCCTTTATTCAAAAGAAAATATGGTAAAGAAAAAAAAAAATATAGCACAATATTTAAAAAATAAAAACTGTTTCACATTCTTAAAGTTTTATATTACTTAACAATCTCAAAATTGCAACATTCTAAACGTGGTTATTCACCTCTAAATTATCTAGGGAAAGAAGTGAAGGAATGTTCTATGTTAATTAAAGTAAATTAATTCTAAAATGCAAACAAACTGTCACTTCATAGTAGCTTGAGCTCCTAAATGCGATTACCTGTGGCTGATAGCAACCCCATAAAGCTTAACTTTAAAGACTTCAATTTAAGCAAGTGAAAAAGTGTGTTTCTATAATTTCTTCATGAAAGTTTCACTAGGTGGAGCTCTGCGTCAAACATCCTTGCAGTTACCTTGGATACTTTACCGTGCTAATTTTGGACATTTGTTTTAATATCCTCAATTCACCACGTCTGTTGCTATAAAACGAGATGCAGCAACTGCATTGTCTTTATTTTTTTTATCACTTTATATTCACTGTTTATGTAAAAGTATAACTGTCATGAATGATGAGAGAATTAAATAGAAATCACAGAAGCTGTCAACTTAACAGGACCTCTGTTGCAATTTAATGGCATATACAGACATATCAGATTTGTCATGGTTCACATTTTTCTTAGCTGTGCTATAATGCTTCTGCACTGATGGCTTATTATATAATAATTCACAAAGTTCATAAAAATTCAGTTCTCCAAGACATATTCAAATTATTGATCTGCCTTAATTGTGCATACCAGATAATCTAATAAACTATAAATAGAATACAGATGCTAAATGTCAACTGAATTTTTTAAGTTATCGTATGCATACAAAAACATGACATTTAGTGGTTTTTTTTCAGGACAGGATGAGATCATAAGCTTCTTTTTAAATGTATATTTCTTCAAAATAATAGTCTGAAATCAAGAAATAGAAACAAGCTACATATCTTCATGGTGTTTTTTGTTTGTCTGTTGATTTGTTTGTTTTTTCCTCCAAAATAAGTGCTTGATTTAACAGCAACTTTCTATTAAAGTTTAGAAGGCACTCTGTTTTATGGATGCTACTGATTTTTTTGGTGGTTATGTTTTATTTTGCTTTGTGTTGATTATTTTTTCACTGAGAAAATCTAAAGCCTAAAAGTGAGAAACAAAGAAGTTATGTTAGCATTCTGTATCTTTTTATGCAGTTAACACAACTATGAACTTCTTTATTCAGAATTCCATTAAACATTATATTATTAGAAAGTTTCTGTAGCAACAAGGCTAGGGAAAATAATATTATTAGGGATATCCAGCTACCATTGAAACAGAAATCTTCCAAACAAATGCTACACTCCACAGGAAAGTAAGGCAGGAGGCAGGAGAAAAATGAAGGACAATATTGTACTATCCATGGTACATAATTATCAGCAGATGACCACAAGGATTAGCTCACATTTTCTTCTATAAATTATGTCTTTGTATTAGTTGGTTCTTGAGATTTGACTTTTTAAAACAATCTCCTTCCTCAACTTTTTGGGTTAGGCTATTAGGAAAATGCTTGAAGGATCTTTTGTCTCTGCTTCTTTTGTTGTCTCTGAAAGATGAGGGAAATCAAGAGAGAATGAAAATCACTTTGCTTTATAAAATAATTGTTTTACTATTATGCAAAACTGAGTCTTTGCTGAGTCCTTAGCCTAACTGTTACATAGGGTGCTTCTGCAACTTAGGGGGTGTGGGGGGGAAAGGTAACTTATTACTATATTCTTGGAACATGACCTCTTTGCAGAGTAATAAGAATCACTCTGCGGTACAGAAATTGGGGTTTTTTTGATGTCTGCTCCTAACTTTGCTCTCATGTGCAAGAATGCATTGTACTCAAGGAAATGTATATCCATATGTAGGTGGTCATAGCAGGAAAACAGTGAAAGAATCAAGTCTCCATGTTTCTGTTATCTACCTGTTCAGTCAGATGACATTATTGGTGCATAATTGTAATAGTTGCGAGAAATGGTAAACCAATAGTAATAATAAAATCAAATCAGTTATTACCTACAGATATTTTGGAGAGAGGTGTGAGTTTGTTTTGTTTACTCTAAACTAGATGGACATAAGCCATACACACTGTTAGAACAAACACAGCACTATACTTGTATGCTTTAATTAGAGGTCAGATATATCAGATCAAGCTCAGCCATGTGTCTATGTAGTTATTTCACTTTTAGTCAGCTCACAACAAAAGTGGAATAAGTTTGCATTTTTCTGCATCCTTCATTATTGTCCTGTGGAGCCTTGTTTATAGAAAACCATGAGCATCCCTAAACAAGTACTTCATGCACAGTGATAATATCTCTTGTTTTGTACCGCATAATCTCAGGGGTAAAAAAAAAAAAAAAAACAAAACAAAACAGTTTACCTTGACTCTTCCTTTGTTCATGTGGGTGTTCAAATCTATACTAAAGATTAATGTGTGGAGATATTTTTTAAGGACATAAAACTTTGCTAGTTCTGGCAGAATAAGTGAAAATCATAACAAAATAATATACCAATGATAAGGGTGGTTAGCACTTCACTGGACCACGATAAACAACAAAGAACAAGCAAATTTTATTTGCTAGCTAGACATGGCAGCATGCAAGTTAGAGATGAAACTATGTAAACAAAACACTACTGTATGCTGTTGGAGAAAGCAACAGGATTATTCAGCACAGTATTTCTGCAGTACTGTGTGGCATTAAGAGAAAAATAATAGGAACAAGCTGATGAGAAATGTGATCAAGGTCTGAATAAAACACTACTGCTGACGTTTTTAAGTACTTCATAACTTTATACATTTTTTTTTTTAATTAGATGGGGAAAAAAAAAAGAAACAACAGCAACAAAAGAAACAAACATGAAAACAAATTCCAACAAGAAGCAGGGGAGAAAAAGTTCATTAGTTTGTTCAGTTCTGTTTTAACTAGGTTGTGGTGGGTTGACCCTGGCTAGATGCTGGATGCCCACCAAAGCCCACTCTATCACCCCCCTCCTCAACAAAATGGGGAGGGGAGAAAATAAGATGGAACACAAAAATAACAAACTCGTGGATCAAGACAAAAGCAGTTTAATAGAAGCAAAGCAAAGCTGCGCGCGCAGAAGCAAAAGAAAAAAAAATATTTACTCTCTACTTCCCATCAGCAGGCGATGTCTGGCCACTTCCTGGGAAGTAGGGTTTTCATATGCGTTGCGGTTCCTGGAGGACAAACGGAAGTGATGAATGCCCTCCGTTCCCCCTCTGTTCTCCTTGCTTTTATTTCTGAGCATACGTCATATGGTATAGAATATCCCTTTGGTCCATTTGGGTCAGCTGTCCTGGCTGTGACCCCTCCCAAGACCTTCCCCACCCCCAGCCTACTGGGGGGAAATGTTGGAGATACAGCCTTGGTGCTGTGCTAGCACTGCTCACCAGTAACCAAAACACTGGTGTGTTATCAACATCCCTCGAGCCACCAATACAAAACACAGCACTCTGAGGGCTGCCATGGGGAAAACCAACTCCATCCCAGCCAGACCCAATACATAGGTCAAGAGTAGTGTACTGCAGTGCTTTAAGCCTCAGAACTGAGCATCTGAGGGTTAAAGAGCTCAAAAAGGATCCTCAGGTCCTTACAGTGCCTGGACAAATTGGCAAAATGAGAAGTTATGCAGAAACTCCCAGTCCAGTATGGACAACAGTAACAGTGATTCCAAGTCCCAAAAGAAAGATACAAGATGGCAAAATGCCCCAAATAGTAAACCTTACTAAAAGGCTTTAATACTTACCTATCATGTATTCTGTTCTGAATGGGAAGATCTTTCTCCATATGTCTTACTGACTATTTCCTAAGACTAAGAGTATAAAAGCAAATGTAAACCAATAAAGACTAAACTTATACAAAGTAAATGCAGAAAGCATAGTGGAGGTAGACTTATGAATACAGAAGTCCTTATTCTGAGGTGAAGGTCTTAGTCACTAGGATATGAAGACATGGTTATCCTCTGCTTTTATGAGTCTTGACTTCTTCCATACAGTATCACACCTTCACCAGGAACAGTGGAAAGTGCCCCTCTCAAGCATGACTACTTTGGGCTGGCAGTTCACCACTAAGTTAAAATATGAAGATTTGAATGATCTGAGGCACAAAAAACCCCTGATCTTTCTTTCACCACTTTTATGTCTGAGACTCAGGTTAGAAAGGATATATAAAAATAATAGGTTTAAAAATGAATTAAAATTCTTGCTTTAAGCTTCATTTTTTCATTGTACACTACATGTAGTCTGAGAATCAGCAACACACAAATTTTGCAATTCCCTTCTATTAATCAGAGAAAGAAAGGAGCCTATTTTCTAAAATAAATCATATTGTTTTGGAAGTGAAATCAAGTCCTATTTGGCATTGTAAACCCAACAAGGTCCTTAGTAATTAAGGCATCAGAGGAAGTGAGAATAGGTGAGGAAATTAAAGCATAGCTTGAAAAAATACTTCTGTGATAGATAAAAATATCGAAAACAAGAGCAGCTGAGAATTTTTTACTTCATCTCCTGTAAATTAATAAGTAGTTAACACACAACTCCTTCTCCTTTAAAAATACCTCTCTAATAAAAACCACAAAGCTCTGTTTGGGATTCAACTTGTCTTCTTGGGTACAGAAGCACATGAATTAAGTACATAATAGAGTCTCAGTCAGCTGGGACACCACCTACAAAATCCAACAAGTGACTGCCATGTAAAGACAGAGACGATCAGAGGAACGACAACAACAACAATACACACACACACACACACACTAAACCATCAGTAAGCAGTAGATTCACATTTGTCCTGTTCACAGATGAGGTTTTATTGTGCTGACCTTAATGGGCTATAGATAAAATGTGCCTGCTTGAAATGTAGCTTTGCAGCCAGATCAACATTCTTTCCTGATTTGACTTTTTACCACCATTATAGAAGTTTGCATGAGCAGTGATTTGTAGCAAAGTGTCCAGTAGCAATTCACTTCTCATGCAAAACCAAACACAGATGAAACATCAGATGTGTGTTCTAAAGTGAAATTCTCCCTAATGTGCTCCCTCTAACCACTGGCCAGACAGATAGACTGAGCTGTATTAGTATTAATGAAAATCTATATGATATACAGGGACAAACATGATTTTCTGACTCATATTCTGAAGATTTGAATTTTCATATAATGATTAATAGCATATATGTACATTTGGTATGGAGGAACAAAAATATGATCAGAACTTTTTAAATAGACCATTGCTCAATTGTCTAAGTATAAAATTAGAAGTCTAGGTTGAGATACACCCACCAAGGCTTGTTCTACTGAACATAGATTAGCATTCTGATAGCATTTTCCTGACCCAAAGGACAATGACAGCAATTAATTGGATACAGAAGGGAATTGATATTTACTCGTGACTGAGATACTGATTTTTGAATGGACTATGAAATGAACAACTTCAAAATAAATTTTAAAAGAAACATCAGTTTCAAAAGTAAGGATATATATTTTCCAGTGAATTTTTAAACTGTATAGTGATTGTTGTAGTAAGAGGGTATGAGGGCATCTGTTTAAAACCTTTAATTATGTGATCATTATATATGAAAGGTCAGGGATTAAGTACATAAGGCAATAGAGTTGCTCATACTTTCTTATAAATGGGTTTACCTTAAATGATCCTGTTTATTCAGATATCCTTTAAGATCTGTATATTATGTTTCCAACATAGAGACTACCACAAATAACAATCTAAGAGTCGTTTACAATTTCTCAGTCTTCAAATTGAATGCATAAGATAATATGTATTAATACTAAGGCAATACAGGTTTTATAATACTGTTTATATTTGTCCTTCCAAAAGGACAGCTTAAAATCAACATGAGGTTTAGAAAACTACATATTTCATTCCTGCTAAAATAGTGTACTATTTTCAACCACAGAACAGTTGAGGTCCAAAGAGACCTCTGGAGGTCATGTGGTCCAATCCTCCTGCTCAAAGCAAGGTCACCTAGAACAGGTTTCACAGGGTCATGTCCAGTTAGGTTTTGAATATTTATAAGAATGGAAACTCCATAAAGTTGGACATTAGGAAAAAGTTCTTTACCCAAAGGGTTTTGGAGCACTGGAACAGGCTCCCCAGTGACGTAGTCATGGCACCAAGCCTGACAATATTCAAGACACATTTGAACAAGGACTCAAACACATGGTCTGAATCTTGGGATTGTCCTATGCATGGACAAGAGTTGGACTCCATGTTCCTTGTGGGTTCTTTTCAACTCACAACTTTTGATGATTCCATGATTCTATGATCTGTGTGTGACCTATTCCAGTTTTCAATCATTCTCACAGTAAATATTTTTTTTTTCTTATTCTTAGGTGGAATTTCCTTTCTTTATATTTGCACCCATTGCCTCTTATCCTGTCACTGAATACTACTGTGAAGAGTCTTACTCCATCTTCTTTACTCTGCCAATCAAGTATTTATATGCACTGATAAGATCTCCTCTCCCCTAAGTCTTTTCTTCTCCAGCTTTAACAGTCACAGCTCTCTCAGCCTCTCCTCATAAGACAGATGCTCCATTGCCTTTTTCTTGTCTTGCTCCAGTATCTCCATGTCTGCCTTGTACCAGGGAGCCCAGGAGTGAATGTGTCTCACCAGTGCTGAGTAGAGAAGTGTTACCTCCCTTGACTGGCTGGCGATATTCTTCCTAATGCAGGCCAGGATGCTGTTGACCTTCTTTACTGCAAGGTATATTTTGTTAAACTTCTTGTCCACTAGCATACCCAGAACCTTTTCTGCAAAACTACTTTTCAGCCATTCAGCCCCCACTCTGTACTAGGTCATGGGATTATTCCTCCCTGAGTGCAGGGCTTAACGTTTGCCTTTGTTGAACTTCATGAGGTGCCTGTCAACCCATTTCACCAGCCTGTTGAGGTCCTTCTAATAGAAATATACCCTCTTCTCAAGTCCAGGGTGGGGATCTTGCTATTTTCCTTGTCCTCACTCTTCAAAATCCTGAACTCCACCGTATCTACTGCCCTGATTTTCAACTCCCCTTATCTTCCTTGTAGATAAGAATTAATCAACTTCAGCAGCGCCTCTGCTTTTACTGGGTCTTCCATCACATGTGCCAGGAAGTTATTAATACATTCCAGAAACCTTCTGGGTTGCTTTCGATCTTCTATGTTGCTTTTCCAGCAGATATCAGGTTGATTTAAGTCCTAGTTGTCTGAAAAAGACCTCCCCTAGTTCTTATTCCAGATCAAACAGTCTGTAGCAGGCACATAGTGCAACATCACCTGCATTGGTCCACTTGCTAATCCTGACCAATAAAGTCTCAGCTTGCTCATCACCTGTGTCCAGGCAGAGCTCCATGCATTTCAACTACTGTCCCACAAAAAAGTACAATCGCTCTCATTACTTTCCCAACCTGTTTCCATCCTTCACAGCACTGCAGTCGTGTGAGCTTTCCCACCACATTTCTGTGATCCCAGTGAGATCCAGGAGAGGATTTGAGGCTGTAATCTCAGTCTTCAACAGAGATCTATCTCAAGTTTGCAATTATTAAATCCCTAAGAAATTATAGATACCGCTTGTTACCTACTGGCTAGCTGAAACACTGTTTCTCAGCAAGATTGCCATTAAAGAGGTGGTAAAGCAATTTGATGGAAACATTCCAACTAAAATTGCAATTAAATTCCATATAGATTCAGAAAATACTCTGTCTGCTCCCTGAACTTAGAGTTTCCACTGAAGTCACTAGGGTCCTCACCTGTGTCCATTCTGGAGGCCTTTTGCAAGCACTATGAATATTACAGTTATGTCTCCTTTGACAGTTGTAGGGGAAATCCTGGGAAAACCTTCCTGCCTGTTTGCAAAGTTCCTTTTAGCACTGTCTCCTATACCACATGTAGCTGCTGAATCTTTTCATGGCCAGCTGTTCTGGTGACTGTGTTAGAACAAAATTGGACCAGATCAAACCTCCTGTCTTTATGTCCTGTACCTATGCCAAGGTTATGTATGATAGGTACTAAGGTGAATATCAAGTCTGGCTCATATTTCAAGGTAGCCAAGCCAAAACTAATGTGACAAATTATTTTAATTGGAGCCTTCCAGTCTACAGTGGCAGTGTTCACCCCAGCCTTCAATCAGCTTTCCAAATAAGGGACCCTACTGTCCCATTCCTCTCTCCAGACTAATCTTAACATTCAGTTCCCTCACACCTGTGAGATTAGCAGAAGTTACTCCTCTGAGTAACTGCACATTGCACACTGAGTGCATTACCTAAGAAGGTATTACTATTATCTTCATTTGGAACATAACAAAGTGCATGGCCCTCACAATAAATCAGTGTTGTTTTTGCATGAGAATAAAATCTAGCCCTCTGGAAAAATAAGACATAAAGAAGTCCCAGATGTCAAATAGACTACACTGAAAGGATTGAATGAGGGTTGACAGACTGGTGCTAAGTGTAGGAAGAGACTTGGCTTCTGTGTTGCCAATGTGCTGCTGGCAGGGATGGGTACATCAGTGCCAGAATGAGAAGAATACTTTCATTTCAAATAGCTTACCTTGGGCTGATATATGAACACATCTACTGGATAGTTACAACTCCATGCAGTGTAATGACCTTCACAATAATGAGCTGATTTCTGTATGAAATATTTGCTGCTGGCATTGACTGATAGTGGTCTGACTAACTTGGCACTCATCAGTGGGTGTCTTGGGATCATTATAAAGAACCTGCAAAATTTATGAAATAAATGTGAATTAGATGAAACTGAAGGTAAATACTAAGAAAAATAAGAACGATAGTGCTATGAAAATATTTTTTGTTCACCCCATCAGGGTTAAAGAACAAGTTTTACATGATTCTGTTTTAACAGTAAGTGAGGTCTAAAGGCATACACACTTATGAAGCTGAAAATGATGATAATTTTATTAAAACCACAAAAGATTGATGCATTATATTGAACTAGCAAAATCTCAAGTTTCTGAGCCTTCAAGTTCAAATTTCCCTAAAGAGTAATTAAATGGCCGTTACTAAAAAAGAAAATCTAGGTGAAATACTCTCCCAGCTCCTGCTGTGCTTTACCTTTTCTTAAATATGAGCTGATGGACTCAACTTTCGCTAGTGGCAGGTCTGTCTTGGAGCCATCTGGAACTATCTCTGTCAGATATGGGGACAGCTTCTGGTTTCTTTTCATAGAATCCACCCCTGTAGCCCCTCTGCTACCAAAACCTTGTCATGTAAAGCCAATACATTATTATTTCTTTAGCATTCAGCCTGACTTTTTTTCTTGATGACTTTGTTACAAACATTTATTGTTTCAAACTTTCTTGAAATACCATCATGTTAGTACCTTCCAATATGATGATATTTATAATTTGACAAAAGAACATAAAGTATTAAAAAGCTGCCAAAACCAGAATGAAACACACTATTTCTCTTTAAATCTGGTAATACTTTTTTTGTGTGTTGTTCTGCGCTCTACTGTAGGCTATAGAATTGTTGTACTTCCTTTGACTGACAAAAGATTTATGATCCAGATCTTTCAAGATTATAAAAAGAACCTGTCTCACAGGTGATTTTAGTTTTAACAAAAGCTGAGTGGGAACAAGGTTTGGGTCAACCACTGCACAGACTATTAGAAGAAGCTATAAAAACTGACACAGGCAGCTCTATATGTGATGGTCTACAAGGAAGTTATAAATTTACTTTGAAAAGCTGATAGAAGATCAGAAAGATTTTCTTTTTTTTTAACTCAGGGTTTCTTTCATACCATATGCAGCTACAGTTATCTGTAGCTGTAAAAAGGTATAGGAAAATATCCTTCAAAATGCCAACCCAGAAGTCTGAAATATACTTGATGCCAATACTAAAATATTGTATCAACCTTCAAAGTATGAAGATATGAAACATTATGCCAAACCAATCCAAAATATTTGTGAAATTTATATGTAAACTGAAAATGAAAAGCTTGTTTCATCACATGAAGAAAAGTTATGAATAAGAAGAAAGCATTTCTATTGGTATTATATTCAGTAGTGCTAGTGACACTGAAAGGATTTTTAAAGTAGAATTTCAGTTTGGTGGGGTTTTTTGTTTTTTTTTTTGTTTGTTTTTAATCAAAGTATTACAGGAAAGGAAGGATGGAAGGTCAGCAACATTAAATATTAAATCATGCTAAGTATGAAGAATTTATGCTTCAAGGAAACCTTATTGAAAGCTGTGAGCATGTGAAAATGCTACGTCTTGAAAACCTGGTATAATATTCTAAAATTATTGGCTATGTCTGACTTCTGAAAGGATTGTATTTCCTAGTTTCCTGTAGTGTATTGAGGTCTCTGTTCCTTGCCTTACTTAGCAGCAAGATTTGAACATCAGGACTTTGCTCAGTTGTGACCTCACACTCACAAAACCAGGACATTCTTTGGAGAACTGCTACAGCAGAAATATGGAAATGCTCTCTCAGTTCTGCTGAGAAAATATGGAGCATCCATATTTGTCAAGGAGTTGAGGGTAACTGTCCAGTCCCGTCTGAGCTTGTAATTATTTCAGTTATCCATTTAAAAAGATATCTTAATGGTATTACTCTGGATATACTTAGTTTCTGTGATTTAAAAAAAGTAATCTATAATATCAGAAATATTTTATTTTTTTAAGAACAGCATGATAAAACATATGAAAAAATAATATAAATTTTTAGAGCAATTAAATATTGCTTGTTCAAATGTAACGGAATACCAGGGTTTGGCATTGTAGAAGCTTGAATGATGTGACAGCAATAACTTTCTTTTGGGAGAACGGCATTTTCTGTATCTGTGGAGTTCCTCAGCATCAGTCATCTATGAATTAAGGATATCAGCTGTACCATGACATTTTGATACAACTTAGCTGAGATGTTACTTGAAACACCTTTAAAAGACAAAGGTCTAAAAAGCTGTCATAAGAGAAAGGGGAAAAATAAAATACTAAGGATCTTAAATTTTATACATTAATCAAATTAAATGGAGCGCACTTAATCCAGTTGCATAATTATAAAGAGTAAAAAATCAAATTGTAACATAGATATTCTGCAAAGAAAGAATGAAATATCCTTGTTATCTAGTTCAATCTAGCAGCTTTCTTCTCATGCATGTAGATACGGTACAGTTGCACAGTTTTCTTACAAGACTCAACTGGGCTGTTATAAACATAGGTTCTTCAGATAAGGTAAGTTGCATTTGCTAGCTTTTCAGGGAGTTCAGAGACACTCTACCCAGCTGTTGGAGTGATCCTTGGATGAAACTTGTATGTCAGTGAAATTGGTCATGAAATTCTGTTTGACTCCAGTGGGACAAGGTTTTACACATCTGTTGGACTCCCTTTAATTTTATGCAGCCTGGCTCCTGAGTCTACTGCTGTGAGTTTTGGTTTGGGGTTTTTGCTTGTTTGTTTTTGGTTTTTGTTTTATTTTGTTTTGTTTTGTTTTGGCAGGGGAGGATAAGGGAATTATGGCTGCTTAATACAAAGTTTTTAGGCTTCCAGATCTTTACAAGGATATGACTAAGGCTCAGGTGCAAATGCATAAGAAAGAGGTGGCTGAGTATAAATGCGCACCTGAACTGGCTCTCTTGTTCCAGCCTGCGGTCTCCCAGTACATGCACATCAACTGGTTGTATTAAAGCTATGCTCCATTTTGCTTTTATATCCAAAGTTGGCTTTCATTGAATCAGTTTTAGCTCCTTTATTTACACAATGTAAATAAAGTATGTGACATTCTCCTTTTACCTTGCATGTGGAAAAACCTGAGAACAGCTCTGTATACTTCTAGTTTGAAAGTGGTGGCGTCAGTCCATTCCGATCTCTCAGTACTTGTCATCATAAACCAGGTCATAAGAAGCCAGGTCTTCTCTCTTGTCTGAGAGAAGAACAGATGCAAACATATTTTCACTGAAAATATCTCCTGTTCAACCCGATGATTTTGTGGATTTATTTTTGTAAATGCCAATTTAGCTGCTTAATTCCCCCCTCTACAATTAAGAATGAGAAGACCTAACTGAAGGTCATGTTCTGCTCAAGACAGAAAAATTTTGAACTAAAGTCTAAGTCCTTTGGTAAGACCTCACTAAGGATTCCATTTATGAAAATCTGTTGATCGGGAAGTATAGAGAAGTACAAAGTGCCAAAATGCTGTAATAGTGTGTAATACTTTATTTTTAATATCTGTGCAAAATAATCAGATAATTTTGGGTTATCCAGTTCTTTAGAGAGAAGAAAAAAACACAGCTGACTTGTTGCCTTTTTTATATTAAACTTTTATAAAAACTATAACCTTTTCTAGTATTACACAAATATTTTAGTTTGTGCCTAATTTTAAAACAATATTTTTGTGGTTTCTGTAGAAACAAAGTGCATTATATCACTGCTGCAACTTCAAAAAATAACAGCAATAGTTAACAATTAGAACTGTATAATATGTGTTCTGTAAACCTCTTAAAGAGACAAGATGAATTCCAAAAGTAAAATACAGATTGTTTTTTTTTTTCTAGTTTCCTTATTTCTTGGGTTAACGACATGAGTCTTATACTGAAATCAGAACACCTTTTTGAGTTTATGACAGTAAAACAGATGGAACTATTTTGACTCATCTGCTTCTTTTTAGTATCTACAGCAGCCAAGGAAGAGGAGGCAGCAGCTTTATCTTCAGAAGAAACAGCCTGTATATTTAAAGTAGTGACAGCAGTCAGCTAGACTGTAGCTGCTTTTTATACAACTCTCTTGTTCTCGCTCTCCAGTCTCATAAAGTGAAGACATGTTCAGCATCAGGGTGATCCTCTGCAACAATCTTATCTGATGAGTTCAGAATCCTCAATAGATCCTTCCAGCACTCTAGTAAGGTGTTGAAAGACTAATAAATAGATATCAAGAGGCTTTGGTAAATATAAAAATGAGCTGTTACTGAGCCATTTTTATACTTTCAAACTGTTCAAGTGAAAGTAAAAAAGATAACACTTTTTTGTTTGCTTGTTTGTTTGTTTTGATGGTGGGGGTTTTTAATGTTCAAAGTCAGCATATCTTGCTCTTTTGTTTCTAGATATCATGCCTCATCCTTCCTATCATGCCACAGCTTCACATAGCTTTTTTTTGGGCATCTCTGGTCTTTGTGGTAGGGCTGATGTTCAGATGTCTTTCTTTTCATCTATTCAATTATCCATTACAGATACAAATGGAGCTCCATGGGCTAAGTACACTTCCAGAAGAAAATGCATCAGAGGGAGCTAGACATACAGAAAGAAACAGAACATCTTATTTTTCCTGAGCTCCCTGCATAAGAGGTAGCAGACAACAGAGTAAAGCTGTGTCAGCCAATAGTCAGATACTATAGAGATACAAGTATCATAATCTGAGCTGGCTGAAACTTCACTTCATCCTTTACCAGTTTATATTCAAATGTCAGAACAGAGACAAACATACAGAGTGTTTCACCGTATGTCAGCAAACTCTCCAGTGTACTCATAAATTATTTTAGAAAGTCTTCATCTGCTTCCTTTGAACTTTATTGTTGTTGATTTGGCTTTCCATTTTACCACTTTCATTTTCCTTTTCCCTTATTTTTATTTTCTTCTGTAGCACATTTTATTTTCCTTTCACATCTTTTGGGGAAGTCTATCTTGTTAAATAATAGAGTGAGACTGAACCGTGCAGACTTAATTGCCCATGCTGTTTAAGTGGCTCCATTTTGAACCTGTCCAAAAATCCCTCTCTGAGAGAAATCTGATATAAAGTGGACTAGCCCTAAGCAGTGTGCATATGAGTCAGTTGGCACTTGATCTCAAACAAGGAGTCAGTGCTTGGCTGTCTTATTTAGGAATAAAAGCATAGTCTTTCAGACCACATTTACTGAGTTGAATTATTTGGTTTCAAAAAATCTTAATTTAAATTCCTTTTCAGGATATTTACTTCTCCCTGTTAAATCTTCCTGTATCTCTTTCCTGTTTTGCATCACTGCCATCAGATTTCTGTCTTTCTCATTACATACATCAAGTCTATCAACTTTTCTTTCATCTTCTTTTTCTAACTTTAGTTATCTAGCTTTCTATAGGGTTCTTCTAATCATCTCTTCGCCCCTGCTTATCTCCTTATCTACAATCTCTCCCTTGCTATTATGCATTCTTTCCTCACAAACTATTCCTCCTTATTTTTATGCTTGATCCTGTACACTGACAATTAAAAAAAATAAAATAAAATTTTGGTCCCTTCTCTGATGAAACATGAACTACTGATTTGACCTTGCACTGTAGTTCCACTCATACATTAGAAGATGTTGAAAAATAATGTTTTTGCTGGCATGTCTGCAATTCAGAAAGATTACTGAGTAAGAACAGAAATGGCTGAATAGAGAGAAGATGGCAGAGACAGGCCTAAATGAAACATCTAACAAACTGACTCCAGTACTCTTCCTGACAGTCCCAGACCAGGGAATAAAGCTTTAAGTTTGAATGCCTACAACAGTTAATGTAATTAATGCTATAGTCACTGATGCTTGTAAGAGTTCATTATGTGGCAACAGGAGAATTTATTTATTTATAAGACAGACAAGATCAGAAAATGTCCTTATTGAGTGCTTGGGAATTTAACCCTGGCAATCCTATTATTGTTTAGAGGCCTTACGAATGTTTGACCTTAGAAACATAACTGCTCTAATTTCCTGGTAAAAATCCACTATGAAAAATAAGTATTTAGCAAAAAGAAATTATACTGATTTTGCTGTTGTTCAATGTTTACATCAATTAAAGTAATTCCTGAGGAATTTTGAATGGAGAGAAGTAGAAGTAATTAATTAAAGCAAACAAAAAAAAAAAAAAAACCAACCAACCAAAAAAAAAAAAAAAAAAACCAACCAAAAAACCCAACACATCACTAGCAAAGGGTTATACAAAATATGTGTATGCATGTGGTTTTGTATTTGGATAAATCAATACATATGCCCATGTGTATATAACAGATAATATAAGTATATAATATAAGATGAAGGTTTAGCACAATTCTTATCTTAGATGGAAGACAGGCATTCAGAATTTTATTCCCATTATTTGTCATGGGTTTAATGCCAATAGCCATGCCTTCTAGCATTTCATTATTTACATTTAAATAGATTTCTTGTGTCACTGAAGCATGAACAAACATTTAAATAGCTTTGAAAAGAGGGGTTTTCCCCATGGCATTATTTTGCTGATTTGCTAAACAACATTACATCTGAAGGGTAAGTTCAAATTTCTCAGAATAGTTATATGCTGACCTCTAAGTTGACAGTGTGTTTATTCTATTCCTTGCCTCTTTAGGATGGCACATCAAACAAAACTCTAAGATTTTTAAAACACGCATAGTACAAGAAATTTGATCCATAAAGATTTTTATGTAGTATTTTAGTGTCCATAGAAAATGCACAGCAAAACTAATTTACTTTTTAAAGTCTTCAGTAAGAGAAATAATACAGATTTTTCATATTCATTAAACACAAAGGACAGAAATTGCAATATGTTTTACTAGATCATGCAAGAATTTTTTACCAGCTGCATAAGCAAATTGGTTACTCTTGGGCTATTCTAGAGAGTTCGGGGACATTTGAATGCTGGCCTTTTCTCTAAGGGAAGAAGGTTCTCAAAAACTTCAAAGCAAAAGAACAGATATTGGACATGTCATATTTCCTCATTTTCCTTACTCCTCCAGCAGCACATATGCTCTTCACTGGTGAAGGAATGTATATTGATAAAATGCACTGCAAAAGAGCTGCTCGTGCACACATGCACATTAAACTTGATGTGGGTGCATAGATGAGTGTTTGAGTGGATCTACAAGCTCTAAATCAATCCCCTCAAATAGTATGTGTGTGGTGCACTCCTCTAATTATTTATTTCATGATTATGCAGCTGTTCAATATCCCATCTAAGGGACATTGACATTGATGTCATAGTCTGTCCTAAGACAGTGTCATTCCCAAAACTGCTTGTTAGATTATTTCAATACTAAATTAAATTCTGAAATTTGCCACAAGCAAAGGACAACAAAATGTAATTTAAATTTACAACAGAGCTCTTTTTAAAATCTGTATTCACAAATACATGAAATCTTCAGAAAATTTTATCTTAGGAACAGAGGTAAATTCAGAAGTTGTGTAAGAACAAGAAAAATAGCAAAGGATTTCACTTCTAAATGTAGGATGTGAGATCCACTCCAGATAATTTAAACACAGAATTTCTGTCTGTGTGCTTACTTGTATGGAGAAAAAAGCTGTAGCAAGAAAATGTGTACTGTTAGCTGTACTCCTGATGAAAGAAGGCCAGGAAGATAAATTAATCTCTGAATTCCTGAGTTTAACAGTTAGCTCAAATCTAACTCTGCTTTGACCAGCTCCAATGAGCTTTGTCCAGAACAATATTCAGGAAAAGTCCTAGGATTATTTCATTTCCAGAACTTCATGGCACAAGGCAAATGTAGTAATAAATTGCACTAAAATTCTAAATTATTTCAGATGCTCCAAGCTGAAAAAAAACCCCACACAAATTGATAACTGGGAGCAAAGGAACACTACCTCACCAAAGAAGATGTCAAATGACATAACACTGGTAAAGACAACATCATCTAGGGTGAAATAGGCAAAAGCAATGATACCTTGTTTCTCCTGGCCTCTTGGACAGGAATTAGTCCTTGTCCCGTTTTGCTTAGTACTACATAGTTTATGGTTCCTGTTCAGTGTGTGAGGTGCAGCAGATATCTTCAAAGGCTACACCTATCTTAGTTTGAGAGAATTTCCCTATGCCAACCTGTCCTTATTAGCTATGCAGAGAAGAAAGCACTGCTGTAAGCATCTAATCTTTTAGACACAAGAAAGATGCCTAAAGTTAGGGACACTGTCTTGCAGACACTATTTGTGGTTTAATTTTCATTTCAAATTATTATGAAAGGCAACCAAAATTATGAAAATTAATTTGCCTTAGCTACTACTGTTAAAGCCAAGTGAAGTTTGGATTATTTTCCTTATGTTTTGTAGTTTTCTGTCAATAAGAGTAAATTATAAAATAATGTGTTATTCCCAGTAGAACTAATGAGATTGCTCTCAGAATCTCTTCCACATCAGTCACCTAAGTTGGTTAATGAATAACACTTCTTCTGGAAGTGGAGCAGTCTAAAAATATACAATGATCTTAAAACAGATTATCACTGAACCATCCATTTCTAAAATCCTTTTGTTTATTGATGGAAAGTAGTAAGACAAACAGGTGTTCTGAAAATGAAATTGCAGCAATTTTTCAATCTGCTGTCCCTTTTCTTTTGAAAACATTTCATAAAGCTTCCCACATTACTCATGAAGTCTACTAGCTCTCAGATTGTTTTTTGGGGTTTTTTTGTGTTTTTTTTTAATATACTATATGGCATACTTTTTTTGGATATGGAACTGCATGATGCATTTTTTTCCAGTATAAGTACAAGCAAGATGGCTATTTAGCAGTGCCTTGGTTAGCCACTGAGACTATGATTAATGCATCATTCCCCTCAGTTCAGGGCCACTTATCCCCACCAAGCTCTCAGAACTGGTGGATAATAACAAGCAAGTCAAGCACACTGTCTATAGTCACTGCAGCATGCTAGCATGACATGCCTTTTAGAGTCATTGCCTTTTCTCCATGTTCTCTCCAGAGTCTGGCTATTTCTACTATGTCATCAGCAAATATATGTTATGTGCTAATTAGAAAAAAGAAAATACTTTGGCATCACCTATAAATAAAAAATAAATTTTTTTTTGGTTTAATGTAACCACTGAACAGCTTAGATTTCAGACTGTATGATTTATTTGTCTTTTTATGTTCTATACAAGTCTTTAGATCTCTTTTATTTGTTTGGAAACACATACAATATCTAAAAGCAAAATTAATTTTATATTTCTAGCCACATGTAAATATAATGTGGATTCAGAGCTTTCCTTTGAAGGAGAAGTGAACCTGTGTGAGACCTCAAATTTGGGTTTCTGGCCACATTTCTATTTGTGGAAACTGATTAGCATGCCAAAGAAAGAGGAAGGGAGAACATATACTTATTGTTCCATGAATACAGATGATGAACTTACTTACATTGCATAATAATTGCTGAGAACATAATAACTATAGTCATTACTACAGAAATTTACTTCAGAATTTATCTTTAAACAATTTTGGTGCTGCCATTGTCAAAACTTTCTGGAATTTGTGCAGGAACTGTATTAAGATTTTTTTTTTTTTTAAATACCATAATTTTTCCTTCTACCTTAAGTAAAATTTAATCCTAAATTTTGGATTTGACTGGCCCTGAACTTTGAATAAATTCAGATTTTATTGTGAGGTTTACACTTGGCTGTTGACATCAAATGTGAATAAGGATAACTGATAAAAAAGGAGACTAATTTTTTCAGCGGAAATGTTAGCAAATAGGTAGTGCACATAAGACTGAAAGATGGCTGTAGTAAGCAGATGGTGATTACACGGCTGTCAAAAAACCCTCTAACACTAAAATACAAAGGTAGGAAGCTTTGGGGTCATAAATTCCCTTTTGAGGCTGCTAAAAAGCAAATTACTGATCTGAACTGAAGCCAGGTGTCAACCTACCCTGCAATTTGGGGTGCTTAGATATTACACAAGACTTTAAGAAAGCGCTTGAAAAGAAACAATGTGATTGTGGAAGATAGAAATGCACAATGACAGGTAGATTGGGACAATGCACAACAGTTCTACAAATACAATTACAGCATTAAGTACAAGTAAGAGTAAAAGTGAGAAAACTTGTAACCACATTATTAATTCTACCTGATGTCTTTCACAAAGTTGGGGAAATCGAGATGATCATAGCTAATATGAAGCTGACATAAATTGCAAGCATACCACTGTAAGATTGAGCTTTATACACTTTCAAGTAAGATCTCAACATTTTTTTTCCCCTCCAACCCTTGTGGTAGGATATTTTTCTTCAGATATCCATTCTATGACAGTCTTTAATACAGTGATTTAAGAAGTTCTAAACCCAGTACAGACAAGAATTAGACTAATGAGAAAAAAGTACATTTTGACCTATGTTTTCTTTGACTCCTGGCCATGCCTGAGAAGACAAGTCAGCTAAGATGATCCCCAAATGAAAATAAGTAACACTCTTCATCTACTTCACTAACAGCTGCCAAGAGACTCTGCAAGAATCAGAAAACAACTGAAACTAACAGAAACTGTGTTTAAGAACGTTTATAAAATTTTAAGTTTTAGATTACTTTGAACATTTTAATTATAAACCATGAAAAACACCTGCCAGTTTTATCATAAATGCATTAAAAAACCCCAAAAATTCCACAACAAAACTATAACCAAATAAAATAAATAAGGATAAATTAAAAAAAACAAAAAACTGTACCTACCATGCCTCCAAAAACTTGTTGACTCTGCTGTAATCATGCTACCTGTCTATGCAATTTATAATTCTTGCTTGAAATTCACCTGTCATCACCTGCCAGGTCTCCAGTAAGTCTGCAGATAAAGGTAGTAAAATCTTTTACGTGTTTTGTTTTGTTTACAAACAAAGTAATCAGACCAAAATATATAAAGTGCCTTTAAATCAAAAGAGTATTCATATTAATAAATTATTTGTAGTGCTATTACAATACAATACAAGATTATTTTAAAACTTTGTTTTACTGTCTGTGTGAAAAGTATAAATATTTCATTTGGTTCATTATATTTTAGTGTATGTTAATATAAGCCATTAAGTATAAGAAAGTATGAAATTGAGTGGGTAGAAAGCAGGGAGGATGAGTGCCTACAGGCTTATAAGCTTTGCCTAAGAGTATAAAATTATTAAGACACAGGCATATTGTTTCTTTATTCAGTGTATGCACAGCTTAAAATTTTCAGGTGAAACAGACAAGGAAAATGATCAATAAAGCTAGTCAAGGAGCAGCAGTTTGTTCAAATCATCCAATGCAAAAAAAAAGACGAGTGCAAAGGGCCTGGACTTCAACAACATCAGAAGGATGTTTTTCAGCTTTTTTATTTAATCAAGCTCACGAAAAGAATAGTGTATCATTACTACTACTATTACTACTACTACTACTACTACTATTATTAAAGTTATTTTGCTTTAATTTGTAATTAAACTTTTAATTAAACATTGAAGCCTTAACATCATTAGTTTTCTTTTCTGATGTCACCATATTTCCAAAGGCCTTAGCTATTAAATATGAAATATATTTAGAAGCTAGGCTGCATATACATTGTGAAAATGTTTGAGAAGATGAAAGTTATAAAGAGGGCATATGTGAAAGATAAAAACAGTATTTCATTGCAAGCATTCATGCTAATGTCAATTGTTGTCAAAAGCTGATATAAATAACAAAATGAAGTTATTTAGAGTCTTCAGAACACATATTTTGGGCTTTGCTAACTGGGAAATTCAAGTTCTCTATTTTTGAAATTAGATATCAAACACCTTCTTTAGTAATTAATTACTTGTGTATATACAGACACCAAAATAAAAGTTATGATCACAGACACCAAATTTAGCATGCTATTTACCCCATGTGAGTATATTCTACAAGTCTTTATAATGTTTTACCACATTCTTGTGATGGCATATAGGCATAAATGAGTTAAACTTGCAAAGAATTAAATGGTGAATTACAACTATCTTGGAGTAACAGTCTACCCCAGTCAAATTCTATACCCTCCAGTATAGTCAGATGTAGGTAGAATGCAATTATGTAAATGTGAGCATTTGTTGTTAGAATTTAGATAGGAGGGATATACCTTCTGACCTTCAACTCCAGCTCCAGAAGTCTCCTGTAAGGCCTGTGTTATATCTGTCAGACCTATGCAGATCTTTAGAATAACACTTAACCTGCTTTAGGAGCAGATATTTTGGGAACTGAGAAACGTTGTAGGTGTGTAATTCAAAGTGAAATAAATAATTCAGTTGACTGTCTAGACTGCACTTACTTCATTAAGTAGATATTAATCAACTATATAGGAAGCTTAGATACCTAACAAACCTACAGACACCTAAAAGTAATTCTTTTACTCTCAGACTTATTACACCTTATTCCTTCTCTGAGCTACTTGTTAGTTTTATGCATTCATTTCATAGTAATCACTATCTTCTCCCTTCAGAGTAAACCAGGGTGTAATTTACCAGTCAGATGTAGACACCTACATCGCAGGCAACTTTACTTGAGCTAGTTACTACAGACTCCCTTATAGTCCCTAAGAAGGAATGCTATTGCAAGATTTAGTTAATCTCATCCTCATATAGACACCTTAAGTAATTCAGTTACTTCTGTGTAGGTGTCTAATGACATTAAATGCATTCTATGATATTTCATCTGAGCTTTTCCTGCCAGTTTATAAAGTAATTTGTCCTGGTTTTTTTTACCTGTAAAACCTGTGTGGATGTCAAAAATATCCTAGGGGGATCTCAAATGGTACCAGTTATCAATGCTGAAATAACAGAATTAAGTTGCTAAATCATATTTGTTGTAGAAATGTCTGCTGTTTTCCATTGGCTGTGATGGGATCATAGGATGATTTTAAAAGGCCTAAAATTCAAACCTGAGCTTCCAACTGATAGGTTTCAGTAGATATGTTGAGACCCAAAAATGGTTGCCCATTGCTTCCTGGTGCTGGGTTAGATTTGAAAGATTTAATAATACCGTTAAGACAGCAACTTAATTATTTCAGTTGAATCTAAGGGAATGAGAAAATAAATATAAAATATTTAGCTTTGAAAAAATCCAAACAAACCCACAAGGCTTATAGTAATTTCTTCTTGCAAGCTTTCTGTTGTTCATCTTCTCCACTTCTATCCAGAACTCTTTGTGCCCTTTTCATTTCTACTTAAGGCTGATATTATGCTAATAGAAACGTAATAGCCAGTTGTTGCCTTTTCCTTGCTTTTTGACATGTAATTTTCTTAAATAGACTCAGAAGAAGATCCAAGCATTTCAAAGTAACAGAAAACATGTTTCACAATGTCTTCCTTTATACTGCTGAAACTATTTTTTTTTTTTTTTTTCTCATAAGAAAGGCAAGAACCAGCTTTAGCATTTCTCATTTGTACTATTAATATTTTGGTGAAACTTCAATAGAAAATGCTACTATTAAACAAGTAGGAAAAATGTAAAGATGAAATAGAAAAAAGTCATAAGGGATTTTGATAGCAGAGGACTTGAATTTTCTATTCTCAAACCAGAGGAATATTATGTTATTTATGGATGATTTCACTGATTTATTGTGGCTTCTCTCAGGCTTCAGCTCTGTAGGAAGAAAAGTAGTGGAACCAGGCCCAGAATGAATTATGATATCATGGCCATTTCCAGAAATAATTAACCTTCAGATAAAATCGATGTAAATAATATTACTGTCAAAAATATGTCCTCTAATCTTTGGAGAATCAGTGATACAAATAAGCTTGTAGTGAACCTCCAAACATTGGTGCATGAAAGGCAAGATCTGCATTAAACAGGATAACAATCATCTTACTAGTTCATTCACTAGCTCAACTGTAACAAAGCTTGTCAGAATTTGTTGGATATATTCACCTTTTGTCCCACTCACTAGAATCATAAACTAATAGAATAATCTAGGTTAGAAAAGACCTTTAAGATAATTGAATCTAACTATAAATTTAACACTGCCAAGTCCACTGCTAAACCATATTCCTAAGCACCACATCTAGAGTTCTTTTGAATACCTCCAGGGATGGTGACTCCACCACTTCCCTGGACAGCCTGTTCCAATGCTTAACAACCTGTTAAATGAAGAAATTTCTCCTAATATCTAATTTATACCTCCTCCAGCAAAACTTGAGTCCATTTCTTCTTGTTCTATCACTCTTGTCACCTGGGAGAAGAGATCAACACAATGTGTGCTCGCAGCCCAGAAAGCCAACAGTATCCTGTGCTGCATCAAGAGAAGCATGGCCAGCAGGTTGAGGGAGGTGATTCCACCCCTCTACTTTGCTCTCATGACACCTCACCTGTAGTACTGAGTGCAGTTCTGGGGCCATCAGCATAAGAAGGACATGAGCCTACTGAAGTAAGTCTAGAGGAGGGCCATGAGGATGATCAAAGGGCTGGAGCACATCTTCTATGAGGACAGGCTGCGAGAGCTGGGACTGTTCAGCCTGGAAAAGAGAAGGCTCCATGGAAACCTTATAGCTGTCTTCCAGTACCTGAAGAGGGTCTACAGGAAGGCTAAGGACAGACTTTTTGAAACGGCAGGTAGTGACAGGACAAGGGGTTATGGCTTTAAACTGGAAGTGGGAAGATTTAGATGAGATATTAGGAAGAAATTTTTTCCTGTGAGGCTGGTCAGACACTGGAACAAGTTGCCCAAAGAAGTTGTGGATGCCTCCTCCCTGGAAGTGTTCAAGGCCAGGTTGGATGAGGCTTTGAGAAACCTGATCTAGTGGAAGGTGTCCCTGCTCATGGCAGGGGGATTGGAACTAGATTGTTTTTAAAGTCCTTTCCAACCCATGCCATTCTATGATTCTTTGACAACCAACCTACTACAACCTCCTTTCAGGTAGTTTTAGAGACCAGTGAGGTCTCCCTTCAGCCTCCTTTTTCCAGACTAAACAACCTCAGTTCCCTGAGTCGTTCCTCACAGGTTTTGTTCTTTAGACACTTCACCAACTTAATTTTTCTTGTTTGGATACAATCCAGCACCTTGTTGTCTTTCTTGTAATGAGTGGCCCAAAACTCAAAACAGTACACGAGATGTGGACTCACCAGTCCCTAGTACATGGGGAAGATCACTTCCCTAGTCTTTCTGGCCACACTATTTCTGGTACAAGCCAGGATGCTATTGACCTTCTTGGTCACCTGGGCACACTGCTGGCTCATATTTAGTTGTCTGTCAACAACAGCCACAGGTCCTTTCCCTCTGGGCAGCTTTCCAGCCACTCTTCCACAAGCCCATAGCATTGCATGGGGTTGTTGTGACACAAGTGCAAGACCTAGCTCTTGGCCTTGTTGAACCTACACAGTTGGCTTTGGCCTATTGATCCAAACTATCCAGTTCCCTCTGTAGAGTCTTTCTACCCTCAATCAGACAAACACTCCAACCCAACCTGGTGTTATCTTCAAATTAATTAACGGGAGATTAGAAGCAATTATTCACATGTAATATTGAGTAGACATGACTGCTTCTTTTTGAACAGACATTATTTTGAGTTGATACCATCAGTGATACTGTCTACCATTTCACAGGAAAATATTTTTTGTCTTGAAGATCACATCTGCACTAATACTTAGTTAATAACTAAGTATTCCCTTTTGTAGTCTTCCCTTTTCATAAGACAAGCAGTGGCCACTCAGAGTCTTTTTACCTTTACTTGGGTAATTTAACAGCCTGGCATTTCCATTTGAGGAAAAGACATTGCAGATTTAAGAAATAACCACATTCTTAAGCAAACGTGTTCTGAAAAGCCTTTTGACTCAGAGTTTACAGAAAATGACATTTCAAAATATATTGAACATAAATACATCACTGAGAATCTAAGTGTCATTGTTAGCATATTAAGGTTGTGCTTAACTATATTACATTCCTTTTATTTGGCAGGAAGTTATTGTAAAATTTGCAGGACCACTTTCAGTAATGCAAAAGAATGGATGCTGCTGCAATCTCATTCCCATTCCCATTTTTTTGCTCTACAGCTACGTTCAAAAGGCCATATATTATGCCATGCACAACCTCTTTCCTTATTTTTTTTTTTTTTTCTTGACTCTGGAGCAAGCCTGAGATAACACAAAAACAAAAACAAAACCAAAAACAAAACAAAAACAAAACCACCAAAATTTTCCCTTCTCATTCTAATGCCATTTTAAGATGGTTAACTACTGAATAATGAATTATTGTTAGGTTGAAATTTTAAGCCTTTCCATACCTGTAATTGAATTGAAACTCAATGAAACAATAATGCATAAAGTCCAGATCCACCCTTGTTTGTCAAGTATTTTTAATGCATTCTTCCTACTGTCATGAGTCAGAAATGGTTCAAGACACTTAGAGAAGGGAGTAAGATAGTTCTATAACACAGATAAGACAGATAATGTGGATCTTGAAATTATACCTCCTTTCCCTTTCTCCCCTAAGGTGAGCAGCCAGAAAGGTAACTGTTAGAAGGAGAAAATTATCGAAGAGAAGAAAAGGCCTGCTGAAATACTGACAGAGAAATTGCCTGCTAGCTTGGAAGCTGTAAGCCTGGGAACCAGAGCTGGAAACTGAAAGCATCCTTGAAAAGTGCATTTGGCATCTTTGAAGTACAGCTGGGTACCTAGAAACCAGACACATCCTAATTACAAAATCAAGGAATGGTAACGACAACTTACCATCTGAAAAGGTGAAAAAATAGTCTGTAAAAAAGAGAAAAATATCCTGAGAAAGTAAGGATCAATAACTGCTATTGGCTATTTTAACTGCAAGAATGAGAAAACAGTTTAGGGAAAAAAAAAAATAACCAAAAACTCAAAGAACAGAAAACATCATAATCTATTGACTACCCCAGGTGAAAAATATAAATTAACAGCATCTATTGGCTGTTCAAAGCCCTAAGCCCTCTTTTATGTCTGTGATATAAAAAGGACTTAATTTTTATCAAAAACGTAGCCTTTCTCTCTGAGAACTTCTCATATTGCATGTACTTTTCCTTTCCTAAATGGGCTGAACTCTCTGCACAAACTTTCTACAAGATCTTGGGCCCTTGAAGGACACACCTGGTTGACTCTAAACTCCTTAATGTGGATCACCTTTGAAGTGAGGCTGCCTACAGATTTTGTGGTCCCCCTCTGGGCCCACTTCTGGGGTCAGTTTAGCTTGTTCTCCCACTTTTGGGATGTTTGGGTCCCTTTTAGAGGATAAAGCCTACATGCCCTTTTGTATTATGGAATCCTATGAACCCACCACAGTTGAGATTTCTGCAGGCTGGATAACCCTTCATGTTGTAGCGTCCTCTAACACAATAGCTGCTCCTAGTGAAGTGGATTTCCTTATTAGCTTCTGAACACTGCCTGTGATGACTGAAGTGGTACAATGTTGGAAATCCCATAATGGTGAAAAACCCACCAGGCTTTTCACTCTATTCCCTTCAATTTATTCTGTGGAAGGCCAGAACAGCATCTGCCCTTATTCCACCACCAGAAGCCAAAACTAAAGAACAGAGGAAACATTTTTGTCACTGTATTAATTGACACAAGCTTTTAATGGTATTCTGTGCCTAATATTCACTGCATATGCTTTATATCTTATTTAGTAGAGTTAAACATTTTTAATTCACAGTCTAAAAAGATGCTATATTAGCTTTCTTAGAAAAGACCATGATATTATATATCTCAGTATCTACATGCATCTATATATACAGAAATAGAATATAATCAGTTTACAAATCTTACCTCTGTGAAAAGAGACATGGAACAGATAGTAGCGTACCTGTAAGCTGTGTGAACTTCTTACATCAAGTGAAGTGAAACAAAGTGAAGCCTTTGGCATAACTAATTATTTTTTGTGCATCTTTCACAGAGATTTCACTTTGTAATCTCCATTTTAGCATATCTGTCTAAATGTTATATGACAGAACTGTTTAAATGTCAAAGCAAAGACTAATACCAAGATGGACACAAAAAACCATCACCACCAAAAGAACAAAATGACTGCTACATCTGAATAAAAAAATACACTTGCACCTTGCATGTGGAGGAAAAAAAAAAAAAAAGAAAAAAAAAAAAAAAGAAGTCTCTCTACAGTACTATTGATGTTTCCCTTGGTAAATGTTGCATAATCTTTATTAGAATCATAGAATGGTTTTGGTTGGAAAAGACCTTTAAGATCATTGAGTCCAGTTGTATAAAATGCTGGATTTTAGAAAAAGGATCCTGAAAGTTTGATTTTTGCTGCCTGAAATCAAGAATGACAGGGCTTAAAAAAAAAATAAAATAATAATAAAAAACCCCCTTTTCTTGGCAAAGTAGCAGTTAAGTGACACATGCATCACCACCAGAATCAAGACTGTAGAATGGGTTTCTAGACCTCAAGCCATCATTAACTCACAGAACAAAAAGCAGTTGAATTTATAACTCTAATTTGTACTTAGAGTGCCATTGTCCTGTATTTTGCTGTTTTTTAAAAGAATCTAAATCTACAGACTGCTTCTTTAATATCAAAGAATTGCTTTTGTTGATGATTTATTTTGTTTTGTCTTTTTTTGTGGTTAAGATGACCCTTTGTTAGTCATAAACTTCTTGATGTCCTGTCACACTGTCCCTGAAGTTCTTAAATAGAAACAAGAGTTCTGTTTGTTGTGTAGCTGCTGAGAAAATAACATCAAGGCAAATGTGGGCTTGGGAAGATTTCTGAAGTGTTTCTGAAGCCTAAAACTAATGAGACTGTGGAATGCCAGTACCCTAGAAGGTGTCAGACATAAGCTCTGCACTAAATCTGGCTCAATAATAAGTTTTGAACTTCATGGGAAGCTCTCTAAAATTTGGGTTTATTCCAAAAGAAGGCTGAAGTTAAATAGCAAGCAAACAAAGAAACACAGCATTTCTCATGGACTGATCTGCAGCTGTCCCATGAAACTGGCATTCCCAGACCAACATAGAGCAGATCAAAGATAAATAACACAGTATTATACAGTCCAGCTGGAAAAGAACTGTGGAGTGTCCACTTCTGCTTCATAGAATGATCAGACTTACCTATTTCATGCCTGTCAAGAATATTTTTAAGCTGCCCTGAAATGCCTTCAGTTTTGGAGGCTCATAATATCCTTTGGGCAACCTATTCCAGTTTTCCTGATGTTCAGTCAAAATCTCCATTGCTGCGCTTAAGCCCATTATTTCTTCTCCTATTCATCCTGAACATGGAAATTAACATATTTGTGTAAAAAAAAAGAAAATCAGATAAATTATTATTTGAACTGTACATATATATAGTTTTTGTATTTCTGCTACTTTTTTTCATTCTTATACAATGGTTTTTAATTCTATTTCTGGAGAATTCATAGTAATTCTTGATACTCTACGTGAAACAGGGGACATAATTTGTTTCATAATAGCTAAATTTATCTGCAAAAACAACAGAAAAGTACATTACAGCATGAAATTTTCTTCAACATTCTTAGATTTCTATAAAAGAAACAGCTCTGTTTATTAAGTATTTTAATGCAATGAAAATAATAAAATATTGTTTTATTCTCATTTAGGAAATTGCACATTCAAGAACCTAAAATTGTCTGATAACATAGAATCTTATAATCATAAAATAGTTGGGGTCAGAAGGGATCTTTAAATATCACCTAGACCAGCCCTTCAACTAGACTTGCCTTTGGTGATCTTCAACTAGATCAGTTTGCTCAGAGCCCTGTCCAACCTGACCTTGAATGCTTCCAGGGATGGGTCTTCTACTACCTCTCTGGGCAACTCATTTCAGCGTTTTACCACCCTCACAGTGAAAAATTTATTTCTCATGTCCAACCTAAACTAACCCCCTTTTAGTTTAAAAACATTGCCCCTTGTCCTATCACTACAGACCCTGCTAAAAGGTTTGTACCCATCTTTCTTGTAAGCTCCCTTTAATATTGAAAGGCCACAATAAAATGTCCCTTGAGCCTTCTCTTGTCCAGGCTGAACTCTCTCAACCTTTCTTCCTAGGAGAGGCGTTCCATCCTTCTGATTATTTTTGTGGACCATCTTTTCACAGAATCATAGAATATGGTTTGGGCTGGAAGGGACCTTAAAGATCATCTAGCTCCAACCCCCTTGCCATCAGCAGGGACACTTTTCCACTAGAGTAGGTTGCTCAAAGCCTCATCCAGCCTGGCCTTGAACACTTCCAGGGAGGGGCATCCACAACTTCTCTGGGCAACCGGTTCCAGTGTCTCACCACCCTCACAGTGAAGAATTTCTTTCTAATATCTACTCTAAACCTACCCACTTTCAGCTTAAAGCCATTCCCCCTTTTCCTGTCATTAACTGCCCTTGTGAAAAGGCCTTCCCCAGCTTATCTGTAGGCCCCCTTCAAGTACTGGCAGGCTGCTATAAGATCTCCCTGGAGCCTTCTCTTCTCCAGGCTGAACAGCCCCAACTCTCTCAGCCTGTCCTCGTAGGAGAGGTGCTCCAGCCCTCGGATCATCCTCGAGGCCTGCTCTGGACTTGTTCCAACTGGTCGATGTTTCTCTTGTGTTGGGGGCTCCAGAACTGGACGCAGAGTAGAGGGGGAGAATCACCTCCCTTGACCTGCTGGCCACACTTCTCTTGATGCAGCCCAGGATACGGTTGGCCTTCTGGGCTGCAAGTGCACATTGCCAGCTCATGTTGAACTTCTCTTCCACCACCACTCCCAAGTCCTTCTCTTCAGAACTCTCCTGAAGCCTCTCATTGCCCAGCCTGTACTTGTGGTTCGGGTTGCCCCGACCCAAATGCAGGACCTTGCATTTTTCCTTGTTGAACTTCATGAGGTTTGCACAGACCTGCCTCTGAAGCCTGTCAAGGTCCCTCTGGATGGCATCCTGTCCCTCCAGCATGTCAACCACTCCACACAGCTTGGTGTGATAGGTAAACTTGCTGAGGGTTCACTCAATGCCCCTGTCCATGTCAGTGACAAAGATGTTGAAGAACACTGGTCCCAATACCGAACCGTGAGGGACACCACTTGTCACCAGTTTCCACTCAGACTTTGAGCTGTTGACCACAACACTTTGAGTGAGACCATCCAGCCAGTTCCTTATCCACTGAGTGCTCCATCCATCAAACCCACATGTTTCCTATTTGGAGATAAGAATGCCATGGGGGACAATGTCAAACGCCTTGCACAAGTCCAGGTGACCTGCTCTGTCAAGTCCATGTCTTTCTTGTGCTGAGGACCCCAGAGTTGGGCCCAGCACTCCAGGTGGTTTGTCGCTAGAGTGGAGCAGAGGGACAGAATCACCTCCCTCAACCTTCTGGTTTTCTGGGCTCCAAACACACTGCTGCCTCATGTCTAGCTTTTCATCCACTAGTACCCCCAAGTACTTCTCCACAGGGCTGCTCTCAATCCCTTCATCTCTCAGCCTGTATTGATACCCTGAATTGCTCTGACCCAAGTGCAGGACCTGGCACTTTGCCTTGTTGAACCTCGTGAGGTTCACATGGCCCTCCTTCTTCAGCTTGTCCAGATCCCTTTGGACAACGTCTTATCCCTCAGGCAATTCAACTGCATCACTTATCCTTATGTCATTTGCAAACTTGCTCGATCCCACTATGTCATTGATGAACATATTAAGTAGTACTGATCCCAATATAGATCCCTGAGGGACACCACTTGTCACAAATCTTAGTCTACACACTGAACCATTGACGACTACCCTCTGGAAGTGACCATCTAACCAATTCCTCATCCACTGAATAGTCCACCCATCAAATCCATATCTTTCCAATACAGAGAGAAGGATATTGTGGGAGATTCACAGAATCACAGAATGTTAGGGATGGGAAGGGACCTCGAAAGATCTTCTAGTCCAGTCCCCCTGCCAGAGCAGGAACACCTAGATGAGTTCACACAGGATGGTGTCCGGGTGGGTTTTGAATGTCTCCAGAGAAGGAGACTCCACAACCCGCCCTGGGCAGCCTGTTCCAGTGCTCTGTCACCCTTACTGTAAATAAGTTTCTTCTCAAGTTCAAGTGGAACTTCCTGTGTTCCAGGTTGTATCCATTGCCCCTTGTCCTATCATTGGTTGCCACTGAGAAGAGTCTGGTTCCATCCTCGTGAAACTCACCCTTAACATATTTCTAAACATTAATGAGGTCACCCCTCAATCTCCTCTTCTCCAGCTAAAGAGACCCAGCTGCCTCAGCCTTTCGTCATAAGGGAGATGCTCCACTCCCTTAAACATCTTTGTGGCTCTGCGCTGGACTCTCTCAAGCAGTTCCCTGTCCTTCTTGAACTGTGGGGCCCAGAACTGGACACAGTATTCCAGATGTGACCTCACCAGGGCAGAGTAGAGAGGGAGGAGAACCTCTCTCTTGACCTACTAACCACACCCCTTCTAATGCACCCCAGGATGCTATTTGCCTTCCTGGCCACAAGGGCACAGTGCTGGCTCATGGTCATCCTGCTGTCCACCAGGACTCCCAGATCCCTTTCCCCTACACTGCTCTCTAATTGATCATTCCCCAGCTTATACTGGAGCCGAGGGTTGTTCCTGCCCAGATGCAAGACCCTACATTTGTTCTTATTGTATTTCATTAAACTGATGATTGATGTCAAAGGCCTTACAAAAGTCCAGATAGATGACATTCGTAACTCTTCCCTTTCCACTGATGTAATCATTCCATTGTAGAAGGGCACTAGATTGGTCAGGAAGGACTTGCCCTTGGTGAAGCCATGCTGGCTGTCTTGAGTTACCCATGGGCCTTAGCATAGCTTCTGGTAGGATCTGTTCCTTGATCTTCCAAGGCACAGACGTGAGGCTGACATGTTGGTAGTTCACAGGGTCTTCCTTTTTAACCTTTTAAATAGGTTCAATATTTCCCTTTTTCCAATCACTGGGGACTTCACCTGACTGTCACGACTTTTCAGATATTATGGAGAGTGACTTAGCAACTATATCAGGCAATTCCCTCAGGACTTTAGGTTGTATGTCATAAGTGCTCACAGACTCATGTATGTTCAGATTCCTCAGGTGGTTACAAACCTGATCTTCTCTCACAGTGCAAGGGGCGCTCTTCCCTCAGTCCCTGCCTTGTGGTCCATTCACCTGAGAGGTGTGGGAAGAGAGGTTGCCAGAGAAGACTGAGGCAAAAAGGTTGTTGAGTACCTCAGCCTTCTCCTCATCCATTTTTACCAGTTTGCTAGTGTTGCTCATCATGGCAGGTTCTCTTTCTTCAATCTTTCTTTTCTGGCCAATATCTCTGTAGAAGCCCTTCTTATTACTGTTTTTATTCCTTGTCAAGTTCAACTCCAGATGCATCTTGGCCTTCCTGACCCCATCTCTACAGAACTGGGCAGCATCCCTACAGTCTTCCCAAGATACCTATTCTTGCTTCCACTGCCTGTGCATTTTCTTCTTGCCCTGTAGTTTGACCACAAGGTCCTGACTCAGCCATACTGGTCTCTTACCTTCCTTTCCTGATTTCTCACACCCAGGGTTTGAGAGCTCTTGCACTCTATGGAAAGTGTCCTTGAAGATCTGCCAGCTCTGTTCTGCTCCCTTGTCCCTGAGGGCAGTTTTCCATGGGGTCCTATTGACCAACTCCTTGAACATGCTTAATTTAATTTAATTTAATTTAAAAGTTTTTCTTCAAAATAGATTTTCCTGAAAATTTATCTTAAAAAATATTTCTGGCTCCCTTGTCCCTTGTGATATTTAATATCATATTCATATCTACACTGGTCTTAATTGCACTCAATACAGAAGAGTTTTTAAAAAAACAAGTTCTACATAGCTCAGTGTCAGTACTAACCTCAGTGTTTATTACTGCAGTGCATCAACCAATTCAACAATAACCTTGGTTTATACTGCCGGTTCTACTACAGAACAACCTGGTTTTTTGTTTGTTTGGTTGGTTTTTTGTTTTGGTTTGGCTTTGGGGTTTTTTTGTTATCTGATTTCAGGTAGTGTCTATGTAGATCTCAGAAGAAACTCCTTGCTGAACATTTCTTGAAGGTGGCTATTGATTAATCTATTTTTACATAGTTGTTGGTTTTTGTTTTTTTTTTTTTTCTTTTCCAAACCTCATAAAATAATTCATCTTAAATTCTTTCAAAATTGGTAACAGTAAGATGCAAATTTTACTGCTAAAAATGACTTGATGTCAAGTCATGTAGTCATTACAGGATACTTAAACTTGTTGCACTCAAAAAAATCTTGCTGAAGGCCAAAAAGTAAGAGCATCTTATATATAAGTAAAGCCAAGAATTCATTGTTAGTAAAAATGGAATATTAAGAGTCTAATCTTTATTAGTCTAGATCTAATTGTTACTGAAAAAGAAAGAACACAGATAAAATAATTGTGCACATTCTTCTCGTATTTCATCTCTACTCCCAGTGTTATACTCATCCTCCTGATCCTCCTCTGGGCCTTAAGGTTGGTGGTTTTATTCTGGTATGTGTGTGTGTGTGTTTAGGGCGAGGAAACAGACAATGAATTGAGAGCCTCTGTAATCCTTTACAGGGAGGACTATTAATGTTAATGTTGATGCATCACCTGTCCTCTCTCTAAGGGTACAGCTGGGGTCATTTTGACATGTTTACTTACACACTTTAACAGCCTTGCTCTTTCTTCATTGGTCTGCCGCTCCATGTTATATCCAAACTCACTACGTATGGTCCCTTTTATATATGTTAGATATATATTATTTTTTTCTTTGTTACCCCTAAAATCAATGTTGTCCAGCTCCAGGTCTGCACTTCCTTAACTGACCATGGATGAATTGCACAGTTGCGATGTGTCCAGTGCAAGTCTCTGCACTTTTACTGCTCTAAAAGTAGATCAAATTAGCTGTAGGCACCTGATCAATTAGGGAAATTGCTGTCACGGCTAAATCAAGCAAAACAAACCTCCAGGCAGGTCAACAAAAGTTCAGACATGGCAGGCCTGACAAGCTTCAGCCCTGAGGGCTTGCAGACTCCATAGAAAGCTCATGGCCTGTTACGAGCAATGTCAATGCTGTATTATAGTGCTAAATCACTGCAAACTCTTCTACTCATATACAACCTTTTTTTTTTTTTAACCTTTTTTTTTTTTTTAAACCTTTTTTTTTTTTTCAATAAAAACTCGTGGAACAAAGGTGCCATGGAGAAATTTAGAGTTGAGGTGGCCACAAGGGCAGAACCACAACACTCAATTCAATAAGATTTTAGATTGGATATTAGGAAAAATTTCTTCACCAAAAGGTTGTCAAGGATTGGAACAAGCTGCCCAGGGAAGTGATTGAGTCACCATCCTTGGAGGTATTTAAAAGACTTGTAGATTCAGTGTTTAGGGACATGGTTTAGTGGTGGACTTGGTAGTGTTAGGTTAACAGTTCAACTCAATGACCTTAAAGGTCCTTTCAAACCTAATGATTCTATGATTTAAAATTTGTTTATGATGTAACATGGGTATAGTGGGTAGATTATGATTTCTATTCCAAGGTCTCTATCCTACAACACGTACACTTTCTGCACAGAGTACAAACTCACACAAAAAAATGTGGTCCAGCTGTGACAGACAAGCACCACAGATTTGAGGAAAAAGGATGCTACCTCCAACCCAACAACATATCTGATTTGGCTGGTGGTCTGGCCATCACTCACAGAAGCTGAATCCAATCTCAACCTTCTTCAAGATGTTTGCTATCTGTAGATTTATTCCTACCAAGGGGCTGATTTTTCATAATTTTTTGTTATCCAGTGGTAGCCATCTGACAGTGGCTTTATTGGTCACATCACCCTAGAACAATCTAAAACAAATTACCTGTTGTTGACTGGTTTACTATTAACTTCTGGTGTCCCACCCCTAACATATTATAAGACTGTAAATATGTTAAGAATTAAATTGTGCTTCCTTTTTTTTTTTTTTTTTTTTTTTTTTTTTAATATCCTTTACATACATGTATACCAAGCCTCTCCAGAATAATTTTCTGTGTCTCGTTTGTTTTCACAGTAGAGAGTTTCGAACTGGGCAGCTGTAGTCAATGTCTCACTTACCTGAGCAGTGCCTTTGGTTACCTTTTGCCCCATAACTATATTTTTATACAAAATACAGACAGTATTGAACATTTTTTTATAATTTTAGTCCAGTCTTATGTATGTGTATGTATACATGATTTTCATACAGTTTTTTCACAAATTACTAGGGCAGCTTTGTAGATTCAGAGTAACTATCACTCATTCACTTCATGTGTGAAAAATCTATAGTTCCTCAGAAAGCAATGTTCTATCCTTGCTCCTTAGTGAAAGCATTTTTCCTTGTTCAAGTAAATTAAAACAAGTAGGTTTTAGCTGCATATGTTCTACTATCAAGCCCAACATCTCTAGACTCAATTAATTTTCATAATCATCCTTTTCTGAATATTAGCATTGCAAGCTAGAATTTACAACGTATGTCCATTCAGACTTCATAGTAACTGTGCACATAGAAAAAGGAATTGTATTTATCAAGAGGTGTCATAAAAAGTCAGGGTCTAGTATCAAGGCAGAAAAGTAGATTCTATGAATCACTGGTAAGATCAAATCAGCCATAAGAGAAAGAATTTGACTGAAAACAAAGTGTTTCATCAATCCACCATAATGTAATCACTATTTAAAAAAAAAAAAAAAAAGAAAAAAATCACCTGGATAGTGGAAGTTCTGAAGAAATAAACATAAAAAATCCTTTTTCTTAAATATCTGTTCTTCAAACTAGAAGAATGATTTGAAAGAGACCAATGTGTCAACAATTTAGCTTCTAAAGTTTAAATTCTACTGATTATTAATTTTTCTTCTTTGTTGCAATTATTATTCTTTTTTAACTTGAACCACTTCAAGATTTGAAAAGGTTATGAATGCTTACTTAATTACTCCAAGCGGTTCAAAGATGCATTATATCTCTATTACTCTTTAATTAAACATATTCCAAAACAGATGGCAGAAAATAATTTTGTCCATCTTTTATAGATATATTCTATTTAAAAGAGAGACTTTTTTCAACTGCACACTGTTGTTATGGAATCAAAGCTACTGTGAATGGAGAAAAATACTTGTTTCCTAAGGCTTGCAGCAATGAAAAAAAAGGAAAAACTTAAGTTTTTTTTAAAAAAACACATCAAAGATAGTTGCCTGTGTAAAAGATTAAGGTAGTGGTGGCTGGTTTTGTCTCTAAAGTATTGTCAAAAAATGCAGAAGAAACACACATTTTTCACACATCATTGTAAATGGGGGAAAAAGTAAAAGAGAGGCCTGAAGCTGGAATATTCTATAAAACAGAAAAGTATTGTTAAAAAGAAAAAAAGCCAGCCCAGCTGGATAGCATTGAAAACTTACACAGAGGGGGGATATGAATTAAAGAATAAAGAGAGAATTCAAAAAAGATAATCCCAGTGAATTTATTCAGAAAGTGTTTGGAGAGCTGCTTCATCAGCAAATTGCAGAGGAAATCATAATTGACAGGCATTGTACCTTCCCTCCAGTTCTGGGAGCAGGCCAATATATGTTATAGTAAGGTGCTGTTATGATTGCCAAATGGAGATCATTTTGAGAAAAAAGGGAACTGAGCATAAGACGTTTTCAAGGTCATATAATATAATATAGAGAGAACTCTCTATCTTGATCTTCAAAATGGGCAAGACACCAAATGTAGTAAAAGCAGGCTTCAAAGAAGCATGCTGACAAACACCATGAATTACTTGGAGATCTTGTTCATAGACTGTGAAACAGTCTGACATACTAGCAGGAAAAAGGAGAAACTACCTGAAATTTATGATACTGACTTTTAAAAATAAAAGCACAGTAAGAAAAGCAACAAAAATCATTCAGAAGTGGCACAGGCATGGGATGGGAGTGAGAAGTGGATAAGGATAGAAGCAACTAAAAGAACCATTTATGACTGCAGTACATCTGGAGGACAGAATAGTCTTAATATTAACAGACTCTGCCAGTTCTCTCCATCCAGCCAGTTAGAAGTGTTTCCTCATAACACTTTATGTTTTATCTTTCTCTTTATGCTCAGAAACATGAACAGTTATTATAATTTTTTAAGTACGCATAATTTATCTCATCATTTTATCATTTATTGAAGTTGTCCAGTGGATCTGATTATTTCTAAAGTTTTACTGTCTGATATTTTCATAGTTCAGGTAAATGTACTTATTCTGTGTGTCCTTTATCATTCAGAGTTTTCAAAGATAAAGACAAACACTAGTGGAAAGTATAATTCCTCTGTTTAGAAAACAGCTTTGTGACTTCTCTATTAAGCAAAAAAAAAACCCATAAAAGCTAGTAAACAAGGCATTTTATGAAGCATCAGCACTGACTCTTTCCACAGTATATGCATATGCAAACTCTACTTGGAAACATTGCAGAAAAAGCCATTGAATAGAGTAATTAAAAAAAAAATAAATCCCAAAGAGAAAAAGTAGTATGTACTGCCCATTTATAATTTCTGTACAGTACTTTCCCTCTGAATAAAAGGAAGGAAAAAAAAAAAAATAAGAAAAAAAATTCTTCTCTTGGACACCCTAACCAAAAGAACGGTTTACTGAGGAGTAAAGATGAGGGTAGCTGATGGTTACTCAGTAAAAATATAACCAAAGTAAATACTTCAGAATCTACAGCCAGTTGCATCAAAAAGGAGGGATACATGCAATAAAACCAGTTACATATCGAGAGCCTTGAATCATGTCCTCTACATTTCAAGCAAATATTTTAATTCTACATAAAAGCGGTTAGAATAAAAGAGAGGACAACAATATGTTTTCATAAATAGAATTTCTGATGAATGGAAGTGCTCTTCAAGTTTTCTTCTGCATTAGATTCTGCAGATGAGTTTGGCAGCAAAATGCCAAGGACCAGCACATAATCCAGTCACAGTTAGGTTATCATTCTAATAAGCAATAAATAGGTCTACAGTGGGCTTTAGTGTAAAAATTGAAGTAGCCGGAGAATTTATACACTATTAATTTATACACTATCATTATAAGGATCATAATTTTAGATAACAATGTTCAACTTTACAACTATGTGCTTATTCTGTACTCTCTCAGTTCACAAATCAAGCTTCATAATACAGTCTTGTTGTGTGAAAAGGGTGGTAAAGCAATTTGGCAGGAAATAACCCCTCCTACTTTCCAGCTTATCCTCAGATATTAGAGGAGCTGGGGGCAGCTAGGCTTAGATCCTGAGTGATTCACGATTCAGCACTATGAGTCTGACAACAGCAGATTTATTCAATAGTGCTCTGCATTCCTGTCTACCCACAATTTATGGGCTCACATGGCTAAACCTCCAGAATTTAGTGGTGTCTAGTGCAGAACGGTGTGGCTGGTTACGGACAGGCACAGTTTACTCAATGTGGCACTACAAGTCCAGGTGCGTTAATTCTGGTTTTACTTGATAGTGCCCTGCGCCTTCTGTCCAGTCACTGTCTATGGACTTTCACGGCCTACCAGGTGATGCCCAGTGGAAATTATGCAGCAATTTAATAAGTGGATAAGACACTTTAGTAAAACAACAGGAATAATACAGATTCATATGAATTGCCAGTGATAAATCTACTGTCTGCAGAAGTATATGGAAGCATTGAGGTTACAAATTGCTAAAAGTGCTAAGGTAGAAAACAATTCTACAGAGATTTCTAAGTCTCTGAGAAAGACCTCAGGGAAGTATAAATCTTACCCATATGTGTCCCTATGGAGGGGAAGAGAGGCTTAGCCCATCGGCTGATCCCAGAGCTGAGAGGCCTGCAATGGTATCTTCCCTGACTTGTTCGTGATGGTATCTCCCCTAACATTTCCCTTTCTTTAGGCTATTTCTATATTGTTTTTACCTTTAAGGTGAAACTTGAGTGACTCTAGTCATACTTTTATTGTGATTGGTAAAAAATCTTTAACTTCCTTAATAAAATATAAGTTACCTAAAATTCTGAGCATACACTCAGGAGGGGGGTGATGGCACCTTGGAGGCAGGTGGCCATTGAGCCGGAGATGTGTTTTGATATTATCATGAGCAAAGGTTATTCAAAACTCACACAAGAAAGACAGTTGTCTAAAGGGTGACAGACTGTTGGTCCAGGATTGCAAACTGGTGGCTTATCGGCTTCTTGGTATTGTGAGGCTCTTTTGCAGTGATTAACAGAGTTTGGCCAAGGAATCTTCACTCTGCTCCACTCTCCATGCTGATCCACAGACCAGGTTGTCCAGGAAACCACCTTGAAAAGGATTCTTTGCATACCAGTTGCATTCTTCCCTGGGATCTTCTTTGACATTATACCTTTTCTTAATGTTTGAAAGAGACTGTATTTTGATTTCTAAGTTACCCCCAGTAATTATTCTACAACTCTCTATAAATCTAGCGTGTTGGGCAGTGATGGGAAAACTTGATACTAGGTAATACATGCCTCAGAAAGTCTGTGACTAGGGTAAAGCCACAGGCCTTTCTGGAATTTCTGTCTCGACACATACAGATTTTTTTTGCATATATGAAGATATGACAGGTTGAGATGTCCAATTCAATATCCCTATTTTTACTACATTTGTATTAATATTGAAACTGAGTTTACTAATTTGCTTGCCTCCCAGAAAGTATGAAAATGGATGACTGCCTCTGTGGTCACTTCAGAAACTTCTTTTTCTGGATGCCTGTCAGAGCTTTTAATAAAGAATTTCCTCAGTCTCCCTCCCATACTATGGTGTCCTTTATTTAGTTTAACAAACAAAGCTATATTACTTGTCTTGACACATAGGAGTGTCTTTCTGTCCACCAAAGAATATCCAGCTGTGTGTATCTGGGAGCTATATCCAGGAGCACATGTTCTGATCATTCCAGTATATTCTCCGGCATTGTTACATAAGTGAGCCTCTATTTTTTTTTATTTTTTCATAAATATGAAATTTTACCCTACAAAGCTGCAAATGGATATTTTATATATATATATATATATATATATATATATATACACACACAAACATGTACATATAAATATTTCTATCCATATTTAACAAGCTCCTTAAAAAGCCCTTTCTTAAGTTTGGAATCCATGAGGGATATCAATATTGTCTCATTTATTTCCAAAGTGGTTTGAGAAAATTAATTTCTCATTGTGTTAACCTACTTGAGTATTAATATGAAACAAAGGTCAGTATGTTGCGGCTAACCAAAATTTCAACAGTTGTGGTTAATTACTTCTTTGATAAAGATATTTCAAGCATATTGTATTGCTTGCAGTTATGTATATATACATATGCATGTACATATACAAATGAAAATGATCAAACTTTTTTTTTTTTTTTTTTTTTTTTTTTTTCTCCTAGTATTTCACTGAGAGCGAAGCTGCTATGGAATAGTACTATATGATGGATGAACGATGCCCCTTCCAGTCTGAATGTATTCATAGGCAATTTATATCAATTTATGCTTGTGACAAGATAGTTCTTAGTTTGGATAGCTATCTTCCATCATTTGTAGATGTATAGATTGCAGTTATATCTCATAAACAGTCAAGATCTATTAGCCTCTCATCTCATTATTCTAGTAATCCTTGCATGCATTGATTTTAGTATAAATTCATTTTTCCTGAAATGAACTACCAGAAGCAACTGCTGTGTTTTAGACAATGTCATATGAGTGACTTGTACAATGCCATTCTAACTATGGCTTCTTCTGCATTACCTACAATGATTAATTTTCCTACTATATAACTTTAGTTCTGCTCTGGGGATAATAATCCTCATTCTCATTTTACTATAACACAAGTGTTAATTTCAAGCATCTCTATTCCAGTCAATGGAACAGTGTTGGTATGAGAGAAGCCTTGGCAATGATGACTTTGGCAGATTCCCATCTGCTCTAGACTGGGATGACTACAGGGAAGTCTGTCTGCTGTTACTTGGTATTCTGCTAGCATGTGTGTTAGTGTAATATTTAACTTGCAGGCAGAAAAAGACTAGAAAAAACAGGAGAGAGTGACACCCCAGATGAATAAATGCCTTATAGAAGAATGAAGTACTGGTGAAGAATTGCCAAACTTGCTTGTCCTCTGAGAAAAAAAAAAAAAAAAAAAAAAAAAAAAAAAGACCTGTAGTTCAAGTGATGAAGACATAGACTAATAGACTAATTAAGACACATTTGTCTGATGTCACAGGCTCTCTTGCAACTCCTATAGTCTCTCAGAAAATACATGGAAGGAAACCTCAAAGAGAAATTCTGTCACTTTAAAAAGGAAGATGGACAGAAAACGATACTTCCTAGTCACCTCTCTTGCAACTTTATGTTGGAAGGCAACAGAAGCAATGCTTTGTCTACTCCATGAGCAAATTCAGGAATGCAGCTCAGACCATGATCCCACAATTTTTATGCAGTACGTGTCCATGACAAGATTATTCAACTGGACAAGTTCAACTGTGATGCTGTATGTACAGTAATGTGTTATTGTTGAGATAGCTAAGGCAAGCAATATAAACCTACTCCTGCTGACTGTGTGGTTGTACCAGATTTATCCTGTCTCTAGAGGACAGATGATGCATTGTTCTTTATAAATCCATCTGCCAAAAATTCAACTGCTAAAAGTAACAAAGCCAATTTGAGTAGTTGAGGTGTTTTGCTTTGTTTTGTTTTGCTTTTTTTTTTAAGTGCAACCAATATTTTCTCATCTGGCTGTGGGGTTTTTAATGTGGAAGCAGGATTCTTAATAATGGAGCTGCTCTTTTAATAAAACATGGCCTCAAAAATCTGTTGTTCTTGATAGTTGTGCTTTGATGTACTCCATGTGTATTACCTCCAAGAAAGCAAGGGTGCACTTTCCAAATCTCCCATATCTAGCAGCAAACCAAAACATCATGTGGGACTTCTGTTACACTAAAGATAGTATGTTGGTGGGAGGGTTATAAAACTAGTGGCTTTTGCCTGCACCTGTCCATCTGCCGGTTTTTTTTTTTGTTTATTTTTTTTGTGTGTATTTTTTTTTTTTCCTTTTCATATTTTTCTGCCCTTTAAGAAACCACTGTTTTTGTCCCTCCTGAATCCATAAAAAAAACTATCTCTGAGGGAAAGATGTCCACTTAACCCAGGTGTCTTAAAGTTGCAGTGTCATGGGATGACAACATGGATTGTTTATAATTGTAAGCAATTTTGGATTAGTTTACCTCTCTCCTCACACACATAAAGGTTTTGCTTGTTTATTTATGTATTTACTTATTTATGCAGCATGATTTAACCCGTTTTGCAAATGTAAAAACACAGATTTTTATAGAATGGCTCCACAGACCTTTTTTTTTTTTTTTAATTTCTTGATAACCCTGCTGATCTAATACTGTAAAGCTCAGGAAATCTGTTCATTTTTCTGCCTGTCTGTGAGATTTCACAGAATCACAGAATCATTTATATGGTTCCAGGAATTATCTTTCTAATATCTAGTCTAAACCTACTCTCTTTCAGTTTAAAGCCATTTCCCCTTGTTCTATCATTAACTGTCCTTATGAGAAGTCCCTCTCCAGCTTTCTTGTAGGCCCCATTCAGGTATTGGAAGGCCGCTATAAGATCTCTCTGGAGCCTTCTCTTTTCCAGGCTGAACAGCCCCAACTCTCTCAGCCTGTCCTCGTAGGAGAGGTGCTCCAGTCCTCGGATCATCTTTGTGGCCCTCCTCTGGACTTGATCTAACAGGTCCCCTTTTTCCAGTCTGTGGGAACTTTACCAGACTGCCAAGACTTCTCAAATATGATGGATAGTGGTTTTGCAACTTCATCTGCCAGTTCCCTCAGGACTCGCGGATGCAACCCATCAGGTTCCATGGAATTGTGCACCTTTGGGTTCCTTAGGTGCTCCCAAACCAGGTCTTCTTCTACAGCGGCTGTCTTTTCATTCACCTAGACCCTTCCTTTGCTTTCTAGGACTTGGGCAGTGTGGCATGAGCTCTTGCCGGTGAAGACCAAGGCAAAATATCCTTGAGTAGCTCAACCTTCTCAATGTCCCAGGTGACCAGATCTCTCGTTGTTTTCAGGAGGGGGCCCACATTTTCCCTAGTTTTCCTTTTCTCCCCAACATACATATAAAAGCTTTTTTTTTTGTTGCCCTTGACATCTCTGGCCAAATTTAATTCTGTCAGGGCCTTGACTTTCCTAAGCCAAGTATAGCTTAAAGGCTGTGGAAGTTTAATAACAAGAGCTCCAAGCTTATAATAATTGGCAAAGGTTTGTACCAGAAATTAAAATGACAATAATAAAAATCCGGTGTTTGGACATATAGTATAACTAAAACCTTTTACAGCTGTGTATGGATTAGCCTCAGTTGCTTTTGGTCATACATAGGAGGAATAGGAAGCATCCTTGATTGTCTTTCTACACTTAAATCATATTTTAATATTACATTATTATATTGCATAGATTAATATAATATTACATTATATTATAGAATTATAGAATTGTGTAAGAATTAATACAATAATGCTATAATTAAAATATATAGCATAAAATAAATATTTACTGTATCAATCATAACCTATAATATAATACAAGTGACATGATATTTTAAATATTTAGCTATATAATTTTAAAAAAAAATTATTAATATATTTAATAATATGTAAGATAATATATAATTATAATATATACTTTAAAATTATAATTTATTACTAAAATATAGAAATATACTGGCTTATATTATATTATATTATATTATATTATATTATATTATATTATATTATATTATATTATATTATATTAATGTTATATTATATTAACATATTACACCTTTACGTATTTATATTTTACAACTGAATATTTTGTTTTTTAAAAGAATGTATATTAATGTTTTAATTATAGTAATACTGTTTGTATTTATATCTAATGGACTCATCAGATATGAACTAATAGCAATCTGAAATAAATCCTTGCTTTAAATTTCTCTTTTGAAATGAACTTTCAGAATTGGTCTTCAACAGATATTACCGAATACAAGAAAAAGTCTGTAATGTTTAAAGCCTAACAGACATATATTAATAAATATTTCTGCACAATATTTGTCATACTGCTTTTTAAAGGTCAAAGTAAACTTAAAATATTTATGTGATAAGAAGTAATTTAAACTAATACAACAATACAGCATAGATGTGTTTATTTTGAAATTGTTTCTTGTAAATAAATTTAATGTAAAAAAAAAAGACTTAGTAAGTATATCTATTACAAAAATAGTGATGTAAATAGTAATAATAATTTTGTGAGAGTTGTTATCAAGGGAGATTTTTTTCTTTTTTTTTCCTTTTAATCTGGGCAATGTGAACATCAGTCACTGTCTGAGAGTCACTTTCAAAGGCTCCCAAAATTTCCAGCTACCTTGACTGGTTTCTAAAGGACTACGAAAATTATATTATTTTATTTATTTACCCTTACAATATAAATTTAAAAATAATCAGCATATGTTTGAGTGGATGCACTTAAAGATGTGCTAAGAGGATGTTTCATGTTTGTAGACTTGTGTGTTAAGAAACTCTTAATGACAGAAGGAAACAAAAACTGCTTCATAGATCAATACATCCTCAGACTAAATGAGAGAATAAAATAGGAATTTCAGATATTATATCCTACTCTTGTTTTCACTCTTGATTGATAACACATGTAAAATCATTTTCCTAGAAACACTTCATTGATATTCCTCCTCTACCTACATTTGGCAAGTTTATCTGCCACTTCTAGTCTACCTTATGCATAAATGGTCAAAAAGACTGCTGAAGTTAACTTTTCTCTTTAAAAATTTTGTCCATTTTGGCATGGTGATGGCAGAAAAAAACCCCTACAGTCCTTTGCAAGCATTCTTCAGATACATTACAACATAAGTTACAAAATGATTTACGATGAATTTGAAGTACATTTCAAAAAAGCAGATGTGTCACTATTTCAGTTCTATACTGGTTTCTTGGATAACTCTGCACAATGAAATAACAGCAGCGATAAGTTTCTTCACATTTCTGAGCCCATTTTTTAAATTGTTGTAACTGATATGCTGCTGCTTGTCACATTTTATTTCATTTTAATTTGATTTCATCTGAGATAATGAGACCTTTTCACTGAGAAGTTGTACCCATTAAACTTGTAAGTATTCATTCAGCTATTATCTTTCTGATGCCTTCTAAAAAAATTATGGACAACAATAGAATAAATAATGTCCTATAAAAACTCTTTCTTTTTAATGGTTCACATTTAGAAAAAAAAAAAAAAAATACAAACATTTAAGACTTCAGTGAACAGCATACTTTCCAGCTGGCTTCCCAACAATTTTCCTTGTAGAATCTGGGTAGATGGTGTTTAAGTGAATAGTACATTTTTACTTATCTAAACTGAAAACAATAACTGCAGGAAATAAAAATGTGCTACATTTTGCAGTATTAATATAGTTCACTAGGCAAAGCATGAACACAACTGAAAAGCTATGTGTAATGTTGACAGTGAACATAAATAAAAAGTGAAAAAATAACTTAGAAAAATTATTACTTATGATGGAAATCTGCATAAAACAGTTGTTTTACAGAACTATCCACAGAATAACATATGTATTCCTGAGGTGAAATCATTAGGGACCAATTCTTTTCTTGACTGTTAGTATAATGTTTCTTTCAGTGTTGGTGGGAGTCCTGCATCACATATTAGTGTGATCAATAATTTAAGAAAAAAATAACTACAAACTTGTAGTTCATGTTTCTATTTAACTCTTACCACTTTTGTATGAAATGTGAATTTTTATGTCTGAACATATAAACAGTTTCTGTGTTATCAATATTGCTCTCAAATACTTATAGAGTATATATTAAATTAATATTAATTACTATTTTTAATAATTAATTGATGTTATTAAAATATTAATATTAATTAATAAATTTTAAGTTACTGACAACAATGGGTGAGGAAAAGGATGAGGTACTCAACAACTTTTTTGCCTCAGTCTTCTCTGGCAACATCGCTTCCTCTATTCCCACACCGCTTTAGTGGGTGGATGGCAAGACAGTGAATAGGAGAGCAAAGTCCCTCTCACTGTGAGAGATCAGGTTTGTGGTCACACCTGAGGGTCACGGGATCTGATGACATGCATCCCAGAGTCCTGAGTAGTTGCCAAGACACTCTTTATGATATTTGAAAAGTCATGGCAGGCAGGTGAAGTCCTTAGTGACTAGAAAAAGGGAGACACTGTACCCATGTTTCAAAAAGGGTAGAAAGGAGGACCTGTTAGCCTGAGGTGGTTTCACCCTACACATCTGTGCCTTGGAAGATCATGAAACAGATCCTACCAGAAGCTGTGCTAAGGCATATGGAGGGTAGGCAGGTGATTTGAGATATCCATCATGGCTTCACCAAGGGCAAGTCCTGCCTGACCAACCTAGTGCCCTTCTAGGATGGAATGAATGCATCAGTGGAAAAGGGAGGAGCTACGAATGTCTTATACCTGGACTTCTGTAAGGCCTTTGACATAGTCCCCCACAACATCCTTCTCTCTGAATCGGAGATATACAGATTTGATGGGTAGACTGTGGTGGATGAGGAGTTGGTTAGACGGTCGCATCCAGAGGGTAGTGGTCACTGGTTCAGTATCCAGATGGAGATCAGTGATGAGTGGAGTCCCTCAGCACGTTTGCAGATGACATCAAGCTGTGTGCTGCAGTTGACACACCTGAGGGATGGGATGCCATTCAGGGGGACTTGGACAAGCTTGAGAAGTGGATACATGTGAACCTTATGAGGTTCAATAAGACTAAATGAAAGGTCCTGCACTTGGGTCAGGGCAACCTTCAGTAACAATACACACTGGGAAATGAAGGGATTGAGAGCAGCCCTGTGGGGAAGGACTTGGCAATACTGGTGGATGAAAAGCTGGACATGAGCAGACAGTGTGTGCTTGGAGCCCAGAAAGCCACCTGTATCCTGGGCTGCACCAAAAGAAAAGTGGCCAGCAGATCAAGGAAGGTGATTCTGCCCCTTTACTCCACTCTGGTGAGACCCCATCTGGAGTACCACATCCAGTTCTGTGGTCTTCAGTGTGAGAAAGAGCTAGTTCACAGTAGGACCATAAAAATTATCAGAGGGATGGAACACTTCTCTGAAGAAAGACTGAGAGATGGGGTTGTTCAGCCTAGAGAAGAGACGGCTCTGGGGAGACCATGTTGCAGCTTTTCTATGCTTAAAGGGGGTCTATAAGAAAGATGGAGAAAACTTTTTAGCAGGGCCTGTAGCAATAGGACAAGGAGTAACATTTTTTAAACTACAAAAGGGTAGATTTAGACTAGATATGAGGGAGAAATATTTTACTATTGTGATCATTTCAGCCACAGCTAAGACCATGTGGTCCTTCACTCACTGCCCCCCAACCCAGTGAGTTGGGGAGAAAAACACAACGAAGGAGTTGTGGGTTGAAATGAGGACAGGAAAGGCTAACTCACCAATTACGGTCATGAGCAAAACAGGCTTGACTTGGGGAAGAAAAAACACTTTAATTCATTACCAATCAATCAGAATAGATAGTGAGACACAACAACCACATCTAAAAACACTTTTCTCCTACCCCTCCCTTCTTCCAGGGCTCAAATTACTTTGCTCTTTATTTCTCTATCTTTTCCCTCCCAGCAGCACAGGGGGCAGGGAATAGGGGTTGCAGTCAATTTGTCTCTGCTGCTCTTTCTGACATGAGGTCTCTCATGTGGGCTAAAAGAACTCAAGAACAGTATTACAAAATGGGCTTCCCATGGAATCTCAGATCTTTTTGGGCGGAGCTCCCAGCTCTGGCATGGGGACTTCCATAGGCTACGGATGGATCTCCGGTCCAGCGCACGTCCTCTCCCCTCTCTGGTATTGAGTATCTCTGGGGTCTCCTTGCTCATTATGAACTCTTAACGTAGTCACAACTGCCCTTGGGCACAAATTCCTGCTACAGCATGGAGTAATCCATGGCCTACACATAGGTATCTGCTCTGTTGTTGAACCTCCATGGCTGCAGGGGACTCCATTTACCTCCTTCTACTCTTCTCCATGCTGATCCGTGTATCTGATGTTCTCTGCCTCCTCCCCCCCTCCTCTTTCCTCATGTCAAAAATGCTCTTTTTGTTCAGGCCCATGGTCTCCTGATGTTTCTCTCCTTCCTTGTCAAACTAGTTCTTCCTCTCATAAATATGGATTTGAAGAAATATTTCCCTATCGCTAATTGTCTCAGCCTTGTCTGGAGGTGAGCCCACCTTGAAGCCAGCAGAGCTTCTTGATGATTCTCACAGGGGCTATCACTATAGCCCCTTCCCCTACTACCAAAAAATGCCCCCCACACAAACCCAACACAGCACTGAGGGTGGTGAAACACTAGAACAAATTGTCCAGAGGGGTAGTAGATACCCCATCCCTGGAAATATCCAAGGTCAGACAGGACAGCGCTCTGAGCAACCTGATCTAGTTGAAGATGTCCCTTCTTGTTGCAAGGAGATTTGGACTAGATGGCCTTTAAAGGTCCCTTTCAACCCAAATCATTCTATGATTCTATGGTTACAGTGTCTCATGACCAAGTAATTTGGCAGCATTTCTGTGGCATAAGTACATGTAAAATATAACATAATAATCAGATACTCTGCCTCATTGTGTGTTTTAACTTATTTTGGTTTTTTAACTATGTTTTTTATTAATCAGTTAAATTTTTTTGAAAAAGATTGCAAGGTAATGTGACATAACATGAGTTGACATTGAGACCTAATCAGTCACATTCTGTTTTCAACTGTATATACTATAGCTTTTACTGTCTGATCTGTTTGTTGGATGGTCTTGGTGAATATCTAGTTGGTCACAATACAATAAAGACAGGAGTAGATATGTGAAGACACTGAATCTTACTTGAATAATGTTAGCTTTCTTTGACTTATTCATATTCTGAGATAATCAACAGACAACATTATACCATAAAGCAAACAAACAAACAAACAAAAAAAAACTGCTTGTAAAGTTAGATATTGTTTTTTTAATAAATACTAATCAACCATTCAGTTACAAGTGTGCTTCTCAGATAAAAAACCCTTTTGTTTACATCCTATTGTTTCAAAAATGGACTCTAAATTATAATTATAGGCTGTCTTTAAACAGAGTATTCTTGAAAAGAAAGCAAATATGGAGGGACAGAAGAAAAGATAGAAAATAAATAGAACTTTAATCCTGCCCTTACTTATACTATTTATTTGTGTGATGGTTCCTACCACAGATTTGGGCCTGTATCACATTCTATCTCAGCAGAAAACCAGGCAGAGTACAGGAACTTCATGTGTCCAGAGTCCTTTACCAGTGGCTTATATAGATCAGACCATTCTGCCCTTCAGGGAGGGAGGAGTTTCACATTACAAATACAACCAGTGCTGAGTGAGTTACTTGATCTCCAGTCCAGAGAATGGGTAGTGTTTTGTTTTAATTGCCAGCCAGTTAAAGCTTCATTTTGCAGTTTGATGACTGGTACTACTGGTCAAGAAGATAAAATATCTGTTTTCTGTATTCTTAAGGTTATCAATTTTATACTAAGTAGTCACTCCTTTTAATGTCTAGACTGTCCTCAGAGCTTGGAACAGAAGTCAGGTCTTTTCCTGTACCAAAGGAAAGATCTTCTTTTGCTAAATAGTATGGTTTCACTTCAGAGGAACCTCTCCAGTAGTCAGGACATTCACCTGACCTGGGTGTGAATTTGACTTCTCCCTCATATGCTTCTTCTGGACCACTTGGTAGATAAAGAACTGGCTGGAAGGTCGCATTCAAAGAGTTGTGGTCAACATCTTAATGTCTGAATGGAAACCAGCGATGAGTGGAATCCCTCAAGGGATGTTGAAGACATGGACAGTTGCATTGAGTGCACCCTCAGCAAGTGTGCCAGTGTCACCAAGCTGTGTGGTGCAGTTGACACGCTGAAGGGACAGAATGCTATCCAGAGGGACCTAGACTGGCTTGAGAGGCAGGTCTGTGCAAACCTCATGAAGTTCAACAAAACTGAATGCAAGGTCCTACATCTAGGTCCCAATCCCAAACATAAATACAGGCTGGGAGATGAGTGGATTAAGATCAGCAATGAAGAGAAGGACTTGGGAGTGGTGGTGGACAAGAAGCTCAACATGAGCCAGCATGCGCACTTGCAGACCAGAAGGCCAACCATATCCTGGACTGCATCCAAAGAAGCATGACCAGCAGGTCCAGGAAGGTGATTCTCCCCCTCTACTCAGCTCTCTTAAGGCCCCACCTGGAGTACTGTGTCCACTTCTGGAGCTCCCAACACAAGAAACACATGGACCTGTTAGAATGAGTGCAAAGGAGGGCCACAAGAATGATCCAAGGACTCAAGCACCTCTCCTGTGAGGAAAGGCTGAGAGAATTTGGGCTGTTCAGGCTGGAGAAGAGAAGGCTTAGGGAAGATCTTACAGCGGCCTTCCAGTACCTGAAGCGGGCCCACAAGAAAGCTGGAGAGGGACTTTTCATAAGGCCAGGTAGTGATAGAACAAGCAGAAATGGCTTTAAACTGGAAGAGCATAGGTTTAGATTAGATATTAGGAAGAAATTATTTACTGTGAAAGTGGCAGGAACAAGATGCCCAGAGAAATTGTGGATGGAAGCTGGAAGTGTTTAAGGCCAGGTTGGATGAGGCTCTGAGCAACCTGGTCTAGTGGAAGGTGTCCCTGCTCATGGCAGGGGTGTTGGAACTAGATGATCTTTTATGTCCCTTCCAACAGAAACCATTCTATGATTCTATGATTTTATGATTCTTCACTGGTTATTTCATATATCCTTCTATACCAGCCCTGCTGCCTCAAATAATCTGATTTTTATTTGGAGGATTTTTTACACTGATACTTACAGTCACTTTTAGATTTCTAAAAGCCTCTTTGTTACAAATTGCAGCATGTGAGAAATACCAGATTATGATAAACATCTGAAATTTACTTGAACTAATTTGATTAATCAAGCAGTAATGAAACAGTAATTCTAAACAGATAATATAAAGTTTTATTCATCAGAGTATCATGTATAACAGAATAAATTTTCCTTTTATTACTACTTGCAACAAGAATTCATTAAATATTGTATGAATTGGTTACTGTAAATATTTCTCTGTAGTAAATGTATACTTAACAGCTGTTACATTTCTTTTATTGCTCTTAAAGTTTCACCAATAATTTTCTTTTGCAAGGACTGACAAATCAAATTATACAAGGCATTGAAATGTAGTTTGTAAAATTATGCTGTAATCTTAAACCTACAGCAGCCAAGGTTCTGATAGTGGATATATTAGAAATGTATTTTTAATTATTTTTACATCAGATATAAGAAACCAGACCAGATTTAAATTTTTATGTAACTTGCTAAGGGAACGAGCTTGTGGTTTGGTTATTAATTTGAAAATTATTTCGAAAATTAATTTGGTTTATTTCTCATTAAAAATATAGTAGAATGATGGGCAACCACAAAAAAAACAAAAACAAAAAACAAAGAAAAAACAAAACAAACAAACAAACAAACAAAAAAAAAACACAAACAAAAAAAGCAACTCACCCCTCAGCCCTTCATTTTTCCCAGGCTCAACTCTGCTCCTGATTTCTCATCAGTAGAGGGGGACTGGGAATGGGGGTTGCAGTCAGTTCATAACACTTTTTCTCTGCTGCTCCTTCCTCTCTTTCCCTGCTCCAGCATGGGTCACTCCCACCCGCTGCAGTTCTTCAAGAAATACTCCAGCATGAGTTGTTTCTACAGGGTATAGTCCTTCAAGAATGGACTGCTCAAGCATGAGTCCCCCATGGATTCAAAAGTCTTGCTGGAAAACCTACTTCTGTGTGGGCTTCTCTCCACAGACCACAGTTCCTGCCTACTCCAGTATGGGCTCTCCATGGGCTACAGCTTCCTTCAGGACTCATGCACCTACTGCAGCATAGAGTACTCTACGGGCTGCAATGTGGATATCATCTGTTAACTATACTGAAGTTTTCCCCAATTTATATATATAAAAAATAGTTGTACAAACTCCTCCAGTATTCCCATGATATTTGAATATCTTAGAGTGTTCTGTAGTTATATTAAACAACGTGAAACTGAACAATATCAGCAAATATCTTTTATTTCAACCTGTAGCTCAAGGTGAAGCACAAAGGGTGCAAACTATATTGAATGAGAATAAGGAAAATAATTTCTTGGGAACAGTATAACTTACAAATGGGAAATTCTAAGTGCATTTATTTCTCCAATTTCTTAATTAATGCATCAAATACTCAAATGTTCTTCTGAATCTGTGAGAAAGAAGATATGTTTAATGATTCTTGCATATAATATACACTCCCAGACATCAACTGTCTGTTGAAATGAATGTACAGAATGGATCAATAGAGACAATGGAAAGGTATTGTAGAACACCTGGCATATAGAAACATGCACAAGAAAGTCTAAGAAATGTGATATACCATATGTTAAGCAAAGATTTGAAGAGATAAGAATGGTTTGGAATAAACATGACTTTAAAAGTGAAAAACACATGACCAAAAGACATGAAGAAAATCAGTGAAGGGAAAGGTTATAATATTCAAAGCCTTGTATATATAAATATTATACACTAGTGGTACATCTCTTACAGAATCAAGTGAAAAGTCCCAAAAGTAAGTTATTTATTAGTAAAAATTGGTGTGTTTGGGTTGGTTTTTTGTTGTTGTTGTTGAGTTTTTTGTTTATTTGGGGTTTTTTGTTTGTTTGGTTGGTTGGTTTGGTTTTTTTGTGGCAGTTTAACTTAGCTAGCAGCCAAACAAGATACAGTCAATCGCAACCCCACCCCCGTGCCGCCTTGCCCCATTCCACCCGCACCCAGGGAATCAGGGAGAGAATTGGAGGGGTAAAGGTGAGGAGACATTTAGGTTCAGAACAATTTAATAATTAGAGTAAAATAAAATTAAAATTATAAGAATAAGAGTAATAATGGTAACAACTATACATATATATGAGTGATGCACAGTACAATTGCTCACCACCCACTAATAATGATCCCAGAGGAGTGAAAAGGAACCCTGAAACCAAAATCACAATCTCAGAAAAATGAGTCCGAGCGATGCCTGAGAGAATACCCCCCCTTTCTTGTCAGCCCTGGTTAATATACTAAACATGACATAATATGGTATGAAATATCTTATTGGTATACCCAATTGTTAATTATGGGTTTTACTAACTACTGCACTTTTTCTCTTCTCCTGCCACTTCCAGTCTTCTGTTCTTGGAAACTGCCTAGGCATGGTATCCTTGTAGTTATCAGTATTTTTCTCATAACAATCCTCACTGAAACCAAAACATTTTCTAGCTACTAAAAAGAAAATTAACCCTCTCCTAGCAAAAATCAGGACAGTTTTGTTTTGTTTTGTTTTGTTTTGCTTTTTCCCTACAATGAAATATAGTAAAATTCTTCCTTGTTTTTCAGACCTGTCAGCTTTCAAACATAGTTGTTTTTTTTTTGTTTTTTTTTTCAATTTTCCTTTTGTTCTTAATTTTCTAAAATGCTCCTTTTCTTGTTGTTTTGGGGTCCCCCCATTCCCCTTAATTTTCTGTTCTGTTTGGTGTTTTTTTCTAGATCATCGTAGGTCAAGATAAGGTGATAAACGAGGAAATATGAGGAAAAGTGTAAAGAGAGTTTACTTTTCCAGTTCCTTCTCCTATGCTGTGGCTATTCTTTTTCTTTTTAACTTGCCAACAGTTTCTCTTAGATGGAAATTACAATTTTGATTTTATTTGAAATATCTTAATCTAGTTAACACTGTTGTAGCTCAAAACATTTGACATTATTTTTTAAGATCTAAAAGATGTTGGCAGGGAACTTTATCTGATGAACATTTCAATTTCTAACTCATCTTCATAGGGAACTTTCCCTAAATATGCAAAATGCCGATTCATGTCAACATCTGAAAATCTTGCCCATTTAAACTGACATTGACAAAACTACAAAAGTGGAAACATTTTTTTTTCAAAGTTTGTTTCTTAAATTTCCGTCTGACTTAAAAATTGCCCTGAATATGAAACAGGTTGTCTTGGCTGTCAAACTGTGAAACAGAATTAACATGTTACAGAGGAGCCAGAGTTCTCATGAATAAAATATATGAAACTTACATATAAAGTAAGTTTTTCAGCTGTTTGAGAGAGGTGATCCTCCCCCTCTACTCTGCTCTGGTGAGGCTGGGCCCCCCAGTTCAAGAGAGAGAGGGAACTTCTGGACTAACACTGAAGGGCTACAAAGATGATTAAGGGGCTGGAGCATCTTTTTTATGAGGAAAGACTGAGAGAGTTTGGTCTGTTTAGCCTGGAAAAGAGAAAACTGAGAGGGGACCTTATTAATGTTTATAAATATCTAAAGGGCAGGTGCCAAGAGGATAGGGTAAGACTCTTCTCAGTGGTGCCCAGTGGTAGGACAAGGGGCAATGGGCACAAATTGGAACACAGGAGGTTCCACTTAAACATGAGAATAACTTCTGTACTGTGAAGGTAACAGAGCACTGGAACAGGCTGCCCAGAGAGGTTGTGGAGTCTCCATCTCTGGAGATATTCAAAATCCGCTTAGGATGCAGTCCTGTGCAACTTGTTCTAGGTGAACCAGCTTTGGCAGGGGAGTTGTACTAGATGCTCTCCAGAGGTCCTTTCCAAACCCTACCATTCTGTGATTCTGTGAAATGTGACACTGAAGCATGCACACAGACCTTTAATATTGTTTTGGATTGCCCTATTTTTTTCTATAAAATATCTTTATTTTTCCCCATAAAAGAACTCCTAAAAATATATTGTCAAAGAAGCTTGGATGTTGCTTATCTAGTTTCATCAGAATAAGTCACTGAAAGCAGAAAACAGGAGGCTGAGTTGATATTCCAGGAAGGAGTTTATTAATATGGTTTTAATCTCAACAATAATAATTTTGGTCGTATATGGCGAAGTATAGCTGACAGAAAATGTGAGAATCATTAAAGAAAAAAAAAATCAAATAACTACATAATCATTCATATGTATTTGTTAAGTTCTGACATATATTAAAAAATAAAATATACTTCATAAATTTAATTAGTCTGTACAAGCTCTTATATTCTTAAGTATTGTGTGCATGTGAATAAGTGAAACAAAGAACTTTTTCGGGATATTAGGAATATTAGACTTTTTCACCTTCTTTGAAACACTGAGAATTTCTCTTTCTGGAAGTAGTATCACTATTTTTTAATTCTAATAAAGTGAAGAGGAGGAAAAATTTTAAAAAGAACATTACTTGAAGTGCATGATAGATACTAAGTGATATATACTTATCTTTCAAAGTCATAATAAAAAACCCTAAAACTTGTTTTGAAACACCTTGTCAAATTAGAGGTTAAGCTGTTTATTCCATGTCCACACTTACAAAGGGTACAGTAGCTCATTTTAATAAAAGCTCTTTAATTTTGCTTATTAAATCACATGCAGTGTTCAATAGTAGTACTAATTTTGTACAGTTTCTTCTCTCTTATTTTTTGATTAAATTATCAAAGAGTAATGGATACTTCCTCTCTTTTGAGCCTCACATGTTAGTAAGCTTGATAGCACTCCACTGAACATTCCCCATGTGTATACAACATCACCTAATTTACTACAGGGTCTGTTGCCAAAATAAAGATAACATTCTTTTAGAGTCCTTGTTCCGAGTTCAGTGTTTTACTGTTGCAAAAATGGTGAGCTGTAATAATGCCAACCATTACTTTGTGACATTACATTTTGAGGGAAACACTAAGTGGGAGCAAAGCCCATACTCTGAAACCAGGAACAGGTACCAATCAGGTAGAATTCTTCAGAATATGAAACAGCCTGAAAGAGGAAGGAAATGTAGCTTTTGCAACACTGAGCAAGAGAAACTCTACATGCCAGTAACCACAACAAAGACTGATGATCTAGGAAATTCTATCTGAAATCCCTATGTGGGTCTATACTATAAAAGTCAAGAGACCAAGGTTAAAATTCAGCTAAGTTAAGAGCAAAAGCACAGTTCTGACATTATTCAGCCAGACTTAATTGTCAAGAGGTTCCCAGGTAAGGTTTTGACATGTGCCATCTGTTCTTCCACCGTTTTAGGACAGCATGGACCAAGGACAATTCCAGTTCTGTTTGGGTTTTTTTGTCCCCCAGGGGTATAGGGTGAGGGAAAATAAGAGTTTAGCAATCTTTACACTGTGTTCTGTCATTTGCCTCAGGACCAGAAACTGATCTCTGGGTCGTTTTAATTACTAATATAGACAAAGCTTAAGGGATTAAAATGGAAGGAAAGCTGTGGGAAAAAATGTTGTTAGAGAATTCATGAGCTTCTGTGAGACTGGAAGAAGTTTCCTGGATCAGGGAGGAACTAGAGAAGTTGTAAACTGAAATCTTGGAACAAAAGTTATATGAAAACCCCAGGAGATAAAGATCTGGAGCCAAGAAAGGAAGGAAGATTTATTTATAAAGATAGGATTAATTAGATTTCCAAGAATAAAATGTTTCTTTTAATCTTCTGTACTGTGAACATGCAATAAAACAATGAAAGTTTTTTGTGTGACGGAGGAGCTTGGCAGAAATTATTTCATTTTGTCAAGTCAGGGTCTGTTCCAACATTGGATGAAGCGAAACTTCCCATATAGTCCAGAAGGTCGTAACTCACTCCTTAAGCAAACAAGGCTTTACACAAGATTTCATGCTGATGAAAATTTTCAATTTGCTAACTAACATTGGTTATTATTTATTATCCATTATATAATATTTATTCTATTTCTGTCTTTTAAGTGACTAACAAGTCAAGGAGGCATCATATTTTGAGAAATAATTTGGTTTGGTGAAAAAAAAAACAAACAAAAAACTACATTTAGTTTGGGATATATTGTGGAAAGGAAAATTAACTATTATGGGAAAATGAACTGTTATATTCATAAATTTACATATGTGAAAGATTTGGAATAACAAATATGTATATTTACAAAATTGTACTTGCTTACTGGCTGCAGCAGCACTTTTTGTAAGCTAAAATTAGTTTGTGAGAAATTTGATTTGGTTCATTCTTTAAGCTTCTAGAGTCAGATCATTTACATATCTCACCCTTCTCACAACTTTAAAATTCATTGTGAGCACATACTTGGAGAATTTTAATGTTATGGTGCACACAGCTATTATCTTCAGCTACATTCATATTAACACTTAGGCACTTACCAGTATTCTGCTAAGAGTCCCCTCAGGAGCTAAACTCATGTTTGCAAATTATTCAGAAGATTGTAATTCAGAGTTTTTAAATTTTATATGCATTAATGGTGCTATTTGGTGGTCTGTAAAGACTCAAAATATTTTTTTTCTACTTTAAATATATGCATCTCAGAGAAAAAAAAAATATACTATATTTGTAATTTGCAGTTTGTTTTACTGGCTTAACTTCTTCATTAGAACAAGATTGAATAATCTTAATACTGAAGAGGATTAAGCTACTTAGTAGATAATTTTTTCCTGTTACGGGAGATTAAAAAAATTTGCTTGGGTGAAAAGGGATTATTCTCTTTGTAAAAGCACTAGGAATATGGAAGTATTGGACCAGGTGATTTTGAATAATGTTTCCTGAAGAAGACATTACTATGCTGTTGTTAAACTAATAAGGAATGATCAAGGCTTACAAGGCTATATAATAGTTTTCTGCAGTAGATCAATTCGTTAGAGCCTCCTTACCATACTCTAAAAAATAAGAATTCACAGTTGATGTCCTTCTTTCTTGACATTCCTTCAAACAAATCAGTACAGTCTAATATTATTTTGTATTTTTTTTTCTAAGACGAAAATAGATGCTCGTCTAGAAATTTCAGCTTGAAACAAGTTCAAGATTATATACGGCTGATCTGTCCTACTTAGTAACTCTTCTTGTGTTTTTATGCAGGAAAGCACTGAATCATATTGCAAATTCCCTTAGATATTCTCTGAAGACCACTTTCACCTGTTTCTATTTCATATAATGCATAGGCTGTGCTTTATGTAGCCTGCTGCGGGGTAGTCCTTCTTTATCTGTAGTTAACTGGAACCTGTTTTCACTGCATGCTTGCCCAGTGCAATAGGTGGCATAACTTCCATCTGTTTTGGCACTGTTTACTGTATGTGTAATTAATATTACTTTTTTTTATTTTTTTTATTTTTTTTTTTTTTAATAAGTTTGGAAGGCAGAAAGGAAAAACATCTGTTTGTCTTACCTTAAATTTGAGTTGTGACTAAGTAAGGCTGTGTAAAAGGTTGTTCCTTTTTTGGAGTGACTAAGGATAACTCTGTTGGTAGGATATCCTGAAGTGCAAAGTGGGGCAGCAACACAACTGCCTGCCATGTAGATAAGGACAGGAAGACTCCTTGGTAATGACAAATATAGAACAAACCTTGGAGATGGGAAGAAGCAGATTCCAAAACGAAACCATATTTTCTTACAACCAAGAAATCAATTTTTAATTATTGAACCCCCACTTGTGCAGCAAAATATTTGCTTTCAAATCTCTCTGATTCAGCTTATTTTGGTGTTTCTTTAAAAAAAAAAAAAAAGAAAAAAACAACCCAAAACAAACAAACAAAAAAGAACTGACACCTCCCTGATACCACAACTGACCACAGTAGCTATGCTTGTCATCATCATGCCATTCTTACTGCTGTTCTGAAAACTATACAGAAGAGGTAGTGGAATAGGTAGCACATATATCCATTGTGATCATCAGCTCCAGCTGTGGCCTATAAAGATGTTTACAGAAAAAAAAAAAAAAAAAAGAAAAGAAAAAAGAGAGAAAAAAAGAAAAAGATTAATACTTTCTAATTTTATTTCTGTCATCTGGTGTTTTACCATTGTGAGAATCAAGAAGGTTTAAAAAGGATTGAGCTGGGATTCAGTCTGACACTCACTAGATATTCAGTATGGGATGTATTGCTATATAACAAGTTTTTTCTCAAAAAGAGTTGGTAGTTGATTCTCCATTTCCTGTCTATTCCCATGACGCAGCATGGTTTAACAATTGGAATAGGCTTAAGAAATCTTGATTCTTACCTTTGCTTTGCTAATAAGCATCCTGTGACATTAAACATTTCTCTTCCCCTTTGTTACTTTTATACATTAAATAATATGAAGTTTATTTTTCTCACAAAAAATGGTAAAATATTGAATAGAGGCCTGACTTAAGATGCATTTTATGTTTTTATAGACCTTTAAGCTTAACAATCCTGTCAGCTTTTGCCACTGTACTTTGATTTATAAAGCCCGGAAACATTGAAATGATTATGCAGTGATTCAAGCATGTCTACTGGAAGGATGAACAGTTTTGATTTAGCTAAATCTAAAAAAGTTCTCATTGTTACTATGACTTACTATCCCACAATTATAAACCAAATCCAGATGATTCTTATCTCTTTTCTACCACAATTTTTTTTTTTTTTTTTTCTATAAGAGTACACAGCACAGAATTGTCTGGGAAAATTTTAATTATCATAAATATAAAGCTATTTTTATAGAAGACATACTTAATCCAAACGTATATTTGGATAGAAGACAAGAATCTTCAAATTAAATGGGTTTTTTTAGAGATAGTGCTGATGTTTTCTACCCCTACTCCCTATAACAAACCTTAGCTAAGACAAGCTTACAAAATATGCAGGCTTATTCCAGAAAAAAACGTGGCAAACAGGACGAGGAAAGTGATCATCACCCTGTACTTGGCACTGGTGAGGCTGCGTCTCAAGCATTGTGTTCAGTTTTGTGCCCCTCACTACAAGAAAGGCATTGAGGCTCTGGATAATATCCAGAGGAGGACAACAAAGCTGGTAAAGGGTCTAGAGAACAAGTCTTATGAGGAGCGGCTGAGAGAACTGGGGTTGCTCACCAGCCTGGAGAAGAGAAGGCTTAGGGGAGACCTTATTGCTCTCTACAACTACCTGAAAAGAGGGTGTAAAGGGGTAGGGGTTGGTCTCTTCTCCCAAGTAACAAGCTATAGCACAAGAAAAATGGCCTCAAGTTGTGCCAGGGCAGGTTTAGGCTAGATATTAGGAAAAAAAAATAAAAATAAAAAAATAAATTCTTCACTGAAAGGGTTGTCAAGCATTGGAATAGGCTGCCCAGGGAAGTAGTTGATGTCCATGGATGTATTTAGGACAAATAAAGATGTAGTGCTTAGGGACAGGGTTTAGTGGTGGCCTTGGCTGTACTAGTTTAACAGTTGGACTTGATGAACTTAAAGGTTTTTGTAGCCTAAACAATTCTGTGATTTTATAAAATGGAAAGAAAAATCACAGAGTGTCTTTTATCATAATCTGTAAATACTAGTTCAAGCTTCCAGTCCATTTAAAGTATCTGTGTTAAATTTGAAATTTATTTTAAATTAACATTGCAAAAATTGTCTAAGATATATCCAAATATATAGTATAACAATCACATAAAATAGAAGGACTTTTAACAGAAAAAAAACCCCAAAAAAACAATATCCATAGGAAATGCAATTTCTCAGTTGAATTAACATTAATAGAAATTTCAGACCTCCACACTAATGGATTGTAGAGTAGCTATAATAAAACCTTGGACTTCAGGCTGCAAACAGTCATGCATTTGGACCCAAACACAATAAATTTATGAATTAAGAACCATACTTTGAAGCTCACTGAAATAAATAGAAAGCAATTCCAAATTTCAATTGGCTTTGGATCACATCATACATGAAAATGTGAATGAAATGAATCTGTAGGTTTGTGTATACATTTGAGTTTGGAGTTTCTTTAGGCATTCTACACATAATACATGGTTATTTTGTCTTCAGTCTTATAAAGAAATATGTTATAAAACCTCATGAAAACTTTTCACATATTGTTTAAGGAAATATTTACTTTAAACACTCACAAATTACAGAGAGAAAAAAAGTAGCTGTTTCCATGTTTTAACCCTATCCTAGCAAAAACCAGGACATGTATATATATATAAAATATTTTCTAATATAACTCTTTTGTTTCTGTCAACATCATGGGAGAAAGATTATCTAAAATTACAATCTGATTTTAAAATTTGTAATATTTTTCATAGATTCTAAGTGATGTCACCTTAAGTGATGCCACCTGCTACACACCTAGTTAGACTGTCCTGCTTAATGGATAAGTACAATTATAGTTCACTGTAGTAAACCTATTGATAAAGAACACAAATTAAATTTAATACACCCTCAGCAAGTTTGATAATGACATCAAGCTGTGTGATTCAGTCAACATGCTGGAGGGACGGGATGCCATCCAGAAGAACTTTGATAGATTTGATAGATGGGCCTGTGCAAATCTCATGAAGCTCAACAAGGTCAAGTGCAAGGTCTTGTACCTAGGTTGGGGCAACTCCAAGCACAAATACAGGCTGGGTGGGAGAATGGATCAAGAGAAGCCCAGAGGAGAAGGAGGGGTCCTGGTGGATGAGAAGCTCAACATGAGCCAGCAATGTGTGCTTACAGCCCAGAAGGCCAACCATATCCTGGGTTACATCAAGAGAAACGTGACCAGCAGGTTGAGGGAGGTGATTCTCCCCCTCTGCCTCACTCTCTTAAGACCCCACCCAGAGTACTGAGTCCGGTTCTGGGGCCCTCAACATAAAGAGGACATGGACCTTCTGAAGCAACTCCAGAGAAGGGCCAAAAGGATGATTAGAGGGCTGTAGCACCTCTCCAATGAGGACAGGATGAGAGAATTGGGACTGCTCATCCTGGAGAAAAGAAGGCTCTGGGGAGACCTTATAATAGCCTTCCAGTACCTGAAAGGGACCTACAAAAAAGCTGAGAATTTTTACAAAGGCAGCTAGTAAAAGAACAAGGAGTAAAGGATTTGAATTGGAAGATAGTAGATTTAGACTAAATATTAGGAAGAAATTCTTTCCTGTGAGGGTGGCGAGACACTGGAACAGGTTGCCCAAAGAAATTGTGGATGTCCCCTCCCTGGAAGTGTTCAAGTCCGTGTTTGATGAGGCTTTGAACAACCTGTGCAAGGTGTCCCTGCTCATGGCAGGGAGATTAGAATTAGATGATCCTTAAGGTCCCTTCCAACTCCTATCATTCTATGATATCATGAAATAATAGGAAAAAGAGTTCTATAGCAGCCTGTAGGTCTTGCAGACCAAAAAAATAAGGCCAGCTCAGGAGTGATAAAACTGAGGTAGAGGTCTCATTTTTCTCTCTAAACTTCTGAGTGAAAGTACTGTGACAATCTTTTACCTGCCTTAGTTTTCCATGAACTGAGAGGAATTTGGGAAAAGAGCCAAAGAAGATGTAGGTGACATAACGCTAAGTGCTACAATGACTAATATTTAGGAACCTGAGTTACAGACCCCTGGGCCATGCACCTGCTCTTCTTGCACATGTATATGCCAAACAAATTGTATGCACACTGTGGGAAGTTACTTGAAGTTAACTACACAGGAAGTGTTTGGGGAGAACAGTGGAAGAACAGCACAATCTACTACTTTAGCAGATAGTTAGAAACACCAGTGTGCATTTCAGTCTTATCCTGAAGACATTCTCAGATGTCCTTATTTTCACAAACAAAGAAAAAAAAAAAATATTTCCATCTGTGTGATTCTGCTTCCTTATTAAACAGTAATAAGGAAATAAAGCACTTGCCTAGATTCATTTTCCTCCCAGCCTCAAGATACACCTGCTGAGAATAGAATAAAAATCAAACAGCTATAGGCAGTTTCTATTCTTATTTCAATGTTGTCTGTGCCTCCTTTTTTGTGTGCAGAAAATGTGAGGCTTGACTAGATCTATCAGTGGTAGTATGATTCTATAGGCAAAATACTTTTGCATTTAGTAGGAGCTGTAGTTCACATTAACTGAATAATATTTTTGTACATTAACATTACATAAGGCTTTTCCCAAAATCTCCAAGGGCTCAGGACAGTGAGTTTGCAGGACTGCTGTATCTATACTTGTCTTGGGTTGTCTGGAGCTTTATTTACCTGTCTTAGCTGTAAAGCAGTTGTCAAACATACAGGTGATTATTACTTAATTTGTTTTAGCTTAATTTTGTACTACAATGTGACATACCACCTATTCTTGTGACAATTTGGACATATATCTGTAACTAGTAAATAATAAACCCTAATGAGTCTGTGTAGAATAAACTGTGACCCAAGAATAAGACCCAAAAATCGAAGTCACCATCAAAAAAAAGTAAGCTCACCAATGTAATCTTTTGTTTAGTTGCTCCCCATAAGAGGACATCTGCATTGAGCTGCTCTTGAGAAACAGCTTTGAGGTCAACCCACACAACTTCCTAATTCAACCACTGTAGATACAAATAAATCTAACAGGTAATTCACTTAAAATCAGTTTGACAAATCAAAAGTTTCCAAAGCAAAAGAAGTACAAACCAGAGACCAATATCATGCTTAGTGGAACTAACAGAACTCATTACAACGTTTCTAATGACTGACTCTTGGAACTGCAGGGTTTTCCCACTTTATCCAAAACATTTTATCAAATTAAACTAGAAAGTGTCCAAAAACTTTAAATCAATGTCTAGGTAAGTTTGTCTCCTTAGCCATGTATATGAGAAGAATAACTTATAAAAACAACACTTTGTGAGGATACTTACTTAAACTAGCTAAGTATGATTTTATGATTACCTGCTACGCAGTATTCTGTCATTTTCACAGTCTCTAAGTGTATCCAGTTAGGAAAGACTCAATCAATCATGTATAAGGAAAGCCTATATTGTGCCTAAATTTTTTTGTTAGATCTGACTCTAGTTTCATCTGCCTAATATAAAAACATATATATATTTGTCAAAAAGAGATGTGAAAGTAAATTCAGCGTGACAGCAAAACGAGGGGAATTAATGAGTATATCATTATAGAGTACATATGTGAAACAGTCATTAAGTCATTTGACATTCATAATTTTGTGACTTGTCCCAGACTTTCTCTTCAAGAAGTTGCTAAAATAATCTTTTTTTGGTAGGAAAAATTTTCTCTTTTTTCTTTCTTTTTTAAAAAAGAGAAATCAGCAGAAAAAAAACAAACAAACAACAACAACAAAACCAACAGAGAAATTGCTGGAATCATAGTGTGAATTTTATCATTATATTAAAGCTTTCTATTTTCTTGGTGGAAAATCTACAGTCAGTCATTAGGTTGACATTTAATTATGATAACTCAAGGGACATTTGACAGATTTGATAATAAAATAGTTCTGTTATGCCCGTAACACTTCTTTGGGGATTATTGGTGAAGCATGGAAGAGACCCTGCTCTTTCTTATCAAATATATGTCTGTTTTGATAGCTTTCATACCTTTTTTAGAAGGCAGAACTCATTGCAATAATGTGACAAAATAAAACACTAAAAAATACAAATTATATCAGCCTGTCTTCTAGAATGAATTTCAATGTTTCACAATTAAGGGATGATTTCTTTTCTTTCTCCCTCTGTTGACTTTTTCTTTTTTTTTTTTTTTCTTTTTCCCTTAGTTAAATAACAAGCTTATAACAGTAATCTGTTATTGGGAAGTTTTTTTTCTTTTTTCTTCAGTCAGAACATTGGAGTATAAAATAACCTTATTCACAATCCTGAGATCCATGAACTAAAGTGACTGTAAATGCAAGTGTTCTGGAAGACAGGAAATTATTTATGATGTTGTCAAACAGATTTAAAGAACTTCACATAAGTTGACAATTTCAAGTTAAGTGGAGTTTTGACTTTCCTAAATCCACCTCTGCAAGCCCAAGCTATAACATTCCTCGAAGGAAACCATCTGCCACACGATATCTTTCTGTATTTGAACTTAGTCACAAGTTTCCTGCTCAGGCAAACTGTCCTCCAGCTATGTCTGTCTATTTTGTTCTGCAAATAGATGGAAAGCTCTGTTCTTTGGGGGGCTATCCCTGTCAAAATTCCATTTTTCCCAACTTCTTCTGTCCTTCAGGGCAGCCTTACATGACCTGCCTACCTGCCTACCCCAAACAAGTAAACATCTGCTTTTCTGAAATCCAAGATCTGCTACTTGCCTTTTTCACATCCTCCAGGAGGAGTTACATACACTGAAAATTATAATAGAAGCTTTTTGTCTGATTTTGTCTCAGTTGTCCCAACTAATTCCTATTTTTACTTCTCCAAAACAAAGGAAAAAGGGCCTTACAATTACACTAACAATTTTATATGGTTTATACCTCTCATGTAATTTATCTTCACAAAAATTGTCAGAAAAACAGTCCAGAAACATTTAGAATAACAAACAAATAGTTGCTTGTGAACAGAACTTGGAAAAAGAACCAGAAGATGATCAATCTATTTATAGTTACAGCAGTAAAAGTTTAGGGGTGATGGGTGATGAAATAAGGCAACAAAATAAATAAAAGTGTTACTAATAATAGTAAGATAGCACAGGAAAATACCCATAGATATTGTATTCAGAAAATAAAATCCCATGTTGTTCTTCTATATTTAATTTGACCAGTATAAAATTTTAATTCTTACCCTCAGTGTCATCAAAACGCACATTATAGGTTCATCTCTTTGTCATCAATTGTTATTTTTCCTCTGGTAAGGTTTTTCAAGTACAAATGTAATTTTGTGCATTTCAGGTATAGTTTTATAACTTGTCAGAAGTCTATTTAAATTCCTAAACATATGCAAATCCCATGTTAATCTGTTTGCAAACTGATAGTACCAAACGTTTATGTTCTGTAGTCCTCAGAATGGATGGCAAGTAAGCTGAGTATAGCTACATAGATTGAGCATGCATTTGGGGTTTGGCATTGAAAAACTAAAATTGTATGAGAGGGAAGGATTAGTCCCCTCATTAAAGAATCCAATATGAAAGAAGAATAGGAGATGATGATTATCACACACAGAATCACACAAAATCATAGGGTTTGGAAGGGACCTCAGAAGATCATCTAGTCCAATTTCCCTGCTAGGTTCCCTACAGCAGATTGCACAGGAAAGTGTCCAGGAGGGTTCTGAACATCTCCAGAGATGGAGAATCCACAACCTCTCTGGGCAGCCTGTTCCAGTTACCCTTACAGTAAAAAGTTTTCTCCTTAAGTTTGTGTGGAACTTCTGGTGTTCCAGTTTTTGCCCTTTGCCCCTTTTCCTGTCACTGGGCAACACTGAAAGAGCCCGGCCCCATCCATTTGGCCCCCACACTTCAGATATTTATAGACATTGATAAGGTCCCCACTCAGTCTCCTCTTCTCCAGGCTGAAGAATCCCAGCTCTCTCAGTCTTTCCTCACACAGGAGATGCTCCAGGTCTCTCATTGCCTCTCTAGAAGACCCCTGTCTTTCTTGAACTAAAGAGCCCAGAACTGGAAACAGTGTTCCAGCTGTGGCCTCACCAGGGCAGAGTAGAGGGGGAGGAGAACCTCCCTTGACCTGCTGGCCATGCTCTTTTTAATGCACCCCAGGATACTGTTGGCCTTCCTGGCCACAAGGGCACACTGCTGGCTCATGGCCAGCCTGCTGTCCACCAGGACACGCAGGTCCTTTTCCTCAGAGCTCTTTTCCAGCAGGTCATCCCCTAACCTATACTGATGCATGCAGTTATTCCTCCCCAGGTGAAGGTCTCTGCACTTGCTCTTGTTGAACCTCATCAGGTTCCTTTCCACCCAACTCTCCAGCGTGTCAAGGTCTTGCTGAATGGCAGCACAGCCTTCTGGTGTGTCAGCCACTCCTCCCAACAACAAACTTGCTGAGGGTGGATGCTACCCCTACATCCAGGTCACCGATGAAGATGTTAAACAAGACCGGACCCAGTACCGACCTCTGGAGAACACCACTAGTTACCGGCCTCCAACTAGATTCTGTGCCACTGATCACAACCTCTGAGCTCTGCCAGACAGCCAGTTCTCAGTCCATCTCACCATCCACTCATCTATCCCATACCTTCTAAGCTACGAGGATGTTGTGGGGGACAGTATCAAAAGCCTTGCTGAAATCAAGGTAGGCAACATCCATTGTTTTCCGCTCATCAACCCAGCTGGTGATAACATCATGGAAGGCTACCAGATTGGTCAAGCATGATTTCCCCTTAGTGAAACTATGTTGACTATTCCTGATAACCTTCTCTTCTTCCAATTGCTTAGAGATGGTATCAAGAACGAGCTGTTCCATCACCTTCCCAGAGATGGAGGTGAGGCTGACTGGCCTGTAGTTGCCTGGATCTTCCTTCTTGCCCTTTCTGAAGATTGGAGTGACAATGGTTATTCTCCAGTCTTCAGGCACTTCTCCTATTCTCCAAGACCTTTCAAAGATGATAGAGAGTGGTTTAGCAAACAATTCTGCCAGCTCTTTCAGCACTCATGGGTACATCCCACCTGCCCCATGGATTTTTGTGAATTGATTTTGTTTAGACTATCCCTGATCAGTTCATCCTTGACCAAGGGGAAGTCTCTCCAGACTCTCTCTCTAACTCCTAGCATCTGGAGTTCCCGAGGGCCAGTTTTAGCTATAAAGACTGAAGCAAAGAAGGTGTTCAGTATCTCCACCTTCTTAGCACTCCCTGTTACCAGGGCACTCAATTCATTTAACACTGGGCCCCCATTTTCCCCAGCCTTTCTTTTGCTATTGACATATACATACATGTGTATAAAATTTAAATTTTAATTGAATATTAAATTAAAGTTAGTTGAGGTGGGTTTTGCCTCTGAACAATGGATGAAGGAAAGTTTGCAAGGATAGAAATATGCATGTTTTGTAAATATACAGAGAAAAAATACCAACTTTTTCATTTTGCATTATATATTTAGCTGAATGTAGACTGATTTCCGATATACTTGTACATGTCATTAGATGACAGTTACAACAGAGAGTTTTTTACAGATTTTTTCTGCAATTAAATGGTAACATTTCCTGCCCTGTTTTTAAAACCATTCTCCAAAAATTAGTACAGCAGAATAAAAGCCATATGCACACTTTACCTCTAAACCTTGGATCTTCTGTGGAGGACCTTATTTTCTTTTAATGAACTAGAAGAAAAAGAAATTGGGAATGTATATGCAATATCACTCATTTCCCTTTTCATTATTCTTATGTTTTATTTATTTTTTCTTAAATGTGTGTAATGTTTGCCTAAATGGTAGAATCCTCAAGACAATTCTGATATTGTTTCTGTACAGTGTTCTAAGGGTGGAACTGAAATTTCTGTATAATGACAAGGATGTGACATGACTAATAAAATATCCTGATTAAAAAAATGTCCTTTCTTTTTTGAAATGTTGCTTTTCCTAATAAGTCTATTTATTAAAGCATGGGTTACTTTTATAATTTGTAAAGGTTTTGTTTAATCCATACTTTTGTTAGCAATGTGTTTTGAACAGACTACTTTGACAGAATGCAATTTTCTCCCTGAGATTTTGGAGCACACAAGTAACAGTATCTGTCCCAAAACTTGCTTGCTAGCCTAGAGCAACTGAATAAGTAACAGCTGATATTCCTAGCCTTAGCTTACTTACAGCTACTACTGTCTTTTTTCCCAGCCACTGGAAGAAATGTTTCAGCTAGAATAATCTAAATTCTTACTTCTTACTTCATACTTATGATGGCAAAGTTTCTTGTAAAGTCAGCACAGTCACTTCTTTGCAAGGATTTTACACCTTCTTGTGGTAGATAGGGAGAGGTCACAAATCAATTTGTGACACCATGACTGTAATATTGCCTAAAACTAATTTACCATTACAGGTAGTTCTACAAAACAAAGTATTGGTGACACCATGGATCTTTATAATAGCTTAGAAAGGAATTAATACAAAATTGCTGCTGTCACAGTTTCCTCTTTCAGGATAAAAGACAAGGAAGAAAAATAAGCTTACAATGTCAGTAAGTCCAGATGTTTTGCATCTTTATCCATACAACTTTTACAGGCAAACAAGTCATGCCACCCATTACACAAATGCATCTACTTTTAGATGCAGTACCTGAATAAGTAGGGGCATGTTGTGATGGAATTCAAAGTTCTTTAGAAGAGTGATATCTATGAATTAGATCATTTTGACATACTTGTCTTCCCATGGTTATATTTCAAATATAATGTATACAATGATAATGTTCCATTTTATTCTTAGTAAACCTAACTCTGAGTGTGAACAGTCTAGGGTTGTATCCTCATGTTTTTGAGGAGTGAAATACAGGAAGAAAGGGAAAAGGAATCTAGGGAATTCTGAGCTATTCTATCTTATTCTAAATCTCTCCCTGAAATTCTTCAGCTGTACCACCTAAAAAAAAAAGTTGATTGATGGTAGAGATTAAAAGTTGGTGTTATTTTTTTCTTATTTCCCCCCCCCCCTCCTAATGGTCATATGTTAATATCAAAACTTTCCATTACTCATTAGAAAAGATTCTTATGATTCTTTACAGATAGGTCAGAACTTCTAAACTGTGGCATAGAAGCACTGCTACAGTGACTGCTAATATCACCTGGACTTTTTTTCAAGTGGAAATGAAAAGGAGGGTTTATGAAAGACTTTTGAGAAATACTTTCACGGAATCAAAGTTGTCAAGATCAGGGGTCACAAAAAGTACATGAAGGTGAAAATAGAACACCCTGAAGTTTTATTTCCGTATTACATCACCAAAATCCTCATAAGGTTCATCTACACTACTGTCTCAGTCTGGATCAGGAGTGAGCTTTTGAAACGAATCCCCCATCAATCCCTGTTACTGTCCTTTAGTTTGCATTGTGGAGTGGTACCCATTAACTTAAACTGAAATCCCTTCAGATGGAGCTGGAAGAAGTGATTAAGGAGTATACTAAAATGTCATACATGCATGTAGTTCATGACATCAAACTATTTTGAAAAAAAAAACCAAACCAAACCAAACCAAACAACCCAACAGTGAAATATGTATAGTGTGGACATCAGGGCCTCTGCACTGATGTTCTGCTCTATAGATCTACTCCTATCTGTCCTTACTACTTGCTAGTGTACACATCACATTAATGTCGCAAAAGAACTCAGAATTCCATCTTGGAATGAAATCTCAGAGTATTTTTATAGGTCTGCTAGGAAGACCCTCTTCCTAGGAAATGTTGCTCTTCTTTCCTCAATTTTATATCTAAATAACCCATTCTTTTTTTTTTTTTTTTTCTCCATCTCCTTTCTCTTTTCTACCGCCTCATTTTCCATCTTGTTCCTAATGGCAAGACTTTTTTTTTTTTTTTCTTTTCTAATGCAAGGATCTACAATATAATGAGAAATACAAATCAGTGCTTTAGCCAAAACTTACTTTAGCAGCCTGAAATGATGTAGCAAGTTCCAGAAAGGTAATATAATTTGGAGCTATTGTCCATAATTTAGGTTTCTGACAAATATAACCAACTTGACTTAAGTTCTCTTTATAGTCTCTAGAGACTGTTTTTAATTTCAAACCATTACCAGTGCAAAGCTATGCCACTGTCAATTAATTACATTATGCCTATTTTTCTTACTGAGGCAAAAATTATATCCAATGCAAACCAGATTTATTATTTTTTTTTTTCTCAGCTCTTTAGAGGGAGAGCTACGGTATGAACTAGAACACATTAATATGTATGTATTAAAAATATATCCATTCTACTTAATTCCTTTTTCTCCACTTCTCACTTTGATGTATCCCATTTTCCCTGCATCTTTTTTTATTTCTCTAATTTTAAGATAGGTTTCAGAATTTAGGTAAGACAAAGTCATATTCATAAAATAATTGTTCTTGCACTGTGTTGATTCCAAACAACTATGCTTTACTATTAGTTGGTTTTCATCAGGACAGATCCCTAAAGCTCATTCTTTGCTCTGAATAAAACCAAACTTGAGGAAAAAAGAAGAATAAATAATGAGCAACATTTAGTTTGCAAAATTTACAAAGGCTTATTTCCCAAAAGTTCATGTGAAGTATAAATGCATGATTCACTCAAGATCAAAGAGAACAGTTGTGTACAGTTCTGTGTGTTCAGAGGAAAGATATTTGTATTGAAATAATAAACTATGACCTAAAGCACCAAGACCCAGGGGGTGTCCCATTGTCTCACAGAGCAAGTTTTTTTTCAGAAAATGAGTTAATTTAATGAAGTTCTTTTATACTTCTGTAAACTTTGTTACAAGGGTAAGTTTCATAATTTTCATGGTTGTAAAACTGTTAGTGTCAGATGTTTACTTTTATCATAGATTCATAGATTCATAGAACATTGTGAGCTGGAAGGGACCCACAAGGATCATCAAGTCCAACTCCCATCCCTGCGCAGGACAATCCCAACATTCACACCATGTGTCCAAGGGCCTCGGCCAAATGTTTCATGGAATACTGGTTGAAACTTAGATGTGGACTATCACTTTCAAGTAATAAAACAGAAATGAAGAGTAAAAAGGACAAATGGAACAAAGGAGAAGTTTACCATTTGCCTTCTTCCTGAGTTTCTAGTAACTAAATTTTATATATAATTAAATAACTTTTATTTGCAATATTTTTCAGCATAGTTCCTTAACGAAAGGTTCCTAATGTATTCCTTCTTCATGTGACTTCGTCAGCCTGAGAAAGTGAAGATAGCAGAAGCTGTTAACTATACACAGGTTGACTTCTAAATGTGTCAGTATATATCTGATATAACTTACTAGTGGTTTTGACTAGTTTTCAGCAAATGGCTCAGTATGCAGAGAAGGCAGTAATGCTCCAAATATAATTCTGACATGTTCACTGATCTGAAAGGGCTTTGGTCAGTCTCTCATTGGTAGTCGCTCAGAATGTAAACATGTTAGATTTTTCCCAGTGCAACACTGATTTAGGGAAACACATTGGGGAAAAAAGCCAACAACATGCTTTCAGTGAAGAAAACAAGCTGTAAAGAAGTTTTGCTTATGTATGTGCATATGGTACTTGATTCATTTTTTTTATTTACCAATTATGAAATGTTTCATTTCATGTATCTTATTTTTCATTATCTAGTAATGTTGCTACTCTGTCAAGGTTTTTGAAAAAAAACCCAAAACAAACAAACAAACAACAAAAAAACCCAAAACACACCAAATTATTGATAGGGAGAAAAGGAATTCATTTTCAAATAGTAGGTATACATTTAAAGAGGTAATTTAATTCATGTTGTTCCTGCCAGACTTGTGCTGCCAAAACTAGATAAGGGACCCAGTACTAAAAAAAACAACCAACCAACCAAAAAAAAAAAACAAAAAAACCCACCAACCAAAAAAACCAACCCACCTTCATGATAAAGTGGGTTTATCAAGATAAAAGTATATTTGAAAAAGAATACATCAACAATCTTTTCAAAAGTGCTCCCCCACTACAAAAGCCATGCTTTCCTCTTTTCAAGTTCTTCCTGGCACGTGTTAAATCACTTGCTGTGTGGTTGTTTTGGACAAGATGTTTTTGCTGCCAGGACTGGCTTGAAAGCAGTGGTTTTCTCCTGAGTATTTGGGGAAAAAAGGATAAGAAGCTTCAGTTTTGCCAAACAGGGACTTCAAAGCTTGGCATACAGATGGTTGCACATGTGTGCAGTGCTTGCACTTCATATGTTGTAACTTCATTTCACTTCCTCCTCCATCTTTTCAAGTATTTTTTGAATGGCCTGCAACAAAAGAAGTGTGCAGTACGGGTGGGAGACATTTGAAAAAAAGTCATTTTATATAAGCTTTGGATGTCAAAGAAGATGTGCTTATGATGTGACAGCTGACAGTACTTGTTCACAGGACATTTCATTTTAAAATGAAAACTAGCCTGAAAACTTTAAAGAGGAGATTTTTTGGCTGTAGTTTTCTTCTAGCTCCAGCATTAACTGATCTTAGACTTATATGGTAAGAACCACTTGGATTTTCAAAGAACCTCATGAATGCTAGAACAAGAATAAAATTAAATTAATTGCAATGTGGAAACATACAAACTGGTTGAAGAGAGTTTTTGTAAGGAATAAGTAAATTAATAGATTCATTTAGAAGAAAACTGCACTAATAAAATGCAGTTCTAACTTAATTTTAAATTAATAAAAACCACATATTTTATATTATACATTTATGGTACATATATAATTGTATAATACGCATGATATATATAATAAGAATATATACACACATGTATTTATTTACATATTTAGATGCTTAAATAACTCTGGAAGATTTCTGAGAGACACAAACAAGGTAAAAAGATTAAGCTTGTTAGATAAAGAAATGAAATACTTTCACTCAAGTCTCTACAGTAGGTGCAGGTAGATCTTTAAGAGAGATATTTTGTGTTCTACTATTTAAATTACAGTATATCTACAGAAAGTTGTCCATCAGAAAATCTAACCCTAAATTTTATTTTATTTTATTTTAATTTATTTTGAGGAAGAGTTAAAGTATGAATGACATTCTGTTTCTGAAACTACTATTTTTAATATTAAAATCATTGGGTTTGGTTTGATTTTTTTCCTCCCTTGGGGCATTCTGAATATCATACTGAGCTGTATGTTCACATGGATCATAACAAGCTGTCATTTCTCTTAAGCCTGAGTATAAATTCCTGCTTATAGTACATATGGGAATATGAAAAAAAAAAAAAAAAAAAAAAAAAAAAAGAGGAAGAAAAAATGCAATCTACTTATATGGACTGAGAAACACTGCTTTTTAGGGGAAATAAACCCCATGTGCCTGAAGTTCTGCCAGTATTATTTTGAAGGATGGAAATAAACATGCATGTTCTGTTTCAAGGGACACTGCATAGATTTAAGAAAACTTTATTTTTGGAAAATACAAAGGAATAAGAAACATAAATAGTATGTCATATTTTCCATACTGTTCTCAAGACTGGATTATTGAAAATTAGATTTTAAGTGTTGCACTTTATTCTGGAACTTCAGGCAATTGGCTTTGTGAGAGGACAATATTGACAGTCCTGTTATTTCCAAGATGCCTCTTCAATTTCCCAACCTCTTTTATTTCAAAATTTTTAAGAAAACTATGTTCTAAACTCTGCCTTCCAATCTCAATTTTTATAAATTTTCCTATCATGGTCTATGCTTTTATTTGACTTTGAAAGATTCACTTATCTGTATTAGACTTTCCCTCATTATGCATTATTTATTATCATGTGTAATGCACTTGAAACAATCAAAATACAGTATTAATTTTACATATTCTAGGTTCATACACTTTTATTTTAGTGAAAATTAAAAATTCTGTAATCCTTTCACTTTGCTATGTCTTTCACTCTTGCATACTGGTACTTTATATAGTTTTTTGCATTGCAAGTCTCAGACTTCAGAAATGCTTTCTCTCGTTAAGTCAAAGAAGTCACACAGTATTTAATTTATGCACCATGTCTTACTAAGTAGACAAATTTTATGAAGTTATTATTAATGCCATCAATAGATATGTCAGTAAAGAGGGGTTTTTTTTGTTTTGTTTTGTTTTTTTTTTTAATTTAAGAAGGAATTTGGATCTTCTTTCTGTTCACTTCTTATCAACCATGACAGTGAAAAAGCTGCTTGGAAAATGGTTTATCTCCTATGTGCTCATGTGTTACAAGATAATAGCTAATGAATATTTGCCATATTGATTTAGAATATCTTCTAACTTAATTTTAAATTAAGCAAACTAAGTATTCCCACACAATTAGGTGAAAAAAAAAAGAAAAAAAAAAAAAAAGACAGTTCACAATTTACTGAAGAAGACCATGTTTCAGCTGATGTTGGAGAAAAAAACATACAGTTATAATGAATAACAGAAGTAACTTACTAGTAACCATAAATATTCAAATACAGCTTATTTCCATGACTTCAATGAATCAGTAGTCTGATTAATTCATATTGGTTTATTCATATTATGTTGGATATTAATTTCTGATATTTTCTGGGAATGGGGTGTTTGATGAGCTTTTGTTTTTACTTTTAAGATTTAAATGAATCATGGTTGTGAAATGAATTTTTCTGCCCTTAGATTATAAATGGACTCTTAGATGAAGATAGCTTAGATGTAGGCATCTAAAACTTAGGTTTTAGACTTCTTTTTCTGTACATTTTAAATCCAGTTTTATGAAAACCTTGAATCAACCATTTCAGTTCCTTCCGGTAGTTCAGCCTCCTTAACACATATAAAAGTATGGTCTGAGGTTGGCCAATGACAGATGATGTAATAACATAATAAAACAAAACAAAAATAGGGAGGGTAGTCAATCACTTGAGGTGTTGGTGAAAGACAGACACTCATACAAGTCTGAAATGACTCCTAGAAGAAAGATGGAGTCATCTGCACAATTCAGGAATGGATTTATTTCCCAAGAGCCGTATCATAAACATAAACTAAATATATATATAAACATTTTTTTTTTTAAATCTTACTTCAACTAAAAGGACATTTTCAATATCTTAACCATTACTAGTACAGCAGAAACAGCAGTTACAGAAGGATGAGTCTAGGTTTTTCTTTTCTTGATTGTTTTGACAGACTTTCTAACAACATTAAATTTGTGAGATTATAATTCCTCTGATGGAATCTTGCCTGTATGTGTTCCATGTAAGTGTTGGCCACACCCAGATGAGACAAAGAGGGAAACTTGGCTGCCAAAATGTAGGTTATATTACATATTATTTGCATATTCTAATTAATACTAAGGCTAAATATTCTGCTATGGTAGAATTATATTTCATTGGAAGCAATGTTGGTATAAGTTATTTTTTTAATGGGCTTTTTTTAGATAGATCATCTGTTCCTTGGTTTCTGTGATGTTTTCTCAATTTCAGTGGCTTCATGCTGGATACCTGGTCTTTCTCTGATGTTGCCTAATTGCGTGGGAATATTTCTTCTGCTGCATCTTGTGTGATCCTCCTGTCTCATACAGGGAACAGGTAAGAGAGGGGCTTTCAGTAGCAAATGAGCAATATGTGTGTTAAGCATTTCCAGATGACAAGCAGAATTTGGAGAGGATTCAGGTGTCTGGCAAATGATATGAGAGGGAACTAAGACTTACTGGATAGGAATGGGTATGTAATAGATTTTTGTAATTAAAAGGATATGGTAAAGGTATGAAACTATCTTATATGCTATCCAAACAGAAGAGAGAATAAGCACTGCTTATGTGTCAGTTCTCAGCATGGATTCTTCCATTTTGGTAATGTAGAATTTCAAATTAAATCCTAAGGCAGATGAGGTAGTTCATTTTCCTGTACTCAATAAATTACAAAATGAGGGAGAAGATAACAGAGGTAGACACAGAGGTATAAAATTAAAAGGTGGAAAAAAATAGAGAGAATGAAACAGAGTTTATTAGGGGGTGACCTAAGTGGATTGTGGGAATGTACAAAACTCATAGGGTGCCACAAAAATACATTTGGGGACTGTGCAAGAAATATTATTGAATGTTTAATGGAGAAGCCAAAGACAGGGAAACATAACAGAGCAGATAGGTTTGGGAAAGAAAATGTATGGGGAAATAAAAGGAGAAAGTTATAAAAAGGGCAGGTCTTTTGCAAACAGGTTGCTAGTCTGCAGGCTTTATGGTCTAAGCCACCTACCATAAGGTCTAAGGGTTGGCTAATGGTCAGATCATAAGTCTGGATCTGTTGCCAGAGATACCCATTTGCATTTGCGTGTGTCTATGCATGAAGCAATGGAGTGACAAGGGGATCCAGCTGCATCAAAGGAAGCATTGCTAGAAGGTTGAGGGAGGTGATTCTCTCCCCTCTACTCTACTCTCTTAAGGCCCCACCTGGAGTACTGTGTCCAGTTCTGGTGCTACCAACACAAGAAACACATGGACCTGTTAGAATGAGTCTAGAGGAGGGCTACGAGAATGATCTGATGGCTGAAGCACCTCTCCTCTGAGGACAGTTGAGACAGTTGGGGCTGTTCAGCCTGCAAAATAGAAGGTTTAGAGGAGATCTTATAGCGGCCTTCCAATACCTGAAGGGGCCTACAAGAAAGCTGGGGTGGGACTTTTTACAAGGCCAGGTAGTGATAGAACAAGCAGAAATGGCTTTAAGATGGAAGAGGGTAGGTTTAGATTAGATATTAGGAAGAAATTCTTCACTGTGAGGGTGGTGAGACACTGGAACAGGTTGCCCAGAGAAGTTCTGGATGCCCCCTCCCCCCCAGAAGTGTTTAAGGCCAGGCTGGATGAGGCTTTGAGCAACCTGGTCTAGTGGAAGGTGTCCCTGCTCATGGCTGGAGGGTTGGAACTGGATGATTTTTTTAAGGTCTCTTCCAACCCCAACCATTCTATGATTCTATGATTCTATGATATATGTATACATGTGATACATACATGGGTTTGTCTGCCTGCTGGCAATACATGCACAGCCTCTCTGTTTTTTGTATTCAGGGCCAGAGAACTGTGGTTGCCTATCAGACAACCCATTATGATAGCTGCTAACAGAAATGAGTTTAAAGGGTTAAAAATCAAAAGTTATAGGGAAACCAGAGAATTTTAAATATAAATCTGAAATAGAAAAAAAAAAAAAAAAAAAAAAAAAAAAAAGACAAAGAACAGTCCATGAATGATGAGAGAGAGAGAGAGAGAGAGTGAGGGGAAGAGGGAAACTGTTCTTGGCAGCAGGAAACTGAGTGGTCAGAGACACAATAGCACTGTAGCTGAACAATAACAGAGAGGAAAAGATGTGTAAATCTGTAGATCCTTTAACCCCAAGAGGACAAGATACAGGAGTTTACATATTGTATCATAGGTAGATAATGAGAATTTACTTTAACTTAAAGGGATTCTTGCAGTGTTCAACTACATTAAAGATCTAGTAACATCTGAAACTGCTTTGATTTATACTAGCTGAAATCTTGGTGAGTAGCAGGCCAGGTTGGATGAGGCTTTGAATAACCTGGCCTAGTGGAAGATTTCCCTGCTCATGGCAGGGGTGTTGGAACTAGATAAGGTATCTTAAGGTATCTTAAGGTATCTTAAGGTATCTTCCAATCCATACCATTCTACAATTCTATGAACTTGGTAGAGAAAGACTGCTCATAATTTAAGTCTTGAGAGCTGTCTTTGTAGTTCATGGATTATATTTGAAAGAGGGTAGGTTTAGATTAAATATTAGGAAAAAAATTTTCATTGTGAGGGTGGAACAGGTTGCCCAGGGAAGTTGTGGATGCCCTCTCCCTGGAAGTGTTTAAGGTTAGGCTGGATGAGGCTTTGAGCAACTTGGTCTAGTGGAAGGTGTCCCTGCTTATGGCAGGGGGGTTGGAACTAGATGATCTTTAAGGTCCCTCCAACCCAAACCATTCTATGATTCTATGTATTTTTAAGAGAGAGAGAGGGGGGGGGGGGGGGGGCGGGGAGAGAGAGAGAGAGACAGAGAGGGGGTGGGGGGGGGGGGGACAGTTGTTTGGGAAGGAAATGTAGGATACTGAAGTCCTTCCATGTTAAAGTTGCTATTTTACTATCACTGAGAAAGTGATTTTTTTTTTAATAGATCATTACAGGAAACTTGTTTTGGTAAAAATCTATTTAAAATAAATCCACACAGAAGATATTTATTAAGAAATAAATAATATACCAAAATTATGTTTATAAAATCTTGACTTATTACAGTGTATCATGAGATTATTTAACTTTATAGAATCAATATTATTGTTCCACGTTTTGTTTTTGGTTTTGTTTTTTTTCTGTTTCAGCAGCAAAATATAACATATTATATTTAAAGTTCCATGGTTTTTCATAACATGTTTCTCCTCGCCATTTCACCTATTTTCTGGAAACAAAATAAAGCAACCTTTTTTTACACCTACCCAACTTCCCTGCATAACTGTGAGTAAGGTGCTGAATTAATGTACTGTTTGTTTAAAGGGTATTAAATATATTTGGACTAGTCTTTAGTGAGATAAAATTGTACAAGTGGTCATTATAAAGTGGCCTAAGTATCAATACAGTGACAAATACAGATATCAGTAATGGGAATAAAATGCAAGTTACCAACTGTGGATAAACAAATTAATACAAACATAAAGCATGATTTGATATTAAATAATAGTGCTTGTACAGTTAGCTTGATTCCTAGTGTCTCTGAGAAAAATATGTTTAATTAGAAAAACAAGACTTGATAGAACATAAATATAGCATGTCTTGTGTACTCAATGCAATATCCTAATACTATTTTTTCTTGTGCACAAATACAAATTTAAAAACAAAGCAAAGCAAAAAACCCCACTCCGCCTCCAACTGAGCATGTATAAAAACTGTCACTGAAACAAATTATGTAAGCCTTGTGGTCTTGTTTTGTTTTTGTGCAGGCAATTAGAACATCTTTATATAAACTCTATTTATAAATTTTCCATCCTATTTTTCTATGAAACACTGCTGCTTTTGAGCACAGATCTGTAAACTCCTATGTACAGACAATAAATATTTTACTAGTGTAGATCTTAGATCTTACTCTACATCCCCATAAGAAGTGCTTCCATAGTGAAGCAAAGAAGGCCTTTCTCTACCCTAAGAGGCCTGCTGTTAACTTATGTTTTAATTTGATTGCTGTACTGAATTCACATAATTCTTGATGTGGATGTTGACACATATTATCTATATGTCTCGTACAACTTCATTTCTTAACTATCAAGCTACACAGTAAATGGGTGGCATATTTTTGATTAACAGAGTCACAAAATTGCCTAAATTGGAAAAGAACTTTAAGATAATTGTGTCCAGTCATTAACCTAACACTGACAAGTCCTCGACTAAACCATGACCCTGAACATTATATCTACACAATTCTTAAATACCTCGAGGGATGGGGACTCCACCATTGCCCTGGCCAATCCATTTCAGTGCCTGATACCTCTTTCAGGAAATAAATTCTTCCTAATATTTAGTCTAAACTTCCTTTGGTGCCATTTATTTTTGTCCTATCACTTGTTATTTGGTTGAACAGACAGACTTCCACCTCTCTAAACCCTTCTTTCAGGTTTAAAGAATGATAAGGTCTCCACTCAACCTCCATTTCTTCAGACTAAACAACCCCAGTTCCCTCAGCTGTTCCGCATAAGACTTGTGCTCCAGACCCTTCACCAGATTTGCTGCCCTTCTCTGGACACACTCCAGCACCTCAATGTCTTTATTGTAGTGAGGGGCTCAAAACTGAACACAGTTGAGTTGTGGCCTCACCAGTGCCGAAAACAGGAGTAAGATAACTTCCCAATTCCTACTGGCTACACAGTATTCCCGATACAGGCCGGGATGCCATTGGCCTCCTTGGCCACCCTGGCACTCTGATGAGTCATGTTCAGCTGGCTATCAGTCAGCTGGGTACCTCTCTGTAAAGCAGCTCTCCAGCCACTCTTTCCCAAGCCTGTAGCTCTGTCAGGGGTTGTTGTGGCCAAAGAGCAGAATTTGGCCTTATTGAAACTCATGCAATTAGTCTTGGCTTATCAATCTGGTCTGTCTAGATCCCTCTGCAGAGCTTCCCTACCCTCAAGCAGGTAAGATTAGCTGAAATTTGGAGTGATAAAAAAGTAACTTATTACAATATTTTATATTTTCTTCCCCCATGTTAGCAATAATGAAGCACATGCATGCTGTCTCTGAAATTCAAGCTCTAGATAACAGCATTTTACTCTAGTATAGCTTCCTGTTCCTAAATAATAGAGCAAATTAGGGCAGAATTAGGAGAGAATGTACCTATATAGTCCTCTAGTCCTTGTTTTTTTTTCAGTATTTCACATCTCATTTAGCTCTGAGTAAGGTTTTTGAGAAGGGAAATCATTCCCTTATAACAGGTCATAGAATCATAGAATCATAGAATGTTGTGAGTTAGATGGGATCCATGGGGATCATCGAGTCCAACTCCTGTCCCTGCATAGGACAATCCCAAGATTCAGACCATGTGTCTGAGGGCAATGTCCAAATGCTTCTTCAATATTGTCGAGCTTGGTGTCATGGCCACCTCCCCAGGGATCCTGTTCCAGTGCGCCACCATCCTCTGGGTGAAGAACCTTTTCCTAATGTCTAACCTAAACCTACCCTGACACATCTTTCTGCCAGTTCCCCTGGTCCTATCATTGGTCACCAGAGAGAAGAGATCAGCACGTGCCCTTCTCTTCCCCTTGTGAGGAAGAGAAGTCCTATTATAGACTGCAATGAGATCTTCTCTCAGTCTCCTCCAAGCTGAACAATCCAAGCAGCTTCAGCCCCTCCTCGTATGTCTTCCCCTCTAAACCCTTCACCAATTTTGAGGTCCCTGTCTGGACACTCTTCAGTAGTTTTATATCCTTTTAAACTGTGGCTCCCAAACTTGCAGCCAGTACTCAAGGTAAGACCACACCAGTGCAGAGTGGGATGATCACCTCTCAACCTGTTTGCAATACAGTGCTTGATGCACCCCAGGACATGGTTGGCCCTCCTGGCAACCAGGGCACACTGTTGGCTCATGTTCAACTTGCCATCAACCAGAACCCCCAGGTCCCTCTGTGCAGGGCTGCTCTCCAGCCTCTCATTCCCCAGTCTGTGTGTGTGTCCAGGGTTGCCATGTCCCAGGTGCAAAATACAGCACTTGCCCTTGTTAATATTAATTTAGTTGTTAATTGCCCAGCTCTCTAAATTATCTAGATCTCTCTGCAGGGCTTCTTTGCCCTTGAAAGTGTCCATAGCTCCTCCCACTTTGGTGTCATCAGGGAACTTAGTTAGCAGTCCTTCAAGTCCTCTATCCAAGTCATTGGTGATGACATTAAAGAGCAACTGCCCCAGGATGGATCCCTGCGGGACTCCACTGGCCAGCAGTCACCAGCACTATGTAACCCCATTGACTAGAATCCTTTGAGCCTGACCTGTCAGTCAATTGCTCACCCATAGCAGTATGTGTTTATTCAGCTGTATTCTGGACATTTTGTCCAGGAGGATACTATGAGAGACAGTATCAAAGGCTTTACTGAAGTCCAAAAAGTTTACATCAACTGGCTTCCCTTGGTCAACTAGGCGGGTAACATTCTATGATAATGGTAAGCAGAACTTTCCTCTCATTAAACCATGTTGGCTGGAACCAATGACTGCATTGTCTTTCAGGTGTTTTTCGATAACTCCCACAATAATCTTCTCCATAACTTTGCCAGGCACAGAAGTGAGACTTACAGGCCTGTAGGTGCCAGGTTATTCCCTATTGCCCTTCTTGAAGACTGTTATTGGGACAACATTTGTAATGTCGTCCCAATAACAATACAACAACAGGTTATAGTGGACAGTGCACTATTTCACCGAACAAAATTAACACTTTTCACCTTCACTCATTTATGTATTATTTTTTATTTTTTATGCCAACTTATAATTAAATATTCACAAGTATCTGAGAAACAGAAATAGCAAAAAATCATCAGATCTTTATTACTCCAATAATATTTGTTGAATTACAATTGTACCACCTAAAAAATTAACCCAAAGAGCAAGTTATTGACCTTAGATCATCTTTTTGACCACTAAATACAGAAGCTTTTCACTGTTTTAGTTGTTATTGTAGGAGCTTTTCAGATCTTTTGAGTACTAACATAAAAAAAAAAAAAAACAAGACTAAATCAGAGTTAAAAATGACACTGAGGCTCAAAGACAAGAGTCTTTGTTCATTGAATATTTCAGGTGGCATAATGTCACTATGCATTAGTTTCATTATGATGTGACCTATAAGATCTGAACCATACTATATACTTATTTATTTATTTCAGTGGGAAAAAAAAAAAAAAAAAATTAAACTAAAGATGCATGCTGTAAAAAAGACTGGAAGCATGAGTGTTAGCATTTTTAATGAGCCACTTATTTTTTTACTTAAAACTTCCTGTGTGTTAGTGGATAAATCTTCCCCCTCCTCCCCTCCGCCACCTCTCTCTCTCTCTCTCTCTCTCTCTCTCTCTGTTTTTGTTTTTGTTTCACAGCGCTTTAGAATTTTCTGGTATTCAGCTAAATAAGGTAGATATACGGGAAAGATTTAAATTTCTAAGATTAATGTAATTTCCTAGTTTAACAAAACAATAAAAGTCATATGCTGTACATACATACATATTTATACACACATATCTTGCTTCTCTGCCTCTTTCTTTGTATGTATATTTATAAGCATACATTTCAGTATTAAAATTTTCACATTCTATTTCACGTAAGTAATATATTACATTGAAAACTATTGGTTATGCACAATTCATTATTACTCTGAATATTATACATGTGCTTGCATTGTCTGTATTTGAATCTTGGTTTTGATTGTAAGAATATACTGCAATGTTAATTCAAAGATGGTTTAATTCTTTCCTTATTTGAGATTTTCATCTTTTAATATTTTCTTTACCTCCTCTTTTTTCAAGAGTAACATGAGAATAGGAAGCTTATAATTATCAGTCTTCTTTTAATTCATTCAGAAATTATATCTGGCTATTAATGCTCTTATTATTCATTATTAAGCGTGGTTAATGCTGAAAATTTGATTCATTCACCATTAACTTTTGGCCTGACCTAAAGCTTTGTTGTGTAAACCAGAATAACTTGTATTGACTTCAATTGTCTTTGTGCTATCTTGAGATTTAAAATCTTTATAATATATGTTTATTGCTTATATTTCACAATCAGTAAACTTCATTCTCAGGCCCAGAAATAGCTAGACTGTCACCTATGAGATTATTCTTTCTTAAGCTTCATTATGTAAATTGACTAACAGCATGCACTTTGTAAAAAAATTGCCCACAACTTGCTGTGACAGTGTTTCTAGACTAGAACCTGTAAAACTCAAATATGTAGTTCATAATATTTTTTTCCATGGCAATATTCGTATCTTCTGTCAGTAGGGCATTTGCTGTTCAGAAGATATAAGACCACTATTTACAGGACAGTAGCCCTATCCAAAGATAAAAGGACAGACTGAAATAGACTTCAATAATCAGCTTCTCTGTCAGAAGATCCTCCTATTTGTAAATAACGCCAACATGAAGCTGCATGCTTCATTAGATGGACAAATACATGTAGATACATTTCAGCCTTCATTTGCAACCTCTTTTTCTACTATATGTCACTATTTCTTACCCTTTTAATTATTTTTTAAATACAAATATGGTAAATTCTGTTCACATCAGCAATGTAAACTTAAACACCATGTCAGACACTCTGGGTGAGGTTTTAGACACAAAGCACAAGAACAATTTTATAAAACATAGTCAACCACTTGTCAGAACCCCCAGAAAGAGTGTGAAGGCTCATACAATCTCACATATACTGTGTACATAACTGGTTGACCTCATGTTTTCACTAAAATTCTCCATTAAATGTATGTGGAAAAATAAAATATATTTTAAAATGCAAGGGCTTTTTTATCAGTGCAAAATATCTATTTGGACATTGTAAAGTAAAACAGAATGACTTAGTGAGAAAATTAATAATCATTGGAGGTTCAGGACCTGTTATATTGTATGTCTATATGTACCTAGTTCACTGCTTTCTATAAATATATGAGTCTTGAACCAATTCTGTCAGAAGTCCAAAAGTCACTCATCTTTGAAGTGAAAGAACAGAACATTCATTTGCACCAGATTTCAGCAGGAATTCATTATTTTAACACATGTGCATAGAGTAAACAAAAGGTTTTACAAGCCAAGAGGCGAAGATGAAAAAATCCACAGCCATCAGGAAATTAGTTTTGTATTAAGAGGCAAGACCTATTTAAAGCTAATATATAACTAATGCCAACAATTTGTATCCCACTCAGAAGCCATAATATGACTTAAATTATAAGCACAATTTAATTGCTTAATTCCATGTCTCTCTGAAGACTATAAAGATTAGGGGTATATGTTTTTCAGACTTTACTGTAAGGTGATAATTTTGAAAATAGCAAATAAATATTCCTTAGAAAAATATATGTTGCCACAAAAACACTGTATGTATTTACTGAAACTTTCCATAAGGTTAGCAATCATATGATCAAAGAAAAAAAACAGATTATGTCTTTTTTATAGTGCACAATATATGAAAAGCTCTTATGTAATTGTCATTATTCCTTGAATTACAACATGTAAATACTTTCTGTGTTATGTTTTCCATATTTTGATTCTTATATTTTTCTTTCTTTTTAATTTGAATTAAAACTGTATTAATTGCATCACTCCAGATGTGCACACCTTTTAATTGTTACAGATATTTTTTCCTATTCATCCTTCCTGCCATAATTGAAACTTTTATTATTTTTTAAAATTATTTTCACAGACTTTTTTTTTTTTTTGAGTTTTTTTGGTTTGTTTTTTTTTTAGAAGATTGAGTGGGTGTTTTGCTTTATTTGTGTTTTTGGTTTGTTTGTTAGTTTGTTTTTTAGTTTTGAATTTCCACCTAAAAAAGCATCTATGTAAATTATTTTTTCAAACTGTATACTGATTCCTAGTGGATTCTTCTGCAGTTGTTTAGAATAATTTTTGCTATGGTACTTCATGAACCAGCAGATGTTAAAAGTTTCTGGCATTGTTAAAAAACAAACACAAACAAATCAAACTTTTCAAGACCAAAAGTAAAAAACACATACATTGAAAAATGAATTAGGGAAAAAGAAACCCCAAAACCACCTAAAAAACCACCAAACAACCCAACACGAAATAAGCCCCATATTATTCCTGTGATTTTCTTGCAACAGATAATTAAAACAAGGGTGCAGCATCGTCCAGACCTCCCAATTTATTTGTCCTGGAAGGAAACATGTCTTTTAGGAAGTCATTTAAGAGTCAAGTGGGCTAGTGTTTTGCTGAGACCTGGGACTGCCTGGTTATGTGCTGTGGTCTCTAGTCACAGGTGGTCTCCAGATTTCTATCTGAATGTAACTTCCAGCAAACTTTTAATTCTATTTGCTTAAGCAAGAATAGCTTTGATTAAGCACGTTTAAATGAACCTTTATGAATGAATGAATGCTTAATAAAACAATGTGTATGTACAGGGTATGAATGCATGTATTTCAAAATTTAAATTAAAACTCTGGTACTAATCTACAAAAAGAACATTCAGAGATTTTTTTTTTTTTTCCTTATTTATGTGTTATCTTGTTTATATAATTTCAGTGTTGGGTCTTGAGCAGCAATCCAGATATGTGGCCAATAACACTGTCTAAACAAGAAAACTGTTTTAGTTAGAAATTTGAAACTCTGGAGAGAATAATTTAGATTTTAGCTACCCCACAACTAAAATAAGAATCCAGTTCAAATCTTATCTTTATGTTGTTATATCATCAATGAAGAACTGTAACCAAAGGAATTCATATTGTCCAAATTTGTATGTCAGCACTGACTCTCAGAATCTATTCCTTGCCTGAGGAGTCAGAAGTTTGGAAAGGACTCTTAGTTATTATAGAAGATAGTTAATGCTTCTTTGGGTAAAAGTTAGTTCCAGGTGGTTAATTTCTAAACTTAGATATGCATATATAAGTGGCTAAGCATGACGTGTGTGTGTATGCATATATATCACAGAATCATAGAATCTTAGTGGTTGGAAAAGACTTTTGAGATCCTTAAATCCAACCATAAACCCAACACTACCAATTCCACCTCTAAACCATGTCCCTAAACAACTCATCTGCCTGTCTCTTAAATACCATGAGGGAAGGTGGCTCCACCATCTCTCTGGGCAGCCTATTCCAATGCTTGACTGCCCTTTTGGTGAAGAAATTTTTCCTCATATCCAATGTAAATCTCCTATGGCACAACTTTAGGTCATTTCCTATCATTCTGTCACTTGTTCCCTCAGAGAAGAGACCAACCCCCACCTCTTTACAACCTCCTTTCAGGTAGTTGTAGAGAGCAATGAGGTCTCACCTCAGCTTCCTTTTCTCCAAGATAAACAACCCCAGCTCACTCAGCCGCTCCTTGTAAGTCTTGTTCTCCAGGCCTTTCATCAGCTTTGTTGCCCTTCTTTGGACCTGCTCCAGCACCGCAATCTCTTTCTTGTAGTGAGGGGCCAAAAACTGGACGTGTACTCAAGATATGGCCTCACCAGTGCTGAGTACAGGGGGAAGATGAGTACCCTGGTCCTGCTGGCCACACTGTTTTTGATACAAGACAAAATACTATTGGCCTTCTTGGCCACCTGGGCACACTGCTGACTCATGTTCAGCTGGCTATGGACCGATGCCTCCAAGTCCTTTTCTCTCCAGCAGATTTCCAACCTCTCTTCACCAAACCTGTAATGTTACTTGGGGTTGTTGTGACCCAGGTGGAGGACCTGGCACTTGACCTTATTGAACTTCATGCTGTTGGCCTCATCCCATTAATCCAGCCTGTCCATATCCCTCTGCAGAACTTTCCTACTCTCCAGCAGATCAACATTGGGTGTCGTCTGCAAACTTGCTGAGGGTGCACTCAATCTCCTCATCCAGATCATTGATAAAGGTATTAAACAGAGCTTGCCCCAACTCAGATCCTTGGGGAACACTACTAGTGACTGGCCGCCAACTAGATTTAACTCCATTCACCACAGCTCTCTGGGCCTAGTCATCCAGCCAGTTCTTTACTCAGCGAAGAGTATATTCATTCAAGATGTAAATGGCCGGTTTCTCCAGGAGAATGCCATGGGAAATGGTGTCAAGGGTTTTACTAAAGTCTAAGGACATCTCATGCATACACCTTCCCTCATCCTCTATGAGCATCACCTTGTCATAGAAGGAGATAAGGTTGGTCAGGCAAGACCTGTCTTTCATAAATCCATGTTGACTGGGCCTGATACCCTGCTTGTCCTGCATGTGATGCATGATGTCACTCAGGATTATCTGCTCCATCACCTTTCCTGGTACCAAGGTCAGATTGACAAGTCTATAGTTGCTTGGATCATTCTTCCAGCCCTTCTTGTACTTGGGCATCACATCAGCCAGCTTCTAGTCAGCTGGAACCTCCCCTGTTTGCCAGGACTGCTGATAAATGATGGAGATGATGGTTATAAATGGTTAAATGATGGTTATATCTGCAAGAGCATGGTGCTTTATTAGATACCTCTGAGCATTTGATTTTTACATTTGAGGTGATGACATCTTTACACAGTTGGAGCAAGCCTTAGATGTCTAGTTTGAGGTAAGCTGAACCTCAAATTTCACTGAGCATCTAATTGTGGGTAGTTGAATCCCACATTAGGTATGATTTGATTGTAATTGGAGCTTAGACATCTATTGTAAATAGTGAGACCTTAGCATTTCTTGTATTACTTATACATAGTGATTTAGTTCCATTTGAGGTTTCTTATAGTATCCAAGCCATCTGACTTGAGTCAGTAGATAATGCACAGGATCTAAGTGAGACTCATGGTCTTTGGAAGGCCAGGTAGGCTAGGACAATAAGATAATTGAGGCTGCGAGAGACATAAGGATTTCTTTAGCTTAACCTCCTGTTCAAAATAGAGCCAGGTCTGATGTCAGGCCAGGTTGTTCAGGCTTTGTCCAGTCAGGTCTTGAAAACTTCTGAGTGAAACCTGAACAATATCTCTGGGCAATCTGATCCACTGCATGGCTTGTCTCATGATGTAAATGTTTCTCCTGATATCCAGCTTGGACCTTCCTTGTTTCTGTTTGGGCTCATGTATGTCTTTTTTTCCTCCCGTCCCACATTTTGAGAGCCTGGCTTTTCAAAAAAAAAATCCCATAAGTATTAGGGGGCTGCTGTTAGGTCCCTTGTAGCCTTCTTTTCTCCAGGATAAACAAATTCCAATCTCTCAGCCCCTTCACATATGAAATCTGATCCAGTTCCTTAATTTGTAGCTGTTTGTTGGACTCACTTCAATACGTCCACCCCTCTCTTGTCTTCAGGAGCCCAAACCTGGAAACAGCACTCCAGACGTAGCCTCACCAGGGAAGAGGAGAGGGGAAGAGTCATGTCCCTCAACCTGCTGTCAAGACTCTTCATAATGCAGCTGGGATTATAACTTTTCATACTGCAGCAAAGCTGTTTAACCTTTGTTACAAGTACACATATCTGGTTCATGTTCAACTTGTTGCCCACCATCCTGCCTAGGTACTTTTCTGAAAAACTGCTTTCAATCCAATTAGTCCTCAGTGTGGAGGTCAAGTAAAATATCATATGAAAACCTTCTTGTGATAGTTTCACTGGGCTAGCCCTTGACTAGCAGTCAACACAGCTATACACCCACTTCCCCCACCCCCAGGGGATAGGGGAGAGGAATGGGGGCAAGGATAAGGAGGCTTGTAGTTTGAGATAAGAACAATTTAACAATAGAAATAAAAGAAAACTTAATACTAATGTTAAAATAGTAGTGATTGTCGCAACGGAGGGAAGACCAGGACGCTCAATATGAGTGCTCAGCAAGCTCCGTTTATTGATTACATATGTGCTCCTTATATACAGTGGTTAATTAAGCTCATGCATAAAAAAACAAACAAACAAAAAAAACCCCAAACAACCAAACAAACAAAAAAATAACTCAACAACACATAATTTAGACTGCATAGTCTTATGAAAATTTGTAGATAAAATCAATATGGAGAAAAATTTTTTGGTCATCTTTACTAACAGTGAACATTTTTAATTTTTTATGAGAAGTGACATGTTATAGGAATTCCATTTTTATGAGAATTCTATCTAGGTGACTTGCCACTCTGAATTATGGAATCGTATATTTAAAAATCTAAATAGAAAATGAAAAAACCCAAACAAACAAACAAAAAAAATACTCACCAAATCAAATATGGAATGATCATTGTATTTTGTTATGTAGCTCTTCCTTCTGTAGAGTGTAGGAGTGGAATAATCTATTTCTTTGTTTAAATATGCTGAATATGTGGTGATACTCTGAAGTCAATAAAACCATTCAAACTATTAGTAATATGTACTTTATAATAATAAAGAGTCAGCACTATTATTTTAAATAGTTACCAGTATTAAGTGTCTTTTAATTAGAAAGCAGAGATCAAAATCTGTATTTACAGCTGGTTATAGCTCTTCAGTGATAAAGCAGGAGATAAGAGCAGAATCTGCGTGCGCTCTGTTGCTGAGATGGGCTGTGCTTGTAGGAAGAACAGCAAAATAATCAAAAGAGAAATTTATGTAAAAATATTACCTAGAAAGAAATACTGGACTTGCAGTTTTTATTACTGTCTTTGAATGTCTCTAGTTTCAAGTAGTGGGAAAAGAATAAACAGTTCTGAGATTCAGCTTTTGTGTTCTTTTTAGTTTGATCTAGGCTTGCATGGGGTTATCTTTTCCAAACACCGGTTAAGGAAGTATAAACTACAACCAAGAAGGGTGATGAAAGTCCACAAATATTCTTGAGTTGTCTTTCAGTACTTTAGCATAGAAAAAACAATGCAGCAGAATGGCTTAGGCTTCATGAACTGAGTTAATGTTTCATGAATATGAATACATATTCCTTCCTCTGTTCACATAGCTTCCTCTTGTCATGTATAGCTTGCTATTAAAATCTAATTTTACTAACTTTAAAATATGAATACATGAACATAATTGGTTATACTATGAAGAATCTGTTTTTTTCTAACTTTATTCCACCACCATCACTCTCTGGAAGTATTTAAATACATTAACCTTTTTTTTTTGCCTATTATACAGACACCTATTTTAAGAGAAATATACTTTAAGAGGCTATTATTTAGGGAGGATTGATTCACCTAGCACCCAGAATAACTTAGGCCTAATTTAATTTTCAGGCTTTCACAAAAATGTAAACATCAGTTTGCATCGTCAAAAACATGTAATAGAACCAGGGTAGATGAACACAGCCAATACTTTTCTTGTAGCAATGGAATAGACTTTCATTTTACCTCCAATGACCAATACTCTTACCCTGAAAAAAAGAAAAATTGTGAACACTGTTCTTTTCATAACAATTAAGATTTGTAGCAAAACTATTTGCTGTTATGATAGAAATTCAGCTTTTCAAAGTTTTTTGGATCTTTTTTGTTTAGTGTGCCAAGATTCAAGGACAAAAACAACATTATTTTTAAAAAACATGATTTTTTTTGAAGATTAAAAAAAAGAAAAAAAAAGTACCAAACAGCACAAATGAGACTTCCTAAGGCACCAGTATAAATGACATTCAATTGTTTCATTTTGTGCACAATTTTAAGATTCATGTGGGCTAAAGAATGGAATTCAAATTTATCGTCCTGACATTCCTTGAATCATTTCATGTTTAAATTGTACTTTTAAAAAAACAGAACACCATTCTAAAAACACATGCACACAGGAATATTTAACACCATTTTTATTAGTAATCTTTTGAAAGAAAACGGATATTCAACAATGAGCATACTTATTCCCTTGATGCTCTTTTTTTTTAACCATTGTATTGGGTTCATATTGTAGACCGCTTCTTACATTTGAAGGAAAATTAAAAAGAAAGGTGTGAAAAAAATAAAAGAGTAGAAGGTGAATGTCACAAGAAATAGTACAGTCAGATAGTTCTCATAGGAAAATTGCTTCAATGTGACAATATTATTACCCAACTTAGAAAGTATCAAAGTGAATGAATACTAGCACTTGGATTCCATTGCTACAGAGTATGGAGTTTTCTAGATTCACATTGATTTTGTTCAGGTTTTTGACTAGTTCAAAAATTCAAAACATTAGAGTTTTGTACCTAAAAATTAAGACCACCTCACTTTGATCTCCATGTAAACACAGAGTTGATGGTTCATGGTTGCCAGAGATTAGTGTTGGTTTTTATAGTACCAAAAAATTAATTTATATAATCCATTTGTTTGTAGAAGCACAAAAATGTGATGGGAATTATTTGCTTTAATCTCTGTACTAAAAGCAACAGAGCAAAGCTAATGTAGAATTGTAGATCTTGAAATTTATGTTCTATGAAATACTGTTTAAAATAATTACAGAAAACTATTGGAAATAATACTGAAGAAAGAGAGTACTGAAGACCTTCTTAATCTACCAAAAAAAGGCACAACCATCAACAGTGATCAATATTGAAGCCATATAAAGTTAAATGTAAAATAAGAAACACATTTAAAAATGTGGCAATTAATCATCATTAAAAAAATCTGTAAGGGAAATCATGGAGTGTCTGAGACACCATGATATACAAAGGCTTAAATCATAAGAATTAAAATAAAGTTGACTTTTGAGTGAACTTCTCAACCTGTATTATAGTAGCATGAAAGGTGACCGTGAGATTCTTTTCCCAACCTGCATCACATCAGCATGAAATAAGACTGTGAGATTTTTATTCCTACAATTCAAAGCCAGGTGCAGAATACCAAAATAAGAGCTTTTCGGACATATCTTGGATCCTGGCCAAACCCAGGATGTGCCTCTGTGAAGTAAATGTTACTCACTAGATGTTACCGTGCCTTTCTGTATGCATGATTAGTTTGTTAGATTGTACAAAAGCAGGACCCTCTAACAGCAAAGATGGAGACCTCACCTATGAGTGGACACACTCCGTAGGACTTCCCAAGTGCTGAAGAAAGGCTCTCCAATCCTTCGCTGTGACAGGGATTCCCCAGCTGAGTACAGGATATGGATGATGATAAATATTTGGGCAATTGGTGATGTTTCTTTCTTAATTTATATGCTTTTTCTTATGTAGTAACAATTAACTGCATTACCTTGTTTAACTTTGTACCTTGCTTATTCTTCTTTTTTCTCTGTTTTAAACTAGAGTAAAATAAGTTTGTTTCTTGTATTGTGTTTCTAGTATTCTGTGTCCTTTTTGCCAGCCCCATCAATTGGCAAAACACACCAGCAATATTCATGTAACTTTCTAGAAATATGATCCCAGGGCGAGTTAACCTAGAAATATTAGACTGCGTTTGTGAACAGTAGTTCTGTTAAAGCATCTTTTCTGCTCTTTGGTTATATGCCTTTTCAGAAAGGCTGAAACACTGCTTCAATATGGAATTACTGGGAAAACTCCTGTAAAACTAAGCTGTTAGCACACACTGTAAAACATCTAAGTTGTGGGAATAAATTTTGGGCAACCTTTATCAAAATAACTCAAGTAAATTGATCCTTATAGTAGTTAAGCTTTTCTTCAGATTATGATTGGAATATAACTGTCTATACATTACTATGGTTTTTTTTTTACATCTGTCCATTCCCTCCATAGGAGTCATACTACTTGAGAAGTCCTTTTCTCATATGTTGCACAGATCAAATAGTGGGTTTTGTCACTGATTGTTTTTTCTAAAGAAATAAAGTATAAAAAAAGATAAATACATTGAGCTTTCTGATTAGTTTTAGACTTTCCTGTTGTCAAGTATTTTACTTGTTCAGACACTTGTTTCTTTTAATTTGAGTATATGTTTCTTTGTGGAAGTAAAATTGGTCATTAATTAATACTCAGTTTCACATGGGAGTGATTTTTTTATATATATTTATTATCTATCTTTTTATTTCAGTTTAGATTACTCAGAAAATTTAAATAAAGGTTGAAAAAATTCTTGAATGATTCATGTATGTGAAATATTTGAGAATAAATTGTTTATTGTTATAACCAGTATAAGTTGTGTTGACTGGTATTGCAAATCATGTTGTGCACATGGTTTCATTTTTAATATGATTAATTAATTAGAAATAAGTATGTGTTTAAATATAAATATTTGGTGCCTGATTTATGCATATTGTAAATTAAATATGAATGTATAACACATCAGTAGGATTTCCAAACGAGCATAATTCCTCTGAGTATAATTTTAATCAATCATTTAAATGTATTAAATCATGTGCTATAGGGAACTAAACAACTACATACTTGTCAACATTATTTATAAAGTACAGAAGAAAAATTACAAACTTTCCAATAGAAAAGTTTAAATATTACCTGTCCAGGATAGAATGAGGAACTTTGGGAAATACTTAGATGATGATGATAATAATAATAATAATAATAATAATAATAATAATAATAATAATAATAATAATAATAATAATAATAATAATAATAATAATAATAATAATAATAATAATAAAATCCTCTGTTCCAAATATGATTATTCCATCCAAACATATCTGCCACAATCTGAATTTCCTTATAATCAATAATATGTATTTTGAAATGAAATTACAATTCTCAGTCAAACCCAAATGCCTTATTTTAATCCAGAATCTGATGGATCCAGAATTTGACTTATGGTAAATAAATATATACTATCTTAAGCCATTCTTATTGTGTACAGTTTGGCTTCATTTAAGATTTTGAACCAATATTCAATTTTCTGATTGAATTGCACTAGTCAAGGCTTTAAGCAATAATGATTTGTAGTTAATATATATATAATTTATACTTATTTGTATAAATAAGACAGTGAGATGTTTATATTATTAAAAAAAACCCCCTGTGTTTGTGTTAAATATGAATCCAACAGATCCAGTCTACTCACGTCTTCGGCATTCACCATTTAGAAAATTTCATTTGCAAAAGAATTTTTTTATTTTCAACCTGTCTAAATGAAAACACAAACTTATTTGAAAACTTGATAGACCATTCTCTTTTGATATTTTTTTTTAATTGCCATTTGAAGACAAAGGCAGTAAGTGTGTTTCAGACTGGCATTAATTAATATACATCTTATCAAAAATACCTGTAAGATAACATAGTTATTGGCTCCAGCCAACATGGACTCATGAGAGGACAATCCTGCTTGACAAACCTAATTTCTTGTTGTTATCTGCAGGACCCAGGCCTGTTCATTGTGAACTGAAGATATCTAAAAGTCTCTTTAGTAACTTGATTAAACAGAGAAGCAGAAAAAAATTGTTAACAAAATAAAGGAACAAGTACTCAATACTGATTGATTAATATTTCTTTTCACAAACTATTTTTTCCCCCACATAATTCTTTGTATGTCCTTTCTATTTTCTTCCCCTGTAGTATCCATTTCCTTTATCTCCTGCTAAGTAGAATAATGGTAATTCAATATCACCTGCAGCTTCAGAACTCCAGTTTTGCTTAATATAATTTGCAGTACCTCAGGTCATTGGATAACTGAGGTTTTTGTTAACAGTAAAATTAATTTATAATATCTTTCTGCATCATTCCTTCTGCAAATGATTTTCACCTAACACACGATGGAAAAGGTTTTGGGATCCTGTCTGTTATTCCATTAATATTTCTACTTTCTCCTTGTAGTAAAAAACTTTCCTTTTGTACATATTATATATGTGTATATTGCATACATGTTGTGCCATTACCCAAGGAATTTATTGATTGATAATGGAAAAGGCTTTAAATAGCACTACACTATGTTCATCCTTAAACAAAGCTTTTAAATTCAAGGTCAGATTCGTTCTGCTTGACTTGGCAATTCTTTGAGATGCTATAATTAGGAATCAGTCCCATTTCTTCTCTCTAATTTTCATAAAGTGAACAACTTTGCTTGTGCAGTGTCACTAGAACAGATTTGCCTCTGGACATGCCAGTGTCTCTCCACTGACTATAACAGACACTTGATAGAGTATACCCTTATTCAGATTTATTAGCTAAATGCCTGGAGTTCAATGGGACGAATCTGAGTATAAATAAGTAACGTGAAACCAGGCTTCCCCTGTGGGAGCAAACTCTTTATGGTAAAGAATAATTAAAAATAAGTTAGTTAGTTAGATAAAAATGGGGTTTTTTTTGTGGGCAAAGAGGAAGCAAAATATGTATATCTGCAAAAGTAAAGCCAAGGTGCTATTGTTACCATAACAGAAATCTAGCACTCCAGTTCAAGAATCACCGTTAGTCTAGACCTAGTTATTTACGGTAAATAAATAAATAAATAAATAAGTTTTATATATATATACACATATATTTACAAGTGGAAAAAGTTACAATAACATTCATAAGACAAAAAAAAAAAAAAAAAAAAAGTAACAGTCAGGTTTGCGTACCTCTATGTTACTGTTTATGGCTTCCTCCCTTTCTTATCAACCTTTGTTACATTAAAAAATATCCTTGACCAGATACTCCTAAAGGAAGCACTTTGCTTCCACATACACTTACGGGTAAAACTTTAAGTTGTCGGCCTCTGGAGTCCTTTGCTAGGAGGAATATGCTGTTCATAGCTTTTTCTTTCTTCTCCAGAATCCAGCTGGGGTAATTTTTATGTTTGTTAATGAGATTGCATACCTTTCTCTTTCCTCATTGGTCTTCAGTGTCATGTTACTTCCAAGTTTACTATATATGGTGCCCTTTATATATATATATATATATATATATATATATATATATATATATATGTTATATATTTTTTTGTTCTCTTTGTTACCCCAAAAACCAATTTTGTACACCTCTAGGTCTTCAGCTCTTTAACTGACAATGGGTGAGTTGTTCATAGCAGTGACATCTTCAGTGCCAAGTCTGTGCTCCATTTCTTATCACTCCATGCCTGACTTCCTCTCCACCATGCGTCCCCACTTCTCAGAGTCTTTGCTATGGTACCAGGCCTTTATTTCTTACACTACACCACTGAATTAGAGCTGTAAATACCCCATTCTTTGTGAATTTTTTGTTTGTTTGGTTTGGGGGTTTTTTTGTGTGTTTCTTTTTTTTTGTTATTACTACGTATGTAAAACTATGTACTGTGCAAAGATAAATTTAGCCATTGCTACCTGGTCAATTAAGGAAATAGCTGTGAGAGCTAAACCAGGTAAAACAAAGCTGCAAGCAGGTAAAGAAAGATTCAGAGAGAGCAGGCCTGGCAAAACTCAGCCCTGAGGCCTTCCAAGTGTAGTATGAAACATATGTCCTGTTACTAGTAACGGCAATATTGTATGACTGGGCTACACAATTACATCATGACTAAATATGGAGAAGGAATTAGGCTCATATTCAGAAGGGAGCACGTAGGATTCAAGACACTGCCTTAAGAAGAGTTACATTCCACAAATTGGCACCGGAAACAATCAATAGATTGAGCAGGGAGCTGTCTACACCTGTGTGAGAAAATAAGGATGGTTCTCATGTGGACTCATGGAACTCTTTCAGTGCTAGTAGGAGGTATCTTTGTGCAAGCTCATCCAGACCTAGCAGTTATGTTCAGTCTGTGGTGATGAAATTAACTCTGATCTCTTCTAGCCTAGGACTGACTTAAAGCCATATGTCCTATTTCCCTTGAGTTACCAGATAAAGGTCAACAAGAGCAACAACTCTTTGAAGACTGATTAATTAAGAATGTGATGGTGATGATGGTCCTGAAATCTGATATAGCAAAGAGTGTTTGTGAAGCCCTCAGAATGAATCTAGTGAGACTTTCCCTATGGATAAGTGAATAAATGGATAATGACTCCTGCAAAAGCTCTTTGAAAAATCTAGTTGGATGAGTCAAGAGGAAGGATTATTTAAATTTCTGAAATTGTGCACTTATTTTGGCATCCATTTTACAGTCTCTATTCTGCCCCTTGTGTCTTTTTTATTGTTTTTGGTAACATTTTACAACACCCTTAATTTTATTCTTGAATCTTAAAAGGAAGTAAAATTATTTTGAAAATAATAAGTTTATTTTGTTTCTTATCTTTTTTCAAAATATTTTTCCACAAATTTATTTGTCTAATATAATTATTGATGGAAAAAAAGAACGCTAGATTATAATTTCAAAACCATTATAATTTTTAATTTCAAATGAAATGTAAAATAATTATGTATGTTTTTATATATAATATTTTATATATATATATATTATATAATAATCCAAACCAAAAAAATGTGTGGTTGATATGAGTAACTATATGAAACAAACTTTTGCTTATATAAACATATATAGTTATTTTATATCAGTAAAAACTTATGTTTCATATACTTACTCATGTCAATCATTTTTAGATTTGTATTACTATTTCAAGAAGAATATACATTGTGTGAGAGTTTTTTTTGTTTTTTTTTTTTAACTTTGGAACAAGTGGAGATGGAGACATGACTTCCATTTACGTGTTACAAAATGGTGAAAAAAATATGAATTGTGAAATTCTTACTCTGTGCATGAAACACACAGAGCATCTGTATACTGTGCTTGAAAGTCTAGTTGATTTACAGCTCATGCAAGTAACAAAATTTCAAGTAAATCTTAAGCATAGTTCCTACAGTGTAAAGGGACTTGCCTGCTCTGCGTACTTGGTAGGAGGGTATGTCGCTATATATTTTAAAACTCCCACCAAATGGCTGTAATTTATCTTTGGGAGAGGCATAGAGAACTTCATGTTCCTGGTTGGATTAAAGCCTGAAAATTGCAATAGACCAGGATTTCCCACGAAAATTAAATAATTAGTACTATGCAGCGCAGCATGTGTATCCTCAGTCACAACATAAGAGTGGCTATGGAAGGTGTAAATCTTTCTGGTTTACATAATCCTCATTTATGTGGACACAGGTTCTTTGATATCACTTCTAACTTTATTTGGGATCAGAATTAGGTCCTGAAATGCATTCAGTAGAATACTGTACTGCTTACTATGAGGTTTAATTTTTCTCTTGGCAAAAAGATCAAAAGTCAGTGCAGTGGTGTTTTTTTAGTTTTGGTTTGTTTTGTTTTGGCTTGGGTTTTGTTGTTGTTGTTGTTGTTGTTGTTGTTGTTGTTTTGTTTTGTTTTGTTTTTGACTGGTATTTATTATTATTTTAAACACAGTGAAGAAATCATTTGACTTCAGTCAGTAGACATCAACGAAATGTTTAAAATAAATCTCAGTGAATCTCACTGTTAAAGGTAATTCTCATTTTAAAATACACTTTATGAGAAAATATATTGCTTTGGTCTTTTTCCAGGTGTGTGGCTTACAGATAACATAAGAAAAATTTAAGTGTGCAAAGGGAAGTTAATTACTGTTGGGAATGGTTTTAAAGCAGATTCAGAGTTAATATTTAGCATGAAGGGCTGGATGATGTTTAAAACAGGTGATTATGTTCTTTGCATTTCAATTAAAAACATGTGTTCCTACCTTACTATAAAAACTTCAAATATTCAGAGCCTGTTGCATGTAAATGTAGTCATGTTCTGCCATCTGCAAATTAGATTTGTCAGATCTGAATTATTTTTATTACTCGGCACAAATTCTAAGCAGGAGTATTTAATTTATAATTGGCTGACATCATAGTTCCATTTAAATATAGTATACTTTGTTTTCAGCAGAATTAACAGTTCTGTGAAATATAGGGTATATATCCATGAGGCTGTACATGTAGGTAAATAGGCAATGTTCACTTTGTAGTGAAGTGTTCTGTTTCCGAAAAATTAAAAATGTGGACACAATCTCTTCCTTTCTGGGCTGAAATTACAGAAGCAGAAGTTAACTCTTAGCTTACTCCTAAAATATTTAACATAAACATTATGGATGTAATTGTTCTGAAAATGTCTGTTAAGAGGTTTCAGAGATGTGTTCTACAGAGTATATGAGGATGGTTCATGGAGAACTGTTTAAACCCATTAGATTGTCTTTATTCCTTATTTACACCTGTAAATCCCACTGGACATTATACAATAATTCCTTAACAATGTTTCAAGAACATAAATTATTTCAGTGCTCCAAGATGTTTTTATCACTCATAGGAGGAAATCTACTGGTTAAGATGCAGAAAATGTTAAGTACCACATTATAGGAGAAATCAAAAGATTCAGCTTAATATAGACATTCCTGGGTGCAGTGAAGATTGTCTCAGCTATGTTAAAATCCTACCTACTGAAAGAAAGAAACATATATTATAGAAACTCCAAACTAAAAAACCATTTCTGTTATGTTAATCTTAATACACTACATAATATTCTCTGTTATTTCCTAGATGTACTGTAAGATGAAAATGTACTAAATTGGAAGAAAAATTAAGGAGGAACAGAAAAGTAGCTGAACAAACATGAAAGAATCATGAAGGACACAAGTACAGTTACAGAACATGACAGGATGTAGACTGAGGACAAGTATTGCTCTGTTTATTCACCAACAGTAAATCTCTCTAGCTGAAGAGGTGTTTAAACCATATACTACAGCTTGGATCTGAATTCCTCTTAGCTGCAGAGAGAATTGCAAACAAAGGAGGCAGAATAGTTCTTCATCTCTTAGACAAATGATTTTGCTGCCTTTCTTTCAGTTATGTTTCTGCCTGTAAAATGACTCTGATGGAATTGAGTTTAAATGGAGAGAAAAAAAAAAAAAGGCTATTTTTGTTGTTCTTATATTTAAAATAACTTCCATAGCAAATGAGGTCCATAAGAAACAAAAGGAAATGAAGGAAAGCAAGAGTAAGTGTATCATGTATGTATGTGAATATTTACCTTTTGGTATCTTTTAAAAATAGTAAATATACAAATAGTTTAATTAACAAAATGAGAAAGCAACAGCTAAAGAAATAAAATACCTTTTTTGTTTGTTTGTTTTTTACTTACTAACTGAATGTCAGATTTTATTCCTTTTTACTTATGACACACTTTCTTCCCCATCAAGAAACAAGAAATTATTTAAGGAAAAAAAAAATAAATTAAATTATGACACAGGGAGGGTTCATATTCATGCTCAGAACACTTTTCTTTCTTTTGGTTCAGCAGTATTTCTTCTTTATTTGGCATGGTAGATGACTGACACAGCACTGGTACGGACAAAGGCACAATTATATCAGCATCTTAGGAAAAGTAGAAGCAGTATTTCTTTGATATGTTTTGCCTTTTAGGAATACATTCTGCATACTGTGCATTGTAAATATTCAGATTCACTTTGCAGTTAATAACCGTGCTAAAGCTTCCATGTTTGCAAAATTATTCTGATCAGATATTGAAAGAGAGATATGTTGCAACACTATTAGGTGAAAGAAGCCATAGCTATTTATTTGTGTATGACTGTGGTTCTGTTAGTTACTTACTGTCACCTGAGTAGCTGCTTCTGTCAGAAAGCTGAATGTGTGATTTAGACCTCAAAATAAATATGAGGTTGGAGTCCTAAAATCTGGGGATACAGATAGAATAGCTCTTGTTACCAACCCAAATTCAATAAAACTGCCTTCCCCTGACTACTTGAGGCTCTTGAATTCCAACATCTGTAATCCACGTAGGGAAAACTGTGTGAAGTAGTGTCTTTACTGCAGAAAAAAAAAAAAAAAAACAACGTTCATTTTTCCTTTATTTTTATTAAAAATTAGTGAGATAACATTAATTAGACTTTATGAAGAAAAATTTCTTGTAGCTCATGTAATTCACACATCTAATTTGAGCCCTGAGCTTTTTTTTTTTTTTTTTCCTTTTTTTCCTAAATGCTTTTTCCTTTTCCTTTATTATAACAAAGGGTTTGACTATTTTTTTACTGGTCCTGAAATTCAGCATTATAGCAGGTAGAATTGAAATTGAAATGATAAGATCTACAAATAGTAATTTAAATACTTAGATAATATGATATTCTTACTCAGTATTTTGTCTCAGTTTAAAAAAAAATAATTTTAGAATAAAATGACAGCATTGCTACTTCATTCTGATGGTTTGCATGTCAATTAGTTTTCTTTCAAATTTTAAATTTTTAGTGTTGGTAAATATTATAACTTTTTCTGAGCTTTAAAATCTATTTTGTCATGAAACAATATGTATATATAAGTTTTTAAAAGTATATACGTATAGTCTTCAGAATAGTTGGAATTCTGAGCACATTATTTTTACAACAATTAAAATAAGTGGTATTCTAGTGGTTAATACTTTCATTCACTTACTAAAAATATATGAGTTGCTGGTAATGATCCATATGGTACCCTTAAACACAGTCTTGTAATTCTGCAAAGAGAATCTGTTGTAGAAAGCCAACTGTTTCACTTTAATATTTGCTGAATAGATGCTCATTTATTTAAAAAAAAAAAAATAGTCAAATTATCAAAGCTCAGCTCTATTACAGACAGTTACTAGACTCATGCTGCATGCAGGGACTTAAAATTTTTGCTAAAAGAGGCAAATAATTTATTTCAAATTAGACCAGGTGCCACCACTATCAACACACAATAAATATCGGCAGGCTGTAGGGCCAGTGGGTTGTTCTTGCAGCTGCAAATTATGCTGATTTTGCTTCTCAGCATGGATCTCTAGTTAAAGTAATTAAACTTGAGAATAAGAAGTCATAGTGAGAGGCTGATTGGAAGAATGAGTGTGGTTGAATGATTTCTGTAAGTGTAAAGATAGCAGAGAATTTAGTCCAAAGTTATATGGGTAAGTATATGAATCTAGTAAGAAACACTAATTGAAGTAAATTGAAACCTTATCTTATATAGGTCTGTGTGTAATTTCTAAGTATCTTTCTAAGTACTGAAGGCTTTAACTGACGAAAATTACTTAAAAAATTATTCTGGTAGCCACTTCAAAATATATCACAAAGATAGTAAGTGTTTTAAATATAGTATTGAAAGTCTCATTATGGAAATATGCTAAAAAATATGTTTCATTTCTCTTGCCTTTTGCTTTCCTTAGTTAAAAAAAAACCCAAACAAACAAAAAAAAACAACCAAACAAAAAACCCCCTCCACATCTGAATTAGGAATCTTAAAAAAAAAAAAAAAAAAGCATACAACATAACTGAAAGTATTACAGTGAAGAGAACTAATGAGTAAATAAAAAAGAAAAAAAATTCTAAAGTAAATAAAATTTCTGAAGAGTTAGGAAGCATGCAAAGGGCATAATAGTGAACTTCTGGCCGTAAAGAATCACTAAAAAAGGTTAAACAATTCCTCGTTAACAGAGTTTCTTTGTTCTTTGAGACTTTTATCCTTTTTGCCTTATGTTTACATCTATGTCCCTTTGTATATATAAATATTATACATACATGTATACATAAAATATTTATATTTAGAAGGAACTTCTCCAATTAGATTTTGCATTACCACTGTTTTGTTTGTTTGTTTTAATTTAAGTGACATTTTCACTGGGGTATTATACTTTTTTTTTTGGGGGGGGTGATGCAGTTCAAGAATTTTTGTTTGTTGTTTATTTCTCAGGATGATGTTTATTTACAGTTTTAAAAATGAAGAAGAAACTTGGTCAGGCTCTATGTGATAAGCAATACAGACATGAGAATTTGTGACAAAATAGGTGATGCACTTCGTCTGCACTATTATTGTTACATTGAGAACAGCCTTGAGTTAGAACTACATTAAGAAAATAAGTGTGCGAATTAATTGCTTAAACATAGTCATCTGGTTCTATTTGATCACATCACATGCCCTAAAGGATTTAAGACACACATGTGGCTGGCAGACATGAAATGAGGCCTATAGGACATCCATGTAATTATGGAGCATCAGCAGAATACTTGGAAGGAAATTATAAAAGTATTTCAAATAACCATAGATACATATTCGATGATATGAATGACTATCTGGCTAGTTGTGGGTCACTAGTAACTGACCTGCAGTAGTGCAGACATACAACATACACTGCTATGAGTTAGCTCATATTTTTAATTTGAAGTAACAACCAAGTTTTTGAGGATAATTCAGCTGTAAAAATCTATACTTAGCACTATTCCAAATGTACAGTGATTCACATGTATAAATAAAAGTAGGCATGCATTTCTAAGGTGGGTGTCTAAGACCATGCACTTTTTTTTTTTTTTGTTCACTACACCTTCTACACCTTGAGTGGAATTGTAACATTAAAATGAGTGTCATGCCATAGTATGACACGCAAAACCAGTGTGCCATGTAGTGCGTGGTACCATAAGCCATTTAAGTCAGATTGTCTACTAAGCTTTTCTATTAAAAACAAAATCAAACATATCCAGCCAAACAAACAAAAAATTTCCCAGAACTTAAAAAAAAACCAAAACAAAACAAAAAACCCCAAACAAACAAACAAACAAAAAAACCCAGTGCATACGGCAGGGTGAGCATTCATCAGATCATAAATGCACATTCTGAGCATGTTCCAACATTAAGATACATTGACAGGGAATTCATATTCTCTCATCAGTGCATTTTTACTGCTAAACTATTGCATGCTCCAGAAGAGAAATACAGAATAAGCTAAAGAAAAATAGAAACAAAATGTATTAAACCTGAGGTTAATTTCTTTTTTTAATTTTTTCTTGTAACTATTAAAACATTGATGAAATTGCCTATTTCATCTTTCTCTTGGATCATTCTCTTAGACCTGTTGAATAAATATCTAGTATAGGAGAAGAAATAAATAGTAATATAGCTATGTGCATAAGTAAGTTCTTTGTCCTTTGGATCTAAATGTAGTAAAAGTCTTTGTTCAGGTTTGTAGTTCTTAATTTCTGACAAAAATATCCTTACATTTTTCTGGCTTTTATTTAGACTGATGCCCTGAAAAACACCTGATGAAAGACATTTCCTCTCCCCCAAGGGCCATGGGATGATATTTCTTGTTTCATTCCCTAAAAATCTACCTAAAAATATAAACCAATTTTTCTTTAGTCAAACAATGTTATTAATATGCATAGTATCCTTCAGGCATTTATATTTTCATCCATAGAGATACTATTTTACCTTCAAAGCATGTAAATATATTTATTTCTTTCCAGAATAAAAACAAAGAACAAAAAGCAAATTTGTTCAAAACCTGAGAAAGCTTTGTAATAAACCTCAGAGATGGAAAAATCCAATTGCCTTTAAGGAAAAAGAATCCTCATAAAGCAGAAATTCACCTCATTACTCACCTTTCTTTTGGTAAAGCCAATGCTTACTAACCATTGCAAGATTTCCAGTTGTTAATGAGTAAAATAATTCCTCTGCATTATGTGCACTTCATATGACAATTTCATAATTAAGAGAGAATTATTATTAGTGAGGTTCTCAGAGATAACAGAGTATATATAGGAAAACAGAGGAGAAGAAGGGCAGGGAAGATTTCATTCACACTCAAGACATAAATTAACACTGCCAGATATACCTTAAAGAAAGTAAAGTATTTTCTATTTTCAGCTAAATATCTGTTAATATTTACAAATGTGTAAATATACAAGTATTTAAATGAATTTTATTGCTATAGTATTTGCAGAGGTTTTCTAAAGGCTAAAGAATCTCACTAGAGTTTTCAGTATGGCTTTGTTTTCTTAACTGTAGGTCATTCATTGGGCTTTTTCTTTCATATGACATTCTGAAAAGTTGTTTATAAATACTGTCACAGCCAAAAAAGATTAATTTTACTCAGAAGAAGGAATTCTGGATTTTCAAAGAAACATATGGAGTCGAGAAGAAAAAAAATTAGCTAACACTAGTATGTTTCTGAGTTTAGTATCTAACTGGGAGACAGCCAATCAAATCTTCTGTTCTATTCAGTATAAAGAGTGCTTAAAAAATAAATCTCATCCTAAGTAAAATGCCTAACAGAAATCAATGGGATCACCTTTTAGGCATTATTAATGAATACTCATTTATTTAGAGGTTATTCATTATTAGTTAAAGACCCAGGTTCATAATCCCGTGTCTCTATTTCAGACACTTAAGTCACAGCAGATCAAATCCATTAGTTATGTCTACCAGGATGCAACAAGGACCTAGGAAATATATATAGCCCTACATTTGTGTCTGACTTCATCTTGTTGCTCTGTGAATATATGTTTTATAAAACTTTCTACTGTCATCTTGAAAATATGTTTTCCCATGCAAAGAAAAGACCTCAGAGTTGTATGGCATGTCTTGTCCCTAGGCAACATTGTTTTGGAACATTCATTTTGTTATAAGTTGGCCATGCTACAGAGGTCTTTAAATGTCTCTCATAATTGCATTTTTTAAAGCCATTAAAGATGCAAGGATGTGATTTAGGTCTGAGTTTGTTTCAGTGATAGAAAATAGTTCATAGACATGGTTGAACTACAGGCTCCTGTTTTTTGGAGCCAGTAAGTTGACTGTAACAAAATCTGCAGTAATTTTGAATTAAACTTGGTTTTCTGCAGAATTTTGCTTGAGCTACCTGTCCTTACCAAGAGCTGTGATTTGAGTGTTCACATTTCAGCAATTGTTGTTCCAAAAGATACATATATCTCAGTATTACTGAAGGGTTACTTACTTGAGCACTGTTTTCTTCTTTATAAACACAGTCAACATGGAACTGCCAAGAAGTATGGTGAAACTAGGTCAGCTGAGACTTAACTAATATTATAAAAGCCAAACTATCAAGTACCATTGTATGTATACAGAACTTAATTTTTATCACCAAGCAGTATCACCAATGCTTATGAATTCTTTCCTTTATTGTATGTCAGTTTTTATTACTTCCATAAAACCAATAAAATTAACTTTTTATGAACTAGTGTTACTATATATGTGTACAGTCATTAAAAAAAAAAAAAAAAAAAAAAAGGGTGCAAATTTTAAAAAGCTCCATGATCTTTTAAGATCATTTAAGTCTTCAAAAGTTTGCAGGACATGAGAATACTTAATTCGTTTAAGAGAGATTAAAATATCTTCCTGATTTTTTTCAACTCAATTTAAAATTATTTTCTAGTTTTAATTTGATTATTTTCTATAGAATATAAAGTGATAAACCCTTTTGTTATCATTAGTCTGATGTATCTTCATGCATTGAAGATCTTGCACTACTAAGAATTTTTAATAACCATCTTTAGGATCAGCTTGAAACCAAATATTCATCATTTCAGACAGTATGATGTGGTTCTTAGATCAGTAAATGAGTGCTGCTTATATGTATATATGAATGGAAAACAGGTCACTAAATCACCTCAAAGAGCATTAAGTTTGTATTTGAGACAAAAAAGCAAGAACTTTATTGTGAACACTGTAATGTGACTTTCCACAAGTCTACTTGTTTCCTATTCCACATTATAAATCATATTGCACAATGTATACTCGTATAAATACATGGGAATATATTTCAAAGAAGGTAGTTTTTAATTTCTGTAGTAAATGTTAAGAGGTTCTTAATCCAGATTTTTTTTCCTGCATTAATTTAAGCTTAGCATCAGGTAGATTTTAGGGTTTTCCTCCAACTACAGCCTAATACTTCTTTTAGTTATCTCCTCCCCTTAGGAGCAGGTAGCAATTAGCTACCAGGATTTTGTTTCTTCGAGCAAAGAAAGGAACTAGTCTTTCTTGGCAAACTGTTTTTGTAGTGAATCAGGACCTCTCTGAAGGAGCACCTCTTTCCCTTGATGTTGTCTTGGAAGCAGGAACAATGACTGTTAGGCTGGTTTTGGTTTGCCTGACTATGAAGAGTGGGAATCATAGAAGGGGACACAAGCCTGAGATATTGACTACATAAAGACTGATCAAAAGTTACTTTTCTCAGATCAGATCTGACATCAGTACTCATATATATGTGGAATATCAGTGCATACTTGGTCTGTATATCTGGGCAGCTGAAAAACCTCTGCCTGAAACCTGTAGAAGAGTGTGATGTGTCTCTTGTCATTCACGCATATTCTGTAACTCCACAATGGAAGGCAGCCTTGTCCTATAGTGACCAGGAATTGCCAGTGAATGTTGTTTGACTGTATTTGTGGTGTCCCTGGTGTACAGTAAAGCTTTTTATGTGGGTGCCTCCCTACCTTCTTATGTGTAACTCATGACTTTGTCTGATGTCAAGCTTCTTCACTTTCTCTTCCCCCATAGTTCTAAACTCTTTTTCAAAGCATGCTTCTTTCCCCTCCTTTCTCTTTTTCACCATTTTATCTTTACAAATAACAGTTTTTCTCCTCATATGACATAAAAAATAGACTTCCAAAGTGAGTTTTACACCCTCTACAGTTACAGGTATATTCTTACATGAAATACAAAGTTGCTTCTTACTATAAAGGAAGGAGATTTGCTCTGTCTTGGGATACAAGCCTTCCTGTGGAATGTGGCAAGGAGTGTGAGGTATTAGAGAAGATTTTAAATAGCATGGGAAGAACAAGCAATGAAAGGGTTGTGGGTGTGGGTATACAAGGATTGTAGAAATGGGTATGGTAATGTTTAAGAGTCAGTGTCAGCAATTCTTTGTTTATTATCTGATGTCTGAAAAATAAAATAGTCTTATATTCCTTTCTCACATTCTACCGGATCTGATGACAAAAGGTCAGGGCACCTTTATTGTCTCCATGAACTGTGTAGGTGATCTGAGAAAAAAATACAGCCATCAGGTTCTGCGTGTTAACACTCTGAGTGTAAATATCAAGGAGCTGGTAGCAGAGGGCTGCAAGGGTGGCCTCTGTACAATAAGACTCGGGTCTGCCCCATGCCAGACACAAATGGTTCCAGACATTTACAATGAACCTACTGCAGGACACAGCTGAGCCCATCAGCTAAGCTGGGAAAACGTGTTTTAAAAAAGGAAAACAAAAAACAAAAAACAACACCCCCCCCCAAAAAAAAACCAAACAAACCACTGCACAGGAGCTTTGTGAGAGAGGAATGAGACAAAAAAAACCCTGAAACAATCCTGCAGACACCAAGGTCAGAGAAGAAGGGCAAGGAGTTGCTCCATGGCAGAGACAATACTGGAGTAGACATTCACTGCAGCCTGTGGTGGAGCCATGCTAGAGAAGATGGATATTTCCTGAAGAAACTGGAGATGGTGAAGACTTGACACTAGAGCAGATTTTCTTGATGGGAACTGTGGCATGTGGAAGATTCATGCTGGAACATAATATTTGCTCAGGCACTGCAGTTTGTGGAAAGGACCCATGCTGGAGCAGGGTAAAAGTGTGAGATGGAAGGAGCAACAGAAAGAAACTGCTATGTTTTGACCACAATCTCTCATCCTTCCCTTCCTCCCCCTCAGTGTTGCTTGTGGTGGTGGAGGTAGAGGAGTAAAAGGTGATGTTTTAATGTTTGTCTTTGTTTCTTACTAGCCAAATAAATTTTAATTGACAATAAATTAAATTAATTTTCTCCACATTGAGTCCATTTTGCCTCTGATGGTAATTGGTAAGTTATTTTCCTATTTTCATTTTGATCTGCGAGTTTCTTCATCCAATTTTCTTCCCCTGTCCTGCTGAGGAGAGGAAGTGAGGGAGCATTTGGCTGTGTGCCAAGGCTAACCCACTACAAGGTAGGACACAAATCATCCTGTAGAAAACTTCAAGACCATTTATTTCAGTATGGAGAATTATCATCCTCTTTTTCATTTGTCAAAATTGGACATTTCAGCTTTTCATGAATGACTGCTGTAGTAAGGTAGGTGTGAATACTGAAGGTCAACAGCTAGCTAGGCCTCTGGTAGGGCTATGCAGCTGGATTGCATGAAGTGAAAGTTGCATTTGACATTGGAGAACTACTAGAAGGGTCTCTGCATGGTGCTGTGTAATCTCTGAGATAAAGATTGAACCTTTAGATATCCCATTTGATCTGCACTTCATGGATCCACAGTATGAAGTCATGTAAGACATAAATGATCCTTGGGAGTTACCTAACAGTGACACAGTGGCCATTGAGGACAAGGGGATTATAGTTAAACTAAGGCAAAAAATGACTAATCAAAATTCCAGAGTTAAAGGTGTATAGCTAATGGACAAATCTGATGTAAATAAGCAATAGTTACAATTATAAATTTCATTAACTTAGGTCAATGTTCTATGAATTAAGAGAATATGATATTCAAGTCTAAAATAAAAGCCATTCTAAAGCGGTGTAATGACTGCATGAATAATGCTTAATTAGCAGGCTTATGGAGCTTATAAAGGTTTGACATTTCTCTTGCAATTACAAAAAAAAAAAATTGTCATGCACAAAACATTGCCTTTGTATCTTTTTTTTTTTCTCTCTCTCTCTCTCTTAAAACTCAGTGTACTTTGCTGTGCACTTCTGGGTTCTCCAGAGTAATCATATTGATTAAATGAGGTTTGCAAGACTGAGATCAATAATTTCTGTATGAAAAAAAAAAAAAAAAAAGGTATTTGTAGGAAATACTGATTTAGTTTTCTGAAAGTTACAAATAACAGAGAACAGAGAAAACCATAAACCACTGAAAATGACCTTTTAAATAAAACATGACTGAAATAAAAGTTTGTGTCATTTGAAAACCATTAACTTCTCATGGATGTGCAAGCAAGATAAGATAGTGTTATGAGGTAATCAGATGAGGTAATCGCATATGCAGACAAAGTAATGAATCAAGAAACAACTTTCCTTCTTGTGCTGCCCTGAAAATTTGCCAGGCTAGGTCTATGAACTCTGTAGGAGGAACCTCACCACTCCTGGGTTTGTTCAGTTTACTTTAGGCAACTAAGAGCAAATCAGTTTAGACTGTGTTGACACGTACACGTCTTCTTTTGCCACAATGATAGAGACAGAAATTGTCACTATGCAATATCATTATAATTACCCATTTTACAGTGAGGATATAAAAAATGACTTATTGAGGCTCCAGAAGGTCCATCACAAAAGATATGAGATAATTTTCCATAGCTCATTATAGTATAAGTGATGGTTTGGACTAAATTCAACATCTTTGAGATGTGCTGTGCTTTGACTGCTATGAACACAATAACCTTTCTGTAGAAGCTTGATGGCCCCACAATAGTACTTTTTGTTTGACACTCCTGTGCTCAATTTGGTATTCCCACAGAGATCCTGAGTAGATGGGGGAGGGGTTTATGTCCGGGTCACACATTTTAGGATCTTACAATAAAAATTACTGGCAGCTTCAGGGAATTCAAAGAGTTCTGTGTTCTGTCTTGTTAAATGTTTGTCACAGTACAGTTTTTTGTATGAAATTAGCTTAGAAAATATTTCTTGATTACCCTTAATCTCACTGTGGGAACACAGATTATATCTGATTTAAAATGAAAGAAACCATTTGATTGCAGTTGCTGATGAAAAGTTCTCTTTTATATTTACACTGCTAGCATACTAATTTGGCTCCAATTGTATACAAGGGAATGATTTTTTTTTTTTTTTTTTTTTTTTTTTTGTGAAGATGGAATTTTCAGGGCATGCATTAGATTACACAGTGAAATAAACAAGAATATTTAACCATAATTTCTTGCATGATGCACAAGCAATACTTCTTAATTTTCAGTTAGTGATAATTTCATATGAAAGCTGTAACAAAAATACTGAAAATCACAGTCAGAAAAAAGAGAATTATTTAAACTAGGATGATACTTGTAGCTTTCTTGATAAATTGTAGATGGCAAAATTTCATAAATTAAAACAAACAAACAAACTTCAGGGACAGACCTGAAATATCACTATCCCTTGAAAAGAAATTCCAGTAACATGAGTTGTCAGGCACAACACAGTCTGATGTCTCCCTGGGAAGTGCAGGCTTCCCAGGAGGGTAGGGCAGGGCAGGACCTGGAAGCCAGGGCTGGTCCCACTGGTCCAACTGGTTAGATAAAGGGCCCCAGAGGCAGCATTGTGTCTGGGTACTGGCCATCTCTCTGGGGATGGCAATGGTGCATGGCCAGGCTGGGAAGTACATTGCAGTAGGGCCCTGCTTGGCAGGCCCGTGGCTGGGCAGGGCAGGGCTGTGGGGAGCTGAAGAGTGGCCCTACTATGTCCTCGCTGGAGCAGGGGATGATGAACTTGAGGGAATGAAGTGGGGTCCTGGGTCATAAGCATGGTGGAGAGAGTCTTGGGGGAGTCTGGACAAGGACAGAACAGAATCACAGACTGGCTGAAGTTGGAGAGGACCTCTGGAGGTCATCTTGCTCAACCTCTTGTTCAAGCAGGTTCACCTATAGCAGTGGTTGAGACATCATCCCTGGATGTACTTAAAAGACGTACATGTGGTGCTTAGGGATATGGTTTAGAGGTGGACTGGACAGTGTTAGGCTTGCAGTTGCAATTGGTGGGTATTTTCCAACCAAAACAATTCTATGATTCTAAGACCAGACAGCTTTTAAAGATCTCCAGCATCTCCAACCTGACAGTAAAAAGTGTTTCTTGATGTTCAGAGGGAACCTCCTGCGTTTCAGTTTGTGTCTATCACCTCTGGTCCTGCCACTCTGCACTGTTGAAAAGAGCTTGGCTTCATCTTTTTTGTATCTGTTTTTTTTTTTTTTTCTTTCCTTTTATTCCAAATTCAATAATTAAAGTTTCATTTTACTTGGAACTAATATTTTTTTAGCTTGCTTTTTAATGTTACTGAACGCAAAGTGATATAACCATTTGAGGTACTGCAATGAATAAGACCTTGATCATAGGCTTACTATCTTACATCCTAGAGTACAATACATGGACCCAGATTATTTTTTGTCTCATCTTTCAGTTTTGGAAGTGATTAAAAATTTTTAATTATTCAAACAGCAGACTCTCTCCGACTCTCTCCAGCACCATTGCCACCTTTGCTTTTCCTTTCCTGTCATACCACAGAGACTGCAGAAGAGTGTTACCTCTACTGTTTCTTTTTATTTATGGTTTTCACACATAGAACTCTTGATGAGTCTAGTTGTTTTTGTGTTTCCTCATCTGAACTCCTCACTACTTTCATCCCACTCATGTCAGTCTTATGAAAAAGATACTGTCACATTCAAAGCTACCGTAGTTAGTGTTAAAATCAACAAGAGAGATTAAAAAACACTTTTCAAGGTAACACAGAGGAATTCACATCTCACTGGGAGAAATGGTGAATCTTTCTCATTTTATTTTTAGCAAGAAAACAACCAGTACTAAAACAAACAGTCAAAAAAAAAAAACAAAAACAACAAACCCCAACAAAAAACAAAGTAGAGAAAATAATAGAAGTATTTCATAGTACTAAATATTACACAAGAAACTCTCAGGTTATTTTTATACTGCCAAGAAACTTCACTATGTTTTCTTATCTCAACAGATAGGCTACTGTATTAGATTTACTTAACAAGGTTTTGTCAGCTGGGGGGCTACAGGGGTGGACTCTGTGAGGAGAGGCCAAGAGCTGTCCCATGCTAGACACAGTCAGTTCCAGATGGCTCCAGGAGTTCCACCATGGGACATAGCTGAGCTCCTCAGCCCAGATGGTTGTGCCTCCTAGAAAGAATATTTAAGAAAGGGCAAAAAATGCTACAGAACAGCTGTGACAGGGAGAAGTGATAAACAAATCTGAAACAATAACCCTGTAGACAACATGGTCAGAGAATAAGCATGGGGAGGAAGTGGTCCAGGTGCTGGAGCAGTTTCCCTTACAACCCATGCATAAGACTGTGGCAAAGCAGGTTGTCCCCATACAGCCTATGGAGACAACCATATTGGAGCAGATAACCTTCTGTAGTCTGTGGAGGACCACATGCCAGAGCAGATGGATATGCCCTGAAGAAAGCTGCAGCCAATGGAGACTGCATACCAAAGCAGGATCCTGTCAGGGACCATGCCCATGGAGACAAACCCATGCAGGAGCAAGTTTTCTGGCAGGACCTGTGACCTTGCGGGAGACCCATACTGGAGCAGTCCATTTCTGAAGGACTGTACCGCATTATAAGGATCTATGCTGGAGCAGTTTTTGAAGAACTGCAGCCCATGGGAAGGTTTCCTGGTGGAGAATGGTTTTGTCAGCTGGTGGGCTACAAATAGGAGGAATGGGAGGAATCCCATACTAGAGCAGAAGAATAGCATAAAGAGGAAGGAACAGCAGAGACAAACTGTTTCAACTGCAACCCCATTCTCCATCCCCCTGTTACCACTTGAGGGGTGGGGAGGACTTAGAGAAGTTGGGAATGAGGGAGTGAATCTGAGCCTGGAAGAAAGGGGATGAGGACAGGGTAAAGTGCTTTTATTTTTTCTTTTTTTTTTATCACCATCCTTCTCTGTTTTTAATTAACAGTATTGCTCTTTCCCAGGTTGAGTTTATTTTGCCATGATGGCAATTGATAAGTTATCTCCCTGACTGTATCTCAACCCACAAGATTTTCTATCTAATTTTTCTCTCCCAGTCCTATCAAGAAGGGTGACAGAGAGAGCAACTGGGTGGAAGTCTGGCAGCCAACTAAGGTAAAACCCATCAAAGCTACCTACCTACTTATCTGAGAAATTAGTCTTTTCCTGATGATACTCTGCTTTTATGGTTGAGGTCAGTGATGAGACTTCAAGTTTCATGAAGAGAAGAGATTGTTGACTTAGAAATTTGCGTGTCTGCCTCAGATTATTTCAATTTAATTTTTGTCCAAAGTATCTCAAAGGTTATGTAACTCTTGTGTTGAAAATTATGCATATTTTATCATGGTATTTACAGTGAGGGAGGGGCTGTATACGTACTACACTCCTGAGCCAGTGAAGTTTCTTCTGTTTCTTCTGTTTCTTCTGTTTCTTCTGTTTTGTTTTGTATTATTATTATTATTATTATTATTATTATTATTATTATTATTATTATTATTATCATCCCTGAAAATTTAATGTGATCATATCTAAATGTGAAATGTGAGTCTAAACTAGATACAAATAAAAATACAGAGAAATTATTTATTTGTGTTTCCATATTATGACTTAGTTGCCTTCCAGTTAGGTATTTAATTACACCTATTGCCCTAGGCATTTTACAATACAGTAACTGGAGGAATGAATCATGAGATCACAAAGCATTGTTATGATGTTATTTCCTAATTAACTTTATATGCAAGACATTTATGTGGGTATAGTGCATGTGAAAGTTGTAGCTGTCATAAGAATAAGCAGGGATATCTGAAGATTCCTTTAAAAAAAATATGAGTCTGTAATGGGTTAAGTGTTACAATAAAAGTTTATAGAAATCAGAATGTTTGGAACACACCTTGAATATTAAAGGACATTCTGTTTAGGGGAAAGAAATCAACCTAAATACGTCACATCTCTTTTGCTTTTTTCTTATCTTGTTTCTTCTTAATAAAGATTCTTTTTTTTTATGGAAGCAGGGGTTTATTTCATAAGAATATATCTGCTGTTTCTTTTTATTCCTCCAGCTGAAGTCATAGTCCTCTGACATCATGCTCATTGTCAGGACACTACATCTTGATATCACAGAGTGACTCTAAGTAGACAGAAAGAAAAAGGAGGTTCCTTATAGGTGTATAGGGTTTTGCACTGCAAAGTTTTGGTAGCTGGGGGGCATAGGGTTGGCTTCTGTGTGAAGCTGCCAGAAACTTCCCCTATGTCCAACACAGTCAATAGCAGCCAACTCCAAGACAGACCAGTCACTGGCCAAGGCTGAGCCAATCAGTAATGCTGGTAAAGTCTCTGTTATAATATAATTAAGAAAGTGGAAAAAAAAAATCCTGACACATTTTGCAGCTGGGGAGAGGAATGAGAATATGTGAGAGAAGCAACTCTTGCAGACACCAGGGTCAGTGAAGAAGGAGGGGGAGGAGGTGCTCTGGTGCTAGAGCAAAGATTCCCCTGCAGCCTGTGGTGAAGACCATGGTGAGTCAGGCCATCCCCCTGCAGGCCATGGAGGTCCATGATGGAGCAGATGTCCACCTGTAGACTGTGGAGGACTCCCTGCTGGAGCAGGTGGACGCCCAAAGGAGGTTGTGACCTGTGGGAAGCCCTCACTGGAGCAAATTCCTGGCAGCACCTGTGGCCTCCAGCACTGGAGCAATCCATTCCTGAAGGACTGAAAACTATGGAAATGACTTATGCTGAAGCAGTTAGTGAGGAACTGTTATTCATGGGAAGGACTCAAGCTGGAGAATTTCATGGAGGACAGTCTCCCATTAGAGGGACCCCCTGCTGGGATTGGGGAAGAGCGTGAGGAATCCTCCTCCTGAAGAAGAAAGAACGGCAGAAGCAACGTGTGATGAACTAACCCCAACCCTTATTCCCCATCCCCCCTGCACCACTGGGGATGAGGAGGTGGGAATCAGAATTGAAGTTAAGCCCAGAAAGAAGAGATGGATGCAGTGAGGTATTTTTAAGATTTTTTTTTTTTTTTCTCATTATACTCTTCTAATTCTCTTGGTAATAAATTAAATTTATTTTCCCCAGGTAGAGTCTGTTTTGCCCTTGTTTGTAATTGGTGAGTGATTTCTCTCTCTCCTTATCTCTACCCACAACCCTTTCATTATATTTTTTCTCCTATGCCCAGCTGAGAAGGCAGAGTGATAGAGGAGGCTTTTGGTGGGCGTCTGTCATCCAACCCACTACAGTAATTAAATCTTGCCTTCTTCTCCCCATATGAAAAAAAAAAAAAATAAAATAAAAAAAAATCCACAGAATAAGTATGTCGTAGTAGTGGGAACATTCCTTTATTAGAAAAAACAAACAAACAAACCTACTCAGAGTATATTTAACCAATTTTCTTCTTTCTTCCATTGTGACTCAAACCACAGAGACATTATAAGAGACTTAGTACATTTAATGTTAGAAATTTCTGTACATATACTTAAATTAGATCTTGCTTCAAATATATATTATTGCAAACACATTATAGTTGTACCTATTCTCTGACTACAAAAAAGTTAACTTGATGTCTAATAGAAAAATAATTTCTTATTGAGCATTTCAAAACAGTTTTTTACAAGAATGGATGCATTCCACCCCTGGAATTACAAGCAAACACTAGTTCATATTATAATTTAAAACAAAAAACAAACATGAAAGATTTTTTTGAAAGAAAGAAAAAAAGTAAAGAGAAGAGAGAAGAGAGAAGAGAGAAGAGAGAAGAGAGAAGAGAGAAGAGAGAAGAGAGAAGAGAGAAGAGAGAAGAGAGAAGAGAGAAGAGAAAAGAGAGAGAAGAGAAGAGAAGAGAAGAGAAGAGAAGAGAAGAGAAGAGAAGAGAAGAGAAGAGAAGAGAAGAGAAGAGAAGAGAAGAGAAGAGAAGAGAAGAGAAGAGAAGAGAAGAGAAGAGAAGAGAAGAGAGAAAAGAAAAGAAAAAGAGAGGCGGCATCCCATCCCTCTGGCACATTGGTTGCACCACCCAGCTTGGTATCATCAGCAAACTTGGCGAGTGTGTACTCAATCCGGCTGTCAATATCAATATTAAACAGCACTGGTCCCAGTACAGACCCTTGAGGGACACCATTTGTCACTGTCTTCCATCTGGACACTGTGCCATTGACCACTACCCTCTGGATGTGACCATCCAGACAATGTTTTATCTGCTGAACAGTCCACCCATCAACCCTGCTGATTTCAATGACAAGGGTTGTGGTTTTGAAAAAATCTGATCAAAGTAACAGTCAGAACAAAATATACCTTATTTGTCCTTGAAGAAATCTTCCTGTTCTTCCTTGGAATAGGGGCAACCTGGAGTATATTGTGACAAGAGCTTGGACCTCCTCTTTGCCATAATGAACATTTATTTGTATCTTGGAAATTTTAGAAATATTTTTAAGGTTCTCCAAGGTTTAATATGTTTTGGAAAGTACGCAGGATATGACATTGCAGTCTATCATACTTGTACTGTAATACCCGACATCGTAGATGTATATGTGGATGAGACCTCCTGTGCCAATACTGGTAAAATGGAATGTGACAAGATGAAGGCACTTGACTTAAGTCTAATGAGTGCCCTGCAGACTTTATTAGGTTCATATATGTTTTTTTCTGCTTCAGAAGAGATCCTAGAATTAACCACCTGCAAATAAGCAAAATCACAAGACAAAACATGAGGGTTAATTGTCAAACTTCACATGCAATTTTAGCTACAATAACTTCAGCTGTGGATATAATAGTATTTGAAATGAAAATATGGCAGAAAGCCATCCAGCTGTTTTCTAGGTACCTGTTTGCTAGAGGCTAGTATATTCTTGGCAGTTGCTCATGAAGGTTTCCTCTGAATTAGATGATCAACATATGTGGGCCTCACAGCAGCAGCCCTTGTGTTGCTGATCCAAATGTGGGAGATTTACCTTCCTAAAGAATAACAAAAAATGACTCTTCACATATGAGACTCGACAGACTGGCAGGATATTTAAAATAATTTTTGTAGGAAGTGGAGGTTATTATTTATCTTTTAAACTTTGTCTTTGAAGGTTTCAAATTGCTAGATAATATCCTGACTTCCTAATCCCTGAGAAATGTCAGTGACATTCAAACAACAGATTTTTTTTTAGTGTAGATTTATATGAAAACTTATGCATGTAGACGTAGAGTGACAGTCACTATCCATAAAAGTTATATTACTTGGAATTTTACTGGACTTTTTACTTTGATACAATTTAACTGAAGATTTTTACTTGACATATATGAGATACCTAAAATATTATTGTAGAACTCTGAATAACTTCATCTGAATTTCATCCAAAATCCCCTAAAATTAACACATCTATGCACATGACAAGCAAACACACACACAAACACTGTTCTTTATATAAAATAATCTAGCTGAAATGTTGCCCAATCATACGTGAAAAATATTTATTTCCCAAGTTTAGATAATTTGGATAAAATGTCCTTAATTTCACATGAAATTTGTAGTCTTCCTCCTTAGAGGTATTCAGAAACCTTCTAGACATGTTTTAGCTAGGAAGATGCTCTTGAAACAGTAAACACAACATATTTTGACATTTCAGTGATATGGTAAGTAGTTCTGTAAATGTGATGAGTCTCTAATTAGATTATTTTATTTATTACAGAATACTTAATAAATACATGCTAGAGCTATTGATACAGTAAGGTACCTATCTATTTATTTATCTATTATGCTAGCCACTTCCCAAAATCACAGCTGAAAAAGGATCCATTATACAGATTAGAATAATTTAGTAAAAGTGTTTTGTTACTCTGCATTGTGCAGTGACAGAAAAAATGTAACGGCAGAATTAGTGGATGACTGTGACTCCTAAGAAAAACTAATTTCTGGCAAGGCAATCTCTCACTCACGTATAATTTTTCATTTTGTACTTTTCTTTTTAAGCTGGTAATGGATTTCTCCAGGGTTTCAAAGGTATTTGTAGAGTACCATCATGTTTGTAGTTATCTCTGATGAGTATTTTAGTAATGCTAAAGAGAATTTTTATTGCTGTCTATTCATAAGATTCCTGATGCTTCTTATTATAGGTTTCCATCTTCAGTTACTTGTAACCTAACTAATTTTCCTAAATGTCTCCTTTACCCTAAAGGATTCTGGAAATGTTTTAGCCAGAATGGTCCACAACCATTATTTTACTGATACAAATGTATAAATTAAATTGTAAAAAAAATTGCACATATTATTTATATCTTATTTTACAAAGCTTGTAACCATGACTTGAATTTTTTCAAGGTTACTTGTTAGTGAGAAGTTGTCATTTACAGATCCTGTTAAAGATATCCTGATTTGCTTGATATATGCTTGGCTATTAATTAGACATCTGTGTTTAAAGTCTTAGATCTTCGGTGGACAAGGTGGACTGTGAATGCGTCATCCTGCTGGGTAACAAAGTAGATTCTCTTCTACAGTTATAATATCTCAGAATGGATTTTCACTGGAGCTGTTCTTTTTGTCTATCGAATGCTGCTGCATCATGAGCTACAGGGATTGATGAAAAGGCTTTCTGGTCAGTCAAGAGGCTCTTCTGTCTCTAGTAGGGCTCATAAATTATGAATGATGGAAGCAGCCATTTAGAAATTTGGAATAGTAAGAGAAAGAGAAGAATAAGTATTCTAGGAGACAAAATATCTGGAGAAGCAAAGGAAAACCAAAACAAAGAAAATAAAACAAATTATGAGGCTAGGATACAAAGTAAGTGTTTGTGTGTGTGTGTGTGTGTGTGTGTGTGTGTGTGTGTGTGTATAGACCAAAAGAAAACAGCATTCAGGTGGTCAAAGCGATGATCTTAAACCTCAGTGAAAGAATTGAAGTCACAATAGATCTAGTCTGAGGACTGGGAAAACCAGATCCTCAGCTACAATAGAACTGCACTGGAATTGGTATTGCTGGTTTATAAACCTCAGATCTGAGAAGCATTACCAAATTGAGGAGGACCAAGGAAAATTATTAATGAAAAGGCTAAAACAGCTAGGGGGTATCTGACAGCACACTGCTAAAGTTACCACAAAGTCACCGTTAGTCAGAGCAGCAGCATATAAACTAAAATTGTCAGAAAGTCCTAGCAGCATTTTCAAAATCTGTTAACAGTCAACTGACACTTCCTAAAACTTTGACGGTGAAGACAAAAAGTCTTTCCCTAGTCGCTTATGTATATTATAAACCAAGTGAAAACAGCGACTTCAAGGCCCAGGACCATATGTAAAGTCATATACCAGTGGCTTCTTCACTGGAAAAGAAAAAAAGGAGAAAAGAAGAAAATAATGAACTTTAAAATAAATATATTACATTTCAAGGTTAGCAGAACTACCTGAAAGGAGGTTGTAGGGAGGTGGGTGTGTATCTTTTCTCCCAGGTAACTAGTGACAGAACAAGAGACAATGGCCTTAAGTTGTGCCAAGGGAGGTACAGATTGGATGTCAGGAAATACTTCCTCACTGAAGGGGTTATCAGGCAATGGAATGGGCTGCCTAGGGAGGCGGTTGAGTCACCATCCCTGGATGTATTTAAAAGACAGCTAGATGGGGTGCTTGGAGATATGGTTTAGTAGTGGACAGATATGGTTAGACTCAATGATCTCAAACATCTTTTCCAACCAGGAAATTCTATGATTCTATGATTCTAAATTAAATTTCAACTGATATAGAAATTTCTACTGATGATTGAATGCTATCTGTGAAACAGCCAGCACAGTATTTGCATTCTATATGTGTATTTCTCTCCAATTCTATGAGATAAAGTAGAATATAGGTTCCACTAGTTTTTTTCTTGGTGTGTTTCAAATTCAGACTTGAGGAAAGGTCTTTGATCTTATGCTAACCAATGTTAATAAACAGAATCAGTACAAGAGCTATGATCCCGTGTTCTTTACTTATTGTCTGTGAAATGGAATGAAAGAGAGAATTGATTGATCAATGAAATTAATAGCTGCACTAAGATAATGGACATTCAGGCCTGACACATTCTACTGAAAAGAAAAGAGGACACTTAGACTGATAATTAGACACTTCCACTGTTTCAGGTTTCCAGGGGTGATTGGATTAAATGAATTTCCTACCTAATGAGTGAAATGTTGTTTGAAATTAGTGAAACAGGTAAGAAAGATGTAGGAACTCATCGTGTGTGTATACAGATACACACACACACCTAAGGCCTTTGACACAGTTCTCCACCACATGCTTTTTTTTCAGTTGGAGAAATATGGATTTGGTGGGTGAGCTGTTCAGTGGATGAGGAATTAATTGGATGGTCACATCCAGAGGGTAGTGGACCAGATGGAAAATCGGTGATGAGTGGTGTCCCTCAGGGGTCCATATTGGAACCAGTACTGTTTAATATTTTCATCAGTGACACAGACAGTGGGGTTGAGTTCACCTTCAATAAGTTTGCTGATGACACCAAGCTGAGTGGTATGATTGACGTGCCTGAGGGACAGGTTGCCATGCAGAAGGACCTGAGCAAACTCAACAAAAGGACCTGTGTTGAACCTCATGAGGTTCAACAAGGCCAAGTGCAAGGTTGGATCAGGGCAATCTCTGGTATCAATACAGTCTGGAGGATAAAGGGATTGAGAGCAGGCCAGTGGAGATAGACTTGGGGTGCTAGTGGATGAAAAACTAGACATAAGTTGGCCATATGCACTTGCAGTCCAGAAGACCAACTGTATCCTGGGTTGCAACAAAAGAAGCGTGGCCAGCAGGTCAAGGAAGGTGATTCTATCCCTCTACTCCAGGCTGGTGAGACCTTACCTGGAGTATTGTGTCCAGCTCTAGAATCCTCAGCATAAGAAAGACAATGATCTGCTGGACTGGGTCCAGAGGAGGGCCACAGAAATGATCAGAGGGATGAAACACGTCTCCTACAGACAGTTGTGGTTGTTCAGCCTGAAGAAAAGAAGGCTTCAAGGAGACCTTATTGTGGCCTTTCAGTACTTAAAGGAGGCTTATAAGAAAGATGGGAACAAACTTTTAACAGGGCTTGTAGTGATAGGACAGGAGGTAAGAGTTTTAAACTAAAAGAGGGTAGATTTAGACTAGACATAAGGAAGATATAGATATAGATATAGATATAGATATAGATATAGATATAGATATAGATATAGATATAGATATAGATATAGATATAGATATAGATATAGATATAGATATAGATATAGATATAGATATAGATATAGATATAGATATAGATATAGATATAGATATAGATATATAATTTTTTTTTGTTTTGTTTTTTTACAATGAGGGTGGTATAACAGTGAAACAGGTTGCCCAGAAAAGTGAAAGAATCCTCATCCCTGGCAACATTCAGGTTAGGTTGGATGGGACTCTGAGCAACCTGATCTAGTTGAAGATGTCCCTGCTACTGCCACTTTGAACAACTAAAGTAAGCAGAAAGAATGTAAAGGAAAAAAAATATTTTCAGACAATTATTATCAAGTTTTACTTGACCTGAAATATTTACAGGACTTAGCATTCATATGACCCTGTCATTATTTACTACCATTTATCTCATTAAACTGTAAAATTGCACTGACTTTAGAACTAAAATATAAATGAAGGTGTTCTCCCACAGATCCTGAAGATTTCTGAGTTTTGTTGTGGTGGGTTGACCCTGGCTGGATGCCAGATGCCCACCAAAGTCCACTCTATTGCTCCCCCTCCTCAAGTGGACAACGAGGAGAACAACAAAAAAAGGCTTGTGGGTCAAGATAAGGAAAGAGAGAAATCACTTACCAATTACTCACATGGGCAAAACAGACTCAACCTGGGGGAAAAAAACAAATTTTAATTTATTATCAACCAGATCAGAGGATAAGAAAAAAAAACAAACAACAAAACACAACATAAAACAAAACAAAAAAAACCCAAACAAACAAACCCCAAAACTCCCAAATCACGAAACAACTCCCGCACCCCTCTCTGCTTCCTGGGCTTAATTTCTGTCCCAATTTCCACCTCCTCCCCACCAGCAGCACAGGAGACAGGGAATGGGGGTTGGGGTCAGTTCCTCACACGTTGTTTCCGCCGCTCTTTCCTCCTCAGGTGGAAGACTCCTTCTCCAACACCAGCGTGGCATCCCTCTCACGGGAGACAGTCCTCCGTGAACTTCTCCAACTTGAGTACTTCACATGAAAGATAGTTCTTCTCAAACTGGTTCAGCATGGGTCCTTTCCATAGGGTGCAGTCCTTCAGGAACAGACTGCTCCAGCATGGGTCCCCCATGGGGTCACAAGTCCTGCCAGCAAACCTACGCCAGTGTGGGCTCCTCTCTCCACGGGCTACAGGTCCTGACAGGAATCTGCTCCAGCACGAGCTTCCCGCAGAGTCACAGCCTCCTTCAGGCATCCACCTGCTCCAGTGTGGGGTCTTCCATAGTTTATAGGTGGATATCTGCTCCACCATGGACCTCCATGGCCTGCAGGGGGACAGCCTGCCTCACCACAGTCTTCACCACAACTTACAGAGGAATCTCTGCTCCCGGCAACTGGAGGATCTCCTCCCCTTCCTTCCTAATTGACCTCGGTTTCTGCAAGGGTTGTTTCTCTCACATCTTTTCATTCCTCCTCCCAGCTGCAAAATGTGTTGTTTGGGGTTTTTTTTTTTTTGTTTGGTTGGTTGGTTTGGGGTTTGGGTTGTTTGTTTTGTTTTGTTGTTGTTTGGGGTTTTTTTCTCTTCCTCTCTCTTAATTATATTATCACAGAGGCATTACTATCGTCACTGATTGGCTTGACCTTGACCAGTGGAGGGACTGTCTGGAACTGGCTGGCGTTGGCTGTGCTGGACATGGAGGAAGCTTCTGTCAGCTTCTTAGAGAAGCCACCTCTATGCCCCATCCCCTCGCCCTCCCCACTACCAAAACCCTGCCACTCAAACAGAATACATTTGTATATGACACCAGGCTTTTTAGAGATGATTTCCCTAAGTGATTAAAAGGCAGTTAGCAAATGAGATGAAGCATGAATGATTTCATTACGTATATTTCCAGTCTATGACTTGCAAAATTTACTATTCACAAATGGAATGTCAATATTTAAAGTGTGTGCTTGGGAAGACATGGTACGGAAAAATTAATTGTATACAATCATACAAAATTTTTCCTGCAATGTTTTTGGTTTATATGTCTGATAAAAATATAATACTGATGTATGCTCTGCTTTGGGAATGGTCAAGCACTTTGTCTCAACTGATTTGTTGAACTTCATAAAATGAAAATGAATGACATTGAGAATTGCCTGCTGTTTCTTTGATATTGGGCTAATGTTTTCCTCACTTTCTTAGCTAACAGCATTTTCACATCTATCATAAGAAAATACAAAATGGATTCTGAAATTCAGTATTATACTCTCATTCTACATCTCAGGGCATGTACCATGCTAGCAGGTTTTTCTAAAAATACCTTTTCTCCTCTACAGCATTACACAGAACCGTTTCTGACCACAGATACATACTAATAAGCATTAAGGTACTTAATGTCTTTGACAATGCATGAAAACTTGCCTAAAATTGTAGCTAAAACCCAAACTAGCAAACAGGACAGTACAATAAATCTTTCTTATAATGGACACAAAGCTTTGCTGTATGGTACTGTAGTAAAGAAAGAGTAGATTATCAACTAGTTAGAAAAACAAAAAAGCTTCAACATATATTCATCTTTTAAAAATCAATACTAAAATAAGCATTTCAAAGATTTTTTTTTTTACTAGAACTAAGCTTTATATTATTAAGTCAACAAAACATTGCTTAAAACAAAAAGCAATGGAAGAGACATGAGTAATTTATTTGAATATATATAAAATTGAGTTATCTTCCCAAAACAGGAAATGTAACACCTGTCATGTAATATCTGCAGAATAATTATTAAGCACAATACAGTTCAAAAGCTCAAGAAAGTTTTGTAGCCTTTTTACTCTTTCTCTCTGCAAACGTGGTGAATAAAAAAAAAAAAAGAAAAAGACTCATATCTACTCTTTTAAGCATTGTAACATTATTAATGTTTTTTTTATTTCTTGTCTCATTACCCATAATGTTGCAACTTTGAACAGTAATTTAGTAGAAATGTAGATATTTGATGTCCAATCTCTAAACTCTGGTTTTCCTAACCCAAACTGGGGAAATCAAGTTTCAAAAATGCATCTGAAAATGTCACCAATAAGAAACATGACAGACATTTAAACAGAATTTGTTACAAGACAAGAAATAATTCAAAACTCTTTCAAATAGTTAAAAGTTTATCAATCTTCTGGCTGTATATAATATCAGACAAAGATATATTTTTTACATATTGAAATTTGGATGGAATTTGTCACAACTCTTCAGTAAGAAGAAAGTAGAATTTTACTATTACTGATTAAAACTTACATAGGGTGATAGATATGTATTGATTTTTATATATATATATATCTGAAATAAAGTCAGTTCCTGCATTTTTTAGGATGGATTCTCATATGAGGCATTACAGCCTGTTTGAGCAACATATTAGCTAATTACTGAACTATGACAGAACTAGAGATTTTTCCATGTTTAGAGTTAAAATGGGTATTTTTCAACAATGGTGTTTTGGTGTGGTTTTTAATTTTTTGTTTGTTTGTTTTGGTTTTTTTAATAGTAAGAATATATTCATCAACCTTTTTCCTGGTTGTTGTTGTGTTTTGGTTTTGTTTTTTGTGGGATATTTTTTTGTTAGAAAAACAAAAAAGCTTCAACATATATTCATCTTTTAAAAATCAATACTTAAATAAGCATTTCAAAGATTTTTTTTTTTTTATTAGAACTTGAAACTTTTCAATTTGAAAAAAATACTTAGAAATATTTAAAACCACTTAAAGAAATTAATAAAACCTTCTTTAAATCAACAGCAAAGGTTGTGGTTCATAATCATACAAAGAATTGTGGTTCAAGCATTTTTCCTTTTGACTAGCCATATGATTTTTTTTTTTTTTTTTTTTTTTTTTCATCGTAAACATCATAGATTTCCCATAGACTGAGACTCAGGTTTACTCAGGGTGTCCGGCTTCTCAAATTATATCTGATACTTCATTTATTTCCAGTCAGACTTAAGGACATTTAAGGATTAAGTGTGTTTTTAATTATATAATGCAATCAAAGAAAGCATATCCTGAGATAACCTTATTTGAGTCTTGATCATAGACACTATTGCTTAAAAAATTGTTTGGAAAGGGGCTACTAGTCAAAGAACTGGGATACAAATGTCCATAGGACTTGACTGACCCAATAAAAATGTATACAAGACATGCAGTATGGGATAAATTACCACTTAAAGGAAAGTAGCAGGGAAATTGGGAGTAGAATAATTCTGAAATAACTGGACTACAAAGACAAAAAAAGCTGCATTTTAAAAGACAATTGGTGATGAGAATATGGAAGAACAGATGGCAAATACTGACATTTTCTCCTTTTTTTTTTTTTTTCTTTTCAGTGCAAGTGTACACACAAGTAAAACAAAACAACTTAAGCAGGTGCTAAAACTCAAGTCTTCATTCATCCAAATAGTATTAATTCACTTAATAACATGTTTATTTTTCACAGAATCACAGAACCACAGAATGTTAGGGATTGGAAGGGACCACAAAAGACCATCTAGTTCAACTCCCCTCCCAGAGTAGGATCACCCACAGTAGGTCACACAGGAATGCATCCAGGTAAGTTTTGAATGTCTTCAGAGAAGGAGACTCCACAACCTCTCTGGGCAGCCTGTTCCATTGTCCTGTCAGTCTCACAGTGAAAAAGTTTTACCTTATGTTTACATGGAACCTCCTATGTTACAGCTTGCACTCGTTGCCCCTTGTCCTACCATTGGACATCACTGAGAAGTGCCTGGTTCCATCCTCTTGTCAGTCATCCTTAACATATTTCTAAACATTAATGAGGTCAGCCCTCAGTCTCCTCCAAGCTAAGAGACCCAGCTCCCTCAGCCTTTTCTCATAAGGGAGATGCTCCACTCCCTTAACCATCCTGGTGGCTCTGTGCTGGACTCTCTCAAGCAGTTCCCTGTCTTTCTTGAACTGTGGGGCCCAGAACTGGACACAATATTCCAGATGCAGCCTCACCAGGGCAGAGTAGAGGGGAAGGAGAACCTCTCTTGACCTACAAACCACACCCCTTCTAATGCACCCCAGGATGCCATTGGTCTTCTTGGCCACGAGGGCACAGTGCTGGCTCATGGTCATCCTTCTGTCCACCAGGACCCCCGGGTCCATTTCCTTACACTGCTCCCCAACAGGTCTGTCCCCAACCTATATCCCCTATCTTGGGGCTGTTCTTTCCCAGATGCAAGGTTCTACACTTGTCCTTGTTCTATTTCATTAAATTTCTCCCCACCCAGCTCTCCAACCTGTCTAGTTCTCGCTGGATGGCAGCACAGCTTTCTGGTGTGTCAGCCACTCCTCCCAGCTTTGTATCATCAGGAAACTTTCTGACAGTGCCTTCTGTTCCCTCATCCAGATCATTAATGGATATATTGAATAATACTGGTCCCAGTACTGACCCCTAAGGGACTCCACTAGACACAGGGCTCCAACTAGACTCTCTCCCACTGACCACAACTCTCTGACTTCTTCCTTTCAACCAATTCACAATCCACCTCACTATCTAAACATCCAGACCACACTTCCCCAGTTTAGCTGTGAGGATGCTATGGGAGACAGGATCAAATACTTTGCTGGAATAAACCACAACCACTGCTCTACCATCATGTCTCCACCTGGTTATGTCCTCATAAAAGGCTATCAGGTTGGTTAAACATGACTTGCCCTTGGTAAAACCATGCTGACTGTTCCTAATGAGCTTCTTATCCTTGATATGCCTAGAGATAGCTCTGAGGATAAGTTGTTCCATCACCTTTCCAGGGATGGAGGTGAGGCTGACCAGTCTACAGTTTCCTGGGTCCTCTTTCTTTCCCTTTTTGAAGACTGGAGTGACATTTGCTTTCCTCCAGTTCTCAGGTACCATTCTTGTTCACCATGACTTAGCAAAGACGACAGAGAGTGACCTAGCAATGACTTCAGCCAGCTCCCTCAACACCTGCGAGTGTACTCCATCAGGACCCATGGATTTATGGATGTCCAGATTGCTTAATTAATCCTTAACCCAGTCCTTGTCAACCAAGGCAAACTCCTCCTTTATCCTGACTTAGCCTCTGAGGCCTCAGGGATTTGGGGCTCCTGAGGACAGTCTCCAGCAGTTTAGACAGAGACAAAGAGGGTATTCAGTAACTCAGCCTTCTCTGTGTCCTCTGTCACCAGAGCAACCACCCCATTCTGCAGTGGTCCTACATTGCCTCTAGTGTTAGCTTTGTCAGCAATGTATTTGAAGAAGCCCTTTTTGTTGTCCTTGACCTCTCTTGCAAGGTTTAATTCCAAGGAGGCCTTAGCTTCCTAGTTGCTATTTAATAAATAATTGCAACTAGCTTCCATATAATCAAGACATGTTTTGTTAGCCACTCTTAACATAGGGTCTGCAAGATAACTAATTTTGAAAATTCTCTCTCCATACATTCTTATCCCTTTACTGAAATCTTTGCTCACAGTTTAAGATGTATTTTAGGATATTTAAAAAACAAAACAAAACAAAAAAAAACACCCAAAAACCAACCAAAACCCAGCGTTTATCTGTATTTTACATTTGAGGCCAGTGTTTTTCCTGTCACTGTATATTACTATGTATTTGTCAACATTAGATTTCATTTCATAAACTAAAGTCTCTTTAGATCTCTACTTATTTTGAATATTTCTTAACATCTAAACTTGATCACTGGTAACTTCCTTTAAATATTTGCTATCAATATCTAGGTGATTTATTAGACCCAGAGTAGAAGACTTACAGATGACTTCTGGTGGAGCTGTACTCAAAATGTTTTAGCAGTTAAACATGTTTTCTGTATCTTGCTTTACATTTTGTGTTCAGAGTGGATGTGCATTATTTAATATTACTCTATAGGCTGTGAAAAATTTCTCTTTCTCCAGATCCATAAAATACCTATATAAAATCTCAGATAGTGTTCACATCTGAGATTAATTATACAGAATGCAGAAAGAGATATACTGAAAAAAAAGTTATTCCTATCACAAAGAAGATAAATTATGAAGAGAAGAACTGTCATTTTGCAAATAGCTAATATAGCTCAAAGATGTGAATACTGCTGTGATTTCAACAGTAGCCCTGAGTGAACTCACCTATTTTTGCTTATTATGAAAATACCAGAGAAAATTCTGAAAATAACAGGGTCAACATAATTACATGACCTACTAGAAAATCAGAAAACCTTTTGTATCTACTTGCTCTATTAGTGACAATGATTTGTGATGTTACTACCCTGAATAAGAACAGTCTACATAAAATACTTCCATTTAAGTATATTATTGTAGACATGAATTTGCCTGAAGAATTCCCACAAATACTTTATATGAAACATTAACATCTCATACTCTAGTTCAAATGCAGTCAGGCAAGCTGCATTTTTTCTTTTTGTTGTTATAAACCTGATGGAAATAAGTCAGATATAAGTCACAGCTATAGGTATTATAAAGCATTTATTAATTGGATCAAATTTCCATATTTCTATTTAAATTTTATTATTAATCTTTTTAGATTAAACATTCTGACTCTTTAATGATAATCTCAGAGAGTCCTCAAGACCTGTAAAGGCAGAAAATATTGGAAGTTTGGGTGCTGAAAGTGGTTCACACTAGTTTGGTTTCATCAATGTTAATATCCTATGTTGATTCAGCTCTAAAGTAGGGATTTTGCCACTAAGGGAAAAATTCTGTTAGTCATCTAGTGTCATCTAGACCTCCCATTCTTTTGTGAGTTTTCTGCAAATGCTAATTGTATCCATCAACCCTATATAGATATCTTAGGTACCTTAGGTTATCCTGAATTACACAAAATTACTACATAATAATCCTATTTTAACGTCTTCTCAGATATATTTCACTGTGGCTTCCATGTGCTGCATTGACTAGTTTTTCATTCAGTAAAATAGGAATTGGGAAATCTAGCTAATATAAACGTACTTTTATGTAGAAGCCTACATTTAGATGTCTTAATCTAACCAGATCTTACTGTATATGTTTCTCCAATGAGAGGCAATTTTTATCCATTTACAAAAAGCATAAGGCACAAATAACAAAAAGTAATTTAATGCAGTGGACTGAAACCAAATTAAATTAATTCCAAGACAGTAAAATGAAATTATTTCCTTTTTAGTTACAAGAGAGCCAGTCCTTAATCAAAAGCATCTAAAGGAAAGAGATAATATGCAAACCTATGTGTAATAGTCCTGAAACAGAAATTCAGATGTCAATAATAGTGGAAGTCTTTATGCAGTCTGTGTACCTAGAAGGAATGATTCATAGGAATAATCTCCTCTTCAAGCTGAGGGGAGACAAAAAGTGCATGTGCTTGGTAGCAGCCTCAAGTAGATGATTAGCTGTTCTGTTGACTCAGTTGAAATAGTTCCCTCCTGACTTACAGAAAGCATACCAAGGCATCATTCTAATTGAATTGCCAGTATTGACTCTGCTAACAGATTAATTAGAAGCTATAGTTAACCTTGTTTTAAACCCCCATATTTCTAACTGAATAAAAACCTTCTTAGCACTTACCTGTAAGTTAGATATACTTTAGGTCCTACAAAAGATGTACTGAGAAATATTTCTCCTTAGGAAAATTGTAATTTTGTTTTCTTTTGGTTTATTTTAAAATATTTTGTATATTTCATCATATATAATTTCTCCAAGCCTTTCTTTAAAATGTTGATACATGACAAATGCATCTCTATATCCTGGCATACCTATAAGAGACTGAATGCCTGAATATAACAAGCCTAAATAGAATTAAAAAAAAAAAAAAAAAAAAAAAAAAATCCTGTCACATCCACATTATAGTTTTTTGCCTTGTTAATTTACTGATGTCTGAACTTCTGTTTTAAGGTTTGCCTCAAGGTCTGTACCCAGCTGAGGTTACAGATCTTTATCTGCAATGTCTATTACAGTAATTTCCTGTGTTAGGCTATTGTTGCTTTTATATATATATATATATATATATAACCTCTACTTATGTGTTCTTAATATTCTTTGGCTTCTTATATATTAAAGGAGAACTATTCAAAATATTCACCACTATTGTATCTTGATTTGTGTTTCTTCAATGATTAGGAATAAATGATAAACATCTCTAAAGACTTGCTGCATTTCTCTTTATATAATTACTTTAAATAGAGTATTGTTAATTTAGCTTGACTTAACTGTAACCAAAGCTGTTAAACCTAACAGACAATTGTGAGTGCCTCTGTTTTCTTTTTTGCACTTTGACTACTTTTTTATCAATTATGAGAGAGTTTAATTATTGATGTTCTGGAAAACAGTTTGCTCAATAGTGGAAGTATAGCTTGCTTTTCTTATTTCTTAATTTTTAATCAGTAATAATAATAATAATAATAAAACACTGATTAAGTTAAATAGAATATTTAATTTCTTTAAAGTATATTTAATTTCACAGCTTTTTCAATATCCTAATGAAGTAGTAAGTCAATGCAAACACAAGAAAATATGGCATAGCAAAAATAAAGCAAGCTGATGCTTATTGGGAGTATAGGAACCTGTTCCCCTATTATGGATTGCAAAATGGCAGTGATAAAGCTACTTCATTCTGTTGATATAGTATTCTGTTTGTACTGGTCTTGGATGTAAGAAATGATCACATGAAATTGATCCTAACATCAGAATAGAAAGTGACGATGCTTCCGGGTTTTGTTTGTTTGTTTGTTTGTTTTTGTTTTTTTTTGTTTGTTTTGTTTTGTTTTTGTTTTTAACCCTATATTAGGGATGTGCTTACTGCTTTCTGACTGAAAAAGAAATAAAAAAATAGGACTGATCATCCTGAGGTAAATCTCTAGGGCATAATACACACCCATGACAGAAATTCCTCTAGACATACAGATTAAAATAATGCACTTGTATTATCTTGTCATCTCACCTGTGTTAATCAGCATTTCCTCTGATTAGGGCTACTTGGATGGTACACAGATATACATTTTTATTCTGTGTTGATTTTGGGATCTTCCTTCTTGCTGCTGTGGTATACTGTCCCGATCCGATGTCGGGATCATTCAAATATCCCGATCTGATGTCGGGGAAAGGTTTCGATATGTTTCCAAGAGCGAGATTAAGACACAAACGAGGTCAAATGCCGCATTCCCGAAACACCATTTATTACCAAAAATAATAAGGAGGGTAGAGATAGGACAGAATGGAAAGAAAGATGGAAATGAAGCAAGGAGTCGGGATAGGGCAGCAAGAATAGTCACCACCACGGGTCCAGCGGCGAGGCGACGGTGAAGGGGCGGGTGAGGAGGTCTCGGTTGCTTGTTCCACGTGGTGCAGCGCGGCGTGGTGCAGTCAGGCAGTCAGGTGGTCCTCCTCTCTGTCCCTCTTCTTCTCTTTCTTTCTTCCCGCGCTGTTGTTGCCCATGCAGGTCTTCCTTAAGTACCCCTTCGAGGGCTGTGGTTACCATAGCAATGGCACGTCTCTTTGTGCCCCCCCAGCACTAGGGCAGGGACATGTCTGGGCAGAAGCCCTCCTGCGGGCAGGGCATTTCACAAGTCGTTTCCCTCTCAGTGGTCTCGTGAAAACAATCTTGCCAGCGATCTTGCAGACAATCTTTGAGACAAGATAACAGTGTCGTTCCTCACATATACATATGTTTGAGGACTGATAATTGTGTTCAATGCTAGGTCTCCATTCTTCATACCAGATTATAATATGTTGTGGGATGTCTACAGATTTTTAGCTGTTCTTAAACAGCATACTTTTCAAGACTTGCTTCCTCAGTTTTGCAGTAGACAGTGTGGTGAATTATAAATTTTCGGTTTTCATTGTTATTAATCAAACATGGTTTTTGAGACATTTCAGAATTTTTGACTTTATCTCACCACTTCAAAGCATAAACTGACAAGACAGTAGTAAACAGATTCAAAATTTGAGAAGGCTTTTATCCACTGTTTCAATTCAGACCAGTTCAATTTTACTGAACATTGTAACATTATCTGAAGTGGCTGGAAATATCAGTCATAGAATGATGTACTGTAGTCTCCCTCCCAGATCTATTCTGAACTCCTGCATTCCTCTATAAATACATAAATGCATCATTATTTTAACTATCAAAATTACAAAAAAAAGATATAAAAATTCTTTAAGCCAAATCATAAGAAGATGAAACACTAACTCATTGCAGTGCACAGCAAGTAAAGCCTGAGTTCAATAAATAGACAAGGGGAACAGTAAATAAGGTAGTTTCTTGCAAAACACTGGTTTTGGTTAACTATTTGCTTTAGTTATAAGACCCATGTCTCCTGTTTTGGAAATAAATATGCCTTTTCTGCTTCAGTATTTGTGCAGAAAAAGAATCACAGTGTCCTGGCACAAGAACTTGTTTCAGCTTTTTTTTTTTTTTTTTTTTTTTCCCTATGTGTGATATTAAACAAACAAAAAAACAAAACAAAACAAAACAACCTCAAACAAACAAAAACCAACCCACCACTTTTTATTATAAATAAATCTGAATATTATATCCAGTCCTGAATCACAAATTAGTAGTGACTTCCAAAGATCACTTATAACATTTTTCCTATCATCTTAAATTAGCACTGCTTCTCTGGGAACTAAACGATAATTTCATGTACTCCGGGGAAGAAAAAAAAGAAAAAAATATTGAAATTAACCCTTGTAAGCTTACCATTGCCACTGCACAATCTCAATGTATAAAGTGTCCAAGTTTTACTAACACTAAACTAAGACTCTAAGTATGTGTTTGCTCTCAATAAAAATAGGAATTAATGTCAGAATATCCATAAAGATGTATGAATTAATTCGGCTTGAAAACTTGTAAAATTTCAGTTTCTTAAGAAATTTTGCTGCATCATGACTCTGACTGAAAGTGAATTACTGTGAGAGGCAATTTTGTTTTATTTTTAGCAGTTTGAGAATTATTAGAACTAGTTAATTAAAAGCAATGGAGGCAAATGGGAGAAGCTCAAGGCTAAGTGCTATCTCTCCATAACAGCTGTCATCCATTGAAAGAGTGAAGCTGTTAATCTCAAGAATGCAACTTGCGTAGGCGGTTTCCTCAAAAAACAAAGCCTAAAAATCTGGAAGAGATCAAGTTGCTATGAAATTCTTTCCTGTCAGTTCAAAATGAGTTATATACTAACTTTAGTAGTAGCAAAACATAGTAATAGGATGATGACAATGAGATTAAAATCCAAGAGAACCTTACAAATGTAACTTAGTAAAAAATTGAAATGAAATGAAATGAAATGAAATGAAATGAAGTGAAATGAAATGAAATGAAATGAAAGTACTCCATCAGTGTTCCTCAGCATCATGCCATTATATTGGAAAAAAAAAAAAAAAAAAAAAAAAAAAAAAAAAGACAAAGACCTGGGATAGTTTTCTAGTTGATGTTGTACTCAATGACAAATCTGTTGCATCTAATGCTTAAAAAAGTACTTGAATGTGATTTAAAATACTTATTTATTCTTTCATGACAAATATATGATACAAACCAGTCTCTTACAGCCCATTATGACAAAGTTTTCATTTCTTTCAGCAGAATAACTTGCCTCAAAACTTATCTTAAAACTTATCTTATGTGAGGGTAACAGAGCACTGGAACAGGCTGCCCAGGGAAGTTGTGGAGTCTCCTTCTCTGGAGACATTCAAGACCCGCCTGGACGCCTCCCTGTGTGATCTCATTTAGGTGATCCTGCTCCAGCAGGGGTATTGGACTAGATGATATTTCAAAGTCCCTTCCAATCCCTAACATTCTGTGATTCTGTGATCTCACAAATAATTAAATATATATCTCTGTAAGGAGAGCATTATCTCACCAATGGCACTGGACAGAAATCTATTTTAAATAAAAGAGAATTCTGTAAGGGCCACAAACTGCTAAGGAGGTGTTAGCAAACCTGACTAGTTAACCTCCAGCTAATCACCAAAAAGTTAAAACAAAATACTCTGAAGTAATTTTTTTTTCTGTATGAAGGAATCTCAGGCAAAACTTACTTTAAAAAATACAGTGGTTTTGTATTTGTGACTTGAATTGGAAAACCAATTTTAAAGACCTTTTGTTAATGTTATTTGATTAAATATGTGCATTTAAATGAATTCTGAGTAAATATGTGCATTTAAATGAATTCTGAGTACGTATTCCATACCACGCTATACAGTGTTATAATCTATTAAAAAGTAAAACATAGATGACACCTTAGTGTAGTGCATACCTTACCTAGTTATTATACGTATACATAACACAATTTATTGTTATTTAACTATCCAGTATCTGGACAAAATATGCCAATAGTTTAATATTTACTTGCACTGGCATTAATGCTCTGAAATACTGGATGTCTTTCTCTCTCCAATAGAGAACTACTTCTGGTTTGAGCAGGAAACTAAAGTTGGAGCTGAATTTTCACATGTGATTCTGAGGAGCACCTCATTAGTGCAGCAGTAAGGAGTAGTAGCTAAATCACATGAAAGATGAAACAATTGTTTCTGAGGGCATGGAATACTTCTTTCTGACTGAAAGCAATTAAAAACAAACAAAAAAAAACCCGAAAAACAATCAAATTATTTGGGCATTTGAGGGTTTTCTTCAACTGATCTTGGGGCTATACACTTTCGGTGGCATTACACTGTTGGTAAAATAAAAAACCTAGTTCATTTGGAGAAAAAGTAGACTGTGTATATATATATATATATATATATAAATAACCATATTCATAATACAGAATGAATAAGTTACCCAAAAAAGTTGACATATGCTGAAATAATGTATTCTACTTCTACATAAACAGATACTCATGTGGCTAATGAAGTTATGTTTGACATCAAATTCTTCAAGATTATAATAAATAATTATGCTTAAATTAAAATTTAAAAAATGAATATTGACAATCATCAATTGGTCATCTAAATAATTATTAAATGTCCAAATGCTACAGCTTCTTCAGAGAGAGAACAGCTGATTTTTTTTTTATTATTATTATTATTTTTTATTATTAGCTTTGCCATCATGCTAACATTATTTTATTTCTCTCAGAACTGATATTCAATTGCCTGGACTTTATCTACGCCCAGTTTTCTTCAGAAAGTACAAATGAATTGTTTAGTCCTTGATGCCAAACAAAATACAAGTCAACGTCCCATTTACCATTAAATTGAGTTTTAAAAAATTGTAATGATCTCCTGTACTGTCTTCAATACATAATGCCTCCATTTTCAATGAAAGTGTCGTTGTTTTAAAAGGAAAAACAGTATAATGTAATGAAGTTATTAGGTTTTCTTGAAGTAGCAACCATAGCAAGAGATTTATAAATCAAAGGCACAATAGCTTTCAATAGTTTAGGGTAGGAATTGCAGAGGTCACAATGATTTTAATCAAATCTTTTGTGTGCAGTAACAATATGTGTCCTATTTTATAATATAACAAATCAAAGAACTTCAAATTAAACTCAGAAGCAATTTTATCTTTTCTTTTTCTTTTTTTTTTTTTTTTTTTTTTTTTTTGATAGTTCAATAAATGACACTGTGCTTTAGAACTAATCTTTCCATTGACTGCAGCTGTGGTCAGACTGAAAAATGAACAAAAAGGTTGCAATACAGATAACATAGCTCTTCTGTCTTTCATTTCCTATAGCTTCATCTGTATTTGAGTCTGTGGGATGAACTGATTGAAGTGGTGTTTCACCTACTTTCAGGAAGTCTGAATAGCCGGTTATACTTCTTATGATAAAGAATCAGAGTGGCAGAAAAGTTCATCTATGCAGGATGAGTGAGTACCTCATTAGAGTGTGAACATTGTGCAACTAAGAACAGGAAAAGACTTGTATATTTTCATATTGCAGCTATAGTAAATGCTTGTTATATCACATGTCTTTAAGCTCTAAACAGCCTACATATGGATATACCCATAAATAAGTAAATTATATATTAAGTCATGAAATAATATAGTCATGCATATTAAACAAGACAACTGTCCTGATTTTTGCTAAAATAGGGTTAATTTTCTTCTTAGTAGCTAGAAAACACTGTGTTTTGGTTTCAGTGAATATTGTTATGAGAACAATGTTGATAACTAAAATGCCACTGTGTTTGGGCAGTTTGCAAGAATAGAGGACTGGAAGGGAGTGGAGAAAAAAAGTAGTAGTTAGTAAAACCCAGAATTGACAGTTGGATATGTCAATAAGATATTCCATATCATGTTATGTCATATTTAGTATATTAACTGGGGCTAACCAGGAAGCGGGGTGGGGGATTCTCTCGGGGATCTCTCAGGCTCATTTTTCCGGGATTGTGATTTTGGGTTCGGGTTTCTTTTTCGCTCCTCTGGGATCTTTATCAATGGGTGGTTAGCAATTTTACTTTGCATCACTCATACATATATAGTTGTTATCATTATTACTCTTATTATTCTCATTATTTTAATTTTATTTTTACTCTAATTATTAAATTGTTCTTATCTCAACCTACAAGTCTCCTGATCTTTACCCCTCCAATTCTCTCCCCGATTCCCTGGATGGGGGGGGAAGGGGGTAGGGCGGGGGAAGGCTGCAAGTAGCTGTGTGTTTTTTGGCTTCCAGCTAAGTTAAACTATCACAACAACATAATATAGGAGCTTTTTCTTTTTTACTGATGCTTTTAGACCTTTCTTACGTTTAGGAAACACATACATGAAATGCTAGAGGTCTAAGACAATATACCTTGTAGAAACTAAAATTCCTGTACTACAAATGCCCTTAATTCCAACCTGATTTTTGGTAAATTGTCCCAATAACATGGAACACATAGATTCCATGATGCAATACACAGTTCTAATAAAATTGCTTCAGAAAAATTCTGACTTTGTATTTGGACAAGCTGTGAGTGACATCTTTCCTCTGTGTATCTTATCTCCTTTGAGGAGAGATGAAGATGAATAAAGAAGATGAGTCTCACTACCTTCAAGAATAGTTACAAAGTTTGGAGGGTTTTTTAACATAAGTTGATAGAAAGTACTGCAAAAATACTATTAAAAGAAATGGCCAGTGTACAATAAGGGAAAAAAATGGTTGTATCAACATTTTATGACCAATTTTTTCATTAAATTTCAGATTTTCTTTGTTTTGGTGTGTGAGGGTTTATTTTTTAAAAAAATGAAGGAATTATCTATTTTCAGTATCTCCTAGTTTATGGAAGAGAAGTGACAACAGTTTAGTGATTTCAACTTAGACACCATGAATGCCTGCATATTAGAGAATTTCCTGTGTAGTCTTCATTAGCCTCAGTCCTGTTTGCTAATGTAAAGAAGCTTATTTTAATCCGAAACAGTCCCAGACACAGCATGCCACTGCGGGGAGAGGGGATGGTGTTCAAGCTGCCCACAAGGAGCCCTGAGTCCAGGGATAACTGGGGAGAGAGGACTCAGGTGCCTGGGGCTAATCAGAGGTTTGAGTCTAAAGGGAAAATCAGAGCTCAGGGCCAGGCTATTCACTTAGGAGAAGCCATGTGGGGGAGACCCTGTACTGCTGTGGGCCAGACCCATAGCGTTTGGCTCAGAGACCTGAAATGGCTGCTAGGGCACAGTCAGGGTTAGCAGCTCCGTCAAGGTTGAGTCAAGCACAGTGGTGCCCCAGGGGTGGCTGTATCACCCTAATGGGTGCTATCTTGCAGGACCCAGTGAGTCAGAAAATGGCAAAGCCAGGAATGAGCCTTACCAACAGTCCCTGACACTTCTGGCAAGCATTGAGCCAAGTCTGGGATCAGTTAGCACCAGGAGCATGGCATTACCAAATGGTGGACTGAGTAGTCCATCCAAGGGGTCCATCCAGGCATCAGTGATTGGAAACAAGTTAATTGCAGTGTAGATCTGAAGGGTCTGTCTAGGAGACACAGCTGGAGACAGGCATAACCACAAAGATATTACCAGGCTTGGGTTGAAAGAGATATCCTAGGCTCATGGGTAGACAGGATGTGTGGAGACTCAATCAAAGCTGGTCAGGGCTATTAAGGTCTATCTGGTGCACTTCAAACCCTGACATGGATGTTAACCTCTACTTTTGTTTTGATGTCATTATCTATTACTGACTTTTCTGCAGTACAAAGATTTTTCTACAAGCAAGTGGATTTTCCTATAGACAAGTTAATGTTTGTTTTTTGCCTTCAAAACTGAAATATCGGGTATGTTAGTAGGAGTCATTGGCTCTGTAGCTTGTGACAGCATGTATATTATAGTTACCCTAACATCTACCAACATCTGTGGTACTCTAAAACACTTTTAAAATTAGTTGTAAAAAACAGAACAAAATGTGATCACAATTCTGTCCAAGAACCTTGGAACTGACTCAGAATTTGTAGCTGAGTGACTGCCAGATAAAAACATTGAGAATATAGACTCTCTCCACAAAAATGAGATTTCCAGAAAACCAGGCAGAAACTTTTGTTATTAATGCACATTTTCCTGATAAAAGTTACAACTTCCAAATTAGTAAAGTGAAGTTTAACAAAGTAGCAGGAAATATGAACTTTCCAGAAAGGTCAAAGGAAAACTGGATGAAAGCTGGATGAATTCTGGAGGTTCAAAGATGCAGTACTGAAACTGGCAAGAATATGTTCAAAGTCTAACAAGTACTTTTATTTTCTCTTTTAGCTACAGCATGCAATGTTGAAACTGGCTGGAATCCTGCCTGCTACCATATAATGAAGGCTTTCTGTGAAGCTCAGGCGCAGAAGGGCTACCAGAAATATCAAATTTGGATATGAATTTAGATAAACTGGGACAAATGGGAAAAAGGTGATTAGGGATGAGTTTCTTGAAAGCAGAGAATGCTGGAGAAAGGAAGATATAAAAGTGAATAATAGAAGTATAAGCATGGAACATGGAGAGAAGAGGGGAATAGAATGAGCTAGTTGTATGTAAACAAGCTACTGTTCTCTATATGTATGTATCGGGATGCTAGCAGCTCTAATAGGGGACACAAATAACAGGGAGTCTGCAGGTCAGGGATGTGTACAGCTGTAGAGACTGGAGTGTATTTTCCACTGGGAAGTTTCAATCCTCTGTGTGTACATGTGTTTTCACCAGTGAAATGCAAAGTTGATTAGCAGAGAAAAAAACAGCACTGGTTGGCTATGTTCACTTATGTGAGAGCTGTAGGTGTTTACACGGGTGCTGTGACAACACTGTTTTCTGTCTGTGTTAGCTTTTTTGGCCAGACACACTGGTGGGGAGTGTGTGTGTTTATGCATGCACACTCCTCTCCAGCTGCATCTCTGGAATACATGTTCAGTCTTGTTTTTGCCCAGACCTGCCAACAGGAACAGCAGCAGGCACATCCATCACACTGAGGTGGGAGAAAACCCTGGGTCTGACGGTGCAAAAGCTTCAACTCTAGGGGAGTGGAAAAAGGCAGAATCCCCGCAGTCCTAAGTCAGGTGCACATGACAGCTCCTTTGACAAGGTTTTTTTCTGACAGCCTGCTCTAAAGCAGAAGAAGCTGCATATTCAGACACAATAAGAACTGAGGTTGTCAGCAGAGATTAGAAACTGGTAAGGAAGATATGAACATTGGATTAAATGGCATAAGTAAGCAATCCAAGTGCCAAAGATTTTTTCTTATGAAGTTTTCTCATGCTTGCACTTAACACATCTATGTGCATAAAGAACACACCAAGAGAAGATATATTGCTTGGCCAATCATTTGTCAACATTACCAGACTGTGATTAGCAAATTTAAGGTTCTAAACTAACCAATGCATAGACCATGTAATTTTGGCTGGTAAAGTTCATTTTACTATATCTCGAGTTACTTAATAACACAATAAATAACCTTTTCTCTCTCCTTGTCAAAGGGACCCCAGGTAATCTGTCAGGGCAGGACCTGGCAGCCTAAACCTGTCCTACCATCCTGGAGGAGCAGAGCAGCTGGGAGGCACCAGGGCATCCCCATTCCCAGAAATCAGGCACATCTCTAGGGATGGGGCTGGACCAAGGCTGGGCTGGGATGTAGGCCTGCAGGTGGACCTGCTTGGCAGGGCCCATAGCTGGACAGGGCAGAGCTGTGGGAGCTGGAGGCTAGCCCTGCTGTGGGGCTGACAGTTTCGTGGGACTGAAAGGGGGTCCTGGGCCATGGGCTGGTGGGGGGAGCCCCAGGGTCTTGGAAGGGACAGTCAGGCTTGGTGGTGCCTGCAGGGCCCTGATAGATAAAAGTTGGACTTAAAATCTCAAGTTTAAAATATTTATTTTGAGCTTCTGTATTTTATCTGAGTACTGTGTTTCACTTCTACACTTTTCAGAAACTGAGTTTGATCAACTGTATTATGACTAAGCAGAGGAGAAATAAAAAAGATGACTTGTTTCCTTAAGGCCTTTTATGAATAGAATGAAAGAGTAGTTTTTTATACATTGTTGCAGACACCAAGGGACTCTTTGTGTCATCTCACCAATTTTATGCTTCCATACTGTTTCGTTACTCTTGACCTTTACTAATACTGTAATTCAAATTTAAGATAACATGCAATTCATCATGTGAGACCACTCACTATAGAATAGACTTTTAAATATATTTTTTAATGGATAATATTATAAAATATTCCCCATCACTCACCAGAGCTGGAGTTAAAGTTCTGTATTATGTGGTCTGTGAGACAGAAATAGACAGTGTTGTGGGAGATTGATGAGTATGAAAACTGCTACAGATTTTGTAATAGTGATTGTTCTTACTCAGAGGGCTCTCAGAATTGATGTGTAGCAATAAAATTTCCAAAGGTCAGTAAAAAAAAAAAGGCATGTGGAATGGATAGGCAATTTTCTACATTTCTAATGACTGTACCCATGAGGCTTTTATATGGGCAATCTAAAAAATGAGCTTTTATTTTGCTTTATATTTTCTCTATTTTTAATCTGAAAATATCTTAGTGCCTAGTACTATATTCAAAAGCAAATGGTTTACAGTTGTTGATGAAATGTATTTTTCTGTTAAAACACTTATAGCACTTGTTTAACAATGTAAAAAACTTTTTGCTTCAAATGTAATACATCTGAAACATTACAGATAGTGTAGATTTCAGGTGGACCAGAAAACAAAGCCTAAATACTTACAATAAATACAAACTAATGTGGACTTATCTTAGAAAGTATACATTTCTATTAAGAAGATTTGAATACTTCAAATTAGTTACATTTCTCCTTTGTTATTCCATAAACTGGTATTATTTCCAGAGTATGGGGCTTTCTCTTGTAATCTCTTCTGACATACACTGACATACATATTTCATTTTTTTTTTTTTTTTTGAACTAGACAAACACTATGTGGGCAATACTAGTCCTATACTGTGTATGTTGCTCTCCTATCTTGAAAAATGATATACTACTAAATTATTTTTTTTAAATATAAAATATAATCTAAGATATAAGGATGGATAAAAAGAAACAAAATTTTCTGCATAGTTTCTGTTTCCACATGTACTGATGTTGGGCATAAACATTTCCCACAGAAAACTCGTTAGAGAATTAGACTACTTTCAAGTCACGTTTTTAAATGTAGTATAGATTTATAAGAAAGCAATAGCCATTTGTCTCACTTTCTTTTATGAGAAGGAAAGAAGAGCATCTGTAGTTTCAAGAGCAAAGATTATTTTTTAATATACTGTTTCAGACTGGCAGTCAATGGACTGGCATATTGCTTTTATTATTAATCTTGCTATTGATCTAGAAGCAAATCCGATGCTCATACAAAGATTGTTTTACTTAGGGTCAATTTAGGGGTTACAATTGTGGTAGATGCACCTCACCCTGTGTTGAGACTAGGGCTTTCTGGCTGCTGAAATCTGATAGTTGCACGCCCTTGCTTTCATGTGCTTTCCTTGCTTTTTCATGCACTTACAGGAACTGTTGCTGGGCTCACAGTTGCTGGAGGATGGTCCCCAGACAATCAGAACTGACCACAGGTCAGACTCCACTTGGCTATAAAGGGAGCCCGGCCAGAGGGTGAGTGGAGAGAGTTCTGTCCTCAGAGCAGTGGGTCTGTAGTCAGGGACCCTCCCTTGGGTTGGGACCTGTCCAAGGCAACTTCCCAGGGACTGAGAGACCTCATCTTAGAGGTGAGTGATTGCACATTTGGGGTCATCATTCTAAAGGATTATTCAAGAAAACTCAGGAATTCCTAATTCAGCTGTGTAGTAGTTTATTCCCGCCTGACATCTGAACCTGTGGTTTAATATTGTTTGTTGGAGTGATAAATAATTTTGGTTAGAATAAATACCATTTGGGCTACTGCTAGGTCTGTTTTGTGGGTGCTTCCGTGAAAGAAATGCAAGCAAAGAATATCTAAAATTGACTGACTACAGTTCACATGTAATATGCTTTTGCAGCTGTGCTGTTTAACAACAATATGATCTACTGCATATGCTGTACACCTGAGGCACATTGTGCTTCCCAATAAGTAACCCTTAGTTCCTCCATTGTAAGGTACAAATGATGATTCTTAATTACTAGGTGTAAAAATGTACTATGGTGATACAGGATTTAGTGGGAAAAGGTAAAAAAAAAAAATATTGTTATACTTGTAAACTGTATCATCAGATGACTCATAGGTCTTCAGAAGTATTCTTTTCCTGGCCTTGCAGAAATAAATACAAGAAAGTGTTGCAGATGAAAGTGGAAGGTCTTAAGGTCACTTAAAGAATCAATATCAAAGATATCAGAGAAAGGTAGTTTTAATATGAATTTTTAGAAAAACATGGCTTCACAGAATTCAGTGGTAAGGTTCACTCTATTACTTATTACATGGAAAAAGCATACAAAAGAAGAACATATGATTATGTATTTTGTATGACTCTGGGATAGTGATAATCTAGGGATAAAATAGCAGCAATTTGAAGTTCATTAACACTATTATAATAATAGATTGGATTATATGGTTTTCTAACAAATTTGTCAATAATCAACAATTAATTGATTCATAGTTTCTTAAATCAAATCACATACACATATACATGTTAAAATAATACATATAGAAAGGGATATCTATTAAAAATTCCCCTTGAGTTCAGTGAAATACTCATGACAATGCTTTAGCATTCCTCAATGGGTGAGGAGTTGAACCTCAAGTAGAGAAACACAGTCCAGGTCCTGTCATAGGTATTGGTCCTCCAGTTTTGCAAACTTGAGTTCATGAGCTCTGAGAGGCGTCCCACTCAGAGGGAGATACTGGTCACAGCCTGCTGCAGTCTAGGAGATCGTAAAGAGTCTCACTTAGAACCACTACTTAAAGGATTGTAAGATGATTTGCTTTAGTCATTACCCTCTCTCTTGTTTTGGACACAATTAGGTAATTCTGGTACCCCAGCAACTGTACAATTTCAGTCTTTTCCAAATTGTACCATTCTGGTTGCCTACCAGATCAGGCTACAATCCAGGCAGCAGGTGTTTTGGGTTCATTTAGGTAGTGCCTGATTCTCCCAACTCACTGCATCTGTGACCAAAGCAGAAACACAATGTTGGCTTGTCCTGTGATTGTGAAATGGCCCAGGGGGTCTGCATCACCACAGGAGGGGAAGACAAAAAGTAGGGGAATATTGAGATCAAAGGGCAATAAGTTAAAGAGGATCAGAAGCTGGGGGTTCATTTGAATACTGCTGTGGAATAAACTGACTCTTCTGTTACACACACTTAACATTAGCCATTGCAGCAAGACAAGCATGATCACTCAGTAAACAAACAAAAAAAATATATTTAAAACGTCTTTCTGCAAAGCAGAGAGGCTGTATTGTCTCTAGATTTAGTAAAGTGAAAATAAATCTAGTTCTGGTAAAGAAAAAATCTGTTCGGCGTGGTTGTTGCCGTGAGTATGGATCGTTGCTCTGAGAGGTCATATAGATTATTTTCCATTTCATGAATTTTAGCTACATCATCAACAGAGATCTTTGCCTCAGTGAGTAACAAATCATTCTTAAAAAACCTTTAATAGAAGGAATATAAGTCATTCAGCTGTTTTGAACACAAAATGCTATGGTAGGCAACATTTTCAGAAGTATGTGGTCTAGTTCATACTTACAGACTCAAATAACTTTTAATACCTAAATATGAAACTAAACATTAAAAAAACAAAACAAAAACAAAAAAAAACCCAACAAAAAAACCCCCGAAACATCCAAAGTTGAAGATTTCAGTCTCTATCTGTGACACTTTTCTGGTTAATCTTTGACAGCCTTTAAGGTAAAATATTCTCTGACACTGGCAGTCTTGTTTTTTTATTATTCTTGAAAAACTGTTGTTCCCACTTTGGTTAAAAAAGAAACCAAACATAAATCAAAATTGTAACACCAAAAGTGTCTCCTACCTTCTGAGAAAAATGGTTCTTAAAATCACTTTTGGCTATCACATGCATGTATATTTCTACTATGTATATACCAAATTTAAGACTTGCCTTGTAGTAATGCCTCTAAAAAGAAGCATGGCTTCTCTTGGTAGCCCAGAGAAGTTGAGGATGCTCCCTCCCTGGAAGTGTTCAAAGCCAGGTTGGATGAGGCTTTGAGCAACCTGGTCTAGTGGAAGGTGTCCCTGCTCATGGCAGGGGGATTGGAACTGGATGATCTTTAAGGTCTCTTCCAACCCTAACTATTCTATGAATCTATGATTCTAATGCTGAAATGAAGTGCTTTGGTAATAAGATGCACCTGGGGACATGAACTAGCTTATTTTACTATTCAGTGCTGGCTTTTCTTTGATACCCAAATCCTAATTTCTTTTCTGGGCTTAGTGTAGAGGAAATCAGGCTGTGAAAGGATGAGGGAACAGTCATGACTGTTCAATTTTTTTTTTATTTTTTTATTTTTTCCCCTCTACAGTGCTACAAAGTTCTTTCATCTACAAAATAAAATAATAAAGTGCTTCTTGTAGTCTTGTGCTTTTCTTAGAAAGGATGTGATATAATCTGTCTATGCATATGGAAAAAAAAAACCAAAACATTAATCATCTCATGAATGGTATTGACTACGCAATAATTTATAATAATAAATATTATGAGCTTAAGTCTGTAAATAACATACAATGCAATGTGGACACCTTTTCTGTCAAAGGACATAATGGTATTTCCAGTTGTATGGAAAAGTTATATAAAGATAGAGACAACATGAAGCACAATGGAGATGGAGTTGGAAAGGGAAGGAAGCATAATTAAAGTGAATTTTGGTGGAATTTTCAGATGTTAAATTAGTTTACAAATAAGTTTTCAAAAATATAATTATTTATAGAAGAGGAAATTTTGTAGATAAATTCTCCCCAATCTGTGGCTTGTACCAATATTTTCCCCACAAACCACATCAGCATTGTTTTTAATCAATTCAATTAAAAATATGAACTCAGGTCTCCAGCACAGTAGTCCAGATTGGCAGAGGAAGCAAAATACAATACTACTTGAAGCAATTTGTTCAATATTTTGTTCTCAGTCCAGCAGTTAAGGTCAATGAGTTTAGGAGAATCAGGCAACAGAAAAGTAGAGAGATTTCTCTTTCAGAATCTGTTTTGCTTTCTTAGCAGCTGTATTTCCTCAACTCAGTTCAAGTGACTCAGTTTCTGGGGAAGGGAATACATGGCAGATAAGGAAGTGGCTCAGGCAGATATATAGTGAGTTGCTTTCAGTGCACCGTTATTACCTGTTTCTCCAGATGAAAAAAAATGGATCTATCACACTTCTGATATCTACTCAGTGACCTGCTGTGACTTGAGGCTCAGAAAGCTGGAGAGATGCTATGCTAGATTGAAACCTAGGACTTCAACATGGATAATTGATAGTGTTGAAATTCATACTTACCTTCAAGGTATTGCTCATCAGCTCTCAATCTATTTCAGAGATGTTAAGGCTCAAAAATCAAGTCTGACATCCTGTGAAAATCTATAAAAACATATGTAAGCTAAGAAACTCTGAACTGGTATTAGAAATGTGGAAAGCTTCTTCTATTTATTAATTCATTAGGAATAGTTCATTACCTGCTCTATGTCTGTAACCTTTGACAATAGTTTTGAAATTGTAACCAAGATTTTTGAATATTTTATAAGTGCTGGTAACAACTTTTTCAGTCTTTTTGATTGTGCTTTGACAAATACTTGACTCTTAATACTTGTATACTAAAACTGAATACGTGGACAGAGCATTTCTTTCCAATTTCCCACCCGCTATTCAATTCCATTGTTACATGAAAACTAAATAGGATATATTGTTATTTTAATTTCTGGGCTTCATATACTGGATTGAAAGTTTTGTAGGCAATAACACCAGGATAATTCTCTAGTTCCAAAGTAGATGAGAATAAGTAGTATAGAAGATTATCGCAGACTTCTGTAGTGTTAAAACTGTATGTGTGTCAGATGTTGGTGTGGTATACATACACATACTTGGCAGTAACTCATCTGAAAATAACAGAATTGCTAGAAATTAAAATAATTATTTTGAATTTATCAGAAAAAGATGGACAAAACTTTCACACAGCAAATTCCTGGTTTTTTGTTGCAACAAAATGAAGTAAAATAAAACAGTTTAAAAAATAATATTTAAATGAGCATCTTTATAGTATAGGAGACTTTTGATTTGGAAAGAGAGGGAAAACAAACAAACAAACAAACAAATCCAAACCCTCAACTTCATTTTGCTGTACTGCTGCAAACTCTATGAATAGATTTACCCTAATTCTAATCTGGAATATATCATACAGGTAACTGCAATTGATACTGAAGTCTCTTGCTATTTTACTGGTCCTCCTCTGGGCCCTCTTCTGGGTTCAGTTTGGTTTGTCCTATGCTCTGAGATGGTTTGGCCCCTTCAGAAATCTAATTTGCTTTATATTGGTATTATATATTCATATAAATGATCTACCATAAGCATATCTGCTGCTATATTGTGGCAAGTTGCTTCATTAATGGTAAGTTTGAAGTAACCTGTGACAGAATATACCTACTTAGTTGTTGCTGTTATTGATTGTTGCTATACAATCGGTTCCTGCTATTATTAACCGCCATCATAATATTGATTAGTACTATATTACTGATGGCTAATAGTAATTTGTAGACCTTGAGATATATTATTTTTATTAATCATGGATACACTTGCTAGTGGTTATTTTTGTGATAATTTATATGCTAGTGGTAGTTGCGGTAATGTGTAATAAAGTAGAGAAATTCAGAGGATAGATGCCTCCATTTCCTTGTGCATAACAGAATGCTACGAACCCACAGTTGTGAGCTCTACACGCCTGCACACTGGGTAACCTCTATGTCATAACAGATGCAAAGGGAAACAGACAGAATTCTGCTTTTATTCTGAACTTCAGATGGGAATTCCTTATCCAGGAAAATTAAAGGTGAAAATTTTAACAACTGATTCACAGATAATACCTCTATGTGTTTACACCTGTCGCTTATTTACTGGCTATGACTCATTAAACCATGAAGTGCTAAAAAAAGTTAAAGACTTGATATAAATATTTGTAGAGCCTTTAATACTACTTTAAAAGGAATTCCACAAGGGAGGATTTTTTGTCATAAAATAGAAATTAACAGTTGACATTTGTTTCCTTTAGTATTTACAGTGAAAATTAATTTAAACTGTAACTGACTAGTGACATGCAATGTGCCTAGATCATGAGGCTGAAGTACTCTGTCAGCCTGCAAGTAGCAGAGGGAAAGAGCTTGCTTACGAAACACGAAGATAAAGTAATAACTGCCATTTTATGAGGGGACTGCATTTGTTACTTCCAAAAAAATATGGAAGCTGTTCTCATTCCAACATCATTCTAGTTAAAATTATATGCGGAGCTGAAATAATAGGTATAAATGATAAGCAGAATGGGAACAGTTGTGTCCTTAAGACAAGCAAGAATTTGAAACTTTGTAGTCTTTTAATTGAGGATTTTAAATTTTCATTTATGACTACAAAATTTAAAATTAAAAATAACTCAGGATGTGGAAAATTTCAGTAGACAGAATGGTAAAAACAAAAACCATTACTTGATATTTCACTATAAAATAAATAAGTTAATAGTTTTTGTTTACAAGATTTTTTGCTAGATCCTTGTTTTTGGTTTTGTTTTGTTTTCCCAAGAGCAGCTTTGGTTATTATTTTTTATTTATTTTTTAAAATTTTATTTGTTCATTTATTTATCTCAGATTAGGTGTGACTTGATTTTGGAAGGTGATTAAATGTGTATATGACTAAATATAAATAAGAATTTTTAAAAGTATACATTTAGATGAACAATTTGAAAAGGTATGTGAAAAATTCTGTTAATTTTTGATTACATGGTTATTATAAGTTTAGTGTTTTGTTGATGTTATGTAGAAATCTGATACTCATTTCTAAATAAACCACTGGAACTTGAGGGTCATGTTCCAACCTTCAAAGAATATCCAATTCAAGACTGAAATAATTTGACTGAGAAAGTCACAGTGTAGGACCCAGCATCTAACATTTTGCATTTCAGTGACTTTGGAAGCAGATGAATCATGTGTTTTCCAGATTTTAATATATAAAAAGAATGTGCTTTCCTACTGAGCTAGAGTAGATGACATCTTCAGGGCTGAGCCTGTCTTTTGAGTCTTTCGTGGAACTCTGAAAAAGGTGCCAAGAAAAACAATCCCTAGTGTACCTATCTTTAAAACAACAAATACTGTGTATGTGGTACTGTCTTTTTAACCACATTTTCCAGAAAAATGCATGTTTTATTGCTGGTGTCTATAGTGATTCTTTCTTGAAAAAAAGGCAGCAGTTTTTCAGTAGGATACAGAATGTGTTGCAGCTCATAAAAATTCTGATGTTATCTCTCATGAGGAAATAATATTTCAGATGTATTTTTGTAATGACAGTGGTAGAACTGAAACTGGTCTCTTGTATGACAGTAGAATATTGTTGGTTCCCAGCATCTGCCAGCTGGTACAACTTGTCTAAATGTATATTTAATAAATATCTGTACCTTTTAGAGAGAAGGGAAGAGTCATTTTCAACATTCATCAGTAAAAAATCTAAATGTACTATCTGAACATTACTGCCTTGTGGAGTAAGGTGGTACTCAAGTAAGATAGAACTGGGTCGGAAATGGCACAAAAGTTATGTTAATGCCTAGTTATGAAGACAAGATTATCCAAAGAAAATGTTAAAAACTACAATTAGAATATTCCTGCTTACAAAAGCAGTTTCAGTGGGCGTTTCAGTGTTTGTATGATTCACAGGGTAGCAGAGGGAGGACGGTATCATATAATGTAAATTGGATTGTTTAAAAGTCTGATGTCTATGTTGTGATGGATACACTAGACCCTCTCCTTAACCAAACCAGCAGCAATTTGATACAAACTCCAAAGGAGGTAAAGGCCTGGGTCATAGTGGGGACAAAAACTCCTTTAGGAAACCCACAAAGGAGCAGAGCAACACAGTGAACACCTGTAAGGGTACAAAGAGTCTCATGCATACCTCTCCTCCTGTATACAATTGGACTACAAGCCAACCACTTTATTCCATAAATATTACAGCCTAGTAAGCTTTCTTTGGGCTCTCCCACTAGGCAGTGTGGCTGCATGGCCATGATCTCCCCTTTAGCAGGAATGAATCTCAAGGGTGTTCCTTGATGCAAAGAGATCTTTTACCAGTGATAGATTGCTGGATGAGACCAATTTGAATTCTCCTTGGATGGCAGCTGAACTACATGGCAGGCAATTCTCCCCTTTAGCAGGGACACCTCTCAATGTTAAGACATACTAGTTTAGCATAAATAAGTTTTAAATAGAATGAATGACATAGAGCTATAATACTGTGTGATTTAGTATGCTATTTGCCCAGCTTTAGGTAGCATACCTAGCATGAGTAGCTAGATTTGATGAAGTCTTAGTCTACAAGCTGTAAATTTACACTTAGAATCATAGAAACATAGAATGGTAGAGGTTGGAAGAGACCTTAAAGAACACCTAGCACTGATTCTGCTTCCAGGGGAACAGCCCTGAGGAGAAGGACTTGAGCGTACTGATGGACAACAAGCTGGACATGAGATAGCAATGAGTGCTTGCAGTCCAGAAGCCCAACCATATCATGGGCTGCATCAAAAGAAGCATGACCAGCAGGCTAAGGGAAGTCATTCTGCTCCTCAGCTCTGATGTAACCCCACATGGAGTACTGCATCCAGCTCTGCAGCCCTCAGTACAAGAAAGACATGGACTTGCTGGAGCAGGTCCAGAGGAGAGCCACTAAATGATCAGAGGGATGTAACACCTCTTTTATGAAGAGAGGCTGAGAGAGTTGGGATTGTTCAGCCTGAAGAAGAGAAGGCTCCAGGGAGACCTTATTGTGACCTTTCAATGCTTAAAAGGGGCCTATAAGAATGATGGGGGCAAACTTTTTAATAGGGCCTGTAATGACAGGATAAGGGGTAACGGTTTTAAGTTAAAAGAGGGTAGATTTAGACAGATATAAGGACAAAATTTTTTACAATTAGGGTTGTGAAACACTGGAACAGGTTGTCCAGAGAGGTGGTACAGGTCCCACCCCTGGAAACATTCAAGGTCAGATTGGACGGGACTCTTAGCAACTTGATGTAGTTGCAGGTGTCCCTGCTCACTGCAGGGGAGTTGGATTAAATCACATTTACAGTTCCCTTCCAACCAAAGCTGTTCTATGACTCTGTGAGCAGGGACAACTTCCAATAGACCAGGTTGCTCAAAGCCTCATCCAATTTGGCCTTTAACACTTCCAAGGAGGGGGCATCCACAACTTCTCTGGTCAACCCCTTCCAGTGTCTCACCATCCCCATGATAAAGAATTTCTTCCTAATATCTAATCTACATCTACCTACATCCTGTTTAAAACCACTACCCCTCATCCTATCACTACCTGCCCTTGTAAAAAGTCCCTCTCCAGCTTTCTCATAGGCCCTCTTCAGGTACTGCAAGGCTGGTATAAGGTCTCCCTAGAGCCTTGTCTTCTCCAGTCAGAATAGCCCCAACTATTTACTAAACATACACCTACTTAGTCAAAACAGGATTTGCAGAACCAGTGTAAATCAGAAGATATGGAGGCTTCAAGGCTACATCCATCAACAGCAGCTGCAGCTAGACAAGTGAATGGTCTGTCTGAAGACAGTGAAGGAATTCAGTGAGGAACAAAAAGACCCAAGACCCAAATATTACTACTGGACTGAGCCATCGTGTGAGGGGTGGGTGAATAATCTGTAGGAGTATAATTGCCCAAGAATTTCTTTGTTTCAGTTGAGGGGGCCCTCTCTGGAAACACAAGCTGGCTAGCCTGCCATACCACTCTATTAAATTATTTATTTTTACAAAATCCAACTCCTAAGAATCTGCTTCGGGAAACCTAGGATTTGAACTTTGTAGTAAACTAACACCAGATGCCCAGATGGAGGTTAAGTGAAGTGGGAATAAGCATGAAGAAACTTTGAAATCTTAGTTAAGTGAGATGGACAGTTGGGTGTTCGCATATAATCCTTTAGCTGTTAACATGTATAATCCCTTAGCCATAAACTGTTGACCAAATCTGGGACTAGAAGTGGACCCAGTCACATCTAGAATCCTTTCTGAGAAGGAGTTTGGAAAGCAAGGAGGTCCACTCTGGACTGCATGGCTCAATGGGAGGGTCTCGCTTATCTTTCTTCATCTCCAATCTTTGTTATTCTAAACTGATTCTAACCCAATTCTCCCTCTGTATGTTTTCTCCATAATAAGTAATGGAGTGAACTTTGCCATCAAGCTCTGTTACATCACACTTTTATCTAAATGCTCACCCCCTGACACTAAATCTGAACTTCCTTCTCCAGGAATCGTTTATAGTCAATGGAGACAACCCAGCAGCTCTAGAAGAATATTAATGTGTTAGACAGCTGTATCAACATGAAGTTAATAATTTATAGAGTTATGTATACTGACTATGAACAAAGCCAGAAGTGTCTAGATCAGGCTTCTGTATGTCCAATATGTGCAGATGTATCCAACCCTTAGTGCTTCTACAGAAAATAACAAGTTCAGATTGGTTGGTCTGTTTGTTTGCTTGGTTTTTTTAGATTCATAAAATGTCCTGAGTTGGAAGAGATACACAACAATCATTTACTCCTGACTCCACACAGAGTAACCTAAAAGTTAAACCATGTATCTAAGAGCATTGTCCAAACACTTCTTGAACACCAATAGGCTTGGGGCCGTGACTGCTTCCCTGGAGAGCTTATTCCAGTGCTTGGCCACCCTCTCAAAGGTGATCGCTGATGCAGCCTTAAGCCAGTCCCTCACATCCACTCACTGGACACCAGAGGTATACAATCAATACCTCCCTCTCCACTTCCCCCCGTGAGAAAATTGTAGACACCAATGACATCAGCCCTCACTTTCCTGTGCTCTTAGGCTGAACAAACCCAGTATTCTCAACCACTCCTCATAAATCGTGCCCTCTAGTTATTTCACTAGGTTTGTTGGTCTACTTTGGACACTTTCTAATATTATTTTATCCTTATATTGGACAGCTACAAATGGCACACAGTACTCAAAGTGAGATTGCAACAATGCTGAGTATAGTGGGACAATCACTTCTTTTCACTAGGTTGCTCTATTGTGCTTAATGCACTCCAGAATATCACAGAATCAGAGAATGTTAAGGATTGGAAGGGACCTTGAAAGATCACCTAGTCCAACCCCCCTGCCAGAGCAGGATCACCCACAGCTGGTCACACAGGAATGTGTCCAGACAGATTTTGAATGTCTCCAGAGAAGGAGATGCCACAAGCATTCTGGACAGCCTGTTCCAATGTCCTGTCACTCTCACAGTGAAAAAGTTTTTTCTTAGGTTTCCATAGAACCTCCTATGCTCTAGCTTGCACCTACTGCACCTTGTCCTACCCTTGGACATCACTGAGAAGAGCCTGGCTCTGTCCTCCTGACATTCGCCCTTTACATATTTCTAAACATATTTCAGCCCTCAGTCTTCTCCAAACTAAAGAGACCCATCTCCCTCAGCCTTTCCTCATAAGGGAGTTGCTCCACTCCCTTAATCATCTTTGTACCTCTGTGCTTGACTCTTTCAAACAGTTCCCTGTCCTTCTTTAACTGAGGGCCTCAGAACTGGACACAATACTCCACGTGTGGTCTCTCCAGGGCAGAGTAGAGGGGGAAGAGTACTTCTCTCAACCTACTAACCACACCCATTCAAATACACCTCAGGATGCCATTTGCCTTCTTGGCCACAAGGGCACACTGATGGTCATCCTTCTGTCCACCAGGACCCCCAGGTCCATTTCCTTACACTGCTCCCCAACAGGTCTTTCCTCAGCCTATACCGGTACACGGGACTGTTCTTTCCCAGATGCAAGGTTCTACTCTTGCCCTTGTTCTATTTCACTTAATTTCTCCCCACCCAACTCTCCAGCCTGTCTAGGTCTCACTGGATGGCAGCACAGCTTTCTGGTGTGTCAGCCACTCCTCCCAGCTTTGTAACATCAGCAAACTTGCTGACAGTGCCTTCTGTTCCCTCATCCAGGTCATTGATGAATATATTGAATAGTACTGGTCCCAGTACTGACTCCTGAGGGACTCCACTAGACACAGGTCTCCAACTGGACTCTGTCCCATTGACCACAACTCTGACTTCTTCCTTTCAACCAGTTCACAATCCACCTCACTACCCAATCATCCAGACCACACTTCCCCAGTTTAGCTGCAAGGATGCTGTGGGATTGTGTCAAACGCTTTGCTGAAATCAAGATAAACCACAACCACTGCTCTGCCATCATGTCTCCACCTGGTTATGTCCTCATAAAAGGCTATCAGGTTGGTTAAACATGACTTGCCCTTGGTAAAACTATGTTGACTGTTCCTATTGAGCTTCTTATCCTTGATATGCTTAGAGATAGCGCTGATATGGTAGGCTGCCAGGCATTTGGCTGGCAGTGCACATTGTTGACTCATATTGCACTTGCTATCAACCAAAACCCACAGATCCCTTTCTACAGGGCTGCACTCCAGTCTCTTGTCCCCCAGTATATACATACATTCAGGATTACACTGACCTAGATGGAGAATCAAGTTTTTCTGATTGTTAAATTTAATATTGTTGGTGATTGCCCAGCACTGTAATCTATCAGGATCTCTCTTTTTAAAGCATCTCTATCCTTGAGGGAATCAGTTGCTCCTTCCTAATTAGGTATTATCAGCAAATTTACTCCATGTGCTCTCAACTCCTGTGTCCAGGTCATTGATAAAAACACTAAAGAAAACTGGCCATAAAATTGAACCTTGGGGAACATCACTAGTGATTGACTACCAGCCAAGTGTTAGTCCATTCGCTGCAACTCTTTGAGCCCAGTCCTTTAGCCAACTGTTCACTCATATTGTTTTCATGTCTAGCTGTGTGCTGGACATTATGTACAGAAAGATACTCTCAAGAGATACTATTAAAACTTTGCTAAAATCTCTCTCACCACCCCTCCACCACCCTACCCCATCCAACTGCCTTTCCTTTATCAATTAGATGGGTAACCTTGTAATAAAAAATATATTAACTTAGTAAGGTATAACTTTCCCTTCATGAACCCATGTTAGCTTTGACCAATCACTGCACTGACTTTCAAATGTTTTTTCAGTAACTCCCAGAATAATCTTCTCCATACTTTTACCAGGCACTAGAGTAAAACTGACAGGCCTATAATTACCAGGGTCTCCCTTCTTGTTCCTTTTAATAACTGGAATAATATTTGCTAGCTTCCAGTCAGCTGGGACCTCTCCAGATTCCCAAGACCACAGATGAGACAGGTCTCTCAATAACATCAGCCAGCTTTCTCAATTCCCCTGAATGAATCCCATCAGGCTTTGTAGACTTATGTGCATTCAGTTGCAGCAGCAAATCTTGTACAAGTTCAAAGTCAGTTGGGAGCATATCACTCTCCTCGTCACAGTCCTCCAAGCCAGGGCTCCAAGGGTCCCAGAAGCCATCACTGGTTTCAAAGACAAAACAGAAGGCATTATCTTCATCCCTATTTGTGAGGTGACCAACCTTATCAAGTAATGGACAAATGTTTTGCTGTTAATATACTTTTAGAAGTGTTGTTGTTGTTGTTTTGGTTTTTGGTTGTTTTTGTATTTTTGGGGTTTTTTTTTACCTTTAGGGAGATTTTGATTGTCTTTGAAAACTAAACTATAGTTCTTCTTCCATGACAGACTCTTAAGATAAAGTTAAGTCCATTTGAAAACTGTTATTTTGCAATTCTGGATAAAACAGTGTTCCGCACTTACAAGCTAGATATCTGGAATATGCAGTGGCTTACATACATATACAGAATATACTGACACCAGACATCTGCAGTTTTGTAACTCAGTTGCTACACTATTGAGCACTTTTGGCAGCAGCTACAAAAGCTGCAGCTAATGCCTCCTCTGCTGTCTCCAGCAGCTTCCAGAAGAGAATGAAGGAAAGAACAAAGAGCAGTATGGCAAGGTTGCACAGTTGTTTCAGGAGGGCCGTCACTTAGAATTGTTTCATTTTGGGATATCAGAAAAAGTATGACTGGATAAGGATATCTATAGAGTGTGTGTGTTAGAACGATTTATGTTTCTCAACACATTGTAAATTAGTTACTTCTTTTTCAGCCTTTAAACTAAAAAAAAAAAAAAAGACAATGAGGAAAGTCATGGGAGCAAATAATTATGTATGCCACTTCTAGTAGCGTACAAATGATATGTGACTGTTCCTATCTGACCCCAGTATTCAAATGGGATGTAATATTTAGTTATTGTGAATGCAAAGCAGCAAAGCAGCATGTAGTCCATGTAAGGCAGGTGGAAATTTTGAAAAGTAAATTTGAAAAAAAAAAAATATTTTTTTTGCATAAACCTTACTTCTGAGTATAACTGGGAGTGGTGGGGGGGAGAATAGTTTTCTCATTATTTCAGGCTAAAGAATTGTGCATTGTGGATGCAGATCTTTTTACCTTATTTCAATGTAAATTTTAGCCATAAGGAGAAGTTAATGAATTATTGAGACTACACTCAAATAAATTCCTGGAAACAATGTGAAAATTAAAGCCTTTGTGCAAAGATTTGAGAGCTCTTAAAATTCACTTGTTGTTTAACCACAGCAGTACTGATGATTCTCTCTTCTCTTAAGTGCTCTGCCAGTTACTCTTTTCAAATACATTCAGAACATTTAGTTTACATATATTATTCTCTCCCCTAAAGAAAAAAGCTTGCGAGTAAATAATGGTTTTTCCTCTGGATAGAGTGCCATTTTTGCATCATAATTCTTTATTTCTGCAGTACTATTTGGAAGTTGTGGGGGTTTGGTTGGTTGGTTGGTTGGGGTTTTGGGGGGGTTTTTTGTGTTTTTTTTTTTTTTTTTTTGTTGGTTTGGTTTGGTTTTGTTTTGGGTTTGTTTTGGTTTGGTTTGGTTTTTTTTTCCTGACCAAGGATGTAACAGAGAATCGGTCTTGCATGTAAACTAGGCTTGGCCCATAGAAGTTAAACTTACATTCAGAATGAGACCTAAAACTAACTCTTTTGCTGCACTTTTTTCTTAAGAGTGTAGAGAATTATTTTGTTTCCTATTTCTGTGGAGTAGAAGAAAATTGCTCGTACTGTCTTCAATACAATGGAAAGATGTTATCTAAGAGTGTTTATAAGGTTTGTTTATTATTACCATAATTTCCAAGAAAGAGAAAGGCTCAGACATTAGTATGTAATAATGGCCTGTGATATGAACGTCTTGGCCTTTATTGAAATAACCAGGTAATATATGAGAAGTTATATTACTTTTCCCTTGTGAAATTCTGGGAAAATTGTCTGTTTTCATTTCTTCTTTCTTTGACTTATTTTAATAAATACTCTTTAAAAAGTCTATATTTTAGTTCTGTGCTCATGCAGCACCTAGCATAACAGCTTCTGGCAGATTTCTGGATAGATAATACTACTGTCAGTAATAACTATAATATTTGTGTCCTGACCTGAGACTGACTGCATAAGAATAAAGCTATTCAACAAAGCAGTTTCATGCTTAGGGATAGTCACTTTTCCAAACATAACTATGTTTCAGTATACAATACTTTCTAAATAATCTACTGAAAAAAAAAAATTAAATGAATTAATCACTAATGCTGAATAAACCATTCTGTGACAAAAATTTGTGCTAATTGCTGAAAATACAGCAAGTACTAATGTTTTTCACCAGAGGAAGCTAATATTTTTTTTTCTAGTCAAGTGACTATACTCTAGAGAAACTGCAAAAAAATATTAAGTTAGTGTATAAGCAATTTGATTCTAATTTAAAAACAGTATTTTTCTCCTCCAACATAATTTTTTGGTTGTGTTTAATTAATTCATGACAATTATGGTTTTAATGTTGCTCTTAAAGAAGAAAATACATTCCTAGAGCATGGAAGTAGGATCACAATGACCATAAACTTCTCTAAGAATTTCAGGTATATGGTATTGACATATACATTTTATTTTGGTTGTTGTTTTGTTGCAAAACTTTAAGAGGTAGCAGAGTTGCGAGTCTTCCTTTATGTCTTCATGCTGCAAATAAAGCCAACAAACTGAGTGGTTCATATCGATGTATCCCACTTAAGGAATTGGCATTATTTGGTAAATTAAATTACTGTTCTAAAATTTGTACTCTTACATTGTCCTTTAAAAGCGAGTAATACATTCTCTGCACGAATTCAGAGCAATGGAATTGTCATTAATTAAGGACTGTTGCTCTTTTGAGAATAACTTATGTTCCTTTTAAACATAATGTGGTATGTAGTTTGTTTGTTTGTTTGTTTGTTTTTCCTATCCCAATAAGTTTTCTTTGACTTCAAATACTTTCACTTCCAAGCAAAGCCAAGTTCCTTCCCATTTTATGTTTATATAACTGATATACTAGGGCTGTATCTGTGTTGCCTTTACACATCCTTTTTATATCTGAGCATCTACAGTCTTTGACTGCACAGCCTCATTTAACTTCTCTTTTTATGTTCTACTGTCAAGGAATTAAGAGCAGAGACACATTGAAATCTGTTTACATATGTAAAAGTCTAGGCAAATCGTCTATTTCAGTGAGCCTTTCCCACTGATTAAACTTTCTGTATTTCTCTTTTTCTTAATTCAATGCACCATTTTGTTCCTAAGGCTATCCTACCTAATTAGTTGTCCTGCACACATAATTTTCAATGTTCTTTAATCTCTTTCTTTTACTTACTTAGTTCTTACAAAGTATGATTAATATTTGTTTCTTGAAAAAGCTTTACATTTTACGTATATGACTGCAAGTGTTTTTCTTTTGTAGACTATAGAATAAGTTACAAAATCTTAATGCTTAGACTTCCCTAGTTACTTCTGCAGATTTACATGCTTGAATCTAACATTCAAAACTGTAAAGAATCCTAAAAAACCCTGAACTTTCCAAAACAAATTTTATTTCAATTTTCAAAATGTGAATCTTGAGGAATTTTAGTTATGTAGAGAAATAATTTTTTTGTCACTGTTTTACATGATAAAGATTTGTCATATGGATTTTAACTGAAATCTCTCTTAGTGAATTTAAAAATTCTAAACAGCTGATAATATTTGTCAACTGCACTACATGAAGAATTTCACTGTCACTGTTCTTTGGTCACAAAGTGTAAAAGCTTATGGAGAAGATTATTTGTTCTGAGTTGTTGATGAGTCAAATGGTCACAATATTTCTCTTGCATTGAATCATAAGAAGCTTTTTAATTTCGAGTCCTCGTTCCCATCATATGTAAAATTAAATATATTTGTGCATGCAAATTAAACTTGTCCCTTAAAATTGCTTCACTTAAATAATTCTGCTTGAGGCAGTACATGTGAGTTTTAGTCTTTTTTTAATGAATAAAGCTTCACTTGAGCTTCATTGCTACCTGTGTGAAAATCCTTTACAGCATGAGGAAAGGAGGAAAGAAAAAGGTCCAGGAAATTATGGACTAAATCTTCAAACTTTGGTAGAATATTAGTAGAACAAGTTATTGAACAATCTATCAATAATCAATTACATTAAAATAAATATCAGAAGAATCCATATAAAATCAAACATGTTTTCCTTTTTTAGGGAGAAAGCAAGTAACCAGGTGGTGTCTCACAAGAGGGGAGTAGAGAGGCAGAATCACCTTCCTCTACCTGCTGGCCACGCGTCTCTTGATGCAGCCCAGAATACTGTTTGCCTCTAGGCTGTGAGCAAGCATTGCCAGCTCATGATGAGCTTCTCATGCACCAGTACCTCTAAGTCCTTCCCCTCAGGGTTGTTCTCCATCCATTCTCCACCTAGCCTGTATTTGTGCTTGGGATTGCCCCGACCCAGGTGCAGGACCTTGCACTTGACCTTGTTGAACTTCATGAAGTTTGCAAAGGCCCACCTCTCAAGCCTGTCAAGGTCCCTCTGGATGGCATTCCTTCCCTCCAGCATATCAACCGAACCACATAGTTTGGTGTCAATGACAAGCTTGCTGAGGGTGCACTCAATCTCATTGTGCAGGTTACTGACAAAGATGTCAAAGAATCATGGTCCCAATACCGACCTCTGAGGGACACCACTCATCCCCAGTTTCCACAAACAGCTTTCCTGTTATTAGAGAGAAAACATTTATAGCTAATCAGTTTATGAGGAGCTGCAAGCATCATGGAAAATGGTCAAAATGGAAAAGATACAATTCACTTCATTAAAACTATATGTGATTTTTTGCGCTAAGACGAGGCATATCAAAGTATAATTGGTCTGGCTAAGCAGTTGTATAGAAGGGCTAGGCTTTCAAGAGGTTAAAAATAGAATATGGCTCCACCAAATGATATTATTTCAATAAGTAAATAACAGGTAAAATACAATTTGGGGTGTATTATCAATCATTTTACATAAAAGTTAGAAGAGGAAATGATTGATTTTTTCATGTTCTGTTCTGATGTGTGTTTGGGAAAGCACACTTCAAAAATACTGCAGAAAATTTGGAAAGTACAATCCAAAGAGAAAAATTGAATTAAATTTATATATTATCTGTGGAAGGAAGGAATTTTCATTTAAAGAAGTAGTATTTTAACTTACATATATATATATATATATATATATATATATATATATATATATATATATATATATACACATACTTTTTTTTTTTTTTTTTAAGGCTTTATGTTCTGGCTCATGATGAACTTCATCTATTTCCAGTAAAGGAAGTTTCTGAAATCTCTAAATATAGTGATAGACTTTCAGTCTTATAGACTTTGAATATTTGATCATTGGGATATATCTACTAAAAAATTATTTGGAATAATAGATCCCATATGAGGAAAAAAAAAACCTTTCTGTATTGATGCTGGAATGACTCATGCAAACTACAAAATCAAGGAATGACTTGCATAAAATTTATGCTTAGTTTTATTTTGTAAGAGAAATAAAATCAGATAAATGATAATATGAAAATAGATAAATAGCAGAATTAATAAGAAAATAGATTGTCATTCTCTTTGTATTCCTTATTAATATTAATCTTTATTACAGAAAGTGAAAGTTTAGTAGTTGGCCAGATTTAATTTAGTCTTGGTTAGACACACACTAAATTAAAAATGACTGAGTCGGCAAACTCAACAAGAAGAAATTTGCTTTGGAAGCAAAATGAGGTAAGTTACTGAAAATAGACACTGAGCAGATACCAAGAATACTATGAAATAATTGTCTTGTCTAGAATACAGTTGTGGAAGAATTTGCAATAATTAAGAAAGTTAGGAATATAAGATGATGAGACAATGTGCATTACTAATGTAAGAGATTACGAATGAGTAAAACCACCTAGCTTTCATACTGTAGAACACATTCCCTTCAAATCACTCTGGAGAAGGTTGATGAAACAGTCTATCAAGCCTGAGCTCTTTAGCTCTTATTTTTGGTAGACTTCTGTTGTGTATTTGGGTGTGATGTAGTGTGATGGGAATGAATAACACTATGGATATGCACAATTTTACAAAATAATTTAATTTTCAGGATGATAATTGGAAAACAAAAATAATAGAAATGGAAGGACATTGATTTCATAGTAAAAAAAAAAATAATTCTTCATCAGTTATTGAACCATTAAGAGGTGATATTATTTTAGACAAGTTATGTTTTGTTTTGTTTTTTAAATTTTATTTTCCTAATGAAGAAGTTATAGAAGGGACATAAAAAACAATCTCGGGCTGTGTGATGAAGTTTTATTAAATTTAAATTAAATAGAGGAAAAGCATTTCTGTAATTAAAGCCTTGGCTTAAAGAAAAGGATAAGGTTTGATATACTAAGAAAAATGACAACTAAGTCCGAAGACTTGAATGTGACAGGCCTTAAACATCTGCATGTGAAAGGACTTTAAACTGTGAAGTATCTGGACCCAGAAGGTATTGCCTTAAAGAAATTGTTGGAATGTTCTGATCTGTAGATTGATGATGCAAGGTCAAGAATCACCATTAGTATCGGCTAGTATATGATCTTGAAGCACATGATAAGAGAATAGAAATAGGCCAGACATACAGTCATGCATTTGGAGCAGTATTCAAAATATCATTTCCTTAACTTTCCAAAACTGTAGCTGAAATACAAATGTAATCTGTAGCACATCGCAGAAGAAAGAAAACTTATTTTTTTTTAAACTGAAGAACAGTGCACTTTAATATGAACTGTTTATTAATAAATATAGGTACAAAACTAGAAAAAAATATTTCTCATCATCATGTTCCAGAATAGTGATGGCAAAATCAGAAAAACAGAAAATCCTTAGCAATGTTTTAAGTGTATTTCCATAAGTTCATAAAAAGGTTTATATAGCTTACTGGAGTTTGAGAATTTTCTTGAAAACCAGTGCAAAAATGTTCCTATGAAGGAGGTGAAAAAACCCAAACCAGGTTAAAAATACACATTTTTTTTTTCACAGATCAGCTTTAATATTTAGATCATGACTCATTAAACATTAAGTTATCATAACTTTTGTATGAAGGCAGAAAAGATAAAAAGTGATGGCCATATAAAGACTTACAGAAGACAGATTTTTTATTATTTTTTATTTTTATTTTCCAAATGACTCAAAATCTCAAGTAACAGTAATAGGGAACGCTATCAACACAGGGGAAACTCTTGTATGCTCAAGGAGGAAGCATTTTACAGTGATAGTTTTAAATTATACAGAAGTGGTATATAGAGAAGCTTGGCTAAGAGAAAAGGCTAAAGCTGATAGTGTAGTTTTTACCAGCTAAATTAAAGTAATACCTCTATATTTATCTGATATCTGCAATAAAATTTATTATATCACAGGAAGCAAAGAAAAGAAACACAGCAGTATATAATGCAGTTTGTTAGGTCAATAACTGAAAGAGTGCCAACGTTATCACATTTGCTTAAAAATCAGGAAGTCAGTGAAAGTATTCCAGTGAAATGTTTTCTGTTTTCACCCTAAAACACTGATCGGATTTCTTGTAATTAAGCTTTCCAAACTGTGTTTCAAAATGTGTTTGTAAGAAAAACCTGGTAACCTTGACAATGTTTTTCCATTAAATGTATATAAAGCAATGATTTATGTTTAAATTTCGGGAGAAATAGTAGTCACACACGTTTCAATATAATGATTGTAAACTACAGTAAAGGCATTTACATTCTAATAAACAACTGATTCACATAACTTAGATATGCCTAATAATATATCATATTGTCATGGTGTTTGTGTTTATGCACAACATATGTGTATGGTATGCATTCAATTTAACACTTGCAGTACCTCTGTATTCTTTATAAACAGTGTTTTGAGACTAGTAGTTTGTAGTAGGTTTTTTTCCTGTTTCTTTAGGTGATGTTTTTGTCTTCTTCTAAGAACTTATAAGTAATCTACTTCCTTGAATCTCCAGTAAAGGTCTTGAACTGGGCATTGCAATACCAAAACATGAAATTTCAGTGTACACTTTGCATTCAAATGCCCAGGTCATAAATCAATATCAAACATTCCTGTAGAGAAAATAAAATTATTAAGTTGCCTGCCAATCTCATAAGGTTATTAGAAATGTTATTTAAAATCTGTTGACTAACTTAAATAAATTAAAAATATTAGAAATTAAATGCAAAAACTAAATACTTTTTGACTTTTATTTTTGTAATGTTAGCATGGCACTGAAGGTGCATTTGAACCCTCCTTTGTGGAATGGCTAGAAAGACACTAACCACAGTCATTCTTTGGTTTATGTAAATCCTTTCTTCATTCCAAAATAAAAAGTTCAAAATATGTGACTTGGTTAAATAATCTGAAATAGAAAAGTGGAAGAATAAATGTAGTCACTAGATGTTACAGAGAGTTTGTGAATTTTATTACTCTATCTTTAAAATTCCTTTTTCTTTATATATAATAAGAAAAAATATAGTAGGTATCCTCCAAAACTCCTTCAGAGAAGAACTGCTTTCTTCTTGTGTTTTTAAAAGATAACATAACAGATGCATAATGATGCATAACAGAATGAGTAGCATACCATGTGCTTGCACACACTTGCATGTAGAAATTCTGCCTGAACAATATTTGCTATCTTGCAAAAGCAGTTACTTATTTATTATTTTATTATTATTATTATTATTATTTTATTTTATTTTAGATTTTCTGGGTCCTTTCTGTCTTTTTTCCATTGCTTTACTAATCAGACTTTAACTAACTTCCCCCCCATCCTCTATCTCCCCACAAATTACTTTTTCTTCCTTCTTACCAGCCTCTTCTTTCTTCGAATCCTTTCTTTTCAATCTATCATCATTACCTCATCCTCACTTGTGTGTGGGTGAATGTCTCCTCTCTCTTTTTAAAAACACACGTACGTATGGCCTGGTAACCCATTCTTACTCAGCATATGCATAAATCTCTACTATTAAACTAACTCTCAGTATTCTTTTGAGCTAAGTTGATTTTATTATCTATTTTTCTCACAGAAGCCACCCCATGTCCCCTCCCCCACTGCTACCAAAAACCTTGCCATGCAAACCCAATACATTCCACCCCTCGCCTCTGTGAATCACATATTTAAGAATCATCACTAAAATCCACATTCATCACACAATCTTCACAAACTTCTACTCACATCAACAAAAAAAAGAATTCCCCACACCAAAATCAAAATAACTTCATCACAACACCAGACAAAAGTGGACAATTTACACACATAATCCACCCCTTGTCTCTTCACCACAATTAAATCAATAAAATCCCCCATAATTGTCCTACTCATCACTCTTTAGCCATGTTCAGTCTATGTTTTGCCCGTTACCTCTCCTCTCTCCGTTAATAACCTTATCTCCAATCTCTTATGCCCCACGTTGGGCGCCAAAAAAGACTGTGGTGGGTTGACCCTGGCTAGAGACCGGATGCCCACCAAAGCCCACTCTATCACTCCCCCTCCTCAAATGGGCAGGGGTTAGAAAATTATAGCGAAAAGCTCGTGGGTGGAGATAAGGACGGAGAGAGATCACTCACCAATTACTGGCACGGGCAAAACAGACTCGACTTGGGGGAAAAAACAAATTTACTTTATTACAAATCAAAATTAGAGGAGAATGAGAAGTAAAACCAAATCTTAAAACACCTCCCCCATCCCTCCCTTCTTCCCGGGCTTAATCTCTTTCCCGATTTTCCACCTCCTCCCCCCAGCAGCACAGGGGGACAGGGAATGGGGTTGGGGTCAGTTCATCACACGGTGTTTCTGCCGCTGCTTCCTCCTCAGGGGGAGGTCTCCTTCCCCCGCACCAGTGTGGGGTCCCTCTCACGGGAGACAGTCCTCCACCAACTGCTCCAACGTGAGTCCTTCCCATGACCAACAGTTCCTCACGAACTGCTTTGGCATGGGTCCATTCCATGGTGTGCAGTCCTTCAGGAAGGGACTGCTCCAGCGCGGGTCCCCCACGGGGTCACAAGTCCTGCCAGCAAACCTGCTCCTGTGTGGGCTCCTCTCTCCACGGGCTACAGGTCCTGACAGGAACCTGCTCCAGCGCGGGCTTCCTGCGGGGTCACAGCCTCCTTCGGCATCCACCTGCTCCGGCGTGGGGTCCTCCACGGGCTACAGGTGGTCATCTGCACCACCATGGACCTCCATGGGCTGCAGGGGGACAGCCCGCTTCACCCTGGTCTTCACCAACAGGCTGCAGGGGAATCGCTGCTCCGGCGCCTGGAGCCCATCCTCCCCCCTCCTTCTTCACTGACCTTGGTGTCTGCGAAGTTGTTTTCTCTCACATCTTCTCACTCCTCTCTCCAGCTGCAAAGTGTGCAGCTTTTTTTTCTCCCTTCCTTTTTTTTTTTCTTAATTATGTTATCACAGAGGCGTCACTGATTGGCTCGGCCTTGGCCAGCGGCGGGTCCGTTCCTGTAGCCGCTGGCATTGGCTGTGTCGGGTCGGACATGGGGGAAGCTTCTGGCAGCTTCTCTCACAGAAGCCACCCCATGTCCCCTCCCCCACTGCTACCAAAAACCTTGCCATGCAAACCCAATACACCATCTCATTTTTAAATGCAGGTATATTTGTATGCATAAATGGTTATATGTCAGATGCAGGTCTGATGCATGTCAGATGAAACTTCTGTGACCCATTTCAGTAATGTGAAATAGAAAGCAGGAGAATAAATATTAAAATTCTTTGTGGAAACTTTTAAGGGCTAGCATATTCGATTTTTTTTTAAGAAATCTTTTAAAAATACAAGTATGCTGCTTGCTCAGTTTGTGATCCAAATGTTAAAAGTGACTCACTCATTGACTTTAGTCTGTACCCAAATGAACTGAGTCACATGGGTTGCCAGGAAAAAGATACTGAGACATAAAGCTAAAATCTTCTATGCAGTAATAAAAAGATTACATAGCTTTTTATGTTTCTGAATTTACCCTCTGCCTAGCTCACCTATTTTTCATTCCAGTCTCAAGTGATTAATGAACATTGCATCAGTATGTGTGTGGGGGTACGTGTGTGTGTGCACAATAACTAGAAAGCCACACAATGACTAGAAAGCCATAGCAATAAAAGAACAGGAAAACTAAGCATTTCCAACTATGGATGCCATGGTACTTGTGAAAACAGCAGTTAATACTGAGATTATTTATTCCTGTATTGTTTGTCAAAGGATCTGAGTGTACATTTAGTGAGTTAAATATAATTAATGCTGATAACATTTCTTCACCATAGTCATCGCTAGTAATATTATTGTTGAGTAGGATTTAATGTAATTGTAACATGCTTGTTACAGATGCAGTCAACTGCTGTTGAATCTCTACTTTTGTAATAAAATAGTCAAGAGTATGAAGTTAAATTCTATGCCTAAATTTTTCTTGCAAAAAAATAATATGGATAAAATGGTTAAAGGATTATAGTGATAATATTGCTCTCTCTTGAATTGCAATCAGAATGAAATCAAATACTTAGAACATGAAGGTTTTCACTAGCACTTGCTGACCCAAATCTCTAATTTTCTCTCTCAATGGAAATTTGCAAAATGTTCTAGCATTTGCTTGCAATCAATTATAATTTATTTTTAATATATTGTAGAAAACATTGCTGTTTGGGCTTTATTTTGTTATCTGAAACCATAAACTGAAATCGGGTATCTGAGAAGTAATGTATAGAAAAAAACAAAATTTCATTTCTTCTATTTTCCCAAAGTACATCTTTAAACAAATTATGATGAAAATATCTCTATTTTTTAAAAAATACCTTTTAATTAATGTTTTATATCTCTGACACATAGAAGATGAGTTTCTAGTTTTAAGATAAAATATAAAATATTTTAGATACTCAGGAAAAAGTAGAAGCAATAGCCAGTCATCAAAGGTCTCTAACCCTCTCTGCCTCTGTTTTTTCTTAAAACAAAGGGGAAACACAGGAACAAAACTTATCTAATATAGAAAAACAACTAACACTTAGAAAACACTTTCAAGAATACAGAGATTACTATTTTGTATGAACGCACCTCAGTCAGTTCACATGTTTCTAGGTAAAAGATGCAGTACTGAACTTGAATTGTTTGTAGAAATTGTCGACAGTTATCTAAAAAACATTTTACTGTTAATAGGTAGTATGTGAAATGGAAAGTAACCTGAAAACCCATTTTGGTTATCATCACATTAATTTGTAGACTTCATATGAGTATGTTCTGAACTTATGCTCGTATCATCATATGCAAATGATTGTACCTTGTAAAAGTTCAAACTAATTGTATTGATATGCTCTTTGAAAACCATTTTCAAGTATCACTTCTATAGTTTCCTTTATGACTTGAAAATAATCAAGAAATAATGGCCAATTCAAATACCAATTCACAAACCATGCACTTCTATGTTTTCATACTTAGAGGCATTTTTAAATGTTGGGAAGAATATGTGATGAAAACATCTTTAATGTTTTTTCTCAATTGAAAGAGGAGTTAGTTTATAGTTCATGTGACAATACATAGAGATTTTAGATGAGCAAGATGTTTTATTTTAAGTGCAGGTGAAGCCTTAAGAATGACAGCATTTTATGTGCATTTTTTGGTGTTGTGCTTTTTTAATTTGTTGTTGTTGTCTATGCAAACAATCACGGATAATACTATGTTATACTTTGTTTTTATGCACTCCAGTGTAAGTAGTCAGCAATATTCAGGGAGCAATTCAGCCCCAGATTAAGGCATTCAGATTGTCTACAGCATGTGCCTATTAATTAGATGTCTTCATAAACATCATAGTTGGTCTAAGCAGTACAGTCAGTGGAATCAAGACAGCTGTTCATCTCATCTGAAAATAAATGTGTACATTTAGTGAGATGAAAACTTTTTTTCAGGCAACACTAGGCTCTCCATATTTACTCATGAATCAGCATCTAGTACCATTTGATTTGGCCTATGTTTTCCTACTTGTTCTTCCATTGCTGCAGACAACTAAATTCAGGTATGCGAATTTAAAATTGATTTCTTAGAAAGATATTGTGTATCAGTTTTGGGCTTAGACCATAATTTTTACTTCATGGAAGCTTGCATAGATAAAATGTTCCTATCTTCATCTCTTATAAAAGAAAAAAAAAAAAAGCTATTTCAGACGTCTTTTTCCATTCCAGTGGTGATTTCTGGCATTACTGTAAGAGCTTTTCTAAAACCATCCATAATTTGTGAGACTTGAAGATAATTCATAAGTTTAAATATATTCTCTCAGATCAGAAAAATAGGGATTTATCTGAAGCTAGTGGTTGGATTGTGGTAAATATAGAAAATTAAAATAAAATTTTCAGAGAAAAACAATCAGATTTAGGTATTCAGAGGTCTGAATGACAATGCTTCTTGTGGTTAGGTACAGTTGCCTACTGCTGGCTGTCCAAATTCTTTCATCTCTAGGCATCATAAAGAGCATGAAGTCTAAGAGAGAGTCCAGCTGCACAGCTTTCCTTTTTTTTAATTTTTTTTAAATTTTATTTTTGTGGGGCTAGCGTTCATGTTTCCGCTTTTTGTGTTCCACCTTGTCTTTTTGTAAGATTCAAAGGAAACATGGTCTTTTTCCAGTGCTACCCACAAGATTTTGAGGATTGCCTGCAAACTCTTCATCTGATTTGAACACACAAACAGCACACTGCACCAAAGCTCCTTTAAAGACTGGGGTCCTCTTCTATTTTCAAGCTACTGAAATTAGCTTCTTTTTTTTTTTTTTTTTTTTTTTTTTTTTTTTTCAATTCTCTTTTAAAGGGCTTGTAAAATTTCTCGTATCTGCCAGAAATATCTGGCATACCACCATGGTTCAAACTCCACTTACACACAGAATGCATTGGATATTAACAATAAAACAAATCACACACAGAATCACATAGAATGTTGGGGATTGGAAGGGACCTTGAAATATCATCTAGTCCAATCCCCCTGCTGGAGCAGGAACACCTAGATGAGTTCACACAGGTAGGTGTCCAGGCGGGTTTTGAATGTCTCCAGAGAAGGAGACTCCACAACCTCCCTGGGCAGCCTGTTCCAGTGCTCGGTCACCCTTACTGTAAAGAAGTTTATTCTGAAGTTTAAGTGGAACCTCCTGTGTTCCAGCTTGCATTCATTGCCCCTTGTCCTATCATTGGTTGCCATCAAGAAGAGTCTGGCTCCATCCACCTGACACTCACCTTTTATGTGTTTATAAACATTAATGAGGTCACCCCCCAGTCTCCTCCAAGCTAAAGAGACCCAGCTCCCTCAGCCTTTCCTCATAAGGGAGATGCTCCACTGCCTTAATCATCTTGGTGGCTCTGCGCTGTCCTTCTTGAACTGTGGGGCCCAGAACTGGACACAGTATTCCAGATGTGGCCTCACCAGGGCAGAGCAGAGGGAAAGGAGAACCTCTCTTGACCTACTAACCACACCCCTTCTAATGCACCCCAGGATGCCATTGGCCTTCCTGGCCACAAGGGCACAGTGCTGGCTCATGGTCATCCTGCTGCCCACCAGGACTCCCAGATCCCTTTCCCCTACCTACACTGTTTTCTAGTAGATCATTCCCCAACCTATACTGGAACCTGGTGTTGTTCCTGCCCAGATGGAAGACCCTACACTCGCCCTTATTGTATTTCACTAATTTTTTCCCTGCCCAGCTCTCCAGCCAGTCTAGGTCTCTCTGAATGGCAGCACAGCCCTCTGGTGTGTCAGCCACTCCTCCCATCTTTGTATCATCAGCAAACTTGCTGACAGTGCTCCCTATTCCCTCATCCAGGTCGTTTATGAATATAGTGAATTCTAGATAAGATTTATTGTCTGTACCTTAAGTAACAAAATTTTCTGGAATTATAAGTTCTTGCATTTATCTTCACTACTTGAGTTACATTTGCTAAAACCCTGTCTGAAGAATGTAATTTTTTTTAGAGAAAGTCCTATATATGTTGGCACTTTTATAATTATTTCAAGTATGTGAATCACTGAGTTTAGAAGATAATAAGAAATCTTTATGTCCTATAAAAAGGCAAGTTTATGCATTTGAATTCTGCATTAAAAATGAAAGATAGTCAATATTTTCATTGCTTAATGTTGCTTTAAAAAAGATAACTTTCTGATACTCTTGTGAGAAATAAATTAAATCAAAGTGTATTTTAAATTGGTCAAAGATGCATAGAGAAACCAGGACAATAAGGAAGGATTTACTTTGACTAGCAAAGAGCTTTACTTGGAAAGTTTATTTGGATTTTACTGTCTTTTAATTTTCAACATTAAGCTCCTTTGTTATTGTATCTAATAGCATGTAGAGAAAATTAGGTACATATTAGAAGTGGATTATTAGTGGCATAGTTTTTCAGCAGAGAATAAAGTATCTCTCTAGCTTTTGAACTCTATTCTTGAAAGTTTGTATTTTATCTTACACAGCACTAAATTAATTAATGATACCAGTATATCTACACATGGAATATCCTTTACTTTATATGAGCAATTTATGTAGCTGTAAAATCTAATTTACTAACAAAAGATTAGTGTTGTTGTTACTATTATTATTAATTATTATTATTATTTAACCATAATAATAAAAGAGGAAAGGACAAGGGGAAGAAAAGAAGAAGACAAGAAGACAGGAAGCTGTATAATTGAGTTACTGTTTAGATACTAGGAACATTCTATATTATTGTCCTAAAATATGACAAAGGATTCTACTTTTTGATACAATGATATCCATAAGCATTAATGTTTATGTCTAATTGTGCATGCAATTTACAAGGTACTCAAATTATCTACAGATGAATTTTCAAGTAAGCATTCTCTGTGTGGCTTTGGAAAACAAAGAGTGTGAAAATGTTAAAGTTCTGTCTTTTTTGCTCAGGCCATATTATGTAGCTTTTTTTTATATCTACATGTTGTATGTTAATGTAGATTATTCTGACTAAAACTCTACATCAATAAAACTCTCATTCAGCAAGGAAACTATATGGCTTGTTGTTGCCAACTGATTGCACAATTAAAATAATGCTTTCACAGAAGGATTTTAATGTATGTAAAAAGTACTTTCCTCTGTTGTTTAAGTTACTAACACCTGTGCTCAATTAAACTATTGCATTAATATCTACTGAGCAGGCCATTATCTGTCATTTGAGTGTTACAACTGATTTTTAGAATTAATTTTTTGACTGATTTTTGGAGAATGTGGCCAGTTTGCTTATTAAGGGAATATAATAATATATTATCAACTAAACTGTCTTCCATTTGGAATTTAGGGCAAATGTGATGCTTGGGGTTTCACTGGTGTTCACAATGAACAAATGAGAACTTTGTAGTTCTCATTTCCTTTTTCTTCAAGGGCATAGAAGTAAATTAAAAAAAAAAAAAAAAAAAAAAAAAAAAAAAAAAAACTTAGCAAATAGTTTCTCATCATATCCTTTGCCTCTGAGTATATGTTAGCTGTCGGTGTTAAACAAATACATTATTATATCTCAGATAAAGAAACTTTGTAATCACAGTGAAGTATATCATCATCCACTGTAAATTACAGTCCGTCACATACATGTTTTACTTGAGATTATGTTTTACACATGATTCTTCATCATTTTATTGCACCATGAGATCATCAAGTATTTAGAAGATTACAGGGCACATGCACTTATAGAACAATAAAGGGAAGAATAAAGAATAAAGAGAAGAACATTGATAATATACTAATATTTTCAGTCGTCACGGGAAAATGAAGGACTTCCCAGCTTCCCCATGTTTTTCTAGTCTGCAGGTGCAAAGGACTGGAGGTGGGGGGTGGGGGGAATATTATAATTACTAAGTCTAAACTGGCATTTGGATATGCCAATGGAGTATTCCATATCACATAATGTCATGTTCAATATATTAATGAAGGTCTCTTGGGCTCTCTTTCTCTTGGGCTCTCACTCTTCCAGGATTATCTCCTTTTGGATCATTATCCAGGAATGGGCTGGGCTTGGTCAATGGGTGGTGAGCAATTGCACTGTGCATCACTTGCTTGTATATTATATTATTACTACTATTATCATTATTATTGTCATTATTATTTTTAAATTTTATTTTTTTTAATTTTCATTATTATTTAAATTAATATTGTCATTATTATTTGTTCGGTGTTTGGCTGTGTGGTGGTGCAGACCTCCTTCCTGACATGGGCCACATTGTTCTTTATAACATCTATATATAATAGGTTAACCTCTATATCTACACTTACACCTATGCCTGTGTGTGTGTGTATGTGGTACAACTTAGAGAACTCTGTTAAGTCTTTAAGTTGCTGTTCTGATATAACAAGTTGCTGTTTATTTATTCTGAACCTTGTGGCTCAATGCGAGGGTCTCCCTTATTTTATTTCCCTAATCTCTGTATCAATTATTCCAACCTGATTATGACTCGATTTCTCCCCATCCCTGTGTGAATAGTTTTCCCTGATCCTCATACAAGTAATATCTCCTGATCTATGGATTAACATATTCTAACTCAATTTTTGATTTCACTGTCTATGCTGTTTTCCATACAATAAGTAAAATAGTGAACCTTGCCATCAAATTCTGTTAAGTCACGCTTTTACAGATTCATATTAAAATCACATTTAAATGAGGAAGATTATATATTATAGGGAAAAAACATAAATCTATTGAATGAAGACATAAACAAAGCTCCAACGTGTCTTTTCATACAAAAGACCTGCCTTGTCTTTGTGTTGTAAATTTTTCCTTTTGAAACTCTGACTGTGTTGCTCATCATCTCAGGAATTCAGATAAATTATTTGACAGAAAGTGGCATAGAACGGTTCTTTTTCATATAGTTAATTATTCTCTCTGTACCCACCCATACAGCAGGAGGCACTGTTTGTAATGTGTCTTGAGAATGATTCTTGGGTCCTGCAGTTCCCAGAACTGTACATGAACATTGGCTAGGGAATTGCTAATTGTAGTGGACTGAAGCTGTGCAAGAGAGCAAGATAGCAAATATGTTACATGTATGGTAGTCTGTCAACGCTTGAGTCCACATCTTGAGTGTGTGTATTTTACTAACACAGAAACAGCTGTGTCCCAATTTGTTCTGTTTAAGTTCAGATGTGCTCAATTTATGGCTCATAATCTATATGTTGCCTTTGTAGCTATTACTGTTCCATTTACACAGTGTGCTCTATCCGAAGGCCAATTTGCGATCAAGCAGTGGTAAAGAAATATTTCCTTATCTGTAGCAATACTTTTCTTTCAGTCACTACCTTTCTTAGAGGTCTTTTGGCTGTGTCAGAATATGCTGAATGGCTGTATGATATGTATGTAGGATATCCAATACGTCCAGTAAGCGGGGAACTCACTGTGCAGGCAAAATATCCTCTATCTGTAGCATACAGAAAAAATGGTATTTACTGCATGACTAGAATACCTCTCTTTCCTACACCCAGGAAGTCTCCAGTTAACATTATAAGAAGTATTGTCCTGAGTACAGTAGGACCATTGTATGATCAGAAAGGAATCAGGATATATGAACTTTTTCTAGTGTTGCTATAAGATAATTAATCTGCCTCAAACAAATAAAGTCTTGCTATTAGGGAATGATAAAAATACAAATTTTTCTTGTCAAATGTTTAGGTTACTTGCCTGTGGATCCCCAAAGTATTATTTAATTGTGACTTTTAAAGCTGTTAGTAGTGTTTTCTGTATTAATCCTTTACTTCTAATAGATATGTTTTGTGTAAGACAAAAGATAATAAATAATCCAAAAGGTAATTAATAATTTAGTCTCAATTTATTGGACTAGTTCACTTTAAACACAATAATAAATACGCTTTTAAAAGGCCTTCTGCAGGCCTTTTATATGGTCCCTCATTAAACTGAAGAGAGATGGGTTTCACAGAGGGATTGATAGGCTATTAAGGAACTGTCTGGATGGCCACGTTCGAAGAGTTACAGTCAACAGTGCAATCTCCAAAAGGAAACCATTAATGAGTGGTGTCCCTCATGGGTCCATACTGGGACCAATACTATTTAATTTCTTCATCAACAACATAGAAAGAATGCAAAGGAAATGAAAAAGTGATATCTCTTCCTATTAGTCACACCATGCTAACCCTAGCAAATTCCAAGTCTGATGGGATCAATAGTTGCATATATATATATTTTTTTTTTATTATGGCAGGTTGAGTTTTATCCTACATCACCAAAGTCTTTTACCACCTACACTCATGAACAATGTATGTACAATGTATGTATGCATTGGATAACACCTGGATTTGAGTCAGGATCACATATTCATGGAAGTCATTACAACTCAAATGGTAGTACAAACAGTAGATTCTCTCTTTCAAAATTCAGGATATACCTAATTAAAGCAAAGCCAACAGGTGAGTACATTGAAAAAGATGGAGAAACCAACTTTTCAGAAATATTATACATAGATTCCTCTTCTTTGTTTCACATAGCATCCTCTTTGTTTTACATGGCATATTCTTGATGCATTCAAGATGCTGTGGTGTCACTAGTATATTTTGTAAAATAAGCTTTAGTTTTTAGACTAACTATACTGGAGAGTTTTAACAAAAAATAACTATTGAATATAACCAAATACTTTCTTTATTTTTTATTCTCATATTTTTTAGTTATAAAATCAAGTATAATTATTAACTGCATATGTTTTTTCACTTTGGATGATAAAAGAAAAACAAGAATAAACATAGTCAGGATTAAAGAAGAAAAAATGAATGTAATGTTTTTATTGATGATTTTTTTTTCTTAAAAAAAAGCCTAGAGAAAGAATAAACAAGATGTGATGTAATCTAAGACCATATCTTTGATCATTTATGTGTGTAGATTCAGATTTTGTTAAAGGAGACAAAATAAGAAGCAACACTAAAAATATTATTGTAGAAATTGTTCACTTATCAAAAATATTAACAAACACAAATTAAAATGCTTAAAAAAAGAGCTGTCAGTGGTGTGTCTTAAGTCAACTGTAAGACTATATATTTTCATAACCCACAGAATCATGATCCCGAGCTCATGCCTCATAGCATGCCTCATGGGATGCCTCTACTGAGAACTTTTAATGAGTCACTTTGAGCAGTCGGTTTTCATTTGCATCAGAAGATTCCAAATTCTCTTGAAATAATCCCTTGTTGCTCTTCTATCCTCTCTCCTATGCTACATTTGATTTAAATGAGCACAGAGATCTACAACATCATCTAACACAGTTCTGAATCCCCTGAAGGAAATAGCATCTCTAATCTTTGAGATTAGTGTCAAGTTTACACTTTTAAAGCAATCCCATGCCAATTTATTAAATACATTTTCCTAAGAAAACTCTGAGTTTAAAATGTATGAATAATTGTTTGGCTTGTCAGAACTACACTTAAGTGTACTTGATTGTTGTATTCAAATGTAAATTTTTGTCAGTTTATTTTGCTTTATTAAACTGAATATGGGAAAAAGACATCAAAATTACTGACAGAGTAATGTCATTTTATATCTATTATAATATAGGATTGTGTATTTTGTATGATAGTATATAATAAACGTGGAAAGAGGGAATCCTAAATTCATTTGTTTTATGACCTTGATAAAGCTCAAGCTGACATTTATTATCTGGAGTTGAGGCAAGAGCACTCAATACCTCTCCTACTGAATGTATCTTCTATTCCTTAAAATAAAATATAATAATAATAATAATAATAATAATAATAATAATAATAATAATAATAAATAATCAGATAAACCAAGAAGTAAAGTAGTTGTGTATTCCAGCAAGTAACACTCACTGTAGATTTGGATTCTAGTCTTTGCTTCAAGAACTGTGATGGTAATTTATATTAAACTTCCATGGAGTGGAGCACAGAAGCCACCTCTGAGGAACCATCCTCGTTGCAGGTCTACATTATCATGTCCTTTGTTTACTCTTTCTTCTACAAAGAATGTTGAATTATTTCATGCAAGTTTTTACAGCTTTGACAACACCCACTGTAGAATAGCCTATAATTTTATTCAAGAAAACAATTTGCTTTTGCTTATTGAATTTAGGTAGCTAGGAAATTCCCCTAGGGAATTTTTTGACATCCTTCGTTGATTTCCTACAAGAAAAATAGTGATGGTTGTTCTACTTTCTAAATAAGTAATTTAGGATCTTTTTAATCTTTGAAAATTAGTATGGTGTTGAGGTTCTAGAGATGGTAGAAATACAAAACAGCAAACACACATGAAGCAACAAGGGAAAATTACAATTTTTTAGTAGTTTTTAAAGAGTAATAAATATATTAGTCCTATTAGTAACTAAGTTGAATTGATACTATGCAAAAAGCTTTTGTATTCATATTGAATGAGGTTTATTATAGGGAAAACAAAACCAAAAACATCAACAACAACAAAAATTCCAAGCAAGCTAGCAGAGTTATAAAGATAAGGGTCATTGGGGTTTTTTTGTGGTTTTTTGTTTGTTTGTTTGTTTTGGTTTGGTTTTGGTTTTTTCTGTATTTTATTCAAATCAATATGTAGGAACTGCATGAGAATGAGTTGCAGAGTTAGAATTAGAAATTAGAATTAGAAAAATCAGAAAGTCTATAACAAAGTCTGCACTGGAGATATATGTCCCTCTTTACAACATCTGAGATAGAAAAATAGAATCCATGCTGTTTGACTGAGGTATAGACAAATGTAAAAAAAAAAAAAAAAAAAGAAAACAGACTATCTACCAACATGAGTGAAATGATAGAGCTGACCTAGGTGCTGAGTGAAGTTATCTCATGGGTTGATATAAAGACAGTTTCATAAGTAAAGCAAAAGCTACATGTGCAAGGAAAGCAATACATTCACTACTTCCCATTGACAGGCAGATGTTCAGTCATACCTAGGAAAGCAGGGCTATATTATGTGTAACAGTAACTTGGAAAGAGAAATGCCACCAGCCTGCATGTCCCCTCCCTCTTTCTTCTTCCTCCAGCTTAATATGTTGAGCATGATGTCATGTGGTGTGGAATATCCCTTTGGTCAGTGGAGGTCAGCTGTCTCATCTATGTCCCCTTCCAGCTTCTTGTGCATGTTCAGCATACTCTCTGGCACAACAGTATGAGGAGCTGAGATGTCCTTGACTTTTAGTGTCATCGCTGCTCTACAGCAACTAAAATATCAGTGTGTTATCAATATTTTTCTCATGTTAAATCCAAAAAATAGTATTATACTAGCTACTAGGAAGAAAATTGACCCTATCTCAGCTGAAACCAGGACACAAGTTAAGACATCAATGTGGCTAAATTGCAATTCATTATTTACAATCTTGAAAATACACAGAAGCTGTAATACTTGTGTCTTGAAAACACGAATGGACAAAGTAAAGAGGCCAAGGCACAAATGAGATATAATTATCAAGGGATCAAGAACAGCATTCTTTTCCAGATGTACATTAGTAATAATACTTATAAAAAAGAGGAAAATGTTAGCTTCCTACTTCACAGAGAGATGAAGAAAAAAATGCTACGTGTGAAGCATTTCAGATTATTTTTCACTAGACTTAATAAAAATTCTTTCTGGTTTTATTTTATTTAGGATTTCAATTTTTATGAAAATGTATTCTTGGACCATAGTCCTCACGTGTACAGGAAATCACCAGGTGTGAGGGTGTGGGAAGGAGAGGGAATCCAAACTTCTCAGCACTGTGATTATACCTACTCGCAACATTGCCACAATAATACCATGAGGTCCTACATTGCTAGAAAGATAAGCAACATGATGTGAGCTAAAGTGGGGAGAGGTCAGAGAACTTTCTTTTGAGCAGCTTCATTAAAAACTGAATGTCCTTGCCCAGCCAACAAACTGAATACACTACCTCAAATAGTCTGATTGTATTTCCTCTCCACAAGATCTTCTTTCAACTTACACTTTGCCTAATATGTTGTTTTATTCAGTTATGCAACTTGATAAACTATTCTCTACCAAAAAGCAGAGCCAAATGGAGAAAAAAACAGCACATTCAAAGCTGAACAATTTAATTCAACTCTTTCCTGAATTTTTCTCAATTTTTCAGTCATTTGCTCTCTTATCCTATATTAGGACCTTTAATGTTTTACAATATTTTAACATGTCTCTCTCTTCTCTGAATGAAAGGAGTAAAACCCTCTATGCATATGTTATCTCAGCAACCAGAGACCACTGTAATTGAAGACCAATTCAAACTTAAATTAATGCATTTCCAAGAAACTCCTTAAGCAATCTCTTTGTAGATCTTCATCTTCTAATTCTCTATTGGATTATTGGAATTTTATTGGAATTGAATTCTATTTGAATTATGATGACTAATAAGATTGCCTCTTTGTTACTTTAAATGGCAACAGTTAAAAAATGTATGCAAAAGATTACCAGCTTCATATCTGTCTGACAGATACAAAAGGAAAAAAAAAAAAGTAAGATATACAGATGCTCTGTGAACTGCAACAAGATTATTGGTATCCATTAGAAATACACACCCTTACTTAGTATTCCAAATGCATAGCCTATTATATACTACAGATAGATAAATACTCTGAAACTTTCAATTAAATATCAAATAAGAGCAAGTGCAGGAGTAATCTGTGTTTTACTGAAAATGAGCCAGCCGTCCTGAGATGACAAATTTGATCCTTGATTGACACCATTTTAGCAGGTAGCAAGAAGTATGTTTTATTGTACAATTCCCTTCTGCAGTGGGTTTGCTTAAAACAAACAAGCAAACAAAAAAACCCCAAGCCTTTAAAGGAGATGTGCTTCAATATAAAGATTTGAAGTGTGGGAAACAGGAATAATGTTTCTCTTATTTATTTGGATTAATATTAACCAATATGCTCTTATTTCATAAACTACATAAATGTACATTTCATCCATTCATTTAAAACAACATGACCTTGTTTATATATGCTATGTATACCCAAATATACACTGCAACCAAACTCCAGACAATTAAAACTTATTTTTTCATTTTTAAAAAGAAAATAGAAAAGAGAAATTACAAGACTCAAGGATGAATCTCTAAGAAAAATTGTCACTGATTATGGTTGGGCTAATCTATGTTGTAAACAATTTACAGAAGTACACAAAAGTAGTTTTACTTTCTTTATTGTATTTAATACATAAACCCCAGATTTTTGCAAAATTCCTGAGGCAAAGAACCTATCCTAGTGTAAAGAGACTACTGTCTCATATTGTTTTTTTACCCACAGACTAGGCTGTCCCCTGAAGCATAACAAAGAACTTCTTGTTTGTGGTTTAGTTCACACTTTTAAATACATCCCTTTTTTTTCTTTACTGTAAAAAGGAGCTTCTGCTGTGAATCAATCGCTTCTTAACACCAGATAAGTTACTTGATACCTCAATTTATATAGGGAAACAAATTAAAATTATTTTATGTAGGATCCAACATTTTGGACCTGCAAGTTAGTTACAAATTGAAGTTAAGGATATTTTTTATTTTTCAAAACAAATTTAAAATTCAATTAAAAACAAACAAACAAAAACCCTGCACCTTGAAAACTGTGGATTTATGTTATTATTATTTTTAAAACAGAATTATGGAAAAAAAAAAAAAAAAAAGAGCTAGCATTTCAGCTGTTTTTACCAAAATGGACAAATTACTGAGGAATACATATAGACCACAGATCTGTACTGTTCTGTGTTTTCTGTGTACACACATTCACTTTTTTTTTTCTCTACCTTGAAATTCTCTAGTCATCTGCTGTGTTACACAAAATTGGAATACATGGTTATATTTCTTGCAAAATAATATGCTAAATAAATATAACATAGAAGTTTATTTAATATTTTAAATGACTGAATACATATTCAGAGAAATTGAAAACGATAGTATTTAATGGATAATTAAGGAAGAAACTGATATTCTTTAGATATGTTGCATATAAACTATATCACAAATCATATGAATGTCCCTTTCTGCTACAAACAGCATTTGCAATGAATGGCCCTGACATTTTTATTTTTCTGAGGTTATACATTTATGTTCATTGATGACAAGTATGCCTTCTATGATATGTTATTTATGTAAATTACTAGGTGTTTTTCATTCCATCTCCTGGAGTGTCTTTCTAGCTGAGTTTTTTATAAACTCTACTCATATTTGAAGTGCTAAACAAGAGGACTTTTTTTTTCCCCTCTTGAAAAGTATATGTTATCAGCACAGATAGAATATAAAAATCCTTAGTACCTGTCTTGGGCATAAAATTACTTTTTGGGCTTAAAATGGTAAGAGTTTCCTTACAAAGATGATTATTATTTAAACACTGTAGACTCTTTCCTTGTCTTCCACAATTCAACTAACTAAGTTTGAGTGAGTATTCTGGTTTTCTGCAAGAATAACAATGTCATTATTTGACTCATTTTTTTAACTGTGTTTTAGAAACCTACTCAAAGGAGCACACAGGATTCCACATAGGGTACATCTTAGAACTAAGTCAATGAAAATGAACCTATGAAATCCAAATAGTAAACCAACTAAAGTCAGGTAGTAAAACATAAAATTAAAATAAATTAAAAAGAATTACTTACGGTAACAAAAAGTGGCAAAAGTATATTATATTTTCTAATTCAATACTGTTCCATTCTGTTGTCTTAGCAACATGCTTTAAACACTAGTAAGTAGAAGCTGTGACATTAAGAAGGCCAAAGAAGTAGAGCAGCCAAAAAGCGGAAGAAAGCTCAGTGCTTTTCTTTTGCCATTTGTGGTGATTCAGACCCACCCAAGGTTGCATTGCCATGTCAAAACCAGACATTATTCTTGTTTTAATTAAGTAAAGTAGGCTAGGGAAAGCCTGCCACATTCTGATCTTGCCTATTGGAGCAGTGAGTTGAAACAATTTGGTAACTTCTTGTCCTGGGTAAAAGTACAGTGAGTTGGGATGAGTAGTCATTCCCTGATCACACTCAGAGCTCCCGTTGACTGGGAGATTTATCCAACAACCCTTCTGCCTGGATCACAGCCCACTCTGAAAGTAGACAAGATTATCTGACAAGTACTGAGGTCACAATGAAATAGTACTGGCCAAAGTTAGTAATCTTGCAACCCTATAACTACTGATCCTAAGTGAAGCTCTTTAGAGCTCTCTGGGATTGCAGCAGGCTGCTACCTCATAATCATCCCCCTGAATTGGGATGCTTCTCAAGGAAGATTTTTACCATCCACTGAAAAAAACAAAAACAAAAATAACCCCAGAAAAACAAAAACAATGCAGGGAAAAAGAACTGTCTGCTAACAAAACCTGATGGAGGGAAAAAGAAGCATCCAATGACATAAGATGACAAAGGGAAAGAGAGAGTAATTCACTATAGTTTGATTTTGTAACATTTCTGGAATAATTTGTGTCCCAGAAAATTATTATAATCCAAGGTAAAAGACACAACTTAAACTCAATATCTGTATCTCTTTGTGTGTTCATGCAGTTTAATTTAGGAAACTTTGTTAAATCTTGAACTAAGTCACTGTGTTGATTATAACAAATTGTTGATTATGGACTAAATATTGCTAATTACATAATCTAATCCTATGATTTACCCTAATAGTGTTAATGAATTTTAAATTACTGCTACCCCAAAATATATGGAACACATGATCTCATGTTGAAGCACTACCACTGAGATCCCTGTACCCAATCGCTTTAGACATAAACCATTAACCAAGTCTGGGACTAGGAGTGGATCCAGCAGCACCTAGACTCCTCTCTGAGGAGTTTAGAGAGCAAGGGGATTCACTCTGAACCTTGTGACTCAGTGGAAGACTTCCCTTTTTCTTTTTCCCTGATCTCTGTATAAATCACTCTAGCCTGATTACAATCTCAATGGAGGTGATTCTCCCCCCTCTACTCCGCTCTCGTAAGGCCCCACCTGGAGTACTGTGTCCAGCTCTGGAGCCCCCAACACAAGAAAGACATGGACGTGTTAGAACAAGTCTAGAGGAGGACCACAAGGATGATCCAAGGGCTGGAGAACCCCTCCTCTGAGGACAAGCTGAGAGAGTTGGGGCTGTTCACTCTCGGGAAGAGAAGGCTTTGGGGACATCTTCTAGCAGCCTTCCAATACCTGAAGGGGGCCTACAAGAAAGCTGGAGAGGGACTTTTTATAAGGACAGGTAGAGATAGAATAAGAGGTAATGGCTTTAAGCTGCAAGAGGGTAGGTTTAGATGAGATATTAGGAAGAAATTCTTTACTTGCGAGGGTGGTCAGACACTGGAACAGGTTACCCAAGGAAGTTGTGGATGCCCCCTCCCTGGAAGTGTTCAAGGCCAGGTTGGATGAGGCTTTGGGCAACCTGATGTAGTGGAAGGTGTCCTTGCTCATGGAAAGGGGGTTGGAACTAGATAATCTCTAAGGTCCCTTCCAACCTTAACCATTCTATGATTCTATGATTTTGGTTGGAAAAGACGTTTAACATCATCGAGTAAACCTAGCACTACCAAGTCTACCTCTAAACCATGCCCCTAAGCACCATATCTATTAAATGCTCCAGGCATAGTGACTCCACTTCCCTGCCCAGCCTGTTCCAATGCTTGACAACTCGTTTGGTGAAGAATTCTATGATTTTAAAATACAGAAATTCAACAACCTGATATATATGTTTTTTCTCAAAGAATAAATTGTGTGTTCAGTTTGAAACTACCTTGATTCTGGAAAACAATAAACTAGAGAGACTAATAGTAAAATTTCCGTTACAACATATCACCTGTATGATGCCTAAATAACAAAGATTTTTCTACTGACTGTTAAATGACTGTCTCTGAAGACAGCAATATAAAGAGACACTTTTGAAGCAGAAATATCAAGGTTAATTTCAGACTTTTATAAATATTGCTGGGTTTTGGTTTTTTTGTTTGTTTTTTTTTTTAATTTGGTTGTTTGTTTTGGCTTTGTTGTTTGGGGTTTTTTTTTGTTTGTTTTTTTTTTCCCCCTTACTGGAGATTATACAAAGTAGGAGTTCTTTCATAGGGATTATAAGAAATAAATACTTTACTTTTACCTATTTATGACCTGTTTTTTGGTGTTGACACCTTTTTCCATGTTTCATTTTCCAGAAGTTTTCATCAGTTTGTGACTGAACGAGGCTGTTTCTCCCAGTGCTATTAATGGCTCAGAAAAATTCTTCTGGTACAGTTCCAGTATCAGCCACCTGCATAAAAGCAAACTCATTCCTGTAGAGTCAAAAATGTGATACCAGTAGGGCTTTTCAAGAGCAAAATTAACAGTCAGGAATCTCTAGGTCTGTCATAAAGCTATCCATAAACCGCAAATTCTGGAAATTAACATATCACAAGGAAAAACAGTTTCAGTAGAACTTTCTTTCATGCTTTCATTCAAGTTAAAGTGTTTTAAAAAAATAGTTTTACACCATGTAAAACAAGATTAGTTACATATTTATTACTCTCTACATATTTATTACTCTATTTTTTTTCTGAAATGCATCAGCATTGATACAACACTGCAGAAAATATTAAGCTTTCAGAGTCTTTGTAGTCTAACAGCTTTCGTTTACTTGTCAATTGCTCCTGCTATTTCTATTTTTTGAGGGGACAGATGGTGACTCTGAGAATTTATATTTAGTATCTCTATTATCTATTATTTTTATCAAGTGAATCAGTCACACTGTGGAGTCTGTTATATTTGCTATCAGCTAAAAAAGTGATTGCAGATCCATTAAAACCTTCTGTGCACTTTTCCTATCTAGATAAGATTTCTGAAACTTCACATGACAGGGAAGGAAATTAACAATGAAACAATGATAAAGTTGTCTTATCACAAAGAAATGGTTATCACTCCTGAGAGAACTCTTCCTTAAGGGTGAGGGAAAATCAGCAGTGATGGAGAGTGACTGAGGGATTGACTTAAACTCCCTGTAAAATGGATAATGTTTGCCTGTCCCTCACAGCTGAACTAAGCTTATTCTTCTACATGTTGGTTAAGGTCAGAATACAGGATTTTATTTTACTTATTTCTTGCTTATTTAATGTTTTATATCATTGATTAATTACTTTTCTTAAGACTATAAAGGAATTTTCCACTGAGTTTTCAGGCAAATTTTAGAATGGTGTAAGGAGATTCCCTGACTTCTTAAGGTAAATTCTGGATTTAGTATATGTTAAATCCAACCCAACAATTTAGCAAACATCAGATACTAATTCCAAAATTGAGCAGTTCCCTAATAGCAGTCAGAAAAGGTTTGAGACAATAGTGTCTCACAGAAACAGCATGGAGTGGTGTAACAACTCATGCATGCAGCTTCTTTTTCTTTGTATGAGGAGAAGGTTAATGTGTCCTAAGCAGAGGTTAAGAATAGTCTTTCTCAAAAAGGAAGAAGTAAGGAAAGGAGTGAAAGCCTGAATTGCTAAATAATTCGTAGATTAACTGGTAAGGTCACATTTTAATCAAACAACACCCCACACATCTTTTCTTTTGACTTGCAAATCAGAGATAACACTAGCAAGAAAACCAAAGCAGTCCTTGAGCATTTGGAAAATACAAATGTTTGGGCAGGTTTGAAAACTTTGCCTTAAAAAGTTAAAAGACTTTCTGAAGGGTATCATTTGCTTATTTGAAATAGATAGGTATACTCAAACCAGGAAATCAAAAGGCTGATATCGCAGCAGACAATGTTTAATTACTTGCTCAGACTGCAACAAAAAGATAGACCCGGACTTCTTTTCTTTTCACAGACTAAAGAGACACAATCATTGAGGAGCTGAGTGGTTCACTTAATGTATTTCAAAATGTCTTGGGAGAAAATCCTATCCTTTAAAATTTTGGCTCTGAGGGTAAGTTGGAGGACAATAGTACTAATAAGAATGTAAGAGGTGTCGTGTCATATCCATTTGTGTGGGATTTCACATCTCATTGTTAGTGCAAATGAAAAGTAGCTGCGTTCTGATCCGGTTTGATGCATGCTTATCAAAAGACAGTTAAAAAGATGTGTTTATATTAAGATACCTTCTTTGTCTCTTTTGAGCAGTGAAATATAATCCTACCTGCTTATTTGCAGAGTAAGACAGAAGTATTCCTCAGTGAATTACACAGGCTGTGCATTTTGCCAAAGAGTACCGGTAAATCTTCAGACTAGAAATGTATATATATTTTTATAACACACATCTACTTTTGAGGAGACTTTTCTTGCTGTTGCAAGGTTATTAAAGTTATTCAATGAATCTTCTTGCTTCCGTGTCTGTCTCTTATGCATATATCACAAATACAAGTGGTTGAACAGCTTGTGCTTTGGACCAACACTGTAGGTACTTTTGCTTAAAACAACAGTTATGCAAAAAGATAATATGAACAAAACTTAATAACTAAGTCTCTAAATATATATGGAAATATTTCAAGGTCATTTATACTATCAAAACTCTATTACATGCTTGATAAAGAGATGATAAATGAGTTGTGAGGCACAAAATGGGTGCTTCAAGGAACAGAGCAAACAAAACCAAAATTCTAAAAAAAATAAAGTGATCCTGAGTAGTATGAGACATTTTTAATGTGAAATATTATTCCCTATATTTTGTAAAGTTTCCCTCTACTTTTGGACATATATTGAGATTTTTTCATTGTTGTTTTCTACATTCAACAGGTTTAGATGGAAGTGTTTTGTTAAACAAAAGAGAAAGAAAAAACAGTTTTCTCTATGTGAGTGTACTCACGTACATTTTAGAACTGAGTGTTACATCTATGATAACAATTGGGCTAACCCATAAAGATAGAATGCCAGATTATTGCTTATTATCCAGTATTTGTATTTACAGGAAGCTTCAATTCTATATGGGACTTAAAACATTCAGAAAAAAATGATGCATGTATATATATATATACAAAGATGACCAGGGAGTTGGAGTACCTCCCCTATGAGAACAGGCTGAGAGTTAGGGTTGTTCAGCTTGGAGAAGAGAAGACTCCAGGGAGAACTTCTATCAGCCTTCTACTACCTGAAGGGGGCTTACAGGAAAGACAGAGGACTTTTTATCAGGGAGTGTAGTGATAGGACAAGGGATGGCAGTTTTAAACCGTAAGAGGGTAGATTTAGACTAGATATTAGGAAGAGATTCTTTACTCTGAGGGTGTTGAGACACTGGAATAGGTTGCCCAAAGAAGTTGTAGGCGCCCCCTCTCTGGAAGTGTTTAAGGCCAGGTTGGATGAGACTTTGAGCAACCTGATCTGGTGGAAGGTGTCCCTGCTCATGGCAGGGGGGTTGTAACTAGATGATCTTTATGGTCCCGTCCAACCCAAACCATTTTTTGATTCTATGATTATCTATATATATATATATATACACACACACATATATATATATATTACATCAACATAACTGTTCATATTTCTAGGTATATGATGTTCAGAAAGAACTTCTAATACGTATATTCTCAAATATATCCATTCATGCTTTCTTACTCATTGTCATTGTTTGATCTGAAAATGGTACAAGGAATCTAAATTAGCATGAAAAATAATGTATTTGGATTTCAGTATCATTCATATTAATCTAATCACAAAATTTTCCTGCAGTAAGGGACAATATATAAAGGTTTTATCATTTCTTATCTTAACAAGGACTGCCTCGATACTGGCACACAACTCCATGTATATGAGTTCATGCAACTTCTGTAGCTTCAGATGAATAGATAAATGCAGAAAAAATGAAACTCCTGCAGAAAACAAAAAAAACAAAAAACAAAACAAAACAAAAACACACAAAAACCCCAAACCCCACAATTAAACTATAGCAACACTATTGGAGTACAGCAGTACTACAGTATAAAATAAAACTTATAATAATTATTATATTAAAATAATAATGGCTAATAATAATAATATTATTAACAATAAATATGTAAAAGAGGGATACACAGTGGAAATTTTCACCACCCACCAACCAAAGCTCAGCACATTCCCAGATCTTCCTTGTTTCACTTTTTAAAAATGGGGGTTATGTTCCCCTTTTTCCAGTCTGCAGGAACTTTATCAGACTGCCAGGACTTCTCAAATAGGATGGATAGCGGCTTTGCAACTTCATCTGCCAGTTCCCTCAGGACTCGCGGATGCATCCCATCAGGTCCCATTGACTTGTTCAACTTCAGGTTCCTTAGATGCTCCCAAACCCGATCTTCTGCAGTGGGTGGCTTTTACATTCTCCCAGACCCTTCCTTTGTTTTCTAGGACTTGGGCAGTGTGGTATGAGCCCTTGTCGGTGAAGACTGAGGCAAAAAAGTCATTGAGCACCTCAGCCTTCTCAATGTCCCAGGTGACCAGATCTCCCATTGCCTTCCGGAGAGGGCCCACATTTTCCCTAGTTTTCCTTTTCTCCCTAACATACCTGTAGAAGCTTTTTTTGTTGCCCTTGACATCTCTGACCAAATTTAATTCTGTCCGGGCCTTGGCTTTCCTAACCTGATCCCTGGATTCTCAGGTAATTTCTTTGTATTCATCCCAGGCTATCCATCCTTCCTTCCACCCTCTACAGGCTTCTTTTTTTGATCCTAAGTTTGTTCAGGATCTTCCTGTCCATCCATACAGGCCTCCTGCTGTTTTTGCCTATCTTCCTTTTTGTAGGGATGCATCATTCCTAGGCTTGGAGGAGGAGATCTTTGAGTATGATCCAACTGTCCTGCACCCCTCTTCCTTCCAGGAATTCATCTCATGGTATGTGAGCAAGTAGATCCCTGAAGCGGTTAAAATCTCTTCTCCTGAGATCCAGGGTGGTGAGCTTACAGTGCACTATCTTCACTGCCCTAAGGATCTCAAATTCCAATATTTCATGGTCACTGTAGCCAAGACTGCCCAAGAGCTTCATTTTCCCCACCAACCCATCTTGGTTGATGAGAACAAGGTCCAGCATGGCACCCCTCCTCATCAGTTTCTCAACCACTTGGAGAAGGAAGTTATCCTCCACATATTCCAGGAACCTCTTGGATTGTTTGTGCCCTGCTGTGTTGTCCCTCCAACAGATATCAGGGTGGTTGAAGTGCCCCAGAAGGACCAGCGATTGTGAATGTGAGGCTGCTCCTATCTGCCTATAGAGGGCGCCATCTGCTCATTCTCCCTGGTCTGGCAGCCTGTAGCAGAACCCCACTGTAACATCCCCTTTCCCTGCCTTCCCTTTAATCCTGGCCCATAGACTCTCAGTGAGCTCCTCATCTGTCTCCAGGTGGAGCTCCATACACTCCAGCTGGTTGTTGACATATAGGGCAACACCCAATCCTCGTCTCCCCTGTCTGTCCTTCCTGAAGAGCCTATATCCCTTCATTCTAACACTCTAGTCATGGAAGCCATCCCACCATGTCTGTGTGATGCCAATCAGGTCATATCCCTGCAGGCATGCATAATCTTCCCACAGGAAGATCACTACATCAGTCATCTGTGCATTAATTTTCCCATACCACTAGAATATACAACATAATCAGTGGAAGGGATCTGGGAGAACTGCTGTATATGCTATTGCTGCAGCCTTGTTTGGGATATCCATGTAGTGAAAATTGCATTATTAACCTGTGGGTATAAACACTTGTGCACCGGCTTACGTTTCCAGACTGACTGAGTTTGTATACTTTGGTCTCTAGAACTGCATGATGAACAGACCTTTAAAAATCCCCCAACTTCACAGCAGTCTTTTAGAAAAGGCAGTGGAAGACAAGAAATCCTTAGTGAAACAACAACAGCAACAAAACAAAACAAAAAAACAAACCCAAACAACAGATACAGAAAAACAACAAAACAACCAAATAACAATTCCACCCACAAAAAACACCATCCAAGCCAGCAATTATTTTATATCATATCCCTCTTCAATTCAGTTGAATGAAAGTATTCACATGGTTACTTGTTCATGAAAGTGCAGTTGTCATTTCATTATTGCATGAAAGTAGAATTGAAGTGGCAAAAAAACCCCAAAACAAACAGCGTGTCCATTATGTACTCTACTAGCTCTCAGATGTAACTGACTGTCAATGTGTGTTGATTTGTTGATTTTTTCTGGAGGTTTTTCGTTGTTGTTTTTTTTTTTTTTTCTTTTTTTTTGAAAGAGACACTAAAATAAAGCAAATATACTCTTTGATGCCTAAGAAATAAGAAAGAAAAAAACATGTTGAAACAAAAACCTTTTTTTGTACTGGGAAGTGTTTACAGAAGTCTAAACATTAGAAAAGCTGACAGTTCTGTCTAGCACATGGATTTTTCATTCCTTTTTGTAAAACCAAAGTGAAATAAGAGCTTGTGTTAAAATATATATATATACATATATATACTCTGTTTATTTCTCCCCATAACTTCTAAGATCTGTAAATCAGCATAACTAGTAATAACTTCACTGCTGGCGGCTCTCATCCACAGTATTCTGATCCATGGTGAATTAATTCCCTGAAAACTAAACAAGTTGGGGTTTTTTGGGGTTTTTTTTGGGGGGGTGGTGGTTTTTTGTTTGGTTTGGGGTTTTGTTTGTTTGCTTGTTTGTTTTTTATTCTTATGTGCTTACCTAATACTAGCCTACTTCCTAAAGGAAGAGAGACAACTGCTGCCTGGTGTTTAGGACCACTTGTCAACCTTGTAATGTAGAAGACCCGACACAGAATTTAATTAACTTTGAAACACCTCCATCTCTGTGTTGGGTCTGGCTGAGGTGGAGTCAATTTTCCTCATAGCAGCCCTCACAGTGCTGTGTTTTGTATTCGTAGCTGGAAAGGCCTTGATAACACACCAGTGTTTTGGTTACTGCTGAGTGGTGCTTGCACAGCATCAAGGCTTTCTCTCCAACATTTTCCCCCGCCCACCTCCCCACCAGATAGATGGGAATGGGGAAGATCTTGGGGTGGGACATAGCCAGGAAAGCTGACCCAAACTGACCGAAGGGATGTTCCATACCATATGATGGAATAAAAAATAGAAGAACAGAAGGGGAAGGGGTGAGGGCATTTGTTATTTACAATGTTTGTCCTCCAAAGCAACTGCTATGCATTTCGAAAGCCCTGCTTCCTGGGAAGTGGCCAGACATTGCCTGCTGATGGGAAGCAGAGAATAAATATTTTCATTTTTTTGTTTATCTTCCTTCTTGATCATACAAGCTTTTTTTTTTTTTTTCCTCTTGAACTTTATGAGGACTTCCCTGTTCTGCCAAGCTGGTCTTCCATGCCTCTTGCTTGACTTATGGAATTGCCCACTCCTGTGCTTCTAAAACGTGATTCTTAACAACTGGCCCACATCCATGGACTTCTAAGCCCTCAAAAGCAGATTCCCAAGGTACTCTGCTAAATAGCTTTCTGAACAGCATAAAGTGTGCTTTCCAGGATATCAACTCCTCTGCTTTTTTCTCATTTCACTGAAAATTTTGAACTCAACCACTTTATGATCCCTGTGGCTGAGACAGACACCTGCCATTACATGCCCCATGTGTCCTTCCCTATTCACAAATAACAAGTCTAAGAGGGTACCATTTCTAGTTGGCTCACTGAATACCTGTGTGTCCTGGTTTTTTTTAGCTGAAATAGAGCAGTTTCCTGGGTTTTGGTTTTGTGGGGAGTTTTTTGTTTGTTTGTTTGGGTTTGTTTTTGGTTTGTTTTTTTTTTTTTTTTTTTCGTAGCTAGAGTTGTGCTGTGTTTTGCTTCCAGCCTGGGACTCGCTGTGAGAGAGAGACTGATAACACACCAAAGTTTACATTTTTGTCACTGGAAGTGAAGGACTTTGTGTTCTGTTAGTCCACAAGCACAAAATTTAAGGGGGGAGAAGAATATTTAAATTAATAAACTTAAGTGACAGTTAGATATGCCAATGGGGTATTCCATATCATATCACATCATGACCAGTATATTAGTGAGGGTCTCTTCCTCTCTTGCTCTCTCTAGCTTTCACTCAGGCTCTAGTTCTTCTGGGATTGTCGCTCCTTCGGGATCATTATCTGGGAACAGGCCGGGCTCGGTCAGGAGTGGGGTGAGCTATAACATTGGGTGTCATTTACTTGCATATTTTGTTACTGTTAACATTATCACTACTATTTTAATATTAGTATTATTTTAAGTTTTATTTCTATTATTAAACCGTTCTTATCTCAACCTACAAGCCTCCTTATCCTTGCCCCGCAACCCTCTCCCCTACCCCCTGGTGGTGGAGGGGAAGTGGGTGAACGGCTATGTTGGCTGCTAGCCAAGGGCTAGCCAAGTGAAACTATTACACTGTGACAAGAAGGTCTCTCCTATGAACTCCAAGAATGTCCAAGACCTGCTTGTCACAGCTGTATATGTCTAGCTGATGCCTGGGAAGTTTAAATCTCCCATAAGGACAAGGGTTACAAATCCAGAAATTTCTCCTGCTTGCCTATAGAATAACTCATCAGTGCTTACATCCTGACTGGGTGATCAGTAGTAGACACCCACTACAACATCTCCTTTGTTTTCCACTCCCCTAATCATCACCCAGATGCTCTCAACCACATCATCACTAGCTGTAAGGACTGTGCAATCCAACCTCTCCCTTATATATAGTGTGACACCTCCACCTCACCTGCCCTGCCTATCCATCCTGAGCAGCCTGTATCTTTGACACCACATGTGAAAACAGTTGCACAACACCGAGGCTAATTTATGAGTTGAATGTTCTGGCAATATAGTAAATATAATTCCTAGGGGAGCCAGTCTTAATTTCTTGTTCTTCTAGGAAACATTTTCTGCATTTATTATTTTGGGGTTTTTTGTTTGTTCGTTTGTTTGTTTATACAAGACACAAGGAAAATTTATGCATTTAAACCTACATGAAACTGATAAGGATTATTCGTGACTGTCAGCAAAGCTGTAATTTTTTTCCACTTGCTTACTGTTGGAGACACCAAAGTAGTCTTGACTGAATAGGATAAGTAATAAAATCTTCCTACAGAATATAAATCTGAGGTTTTCTGAAATGTGACTAGGAACTACTACTTGCAATAGCTTCATAAGGATAAATATTTATATGTTTGTCCATAGATTTTAGTGAAGGAATAGTATATGAATCAATATATGTGCAGTATACTGCACATAGTATTTTGGTGCAAATAGCATAATTAATTGTTATGCCCCAAAGAATTTGACAGTACATCTTACAGCTGTGCAAAGTTTATGTGGAAATATACACTTCTGATTTCTCAGCAGTTTTCTCCATTCCCAGATATCTGATGCTGTGAACAGTATGTGTTATAGCGTGTTCATTAATTTGTATATGCTACTGCACTTACATTGCATTTGAACAGTGGGATTGAGTGCACGTGCAGCAAGTTTGCCGATGATACCAAACTGAGTGGTGCGGTTGACGTGCTGGAAGGACAGGATGCCATACAGAGGGACCTTGACAGGCTTGAGACATGGGCCTGTGTTAACCTTATGAAGTTCAGCAAAGTCAAAATCAAGGTCCTGCACCTGGGTCGGGGAAATCCAAAGCACAAATACAGGCTGGGAGAAAAGTGGCTTGAGGCCAGCTCTGAAGAGAAGGACTTGGGAGTGGTGGTGGAAAAGAAGCTCATCATGAGCAGGCAATGTGCGCTTGCAGCCCAGAAGGCCGACCATATCCTGGGCTGCATCAAGAGAAGCATGGCCAGCAGGTCAAGGGAGGTTATCCTTCCCCTCTACTCTGCTCTCATAAGGCCCCACCTGGAGTACTGTGTCCAGTTCTGGAGCCCCCAACACAAGAGAGACATGGACCTGTTAGAATGAGTCCAGAGGAGAGCCGCGAGGATGATCCATGGGCTGAAGCACCTCTCCTATGGGGACAGGCTGAGAGAGTTGGGGCTGTTCAGCCTGGAAAAGAGAAGGCTCCAGGGAGATCTTATAGCTGCCTTCCAGTACCTGAAGGGGCCTACAAGAAAGCTGAGGAGGGACTTTTCACAAGGGCAGTTAATTACAACAAGGGGAGATGGCTTTAAGCTGGAAGAGGGTAGGTTTAGATGAGATATTAGGAAGAAATTCTTTACTTGCGAGGGTGGTCAGACACTGGAACAGGTTACCCAAGGAAGTTGTGGATGCCCCCTCCCTGGAAGTGTTTAATGCCAGGTTGGATGAGGCTTTGGGCAACCTGGTCTAGAGGAAAGTGTCCCTGTTCACTGCAGGGGGGGTTGGAACTGGATGATCTTTAAGGTCCCTTCCAACCCTAACCATTCTATGGTTCTATGCTTAAACATGATTATAAAAAAGAGAAAAAAAAAAAAAAAAAGAAAACAGACAAACAAACAAAACCTTAAATACCAATAAGTCACTATGCATCTGTACAATGGGGAAAGTCTTCAGAAAATAATATAGGCTGTCTGAAAAACAGTTGACTGCCATATTTCAACAGCATTTTCATGTGTGGCTCTGCTTATAACAGTGACTCCATAAAAATTGCATTGAGGAAGTGGAATGCTTATCGCTTCACTGCCTTTGAATCAAGTTTGATGATGTACATTTTCTAACTGTCGACTCTGAGCTTTGCAAATCAGGCTGGGTCCTTTCCATGTCACAAATCATCACCAGTAAATTGGATCCTGTCAGACAAATTATACTCTAAATTACACTTTTTTTTTTTTTTTTTTTTTTCCTCAATTTCCTTCTTCATTGGCATTCCATGAAGACTTTTCAGGCAAAAGCACCATGGGCATAATTTGGGTTCCAAGATGCTGGCTATCTGTGAAATCAAGATAAATACAAAGAAACTAACAAGTCAGTTGAATTTATCAGTGATAGTGAATACTACTGCAAAATCTTAAGTCCAAAGAACAAAGGAAGATCTGGTGCTGGAAAAGGCATTGAAGAAAAGGGAGGCTCTATTTTCCACAGTTTTACACTGTCAGCAAGTGGAAATATTGGGCTTTGTGTTTGCTAGCACAGCAAAACAGTAATGTCATTTATTATATATACTGCTTCAAAGTGTAATCTCTTATTGTTTAACAGTAGTAGAACTGTCAGATTAAAAATAAATATTTAATGACTTGTAACAGTAATGAGTTCTTGCTTTGATGTATAATCCATTATTAAACTCACCAAATGTTTTTTAGACTCGCTTATGTGGGTCAGCATTAGGCCTTTGTAAAATGCAGCTTTCCAGCCAGATGGTTAGAGGTTGTCATTAAATTAGCCTGAATCTGTTGGTATGCCATCAGTTAATCGCACATACTGTAAATGGCAGATGAGTTTTCTTTGTACTGATTATGCAACTTACAGCATCTGCCCATTTTCTGCTTGACCGCATCCTGTCTGAAATGGTCATTTCCCCTAACCTGCTAGATCCAATCAAAAACCTGCTCAGTTTGCAAGAAGACTGCAAGCACATGGCTATTCAGCTTATATTTTCACCATAGGGTACTTAGCTATTATGTATGAGTACAGGAAACTATGTAGAATAAAGTAATTAAATTGCTGAACAGTAAGAATTATGGCCATGTTACACATTATGACAGCACTGTAGAAAATGCTAATTTTCCAGCTGAATGGTTATTTTATGAATGACGTTTACTTTCTTATGATATGGGAGAAAGCTGTCATGATTGAATTATTTGATTCATGTGAATGTAGTTAAATTTTCTTGCAGTCATAACTTTCATGTTATATTCATGCTTTTCGAGGTCATAGGTTCATAGATTTGCTCATAGTTTCTCAGATTTTGAGAACAGAATTAAGTGGAAAATAAGTGAAAACCTGGATACAACCATCCTTTCATGGTTAGTGTCATAATAACACACCATCAACTATTTTCCCATTTTCCTTCTGCAGAACTGTATAACAGATGCAGAACTGCTATATAGATGTTACAAATATAATGCTAACATGAGAAATTACTATCTTGTCAACAGAATGACAATCACAAGTATCCTCCTTAACTTTTTTGCCTAATAATAACTGTTAGGTAGACCTTAACTACTAAAAAAGGAATTTCTGAAGTATATCTTATTTTATCCAAATATCATACTTGAAACTATGGTACAGCAGCTACACTAATTGCAGTATAGTGGCAATCAATAATGGTAGTATATTAAGGATGCATTTATTAAAAAAAAAAAAAAATAAAAAATAAAAAAAAATTGCACTCTTAATAACAACAATTTAAAAAAAAAAAGAGTAGGTACTTCCTACCTGTGTTTGTATCTTTAAAATTAAATAGAAAACAATAGCTTCTGAGTAGTCTGAGTAGGACATCATTGGATAATTACAGAAAAGACACTGGTCTAAAATTCTTTATTTTTATGTGTTACATGTTAATACTACCGCTACGTGTTGTAATAACATCTTACCTGCTCTTTGTTACAGTGTCCATTTTAAGCCTGTAGCATCTTACTTGGGTGACTGGAAATATAAAGCCAAATTTCTTTCTCTGCATTTCAGCTGTAGAGTATACAAATACTTATAACTAAGATTTTGATATTCTATGTGTATTTTTGAACCAATACGTCTATTTTCTTAAGAACAGAAACAATCAAGTCCTATAGAAACAATCTTTAATTTTTTATCTCCAGAAGTAATTAGATAGTTAAGTAGAAAATTCTTAGCACAAGAATGGATTTAGACTGCATGCACATTGAAAATGTCACTTTATTTATGCCACTGCTTTCTTTCTGTGGCAGACAAATTGTCTGGACAAGATGTTTCAGAGAGAAATGCTTTTATGCAAAGCAGTTTTATAGAATAGTCTATCTAAAGAAGAAATTCCTGGCTCCCACATTGTGCCCTTGGGTCAGAAGGTTAATAACACGTGTAGTTTATTTTGTATATTTATTTCAAGACCAACTAAATTTCATGATAGTTTGCAGCTACATAAACATCTGAAAGTGGCAAAATGAGACACTGAGGAAAAATTATTCTTGAATTCCTTTCCATATACTTATTGACAGCACTGTAGATAATATCACACTCCAGTATTCTGTAAGACCTTTACTTCCCTCTCAGATATATCACAAAGTAGCTAATATTTCAACTAGAGATTCATACTTTCTCAAAAATTTCAGTAGTAACTTATCTGTTGATATAGTAAAGAATTTCCAAGCCTGTCCCAGGCTGGGCTGAAGGTGGAAGTGGTGTGAGGAGGCATCAGAAGATCTGTATATGAAGGAACAATATTTTTTATGAGCTCTATTGCCTTTTGTATCAGTAAGGGAAGTTCTAAGGGAAACATCCACTAATCTCTGTCATTGACATTGAGATCAATGTTACCCCTTTCCTTATTTTTCATATGACAATTCTACTGGTGCTCACTTCATATGTAGAAGTGACATGTTCTGGACAGCTTTGCCAGGGAAGAAATTGATCACAAGTGCAGTTGCTTTGAGATTTTCTGTTAAGACATTAAAAAAAAAGAAAAAAAAAAAAAGTCATTTTCTAAGGGAAAACGTATGTGTAGCTGGATATAAAACAAACAAGCAAAAAGATCCCTCACTATTTCCCTTTTGTTTCATCATGTTTCAACAAACTTAGGTGGATTAAGGAAGCATTTAGTTTTGTTAATCTGAAACAAAGTTCAAAGATTTGCACTTCTTTTTTGTTAGTTAAAGCTAGAGCTGCAGCTACCGAAAGTGCAGTATAGCCTCAGAGGCTATATATTGCTTATTCTTTGCAATAATCTGTCTGAGCTGCATAAGTCCTGTTTTGGTTGAGTCATGTACTTCATTGGGTTTGCAATCCGATGATAAAGACAGTCTGTGCAGACAACACAAGAGGCACTGCAATGGCAGGTCTCATCAGGGACTGTGTTAGGGTGCAGCACAGGCTGGTGGCTGGCTTTGGCTGGGGACTGGGACCATCAGGGTCTCCCCAGGGGCTTGGGCAGGGCAGCGCTTGCAAGCATGGGCCCATCCCACTCTTCAGCCAAGAGTAGGGCAGCTGAGGTGGGGTGGTGCACCAGAGGCAGCCCTCACATCTAGCATTGGGCACCTCCCTGGAGATAGGAACAGGCCAAGGCTGGGATGGAACATGGGCCTATGGGTGGGCCCTGCTGTGCAGAGCTCATGGCCAAACAGAGCAGGTCTGTGGAGAGCTGGATACCAGTCCCACTGTGGTGCCACTGGGGCAGAAGCTGATGGCTCCAGAGGATCTAAGTAGGGTCCTGGGCTATGGTCAGGGTGAGGGGAGTCCCAAGGGGGCTGGGCAGGGACAACCGTGCCGGTAGTGCTTGCAGGGCAATGGCAGTCTGAAGTATAGAAATGTGCAGTAGGGGAAAATAAAATAGTTGAATATGCTAAAATATATATTTTTTTTTAAAAGACAATGTATGAAAAATCACAAGATACTTTAATTGTTCTCCCCAGTTCACAACTGACTTAATCTTTGTGGAGAAAATCCTTTTCCCCTATTAACCCATGATTGCTAGTTAATATAGAACCAGAAGTTACTTCAGAATCAGAAATGGTACAAAGCACAGACAGAAAAGAGTTCCAGTGTATTTTCAAGGAAAACGAAAAAAGACAGTAATCTGCAAAACAATGCCACCTTGATAGCACAATAGCTAACTCCAGCTCTGCTTCCTAGCAATGTTGTCAACTACTCCTGAAACTTGAGAGTGAACAGTAAGAAATAGGACCCTTTCACTAGAACTAAATAATATCCTCTTTGTGTCTGTCCCAACTCATTTATATTAGGCATACACTTAACAAAGATATTTCTTGAGTAACTCTGTTTTCTATAGTGATATGTTTGATTCTTCTTTTGCCTAGCTTTGTTGAAAATTTTTCTTCGTAATATAGTTAATAGACCTACTACCATGATATGAAATATAGCAGTTGTTATCAAGATGGTTATTTTGATGGTTTTGAAAACTCTCCTCCTCCCCTCATGAAGTAAATGAAATAATAAAATGAACCCCCACAAACTTGATTGTTATTAAGCAGGTACATAATTTATTAGTACTTTGTGTTTTTTACAGCTAAGTTCATAAAGACCCCAGGACTTAAAAGAACTCTCATCAATAATAGATAGCAATTTAAAAAAAAAAAAAGTCAGCCTAATAGATTAAAGAGTGCAAGAGTAACATGTTACTTGTTGTTTTGTTTTTTTTTTTGCTTACTGAAATGAGGAAAACAACTTAGATTAAACTTTTCATTAAATATTACAGAATATTAAGTTTTGTGAATTTACAGGGAGGTATATTTAAATGCTGTCATTTGCCACATCTATTTACAGCTATCTTGACTGACTCTCATATGCATCTTACACCATTTTTAAACTTCATCTGGCAGTTAAAATTTCACAAGAATAAATGACCTAAAAGAATGAATAAACAATGTAGACAGATTAAAAAAAGATGAGAAGTTCTCTCATATCATCACTCCCTTCCTTCTCCTTCCTGTTTTCCTCCCATTTCACACCCTAAAGTTTAAATATTGATTAGGATTCCTAAAAACTATCCTGTAAAATTATTTTTCATGTGTATCTCTGAGGCCTGAATTAGTCCACTTAATTTTAAGTGATCACTGTACACCGACCCAAACCATTCTATGATTCTATGATTCTACATTAAAAGCTAGTTGACAATGACCTTAATTCAAAAAAGTATTTAATTTTTTATGTCTCACTCAAATTTGTAGATATCATGTACATATTTACATAATTTGCTGAAATCACATTTATTTATAAATGCCAAAACTCCAAAGGTTGCTTATATCTCTACTCAAAGTAGATTTCATATCTTGAATTAAATATTGATAGTCAGCTATTAAGTGGCAATAGGTAAGATAGAATCAAATTTTTTGCTTGTTTCCCTTTTCTAGTATTGATGCACAATCATACTGCTATTATTGAATTAGTAATACTAAAAATAAGATAATTACTTGTATTCAGTATATTAAAGAAGAAAAAAAAAGAATTAGACTAAAAATAATAACAGAAAATGGAAAATGTTTGGAGGCTGTCTTCTAATAAAGTTTGATCATTTATGCTCAATAGCTTGGTTAAGCTTATTTTATTCAGTTTAATAAATTTATTTATTACATCTTCAAGCATCATAAGATGCACAATAAAAAATATTTGACAGAAATAAATGGTTAATTAAGCATTTATTCTTTCAGAAAAATCAACATGATGACCAACGCTGTAAGATTAAGTTTACAGAGAATAAGGCAATCCAATATTTATAAAAAATGAAACTTTTTATTTGATGCCAGATTAAAATTCTAGGACAGAAATTCAGGTCAACTTATCCAGGTCTGACAAAGACCCTGAGGGGATCTACTGTCTTAACCAATCATTTATTTGTTTTTCTTCTATGATATGGGAATGTCTTGATACTTAAAAAAATGAGGACACACAAGAGAAGTACTAGGAAGTCCAAAATATAAAGTTTTTAGCTTTCACTTAATACCCCGAAGACTTTAGTCTAATATCCAGTTCATTTATTTTCAATGTCAAGTGAAGGGAAAAATAGAATGAGTTTGAATAAAAATGCCCGAGGGATCAATTACAAATGTCTGCAGTAGGAAGGGTACGTAGGACACAGGCTTTTCCCATCTTAAGGTACCTTTGATTATAAACTTTTTCCATGTAGCTGTGTTGACAGGTAGAAAGAAAACTGGAAGAATTAAACAAATTGGATATGCAATCAAAAGTTATGTCTGTAAAAGAAAAAAAAAAAAAGATAAAAAGGTCAAATTAAACATGAGAGCTAATGTAGTAATTTATCACAAACTCAACCTTATATGATTGAAAAAAAACCCACAAACTCACAAACTTGAAGAATTCTTAAATCTAACCTGTTGGAAGGCAAACCACTATGGTTTAGATACAGCACAACAAAAAGCTTGTAGGTAAAACCAATATTTGGCAAAATAACAACACACTTAATAATTGTAACTGCAGCTTCACAGGGGAGAACTGTTTAGAAAACTGTTATACAAGCCATCTTTTTCAATGCAAGGTGTTGAGGCTGCCACATGGTATGATGTTTACTAGATCAATTAACAAAAAAACTGAGTTCTATAGCTGAATGTCATCTTTAATTAAGACATATTCATGTCATATTTATCAATTTTGTATTTTAACTTATATGATAAATAAAATAAAAGCCATTAAAACTGAAAAATGACACACTATGGAGTAGTGGTACTTTGATTTTAATGGTTAATAGCAAAACAAATATCTAAGGAAAAAACTGCTGTATTCCTGAAACATGTTACATGAATATTTAAGCACTTTTTTTCTGTAAAGAATATGAAAACACAATCAGACCAAACACATTTACATATCATTCTTAACAGAGTCCTAATAACCTTACTATAGCTGTATGTAGTCATACCATAATTATTGCTACATTTTATTTTCTTAGTAAGCACAATATGTCGTCCTGGTGGACAGCAGGATGTGCCCTTCTGGCCAGGAAGGCCAATGGCATCCTGGGGTGCATTAGAAGGGGTGTAGTCAGTAGGTCAAGAGAGGTTCTTCTTCCCCTTTACTCTGCCCTGGTGAGGCCACATCTGGAATATTGTGTCCAGTTCTGGGCCCCACAGTTCCAGAAGGACAGGGAGCGGCTTGAGAGAGTCCAGAGAAGAGCCACCAAAATGATTAAGGGAGTGGAACATCCCCCTTATGAGGAAAGGCTGAGGGAGCTGGGGCTCTTTAGCTTGGAGAAGAGGAGACTGAGGGGGGACCTGATTAATGTTTATAAATATTTGAATGGTGAGTGTGAGGAGGATAGGGACAGGCTCTTCACAGTAAGGACCGATGATAGGACAAGGGGTAATGGGTGTAAGCTGGAACACAGGAGGTTCCGCTTAAATTTGAGAAAGAACTTCTTTACAGTAAGGGTGACAGAGCACTGGAACAGGCTGCCCAGGGAGGTTGTGGAGTCTCCTTCTCTGGAGACATTCAAGACCCGCCTGGACGCCTTCCTGTGCGAACTCATCTAGGTGTTCCTGCTCCAGCAGGGGGATTGGACTAGATGATCTTTCGAGGTCCCTTCCAATCCCTAATATTCTGTGATTCTGTGATTCTGTAATATTTCTACACCCATAAAAAATCTTTAATTGCCAGAGTACAAGGTAGAATCTCACAAATACTTATAGATATGTTTTTGAAGCATTCATTTATGGTAGAGGAATGCTACCTAATGGAAAACTGGATGCCTGTTGTATATCTACCAATGTCTGATTGTAAATGGATTCAACAACACAGACATTAATTCCCAGTCCAAATTCCCGTATGTAATTGAGGGAAAGAGACATGAACGTTATTGTTTAAGAACTCATATAGGAAACCAGACCTCCTAGGTTATGATTTAATTATGAGGCAGAGATTCTATTTATATGAATCAGTACGAGTTCTTCGTAGCATAAAATTAAAATACTTAATAATTTTACATAATTTACTGGCAGACATTTATTTGATATACATTATATGTTTTGATACTGATAACCAACACTATGTCTCTAAGAATGCATGAGCTGGACATCTCAACAAGTAAGATCCTGTACACTTAAAATTAGTGTTGCACTTAAAATGGGTATTAGATCTGCTGTCTAAAAGGAGGTAACTGTCCTAAGAACAAGGTTTCTCTAGCTGTCCATTTGCATCATATTTGAAGGCAGAACGGAAGGAAGACTGGAAATATAACGTAAAAAAACCCATACTTTCCATCTTTGTGATGAAACTGGTATATTTACAAGAGGATTCAAAAGGAGAGTAAAACAACTAGTTTGTCTGCAACATAGTCTTTATATTGGCAAGATGCAAAATTTTGATACTGATTTCCTGTTACATGGCATATTTATACATCTTCAAAAAAAATGAGGGGAGAAAAAGAAAACCATTCTAAAATAGCATAGACGAAATACTCTATTCCCACTAAAAAAAAACCCAAAACCAAAAAAAACCCAAAACAAACCACAAAAGACCTTTTCCAACTAATTGCTGTATTTCACACATGTGCAGTTCTCAGATAAATGAATTCACGTCTTTCAAACATAATTGCATGCTGATAGCCCTCTGCAAGTATTTTCTATCTCAAATTTTCTTTTAATAATCTCAATCTGTTAAAAAAAAAAAAAACAACATATTTTCAGTGGAGGATATCTATCTATAGAATAAAACCCCACATATTCAGATCCAAATATGCTAAATATTTAAATGATAATTCCTTTATTTCCAACCCTCTTTGATATGAGATAAGAAGTATATGTACTTTCTCAGGACATATCAAAGCCCAAGGAAAGAAGAAAGCTGTGAGTTTGGTGCCAGGCCACTACTGTAGAAAACACTGAGATTTGTAGTTCATGTTTCTGGAAACAGTATCAAATTGAACCGTTTTCAGTTTGTTTGTTGTGCCTTCATCTCAGAATGAGTTGATTGTGAAAGTGTTATTCAATCTGTACAAAAAAAACCCATGATGTCTCTACAGAAGTACATTTAATTAAAGAAAAATTACCATAGAGAACAACAAAAAAATGTTTTATATTCTCTTGAGAGCCTTAAAAAAATATAGATAATTGAAACTACGAGTGTTGCGACCTTTTTTTTAAAACAAATTTAAATAAGTTGGATATTTCAATTGCATAAATCACAGTTCCTATCTGAAGGTCACAGAAAGTGCTTGCATTCAAAAATATAATCTTAGCTTAATGTGTCATTTGCTTCATAAGGAAAACAAAAACTCTTTCCTTTAAGGGATATAAACCTTTCAAAATAATGTCAAGATAAAAATGTGAATAGAAAAAAAAAAAATCTAAACATTTGAACTTTTTAAATGTATTTTCCCTTAAATCAGTAATTTAAATTTAATTTAAACATGATATGTCTTTCAGGAGTTTGTTTACTATTGTGTTAAATAACTTAAACAAAATAAAACTATTGTACCAAGCTATGTTTTGCCAAAGCTTTATGAAGCATACAAAATATCTTCAAGTGAAGTATTGCTTTTCCAGTATATATATGGTTCCCCCTTACAGCAGTTTGCGTTATACTTCTATTAATTTTTTAGTAGTTTAGATTTTTCAGCTGAATATAGTATAAAACACCATGTAGTAAACCACTGTCTAAAGAACATTGAAGCAATAGTGTAACAAGCTTTCTGAAAAATTGAATACAATAATTTAATTGCATTAGGAATAATACTAGTTTACTGATTTAATCCTATAAAATATAGATATTCTGATCTATTTTTTTTCTTAAACAATACTTCTAACAAGATTTCTTTTACAAGAGAACCTCAGCATCCAAACGTATTTTTTCAATTACAGATCTTCATGAAATTTACAATTTTTTCTAAAGTGAGGGTTTTTTTGGGTTCTGCAGGAGTATTAATCATAAATTAATTCAAGGTGGGTTTTAGTAGATCAGTATACAGATCATGTTATTTGCTGGTCAATCTTGCCAATAGCAAGTCATAAATGTTGCATAAAAGTCATGAAAATAAAATTTTAGTACTTGAATCCAAAGATGATTTGATTTCCACCTCCAAGACAATTTTAACATTCTTGTGCTTAGGACTTTGCTTACTTGGACCTTTTCAATTTCTGCTTACTTGTAGGTGCTTATTTAGACTATTTTGAAGGGCAAAGATTTCTTTAATTATATTGTCAAATTCTTTATTATACTGTAGTAGTTTAACATGTCTTAGATGCCATGGTTGAGATTTAAACTAGGATCTTTAATTATTTATTGTGCTTTGATTCTTTTTACTAGCATTTTCTTTGCAGATTTCAATTGAACAGAAGTTTCACTCTTCATTTCCATCTTCCCCTTCCACTATCTTACACTCTCTTTTACCCCTTTTTTTCTGTTGATAAAAACAATTCATGCTCTTACATGTGGACAAATTCTTTTATCATCAAATTGAAGGATTTTATCTTATACAACAAAAGAAGCTTTTGAATCCCAAATAATTACATTTTATTTTGATAGAGCTGCATCAGCAATATTTCAAAGCCATGCCTACAGGCTTCTTAAAATGCTTTAAACTCCTATGATGTGGTGTTTAACAACCTTGTATGTTTCTGTTTATCCAAGAAGCAGATGGTTCTTTACTGCAATCTTAATTACTGCCTGAAAAAAATTATCCACCTGAGAAGAGTGAATTAAAGATTAGCTTTTGGAATTTGCTATCATGACGAAGAAGGAAAAAGAGAGAAACTAGGACCATTTATGCAATAAAATTAAAACAGGATGGAGGCAAAATCTTTACAAGTTTTTGCTTCTTTTTGGATGCCTTGAAATTAGCTAATAACTTGCTTTGACACTTAGCATTTAAAATCCTATTTCTGTGATATTCAGGCTACTGTGACTTTAGAATAAACAAATGTATATCTAAATTGAAGTAGAGATGACATTCTCCTGTCTTGATTATACTGTAGATGTTACAACTCATCTAACTACCTCAGGGTGTCCTTGAAGTCCACTGGAGAGAACATGTTACAAGAATCACAGAGTGATTGAGGTTGGAAGGGACCTCTGGAGGTCATCTGGTCCAACCACTCTGCTCAAGCAGGGACACCTAGAGCTAGCTGCCCAGGACCACGGCCAGATGGCTCCACCACCTCTCTGGGTAACCTGTGCCAAGGATCAGTCACACTCACAGTTAAAAAAGTGTTTCTTCGTATTCAGAGGGAATCTTCCATGTTTCAGTTTGTGTCCCTTGCCTCTGGTCCTGTTACTAAGCACTACTGTAAAAAACCTGTCTCTGTTTTCTTTACATCCTCTCTTCAGGTATCTATATACACTGATAAGATCCATCCGAGTCTTCTCTAAAGTAAGCAGTCCCAACTCTCAGCCTTTTCTAATAGGAGAAATGCTCTAGTCCCCAATTCATCTTTGTGGCTTTTCATTGGACTCCCTCCAGTTTATCCATGTCTCCCTTGTAATGAGGAGTCCATAACTCAACAAAAGACTCCAGATGTGGCCTCATAAGTGCCGAGTAGAGGGGAAGGATCGGCTCCCTTGACCTGCTAGCATCACTTCTAATGCAGCTCAGGATACCATTACCCTCTCTGTGGCAAGGACACATTGCTGTCATGATTTGTCTCATGATAGACCTCATCTAAATTATGCATAACAAATTGAATCCTAAAACTCCTTGTTTCTCTCATTGTTAGTGTTGTCAATTAACAAAATCTAGAGTAAGTAAATTAAAAGACATGACAGAATACATAGACCAATTTATTACTCTAATGACAGTTGGAAGTTTTTCTGAATTCCAGAGTATCTCAGGTAAGACTAAATATCTGGTTTTTAAGAGCTGAATGTAGGCAGTTGCCTTTACACAGAAATGTCATGCTTGCATTGTAGACAACTAAGACACCTGCAGCATACATACAGGTGTGTTCTCTGGTGTGGTACTCAGACCAAATACTTCAGATACCTAAAATGGTACCAGGTCTGTGTTTGAAGACAGCGTCTTCATAGGAAGCATGCAATTCCAGCAGGTTACAAGGAATATTTCCGATATGTGCTTTCTCTGAACCTCTTATTGCTACTTCCCTAATGCATCATTGTTTTTACAAAATGGTATGACAGAAAATGTTATCACCTTTTTCCCAGACAAAAGAACACTTTCAATGTTTCTGGTATGCCCTTTGCAGAAACAAATGTAATGACTTTCCATACTCCATATTACTTTCTTCTTAATTTATGTTAACATGTTGCAATACACAGTTAGAATAAGGAAAAAAATTGTATTTAATATTGTAAATATTCAAATTCGGTGCATATTATGTTTGGGAAGGACCATCATCATATGTAGCTGTGGTTTTATCTATCTAGTAAGACTATTGGAAGATTAAAACATACCAAGAGAAATATAGAAAACCCCTGTACATTCCTAATCTTCATATTAACCTGCCTAATTTTCCCTTTGTGCTCACATACCAAACTTTTAACTCGATCCCTTTTCTGGTTCTAGTGTTGCAATCTGATGTTTATTATTGGAAATACTTGTAATTGTATTAATAAACTATACAAAGTTCTGCTTCTCTGGATCCAGCTGAAAGACCGGGACCTTAAAATAGTAGCTCTTGCTGAATGAGCATTGCTTCTTTTTATCAAGTTTAGAATAAATGCTTGTACTTTGAGATTCTGGATTTTCCTACTGTAATATAGACAATAAGAAAATAGCACATTGCCATAATAAAAATAACAATTACTATGAGGTTTCAAGGAAAATGAGACTTTCTAGGGCATGAAGTTGTTTAGTCTAAAAGTCTAAGGACAAGATACTGTTTAAAGGGTTGTTTCAGCATTGCTAAAAATAGATAAAATCATTTATACTCTTACAACAAGTTTCTTCCTGTACATTTTGATTACCTAATGTTTAAGACTTAATTTTAGCTTAATTTTAGTCTCAAAAAGTGACAGTAAAAACACATGGATATTTTCATGTGGGTATTTTTTTTCAGTTCTTTTTTGTTGGAGGTAGGAATACAAGCTATGGGTTGAAATCAACTCTATGCACTTAAGTATAATTTCTTAACCCTTCCCTTCCCTTCCCTTCCCTTCCCTTCCCTTCCCTTCCCTTCCCTTCCCTTCCCTTCCCTTCCCTTCCCTTCCCTTCCCTTCCCTTCCCTTCCCTTCCCTTCCCTTCCCTTCCCTTCCCTTCCCTTCCCTTCCCTTCCCTTCCCTTCCCTTCCCTTCCCTTCCCTTCCCTTCCCTTCCCTTCCCTTCCCTTCCCTTCCCTTCCCTTCCCCTTCTCCCCTCTCCCTTCTCCCTTTCCCTTCTCCCCTCTCCCCTCTCCCCTCCCCTCTCCCCTCTCCCCTCTGCCCTTCCCCCTTCAAATTTATTATTTTGATTATTTCAAAATAAAAGACAATATGCTTTTGTTGTGGTTTATTAATCACATTCAGTAACATTTAAACTTTTATTCCTTTTGGTTTTCACTAGGAACACATAATAAAAGTGAGGGACAAAACATATTTAAGTTATTTTTTTTCCTGTGTCATCCAATGTCTTTTTGCCTGTTGCCACTTTTTTATTTGATAACACAGTTCTAAAAAGCTTTTCCACAGATTTTTAGGAAAATTTTGCACTGTGAATTGTATCTGTTGAATCATATACATTCACTTGGAACATAATTTGAATTTAAACTTTTAGCCTTTCCGCTCTTGATTTGATCTATGATATACATAATTGTTAAAAATTTGTGTTTAACTTCTGGCTATCAAGTGTCTCCATCTGTCTTACTAATTAATAACAGATTTAAAGCAAAAAATTGCCAACTTGTTTGAATTTTTTCCCCTCTCACTGCATTTTGTTTGCTTTTTGCTTTTTGCTTTTTTTTTTTTTCACTTGCTTCTTAAATTTTTGAGCATATTGACTTCTAGGGAACACATTTAGTAGCCATTTTTGAGGAAATGTGTATACAGTTTAACTATAAATTATGAATTGTGTGAGGATAGCAAACGCTGAATTCATGGAGTGTTTATACCAATGTAATTTGTGTCTAGAACATGCTACAAAATGTCTAACAGTCTTAGAGTACAGTGTGTATTTCTTTAGAGCCATCAGCTCTACCTTGTGACAAAGAAAAGGAACCTATCCCAGTGTTCAGGCTTCTAATGCGTCTGTGAACATTGCTGCTTCGAACGTCATTCTTGGAAAATATTTCTTTTCCTTGCCCATAAGTGCAAGCTAATAGAACTTCTTATAATGTACCTTATTAAACACTAAAAAGGCAGATGAGAGTGTTCATATGCAGAGTCACTGTTTGCTTTTGTATAAAGTAGACAGAAATGTTTACTAAGGTATACTGTGAAGAAGGAATGTCCAGAATTTAAAAGCTTTCACATTTTAAAAATTATTCTTTCTCACTTTTGGAATTAAACCTAGAAGACAGTGGATTTCATGCTGCAGAATCATCCTAGGGATGAGCTCTCCTTTTCAGTGAAGGATATGCTCAAATGTAACCTATTAATGCCTCCCTCTGTGTTCTTTTTTAAACCCCAGTCTTGCTGTCATTGCACCCAGGGAGGAGGAAAAAGTAAATAACATCTGATCATTTGAAGAAAACCTGAAACATTCTCAGTATTAATTATGCATTTTCTTGTTTCAACTTTCATTACTTTTCTTCCACTCTTCTGACACTATCTTCTTCATAATAGTTTTAATCACATATTCAAAAAGTAAAAAAACCCACTGATGTCATGCTCCAAGTTGGAATTAGATTGTAGGCTTCTGTCAAACAAAATGGAAATGATAGACTTAAAAATCTGAGGAGGCCCTTCTTCTAAAATTTGTGTTCAGTTCAGGAAAAAAGCTACATTCTTGTGACAGGAATTGTAGAATTTTCATATGCAATCAAGATAAAGTCTAGGTGAAGATTTTCGGTATTTTTTGTTTCCGAAGTAAGTCAATGTTCCATGAAAATTTCTTTAATTTTAATTTAAATCAAAATAATGCAGAACTACATAGTTCTTTTATTAAGGAATAGTTTCAGTGGTATACACTTGCAAATTTAAACCACTAGCTTAAATATCTGCTAGACAAATATCATTTTAATGGGATATACCTGAGTTAACTAAAGTGACTGTGGTAATCTAGCTGTTTTAAGAAACATCCTAACAAATAACACTGTATTTCCTGTAGTCAGACAAAGAATCCATCTGTCGGCTGCCCATACAAACATGTATATTTACTGTGTGGTAGTTTGACCCACAGTGGGACTATGCAGTCCTGCATTCACTCCCCCCACCCCGTGAGATATGATGGGAGTCACAACAAAGGGGACACAGGATTAAGAATGAAGAATGGGGATGGCTCACTCAACAGTTATGGTCATGGTCAAAACAGACTCAAACTTGGAGAGGAAAAATCAATTTAATTCATTGCCATTCATTTAAGTATGAACAAGCCCATCTTACAAGATCTTCCCCCACCCCTCTCTTCTTCCCAGGCTCAAATCACCTCCCTCCCAATTTCTCTACCTCCCCTCCACCAGAGGCACAGGGGACAGGAAATGCAGGTTCAATCAGTTCGTCTCTGCTGCTCTTCCCGGCATGAAAGTCCAGGAAAAAGAACAAGCTTCCCACGGAGTCATGGACCTCTTTGGGCTTAGTTTCCAGCTCTGGTATGGGGACATCCATGGGCTGCACACTCACTCCCCACTCCAGGGGTCCAACCCTGCTCTGGCAGTGAGTGACTCTTGGGGTCAGAATTCTAGTCACAACTGCCCTCAGGTTCAACTTCTCTGCTCCAGCATAGAGTCCTCCATGGCCTACACATGGGTCTCTGCTCCGACGCTGAACCTCTATGGGCTACTTTGTCATGATATGTTTAAAATGAGACAAGGGATATGCCATGAAGTGAGACAAGAAATGGGTCCAGAGATATGTCCCCTGAATAGCCACCAAAACGAATTCCATTGTCTGGCTTTTCTGTTTTCTGCTTTACTTGTAGGTTTGATAACAGCTTTGAGCTATAAGTGGCGGAAACAGGGAGGGGAGAAAGGTTGACTGAATTAAAATCTTGGAAAAATAAATGTCTTGATGAGAGTATTTTTTGACATTCTTTGTGTTCCTTGCTTTGGTAGGAGATGAGGTTAAGGAAACAGAAAGATCCTGGTTTTGGCTGGCAGACAGGAAAGAAATTTGAAGGAATAATTTTTAATTTAATTTGCAGACAACACTGCACAAAAAATAGAAATATTTTTCTGAAAGTATTCCAGTGCGTAAAATCTGTTTTTCAACCTTTAATAATGTTGCTATATCCTAGCACAGGAGAACTTCCTATATGGTTTTCTTTTAAGACTGTTACATTAAAATAGTATTCAGAAGAAAGATAATAAGTTGAATTGAAATACAAGTGCTTCTATGAGTATTATAAGCAAAATTCCATTGCAGACTTGGGAACATTACTGTCTTTCTCAAACTTAATTAACAGAAGTGCTAATTAAGGTTATCAAGGTTCTTAATGGTCATGGTGCATTAAAAGAGACAATATACCTTCCTCTTGAAGATTCTAGTCATCAAGAATCTTCTAATTGATGAAGAAAAAAATAATATAATTGTTTTATTTAATGCATCATTAGGACACAATAGAACTTAAAGTCCATGACTTCATTTTTTCAGAGAATAAGCTTACTTTATCATAGTACTCCCCTGTAGGTTTAATTCACTATATAATTTACAGGAAACCTAAGACTTGTTTTAATATCAACTGTCCTCTTGCCAGATCCTGAAATCTCAATAGTGGGTCTTGGTAACCACATATTCTGGTTATTAGAGGTATAGTATAAACACAGCAATCTGTATTGTTTTATTAGTGGTGTGATTATGACATATCAATTTGGATGTAAAGAAGGAAGGAGTTAATTTAAGCAAAAGGAGGATAAAATTCATAACACAAGAGATTTTCCCATAGCTGTATGAGATTAATTCCACTAGTCATTTCTATTAATTCTTCAGATATGAAATAGCTCCTGTCACTATTTACCAAGACTACAGGAAGCTTTGCATCTAAAGTTAATCTCTTCTTATAGTTTAAATACACCAGCTTTTTCAACAATAAGGAATATCATCTTAAAGTTAACTAGCTAAAATTTTTGATTCTTAACTGTCATGGCTAATGTAACACAATTTTCAAGCACATGATTAGCTGAAGTACAAGTATTTAAAATATCAATAAACACCACTAAAATGAATACACTCAATAGCAGAGATACCACTTACTATATATTTGTCCAAACATTTGGTTTTCATTCTTTTAAAGGAGTGGTTACTTTTCAATTAATTGAGATATTGAACCTTTGTTAGTTTGACACCCATCTTTTTATGAATTACGTTGGTGACAAGCATACACTTTTTGAGAAACTTGGATTTGCCTTTTGTTTATTTTTTATTTTTTAAACTGAAAAGATCTTTTTTATTTTTTTTCTACCTTTTTTTTGTAGGTTGAGTAAATGATTCTCTCATATTTAATAAGAAATATAACAACCTCTGTAGTAGGCTTTTGTTTGGATTCCTGATCAGAAAAGACTATCATAAGTCTTCAGAACACAGAATTTTATTTCATACTGTAATTTGTTCTTTTTTTAACCTGTATTAGTGTGGTCAACGCATTAATGGAGTGGATTCTATATTCTATATGAATATGCAGAATCTACCTGGAATAGGCTGGGGGGTTTTTGGTTGTTGTTGGCGGTGGTTTTTTAAGATATCCAATTTTTGTCATGTTGCTGTATGTTTTTCTCAAAGCAGGTAGATACAATAAATAATAAAAAAGATTACAATGTGAAATAAAATAATTCCAAAAGCATTTCTGGTGACAAGATGTAACTTTTTGTACCATGCTATTCCTCTGAGTTCATATGAAACAATATGCCCTCTAAATATACTCTAGTGTTGCAACTATTATCTATACAGTCTTGAATATCATAAAATCATAGAATCAGAATGGCATGGGTTGGAAGGGACCTTAAAGATCATCTAGTTCCAACCCCCCTACATCAGCAGGGACACCTTCCACTAGACCAGGTTGCTCCAACCTGGCCTTGAACAATTCCAGGGAGGGGGGATGTGTTTATTAATTAAATATGTAATAAAATACTTAGTAGATATTAATGCTAGTTTCAATATTATTGGTACTATTGGTCTTGTTAAGAGTTTATTGTTAATGGAAGGGAATAAAGTTCATTTTCAAAAGCAGCTTAATTTGATTTGATTTAAACAATGAAAATTTAATTACATTATACCTGTTTGGCTTCTGCCCGTTGTAAAAGTTCTCTTTGAGGGAATCAATCAGCTATTTACTGTTTGTCCCCCTAGAAAACCTATTGTATTGTAGATTTTATTATTATTATTATTATTATTATTATTATTATTATTATTATTATTATTATTATTATTATTATTATTATTATTATTATTATATCTACAGACACAAAGCTTATGTTCTCATGCCCTATGTAGCAAATAAAAATATCACTAAAGAGATTCTTTTGGCAGCAAAGGAACTACCTAAGATGAGTGAGAAGCTAAAGCTTATTATTTTTTTGAAATTCACATTCACATTTGCTGATGAGAAAAAGCTGGCCATTCAGCAAGACCTTGACAGTTAGGGAGTTGGGCAGAAAGGAACCTGATGAGATTCAACAAGAGCAAGTGCGGAGTCCTTCACCTGGGGAGGAATAACTGCATGCACCAGTACAGGTTAGGGGCTGACCTGCTGGAGAGGGGATCTGCGGAAAAGGACCTGGGTGTGCTGGTGGACAGCAGGCTGGCCATGAGCCAGCAGTGTGCCCTTGTGGACAGGAAGGCCAACAGTATCCTGGGGTGCATTAAAAAGAGCATGGCCAGCAGGTCGAGGGAGGTTCTCCTCCCCCTCTACTCTGCTCTGGTGAGGCCACACCTGGAGTACTGTGTCCAGTTCTGGGCTCCTCAGTTCAAGAGGGAGAGGGATCTTCTGGAGAGAGTCTAGTGGAGGGCCAAGAAGATGATTAGGGGAGTGCAGTATCTCCTGTATGAGGAAAGCCTGAGAAAGCTGGGACTCTTCAGCCTGGAGAAGAGCAGACTGAGAGGGGACTTTATCAATGTCTATAAATACCTGAAGTGTGGGGGTGAAATAAATGTGGCCATGTTCTTTTTGGTGGTTGCTGGTGACAGGGCAAGGGGCAATGGGCAAAAACTAGAACACTGGAAGTTCCACACAAACTTAAAGAAAAACTTCTTTACTGTAAGTGTGACGGAACACTGGAATAGGCTGCCCTGAGAGGTTGTGGAGTCTCCATCTCTGGAGATGTTAAAAATCAGCCTGAACGCTTTCCTGTGCAACCTGGTGTAGGGAACCTGCTTTGGCAAGGGGGTTAGACTAGAGGATCTCCTGAGGTCCTTCCAGTCCCTATGATTCCATGATTCTCTATTTATTTTAGAAGGACCTCTTACATCTTCTTTAGAACACCTAGACAATAACTGTGGTTCTAATATGACGTAATGGGTAAAAACGTGATCTCTACTTAGAATAAACTGATAAATGAAAACACGTGTTCTTACCGAACTTGAATACGTTTACTAATTTTGTGTGACTATTTGCACATGAAACTGGAATAAGATCAACAAAAATTTTGTAATTGAATAATAACTTCATACCTCACAGATAATACTTGTACGCTCCTATGTTGAAGTCTGTGAAAATATGGGCATTTGAAGAGGAAAATGTGGTAGATTTTTAGCAACATATATTTTATTATCTAATCTGCATATCTAGGTGCAGACATCTAGGTATATGTTTTCTATAGAAACACTATTTTCTTTTTTTCAGATTAGTTCTTATATTTATCAAGATATGAAGTATACTTCACTCCAGCATCTGTAAATTTATTAGATTTATATAGGAAAGAATCAAATGTTCAAGTGGAAAAAGCATATTCTTTCATTGCATACAATGCTTTTCATTACCAACTCTGTGATTTTAGGAAGTTCTAACTGGAGGGGTATGGGGGGGTGTGTGGTGGAGCAACAAAAAACCCCAATAAAAACCAAAACCAAACCAAACCAACCAACCAAAAAAAAAAAACCTCAATACACACACACAAAACCAAAAACCAAACAAAAAACCCTCCAGAACTAAAAAAACCCAGTGATCCTTGGAACTACTTCTCCTAAATAATAAGTGATAGGACAAGAAGGAACAAACTTAAGTTGTTCCAGGGGAGGTTTACGTTGGATATTAGGAAAAAATTCTTCACTGAAAGGTTTGTCAAGTACTGGAACACACTGCCCAGGGAGGTGGTGGAGTCACAATCCATCGAGGAACTTAAAGGACATGTATATGTGGTGCTTAGGGACATGTTTTAGCGGTGAACTTGGCAATATTTATGGTTGGAGTAGGTGATTGTAATGGTCTTTTCCAGCCAAACTATTCTATGAATGAGGAAAGACACTTAGTCAGTGATGGATCCAGTTTCTGAAAGGAATCAAAAATCTAATGCCTGGTCCATATATACAGTCCTGAAAATAAGAGAATACTTAGATTATGGTAGATGCTTTTATTTAATTTTCATACTGAAGTAATTGTCTTTTGAAACATTTATAAGGTTGAGTTGGCAAATTTTCTATTATTATATTTTTTCTTTTTTTTTTTTTTCTTTTTTTTTTCATTTTAATGTGTAAGATTTGGATTTTGGATTAAGAAAAACAAAGCCATCAAAATATTATAATTTTCAGAGTGCCAGCATTTGCTAGGCAAAATTTATCAACTATATAGGTTTCACAAATATCCTATGTTCAACAGCAACTTTGTACTGTCACTAAGCACACTCATGATTTCTGTATGTGTATTTCTGGCAAGCACAAACAATTGAACACTGAAAATAACATGAACTCTACAGAGTGAAGGAAAAATAAACTTCCATGGCTTTCTAGTCAGAAGAACTGAGGATAATCAGAGTGCATTGAAAAGATAATTAATAGAAAGCGGTAATATGACTGCCAAGGATGGGTACAGCTGTCTGTGCCCACAAGGAGACATAGCCATCTGTATGCACAACAGCTTCATTGCTGTATGACAGCTTCCTTCTGAAAACAACACAGCTGAGTTGGGAGTCAACAGGGGAGAAGAAAGTCACTTTTCAATTAAGCTAGTAATTTATTTGTGCTGTAATGCTTTAGACTACGCTTTTCCCATCCTTTTTCAGACATTATTTGAAGTTTTGTTCCTTTTTGAAGATGAAGAGCACTAGGCCTGAGGGCTTGCTAGTCTCCTCAAATTACATGACTCCATCTGTTTAGAGCCTTAATGCTTTAACAACATTTAAATGTATAGAATTCATGTTAATAGATGTAATTCCATTTAGAACTGTGGGAGTAAGTTCTAACATCATTTCCAGAACAAATCACTTGGTGGGGCTGGGATAGAGGGGATTTTTCATATTGAGGTTCAGGCCAAAAGTGATTAAGAAAATATTCAGAAGTAAGCTATTCATAATATTTGTAGGGTAAAAATGCATAATGTATTTATGAATAAAGACATTTTACATATGTGTATTTTAATCTGAAATATTTTTAAAGTTTCAGGCTAAAAAATCCTGTCATAGGACTGGATGCACTGTGTTTTTTTATAACTTTAATTAAACTAGCAACATTACCAGTAGAAACAGAATGATAACTTAAACTTTGGTAGTCCAATCTCTATCAGAAACAATCTGGAAAAACAGGGTATCAATAAGCCTATAGTCATACTGACAATGATTTGCATGGATGATATGTTTTGATGTAGATCTTATTTTGATTTAATTGACTACAGCATATGTAAGAAATGGAAAACAACATGACCACAGAAAAGCAACACAAGTAAATGGTTAACCATGCAGAACACTAATCAGTCACACACCAGTCTGTTTTTCAATTCCACTTCACAAGCTAACAATATATATCACTAGAAAAATAAACAGAAAAAAAAATATATATATATATGTACATGTATACAGTTCATTTATTTTTTATTCAAGGAAAAAGTTAGATGTACTGTTTCTCAAAGGAGTAATAAACAAGTAACTGTACGGCCTGACGACAGTGTCAGAGACAATTGAGAAGCATTCTGTGAAAACCAAAATCAAATCCATATTATAGGAATTGAAGTTTGTAATTAAATCACAAAAATTACATTCTACAGTGTGACTATAGTAATTTGAGTTTGACATCTAGTTTGAAAATATTTCTGCATTAATTTATTTCCCATAGTTTTATATATGAAAAAGTGACTGAAAGTCTTCAACATGAAATTAAGTTGGAAACATTTTTATATGAATCCATCCTTGGTTAAAATAATAATAATAATTAAAAAAAAAATCAGAAGTCAGAAATTCACGTACCATTTAGAATAAATTTATAATAATAAAATCATCCTTTTTACACTCATAAATATATTAAGTCCTCAGTTCTGCCAGGAAGTCCTAAAGGGTTAAGGAGTCTTTCCATGATAACACATTAGTAAAATCAGGTCTTAAAGTATAATGTACTACTCTGCTTTATAAAACCAGCATCTGGTCTACAAGGATTACTTGTACAAAGAAGATATAATTCAAAAGAAAAGTGAATTCTGGGGAGAAAAAACAACAGAAAAACCCCAAAAAACCCCAAACAGAAAAAAGACACCAAACCTCTACCTATCTACCCTTTGTTATTTTATCAAATTTCCTAGTATTATTATTATTATTAATAATATTGTTGTTGTTGTTGTTGTTGTTTGTTGTTGTTGTTGTTATAAAAAATATGAGTGCCATAAAAATAAGAAGATATAGTAAATATAATCACTATTCTTATTTCATATATAAAACCCCAGTGTTTCAATATTCATATTTGTGCTTTTATAAAAAAGAAGCAGATACTTCAAAAGAGAGAGTTTTGAGGATATAAACGGTTTCCTAGTTTAACTATCCCTTTCTGAACTGCAACTAGCAATGATGTGACAAAACGTAGATCGTACAAGAAAACTATGTCTCTTCCCAGGCATTCTCCATAGTCTTCATTAACCTATTGAAAGGGGCTGATTCAAGCATAGTGCAATTCATTATACACCCATGATCATATTTTTAAGCAGATTTTAGCAAGACTTTGCACGACAAGCAATGTTCCCAATGCTAAAGAACAGTGGGCATTCTGTTTTTCCTTTTTTGAAGATGTTCATCTCATTCCTTAATTATTAAGGATGAATAAAGTGATTTGGATTACAAAAAAAATGAATCAACCTGAAATTTTGACAAAATTGGGTAGAAACTCCAAATACTTTTGAAATCAAAGTACTATTGGAATGATATTGCATACAGAAAGCAAACACATCAAAAGAAAATAAATTTTGACAGAATTTCTGACCTCAAAAATATGCAGTCCTGCCAGTGTTGTCATTTTTCTGTTTCAAAACTGGTTTGTGGATCAGTTAAGAGTTAAATTACAGGATTTCACCTTTTGAGATTTATCCATTACTATTGCATAGTGCATCTATGTATGACCTCAGGACTACTCAGTGAGCCCCAATTTCTGTTATTGTAACATCACGGATAATCCATTATGTCTCAAAATAGTGTATACTATAAAATCTTATGAAGTACTTTAATATCATCTACTCTTAAAATTATTAGACTGGAAAGCTCATACAGGCGTATTGATACAGGAAGAACATGTTCCATTCATTATAACTAGACTACAGTTTCATTTTAAGCAAAGAAGTCAATAGCATATAATGGTGCTATTTCTCAAATAATTTTGAAAAATCATAAAAAAATTCACAGGACTTACAGTTCTAACATCTGCTAGTGTAGTGTTAATACACAGAAGAAAGAATAACAGAATCACACAATGTTAGGGATTGGAAAGGACCTCGAAAGATCATCTAGTCCAATCCCTCTGCTGGAGCAGGAACACCTCAATTAGATCACACAGGAAGGTGTCCAGGCAGGTCTTGAATGTCTCCAGAGAGGGCCACTCCACAGCCTCCCTGGGCAGCCTGTTCCAGTGCTCTGTTACCCTCACAGCAAAGAAGTTTCTTCTCAAGTTTAAGCAGAACCTCCTGTGTTCCAGCTTACACCCATTGCCCCTTGTCCTATCATTGGACATCACTGAGAAGAGCCTGGCTCCATCTTCCTGACATTCACCCTTAAAATATTTATAAGCATTAATGAGGTCACCCCGCAGTCTCCTCTTCTCCAAGCTAAAGAGACCCAGCTCCCTCAGCCTTTCCTCATAAGGGAGATGCTCCACTCCCTTAATCATTTTGGTGGCTCTGTGCTGGACTCACTCAAGCAGTTCCCTGTCTGGAACTGTGGGGCCCAGAACTGGACACAATGCGGCCATTGCAGATGCGGCCTCACCAGGGCAGAGTAGAGGAGGAGGAGAACCTCTCTCAACCTACTAACCACACCCATTCAAATACACCCCAGGATGCCATTGGCCTTCCTGGCCACAAGGGAACAGTGCTGGCTCATGGTCATCCTGCTGTCCACCAGGACTCCCAGATCCCTTTCCCCTACACTGTTCTCTAGGAGATCATCTCCCAACCTATACTGGAACCTGGGGTTGTTCCTGCCCAGATGGAAGACCCTACACTCGCCCTTATTGTATTTCACTAATTTTTCCCCTGCCCAACTCTTCAGCCTGTCTAGGTCTCTCTGAATGGCAGCACAGCCCTCTGCTGTGTCAGCCACTCCTCCCATCTTTGTATCATCAGCAAACGTGCTGACAGTGCATTCTATTGCCTCATCCAGGTCTTTTTTGCTGCAGAGTTGAATGGTAGAAAACAGAAATCTGAACTTGGTCTCATTGAAGCAATGAAAGTCTTGCCTGTAATGTCAGGTAGAACAGAACTGTAATGTAGAAATAAATGCCTCAGTTTTTTTTTTTTTTTTAGAAACCTGGGCTGGGCAATTGGTGTAAAATAGATTTTGGTTATAGAGACCCTAGAAATGTTGATATTGGTGTAGTAATTTTGTACAAACTTGCGTCTGTAGAGGTCTAACTAGCTACTGTTAGCAACTTGTTCTGTTTACTTTTGCTACAGATACTTCCAAAATAGAATCAAGCCTTCTCACTTTGTAATGTTTAGGAAATAGAAATTTAATCATGTCAGTATAATTATACATCACATTGTAGCAGAAGGCCCTTCCTGGTGGCTTTGTGTGACATGGTTGCTCCAAAATATTCCATTTGCTGGCTGAACATATGCATTCTGAAAACTTGCTTCAAAAATTTTTTTTAATATATGTATTACTGCACATTAAACAGTTATTTTTGTCTCTAGGATATAAATAATTATTGAAATTTCCTTACTGAAGATACATGGAATATTGAAATATTGTCTTCTTACCCTCTAATCAAAAAATATATTTGAAAAGAAAATATCTTTAACATCATAAATCACAGACCTCAATCACACATTCATAGCTGTGATAAACTATATTTTTTTCCCTTTTTTTTTTTTTTAAATTGCTCAGGTTCTACTTTGCATTGCTATTGTTTTTTGCTATTAATATTCTATTGAATTTTTGACTCATCACAGGATTTTTTAAGTTACTACTGCATCTCTAGTGTAGCAAACATTTTCTTTCCATATGAGTTCAAACTAAGTGGATATAATGCAAATCCTTTTTTCACTTAGTCCTTTCAGTTTTCTCATTTATGTCACCCTTTCTAATCCTGTTTGTATTAATGGCTGATACACTTTGTAATTCAAATGATTTTTTTTTAATTTTTTTTTTAATTCAGACTTTTCCCCGCTATTATTGTCTTTCTGCTATTATTACAGAAATATTTTTAAAAAGAATATAACTATCCCTATTACTTTTCAGTGTCTTCCTCTTTCAGCTATTCTTTACAGGAATATATAAAGAACTCTTTCTAAAACTGGACAAGACATTATGCCTTAACTGATTGAAGTAATTATGAACAGCTTTGCAGCTGAAAGTCACTTCTCTAATTCTTTCACATACATTCATTTTGTCCCAAAGTTACCTCTTAAGTTACCTGTAGTACTGATGGGAGTAGAGTTGTTTATGTTGTTTTCAATTCACTGTATCTGTACTTCACATTATTCTTTAAAAACAAACAAACAAAAAAAATGGTGTAAAATAAGTTGTTTGTTCATCTTTCTTCTACATCTATGTTCTTCGAAGTCAAATTGTTACTGATGAAATTCAGTTAAAAGACACCATTATTGCAGCTGAGGTAGATAGGGGCTAAGGACAGAAAAAAATGTAAAGTACATAGAAGAACAAAAATAGCTAGAAGACCAGAAGTTTATCTGCAGTACAAAGGAGACCCAAAGCCGAATGACAGAGGTGATAGAAGGGACTCAGCAGACTGGAGTCCCTTCAGTCTAAACTATTAAAAGTGCTGGTCTGGAAGTAAAGACCAGTAAACAGTTCTACCTTGTAACATTTTTCATCCAAGGGTAATTGTCATTAATCCTTTTTATTTAATATGTCTTATACCAGTAGATGTAAATATTCTCTGTTTAAAGAGCTACTTCTTAATGTTTTGCAATTTACTAATATTTCTAAAAAATTAAACACTTTTAAAAGTTTTCTATTTTTTGATTGGATTCTGAAAGTAGAACACTTCCATCCTCAGTGAGCTACTTAAAGCTGGGATTTTGCTGAAATTACTGTGGCATTAGAGATTCTGACACTTTTACTATCACATTAATGTTTTTATTTAGATAAAAACAAAAATAATAACATATGTGTCTTTGCCCTGCATCACAAATGTAAAACTTAGGCTTTTTGGCAGAGATGAGAAAAAGATCATTTTAATGATAATCCATATATTATTTCTTTATTCTGTTTTAGCCTCAGTCATTTGTTCACTTCAATTAATTGATCAATTAATACATCAAGATAAATGTTGGCACAGAAAATTCTGTACTGAAAAGAGAAAAAAATGTAAACCTTATTATTAAACTTTTAAAATTAAAGCAGATTATTTAACATTGAGAACTGAGTGTAGTAGTTTGTAATATGTGTACTACACTGATGCTGGGACTTGATAGGTGGACTGTAGTGGGTTGACCATGGCTGGACGCCAGATACCCACTGAAGCCTATCTATGACTCCCCTACCTCTACTGAACAAAGGAGAGACAATATAATGAACGACTCATGAGAGAGCAACTAGGTTTGGCTGCAAGCTAAAAGGGTGAAACCACCTCAAGGTAACTGACACAAGTACATGAAGGAAGAAGGCCTAAACTGAGACTCAGATGTAGGGGGAAAAATAATATTTTCCAGTGAATGAAAGGGAACTGTTTAGATCTTGATGATAAAATCTGCTGAAAAGCTGCTTGAAACTGCTGGATAGAGAGCAAGTAAAGATTAAATCACCTGTCCTATGAGGTGGCAATGAAAAGGAAAAAATACTCCTTTTCAAGCACATTATTATGAAGTTGTCTGCTTCTATTTTCCATTTTATTGAAGCCTAGCTTACAAAATTCAAATGTGTTTGATTTTTATTTTCTTTTTTTGTTTACTTTAACAAAAACCTACTCCGAAAATCCCTTTAAGGTCCCAGGTAAGTCAGACCTTATTTTGATGACATACAGAAGTGGGAAGCATTGGAAAGCCAAGGGCAAAACATTTTAGCGGATCCTTAGGCCGGGGTCCTATGCCAAACAAAATAGATTGATGCCTTCAGGCAGATACCAGGGTAAAATAATAATATCATGGACCTATTTTGCCATCCTCAGAATACTAGAAAAAACAGGCTTTGGTAGCTGCTGCTGCCTAGACAAAAATGGCATATATGTGGTATAGTACCTATAGGTTGATGGAACTGTTTCCAGGTGGTCTCTCTCTTGGTGGAGCTTCAGCAGAGCAATGATCTTCTAAATTCTGCTCAGTAGATTCCTGCTATGGCAGTGTCAGTGGTGAATCTTGTCACCATACTTACAGTGGTGGCCATCTTTGCTCGATACTAATCCTTGCCACTCAGGGCACTAAAGTCCCTTGATGAGAAACTTTGAAAATAGTTCCTCTTGGCTGAGCACCTCTGTATAAGAGTTCTTCTACTGAATCTGTAACTTAGAGATAAGCAATGCTTTTAAAGGTTAATTTCCTCAGATGAGAGTATATTTTGAAAATAATTAGGTTTCTGAAGTCACTAGAAACCATTGTAAGAGGGATCCCTTTGTGATGAGCATGTGTCTTGTACTATAGCTTCACCAAATGCATTCAAGATTTCTGAATAAGAACCATTTTTTGGGGTTTTAGTCACAGAGGACACAGTAGTTTTTAGTCCCTGTTTGACAGAATTAAATTATTCTCTCATAGGACTCTACAAAATCCTCTTTTAAGATACCAGGAGGTTGCCCAGTCTCTCCATTCAATTTTAGCACTGAGCTGAGAATCCACAAAAGTCTGTTAATTGTATACGGGTGACCTTGGATTTTCTTTAGACTTAGGGCCTTGGAAATGAAATCTAAATACTGATTAAAGCCTCCTATTCACCCAAAAAATCAAACATTTAATTAAATCCAATTAACTTTTTGGCCAAATAAGAATGGAAAAAAGTTATGCATAACTCTATAGTTTTTGTTGAACATGGACCTAAGAAAAAGTTTTCTTCATAGTTTTTTGGCATTGTTAGTTTGAAATTTTATGGATATGTAGTCAGAGGGAGAGTTAGAATTTAAAAAACCTGGAGAAGATGAGTTTTTTCTAAATGAGAAGCTAATCTAAAAATATATTTTTTATATTTCGTTATATGGTGTCAAAGTATAATATGGAAATCTGGGGGGTTTTTGACCAGATATATGATTTCTTCCAAAAAGTAGCATTTTTATTACTCCAAAATATAAATATGACAACATAAATTAAATACAAGGGCACAGTTCTCAGATATGCAGACTTGTTAGCATAGTTGAGTTTAATTAAATGCTCGATGAAGAATGATAAAAATATTATGTGCTTCTTAAAAAAAAAAAAAAAAAAAAAAAAAAAAGGATCTGTTCTGATTTTCCCACTGTTGTTTTTGTTGTTGTCTCTTTAATCAGATGTCCTGCCTGATTGCTTTACTGTATGGTGCTTAGTTGGCATAGGGAAGCAATTACAAAGAAAAACAATTATTTAGAAGTACATTTTGTATGAATGATGCTAGCTAATGTCATTCTTCTAGCTTTCTTGTTACTCATTTGCTAGCTAATTATCCATATGTCACAGTGTGTTGGGTTTTGGTTTTTGTTTTTGTTTGTTTGTTTGTTTGTTTTTTAAATATATTAAAACAATTTTTACTTCATTCAGTCTATTCTAGTTTTCCCCAGGAGATTTAGACTATTTTCAGATGTGGAAATGAGAATGTTAAAAAAAAATAAAAATCTTTTGGAAGCTCATGAAAGAAATTTGTTTAACTGTTTGTGGATGTAATATCTGTTGGGACAACTGACAATACTGGCTCACAGCTTTAGCAGTTGTATGTTAGCATAGCTTCATTGCAGTCATAGAAAGAATGCTGCTTTGAAAACATGTTTAAGAAAGGGAAAAATGGCCCACAGCAGTGAGGAGGAAAAAAATGTGAGAAACAACAGTGTGAACATGAAGGTAAGAGACAGAGGGAGGTGCTCCAAGTACAGTAGCAGATACTCCCCTGCAGACCATGGAAGAGATCACAGTGGAGCAGATATTTTCCTGTATCCTGTGGAAGAGATGGCACTGAAGCAGGTATTTCCCTGCAGACCATGGAGAGGAACACATTGGAACAGATATCCACACCACACATCCACTATTTTTTTAAGTTCTTCTCCCTGAGGAAGGGATTAATAGAGGTTATGGAAGAAAAGAAATAACTAGGGTCTTTACTAGGCAGCACTACATTTATCATTAGTTCTGAAAATAACACTGACATTGAAGAATGGAATTCATACAAATTATTTGTGTTTTGTTATAAACACCTTCATTTGAAACACTATTACTCATGCTAAACTCTTCCAAATAATCCATGATATAAAGCTATTCAATGAGTCTATGTATTTCCAAGTTAAGGAGTTGGTTAGACAAGTTAAAATACATAAATCTGTTTTGTCCTTCTCTTATATTCATAACAATACTTGAAAGAATGATGTAACTATTGCTGAGAGTGTGAGTGGCAAGTGTTTATATTTCTTCTGGTCAATATCATTCCATCTATACCTTAAAGGCTTCTCAGTGTTTCACTTTCTGGCGTCAGTTTCATGTATTCTGGCTTCAGTATTACCATGACAAAGGTAAATAGAGGATATAGACTTCTACTCAGACCATCTATATTTTCATGTTAATGTTAAGATGGAGGGGAAAAAAGAAATTTATATATATTTATATATATATTTATTTTTATATATATATATATATATATGTATGTATATATGTGTGGAACATTATGAAAGACTTTTTTTCCCCAGACTCATTTATTTTTCTTTTGTTTGATCAGCATAAAAGTTACATGCAGTTTCAAGCTTTTGAAGTTCTCCAAAACTATTTTGTTTTCCTTTTCATTATAATTCAGTCTCCATCTGAACACTTTGGTTGTTTCTCTATTCTGTTTTATTAAACAAGGCGAAGAGGCTATAAAGATTCACTGTCAATAACCAGTCCTGTTAAAAAGTATCTGCAACCTTCAAAAGCTAAGAAGGTGGTGGATCTCAGCTCATGGGAGGGCAAGTTGATAAGCAGAAATTTAAGCTTTGCAGGCTGTCTTATCCAAAACCCTTGATACTTTTTTCATGCTTCTTTTCTTCTACCCTCCTTTTTACACAAATAAAAAAGCAGCTGTTCAATTAGATTAGTCTGTCTTTTTCTCTTTTTTTCATGCTGTCCTTATGCATAACTTCTAGAATACAATAAAGGCAGACTATTATGTTTTACATAAAGTACTTGACATTTGATTTCATTTTTTTATTTATGCAATGTAGAGAATTTTACTATAAGAATACTGTAAAATGTTCAGTAATATGTTCTGTTATGGACAAAAATATTTTATGTGTACTCAAATATTTAACAGTCAAATCACAATACAACAATTATTAGTTACAAAAAATATTAATAATTATATTCCAAACTAATACAGAAAACTTTCATTAATGGTACCTTTGCAAGTGTTACACAAGATGTGTGACTAACACCAACCACTCCTCTGGTTTTACATGTCCTTGTCCATGTCTCTGGGGCTTCCTGGCTGACTCATTAGTCTCCCTGAAGGTGGCGTGGTGAGTGAAGGTCAGTGCCTTGTATTCCCAGGCAGAAGGAGCAAGGTGCCTGTGATAGATGCAGCCCTCTTTGCCCCAGGCCCCTCTTTATATATGTTTCATCACACACATCTTCCTCCCACCAGCTGCCTTCTTTTCCTTTTCTTCAGGCAGCAGCAACCCAATTATTACAAACATATCAGCACAATTCTAGAAGCTGAGAATGGTTTGGGGTGTGAAACTTTCAGTTTTGTTTGTGTTCCTTATGGTAATTTTTCATTTTAACCCATTTGTATATCCTGCTTGGCAAGATTTAATCTGCTAGTTACTTCTAAAGGAGTGTATTTCTATGAATCCCACTGTGATCACTGATGCTACTGTTAGACCAGCCATGTTGTTCCTTATTTTGTGCATTTTCACAACTTTTTTTTAAATACTAAAATAATGTATCACTCAGCTTCAGATCAATGTGGAGAAATGATAAGCCCTTTATTTTTTTGGCTGTTGGACTGCATGACCACATGAGGTTTCTTCTAACCTAAATGACTATTTTTGCTCACAGGTTCAGAAAAGTCCTTTACATATTTCATCTCTTGTTTTGTATGACTGATGTTTCTCTGAAACTTGTAAGCCTGTTCTTTCTGTCAAATTTCTGAACTGGGAGTTTGATAGGTATGATCTTAAGGGGAATTTCAATTAAGATGTTAAAAAAAAAAAGAAATAGAAAAAGGAAAAGAAAAAATTCTCTTAGGACATTCCATCTCAGGAAAAATCTTTGTTCTTATCTTGTCATTCTTCCCTTCCCCTTCCACAATTTTTGTGATTCCTTCTTCCTAGCAGTGAGTTGAACAAGATGGTGGGTCATTTTCATTTTGGAGGTTCGAAGGAGAAGTCTACTGCAATCTGTCCATTCTTTCACCATTGAGGTCTACAGATGCTAAATGTGTAACTTTGAGTTACATAGTGGTCAAAAAGGACGACAGCATACATTTGTTTCTATGTCACACCAATGGATTACTAAACAGGATTTTGGGGGATAAGTATGTCTGTGCTGGGCAAGCCAGGGGAATTGCTAGGTCCAAACTAATAATTGCATGCCTTGGTACTAAATAATCTACTGTTTAGCTATGTGAAAAAGAAGAAGAGAAGATAATTATTTAGGAAGTCCAAGCAAAATGTTTTATTTACCCAGAAGGAATATTTTTCAGATGTTATAGAACTGAAAGGGAAATATTAATCTGTAAGTAGGTATTTATCATATAGTTTCTCATGGTATTAAAGACACAACTGGTGACTTTTAGAATTCCAAACTTTACCTTATATTGCCTTGAAAATATTTATGAAGATTAGAGAAAAACATTTGTAATGACAACTATAATCTTAGGGTTTAATGCCTTCAACGTCTCAATTCTCTAATGTTTTTCCATTACAAATTTCCTCATGCATATGAATTTTCAGCTATGAAGTGTTTCCCCATATTATGCCTTTACTAAAATGTATCTAATAAAAAAGAATAAGTAAATTTTCATCACATATAAATTGCAAAAGTAGATGCTCTGAAATATATACCATGCAGATTTACTTTAGACTGTCACAGAAGATCCCTTTTAAAATTGTAATTTCTAGATGCATATTGATAAAATATGAAGGAAATTCATTCAGATTGTGCCTACTTTGACAGTGCTCTATTTTGTAACTGTAATAGCTTAGAAGGCTTTCTTTGTGGTTTTATTGTGTTAGAAAGGAAGGGTTAGGGAAAATTTACTGCCTTATGTACACAGAGAGAGGAAGTAATTTGCTGCTGTGATTGCCCCTGCAGGAGACAAATAAGAAAAAGAAAATGATAAACTGGATTCTTTCCAGTTTCATTGTCCTCAAAGTCTGTATGGATGGTTTAAACATTGTGGGATTTTAGATTTTTTTTATATGGATTTTTTCCAATCTTTTCCTCATTCAACCTTGCTAAATATAGGGATGTAAACTCTTTGTTCATTTGCAGCATTTTTCTGTATGTGCTTATTGTAACGTCAAAATGTTTGTTTTTGTTTTTTTTTTCATTTTACAAGCATACAATGACAAATGGCTTAATTTATGCTCCCTGCTAGCATTTAAGAAGTTAACTTGCAAATAGCCGGCTCAGCAGATGGGAAGGCAGGTAAACATACCAGTTAATCTACAGAAAATGCAATTAGAATAGATGGTAACTGGAGGACTGCTAAGACAAATGTGTAGTAGTGATTTTCACATACAAATATTAGTCTACTCCAATTTCATTTACTGTTAACTTAATTCTCTGTAAAATATGCTTATAAAATCTATATTACCATAGTAAGAATTAGCATATTTAAAGGTAGGTAATTTAAGTTAGAATAAAGTAAAGCTTAGTAAAAGTCAAACCTTTTTGTGTAGAGAAAGTACAGATTTAGGTGAATAATTTTCAAGAAAGTCACAATATTTTAGTATATGCAAATATAAACAGTCAATGTATGTTTTATTTTGGACCGTGTTTTCTCTACTCACAGTTTAAAAAATAAAATAATAATAAGAAAAATAATTATTGAAATAATTATTGAAAACCAGCCATTTTGCTCATGTTGAAGAGAGTTACACATTTTTCCTGAGCATAATGTATCTTACATGCTCTCTCTTCTCTAATAACAGAGATGGAAAATATTTTTATTTTACCAGGAAAAAAAAAAAAAAAATCCTACTTTAAATTTACTTATTTAGAGAGCTTGTTCTGAATAGCTACGATTTGAAATTAAAAGAATTATATATTTCTGTATGAATTTTTCATACAAATTTCCTTTGAACTGTGCCTATCATTATCGATTCAAACCAATAAAATATTACAGAGTTAAAATTCGGGTTTACCTGAGAGGAATATGGAGGGGTGTCTCATTTGCAAATCTCTATAAGTGGGAATTGTAGTAAAATCAATGCAGATACACTAATATACAAGTCACTTAGGTTTATCAGGTCTTTTGTGTATTATTCCCTGTAAATCACCTTCTGTTTATAGGCAATAGTTGATGCTTCTCATGAACATTATCATTAGTCTGCACACTGTTTCATTTCCTTTTTTGCAAGGCTTAAATGTTCCTAAATACCTCATTATGATTCAGCAAAAGGTCAATTGCAAATTAAACTCTTTCTTTGAAAATAATGAGGGACAGTTGTCTGACCTATATTTTATCTTCACTCCTTCAAGACAGGTAAGCATATTGAAAAACATGGAAGTGTTTTTGTCACACCCTGTTGCAAAATATGTTTTAACTGAATAAAGAAAATCAGAAAAAGTAGAAAAGCTGCACTTTTTCTTGGGAATTTATTAACAAAACTTTTTTTTGTTTTAGTTAGTTTGCGTAACAGACTATACAATTTACTTCATTCTAACACATTGTACAAGTTGATAAAGTGAGATTCAACTGCAAAACTATCAAAACAAGCCAGTATTAATAAAGGCTCAAAGTACCAATGTTAGAAGTCAAATATGCTTGAATTCTGTAAAGTTTATTCAGTCCTGGGCTTTAAAAAAAAAGTGGGTTAGGTTTTTTTCCACAAATTTCTGAAAGTTGAGGGGTGTTTTTGGGGGGGGGTTTCTGTAAGTTATCTCCAAGTAGGTAACAAAAAATAAAGAAAATCTTAGTTTTAGAAAAATTTGCCCTAATATACATACAACAGGGATAAAATAAATGGGAACATGGTGACTAAAGTACAGAAAAAAAAAAAAAAAAAAAGATCTGATTTATTAGATTGCTAATGCTTTTAATAGGAAAAATAATACTAATTAAATTAATATCTTTCTTAGAATTAACCTTTCTTAATTGAATAAGGAAGAACTGTGTATTTTAACCTTGCATTAACAAAGAAAAAATATTTGAGCAATATGACATGGGAAGAGCATTGAACTAATGAAATTAGATTATATGATTTCCAGTGAAATTTTCTCACACCATTTCATAGCTGTGAAATTACACATACGGAGAAAGAGTACTTCCCTTCTACCCTGCCTTCACCCACCTGCCTCCCCAAACGCCCCTACAAAGGCAAAATTAAATTATTATTTCAATTTTTGAGAAAACAAATCTTAAGTTTACTGATTTCAGATGTACTATTTTCTGTGTTGATGCAACTTGCTATTAAGGTCTTTCTATGCAAGAAACAGTAGGCATATTTTCAGTTGTACTAAAATAAAGATTATTTTGTTCTGTATATTCCTGCTCATAGCAAGGGGATTGGAACTAGATGGTCTTTAAGGTCTTTTCCAACCCATCTATTCTATGATTCTGTGATTTAACCTGAGTGGTTAGGCTGTTGTTTTTAATTAATCCCAGGTCAGTAGTGACTGAAATATATTGTTATTTGATGGTCTGTAAGAATGAATTTAATAGCTACAGGACACTTCCCAAGGAGTAATTATGCACATGCCCTAAACAGTCATTATATTTTGTGCTAGTTGCCAGTCTTGCTGGCAGCGTCATTGGAGGTCATGAACCAAAATGGTGTGAGTAGAATATAAATTACACTTGTGGTTATTTATACACAAAAACTGCTAGTCAGAATTTTTTTACTACATAAATGTTTTGTGGTCTACATTTGAGGCTCCATTTTCTTTGTGTGTGGTCCACACGGCCTCCCCTTGTAGTTCCTGCCAGACAGAAAGTCACACATTTTAGAATTGTTGTAAGACAAAAAGAAGGAAGGAATGGCAAGAATGTATATACTTATTTTGAAAAAGAACGGCTGTTGGTAAATGCCAGCTTTTTCCTCCTTCAAATGTTTGATTAGCAGAGACACACGGCCACTTTCAAATCCTTTAAAGCCCTTAAAAAAGAGCTTGTGAGTAGTTTCTGTGTTCATGTTTGATGCCAAAGCACGATCATAAGAAACCTCATCTTGTTTGTGGTTACTGTGTAAAAATATTGTGTGGAGCCTCTGTGCCAGAACATCAACTGATGCTTCCCATTGCAGAGTAGTTTTCACATTCTGTTAATTTTCTCTAGTCTTGGGAAGGGACCAGAAGCTCTTGAAGTGAAAACAGTAGAGTTGGAAAGGCAAGGCTTGCAGTTTGCAGTTTAGATGGAGAATAGTCACAGGAATGGTTTCTCTGTCAGATCTTAGTTATATACAAGCCAATATCTTCAGGGATCTGGAAATGGTAGACTTTACCTTTATTGCCGGTTTCCACATCAAGCAGTTCAACCTAAAGTTCATTCATTTTGTGGAAAGATGGCACTGGAGGTGCCATTCTTTACTGCTTTTTACTCAGATCAGGTAAATGGAGCATCTGCTTGTAATATCGTTGTCCCTGAGAGTATAGAGACAAAACTTCTAACAAACACAGGAATAAATATCTACAGCACACAGAAAAACAAACAAACAAACAAACAAACAAACAAACAAACAAAAAAAACCAAACAAAAACCCCAACAATTATATAATCCTATTAGGGAAGCAAAAGCCATACCTAGATGTTGATTTTAGAAAATCAACTTCAGATAAAATGGAAAACCTAGAGGTCATCCCTGGGTCAGTTTACTGAAATAAAAGAAATGCCAAGATCCTAAATTGGCTAGAGATTACTAGGTTTTTTCCTATACTTGGATCTTCAGAAAGACTCAGGCTTTTAAACTAACTTTACATTTTCTTTAATAAAATCTATTATTAAAGAGAATGTGAAAAAACCCCACCAAAAACCTCACAAAACCAACCAAACAAAAACTCAAATTAACTAGAGAAGCTAGACCAGAAAAGGTTTATGTGCATGACCTTTTCCCACCATTTTTTTCCTTGTGAAAGAGGCAGAAGACGAAGAAGAAGCAGCCACAGACAGTCTGACCACTTCCCTTTGATGTCTCGAAGAGTTTCTTCCTTGCCTCTGAGGCCTGGCTCTCTTTCCTTCTGAACAAATTATCTGCAAGGATCTGCTGTAGGATCTTTTTATCACTGTAGCTATCAGATTCCTTCTCCCATCCTGTCCTACAATATCTCAAACCTCATTTCCATGACTATACTCAATTATTCACTATGGAAAAAGCAATTAAATTCCAGCTTCCAGGGGAGACCTGCTCACTCAGCAGGCCCCTTCAGTGGTAACAAAACAATAAAAAACTGCATGCAGTCCATCACTAAGACTCTCAATAAACAGAACTAAATCATGACGCTAGAGAACAAAGAGTAGAAAATTATTTCTATAGCTGAATCAGTTGTCAAAAAGTATTGAGAATTTACTTACTATATGCCTTCTACATGTGTACAGAAAGAGAAAAGGAGATTGCCACACACCTGTGTGGACACTGAGAGCCAGAAGAATCTCTGGCTAACCAATACATGTATATCCACAGTGTGTTTGCTGAAAGAATAGGTACAAAATCATGGTAGAGTAATAGTCCCTGGAAGCTTTTTGTTGTTAGATTTTGAACTCGGTCCACTTCTGAATGCAGAGCAGGACTGCAAAAGAGGAGTAAAGTCAGAGGAATAGTTAATCCTTCAGTTGTCTTAATTCCCCCATCTGTACATTAGTGAAATTATATTATCTTAAATGGACTTGAGTTATACTTTCAGCATGAATAACACAAGCATGATTCTTACTGCATGTGTATCACATTAATGTTATGTGACTGTATTTTTTTCTATGACATTAACATTCAGTAGTAAAGTATTTAATCAGAAGTCTGTTTAAAACAAAAAACCTTTTGGTAAGAAGAAGAAAAAATAGAACATTACACAGTAGCAACAGTCCATCATGCAAGCTAAATTACTTTTACTAAACTTAGAAACACATGAACACTTTGAAACAAGTCTGGGGGCAGAAGCACAGAGTCCTGATTCCACAGTCAAACTGGTAATATACAAGGTCTCTGTCCTCTTGGCTCAGAAGCATTGAGATCTACTGAAAGGAAATCCATGCAATGATTTGGGCAAAAGTTACACCATGATTCAAGAGTGCCTAATCTGGATTGCTTACAGGGTATCTCAGTCTCACGTAGATACAGTTAACAACTCAAGCCTAGGGTGCTGGCTGCAGCTGGGATAGAGTTAATTTTCTTCATACTAGCTACTATGGAGCTATGTTTTGGATTTGTGTTGAAAAATGTGTTAACAATGCAAGGACGTTTTAACTATCACTGAGTAGCGTTCACACAGCATCAAGGCTTTTTCTGCTTCTCATACCACTCCACCAGCAAGTAGGCTTGGGGGTGCACAAGACAGGGGCACAGCTGGGACAGTTGACCCTAACTGACCAAAGGGATATTCTATACCATGTGATATCATGCTCAGCAACATAAATTTGGGGAAGAAGAAGGGTGGAGGGGATATTCAGAGCTATGGTGTTTGTCTTCCCAATTAACCATTATATGTGATGGAGCTCTGCTTTCCTGCAGATGACTGAACACCTGTCTGCCAGTTGGAAGTAGTAAATGAATTCTTTGTTTTGTTTTGCTTGTATGTGTGGCTTTTGCTTTACCTATTAAACTGTCTTTATTACAACCCACAAGTGTTCTCACTTTTACTCTTTTGATTATTTCCCCCATCCCACTGGAGGGGAGTGAGGCTGTGTGGTGCTCAGCTGCCAGCTGGGCTTAAACCAGAACACCTAGAATCAGTTACTGGTTCTCCTTAAAATAAATTAACAGCATGCTAGGTACTCAAAAAATAAATAATAAAAAAAAATCTATATTATACTAAATTGACAATAGAAACTTTCTTTATTGTTTACGGTGACATCAAACCATAGTTACAGTATCTTCTCAAGTATAGCTTGTAGCATTTATGGTAGGCTTTTCTTTTTGTTGTTGCAGGCATGGAAATGCAAAGAGGGAAACTGCAAATTGTGTAAATAGAAAGTAGGTGAAAGCTATCTAAATTTATCCATGACTACTTCCTCTGACTGCTTCAGCTTCATAGAAGGCCTTTCAGTCTCTAAAAAATGAATCAACTTAAGTTTGAAGAGAAGGTCCCAAAGTTCCCAATCTATAATACAAACACAAACTTAGAAATATCGTTACCTCAGAGGTAAAATTTAAAAAAAAAAAAAAAAAAAGTGTATTTTTGTGTTCATATGTAAATTAAATTTAATAGGATATATTAACAAGATCTAGAAAGTTGACAGTTAGTGGAATTAAGTAAACATGTTAAGCTTAAATCTAAACTAATTAAGGTATTAGAGCAAAACTGATTTACTAGGATATTCCTTTTCCTTTGGGAAGTTTCAGAAGAGGAATAAGAAGAAAGAACTAATCATATTTGTGCACAAGTATGTGTGTTCATAAGAAACTTTTTTTATGTTGGACTTTAGTAATCTAGTTGCAATATTAAAATAAAATTTTGGTTAGGAGGCTGCCAGTCTTCCTCTCTCCAAAAACTCCAAGATGCAATAACATTTAGGAAAATTGTGAATCTCATTCTTTTTTACTTTTATTCTTTTTCATACTGTTGTTTGAATTATGACTTTGAGAAATAGAGCTTCTGCAAAGGTCAAGAAATAGTTTGGTATTTGATTAAATTTAGAAGAACTGTGAGTCTGTACAGTATTTCTTGACAAGTAACTGCAAATTAAAGACCATCAAGGGACAATGTAATGTTCCTTAAAACTATTGAAGAAAAAGCCCTAAGTCCTGCTGAACTAAAGATGAGCATGAAAGCAGTATCTGGAACATAGATGACAACTAGAAAATTTATGTGGGTCTGTAAATTATTCATAAAGAAAAGAGAAACACAGTCAGTTGGAAGGAACAAGTTAAAATGCAATAGCATATTTAATACACCTAGAGTTTAAGTCACATGCAGAGAATATTATAGATTTTGGTATTCGTATTCATAGAAAAAATAGCTTAAAGTGTTAATAAAGACAGTTTTTGATAAATATTAGTGGTTACTACTTTCAGTCATGCATTTTCTTTAGTCTTCTCCCTTCTTGCTGAAAATTTAACTCGTGATCTCTTTATGAAAAGTGTTGGTCGTGATTATTTGTCAAAAAAAACAAAAAGTCAGCCATTTGGGAGTAAGTATAGAGGGAATACATGGTCTTTAATATGAAAATTATTTAAATCTTTTGAGTATATGCATACCGACAATTTGAGTACTGACTGTTGAAGTAAGAAAATATTACCCTCACTGAGAAGTTTTATCACATAACAGGGATGGGTGGATTTGATTTGATCACATTTCTTTGACAAAGGAATTAAAAGGATGTGTGGTGTGTTCAAGTACTGGTGCAGGTACATACAGGTATTCACTACTATATTCACTATTATATGAACCATAGTAGGTCAATAAATCCATCTGATAATTGTTTCAGAACCTCAGCACTCTGAAGGTAAGACTCTATGTGTCTTACAGCTTGTTTGTTACTGGCCAGTTTATGCCCATCTGTTCAAGTAAATTTATGGCTATTTATGTCTTAATTTAGCTAAACCACAAGCCTTTTTTTTTTTTTTTTTTTTTTTTTTTAATTTCAATGTCCTATTTTTTCTATCATGAAACAAATTCTAATACACTGATGATTTTAATTTTACAACTATTACCGTTTAGATTTAAGCTTCTTTAGTCCTGACTGATGACAATTTAGTGCCTAATTCCAGAATAGATGAATGTGCTGTTGCAGCAAAGTCTAGTTCTGTAAAAAAATAGAAAACACCTAATACCCATCTTTTTTTCTATTTGGACTCATCAATGTAAAATGTATGCCATATTATTGCCTTTTAACACTGATTTCTGTATGTTGTATTCAAATTTGACATTAATATTACAAACACAGTATCACAGAATCACAGAATCACAGAATGTCAGGGATTGGAAGGGACCTCGAAAGATCATCTAGTCCAATCCCCCTGCCGGAGCAGGAACACCTAGATGAGTTCACACAGGAAGGCGTCCAGGCGGGTCTTGAATGTCTCCAGAGAAGGAGACTCCACAACCTCCCTGGGCTGCCTGTTCCAGTGCTCTGTCACCCTTACTGTAAAGAAGTTCTTTCTCAAATTTAAGCGGAACCTCCTGTGTGCCAGCTTACACCCATTACCCCTTGTCCTATCATCGGTCGTTACTGTGAAGAGCCTGGCCCTATCCTCCTCACACTCACCCTTCAAATATTTATAAACATTAATCAGGTCCCCCCTCAGTCTCCTCCAAGCTAAAGAGGCTCAGCTCCCTCAGCCTTTCCTCATAAGGGAGATGTTCCACTCCCTTAATCATTTTGGTGGCTCTTCGCTGGACTCTCTCAAGCAGCTCCCTGTCCTTCTTGAACTGCGGGGCCCAGAACTGGACACAATATTCCAGATGTGGCCTCACCAGGGCAGAGTAAAGGGGAAGAAGAACCTCTCTAGACCTACTGACTACACCCCTTCTAATGCACCCCAGGATGCCATTGGCCTTCCTGGCCACAAGGGCACAGTGCTGGCTCATGGTCATCCTGCTGTCCACCAGGACTCCCAGATCCCTTTCCCCTACACTGCTCTCTAGGAGATCATTTCCTAACCTATACTGGAACCTGGGGTTGTTCCTGCCCAGGTGCAACACCCTACACTTGCCCTTATTATATTTCAGCAAGTTTTTCCTTGCCCAGTTCTCCAGCCTGTCCAGGTCTCTCTGGATGGCAGCACAGCCTTCTGGTGTGTCAGCCACTCCTCCCAGCTTTGACTACCAAAGTAGTCACTACCAAAGGCCGAAATGAGCTGTGGGCAAAGATTCAATGCTACCTTGTAAGTTACGTATATCCATGTGGTAACAGCTAATTTCTCAGATATGGCTGTGTGGTAACTTTGGATAAATATAAGTATTTTACTGGCAGTTATAAGTAAGGTGATAAAATTGTGGCTTAGATTTGGTGGGAGAAAAAGAAGTGCAAGACAACTACCTATTCTGTTGTTAATTCGTTACTGAGAATAAACTTCTCTGTTCTCCTTATTAATGCATCATTGCAAGAAACAGTAGAATTTTCTTTTTTTTTTTTTTTTCAGGTAGATGCTGCATAATTTGTATGAATGAAAGAGTAAAAATCTATTCAGAAAGTAGTTGATTAGGCCTGAAGCATTCTCTGAACACATAGCAATTTCTTTTCAATTGCAAATGCTTGAGGCAAATAAAACTCTAAAAAGTATTGATTCATATCCTTTGATATGAAGGAAAAAATATGAGCCCATGGCTATAGTATTGCTTCTGAGAGAGCATCAGCCATAAAGAAAGAGTACTTCTGCAGTTTGTTAGTGTTTATTTTTACAGCAAAGAGCTCCATATCCTTCAGGAACTGTGGGTAGTATTTTCTATTTTCATAACTGTCAGAACATTTCTCAAACTCTTATCATAAATTGGCATTATTACAAAAATTATGCAACTCTTCCTAACTGGAGGTAATGTACAACTCTTGTAATAGTAGTATGCCAACTCTTTCACCTAGTAAGTTGGAAAAAAATGAAAGAAAACTGACTCATTTTCCTCCAAAATCCTTGGATGGAGTTCTGTGTAAAATGAAGAAGCCCATGTGGAAACTAGGACTGATTTTAATTTTAAAATTTAAAAATAAATAAATCACTTCTTCGTATTAAACCAATTTTACATACAGTTCAGTTTTGACTTCAGTCTTTTCTCCAGTAGAGCATGAATAAATAGGAAAAAAGTAGATATTTTTCAAGATCTTACATCTGTGTTATTTTACTTACAAGTTCATCAAACTCATTCTTAATCAATAGCAAAATAAATAAATAGAATTTGGAATATGGAAAAGAATTTATCTATTGGCCTTAAAAAGAACATTCTGAGAATGAATACATTCTTAATAGTGTTAACAATCACCATAAAGGGCAGGTAGACATATTTAGGTTAATTGCAACTTTATCTTGTAAGTAATTAATCAATAAGAGTAATATACAATTTTGTTCTGAAATACATATTACTTTTCCTTATATTTAAATCTTTGTAGCCTGATAGACTATCATATGACTAGAATTTTTGAACTTATTTAACTCTAACTACTGTTAGCTTAACACATAAGTAGATCCAGTCCTAGTATTTCCTGCTTGCTACATGTATATCCCAGTGTTTCTCAAAATACCTTTCTCAACCTCCTTTTTTACTGTGTTCCATCACTTCTTCATTGCTTCAGAAACCATAGGTTTTTTCTACATGATTTTTACTTCAAATCATAACTTTTGCAATGAAATTCACATTTTTCATGTCATATGAAGGATACAAGTCTCTGATCTGTTAAGATGTTATTATTACACCAGACTAAATATCAGCTCTCTCATTGCAACTATATATTTGCATTAGGCATGTTTAAAAAGATTAAAAAGGAAAAATAGTTATCTATCTCCTTAACACTCTCAAAATCTTTCACTTTGGAAGTTACCACCTCCCATGGATATGAAACAGAATATGAATGGTTCAAAAATTTCAAAATAGTCTGGGGATAGGCATTTTACTAATGTTTAAATTAAGAAAGCTCAGAAATGTCCTTTTTATAAGGTCTGCAGTGCCGAAACAAAAGGAGCGTTATCCAAGACTGAGACAAGTTTTAAATGTGAGCTACACATGTAGAAATATTACACAGATATTATTTAGTGGACGTGACCTTTGAGGGAGAAACAGAAATTCCTCAAAAGCAAGTGCAGAGAAAGGCTGAAAACCAAAGGTTGTTACCTGACAAATAACAGGACCATGAGTGTCTCTAGAGAGATTTAGATTAGGGTTTCTGAGGTCACAGTTGCAAATCTCTTTCTATCTGATTTGTGTAGTTAAAATAAAGTTTGTTTATAAATAAACAGGATGGCACTGAATTAAACAGTTCCTTAGAGGAAGTTTCTTCATATTTTTGATATAATCTGCTGGACTCCAAATGTTGGCTAATAACACACATCAAAAAGAGCAATATTCTCATGCTTACAATAAATCAGCATGACAGACCACCTTGGATTTCCAGTATAGCTTGTTTTATAGACATCAACTGTGTAATATTATATCCCGTGTCAAGTGAAGTGATATCTTACTGATGTTACTGACTTCAGATAGGCTGTTACACTCCTTATGGCAGCAATAATTTAGCTCAGCAGGATTACAAAAAAGAAAAAAAAAAAAAAAAGAAAAAAAAAAGTTTCCTACTAGGTTACTGACTCAGACCATCTAAATAACTGGTCATATCAGTGTCAGAAAAAAAGGGATGAGGCAGAACTTTGAATTACTTGAAATATTTTGGAGTAATGGAAGGATGAAGTTAAATAAGCATGTTTATTTAGCAAGAACTGGTAGTTTTCTTTAGGCTTTTTTGTTTTCTTTCATCTGACAGAAACCTTAGTAAAAACATCAGTTTTACAAATTGTGGAGAACTTACAGCCTGTAAAACTATAAATTAACTTGAGTCAAATATCCAGTTAGTGTTAAACACAGGAATAGCAGAGTACTCAAAATAAATGACAAGGTTTTTTTCAGATGTTCTTTGTTTCACCAGGATTAAGGCTTTTGAAGATAGATTGTTCCCCCTTTCAATACTATTCTTCAGTATTGGTCTGGAAAGAGGAAGGGGAATGGAAAACAGTAGAAGAAATAACTCCTGTCTTTATAGCTTTCTTATACTTTTGTATGCATTTTTTCACAATTATCATACAAATTAGACTATTGACTATTTAGGGGAAAAAAAAAAAAGAAAAGAACCTTGAGGAAGACAAACAAAGTATGACTCAGGAAAAAAAATCTTAAGGAAGATGAACCCGTATTACTTGCAAAGTATTACTGAAGAAATTTTGTTTTATTAGAGAAAAGAAACATACTGCTTGAGTAATTATAATGAAAAGTCTTTCTAGAGACATTATCTGGAAGAAGAGCAGTGTGGGAAAGATGGGATGTGAACAAACATACAACTTGTGTTTGTGCTGTAACAGAATGTTTTTACTAAAAGGTCAAATAATAGGGAGTATACTTCCCCCAGATGTATACTATAGCCATTAGAAGTGCTGAAAAATGTAAATAAACACTTCAAGACTGGAAAATCTTGCATTCTCTAATGTGGCTAGCAATTGCTGGGAATGCACAAGAATTTGATATTCAAGAAGATGTGTAGTAAAAGGTGAAAAAAATGTAACAGAAATAGGAGTAAAAAGTTATTTGCTTCAAGTTCTCTAGAACATAAAATGAAAGGGTTACAAGCTAATCTACAAGCCCAGTTGGAAATGTTCCATAGAAACATCAACAAGCCATCTAATAAGACTGAGAGAAACATTATCAGTTTGCCCTTAATTTATCTTAGTCTGTTACTTTTTCCTTATTCTGCTGTCTAAAGCCTTCTGTAAGGAAGTGGTTTTTTTGAGCAAATATTACCTTCTACTTAAAATGCCTCCCAAAATTATTGTCTCCTCTTTCTTTATCATAAGAGGCTTATGCCTCAATGATTAACAAGAATCTAGGAAGAAAAAAATAGTAATGGAATTTATTGCCTCATTCACAAGATAATAAAGGAAAAAGTTTCAAAATCAGGAAAGGTTTCGTGCTATTTTTGAAGGAAATGTGAAGTACTCAACATTTAACACACACAAAGTTCTTGACTCAGAAAATAATGTTCCCTGCAGTGCTACAGATGCTTTTAGAATAAACACTCAATGGCAGACAAGAATAGTAATATTTGCCAAAGGTCCCAGCTGCTTTCTCAGTTCCAGTAAATTGTATGATTTTTTTTTTTTTCTGGATCTACACATTTGCTATTACAAAAGTGTTATTTTGCTATTAGAAATACACATTGACTTCATCCTGATGATGCCATCCTGTCCCCTGTAGGTGAGGCCTGTACCATCCATCTGTGTAAAACTACATGGGCAGAAATCTACCCACTGAGACTGCAAATAACTATGGCAGAGATAAATGTGGTTGCAGGCCAGGTTTAAGAATGTTTTGTAATAATGGAGGGAGAAACCAAGAAACTGAAAAGATCTTACTGAAATTCAAATCTGAGTGTTAAAACTTGCTTTAGTTGATAGTTTAATGACATTTTACTTAAGGTTGGCAATACTTAGCATACTGCGGAGGGCATAGTAGTTAAGGTCTTAATGTAAATAATTTGCAAAGCTCATTTGCAATAATTGGGAAGACAGAGAATAGCTCGTTGAATTCTAGATTATTGTAAATAAATACTTATAGCTATATTATCTATGTATGCATATGTGTACAGTACTGTATACACAGTTGCAAGCCACATGAAATAAAAGAATTGTTCTAATTATTTATAATGGAATTGGATATGTAAATTATAATACAAATCCATGGTAGTTTTTTTCTTTAGTAGATAAGCATATTAGTTATTAATTTGTTTGTTTTATAGTAGATAATTTTAGTAAATGCCTTTGTCTTAAAATACTTTTCTATTAAAAGAACTAAATAATACAGTGGATAACTGGAGATAAAATAGACTGCAATAAATCAGATTTTATTAATATACATTGCTTGATATTAGTAGTAACAATATATTTTACCATGTACTACCAAAACAATTCACAGATTAATTACAAACAACATATCATGACAATTGTGAATAAAGTAAGGGTAAATGTAAGACTACTTTGATATTCTGAAGGAAACTGGAGTTTTTAGGGTAAAAATCACAGTAAATAAATTGTTATGACTAAATATGCATGGTATATATTTCTCCTTTGTCAGGTAGAACAGTCAGTATGTATCACCAATATTATTTCTTTATTAGTTTTTCATTTTTCATTAAATGCATGTCCATGATACACATGGGCTTCCTCGGAAAGTCCAGAATAAATGCAGAATTACTCAATATTTTTATAAGGTGCGGAAATGACTAATTTTAGAACGTATGCATTTAAACAAGGCATTTCGTAGGTCTGTGTTTCAGAAGAATTCCATATATCATCATATTTTGCCTTACTTTAAAATGATAAATTGAGAACTTGTATTCTTCATATGGAAGCTTATGGACATAATCCAAGAATTTGAGTTTCCGAAATGTTCCAAAAATATATTTGCATAAGTTATAAAAGCCAGGGAAGAAAATGTAATTTAGAAAATATTACCTATAATTTCAGCTTCAAATATCAACAGAGAACATTCACATTCCTAGTCAAAGCCATGTGATACCATGCAATACTTTTTACTTCCTTTAACAGAGAAAACTGTGTAACTGTTTTCAATGAGTATAGGAGGGTTTTTTTGTTTGTTTGATTGATTTAGTTTGTTTGTTTGATTGTTTATTTGATTGATTGGTTTTTTTTCCCAAAGTGGTGGTGCCATTTCAATAGAATTTGAAAATTCTTCCAAGGAATTTCCTGCATCTGGCTTTTGAGTTTCATCATCAGTTACATAGCTGCCAACTTAGTCAAGGCATATGCAAATGAAATGGAAGGGCGCTCTTGCCTTGAATTAGCCAAGTGCTCAGAGCCAGGACTTTGTGAGGGAACTGTTAGGCTAGACCTTTTCAGTCTGAGGCATACTTCAGTCTAGATTTCTGACTTTCTGAATTAACTATCATAACTACCAATACTTGTGCAAAAGTGTCTCTGTTTGCTTTTTCTGTGCTATAAGCTAAGCCTGGTGTTACCTGAGTGATTTGAGCATGTGTAGCTGATTGGACTCTTTGGAAAGCTCCAAAAGACTATGGATGCCTCTGAACTAATTCTTGCCACTTTTCCAAGTATGAGCAACTACATAGATGGCGCACAGGAAGCCCAAAAATAGCAATCCCAAAAGATTTTTAGATACCATGGTAATTTCATGGAAATTAATATGGAGGTCACAGTCACTGTCTGGAACATGAACATTAGAGTCTGGGTTTTTTGTTGTTGTTGTTGTTGTTTTCTGGTAGAATTTTAAAATTCAGAATCTAGTCTTCTCCAACTATTTTCCTTTTATAAAATAAAAAAATAACAAGGTTTTTTGGGGGGTTTGTTTGGGTTTTTTTTGTGTGGAATAGTCGTGACAATAAAAGCAACAAATGAGAAGTTCCCATGTTAAGAAAAGTATGCATTGCTCAGATACATTCTGAAAAGGAATAGCCATAGATAAGACTTGCTTAAAAAATATTAAAGTTACTTTCATAATCCTAACAGAAATGCAAGTATATATAATTTTAAAAAATACAAATAAAACCACAAAGAATTTGAGTTTTTCAGAAATCAGTTTTCAGTAGCTGTAAATATATAGTTCTCCAAACAAAAAAAACAGTTTATTAATTTGTCAGGTTTTTTTAACACACCTGATGAATCAATGTACTGCATATGCTATCAGTCAATAAGGGAAAACATAAGAGGTTTAAAATATTCCGTAATCATCAGTAGTCACTGGTTTACGAATGTGACTGCATTTCAGTGACTGCATTTCTAAATATGATATATTTATTTAGTTTAATAAAGAGATTAAGGGGAAAAAATAAAGTAAGAAAAATATGTATTAAAAAGGAATGTTTTAAATATCATATTGGGAAAAACATATTAAAGAAAACGTCACAGAAAACAAAACAAAACAAAACAAAACAAAACAAAACAAAACAAAACAAAACAAAACATTTGTTAGTGGACTGCAAGGCAACAGGGGAGGTTAATACTGCTACTTATGTCTTGGGTCAGAAATTATATTCTTCTGTAAAATTCAGATTTCTAGAAAATAATTAGATTGTTTCTTTGGGCTAAATGTTTTTCTTCCTTTTCCTTTCCATTGTCTGCAGAGGAGAGTGAACCTGAACTTGAATGCACCTACCACATCCCTTGTAGGCTTTGATCATGGAAAAAAGTATTGTCTGACAAAAAGACTTGATGTTGAAAGTCTGGTCTCAGGCTTTTTACAGTAAAATGAGCTGTATTCTCCCCTGTCAAGTGAACAACAGAGGGAGTTTTGTCTAAGACCACATAAACATAAAAATGGCAGATGTCTTTACTTTCAGCAGTCAAGTGATCAGCCTGAAAAAGCATTCATTAGCAAATATATAATAGCTACTGCTAGATGTCAAAAAGAGATGGTCAGAATGATCAGTGTTCTCTGCATTTCATCAAGCAGTGGGCCTATCTCCTCCTCTGGCTGTGTAGTCTGGCATATCTCTCAGTGTAGTGATACTTATCTCTCTGCTTTCAATAACAAAATAACAAACCTTTTGGTTTAACAATATTTTAGAACCACTAACTAAGAGATATAAAATAAATAAAATATAAGAGTAATAGTTAGGGAGGTAGCAGCATAAACTGTTAACACTCTGCCCTTTGTTACTGCTGTTATATTTATGGAATTAAAAAGAACTACATACATAAAAAAAAAAAAAAAAAAAAAAAAAAAAAAAAAAAAGATGAAGTATATCCCTGAATTTTTTTTTCCATTGTCATAAAGAGAATTTACTAGAAAACTAAGCTGGTCAAAAAGGATATATATTTTTGAGTTAATTTAAGAAAATAGAACAGGCTTTTTTGCCTCTTGTTTTAAAAAGAAAAACAAGTGGCTAAGGTTATGGCTATCACTAGTCATAAACAACTACTGAAAAGTTTCTGTTTGAGTTATACTGAACTTTGCTTTTGGTTCCTGCCAACAGCTGCTGCAGTTTAGGTGTTACATTTTCTTTTTTTAAAATTATTAGTTTTAGATAAAACAGCATCTATACTTCACAGGCTTAAACTTTTACTGTCCCCAGACTGACTTAAAACACATCTCAGAGTAAATTCTAGTAGCATTAGCTAATGTACGATAAAAGATTTTAAACTAGTTGTTTAAGGAGAATCCATATTCTGAGTAGAGGAAAGACAAGATTTTATAGGACAGAGAAAGATTTCTATTTAAAGCACAATAATGATGATTATGAGCCATTTGTTCTGTGACTGTGTAGGCCTTATATGATCATTAACCGTAACAATATAAGTCTTTTAAATGGGATTGGACAATGCATGTAAGTGAGCAAAATTCCAGTATCACAACAAAGATCTTAGCTTGAACACTAAGTGCTAGGTACCATAGAAAGACTTCTTTCAGATAGTTTATTTACCTTTAAGTTAAAACATATTTTACCTTACTTTATTTTTATATCCTCAAAATATTTAGAAGGTAATGAGAAACAATAAATATAACAGCCCTTAAAATAGAAGTATTTATCTGACTGTAGCCAAATCACAGAACTAATTTCTTTGTGCTACTACTTATGCTATTGTGATTACAAAGTTATATTTCTTATAAAGTTTTCAACTGTCTTTTATGCATAAGGAGAAATGTCATTACTTTGTTTTTATTAAAGTATTTGGCATGAATGACAGAGCAATTATGTGGTTTCTTAAAGTGAATGTAATGAAAAAGAGTCAAAATTGGATCTAAAAGTAACAGAATTTTAAAATCATATAATAATTCAGGTTGTTAGTACACTCTGGAAGTCATCTTATGTAACCCTCTGCTCAAAACATGGTTAACTTTCTTCAGGTCCATAACACCATGTTAATGTAATAAAGAATAATAATGTAACTCATCCATCCAATATTAATGTCTACAGATGAGTTAGTCATCCTTAGCTCCTTCTATCAGCAATAGACAGAGAGATTTTGATAATGCTAGAATTTTTGCTATGCTACAATTTCTTTCATGTCATTGTCCAAAGTAAGCTGAGGGAATCATTCTATAAATATGTCTGCTGTCCTCCATCAAATATAAAATGATACCAGGTAAATGGATCAGATGCAAGTGTCTACATTGCAGACAGTAGAGTAGATCTTACTGTGAATGAGAGAGGTGTCCCTCAGGCTGCTTAGACCTAAGGGACTGTTGAAAAGTAAATCATATACCACTCACACCATACAGGTAGCTTCTAAAGGAAAGTTGCAGAGATTTAAGTTGTTTTATTTCAAGATAAAATGCAACTATTCTTGGTTCATCATTTTTACCCAATGTAGTAGTTTCATTTTTCTCACGTTGTAACTGTGTTGTCCTCAACAGTTGATATTCAAAAAGGCAGGTAAATTATGTGGATGTTGCATTGAAAGTGATACTCCTTTGGAGACTCCTCTTCAATCTTTCCATGCTGATACACCAGCTCTTCCTGAGCACTCGAATCAGATTCCTAAAGTTACAGGTATAGCTAGGGTACAGCACCCTGCTTTGCCACTGTTTCCATTTCAGATTGTTCAGACTGGATAGAGGATTGTTTTTTGATTGCAGTGGTATTCCTTAACCTCCTACTTGAGAACTGAGGCCGTTCCTCCAGCATCTCTCTATATCCACAGAACTAATACAAGGGGACACCCATTCTTCATGTCCTTTTCCATGTCTTTTGTACACTTTTTTACACCCCCTCTCAGCTGTTCACATTAACCAGTATTTTGTTCCCTATGGACCACTTTAGCTTCAGAAGGAGACTGTTTTCCGCTGAGCTTCAGGTTTACTATGTTTTGCTTGATTTCTGCTGAATGTTCTGTTCCTAACTTCATCCTTCATCATAATCTCATGAAGTTTACTCCCTAAAATCCATTTTACTCCTTAGCACCTACAGAAATGGGATGCATCAAACCAAGAGTTACAGATGTCAGTAAGAAAGATTTAAATAAAATGTTAATTTTCTATTTTACAAAATTATTCACTTCGGTATAGGTGATCAGTATACTAAAATCTTTATAAAAGACACAATTGCAAAATGTCACCAGGAACAGAAGAAAATAGTTCAAAGACAAGACGATGGATCCCTATCAATTAGAAGTTACTGTATCGGGGAGATGGATTGGTTATACAACTAGCTTGTTGAGTGACCTGAAAATGTAGACTTTTCTAGTCCCTCACAGGGACTATGATTAGGAATTCAGATCAGCTGTTTGTCTGATTCAAATTCAGAAAGAGGATTACAATAGTCATCATGCCACACTATATGTGACTAAAATAAATATGTAAGCAAATCTTCCATCTATGAATCTCAAAAAGTCTACACACAAAATTTGTTCATGTGAACAAATGTGAAAATTAATTAAGAGCAAGAAATTAAAACCTTTACTAAACCAAATTCAACTTCTTACTAAATACATAATTAATGGCATATGCTATGCAACTTCTAAATAATTATTCTTTTCACTACCTGCACTGATCTTCTCCTTCTAAATCCATAGTCTCAATTATGTAAATTACACACAGTTTCAGGTAAATGCTTTGAAAGAATGCAATTCATTAGATGCATATTTATTACACTTGGAACTCTCTTCTCCCCTCACCTTCTGTTCTTGCTTTTATTATATGAATCTGTTAAATTCCCTAGTGTATTAGAAAGAAATTTCTTCAAAAAAGGAAAACTGAGAATAATGTATACATATAAAAAACATGGTGTCCCTGTCAATTTCAAAGCTGTAACTAAAGTAAACATATAAGGGAAATTATTCAATGTGCATCCCCTTAGTCAGAATGACAGCTTTGCTACTGATAGTTCTAAGTAGAATTCAACATTTAACAATATGCAGCAAGAATTCACTGTTTCTGAGAGGATACAGTACAAGACACATACAGCAGTGCCTACAGTAGCCTCCAGGCCAGAACAATAACACTCCCACATGACTTATCAGTTGTCATGCTTGAGGGTAGCTGTAGGGACACTTGTATTGCAGATTCCTTGGGTGATATGCCCTGCAATTTTAGCACCTTCCAAGGTTACTACAAGTTGAAAACCTTTAGTGTTTCCTAGACATGTTCTGCTGTTGTTTGCTACATGAGTGAGTGGGATTTGCATTCAGACAGAGCTCAGATTGAATGTAGGCAGTTTATAAAATACCTTACCTATTAATTATTCCAGGAACCGAGGGGGTCAGGGGTTTCAGAGTGCTTGTAGAAATGCTTTCATGATTACAGGTGGGACAGAATTAAACAAGTCTCTCTATATCCTCTGAGCAAGGGGAAACCTGTTCTTCATGCTCTTTATATTAAATAGTCATGTTAAAGTAGAGGTATCATGCTAGCAATGAGTGGGATAATTTTCTGTCTCCTTTTCACTGTTCTGAAGTCCTGTGTGAGATCAAAACCATCAAGGAATCAAGTACAGCAGCGGGAGAGACAGTGCAGGCATAGCTTTATATGCCTTCAATCACATTCAGAAAATCTAGAATTTGCTTATTTGAATGTAAAAAATGAGCCAATTTGTAATCAACTGCAGTAATATGAAACTGGAATAATTTAATTGAGAATTAGCCAATGCTTAATTCAGCACTTCCATTCTAATTATTAGCCCGAGTGTTGAGGCCCCCAGAAGAAGATGACTTTAGAAAAACCTAGTATGAACTAACTGTGGTTACCAATACAATGTATACCATTCCTACTTCTACAGATGGAATATTTCACCCCTATTGAGACTAAAGCACTTCTCAAAATATGTTATTGAAAGCAAAATCTTAGCAGCATAGTTATGTCACTGTCAGAACTTCATTTAGGATCAGTAATCTCTTTGAGCCTCAGACTACGAAGAGAAGATTAATGAAATATTACATAATACTCCAAATGTCATGACTTGAACTAGGTATATAAAAACCTGCAGAGAAGTGTCTTGAATAAAGAATGCTATTTGTGTTTCCAAACCATAGGGGATAGAAAGGATATTTATTCCCATCTGCATCTGAATTAGCTAAATTATTGTTCACAGTAAAAGCCCAGGGAGAGGAAAGAGATGGTTACAGTTAAGAGATCATGGTTATAGGAGTGGAAATAAATTGCTAGCAGGAACTTAGTGTAAATTTTACTTTGTGAACAGCTAAGCAATTTTCTTTTGCTGCAGGACCATGAGCAATGAATGATGTGACAGTTAACATTGGATACTTGTTCTGACCTCAGCTGGAAGAGTATTTTCCATTTTGAAAGGCTTGACTTCACATCTAGCAGCTACTATTCATTATTTCCGAGGATGATAGAAGAACTCAGATGCAACATCTATGAGACTGGAGAAAGTTACCAACTTCCTGTATGTTAAGATTTGTGGCTCTTTCAGCCGAAGAAATCTGCTGATGCAGACATACCAAATAAAAATAAAATTTGTCTGAACTCTAGACAGAATATCAGAACATGTTAGCTGACATACTGTTTGCATTTTAATTTGTACTTTGCCCTGTTGTGTCCTCACTCTTATTCATTAAATACAGATATATGCTATGACTTTCTGTACTTTATATGCAAGGTAATTTTCTTTTTATTTTATTTGTTTTCAAGTAAGCCTTTATTATATGTAACCTTACGTGGATTTGATCTAGCTTAAAGTTCTGTAATGATGGATTTCTACATTCTGAAAATAAACACTCTGACATGTAAAGGTCTTGAGAGAGGTAATGAGAAAAATGGAAGCTTATTTGCAAATGCATGTTAAATTATTACATTAATAACGTTCATAATATAGAGTAATGACACAATACCTTGAAATACAGATATCTGAAATTAGTATTCTAGTTTAAGCTGCGGTGATCCGGGAACCTGTGGTGGTTCTCATAGCTTTTCTTTCTCTCTCAAATATGCAAGAACACGTACAACTAAAAATTTAGTACTTACATACTAATATCATGCAAGATGAATAGACAATTTTGGCACATGGAATAATCTTGGCTTCACCAAAGACAACTCCTGCCTCACCATCTTAGTGGACTTCTAGGATGGAGTGACTACCTCAGTGGACAAGGGAAGAGCTACGGATGCCATCTGTAAGGCCTTTGACACAGTCTCCCACAATATCCTTGTCTTTAAATTGAGGAGATATGGATTTTATGGATGGACTATTTTGTAGAAAAGGAATTGGCTGGATAGTCACATCAAGAGGATAGTGGTCAATGGCTCAATACCCAGATAGAGATAAGTGATGAGTGATGTCTCTTAGGGACCTGTATTGGGATGAGTACTCTTTAATACCTTCATCAATGACATAGATGCTGAGATTGAGTGCACCCTCAGCAAATTTGCAGACAACAAAAAGCTGAGTTGTCTGCACACAATTGATGTGCCTGAGGGACAAGATGTCATCCAGAGGAACTTGGACAGACTTGAGCAGTGTGCCTATGTGAACTTCATGAGGCTGAACCAGGCCAAGTGCAAGGTCCTGCACCTGGGTCAGGGCCAACCCTGTTATCAATACAGGCTGTGGGATAAAGAGATTGAGAGAAATCCCATGAAGAAGGATTTGGGGGTACCCGGTGGAAGAAAAGCTGGACATGAACTGGCAATGTGCATTCGCAGCCTAGAAAGCAAGCTGTATCCTGCTGTGTGGCTAGCAATTTGAGGGAAGTGTTTCTGCCCCTGTGCTTCACTCTGATGAGATCCTACCTGGAGTACTGTTTTCAACTCTGGAGTCCTCAGCACAGGAAAGACCTGGGTCTGTTGGAGTGGGTCCAGAGGAGGACCACAAAAATTATCAGAGGGATGGAACTTCTGTCCTATGAAGAAAGGCTGAGAGAGTTGTGATTGTTTAGCCTGGAGAAGTGAAGGCTCAGGGGTGACCTGATTGTGGCCTTTCAATACTTAAAGGGGGCCTATAGGAAAGATGAGGAGAGACATTTCAGTAGGCTCTGTTGCAATAAGACAGGGAGTAATGGTTTTAAACTAAAAGACGGTAGATTTAGACTAGATATAAGGAAGAAATTTTTTACCATGAGGGTGATGAAACGCTGGAAGAGGTTGCCAGAAAGTTGGGAGAAATGGTAGATGGCCCATCCCTGGAAGCATTCAAGGTCAGGTTGGATAAGGCTCTGAGCAACCTGATCTAGTTGAAGATGTCTCTACTTAGTGCAGGGAAGCTGGACTAGATGAGCTTTAAAAGTCCCTTCCTACTCAAACTATTCTATGATTATATGGCCTTAGTTATCATAATTTCATACATTTTTAAACCCATGAAATATTTGCTGTTGCCTGAGTTGGAGGATTACTCCAAGGTATGACAAAATGAGCTGAATCAGGATCTTCTTTCTTAAGGGGAAGGAAAAAAAAATCCCACTTATTTTTTCTGGCCATTTTCCTTTCTCCAACAGAAAGAATATACTTCTTTCCTTACTTATTTACTCCTTTTCTCCTTTTTTTTTTTTTTTTTTTAAATACATCTCAGAGTAACTCTTTCTATACTTCTGTCACCTCTGTCTTCATGCTAGGATGTCTGTTTTTTTTCAAAACTTGCTACCTCCACCAGTCTTACTCTCATCAGTATCACAAACTGTCCCTACTTAACTAAAAAGCTGTATAAGAGAATGGGATGGAATTTCTTGCAACAATTTAGGAGATTTTTTAGATTTATTGTGTTTTTTCAAGGAAAAAGACAAGTGGAAGAGGTCATATTTGTTATGTGTTTGGTTTGATCAGTCTTTTTTGGTGAAAGATAGCTATTCATAGAATGGTCTTGAAAGACTCTGCTTCCTCAAAGAAAAATGCGTCATCTACAGGTGTAGAATACAGATTGTTACAGCTTTAGGGCTGATGAGGAAGAGATGTCAGTTGCTCAGTTGACACAGGCAGTTTGTATATCCCAGCCTTAGGATGGCTTCGGTGACTTCAGACTCTTCCAGTCCTAGACAGTTTCATATCTCTCATAGGAAGTTCTACCTGACCAGTACAGGAATTGTATGCTAAATAGGAGATTGTACTTCTTTCTTTTTCCTGCCAAGTAGTTTGAAATCCATAAGCACCTTATTTTTAACTTCTAATTAAAAAAAACAAAACAAAACAAAACAAAACAAAACAGGACAGTTTGGTACAGATGTATCTACAGCATAGCTCAGGCAAGGTCTGGGTGACCAAACCGGAGTTTAAATGGAGTGCTGAAGCTGCTAGCAAGGCTGGTTGAGCCAGCTAAGGTCTATTAGTACACTCAGAGACCTGAAAAGTATACTATTAAATACACACACACACACACATATATATATATGCAGATATTTTTTTCTAAAAGTGAAAGCTGCACTCATCCATCTTACTGCTGGTGCATTGCTGTATGACAAAAAAATATTTTTAAAGTATTTTTGAGACTTGAACTACTATAAGGTACTTAATTTCTGAGCTTATTAATTAATGTTCCTATACCTGAAACTAAGTAAAGTGTTGGCGTGAATTTTTTTTGCTTTGTATTTACCAGTACAAATTTTGCTTAGTTTTCACTGGCATAGCAAGAACAAAGTGAACTAAGTGGTCATATATTAGGTAAAGGCAGTCTCATAAGAATTTACTGCTTTTCTGTACAGAGGTGCATGGTACTTTCTAGCTACCATTCAATTTATTAATTTTTCACATACATGTGCTAAACTAATTAACATACCATAGAATACCAAATATACCAGAATTCCCTTATTGACTAGTTTTTGTATGTTCTGACATGAATTTTTATGTTATTCAAGGGACAGGGATCATGCAAGTCAACAATGAAATCACCACCATCTATGGTGCGTAATGTTCCATTTTTATTGTCCAAATGAGAAAAGGAAAAAGGAAAATAATAATAAAGGATAGTGTAAATTATAAACCCCTACTTCCCTAAGTTTTTTAATTGGGAGAAAAAAATACTTCATCTTTTAATTTGAAACTACTATTGTTCTGCAGAATTAAGGAAAAGAAAAAAAAAAAAAAAAAAAAGCTGTGCCAAGAATGCATGTACTAATGAATAACAGAGTCTGAAGTTTTTCCATGCACAATAATGCAGCATAAGACCTTTTATATATACTTTTTTTTTTTTTTTTTTACGATTAGTCATCCTTGATGTTTAACAGTATTCCACGTATCAGCAGCCAAGTTCCATTTACAAGACTCCTGATTTCTGAAGTTCTGTATGTTCTTTAGAGGTCAGGAATGTTGCAATTTTCACTGCTTATCAAACAAAAAGCAGAACACTGTTGAAAAGAACAGCAGGGGAGAGGGACGGGAAGCAAAGATCAAAACGTAGCAGCAGGGAAGCAAGTGAAAACAGCACAAAGAATGGAGTGACTGAAAGTACTAGTGAACATTAGAAGAAAGTAGAGCTCAGACAATCCATTTAAAGTGAAGAGCCAGTCTAATGTTTACATGTTTGTCCAGAGCATTTGTACATGATTTTCTGTTTACAGTTTTCAGAATCTTTTTAGTGTCCCCAGAGGAGAAATAATACCTTTTATAATTTGAGGAAGCTTAGTATAAACATTTTTTTTTTTTTTCTTTCATGTTTGAGTGCATTTTGCTTACAGAAGAAAAACTTGCTAAAAACCAAGTATATTGTAACTGTCTTGTTAATATTTACTGATATGCTTTTAGTACATCCTTATAACACACTTAAGACAGTCTAAAATTATAAATCCGTAGACATGAGGTGCAGCACTGGCACAGAGACAAAAAGAAATAATGATATACAGAAGTATAGAAAGCATGTAACAGTCATATATGATTAATTATTATTCTTGATTTTGCCATTGTGTTATTCATCCATCTGATACTTTGAATTAATACAGCTGATTTCATGCTTCTTTATCAGGACTGACCTTCTGGCCAGGGCCAAATACAAGATGTTTTTGAACAAACAGAAAGGATTCAAAAGGATCTCCAATTTATGCTCACTCTTTTGAAATAAAAATAATAATGTGAATCTTATTTTTATTCTGCTCTATGGTATGTTTATAAGTGAAACAACGAATCTGAATCAAAATTATCTTCTGATGTCATTTTAAATCTACCTGAAAGGAAATACAGCCATTTTTAAGTTCAGGCTTTAAAAATATTTCATATATGAATGCATCAAGAAAAAAAAAATTCCCAAACTTTTCCACTGTTTGCCTGTTCTCACCTATCTCATATTTTATCAGTTTTCAGAAATGGGAAAAGAAAAGACCATGGGCTGATTATTAAGTCCTGTGTTTTGTCAGGAAACTGAATAGTTCAATAGCATGGTGTCCAAAAAAAAAGAGATGTTGTCAAGAATGTAGGGAAAGGCAGAAGACTATGTAGCACTGCTGCCACAACAGAAGAGGTGCCTCATGCTAGATACACAGAATCAAACTAAATGGTTGAGGTTGGAAGGGACCTCTAGAGGTTATCTGGTCCAACTGCCCTGCTCAAGTAGGGCAAGCTAGAGACAGTTGCTCAGGACTGTGTCCAGACAGCTTTTGAGTATCTCTAAGGAGAGAGACACCTCAGCCTCTCTTGGCAACCTATGCCAATGCTCTGCCACCCTTACAGTAAGAAAAGTGATTCCTTATGTTCAGAGGGAATCTCCTGTGCTTCAGTTTGTATCCATTGCCTCTGGTCCTGTTACCACTAAAAAGAGCCTGGCTCCATCCTGTTTGCATTTTCCCTTTAGTATTTATATATATTAAAAAGATCCTCCCCCAAGCCTTCTCTAGGCTGAACAGCCCTAGTTGTCTCAGTCTTTCCTCATAGGAGAGACACCCCATAGGAGAGTCCCTTAATCATCTTTGTGGTCACTTCATCATAGAATTTTATCAAGTTGGTCAATTGTTATTTCCCTTTGGTGAAGTCATGCTGACTGCATCTGATGATTTTCTTGTTGTTCATGTATCTCAGAATGGTTCCTAGGGTTAGCTGCTCCATCACTTTCCCAGGGATTGCAGTGAGGCTGACTGGCCTTTAGTTCCATGAGTCCTCCTTCTTGAAAATAGGAATGACATTTGCTTTCTCCAGTCTTTGGGCAGCTCTCCCAGTCTCCATGAATCATCAAAGATTGTTGAGAGTGGCCTTGCAACAACACCTTCCAGCTCCTTCAGCACCTGTGGGTGAATCCCAGCAGGGCCCATGAACTTTTATATGTCCAGGTTGCTTAGGTATTCCCGACCTAATCCTACTGCACCAAGGGTACATCTTCTTTGCTCCAGCCTTTCCCCTTGTTCTCTGGGGCCTGGAATTCCTGAAGATCCCTTTTGCTAGTAAATACTGAGGCAAAGAAGGCCTTTTCCACACCGAGTGTAACCAGGTCCTCTGTTTCATTGAGTGATGAGCCCACATTTTCCCTAGTCTTCTTTTGTCACTGATGTATTTATTGAAGCTCTAATTGTTTTTGACATCCCTGTCCAGAATTAATTTCATTTGGGCTTTGCCTTTCCTAATTTAATCCCTGGGTGATCCAATAATGTTTCTGTATTCCTCCCAGGTCACTTATCCTTGCTCCCATTCTCTGTATGCTTCCTTTTTGTGTTTGAGTTTGGTCAGGAGTTATTTGTTGACTCACACAGAACTCCTGATATTTTGCTTCATCTAAGTCAATCTTCATGAATAGCTTGAACAACACTGGACCCAGTATTGACCCCTGGGTGATACTACTAGATACAGACCACCAACTTGATTCCACACCACCAATGACAACCCTCTGAGCTCTGTCATTCAGCAATTTCTTAATCCACCTCACCATCCAATCATCAAGCCCACAATTCTTGAGTTTGACAGTGAGAATATCATGGGAGATAAGCTTGCGAGGCTCCAAATTAGACAACATGATAAACCAGACAGAAACTAATTTTAGCACACTTTGACCTAATATGATAAGCCCTGAAATTAAAGACAGTGAATGGAACTTGTATTTCCATTCCAACTTATTTTTTGCCTAACTTGGCATTTCTCTATAGTTTGTACATATATTGTGTATATATTCATAAGTATATATAGATATGTAAAAAATAAACCTGTAATTCTGTTACTAGGAAACAACCTACCAAACCAAACCAAAACCCTGTACTATAATCTCCTATAAACTTCCATGTGGAAAAAACCCTACCATTTAATAGCTGGGATTGGTCATGTGATAGGCCACTTTCATTTCTTAAGTTTATGTTAATAAAAAAATGAATTTGTTAAAACACAGGCTGGTTTTAGGAAACAGGTTGGATCATCAGGATTATTGTCAGTAGCAATTGTTCTACAACCCAAATTCTAGTTACTGGCTCTTTCTGTAATATTTTTCCCTTTTCAATCACTTACACCTTTTACTCCAAGTTCTCAACCACAGGCAGTAAAAGCAACAGACTGATTTCTGATGCCTTTAGTGTGCTTTGTATCAAAAACTGTACTTACTCTTTGTATTTATTTTTTTCTTTCCTCTCACACAATATTATTCTTGTATTTATGTTGTGATTTACTTCCTTGAAAAAAAAAATATTATATGGTATGTATTATTGTATTTTTTCCCTTTGAAAATTATAGGAAAATGCTACATAAGAAGTTTTAGTTTACTTGTTTCAAAGTCAGCATAAACATTAGATGTTAAAATTAATCCAAAACCAAATCTTATTTCTTTGAGTTGCTGCTGGTATGGATGGTGTAAACATACTGATTCCATCTTCGTTTGGCTACAGAATAAATACAGCATTCTCCTAACACCAGTATATTTACATCATAAAATTATGTTACCAATCGTTTCCAAGTTTCTCTAGGTTTCTATTTATATTTTTAGATAATACATGTTGTCTGCATAAGGAGCATTACTATTCATTTCCAAAATGTCTCTTTTAGTTCATTCATAAATAATTATAATATCCATATTTCTGTGCTCTGAAGATAGTTTTCCAAAGAAATGTCATCCTACTGTTCTGGACTCATATCTGGCTCGAAGAACTTGCCTTTCTTCTGTCAAACAGGGAGATAGATCCAAAAAAAAAAAAAAAAAAAGACAACAACTTTACATATAATTTTCAACAGAGGTGAAAGACTGGAAAACGTCCAGCTCTTGCTGAAGTCAAAGATTGGTAACACTTACTCAGTCCCCTTGATACATAGAGAACTTTAGCAATGAATTAAAGTATTCATGAGAGGGGAAATAGTATTTGAAGAGCCTAAAAGTAAACACAGGCTACCCTTATTTCACTGACATTAGTAATTCCAACTATATGGGAAAATTTTCTGAGGATAATGTTTTACTATTTGATAAATTTATGATAGTAGGAAGAAATAAAACTATTTTATACAGTGATTTCAAACAATTCCCAATATTTCACAAGGGTAACAATCTTAACACCACTACAAGAAATAATTTAAAAAATCTGAAAAGGACCTCAGGAGTTCATTTGCCCCATTCTCCTGCCTGGAGGCAAAAATCACATACACCAGGTACATTCAGTACATGTGCTTACGTAAATTCTTTCTAAAGACTTCCCGTAATAGAAATTTGAGTGTTTCCCAAGTAATCCAACCCAGTACTTCCTTATATTTCCTTCAGGAGAACACCTTTTCTCTCTCTCTCATTCGCAGTAATTTAATGTATTCATTGTACTGTCTACCATAGGTTTAGAGAACAGGTTATTCCCTTCTTCTGTACATCAGGCATTTATATCTAGAGTTTTAATTTCTCTGAATTAATTATCCCCATTCCTTAAGCCATCCTGTACATCATGTTTTCTAGATCTTTAACTATTCTCTTTCTCTCTATGAGTTATTTCCAGTTGGCCTATATCCTCCTTAAATTGTTTGTGTCCCAAAATAAAATACATGACTGGAGTTGATGACTTATTGCTTGCTATGTAGGATGGAAAAACTAATTAATTTTGTTTCAAACAATACACCTATTATATGCACCCATATATTTTCCTTTTTCACAAGTGTGAAAAACATTTGGCTTTTTATTTGTTGTAACTCATAGTTCCCTTGCTCAGTTCTACTGCTTGGCCATTAATGCTGCCTCTTCTATTTCTTCACCTAATTATTGGTAAGTATAAGAAAAAAAAAAATATTTTGCCTTTTGAAATGTCATATTTTCTGAGTGACTGAGTTGTTGTCAGATCTGTTTGTCTATTTGTCTCCAATCTACCACCTAAACTGCTTTCAAATCTTACACTCTGTGTTACAGCCAAAATGGATAAAATATTATCTTTTTTACAAGTTGCTAATATTGAATATTATGAGATCCAAGACAAAAGACTAATATTATAGTCTGGGAGTAAATAACAAATAACTACTCTCAGACTATAGCTTTCCTATCAGTTATATGCACATCTAACAATGGTTTGTCTTCCATGGAATAGAACTTTTGTTCCTATGGTGGGTAAGCCTTGGCTAACAGACACCCACCTGTCCATCCACACGTCTGTCTCCTTCCTCAGAGGGACAGGGGAGAAAACAAGATGACAAAGCTTGTAGGTGAAGATAAGGACAAGCAGATTGCTTACCAGTTACTGTTGTGGGCAAAACAGACATGGATATGGGAAAATTATCTTTATTTATTCCCAATTTAAATAGATTCTGACAGTAAGAAACAAAGACAAACATTAAACTAATACTGCTGCTCCCACTCCTCTCGTTTTCATGCCCAACTTCATTCCTTCATTCCTCTTACCCACAGTGAGTGGCACAGGTTAACAGGGTTTGGGAGATTAGGTTATAGTTTGCCGCTTCTTCGCTTTTGCACTTTTTTTCTTCTATGTAGAGGGCTCTTGCACAGACTGCAGTTCTTCAGGAAAAAAATTTCCTCCATCTTAGGTCCTCCATAGGCTGAAGGAATATCTGCTCTGGTATCATGGAGCACCTCCTCCTTCTTCTTTGACTTTTGTGCTCCCTCTGTTGTTTTTCACTTTTTTTTCCCTTTCTCCTCTCATTGTCAGGCATTTTTTGTCCTTTCTTAAATATGCTTTCCAGAGACACCACCATTTTTACTGGGGGGTTCAGCTGTGCCCTGTGGTGAATCTGTTGGAGCCGACTGGAACTGACTGTGTCCAGAATGGGGTAGCCCCAGCTTCTTCTCACCAGAGGTCACTCCTGCAGCCCCCCACTGCCAGTACCTGAACACCTGCACCAGATAGAGTTCTACAGAATAGAACTTTCCACTTTTTTAAAAAAAGCCGGTTTATGGGACTTCTATTTGAAATAGTATTGAAAGCCACCCACTATGGGATTCTTTTGTCTAAGTAGAGACAAAAGTGTGAATGAATCTTGTTTAGCTACAAAATCTTGATTCAGTTCCAAACATGAATACTCAGGACTATAAGAGACGCCAGAAAAATCTGCTTAATGCTGACAGGACTTGAGAAAAATCTGCACATTTCAAGAGTACCAGACTCGGTCATAAGCCACTTTCTACCATTTGTTAACAATCCTGGCTAACCAAGGAGGTCCCAGTGGACCGGAGGTTAGCAAATGTGGCACCCATCTACAAGAAGGGACAGAAGGAGGATCCAAGGAACTACAGGCCTGTCAGTCTGACCTCAGTGTGAGGGAAGGTTATGGAACAGATCATCTTAAGTGCCATCACATGGCTTATATAGGACAACGAGGTGATCAGTCCCAGTCAACATGGATTTATGAAAGGCAGGTCCTGCCTCACTAACCTGATCTCCTCCTATGACAAGGTGACCCGCTTAGTGGATGAGGGAAAGGCAGTGGATGTTGTCTACCTGAACTTTAGTAAAGCCTTCAATGTCATTTCCCACAATAATCTCCCACAGAAACTGGATGTCATGGCTTGGATGGGTCTACACTTCACTATGTGGAAAACTGACTGCATGGCCGGGCCCAAAGAATTGCCAGTGGAATTAAATCCATTTGGTAGCTGGTCACAAGTGGTGTTCCCCAGGGCTTGGTGTTGGGGCCAGTCCTGTTTAATGTCTCTATTAATCATCTGGACGAGGGTATCGAGTGCAGCCTCAGTAAGTTTGCAGATGACAGCAAGTTGGGAAGGAACATTGATGTGCTTGAGGGTACAAAAGCTCTACAGAGGGATCTGGACAGGCTGGAGCAATGGGCCAAGGCCAACTGTAAGAGGTTCAGCAAGGCCAGGTGTCAGATCTTGCACTTGGATCACAACAACCCCTATGCAATGCTACAGGCATGGGGGAAGAGTAGCTGGAAAGCTGCCCAGAAGAAAAGGACCTGGGGGTATTGGTCGGCAGCCAGCTGAACATGAGCCAGCACTTTGCCTAGGTGGCCAAGACGGCCAAAAACTTCCTGGTTTGTATCAGGAATAGTGTGTCCAGCAGCAGTATGGAAGTGATCATCCCCCTGTATTTGGCACTGGTGAGGCTGAACCTGGAGTACTGTGCTCAGTTTTGGGCCCCTCACTACAAGGACATGGAAGTGCTGTAGCATGTCCAAAGAAGAGCAAGAGAGCTGCTGAAGGGTCTAGAGCACAAGTCTTATGAGGAGTGGCTGAGAGAACGGGGTTGTTTAGTCTAGAGAAAAAAAGCCAGAGGAGACACCATATTGTTCTCTTCAACTACCTGAAAGGAGGTGGCAGTGAGGTGGGGGTGGGTCTCTTCTCCCAAGTAACAAGTGATAGGACAAGACGAAAAGGCCTCAAGTTGTGCCAGGCAATTTTTAGATTGGATATTAGGAAAAATTTCTTCACCAAATGGGTTGTCAAGCATTGGAACAGACTGGCCAGGGAAGTGATTGAGTCACTACACCTGAAGGTATTTAAAAGACATGTAAATGTGGTGCTTAGGGCCATGGCTTAGTGGTGGGCTTGATGATGTTAGGTTTACAGTTGGACTTGATGATCTTCAAGGTCTTTTCCAACCTGAGTGATTCTATGATTCTATGACCCACAGTGATTATAGTTACTAGTTTTTAAACAATGCTTTTAAGTCTAGTGTAGTTGTATTTGAGTTAGTTTACTAGTAGTTTACTAGTTAATAAAGAATCAGTTTTAGACTGTATTAAGTTAACTATGTTTTTGAGATATACTTTAGGATTGATAATTTGCATGTCTGATACCCTAGAGTATCTGAAACATTGACACAAGTCTGGCAGATATTGCACAATACCTGCAAAAACCCCATCTTCTTCTGGAGTGACAGTTGAAGGCCAATCAAGATACCCTAGACTATTTGTTGTCTCATTAGACATCTAACTGAATCAAAAATCTGCACATTAGACATCATGGGGTACAGGGAATAAGTCCTTTATTTAGACTGCTAGAATCAAGTTTTTAAAATGTAGGAATCTCTGTCTCACCTGGTATTTAAGCTCCCATTATTCTCAGTGAAGTCTAGAGTTAGTCGCCTCACTCTTAAAGAGAAATCTTAATCTAGTCAACTGAAGGACTTCATTCAGATACCATTGAATGTTCTGATTAGATTATCATCATCAACCAAAATGAAAATTTAGGCATCTACCTTTCAATGTAACCTCATTTCTAGGTGTCCTGAAGGTATCTATACTGACATAAACACTGCAGAAGAAATAAATCTTGAACTCATTTAATGTGGAAATATGTTTGAAATAAATCAGATTATAAATATTCTAACAGTGTAATTTCTAGTAATTTAAGAGGGCTATTGTATCACTAGTTTAGATGTAGATTTCATCTAACCTACATTGTAGATTTCTAAATTCAGATGTGATGAATCTTACTCCTTCAAGGGAAAGACTGCTTGATTTCTGGTCTGATGGTAAACTAGACTTCAGGATAGCTAGGTTTAAATCTCACTCTGTTACAGACTTTCTCTATTGTCCTGGATAAAACTGTACGTATGTCACAGTGTTATAGGTTCAAGTCTTTAAAAAGTATAGAAATGTTAGCATGGCTCTCTGAACTCACTCTGAAACTTATTTAGACCTTGCTGTGATCTCTATTATTATGTCACACAGGCAGCCTCTTCATACGTGGAAGGGACAATAATGTTTTTCACTTTGTGTTCAGATTTTCTGTTGTTCCAGAAAAGAGACTTCCTGTACGTTTGTAAACTTTATTCCACAGTGAATCTTTAGTTTCAATATAATCTTCTCTATGTTAGCAACATAAAAACAGAGAAAAATTTTTCATTTTATTTTCTCCTCAAATGTCCTTTGACAGAACTTTCATAAAGCAAAGTCATATATATAACTTTATAAAGATAAAATATAATAACTAAACCTAAAGGAAAATAAACCACAATTATTTATGCAGAAATCTTATACAAAATCTTGTTCTAGATACCTTAAATTATAAGTCTACACTTGAATATTGAAGCAGTGACTTCATATTGAGAGCATTGAAAAGAGTAAGTTTACAGAAAATAGGAAATACCACTGTTCATGCAGAACTAAGAAGTGAAGGTTCTCTGAAGTTTTCAGGTAAATGTTTAATGTTTCACATTTGACTCATTGGCAGTGCTCCGTCAACATCCTTTCAAAAAACTGCATTCAATCAACTCACACAGTAAAGATCTTTCAGGCCAAAGAGCCTTGATATTTTGTAGGGGCAATATACTAGCTGAGCTTTCCTCAGCAAACACTGATCTCCACTCTTCTCGCTGAAGGATTTATAAAGAGTCGGTGAAAACAGATTACATATCCTAGCTTAATGGAAGGACATACTTTATTCTGCTTAACAGCTTTATTGTGGGGACAAGGGGAAGGATAGCTTTAAAAGAAGTAGTCTTGCAGTAGGTATAAAACTTACACTAGCCCAGCATATCACAAAATGCCAAATTGACTCATTTCCTCATCATTACTTGTAATTATGCTGCTGAAGTATTATATTTTAAAGGTAAAGCTGCTATAATGCAAATTTTAACCTAATACTTGAATTTGTGTCATTAAAATATAAACCCCAGTTAGAGAATTGCTAAGATTTCTGTTTCTGTCCAGCTCCATACAGGCAGTCTGCAGTACTTTAGAGCTACCTTAGAGTAACATAAAGGGAAGAGGATTGGCTTTGTTTTCAGATTCCTCCAATCTATATCAAGAATGGATAAGGCCAGTGTTGGTTCAAAGTGAATATTTCACTTTGGGCCTAGCTCTGATACGAGAGATGTGAACCTTAAGCATTAAGGGGTGGGCGGAGTAAGATCACTAGAGTTGGATTACTGGATTCAATGGGTTACTTTGGGAATTTCTTATTTAATATCTTTTTTTGCTGCAACATTATCTTCTCAATAATATTATTATAAAAATATGTATTTTTTTTTCTTTGAACTTTACTACCATCGTTCTACATCTTGTAAAGCATAGAAGAAATAAATGATGATATCTTATGGTATAAATTTTTATGTTGACATGAGATTAGAATGGCTAGATCTCTTGAGTGGTCATTCAAAATGAATTCTTTATATCCTTCTATCACATGTGCAGTAAACGTTATATTCCTGAAATGGTTTAGTTATTTATTCTCTATTATTTGTGTGGTTTAAAATTAGATATAATTTGCCCTGCAAAATATTTTCTTAGTATCAGAGGGAGCAGAGTAAAGGGCAACCTAGGAATGGTTTAATGAAATAGCTGTTCAACCATACTTTGTATTACTACAGATTGGGTCCAGTCTGTAAAGCCTGAAGCAGGATTTAGTTGAAACTTAGATTTCTTCATCCTAACTGTGATACAAATATCCCTGCAGCTTTAAGTCTTAAGGCATCTGAACTCTTTAAGGAAAGTTACAGGTTTCTTTGATATGGAAGTGTGGAAGTCTCTTAAAGCTTTAGCTACAGATAGCTGCAGTATAGAGAAAAGAAAGTACTATACATATTTAGGATGAGACTGTCCTATTTTAAACAGATACCTTAGCATGAGATGAATCATACTACATGAAGTGACATTTCTCTCTTAATTATTCAGGACTTCCCTGGTCCTGCTGGCCACACTGCTTCTGATTCAAGCCAGGATGCTCTTTGCCTTCTTGGCCACCTGTGCCCACATCTAGTTCATTTTCAGCTGGCTGTCGACCAACACCCCCAGGAACTTTTCTACCAGGCAGCTCTCCAGCCACTGTTCCCCAAGCCTGTACCATTGCATGGGGTTGTTGTGACCCAAGGGCAGAACCCGGCACTTGGCCTTGCCGAACCTTGTTGAGTTGTTTGCAGCCCATTAATCCAGCCTGTCCAGATACCTCTGTAGATGCTTCCTACCCTCAAGCAAATCAACACTACCACTCAGCTTAGTGTCATCTGCAAACTTACTGAGCGTACACTCGATCCTTTCATCCAGATCATTGATAAAGATGTTAAACAGGACTGGCCCCAACACTGAGCCCTGAGGAACACCACTTCAAGGATTCAACTGGATTTGACTCCATTTATCACCACTCTTTGGGCCTGGCCATCCAGCCAGGTTTTCACCCAGCACAGAGTATTCCTGTCCAGGCCATTGGCAGGCAGTTTCTCAAGCAGAATGCTGTGGGAAATGTTGTTAAAGGCTTTACTGAAGCCCAGATACACCACATCCACAGCCTTTCCCTCATCCGCTAAGCAGGTCATCTTGTCAGAAGGAGATCAGGTTAGTGAGGCAGGACTTGCCTTTCATAAACCCATTTGACTGGGCCTGATCACCTGGTTGTCCTGTGTGTGCTGTGTGATAACACTCAAGATCTGCTCCATGACCTTCCCCAGCATCGAGGTCAGACTAACAGGCACGTAGTTACCCAGATCCTCCCTCCAGCCCTTCTTGCAAATGGACATAATTTCTGCCAACCTTCACTCCACTGGGACCTTCCTGGTTAGCAAACAACAGGTAATTATGTCACAGTTTTCTTATTGCACAATAGCTTCTAATTCCTCATGTTTTTTGTTCATGCTGAGTGCATTGGTGTTGGGCTACTGATCCCATCAGTCTTTGGAGGGGAATATTTGGGAAGTTATTAGTGTTTATAACTATCTATCTAAAGGGTGAGTGTTAAGAGAATGGAGCCAGGTTATTTTCAGTGGTGCCAGGGATAGGACAAGGGGCAATGAGTGTAAGATGGAACACAGGAGGTTCCACTTAAGCATGAGGAAAAACTTCTTTACTGTGAGTGTGACAGAGCACTGGAACAGGCTGCCCAGAGAGGTTGTGGACTATCCTTCTCGAGATACTCAAAACACACCTGGACACTTTTCTGCTCAGCCTGGTTTAGCTGAACCTGCTTCAGCAGGGGGTTGTACTAGATGATCTCCAGAGGTCCCTTCCAACCCCTACCATTCTGTGATTCTGTGAACAGTTTTAGTTCTTATGTGACTACTCACTGTTGTTTCTAACCTATAAATAACCTTTGCATCTTTGCTGCCACTTGGAGTAATATCTCCCACTTCCTCTGAGGTGGCAGACTAAAGAGTCTTGTTAGCACACCATCCCTCAGACATTGAAGTGACATCTCTAGGCCTATTACTAACAACCCTGGTTTCATCCCTTTCCTCCTTCATATCTAGTTCAAAGCTTTTTTGATGAGCCCTGTTAACTTCTTAGAAAGCCTCCTTTTGCTCCTTGGAAACAGGTATACCCCATCATTTGCCAGCAGGCCTGGTGTTGTGTAGGCCAACCCATGGTCAAAAACCCCAAAATTTTTGCTTCTCACACCAGGCTTGGAGCCAGGGATTTATTTCCTGTTTCTTTCTATTTCTTCCCTCATTGTTCCCTGTAACAGGAATGACAGAGGAGAACACTACCTGTGCACCCAATTCCTTCACCATTCATGAAGGGCCCTGAAGTCCCTTTTAATTGCTCTTGGGCTTCTTTTTATGGTATCAGTATTGCCTACTTGGAAAATCAATAATGGATAATAATCTGTGGGCCTTACCAGAGATGGAAGTTTTCTTTCTACATCTTTAACCCAGGCTCCAGGTAGGCAGCAGACTTCCCTGTGAAAAGAGTCCAGTCTTCATATTGGGCCTTCTGTTCCCTTCAGAAGGGAGTCCCCTATGACAATGATCCGTCATTTCTTTTTTACAGAAGCCGTTGTGATGCAGGACTTACGGTGTCTTAACCTTGGGAATGTTTATAGGCTGTGGGAACCATTGTTCATATTAAGGCTCTCCACTTGCAGAGCTTCTTACCTGTTGTGCAAGGGAATCTGGGAGGCTGGGGTTGTCAGAGGGGAGACATGCCTGCTGCACTGGGCAGGGACATGATGCCATTCCCCCTCATCTCCTAAATTTCTCTGTTCAGCTGTGCAGAGGGAGGACAGGGAGTCCTCTGATGCACGAGGCATGCCTGACTGTTGGGTCTGAGGCAGGGTGCATAGGATGTTGTTCCACTACGCAATCTCCCTCTCACATTCCCTTATAGTCCTCAATGTACACACCTCTTCCCAGAGCTCCATCACTAAGAGGAGGAGGAATTCCTCCACCTGGGCACATCTCCCACAGGTGCATTCCCCACTGGCATCTGATACCAGCACAAGTGGGGGACAGGCCCTGAAGGCCAACAACTGGGTGGCAGAATGCACCCACTGAGGCTCTGTCTGGGAGGCGGCATTAGTCACAGCTGCTGCAGAGCTTGAGGAGGCCTTAATATTCTGTTGAGTAGACACCATGGTTCCTTGGTACTTCTGGCTAGAGCACCAGAGCCCTGCCCACATGTCTTCCCTGGTCACCTTGCCTGGACAAACTGCTGTACAAACTGCCATGCTGTGCCCTTCTGACGTGCCACTCCATGTTTGCCCATTCTGTTCACTGGGCTCCTGGTCACTGGTGTTCCCTGGGGTCTGCTCTTGTGTGGGAGGAGAAATTGGCTTCATCACTTGTCCCTGTCCACGCTGGGTCATAGCCCCATCAGAGCTCATCAGCAGCTCGCTCTTCTGGCTCTGGCGGGTGGGGCTGGGGCATCCTTTCACTCCTTTGCCTTGGTGACTTCACTAAAATGGTGGTTACACTTCAGAACCTGTTATTCTTAACTAATACGCAAACTAACAAATAATTAAATTATTATTATTATTATTATTATTATTATTATTATTATTATTATTATTATTATTATTATTATTATTATTATTATTATTATTATTATTATTATTATTATTAATCTGATGGCTCATTAACCAAAACTGATAGAAGAGTAGAGTCTTACAGATAAGGCATTTCCCAGTAGGTTTGGGAAAGCTGATAGTTGGCTGGAAGGCACAAATCCAGATCTATGTCTCATCAAGTTAAATTTGTTCTGAGAAGCAGGAGCCAAAGATGCTGGAGCAGCTGTCAGCCAGCCCAGTGCACGCTGCAACTTGCCTCACCAAGGAGGTGAGGAACGTGGGTGGATGAAAGCCCCAGACACTTGCAAGAGGAGAACATATTTCAGCAATCTTCATGAACTTGGTTAGCTTCTTTAGTTTTGTTGGAGACAGACCTCTATTCCTCTATGTACAAAATGGACCTATTTACTAATACTGAATAAGTAAAGCAGATGATGTTTGGAATTGTGGTTACCAAATACATGTTTTTTGAGGACTAATGGTCCTAAATTATTGCATAAGGGAAGACAAGCCACTAGCACAGTTGTTAAAAGCAGGATTTTTGATTTATTTATTTATTTTGTTTTTATTGTATCAGAAATAAGAACTGTTTTGTTCAATTTTGCAGCATTTTCCTTAATTTTAAGGAGCATTTAATAATCTTATTCCAACTGGTGAAACAAACAAATGAACAAACCCCCCAAAACTTATTCAAACAAGATATTTGGGATTCCCAAGTAATCTGTGGCAACAGCTGGAGTATAGCAGAAAGAGAAAAATAATGCACTAGGCACAATGTACAGCACAGGGAAAGACAGAGGCTTCAGCCAAAGATATATATGCATGAATCTTCAACTATAGCATACGCAGCACAAGAAGTCAACAGAAGTAGCTAAAAAGAAACTCAGGTAATAACATATTCTATAAATTCAGCAATTTATAAATTAAAAAACAAGCAAGCAAATAAACAAAAAAAAACCCCAGAGATAACACTGCAAGAAGGGACCAGAACTCTGTTCTCTGCAGAAAACAGCACAAGCATATAGTCCATTCTCTCTCAAACTCTCAGTGACTTTGTGGAATTATACTTCTTTCTCCAGAACAGTATTTAACAGATAAGATGTAGAGTTCCCCACATATCCTAATTAAAGCCTAATCAATAGCTTAGATGCTGCAGACTCTTGTGAAAGTGAAAAAAAATATATTTGGTCCTTATGTACTGGAGAAGCATAGAATTAAAATTCCTTATTCTTGGCCCAATACCATAGCAGTAAACTGTCCCCAGTTAACTAATTTTTAAAAGGAGGCACCTGAGTATTTCTGAGTCCACATTTTAATCAATACACAATTCAGTCAGCATATGTGAGGTGTATGCAGTGTATATCTCAAATGAGGTTTTGTAACAGAAGTATCAAATATTTGATTTCCTTTCTGGATCATTTTACAGTTCAACTGAGAGCCAGACAACTTCATCTATATAGGCATGAAAGAACTGGAGAACTCCCAGATCAACAGGGAAAGAGATAGTGAGTTTATTAGATGTCAAGTGCTTATGGATAACAGTGTTTTTGTCTTTCTCCTGGACAGGTGAGGGCAGGAATAAAAGTGGATTACAATTTTGATTTTGAGAAGAGAACTGAAGAGAAAATTTTCTGTGTTTTGGAGGCATCGATGACTTTTAGTGGTCTTATCCATGTTTCCCTGTAAAAATATTACTTTATTACCAACCCACTATCACTTGAACAGGGACCTCTATATCTCTAAATGTAAAGGAGAATACACTTGCCAAGCAATACTGAAAGCAGACTTTAAAAAGAGATGGTCAGCAAGAGAAGTAAATAAATAACACACTCTGGTCAAATCTGTTTTTATCTCAACCTTTCTTGCCCCACATTGGGCACCAAAAAAGGACTGTGGTGGTTTGAGTGGATTCACCCTTTTTGCTTGTACCTTGCAGCCAAACACAGCCTGCTCTCTCACCCTCTCCCCCCCCACCTCCCCACCCCGCCTCATCCAGGGAGTAGGGGAGATAATTGGAAAGAAAAGGGCAAGGAGACTCATGGGTTGAGATAAAAACTATTTACTAATTAAAATAAAATTATAGTGATAACAACAGTGATAACAGAATATACAAAAGAGTTATACACAGTGAAATTGCTCACCACCTTCTGACCAATGCCCAGTCTGTTCCAGCCAGTGATCCTGGAGCTGAGACAGTCCCGAAACCGAAACCCTGGAAGAGTGAGCCCAAGCGATCCCCAAGAGAATACGCCAGTCTTGTGGTCAAGTCTGGCTAATATACTGAGATGATGTGATATGATATGGAATATCTCATTGGCACATTCAAATGTCAGTTTTGGGTTTTGCTATTTACTGCACTTCTCCCTCCCAGTCCTAAAGCAGCTGTGAACCAGCCAAACACAGTGGCCTTGAGCTCCAGCAGATACTAACACCAGTACTTTTATCAATGTTTTTCTCAGAACAAGTTCTGCTGAAACGAAAACACAGCTATTCTAACTACTAAGAAGAAAATCAACTCTATCCTAGCAAAATGAGGACAATATCACACATCAGCCATTGGCTTACAGAAAAGGTTTGTCAGTTAGCTCTTTGTTCATATTTACCTCTATAATTCTGAGTCCTCTGTCTCAAATTCCTCGTGTTTGTACTCTCCTTTCACTACCCTACCATAACCAATCCTGACTGATTCTTATTTTTTCCATCCTATTTTTTACTACCCTTAATCCACCTATATTAGAAATGCCCACAAAAATGTATTAATTTAATAGACTTCCCAGCCACTGCTCCTGCTGTTATAGCTGTCACCACCTACAATTCTGAATCAAAATTATTTTTTACAGCTTGTATTTTTGATATTCTACCTAACTGTAGGATGATCACTGCCACAAGGTTCTTCTTCATAATGAGGCTATTGAGAAAGCTATGAATGAGAACCATTTTAATTTACCTTTTATGCAACTGGAAAGCCTAAAATTATTCCTAAACTATTTCCTGTATTTACATTTCCTTTATTTACTCTGAAGTTCAAGTAATGTACTTTTAGCTGTCATACATTAATCTAATCTAGATGGTGTCTTTAAAAATTAACTTTAAAAAAAAATGTAGCTTTGTCAAGCTCTGATGCATGGAAATATTCAAACAATTGGCATATTTTGAATACCAGCTTTCCTAGATGAGAAACAATGAGCTATCTAATGCTCACCTAAAAATCACAGGAAGTAATTTAGATATAAGCTTGTGTGATCAAAATCTAAGGTAGAGAGATAAACAACTTTGTTACAAACTAATAAAATCCACTAAATTTGGATTCTGTATCTAAATCTTAATCTGGATTAAAAAAACCCAAACAATAAACTAAAACCCAAAAACTTAAAACAAAACTCAAAACCAAAACAAACAAAAAAAAACAACCAACCAACCAAAAAAACAAATACAAAACCTTCAGGATAGCTTATCAATCACTGTGCCTCCTGCTAAACAAAGTTCCCATTTTTCCTTCAACAACAAAGGCAGCAACTACTCAAATAATTCACATGCTTACAGTGTACAGTTGTAAAATATTCATTCCTATATTCTTTTAAACATTAGCTCTTTGAAAAGGGGGCATAATTTTCCTCTTTTAGATCAAAAGGGCAGGAAATAAGTGTATTACATCTCAAAAATATCTTTCTGTTGCTGCATAAGTAATGACTAAATGAGAAGCCATGAAGTAACGGCTCTATTCATTTGGCTCTTATTGTAATCACCCTGTTTACACACTGAACTGAACTATGTCTTGTACAGCATCTTTGTGTAACTCCAGTAAAACAGCCATAGCTTAAGCTTGTTTCATTACAGGGTCAAATGCTAACCTAAGTGCCTGCAAATGGTCTTTGCCTTCTGTTGCTGAACTGGTGCTAACAGAAATCGGAAAAAGTTACTACACAATTAGCTAGAGATACACATGAGAGTGCAGCAAGCACAGGAGGCACTGAGAACTGAGGCATTCCTCTTAGCAGCAGTGAGACAACAGGGGAATTGAGACCAAAGATCATGAGATGATGATTTCACTGTGACCATAATCTAGATTTTTGTTTTATGTATGCTTGAAAGAGAATGGTTATGGCTGAGAAACAACTTCAGGAGAGAGTAGAAATTGGTTTTGAATAAAATATCTCATGCAAGTTCTGTCTTTTTTTTTGTCTTTTTTTTTTTTCCTTAAAACTGTAATCAACCTCAAAACCACAAAGTTAAACTCTAATGCAGGTTAAGTGACATGAGCATTAAGTAATGACTACAGAAACACAGTAATGCCACTCTGTCATTTGACAGAAAACCAGAAACTTTTCTACACTTTAATTAAGATAGGGAATTTGGCATGCAATTTGTCACTTTTTTAATAAGTATATTTTTATATTAAAATTTCTAGACTATAAAAGTTTCCTCCTTTCAGGTAAGCCACAGCAGAAAATAAACTGGCAGAAGCCCCTTTTCTCTAATTACATATGTATTTGGAGGAAAAACAAACAAACAAAAAAACCCAAACCCACATTGTAATCCACTTCTTGTTTTGTAGTGGTACTGATACTTTCTTTTGATCTCACATCTTTTTCTCATTGTCAGTCATGAGTTACTGATTTTTTTAACTGTGAAGTTGTATAACATTATTATGTAAATCTTTCCTTCTCCTCCAAAGTAGCAGCCCTCTGCTATGAAGTCAAACAACACTGCAGAGCTCTGTGACAAGATTTGAGGGCTTGTGATGTGACCTTTGGGTGAATACATTTTACCCAGGAAATTTGATTACCATACATAAGACCATTAGGGAGGGATTTTCCTGTTCTTAATTTAAAAAGGTATGGATAAACTTCTCCATAAGGCTCAGGTTAGTAGTGCCTAACTTGGAAAATTCTCCTCTGAAATTCTTAAACTGTGAAAAGCCAAGTTTGTCGACTATCACGTTCAGCCACGGTGAGAGTACATGGTACAAGGCTCACACAACCTGTTGAGCAGTTCCACCCATATGACTGACTATGCTGAGTCCATCAAACAACTTTCTCATGCAAGGCATCATCTTCAACTGCTGAAGCATAGAGACTGAGAAATTCATCTTCCTATGTTGAGGTTATTCTTGAGGCTAAAATCTACCTTTCAGGCAATGCTAAGAAGTTTACTACATTTACAACAAACAGGAGAAAAGATGTAACAAAAAAGCAGTTATTCATTCTTGCTCAGCTCATTATCTTAAGTTTTTTGACTCATCCTTCAGAAGCTGAGTAGCATGTGACAAAGCTAAATGATTCTTGGCATCTGGTTTAGGTCCATCCTTCCTCTTGTTCTTATTAGTGCTATAGTTCCTTGTTTGACAGGGTAACAAGCAACTTAGACTCTTCCTTAATTAATTCCAAAACATGTTAGCCTTAGTTAGAGATGTTAGAGACATTTATCTGAAGTGAATGAGTTGAGAAAAAGGATGGGTTTTTTTCCCTTTTGTTCAACAAAGTAAAGCTATGATGCTTATCGTTGTACAGTCTGCCTTCTTAGCTGATTTTAAAATTCATCTGTAGGCTTCAGCCAAATCAGATAATTGCTACCTCATAAAATCTGCCTTTGGGGTCTGATTTTTAATTTACCATTAGCAATTCTTAAACTATCCATTAAAAACACCGCTGAAGGGAAAAGAAAAAGTCAAATGAAACCCTTCTTGATTTTGTAGAACTTACCACTGGAGTTGTAATTATGTCCTCAGAACATAATTATTTAGAATTTTTTTCATTAGCAGATCTTCTCAACAGGCAGAAATATTAAAAATTTTAATTAATTAACATCAAGCTTTTAACATTTTTAATATATAACTTTGGAGAAGAGAGAGGGGTCAAGTTAAGGCCAAGGCTCGGTAGCTTAACAAGCTCATTTCTTTTGGGCATCTGGGTTGTGAGTAGCTTTGCAAAAGACAAAAGCTTCCATGTATAAGCCCTAGAATTATTAATATGCATTTTGATGAGTAGGAGATATTAGAAGCTTTTCAAAATAGAATTTGCAACCTCAAAATAAGTATTAATGTCATGCCGAACTATAACAACATACCAATTTTTTTGTAAGAGAGTGACTAATATAGAGTTATAAAACCAAGTGTTGTTCTGTATAGTCTAGTCACTAAAAGCATTACCTGTAGAGTTGCAAGATCATAAAAGATGGTTATCTGAATATGAAGCTTTCAGTTAAGTTTCCAATATCCCTTCTTGGGTTTCTCACCAGAATTGAGCAATGACAACAAATTAATAGGAGAGTGAATCAGGTCCCTGAGTTAGGAGAAATAAGAAGGAGATGGTCACTGATGAATACTGCAGAAAAGCTGGAAATAAAATGAAATTGTGTACATTAAAAGAAAATATGTTTCTCATCCTCTGAGAAAGAATAAGAATTATTAATGGAATATTATGGCCTGGCAAAATCTCTTATGACTACTCTGAAATTAGGCTTTTATAATTCATATGTCAGCTTTACTATCTAATTTAATGCCTTGACTTTCTAATTACCTAAGGTCTTAGTCTATTTTGCTGTTTCAAAAAACATAGCATTTCTATTCACTTTAAAAGTGGTCGTAAACATGTTTCTGTCATATGCTGATGCTTCTATGAGTTTATGTTGCAAATCGGTAACTCCTGTGGTTCATTCACTTCTCTTGGACACTTTTTAGAATGGAATAGAATAATCCCTGGAATATTTTTCATTACTGTGCACTGAGTTAGCCTGGACACCTATGTCAAAATAATTTCTGAATTAAAATAAAATGATGTGGTGAATCATGTTCATAAAGCCTTACACTGTTTTTCAGAACTGTTACGGAAAGATATTCCTCCAATATTTTTTCAGGATTCCCCTAATATCAAACATCGTAAGTGATTTTTCTTGCTGAAGTCCTTCTATTTATATTCTTTAATGAATATTTGAGTATTTACAAAGATGGCTAGCATTCTTCTAGAGGTTTGCAATAAAGTGCTGAAATGAAATCCAGCCACAGGATCTTCATTAACATAATCTGTTTTTTAAAAGTGGGAAGACTTCCTACAATTGCTGGATAAGAATAGTCAAGGCATGTACAGTATGTTGACCCAAGGCTGTTTAGGGCTTGTGTTGTACAGAGGCTGCAACAGAAAAATGTAACTATGGTTAACAGTGATATGTTTTTCAAACATTCAAAAAGGAGCTTCTGACTGGAAGGAAATTGTGGGTGTTTTATATATGATTTATTTCTTTCTTCTTTTTCTCAAGGGTAACATTCCAAGCCCTTAAGTTGTGTGGAAAAAAAATTAAAATTTACATGAAAACAGGAATGCTACTGAATAATCAAGTCCAAGTAAGGAAATATTCATAGCTTGACCTTATTTAATTTTATTTGAGGTATTATACATATTCTTATCAACTATCAAAGTAATTTATTAATTTTTTTCTTCCTTTTATTTCACACTCCTTTTATAATGCTATGTAGAAGAAACTGTTTTCCAAAAGATTAGATGTCAAAAATGTATAAAATTTTATTTAAATTTTACTTTGACTACTATATGAAAGAAATTTAACATTCCCTTCCCTTTAGCCCTCCCTTTCCTTCAAAACCTACCAAAAAGCTTTTTCTTTGCTAAATGCATCTTTAAACATCAAGTGCCATATAAAAATACCCTGAAATATATTTCCAAAATGTAAGAACTCCTTCATATTTCAGATATTGGTCACTGGAAGATTAGTTAAAAACAATCATATCATACTTTAACCTTTGACCTATATTTGGTGATGGAATGCTTTTTCTTTACAGCTTATCTACAAATGGAACTTGTACTGACCGCAGTACATCATGTCTGCCTTGTTACTGTGAATTAATAGTAGCCTGAGGACTCCTTTTGTTCTCAGCTCTGTTGTTTATTCTTTTTACCCAGAGGTCAGTAACTGCTCAAACCATCAGGAACTGTTGAAATCATGTTCACATTTTCTTTTCAACCAGCTGCTGATTCTGAGAAAAAATACCCTATATGGAAATCTTTACTAGTGAAGAGCTGTAAAAATACAGTTTTCAAACATATGTTAGAGGAATAAGGGAAAGTTTGACAGAATTATTTTGTAAGATTTATAGTAGCATTAGATTTTTTTTTTTTTAAAAGGTATTTTATTTAGAAATGGAATTGTAAAAAAAATAAAATAAAATAAAAGCTGACTGATGTAGTTACAGATATAGGGAAATAGTTAAATGAGTTATCTGATTTTTCCAAAAGGCTATGTTCAAACTGGTTTTTTTTAGTATTGCAGGTGGAAAAAAGAGTGAAAATATTGTTTTCTAGTATTTTGGACAAATTCTGAAGTGATGAGTTTGTCTTTAAAAAGTAGAAAATAGTGGAAAAGAATTAAAAGACTTACTTTTCTATTTAAGAAAAATAATTGAAAATCCTTTCTATTTCTTCAGACATATTTTTCTTCATACCTTGGCTGATTTTAAATAGTGAGGGAAAATATTTTTCCAAGAATAATTGCATAACAGAGTTATGTAAATCAGGGAAATCATGTTTTTTCATATAAATCAAAGGGAAGAGATTTGAAAACTATTCCTTCAATGCAAAATTCACCCCATCACATACAGCTAAGTGTGTTATTTATATGTCACTGAAAGGTAAGACCAAACAGCACTGTCACAGAATTCCCCAGTCCTGAAACTATCCGGCAAGTTGCTTGATTTAGGACTGTGGGCTTCAGTTTTAAGATAAGGGTAATCCTAAGAGACAGATTCAACAAAAATTTCAATGCATATCAAGTGAGACTCAGTTAAAAAAATAGGTCTAAGAACCCATGTTGTGATGGCTTTGAAGACATGGGTCTGCCCCTCTGCACATGTTTTTAAGGCCACTTCAGTAAAAGTACCTCTACCCAAGTGCAGGATAATAATCACTAATCCTCCCCATAAGGCCCTAGAGGAGTTTGCTTAGAATATGCTTAGCACATCAGTTCAATGAAGGCCACTGCAGGAGACATTGCTTTCCAGGGTTCTATTACAGTCATATTAAACAGCATCGTAATAGCTATTTTCCCTGAAGTTTGTTGTCTCAAAGAGATTGACTGTGTACAAATGTTCAACTTACAAAATAACCAGAGCAAAGACATTTTACTCCTAAAACACATCACTGATAGTCTGCTTTATGCCGTGAAATATGATTCTGTATACTTTATTATATATCCCTTTGGTGAAGAGAAAATTGACAGATCATGGACCGCAAAACATTTTTCCTGTTTAGAAGCGTTAATTTACTGAAATCTAATAGTCAAGAATGAAGCATATTATAGCAAGAGATTTCTTTTTTCTTTCTTTTTTCCCAAATAACACTTAAAGAATTCCAGTATGTTACTATTTTTTAATATTTTGCTTTTTCAATGAAAGATATTACTTTAACTTTTCACTGTAAAACATCTTCTGTCATAGCAACCACAAAGAAAGTTTTAACTCATCTGAAAATAATTTTATTTTAAATTTTATTTTGAAAATGTTTGACATTTAATATTTCTTTTAAAGAAAACTCAGAACTTTCACAGAGGATCCAATTCTTCTCTGACTGTATCAATTAAAGGAAAAAATGATAAGTGTGCATTGCACAAAGTCATCTGTCATTCTTACTGACTACTGCTGGAGTAGCAAGAATGATTAAAACAAACAAACAAACAAATAACAAACTAAAAAACAACCTAAAAAAACAGAACAGGTAATGGCAGTTTCAGTACTGTATTATGCAATTTTGTTCAGAAACTTAAATTAATTTACCATGATGATAGAAAACATGAGATTTATAGGCATCTCCAGTTCTGTCCCTTGAGGAGCTGCACCACAGAATTATAAGCCACACGGAGACAAGATGTAGGATTCATGACATACAGAGAGTGAATAATCTTGTCAGTCTCACAAGCAGAGCATCTGAGGGTTGCAAACAGAATCTCATCAAACTCAATTTCTATTCTGCTTTGTATATCAAATGCTCCAGCCAAAATTCCACACTGTATTGTAACTGAAGGAACTTGGTCCTTCTGGACAGCTACATTTCCTGAGCTTGTCAGTACCCTCAAATATAACAAAACTGTCCTTAGGAATGAAAAGTGAAAGATGAGATACACAGATAAAATTCAGTGATTGTTAGTGCTGTGTTTTTACCTTTCTAATTCCAAACTGAGACAGACAAGTTTGTTCAGCTTGCATTAAGCATTCTATCATCAAGTTAAATGTACTGTTTGGTGAATGGTGTGAAATATTTGATATTACAGTAAATTCCATTGTAAACAAAGACCAGACAGGATAACAATACTTCACCATCCTGTCCGTTTTGCTTCTATTTTATAAAGCTTTACACATTCTTGTATCTCTAAGGAGCATAAGGTATTGCTCTGTTCCTCTTAGATTTGGAGTTTATCATCTGAGGTGGTCTCAGCTGCTATTGAAGCTGATATCTATTTTTAAAATCACCAGCAATATCAAAGAATGATGTCTTTACATCCATATTAATTCCAAAATGTAACTTGAAGTTAGACTTTACTTAGGGACCCTCAGATGGGAGCTACAAATGCTGAATTTCACCTTCAGCCTAGTCTAGCAGTGGTGGCTAAGCAGATAATATCTAGCAGTTCATGTGAGGTAGGAACCAGCACAAGTACGTTTGTTTCATTTATTACAAAGTGAAAACTAGGATTTCCTAGAAATCCCAACTAGTTCTGATTTAATAATGACTAGGTTAGTATTTAAGTCCGTGTCCAGCATCAATATCCCATGATGGTCTGACAAACTCTTTAAAGCAGGCAGCTTGACTCTGCAGCAACTTGGCACCAATGGTGGTTCTGTCTTGTATGGATACAAGATAGCACTGCTTAGCTCTCACTGAATTATTTTATTTCTGAACACAGTAATTCTGGACTTTTGATTATTGTCTGTGTTTTCAATGGCACCTAAGAATCACTTCTGATTTTCAGGCAAACTTACATTGTTAACTGCTGAAGAAATGTGCATACATTATGTATAATGTCCAGTTATAAATAAGTGCAATAGTTTAATGTGTGTATAGTACTGAAATAAATAAAGAAGAAACAAACAAATAAATCAGTATTCACTGATACAAAAAAAAAAAAGAAAAAAAAAAAAAAGGGAAAACTATGTTAATCTGAGTTCAATATTTAAAGCAGATAATCTTAGTGCAGAGGTTAAAAATTTAACATAATGATATCCTAAAAGACAAATCCAGAAAACTTGGTGGTGATTTAAACCTGAAAATCCATGTGTATTAATGTATGAAGACACATTTTCAACAACTGTAATTTTAGCTTATGTCATAAAACAGTAATTTAGAATGCTGGCTTAACTGACTTTACATTTAATCATGACATACAGCTACATTGTCTGATTTGGGACAGTTTTCACTTAAATTTAGCTTCTACTAGAGTGGAAATGTGAAGAAGATAATCTAAGTGTGGCATTTCTTAAAATGACATATCTCTAGTATGACATACAACATTTAAAATTATGGGGTTTAAATTATTTCATTAAAAAAAAAAAAAAAAAAAAAAAAGCAGTCCCAAATTCTCAGAATTTTTTCTTCAGAAGTTTACATCCTTAGTTTAGGGAAAATGCAACATATGCAATATATGTTCATTTACAACAAAGGAACTTATTCAAAACTGATATTGACATCTTTTTGGCTTTTGACTTACAATATGTATGAGGATAACATTCAGATTGCTGATTTATGGATGAAATAGAAGAAGGAAAATAAAAAGTTGCTGTAAAAATGTTAAATATTATCTATTATTGAATGTATTGAAAAATAAGTTTAGCTGTCTTTCCACACACTGAGAACCAAAAAATATTTTTAAAGTGATCTTGATTCTTCAGAAGCAAGCATATAGTTCTACTGCAAGTCTTTTTTCAGTCAGTCAATTCCACTACTACCTATTTATAAACAGTTATCAGAGCCCTATGAGATTCATCAAAATGAATAAAATGTACTCTAGAATGATTTCAGCTGATTATATGAAGCAGAAACTTGGCTGAGAAGGTCAAGTGTCATAATATATACTCAAAGTACTCAGTACTCTGCAATAAAATTAGTGTGATATTTTAAAAAAATCATAAAAGAGGAATGAATATCACTAGCTGCATAATTGTGTATTTTTCCAATATACATATTTTACCTAAAAGATTGTAATAGAGGTGTGGGACTCCACAAAATCAATTTAGGTCTACTAACAAAAAGCTTGCTTTCTTCACAGCTAAGCAGAATTTCACAGATCTACAAAGGCCCAGAAAAAATAGGCTGAAAATTATAAAACTTATTGTTTCTAGAGAAGTCTGTTTTGTGCAATGAATTACTTCCCTCATAGGCAAAATGTTGAGGAGAAATTGCAAATATTGAGGGGAAAATATAGTTTTCTGTTATTTTTTTTTTTTTTTACTTCCAATGTAGAGAATTCCTATTTATAGAACAGAATAAATACACTAAGTCATCTGGAAAGCTTGGGTTTTACTCTTTGCTCGGCTTTATTTGCTGTCCATGTGAAAGCATGGGGACAGAGGAAAAAAGAGCTGAGCACACAGATTGCAAAACGAACTCACAGCCCAGATGACTATGCCTGTCACCTGTATCTGTGCATATGACAGAGCAAAAAAGTTGATTCTTCAGTCTACCAATGAGATGTATGGAAAGAAAAGGAATTGTACACACTTAGTATTTCACTGTGTTTAATTACACGTTATTTTTGAAACATGGACATCTGCTTAAAATTTTGAATGCCTTGTATGAATTATTCTAGATACAAACAAATGTATGTGGTTTGTTCATTTAACACTAATGAATAACTGAAAAAGATAAAATGCTATTAGTCTGTTTGCTTCTATAAAATCCCAGTGCACAAAATATATTTTGGCTCTGTTTCCTTAGCTTTCTGGGACATTATCAGCCACGCAGGACCATATGTCACCAGATATAATCACAAATTATCAGCCTCCTAGTCTTCTGTTTCAGTACTGAGGAGGAAAAAAACCTCAAAACCCAAAACTGAAAAACCTCAAGAAACTAAAAAAGAAAAACTTTTTTTTTTTTTTTTAATATATTAAATGGATGTCTTGGAGCTCCAAATTGTTTAGGTCCCTCACCAGTTTTAAGCTGAAGTAAGCACCTAAGCAACTACTTTATGAGTATGATTACTCTTCTCATATCAGAGACTGCCCACAGATCTCTTCCCACAGAGGTAAAACTGTGCATCAAACCAGACAAAATTAAGAACAGTTACATAGTTAGATGGCTCAAATAACTGCCCTGATAAACATTTTGGACAGCATCATCACTACATATTTAAAAATGGAATTCAACTTCACATTCAGACCCCTAAATATAGATGTCTATAAAGGAGTTGTCTACAGATCTTGAGTACCTAAGCTTTCATTAGATCCAATGTAACTTTGCTGAGACGCTATACTCCCTGTAGACTTGACTAAAGTAACTTATGTCATCCCTAGCCATTAGAAGACACCCAGCTGTAGAAAGTTTTAGGTCTTAATTTAGAAATCCCTTCAGTGGTACCAACCATATCCTGGGGCAGCATCAGAAGAAGCATGGCCAGCAGGTCGAAGGAGGTGATTCTGCCCCTCTACTCCAGGCTCCACCTGGAGTACTGCAACCAGTTCTGGAGCCGCCAACGTAAGAAAGACATGGACCTGTTAGAACAAGTCCAGAGGAGGCCACGAGGATGATCAGAGGGCTGGAGCACATCTCCTACAAGGACAGACTAAGAGTTGGGGCTGTTCAGCCTGGGAAAAAGACAGCTCCAGGGAGATCTTATAGCAGCCTTCCAATACCTGAAAGGGGCTTACAAGAAAGCGGGAGAGGGACTTTTTATAAGGGCAGTTAATGAAAGAACAAGCAAAAATGGCTTTAAGCTGAAAGAAGGTAGGTTTAGATTAGATATTAGGAAGAAATTCTTTCCTGTGAGGCTGGTGAGACCCTGGAACACATTGCCCAGAGAAGTTGTGGATTCCCCCTCCCTGGAAGTGTTCAAAGCCACATTGGATAAGGCTGTGAGCGGCCTGATCTAGTGGAAGGTGTCCCTGCCCATGGCGGGGGGGGGGGGGGTTGGAACTAGATGATCTTTAAGGTCCCATCCAACCCAAAGCATTCTATGATTCTGTGAATTCCAAGGTCTAAGTTTGTAAGGATAACAACTTTTACATAAGCAGCTGACTATAGTCTCAGCAACTGAGAGTACTATGGTAGCAAATGTATTAATGCAAGACATTAAAAAGAGCTGGGCAGTCCTATAGGGTTGGTTTTGGTGGTTTTTTGGTTTTTGTTTGGTTTTTTTCCCCCTCCCAGACAGGATAACACAGACTATGCTTTTTCTGGGGAACTTATAAGTATGATTTCTCCAATATGTGCAATATTTGTAGATATTTGTCTTTTAAATTGCTAATTAAAAAAAAAACAACCAACCAAACAAAAAAACCAAAATAAAACAAACAAAAAAAACCAGTAATTGAAAAATGTGTTGCATATTTCTCTATACAACTTACAGTTTCAGTACTGAAAAGTATTTATTTTTGTAAGCTAAAAGGTTTGGTTTTAGTTTTGATTTGTGTGTGTCTGTGTTTTTGTTTTTGTTTTTGGGGGGGTGTGCTTATATTTTATCTATAAGTTTTTATATTAGCATGTTAATTACTTGAGGTTGGTTTATTTTTTTCTCAAATAAAAACCAAGCAAACAACCCCAACCCCATAAAAAAGTAACTTGTGTAAAACAATAATCTCCTAGAATGAATTAATGAAAAAGGTACCGTACAGAGCTGGAGACAATGCAAGTCTCAAACAAGAACAGTACTGAATTCATAAGACAGGAAGAATTTTCTTCCATGAGTTCCTGAGACAAAGGTTTATCACTTGCTTGTTGAGCCTGACTGACTGTGAAAAGAAACAAGTAATTTCACCTCAGAGACACCACATCTTCAAAATTTAGTGTGACACCCTGACTTTCAAATTTTCAAGTCAACTCCTCACACAAGAGCCTTATGATTCTGTTTTCCAGAACTCAGGTTGAGTATTTTAATGAATATCAGAAGTGAAATACCAAATTTTCAGCTGAAACTTGACCAATTAAATTATTCAGCTTGATTCTGTCTTTGAATTTCACCAGGAGATTCACATTTATGTTAGCACATTTTGTTGGCTTCATAGGATGTACTGCTTACTGTTAATGTAACAGTTCTGGGAGTGTTGTTCGCACTCCTATTGTGTTTCCTGAAACTGAATGTAAGTTTCTGGGGTACTTTGGTCAAGACAGACAATTTTCAAGAGATTTTTCATGGCTCAGAAGGCTCTAAAAACAAACCTGTGCTGTATGTGCTGCAGGGCCAGCGAGGTGAGATTTCATGCAGCTGAATTAGAATTAAGCTTCATGAGAGCTCAGCCACTGAAGCCTGTAGAGGTTCTCTGGAGGGCACTCACAGAAATATTATTTTCCTCAAATCATATGTTTTTTATGGTTGAATATTGAGAGTCTGATTTTATTTCCTATGGAAATCAGGGTCAATATGAATGCTTCTTTTTCAGTACTAGAGTGTGACAGGCCCTGGAAGGTAATTTCTCAGTGTCTGCTAAATCCCTGCAGGGGATACTGCAGAAGACAAAAGAAAGACAAAATTATTTGAATAAAAAGGATTTTGTTTTCTCTGCATATTTTTTCTGCTACTTAAAAATAAATCACTCTTGTGCATTTTAACTGAATTTATTGATCTGAATCCAAAATTATAATTCTACACTATTATTAAGAATATCTAAGGTGTGATTAGGACTCTTTTGATTAAGTTGCCCCTGAGGTTCTTATATGTGTTGCTGTTTGTTGCTGTGACTTTGGACAATTACTCTACTTCAAAGTTTTTTGCCAGGAGTAAGGATTTCACCATAGTGTCTTTGTCTATTCAACAAGAAGAAAAATATTTATGGTATCATGCAAGAGGGAAGAACAAGAAGTAAGAAAGATAAATGCCAAATATATCAAATGACTGTGAACAAAAATAAATGCCTTTTGATCATAGAATCATAGGATCATAGAATGGTTTGGGTTGGAAGGGACCTTAAAGATCATCTGCCTCCAACCCCCCTGCCATCAGCAGGGACACCTTTTCGATAGCCCAGGTTGCTCAAAGCCTCATCCAACCTGGCCTTAAACACTTCCAGGGAGGGGGCATCCACAACTTCCTTGGGCAACCTATTCCAGTGTCTGACCACCCTCACAGTGAAGAATTTTTTCCTAATATCTAATCTAAACCTACCCTCTTTCAGCTTAAAGCCATTTCCCCTTGTCCTGTCATTATCTGCCTTTGTAAAAAGTCCCTTCTCAGCTTTCTTGCAGGCCTCCTTCAGATCTTGAAAGGCTGCTATAAGATCTCCCTGAAGCTGTCTCTTTTCCAGGCTGAACAGCCCCAACTCTTTCAGCCTGTCCTCATAGGAGAGGTGCTCCAGCCCCTGGATCATCCTTGTAACCCTTCTCTGGACTTGTTCTAACTGATCCATGTCTCTCTTGTGTTGGGGGCTCTAGAACTGGACGCAGTACTCCAGGTGGGACCTTACAAGAGCGGAGTAGAGGGGGAGAATCACCTCCCTCGACCTGCTGGCCACATTTCTCTTGATGCAACCCAGGATACTGTTGGTCTTCTGGGCTGCAAGCGCACATTGCCGGCTCATGTTGAGCTTCTCATCTACCACCACTCCTAAGTCCTTCTCTTCAGAGCTGGCCTCAAGCCACTCATTGCCCAGCCTGTATTTGTGCTTGGGGTTGCCCCGACCCAGATGCAGGACCTTACATTTGGCCTTGTTGAACTTCATGAGTCTAGCACAGGCCCACATCTCAAGCCTGTCAAGGTCCCTCTGGATGGCATCCCATCCCTCCAGCGTGTCAACCACACCACTCAGCTTGGTGTCATCAGCAAACTTGCTGAGGGTGCATTCAATCGCCCTGTCCATGTCACTGACAAAGATATTGACGAGCACCGGTCCCAATACCGAACCGTGAGGGACAGCACTCACCACTGGTTTCCACTTTAACTTTGAGCTGTTGACCGCAACTCTTTGAGTGTGACCATCCAGTCAGTTCCTTATCCACTGAGTGGTCCATCCATCAAACCCACATGTTTCCAATTTGGAGATAAGGATGCCATGTGGGACGGTGTCATACGCCTTGTATTTGATGTTTTCTATTAATCATCTTGCTCTAGTGTTAGGTATTACAGGACTTGAACACCCTATAATAATGATTAGAGTTTTATAATTAAAAATATACACCATTCAGAATAATGCCGAAAAGCTTGTGTCTTTAGGACAGTGATTTTACTCTTACACATGGTGGGAGGCTATGACCTCAAGAAAGTAAGTATGATATTGTGAGGGAAGAAATAATTGAAAGGGGAAAAGTATTCTTGCAAATAGATGTAGAATATAAAATAATTCCAAGATTTCTTTAAAAAAAAAAAAAAATCCATTTTTTTAATAATCTTTGGGTATTTTTATGTTAGAAGTTACCATTTACAAATGTCAGCACAATAACAATTTTAAAGCAACTTCTATTAGTAAGGTAATAACCATATCTCTGGTTAATAAGATACCATGTTGAAAAAAAGATGTCTGATTTCGTAGCTGATTTTGGTCATAATTCCTGTGTCAAAAACAGGAGTGTGTTACTGGTCTCCTTCAGCAAATTCACTAAAGGTATGAAATACCTTTAATCTCTACCCAAGAAAGTCTTCTTCCAAGCAGATTTTAGTTACAGTGTGGACAGGTCAATGGTTTCCTTGTGTGTTACTGACACTTCAGGAACTTGTTCCATCTTTTAAAATTTCAGTTAGAAAAATAAAATTAATCTCTTTTTCTTTCATGGATTCCTTCCATTAAATTAGTTGAAACTTTGTCTCAAATCATGAAGTAAGAAGTTAGTAGAGTAATGGATACACTTGTTTGTATTTCAAAATGAATAACTGGCTGAATTTCTATTTCACTCACTATTCAAGTGTACTGAAGGTAAACGTGCCAGTTGATAACATTAGCTATCAGCTGGAAAATGGTAGCACACGGTATCAAAGTGTCGCCTGGAAAACAAGTGGTGCTGTTGATTTTAAAATAACAGCTTTACAGTTTAAAAGAAAAGCATGAAAAGGCCTATTCTTTTCTTGACTACAGTTCAGAGAGTTCCCTCCAGGCCTGAAACAGTAACTGACTCTCCCACCTTGATGCCATTGTCAGAATTAAAATCTTCCTTCTTTTTAATTTGAGACGTAAAAATAGTTTAAATACCACATCAGAAGACAATTTCCGCTCAGAGACACAATGAACTGTACTTTCTGTCATGGATACATTAAAGATAACTAAAAAAAGACTAATAGTGATAAAGAAAAAGGATATGAATTTATTCCTATGCAACTGACTTCAAAGCGTGGTCTTTGAAACTAAAATAAAAACTATAAACATATCTCATTAATTATGTCGGTGTGTGTGTGAGAAAGTAAGGATTTTGTTCTACAGTGCTCTTTTAGTTTGTTCTACTGAAATGAAACAAGTCTCAACTCATCTGTATTTTACTGTTAGCTGGGTAGTTCAGAAAGGTTCATTACTGACTTCATAACTCAGTGGTACTAAATATCCTTCTGCATAAATACTGAAAGAGTGTTTCTATGTGTGTTTTTACTTTTAAGACTAGTAAATATTGATGTTCACCTTTGCTGTAGACACTATAAAGGAGAGGTAATGATGCATTTTGATTTTCCTTCTTATGGAGGTATGTGCAGGTATTTGAATCAGGTAATTATTTTCTTCAGCATACGATGCGACAGTTAATATGGCATTACATTCCACTTATGTACCACATTTAATTTCACAGAATCACAGAATCACAGAATATTAGGGATTGGAAGGGACCTCGAAAGATCATCTAGTCCAATCCCCCTGCCGGAGCAGGAAATCCCCCTGCCGGAGCAGGGGGATTTGATTGTCTAGATTATTTTTGGTGAAAATGGTTTTGTAAATATTTAATGGCAAAACAAAAAGTATAGAGCAACATGCTGCTTGTTCTTAATCAGAAGATCAAATAATTGGGTATAAAAGTACAAAATAAGTATATGGTTGATGTGTGCTTCAGTGTGTAGATCTCCAAGAAATAGATGTTTAGGCCTCTTACATCATCCTCATCTTCTACTCACAGTTACAAAGATCCTGTCTTTTTGACACTGATGATACCTTATCACTTTAAAAAGCTCTCTTTCTGATGGCATACCTTATTAGTATATTTAGTCCTATGAAGTTATAAGCATATATGCATGTATCAATAAATTTCATTTGTTCTGTGTGAAGCATCATTACATTATATTTAACTTATATGTAATATAATAATATAATATTGTATTTTAATGTAATACATTACATTTAATTTGTTCTGTGTGAAGTATTATTACATTATATTATGTAATCAATTGAATCTGTAAAAAAGGATATCTTTACTGAAGAACTTAAACTTCTAGTATCATCGTCCTATAGGTATCCTAACATGAATAAACATGAGCCCTTGCTTGAAACATGAGGGAAGATTAACAAGACTCACTAGAGAAGCGAGCTTGGAGAGGTCTAATAGATTTGTCACCAAAGCAATTCATATAGTTTCTTCCTGGATCCTGTAACAATAAACTTTTGGAGAGGCTAAAACCAGATCCTGTCTCTTCCTATAGGGATAAGTAAATATCAAGCACAAGTTTAATGCTGATAAGGAAATACTGGACACAAGTTTCAGGAAATAAAAAATAAAAGGAGTGGACTCAGAAAGGGAACACGGATATTTTTTTTTCATTACAGTTTTTTTTACTTAGGTAAAGAAGAACTGCTTGTTATACTACACTGTGCCAAGTGAGAGAACAATATATTTTCACCCTAAAAATAGCCCAAGTTTGTACTATAGAACTGTAAATTGAGTAGATTTTCCATTAATTATTTAAAGTTACTTGATCAAATAAAACAAAGTGTTGACGTTACTGTTTAACTCTAGTGTTGAGACTGTGCTCAAATGTGACTTTATTGTTTAAGAGAGTTTTATTAAAAATCATCTTTCCAGATTAAGAGAAATTTCACCTATGATATGTAATGAAATTTTAAAATGTATTCATGAAAAGATTATTTCTGTTCTGAATCAGTCTTACTTGTTCTAAATATAGTTTAAGTCCAGTGTTCTGAAACAATTTTAAAGAAAAGGAAATAAAACTGTTCAAATACATATGCCTAAAAATTACTTCAGAGGCTTAGCTAAGAGAAGTAAAAAATCCCATGATATAAATATGCATTTGCCATCGAAATGAGGGCCTCATTAGAAAATTAAAAAAACATGTTGGAATAATCTACAATGCAACTTTTTTTCACAAAGTATTTGATTATGCCAACCATGTAATCATATCTTAATCCTTCCCACAAAAGTTCAGATGTGTTTCTGTACAGACATGCATGTATTTATTGACTGCAACAGAACTAATCTGAGTGCAAAAGTTAACCCCATGGTTATATTTCTGCAAAACCAGGTGTGCTATAATGGTTAACAGCAAAGGTTCAGAAAACAAAACATAAACAGAACAATTAAGGAGTCATATTCTAAGACACAGTAAATACGAGTTATTGTATGTGATGTTAGATGAAAAGATTTCTGGAGTTTGACTGTGAGCATTCCAGACACTTTTTAAGTTAATAGAAAAAAAAAAAAAAAAAATGCAGTCATAGCAGTAGTTTTCAAACAACTAATCTGAAGAGGCAAAAAGTAGCACTGAGATATTTACTCAGTCATTTTTAGGAATGGCAAAAAGGAAAAGGTGATGTGGGTATCTACTGTGGATCTTCAAGGTAAGAGAGAGTTAGAAGAAAAATCTTAAACAATGTGCACTGAAAAGTGCAAGGGATCATGGTTTCCTTGCTACATAAGGAATAAAATATACTGGAATAAATAAGAGACTCCTATAAATATATTTATTTAGTTAGTTAGTTCTTTAGTTTATTTATTTATTTATTTTTAACCACAAGTTTATTTGGAGGTCAGGGTAATTTCCCAGACAAATCAGAAAAGAAACAACTCTGATAAATTCTGTAAAAAATGGAGACAGTAAAATGTACAATATCAAAAATCAACATAAAATTTGTTTTAGATATGTTGCTAATATGTTTGAATTACTTTATATCATACAGACCTGTTTTAAATTACTAACATGTATAAGAAATTAGATAAGAACAGGACACATGATTGAAACAGATAACTATATAGTCAGTGTCAGTGCTGTATATTGAAGATTACTTATTACTTAGATTTGAGAACCTGTGAAATACGGGAATATTTTTTAATGTTATTACTCAACATGGAAATTTAAAAATTAAGGAAATGAAAAATGAGAGTTCTAACTTTTTTAAAGAAAGGATATTTTGAAATATTTAAATTGTTTAAAACTCTTTATCACTTTGATCTCAAAGTATGTATCCTATTTTCAAATGTTTTTATTCCTTCAGCTGTGTCAACATCTGGATCATGTAAAGCGGTTTCCTTCCTTTCTGATGACAATGGGGTCTAAGTGCTACCATAAATAAATAAATAAATAAATAAATAAAATTTCTCTATATATATTTGTTTCACCTTTAAAATACATTTGACTTTATTTACTAAGCATACATGAATGTTCTGGTGTAATTTATAATTAAAATACCTCTTTTTTTGTTACAATGCATTTTAATTAAACTTTGAATGATGCTTGAAATGTCACCTATGTAAATAACTTTTTGAAGTCAAACCTAAAGAGACTTATTTTATCTCTAAAAAGCTTTAATTGTGCATAGAAGCCATCTGTGTTTTTACACAGATATTAAAGTACATTTTCTTGTATTGATTGTTCAATCATCTGTGAGCAATTCTACTGCTTTGAACTACTTTGGATAATGGAATGAGGAACTTCTAAAGTTCACAACAAGAAAATGCTTTATCCATTTCAGCAGAACCACCTAGTAATGTGATTTTTATTCTAAAGGAAATGTATATGTTTAGTATTTTACCAACATATCTAAATAATTACTGAAGAGAGGTCATCTGATTCAACCTCCTTGCTCAAGCAGGTCAGTGCAGACCTGATTGACCAACACCATCTTTATATGGCTTTTGAAGATTTCCAGTGATAGAGACACCCTCTGGACAAGCAATTCCAGTCTTTGACCATTCCCACAGTTAAAAATGGTGTTCTCTTTTGTTCAAATTGAATTTCCTGAATTTCAGTTTCTGTCCATTGCTTTTTGTTCTGTCACTGGGCACAAATAAGAAGAGTCTGTCTCTGTCTTTGGCATTCCTCCTGGTCAGGAATTTATTCACAAGTACAATATCATATCTCCCTGAGCCTTCTCCAGGCTGAGTAGTCTCAGTTCTTTCAGCATCTCCTCGTATGTCAGATACTCCAATGCCCTCATCATCTTCATGGCCCCTCAATGAAATTCCTCCAGTATGCCCAGGTCTCTCCTGTTTTGGGAAGCCTGGACATGGGCAAAAAAAATCTGGATGTAGTCTCAGCATAACTGAGAAGAGGGGAGGATCACCTCCCTTGAGCTGATGAAAATGGTTTTCTTAATGTAGCTTAGGCAGTCATTGGCATTTTTATGGTGGGGCACATTGCTTATTCATGTGTTATTTTCAAGCTGTAGTTTCAGATCTAGTTGCCTTTCATTTTTTTCTGTCTCAGATACTGTTGTTTGTTTTTGTTGTTTTTTTTCTTTAACTTCATACAAAATATAATTGTTAGAAATACATTTTCTTAGTATTTTAATCATTCCCCTTTTCTATTTTCTGTTTCTATTATTTCACAGAATCACGGAATCACAAAATGGTAGAGGTTGGAAGGGACCTCAAGAGTTCATCTAGTCCAAAGCAGGTTCCCTACACCAGTTTGCACAGGAAAGCATTCAGGCGGGTTTTGAATATCTCCAGAGATGGAGAGTCCACAACCTCTCCGGGCAGCCTGTTCCAGTGCTCTGTCAACCTCTCAGTAAAGAAATTTTTCCTGAAGTTTTTGTGGAACTTCCGGTGTTCCAGTTTTTGCCCATTGCCCCTTGTCCTGTCACCAGCCACCACCAAAAAGAGCTGGGCCGCATCCATTTGGCCCTCATATTTCAGTTATTTATAGCCATTGATAAGATGCGCTCTCAATCTTCTCTTCACCAGGCTGAAGAGTCCCAGCTCTCTCAGCCTTTTTTTTTTTTTTTTTTTTTTTTTTAATAGCTGTGAGCAAAGGAATAACATTCAGAAACAGATCATCAAAGTGAATGGAATTAAAACACTTATTGTTTTAGCAGGTCATTTTACCTATGCACTTCTACTACTGTACTGTTATTAGTGTTTCTATTTCTACCACGACAAATTTCAGTCAGAACTTGTTTGCTGGTGCTAAATAATGCATAAATCTTGTATTTACTATACTCTCTGTTATACTTGGGTTATCATGTGCCTTTGTTTTATCCAAAACAAATATGTTTATGTATCTGTAGTTATGATAGATTGCATTATCCTCAAGATGGGCTTGTCTTCTTTCTTTCCTGTCTGGAGTCATGTTGCACAGATTAAAATGATCCATTTATATTGAAATATGAGACTTCTCTCAGTATGGGAAGAAGACAAGGAAAAACTTCATATAAACTTACAAAATTTAATCCATGAGACACCAAAGATTGCTTGTTTCCTATATTTTGGAAGACCATGAAATAAGGGGAATAAAAATGGGCTAACATTTTTCTTGTTTGCGATAGAATCTTTAAGATTTTATTTAAGAAGAAAGGATTTAAAATTCTGTAACCGTCTTTGTTTCAAGAAGTTTTATGCTTATAAGGAGCAACATAAAGATTTTTTTAAAGACTTTTAGATAATGATATATACATAGGTATCTGAAATGCTCACATCAGTCTTAAAAAGAATAATGTAATCTTTCGGGCATAGAAAGAGGAGCAGAATCTGGGATTGAGTGGATATTCCTTTTCTTTTTTTTCTTTTTTTTTATTTTTTTTTTTTTTTACTTTTCTTGTATAATGACTGCTAAGGGCCGCTTTTTCCCATTTTTAAACAAAAATTAATGTGTGACATCTGTGGGAACCAATGTACTGTGTCATTGGAAATAAACTATGCAGTTATAATAAAACTGTGCCCCTTTTCATGGTTATTTGATCTATGACTTCTGGCGGGGTTATATATTCTGTTAATTTATTTTATTAACCACTACAGAATCTGTGCCATTATATTGTGATATTTACTAGAAAATGAGTGAGTTGGAAAACAAATGAAAAAAAACCTCATATATTAAATCCTTATGTAGAGTTGATGGGTTTTTTTTCTCTTTTCAGCTTCATTTAGATGCTATAGAACAAGGAGTCATACTGACGAAGGAAGAAATCAAATAAAACAAAATACAAAGACTCAGCCATCAGAGAGAATTAAATCCTACAAAACACAGTCACAGTTTAAACAAAGACACCATTTTTGGGGGAGAAGATACTATTCAAAATATAATACTAATTTAAATGGGATTTTATGGGAAGCACCAGTTTTCATGCTTTTAACAATACAGCATACAGTACTCAGGAGTATTTCTGGGCCCTGAAACACAACTCCATGTACTACTGCCCTGTTAGAAGAGCCTCAAACATGTTTTGTTTTATGGCTAACAGCACTGTCTCTAAAAGTTTCTAGGCATGATCTCTGAGGTTGAATTTTCCAGGGACTATTTGACATAAATATTTCTCATGCAGTAACCTCATGCTGAAAGCAAAAAGAGCATTCTAGAGCAGAGTCAAGCCACTCTGTTCAGCCAGCCGAACACTCTTGGACGTATTTAATTTACCAGTATAGACACAGACAAATATTTTCCAGTACAGTTTTCCAGTAAAATATCAGTGTTGTTAATTAAGGTATCTCTCAGTGAAAATAATGATGGTTTATCTTAGGAATTATTTAATATCTGAGGCAGTCAAATAATTGCAAGTGGTATAGATTTCACCAAGCTCCCTTTTACTGTTGAAGGGAGATTAGTCCAAATAGTTTTTTTGCATGACACATAAACCAACAACAATGTGCATCACTTATGAACTCAGAAGAAATGGTCAGCAGAATGACTACCATCTACAGCTACCAAGTAAATTGTGTTAGCACTATCTTCAGGTATTTGTGGAATGATCCCTGACAGCATTTTCTGATTTTTTTTATTTTTTTTTCCCCCTCCATGAAACTGTAATAGTGTCCATTCAATTAGAGTTCCATCACACAAACCAGGTTTTACCAAGATCTCAATGTATTTCAAAAATATCACATAAACTTGTGTTACCTGCATGTCACAAAGCACTGGTTCAAAGAACTTTTCAGCTATATGATCTAGGATTTTGTTCCTCTCTGTCTGAAGCACAGAAGTCCTGTAACACAAATACCTTGGGTTTTGATTTAGACCCCTGTCATTATCTCAAAATATATGTGAATGCATATCATGCTCTCATTTTCTTTCTGTTTTTGGAACAAATGCCCTAAGGCTGAAATTTTCTCTGTTTAGTTTTTAGATAAATAAATTAAGAAATAGACATTTTTCAGAAGAAAGATAACAACTTTTTAAAACCTGCTCTAAAGACAGAAAGTGGATTAAGAAATACAGAGCAAGTAATAAAAAGTTTACTTACTAGCCCCACATAATGTGATAATGCAAATCACAATGTGGCCTGCTTTCATGACATACTTCAGGTCTTGAATACTAGTCACAATTCAGATAATTTGAAGTCATAGTCAAAAAAGCAAGATATATATCTACAAAAGTGATACAGATGATCACAATTAGTTGCACATTATATATATAATCTGTGCTATTTCCAAGGTATTCAGAACTGTGAAATATATTAAAGATTCTAGTGATACATACTGCAAAAATTGATGACTGTAACAACTGTTTTAAGTTGTGATGAGAGCTGGGAGCTTGTAAAGACTTGTGCAAGGAGCTGAGACAGAGTGAGGAAGATACATGTGATAGAACATGCTAAACGATCCACTGAGCAAGGAGGAAAACAAAATATTATGAAGAAAGACAATTTTATGATAGGCATTTCTACTGAATATTGTGCAAAGGGAAAATTTTCTCAATTTCCAAAAAACAAAATTGTTTTCATTGTTGATCAGTTACTGATACAGGAAGGATGTGATTTAAAATGTCTAGTAAAGGGAAATTTAAGCTAAGAAGTACCTGATAAAAATACCTGACATCACTACAACAAAATTTCTACAAACATTTTGTAGAATAAGTAGAAAAAAAACAAAGTAGAAAGTTCAAAGGTATGAGTTTAAAGTTGTGAGTTTTATTTACAGAAGGGATAGAATGAAAGAGGAATTATACAACAGCATTAGTTTGTATCTATGCACAAGCATGTTGTTCTTAAAAATATATAATTATAAATGAATAATTTGAGAATTATAGTATGTATTTGTAATAAGATAAATTATATGTAACTAATTGCTGTTTTTGCTTCCAGATTCAAACAGAAATTTGATTTTTTGCTCATGGTATCCAAACTGATTCTTTCAATACCGTTGAGTGAGATCACTTAACAAAATTGAGAGTACAGTGAAAATGTGAATCATATTTTCATAGATAACTATAAAGGCATCTCAGATACTGAAGAACTGGGGACAAATATAGCAAACACTGATATTGTTATTGCATAGAGAAAAACAAAGATTATTTTACTTTCTTTCAAGGTGGATGTTGTGCCTTTTTTAGCCAAATAGTTTTATGAATTCATCACTTTCAAACTGGTTTCCACCACCTTGGGTGTCTGGCCTTCAAGTGATATTTGGAAATACATATACACAAAAGAACGTGTTTGTGGGGATGTGTATAGGTATGTAAGTATGAATCAAGAGAGGCAAAAAGTATAAATACTGTTTTCTGATGTACTTGATCACTTCAAAGTGGATGAGGAATCTTTATGTAATAAGAAGCTTTTTAATAGCACACAAGAGTACAAGCACACAGGGAACATGCAGGAATCGAGAGTAATTGTTTGGAAAAGAGTAAAATGGAAAAGGGAAAAATGTAAAAAAACACAAAGCAAATTAAAAAATCCCAAACCAACAGAAATACAATATCTAAAATGATACCTTATTCATACTTTGAAATTAAAATGTTGACAAAATTTCAGTCTTAGACATTTTGAAGAGAAAGAGGAAAAGAAGGGAACACAAGTGAATTCCTCAGATAGAATTATGGCTTTCATCACATTTTGCAAATTTAACTCTTGGTAAAAGGTGGGAAGCAGTTTCATCCCACTTAATTATACAGTTTTCTTTCTTTGGTTTTATATGTTTCATAATTTTGAATGGATTTCTCTCTTCCTTTTAAAAAAAGAAATCTCTCTTCATATAACTCAGATATTTCCATCGCCACACTTATTTCTGTTATCAAGGCTTAGATATTTATGATCATATGCTAACGTTGATAGCATTAGTGCTGTCAAGGACAATAATATAGGTTGTGCCTTGGTCAGAAAGTGGGTAGGGAAGTAATTCAGAGTAAACAGAAAAGGAATCCTAAACTAAGGATTTTTTATAGTCTTGGTTAAATATGGATTTCATACTTCAAAATATTGTTTACCATTCTAGAGTAAAAAGGCACAAAAATGGCAGTTATTATGCTTTTAAAATGCCTTCTATTCCTTTTGGTACCCTTAACATAATATTTTATTTACTGGGCATGTATATCTGCATTTATTAAAGACTTTGGTTGGGTTTAAACTTAGTTTAATGTAACAAATTAGGTATATGATAAACAACAGATGTAGTATTTTAATTAGATCAGTCAAAAAGTAATGTGTTATCGAAGTCTTGTCTAAAAGATTCCACTTACAAAATATTTATTGAGAGACAGACGTTAAAGTATTAAATTCTGTGCTATAATAGATTTCATTTAAATAAATAACTTAAAAAGGCAAAAAAAAATTGTATGTTTCATAAAAGTTTTTTGGATTTTTTTGTTTGTTGGTTTTGGTTGTTTTTTAATACAAGAAAAATATGGAAAAAAATCGTATTAATAGCTGTTAATGGAGTAAAATAAAAGGGAAAAGTAGATGAGAATTGAAAACTAATACAAAAAGGCCAAATAAATACTTCACAAGACATGTCAAAGGCTAATATGACTGTCCATGAATCATGGGAGAGAGGAAGAGAGATTCAAACAATAAGAATATAGACATGCTTAAATTATAGAATGAGTTTAAACAAGTAAACCAGTTGTGTGAACTGGAACAATTACATGCTTCAGTAATAAATGAAAGCAAGTGTGCTGGGTCTGAAGTCATCATATCTGACTCCCTCTAATCTTGCAAACCAGTGTGAAACTTCTATGAATAAGTGCTATCTGTAAAAATGTAGAATTTAATTATATTTGGATTAAAACTATGAAATACATACCTAGTAAGATAACACAGCAGTGATAGATAAAATATAAGTGATCAAAAGTAATTATTTAAATGGGTTTTTTATAATTAACAAACTGACACATAATGTGTAAACTAATTCCAATTCATTAACAAAAAAATTGATATTGCTTTACAATTTAATTCATTTGTAGGATTTACCATCAGTTTAGAGAAGATTTAAAACAATCTTACGAGACTACTAAACATAAATATGAAATCAATCAGTGTTTCTGGAGATACCTTTTTGTGGCCTTTCAATATATAAAGAGGGTTGGTAAGAGAAAATCTTTTTACCAAGGCCTGTAGTAATAGGACATAGCACAATGGTTTTCAACTGAACAAGGATAAGTTTAGGTTTAGATAGAACACAAGGAAGATTTTTTTTTTTTACTATAAGGGTGATGAGAGACTGGAACATTTTGCTCAGAGTTGCCCATGTTCCATCATTGGAAGTGTTCACGGTCAGCTTGGATAGGGCTTTGACCAGTCTGATCCCGTGGAAGATGTCCTTGCCCACAGCAGGGGACTTGAACCAGTGAACCAGATAATCTTTAAAGGTCCCTTTGAACCCAAACCATTTTATGATTCTATTATTCTATAATACTATGAAAATCTGGCTCAATATTTATCTACTCTGTAATCTCTTTAAAGGGACTGAGAATATTTTCCAGTAAAGAAGTTAAAAAAACTTAAGTGGGTGATTACTTTCAAAATATTTACAGGTTTACCAGAAATAAATGTTATTAGAATTTTAATCTGTATTTAGGAAAACATTATTAAAAAAGGTTTGTGCTTTTTTTTTTTTGTTTGGTTGGGTTTTTTTGGGTTTTTTGGGGTTTTTTTGGTAAATATGTTTCTTTCTATATATATAATTTCAGTTTTTAAATGTGACAAACTGCTTTTCCTTTATTTTAACATATTTGTTTTCTATGTACTTCTTTACTCTGGACAGAATAAAACTGATCATTCAGGAAACAAGATATTACCTACCCAAAGGACATCTGCTGCAGATGGTTTGTCTTTGTCATCCATATGGCGTACGCATCTTGGCAAAAAGGTATGTGACTTTTTATTTGCCAGCTACTGAGCAGTAGCCAGATATTTTTGAAGCAGATCTATAAATAATACATTTCTCCAGTTCTTTTGCTCTGTCTGTCTCTGGTTTCTCTCTCTTTATTTTAAACCTAGTAATGTCCTCTATGAAAAAAAAAGTGCTGCAAAATTACAGAAGATGGAGCTCATATAAATTTAAAACAAAAAATAATGCTGAAAACATTAAATTCTTCAAGTTTTTTTCTTACAAATCCTGTTTCACTGAACTTGAAACACTGAACAGAAATGTCTCAATGATGTATAATATCATGTAAGCAAATAAGAAATGTTTCAATAAGGTCAAACAAGAATATTTTGCTTTGTAGGGTACCTCTTATTTTAACAGGCTGCACGCATATAACAGCACCCAGAAATCCAATTTAAGATGCATGTTTTAGTCTAGTCATGACTCCATACCAAGACATGACTTGGATACTGTCATTCCTTTTATCACCTCTTCCATGAGAAAGAAAATCACCTGTGATTTCTCAGGGTTTGTAAAACTGTAAGACACATTTCACTCTAAGGAGAGCAAAAGTTAGAACGGACACATCTGTAGTTACATAAAGAGAGAAGCTGAGTGTGAAAAACAATATTTTATTTAAAGACCTTTCCTGAAGAAGAAAATGATAAACTTAAATTGATTTCTGGAGCAATTTATTACACCAAAGAGAAATAGCAGTTTTATATAAAACCTTCATAAAAAACTAACCCTTCTGGGAATATATATTTTAAGTATGGTTTCTTTTATCTATCATTCTTTTTATTATTTTTTTTTTTAACTTTATGATCAAGACCCTTACCATGTCTTTCTCTTGATTTTGAGGCTTTTCCAGTTGTGTGGGTCAAACATAATAGCAACACACCTCATTAGTACAAGATACTTTTGTCTAGGCACCATGAAAGGAGATGATATCTTCCTGAATTTGTCTTCAGATACCTGTTGTTAAGATAGCATAATTTCTTCTTCTTTTCAGTTGCCTGCATGAAACAAAGTATATTTAAAACAGGTAAAGCATGGAATTAAAACTTTAGAAACCGTTAGTATATCATGCATTGGATTACGCTTCTCTTACACAAAACTTAAAAAGGTAATTTTAGAAAATTTAGAGAGCGAACAAACAATACTTACACAAAAGGTATTAAAAAAGGTTGAGATCAGTGGCAAAGTATCTAGTTGGAGGCCTGTAACTAGTGGTGTTCCCCAGGGGTCGGTACTGGGTCTGGTCTTATTTAACATCTTCATCAATGACCTGGATGGAGGGGTAGCATCTGTCCTCAGTAAGTTTGCTGATGATACAAAGCTGTGAGGAGTGGCTGACACACCAGAAGGCTGTGCTGCCATCCAGAGAGATCTGGACAGGCTGGAGAGTTGGGCAGAAAGGAACCTGATGAGATTCAACAAGAGCAAGTGTGGAGTTCTTCACCTGGGGAGGAATAACCACATGCACCAATACAGGTTAGGGCCTGCCTTGCTGGAGAGGAGCTCTGAGGAAAAGGACCTGGATATGCTGGTGGAGAGGAGGCTGGTCATGAGCCAGCAGTGTGCCTTTGTGGCCAGGGAGGCCAACAGTATCCTGGGGTGCATTAAGAAGAGCATGGCCAGCAGGTCGAGGGAGGTTCTCCTCCCCCTCTACTCTGCCCTGGTGAGGACACATCTGAGTACTGTGTCCAGTTCTGGGCTCCTCAGTTCAAGAGGGACAGGGATCTTCTGGAGCAGGGGTCCTGAAACTACGGCCCACGGGCCAGATACGGCCCCCCCAGGGTCCTCAATTTGGCCCACCGGTATTTACAGAACTCCTCACCCCCCACCCTGCTGGGGATTGCGGGGTGAAGCCAAGCAGCCGCAGATGACTTCCTGCCACTTAATCTGCAGACCCCAAACACCCGCCGGGACTGGGCTGGAACCAGCACCTCGTCCTCGACCTGCCCCCCTGCTGCGGGCTAGAGGTGTGCACATCTCCTCTTCCAGGCAAGCTCAATCGGCAGCCTCTGGACTGCAAGGTCCAGCCAACTCGGGCGAATCGCCAGAGCCCCAGCGTGGCAAAGTTCCTTCAGTCCCTTCTTTCCACCCTTTCCGGGTGGAAGACACAATTAGATTTCTTGATTACTGCTTAAGATACTCAATGTAGCTGAACAATGATCACATTAATCTAATATATAATAAACTTAATTAGATAAAGGAAGCATATATTTTTGCTATTCAGTCAAATAATGAAGTACAATCCTTACAAATCATCTTACTCTTGTAATAAAGAGCAATCTTCAGAGAAACTAGCTGTCATGGTTTAACCCTAGCTGGCAACTAATCCTCACACAACTACTCTCTCACTCTCCCCTAGTGGGATGAGGGAGAAAATTGGAAGGGTAAAAGTAACAAAACACATGGGTTGAGATTAATACAGTTTAATAGGTAAAAAGTAAAAAGAAAATAGGTTAAACAAAAAACTGTCCACACAAGCAAAGCAAACAAGGAATTAATTCATTACTTCCCACTGGCAGACAGGTGTTCAGCAATGTCCAGGAAAGCAGGGCTCCATCACACCTAATGGTTACTTGGGAAGACAAACACCATCACTCTGAATGTGCCCCCTTCCTCCTTCTTCCTCCAGCTTTTTAGGCTCAACATGATGTCACATGGTATGGAATATCCCTTTGGTCAGTTGTCCCCTCTCAACTTCTATTGCAGCCCCAACTTACTTACTGTTGCAGTGTTGTGAGAAGCAGAAAAGACCTTGACTCTGTGTAAGCACTGCTCAGTAATAAAGAAAACATTCCTGTATTATCAACATTGTTTTCAGCACAGATCCAAAACATAGCCCCATACTAGCTACTATGAAGAAAATTAACTCTATCTCAGCCAAAACCACCACATTAATATATTCACAAATAGTCTGATTTTTTAATAATCTTGGACTGTGCAAGAGAAATAGAAGAAAACTATCCAATAGTTTACAAACAACAACAACAACAACAAAATTCTCAACTGTTGGTTTGCTTGAAAGCTTGATCTTGATCCATTGTTGCCAAAGGTATTTTTTAATACAAAGTAGTTCACATTGTCTCCCTTTTTCACTTACTGTACTTACACAGAGACAGCCTGTAGTCATATGGCTGCAACACAACAATGGATTCTATCATAGCCGGAACTAAAGGAAGAGGAGAATAAAGCCTTGCAAAAGCAAGTTGACATGGTCTTGGATGTCTTCTAAAAATGAATCTGAAGAGTAGGCACAAAACTGAAAAAATAAACAAAGGTCAGATTGTCAAGGAAAGCATCATTGCTCTTTCAGTAATAAGACAGACCATAAGCTTATTTTGAAAAGCTCTTTCTCTGTTTTCTGATTTTGTTGAGTTTTTTTCTCACTTGTTTTCAGTGATATATTTTTTATCTCCAGCCCCTCACTTCAAAAGCCTGTGGAAGAAAAGCCACTCAGAAGTGAGAAATGCAGCACACAGATAATGCTCATCATTCAGTGCTGTAAGGACAGCAACATGGTGAAGTAAAACTATCATCTTTATGCTCTCAAATCCTTTCAAACATTGTGTTTATTAGCCCTATGAAGCCACCTATGCTGCTACTTCTGAGTGATCTGACAAGATCAGACATTTCCTGCTACCAGTCTCTGAGGAAAATATTTTACTGAATGCACATTTTAAACTTTTCAGTGGGTGAATTCTTGAAGTTGTCTGGGTTAAAATGATTGAAAGAATATCAATAGGCAAGATCAGGACATTTTGCAGATATGACATGTTCTGAAAGAACTTAAAAACTCTACTAAATGATGTACACAAAAGATAATTCTCATAGGAAATTTAATTAGTATGAACTACTTATTGCAAACAAGAAAAAATTATCTAAATTAACAACATTGAAATGTATAGATTTGTTTTCTAGGAGGAAAGTTAAGGTACATAAAAAAAAAAAAAAATTGAAGGTATGAGTCTGAAATTTTCAAATTAAAGCACTGTGATAGTAAGGAGGTGAGCAAAAATTATCTATTTTCCTTTCAGAAAACCAGGGAATATTTCAGGCTTCTTGAAATTCATTATGTGTTAATAAGTTGTTAAAGAAAATATTTGAAAGGAAAGGTTGATAATTTTCTCATTTTTACCATTAAAATTATACTTTTACATGGAAAAGCACAACCGTAATATTAGTTACTGATAACAAATATAATTTAAAATGTCTACATTTAATAAATGCTTTATTTAGATATGGTTATTGTTCTCCCCAAAAAGTCTATATAATCTCCCCTGAAACAAATTGAAGTAGTATCACCACTCCATGTTAAGAGGTTTTAAATAACAAATCATTTTACCCAAAGGGTTTGGATAATTTCCACATTAAAATTGGCCCTTAAAAAATGTCAGAACCATTTCCAGTGATTAATGAAAAAGCACTTTCAACACTCATAGTATTTTACAATGCCAATTGCTTCAGCATGTTTCAGTAAATCAGCTATGCAAATGGCTGTTTTTTGTAATATAGAATATTACTGTTTCCGTTATCCATTAAAACTATAAAGGAACTTAGAGATAAGGCGCTGTTAAAGAAAGAGAGAAAAAGTATAAAAGAAATAAAAAATCAAATGTTGGATTTTTTTCTTACTTTATGGTGTTATTGGAAAAAAGTAACATAGAGTGGAAGAGTAACAGGTATTTTCAAAGTGAAAAGATTAACACATCTCCATATATTTTGGATGCAGCACAAGATAAAGTTTCCAAAATCATTACTTAAATACCCAAATAATTGTATTTAAAGGACAGAAGCAAGATCATTTTCTAAAAGCATGTCTTGAAAATAAAACAAAACAAAAAAGTTTTATAAAATTATATTTTCTATCTCTTTACCTGAGAATTCACTAGAAATTTAATTTTCTTCAAGGGGGAATTATTATTAATTATATGGATTTAGGTATTAAGGCATTAAGAAAAAATAATACTGGTAATGAGATCTGGCAATGTTACAATTTCTGCCTGCAAAAAGAGAACAAATATTGTAGCATGCAAGATTTACCCTCAGGTATAAAATAAAGAGAGATTAATGTCAGAATAAAATGCACTTGCAATTAATCTACTTATTTTTTAAATAAATTGCCTCACTCAGGAGTTTTGAATGATTCATGCCATGAATTTCTCATAATCTGAGATAACAGATTTTTATTGGTTGTGGAGATTGTTCCACTGGTTTATATATGCTTAATATTTTTGCTGAAAAATACATAGCAAAATTTTGTTAAGATAAGTATTTCTATGTCATTCTTTAAGTTGAATTTTTTTAATAGAAATATGTACTTTGTTAAACTTTATCTGTTTCTGTGAAGTTGCAGCTAATGGAATACATGGTTGGCTATTTGGGTTAAATTAAGCACATCTCTAGAACATTCTCACAGTTCTTTTTTTAAGCAAAAATGGTCATACTTGATAAATTCTACAGTGTATTATATGTGAGCTACTTACACATTTTGCTTTGAAAAGCGAAGCCATACATATGGTGGGCTGTAATAGGGTCTTTCTTTTTTGTGACTCAGTAGACTTTGGGACACCCTGTGTGAGGCTTTGCTGCTAGTCACCTTGTTTTGTCACTTCATTTCAAAATGGGGGCTTCTCACAGAACATCTTAATTGGAAATACATAATTAAATCTTCAGCAGATATATATCCACTGTATATCATAAACCTGTACAGAAATGTGGTCAATGTTTATGCCTCACTTAAATGAATTTCATTTAGTCTCAGTGTGGAGAAAGACATTTCCCAAAAGCAACTGCACCCACTGAAGGTCTGGAAACAAGGACAACCTCCCTTCTGGAAAATGAACACTTAATTTAATTCTCCATAAAATGATATTACAGTATGCTAACTAAAAGCTATGTCTTTTGTAAGCTCTTTAAAGTCTTAACTGAATTAATTTAAGGGAAAATGTGTAGCTGTGAAATATTTCAGTTATGTCTGCTCCTCTGTCTCCATATATGAGAGAAATTCTAGACTCTTTTTATATGTACCGAGTCATTTGTTTCTATTGAGATGCTTATCTGCAAATGTGATAGCTCTCTGCTACTACTTCTTAACCAAATAATAAAATATTTTATCCACAAATACAACCAAGTCATTGAACAATAAAGCTAAATATCTATGAAAGAATGGTAGTATTGGAACAACTGTATTTTGAATCATCAATTGTTGTAAAACAGCTGCTCACTAAATTTTGAAAGATAAAAAGAGCCTCTGCAAAGCTTGTTATGAAGAAGAATTTATGTCTTATTCAGTGAGTATTTAACAGAAAAGATTTGAAAAATTCAGGTTTAGAAGAAATACTTTGAAAACCGAAGCATCTCTTGGGATCACACTAGAACTAAGAAAGTAATCTGAGGCAGGAATTCAACTCTTGCTTGTGGAGCTGAAGGAATATCTTAATATACAAAATGGATGGAAAAAAGTAATACTTTACAATTTTTTTTGAGAATTCCCATTAAAAGACCAATGGTAATTATCAGATTGCAAATTTGTATGTTGAATAGCCAGACAAAATATTTTACAAACACAATGAAATATTGATAGCATTTGTTACTTAATTTATCAATTTTTGAAAAAAAAGTGTTGCTTTGCTGCAACAAAGAAGTCCTTCAGCAAAATGATAGAGAGAAATATAGAGAAACAAATATGTGAAAGGAAAGCAACATTTTGCTGGTTTTTTTTCTTCCAACTGTGATAAGTCCATATGATTCCACACCTTCAAGCCCTCACCTTGTAGAGAGGTGCAACAGCAATCAAAGAATAGCTCTTGAGGAAGACAGACACAGACTCTTTCCAACCTAACACTTCAGCAAGACTTTCACCTTCTAGAGTTATCCGTCAAACAATGCCTTTAGTTATGAAGATCATCAGAATTAAATTTAATATACATACATTCATTTGCAAAATAGTCAAATATATGTTTTATCACACATTGGTGTTTTTAAAGTATGAATCTGTGTCAACTCTGCCTTCAGAGAACACTGTGTCATCAGGTTTTGTATTTATGTTACATTTTGATATTTGGTTTTACTATGAAAGTGAAAGCTGCATGAAATTCTCAAATGTCCTAGCAGAATAACTAGCATCACAAGAATATAAGAATGGAAATAAATGCATAAGCCTTCCTTTTTTCTTCTTATTCTTTTCAGGACTCGGTTATCATTGTATGTATTTTATCTTTTCCAGTTTTCATATTTTGATAATCATATTGAATTAAGTAGGTCTAAATTCAGCACATCTGTCAAGCATAATGTGCCCTTGAATAAATATTTCTTATTCCTATAATCTGAACCTATTTTATCAGGTGCAAAATTCAGGGCACTATTAGATAACTCAGTTATATTGCTTCTGTAACAAAATATAGTAGTTACATCAGTCTGAAATTTATATAAACTAATAAACAATACAAAAGTTATGATCTATTCATTATCTTATTTTTATAATAACCTTGCATACAATCCCATTTAAATGCTCATCTCCACAAATGAAGTGTGAGGTTTTAATATTAAAAATTACAACCATGTTTCCTCCCTGGTTGAGATTATTGTTCCCATCTCACAACATGTTTTGAGTTTCTTTTGCAGTTAGAAATGCAAGAGTTTACTATCTCACCCTTCATTGAACAACCTGTTTGTTTTCAAAATTACTGCAGATCAATAGGTGTGGAAGAACAGATATATTAAAATAAAACCTCAAAAATTCTATGAAAGACACACACACACATTCTTGTAACATCTGTGCCCAACACTGTGTATGAATATGTTGCTCTGGTATGTGGTTGAACCGATTGACTTACAGTAAAGCATTAAGAAAATCTTTTCCTTTTGTAGCTTTAGACTTTTTTTTTTCTTTTTCTTTTTTTCTTTATCTTTTTTCCCCCCCCTTAAATATGCAGCTTTTTCCAAACATTCTTTATTAGAGTTTTTAACTGAAAACTTAAGAGTACAAGGATGCTTTTGTCTTTGTTATTGAGCTAGGTCAGTTTAGCACTGGTTTACTTGTTTGTTTAAGAAACAATTTTTCTTCCACATTTACATTTGTAGAATGAACTGTTTTATGAATTCCTGCCCTGGGGGCATGCAATGTTTTACTAGAAACGAATCCTACCAATCACAGGAGGAATTACTTGTGCTTTCGATCAAATAACTGTTTTGAACATTTTCTAATGTACTTCCCCCACAAATTAATCATCCTCTTTACAAGTGGAAATTGATACTACACCAAGAAAAACCTTTCAACAAGCTTGTTATAACATTTGATAGATTTTTTACAAGTGCACAAAGATTAATGGTAAAGGTGCCTGCCAAGCTAAACTCTCCCTTAAAACAAGTTTATGACACTTTAAGTTTTAAAGAAACATGAAATTATTTTTTATCTTTAACTTGTAAAATAATATAGGTCTGTTTCTTCTAACTCTCCAGGGATTTTTTTCCTCACAAAAAAATCTTCACAGCATTACAAACAGATAGGCCACCATGGAGTCAGGGAAAGAGTATTCATGTCCTTTGTTATGACTTGACCAAAGTTTTAATAAGAATAAAATAACTTATTTTTGCATAATAATATGGAACTTTAATGAAGCAAGGCCAAGGTCACAGCACTGAAGCTTTCAAACACCTTTCTTAAAAATTCACATTGGAATTCAGAATAATACTCACTGTTAATTTCCTGTATCATAAAAGATTTGGGGATTTATCTATCCTTAGCACTTATATAATGAACAAATGCAAACTGAACAGCAAAGTTATTAAGGAATTTTGCATGCTGCAAACTCCAAACAAAGACATCAAAGACCTTGCTGCAGGCAACGACCAACCTACAAAACTATCAAATTTCAGTCCAAATCTTATGTTTATTGGCTTTTTCATGTAACTAATTACATTTAAACAATACCTGTTTTAAATGTTTGTAGTTGTTTAATGTAGTAATTGTTACCTAAAATCACATGCAAATTATTACAAAGAATAAGTTACCAAAAAAAAAAAAAAAAAAAAGTTAAATTCATGTCAATTTTTATACATGAAAGAATATCTTAAAGCATAGACTTTATTTTCTATGTAACCACATGGAAATATTTTTCAGTGTGACAAAGTACCTCTTTTAGCTGTTTTCTGCAAAATCAGCCTCCCACCATCAGGCTGGTGAGTTCCAGTTTTTGGCACTACCGTCATGCACTTTTAAACAAAGAATACATGCAGAGTCAGGTCCCAGAGTTACTTGAAAGCTCTGCAAAGTGCAGCATTGATACTTTTGCTCAGAAAACAAACAAACAAAAAACCCAAACTCCCCCACAAAAAAAAAAAACAACAAAAAAACAAACAAAAAAACAACACAAAAAAAACCCAAACCAAAAAACCCAAACACCAAACAACCCCACCCTAACATCTAGTCAAATTAATTGTAGAGAAGAATAACAGTTTCCTATTCACAAGCAATAAGTGTTCAGAAGACTATTTTATGAGATTTAAATACAGGATACTCTGCCTGTCACTGTGGGCCACTTAACTGGCAAGTACTCTCTTTCTGTGATATTTGTTGCTGACCAACAGTCTACTTTAAATTTTATTGCTTTCCCCAGTCTCATAAAATAATAGCACAAAATTTCTGAGGCAGACATACTAGAAAAAAATCAGAATGCAACATTTGCACCACAGTTCTTTCCCTCTGAACTCCCCTTACAGAAGTTCTTATATAGACTTTTTTTCTATTCTCTCCAGAGTAGTGAGCACAGAGTAAATGGAAGGACACAATGATAATTCATATTCTGCACCAAACTCTCATCCTTCAATACCTGATAGTTGTTACAATGTATTATTCTGAGAAAATATCTGAAGGTTTTCCAAGTGAGTAATGCTGCAGGTAGAAGTGCTGGGGAGAATGTATGCAGCTATTCCACAACTGTTCTATTTATTTCTGTACCCTTGGGCACAGACTGGCTTCCAGGACCTTGGAATACAAATTCATCACTCGCCAGATTTTATCTTGGGTTATGGTGCTTTTTGTGCATGCACAGGTAGACTACTATAGTTCATAGTAATTCATAATTTACAGTTTACGTGCCAACAAACACAGTTCTGCATCTATTATTTTAGTCTTTAGTACTTTGTGGACTGAATACTTCCTTTTCTAGTCTTCTTATCCAGTTCTCTGTGTGCACTTGTTAGACTACATATAGGTGTCATCTCAGAATCCATTATAGTTATTCAGACCAGTTTTTATGCACTGTCTTGGTGAGTTTTGCTCAGGACATTGGGAAATAATTCATACAGTCAGCAGCTACTGTCATATAGCTAACTTTCTTATATGCTAATGCACTCTCACATTACTAGGTAAAAGCAAGGTGGAGTCCAGTGTGTGATCCTCTTCAAATGTGAAAGGTAAGATGTCTTAAATTATACCAGTGTCAAAAAATGAACGATAAACAATTTTTCTAATTATGGTAGTCTTAAATTAATATTAAGAATGTTTTGAAATTGATTAAATTAATGGAAGACTGACCTCAGAATTTCATGCTCAAATCATATTAAGCATATATCCTTCTACTACTATTAACTTTATGAAGAGAGTATACTTTCTGCTGATTACATAAGTCTGTCATGCACTTACATGTCTCCAAGATTTGTATTTAAACACTGGTCCTAGTTTGTAGTACTGTAATATCCCCCTTAGCAACTGCAACTTTTCATGCATGGTCAGTTCAGTTTCCTGCATAAATTAATAGGGAAAAATGTATCTGTGTTTTGTTCTAAACTTTGCAGTACTCTCTTTTCTAAATTATCCCTTTATAAAAGTAAAGATAAATAAATATGACTAAAGCATTGCATTGAAAATACAACCCAAAACAAAACCAAAAAACAACAAACCCAGAGAGTTTAAAGAGAAGTAGTAAGAGCTCCATAAGTGGGAATTAGACTTCACATATCAGAACATTGTTACTTCTAAATTTTAAGCACCTATTACACTAACACAATTCTCAGGCTTTAATTACATAGAACACTGAATATAGACAGATACACTGGATTGAAAGAATGAGCACGTACTGACCAAGAAGATGTGTAAGTTTGACAAGTGGAAAATAAAGTGTATTTCAATAATCAAATGTTAATGAACTTCACTTTTTTTTTTCCATTCAGGTAGCCTTGTACCAAAGAGGGAAATAGTCTTGGTCTCAGATCTTTTGGCTGTGTTAAGTACAATCTCTTTCTCAAAAGACTACTAGACTACATAGTAAAATCTACCATCCCATTGACAAAGTAGCACTATTAAGGCATGTTTAAAAAATTTGCATCCTCATTCCTGTTCTATTCAATGTATTCCTAATTAAAATGATTCTGTAAGAGGTACACATTTTCCCAAAGCAGAGGTAAGATATTCCTACTGTTTAGCTGAATTTTAAAGCCAGTAAATTGCTGTCAGAAAGGAGAATAGCCTTTGTTTTCACTTATGCTGTGTTGCTTTGTAGTACTAGTCTTATGTGTTCAATGTTCATGGACAGTACCCAGCAGGTAGTGAGTTACTTTTTTTTTTTTTTTTTTTTTTTTTAATATATATATATATATATATATATATATATATATATCAGAGATATTAGCAATACCCTTACTTCATGGACTGTAAACTAATTTCCATCCAGAGGCAAGACTACTGACTAGATCTATTAAGTAGATTGTAGCAAGATATGGAGTTTGCTCTCTGCTTTCTGAAGTATTTTTGTTTGGTTTTTACATGTTTGGCAGAAGATTATAAACAGTCTAAGGCCTAGGAGCCAGAACCCCAGTACACTTTTTTCTCTGCCAGCTTCTCTGATTATTAGGCTATTGTGGTGTGAACCATATCAAGCAATGTCTTTTGAAAGACATCAGACAATGCATGAAGCAGCCAAGAATGGGAGGCACGTCAGCTTTTCAGCCTGGTGACAGGGTAAATTGCTGCTTGTGCTTTGCATTGATTTTCTCTATTATATTAACTTCCTTATATTAAGAACACTTTGCACTAAGCAGCATTTCTCAGGCTGAGGCATTACATTTCATAGCTGCAAGGATATACAGCTAATGAATCTTAATTCACAACAGAACTTAGATAAGAAGATGTTTATTTGCCTTCTAAGGTACCAGTACCTCTGGGTATGTGGTGTGGTAAAACTGCAGACAAAAAAATATATACTGTAGAGAAAGTAGATGTCCTCTTGGTTGTCCAGGCCATCTGGTGTTTATTTTTCACCACTCTCACTCTTGATCACTTATGTAATATTTTGGTTCTCAGTCCTTTACTCCTGTCCCTCAGACTATAATATGCAAAATATAAATCAATATTATATACTGATGCCTCAGGAATTTAGTGAATATATATAGATATATATGGTTTTTTGTTAGTAGTTATCACCATGTGTTAAGTCAGCAGCAGCTTGGTACATGTGAATTATGTTCAGCTTTGAATTTTGTGACAACCATGCAGTTCTGAAATTCTTGGCAATTTATCAATACATTTGTCTGGCAATAGAAGATTCAGCAGAAATCTGCTTTTAATTACTTTTTAATTCCTGTTTGTTGTCTTTTACTTGCAGATATGCACCAGATGTGTAGTATATATATAAGATAATTTATATGATGTACTGCAGGTAAAAATACTTTACCTTCAAATACTGAAATTAAATTGTGATCAAAGGATATGGAAGTTAAGAAAACAAGGAAAGGAAAAAAAAAAAAAAAAAGAACAAGTTTTTTCTGAAATCATAGAATCATAGAATGGTATAGGTTGGAATGAACTTTAAAGATCATCTAGTTCCAACCCCCTGCCCATAGGCAGGGACAACTTCCACTAGTCCAGGTTGCTCAAAGCCTCATTCAAACTCGCCTTGAACAATTCCAGAGAGGGGGCATCCACAACTTCTCTGGGCAACCTGTTCCAGTGTCTCACCACCCTCACAGGAAAGAATTTCTTCCTAATATCTCATCTTATTTTACCCTCTTCCATTTTAAAGTCATTACCTCTTGTTTTATCACTTCATGCCCTTGTAAAAAGTCCCTCTCCAGATTTCTTGTAGGTACCTTCAGGGAATGGAAGGCCACTATAAGGTCTTCCTGGAGCTTTTTCCAGGCTGAACAACCTCAACTCTCTCAGTCTGTCTTCAGAGGAGAGGTGCTCCAGCCCTCTGATCATCCTCGTGGCCATCCTCTGGACTTGCTCCAAGAAGTACAAGTCCTTCTTATGTTGGGGCCCCAGATCTGAATGCAATATTCCAGGTGAGGTCTCACAAAAGATGAGAAGAGGGGAGAGAGTCACCTCCATTAACCTGCTGGCCACACTTCTCTTGATGGAACCTAGGATACAGCTGGCTTTCTGGGCTGCAAGTGCACATTACCAGATCATATTGAGCTTCTCATCAACACTCCCAAGTCCTTCTCCTCAGGTTTGCTCTCAATCTATTCTCCACCCAGGCTATATTTGTGCTTGGGGATGGCCAGAGCCTTGTGCCGCACCTTACACTTGGCCTTATTGGACTCCATATGGTTTGCATGGGTCCACCTCTCAAGTCTGTCAAGATCCTTCCGGATAGCATCCCTTCCTTCCAGCATGTCAACAGCAGCACACAACTTGATGTCATCTGCAAATTTGCTGGTGGTGCACTCAATCCCAAGGTCCATGTTGTGGACAAATGTGCTAGTCCCAGTGCAGACCCCTGAAGAATACTACTTGTCACTGGTATCCACTTGGAAATTTAGCTGACCTTGACCTTTTGTATACATTTTTCTCACAAAAATCCATTGCTTTTGCTGGGCCAATATTATGTCCCTGAGACTGAACATAATTGACAGTTCTGGGTTACATGCAAACAGAATTCTCAGCTAAATTCTTGCTGCAAAACTGGTAATGATAGATAAAACTGACAAAGCCAGCTTTGATTCCTAGACCCCAGGGTGAGTTTGCAGGGCTGGTGTTTAGCAAGAAAAGACTTTGTTCTTAAACTGAAAAAAAAAAAAAAAAAATACCCCAAACCATTAGAAATATAACACATCAAATCCTAAGATTACATGCTAAGCCACTTTTCAGGAATATAACAATTTAATCTAGTTTCTCCAAAAAATGAGTCTTCATTCTTAACATGTACAGCCTCCATTTTTTATTTGTTTGGTTTTTTTTTTTTTTTTGTTTAAATAAAGCAACCTGTCACGGCTACAGCTCTTTTTACAGGCCTTGTAAGTAGCTCTCTGCATTTTCACTGGTGATAATTTGATTCTCTAAAGTTATTCTGTTTTCTGATTAAGCTTCATTTTACAGAGCAGTCCCTATTTATTTTATCTTTAGCTTGCTTTCCTTCAAGATATCCAAGCTATTTTTCCTGTTTGTCATTCTTAGGTAGTACATTGATCTTAGATGAAACTATTTCAAGTTGTTCTCCATTGAGGTCATATAATTAGTAATTTCTAGAAAGTAACATTTTAGTCAGATCCTTTTGAAGAATTATTTCTAGCTTCTGTGAGAGCTGATACTGCTCAATGGGTCTGCAGGGCAAGGAAGACAGGATTACACTCTGGCAGGCTGGACTGATGTCACTCTTGTTTTTGCCAAGCAGAAGCAGAGTATTGTCCTACTGGCAGCAGAACTAATGTTCCCAGAAAGGTCAGTTTCTTGTGGAGTGTTTTCTCAGGATGAGGTAGCACATTTTCCCCTACAAAATAGATAGAGCTCTTGTAAATGTTGAAATTCCTTAAGGAACAATTTTACACAAGAGCCAGTGGTGCTGTTGTTCTGCCTTTGTAATCTTTGACAGTTTTTCTGTGCCTTCTTGGACAGTTTGCTGCATCTGGTGGAGGGTCCTTTGCCTTTGTCAGCACTGTGGGAGCACAGGCACTTTCCTTGTTGGCCTGAAGCATCAGACTGCCTCTTGTTCATTCTCTCTGATGCTGTCAGTCTTGCATTCTTTGCAGGGCAGTCCAAGGGGAATAATGAATGTGTGTTTCTCCTCTTTCTTCTTTACTCCAATCTAGCCTACTCCATAGCGTGTTAATGAGGGCAAGCTCTGGGAAGTGGGAACAGAAAGATGAAACACCCCGAGGGTCAGAAAAACCTTACACAAAGCCTCCAGCTCCCTAAGTGCTCTAATCACTAGGGCCATTCAGACTGCAACTCTCTATCGCTGGGCTTAAAGTTGATGCTGAAGCCCAAATCAAGTGAGATTTCAACCAGTATGTCTCATAGTGGCTCAGCCATCCCTTGCATGCAAAGGAATTCTTTTAAAACCTCTCCTAGTTGCTTCATTTTCGAAGCCTACTAGTGTTCATTATTAAAACCAGAGTTTTAAATTTCTAATGCTTCAAGAATTTGAGTGACAATGACTAAAGGCTTTGCCTAAGATTAACCTCAATAACTTGAGTGATGATGCCTAGAAATTTTCTCTAAGTCTAACCACTAATATGTGAGCTACAGTGACTTAACTCGATTCTTGTTTTAGATTGCAAGAAAAAAACAAATCTTAATCCATTTCCTGTTCCTTTAAAACACAACACTCCACATGATTTAGTGCAATTTAAAAGAGGTCTATATCAGTGGTAGCTGGTGTTGGAGCACAGGATTTCTGTTCAGAAGTAGATTTATATGGAGAACTTACAGATATTTAATATTAGCTTAAAAAGTTAAAGTCACATGCTCATGTGTTTAACATGTGTGAGTGATTATTGGGAGCCACTGTGTCACAGGTGTGGAATATTGCTGAGTTTCTGGATGCTACACTTCTAGTTGCTTACTGGAGGGTACTGAGAGGGAACTGATGGCGAGTTCCTTAGGGAAAGTAACACTAGCAATTGATACCTGCATACTCTGATGTTGCTCTACAATAAATGGAAGCAAAAGAGTGAAGGTGGAAAACAAGAAATTAAAAAAAAAAAAAGTGTTGATACTAGTTTCAGAGAGGTAATTCATATGTGAAAATGATTTTTCACAGCAGCAGAGTAACTGAGTATGTCTACTGTGCCAGGGTTAAAGAGGGTGTTTCCATGTCAGATTGAACTGTGCATTTTTCTAGAGAGAGAGGATTTTGTACATAAGAATTGCTGTTAGAGAAGTCAGAGATTTTGAAAAAAGGTGGTTTTAGGGGGGAAGCTAGTAAATATACAGGCTTGTATTTCTCATCAGTTTCGTGTTGCTCCTTACTTGCTCTCTGCATCAATTCCATCTTGTCACCTGTCACTGCCTCTGACGACTCTGGGAGTTGAGTCATGCTCTAATGCTTTTATTAAGTCCTAAGCAGGTATAGGTTTTTTTTGTTTTGTTTTGATTTGGTTTGGGGTTTTTTTTTTCAGCTGATGTTAATTTTTAGTCTTGCTGTACTCTTTGTCATTCTACTTACCTTACAATGGTCACTTCAGGTATGTTCTCTGAAGTGAAGGGATTCTCAGCTTGGAAATAGTGGTATGGATTTATAGGGCAGTGATTTATATCAGTAAGGACATGAAGCCGACTAACAGATTGTTAAAGAACCCAAGGAGGGAGAGCCAAAACCCAGGGAAGAACTCCTGTGGAAGGAGAGGGAGGGAGTTTGCAGAGACACAATATTGTGCTGTTTTGCCTTACTTTTTATTAAAATATCTCTGGTTTTTGCTCCAAGAAGAAGTGAAAAGGGAAAGATCACCTTTTACTCTAGGTTTCTGAGAAGCTTTTCTCCCTGTCCTGGTTTTTAGTTTTCCAAAAGAGTGCCTGCTTGAATGTGAAATTACTGACCACATCTCTCTCTTTGAAAATATAGTCATGCAACAGTGGTAAGGACGTGAATGGCTCCATGGCATCTCAAGTTTTATTTTTAACATAACTTGTTACTGATTTCTTTCACACATAAGTGATGTAAAATTTTCAGAAAACACAGTTTTTATTTTTCTTCAAATGTTCCTTCCCTATATTTGCTTTCTTTATTTTCTTTTGCAAGCTCAAATGACTGTAGCTGAATAAAATATTACATCTACATGTTGCAATCAAAACTGCTGTTAGCATTTCACTGTAAAGGGAACTGTGCTCTATATGAAGTCTGGATAGCTAATACTTAAATCATCAGTTAAAAAAAAAATGTCACAGATCTGTGTAAAACAGAAAAAAATAATTACAGACTTATAAATCTCCTAACTATTTTCAGTGGGGATTTTCAGATAGTCTTTTAATGTCAGGTAAGGCTTTGGACATCTTCTGTTTATAGCAAACTAAAAAAAAATATTCACGTGTAAAATTTATTATTGCCTCTGCTGCAGTTTAAGAACATGAATCCTTATCCAGACTGATACTGTATGTTTGGAAGCTACAACCTAACTGTTAAACTAGAGTAAAGCTTAATGCAGTTTATGAATTAGACAAGCAGACTGATAAAAATGTGATTTAAATTTGCATGATGAGTAGGGGCACTCATGATACTGCATCAAAAGTACTAATTGAATTTATGGAAGAGATAATTCTTAGATTAAAACAAAGATCTGTTTAAAATCATGTGAAGTAATAAGTGGAACAATACTGTTTTAGAGTGACAATGTTATTTATCTCCTCCTGTCTGACTCTGAACAATAAACTGATCTTTGTGCCACACAAATGCCTTCTGTGCTCCCTATTATGCTTCTCTTTATCTATTTCTTATGCTACATGATGCAAACTGGCTTCTCAGCTGGTATAAACGAGCAGAGCTGCTTGATCTCTTGATTCCCATGGATCTTTTCAATGACTGGACCAAACAGAGAAAGAGAATCCCCTTCTCAAAGTTCAATTATTTCTTAATTATAAGGAGTATGACAAGACTATTAAAGATACTTCCTATGGGATATGAATTATCAGTTTAACAGGGATTGGTGCCAAGATACCACATCAGTTCATACTTAATCAGCTAAATTTGTTCTGCTTGACTGTGCCTCAGGTCCTCTAAATAATCCTTGATTATAAGTTTTAATATCTCACAGTACTTCTGTATTGTTATATATCCTTGCACTTTCATTTTTGTCATTGTTTCTTAGCTAAATTATACATACCTGACTAATTTTGTTTTTTTCTTGTAATTTTTCACCAATTTTTCCATCCCTATACTTTCCCAGATCTTCCCAAATCATGTTAGAATTAAGATCCAGATGTTACAATTTTCAGATTATGAGGTAACAAAATTTAATACTCTAAATCTGATGACACTCGATTTTGTTGTAAAAGACATCCTAAGTTGGATCTAACACTGACAGAACATGGCTGCAGGAAAAAAAATAGCACTGTTAACACAGACAGAAATGCTTCAATTACCTGCATAGACTGTGTTGTCACTCTATTAAACAAATTAGATGCTGAATGGGAAAACATGTAAGAGGGAACATAGTAGATATTATTATTATTATTATTATTATTATTATTATTATTATTATTATTATTATTATTATTATTATTATTATTATTATTATTATTATTATTATTATTTTCAATAATATTTCAAAGTGGTACAGTAGTTGTATAGTTTGCATTGGAAATAGTATGGCTCTCAGGAGCCATAAGGTATAAGGTACTGTTTTTACCTTATTGTTAGATATGTTATGGTAGAATTGTGTTTTGGTCAATATAACATATACTTGCAACATCTGCAACATTTCCTGTTTTGCAACATACTTTGACTCCTTCTGCCCTAGCAATTTCATTTCTTTTTCCTATAAATTGGTGTAACAAAACCGTATACTAGAGGTCATTAGAGGCATGACCTTTGCCCCACACTTCCATTTTCTCCCTTCTCTGCTTCCTCACACACTACAGGCAGTAAATAGTTTAAACAGGGGAGAAGCTTTAAAGGTCGATGTTCTGCAAGTGCTCAAGGCAGGGCTGGAAAATCCCTGACGCTTTTGGGTTGTCATAAATTTTCAAGCTCTACTCTCTGCTTTACCAGAATCTATTTGAGTTATGTCAAAAAATCTAAGATAACTGATTTGTGATTAAGGTTGACTTCACAATGTCAGAGGCTTCTCAACTTATTGATTGTATTCTATTTGCACAGCATTAAAACCAGGGTTTAGCTGCTGGCTGACCGCCCTGGTACTGAATGGTAAATCAGAAAATGAATGTTAGTTTAATGAAAAAATTAACACTTTAATGGTGTATAAAAGATTCTGACTGTGATGTGACCTCCTAATACCAAAAAAGATGTATAACGTGGAATAAGGAGTAGTCTACATTTGTAAACAAAGCTGTAGGAAGATAATGCGATGTTAATGTACTACCCTTCTTCTAACCCTTCTCATAATTTTTCTAAAAATATAATATATGTAGCTACAACTTGAGGCAATCTAAATATTACCCCAAATGGTACTGAGCTCGTTTTCTAAGCACAGCAGATATGTAGTAGTAGCTGAAATTTACATTGTCTTGTCATTTGTGAAGTAAAAGCATCCTGAGAATCTGGTTATTAATCTATGAAACAAAATTTTGAAGATATGTATTATATCATATAGTTCAAAAAATTCTACTCTTCTTTTCTGACATTTTTTTTTGTCCCCCTAGATGAAAATAGACAGATTACTTTTTTTTTTTCCTTCAGTAAAAGAAACCAAATTTATACACTGCTTCTTTACCATAAAATCACTCTTCAGAAACATTTCAGCTTCTTTTCTACAGTATTTCCAAATCTAAATCCAATCCAAATATGTGTGACTCAGACCATATACTTAACAACTCCATCTTATTATCTGCCTCTGGCTTACTGTCTGGGAAAGGAGCCCATGGCAGACCTAGCGTAGTCAATAATGATTCAGGGTTTTTAATTTTTGTCACTTGGATTAGCTCCCTTGTCAACATCTTCTCTGAGTTAATTCTTAAAACAAATCTGAATATAAGTCTACTCATCACAATTTTCTAGTTTTGTTTGTTTCATTGTCTTGAAAGTTATTGCATCAAATAAGTGGAAAGAAAGCCTTACCTGACTTTTCAGAGTATCATAGGTCACAATGGTCCCTTCTTAGTTTTTTAGTTTCAATTTTTTCTTAGTTAATGAACACAAGAGCAAATGTAAAGCTCTCTTACACAAGAAAAAAGAGACAGTGACTGTAGACATATTTTTTTTACTAATATATTCATTTATCAGTGTAAAATTATACAGGTTTTTTTCATGTCTAAGTCTAGAGGATAGACAGTAGTCCAGTATTCCTTGTCTATAGTTATTAAATATTTTATATCTTCTTTATGTCTTTTAAAATTGTCTAAAACACATTATATAGATCTGATAACATTAAGATTCTTACATTAATAGATGCTCTTTATTGGCCTCTTAATTATGATGAAGTGGGAAATTCTTTATCACATCATATGAAAGTACCCTGATTTTTTTCTCCCTAAGCAGCTAATCAGATATTTATATTATATATATATGAATATATAATGTGGATATATAAATATAGTATATATTTACAGTTAAAGTAACATCCTGACATTTTTAACCAATCTCTTTTTTACTCCTTTGTTTCCCTTTTTTTTTGTTATCCCTCCCTACATTTTAACTTCCCTTATTAATTTTCTGATATTATTTCTAGCAGTGAATCAAGATGTTCAATTCTTTTTTTTTCAAGTTGCTATATGCATTTGTAAGTGTATGTGTATGTCTATGCATGTGTATGCATGCCTTTTTATACGTGTACATATATACATATTTTTATATATGTAGAATTAATGTGCACTTAATGTTATCACAAATGCAATAGTAGTCTACCTAATCAGTTTCTTGAAATGTCTGTAGTGGTAGCTAAGATATGCATAAACAGAGACCTTTCCCTAACTTTTGGGTTTTTTGGGGTTTTTTTGGGTTTTTTTGTTTTTTTTTTTTTACTTATTAGTATCTTATGATGTTTATCTTATCTTCTTTGATCAGTGTTTTATTTTCTTGAGTTGCTCCTCAAGATATAGATTTTTCTTGTTCTGAATGCACTCTTAATTTTAAATGTTTTTTTTCTATCTGTATCTGTTCTTTCAAATCTCCATAAATGTCAGCAGCATGACAGTGGAAGACCTCAAAAATTAAAATTTTATTACATGTTATGAATGATGAAAGAGTCTGGTCTTAAAAAATCAAGATCATTTTTCAGTTGTCAGTGACTCAATAAAAGATAATATTTTTTACATATATATTATATTTTCTCTTGTTCACTTATCTTCCTAATAGTTTATATCCTTTTTTTATTAATATTTCAGCCACATTTATCTTTCTGCACAGTTTGAGTACTACAACATTTATTCTCATAAACTTGAGGATTGTAGTGTATAAGTAACTACTTTTTTTTTTTTTTTAATTCCTCACATTCTCTTGTGCCTTGATTTCTTTAGTTCTAAATGTGCAGTCATTTGTTCCCTCTTTATTCCATTCTCCTCTTTTGTTGAAGAATTCCTCTGTATGAATGGATATTCAGCAGCTGGACACATCAGAGCTGCTACAGGATAAAACACAATCAATCTAGAAGTTGTCTGTGGTGAACTTAGCAATTACATTCTAGTATGCATGTGACAGTATATACCACATGAACAGAAAAAAAGATCCCTCATGAGGCAGGTGCTACTGCCCACACATGTGTGCTTGCTAAGAAGTAGGTTGATGCTAGAACAAGTACAACTAGCTTCTAACATCTCCTCCCCAGGTGTGGTGGTTTGGGTGGATTCACCTCTTTTGCTTGCAGCTTGCAGCCAAACACAGCCTGCTCTATCACACCCCCCGCCCTCGCCCAGGGAGTAGGGGAGAGAATTGGAAAGAAGGGCAAGGAGACTCACAGGTTGAGATAAAAACTATTTACTAATTAAAATGAAATGATAATGATAACAACAGTGATAACAGAATTATACAAATGAGTGATACACAGTGCTCACCGCCCGCTGACTGATGCCCGGAGGAGAGACAGTCCCAAAGCCGAAACCCCGGAAGAGTGAGCCCGAGTGACCCCCCAGAGAGGTACCCCCGGAAGAGAAGTGCCCTGTCTTCCGGTCAGCCCTGGTTAATATACTGGCATGACGTGATATGATATAGAATATTTCATTGGCACATCCAAATGCCAGTTCTGGGCTTTGCTATTCACTACACTTCTCCCTCCCAGTCCTAATGCAGCTGTGAACAGCCAAACACAGTGGCCTAGAGCTCCAGCAACAACTCAGAACACCAGCACTGTTATCAACGTTCTTCTCATAATAAGTCTGAACCAAAACACTAAAAAGAAAATTAACTCTATCTTAGCAAAACCAGGACACCAGGAAATCCCACACGACAGATTGGAAGTTTGACATGTGGGTTGCCTGTGTGAAAAAGAAGGGATGAGGGAGATCTGAGATTGGATTAAGTTAGTTGCAGAAAAGAGGGGTTTAAATGTACCAAAATGATCTGTCTGGTCTTGGCTGGGGTGTGCGGGTACACCTCTCTGCTGGAGATTCAGTCAGCAACCCCAGAGACTCACCTGGGTGGTCTGATAGCTGTAAAAGGACAGGGACCAGGTGCTGCTGGGGGATTTGTTTTGCTGCGCACACTGAATCGAAATTGCAAGGCATCACATGAACCAGGAGCACAAGCTCGGTATTGATGTTTCCTCCAGACTGGCCAAGCATCCAGGAGGAGTACAACACAGCCCCAACTCTCTCAGCCTGTCCACGTAGGAGAAGTGCTCCAGCCCTCTGATCATCCTCGTGGCCTTCCTCTGGACTTGTTCTAACTGGTCCATGTCTTTCTTGTGTTGGGGGCTCCAGAACTGGATGCAGTACTCCAGGTGGGGCCTTACAAGAGGGGAGTACAGGGGGAGAGTCACCTCCCTTGACCTGCTGGCCACACTTCTCTTGATGCAGCCCAGGATACGGTTGGCCTTCTGGGCTGTGAGCACACTGCTGGCTCATGTTGAGCTTCTCATCCACCACCACTCCCAAGTCCTTCTCTTCAGAGCTGCTTTCAATCCACTCATCACTCAGTATGTATCTGTACTTGGGGTTGCCCCAACCCAGATGCAGGACCTTGCATTTGGCCTTGTTGAGCTTCATGAGGTTAGCACAAGCTTACATCTCAAATGTGTTCAAGTCCCTCTGAATGGCATCCCATCCCTCCAGCATGTCAACTGCACCACTCAGCTTGGTGTCATTGACAAACGTGCTGAAGGTGCACTCTGTCCCACTGTCCATGCCACCAACAATGATGTTAAAGAGTACCAGCCCCAATACTGACCCCTGAGGGACAACACTTGTCACCGGTCTCCACTCAGACATCAAGTTGTTGACCACAAGTCTTTGAGTGTGACCATCCAGCCTATTCTTTATCCATGGAATGTTCAGATTAATTAAATTACATTTTAAGAATTTCCCATTTTCTACTCTGATTATAAAGTAAGTATGTAATGATTACATGAGAATTAAATTATATCTACACAGTGCAATTGAGCTGACCCTGTCTATATCCTTAAACACCATAAAAGAGTACAGGAGCCTAAAAAGGGAACAGCTCTCCCTCTGTATCATCTTGCTACCCAAGGCACTGAAAAGGAATTCAAGCTTAACTTGATTCTTCTCTTTCCTAATTAAATACTAATTTGAAGAACTACATGTCTTACCTTTTTTTTTTTTTTTTTCAGAACCAGATGCCTAAAGCTATTTGTTCTATAAAGCACTGAACATACATATAAAGTGTTTTGCACCATGACTACTGCTTCCACGGTGGTCTAAGCAGGTTAGAACATAAACCATAATGGAAAGTTCAGAGGTCTCATCCAGCCAACATTCCTACAATTCCTATCATAATTGCTGCCAGAAATAGTCTTACCTAGATGCTATATAGCATTAACCACCAGACTGTGGATGGAATTAAGGCCAGATGAACCACAGCTAGCATGTAATTCTCTCCTATTTCAGTTATTAAGATGCAGCATAATGTTAGATTATGGGACTACAAGAGTTTAGATCCCCACACGTATCATGGTGCACTTCCATATTACAGATTTTGTTCAGATCATAGCATACCCACTTAGTGGACAAAGGAAAGGCTGTGGATGTGGTGTACCTGGGCTTCAGTAAAGCCTTTAACAACATTTACCACGGCATTCTTCTTGAGAAACTGGCTGTCAATGGCCAAGCGTACTCTCTGTTGGGTTAAAAACTGACTGGATTGCTGGGCCCAAAAAGTGGTGGCAAATAAAGTTAAATCCAGCTGGAGGCCAGTCACAAGTGGTGTTCCCCAGGGCTCAGTGTTGGGGCCAGTCCTGTTTAACATCTTTATCAATGATCTGGAAGAAGGGATTAAGTGTACCCTCAGTAAGGTTGCAGATGACACTAAGCTGGGTGGAAGTGTTGGTTTCCTTCAGAGTAGCAAGGCTCTACAGAGGGATCTGGAGAGCTTGGATCAATGGGCTGCAACCAGCTCTATGAAGTTCAACAAGGCTGAAAGCCAGGTCTTGCACTTGGGTCAAAACAACCGCATGCAAAGCTACAGGCTTGGGGAAAAGTGGCTGGAAATCTGCCTGGTGGAAAAGTACCAGGGGGCGTTGGTTAACATCCAGCAGAATATGAGCCAGCAGTGTGCCCAGGTGGCCAAGAAGGCCAACAGCATCCTGACCTTTATCAAAAACAATGTGGCCAGCAGGATGTGATAGTTTAACATACCCGGCAGCCAGACAAGACGCAGCCACTCACAGAGTTCCCTCCACCCCCCACCCCCTTACCCCCATCCAGGGAATCAGAGAGAGAAATGAAGGGGTAAAGGTAAGGAGATTTGTAGGTTGAAATAGGAACAATATAATAATTATAGTACAAATAAAATTAAAATAATAATAACAATGATAACTATCTATCTATCTATATGAGTGATGCAGAGTACAATTGCTCACCACCTGTTGATAATGATCCTGTAGGAGTGAAAAGGAACCCTAAAATCAGAATCATAATCACAGAAAAGCAAGCCCGAGCGATTCCCAAGAGAATCTCCCCCCTTCCGGTCAGTCCCGGTTAATATACTAAATATGACATAATATGATATGGAATATCTTATTGGCATACCCAACTGTCAGTTCTGGGTTTTGCTAACTACTACACTTTTCTTCTCCACCTCGCCCCTCTCCCCCCATTCCAGTCCTCTGTTCTTGGAAATTGCCCAGGCACAGTGTCCTTGTATGTTGTCAACATTTCTTCTCATAAAAATCCTCACTGAAAACAAAACACAGTGCTTTCTAGCTACTAAGAAGAAAATTAGCGTTATCGTAGAAAAATACTGGACGCAGGACCAGGGAAGTCATCCTTCCCCTGTACTCAGCACTGGTGAGGCCACACCTTGAACTCCGTGTCCAGTTTTGGGCCCCTCATGACAAGAAGGACACTGAGGCACTGGAGCGTGTCCAGAGAAGGGCAACAAAGCTGGTGAAGGACTGGAGAACAAGCCTTATTAGGAGTGGCTGAGGGAACTGGGGTTGTTTAGTCTGGAGAAGAGTAGGCTGAGAGGAGTCCTTATCACTGTCTACAACTGTAGTGATCTACAACTACCTGAAAGGAGGTTGTAGCAAGGCAGGTTTGTGCCAAGTAACTAGTGATAGAACAAGAGAAAACAGCCTCAAGTTCCACCAAGGGAAGTACAGATTGGATATCAGGAAGAAATTATTAACTGAAAGGGTTATCAGGCACTGGAACGGGCAGCCTAGGAAGGTGGTTAAGTCATCATCCCTGGAGGTATTTAAAAGACAGGTAGACGGGGTGCTCAGAAATATGGCTTAGTAGTGAACAGGTACAGTTAGATTCAATGATCTCAAACGCTTTTTCCAACTAAACGATTCTATGATTCTGTAATGTGTAGGGGTCTCAGAACACAGGAACATTTGGATGAAAATGAGCTAGAAGGTTTTTCCAAGATGTGATTTATGAACACCAGTCCCAAATGGTTATTCAGTCTACAGCGTGAGACTAACCCATGTGAAGTCTTAAAAAAAAAAAAAGAAAAAGAAAAAGAAAAAAAGTATGAGGCTGGAAATTTTTTTCACTATGTCAATTAACGTTTTTAACATCAATTCTTTGCTACAGATCCATTTGCTTTAGTCCTCAAAATGTATTGACATAGACATAGCCATAAAGTATCGTTTCTCATATGCCCAATGTATCTTCCTTTCCTATGCCCGCTGCTACCTCTTTTGCACAACTTCTAAACCATTATATATGTGCAGGGCCCTTTTAAGTAAGGTCTGAGATGTCCTTTAATATAAGACATGCGATGATGATATGCCCCTAGATTTCCTTCTTGCTTTTGGGAGATTATATTTTCTGGATAAGAATAAAACTCAGTGTAACTGCTAACAGATCCATCTTTCATATGCTTACCTGGAAATACAGGAAAAACATTATCTTAACACTTTAATCAAAGCCTGCATGTGTTGACTGTATGCATTTCTTCTCTGTCTTCCTCCCGATTACCATATCTTGAACAACAGTTACTGAAGGGTAGACAATTGTTCTTTTCATAAATTCAATATATAACCTTATAGAAGGATTTTCATATTTTTTTCTTCTTCTTTTCTCTAGCAAAGCATAACTATAATAATAGTATTTAAGAGTGGAAGTACTTGTATTTTTAAAGGTCAGAGAATCTTAACCTGATGTGACCACCTGCACACTACTGGCTACCTGCTGAGTTTCATTCATAACTCTTGAACTCAGGGACTTGTTTGACTGCGGCAAGCCTTCTAGAAAGGAAGAGTAATCTTGAAATTATGTTTTCAAAGGGTAGAGAATCTTATTCTTAGATCATCCCAAGAATCAGTAACTAAACAAAGAAGCCAAACTGATTCAAACTACAAATCATACACCCTTTAAATGGTGAACAATATTTATCGGAATTAAATAACAAAAAGGCCATTGCACTTAATACTATTTCTGCTTTTTTTTTTTTTGAACATTATAATAGAGTACTATGACTCTGAGCAAAACACGAATCATACAAGACAAGGGTTCCTAAACTCTTATGTATAACATCAATGGTCTGTAAGCCACTGGCCTGCACAAGGCTGCTTCTGATGCTGTCTTCGTTTACAACACAGGGCTTGGACCAGCTGCAGCTGTTGCTTTACACCACCTTTGAGGTTATGATTAATCCCCAATTTCTAACAGACTCTTGAGAGAGTAGAATGCCTTTAAATGACTGAGACATACTCACTTATTTATCATGATACAGAGACAATGTGAAGGGACAGGGGTTTTCATATTAAGTTCTGTTCTTTATTTAGAAATTTGAAAACTTATGGATAAGATTTGTTTTAATAAATACATGTTACTTTAATGCAAAACATATATCCAGTGTCAAAAATCTAGGGAAGCCCAATTAGAGTGAAAATAGGGTGAGCATATAAGAAAGTAAACTTATTTTCACCTACTGAAAGTAACTCTGTAAATTTTGCTTTTGAAATTGTAATGGTAAACTTTGTTAAATGTTATTTTATATTTTAATTGTTGCTGATAACCTAAATGGACCAAAACTGTGTATGCAAGTATGGAACACCATGCAAAACATGTCAAAATTTTTTTTCTGTGGAATCATGGTTATGAAGCTGCTCATAGTCTTGACACAAATCTCTAGTGGTTGTCTGGCCAGGAATTAGAAATAAATGGACCAGGTTTGGCTGCATTGTACAGCCTTCAACCAGGAGTATATTAATTAGAGGTGGATCACTCAGTCAAATAGGCTGGGTTATCTTAATTCTGCCCTTCCACCAGGGATGTTTGAAAGGAGGAAGGGTGCTGAACTTTGGTTCTGCTGTTGATAGTTGCTTTAGAGATACTATATTCACACCTTGAGACAGGAGATATAATTTTCTCTCCCTCCATCTGTCACTACTGCATCTAAATCTTGGCTGTAAAAAAAGTCCCTGCCTCCAGGACTAGACATTTTATGCAGAATTTTCTGGGAATAATCAGCCTTAAAGATTGATTTAAAGCTTAAAGACTGGGAATATGGGGTTTAATGAGTTGTGAAGTGTGAATCTTGGGATTGCAGAACTCTCTCAGAAGGACCCAACTTTAGGTCTGCTTACTTAAACCTGCATCATTCAGTCCCTGAAAAAGCAGGGGAAAAGCAGTAGAAAAGCTAAAGACGGGACTTCAGAACTACTACCTGTATGCTTTTACACAAGTGCGAAAACTCTCCTAAGACAGTATAAAACCAATTAGAGCAGTAAAGATAAGCTATAACTGACTTGATGGCTTCATGTCCACCAATTAAAATAAAGTAATGGAAATAAATTAGTAGTACACAGAAACAAATACTGTTCTGTATAAATCAATATTAGGGATTCTATTTTACAGTCTTTACTTATGTTGACTGCTATTTTATGGTCAGCCTGATTTAAGATTGCATGTGTAAGTACTGTTCAGCCTTAGCTGAGATTGTCAAATAAGGTCCTATATATTGATTAGTGTTGTGTTAACATGAGCAATGCTACCTGGATACCAAACAGAATTGATAATTAATTAAATAAGTAATCATTCAACAGATGTTCTGATACCAAAAAAAAACTGCTAAAATTCAGGAAATTTAATAAAACTTAAAGAAATCCCCCAAAACCACAACACCAAACCACATCCAACTCTAAAAACAGAAGCTAAAACGCAAAATAGAGCCACTGGAAATGAACTTCAGATGTGAAAGGAAAGCTTAAAAATGTAGTTGTAGTTAATTGAATATATACACATAAATATCTGGAACAGAATTAGAAAAAGTTGGAAGCTTCCTCAAAAAGAATTGCGCTAAAATGACATTCAGTACAATGTACATTAAGCCTATTCATACATATAAAAGCAGCTCATCAAAATGTCTACTGATTTTAAAAGGAAAGATCATTTGTATCATTCTCTGCATTTCACTCCTCCCTGAACGCATGGCTAGTTCTCTACACCGTTATTTTAAATAAAAAGCATTGTATACTGCTGCTTTTTTTCAGTATCTTTTCAGTTTCTGTGTTATCTGTTTAAAAAAAGTCTGGATATCACTTTGTTTACTGACCAAGAGAGAAATTACTTGTTTTCTAGTTTGTTTGGTTTGTTCTCTTAAATGAAGTTTGCATAATGTCCAGCTGCTAGTAAAAAGGAAAAAAAATAAAATAAAATAAAATAAAAAAATAAATTACCAATTGCAAATCTGCATAACCCAAAAAGATTTTGGTATGTGCAAAGGAAAATATATGTTTACAGGAGGTATCTGTTGCTCTATATTTTGCATGGCATTTGTATGTAAGCTGGAGAAATAACAATTAATATTCAATAGTTTTATACACGTATCATGAATGCTAGGAAATGTAATATCTGTTACTTTAAGACTAGCAAGCCAATAGCTTTGGCTTGTGATCCACAAGTAAACATTGTTCCCCTCTGAGCAGGAGAATTAAAGTCATAAAAACATCACAACTTTCTGTGCTTCTAAGTTCACTGCCTCTCTCTGGTGGGTCCTTTCAAATGCATCATAATTTTGCATTTTGGAAGGTACTAGATGTCTAACAGATCAGTGAAATCAGAAATTACTGCTGATCTGGCAGGAATTCTGTATTGTGTTGAATAACTTTGGGCAATGCTGATGGAGCTAATTGGGACTGAAGGCCTGCAACTCAACTGGACCAAGCTAGACTTTCAGCAAGTGTGTGCCTTACATGCATGCATACTATGCATACATCAAAAAGCCAATGAAATCTAGAGTGCATTTCCAAACACAACAAGAATGTTTGACATACATAAAGCCAACTGCTGTGTATGTATAAAAAGCACAAGTACTTTGTAACCAATTAACAAATTTGCAGTGTTATGCATGACAGTGGATATTTTTCACAGGGAAATGTAGCAAAGTTGAGATTCAGCTTATGGAGCAGTCCTTTGATACTTTCAGATTTGGAGACTAGGAAGGACAATGGCTGCTGGCTGATGCAAAACATGTTCCTTAGAAACAGCTGTACAGAATACATCCTGCATAAAAAGCCCTGAGAGAAAATATCACGATCTAAACAGGATTTTGGAGTTTGTACAAAATATGCATGCCACCTTGGCATTTGGAGGAGGAAAGGAAGGAGCATGTAATAGGATTGTAAGGAGTCCTTAGTTTCCTCCATAGTAGTGCTGTGTGTTTTAAAACCATAAGATGCAACTGGAGATAGAAAAGGATTTATGTGTCTTAATTTCCTCCTTATCTTTCCTTTTGTGGCCATAGTTTGTCTGTTTTGGAGGAAGTCTGTTATTGTAGAAATTACCCTGGGAAGACAAGGCTAATTTTCTCAATTGCTAGAGCTGGTAGGCAGATAACAATGTTAAAACAACAATTAAAAAACAAACAAACAAACAAACAAAACCAAAACAAAACATAACATAACATGACATAACAACAAATCAGTTTGGGTTTATCTGGTAGACTTGAAATTCTGTGTGAACTACTGAACAAACTGATAAGACTCCAGATAATATAGGCTGAGCAGAATGCTCTTTGATTGTGAATTGGTTTATAAAAAAATGCTTGTCATATGGTTTTTTTCACAGGAAAAGAAATAAAATATTTCATATGTCTCTTAAGTTAAATTGTCATGTTTTAATAAGCTAGTATCCTCCATTGTCTGGGAACAATGCCAGAGAGTATCAACAACTGACCTCTCTGGTGAAGGAACGTACTGTCTAGTCTGACAAAATGACTGTTCAGCTGGTGAAGTAAAATGAAGAAACTCTGCATGGTCAAGAAACATATCCTTGCTTATATAATCCAGATATCTTACTTCCCCATTCTTTTCTAATATTAGCTTATAAGAACTAAAAAAGACCATCATTTATCTTTGCACTTCTATGCAAGGTTAGATCAGAAACTCTTGAAAGTAGAATAGACTTTCAATCTGGGCAAACTTGACAAAGAAAACTGAAAAGATAGATGGTCTTAATCTCAAAAATATTAACTTATTGTTTAGGTTTGATTATAAAAATTACTTAACTGAAGTAATGCTGAACTAGCTGATGCTGACAGACACTACTTTTTTCCCCAGCAAGACAGAACATATGGAGGTACTAGCATACAGCTAAAAAAGATTAAGTTACTGTATCTTGACTTTTTATTGTTCATGCTTATTCTGATGCTTAATGAGGATATTTTAGGTTATTGTACTTCTTTTATAATTAAAACTGACTCACAATTTCTTCAATGTCAATTACAGCTTTACAGTAGATGTCTTCATATGAGTTAATACAACTGCTTGCTTTCAAACTAACTGTGCAAGAGTGAGACAGAAAAGGATCTTCACTTCCAGGCACCAGTCCTCTGCTTGGGAAATTCCTTCAACAGGATGTTATTGGTGTGAGAAATAAAAAAAATCTCTAGTATTAATTATATAAACCCATTAACTCCGATGTAAACTGAGGAAAGCGTAAAGATAATCTAGTCATGCAGAAACAAACAAGAAAGAAAACATTTACCCTTCCTTGACTGTTGCTCTCTTTTAAGTTGAAATATTCCAGTTTGACATGGAAAGTCTGCTAAGTCTGAGACCAATTTGGATACTTTTTTTACTCTTTTATAATTGAATAATATTTAGTTCTAGGAGACCTTTTCATTCTAATTTAAACTTTACATTCTCCATGAATAAATATTTATTCATTGCATATGGTCTTTTCATTACATACAGACTGTTTAGTTTTCAGACTGAAAAAGGTCAGTTCATCAAAGAATACAGGTAAAATAATGAAAGAAAAGCAATCATTTGTAGAATTGTAATGGTGACAAGCAGTCCAGGTTAACAGTATGAATAATGATTAATTTAATTTACTTCAAAATCTGTAGTAAGGAAAATGTGAAAATTTCTAACATTTCTCATAAAAAATGTGTTAAAACTAGATATCTTTTAGCACCTAGAATACAGACAGAAGCCTCATTTATTCACAAAACTGGGCCAAACTCCAGAGGCTACATGTATACTTGTATACTAAATAGTGTTTTGGAACGGTTTGGGGAACTGGAATGGGATTATATGTTATGTTAAAATGTTTGAACAAATCCTTACATGCTTTTAGGCTGTGTTCATGATGATTAACCCAGTTCTTTTTCCAGTCTGACACTACCACAATTTGTCATTTTGCAAACACATTGATATCACCTGCACATCTTGGATTATAGACCATATTAACTCTAAGAGGCACAGTCAAATTAACAAAAGAATCATGCTCCCTAATGAAAAGTATGGGTTTTTTTAAGGCAGACAGACATACATATAGTTTCACATTTAATGTTTTCATTACTTGCACAGATTTATATGACTTATTAATAAGATAAACTGCAATTTGCACCAAAACAATTTTTTTTTTTCTTTTTACTTTTTTTTTCCCCTCAAATCGTTCACTCCAGCTCCTGAAAAACACAGTTAATGAAGAGAAAAAGTGTCTAAAAAAGCAAGTGATAATGACGAATTTTGTCATTTTTCAATTCCAGTCTAAGACTATCCCTACATCATTTCTTGTTATATAACCCCAGAGGGATGCCTGTCAAAAAAAAAAGATAAAATTTTTGGTACAATGTAACTGAAGACTGCATTACAATACTTCTCCAAAGTTTGAATCAGTTTGCAAAATTTTGAAACAAATTTTCAAACTGATAATTTTGCAGATATCATTTTTTCCCATATTTTTACAGTAGAACTCATTCAGAAAAAAAAAAAAAAAGTTAAACATTTTTTTTCCCTTTCCTTTATATTTTTAGTTTACTTTCCTTTTATATTTGCATTTTAATAAAAGCAAATGAAGAAAATTTATGGCAGGTGCTTATTGTCCTATTCAAAAAAAGTCACAGAAAATTAAAAATAATTTTACTTAGTGTTTTAAAGCACAATAAAATTAGTAAAGAAAGATGCAATGCAGACACAGCCTGAGATTCACGTGTTAGAAACACATTTCATTAAGTGATTGTACATACAATGAACACCCTGCAGAGCACATTTAACCCATTATCTGAAAGTCACAATGATAATGCACAGTTCCACCAGCCATACCCATAGCCATATCAAACCAAAGATTTAATTTGAACATCTAATCCTGCTCAATTATGAGATGTCTATTTGTTGCAACTTGAGGAAATTAAGGAAATTTAAGAAAAGGAAATTAATTATAACACTGTATTATAGATATTTGTGTTACAACTTCCAGGGAACTGGAAGGAAGCTTTTAGTCAATGCAAATGAATGGTAGAGTATATAAAGATTGTTCTATCAAATTTCCCTGCTTTGTCTCCAAAACATGAATATTGTACAAGAGTAGACATGGAGAACTAGTATGGTTTTTGTTTGTTTGTTTGTTTGTTTGTTTTTTGTAAGGCAACTCTCCTTATTCGAAAACATAGGCATTCAAATAAGGTGGGTTGTTTTTTTTTTTTTAATTTTGTAGATCTGTTTAAAAAAAAAAAAAATGTGTCATCATTTAACAATTATGCTCTTGTAGCTGTAATCATTTAGTAAGAAAAATATTGGGATAGTTTCCGGGGGTTGGGTGGGGGGAGCACTTTCAAATGTGACTTCCCCAGTTAGTGGACTTCTAAGCGACATTGTTTATGATCCATTGTAAATTTTTAACCCTCACCTTCCGCTAACCCCCATTATTCCACAAGAATCAGTTACGTCTCTCTCTCTTTTTCTCTCTTCCTCACAGTGTGTAGTTTTACAAGACAATGTTTTTTCTTTCAAAGCCAGCTTGGAGTAGCCATGCCGTTTGCTCCCTTTGATCATAGCTCACCTGCACAACAGCTTGAGCAGCAGCTGTAAACTGGCTCTCTGAAATTAGGTGCACTGGGAATAAGACACCATTTTGACCCCTTCAATTTCACTCAGCTACATCTGTGGTGGGGCACAAACAGGGATAATATGGGCAACTCATAAACTGTCTTTCCTGAAAAAATGACATAATGAAATTACATCTTTCACTCACTGGCTTTATCTTTTACTTCTCTCCTTGCTAACCTGTCTGTCAACTCCAAATGCTAACTACCCTTTTCTGTCAAACTGATCAGTTAACATAATGAACTGAATTTCATGGCAACTGTTCCCAGCATTTATATAGTATCAAGTTCAGTTCTTTTCAGACTTGACGAACATTTGAAAAACACATGCCTGCTTTATTTTTTCCCAAGTGTATTAGTGAGACTCTCTCCCTTCCAATTTTGGCAGCATGTAATAACAGGAGGTAATAATGTAAACTAATAATACTATGAAATTACTATAGAAATGGAGAGGTAAGAGGAAGAAGGTTTTACATCCATCTTTAAGATGAATAAAATTTCTTATTTTCAGGATTTACATTGCTGTTGTCCAGATTCTAACTTCAAATCTGTAGGAGCATGTTTTAGTTTATAATTCAACAGTTTATCTCCATGATAGTGACATTTACAAACACTAATCATGTTTTAATCTCACTGAGATAAGGTAAAATAATCTCATTGACTTCTGGTTCTTTGCAGTTGCAGGGCTATGACCTTCCTGGAACCACAGAAAACTGGTGGGATGGTTCCCACAACTGGAGTGTTGCACTGGGAGTATACAGGCTCTTTAGGATGGACAGGATTGGAACACCAGGAGTTGCCCCCTTTATGTGAGTGAGCAGCTGGAGTACATTAAGTTCTGCTTGGGCGTGGAAGAGGAATTGAGGGAAGAGTTTATAGAGGACAGGCAGAGGACAGGTAAAAGTTACATGATAGCGGGTGTATGCTATAAACCACCTGATCAGGAAAAACAAGCAGACAAAGCCCTTTACAGACAGGAACAGCCTGATGTTCACAGGCTTTTATCTTCATGGGGTACTTCAATCACCCCAATATCTGCTATAGGGACAACACAACAGGGCATAAGCAATCCAGGAGGTTCCTGGAGCACATTGGTGGTGACTTCTTCCTCCAATTGATGGAAAAGCCAAGGAAAAGGGGCACTCATACTCCACGTGAGTATGGACCTCATACTCAGCCACCAGGAGGGGCTTGTTGGGGATGCAAAGGTCAAGGGCAGCCTTGACTTCAATGCCCATGAGATGGTTGAGTTCAGGATTCTGAAAGCGAGGAGGAGGATGAAAAACAAGCTCACAACCCTGGACTTTGGGAGACCAGACTTTGTCCTCTTCAGAGATGCACTCAGAAAAATCCCACAGAATGAGTCCCTGGACTGAAGGGTGGGCCAAAGAAGCTGGTTAATATTCAAGGTTTTTCTCCTCCAAGCTCCAATAATTGTTTGGATTAAAGCAGTGATAACCCCCAAGGGAGGATAAATGTTATATAGAGATTCCATGACATTATTAAATGGTGTGTTGAGTTTGTGTGGCAAAGATTTGCTAGCAGAGGGAGCACAGGGTGGCTTCTGGATGAGAAGCTGCCAGAATCTTCCCCTATGTCCAACAGAGCAAATGTCAGTCAGCTCCAAGACAGACCTACCACTAGCCAAGGCTGAGCCCATTAGTGACAGTGATAATGCCTCTAGGATAACATATTTAAGAAGGGAAAGAAAAAGTCCCAAAAAACTGTCCAATTGCATCCCGGGAGAAAGGAGTGAGAATATATGAGTGAAACAACCCTGCAGACACTGAGGTCAGTGAAGAAGGAAGGGGAGGAGCCTGCAGCCCTTGGTGAAGACCATGGTGAGGCAGTCCCTCCGCCTACAGCCCATGGAGGTTAACAGTGGAGTAGGCAGATGCCCGAAAGAGACTGACCCCGTGGGAAACCCACGCTGAAGCAGGCTCCTGGCAGGACCTGTGGCTCCTATAGAGAAAGTTCATACCAGACCAAGTTTAGTGGCAGGACTTATGACCCCATGGGGGACCCCCACTGGAGGAATCTTTTCCTGAAGGACTGCACCTCATGGAAAGGACCTGTGTGGGAAGGACTCACATTTGGAGAAGTTAGTGGAGAATTGCTAGGGACTCCATGCTGGAACAGGGGAATAGTATGAGTCCTCCCCCTGAAGAGGAAAGAGCAGTAGAGACAACATGTGATGAATGGACCATAAGCCTCATTCCCCATCCCTCTTTGCTGCTGGGGGGAAGGAGGTAGACAAATCAGAAGCAAAATTAGAGCCCAGGAAGAAGGGAGGGATGGGGGGGGAAGTGTTTTAAGATTTGTTTTTATTTCTCATTATCCTTTTCTGATTTGATAGTTAGTAAATTAAGTTCATTTTCCTGAGTGGAGTCTCTTTTGCCCATGACAGTAACTGGTGAGTGATCTCTCTCTGTCCTTAAGGGCAAGTGTAAGGTGTTGCACCTGGGCAGGAACAACCCCAGGTTCCAGTATAGGTTAGGAAATGATCTCCTAGAGAGCAGTGTAGGGGAAAGGGATCTGGGAGTCCTGGTGGACAGCAGGATGACCATGAGCCAGCACTGTGCCCTTGTGGCCAGGAAGGACAATGGCATGCTGGGGTGCATTAGAAGGGGTGTAGTCAGTAGGTCAAGAGAGGTTCTTCTTCCCCTTTACTCTGCCCTGGTGAGGCCGCATCTGGAATATTGTGTCCAGTTCTGGGCCCCACAGTTCAAGAAGGACAGGGAGCTGCTTGAGAGAGTTCAGCGAAGAGCCACCAAAATGATTAAGGGAGTGGAACATCTCCCTTATGAGGAAAGGCTGAGGGAGCTGGGCCTCTTCAGCTTGGAGAAGAGGAGACTGAGGGGGGACCTGATTAATGTTTATAAATATTTGAAGGGTGAGTGTGAGGAGGATAGGGCCAGGCTCTTCACAGTAACAACTGATGATAGGACAAGGGGCAATGGGTGTAAGCTGGAACACAGGAGGTTCCGCTTAAATTTGAGAAGGAACTTCTTTACAGTAAGGGTGACAGAGCACTGGAACAGGCTGCCCAGGGAGGTTGTGGAGTCTCCTTCTCTGGAGACATTCAAGACCCGCCTGGACGCTTTCCTGTGTGAACTCATCTAGGTGTTCCTGCTCCAGCAGGGGGATTGGACTAGATGATCTTTCGAGGTCCCTTCCAATCCCTAATATTCTGTGATTCTGTGATTCTTATCTCAACCCATGACCCTTTTGTTATATTTTCTCTCCCCTGTTGAGTTGAGGAGAGGGAGTGATGGAGTGGCTTTGGTGGACACCTGGCATGCAGCCAAGGTTAATCCACCACAAATGGACTAATATCTAATGTATTCCAACAATATATGGCTTTATTCAAGTGAATAAAAAATAGAAAATAGAAATTAGATTCTTAAATTGGGTCTGTTATTTTGGTTTCTGGGGTTACATTGTATTACAAAATGTCAAGCTTGGCTATTCCCTGGCATATCTCTTCTAGAAAAATGCAGTTTAATTTCTTCTTCAGAACAGAGTACTAGACTTTGGGCTTGACCTACAAATCATTTTGAAAAGCTGTAGCCAGGAGAAATCACTGCAATGTAGCTCTTCATTTTTTACTTTAAAGGATATAATGAATCATGTTCTTTATTTTTTTCCTCCTTTTTTTCTTTTCCTCCTGTGATTAACATATAAACAAAATAGCAAAAATTATTTAAAGGCGAAAGCTAGTATAAGAAAGCACTTATTGTTCACTGACAGAACATTAGGAAAGAAACTGAAGACCTGACATTCTGTATAGGCTTAATTTGGGCTTCAGAAGGGAATTGAGAAAGTCAGTAATAAAGAACTTACTTTTGGAATTGAACTTTACTTTCAGATCATATATTTACCTATTTTTTCTCCTGCTTTTGAAAGCCCATAGTCAGAAGAAGATTAATGTACTGAGATAGAATTATTTTTTAATAGTTTGTTTTTTTTTTTTCATGGTGTTTTAAACTTCGAACACTACTTGCATCTTGAACAACTTGGGCAATGCTGTCTGAGTATTGTTTGAAAAAACAACTAAATCTTTTCATCAGGCTGACAGTCTGGAAAAAAATGACAAATAATTCCCCTACATAGACTTTTTGAAATACTATGTTTTGATGGGTGAGATTAGATATTTTAGATTGAGGACACTTCTTGCTTAGAGGGACAGTGTCAACCTTAACATCTTTTTGATTAAATGAAGGCTTTTCTTTTGTGCTAAAAACACCTTAGATACTCAGGCTTGACTCATCTTCACAATGCTACTTTTTCTCACCAGTTTTGCAATATGCTGCTTGTTTTAATGTTTCTCTTATTTTGAAAGTATAAACAGAAGTGTTGACATCTTTTCTTCTTCCTTTTTAACTTCCCCATCAGAATAACATCACATTAATAACCATTGCCCAGATAACATAATCTTTTATTTCCTAGAGGGATCAAATCTGATATCCTTATAAAGTTTTCCAGAATCATGAATGTTAATTAGACAAAATACCTCTTGATTTTTGAAATAAACCAGGTTTGAAATTCAGTGCACAAATCTTCATTAGTACCCGTTTTACATGATGATCTGCTGTAGAGTCTTCCCATCAACTGGAAAACGTGTCACACTGGAAAACAATAGCATTTTTATTTTTCAAAGGTCATAATTAGTTTTTAAGTCATGTTACCAGCTTAGTCTCCAGTTGTACTGAGCACTGTTTTATGAGTTTTTGAATGCCTTAAGAAGAGCAAGGATAGTGCTGTTAATAGGACAGGACTTAAGAGAGAGATTCAAGCACTTGATTTTGCCACAGATGTTTTCTGTGATATTAAGCAAGTTGCCTTATCTCTATTCCAATCCATTTCATGCCAGCAATATAAGATAACAGGATATTGCTTCTTTATTAGATTTTTATGAGGATATTTAAAGCCTAATCACAGTCCATTGGTGAAATCGCTAAGCTAAGAATAAAAGACTAGAAAGCCTGTTCCCTCAGTTAAGTTTGTTTTCGTTGAACAGTTGTTACAGATTGATTTAAAGAGAAGGACTGTGGCCCCCAGAAGGATACAGGAGGACACATATGAATCAGACTTTGCCCTGTTCATTGGGCCAAGTAACTCCTGTACGTAGTTTTCAACATTTTTTGTGCAATACCCTAATCAGTAGATATCTGTGCAAAAGTATTATCATTAATATATTTATGTTCTAATTTAACCCAACTAGTCCAAGTTGCTTGCTTAAGCTAAAGAAATTCAACATTTTGAGCTTTCTCTGTAATTTCATAAATTAATAATATATGAGATACCTCTTAGGACTTTCAAATATGTAAACTACTTACATGGTTTGCTTAATTGTTGGAAAAGTTATTTTATCTAAACTTAAGATTTTTTTTTTTAAATTCCATACCTACTCACATGCACACAGAAATGTTAATGAAGCCATTTCACTCTTATTTGAAATAACTGCAAGAGAAAAAAAAAAAAAAATCAAACATTTGTATAATAAGACTTTCATTTTCATAAAGTTTTTAAACTTGTATCTTAAATGGAAAGGAAAATAAGAAAACAAAATGAGTTAAAGAGGTTTAAGAAATTATCAGACTGAGTATAGCCTTTGGTCGACAGATACACCTTTCAGCAGTATAAGTACATTGATCTATTTTTGTGCACTAAGTTATACTTGAGACATTTTGAAAGAAATTCCAGTGCTGTAATTATGTGTTCTAAGTTGGATTACCAAGGAGAGAGGATCGTTACCTTTATACCATGATTTTAGAATATTTTTGCTCACTATTTAATTGTCTTTGCAATAACATTTCTCATTTTGAAGATGCATGAAAAATTATTTTCTGTGTTACATTATTGGTAACTTCTCTCAGCTTTTTTTTTTTTTTTCATTATAATTAATACCTCATTCCTTGGGAATTTCTAATTCAATATATGGAAGTAAATATGCACTAGGTCTCACTAACACTAAACATATTCTCTTCTTTTATCATAGCACATGATGGGTAAAATTCTGGTCCCAATCAAATCAGTGAGAGAGTTCTCATTAAGATTAGTATCATCATGTCTCCTACCAGCTGCATAAGAAGCAGGTCTATTATTTCTTCTCTGACAGTGCAAATATGAGCAAGAGGTACAGCTTAGTGCTTGAGCTCATCTTTCAGACACAAGGTGCAGTCCTCTATTTCTGTGAGCTTGTCTTCACTGGTGTGACAGCTGAGCAGGGGACAGTAATTTCTTCATTTGACACTGCTATTAAGATTGAGGCCTTGGTTCAAAATAATGGTATTGCATATTTCTAAGGATGCGTGTCTAGAACTATCGTTGTCTGCAAATACCCTGGAAAATATTTTTCCCCTTTGTTAATGATCATGCCTAGACCAGAGTAACTTGAAGTACTCTCAAGGTCAGCTTCAATATTTACTATGGCTCAATGACTTTCAACCACAATGAGTTTTAAGCATGCAACAGTTCCTCTTGAGCTCTAATTTCTGTTGGAAAAAGAGATGATCCATCTGGGCTTGCAGAAAGCCATAGACTGCTTCTGCTGTCTGAACGATTAGGGGAAGAAGGACCCTAGGATACAACAGGTGCATTTCAGCAGGAATTACAGAGATTTAGCAAATGGGATTAATGCATATAAGGATACATGGTTGCTCATGTCTTTGGAACATAAGAATATGTTTTCGTCAGAAGTTCAACTCATGTATAAATAATTATCTTAAAATAAAGTATATTTATTTTAAGCATGCAATGTGTATTCAGCTTTGGTTTTTTTGTTGTTGTTTTAGGTTGGGTTTTTTTTCAAGGATGCTTACATCTGCATTTAAAAAAAAAAAAAAGAACACTATAGGGAGAATTTTGGAAGCTGAAACCTTTGGGTTTAGATATCAGCTCCAGAATTCTGAACAGTGCAGTAAATAATTTTACTTATACTTATTAAATCATTTCTTAAACTTTGGAAAAACTTGGAGGGAAAAAGAACAGACAACTCTTAGCCTCTAGTTGAGGGCAATTGCACTACATCATGTGAAGGCTGGAAAAATAATATAATATGGAAATTAAAGTAAGAATGTTATTATATTGAAGTGTTATACTTTCAACTTTGAAAATAGATTTATCGTGCAGAAACTTTGTAATAAGAAGAATCATCAGGGATTGTACTGATTGTACTGTATTTTTTTCACAATTTTTTGAGACTGTTTTTGTGGAAAATTGAGAAAATCTATTATTGCTAGTTTAATAGAAGGACACAGCTCTTTGATAATTCCAGGTACTGAAGGTCTCTATGTCTTACTGTCTTTGTGCTTTGCCTAGTATATTTATGATCCTTATTAACAAATACAAACCTATTTAGAATATAAATTACTAACTAGCATTTATACCTTAATCCCTTTCAATATTTCCTTTAGAAATTGTACTGAGTTATTTCAGTAAAGCAGTGTATATATTAACATAACACTTATGCCTTTAAAATAGAAATATTATTCAACACAGGTAAAAAAGTTTGAGAAAATCACTAGAACTTTCCTTTGAATTTTATTCTTTTACTTTAGTTTCTGTGCATTACATTATTAAAACTACTAGAGGACTAAAAGGTGTGCAATCCTTTAATTTAGTCTTGTATATCTTCTCAAAAGCCCTTAATAATTAATAAATATCCATGATCAAGACTCTATTTATGGTATTTATTTCCAAATGTTTTAAACGTAACTAACATCATTATCTCTTTCAAAAGGCAGTTGCTTTAGAAAACTAGTTTGTTTGTTTTTTTTTTTAATTTTCTGTCTCTCTCAAATTTACAGCACAATGAAATGTATTTATATCTGAAGGAAACTCAGAGAAAAAGGTCTCCTCCTTTCTCCAAATAAAATTGAATTTATTTTATTTATTGGGAGGGCTTTTCATTGTAAATGTCTTTTATTAAAAATTAAGGGATTTTTTTTCAGACTGAATTCTGTCATTCTTCCAATCCCTTAAAGCTCATGCAATTGCCACAAAAAGGAAGCTTTTATTCTACGTAGTTCTATATCATGAAACAAAATAGGTCATGTTCATAAATTTTGCATGGTACTGCTACAGCACTGCAAATCAGGAGAGGTGTAACGTATTATTGGACTGTTAAACCACTTCATCAAAAAGAAAAATCTTCTCAAATGTAATGTCCCTTGACAACTAGCACAATATCACAGCTTGTTTAAAAATTTTGAAATACCTGCAAATTCACAATGGATTATTAGAACCTAATTTTTTTCTGATGGGTGATGAGCCCATTTCCTGAGAAATACTTTTAAATAAACTCTTCCTTATACAGAGCAGCATAAAAAGACATAAGTTATAAAAATATTTGGATCTCTTCCTACCTTTAAAAGGAAGATTTGCTCCTGAAATGAAGAAATGCAGAGAAACAATGAATGACAGGGAAACATGAATTTCTGGATTTGATCTTTACATAAAATAAAAACGGAAGAATAATGTTTTTGTCAAATTCATTATCAGATTAGAAATTATATTTAAGTACATATTTTAAGGGTAGGGAGTGGCTTTCAATAACAGCTAGGGAGGGTTGCTTGTTTCTGTAGTTATTTTAACACAAATTTGGTTAAAAAAATTGAAATATTGAACCTTTTTCATTTTCACTGGTTTGAACCTACTTTTACATTTTCTGTACAACCAGAGAGGGGAGCTTCACAACTGAAAGTTGAAGCTGAAAAGTAATCACATCATTCCAAGATAGGGATGTTAAAGGAAATGCACATACCAAGACTTACGATAAAATAGTAGGTGTTAGCAGTACTGACCTAAACACATTGTTTGGACTTTAAGATAGGATTTCTAGCATCTCAGACTGCCAGGAAGCCTCCTTCCATCTTAATCACTGTGGAGGACTGAGAGGGGATCTGCAGTTTGCTTCTCATCAGCCTCACCACCACTTTGTGTAGAGGTCATTCCTGAATGGCAACCAAATGGCAGGCAACACTCAACAGCTGCCTCAACAGCTTTTCCAGTATAGGGGGTGAGAAAAAGTTATAATAGAAATCTAGGTCTTCTGGTTGCTGTGCTACTAGATACCACTTCTCCCAGCTATTCGTGGGGTGGTTTGTTTTGTTTTGGTTTGGTTTTGGTTTTTGTTTTTTTTGACGGGGGGTCTTTGTTTTTGTTTTTTTTAAACAGAAGTTCACTGAAAGTTTGAGAGGCTTCAAGTGTGAGATAAATATTGGTCAGTCACTTAGCTGCTTGACAAACACTACACAAAACATAACAAATCTGCACGGGCCCCACCATATAAATGGATTTGCTAGATAGGCCTGACATGATTTTATCACATGCAACATCTGAACATGGAATTGCCTTCTACAAATATTTGATGCAAATAAGAGCATGCACTCACATGAGGAGTCCTGCTGATTTCAGTGGGACATCTTGCATGCATAATGACTTGCAGTGTTTAGACTGTGCTGCAGCCAGTAAGGCTCAGCTGGAAGCATGTCAAAATTTATTCTAAATTTATGTAACACAGGAATCAATCTGTGTATATTTTTTTCCATCTCTGCATTTCATTTGACATAGTGTTTGTAACTGATTGTTTTGAATAGTGGAAATAAGGCTCTTATTTTACCAATTTATTTAATCAAAGATACAAAATATCAAAAATATATTTTTGCTGTTTTTTTTTCTTTTTAAAAAAATGCCTAAATATTTAGTCTACTTATGCTCTCAGGATTCTATGCCAAACCTAAATTGAAAATTACAGCTTAAATGTTTTTTTTTTCATACCATTACTTGAAAGTTTCAGCAGTTCATGTGTACTGAGCAGACCATCTCTGAACTGGAAAGGCACTGAGGCAGACTCACATAAAGCAACTCTAGTGCGTGTCATATGCGTTTTAACACTTTTACAGCTCTCATTCAGGCACCCACAGAACATACTGAATCAATTTTTTTGTGAAAGCTCCTCTTGGAAAGGAAGGGATTTTAATTGAATGTGTGTGTCGAGGAGGATAAGAGTACCGGATGCATGAAATTAAGTTTGTCTGCAACCTTCAAGGCACTATGCAGACTAATGAGATGTAGAAGAATTGCCACTACATCTGTTCCTGTTTGCTCACATTTAAGATGAACACTTAAAAAAAAAAAAAAAAAATCACATTATGGAGCCCTATTTGTTGAAAATAATATAATTTGTGCATACACGTTCATGCTGTGTATTTCATGCTTGAGGAAAGAAACTAAGTTGGATACTTTTCTTCCTCTTTATATTAATATTTAATTAAAAGCTCTAGAAGATCAGATTTTGACAGATACACTTTTAGCTGTAGGAAAAATACATCTGCAGTAACACTTTTCTTGTTTCTTGTTTTCTTCTTCTTTTCTTCTGGGTCAACTTACATCTATACACAGACACACACACATACCGCATTCTATGATAGGGACACAATGATGTTAGTAAGTTTTTCTCCTTGAGGCCAAGGAAATTGTATCACACTTGCTTTTGACTCCAGATCAAGAACTATAGCTGCGTGATGAAAAAATAAAAATAGATAAAAGACTTTTTGAAAGTTTGAAATGCTGAAATTCATAACTCTGGCTTGTTAAAGTGGTTTCTTGTTCACAGTAGCACTTACTGCCTTGCTAATGAACTTCCAGTTGGGATGGTTCCAGCCAGTGTATCAACTACTCGTTTAAACTTATAATGCAGTTTGAAACCACTATAAATGGTTTCACTGAGAGTTCTGGGGAAAAAAAAAAAACAAAATCCAAACCACTAAAACTTCCCCTATAAACCCCAAAAATATAGTATCTGAGAGGTAGAACGTTTTATTTAAACAAATGATTTCTAAGTCAAAAAATATTATAGTCAAGTTGTCCGCCCATGACACAATCAAAATTTCCACTGAAATAAAACTCCTTTGGAATCTAGCAGTCATCATGTTTCAAGTTTTACATGCACCTATCTTAAATACACTCGAAGAGAGGGGGAAATGCTATGTATTCTTACCTCATAGTCGTGTAACATAGGCAAAATAGTGCCTTGTTTGCTCATAATGCATATACTACCTGATTCACAGAACCTCAAGCAGAAAAGTGTCTACTTTCAGATAAATTAAAGTCTATATAGAGAATCTCAAAAATGCCTCAATTCACCCTTCAGTTTGTTTCTGATGAATTATTACTCTAGAGGCCAAATTTCCTGTCAATGATTTATGAACTTTCTGAATATAGTCATTCCAGAGGAGAAAAGGAGTTCTGCTTTAGGAAAATATAGACACATCTGGGAATGACATTACTGTTACTGAATCCTAATATTAAACATAAATATTAGTGTAATGCTGATGTCTTCTAATATTAATACTAGCACAAATATTCCCTCTGTTAGTGTGGTCTCATCTCAGCTGAGGCAATGAATAAAAGTGGATTATAATTGTGCTCCTCAACATTTTTGCTGATATCAATAAATGTGATGGATAACTGAGAAACTGAAGCAATACCTTGTTAAATTTGTCCAGTAGCATTAGCATTTAGGCATTATATAATGACGAGTTTTAATTAGATCCAAATGCCATAAAGCTTGGACTATATATTTCAAGGTAGATCAAGGTTAAAGAAAAAAAATAATTAGGAGGGATAACAAAAAAAAAAAAAAAAAATCATATGCCTAGAAAAATAGTTTTGAGACATTATATTACTGACTAACCAAGGTGAAAATTAACTGCATAAAAAAGCTGCATCCAAACTTCTTGCTAGTAGCCTAGATAGCATTCTGTACTTTTGTGCAAAGACTATTCACCTCCAAGCCTACACCTGCCACATGATCAGACATCCCTTCATATATGCATCATATATGAGCTCTACACATTTAAGAAAACTGATCTGTCTCCAAAGAAGTGTATCTACTACATAAGCACTCCTCAGTGCATATATCCTTTTACTAGACCTTCACCCACTGGGCTCATGTTGCAAGACTTTTTGGAAAAGAATGTTTCATACTGGATTTATTCTGATTGAATATTTTTAGTTTTAAAGACTGAGTTTTTCTGCATAACTGTAAGTGCAGCTCTAACTATCAGACTATTATTGGTAGCTAAACTTTAAAAAAAGGCAAGTCATATACTTTGTAACAAAGTTTTATTAGAAATAACTTAGGTTGATTTGAACGGGTAACAAAAAGGTCTGATCTCCAGCATAAATTGACAGAAATGAGTCTTTTTTTTTTATCCCAGTGGAGTCTCATTTCTGATGTCTAAGCAACAGTGCAGTGGTATTTACACTGCGATATGCTTCATGTCAGGACAAGAATACCTAACAGTTTTTTGTCCAAAAAAATAAACCAAAACTGAAAGTTCTGACTCAGTCAGCTGGGTTTCCATCTGAATAATTCACCCTGCCCTATTCCTTTCAGGGAAATGTCATAGACCCAGCTGCTGTTTATGTTTAACCACATGTATGCATGGTTTACAGCCCACAACATTTTTTCCCTGTAACTCATTTATTTCCACTGCCCCAAGCTACACCTGAACTTCCTCTTTGTAGAGTACCAAAAAAAGAACATATTTTAGTCAAAGTTTATATTTTTAATACCCAGAGAATGGCAACTTTTTTTTTTTTAATTTAATCGTAAAAACAAATTATTGCTTTAAGTTCTTCTAATTTATGCCTCCTCTTTGTTCACTATTACAGTCTTTCTTTTTCTATATGTAGTTAAATATTCACCCAAATAATCTGAGAAAAGAAAAGAAAAGAAAAGAAAAGAAAAGAAAAGAAAAGAAAAGAAAAGAAAAGAAAAGAAAAGAAAAGAAAAGAAAAGAAAAGAAAAGAAAAGAAAAGAAAAGAAAAGAAAAGAAAAGAAAAGAAAAGAAAAGAAAAGAAAAGAAAAGAAAAGAAAAGAAAAGAAAAGAAAAGAAAAGAAAAGAAAAGAAAAGAAAAGAAAAGAAAAGAAAAGAAAAGAAAAGAAAAGAAAAGAAAAGAAAAGAAAAGAAAAGAAAGCTAAGTTTCAAATGACTTTAAGAAAGATTTTTAAAAATACCAGGGGACAGGACAGAGAGCTCTAAATCCTGCTTCAAATTTATAAGAACTGTATGCATGCATTCCAACATATTTAAAAAAAAAACAAACAAACAATTGAAAAAAACAAAACAAACAAAGAATCACTTGATTCTAGAAAGCAGTCAAGCTTGTTACAATCCAATTTTTAACAATCTATGACTTATTTTATTAAATTTCATTTTGAGATGGGATTAAGGGGAGATATTAATTCATTATCATAGAAAACCTACTTATGGGGAGTTTAAACTCTGAATTCACAGGTGAAAACCAGCCTGAGCTATTTATCTTGTTTCTAGAGCCACAAGGTTCACTTCCTTTCCTTGTTCCTAGAGGAAGCCTCTGCACCAGTCTGTTCCTATCCCTACTGCTCTTCCACTGCAGGTACTAAGGATTTCAGTTTCAAGTCCTTGTGTCTTTTTGGGAAGGTTGATCCATTAGAAGGCAAAGCAAAAGGGAAGACAGGCTACAGCATCATTGTTAAATACACTACAAAGCCTACCATGATATTTAGGACAATAGATGTAGATTGTTCTATGTCCACATTACTGACAGTGAATTGGAAACAGATCACCTATTTCCACTTTGCACAACATTTGTATCCAGGTTGGGGTTTGTATCACTCTTTGAGTGATATTACTATGCTCTCTTGATGTCATGTGTGCTATAATCATAGGGCTGAATTATAGCCTGCTAGAGTAACATTTTTTTTCTAGAAAAAAACAAAATAACACATTACTTGCTCTGGGTGTTGTCATGACAGATGGGGTCTCTGAGGGACAAATCCTGTTCAGACAATGTAGAGAAGGAGGAGCCAAGGCTTGTGCAGTCTTGTCTAAGTTGTCTTTCTCAAAGTGATCCTTACATCCATAAACTTCAAACAGAGTTTGTTTTAGAAGCAGCTAGATGTTGCAATCAAAAGAGAGCCAGTTAGAGATCCAATTAATTGGAATACAGGAGTGAAAAGGGGACTAAATTTTTGGAAGAGAAGATGATGGCTTTAAAAACCTGTAGCTAACAGAATTCTAGTTTTATAGTCATTGCCATTTCTGTATTCCAGGTAGCATGGTTAAATAACATTTTAGAAATACCAATGAGCTGTCTATGTTACTCTAAGATTTTATTCCATGCACGAAGTATATCACGACAAAAAGTCCTATAATGGTCTTTGAAATAATACCTACATGGGTCATGATGGAGACAGATAAGAATTGGGGTTTTCACATCTTGTTAACATCTAATAAATAACAATTAGGACCAAAATATACTATGATGTGCATCTGGGAGAGTATATTATTGTGAGCACAATGGAAAGATACTAACACAGGAATAATTTGAGTGAAGTGAATGAAAGAGAAGAGAAGAGAAGAGAAGAGAAGAGAAGAGAAGAGAAGAGAAGAGAAGAGAAGAGAAGAGAACAAAAAGAATGCCAAAAGATGTGTTCAATATCCTTTTGAATGGATGAAGATGGAATAAGATTCCGTTTGTTAGTGTTTGAAAAGAAAATATCATAATAAACAAAACACAAGGAGGTGGACTAAAAAAATAAACTGACAGTTGTTGTATAGGCCATAGGCACTTAAAATTGTATTCATATATTATTGCTTATTATTTAGATTTATTGTTTCAGGTGTCCCACAACAAATAATTTATCCTTATCACTTAATTCATAGGAATTTGCAAACATTTAGAAAACTTTAAAATTTGAATTTGCAAAAAAAAAACCAAACAAACCAGAAAACCCAACCAAAAAAACAACAACAAAATAACCCCAACCCTGAAACAAAATACTCCAACTGGCATGAGCATTTCCTTAAATAAGGAAGGGAGTAAATGATTCCAAATAGGAATTTTATTTATTTCTCTCTTTGGCTTGGTCCACAAGTGTCATATCAGCCCATCCATAGCAAAAAAGAACCACTCAAGAACATCAAATATTTAGCCCGTTTTCATAATTTTTAACAGAACCAGAAATATACCTATGAAATTGTGTTTATCCAAATCTAGGAGAAATGTCATTTTGTTGAATGGGATGGAAATATCAATTACCTTTTAGGATCAGGCTGACCTAGCTTTAAATGCAGATCTTCATTCTGTTACCGATAGCATAGAGAGGGAACATCAAAACAACTGAGTTATATAAGGAATTATAAAGATTTTTTTTTTTCCCCCCTCTTGAGATATATCTAGCTGTTTATACATTTTTTTTTCTTTTTAAGTTGAAAATACTGTGGATCGTTAATAACCCCTGTCTGTGAATTGTGGAGATATATTTTTGCTAACAGAAATAGTGTAACTTAAGAACAAAAAGGCTTTTAGTTGTTACAAAGTTACAAAATTATAAAAGCATGTTATACAGAGATCCTTAATGGCATCTGAAAAGCAGTGTCATAAAATTATATGGTTTATCTCCTGTATTTTCACCTATGTTTTCTTAATGCTCATTTAAATGGCAAAGGCTCATCACTCAGCACCATGTTCTAAGGCAATCAAGATCCTAAAAATAATATTTCTGTGAGCTTATATTATATAATAGTCATCCAGTATAGAACCATAGAATCATAGAAACATTCAGGTTAGAAAAGACCTTTAAGATCATCAAGTTCAACTGTAAACATAACATTGTCAAATCCACCACTAAACCATGTCCCTAAACCTGCTCATCTACATGTCTTTTAAATACTTCAGGGATGGCAACTTAACCACTTCCCTGGGCAGCCTGTTCCAAAACTTGACAACCCTTTCAGTGATTTTTTTTTTTTTTTTTTTTTTTTTCCTAATATCCAATCTACACCTCCTCTGGTGCAACCTGAGGAAGTTTCCTCTTTTCCCATCACTTGCTACTCGAGAGAAGATACCAAAACTCACCTCATTACAATCTCCTTTCAGGTGGTTATACAGGATGATAAAGTCTTCCTTCAGCCTCCTTGGTCTCCAGACTAAACAATCCCAGTTCCTTCAGCCACTCTTCATAAGACCTGTCTTCCAGATCTTTCACTAGTTTTGTTGCTCTTTGGACATGCTCCAGCACCTCAATGTCTTTTTTCAGTGAGACGCTCAAAACTGAACATAGTACTTGAGGTATGGGTTCACTAGTGCTAAGTACGTGGTGCATGATCACTTCTCTACTCCTGCTGGCCACACTATTTTTGATACAGGCCAGGATGCTGTTGGCCTTCTTGGCCACCTGAGCACACTGCTGGCTCATATTCAGCCATCTGTCGATCAATACCCCCAAGTCCTTTTCCACCAGGCAGCTTTCCAGCTACTCTTCCTCAAGCCTGTAGCATTGCATGGGTTGGTTGTGGCCCAAGTGCAGGACCTGGCACTTGGCCTTATTGAATCTCCTACAACTGGCCCATCGATCCAGCCTGTCCAGATCCCTCTGTAGAGCCTTCCTATCCTCAAAGAGATCACTATTCCCACCCAACTTGGTTTCATCTGCAATATTCCTAATTGCAAGACATGTGTTTAAGAATATATTTTGCCCTGGAATGACTTACTAGTCTTTGTTAAAGTAAATGGGCATGTCCCTCCTGGTACAGAATAAGTTTCTAAATTGACAAAGTTGAGCCTACATCTCAGAAAGTTAAGCCTAAATAATTCCAAAAGTCATCAGAGGTTAGTAGTGTTGCTTCCTTCTCTCTCCTGCCTTTTTTTCCCTTCCTGGGTTTCATCACAGTAACGATCTCATCATTGATGCTTGTAAGACCTCTATCAAAGATGTTAAGATGTTATAGGATACAGCAAGTTCAGCAAGTTCAGAGGTTTTTTGTTTATTTGTGGGGGTTTTTTTTAAATGTGTTTTGTACTAAATACTCATTGCATCTAGTTACACATTTATCAAGTTGTAACACCTTTCTTACATATAGAGACAGGAGTGGTCCAGCAGTGTCAGAGAGAGTTTGTACTTTTCTTTGTAAGTCAGCAAACAGATCATATATATGGGAAACAACAAATGGTTCTGAAAGCCTGTTTATATTATTTAAAGAAAATAATGTTGGAGGGCAGAGTCACAGATTAAAACCATATTATGTGTTTAAAAAGACAGAGAAAACAAAGAAACTGTACATGGATTCCCCTTATTGCATCACATCTCTTTTGCTTCATTGTGAATAATTTCACATGACAGTGACAGGGACAGTGAACATAAAAATCTTTCAAGTCATTATTCTGAAAACAAACCAAACACTACTGACACAAATGAATATTGTGATGATTACTCACTGCATTTTGCAAACACCAGAAGAGTATAAAAAAATAGTACACTGTAACTGTGTTTGAAGTTTTTACTTTTATAAAGTTCTAAAGATAAAAAATACTTTGAAAACTTGTAATTACTTTAACAGACAAGTATTGTATACTCTAATATATGAAGGAAAGGAAAATAAAAAGTTAATTTTGTCTTCATATAAATAACTTGTTTTGGGTGCTTGACTTGGAATTTTTATTCCTTTTTTTTCTTCTTCTTCTTTAAAAAAATCCCTTAAGGTTCCCTAAACTGAGAATATAAGTACTGTCAAGCAGGTGAAGTAGCTTGCAAGTTACCAGTCTGCTATCCAGAAAATTAAGTTATTACATTGTTTCTACCCCGCTGATAATTTATTATTCTTGCCCTAAAAACAAGCGTGCATATGAGCACACTGATTATCTAAGATCATCCATTTTGACTTGTCTATTGATAAACAGTAATCATTAAATAGTGTTTGATTATTGGCAGCTTGGACATATTAGCTTACTCTGAGGATTATTTTATGAATTCTTATTTTGAAATACTTTCAAATGGACGCTCTTGAAGACTCAATTTGATTTCCTTTTCACATGCATACACACATACTCAAATGAAATTAAATGAAAACTGAAGTTGAAATTAGCGGTTGCCTAAGGACATTACTGTAATTACTAGGCTGTTTAAAATGTATCAGTATCATGTCTAATATAATAAAAGTAGAGTCATAGCTGTAGCACAATTAAGAACAAGAGACTATGCAAAAGGTTGTCAGATTCTGTTAGCTGAAATCAGAGCTAAAATAAATGCATTATCTCTGTGATTATGACCACTGCTTCTTAACAGAAAATCATCTGCAAGAACAGGTCCTTTGATAGTTCTGATTCTACTGGATTTTCATTTGTTTTGTTTTGTTTTCCTGAAGAGATAAATTTACTGATATACAACAGTATAACCTCCTCTTTAAAACAATATAATGTGTAACAGGGAAGCAAGGAAAAAGCAAAATGTTATGTTACACAGAAATAAAAGTTTTATCTGATAGTATTTATCATAGAAATGGGCCTAATCATTCATACTAGAATTATTAAGAATAAGCAAATTACAGTAAGGGATTTTTCTATCCTTCTCTGCATTAATAGGAACTGCTGATAACAAAAGTTAAGCAAACTTAAAAATTAAATGAGTAATGAGTGAGAACATCAATTTTTTTGCATGTAAAATCCTTCTGAGATTGTGAATTCATTTCCAAACACTCGAATGTTTTTAGGGACAGATAAACGGACAAGAGAAGTCTGCTATTGTGGTTAGGGACAGGATGCAAGAATCCCATATAGGGTTCTTTCCACGAGGTGACACCTACACTGATGGCCAAGTCCGGGACAGCAAAAATGCCAGTCTGAAGGATGCAGGTGTTCTGTAGGCAGGAGGAGGGGGTAGGATACACAAAAATCATTAATTAGAGCATCATCCTGTCAAAAGCCAAAACCAAAAATTGATTTGCCTCATAATTAGGTAACAGTGCACACTTACTCAGTCTTGCAGTGCAAACCCCTGTATCCTGGACGGCTGAGTGCAGCCAGGTGGCAGTTGAAAGATTTCAGTTGCTTGACAGGACGTGTGATGGCATTGATGAGCCTCTTTTCAGTTATATCTATTTTGGTTTTCTGAGTTTGAAATGCCTGAAACCATAGATTATTTTAAGTTCTTATCTTGATATTTTTATAGGTTGGAGGGTTTTTCTTCTGTCTTTTTTGGTTTTGTTTTTCTTTTTAATATGGAAAAGCATTTTTGCACCTAAATAAAACTGGCTTTGCAACAAGCATGTAAAGAGCCCTGAAAGGTATCAACATAGAAGTAAAACATTTTCTTCCACTCAATTATTACACAAAGGACAAATTTAGTTCAAAATGTTCAATAACTCTAAAGAAAAAAGCCATCTGGGTTCAATTCATAGAAGCCCAGAGTAACAAAAATCCCTGCTAAAACCACACTAAAACAGAAGGAGGAGGAGGAGGTGATTGTTTATAAGACAACAAAGAAAAGTTGTCCATTATGCAGAAACTTAACAAAAAAATATAACTTTTTTAAAAAAATATCAAAGTAATCCAGGAATATTGAAGTCAGGGAAAAAGAACAAAGGGAAAGACTCTGGTAGGTTGCTCTTGTGAGACTGGTGTAGATGCCTCCAATCCTATTTACTGTGTTTACAGAACGAGACAAATGCATTATAGAAAAGATTAGCCTTATGAAAATGCCTGTAAATTCCAAAATGTTTTAACTACATAATGTTATTATACCTTACCAACTATCCAGAGATATGAATCAGGTGTTGCTGGCATATTTTCATTCTGTACACAACATCCATCAGCCTGATATTCTCTTTCTACTACTGACTTCTGTGAAAATACCTTCATATTCCCAACTCTTCAACGACATATTATGGGATAATGTTTCTTTGACTGCAGTGGTCAATATTTTTGCAGTATCTGCAGCAAACTTTCTTTCATTGTATCTTAATTCATATAACTGCAGCCTGGAGATGTTTTTGTTCACTGCAGGGGTGGTTGAACTAGATGACCTTTAAAGGTCCCTTCCAACCCAAAATATGGTTCTATGATTCTATTTGTCTCAGATCCACCTGGATCTTTCCCTTTCTCTGCCCTTAACACCTCCCAAAAAAAACCACATCTATTTTTTCCCAGTTGGTCTTGGGGAAGCCATTACTGTTTCACAGGGTATCTCACCTTTACATCACTGATGATGTTAATAAGACATTGCTGGCCTTGTGAGTTTCCTTTCGCCCCAGTGCATGTGTTGAAGATCAGCCATCTCTTGCATGCCTGCACCTGAACCGTCTGTGGTCTAGTAATGTCTCATAATACAATTTTTAACTTCTGCCAGCTTCTTGCACTGTTATTTGCTATGTTCAGTCTTTTCTCATGTCACACCCAGCAATTTCTGATCATCTATTGTGATAGGTACACCTCAGGGCAGGCTTAAGCATCTGCCTGTAACCTTAGAAGGAATAATGTTGAAATACTGTGGAAAAAACACTGTCTACTTACCCGTGTGCTACAGGTCAATATTTTGCATCACTACTCTCAACCCAGAAAATTAGATAACCAAGTCAAACTCCCAATGAAAATATAAGGGGATAGAAATTTAATCCTCATGTCTTTCAGGAGAGCACCTTTACTGAAATGCTATTCTGGCTGCAAGGCACAGGAAAAGTTATTTATTATTCCTCTCTAGGAGTTTTTATGCTATCTAGCAAATTGTTTCATGTACCTCAATTCATACAGGCAATAAGGAAAGATATTACTCTCTGACTTCTGGGGTTGAGAGATCTCAGTCTTCAATTTAGCATTAATTTAGTATTTTGGGGAGTAAAATGCAGAATTTGAAAGCAAAAACCAAACACTCTCATTCCTTCACAGCCCCTCAGCCTAGCGTGGGTATACTTGGAAACCTAAGATTGTCTTTCCCACATAGTTTAGTTGTCACTGGAATTGTGTTCCTCTTCCATAGCTTTTATCATTCTAAAACCTTAAACTCTTTACTGCACAGTAAAGACCTTTTCATTGCACAATGAAGCAACTTCAGAAGAGTAGGCAACCCTCTTCATTACACCAATTTTTGAGTTTAACTTTGATTTAGTTACCAACCAAAGCTTTTTTTTTTTTTTTTTTTTTTTTTTTTTTTTTTTTAATAGAGCTTAGAAGATTTGAATTCCTTTGGTTATGAGAAACAACAATTTGCTTGATAAATATTTAATCCATTAGGCATAAAGGAAATAAACCACACAGTATTTTGGTGGAGCCCAATTGTTTAGGCAAATATCAGGAATGCTTTGACAACTGTTACAACAATAATTAATTTCTTGGATAGGACAAAAAGGTTGCAGAACTTAGGTTTATGCCAAGATGTCGATGGCAATAAACTTAGCTTTATCAAGACTCAGAATATCACTTCTGAGTAACTAGGAAGCCCTGAGACTTGTTACATTAGTAAAACTTGTGGGAATGATCAGGAGGTGAATGGGGGATCTGGGTCAAAATGTTAGACATTCCACCTAGGCCTTACTTCAGACTTCTAAGACCTTATCTGGAGCTTGTCACAAAGCTTATTGTAAATGTTTGACCATTTCTAATTTACAAGTTTACCTCTTTGAAATGAACAACTGAGTTCACCAAGATACAAATTTGTGATATAAATCCCAGATATAAACTATTCTACAAAATAAATTTTGCCTTTTTTCTTCAACTTTTGTTTCATTTGTGTCAAAAATAATAACAAAGTTTAATAAAGGCATTGTATGAAATGCTCCAAAAAATTATATTAAAATTCTTTCTTCTCACTCTGTAAAGAAAAGGGAAGAAAAGCTGTAATGTAATTAATATTAATTTGCATTGAAAATATTTAATTTCAGTAAATATTACCCCATTACATTTATGGTACATTACTCTTTTTTTTTTTTTCTCTCTCTTTTTTTTTTTTTCTCTCTTTTTTTTTTTTTTTTTTTTATTTGTTTTCCCAAATGGGTTAGATTCTGCTCATCTAAGTTTAGCTGTCTGAGATTTTTCTTCCGTGGCTTCTGTTTGATAAACATGTGAATATCAGCTGGAAATATTGGAAATACCAACTTTTCTTGTTATTGCTCCCACCTTAACACCAATCACTTTTTCACTTGATTTTTAACTACCTTTAGCTGTGTTATGAATTTAATTGATAAATGAATCTTTAAAAAAAAAAAAAAAAGTTTCCAACTGAAACAGTTTTCTGAATCAGTGCATGAACTACTAAGGGAGACAAATGAGTGAAGGATAGACAAAGGGCAGAGACAAGTGCTTCATAAAGTCAATACACACTGTAGGTTTTAAACTTATAAGTCCTTTATAGTGTATAGATATATCTAAATTTAGCCTGAAAGTTTGATACTAAACTTTTAGAATCCGGGACTTTTCTTTGGTAGAGATATGGGATCATATTTCAGATATTTTAACTAGACCTTTAGAGAACAGAGATTGCTGTTCTAAAAATACCTGACTCCTTAGAAACAGAGGTTAGAAAAAGAAAAAGAACATGCAGACCTATTCTGAGGCACAGTGATCATTTTCCTGTGTACTACTTTCCTAGGGCCAGGGTTTTTTTAGCCTTTTTTTTTGTCCAATATCAGCAGGAAAATACTGTAGTTGTATCTTCAGAACTCTGAGGAAGATGAGTGTTCTTAAGCTTGCCACTCAAAAAATATTTGTTGTGTCAAGAGTCATCCTTTTCCTGCTGTATTGCACTATCCCAAAGGATATTCCATTAATATAAACAATGTAGTAATATATACTAATGTAATTTAGAACAGTAATTCTAATATCTCAAACATTTCATCTACAATATGTGGCACAACTTATCATCTTAATTATACAAGGATAACTCAGGATATATTGGTTTTCTTTTTTTTTTTTTTTCTTCTGTTGTAAATTGAGCTTTATCTTTGCTTTTATATTTTAGAATGCTTTTTACTGCATATTTTATTTTGACTGATACAAAGAACTTAATAGCCTTTTTATTATGGATTTCAGATATTGAAGGCATTATTACATTTGACTGAATTCAGGGGAGAACTACCAGGATCGTCCAGGGCTGGAGCACTTGCCCTTTGAGGAGAGATTGAGGTACCAGGACTTGTTCAGCCTGGAGAAGAGGTCACTGTGCAGGACCTAACAGCAGCCCCCATAGCTATGGGAGGTTAATAAAGATACAGAGCCAAGATCTTCACACCAGAGAGTGGCTGGAGGACAAGAGAACATATGCATGAATTAAATAAGGGAAGTTCAGACAGAAGAACCTGTGTGGACAGTCAAATAATGGGACAGATTGCCCAGGCAGGATGTATTGTTTTGGCCCTCAGATATTTTCAAGACCTAGATAGGTACAGTCTTAGGCATCCTTGTCTTGACTCAGACTTGGTCTTTCTTTGAGCAGGAGGATGGACTAAAGCCTTCCCAATTTCCTTCCCATCTGAATTATTCTATGTCTCTATTAACACAAGGTTAACTAATAGATATGAAAAATGAACTTCTACTATTTCTTCCAAATTGTGCACAGAACAACCTGAAACTAACATAGGAACTTCCACAGGCAGGTAATTTTTATCTCATGGGTAGTGCAGGTCTTTCTTTTACCATGTTATTAATTTTTCCTGACTAAAATATAGGTATTTTTTTCTTTCAATGTAACAACCAGTATTTATGATTATATTTATGATATGTAAATAATATATTTTATATATCTAAGATATACACAAAATTAAATATATAAATATAAAAAAAAAGGAAAATAACTTTAATTTTAGTTAAAATTTCTGTACAGTCTTTTTTTTTTTTTTTCCTCACTTTTGATTCTAATACATGTTTAGTTCTGACCCACTTCTGGGTTTACACTCTCAGTTTCTGTGCTGTTCAAAAATCCAGTAAAATACACAGCCGTATAGTTTAAATAGCAATGATTCCTCCAAAGCCTGAAGCTCTTCAGAAAATGTACCATTGGGAAATGGGTGTCCTTAGTACTCAGTGTTGCCTGAAGTCAAAGCAAAGAGCTCACTCTTGCTCCAAATGACTTCTTTCTAAATACATTACAGCAGACAATAGTTGCATACAGATAGAAAAAGGGCAATTATGGGGATATTTCACTGTTCAGTTTCACCAGAGTGACCTTTCAGGTAGGCACCTTTGAGACTACCTATTTGTAGGTTTCTGGGGAAATGAGAGTTTTATGTCTCTAAGGGAAGAGTATGGGTTGGTTTGGGTTCTCTGATTTTTTTTTTTTTTTTTTTTTTTTTTTTTTTTTTTCAACAGAGAACACATATTTAAAAGGAATTTCCTGTAATTCAATTTACACCCATAACCTCTTGTCCTGTTACTGGACACATCTAAGAACAGCCTGTCTCTGTCTTCTTTACACCCTCCTGTCAGGTATTTATAGGTATTGCTAAGGTCCCCCAAGCTTTCTCTCCTCCAGGTTGAACAGATCCTTGCAGTAAGTAGGGCTTCTCATGTATGGCTGCTAGATTCCATGTAAGTGACAATTCACAGCTCATTCAGACTCACCTATATGTCATGTACAAGACATGGACATGACATAAGAAATCTACAATAGCATCTGTGAAACTAAGGCAGAACTTGGCAGAGTTATAACTTGAGTTACAGACAGAATACTGCTCATTAATTGTAAACAAAGGGTAAAGGTTATTTCAAACTGCATTTGGTTTACATGTCAAGATTTTGGTAGCAGGAGAGTTTCAGGAGTGGTTTCTGTGAAATGACACCAGAAACTATCCCCATGTCAGACAGAGCCAGTTTTAGCTAACTCCAAGACAAACCTGTCATTGTCCAAAGCTGAGCCAAACAATGATGTTGACGGTGCCTCTGTAATAACATGATTAAGAAAGAGTAAAAAATGCTGTGTGCCATCTGTGAGAGAGAGGACTGAAAATAATGTGAGAAACATCCCTGCAGACACCAAGGCCAGTGAAGAAGGAGGGAGAGGAGATGCTCCAGGTGCTGGAGCAGAAATTCTTCTGCAGCCTGTGGAGAAGACCATGGTGGAGTGGATTGTCCTAGTGCTGCCTATGGAGGACTACAGTGAAGCAGATGATACCCATACTGCTGCTCAAGGACTCCACACAGGAGCAGGTGGATATGCCCTGAAAGGAACTGCAGCCCATGGAGAGACCATGCTAGAGCAGGATCCTGGCAGGAACTGAGGTCTATGGAGAACCCATGTTGGAGTAGTCTGTTCCTGAAGACTGCAGCCCATTGAGAGGACTTATACTGGAGCAGTTCTCAAAACCAAGTCCTGTGGGAAGGACCCGCATTGGAACAGTTCATGAAGAATTGTATCCCGTGGGAGGGACTCTGTGCTGGAAGATGGTATGAACATGAAGAAGAAGGTGCAGCAGAAACAAAGAGTTATGAACTGACAATAACCCTCACTCCCCATCCTGCTGCACCACTTGAGGGAGAGGGAAGAGGTAGAAGATCTGGGAATGAATTTGAGAAGATGGGAAGATGAGGGAGGTGGGATGGAAGTGGATTTTTTTTTTTCCTCACTATCTTAATCTGTTATTAATTGGCAATAAATTAATTTCATTTCCGCAAGTCAAGTTTGTTTTGTCCATGATGTTAACTAGTGAGTGATCTCTCTGTCCTTACCTCAACCTAGGAGCTTTTTCATTGTATTTTCTCCCGCTGTCCTTTTGAGAAGGGGGAGTGATACAGTAGCTTGGTGAGCACCTGGAGGCTAACCATGGTCAACCTGACACAGTAATTACTAGGATTTTAACTTAAAAGAAAGGCTGAGATTTCATTTTGGACAGAAATAAATTGATCTAAAGTAAAGACATGCACATCTGAGAGAATAAGTATAACTGTTCCTGTAATGTTGATGAAGAAGAAAATAAAAGCAAGAAAAAAAAAAATCCTGAGAAACAACAGATGAAAGCTGAAAGAAGTGACTTAAGTTTCTTTAAAGGGAAGGAGAAATTTGATGTGGCTCACACTAGGAATGCATTACATCTTCAAAACCAGTTAATCTAAATAAAGCAAATGTTGCAGACAAACATCTGTGTCCTGGATTTCTGAGGCCCGTTTGAGAATTTTATAGCCTGTCAAAATTAACTTTAGAAGCTAATAGCATCAAGGCCCAGAGCAAATGAGAAATCTTCTCCACCAGTTTTTATTTGATGTTTATAAGGAATTAGAGAGAGAGTCTGCAACTTAAGGAAAATAAGTATTTGTTCAAGATCTTCATAGGAAGTAATGCTTTTATTTGAACAAAAAAATCCTTGAAGATGGAGTCTAAAGGTGAATCTTAAAATATATATTAAAAATATCCCTTTTAGTTTTACTTCAGATTTTCCCCTTCAAAGGGAACAGAATGAGAAATTCTCTATGTATATATTTAATCTACCTAAAATAATGAGGCTCAAAAAGTGTATTTTGTATGCGAGACTTCCAACACAGGGTTTTACTTAAGCATAATTCTTTACTATTGATGTCTTGTAAAAATAATAATAGCAGTTATTTTTACAATTTCCTACACTGAAGTTTCAGTCCTATCAATTTCTCCATATTAAAATTTGTGGCATCCTATATGCAAAGCTAAATAAAATAGAGTAAATAGAGAAAAAAAAGTACAAATATTTGGTTTAAGTTTCAATTAATTTATCTTTGTTCTCCTTTCATGAATATTTCAGTTGTTTTCTTTAGAAGAATAGCTATTCTCGATGAGCACATTTCTCAGTATTTGTATTAGAAATGTTTGTGTAGTTATTCAGAAAGTCCTCACCCCATATGACTTATAGTGGCAGCAATACCTAAGCTATAATTAGTCAAAATGTAACTCCAATTAAAACTCTTTTTAAAAAAACCTGTTTGTTTATTATCCCTTTATTTTAGAATCTTGCACTAATTTTCAGTTGTGGGATTGTTGTTTTTAATTTTATCTACAAAATTATTTAGTTGAATTTACTATATGGTAGATTTTTTTTAAACAACTGCATAACTTTCCCTTGACCTTTTTTCAAAAGAACAGGAAATCCAGCTAGACAGCTTTTCATTTGGACGCAGAAGACATATAGAGGTTAATATTCACATCTCAGCAGGCAGTATAAATGGTGCCAACAAAATCAGATGGGTAATGATAAGCTTAAATAAGTAAATGAATGGAAGTTTAAGAGTATCTGTATTGTATTTAACACCATTTGGCTATGAAATAACACTTAAAGCTTAAGTTTATTATCTAGATATTAATATATACTCTGGTTATTTCTCTTACATCTGTTCTGTAGACTGACCTTTTGTTTCTATGTCTTAATTTGGTGCTATTAGCCAGCTTTAGTCAAAATTAATAGAAAAGAATAGTTTTATTCTGAAATACAGTGTACATGTGATATAATCATACTTTCCATTAATATAAGGTGGGGGGGAGGAGATATTTTTGTAAAGATACATTTTTCATAAGTCTACATTTTAAAATAACAACAAAAGCATTCACGGTCTTCTTTTTAAGTTGCAGGATCAGCTCTGTTACCATCACAATCCATCAGTCTATTTGTCCTTCAGTAGGGGTAGAAAAAGCACTGATGGTAGTGAACATTAAATTACAGAGGGAACACATATGGTGTTGAACACCACTATATAGGGAATAAATAAATATTTAATTAATCACATCTGCCATCTCCAGTTACTGCTCTCTTTTTCTTGACCCTGTGTCTTCATAGGCTCCTGTGAGGTCATGTTCTTACATGAAAAGAAATGACAACAGATAACTCCACTTGCCTGATTGTGAAATAATTTGTGGGTTTGTTTACTAAACAGAGCAGCTGAAAATAATTTGAACTTTTAAAACTTAAAAAGTTCCACTGACATAAAACTGAGCTGTGTTCCATAATGGACTATCAAGAACTGCTCAAGTACCACATACATGGATGGATGCAACAACACTGCAGCAGTATGGCTACCTAGACCTATTGTAGGAAAGGGACATAAAGGTTCTGTGGTAATCTTCCTCTCCTTGTAGTTCACTAGGGTGAGAAGATCCTTGTGATTATAGTATAGGAGTAGAGTTAAAAAATATTAATGCCCTAAAAGATACAGCTACAAATTTCTTATGTCATATCCATGTCTTCTAGCTTCCCCATAAGTGAGTTCAAGGAAGCTCTGAACTGTCAGTCAAATAGTAGCCTTCATTTGGAGTACACTTTGGTCTGGTACACTTAGTGTATGAAAAGCCCCATCTACCTAAAATTATAGGCAAAAATCCTCTTTAAGGGCCTAAAACCATATAAATGTGTGTGCCAAACTTGGCTTCTTTGCTGTTTTGACTACAAAAAACAGAAAGACAATAAAAAGGCATTCATGCCCTCAAACCATATGACAAGCCTAGTAGTGCAAAAGAGTCCTAATAAAGAAAACTTGTCCAGTAAGGGAGAAGTGTAAATGCCTGTCTTTTTCCTCAGTATCATGCTTCAGATGCTATCCTCTCAGGAGGCTTCCCTGACCACCACAACACCATCAGGACAGAGTTGGTAAAATCAACCTCTCATCCCATTGCTGAAGCCACATTGCTGTCAAGTTATTAATGGAAAAATAACAGTCTCAAAATACAGGGAACAAAATGTTTTTCACAGCTCATTCAGTATTAAGGGAGATATTCAAGACACTGCAGTAATTTGAAGGGCAGGTAGGTAATTTATTTTGCTGTACTGTTTTTGTAGAATAGATAAATAATTCCTTTAAAAAGGACTGGTCCTGAATAAAAAGAGAAATAACTATTTTGTAAAGCTGGGAGATGTTTCAGATTTTCAGTTCCAGTTTCCCAAGTATGTGGTTGAAGCCTAGTTTATGCACAGAGGTTCAGGTAGACACACAGCTCTCTTAGGCCTTTTAGATTTCTAGGTACCTCACACAGTTTGTTCTCTGCACAAGGAAATACAGTTGAAGCTGAAATTTTCAGGAAATGTTTGGACCATCAATATTTATGCACAGATACAGACATTACTTGGATGAGGGGGTAAAGGGGACTGAAAATATACAAAGCACCTTAGAATAATAACTAAAAAAAGAACAGCTATTTATACAAAAAAATAAAAAAAGATTTTATACTATTGTAAACACTGATGTAATTGTATATACATTCCAAGTAAAACTGACAAATTTGGGGAAAAGCATATTGTACCAGAAAAATATGGATTAATGTGTAAGTAGGTAATTAAACCAACTATTATCCTCATTGTATAGAATTTGAGTTGCATTATGGCAGATCTGAAAAAAAAAAAATATATATATATATACATATAAAAGACAAGAAAGTTTTTTTTATTTATTTTTTAAATTTTATTTTCTATCAATCACTTCTGTGTTAATCATCCTTTCTTCACTACATCTTCTCAGTTGTTTGGAGAATTGTTGACCATAATAAAGCTTCTTAACTGTTTATATACTGTCATAGACAAACTGATGCTGTGCTGTAATATTTGTGACAATTGTGTATTTAGAAGGGAGAGAATATAGGGTGTCAGAAGAGCCATTGTTAAGGTTTATTTTTTAATATGTAATTTGAAGGTAGTGACAGTGGTCTTGTATATTTGTGCATGCATATATATTTGTGTAAATTGTTTAACCTATGTCCATCTTACTGAGGCTTTGTGATGTTTCTGAACCAGTTGGATCTTGTACAGGAACTATTTCTTTCCATATGTTTGCATATGGCTGAACTCATGTTGACATTCAATAATTACAATGAGCTGTCAGAAACTGTTTAGACAGGAAGGATATGACTGATTTTCCTCCTTTGCATCATTTAATTGCAGGCTGTTGGTAAGGAAAGGAAATCTGATTGCTTGCTTGGCTGTTCAACTTATTTGCTCTTGAGTAAACTGATTGCAGGCAAAATTTGTTTTTGAGGTGACAATAAAATTAATTTAAGGAGAAACTGTGGTCTATTAGTGTTTTGGAAGGTTGATGACAGTAGGAAGTGTTTTACCAAGGTCTAGAGCTGGTTTTTAGCAGGTCACAAATGAGAAAAGAAGTCTGAATATGTTAGAAGAGTTACCAGGGAGTGAAGGTGAAACTGGAGAGCTAGAGAGAATTAAAATGGCTTCCAGAGAGCTGTAGCTTGATGGCAGAAAATCCTCTTACTCCTCTTCTTTAGTCTATTTCATTTTTTTCTACTCTCTCACATTCTTTCTTACTTCCTGGGAATATGAGGCACAACTACTATTTTGTCTCTCCTGTTCTGCCTCCTCATTTGACAGATGATCCCCATCTGTGTCACAGACAACCCTATCCCTCGTAATTCCTATCTCATTTCCCCATGAGCTCATTTCCCCTATCTTATATCCCCTCATTTTGCTAGGAGCTACCTTCAATGACCACATCTGCTTCCTTTGCAGCAGCCCCAGCAGTCTCCTCTGTGGCCATGAAGCAAAGAAGGGGAAGAACATAGCATGACAGTGCAGTATAGGCTGAACTGGGAGAAGGAATTATGGAGAGCAGAGCTTTCTCTGTCTCTTGCTAAGGCTTGGAGACATGAAGGAGATATAATAAGCCACATCACATGTCCTCAAATCTCCCTTAAAGTGAAAAAGAAGAGAAAACAGTGAAAAAGAAGAGAAAACACTGAAAAAGTGTTCTATTGCTCTGACAAGACATGTTGGGCGTATAGCTGGTCTATATCTCCCAGGAAACAGAAGTTTGCTGTCCCATGTGACTCTAGCTCTCCTACTTTTAGAACTGATCATTTTGCAGATGCTTTTATAACACTAATATTGAGCTTTTATGCTAGACATGCATGAAAAATCGTGGTGTTGTGACACAGGGAAATGACTAAATCTTTTTTGAATATATTAAAGTTTGTTATGCTTGTTCTGTTTTGTTTCTATAATGTTTTGGAATACTTGTGAAGAAAGGTTGAATTTTGCAAGTAGCCAGTGTAATTTAAATAACATTGAATAGAAATAAGTGAAATAAGAACTAGACAATGAAGGTATTAGGTTCTTAATCAGCAGTCCAGCAATGTTTTTCACTTGAGTATTGCACTTACTATCAAGGTAAAAAAGCATCTATGTCAGTGTCACTACTAATGTACAGACCACTCCTTTCTCCCTCCATACATGTTTTTTTGTGCTGTATCTGCACTGAGAGAAAGCATAATTTCAGTGGCATTCTACTTACTTTTTAATGTTGTTTTGACTAATAACAATTATCTGTCTATAAAGCATAAAAACAATGCTTATAATTAGGCTTTGCTAATATTTTTCATCATTAAAGTAACTTGCCACCAAGTAGAAGCTTAAGGCAGGAGTATACCAGAAGGAAATCCATTAAAGGGTACTCATTACAGGCACCACCTCTGTGAACTGCAAATTGTTGAAAGGCAAGCAATTATTCAAACAAAGTACTACTGTATTTTTATTTATTATTAAGTTACTTCCTTGACTTCTATCTTGCCCACTGTATGAGGTAGGATAATAGTTTAGACAGACTTTCCTCCTAACCCAGTAGGACTGTTATTTTTATGTTATATCTTTGTTTTAGGGGTGTTTTTTTGCATGGGTGTGTATTTACTTTTGCAGGAGGAAGGTGTAGAGCCAGCATCTGTTGTGTTTACAGCAATCCTCTAAAGCTTTGTATCCCCTGGGGTAAAGAAGTATTTTTTCCTTTGCCACCTGTGAGTATAAAGAGGCTTAGCTGTATAAGATACTATTGAAAATCCTTTTTTTGTTCTTCTCTTTATTGCTTATATCAATGTTTTGTTTTTAAAGATATGAAATAGTAGTCTGAAACAATGAAAATCTAGAGGATTCCATATTTAAAATAGCTTGTGCAACCTTAATTAGGCTGCATTATACCCTTAATTATCTTTGTCTTTAGTTACATGATAACATATACTTTATTTCCCATGTTCTTTTTTTGCCATGTAATACAATGACTAATTTTCCAGTCAGTTGCAGATGTGCCTAAATGGCTACATATATAAACATCATATGGGTAAGTTGCAGTATTGTTGGCAGCAGGCTACCTGTTGGAAGCCTCCCTCAGTGAATAAGGGAGAAGAGATCCTCCAGAATGCCTTGCTAGGCCAGAATTTAGCACCTTTGCTAAAGGTAAGGTAGGAAGACTTGACCCATTCTCTTTAGACATGTGACCAAGATGTCTAAGTTAATTGCCATGAATTCCTTGGTTCCCTTTGTAGTCAGTGACTATAAAGAAGTAAAGTTTTCTCACTTCAGACTAGAATAGGTAAAATGTGTCTGAATTTGTATTTGCACTTGAGCGCATACTGTTAGATTACCTAATGTAAATCCTTCTTCCCAGTTCTTACTTGTCTGTATACTAAAAACATGGCATATAATCCCCTATTGTTTTTCCTTACAGAGGACTTCTACTGAAATTACAGGTCAGAATAATTCATTAGATTCATGATGGTAAAAAGAAGATTTCTGGTATGATGTCTCAGAAATATATGAAGATTTAGATGTAAAAATAAGAAACTGAGAAAAACAGAAACAGTCACTTTCCACCTGGAAATGAGTATCATTGATGGATCAGCAGGTAAAGACAGGAAAACTAACTACTAAAAAAAAGTAATTTTCATCAGAAATTGTGTGGGTTCCTTAATACTTACATGATATGTACTTTTATAAAGAGAGTTTTTTGACTGGAGTGACAGGTACATAACTTAGTGTCTGGAGAACAAAAGCGTAAGAGTCAGTCAGTCAGAATTCGTATTCTAACATTTGCTTAAACAGACTGGAGACGAAGGAGCTGTTAGACCTTTTCATCACAGAATCACAGAATGTTAGGGATTGCTCCTCATCAGGAAGAACAGACTTTGTTATAGGTATGACACATTCCTGTCCCCCTGAACACTTATTAGCATTTGCAAACACATTCCCAGCATGATGCTGCAATGAACATAGAGTGATGATTCATCTTCCCTCCGTGCCCCTGAGATTTTCTTGTGTCAGCTGGTCTTTTTAGCCACAGTAGTCTGCATGGCAACTTGGGTCAGATGGGGTGGTGGCATTATTCCACCAGCTTTAGGTTATCTCAGTTAATGTATTTTCCAAAAGTGTTCAATTAGTTCTTGGTAGAAAATCCAGAGTTTCCAAATACACTATCTAGATATACATTTTTGCATTCTTCTTTGAGTACTAGCTTTTACTTCAGGAAAATGTAACAATACAGAATTATGTTACATAACAATATATAAAAATAAATTAATAAAAAAATAATTACTTAATAAAAATACAGCTGTTTCAGAAGAAGGAGTTCAGCAGTATGAATGCCTATGAGACCACTGGATTTTAGTTCGCAGAATCATAGAATGGTTGAGGTTGGAAGGGACCTCTGGATGATGTCTGGTCCAAAAGCAGAGTCATCTAGCAAAAGTACAAATACAGGCTTGGCAGAGAAAAAATCACAAACAGCCATGAGGAGAAGGATTTGGGGGTACTGGTGGACGAGAAGCTCAACATGAGCTGCCAATGTTTGCTCGCAGCCCAGAAGACCAACTGTAACATGTGCTGCGTCAAGAGAAGCATGGCCTGCAGGTTGAGGGAGGTGATTCTTCCCCTCTTCTCTGCTTTCATGAGACCTCACTTGGAGTACTGCAGCCAGTTCTGGGGCCCCCAACATAAGAAGGATATGGACCCACTGGATCAAGTCCAGATGAGGGCCATGAGGATGATCCAAGGGCTGAAGTACCTCTCCTATGAGGACAGGCTGAGAGAGTTGGGGTTGTTCAGCCTGGGAAAGAGAAGGCTCTGGGGAGACCTTATAGAGGCCTTCCAATAACTGAAGGGGACCTACAAGAATGCTGGGGAGGAACTTTTTACAAGGGCAAGTAGTGATAAGATGAGGGATAATGGCTATAAACTGGATGAGAGTAGATCTAGATGAGCCATTAGGAAGAAATTATTTCCTGTGGGGGTGGGTGAGACCCTGGAACAGGTTGCCCAGAGAAGCTGTGGATGCCCCTCCCTGGAAGTGTTTAAGGCCAGGTTGGATGAGGCTTTAATTAACCTGTTGGAGTAGAAGGTGTCCCTGTTCATGGCAAGGAGGTTGGAACTATGTGATCTTTAAGGTTCCTTCCAACCTATACCATTCTATGTTTCTATGATCTAGAGTTGGTTTCCTTGGACCATGTCCAGACAGCTTTTGAATATTTCCAAGGATGGAGACTCCACAGCCTGCTTGGGCAACCTGTTGCAGTGCTTAGTCATCCTCATAGTAAAAAAGAGGTTTCCTGATGTTCAAAGGGAGCAGCCCAGAATGACACACATTACTCCAGGAGTAGCCTCACCATTCCTGAGCAGAGCAGAAGGATTACCTCCCTAGACCTGCTGATAAGATTCCTTCTAATGCAGCACAGATACCATGAGACACCTTTTCCACAAAGGTAATTTGTTGGCTCATGGTAAACTTGTCAATCAGCCCCGAGCATAAAATGATGCAGTTGTTAGATTTTAGTTGCTAAATATGAACACATAGCTTCTGAAACATTCTCCAGTTGTTCACAGAAATGTCTTCAGTGTTTTTATCCATTAACTTTTAAAATTCTTTTGAAATGCATGTAATTGCAAGATGTAATTAATTTAGTACAGCTACTATAATGATAAATATCATACAGAAATTTAATACCCACCCTAAACTCACAAGTAAACTTTTATGTGAAGTTCCAGTGTTTTATATTTCCATATATAAGGCACTATGCAGACAAAACCAAATAGATTTTAATACCTAGTATCTGTAGATCTTACTATGTGGAATCTTTCTGCATCTTTCCAAGATAACAAAGTTGCAGGAAAGTCTTAGAGAGTTTATCAAAGATTCATCCCTTGCTGTATGCAGATCCTTTACATACTTTTAAAAGAATTAGTTTGTATTTTACAAATTAAAATATTTTTTCTGGGGTTCTGATCCTTCCCTTGACTTTTTTTTCATTTCCCTTCCTCTTCTTTCATTATTATTAGTCTAGTCAGAATGCATATGCTGAATTTCACTAGTCCTGACTAGCAGACATGGCTTTTGCTGATCCTAGCTTCTGTACTTTGTTCAACGTAAGTTTGGTTTGTTTGTTTGTTTGTTTTTGTGAATCTGGAGAATAGAATTTTGATTCAATTAACCTTTACAGTGGAGAAACAAAGAGATTTCTATGGTGTCATTCATCCATTTAAATGTAGAAGCTAAAAATATTTCTGAGATAACTAAAACAGGAGACTGAAGAGACTACTCCACTTCTAGGTGTTTAGATTGTAGATACTAAAAGGTTAGGCTACATGAATTATACTGTGAATACTAGATCAAGAATTTATCTCAATTCCTTCCAATGGAGCATATGAGACTCAGTCTTTGGTAGCACAATAATACCACTAAACTGGAATTTAACAGTTTTGGGACTTCAGAAACATGTACCTGGACCTTCAGTGTTACAATATGTCTGCATTGGTGAAAACTTAGCAAGAACTGAAGCTTGGTCAGTCCACAGTTGGCAGGAAGTTAGAGAAAAGATTCTATGAAATGCAGTACTAAGAAATTGCTGAAATCATTGTAAAAATCATGCTGCAGGAAAATAAATAAATAAATAAATAGTTTAATTTAATATTTGTTTAAAGAGTCCACTGATGTGAAGTAACAGTCTGCCTACTCAAGCAGGACCAAGTTTTCTTCATCTTTTCTTGCACTCAGATACTGTGTTTCCAGATACTCTGATTAAACTCCTGATATGGCACTTGAAAGCCTCCCTCCATCCCTCAGCTCTAGGCCTGTTGCTGCTCCCACCAGCTGTGCAGCAAAGAACATAGATTAAAACACAGAAAGTGCTCATAATAGTAGAGAACAGGCTGTTCTTCCCTCCAGGAGAAGCTTGGCTGCGGAGATTAATATACTTTTCTAGAAGAGAAAGAATGGTATCCTATGCCAGTCCATCCTTTCCCCTGAACAGGATCCAGTAACTATGGTCTTAAAAGCTTTGTGCAAGGATCATAACCATGTATCACAAGCCCCATACAGCAGTCAGGTAATGAGCATATTTTAGCCTAAGTGGGAGCCAGTGTGTCTGGATTAGAATGAGCTTAACTCCTTCATCATTATCTACATAACTGTCCACACAGACAATAAATAACACTGTCTATGAATAAAACCTGCATAAAACTAGGTAGAATGCTGGCTGCCAACTCTCAATTCCTTTTCTTCATTGTGAGGCAAAACAAGATCTCACAGAGCAGAAGGAATTTTTTCACAATAGGTGTAGAATTTTCACAATGGGGATGATAGAATGATATCCAATCAAGATAGACATATATCAACCTCATCAGGAGAGACCCATAGTATATTCTGTGCATCCCTGAGAAAAGGAATATGTATGTGGAACACATTTTCTCCCCAGTCCACTCAGATTAGTTTAGTGCCAACTCAGTTTGGCTCAAAACTTGGAACCCTATCAGTGTCTCTCTCCTTCATGACAGTAATGCCATTTTCTGCCTCAGGACAATTATTTTTCTAAGTTTAAACTACAACGTTGCAAGCCATTATAAGAAAGCAAGTTAGGTTGTTTTGGTTTGGTTGCTTTTTAAACATAGAAGCTTCAAGCAAAGCACCAGGGGTCATCTCCCAAAGAAAATGTTCTGCAAAATTGCATTTTTATATGCTTGGTACTAGAGCCTTATATATTCTCATTGTGTAAAACATTTTTGGTCCTTGAGGAATGAATGTTCATGTGCCAGCATAATTGTGCATATATGTCCCCAGCCTTTTTCAGCTCAGGGCTTCAGAATTTTAGTCAGGAGTTTACTTTTTCTTTCTTCTATTTTTTCCCCTTAATTCCTAGGTTTCTTGATATAAAGAAATGGAAATTCCAAGTGTAATGTTTTTAAGTTTCCCTATGTTTTCTTCCCTGAACATCAGCCACACCTTATTTTATCCCTGTGTCTGTCATAGCATCTCAGTACAGTTATTGACATGGAACTTATTTTGATGTTTTTGTGCTAGTGTGCTGCTGTAGATTCCTTGTAGTCCTATTTGAGTGTAAGTCACTGAGGAGTCATTTAAAACTGGACAGAACATTTACATATTCAAATATTATCTACTGGAGATGTACCTATGCTTGAGGCAAGCATTTCAAGTCACAAGATAAAGGTTTGTTTTAACATAGTAATGTTGACCTCTTTTTCTTTCTTCAAAATGCTCATAGAAAAATGTTTAAAGTTTAAAAAAATTATGAGGTATATACATACCTAGTGAAATAGCTGGAGATTTACCAGGCTACAATTAAAGAGCACAACTATTCTGAAGTAGTAACAATATATGAAGCAAATATAAAAAATGTACTTTCATTAACCACAAATGATAATGACAACAGTCATAATATTATGTTTAGATTAAGAAATTAAGAAAGTTACCTGGTGGATCCTTCAATGGTGTTGCTAGTTTGTTAGGGACATGAATTTTCCCTGTACTTAGCCTCAGGTTTACTGATCACTGGGCTTACATAATCAGGAGGCACTGCAAGGTGACCTTTTCAGTCTCTCGCAGCTTGCATCACTCTTGCACAATTTAGTGAAGGAGCAGCACTAGCATTAGCTGCAGGAGAAATGAAGCAGTTTTACTTCTCCTTCCAGGTGAAGAGGATGTGGCATGTTTTATACCTACTATCAATATGATGGGAGGAACTCAACAACAGCCTGATGTATGATACCATTTCTACCACCTTATGCACCTTATGTTCCTGATAGGAGATCAGAAATCTTGAAAAGAATCCGGCTGGACTGCAAAAGGCATGCTGGCTTCTCCTGAGTAAGATGCCTTAAACTAATTCACAATTGATTAGCTTCATAACAATAGCTGCAGGATTCCCAGAAGCAGAAAAGAAAGCCTTTGAATGCCCACACAGGAGGCTAACAGGGGTTCCAATCATATTTGAGAAAAATGTAGCAATGAAATTTAATGGAAATAATCCATGAACAGATTTTATAGGAAAGTAAGCAGATAAGTTATGTGCCAGCACAGTGTAAACAGAAGAGCATAATGGTGACATGAATTAATGATATGTAATGAAGTGCTAAGCACTACCATTATTGCTTCTTCCCAACATGTCCTAAACAGCTGCAGCTGCTGCTGAAACAACTTGCAATTGGCCTTTTTTGAAGAGTTTAGTATAAATTGCAGAGGATTTTACACTAAACTGACAGTTTATAAATTCTGTCTCATTCCCCCTATTATACAATATACACACTTTATTTTACTATTTGACATTACATGTTCACTGAACTAAATTGCATGAGTTAAATCAACCACTGTATTCTCATGTCATAGCTCTGTATCAAGGGATAAATCACCATGCTTTGAGGCTGTGTTGAGTGAATAGGCAGTACTGTACCTGTCTGGAAGCTATCTGCACACCAAAATAAGCCTAGAGCTCACAGAGAGTCTAAATTGATATAGCCCCATTTATGTGCAAATGATAGGAGATTAATTCCTACTGATAACATTAGTGTGATGCATTGCTGGGGGGAGGGGGTGGAGGGGTGGGGGGGTGTTGGAGGAAAGGAAAGGAAAGGAAAGGAAAGGAAAGGAAAGGAAAGGAAAGGAAAGGAAAGGAAAGGAAAGGAAAGGAAAGGAAAGGAAAGGAAAGGAAAGGAAAGGAAAGGAAAGGAAAGGAAAGGAAAGGAAAGGAAAGGAAAGGAAAGGAAAGGAAAGGAAAGGAAAGGAAAGGAAAGGAAAGGAAAGGAGAAATCAGACTGTTATATGGTGTGGTAGGAAGAAAGAGTTCATTCCTCATGATCAGCTACTGGATCTGGTTTTGTATGGAAACAGAAATAAATCCTGCCCACCCAATTCCTATCCACTATACTGTGTAGGAACGGACAGTTAATGTTTTCTGGTTAATTGATGCTTAAGTAGAATTTGACACTTTTCACATTGATGGAAGCAATTAAACAACAACTACAAGAAAGTATTTATTATTGTTAAGCTGTAAGGGTAATGTACATAATTTTGAATTACTGTATAGCAATTATGCAGTTAAAATGTAGTTAGTATCGTACTCTATAAACATTTCCAAACATCTGAGCATTTTAATTAGCTAATCGTTAACATGATTAGTCCAAAATATCATGTGAGAATGAAGATTTGGATTAATAGATATGGGAATTAATAAATCAGAGAGTTATGCACACACAAAGAGAAGAGACATGCACTTTGTATTAGAAAATATAGTTTAGAGTATATACTTATCCATTTCTGTAATCTGCTTTCCAATTTACACAATTATTGCCACACAGTAGCTACACGCTAACAAATCTGAAAAAATAAATAAATAAAAAAATCTGATCTACTGAAACTATATTTTATTTCTTTACTTTTGAAGTATTGTGCTTGAATGCAGTCCCATAAATTATTCATTCTTAATGACTTTTAACTGTATAGTTAAAGACACCAGGTAAAAATTTCTCAGAAGGTTTCTAAAATGTGTATTTTGGCTTGTATTAAGCTTGCAAGACAGACATACATACCCGAAAAAGCACTTATTTGGTTCCACTCCAGAATAAAAATCTAAATTTATAGATATGTATTAAAATACCACCACCAACAACAACAACAACAAATCCCCACAAACAACAAACAAGCAGCTTTTTTCTGGTTTGTTTTTTTTTTTTTAAACCAATAGTACATTTCAGTTCTTGCTAAAAATTGTTTAAAATACAATTCCAATGAAAATGAAAGTAATTACTAGATGAAAATTAATTGGGTTTTTGCACACACAAAAATAATACTATTTCCTGTAAATAAGTTATTATTTTGATGAAAAATGTAAGAAAATATCTCTGTATAGCAAGGAGGTACTTGCAGGTTCTGATACTCAGGTTTCTTCATAATCACACTTGATACCAAATGCTGGTATATTGAAATTTCTCTGCTGATGATACTGAGGCAGCCCAACATCTTTGTGCAGAAGACTCAGACAGAGTGTAAAACTACTAGCGCACTACCTCTACTTTGGGTTTATGTAACTTACTGAATTGTGGAAATAGTGTGATGAAATGTGCCCTTTATGGACACAGAAAACTGTTGTTTACTAGCTTCCAAATGTGAAAGGCTAAGATACTATTGCCTTAACAAGTTTTTCAAAGACTAATTCTTAAAAGATACAGGGCTTTCAACTTTTTACAGTAGTGTTGGAAATCAGGAAACAAAGTTTTCTTTGAAATGTTATTTAGGTAGTATTACTTCCATGCACAGGGAAAATGTATACACAGAAGTCTTGACACAGCACTTTGTATTTCTGTGAGCAGGGTTCTTAGATTAAGTATCTAATGAAAAGCTCAGATAGCAGCACTGTTTTCTTGTATTTAACACTTTTAGACGCTTTAATATGTCAGGTTCACAGATGAAATAACTATATAGATACTCAGAATACAGTCTTTGAAACCTGCTTTGCCCTAATACGTATTTCCTCCCTTGTTCATATATTTTTTATCTAGAGCAAAACTGATTTTCAATAGGTCTGTGAATAAGGAAGTAGGTTAGTTGTTATGAATTCAGGTATCTTTTTTCACCATCTTAGTAAAACAACATTTCTGCATTTTTAAGTATTACTTTTCTGATGGTAAATGCAGGTCCAATATGGACTACTTTCTCCTACAGTTATATACATAGGTGGTATATGTTCCCTAGAAAAATCATTCTGAGATTCCAGTTTGTTCACTATAACCACAACACTGTCACAAGACTGCCAGGAATAAAAACTCCACTTCTCTCCCTCCCTCTCCACCCTTCACTTCATTCTTGTCATACATACCTTGCTATGATAATGGTACTGCTTCCATCTTGTGTATAGTACTGAAGTCTTGTGAAAGCCAGGAAGCACTTATTTATTCATAATTACATTTTCCTTACAACAGACTATCCTAGATTAAATGAAGAAGATGGGGAAAAGACAGCTGATGACTGTAATTTTCTATGATGCACTGTTTAGTGTAGTCAGTCGGATGCTGTAGTTTGATATATATATTCTTTCAATTCTTCTTATCATTGGGGTAGGTCCCTGAATTATTATTGACCTTTGTCACACATGGTATGTTTTCATACTGAAGAGGAAACAAGTGAGCTGAGTTCTTTGTTTTGTTGTGAGTCTTTGCTGACATTTGTTTGGAGTTTGTTTGTTTAATACTCATATTGCTGTGAAGTTGTATCATAGGCTGCAAAGCCTTTAGAAACATGCCGTGTAATTCAAGGGAAAGGTTGTAGTATTTAATTTATTTAAGATTACTTTTCATAAGCTTAGGTCACTGTATGAAAGGAATTGCCCTTTTTTTTGCAGAGCAACATTGCTCCGACAAGCATTGTCCTTGTGTCAGAGGAACCACTTTGGGTTCTGTGCTCCTTAGTGAAGCAAGAGAGAAAGTTCTCCAATCTGCTTTCCTCAGGCAGAGTCCCACCTGCAGCATTACACCTCGATGCTTCAGCAATGTGGCAAGCCTGGGCTTGCTGTTCAAACCAGCTCTTCCTGCCTGTCCTGATCAGGAAACAGCTCAGCACTTGCTCCTGATTCAGAGCAATCCCCCCTTTTCCTGATTCATACCTGATTATACAGTCAGATTTCAACTATAATTAGAGCAAGTCAAAAACTTTCCTCAGATATTTTCCTTCAGTAAATGGAATTTCATTAAAAAACAGGTTCAGGAGAGGCCTTGACAGGCTTTCACAGTGAGACTGCTAGTTCTCTACTCAGTGCTGAAGCATCTGTTCTGGTAGACTATGTATGCAAAATATCTACAACAAGGAGGAAAAACTCAACACATTCACAGTTTCTCATTCCATTTCAGGTTGATGCTTTATTGCAAACTGTTTTGTTCTCTCCTTTTTTTTTTTTTTTTTTTAAACTTCTAAACAAACACCTCTAAAAACCACTTCAAAGTGACAGTTTACCTGGAGTTCCTATTTTAAACCTCTTTGACTTCTTAACTCATTATATTTTATCAGTTAGAAAAAGATAAGAATAAATAATTTTAAAAATGTAAGATTTAGGTGTTTTTCATCACTGTGTACTTACAATTGCTTGGGTTTGGTTCCAAATTCTATCTGAGAGGATAAAGAATTAAATACCACAGAACAGAAAAAAAAAAAAAAAAAAAAATTAAAAAATCTATTCTTTCTGCAAATTGCTGATACTTTCTACAGTCAAGAAAATTCAGAGCTACCCCTGGAATCTCCCAATTCAGTTAATTACTCAGAAAAATGTACTTTTAATATAGGGAACAGGAATATCAGTACCTAGGAAATAATTAGAGGGAGGTAAGACAAAGGCCAACATGGATGATGTCTACATTTAACTTTCTTTCTTTGTAAAATCTGCTCCTTTAACTGTAATTTCATGTAACTTCGGTGCAGCTGCAAAGAGTGATATCTGAGCTTGTCCTAACCACATCCTGTATGTTAGGAATGAGCAACAATGCCCAGGAATATGCAAATCTATTTTCTGTGAGAAATGAGTAACATAAAAATACAAAAAGGAATTAAGACTTTGAATAACAAAGGTCATTTGACTCTAGAGAATGAGACAAATTGCTGGGGTTTTTTTTGCATATTTTACTTGTAAGATATTTTTATTTATTTTGAGAAATGCATACAAGTTGGAGAGAACATGTTGAAGAGTTATTAATATTGATAAATTCAATTAAAATTTAAATTTAACTTGGACTCAATAAAATGGAATTAGCCTGAGGAATTAACACATCGACTCACCTATATACTTTCATGTTTATCTGAGGTATAAAACTGTTGTCTTGCCCTGTGTAGCATATTTATATTAATTTGTACTGTGAAAAGCTTTGCAGAAGGGAAGGGAAAAGTATTCAAAGACATGATGGGAAAGGAATTCAATTGCATATGTGTCAGCTAAGTATATCAGATGATGTTGTTTTATGTTGTTGCCTTTATTGTTAACTTGTGTTATAGTTCTTGTTTACCCTCAAAACTTATGTTGTAGGCAATTATAGTGGGGTGTGCATACATTTAAAAATCAGTTCATTTCAAGATTAGCTGAATCTGTTTTTCAGTGACTTAGTATCTTGATACTGAGTTTCTCCTTGTGCATAATGTTTCTTCTATATGTAGGTATGGCAAATGTGACTTCTAGGTCCCCTTTCTTAAGTGTCTAACTTGTTAATTTTTGTCAAAGATACACAAGGTCCCTAAATAGCATTTTGAGAGCACACAAGATATCAAATACTTTCAAAGGTGAAATGTCCAACGACAGAAAAAATGTCTTTCTTAATGTTAAGGTTACCTGTCAAAAAAATCAAATCAAAGATAAGCTGGTTTTAATGTATGAAATTAAAGTGTTGTCTGTTGCAGGGATTCTGTTACAAAGTCCTGTAAATATTTTTCTATGAATACAGAAGAAAACAGGTCTTTGTCTAATATGTGAATACTCTAAAGCATTTCAATTCCTTTCCAAACACCACAGAAAACAAATTAACAGACTTTTAAGATATACTCCGTCTTAACCATGCTGATGTCTTTTGGTTCTCCTTCCTATATTTTCAGCATATTAAGCAGTTTCTTACTGAAAGAAATGTACGGATTTCTGTGCAAGTTATAATAACACAGAGAAGTTTTCCCACCTAATTTCTTATCTTTTGTTTTTATCTGATGTGAAAATGACCCTTTTCTTCAGTGCTTTTTTTCTGATTCTATCTGCTAGTACAATTTTGATAGTTCCAGTCTTTTACTAGTATACTCAGTATGAGTTTATAAGTCATACTAGACTTCCTCCCACCCACCCCAACTGCACTAACAATGTGAGTGGAGTTAAGTCCGTATTTATGAGTGTACCATTTTGGCAAAGATTTTCTATATAATACTTTGCTTCTATCAGTGTCCAGTAGCAGATGCTACTGGCTGTAGGGGAACAGATTGAATTATTCAATTTCTCAAGGCTTTCCTGAGCTGGATGTTTGTTCTTTTTAATTGAGTAGCTTTTTTTAAAAAAAATAAATAAAAATAAAAAGAATTCTTCCATGAATTTGTTTACTACTTTCAGAACCATACTACAACTGCTGTGGCTTATGACATACAGCATTATAACATGACAGATTATGACATGCAAGATGATCTCATTTAGGTGTTCCTGCTTCAGCAGGAGGATTGGACTAGATGATCTTTTGAGGTCCCTTCCAATCCCTGACATTCTGTGATTCTGTGAAGGTGACTAAATCCCCAGATCTCCCCATTATTCCAACACATTAATTCATAGTTCCTATGCTATAGATGCAGCATTTTGCACCAGGGAAAGGAGAAAAAAGAGATATTGTGAAATATCTAAAACTACAATTAGTTTGGAGGCTCCCTCCTGTTCACAGACATTAACTTTTAAGATCCTATAAGAAATAATCATTGAACGATTGACTTCAAAGTCTCTAGGTGCAATAGCAACTGCTATAGTAGTTCTTACATTTTCTTCACCGTTTCCACTGTGAGTGACACAGCAGGTATCTTTTTTTATTATCTGAAATGAATCCTTACCCACTGGCAAATGAAAGGAACTAAAATCATAATTAACGCATTTATGTTCATTTTAAAGAAAATCAAATAGTTGGTCCTAGATTTTTCTATAGAAATCTGGGGGAAAAATAGTTCAAAATGGTAATTCAGAGGAAATGCTAGGCATGTTTTAGTACAAAAAACAGGTGTAGTGTACCTTAATCAAATGTATCCAGAAAAAGATCAGATCATTAGAAACAGAAAACTTTGTCTGACTTCCCACACATGGGGCAGACAGAATTTTCTGGAGAACCTAAAACTGTGACTGCTCCAGCCAACCAGACAATATTTGGAAGTCACAAAATAATTTGTCTTTGGTTATGCGTCCCAGCAATGGCTGTAGATGGCTTTACAGTTTATTATTGAAAGGTTCAGTCTAGGATATGTTTTACATTGCTTATCTGTGAAACTTTTTTTTTTTTTTTTTTTTTTTTTTAATATTCATTTTCCTTTTGTGGTATAGGAATACCATTGTATTGTTATTCAAGGCTTTACTACAACAATGACTATCCTACCAAACCCCAAATTACTTTTGACTTTCTCAGTCCCATTATGGGATTTTCATATTCAGATCCAACATGTAGTTAAAGTAGAGTTTTGGACCTACTATTTCCCTCTACCTGTAGATTAATCCTTAAGTTCTGCAAATGTATTTCACTCATTTCCTGTTCTTAGTACTGGCACTTACTATTTTTAAGTTCATTCTCTCTGAGAAAATAAACTCTTTAAGGACTTAATACTTCATGATGTTTCACTCCATATTCCTTTTCAAAGATCATTAATAGGTTTATAATCAAAATGGATCATAAAATATGGCTTACAAGGGATTTAAATATGAATTCAGATATTGTCATGCATACAAAAGGTGGGTTGTCAGGTACTAAGCCCTTCGTCTAACACAATCAGCAGATCTAATATTTTTGTTAGAAAACAAAGGTCACTAAAGTTATTTCAGATCAGACTTTAAAATCTCCTAGTCTTCTTTGGAAACTTCTCCATTACCCTGCCATTCCGAAAGTGTTGTCTATGACCAAGTATTAGTAATTATTGGTAGTGCACACGCACTATAAGTATATACATAATATATATTAGTTAGACTGTTTTGTCAATCTTCTATCACTCTTAAGATTTTAATATTATAAAGTATGGGCTTGCTGGCCCAGAAGAAGCAGTAGTACCCTTCTGTTTGCATCCTGCTTCTGGTTGCATTACCATAGGATCGCATTTCTTGTTCGGTTATGAACAATTTATCTATGTATTCTTTAGAATGGATCTTGAACAGAAATATTCATTTATTGAGAAAAGCATATGTAATGTTTTACTTAAGCACATGTAACATCAGCCAGTATTTTGCATTCATTTCTCCTTAATTACTATGTGTAAAAAGAAAGAAAGAAAAAAAAAAAATCACAAAACTTTTAATAGAAGCAGTAGCTACAGGGGTCCCAGTAACAATTTTGTGATTGAAGCAGGACTGGGTAGCCTTCAGTGAGAAACAGATAGAAGGACCATGCAGGTATATGGAAAGGAAATGAAATGTTTCTGGTTTTGCTGATTGCTTTTTTTGTATATTTGATGCTGTCTCATGACAGATGACTGTTACGTAGAACTTTGTTTTTAGGGCAGGACTCGAGGTACTTGCACAAGCAATATGTTATCCTGAAAACAAGTGATCATTAACATTGTGGCCAGTATTTCCACTGGGAGAAAGTGGTGGGTGGAACTTACTTTCACTCTTGGACCATCAAGATTAGAGAAGACAACCAATACCTAGAAGTGTGTTCCTACTCATTTAAAAAATGTATAATCCCAGATTGCAACAGAATTTTTATCAGTTAGTTTGAGATTGGAAATTTATTATTGCAGAGATAGTTACTCAGATTTTAAAATTACTTAATATACCACTATCTTTTTCCTAGTATATTGAAACAACAAATACTAATAATGTAATTGCAGAATTCAAATTGAAGACCCTAATAAATTACTATAACACTTTAAATTGCTACAGTTACTCTGTTGTCTGCCAGTAGAAGATAACAGGTTTCTTGGTGCTGCATATAAATAACATGGTATGATCACAGGAATGAAAAAGTGTATTATCAAAGGGCAAAAACAGCACTGAGCATTAAGTTAAAGAAAAGCTTGCTGTAAAGATAGGATGTTCAGCAATTATCATCACTTGTTTTGCATAAGAGATAAATTTCCAGTAATTTTAAGCTTTCTTTTAATTTCTCCAAGTTCATTTATAGAGTCAGCCTTCCCATTTGTCTCAAAAGAAGAGGGAAAAAAATATTGTACAGCATAACTGTAGATAATGTTTCATTGACTAGATTTCATAAATTTAAAATCCCTCTGTATCTATAGCTATATTGAACAGACTAGTAAGGAAGTAATTTGAGATCATGAGCTGAGGTTTCTAGTTATCTGTGTAGACATAAGGAGCTTTTAATGGAAATTAGTTCTAAGTCACATTAGCTTCGTTTTTATTAAAGCAGCAGAGGTACATTACTTTTAAAGATTAAATAATCTTGTGTTAATCTCAAAAGTTACAGCAATTAGGTTTATTCTTACAGAATTAAATTAAGGAACCTTCCTGAACAGCATGAATTCCTCTCTAACTCTAAGTTTTCATTTAACAAAGCCATCTACAGATAAATTCACTGAACTATTCAGCAAACTATTCAGGGTCAGAACATTAAAACATTGGAGAGAGTTTAATATCCTGAAAACATCAATTTTAAAAATAATAATTTTAGAACTATATTATTTCAAGTGCATTTTTAAGCACTGAAACTATAGGAAAGGCCAAACTAAAGTTGTCTTGTTTGTTTGTGTATATGTGAGACTTACACCGATCATCATATTAATGACTGAACAGATAGCTTTTTCAATACTTCCCTCAGCATAACCACAGAGATAGCCACATACCTGGTATATCAGTCTGAAACAGTAAAGGTGTGTGGCATTAATACTGGAGGTGACTTAGAACTATATCTTTATTACCTACATCTCAAGAGAAGGTACAGCATGATGGAAACTTTCACAGCTGAGTGTGGTTGGTAGGCAAGAAATCTATTTCATAGTAATCCCCTAGGTACAGCCTGCAGCCTTAGAGTCACTGACTCTAAGAGAAAGAGCACGGAGGGTGGAATGGAGTGAAGACACCACGGCCAGGCTCTGTGCTTAGCAGAGGGGAACTTGATGGGACTATGGAATTGATAATCCACATGGTTGCTACCTTGAACCAGCATTTTCTCATTGTTTTGCTAAAACTGTGTCCTTGATGGAACTTTGCTCATTATAATGTCATTATAATGCTAAACTACACCTCCCTCCCAAAAGCCACCCACCTCTAAGGTGCAACCACCCCTCATTGAACATGCACTCTGGCTTTCCTCCAGTCTGTATCTTTAAAACCAAAGTGAGGACATTTTACACCAGTTATAGTAAATTTCTGTGTCAATCTTATCAATGTCTATTAATATCTGAAGTGTGGGGGCCAAATAGATGGGGCCGGGCTCTTTTCAGTAGTAGCCAGTGACAGGACAAGAGGCAAAGGGCAAAAACTGGAACACCAGAAGTTCCACACAAACTTAAGGAAAAACTTCTTTACTGTGAGGGTATTGGAGCACTGGAATAGACTGCCCAGAGAGGTTGTGGGCTGTTCATCCCTGGAGATGTTAAAAACCCATCTGGATGCTTTCCTGGGCAACCTGCTGCAGGGAACCTGCTGTGGCAGGGGGGTTGGACTAGATGATCTCCTGAGGTCCCTTCCAACCCCTGTGGTTCTGTAATTCTGGGATTCTGTGACTACAGTCACTCAAGCTCCACCTGAAAGTAAGAGAATAGTATAAACATAGTATAAAAATAGCCCAAGAGTGGGGGAAGTGTTAGGGAAGACAAGTTGGGAAGGTACCATCATGAACCATCACCAACTTCTGGGAGCAGTCAATGAGCTGAGCTTCTCTTCCCCGCCATAGGGATGTTTATTGGGTGAGATTCAAACCTTCCTTGGGAAACTTAGAAAATCTCTATAGAGGTGTTTTTCTTTCTCTTAATGTACTTGTAGATTTATGTTAAGTATCTACACTCCCTTTTGCAGACAGGATATTTGTCTGCTTCAGTCAACTGCACCATTCGTTAATCCAGTTGTGATACTCTTCATTGAAAGTGAGCAAGTGTGTCCATGTAAGTTCATTTGAACGTGAGTAGACTGGAGGACCATTGCACTGTCAGTGAATCCAGCCATGCGAGTTCTCCATAAACAAGACCAAGTGGCCGGGATAGTTCATTCAAATGTGACTGGCCTGTAGTGCCCCAGTATTACTGAATCCAGAGCTGTGGTAGTTCAAAATATTGAATGGGACTGGACTGATAGAGCCAAAAAGGGCATCACTCAGAATCCAAGCCTAGCTACCCCCAGCCCCTCTGACATCTGAGGATAAACTGGAACACAATGGGGTTTATTCTCTGCCAAATCTCTCTGCCTTTTAATTTAACAGATTGGAAAACCCTTCTTTTTTAACTATTACCTCAGCTCATTTAGCTATAGGGTTAATGAGAGGGATTAATAACTTAAAGATATACTGGCTCTCAAATATCCATGGCCAGATAAATGTGGGGAATTTTTGTTGTAACATGGTGAGGGGATGAAGAGTGGTTTGTGTGAAAATTGTCCACTGTTGTTGGTGTTATGAAGTTATTATTTTGACTGTGTTGTGAGGAACTCCTTACTCATGTAAGGGAAATTTGTGAAGCAATATGTGCCATGAAGGATATTTATACCAACACCATGTAAAATGTTTTCATTCCTAGAGATGCAAGCCAGGAACAAATTTTATCTATTTGCAATATAAGTTCTCATAGTGGAATCTTCTGCTGGAAAATTACCTTTAGTGATGTTATGGCTTTGGAGGTACATAAGACACAGAATAGAAAATTAGATACTGTATGATCTGGTCTGTACAAGCACTGTCTGTGTATTGTAATACACTTAGAGATGTTTTACAGTAAAAGTAGGTTTTTCAGGTAACAAGCTTGTATTTTGCCCACCCCTCCAGCTAAATATTACTTCTATTGTGTCTATATGTTTGTATCTAGACAGCCAGTTTACAATAGCAAACCTAGAAGTAATGCTATTTCCTTCTCCAGTACCCTTTCTGTTTCTTTTCCAGACTGAGGAATTGAGGTTCATTTTCATTAATATTTCTTTCCTGTAGACCACTACAGCCAACTGAGGATATTGAGAGAAGTTCATTCTCTAAACTTTGCATGAAATTAAATGAGAGTGTAGGTGGTTCTTTACAGATGTAAATAATGAAACCCACCAAACAAAAAACTAACAACAAAAATACACAAGCAGTTTATCAAATTCCACTGAAAACAAGTGAGAGAGTGGGGGAAACACTCCATCTAAATCAAACAATCTCAATGCCTGGATTCTGTTAGCAAGTGGAAAGTTCAGACAATGATATGTGTATTGTGTCACAGATTTGTCATGGCCTAGTTTCTTGTGATGTGTGTGCCTGTGTTTTTTATTTAATTAACTTTAACCATATAATCTAAAAGGTTACTGACTTCAGGAAGAAAAAATAATATTTCTCTTATAAAAAATTTGATATGCTTGGAAGTGCTTTTGTATTTTATTAAGTGGTATCATGTCTTTTGATAAAAAGTCTCATGATCATATTTTACTAGGTTTATATATTCCTCTTTGATCAAAGTAATTTTTAAAGCAGAACAAACCTACTATTTTTCTGAACTAGAAAAAAATAATAAAAAAAACAACCAAACCAACCAACCAAACCAACCAACCAAACAAAAAAACCCCCACAAATTAATATTTTGAGCAATAGAAACTGTGTGAGATATTTCAGTTCAGTGATGGTATTCTCTGTATTCCAGGCATAATAATGTTCTCCAGTTGATGAGATTTTTTAGATGACTCTTTCTTCCCATTGTGACATGAGAAAAACACATGTAGTTGATAAAGACAAATCTTTTAAAAGAAGAAAGAACAATATGTCAAAGCCATAATTCTGTAGCAGACTTACATTTAACCTCAAGAACATCCAGAAAATGAGAGAAAAATAAGGAAGGAGAGAGAAAAGATAAAACGTAGCATTTCACACATCTAGTCATTCTGTATATTTTTGTGTTCTTTCTTTCTGACCTGAGGATTTCTCCAGTGATGGTTACCCTGCACCCCACAGACTGAACAGCATTGCTTTTGTCAGTATTTGTGAAATTCTGCAAGCAAATACCTGAAGTAGCAACACTTTACTGTGTAGTTTCTTCCTGCAGACATCTGCCTTTTATTTTTTAAATAAAGTTTTCACAGATTCTTTAGTATCTAAGCTAACACGTTTGATATCTTAATCTATTTTTGCAATTCCACTTTAGATTCTTACCTTTATTCAGAATGCAGATGGTTTGGGTTTTATGAAGTTTAATTTAAAAAAAAATAATTGAGACTTTAGTTCAGATGTTTTTCCTTCCGGTGAAAGAAAGCCCTTGATTTTCCTCTAAACCAGAGGAATTTGTAAGTATTCTAGGCTAAACTAGAATTTTCATCTGTCACCCTCTGTCACTACTGAAATTGTCACTATTGGAATTGTTACTAATGTTGCTCTGTCACTATTGAAATCACTATTGAAAAGTCTTACTTCCATAGCCAAACCCTTTTGCTGTACACACAAAAACCACGTCATTTACTTTCTTACATTGGATTAATTTGCATAGAAAAGAACTTGGAGGATTGTGTGATGGATCTGTAAAAAATTCTGAATAACTTCAACGTGAGCCCTAAGCATTAGAAGGGGTTTAATGCAAAGATGAAACTATATTGATCAATATGCATCTTTTAAATTTAGCTGTATTATGTCACCCAGGAGAACAGGCTGCAAAATGCACAGAAGACAAAGGTAGCAGAATTAACAACAAAAATTCTCAAACAACACCTAGCCAAGCACTGATGCTACAGGTGATGTAGATGCTACTCCTGTGCTACTGCCCTAAACTGCAGTTTTGCCATGTTTAAGGCAACATTTAGAAAATGGTTCAATTAGCAAGAGTAGGACACATCTAATGATCAGGATACATTGTCTTCCCTACTATATGTTGTTGTGGTTTCAGCCACAGCTAAGTCCATGTGCTTCTTCATTCACCACCCCACCATACCCACCCCCCCCACCAACCTCTTCCTCCCCCACCTGGTGAGATGGGGAGAGAAATATAACAAAGAGCTTGTGGGTGGAAATTAGGACAGGGATGGCTCACTCACCAATTATGGTCCTGGGCAAAACAGACTCTACTTGGGGAAGAAAAAAATCAATTTAATTCTTTACCAATCAATCAGAATAGGATAGTGAAACATAACAACCACATTTTAAAACACCTGCACTCCACCTCTCCCTTCTTCCCAGGCTCAAATTACTTTGCTCCAAATTTCTCTACTTTCTCCCTCACAGCAGCATATGGGGACAGGGAGTAATGGTTGCAGTCAGTTCATCGTCTGCTCTTTCTGGTATGAGATATCTCCCGCAGGCTAAAAGAGCTCAAGAACAAAGTGTTCCAATACGGGCTTCCCATGAAGTCATGGATCTCTTCACACAAAGCTCCAGGCTCCAGCATGGGGACATCAATGGGCTGCAGATAGATGTCTGGTCCAGCGCACCTCCTTCACCCTGTTCTGGCACTTAGCATCTCTCACATGTCCTTGCTCATCTGACTGAGCACTCAACACAGTCACAACTGCCCTTGGTCACAGCTTTCTGGTATGTCTTGGGAGTCCTCCATGGCCTACATAGAATCACAGATTCACAGAATTTTAGGGGTTGAGTCACTATAGCAGGTTGCACATGACTATATCCAGGCGGGTTTTGAACATCTCCAGAGAAGGAGATTCCACCACCTCCCTGGGCAGCTTACTCCAGTGCTCCAATACCCTTACAGTAAAGAAGTTTTTCCTGCATATCTGCTCTGCCATTGAACCTCTTTGGGCTACAGGGGACCCCATACACCTCCTCCTACTCTTCTCTGTGCTTATCTCAGTGTCTGAGGTTCTCTTTCTCCTCACCTCCTCCTCTCTGCTTGTGTCCATGATACTCTCTTTTGTTCATGCTGAAGACCTTTTGTTCAGGCCTATAGTCTTCTGATGGTTCTCTCCTTCCATGGCAAATTGATTCTTCCCCTCACAAATATGGATTTGAAGAGGCATTTCCCTATTGCTAATTAGCTCAGCTTGGGCTAGAGTTGCATCTCTGTTGGAATTGGGGAGCTTTGCAAAGCTTCTAACAGGGACCATCACTATAGCCCCTTCCCCCGCTACCAAAAATGGTCTACCAAAGATACCAAAAATATCTTATAGAGTGACATACTAGCTGGATCTTTTTGTTTCTGTTCCAGTAATGATGGTCTAGATTCACTGGAGCTTGACAGATGCATAGGTCCTGTTAGTACATCCTCAAACTGAAGATGTATCAGATCATGATTAGCAAAACTATTTTGTGAAAAAAAAAAACCCAATATAGTCACTTTCATGCCTTGAGTTATAGCCTAATTCATATGAGATTATTTCTTCTTTTTTATAGATTTATAATTTTGGATTTCTGTGAAGGATATCTCTAGATTAATTACAGGAACTCAAATTCACCCAATTTCAGAAGTGAAAAAAAATCCTCCAGAGAACAAGAGGAATTTTAACAATTGGCCTTAATTAAATGCTCACATCTCTTAGCCACTTACAAACTCCTTTGCTAGCAAAAAAACCCATTAAATATAAAGGATTTAAATTAGAAAAGGAAAAAGTCCTAAAAAGTTATCAGATTTTGAATTAACAATCTCAGTGGAAATAGTTCTTAGTGAAGAAGATGTTGTATATTACAATTATTAAGCCTATGAGTAAAACTAAACTTGGAAATTAATACTACATAGTAACAATGTAAGGAGATCATGTTACTCTTCTCACACCTCTATTGTGATTCTGGAAACAAAATAAACAAATCATGGTACATTGATATAAAACAAAGAGGGTTTGCTTTTTTCTTATTACACGTTTAACTGGTAAAATATGGAAAATGTAATAAAATATCAGAAATGCTTTTGTCTACAAAATTTTATAAAAAGTCTCCATCTACCATCTTTGGTCATTATTCCAGAGTGATCTCTTAAATTGGATTCCTTTAGTAAGAAATTAAACCAGAATATGAGCTCCAGAAATGCAACTAATGAAGAGCAGCTCCCCACAATCATGCAGATCACTATATCAGATTGGAGTCAGTCTAAAGTAAAATCCCTGAAGTAAGGAAAATTAGGATTCTGTATCTTCAGCAGGAACTTTCATAGTACAAGTTCTCACCTCTTGGTCGAGATTACTTACTAAAGTAGGCACAGCCATGGAGAGCTCAGGACACTTAGTAGAGATGTGGGGAAAATTATTGTAAGGAGTCTCTTCAGCTACCTCTCAGATATCTTTACAGAGATATCTACTAACTAGAAAATAAATGAATCTTTATCTAGTTTTTAATGTCTTTGCTAATGGCATTTCTTAAAGAGATGGCAAAATAAGATTAAATATTGAAGGTCAAATTAAGATAAAATTATGGTTATTTATTTAAGTTCCCATGTATTTTCTGAAAATATCTTCTTCATATTTTTAAAGTGTCACAGAAAATCCATTTCTATCTTCTGTTCTCTGAGTGGATATTATTAGGAAGCCATTCTTAGCAGCATTTATTGATCTTTCTTTCAGCGAGATTTTTTTTTTTCTGTATTCTTACCATAAACATTCACAAAAACTGAGAGTCTGAGTCTTAGAAATCTGTTTGAACTTCTTTGCAGACTTTATCTATTTCTACAAGTGAAAGTAACTTAATAAAAATAACAGAATATTTATTGGGTGAAGAAGAACAAAAAAGGGGCAAAATTTCAGGCTCACAGGTCTTTAGGTTATGAAAAGAAGTGACTAACTTCAGATTAAGTACAAGCTAATGCACAAGAATGATTCTCAGGTTATTTTATATAGGGTTTGAGGTTTTTTTTTTTAATTTTTATGAAGGGAAAACTTTGTCTGTGGAACAGATAAGTGACAAGTGATTAGCTTTTGTGGATTAAAAAAAAAAAAAAAAGAAGTTTTTTGGCTCTGAAAAGAATATGCATCAGGCATACACACTGTATTAGGCATTCTCTGGGCAGTGAGGTGTGGGGAAAAAAAAAAAAAAACACAACAGAAAACCAAGAGGCTTCTGCTCTCCTGATAGCAATGTTATTATATGACTAACTGGATTGCATGAGTGCAAGGGAGAAAAGGGCAAAGCTGCTAGTGAGAACTGGGAGAAATCTTTGAGTTGTTTGATGCACAACGTACACACCAACCTTAAATAACATTCTGTGATTCCTTAGAGTATGTTATGGAGATAATTCTCAATGCTCATTTTGGTAGATTTGGGGGTTCCTGCATTCTTCAGAGACATAACTTGCTCTTCTCATTGATGTCACATTTAATCATAACTGCCTAGAGTAGTGCTACAGTGTGCATTTTCTAAGTGGCAACTGATTGTCAGTGGCAAAGTAGCAAATGGTTGCATAATACAATACCAAAACAGAGATGTCAAAGAGTACTACTCATTGCTGAAAAATGTGACAATATTTATGTCACTTGTAACACTGAAGATTTTTTTTTTTTTTAATAGAAATTTACTGTTGAAAATAAGAGACACTCCAGCTACTTTCAATCATCTAGGCCACTGGTAAATTAATTTCCAACTCTTATCCTTCTGTTTTCAAAGGTCAGAATTTGCCTCATCTTTGCTATTCCAGTAGTGTTATGTGATGTGGTATTATTTAAATAGTGTTATGCTTGTTCACTCTGCTTTATTGGATAGGCATTTCTCACGTTACACATTAAACTGTGATTCTTTTCACAGGGGCAAATCTGAGACTCATTAGGTTTAAATACTATTAACTGCTGCATGCCAGGGCACTAGTGTTGATATATACTCCATAAGTTGAATGAATGTAACAAAAGGAGTAGACAGTATCTCTATCTTGATATAATTACAAGGTTGGGATTTGGCAGATTCATCTATGATAATGTTATCCTTTTCTTGTCTGTAAGGGAGTTGCAATACAAGTTAGGTTATACTGGAAGTTTAATTTTCATACTCTTTTGAACTTCAACATTTCTTTACTATTTACCTTCTTCCTAAGATATTTGGGATATTAGTTCAAATACAGGGAAATCTGAAAAACTTTTTTTTATGTTCAATCAGCTAAATTCCTGAAATTTTTTGCTACTGTAGAGTCAACAGAAATCTTCTGCACAGAGATATGAACATTTTTTTCTTATCTAATTTAATTCCTCATATTATAACATTTAAATATACACAAAAATAAATATATTTAAAGTCTCATTTATGTGTCACTTTTTACTATCATTAAAACTAGTGGCTATTCAGGCTAAAAAGAAAAAATATCTGGGCTAAACATTGGCATAAAACTTTTATATTATATGTTTGAAAGCTTTATTCCATCTTGAAGATAACATTTGCATAGACTGTTAGTCTCAATAACCATAGAAATGACAATTCTTTAAAATATTATAAAATTGAAGTCAGGGAGGGACAGAATGTTGGGTGTGGGGAACTTTTTAAACAAAAAAGAAACAGTTCTGTAACTAGTCCTTTGCATACTGAAAATCAAAACTCTGTACCACTCAGATCATTAACATGCTCTCCGCATTCCATTTTGTAGACATGTCTAGTCTTTTTTTTTTTTTTTTTTTTTTTTTTTTTTTTTTTTTTTTTTTCCTTGCCTTTTTAAAGTCTTTCAATTATGGTTGGACTTTGTCATCCTTCAAACTAAGGAATATTTTTCCTGATGAGTAATCCCATCTCATTCAAATGAAATATGGTGCAATTGCAGATGATATAATGGTATCAGAGACCAGCTTACTGCTTCTATATTTATTTTTTTTACACTACACTGCATTAACTTACAGAAAAGAAGTGGAAAAAATGTGAATGACGAAGTGGAAAGGCTTACTGAGCCCTTCCCTAAGGGCTCAGCAAACTGAACCCTTCCATAAATTACCTTCTGCTCCAATCACTTTTTGACTCTTTCTATTGCTACTCACTATTGCAGTACTTCAATATTGCTATTTTCAGACTAATGTCCTTAGAAATCTGAGGAGTTTTCCATGGTATGCTGTTCAAACTGGTGTCCAGATTAAAATAAAAAAAATATTCTCATTTGTAACCTAAGCAGATTTGAATCAAGCTCCTGAAAATACAATTTTCTGATTTTATTTATGGTTTTGGAGTTAAAATTTATGACTCTTACCCTCATGATTTAATTTTTCTATCACTAATAAGTAAAACCACTTTACTTGAAAAATTAGGCTATTTTATAACAATTTAGATTTGTTTAAAGCTGTTACCTTCAACAGCAAAGAACATATAGAAGATACACTTTTTGTTGTTAATTTCAATGCCAAAAAATATTACTTTTTGAGAGGTACATGGGAATTTCTTTTCTGTTTTTCCTGTCATCCTGAAATGAACAAAATTCTGATTTCCCCAATGATTTCCTCTTAATTATACATGCAGTTATTAGGATCAAACTCTTCCTCCCCTGTCTGTCTGTGACAGTAGTTCTTACCCTGCAAGTAACCAGAAAACAAAACAAAACAAAACAAAACAAAAACTTATTTGAAATTATTTACAGTTAGATGTTGCACAGTGTGAGTGCAAGTGTCATGATCTGTCTCACAAAAAGCATTTGCAATGTCACCAATTATTTTTCTTAACCTTTCTAAGAACATCTGCAAAACAAGACTTTCATTTTTATAAGTTTAGAAATAATTTTGATAAAACAACAGATCAGACTTCTGATCAGACTTCAGGTAAAGTTCTCTTTGCAACATGGAAAAATATAAACACGGTAGAGGCGGAAAAGAAAGAGAAGGGAGAGAAGAGGGCAATTTGGTATTTTTATGAAGTCATCAACCTTTCAACAACACTGCAAAACATAAAGACAACAACGAAAACAAAACAAAACAAAACACTCTCCAATTATAAGTATAAACTTATCCTCAATTCCTGTTTACCAAAACTTTTTTTCTCTACTCTTTTATACTGCATGTTAGGTCATAAATGTCTGTTTTCCTTCTGATCCTTAAAGCTTTATAGTCAACAGTTTTAAGTATTCTGTCAAAAATGAGAGGAGAGCAAAAACCTACCACTACTATTCAGAATGCCTGTTTTTATTTCCCCTTAAGTCGTCACTAACAACATTGTTGTTATTGTCATTGATTCTGTTCAGTTTATTCATCTGCAGCTTCAAATATCCTTTGAATATGAACCTGAAGAGTATTTTTTTAATTAATTCTCATGATGTGAGGATTCAGACTATGATCTGCAATTGACATATTAGTCAAATCTCTGTTACCGAAAATCTGGAATAAGAAACTTATCAACACCAATGTGATGCGGATAAGCAGACATTTCTTTATTACGGCCGGGTGCACGAGTGAGTGCTCTCACGATCAACGCACACCATGCCCCAAAATCATACATCTTATATAGAGCTTACTCATACATATTCATTAAGTAGTCATACATAAACATGTTATTTCCCAAAAATCATTAGCATATTCTCCTCCTATTTCAGATTCTGCACAATAACTGTTAGAATCATCTGGAAATTAGTCTGGGGTGTAATATGGGTAGGTGATCCGTGAATTGGTGGTCACGATCTCCCCCTGCCAGAATTACCTTTTGCTTAAGGACACAGTTTCTTGGCAGGCACCTACAAACCGTTACAGTAGGCTTTCCTTTCTTCGCAGCACCTGCAAACCATTACAGTAGGCTTCTCTCCATTGTCATTAATCCAGATCTTGACAGCTACATGTGTTCTAATTTCTATATAAGTATCATAAATCAGTTTACAGATCAACTTGTACTTGTTACCTAAGTTACGGTTCTTACCAGGTGATTTTGACCAATCCCTTCGGCCTTGGTACGGGGCTGTACAGGGATTTCATAGTAGCATTCTGTAGCTGTGCAGACATACTTTTCATTAAAATATTTCTAATAATTTTATACTATTAAAATCAAAACTAATCATAAACTACTGATTAATTCTAACAGACCAGTAACATCTCTACTTAATGTATTTTGCTTTGTAACCACTATAGATTCAAAGCCAACTTCTAGATAAAATGTAAGTTGTAGTAAAGTGAAGGATTCAAAATGTTATTAATTTTCATATCCCATTTGTAATTCTGAATATCACTGTATTCAAGCAACCCCAAGGAACATACTTTATGTTCTCCGCTATTAGATTCAATTAGAATTGCCTTAATCATTAAGGAGATGAAAGGCTAAAATTATCTTCCTCTGTATTGGTCATTTTTTTCTCTTCTGATATATATTTTTTCCAAATAACAGTTATATCTAAGGAAGAGTACTTAACTATTTTAGCAACCATTTAATAAATTCAAAGATAGACTTTAGGAGGTTTGATCTCTTTGACCTATTTCATATATCTATTTGAAATCATATAGGAGACCTATTTTTCTCATTAATGGAGGAAGAGAGGTAGGTTAGTTATTTTATATATAGATATCTACGTCATTACTGAGGCTTAATCCAGAGTTATTAGTGTGATGTTCCAGTTTCTTCAGAACATGCTGGGAACAACTCTGTTGTATATGGGGAGTGCAGGTTCTTGTGTAATTTTCTAAAAATTACGTCCAATGTAAGACTCCAATTAAAGAGATTTACTTTGTGGTTTATGGCTTGCCAGGTTCCCTAAGACTGTTGGGTGAATGTGTTGAGCAATAGGACTTATTACCCAAACTATGTATTCCCTGTTTCTCAGTCATGGCTGCAGCTCCAGCTTCCAAAAAGGGTAAGACAGTAAAAACTGTCTGCTGGCAGTGGATGTCTAGAAAGAGACCAATGTTTTACAGTTCACAGATTTGTTCTCTTGGTTACAGGTTTTTTAGGTGTCTATTTTTGCATAGTTCTTTCTTTTGCTTAGGAATTATTTGATTTCACAAACAGCACCTTGTTTTCCAGAATAGCTCCAGAATACCATACATAAAATATTGCTCTGCACCATGGGGGAGGTAGTTTTTCTAAGCCATCTCTGAGTAGGCCACACAAACTGCTAATTAACTCAGTGTACCATCCTTAACATTTAACACAAACTCATGGTACTTCTAATCTCTGCTCTAAACCTGCATTTACCAAAAAAAAAAAAAAAAAAAAAAAAGTTAATGGGATACAGAAAGAATTATTATGGTCCTGGCTGCAGTTAAGGAGTTAATTAATAATTTTTTGGTAGGAGGAATGGATAGCTCTGAATTTGTTGACCAACCTGACCTCCTTCTATGACTGGGTGCCACGCCTAGTGGATGAGGGAAAGGCTGTGGATGTAGTACACCTAGACTTTAGTAAATCTTTCTACACGGTCTCCCACAGCATTCTCCTGGAGAAGCTGGCAGCTCATGGTTTGGACAGGGGTACTCTTCGCTGGGTTAAAAACTGGCTGGATGGCCAGGCCCAGATAGTGGAATGGAGTGTTGAAGGGAGTTTAATCCAGATGGAGACCAGTCAGGAGTGGTGTTTCTCAGGGGTTGGTACTGGGGCCAGTCCTGCTTGGTATCTTTACTGGTGATCTGGGTGAAAGGGATTGAGTGCACCCTCAGTAAGTTTGCAAATAACACAAAGCTGGGAGGAAGGTTTGATCTGTCTCAGGGTAGGAAGGCTCTACAGAGGGACCTGGACAGGCTGGATCAATGGGCTGAGGTAATTGTATGAGGTTCAACAAGGCCAAGTGCCAGGTCCTACACTTCAGTCCCAACAACCCCATGAAATGCTACCAACTTGGAAAAGATGGAAAGCTGCCCGACAGAAAAGGACCTGGACATTTTGGTGGACAGCTGTTTGAACATGAGTCAGCAGTGTGCCCAGGTAACCAAGAAGGCCAACAGTATCCTGACTTCTATCAGAAATAGTATGGCCAGCAGGACTAAAGGGGTGATCAACCCCCTCTACTCAGCACTGGGACAGCCACACTTTGAATACTGTGTTCAGTTTTGGGCCCCTCACTACAAGAAAGACATGGAGGCCCTGGGGTATGTCCAAAGAAAGGAAGGATCTGAGATTGTTTAGTCGAGAAGAGAAGGCTCAGGGGAGACATTGCTCTCCACTACTACCTGAAAGAAGGCTGTAGTGAGGTGGGGGCTGGTCTCTTCTCCCAGGTAACCAGCAATAGGATGGGAGGTAATGGCCTGAAGTTATGTCAGGGGAGGTACAGGTTGGATATGAGGAAAAAATTATCTGAAAGAGTGGACAGACATTGGAACAGGCTGCCCAAGGAAATGGTGCAGTCACCACCCCTGGAGGTGTTCAAGGAATGTGTAGACTAGATGATTTTAGAGGTCTTTTCCAACCAATTCTGTGATTGTTAAACTATGTGTGAAGTACCCTGCTTACTTGAAAAACAGAGTAAGAAAAAACTCTAGTATTTTAGTGAATCATGCTACCAGTTCTCAAGTTGTTTAACTTTAATGGTGCATCCTCAGTAAACCTTGCTGTTGTGACACTTAACAGATTGCTTTTAAATACCTTGTGAAATGAAGAATAACATTTAGGAAACTGGATATTGCAGATTCTGTCTTTTGTACTTCAGTGTTCCAAAACATCTCTGTAAGAAGTTCAGATATGAAAGGACCTTTTTAATTGTCACACTGAGTCTTAGTAATAACCTCTGAGTTCTTGTACAATATCACAATACACAACTCAAATGGAGAAATAACCCTTAGAAACAAAAGAAATAATAATCGCTGTTTGAAACTTCAGTTATATCATGGTCACCTATACAAAACAAAACAACTTGCTTGTTTTGGAAAGTGGACAGAAATAGACTATACCTTGTAAGGATCAGGTTATTTGCAGTATCTGCAGGAAGGAATTATAAGGTATGGTTGAATAATTACTGTAAATCTGTAATGAGGGTATTTCCCCAACTGAGTCAACTTCAGTGATCAGAGTACTTCTGGGGAAAAGAATGGAGATAATTTAGAGAGATCTACCTTGTTTATCTTTACATGCTGAAGATGTAAATGTCTACATCTGAAACAGTAATATTTTTCTTGTATAAATGAAAAGATTTGTTCTACCCTAGAATTTTTCTATGTGATTAATTTGTGGCCCATTTCTGTGTCCAGGAAAAGATGCAGTAGAAAATACATATGAAATTCTGATAAATGGATTTACTTTAGAGAACATTTTGTAATTTATATCAATATCCCTGAACACAGAAATTTAATTCTGTATTCGACATTCATTTTTGTAATGAGAAGTGTGCAAAATGTTAAGACTACATAAATGCAAACAATTTAGGCTGTTAAGAATTTAAAATGCAGGGAATATAAGATTTTAAGGAGCTTAAAATGTAGGACTGAACAATCAAACAGTTTTTTGAGAAAACAGCATTTATTACTCATTTTAGTATATTTAGTATTTATTTCTCCATTCCATATAAACAGGTCAAACACAGCAGTGATGTGGAGTCTGACATTATCAATCTATTGTGTTTATCAAGTCACTCAAAATTCTTAAACTCAAGGTCAAATCTTCCTTCTTTTACCTAATATTTGCAATCTAAATATCTGAATTCAAGGCACAAATAATTCATAAATTAAAAGTTAAAAGACTTCCAATTTCTCACTGTGTTACTTCTCTTCATCAGGCTGGTGCTTGTTCTGGCAGCTGAAGTTTTGACTCTAATTTCAGTGGAGCACACCACTAAAAGCTCATAGTTTTAGATGTGCTTTAATCATCAGGGAAGTTTGACTCACAATCCATAATAGATGATGAAATAAATTGCCTTTGCATATGCTAAATCCATTTTACTTTATATGCATACATATTTACATATACATAGGAGCTATTAAGGAGTTTTATTTTTTTAAAAAAGAGAGGATTAAAAAATTAGAATAAAGAGCAGTAAATTCCTGGATTTATTTGTATTTAGGGAATTCAGATCAAAGCAAGTTACCTGGGAGAGCAAATACACGATTATTTAATCATACTTATTTCTATGTTGTTAACTTACATATGTTAACACAAAAGAAAGTTGTTTAATTCTGAAAGTAACTGATGTAATATATAATAGAACACTACCCTCAGGGCAAAATAGGGAGTACTACTCCCATCCACCATGAAAGCTCTGATATTAATGGGATTTAAGTGCTCCCATCGGTCTTGTGTTGAGCCGAAAGAGACAGAAAGATGATGGGGGAAACTATTACAATGAAATAGACCTAATTCCTCATTTTCCTCCAAGATGCTTAAAAATAAGAGATTTCTATGACAATTTTAATGGATTAAGTATAAATAAAATCCCAAGACTTTGCTGAATATTCTGAATGTATTCTTACTAAATACATCAAATTATAGTGTTAAGTAGACCATTTGAATATAAATATTAAAATACTGTAGGCTTAAGACTAATTAATTCTTAATCCTACTGTGGTGTGGCAGCATACCACTGCTTGTGCTGAAAAGGTTGCATATATTTACCATATTTATTCTCATTAATTTTTTAACCCTCTTTATTTCCAGGTATTTCAAGCATGTCAATTTAAACATGCTGATATAAAATCGATGAAGAAATAGTACCACATTTTGAGAGAAACCTGTTAGAAAGAGAGTGAACAGATTCTTATTCAGTGAAGCCTTTGATATTTGATAAAACTCTATAGATTTTAGTGGTACAGAAGCACAGACTGCAATTAAACTCTTAATTTTGTTACTGAAATGAGACCTATAACACAAACAATAGTGCATACCTCATAAAAGAAGGGTAACAGCAGCCTAAGAGAGCATATTACAGAACCATTTAGATTAGACAATGATTATCCCTTTGGAGGTAGAAGCTATAGGGGCAGTAAACACTGAACAAAACTGATATTAGAACTTAAAGAATACTATTCAATGTAAATTATGCCCGAATTACACAGCTAAGATGTTAACCTTGAATATTCTCTGTGATATTATGAATTCTACATTCTTCTTGAGCATAGTTCATTAAAAACTTAATTTCAGACTAGTTTTTTTTGATATAAAATAAACATTTCTTATTGCTTCCTGAGTCTAAACATTTTTTTTTTATTATTTTCTTCTTGCTTCATACTTCTCCTTCACAGATTTTAGGCAAGATTTTATGTCTCCTTTCCTCATAATTAACAGAGAAATTGCTCATAAACATTATTCCTATAGTCAAGCTTTCTTCAAGCCACTGTATAACTTTAAAAAAATTATTTTCTTAACTCCCTGCAAATTTTCTTTTTCCTTTGTTGACTTTTTTCCTTTTTTTTTTTTTTTCAGATATGCCATTGTATTTTCCACAATTGTTTTGTTCTTTACTGCACCATCTTACCAACTGTGTTTCATTTCCCAGGCAGTTTACATCTCTCTTTGACTTTCCTATCATTTCTTTGTAAATTAGAAGAGAAGGACCTTATGTCATGACTAGCTTTGGCAGTGTCCAAATCACTTGAGTGGTACATTAAAGACTCAAACCATTTACTACAGTTTTCCTACTATGGTATTTTCTTCTTGACAAATCCTCTCTCCCAGCTCCCTCTTTCCTCCTATAGTTTTTCCTTATCCACCCACCTGTGGATATTATGATCATTTAACTACCTGTCTGTGAGGCACACATACACTACAAACCCTTGGACAGGCCAAGAACTGTTTTTGCCTTCTAGTTATTTGTGAATCTAATAAATTGCTTGGCCAGTAGCCTAGGCAATTTGGACATATGCTGCACAGTTTTTTAGATAATATTTTACTCTAAGTGAGCTTGTCTACCTGAGGATGCACAAGGAGGTTAATTCATGATATTGAAAGTGTAATTTGAACTATTGAAACAAAATTAAGTATGAAAGTGGGTACACTTATTTCAAAGTGAATGAGCTCGAACAATTTTAATACTATTTTAATTCCAAATAAGCATCCACATGAAGATCCAGGTTAACTAATCCATTTCAAGATATAAATTGTACTAATTTTGTAACTACTTTGTAGTTAATCTCTCTTTACAGAAGTGTCAGTATAATGTTCAGACTCTATAAAGTAATTTTATTTCACTGGGCTTTAATTTACTGGTAATTTATGGAGGAAAAAATAATAAGGAAGCACATGGCTACAGTTTAATGTGCTATGTCAATTTTAATAACACCAGTCACTTATTGGGTTTTTTATGCTGTTTCTTTTATTTTTCCTGCATAACTTTGTTCATTTAACTCTTCATTGAGGACTTCTAAATGCTTTAGAGGCACTCTCAGAACTCAGCATGAGCAGCTCTAGGAGTTTTTCTGAAACACAGAAAAATCTCCTTACAAACACATGTAAAGAATTAAGGATATTCAATGTACTATAAAAGCTAAGTTAAAGAACCATGTGGCTTAAACTAACAGTGCTGATAAAAAGACAAGCTTCAGACTTTAAAGCTATCTGAATTCCTTCTACATTATAGATTTATTATATTCAAGTTATCCATCCAAAGTTTAGTCAAAATAGGAAGATAAACATCTCCCCATATATATTTCTAATTCAAATAGATCACTTTATAGCAATTCCCAGTTTTCCCCACTGAATATAGAAGAGAATACCATGAAAAGCTTTCATGAATCACTGAAATCTGTAATTTCTAAGAGAAAGAATAGGTCTGTTTACTGTAAAGAAAAACATCTCTCCTGGACTTAGACCTTTGAAAAGAGTGACAACTGCACATACTTTAAACATTAAAAAGAAAACAGATAAGTGTCACACTCCTTTAGAATCCTAAGAGTCCATCTGGAATCTCTTTTGTTATTTATCACAGAATCACAGAATCACACAGAATCACAGAATATTAGGGATTGGAAGGGACCTCGAAAGATCATTTAGTCCAATCCCCCTGCCGGAGCAGGAACACCTAGATGAGTTCACACAGGAAGGCGTCCAGGCGGGTCTTGAATGTCTCCAGAGAAGGAGACTCCACAACCTCCCTGGGCAGCCTGTTCCAGTGCTCTGTCACCCTTACTGTAAAGAAGTTCTTTCTCAAATTTAAGCGGAACCTCCTGTGTTCCAGCTTACACCCATTACCCCTTGTCCTATCTTCGGTCGTTACTGTGAAGAGCCTGGCCCCATCCTCCTCACACTCACCCTTCAAATATTTATAAACATTAATCAGGTCCCCCCTCAGTCTCCTCTTCTCCAAGCTAAAGAGGCCCAGCTCCCTCAGCCTTTCCTCATAAGGGAGATGTTCCACTCCCTTAATCATTTTGGTGGCTCTTCACTGGACTCTCTCAAGCAGCTCCCTGTCCTTCTTGAACTGTGGGGCCCAGAACTGGACACAATATTCCAGACGTGGAATATATCTTGATTTATGCAATAATAATAAATTTGGGAGAACAGAGTTATTGATTTAACATTTTTAATACCATAAAAGAATACAGGAAACTAACCCATGTTAGAAATAAAAGATCAATTATTGTTTTAGAAGCTTATATTTAAAAACAGATCATAGGCTACCATGCAGAATACACTGGTGTGCAGAGTAGGAGAGTATTGATACATTCATATTGTTATTTAAATGAAAGCATTCAAAAAATGCATGGTATTGAATCCTCTGAACAATCAACCTATTGAGAAGTGTAGGTTCTCAAATGGTGGAGAATTCATCCTCACTCTCACAAAAAAGATAACAGTCAAAACCAAAAGATCCTTAAATATGGCAAATGGAATACTTTTTTATTATTTCTCAAATGTTTATAATCTCCATGCTAAGAAATTTGCATTCATAAAGCTTCTGTAACAATTAGGAGTTAAGAACCTTAAGTGTCAGCTGAGAAATCCTAGAAATACTTCCTCTGAGAGAATACAAACTACCCCTGATTCAGAACTATATGCTGCTCTTACAGAACTGGACGACCTGGCACCTGAGATTCCTAGGAACTCTAGAGTTCTGGTCTTTCATAAACTGGCTTTTTAGTAACCTAAGATGTTTTTCAGGATCCACTAGCCCAAGACTCCTATGTAATTTCCCAGTAACCTGTCACATAGTTGAGTGACAAGACTATATCTAAGGCAGTGGGGTGGGAATCAACTTTTAATTTATATACCCACTTTAAGATGTCTGCAATAGATGCATCTAAATGTGAGCTACTAACAAGGCTCCCAGTGTTGACAATGAAGTTGAAATAGTCACATATAACCTAGAGTGGCACATATAACCCGAAATTTATTGAAAGTAGTAGTTGTCTTGCTTTTTTTATGAAAAACAAACAAACAAACAAACAAAAGCCCCCAAAAACCAATTCTGTATAATGTGGTTTTAGTCATCTGGAAACCTTATGATTTTTAATCAGATTAGAAAAGAACATGATTTCTTATGGGATTTTTTTTTGTTTGTTGTTGGGGATTTTTTTATTGTTTTGGTTTGTGGGTTTGTTTTATTTGAGAGGAGTGTTTTTTGGTGGTTCTTGGTTTGTTTTTTTTTTTTGTTGTTCTCTTGTTTTTTTCTCTCTTTTGAAAGAAAGAATGAAAACCTAATTGAGGTAGAATTCAGAAGACTTCCAGAGGATAAATAGTGACATGAAGTAGTGGTGAACTTACAGTGATGGTGACAATATGTTTTTTACACAGTAACTTAATGAATAAAGTTGACATTCAAGTTGTGGAAAAAGAAAAGTAAAATACACACTACACACACACTCATATATGTATTTATAAATGTGCTTTGTAAGCTGAAAACTGTTTAAATAATTCCTGAATTTATAGAGCTACTTGATTTGGCAAACTCACTTCAACCATTTACTCAAATATTGTAAATATTTACCACCAAGAGTTATGTTATGGTATAGTATAAACAACTTGGTAGCCAAAAAAAGTGATTCAATGTAAATAAAAAATCTGACTTATGTAAGGGAACGATATTTTATTAATAACTTGCCCCTTTTTCATAAAGTAGGTGTCATGAAAGTAGCCTGTAGCTCTGCTACATGTCTCCGAGCTATGAAAACAATGGAACAGAGTGTGTTTTGCAAAAGCAGAGGAGAGTGTGGATTCTAATTTTTAAAAAAGGCAGAAGGAGCAAGACAGAATTAGAAATTTTCCTACTGGAGAAGATTATAGGCAGATATTTTTTTCTTTGCATTTGAAATTCCAAAAAGAATTTGAGAGCTAAACTTTGGTGACGAGATGATCAAACATATTTTGTGTTGTTTTTCATTAAACAATTACGGTATTGTAAAAAGTAAAGTGAAGGAAGCTTTATTTCAGGCTGTATGTGTTCACTGGGAGTCTTGGATTTTTATTATATTTTATATATTATATTTATGTTGAAGTATGTAGAGGTACATTTCAGTGATATGTTTTGTGTAGTTTTTAGTTAGACTAAAGTTAGATTGTATATTGTATAAATTTGTGCATGAAGTAAAAGAATAGAAAAAGCCACTAGTATTTTATTTTTACTTTGAAATTCTTTATAAAAGCATAACTTACCGTTATAGTCCCACTTAATAGCTGTTTCATATTATAGATTTAACTGCTAAGATTTTATTAACAATTATGTCTCATTTACACCTCTTTTTAAATCTTCAGCTAAAACAATAAAGGACTGAGTTGGAAAATAGTGGATGCATTTCTTAAATTTATACTGTTAAAATAATTTCATGGTACATTGCTTGCAATGTTTAAACTAAAAACTTGAAAGTATGTGTTTGTTTGATGCATACTTGAATTTATAGCACAACACTAAAAATCTCCATGTAGGTAAATTAAGAAACTTTAAATATATTTAGTGAAATTTAGTCCTGTGAGGAGGACTGGTTGAAAACTCATCTTTACCTTTATGGAATGAATGAACTAGATGAGTAGCAGACAAATTATGGGATTAGTTGATAGCTATAGTCCCGTTTTATACCCTACATGGACAAATATTTTAGTTGCTCTTGTCATTTATGTAGCTAATTGTAATTAATTTCCTTTTATAAGTTTTAATGAGTTTGGAGCAATTTCTTTCGAAAACATATTTGGAAAAAAAGGGTTTTCAAATGAGCAATGCTATAACAGCTAACATAACAGTCTTTCTATTGTCCTCTTGATAGCTGTGGGATACTTTTAGTCTTAATTTTTTTCTGCAGCATTAAAGATTGACAAAATGTAAGATGATTGGAGTTTTGTTATAAGTCTCCCTGAACCTCCTTCTTAAATTGAGATTCCTAAAGAAAATCAAAAAGGTCTTTCTGAAATAAAAAAGCCATATTTTATTAGAAAATTAACTAGAATACATATTTTGAAACAGAGACAACTCAAAGTGACTAGATAAGACAGAATAAAGATGAAAGGGACATGCAAGGAAACATGTTCATGTACTTTGTGTTTCCAGGTTAGGATTTGCATTCACATAAAGTTTTTTGTAAACTTAGTAGCTATCTAGATTCCTACAGACTCTGCCATCCAAAATATCAGTTGTGCTGTAAGTATCCTGTGATTCCCATATACATGATAAATATTCATTCTTTGCTTCCTCCTCTTCCTACCATTCCACAAAATATGGAAACTCTTTTTCCTGAGCTTGCTTATTCACTGCCAAAGGCAGATGCAATTTCATTTTCTCTCCAATAGTCCCACCACATTCAATCAACATTCTGTGATTCTGTGATTCTGTGATCATGTTTTCAAGTGAAGATGATAGCATATAACGTGAGATAAAACACATATTCATCACAAATGTTAAAATTTGCCTTTTTACAAAAGACAGTGTTGAACAGAGAGGTTTATATCATCACTCTAGGCAGCTCAAAGGAAAACAATTAAGAAATTCAACGTAAGATAAAAATGCAAGAGTTGACATTACAGAAAACCAGAGAAATTTAAATTGGAAAGGGCCACAGGAGATCATGAATGCAGGATGGATTTCAGAGTTACAACAGGCTCAAGGCTGTGAAGGGCCTTAACCATTAATGTTTTCCAAGGATGAAAATTTTACCATCACTCTGGGTGTAAACACTCTCGTTACAAATTTTTTTCTCCTTATAGTTAGTCAGAATTTTTTCTGCATTCATTGTTGCCATTGTGTGTGTTAGTGAGAAAAGTCTGACTCCATCTTTCTTTTCACTTCATGCTCTGGAAGGCAACAATGCATTTCTTCTGTGTGTCATCTCCAGGTTAAAAAAACCCAACTCTTTCAACTGCTCCTTGTATGCCTCTTCTCCAGGTCCTCTAAGTGGCACTCTGTACATAATCTTTCCAAAGATCTCAAATATGGGTATATATGGTCACTGGAATCTCACAGGGAGGAGAATCACTCTCCTCATCTTGCTTTTGCTGGGACAACCCTTCACATCTGGAGGCATACTCCTACCATGTTCAGCTTACCTTTCATACTCGCCCAGCACCCACAGGAGCCAGCAAGCCTTGCTCTGCAGCTAAAACTAAGCTCCTGTACACATGTAGGTCCCTTGTGACCAGATTACCTGATCTAGTTAGATTTAGCTTTTATTCCCCTTACACTTGGTAAGTATGAAATAAATCACTAGAATACATTCACTAAATCTTACTAGGAAACCTGGGTGAACAGCTTGCACAAATGCAAAGGAGAAACATCTGGATCTAGCTTAACAGAACAGAACTCCCATCAAAGTATTGAAAATGAACTCCCTGTAAATTTATTTTGAGGGTTTTTTTAAAATATAGATGTGTAAGCACATTTTTAACTATTCTCTACTTGGTTCTCAATCACCCTGGGCATAGCATCTAATTGATACCTTTCTTTTCTCTCAATGACTTAGATTAAGAAAGTAAAAATCAATTATTTTGTTTCTTCAGCTCAGATGAAATTAATCTGTGACAGAATTTCTATCAATTTGAATGACATTTGTATGAATAATTCAGATAATTGTGCATTCAGGTGTATAGTACATAGGAAGTTTTGGGGAACATTTACTGAAATTTTACCTTTCAGCTAAACAACTGATTCATTATAATTTGACATTAGAGGAAAGAGTTTCAACATATGTTCTGTGGCAGAATTTTTTATTTCTATTTTATAAATGAAAAGGGTAAAATAAAAAAGTTCCTCAATCAAAATAATATTTATGAAGTGTGGGTAAAGATGACATGCTGAAACTACTAAGAAAATTCTCAGTTACATTATATAATAGCAATAAGAAAGTCTGTATAATGGCTTCATGAATGCTGTCATCTATTCAGCAAAGTTGAGAAATTCTATTATCAGCTTCTGTTGGAAAGGTTTTCCTATGAAAGATTATACTCCTGAAGCAGCAGATGAAGACCACCTTGAGAAAGGACACTCATTATCTAAAGAAAGCCAGTCCTTTGTTTACATATCATCTTTGGAAATGATTCAAACATTTCGTAATAACTACCATGTGCTACAGAAACTAGTGTTGCTGAAATTAATTAATTAACTTTTGGAGAAAGTAATAACTGAAAGGACGGATGTACACTAGCTTTTCTGCATGTTAGATCTAAATACAGGTTAGCACCTTGATTTACTCCCTGACTTTTGACTATGATCTATGAAGTCATTCCATGGATGATCAGATGTTCCTCAGCTTAACTCTGTACTGAAACAATACTGAAATATGCCAAGCTCATTTTTTTTCCCCTACATAAAAGCAAGTACTTAGAGAAAGCAAATCTGTTAACAGACATTCAGTCCAGAGTGTTTAGCAGTATTCTCCAATAGATAAAAATAGAGGTAAACAAAAGGTTACATTATTCCTTCGAGGGGAAGCGGAAGGGGGGGGGGGGGGGGGTGGTGGTGTGGTAGGGGGCAAAGGTTACATTATTCTTTTGTAAAGGCTCTTAAATAAATCCCATGTGTATGGCTCGTTATTGTTCTAAATTTACCCTCCAGGGGATTTATGTTACCAAAAAAAATTACAATATTTTGACAATTGGCCAAAATTTTACAATATTGGGAATTTGACAGGATTTTTAGATTCTGCTATGGCTGGAAATTCTGTTAAATAGCTATTGGTCTCAAAAAGCTATTTATTTTTTTTTTTTCCCAATAAAAGTACAGGCATAAATATTTTCCTTTTTAGCTTTTTTTTCATAAAGTATTCAAAAAGCACAAAGGTTGTACTGGTTTTGTTAGGATAGAGTTAATTTTCTTCTCAGTAGAGAAGAAAATACTTAATACTTAATTCTCTTAGAAATTATGACATTTCTTAGAAATATGCAGATGTTTCAGTGTCTGATGCCTTTGTTTGTTCCTTTGTCTGCCTCTTGACTTATTTTATGTGGTAACAGCTTTCCAAAAATCTAGACTATATCCCTATATCCACTGTAACATACAACAAGGAAAACAAATACAGCCTTAAATTGACTAACACGGCAAAATGTAAGAGGGAAAGATCTATAGAACACCTTGAGTACTGCTTCAAAGTGGTATGTCTGGGTTTCATATCCTTTTGAAGAGAAAACAAATTAAAAATAGTCTAAAACAACAGATGGCTAAAGTTATGTGGAGCTGAGTTTTTCTTTCTTTGTTACAGCGTGAGCATAACATAACAAGGAAGAACACCCCACAAGAGCAAGCAAAGAGATTTCAGTCAGTGCCTCACCAGTGCTACATGAGCACATGAGTGGTGACGAGAACAATGTGTGTGTCAGATATGGCTGGTATGACGCACAATTCGTAACCAGATTTTTCCTGTCATGCTGAAAATGAATAATGTGAGCAAGATAGCTATTCATGTTATTTGGCATGCTTACAGGTGACAGATGTCTTCTATTTTAGTTGTAGGAAACACACATTCACTTCTTTTTACCAAAAAGAGGAAAGAGCAGGGAAATGAGTATTAGGCCAAGCACTTTGACTGCAATTAGGTTAGTTTTCAGTTATTTTCTTATTGCTATTAAATGGCATTCTAAACATAAATTTAACCAGAATAAAATAAGGAATGTGAAGGTAGGAAACACTTTTTTTTTTTTTTCCCACCCCTCACATCACACAGCTAGACAGATTTCTTAGTGCAAGCAGTCTGAAGATGTAACTTATTCTGAAAGACCTTTAATGATAAACAAGATTACAGATCAATGAAAAAAAAGAGCTATCTATTTTGCCAGTTCCAATGTACTTTTTTATGATCTATGCATGGATGCAAATCCCTTTTAGAAACCCTTTATACTCTCTATAAAAAGGTATATACTCATTCAAAAATTCCCAGACAGAGTGATTTGTGATGAGCTTTTCAGCTTTGTATTCATGGAATGGAATTACTTTAATGAGCTTGCTGCATCCATTGAGAAAAGTGTAATTGAGATTATCATACTACAGTTTTTTAAAATGTTGTCTTGTAAATTTAAAAAAAAATAAATACATATACATATTCACAAATCTTGAAAAGAATAGATTAACTCAAGGGAAAAAATGCTTTGCATGTTAGAAGTTCAAAGATCTTTTACTATACTGTTGAACATCGAGAAATAGATGAATACTAGAGTTAATATCTGAAGCAATCAACACTTACAAAAGCAACTGTAATTTGATCTAAATATATTTTTAAAAGATTAAATTGAATCTGCAGAAGTTTTTACTCTCCTGATTTTTTTCATGATATGTTTCTGTAAGCAACCTGCATCTGGAGTGCAACAAATCCTTGACCAGGCCTATATAATTTTAATTAGTTCTATATAGAAGGAGAGTGTGTTGTTTTCATTATACATCTGCTAATATATTAAAATGTATGCACATGTGCATAGGAGAGGAATAAGTGACAGTAAAAGGAATAACAGACCATTTGAGAAGAAGCAATGTTATCTTATTCCTTACTTAAAAAAAAAAAAAAATGCTACTCAGAATTCTCAGTTCATCTTTAGAATTTAAACAATCATGTTTGTGCTCTTATCTGTGAGAATGGAAAAAAAAAAAGGAAGCAACTATTTTCCAATTTTAACTTAATGCCTTTGGTTGCTGTATATTAGCATTGCTTCGTAGTATTTAACAACTTGTAATAACATTAAAAGTGAGAGAAATGCTAGGGCAAGGAAGGCAGGTGAGAGAAAAAAAGACCAAGTTTTTTGAAATGAAAAATAAAATACAGAATTCATTTTTGCAATATGACAACAGAAATCAAACTGGAGACAATTTGAATAAGAGAATTGGACTAGAGCCGGTATTTGTTTTCAGTGACAATATTCAAACCAGACGTATATTTATTTAAATTGAAAGAAGTATATTCAAATCTTCTGGCCACAGACTTTAGCCTGGCTCTAAGGAAGAAGAGCTTCTGTTCTCTTCAGGACTGTCAGGACTAGCTAGCAAGCAAGTTTTAATTTAAGCGGGTTTTGGATGGTGATACTATTTATGAGACAGGTCTTCTTAGTACCTTTGAAAACTGTATGCCTTTGCTCATTGTTTCTTATAATTTCTGTGAACTTTTCAGTTACTCTGTTACACTATTCATGTGATGAGAGATAAACTTATTTTTTCAAGTTCTTACTGAAAACTGCATTTTAAAAAAATTTTTCGGCTAGCAAGATATCCATTACATTTCTATATTTGTTTATTAAATATATCAACCTTAGCTACTAATGTATTAGAGTTAATATTTACAAAGCCACATATAATGCTCTTAAAGAGACTGTTTTCAACCTAAGATATGTTTATATGATCTCCAAAGTCTTCCACTTCAAAGGCTAAATGAGTTCATTGTATATGGAATATTAAGACAGGCAAATCATTTCATTATCTGACTATTACATCAACACATCAGGATTCCTTCTGAATGCAGCCTGTTGATACTTTCCTGTCTTCTTTCCAGCTGACAGTTTCTGGCACTCCACCGAATTTCGTAGTTCACAGTAACCTCAACAGTAGTGTCCATTCATAATCTTACACTTTGAAAGTCTTACATAGAGTGTAGGCCTAAATGCCATACACACAAACAAATTCTCTCAGACGAGAGTTTCAATAATATTTTTTGGCTATTCATTAATGGAATTTTAAATAGTTGTATATTTTGCAGTGCTTATCACATGTTCATTTTTTTTTCTTATTTACTATATATAAATCCAACCATATGTTCTATTTAAAATTATATTATTAAAAGTATCATTGAACATAAATGTGTGGTGTAAAACCTTTGTGCCTGATTCCAGATATATTTCTGGATAAACTTAGTTTCTTACCATTTTTTTTTTCCTTTCTTTCCTTTGTTAAGAAGACAAAATGCATGTTCTGTTGTCTTCCAGACTTCACAATGTGGAATTTGGCTTGTGGCTTTTGAAGTTCTATCTGATCTAGGACATATGTTCTGCTTTGTGGTGACACTTGGCAAAACATACAAAATGAAAACCTGACCTGGCCATGCCCCTCTTTCACTGACAGATACCTAGAGGCAGGAAATCTCTGATCAGGAACTTCCTTTTAAGCCAGGTTTCTCATTTGCTCTGGGTGCCAAGGTTAAGTTCTTGAAGATTCACCCAAACAACTCTCTTGAATGTTTTCCCTGAAGGCTATCTGCTGTAGCATCTGTTTTTAAAAGTCAGGGTTGATGAACTCTGCATATTGAAAAGGAATTATGTTATTCTTTATAATGGATACAGAGGGATTGGTTTTTATGAGTCCTGCTTTTTAGGGGGTTTTTGGTGGGTTTTAGGGGGTTTTTGTTTGTTTGTTTTTTCACAATTATTGAAACAATCTTTTAGCGAATTCATCTTGCTTTCAATGAGTATTGTTTATAGTGCAATATCTGCTGCTAAGATCAGGAGTTTTGAAAAGAGTAAGGAAATTACTGGAAAACAATCAATAGACTTCTGGATTGGGTGTTCACTTGTGACATGCACCTCTGAAGCACTTGTGCTTTCATTTTCTATTCATTTTGATATTTTAACATTCAGAATTAGAAATATAAAGACTGTCAAAGGCATTAAAAAAAAAAGAAAGAAGACATAAGAGGAATTTGTACATTATAATGATGAGATTAGAATTTAAAAATACTAGGCTTACTAATAGCAAAAATAATGAATGTGACTAATAGATACAGATACATAAACCTGGGAAAGCACAGCATGAAAGCGGAAATTACTATAACCACAGTCCTATAATCTCAGGTTTAAGTGAAATTATTTTATTTTTAGCTTCTGCTTTCTTATGCCAAACCATGAATTGTTTTCTAAAGTACGTTTTCCCAAGATATCTTCCTCTCTTTCTTAGCACTCTGCCAGCACTGTGCCCTTTGAGCCAGCACTGTACCCTTGTGGCCAGGAAGGACAATGGCATCCTGGGGTGCATTAGAAGGGGTGTGGTTAGTAGGTCAAGAGAGATTTTCCTCCCCCTCTACTCTGCCCTGGTGAGGCCACATCTGGAATATTGTGTCCAGTTCTGGGCCCCACAGTTCAAGAAGGACAGGGAACTGCTTGAAAGAGTCCAGCAGAGAGCTACCAAGATTATTAAGGGAGAGGAGCATCTCCCTTATGAGGAAAGGCTGAGGGAGCTGAGTCTCTTTAGCTTGGAGAAGACTGAGGGATGACCTTGTTAATGTTTATAAATATGTAAAGGGTGAATGTCAGCAGAATGGGGCCAGGCTCTCCACAGTGATGTCCAATGATAGGACAAGGGGTGATGGGTGTAAGCTGGAACACAGGAGGTTCCGCTTAAATTTGAGAAGGAACTTCTTTACGGTGAGGGTGACAGAGCACTGGAACAGGCTGCCCAGGGAGGTTGTGGAGTCTCCTTCTCTGGAGACATTCAAGACCCGCCTGGATGCCTTCCTGTGTGAGCTCATCTAGGTGTTCCTGCTCCGGCAGGGGGATTGGACTAGATGATCTTTCAAGGTCCCTCCCAATCCCTAACATTCTGTGTGATTCTGTGTGTGATTCTCCGATATGATTTAGAAGAAAACATTTCCTAGGAAGATAAATTTTTAGAACTGTCATTATTATCTTCAGAAAAGAGCAACTCTCATCTTTTGTGTAACCCAATGTATGGAATTAAGAAAACATTTTGCTTTCTAACTCCTTAATTGCTAGAGATTCACAGAGACACAAAATGGTTGAGTTTAGAAGGGATCTGTTCAAGTGAGGCTACCTAGAGCCAGTTGTGCAGGACCATATCTAGACAGATTCTTAGTATCTCCTAGGATGGAGAATCCACCAACTCCCTGGACAACCTCTGCCGATGCTCAGTCACCCTCAGAGCAAAAATATGTTTTCTGATGCTCAAATGGACCCTCCTGTTTCAGTTTTTACCCCTTTCCTCTGGTCTTATCACTGGGCACCACTGAAAAAAGCCTAGTTCTATCCTCTTTGAACTCTCCCTCCAGATATACAATGATAAGGTCCTATCTTCTCCAAGCTAAATAATCTCAACCTTTCTTAATAGGAAAGATGCTCCAGTCCCTTATTCATCTCTGTTACCCTTTATTTGGCCTTCAGTATGTCCATGTTTCTTTTGTATTTAGAAGTCCAGAGTTGAACATAAGAGTTCTGGTGTGGCCTCACCAATGCTGAGTAGAGGTGAAGGATCACCTCCCTCGACATGCTGGTAATGTTCTGCCTAACACAATCTAGGATACCATTACACTTCTTTGAAGTCTTCATTTTGGAGTCATATCCTTGACTTCATCTAATGAAGTCAAAGATAACATTAGCCTTTTTTTGCAATAAGAGCACCCTGGTGGCTGATGTTCAATTTGATGTCTGACAGGGCCTCCAGGTTCTTTTCTTCCAAGCTGCTTTCCAGCTGGATAGCCACCAGCATTTATTGTTACATGGGCTTGTTCCTCCCCAGGTGAAGAATTTCACAATTCCCCTTGTGCAACTTAATGAGGTTCCTGTCAGCCCATTTCTTCAGCCTGTCTAGATCCCTCTGGATGGCAGCATTCTGGTGTATTAATCACCTTCCCAGTTTGGTGTCACCTGCAAACACGCTGAGAGTACAACTCTGCCCCATTATCCAGATGATAGGCCCTCCTAGCACAGCCATTCAGACAATTTTAAATCCACCTCACTGTCTGCTCACCCAGTCCATACATCAACAGCTTGTCTGTGAAGATCTTGCAGGAGACAATGTCAAAGACCTTGCTGAAGTCCAGGAAGACAGTGTCCACTGCTCTCCCCTCATCTACCAGGCCAGTCATTTAATCATAGAAGTCAGGTCATTAGGGAGACTGGTTACAGGATCAGGACAGGGGGATTGAGTGCACCCTCAGCAAGTTTGACAACAATACCTAGCTGAGTGGTGTGGCTGGAGGATGGGATTCCATCCAGAGAAACCTTGACAGGTTTGAGAGGTGGGCCTACGCTAACCTCATGAAGTTCAACAAGGCCAAATGCAAGGTCCTGCACCTGGGTCAGGGCAACCCCAAGTACAAATACAGGCTGGGCAACGAGTGGCTTGAGGCCAGCTCCGAAGAGAAGGACTTGGGAGTGGTGGTACATGAGAAGCTGAACACGAGCTGGCAATGTTCGCTTGCAGCCCAGAAGGCCAACTGTATCCTGGGCTGCATCAAGAGAAACATGGCCAGCAGGTTGAGGAAGATGATTCTCCCTTTCTACTCTGCTCTTGTAAGGCCCCACCTGTAACATTGTGTCCAGTTCTGGAGCCCCCAGCACAAGAGAGACATGGATCTGTTAGAACGAGTCCAGAGGAGGGCCACAAGGATGATCCGAGGGCTGGAGCATCTCTTCTACAAGGACAGGCTGAGAGAGTTGGGGCTGTTCAGCCTGGAAAAGAGTTGGCTCCAGGGACATCTTCTAGTGGCCTTCCAATACCTGAAGGAGGCCTGCAAGAAAGCTGAGGAGGGACTTTTCACAAGGGCAGTTAATGACAGGACAAGAGGAAATGGCTTTAAGCTGATAGAGAGTAGGTTTAGATTAGATATTAGGAAGAAATTCTTCACTGTGAGGGTGGTGAGACACTGGAACAGGGTGCCCACGGAAGTTGTGGATGCCCCCTCCCTGGAAGTGTTCAAGGCCAGGCTGGATGAGGCTTTGAGCAACCTGGTCTAGTGGAAGGTGTCCCTGCTGATGGCAGAGCAGTTGAAACTAGGTGATCTTTAAGGTCCTTTCCAACCCTAACCATTCTATGATTCTATGATCCTTAGCTTTATCTTTGCAAAATTTCTTACAAATAACAGGAATGTGTTTATAGATAACCAAGCCTTTGCTTGTTTTAATGTTTTATTTTTTATCAGTAGCTGATAATTTATTTTAAAAACATAAAAATTATATTTCTTTTTGATTTATGTGTAAGTCTCCAATGTAAATATCTGGTTTACATACTTGCATGCTACAATGACCTACATATACAGAAAGATGGGAGCATAGACTTTTATCTGATTTTTCCTGTGTGTCTAGTTTAGATCATGGCATGACAGCAAAAGAAATTCATTTCTTAACCATGAGTTTCTAGTGTTCAAACTGCATAACACAGCCACCAAAAAGTTTCTTATGTTTTCTTCTGTTCAGATTCTCAGAAAATTATTGCTTTGATAGTTTAGTCCTCTCAAACTAGCTCACTAACTTGCACAAAATTTTGCCTAAGTTATTTGAAATATGATAATTATTATACAAAGTAAAGCAGCTTTCTAAGAAAACACAGTGTCAAACCAGCAAAAAAATAAATCTACAAGAATGGACCAGAATGTAATTCTTTGAGGGAAAAAATATTCCTAAAATATGTGAAGCAGTCAGACTGAAATATATCTCTGCTCTCTCCTTTATCGGTACCTTATGTTAATGTTAAGACCTAAACTCGTTAGTTCTGTCACTAATGAGCATTTGAGGAAAAATACAAGTCAAATACAATCATTCATTTTTTTTGTGTGTGTTTTGCAAAAACAGTTATTGGGATGGAAAAAATAAAATTGACCAATAAAAAGACTGAGAGTTTCAAAGTATTCTCTGTTCATGCAAAAAAAATACTTTGACACGTGCTACAAATGTAGAAGAAAGCAGGCGATGTAGTATTTCTTCAAAAGAATCTACAAGTCTGAACTTCTATACTTTATACTAAATAAAGTTGTAACTGCTATCTATAGAAAGATACAGCAGTCTTCAGTTTGCCTCTGCTTCATGTATGATCTATTTCACTCTCAAAGACACTGGTATGTTAAATATAGGGAATTAGAGGAAGGAACAAACTCAATAAAACAAAGCTGTAAGCATAAAAGAAACTGTACTTTAAGGAATCCTAGCAGCTTTCTGGACTTAGAGTAAAAGAGTATATGTGATATATAATAACCTTCATATACTGTATAGAATAGGAACCCTTGAATATATTTTTCCCCTTAGCTACCCCAGTGCTATCCCCATGGCATTGCAACAAGCTTTGTTAACAAAAATGCAGTTGCATATAATAACAGCAAGAATCAAACCACATCACAAAAATATTTCTGCCTCCAATCATACATTACAAACAACCATCATTTAAAGACAAGCAGTCCCAGATGAGTTATAGCAACAAAAAAACCCAATCTTGACTGTGGGAGTTTTTACTTAATTAAATTTATAACCAATTAACGATGACTTCAGATCATTGATTCTAGTACTGGAGGCAATAAAACACACAACATAACCAAATATTTAAGTAAATAGCTTTCCTCCTTCTTTTTGATATTAAACTTAAGACAAACACCTTTTCTTGTCTTAACAGGATAAAAGAAGGCTTCAGGAAGATCTTATAGCCTCCTTCCAATACCTGAAGGGCCCTACAAGAAAGCTGAGGAGGGACTATTTACAAGGGCAGGTAGTGATAGAACAAGAGGTAGTGGCTTTAAACTGGAAGAGGGTAGGCTTAGATTAGACATTAGAAAGTAATTATTTCCTGTGAGGGCTGTGAGACACTGGAACCAGTTGCCCAGAGAGGTTGTGGATGCCCCCTCCCTGGAAGTGTTTAAGGCCAGGCTGGATGAGGCTTTGAGCTATCTGGTCTAGTGGAAGGTGTCCCTGCTCAGAAGGGAGAGGGGTTGGAACTAGGTGATCTTTAAGGTCCCTTCCAACCCTAACCATTCTATGATTCTGTGATTCTATGTTACGTACATGTTAAAATGTAAGTTGTGCTCTTACTATGTTTTTTTGTTTTCCTTTTTTTTTCTTTTTTTAATATAACTAGTATTACTCCCCAAATATCAAGAAGTAGCTTCTTCTAAGGGAAGTCTGTGGCTTAGAGACACTGAACATTATTAATCTCAGCATGAGATCTATGTCCATTCTAAGGCCAAGTTTAAATGGGTATTTTTTTCACAAACCTTTCCTATAGAAAATAACTTAGGAAGAAAAAATGGAGAAAAAACCAAACCAACAAACCTACAAAATTCGCAAACATTTGTGCAAGTATAGTGATTCAAATATATCAATAACTCAGTTTTTCATCTTATAGAGAAATATATGTGCAAGCAGAGGTGAGCAACTATCAGAAGATTTCAGATTAGAAAAGTTTAATCTGCCAATAGAAGAAAAGCTATTCTTACTAAGTTGTTTTTGCAATTGTGCAACAGTTCTTTCTGTACGAACACTTTTGTGTAAAAATAGCTTGCTATTATTTCCTTTCTCAGCCACCCTAATCAACCTAATTATAGAAGTGTGTTATGCAGAATTCAAACTTCTTACTGCTCCCTAACCATGAAATCCTCTCTTTTTACAATCACTCTTCTTTTTCAAACTCTATGCTATTGATTACTTTTTTATTGCCAGTCTCACCTCTGATGTTATCTGTCTTCTCTTAAACGTAAACCCAAAATTACCTGTATGAGTATGATGAATAGCAAAAATCAAAACAATAACTTTATTTTTTATAAGCTGTGAATGTTAAAAATCCCAACATATATTTATTTAAAGGTTTTTTCCATTTTTATTTCCTCACTTCTCTTTTTCTCAAGCTTTATAGTTGGTTTGCTGTATTCCTACATCTTCACTGCCTTTTCATTGTAGATTTCATTTAGGAGCCACCAAATTTAGTAGGATAAAATGTAGTTAAAATGTACCCTGCTCTTCTCTGTATCTGTGAAGCGATGACAGGACATGATGTGTTTTGCATTTGTAAAACCCACTCATAATTGGAAATTCCAACAGCTGATAGATAATTCTATTTATTTTCTCTTCTAGTGTGTAGTTGAAAATTATGTTCTTCACCTGAACTAACATATATGTATACTGACTCTCAAAAATCTTGTAATTAATTTTTAATTCATCTTTACTCCAACACCACAGCAGCTAGGTCTACTTTAGTTTTACACTGCTACCTGAAACTCTAGGTTGTCAGCTCCTTCTAAATAAAAGTGAAAGCAGTGACAAATATTCAATACATTTTTAAAAATGAACATTTCTCACGTTCTAAGGTAGATATTGTCTTGGAGTAGAAACACAACCTTTTATTTTATTAAAACATTCAGATGAAACACAAGTATTACTCAACTATTTTCCCCATATACTTGATGCTGGAAAACAATATGATATCAAAGGAGATGTAATACAGAGATTTCTGATGTAATTTTAAATCAACATATTAAAAAAATTATTTTGAAATTATGGTTATCTCATCAGATAAAGACATAGTTTAACTAATTGATCCAGAAAGCTACAATTATATTGATACTCTCACTATCGTATACTTAGGTTACTAAAATGTCAGTTTCTTTAGTCCTGAAAAAAGCAATCTTAATCTACCCCTCTATAATTATGTTGTAAAAATAGTTTTCATGGTCCTTTGCTTTGACTCAGTCGTATTTCAATAGCATAATCGAGTGCTGGGTCAGGAGTAGGGGGAAGAGGAAAAAGAAGGAAATTTAAAAAAAAAACAACCAAACAAATAAATAAATAAAAGAGGTGGAGGTGGAGGGGGGAAGGAAGGAAGGAAGGAAGGAAGGAAGGAAGGAAGGAAGGAAGGAAGGAAGGAAGGAAGGAAGGAAGGAAGGAAGGAAGGAAGGAAGGAAGGAAGGAAGGAAGGAAGGAAGGAAGGAAGGAAGAAGAAAGAAAGGAAGAAAGGAAGAAAGAAAGGAAGAAAGAAAGGAAGAAAGAAAGGAAGAAAGAAAGGAAGAAAGAAAGAAAGAAGAAAGAAAGGAAGGAAGAAAGAAAGGAAGAAAGAAAGAAAGGAAGAAAGAAAGGAAGGAAGAAAGAAAGAAGAAAGAAAGGAAGAAAGAAAGGAAGAAAGAAGAAAGAAAGAAGAAGAAAGGAAGAAAGAAAGGAAGAAAGAAAGGAAGAAAGAAAGAAAGAAGAAAGAAAGAAAGAAAGAAAGAAGAAAGAAAGAAAGAGAAGAAAGAAAGAAAGAGAAGAAAGAAAGAAAGAAGAAAGAAGAGAAGAAAGAAAGAAAGAAGAAAGGAAGAAAGAAGAAAGAAAGAAGAAGAAAGGAAGAAAGAAAGGAAAGAAGAAAGGAAGAAAAAAGAAGAAAGAAAGAAGAAAGAAAGAAAGGAAGAAAGGAAGAAAGGAAGAAAGGAAGAAAGAAAGAAAGAAAGAAGAAAGGAAGAAAGGAAGAAAGGAAGAAAGGAAGAAAGAAAGAAAGGAAGAAAGAAAGAAAGGAAGAAAGAAAGAAAGAAAAGAAAGAAAGGCAATTCAATCTACAGTGAAATAATAGAATACATAGGACCTAATCTACTTTTTAACTGGAACAGCTGGACCTTGATTCACTCTGAAGTCACTGAAGAAGCAGGTAGACAACTTACAGAAGTTCAGTTATCATGGTGGTATAAAGAGGCAGAGTCTGAGCCCTAGCTGTCAGAACTGGCCACTGATGTCTATGATTCTAAGGTAACTAAGATAAATGCCACTAGTATGTGGTCTGAATATATCCCATAATGGTTTTGCCTCCACTTCTCACTAAATAGATTTTCAAATAATTGTGTTGTCATTTTCTCTGCACATTTCAAGCTCTGGCAGAGACAAGGTCTGCAGGTCATGTAGCAATAAAAGTGAAAGAGTATGAGACACAGTTACTATGTGACTAATGAGGTACAGATGCATCACATTCTAAGACTCACTTTTGTGGGACAAACTTCAACCACATGTCCAAGTCATCTAGATTTCAATGGACAAGAAATCCAGCAATGTATAGACAACTAAAATTTCTTTTAAAGAAAAGAAGACTACTTTGGTTACATGTGTGCTTGGCTTATTCTTTTGCACTACATATAACATTACCCAGAAAATGGGAGAGCCTGATGCTGAAAACTCCTAAAGCTCACAGTATTTGTAACACTTGCCTAAAATGAACTCTTAGCAAAATTCAAGACTGTTTTGTGAGTCAGCTATTCTGACTTTTCTTCACTTCTCTCCTTCATTACTGACTGCAAAGTAGTCCAGCTGCAAAGAGGGAATCAAATGAGTTTAAATTCTCATCAGCTTTGAAATAGTCACTATAGTCTATATATCTGACATCCTCAAGATTTAAAGCTATTTATTTAAAAATGATAAATAAAGATAAAATATAGTTATATATGGCTGATACAGCAGTTAATTGAAGTGAGTGAGGGTGCATCAGTATGCTTCACACACTGTAGGTAGGAGTGCCAATGCTCTTGTCTTTGAGCTTCTGATTCTGTGATAAAAACGCTAGTAACTTATTTGTGGAGACGTTTGCATTGGTTCAGCATCTGAATTAATACTCTTTATATCTTACATTTCTTTATACCTTCCACATAGGGCAGAGCTACTATAAAGAATAATTTAGTTTCTGAGTATAAACTGGTACCCTGAATTTCTACTTGGAGAAGTCTGTTTGTCTTTATTGACTAGGTGTGGTGGTTTCACCCACAGTGGGACCATGCAGTCCTGCATTTGCTCCCCCAACCCAGTGAGATGGGATGAGAGACACAACAAAGGGGCCAAAGGATTAGGAATGAAGTACTGGGATGGTTCCCTCACCAGTTATGGTCATGGGAAAAACAGGCTCAAACTTGAGGAAGAAAAAACAATTTAATTTGTTGCAAATCATCCAAGTAGACATAACAACCACATCTTACAACAATTTCCCCACCCCTCCCTTCTTTCCAGGCTCAAATCACTAATTTTTCTACTTTTTCCAAACCCCTACCAGCACAGGGGACAGGAAATGGGTGTTCAGTCAGCTCACCTCTGCCACTTTTCCTGGCATGAAAATCCAGGAACAAGATGTTCCTACACGAGCTTCCCATGGAATCACAGACCTCTTTGGGCTAATCTCCCAGCTCCAGCAGGGGACATCCACAGGCAGCAGGCTCACCCCCCAGTCTGGAGGTCCACCCCCACTCTGGCATTGAGCAACTCTCAAGGTCTCAATTCCATCACACTTGCCCTCAGGCTCAACTTCCCTGCTCCAGTGTGGAGTCTTCTATGGCCTACACATGGGTCTCTGTTCCACAGGTGAATCTCTATGGCCTGCAGGGGACTTTGTCTTCTCCTATTCCATCAGGTAGAACTGAGTGTGAGTCTCTGTCTTTTCCTCTGGTAACGACACTGTCTCCCTGTCTGTCTGCCCTTTCTTTAGGCCGATGGTCGTCTTTTGTTAGGTCAGTGGTTGTGAGGAACTGCACTATAGACTTGCCTCAAAGATTGTTTGCAATCGACCACCTGAATGCCTGACCACACCACACACCACGCTGCACCACCACTGGAACAAAGAACGGAGACCTCCTCACCCCCCCTTCACCGTCACCTCGCTGCTGGACCCTTGGTGGTGACTATTCTTGCTACCCTATCCCAACTCCTTGCTTGATTTCCATCTTTCGCTCCATCCTGTCCTATCACTACCCTCTTTATTAATTTTTCTTTCTGTAATAAAAGATGTTCTGGGAGTGCAGCATTTGACCTTGTTTGTGTCTTAATCTCACTCTTGGGATCATATCAAAAGCTTCCCCGACAATGGATCAGGACATTTATGATCCCGACATTAGATAGGGACAGTGGTATCTTCTCCAGGTACCACACCTTCTTCTTTTCAGGACAGTCCTTCCCCTCACAAATATGGATTCACAGAGGCATTTCTCTAGTGCTCATTGACCCAGCCTGGGCTGGGGGGTCTCCGCCTTGGAGACAGGGGAGCTTTTAGCTTTCACAAGGTGGCCCTTCTCCCTCTACCGAAAAAAGCAGCCCTCCTACCCCCACACCCCCCCCCCCCTCCCCACCCCGCCAACCCAACAAACTAGGGAACACATGAATTAAATTTCACATCAGGATTCATTCCTTAATCCACAAGATACACAAGAAATACTTTTCACTCCCTCCAATTCACTAAACACTTCTGGGCTCTTGAGGAGATTAAACACAAGAACATGGAGGCTTGGATGTGGGCATCCAGCCCTATGCTTCAGGGAGGTCCTCAGGCAAATCCCTGGTTTAGACTACATTTAACTTTTTATGATGCATGATAGAAATTACATTTATCCTCCTGGGAACCTCAGAGAAGTTGAATCTTCTGTCTTTATTTCTTTAACATCTATGTATTTTATGAATATACATACATATTATGGATTTCTTCTTTCTGTGAATCATATTTTGATTCTATTTTGAAGCTATTATAGACAAAAAATTTTCATCTTCAGTAAAGTCACTTTTACTAAGCAGGAATCCTTCCTCTGTTCCCGCTGTCTGCAAGAAAAGGCTTACAGTAGATAGATTACATGTGCCTACATTGGTGCTTTTGAAGGAAATAAATAAACACTTTTTTTTTTTTCTTTTGCAGAAATGAAAGTTATTTCACACAAAATCAAAGGTTCCTAAAATTCTTAGATTGATTAAATCTATTTCATATCAATATTAAGAAGACAAACAGAAGGTTTGGAGTTATATTGTTCTTTTAAAAAAAGTAGATAGTTTTCATCTTTCAGCAACTTTAGTGGGATCTGTAGCTCTGTAATTAGGATTTGTATAAATTTTATGGAGTAGAATGAATAACTGGACACAACAGTTCATGATTTGTAATGTTTTATGCACCATACTGTTGCTGATTGCAAGATATGCAAGTTGTGTAAATCAGCAATGATGAAGACCACAGCTGCCTAAATTATTTTAAATTACATTTTATATTATTTTTAAATGAAATTCTAAAAAAAAATTCTAAGGGGGGAGAAAAGTTACTCTGAATAGATTGTGGCTGCAAATACTGACAGTGGCGTATTTGTCTTCGACCTGACTATTTAGACTAATGACATAAAATGAATCCCTAAAAGATCAAGAAAAGCCAGAACAAAACTGACCACAACTGGGCACTCTTTGCAAATTCACTGGATTGAAATGAACCATTTCAGGCTAGTAAAAATACAGTGGTTATACTTTCATAAGAAACACCATAAACTAGCCTTATGTGTATGCTAAAAGGAGAAAACCTTAAGGAGGAAGCCATGTCTTATAAAGCAGCTATTTTCAGGAAACTAGTTAACTAGATCAGGATTACAAGGTATATAAAATTTATTTTTTCAATAGCTGGACTCATTACTTAGACATAACTTTAAAAAATATTATTTTATATTGAAGAAAATTTCTAAAGTATATTTTAAAATGGAAGAATCACTTTTTCCGTTCCAAGAAAATAAAAAGTAGTTTTTATTTTATTTTAAAAACTTATGTTTCTCTCCTTGAAAGCTTGGAAATAGTTTTATGATTTTGTTCAATAATAGATTCTGATGAAACACAATTTTGTTACAAAAAGTGTTTGGACAAATATCTGGTGTCTTGCTTCAGGTGTATTTCAAAATAGATTTAGAAATGTAATAGAGTCCTCAGGTATCTCAGTTTTTCATCCACTTTTAGAATTAAAAAGAGGTCAGTTGTCTGGTTCCTGCTGGCTGACCCAAATAAAATAAGTTGAAGTCTGTAATTAATAAAGCATCTTAGTGGCAGGTTGAGGGAAGGCTTGAAAGGCTGTTACCATAGATTTATTTAAATTAAGGTTCAATTTTAGAGTTAACCTGATTAATTAATGAGGAAGTCAAGTTGTACTACAAAGCCAGGTAAAATAAATTTTGTGAAGTCTCTGTAACAGAGCATCTGAAATCAAAACCTCCTACCGTTTTACAATTCTAAAAGAGAAAGAGAAGAAAAAGTGATTTGAGGAGAAACTAAGGAAATTAGTTTAACATGTCACATTTATTTTCACTGGTAAAAAGTTGAAAGATAAGCCATTCTAAAACATCAGTCCAGAAACTGTTAGACTCATAATGACACATCACTGAAAAAGATATTCTTATTCACTTTATCTATGAATAAAAAGTAGAGATAATTGATTTTGTTATGTTATCAATACACATGAGCACAGTATGACTATGTTCAAAATAAAGCTTGAATTTTAGGTTTTTTGTCTTACTTCTATCCCAATAAATTCTCTTCAGTATGAATAAAGCTCATCCATTCCATGGGAGAGGGAATCTGGGGAAGGGATTGGAAGGAATGATTGGACCTCAGTAGGGATTAATGATTACTGAAAACCTACCATTTTCTTCTTCAGATACCCAAAATATTACTTCTTTATCACTCTGTCATAAAGATGTTAATCAAAAAATTAAAAAATCTGAAGAAAGTCTGTCTTAAATTTAAATCAAGGAAATATTATATTTCACTATGTTTCAAAATACAGGTTAGATATATATCACCTTTAGCTCTGAAGTGAGCTGATGAACTAAATGAACTCAAGTCAGATAAAATGTTACAGCTACCTTAACTTTACCAAATTCTATCGTGAAGGATTTCAAGAATAACATAGTTTTGTAAATCATCCCATCTTGGACCAAAACCTTTCAGATTATCTTTCCAGAATCTAAAATAATTTCTGTTATTAAGCTTTTCACCAAAACATTACTTCCTCTCTTCCTCCCACCCCCACCTCTTCCCCATAACGGTAACTCATGATAACATTAAAAGTTCTAATAAATATTCTCTTTGGTTTGAAACTGATGACTTGACAACTTCTTGGATTTGTATATGTCACTTACCAGTGAAGTATCAAAATAACTCCCTTTATTAGGAAGAAACAATGGCAGGCTCTGTCTCCATTCCATTTAACTGTATAACTTTGTGTTAATAATGGAGAAGAATTTACTGAGGGAAAACAAAACTCAGAGAACTGAGCTCTATGTTTTGTTCAGAACATGATGATGTTTGAGGATATTCACATTAGATTAGTGAATTCCTTAATCTTGTTTCCATTCTTGTTGGATGGCTGTACTTTTTTCTTAGAAGTCTGATGAGACGTAGCTGTCAGGTAGACTGAAAACTGCAAAAAATGAAAAATCAGTTTGCTAAATTACCAGTCTTACAAAGGACTTTGAAGCACAGGCAGAAATATTGAATAGAACTGAACATTTAAAGTCAAAGCACTAGAAAGTGATTAAGGCCCTGGAGACCTGAGTTTCTCAGAAAACAAACTTCTAAAACATGTGCAAATTTGAGGGGAAGTTTTTGTTGTTTTGCTTTTCTAGTTTATAATTGTATTTTTAGAGAAGAGAAAAATAAGCCTGGAAATCACAAATGGGGACATAGTCACAGCTCACAGTGAGTCTTTACAGATGGACAATATTTCCAGTCATTCATAAATCATTTGGGACTGTTGATGAGGCTTGACAGCTCCCTTGACACTGAATCTTCCTAACCGTCAATTGCTGCAGGAGAACATTTTACTTGAAGTTCTCCCCCTCCTCCTCTACTCTCAGCTTTGTAGCAGTAACTTGTTTTTTTTCATGCATGATCTAATTCAATGACATTCTCTAACAATGTGTTGAAATAGTTGTTAAGCTACATTAAATTTTAGGTTAACCGGCCTTCCAGAGAACGAGCTTGAAAGACACCCTCAAAAATGTCTGTAGTGTGTATACCATTCAGGGTATGCAATACTCTATTTAGCTGTGTTCATTTACTGCTTTACCACAGAGAATCCTTCAGATGGAAAACCAGGGCAATTTGTTTAGCTGTGTTTATTTACTGATATACCACAGAGAATCCTTCAGATGGAAAACCAAGGTAATTCAAAGCATGCTGTGCTTATGGCGCCTCTAAAGCAGCTATCAAAATATTGTAGACCTAGTTATTTAAGTGCTGAACAAGATGAGGTTGTGTGGTTAACATTTTTCTACAGGAAGATGAGCTAAGCATCATCATCTTCATGAGAGGTGACATTTCCTAAGTGCTGTGTCAGTGACAACTAGCAATATTGCTTGGAATTAAAGTGTTATTGGAACCACAAAACAACTTGCTTAGCAATAACTTCATTTAATTATTTAATTACCTTTCAAGGGTAGAGGTTATGTTTTATGCCACTTAAATTTGAATTCCATTTGAATCTCATAATCTGCAGCCACCTAAAGCAAAGACAAAACCTTGTTTTATGTATAGATTTATATAACTTAGATAGATAGATAGATAGATAGATAGATAGATAGATAGATAGATAGATGATAGGAAGAGCAGTGTGTTAGTAACAAAAGCAGCTGAAACATATTTAGCTGTCAACACATCTAATTCAGTTGGATAGTTTGAAAAATGTGTCGTTATAGTGTTTATCAGTGATACTACAGAAGCTTCCTTTTGTCTTTCCAGTCTGAGGAGCCAGGATATGCTGTTTTCCTGAAACATTCCAATAGGGTATATCTATTTGTTTATTTGGGGTTTTTTTTGCTTCACAAAGAGGAAAAATGCAGCCACTAACAACTTAACTGATTTGTAATTTTGCCTCTCATTAAAGCCAATTAAATGAAAAACTTTGAAAAATCTAGTTCTTTATTCTACAAATATGTTTATATGTGGAAATTAATGCCAGATTGTACCATTTTTGTTTGCTCCAACTTATTTTCATTGTATTTTCTCAAACAAGTATTAACTAATAGCAGTATGTAAAAAAATATTGGACCAATGCAGGGATGGATTTAATTTACATCACCATAAATAAGCATAATAGAATCAGTAGAAATTTCACTTTCTCCTAAAGATAGTCTCCTGACTTGCTCAAGCATCATAATTACTGAAAGTGATGCAATTGTTTTAAGTGTGATCTGCATGAATATAAAGCCAGGAAGTAATGAATTTAAATTCATTACTTCCTGGCTTTTCATATATATGTTTGTGAATGATAACAACGGCTAATGAATTACTACTATTTTCTTCATTTGCAAGATGACCACATTAGGAAGAAAAAAAGCTTTCAGGAATTTGTATGTAGATAAACAGTGTGGGTTTTGATTTATAAGATTTTGGTCAAAGAAAAGTATGGATTATATTTACAGCACTGACTTTCCTGTTTACAAAGTGTCCTTCTTTATTGCTATTTCCAAATATACATTTTTTTAAACTCTGAAGCAGATGTTACTTTTCATTGTCAGGGAGATCAGCTTGTAACTGTAGATTTCTACATTTGGACCCAAAAATTTTAAGGACTTTTTCTAGACATTTTTGAAAATAATATTCTCTGTGTAGCCTTTGATCTGTTTTCCCCCACCTTTTTATACTAAAGTAAAATGTAGCAACTTTTTTAGTAGCTTGGAAATCTCCATGTGACCAAAAGGCCCAGTAAAAGTACCATGTACTTTTAAACATAGTTCTTTGTTACTATTTCATTCTGCTTTTTTCATAAACATAGAGACTCAGAGTACCTATTAAAGACATTTGTTTGACATTTTGATATTTTAGCAATAATTTTACCTTGATTTATAGTTTTGCCTAAGTCCAGCTTTCTGCTTAATGCATCAGTTAGTTAGAAGACAAAACTAGAGTTTCCAGAAATGTTCTTTTGCTCTCTTTTTATCGAATGCTTACATGCAGTTACCATCTTAAAGATGAAGGTATCTCTAACTATATTCTGCTTTATCAGGAATACATTATGCTTAGAGGGTAGCAAGGTAAGCTTGATTCTGAATGGTTGTAAAGTATGGAAAGATATACTGGAGTTATAACTAGCTGTTTTCTGAAATAACAATTGCAGCATGTAATGACAGCCAGAAAAGCTAACAAAGTGCTCAGTATGAACAGGGAAAATATTAAGATGAAGACAGAAAGCATTATTTGCTACCAAATAATACCCTAGCATTCTGAGAACTGTGTTTAGTTTTAGTCTCTCCATCTGAAGAACTTCAGAATAGCAGCTTGATGGTCACCTCCAAGCCAGCCACAAGGACTATTCAGGAATACGCTCTGTAATGCCCCTATGACAAGAATTCTGGATAGTGGAGAAACATAAAGGGGATGAGCAAAGCAATTGTCTTGGCCCATGTTCTTTTCCTTAATATAATCTCTCATTGTCACTGTCTGAGACAGCATATTTAGCTAGATAGACTGACTCAGACTGTCTGACTGAGTAGGACATTTCCTGTGTTCTGATATTCTTATGTGGGAGTGAGGAAGTAATGGTAGGAGCATCAGATTTTTTCAGGTATTTTTTTTATTTCTTTTTAAAAAATCTATGATTATGAAACAAAGCTGCTTTGTACATGTATGGCATGAGCTCAGAACCACACAGATCTTGACAAAAATATAAAAGTAAAAATAAAAGTAGAAAAGAATGCTGCATTAATTTTTTTTCATTTTATTTTTCTTTATTTTCCAGAGTTTAGTGTGACTTTATGATCCCGGAGTAAAAAAAAAAAAACACCACCACCAACAACAAAAAACCCAGCATCTGCTTCGTAGTCTAATTTGCATGGTACATCATATAATAGATATTTTAGAGATGCAAAATTTCTCAGGAGGGCTTCACATGAGAGCTTTACAGCATCTTCAGAATACTGAAAATAATACAAAATAATTTATATTAAAATCAGTAAAGGATGAAAAATGTTTGTAAGTTTGGTTCAGCTATGCATTGAAAAATGGATATGTTTTTTGAAATGTATCCAAATATAATAATTTCTTAATTTATGAATTGATCTGTAAATTCCCAAAAGTCTCTACTAAGACTTTCATTTCCAACAGTAGTTTCAGCACACTTGGAAGTCTGACAGAACTTTCTTTTCTTATCATATGTCACTGTTTTTGTTCTGAATCATGAACAAATGCAGACAGTGTAGATAAATAGACAAACTCGGGGGGTGGGGGGAGTGAGGGTATGGGAAGTAAAAAAACAAAAACAAAAACAAAATGACACCATACTAAAAAAAATATTTACTGAGTTAATAAAATATCATAAACAGGTCACCTGAAGATATACAGGAACATACTTTTCAGATGTTTAAATTGCCAAACTGACTTAAAGAGTAAGTAAATTGCAAAGAATTAAGAAGATAGTTGGCATTCTCAAGCTCTTTGACAAACAAAATGTTCCAAGGTGTTAGATAAATCCCAAAGGACCCTGAAGTGGTGAAATCAGATATCTGTGGTTATCAGAAAATGCACATATGACCTTTGTTTTGTCCGCTTTCTTCTCTTTTCACTTAACAATTCCCATAAGGAGCACAAGAGTTTTCTTTGGCTGTATTAGCAGAAGGCAACTCCTTTTCATCAAAGTGTCACTAATTTGCCTGTCACCAACAAACTACAAGGTTCAAAATGGTTTGGGGATTGCTTTTTTTATCATTTTGCACCTTACAACTAAACTTACTGGAATCCAATGGAGACCCAAGAACTAAATTTTGTATGGCATGGACGTGGTTAATATGTTTTTGAGGGTAATATCTATAAGCCAGTCTGTGTTATTTGATCTGTGGCTAACACCCTGTGGTCCTATTTTATATAGCTAAATATAGTCTTTGTGCTTAATAGTCTGTGACTGATTTTCCTTCCATTTATTTTCATAAGATTTTCTTGAATCTACAATACCGCTGCAAGGTCCTCTGACTAGAAACTCTACAGTTAAATTACAGGTTGTACCAAGATGTCTCTTTTTTTTTTTTTTTTTTTTTTTTTTTTTTCCCTTCCTTCTTCCCTTCCTTCCTTCCTGATAATTCTTTGGCATACTTTAGTTCTTGCTGAAGGAGAAAAAGTAATGTCCACTTATGTATACGATTTTGCTGTGTATCCCAAGTCTGAAACCGCAAAATAATAAGCATTCACCAGTGTAATTGCACACCAATCCTATATTGCAATTAAATTATGGGCATTACGCTGAAGAAAACCATGAAGTATCATTAATGAAGACTTAGACCTTAAATGCAAATCTCTTTTTTACAGTGTCATTAAAGTTATTTATTTTCTAAAGACTCTGGCAAGAAGTTTTTATATAGTTTCTTTTATAATTTATTCTGAGGAAGAACTATCTGAAAGAGAGACAAGAATGGAGAAATCTCAGAAGAAAACAAAAATATTTCATGACAAAGGTTCTAAATTTTAAGAGGGCTCTACAGCACCTGAAATCACTATAAATGTGATTATTTTCAATCTGTGTAGCCCCAAGTTTCATTTCACAAAGTACTAGAGTCATTGATTCTACTAGGATGCATGATTTAATGAAGCATAAGTGGAAAGTAGTTAATCCATAAAAAAAAAAAAAAAGTCAATAATTTTTCTAATATAAATATTTTTTAAGAAATAGAATAAATAACTAGTGAGTAACAACAGAGTCAAGAGATGAGTTGAAAATTTTAAAATTCTGGAGAATTCAGCTTCAGTATTATAGGATGACTAGGATAAAGTTTTATAACAATTCTTTCTTTCTTTCTTTCTTTCTTTCTTTCTTTCTTTCTTTCTTTCTTTCTTTCTTTCTTTCTTTCTTTCTAATTAAAAACCTGACTGAAATATTTACTTGTCTTCATAATATATTTTAACTTAATACCTCATCATTCTTTTAAAGAAAGAAAAAATTAAATAGTCTTATGTATAGTCAGACCATATTATATTCTGGCTAGACCCACCAACAGTTTAAATTCTTTGGTACCAAACCTAAAACAATAATGAAAAACCTAACATTTTGGGTTCAAATAAATCTTCTGGGGTAATAAATGGAGAGAAATTATTCACACAAACTAAGGATTTTTTTAATTGTTCAATGTTTATACAGCAGAAAAAAAATCTTATATCTTGCTGACTTCTATTTAATTTGGAAATTATATTTTTCTATATGATTTTAAATTCACAAGATTTACAATCTTATTAATTAGGGAATTACCAATCTGAAGGTTTGAATTTAGTAAATAAATTTCCTTAAGCTAACACAGAGTTTTTACATTTATCTAATCAGATGCAGATATTTGCACTCAACAGTTCATGCTACTCTCCATTTAAAGACAATGAGGAGAAACCAGAGTGTAATTATTATTATTATTATTATTATTATTATTATTATTATTATTATTATTATTATTATTATTATTATATTTTGAACAACACTGAGTAGGAATTAAATATTGGATTGTCAGAAAGAAGTAAAAGTAACTCTTAATGTACTTTGTTCAACTTCTTTACCTCAAAAAATATTCTAGTAATTAATTTCACTGAAACGTTTTTTCATATGACAAATATTGTTAGCCAAACTTGTAAAGGTCCATTTCAAGAAGTTTAGATTAAGGCACTTAGACTTCATTTTTAAGTTGAAGAATTTGTGTAAAATTTAGAAAAAAAAACCCATCTCATACTGAAAATCAACTGTCAGGTTTCAAGTCTTTTATGAAGCTTTATTTAGCCTTGGTTATCTAGTATAATGCAGCTCAAGATGGTAATCTTATCCACTACCTTTCCTTTGGGATACAACTACTTTCTAAACTGGAAATTTCAGACCACATTGGCAGTTTAGTTGGATCTGATACTCTTCTACATTACTGGATAGGATAAAGAAAGTAGGTCATCCATAATAGTTTACAGCAACAAAGAAGAGGAAAGAAAGCATTGATTGTACAAGTATCTTGACAGCAACACTTCATCGTGTTATCTTGCCAGAGGGCCAGGTTTGAGTGTTCCCTCTATTGGGTGACAGACAGAACTACGTTATTGCCGAGCTGAGCTATCGACAGCTCCACTCACTTTAAAGGAGGAGAGCAAGATAGGAAGAAAACAGAAAATAAAAGTATGTAGATATCTTAAGAATGAGCTGAACAAATCTCTAGGCTCCTTAAGCTGTACTGAACAACTTGTCTCTGGGTATACAAGAAATTTAGGTACCTCACAGACATGTCTATACACCTCATAGACATATCTATCTATCTATCCACCTACTTATCTATCTATCTACTACATTTTTGTTTTGTTGGGTTGTTTTTGTTTGTTTGTTTTGTTTTTTTCCCTGGGATTTAATATCGCCATAAATTCAAGTGTCTGAATCCATTATTTCAGTCCTATATAGTGGTATGGGATTTTTGCTTATACTTTCCTGCTATTCTATCTTTGTACCACAGGCCAACACCTATTGACATTTAAAATGGCTTAAAACATTTCACATGGCCTCCATGTGAACTTGAATAGACTAGAGATCCTGTGTTAAATCTCTAAAGTGTTTCAGTTAGTTTTATACACTTCAGTGTCAGCAACTGACTTGAGCTTATGTGACTACAAATAAAAATTGGTTAGATATTTATGTGACCTGCAATATCCTGTCATATGAACAGAAACTACCTGTTAATCTGAAGTTGCCAGTTGAATGCATGGAAAAAATCCACATGAAATATTCCATAATTCACACACAGCAATGTTGTTATTCAGAGATTCACACCATTTTACGTAAAAAGGCAGAGATTTTGTAGTTGGATCTGGACAGGTTGCATCAGTGGGCTGCAACCAGCTGTATGAGATTCAACAAGGCCAAGTGCTAGGTCCTGCACTTGGGTTACAACTACCCCATGCAATGCTACAGGCTTGGGGATGAGTGGCTGGAGAGCTGCCTAGTGGAAAAGAACCTGGCAGTGTTGGTTGACAGCCGGCTGAATATGAGCCAGCAGTGTGCCCAGGTGGCCAAGAAGGCCAATGGTATCCTGGCTTGTACCAGATACAGTGTGGCCAGCAGGACCAGAGAAGTAATCTTTTCCCTGTACTCAGCACTGTTGATGCCACACTTCTAATACTGTTTTGAGTCCCTCACTACAAGAAGGTCATTGAGGAACTGAAGAGTATTCAAAAAAGTGCAACAAAGCTGGTAAAGGAGCTGGAAAAGAAGTCATGATGAGCAGCTGAGGGAACTGGGGTTGTTTAACCTAGAGAAGAAGAGGCTGAGGGGTGAATTTATCACTGTCTACAACTGCCTGAAAGAAGGGTGTAGAGACGTGGGGGTTGGTCTCATCTCCCAAGTAACAAGTGAAAGGACATGAGGAAGTGACCTCAAGTTGTGCCAGGGGAGGTTCAGGTTGGATATTAGGAAAAAATTATTCACTGAAAGGGTTATCAGGCATTGAAACAGGCTACCTAGGGAAGTGATTGAGTCACCATCCCTAGTATTTAAAAGACAGGTAGACAAGGTGCTCAGAGATATGTTTTAGTAGTGGACAGGTATGGTTGGACTCAATGATCTCAAAGGTCTCTTCCAACCAAACAATTCCATGATTCTGATATATGTAATGCAAAGTATATCTGGATAGAATTATCAGAGCATGTGTAATATAGATTCTTTAAAAAAAACCAAACAAGCAGTGTTTTTTCTCACTTTTTTTTTTTTAATTTTCACATGCAACTTCATGTTTGAACAAGCAGACTTCTTATAATTCTAAGTTACATATATTTTGATTTATTTATATTTTTTAATTCATAAAGATTTGTAACATCCTTTACAACAAAATGCTATTGTTCATGAGTTTTTCAATTTAATTTCTCTTCATGTTTCTGTATTGTATCTCAGAAGCTTACAGAAGTAGAGAGTTTCTTCTAACTCACTGGCAGCAGTCACTAGGCAAAAACTTTTATATTTAAGTTTAGAATCTGGAATTATTTCACCTGAATCAAAGCAGAATCAGAAAATATTCTTGTGTAAGACTCATCCCTGGTTGTCTTTTACCTCTACACAGCACAATGGGAAATGCTAAATCTGATTCCGAACACCATTATTCATGAAGTGGGAAAAGGATCACAATAGTTGAACCAAAATTCTAGGTGGGTTGAAGGTTTATATGTACAGGCTGAGTTACAAGGGTTTTTAGTTCAATGGGAGAAAAAAAAGAAAAAAAAAAAAAAGAAAAAAAAAAAAAAAGACTGCTGGAATCCAGAGAGATCACCTACTGCAATTACTTTGGAAAACTGAAGGAAGTAAAAAAAAAAAAAAATAAAATATGGGCTCCATTCAAGTGCTGTAATATGTGCATCCAGTGCCTCTGGAGATATTCTGTGGTAACCAGGTTCTCCGTATAGGGCTGATACATTATTCAGCTGATAGGCTGATAAGGTTGATAAGATATTCTATATCTTACAGAGAATTGAGAAAGGCCTATTCCTCTTTTAGATTGGCAGCTGAAGGCCAAGCAGGAGTTCAAGTTCAAATCCAAGTAATTTATAGTTGAATTTTGTCAAACTCTATACAATGCAGAGAGAGAAAAAACAAACCAAACTAAACACTCTTTATTGATTTCAACTTAAATTATTAGTAAATAAGAAAAGACACCCACAAAACTAGACACACGCAATTTCAATGTTGCATATTGCCAGAGGATATCATGTTCAAACTCAACAAAATGCTATCAGAACTTTATTAAGCCAAAAGCTCTTACGTAACCTTAGGTGACATGAAATAAGTTCTATTTCTACATAGGATTTACAGATTGTGAAATTGAACACAACCAAAACCTCCAAGCTGTTGCTTATAATGCAACAGCTGGAGGAAAGCAGGCTTTATATACCTGTCCCTGGAAAACAGACAGGGATATGAGTAGTTCTGTTAGTGAATAACCTAGCAAACGTATTTCTTAATATATCCACAGAAAACTTGACTGGTGCGAGTGATTAAAAAGTACTTCACACCTCAAATGAAGTCCTAGCTCCATTGCTGTGAATAGGAATTTGTCATTGATTTCCCGTGGAGTCAATAGTATATACAAATTCATTCAGTATAACTTCTTCCATACAAATTGTATATTGGACATCATTTTAACATTCTTTACATTTTTAATTATAGCAGAATAAATAGGAAGAAAGTAACAAAAATATCTGAGACTTAAAAATAGTGTAGTCATAAAAGTTTTAAAGCATCATTATAAGGTGAAGTTATGTCAAAGGCCATAAAAGCAGACAATTTTCCCAGACCAAAACTAAGAACTATTTCTGAAAAGATACATAAGCAGGTCTTAGATGAAGAAAAGAATAAAAGAAATTTAAGTGCAATAGAAATGGGATAAATAGATCAGGACAGGAAATAAAATAGACAAAGTTTATTGCTGAATAAAAGAGAATCAAAGCCATCAATAGTTGCTTGATCACTTGTATTTCTTAATGGTAGTTCTGTCTTGATTCATCTTTGTCCTAGAAATATCTACTGTAGACAGAAGTAGAAATAAACCAAGTGAAGTCAATAGTTCCCATATCACTTGGTTAGTTTTAACACTTATTTTTGCAAATGTTTTCTAATATTTGGACTTTATATGGGGTTACAAACCTGTTGGAGAAAAAAAAAAAAATCAGGAAAAAATACTTTATGCTGGGGAGACATCTTTGCAAATGACAGAACTAGTATCTAGCAAAATACTTAGAAGAATGTAAAACTGTAATGTTGCCTACTTTACCTGTTTATTATAAAGTCTTATTGGCATTATGAGTAATGAATCATTATACTTAACAGCTTGGTTTATTTGTTCTGAAACAATGGAGGTCTTTGTTCTTTCAAACCTTTCTACCTCCTTTCTAGCAGGAGGTAGAAACAGGAAAAAAGAGAATGAATCTGTAAGATATTTGGGAGTTGTGTGTTTATATCTTTGAAATTGTGAGTAATGCTAAAGATTCTTCCTTTTTTTACTGTCCTAGATTTCAGAAGTATCATAAATATCAAGTTAAGGGGGGGTGAAAGTGTCAATTAATAATACATAACCATTTATAGAGGCCTTGAGGCAACAACACTGTTTTTGACAAAAGCTAAGACTGACACTGCCTGGGGCTCTTTGCTTAGCTTCAATCAGATTCCTTGAAGCAAGCTATCCAGAGAGTCATATATTTTCTATGTACCTAACTTTGTGTTTGATTTGTCATGGCTGGGCTGTATTCAAGGGGAAAAAAATACTGTCCCCAAAATGGCTTGCATCTGATTTCTGAACAGAATGTGAACGTCTTTTACTATTTGTGGCAGACTACTTTAAAGACTCCCATTTTCTCCCCAGATTTTCATATTCCTGTATCTATCTCTTTCTATAAGGTTTGAAAAAATGACATTGGTTTATGCATGGCTGAATAGTTATTGAACCTTTTGCATGATTCCTCCCTTAGGATCTCCTGTCTCATGACCTTTTGAAAGGAAGCAAAATGAATCTACATGATTATCTACTCTTACTCACTGACTATCTAAGAAAACAGGTATTAGACTCATAGAAGCCTGCAGAGTCTTCTACTAGGTTATCATGTAAGCATTGCTAAGGTAACTTTTGTTCTGCCAAATTATAATTACATCTAAAACAGTAAAAAAATGACAAGTTCAGAAACTATCCTCAGTATCATTTGGCTTAGCTATTCAGTGCGATAAAATCTAAGTATAAGGTCATCTTATTTTGGTCTATCCTTGCTTTTGATTTTCTACCATAATTTTAGGGGTGTGATTGCTCTCTGTTGTCACTGCAGGAAGTTTTATTATTATTATTATTATTATTATTATTATTATTATTATTATTATTATTATTATTATTATTATTATTATTATTATTATTATTTTCTGGATGAAGGGATACTTGTCTGTTACTGAAGCACATCACGTATTTTTGTCACTGATATTAAGTGAAAAGCACAAAATAGTACCAGCACGTTTTGCTCAATGGCCAAGCTTCTGTCTCGGAGGAAATAATTTGTTCCTTTATCATCTCCGTCTGTCACATTCTCAACATTTCAGTCTCAACTTTTAGTTATGCATCCCCATTGAGTTCGGTTGTAATGAACAGCAGAAAAGAGAACAGAAATAGGAAATATTTGTAAACTTTATTAATTCTGAAAGACTAGATTAATGAAAAAATGTTCTGTGCAAGTTCAGATTTAAGCTACAATAATTTTTGAGCTGAAAATGTTTTTACCCATATATTTTACAGGATTTCTTTGCAGGACTCTAAACCTGATCTTGAAGTAGACACAAAATTGTCTAGAAAGCAAGTATACATGCCAAAATGCTTGTGGCAGGGTGTCTTAGTTAGAAGGTCAGTAGACAAGAAATATATTTGTCTTCTGCTAATTTTGTTTTGCTGTGAAGACATATGCAAACTCAGCTTCAATATTCTGTGGCTGTTAATCAGCTTACATCTGCAACATTAATTTGAAACTCAGTTTGGGCAAGGGTGAGTGAAAATGAACTTGTACTCATTGAAGAAGTAGGATTAAGACTCACACTGTAGACTCCTACATATTGGTGAATACATGTGACTTATTTCATTTAGCACTATTGTCACATGACTTCTGAGATATTTGCATAGAGCTGTCAAGTATGACCTATGATAGATCTATGCCATTGAAAAACATCAACTGTAGGCATTATGTCTTTCGGCTTTGTGGTGATTTAACCACAGAGGTTGACTCACCCCACCACCCTGCAGTGGTATGGGAAGGAGAAAATATAAATGAATGGGGCTCACGGGTGCAGACAAGAGCAGTTTACTAGAATGGTAAAGACAGAAACAACACCAAACAACAATAATAATACTAATGAAAGAATATAAAATGCAAGTGGCACACAGAACCAAATGGCTCACCACTCCACCTGCTCATGAACCACAGTACCAGGCACCCACCTCCTCTTCCCAGAACTTCCCTGTTTAAATACTGAGCATGACATCATACGGTATGGAATACGCTCTTTGTCCCCTTTGGGTCAGCTGCCCTGGCTGCTTCCCTCCCAGTTCCCTGTGAACAATTAATTTTATCCTAACCAAACCCAGCACAGGTATCTAGATGAACATCACATGTCATATATGCAAACATCTGAACCAAGCCCTACATTGACTATCTTGGCTAGGGCAAGATTCAGTTCCTCACCAATAAACGTCTAGTACAATTTTAGATTAAATATCTCATCTACTAGATCTGGAGGTTACAAGTCTCTTCTCTGTCATATCTGGCAGATGCATGTTACTGTTTTGAATAACCTATAAATAATAATATTTCATATCTCAAATAGCACAACATTTGAATATTTAGACAAGTATAGAATCTGGAGAGGCTTTCCACTCACTCTAAAATATATACTTATACTTTTTCAGCTGACTGGAGACAGCAATCAGTTACTGCCCTGACTTTGCTAGGATAGAGATAATTTTCTTCTTAGTAGCTAGAATAGCTGTGTTTTGGTTTCAGTATGGGATTTGTTATAAGAAGAATGTTGATAAGGTACATATGTTATTAGTTGAAGTTCATCCAAGGTCACTGTGTTTTTTGATAGTTTGCAAGTGCAAAGGACGGAGAGGGGGGAAGTGTAGTAATTAAAAAACCCCCCAAATTGGCATTTGGATATGCCAATAAGATATTCCATATCATATCATATCATATCATGTCATGTTCAGTATATTAATCAGGATTGACAAGAAAGCAGGGGATTCTCTCGGGGATCGCTTGGGCTTGCTTTTCTGGTATTGTGGTTTTGCTTTTTCTCTCTGCTCCAGGATTGCTAGCTGGAATGGGCAGGGCATCAGTCAGCAGGAGGTGAGTAATTGTACTGTGCATCTCTCTTTTGCATATTCTTCTATTATTATTATTATTATCATTATTATTATTAGTAGTAGTAGTAGCAGCAGTAGTAGTAGTAGTAGTAGTAGTAGTAAATTAGTAAATTGTATTTATCTCAACCCACAAGTTTTCTTACTTTCACACTTCCAGTTCTCTCCCCTACTCCCTGGGGAAGGGAGAGTGAGAAAGCAACTGTGTTTGGCTGCAAGACAAAGGAGTGAAACCATTACAGTCATCTAAACATACATGCTTGCTACCTCTCCTAACACTGTGGGGCATTCTTCCTGGACTCTAGTTGCTATTGTAGAAGAACACAAGTTTTTCATAAATTAGTTTTGTATTTACCAGCCTTGAGTGGATGCCTTGGTTATTCTATGGTGTCCTACTCTTAGGCAGCAGTAAATGTGTTGAAGTGAAATCCTGAACTAAGCACTAGTTATCTGCAGAGTACAACTGCAGACACCTAACTTATCTATAAACACCTACATTTGAGACTTCCCCTATTTAAATGACTACATCTGAAACTGGATGCTTCCTGTGTTTCTGTTGCTGGATCATGAAACAACTGAATTTTACCTTTGAGACCTCAGATCAACTTGAGCAGGTAGTTCTAAAGAAAAGTTCAATAATTCCTCAGTAGTAGGAGAGCACTGCTAGTCTAAAGTGTTCAGAAGCCAGCTCTACACTGTACACTGTGCAGACACCAAGGTCGCTCAGCTTAGATTGATGCTGCAGTGCTCACATGGTGCAAGAGAGTAACAGAACTGCTGGCTTACATCTAGAAGCAGTACAACGAGGGGGGCAAGGGACAAGAGCTCACAATCCTAGTATTTGAGAGTGCTCTTGGTTTTGCTTCTTTCAATTTGAGGATTATGTCTGGGAATTTTTTTTTTTTTTAAAAGTATGTGAGTAAAGATTATTTATTATCCTTTGATCATATAGTAAAGTAAAAGGTGCTAAGTATGTGACTGTATATTTTATTTCCTCCTCTATTCTCTCTGTGAAGATTTATAGACAAAATTACAGTTTAGAGAATATATAATAAACAATTTTTCATGCAGGACTACATCTTAATCTTTGAGATGAAACTGTTAATGGTAGTTCCAACATTTGCAAAACACCTTAGGAGAAGTAAAAACAGAAAGTAAGCAGACTTCAAAAAAAACCCCAAAACAAAACCAAAAAACATAGTACTGAGTTTCCAAACTGTTGTCCTCTACATTGTAATTACTTAGCAGATTAGACTTATATTAGAAGACATTTAAATCAGAAGAGATTATTTAGTAGCAAATTATACCTTCAGATACTCATGAGAAACCAAATATTATGGAGGGATTATAATTTGACAAAAAAAAAAAAAAATAGTATCCTCTTTGTCTAAACTTTTTTTTTTTTTTTTTAAACTCTTCACACTGTAACTAAACAATATAGTACAATACAGCTCATTCTCATTTTTGTTAAAGGATGCAGGGTAGTGCAGGTTTTTATACACCGCCTATGTTGGAGAGCAGAAATACTTTATTTGGTCCTGTTAAATCATCTATCTTTCCATAACTTGTGAAGCAGCATTTCATTTGAATCACATTGTTGTCTGCATTAAAGAGAGCTTGAAAACTTTCAAAATCTCTTCATATTAAATACAATTCTACTTCAAATTCTTATGTATCTGAAAACATCCTCTTGAAAAAAATCCTCTTGTTGGTTAAAGAAAAAGCCAATTTAAAATACTTAAGTCTAACATTTCTGGAATCTTTTTTTTGTTACCCATGAAGAAGACATAACTGAATTGTGATCTTTGTATATAATATCATCATGCAAATTCTTACTAAAGAAACATAGTATCAAATAGTTTCAATTTCTGTAGTACTCAGAGACTGTATTTTATAGTAACTATTGGTTTTATAGGACCACCCTTCCCCCTTTTCAATTCAATATTTTTACTATATTACTTATTCTAATCATATGGTAAAGATGCTTCATTGTTAAGATTCATATTTTTCTAGTAAAGAGAATTTCTGTTCTTTGTAATCTTATTTTTTCACTAGTTTCATATTAGGAAAAAAAAAACAAACAAACAAAAAACCAAAAACCTTCTATGTTTTATATATCAGTGTATTGGGTTTTCATGGCAAGGTTTTTGTAACAGGGAGGCTACAGGGGTGGCTTCTGTGAGAAGCTGTCAGAAGCTTCTCCTGTATCTAATAGTTTCAATGCCAGCTGGTTTCAAGACAGACCTACCACTGGCCAAGGCCGAGCCCATCAGCAACAGTGAAAGTGCCTCTGTGATAATGTATTTAAGAAGGGGGAAAAAAACCTGCACATTTGTATCTGGAGAGAGGAGTGAGAATATGTGAGAGAAACAACTTTGCAGGCACCATAACACCAGAGTTAGTGAAGAAGGAGGGGGAGGAGATGTTCCAGGCACCTGAACAGAGAATCCTCTGCAGCCTGTGATGAAGACCATGGTGAGGCAGGCTGTCCCTTTGTAGTCCATGAACATCCATGGTGGAGCAGATGTCTACCTGTAGCCTTTGGGGGACCCCATGCCGGAACAGGCAGGTGCCTGAAGGAGGCTATGATCCCATGGGAATTCCACACTGGAGCAGGCTCCTGGCATGACCTGTGGACTCCCAGAGAGAGAGGAACCCATGTTGGAGCAGGTTTGCTGGCAAGACTTGTGACCCCATGGGGAACCCACACTGGAGCAGTCTGTTCCTGAATGACTGTACTCCATGAAAATGACCCACACTGAAGCAGTTCGTGAAAAACTGCAGCCCATGGGAAGGACTCATGTTCAAAAAGTTTGTGGAGGTTTGAGAGAGACCTCGTGCTCAAAGGAGATAGGTGTGAAGAGTCCTTTCCTTGTGGAGGAAGGAGCAGCAGAAATAATGTGTGATGAACTGACCACAACCCCCATTCCCATCCCTCTGTGCCATTGAGGGGGAGGTAGAGAAATCTGGAATAAATTTGAGCCAGGGAAGAAGGAAACAGTGAGAGGAAGGTGTTTTGATATTTGGTTTTTATTTCTCATTATTCTATTCTGATCTGATTGGTAATAAATTAAATTAATTTTCCCCAAGTCGAGCCTCTTTTGCCCATGACAGTAATTGCTGAATGATCTCTCCCTGTCCCTATCTTGACCCTTTTGTTATATTTTCTCTCCCCTATCCAATTAAGGAGGGGGAGTGATAGAGTGGTTTTGGTGGGCCAGTGTGGCTTGGTGTCCAGCCAGGGTCAAGCAACCACAATCAGAATTACTTAGGCAGACGGTAAACATAACTCCTGGAAATGAGGTGATATACTCCAGTTGAAGTTTATCCATCTTTGAAACTATGGAAATTCTACTACATTTTTCATTTATATTGAAGCTATTTTTCTGTCATTTTTGTGTTCATAGGTGGCTTTGTTGTTACTTGTCATACCTATTTGGTGTTCACTGATTAGAACAAAACTGTATTATTTGAAGGTTTCCTCAGGTCAGAGTAAAAATAATTTGGAAACTGCACATAAATGCCAGTATTTTTGTCTATTCTGTCACTATAAGACTTTTTTGTATTCTAAAACATGCCTTAAATTTTATTTATTTATTTTGGGAAATGTTTTGAAAGAATATTTAATAAAACTGATACTTTTTGCCATGTCTTTTTCTTGGATACTCAGGGGTTTCTGAGTAATAATTATCATGTCTTTATAAACACATTTTTGCATGTACTTATATTTGAGTGAACATAGCCTGAATGCCAAAGGTAATGTAACAACTGCCATCAAAATACAACCATTAAAATCATCTGGAAGAAAAAAGAACCAAAAAAATCACAACACTTCCCCCCCACATTAAAAAAAAAACAAAACCAAAAAAACAAAAAACCCCCACACAAAACAACAAAACAAACCAAAACAAACCCCAATGAAAATCAAGATGATCACATCATTTTTTGAAACTCAAAGGTCCAATCTAGCCATTTCCAAGGCCAGAAGGAAGTTTCCTTCTTTAATGCACACAAAAATGAACATAAGTATAGGTGTCTGTGTAGGACACACCTATATGCCCCTGTGTACAGTGCAATTTACTGTTAGATCCTAAAAGCACTCAGGATATTCTTGCAGAGCTTTTTGCAGATGGGCCCAAAACTGTTCTAGATATGTTTTAAATGTACTGCTTGTGGTCTGTGTTAGCATCTCTAGTCACTTATCTTTCAAACTTGGTAACTTTGATCCATGTGATAGCAGCAGATGGGACCCTACAAAGATGTTACTGATGTTTTAAATGCCTGTTCATCAAAGTAGAATACACAGAATCACAGAATCACAGAACATTAGGAATTGGAAGGGACCTAGAATACAAACCTGATGTTTGTTATTCTTAGTGCTCGAGGAGATTTCACTGTGTGTGATGGTCAAAAACTTTCATGTAACAGTCCAGAAATCAGAAACCCTGACCAAAAGCTTGAGAATTGGATTGTAGAATCTCTTAAGCATGTCTTAATTGAGAATATTAACATCAACATGTCTGGTGAGTGTGTTAAAGCCCATACTGAAAATAAAGTTTCATTCTGTGCTTATGATTTCTGTTTTATTTTTTTGGTTTTGTTTTTTTCTTTGCTGTGGTGGTGGAGGAGAGGTATATGTTTTTTTAGGACAGTTGCTCCTTATTGTAAAATGCATATATAGTCCTGGAAACAAGAATCAGAAGCTAGGACACACCCTTCAGATCAGCCTAGTAATAACTGCTGCACAGACTCATGGTCTTTCTCTGACCCTCTGTATTCTGAATTATTTGCTACTGAAGGGCTCAAAGGGTAAGGAGACCAGCTTTTCCCAGTTGCATATTCCACACTTTCTCTCAAAATATTTTCCCCAGAAATGATACATTTCTGTTTGAGTTCTGTCAGGCTAAGAATTGAAATACATCTAATCAGCTGTAGAACTGCTTTACCTAATTTATATAAATTACATTGACAACACCCCTATAAGTATGCATTACATGCCCATAAGCTTTATAATTAGATTAAGGATTCTTGAAAGAGATTATTATAAATCTTTGTCATGTATCTTCTTGTGTGAGCCATGTTATTAACTCAGGGTTGATGTTACCAATGTCTTGGCTTCCTTGGTGAGAAATGAGAGGACAACATACTGAAAATCTTGCTAGGCTGCAATTTTATTTTCTGCTTCCCTGTGGTTTTATAACTGCATGTTTTGAATCACTTTCACAATTTCAGACACAGAGTGGCATTCATCTCACCTAATGTTTACTGTTACGTAAGACATCTGCACCAGATCTGATATGCCAGTCTTCCTTTATAATTAATAGAAAAAAAACAAGGTCTCCTTGAACTTAATTAATCCAAATTATTTTACAGATCTGTTTAAAGATGAGGTGAATCACTCAGATATGTACATCTACATATATAGCACCTTTGTTTACTCATGATGTAAGTTCTCCTAAGTATTTACTCTTTTTTCTGCATGTCAGAAGCTCAGTGGGGTTAACTCATTGCAACTTAAGACAGGCCAACTGAGATATGAATCAGATTTCTGTATCCTTTTGTGACAACCTCACAGGGGCTTCAGATGCATGGCCAGCAGTCCTGGCACTGCCCAGTCTGACACTTTCCTCTGCTAATCTGAAATGATGGGTGTCTGCTGTCTGTGACAGCATTGGTGATGTCAGAAACAAATAATAGTTAATACTTGACTCTTTCCAGTAGATTAAATTTCTTGCTTTAAAATACACCCTTGCTACTAGATTTCCTTTGCTGAAATGCATGCAAAGTTCAACAGTTTACCTATCAAGTCAGGCACCCTTATAGCTGTCATTGTGATCATAAAGTTGGCTGCTACCTGGGGCTTTTACTTCCTACAGTTGGTCTTAATGTGTTGCAGTTTAAGGGGAAAGGATAAGAATAGACAGTATGTCATCAAGGTAATAAACAAGTAAATATTTCTTGGTCTTAGAGACTTGGTTGTTACTTATCATGAGTAGGCAACTGATTTGAAAATAACATGAGTTTTAGAAACAACAGAAGTATTTAACTGCTACTTACTATTGTGACTTAGGAGTATCAAGCTTTGAATACAGACAGAGCCCTCAACCAACGGTCACTGTCATCACTGTATATCCTTCTCACTTTCATTTTTAATTTAAAATCTTTTGTGTTCAGAGGAATTTAAATATATTGCAGATTATGATTAACCAATTACCTTTTATTTGTATTCATAACATTTTTCTTGCTGGGATCAAAAAAAACATAATGATAGCCTTTAATATAATTATGGTTTACTGTAAATAAGCCCTTAGGTATTCTTCAGTTTCTCCAAATATCAGCTAACATTCAGCTACTGAGTTTTTACCTCTTTCCATTTGTTTGAACATAGCATTGTGACGCTTCAATAAGATGCTATTTTAGACTGTAAGAATTTTCATGACCAGAATGTCAGGTCCAATGAGAAAAAAAACATTTTCTTCTACAAGCAAGTGTATTGATTTCTGTTGATAGTTGTATGCTCAAATGGACTTGGAAGACGCTCAAGGGACTGGATTACAAATAAGTGGCAATGTCAAGAGATGCTTTACTTGAAAGAACACTCTGGATATCAATATTCAGGGTAATGCCAAAACCTACTTTTACTTGTAAAAGCTGTATTTGTCTAGCAATAACATATCATTCATTCTTTTCTGTAACAGTACTGCTAATACTGTATTAATTATATCTATTGTTGATTATATTTGTAGAGAGAAATTTATATCTCTCTATTATTGGTTATAAAATCAGCTGTTGTTTTGCATCTCCACAACCATAGTTAATCTATTTCCTGGAGTATGCTTATTGATTAAAGTACCCCTTTTCATCCTGCACTTCTACAATTGTAAAGACAAGAAAAAGCACTGTCATGCGTGTTTATTTTAATGCATATCTGAGTAGTTTACTTGTTATTGAAAGCTATAAATAAAATGTCAAGACACCTGAGATAGGGAGAAGAACCTTAAGTGGATAAATAGATAGGAATGCTAAATCATCTGAGGAGCAGAGATAGACCGAGATAGCATTAAATCTGCAAGCTCAGCAGAATATTTCAACAGATTAAGATAACCAAAATCATGTTAATATTTTCTTGGTAGTATTTTTTTATTATTTGTAGGATATCCATGGTAGGATAGACATAAAAATGATTCTGATTTAAGAGGTTCTAATTTTTCAGACTGTTGAGACCTAGAAAAACATTTTTCAACAGTGTTATTCTGAGTTTATCATGCTATTTTACTCTTCCTGTGCATTTGCTGTTGGATGCTGCCAGAGGAAGACACTGGTGGGTTTTTTCTCTAAACTAGTATGTCTATTCTTATTTGTAATTGCAGAATATGTCAACTCCACAGCAGTATGTTCCATCAGGGACATAAGAAAAGGGCAAACACTAGTTCCATCACTCTTTCCTCCACAATATGACCAACAATATCTAATCTCTGAGAGGAATCAATGTTTAAAACAATGAGCAATGGTTCACAGAACTGTTCTTTATGTTTTTGACCTAGTTTTGCCTATCCTGTTCCTTATACAAACAAACAAAAAGCCTGCCGGATGGCAAAATAAAATAAAAAATGACAAGAATAAATCCAGCATACACTAATTATATCTATATCAATTTTAAAATCAGGTAATCTATTAAAATTGCAAAGGCACGCTCAACAGCTTGTATCAGCAGTTACAAATTGTTGGCACTGGTATAATGAAACTAAAGCTGAAAAAGACTGAACTTAAGATAGAAAACAAGAAAGAAATCAATGTGAAAACGAAAGAAAACAACAGTACAGTGAGAAACTACAGTTCAAACTGAGGAACAGATCTCAGTCTCTGTGGGAAGTGGAAGGAGGTGAGACATAACGTGGACTTGAAGAAAAGACGGTGATTACTAATTGGAAGTGTGAGTCAACCTGTATCTTTCACAGTTGGATACTGACATGAATTAAGGATTGGAGAAGCCAAGAAATCAGGTAGTGAGAAAAAAATAAACAACCACTGAAAGGAGAATCCCTAAAGTCTAAGTCCAATAAAAATGTAGGAAATAAATTCATAAGGAGAAAGAACAAAACAAAAGACAGGTATCAATTCAGATAAATCATTAAAAAAGAAAAATAAAAGGCTAATAATTATTTGCAAACCAAAACTAACTTTTATATTAGAAATAATCAAAACAACATACCAGGTTATGGAAGATCTTTGTGGAAATTTATAAAAATAAAATAGAAGGGAGTTTAGTAAATTGACTACAACTGTGCTAGAACAGATGGGCAGAGGGCTTAAAAAATCCTCATCATGCCTTACCTTGTCTCAGCACTGTGTTTAAATGAAATGTGAACTAGAAAAATCTCACATTAACAAGGATGCCATGAAGGTATCTAGAAAACAATGTGCAGTCAATACACTCAAAAACAAGAAGGTAACTAGAAACAGTCAAATCACAGTGAGCATCTGTGATAGTTTAACTTAGCTGGCAGCCAAACAGGACACAGCCACTCTCTGCCTTCCCCCACCCCCTTCCCCCTGCCACCCAGGAGATCTGAGAGAGAATTGGAGGGGTAAAAGTAAGGAGACTTATAGGTTGAGATAAGAACAATTTAATAATTAGAGTAAAAAAAAGAAAAGAAAAGAATAATAATAAGAGTAATAATTATAACCAAAAAAAAAACCCCAAACATATATATATGAGTGGTACACAGTACAATTGCTCACCACATACTGATAAAGATCCTGGATGAGTAAAAAGGGACCCTGAAACCGAAATCACAATCCCAGAAAAACCAACCTGAGCAATTCCCGAGACAATCCCCTCTGCTTTCTGTTCAGCCCTGGTTAACATACCAAACATGATGTAATATGATATGGAATATTTTATTGGCATATCCAGCTGTCAGTTCTAGGGTTTACTTACTGCTACACTTTTCTTCTCCACTCCCCCCCTCCAGTCCTCTGTTCTTGGAAACTGCCCAAGCATGGTGTCCTTGTAGTTATTAACATTTATCCATAAAAATCTTCACTGAAAGCAAAACACAGTGCTTTCTAGCTACTAAGAAGGAAATTAATCCTATCATAGCAAAAAAACAGGGCAGTGTCCTGAAAGTATCTTCTACTTTTTTGTCACTGCGAAATGATACACGAAGAAGGGCTAGAATAACAAGACTGAACATGGGGAACTGTGTCACTCTATCCCAGTAAATATCATACTGTTAGCACTTGTAGCAGGCCGCAGTCTTTGTACTAACTTTGTGAAGCCTCAGGACTAAGCCTAGGTAAGTTTTCTGTGTCTGGGCTTGCCTTGGTGTTGGCTGGAACTTTGTTTCAGCTTGTTTGGCTGCAACAGCAATTGCTTAACCACCAGGTGATTATTATCCAATTTATTTTAGTACACCTTTGTGTGTGTTATGGTATCCCATTGCTACAATATTTTTTTATGGGTCTATAACTAACATATAATAACACAAGCAGTTATTCCGTGTAAAGTAAACTTTATGACCCTAAAATTAAAAGGCAACTTAAGAAGCCCAGATTTGGGATGACAGTAAAGGCCTTGAAAATGTCGGCATGATATCAGAGGTCTCAGGACTATAAACAAGCTACTAATGGCCAGTTGTTTGTCATTAAATAAATATAATGTTAGAAGCCAAGTAAAACCCTTTTTTTTTAGTAGTAACAGAGTGAACAAAAGAACAAGTATCCAAAGTAAGTAAAAGACAACATGTATAGTAAATACCTGAACAGTGAGGAACTGTATAGCAATAAAGAAAAATCAAGGTACAAGGAGTATTAGAAAATGTGTAGAAGTAACCCCAAATGGACTTATGGGTAAGAAGCACTCCCCAGTAACATCATGCTCTCCTGGGAAAGGACTCTGAATGCTAACAGCTCTGTGTAACATACCCTCACACTGATTGACAACATCAGCCTTAAACTCGTAGAGGCAGTGGGTGAGCATAATAGCAGAAAGGAGGGGTAGATACTAGAAATTTAAGCACATTCTAACCAGATCGACAATGAGAGAGTTTTTTGTTTGATTTTGGGTGAGGGTTTGTGTTTGGGGTTTGGGTTTTCTTTTTTCAATTTTATTTTCATTAATTAATTTTCTCCAATAATTATATCTGGATTAAAGACAAACTGATTTCAGTTAGATTAACCATTAATTCTTGGCTTTGAGTATAAGGTATATTTATTTGGCCAACATAAATTTGACAAGTTGCAGTGCAATAAACTGATGGTGAATGCATGCAGCTAAAGCTGTAATTTGTTTGCAATATGTCAAAAATATAAACACAATAGTATCAGATGGGAAATGTTAAAATTACCTAGGTTTCCTGATTAGATTATACTACAAAGCTAAGTCTTTGAACATTTCTTCAGTACTAGAGCCTGATACTAGTAATTCTGATAAATATATTAAAACATTTGGACAACACAGAAGGCCAGTCGCAGAAAAAAAAGCAGCAACATAAAACACCTAAGTGGGAAAGAAAGCCTTATGGAAGAAAGAATTGAAATAGGTCACCTGCATCATGAGTAGATATTGAAGACACTGAGTTAATTCTTAACAGAAAGATCACCCTCACTGCTACCTTTCTGACCTCAGTTCTGTGAGTGGAGTAGAAAAACAGCTTCCATTTCTATGGCTTTTCTCTGTAGATATTTTTTCTCCTATTGTTTTTGTGAAGAGATAAAATAGAACCTTTGATAAAATATTTTTCTTGCACTGTCTGGTTAGCTACCAGAAATGGAAAAAAAAAAAAAAAAATCTGTACTAATACTGGCTATTGAGTTAATTTTCGTCACTGTAGCTTGTATGGTACTATATTTCAGATTTATGACCAAAACAGTGTTGATAACAGGGAGATGCTGAGCTGCTGCTACAGCTAAGCAGTGCTAACACAGAATCAAGGCCTTTTCTGCTTCTCACTCCACCCCACTAGCAAGCAGACTAGGGGAACACAAGAAGCTGGGAGGGGACACAGCCAGAACAGCTGACCCTGACTGACCAAAGGGATATCCCATACTATATGATGTCATGCTCAGCAATAAAAGCTCGGGAGAAGAAGGAAGGAGGGGAGCTGTTCAGAATGATGGTATTTGCCTTCCCAAGTAACTGTTAGTTGTGATGGAGTCCTGCTTTTCTGAAGGTGGTTGAACACCTGCCTGCTGATGGCAAGCAGTGAATCAACTCCTCGTTTTGCTTTTCTTGCAGGCACAGATTTTTCTTTACCTATTAAACACTTTTTATGTCAGTCCATGAGTTTTTGCACTTTTACCCCCCTGACTCTCTCCCCCATCCCATTGTGGGCAAGTGAGCAAGCAACTGTATGGGGCTGAGCTGCCTTCTGGCATTAAACCACAACAGTTCAATGCTTGTGGGCAATGCACATTGCTTATGGGCTACATGCTTTATTTTTTCTTGCGATAGCTACATAAAATTCCTCTCCACTGGGAGCTGAAAGATAAGTGCTAAACTGTACTGAATCCATATAGGTCATTTCACATTATTCAACATTTAACTTTTAACACCACACAAACACACACCCACCCGTTAGCCTTGAACTGGTCATTTAAAAAACAAACAAACAAACAAAATAAACAAAAAAACTCTCCTGTTGTCATTTGGTCTCCCTTTAGCTATCCTTCTCAATAACACTATATACTGTGAGATACAAACACTGAAATTGTGTCAAGCTTTAATCAACTTCATATATAAGAAAGACATAAATCCTTCACGACAGTTAAGCTCTTTTAGCAACTTTTGCATTTTCTTTATGCTTATATCTGAGAACTTAAAGTATTAAAGAATCATGTTTAAATGGAAGTTTGAAATATACTGTGATGTTATTTAAGTAGAAAGAGTCAATAGACTCCTCCTCTCTTCATATTACAAACACCATTTGTACAGTGCACCTGGTCTTGTAAATTATTAGCCATTGAGGAATCAAAATAATTTTTGTTAGGTAAATATTTGCTAAATGAATATGAATAGCATTATTATCAATTCACCTGGCAATAAAAGTACTTTACAAAGTATACTTTTACTGAGCTTGTATTTGCTAACTTACCTCTTTTCAATTGTGAGAAAGTACTATGGGGAACTCTTATGTTTAAGTGTTGAAAGTGGAGAATAGAATCTAAAGTCCATCTCCAGGTCTTTAGTTCTATTGTTCATAGAAACAGCTAGGTGTTTCAAACACTAGCCTTACTGAAGAACCACTAAGAGATTGTGGACTGAACACACCAGTTTATTTCTAAACCATAAAATACAAAAGACTAGGGCTAACTGACACGGTATAGCTCACGTCAGTCTAATTCCTTTTCTTTATTTCCCAAAACAGTATGGCCTTATCCATATAATCTCTCAAGAAGAATCCTTGGTCCATATTTTGTTCCCAACACCAGGATGTTGTCTAAGAGAGTGTGTGCAGGCCAAGATTATGCAAAAGAGTGCATTAAATTTAAACAGTGTGGAAGATTTATTTCATACTGATGCTCAAGCCTAGTTGAAAAACTCTTCAACTTAGACAGTTTGGGAAGCTGGAATAAATTGTACCAACTAGGGGTTTTTTAACTGTAACCCATCAATGGCTGTCTCATACCATGTGGAATGTCTGGAGTACAGTGGCTGTCATCCTGGTGCCACATGAATGAACTCTCCAAAAGGTTCTGTGTCAGATTTGCAACAGTCATATCTGTTAGGTGTCTCAGCTATCTCCATGCTTAGGTAGACGAATTAAACCTCTCATCTGTATTGACTATGGTGAGAATTTAAACATCTGACTCATAAGTAGACAGTAACATGTAGGCACACAATTACTTTTAGATGTCTAACCACAAATTTAATTACATCCATAGTTTTAATTCTTTTTCAGCCAAGTCATTCAAACCACATGTGAAACTTCTCCTCCCATCAGATGCTATATTCTTACAGTTTGTCGGTCATTTGGAACCTACAGTGGTGACAGAATTGCTAGTGCATGTGAAATTTATTAATTTTGTAATATAGACTTTAATGACTTGAGTATACTTTTATTTTTCTATTTATTTGGAGAACAGATGGTGAATTTATGATTGCCTTTGACTATGGATTGTTGTTTTTCTCTGTTCAGTTTGAAATCTCATAATTTATTCAGCACACATTAAGTGAACACGTCTGTGAGGAGAAAATTACAGACTACTGCACCACCAAAACACTGCATTGTCTACAAGTATGAACTAGTTTACATTCACAACACTGGTATAAGAAAATTAATGCCATCCCAATTACACCAATTTAACGTCAAACTACCTGCCAATTGTGAATGCCCAATTAAAAACTAGATGCTCTGATGGCTTCTGGAACACACAGTATCATGTATAGTATCTTAATCCATCAAATCTTAGCTTCCATTGATTTTTCAGTTACAGCATCTAGGTAGCTCATACCAGTAAATCAATTGACAGATATAGGAAATGAGAAACACCATTATTAACAGGTTTTCAAATCTTTTTTAAATAAATGAAATTCTATCAAATAGTAAACACAATTCAGGCACAACATACCTGAACTGGGAAAGAGGAGGAATTTAGCTATTTAAATCCTCAAAACACTTCAGACCACCCCTTGTACAAGGTTTCATAACCTTTTAAGAATCTAATAACAATAAGGAACTTAAAGGTCAGAATAAAAATGTCAAAAATGCCTAAAGATAAACATAGTGTTTATTCATTGGAAATTTAAAGTCGTAATGTCTTTTGGTTTTTTTGTTTGTTTGTTTGCTTGTTTGTTTGTTTTTCAAATTGATTAGAAATTAATAAAATTTCTTGTGAAGTAGGTAAACCTAAGTCTTTTTCCTGGGCCTACGGCTCCTAATTTTTGGAACAGTGCCTTCATTACCTAGTCTATCAATTCAGATAGAAATTAGATGCCTCCTCACTGAAATATGACAGGTGAGGCACTCTCTCCACAATAGGGAGTTTCTGACAGTGCAAGAATTCATCTCCATTTATATTTTGCTTGCACATCACCTGATGTGGATTTCAAAACTCCAACTTTATATTGCAAATCCCCTATTTTGTCTCTCAGGTGTCACTTTTTGTCACGTGTAAGCATATAAAGAGAAGTTGAATATAATTTTTTTTAAAATTACCATGATTATATTATGGCACATATCTAGAACAAGAAGCAGAAAGACTAAAATGATATAGAAATAAAAGCTCCAATGATATAATTTAAGAAGTGCTCCATTCCAGGATTTTAAAGATTGAATTTTATGTGTACTCACAAAAAAAATATATTCTGCCAGTTTGACATGTGATATAAAATTAATTCTAAAAAAGGAAGGTGAGGTTCATCCTTCGATAGAGTCCTAAAAAGACTCACCAAATCAAGAGAGGCATAATTTAGTTGTTCTCTTTATTAGTTTAGCTTTGAAGGCCTTCCTAACAAGAGAAATATTGATTAATCACCATGTCAGTACAAGAATAAGGCAGAAAAGGAAGATCTTAGAAATATAAGTGTAAATAATAAATTTATTAGAAATTGTGTATTCCTTTCTACAAAGCTTCACCAAGGTGGCTGTACAGTAAGTGTTCTTATTCTGCAACTGATACTCATGGTAGAGCTTAGTACTTGAACAAAGAGATGGCTGTGCATTATTAAACACTGTGATATTGTTCAAGAAGTGAAACATACATTTATACTTAATAAGATATGAATTTTGTGTTTTTAGAAAATAAATTTGTCTTTCTTTCACTTGATTGGTAAAGCATCCAAAAGGGTGATACCAAAACTGGTTCTCAAAATGCTGGATGCTGATTTGGTTCCTTGTGGGATAAAAATGTGAGCTCTTCCGAAGCAAGGTCTTACACTACAAAATATTTGTTCATGCAGAAAAGCTGGAAGTGTTTTAAAATTGTTAGTGTCAATAGCTCTTAATAGTGTTTTATATGTGTTATAATTTATTTTAAAATTTAGTGACAAGGAGGATATATTAATTCTGAATTCTGCAGGTAACATCATAGATAGGTTTAGGACTAAAGTAAATTATGCCCATCAGCTAATTAATCTTTCAGAAACATCAGGAACTTTTACACTCTGAAACACCATAAACAGATTACTAGAACATAAAATTAGGATGTTGTAAAATAATACCAAAAATATGGTGGTTTTATTTAGATCTCTGAAGTTTTAAAAGACAATATTATCACTTTTAGTTCAGATAGTTACTGAGATTTTTCTATATATTCTATATATAGAAACTTTTAAACAGAAAATAAATTTCCTGTAGGTTACGGAAGTGAGCATTGAAGAACAGAACTCTAGGCAAAGAAACTCTGTATTTTGTCTTAACATCATAGATTTTCATAAGACTTAGTACCAAATCCTTTACCAGCATGATGAACCAGAATGTAGGGTTCTTCAGTAGATAGTTTATGATTCCTTAAAAATAAGTTATATTTTTTTACTCATCTCTTGACTGTATTCGTAAATTCATTTGTTAATGTTTATAGCTCATTCCAGGGATGAAAAACCCAGTAAATGAAGAATCTTACTAATTATAAGCTGTAGCTGCATACACATGCATTTTTTTCAAATTACTTTCTGGCCTCAGGTCCCAACTAAGTCCTTTCTTATGGCTTATAAACTCTGATCTTCTGACTTGGGTGTGAGCATTAACAAATCATATCAATATGAGGACACTACAGAATCAAATTAATACATTTTGGATAGTATATGTAGCGAGCTCCTTTTATTGAAGATAATAAAATTATATATACATGTTACATTAAAATTAAAATTAAAATAACAGTGATACTACCCTGATAATGACTATTTCATTAAAATATTTCAGAATACATTAAAATATTTTCTTGCAGCATTTCTTTCCTCTCTGTGTTGTTTATAAGAAATTGCAGGGAGTACTGAATAAGCTAGGATACAAAAGCGTTCATTGCATAAATCTGCTTATTATGTCTATAACTAGCTGCACACAACCAGTTCTAATTTTTATCCTTATGATTGATTGAGTAAATGAGTAGAACTATTTTTGTTTGTTTGTTTGTTTCTTCTTCTTTACTGATATTAGTAAAACAACGGACTTGACTCTGACTCATTTCAGAGGCACTAGTTGTGGAGTTTAAGAGTTCAGGTAAAGGAAATAGAAAAAAAAGAGTACTATGTAAACTTGCACTGAGAGTTTTCATATCTCTGTTTAGATTTTTTTTAAAGTTTTAAGAAATCTAAAATGAAATACAGACATATAGAACAAAACAGAGAACAAAAACCCAATGGGAAAAAAAAAAAAAAAAAAAAAAAAAAACAGCTTTTCTTTCTGCAACTCCTGGGAACATGACATTATTTGCAATAGAAGGAACAGATCCTATGGCTCAGGAAAGCAGAAACTTTTTGTTACAGCTGACCTAAATTTCACTACAGATACTGTGATAGAGAGAGAAAGGATATGTTAGAGTCACATTGATATGTCAATTGGACAAAAGACACATAAGTGCTAAGTTGAATTGTCAGTAGCCTGATAATAACAATTTCATAAAATATTTATTTTCTCAACTTTTCAGCAGAAAAAAAAAATATAAGCAAATTACTATAAAAGAAAAAAAAATGGAGTTTCCACTTTAAAAGATTACCACAGGAATGTAAATCCATTGCAAATTTATTTGACTTGGAATTGTGGCATTTCTGAAATTTCTAAGATGCTAATAGCTGGGGAGTGTTGCTCACAAATAAAACTGAAGAGTGATTTCTATTCAATATAACTGAGATTATGACAATAAAAATCCAATAGGCTGAAAGAGGTGATTCTGCCCCTCTACCCCACTCTCATGAGATATCACCTGGAGTACTGCATCCAGTTCTGGGGCCCACAATATAAGAAGGACATGGGTTTGTTAGAATGAGTCCAGAGGAGGGCCATGAGAATGATGAGAGGGCTGGAGCACCTCTTTCATGAGGACAGGCTGAGAGAGCTGGGGCTGTTAAGCCTGGAGAATAGCTTCCAGGAAGCCCTTATAGCAGCCTTTCAGTACCTGAAGGGGGCCTACAGGAAAACTGAGGAGGGACTTTTTACAAGGGCGGGTAGTGATAGAACAAGGGGTAATAGTTTCAAACTGGAAAAGGATAGATTTATATTAGATAATAGGAAGAAATTCTTTACTGTGAGGGTGATGAAGGAGAATTATACTTGCCTGAAAAGCAATCCTTTTCGAAAGCTGCCACAGGCAGATTCTCCAACTCCCATAACTGGGGATATACTTAAATAGAACTCTTTACCCTTTAGAAATTTCACAGAATTTTATTGCCCTTGGAGTTTTGTGTCACTTTCTTAAATTTATGTTGGTGAACATCATCAAGATTAAACCTTTTGTTAAGGTATAGCTCTGTGGGTTGTTGGTTTGTTTTGGGGTATTTTTTTTTTTATTTTTAATTTGTTTTAAACCTGAAACTACTTTGAGTTTCAGTTTTTACTTAGGGAAAGTAACAGTTTTCTGAAGGAAAAACAGGTGTCTAAACTTTCTAAAACACTGATTTTTATTACTATCTTTCTAAATGTTTATTTTCACATGCTCCTTTCATCAAAGCTCAAAAAATGTTTGATATCAAATATGCGAAAAAACCCCAAATCTGAGTCTTTAAGACGGAAAATGTTCATGATCATGGGGCAAAAAAGAGAAAGAAGTCCTGAGTCCATGAACTACAGAGCAGATAATTCCTACATGGCTACATCAGTGTACATCAGGCTGGATTATTGTTTCACTGCCGTGTTCCTGGGAGCTACTTCTCGTAGATCTATTGTATATTGCTCATTTATTGGTATAAGTCAGAAATGATTTCTACGTTGAAGATTTTGCAGTCTAAATAGAAAAATGTGAAAGATGGAAGAGTTAAAAAAGAAAACATTTTATTTATTCATCACCTGGGGAGTTGAAACTTAGACTAAATGACTGGTAAACCTTTTAGAGAAATGTGTTGATGTCCACAAATAAACTCTGTCTACTGAAAGTCAGTTCAGTACTTCACAATAAGATCATTAAGTATGAAGAGTATGAAGGCAGTCCAAAGAAAGAAAAGTGATTTAAAGCTAAGATAAATGATGTAATGGTGAAATAATTGGGAAGATATATAGTAGCAGCAGTCCTGTTACTGAATATTCAAAGAAAGTATGTTATACCACTGAAAATACAATTCATTCATTCACAAGAGAAGGGAAGAAATGAGTAGCATCAGGCTAAAGGGTGGGATATCAACCTGTCAGTATAAAACATAGTTCAAAACTAAAGTTGTCTCAGCACCTATAACATTTGGTAAAGTGTTCTTTTAACTACATAATCTGGTCTATATTTTTTTCAAATTAATATTTTTATTGCTAATTTAAGCCTATATTTTGTTGATCAAGTTCAACATTGATAGAACATATGATAGTATCTTGCCTTAAAATGCTTAATTGCTGGCATTTAAGTAATATATTTCAGAAAATAATACTATAGGACTGATTTGTATTGTTCTACACAAAACTTAAAGAGCTAGATTTCATTTAAGTGTTATAACTCTTTGGTCTTTTCATTAAATTAAGATTAATCAATATTGTCAGCTTGTATATAAAGAAGAAACAGAGTCAACAGGTATAATAAAGAGTGAAATATTTTTAATGAACTCATAACAATTAAAAGAACTGTACTGTCAGAGAGTCATGATATTATGGTATTTTCCTTAGCAAGAAAACACTAGTAACTGCAGAATTTAAAAATCTGTCTGCAGAATTAAAAAGTATCTAATAACTCAGCACTAGAAATGCATATTATTGTGATGATACTACAGAGATACAGCTAGACCTTATTTTTCTTTCTCTCTCTTCCTACACTTATCACCTGTGACAGCAGCTTCAACACTGAAGTGATGCTGATAAAGAAAGAAACAGGTGCAGGGTACCCATGTCTGATCACATAGCCTTTTTTTTTTTTTTTTTTTTTTCCCTCTCTCTCCAAGGTAAGACTGTGAGCAGGAGGATTCAGCTTGCCATATGGCATTTTGTCCCAGAGGAGCAGGAGGGAATTTAGGTTCTGATTCACTGGCTTCTGGAATTACTGGTAGTCATTTCACTGATCTCGGTAGGTACAGGATTGAATTTTTTAATTATGGTCCATCAGTCAGAGAGGAAAATTAAACAGGCAGGACTTTTGTCTTGGCTAATGGCCAAAATGGACTGTTGGCAATGTAAAAACCTAGGCACCTGCTCTCATATAGACTGTTTTCCAATGTACTATGCCCTGCCTCAGATAACCTTTGCAGGCATTCATTTAAAAGCCTCAGTTAAAGAGTTAAAGGTCTTATTTTGTATGGCAGTATAACACTTTGGTCATAAAATTACAGTGACATAAACTCCATAGCTGAGGATATGGTGTTGAAATAGAGTAACAAGTAAAAGCATGAGAGGGTAGGAACTTGTTTTCAGTAGCATGCAGATTTTTAAAAGTGTAAACAGCTCATGCTCCATTTTCTTGTGAATCTATGCTTCTGTATGTAATTTTACATGCCTGAATGTAGATCTCCAGCTACCTTTCTGCTTAATACATGTTTAAATTTAGGTTTAAAGAGACTGATCTTTCCAAATCTATCGTATTCTTATTCTAGTTATATCTCCTAAGGAAAAAAAAAAAAAAAAAAAAAAAGTGTGTCTACCTCTGTGAGCACAACAGGCCAGCAATCACAAGTACTTCAGTAAGTTACTTTGAGAACTCCATCTCTTACGAAATGTCATATATTATTTAAACAAATTATTTAGAAATAAACCTTTAGTTATCCTTGACAAAAATACATTTCTGATTAATTGTGTATGACATTTGTCTTTTTGCACAAGGAATTTCACACTGCAGTGCCTGACTTGGACTCACTAAAAGGAACAGACAAGAGTAACCTAAAGCCATGAAATTCAACTGCACACACTTTCCCCAGCCTCATAACCTTCCTTTTGTCTATAACGTACCAGTACTGGTAAGACTCAGCTCTCACTGTCTGCTGCCAACATGATCCTGCACATAGGAAAAATTGTATATATTGCATGTCTCCCTTCTCTTCTGGTAATTAGATCTTTCATTTTGTCAACTAATTTAATAGATCTTCTCCCTCAGAAAACCTGTATCACATTGAAATCATCTGCCTGTGTTTTGTTTTGCTTTGTTCTGTTTTTCTAAATAGGAAATGTGTCATATATGTCTCAAACAGCAAGAAGGATAGCATTTAGTCTTGTTACAGTCTCTTCATAAGAATAACCTTCTCAGAAAGATGAAATGACAAATGAAGAGGGAATGACATGGCTCTCTTCTCCTAGTGCTCATTTATACTTTTTAGTGAATTATTCAGCATTTTGATGAATCTTTTTGTGTGCAGATGGAACTGTGGAAACCATATTTATGGTTGTCTATAAATAATAGTATTGCTTCTAGCATATTTTTTTCCTGATTTTTTCCTGATATTTTCTCTTTTGAGTTGAATGTTACTCACTTTTAGTATAGACATCTTCTTAACTGTGCATGGTTTTCAGTAACTCTTGTTTTCATTAAAGCTTAATTTTATATTTTTTTTTCAGAGGAATCTGATAAATCTCATCATTTGTACTTATATGATTTTTATCTAGTATATTATTTACTGCATCTTGTAGTGCTCATTTAAAAATATTTAAAAATTATGAATTACAATCACACTATTTTCCCAAGGAATATAATTTTATAAGCTATAGAAAACAAAAAAAAACAACCAACCAACCAAACAAAAAAACCACAAAAAACCCCACTTAAATTTTACGAACTTTTCCTTTTCAAAAATTAATTTAGGATCTTCTGTCTCTTTAAAAATTAACAAAACCCGACTTAGAAGGATTCCACCTCCCCTGAAAAATACTTTAAAAATTTTCTTTGGTTACTGAAGTGCTTTACATGGACCTGTTGGAGTGGGTCCAGAGGAGGGCCATAAAAATAATCAGAGGGATGGAAAACCTCTCCTATGAAGAAAGGCTGAGTGAGTTGGGGTTGTTTAACCTGGAGGAGACTCTGGAGAGACCTTATTGCAGCCTTTCAATACTTGAAAGGGGCCTATAATAAAGATAAGGACAGATTTTTCTTCAGGGCCTGTAGTGGGAGGACAAGGAGTAATGGTTTTAAACTAAAAGAAGGTAGATTTAGATTAGATATAAGGAAGAAAGTTTTACAATGAGAGTGGTGAAACACTGCCACAGGTTGCCCAGAGAGATGGTAGAAACCCCATTCCTGGAAAAATTAAAGGTCAGGCTGGACAAGGCTCTGAGCAATCTGATCTAGTTGAAGATGTCCCTGCTCATTGCAAAGGGGTTGGACTAAATCACCTTTAAAGATCCCTTCCAACTCAAACCAGTATATGATTTTATGATTCTGTTTCTTTTTAATTAACGGATCTTCTAAAAACTAATAATGAATGCATATGCAACCTTTTGTCATAGTCAATCTCTAAGTCAAACATCAATTAATATTCAGTATAGCCTGACTATTAATACTATAGCCTATTTTCAAATTTCAGATTTGCATTAGTTTGAGTAACAGTTGCTTAGGGCGCAATAATGCATAGCCTGAAATATCCTTATGCAAATGGATCAAAACCTTGCAAATCACAGAAAAAAACAACAACAACAACAAAAGACAGTTATAATGCTTAATGTTAACATTTTTCTCTATTTTCTCATAGTTATATTTTGATCACTGGACAATTCTGTAAGTATACTTTGCATATAAGAAAATGGAATCAAATTCGTGGGATAGCTCTTAAAATTTTAGAAATCCTGTGGAAGTGGCTGTTTCTCCATTAACAGCAAGGCCAGAGAACAAGTTTACCTCAAACGCTGTCAGAAGCAATGCTCGTTAAAAAGTCAAATTTACACTTTATTTTGTGTTCCAAATGACCAGCAGTATAGACCAAAACCGAAATTAGCAAGTAGCATATACAATAAGTAACAATAAGGTGTGTGGGTGTGTATATATATATATATACTTGTTTATATGGGAGGGTTTATGATTTTATTTCATGTGGCTCAGTGCACAGAGCCAATATATATACTAGAATGTTCTTCAGTGCAATAGGAGTGAATCTGCAGAGAGAAATGATTGTTGCCAAAGACCTAGTGTCAGCACTGGACAGGTTTTGAGGGCTCACTTATGATGAGCTCTAATCTTGTTACATGGAGTGGACCATATTTCTTCTGAACTAAAACTCTAATGCAGACACTTGTAAAGCACTCCAGACGATGGCTTCACATCTACTGCTGACCTCCTGGGTGACTTTATCTGAGTTATTTTATAGCCTTATGCTTCCTTTTTTTTCCCCCTAAAATAGGGTTAAGAATACAGGTAGGGGGAGTATTACCAGTATTACAAAACCTCTGATGATTATCATAGCTGAAGAGACGAATGGTAGTATTATTGATGTGCAGAAGAAAAAACTGCAAACCAGTAATAGATTTGTCCTCGTTTCTAGTTTACTTTTTCAGTGGTAGAACAGATGAAAGTACATTAGTAATGGATCTGGTAAGTCTAGCATTTGTTGAAAGCTGTTCCATGTGGGAGAAGAATGCCTTAATCATTGTCCCTATCCTTGCCATTCATCCTTACAAGAATCAGTGAAAGGTTTTCATTATTTGATGAAAAAAAGAAAAAAAAAAAAAAAAAAAAAGGCACATACATGATGAGCAGGAATGCAGACTTTATCAGGAGAAGATTCTGGTTGGATCCCTTGACCAGGCAACTGTTTCTTCCTTCCTCTGCTTAAATGAGAAGGATCTTATTCTCTATATAAACTTATTAAAATATGTGGTAAAACTCATGGCTCTGTTCCATAATAAGGGTTACAGAATCATCGGCTTTGGAAGATCAGAGTCCTTTTTTCTTTAATGTATTGGTTCCTCCACGGTGCTGCCATAGAGCTCATGCATCATGACAGAATTAACAAGGAGAAGTAGGATGTCAGTGAGCAATTCTTCCTACTGATACTGCTTTTTGGTGTCATACAGCCCATCATGAGAGATCCTATGACAACGGCAAGAAGTATGTAAAAACCAGATCTGTTCTGTGAGTCACACTTTAAATTAGACCATAGTCAAATTAACCACTTTGCTATTTTTTCTGTGCATTAAGTTGTTTTAGAGCAGTCTCAGGAAACATGAACTGGATCCCCCTTGACTACTCAGAATTGGAAGATATGACATGACTGCCACTTTAGTGCTCCAACTGCAGAAGTTTTCAGTGCCTGGGACCAGGTTGCACCAGCTGTGAATACCCCTGAATCACACATACAATACACATTGTGACACCAGCACCAAGTATCTGCCAGGCCCGTAGGCATGTTTCTCAGATTATGGGGTGCCTTTACTGGCAGCAGCAATGGGCCTTCCAGTAATACAAGCAGTAGAATCTAGAGAGCTAATTAAACCGCAGTGTATATATCAAGGTGAGAGGAGTAGATGTTCTATGTTTCACACATTTTTTTTCCTGGAATTTGCTTAATATCAAGCAGGGCTCCTACTTTGTTTGTCAGAAATGAAATTATGAGCACTTTTTTCCCTTCTTGTAGTCTCCTACCAGATTTGCTACTCAAATTCCAGCTTCTTAAATAAGAGAGGAACCCTACTTACAAAGAATTTCACCCCTATGAAATTGTGGTTTCTTTTTAGAATGCTATCTTGTTTAGTGAAGGAATTGAGATTTGGGGTGATGAAAAAAAAAAAAAAAAAAGCAATTCTCCCCCTTTACTCTGCTCTTGTAAGGCCCCACCTGGAGTACTGTGTCCAGTTCTGGTCCCCCAACACAAGAGAGACATGGACCAGTTAGAACAAGTCCAGAGGAGGGCCACGAGTCTGATCCGAGGGCTGGAACACCTCTTCTATGAGGACAGGCTGAGAGGGTTGGGGCTGTTCAGCCTGGAAAAGAGACGGCTCCAGGGAGACCTTATAGCGGCCTTCCAGTACCTGAAGAGGGCCTATAAGGAAGCTGTGGAAGGACTTTTTATAAGGGCAGTTAGTGACAGAACAAGAGGAAATGGTTTTACATTAGGAAGAAATTCTTCACTGTGAGGGTGGTCAGACACTGGAACAGGTTGCCCAGAGAAGCTGTGGATGCCCCCTCCCTGGAAGTGTTCAAGGCCAGGTTGGATGAGGCTTTGAGCAACCTGGTCTAGTGGAAGGTGGCCCTGCCCATGTCATGGGGGTTGGAACTAGATGATCTTTAAGGTCCTTTCCACCCCAAACCGTTCTATGATTCTATGATTCTATGTAAAAATTGAACATGTACTCCAGTCTAATTGCCTAAAAACTGGTAAGTAACGCATAAAAGCAAATAATTCTATCTATATATCTTTTAGAAGTGAATATAGAGAGAACATACATGTCTAAATTAGACTAGAAACCTGGCTTTTACATAGACAAATAAATTACAGTCCATGTTATCTTGCTATTAAAAAAAATTGTTAGAAGTGCACAAAGCAAAGAATTAATTATGTATGGTAAGCTTTGATTTAAGTGTTTAAAATTGCTGAATATTTTATTTTGTTACATGAATATGTTATTAATTATGAATAAATAATACTTCAAATATTATTATATGGTATACCAATGTAAATATTTAGATGTTCAAATACATACAAACGTGAAATACTTAGCTCAACAGTTAACATTTCATCAAAGATGACAGGTTTGTGGGTTTTTTTTGCATCCCCAAAAACAACTGTCAAACATAAAAAGTTATTAAATAATTTTGATTTATAGATCTGTAAATGCTATTGTCAATGCATAATAGCTGCTCTATAAGAAATATTTAAAAAGTGGCAATCAGCTAAATCAAAGTATTTTCCATCTGTACAGTCTTCATCCCCGAAACCTGCTTTCAAAAAAAAAAAAAAAAATTGAAAAGTGTTCTGATCTATTTTGTCAGTTAGGTTGTCCCACATTTCAAAAAAACAGAGCAATCCTGTTAACATGGACTACATTTCCAGCTGTGCTAAAAGGCACTTTGAAGGTATATTAGTAAGTGGACAAGCTAATATGAAAGAGGCACTCTGCCAAAGGTGCTTTAGCTTCTTTTACTCACTAAAAAGGTGATCAGTCCAATTATTGGCCACCTAGAGCATTCTTCAGAAGGAAGTATTCTAACACAGTAGGCACAAGGTCAGCCGGTGAAATGAATGTATATATTATCAAGGTAATCATCGATTCAAACTAGTTAAAAATAAATGTTCTGCATATCTCTGCCTTGGGACTTTACATATAGACAATATTTTATTAGTACACACAAATACATATTTATATACATTGTAATTAGTCATATAAACTGCTCAGCACTTTTTCTTAGTCTGAATGCTCCTGTATGTACATACGTAGGAACTGGCTGTCTGAAATCTGTCATGGAAAAATGCATGTTCAACATATAAACCAAACACTAACACAATCAGATGTGTGCTCCTAAACACCTGCATGTGGGATGCCCAATGAAAACTGTATTTGTGAAATCACAACAGTTCATTTACATCTTGTAAGAGTATTGTATGGTTTTTACTTGAGATTTATTTTATATTTTCAAAAGCAGAGAGAATAATACAGTACACAGCAATGTTGAATTAGGTGAGATAATTTGCCAAGTAATTTGTCTACAACAATCCATAGGGAGTGAAAGTCGAAAACATAAAAGAACCGTCATTCATTGCTTATGGAAACAAAAAAAAGCAATTCTATATGAAACAAATCACTGCAAATATAGGAAGAAATTACTATGCTCAGTCAGGTATTCCCTTCTGGCATTTAGCTAGCATGGCTGACTATAAGCAAACTCAAGATTTTTCAATTTAGCATTACCCTTTAGTATCCTTCAGCTACAGTTGATGTATTCACTGACTTCCTAAAAAACATTTATTGTCTCTGGTTCTCAGATATTCCACCTATGCACCACTTTTTTTGCAGAGTAGAATTTCTTAAATCCATTGTGAATTTTCTCCCTTTAAAGTAATGTGTCTTACATAAATAAATAAATATATATATAAATAAATAAATAAATGGAAATTCCCTTTTCTGGTACCATAGGATGCAATGGATCACCTAATTCAATATTGCACTAACCATATCTAAAATAAATATTTCTGCTTTTTCAATCTGAATCTCCTCCTGGCATCATTTTAGAAAAAATAAATTTATGTGGATTTGACGTTGAAAGTTGTGTCAAGAACTGTTAAGTCTTTGAAGAAAGATACAACTAATTTGGAGACAACAAAGATAAAACATTTAGAATGATCACCTGAATTTTGTTTCTATAGCCACATCTATACAAATATACTAAATGCCTGGCACTGAGACCAACTGGCATAGCACAACTTGTGCCTAGGCTTGCAGTTTACTCAGCCTTAAAATGCCATGTTCACATCCCCACTGCAAGCTACGTGGCACAGGTCCCAACACAGAATGTATCTTATGAGAATTTATGTGCATCCACCCATATGACTCAGCAGCATGTTATGCAGTACACCTCTCCTCTCTGTCTCACATGGCACATATGCACACCTAGGAGATTTAAAGGGTCCCCATGCCCACATTCTCAGGTAAGGAGCTTCTGTTGAACTGACTTCCCAGCTCTGGGAATAAGCCTTCTTGCTGCTCATCTGTTGGTCACCAATGATACTTCTGCAGTGACCTCAAGCATACCAAGAGTGACTGTTTGTCTCTGGATGCAAGGGTCAAGAGGACTGAAGTCCAGTTAGAGCTCTTTGAGAACCAGTGACTACTAGGAAGAGATGGACTGTGCCTGACCAAACACAGCAAAACCATCTCTGCCAACAGGTTGGTGAAGCTGGCAAAGAGAGCTTTAAACTGGGAATAATGAGGGAGGGTGATAAAACCACACAGTTAAGTAAGGATATTGCTGATGAAAGCAAAAGGTGCATAAAGACGGTTGCAAGAGACCTCAGCAATAGAAAATTGCGGCAAAAGGACACCAGTCTCAAATGTGTATGCCCAAATGCACACTGCATGAGAAACAAACAGGAGTAACTCGAGCAACTCATATGGTCAAGTACTATAATGTTGGAATAGCTAAGACACGGTGAAATGACTCACACGGCTGGAGTGTTACAAGAGATGAATATAGGCTCTTCAAGAAAAACAGGCAGGGAAGATAAGGGTCAAGGGTTTGCCTTCTATCTGGAAAAAAAACATGCTCAAATGTAAAGATATATGGGATGGATGACAGACAGATTGAAAGCTTGTTGGTCAGGATCAGAAAAGAGGCCAACAGGTGTGATAGCATGGTGGGAGTTTGTTATAGACCACACAGTTAAGATGAGGAGTTGTCTAAGGTACCAAAGCAATTAGAGCTTCCTTCACTCAGGATAGTTTTTTTAGTAATATCTTTCAATCATGAGGAGAAACATAACAATACCAGTCACTTCCAATTTCAGATACTTAAGGTGCTCTGAAGGACCTGAGCAGAATGTACACTCCTCTTCATCTGTCAGCCCTCTGTTGCAGTTTGTTCAGAAAGGAGAACCTGTTGTGAGCACTCAAATTCCCAGTCTGATGGAGTATTTGTGTTTCCTTCCTGCAGAAATGAGAGATCATTCAGCAGATGCATACCTGGAACTGGGAAGCGTCTTAGGTTCCACTCTGCATAGGCAGCTTTGGTGAACCAACTTTTCCATTCATCATTTAATTTTAGATGTGGTAAAGATTGAGATATTTATATTTAGGTATCTACAAACAGCTTCTAATATGTAAGATGGGAATCCGACCTCCCATTACTATGGATGGCAATCTAGTTACAGTGAATGAAACTTAAAGAGCACCTCAGTTGATGTCTTAATTATTTACTGCAGAACACAAAAGGTTTCCACATCTGGGACATACTGTCAGTTTCTGCTCCAGAAGATTAGAACATGTATCTTTTTCAAGTTCTGTGGCATATGTGACAGCTCATTGTAGATATCTCTGGTACTTTAAGATCTGACAGTTGACACTAGATGTGTACAGCTGGAAGCTGAATTGAGGCTTAGATTTCCACTAATTAGAATGGAAAATTTAATACATATGTATAGACACACAGATTTAGAGATCTTCATTTGGAGTTGATTCTTAATCTAGCTATCAGGCTTCCATTCAATTGGCCACCCATAAACTACCAGTATTTGAAATGCTCCACAATACTCAGTGTCCTGTACACGTAGATCTCTAGAATGGGTCAGGTTTCACTTACAGTTCAAATGCATGCATATATATCCATATATATCCAAACTATTCCAAGGGATTCTGCCAGCTTCACAGCACTGAGATTTCTCAGATATGCTAGATCCCTCTAACAGCATTAAACACCTATGCATGGGAAATTGAGTTGTGCCTTTATAATGTAGATATCTGTATCTCAAAGAATCAGCTCCCATGGATTCATGTTGCTTAAAAATGTACTTTTAAAAAAATTACTCTAGATGTCCTAGAATGACAAGACATATGCATAGGACTGCAGATTGGACAGAAGACCTAAGGGAGATAACTATTTATCTGGAGTGGAGGATCTGGAGACTAGGCACGATGTTCCACCAAGTCTGAAATTATGCTAGAGACTGATGTTTGAGCAACTGAATCCTACCTCCATGTTTATTGAGATTAAGTAGCTTTAGGCACTCTACATAGATGGATTAATTCTGTACCAGACACTGAAATGTTTAGCTTATACAACTTATCATTCAGGAACCTTACTTTAGGAGAACTAGATTACTAGATACTGAAATATAGGTGTAAATTAGATTTTTAAGAGAGATAGGCTGCAGAGTACCATGATTCTTAAACTGGATCATAGTAATCTGTAGATTACAAGTGTGTTTTTTCAATGGCAGAAATTAATCTGATTCCATGTTCATAAGCAGAAGCAGGACCTAGTTAAATATGAAAGGTGAAAAGGGATGAAAACTAATGTTTTGGACTGTTAATTATCTCTTACTCTTTGTCACAAAATCTATAATATATATATTTTTTCACTCTTATCCTAACATTTTATATCTTAATTTTAATGAAGTTATTGTATTGCTATTACTTTAGACATCGTCTAAAATTGTTAAGATATTTTTTACTACATTTCTGGCTGAGATATTTAAAATATTGATACAGTGCATTAACTGGTTTTGTTGTTTGTCATGATTATGAATAGTATCTTTATTAACAATTGTCAATAAAGCCTAACTCAAAGTATTCTGAATTCAGATGTGGATGTTATTAGCGGCTAATTTTTACTGCATGCTGCTGAAGACGTAAAGATTGCTCTAGATATGCAATTAATGTCTAGATTATTCAAAGTACTACTGTTGAAGCTTGTAAATATTAAAAAGGCACTATTTTATCTTGTAGACAATTTAGTATAAAGCTTTTAATGAAACACACAGCCATTTGCTAACACTGCAGACTATGAAACCGTTTTTTAGATATAAAAAACATATGTATCCCACAAGAAAAGGAGCTAAAAGGAAACAGTTTGTGGTAAATGTGAATATGCCTTTGGCATTATTATGCATGAAATAGAAATAAAAGGACAAGTTAATTATAACAAAATTATGTTTTCTATGGAACAACAATACAGATTCACAATGCGAATGTTACCATCATCGAAATGCGTCAAGTTCATTGCAACGAAACTGAAGCTAGTTCTCTAGGCTGTGACTGTTTTAAAGAGAAAGCATGTGTAATAAACAAGGTCGCTATCAATGAAAGGCTTTCCAGAGTTTCCAAAACTTCTAAATGAGCCTGGACAGAAATTTGACTGAGCTCACGTCAGTGTGTAGTCTCCAAGTAAAATGGAGAGGTTGTGGTATACCTCAAAGGAACATACATCTTTTTACTTCATTTTAACTGTGAAATTTTGAACTGGTAATTAACTGAAGAATGAAAAGCATAAAAAAAAAAAAAAAAAAAAAAGAAAAAAAAAAAGAGGGAAATCAGCTCCAGTAACTTTAAGTGATACTGTTGGACATTCTCTGACACCTTATAACTATGACATTATAAAAGTGCTGCTTTACAAACAGTGAGTAAGCAGACCCATGCTGCTTTCATATATCTGCTGCATTGGCTATGTCATACAGACACAAGGACTTCTTTCTAAGTTAGTGTATTCTTAGTACTGGGAATATCTATACTTTCAAACTTGTTGTTGTCTGCGGTACCAAGAGTAGTTAGAGTTTCTTTCACTGAGGCTATTTGGTATCTCAGTGACAGTCCTATTAATATTATCAGGTATATCACTAGAAGCCCTATAGAGTTTTCCAACCTTTCAAATGCTGCAGGATTTCCATCTGTTCAACGGACGTCTCTATTTACATTCTTGGATAAATAAAGGAGTCTAGCCTATTTTCTTTAACAAAGGCCAGGAATCATTTGCTGTATAATTGTTAGGCTCAACTGAAGTGTAACTAAAGCTTCTCTTCAAAGACCTCTCACCACATGTTCTCTACCTATCATTCCCTGTATTATTTACTATTTTATAGATTTAATTGAGGCATTTCTTGCACCCAGATGGCTTGTTAGGCTGGTATTAAGTACCTTTGTAAGAAACTAAACTTGGGTTTTCAGTAGTAAGGTCATGTATTAAATACTTCTCTGCTTGCTGGATGTTTTGGCATATATATGCTTCATGTTGATATCTCAAAACATCTCTCACCATATCTAGCAGTTTCTAAAACAAAGGTGGAATTTCATGTATGAGTGGCAATATAAATTTGGCATCTGAAGCAAAATATACAGAAATCTTCTGGCTGAAATACATACAATGTATGTGTCTGGATAAAATTTGCTATTCTTTAAGTTCCAAGAAAAGGAAATGCATAATTGGATGTAGCTTGCTTTTTATCCATTTGTTTTATTCCCTTACATTTCTAGCAATACCTCAACATAGCAGAATGGGATCAGAGCTTGCTATTTATTTGCAAGTGTTTCCTCACTAATTACTGTTTTAAACCTATTGCACACTCAGAATAAATTATATAATTCACAGAAGAGCAGATCTGTTAATTAAATATCTATGAAAAACCATCACATTTTGACATGCATTAAAAACCCCTGAATAATTATTATTCACTGTTTCTCAATATTCTCATTTAAAGATAATTTCCCCCTGTACTTTCACTTCAGCCATGGAATTAAAGAATAAGAAGAAAAGCCTAGATAAAGTATAAAACAGTGTTACTAAGACCATAAAACATATGTTTCGTGTTCTGGACTCTTCAGTGCAATTAAAAAAGGGACAGGAAATTCTGGTATATACTTTGCTTTCCAAGAAGCCATAGCTTTTCTCAAGAAGCAGTTCTATATTTAGGAAAGTCATTAAATACAGTGTTGCAATGTCCATAGACTAAAAAAAAAGGGGGAAAAAAAAAAAAAAGTCAAGTCCTTCATTAATGTGCTAAATCTTGCTGCAATGGAGTTAATTGTCTTCATATTAGCCCATATGGCTGTGTTTTAGATTTATGATCAAAACCAGTGTTGACAGGACACCAAAGTTTTAGCTATTGCTGAACACTGCTTGTACAGCATTAAGGCCTCACTCTGCCCTGAAAAAAATAGGCTGGGGGTGGGCAAGAGGCTGGGAAGGGACACAGCTGGGGCAACTGACCCCAACTGATCAAAGAGATATCCCGTAGAATATATTGTCATGCACAGCAATAAAACTAGAGAGAGTAAGCAGGCGACTGCATGGGGACTTACCTCCCAGCTTGGGTCAACCCACTACAATTACCATTTAGGCAAAATTAAAATTTCACTAATACTCATATATATACTCTTTGAACAGAAAGGTGTGAAACTCCTTTATGCTAACAGAAGGTTCTGTGCACATCCTTAATTTGCAGTAATCATATTTGACCTGTACTAAATTGCATTAGTTTCTGGAAAGTTCATTATTTTATGTCTAGTCATGTCTTCTCTATTATTTGGTAGAATTTAAATTTTCTTAGGTGTGTCACACTGAAATATGCTCCCTTTCCCTAAACACCTTTTATATAAAACTGACTAGTGGTATTAGTGTTGTCCCTCAAGGTTTGGTATTGGGGCCAGTACTGCTCAACATCTTTGTTGGTGACAGGGACAGGGGGATGGAGTGCACCCACAGCAAGTTTACTGATGATACCAAGCTGTGTGGTTCAGTTGACACATTGGAGGGATGCCATTCAGAGGCACCTTGACAGGCTTGAGAGGTGGGCCTGTGCCAACCTCATGAAGTTCAGCAAAGCCAAATGCAAGGTCCTGCACCAGGATCAGGGCAATCCCAAACATTAATACAGGCTGGATGATGAGTGGATCGACACCAGCTCTGAAGAGAAGGACTTGGGCCTGGTGGTACATGAGAAGCTCATCATGAGCCGGCAACGTGTGCTTGCAGCCCAGAACCATATCCTGAGCTGCATCAAGAGAAGTGTGGCCAGAAGGTCGAGAGAGGTGATTCTCCCCCTCTACTCCGCTCTCTTAAGGCCCCAGCTGGAGTACTGCGTCCAGTTCTGGAGCCCCCAACACAAGAAAGACATCGACCAGTTAGAACAAGTCCAGAAGAGGGCTGTGAGGATGATCCGAGGGCTGAAGCACCTCTCCTATGAGGACATTCTGAGAGAGTTGGGGCTGTTCAACCTGGAGAAGAGAGGACTCCAGGGAGCCCTTATAGCCACCTTCCAGTACCTGAAGGGCCCTACAAGAAAGCTGGGGAGGGACTTTTTACAAACGCAGGTAGTGATAGAACTAGGGGTAGTGGCTTTAAACTGGAAGAGGGTAGGTTTAGATTAGACATTAGGAAGAAATTTTTCCTGTGAGGGTGGTGAGACACTGGAACCGGTTGCCCAGAGAGGTTGTGGATGCCCCCTCCCTGGAAGTGTTTAAGGCCAAGCTAGATGAGGGTTTGAGCAACCTGGTCTAGTGGAAGGTGTCCCTGCCATGGCAGGGGGGTTGGAACTAGATTATCTTTAAGGTCCCTTACAACCCATGCCATTCTATAAATGTATTGCCTAGGGTCCCTTGTCACAGTCTAAGTCTCCCTTGAGCAATACAAACACTGAACAAAAGGATGAATTTATCCCAGGCATTTCACAAGCTAAGTATAGCAGAAGATACTATGTACTGATGCAGGAAATCTTATTTGGAATATAAAGAAGCAGTGAGATGATAATGGTCATGATGTTAGGTATTTCTTTTGGTGAACGAGTTCAGGATTTGAACACTTAATAATATAAATAATTAAGAACAAAACCACAAGATAATGATATTTCTTTGCAGATATTTTGGGGAGGGGGAAAGGAGAAGAGGGATAAAAGAGGTAAAAGAGATTAATTGTTTCAGTTATTTGGTGCAAGTCACAGATGTGCTGGTGTAGCAGAATTATTTATAAGTGCAGAAAATTTTAAAAATAAACCAATGAGTGTGATTGACTCACCAATTTGGAGCTCTTCAAAACAAGAAATCATAGACAAGGACTAGGATAAAACACACCTCCAACAAAATGTTTAAAATTAAAATTCCATTTGGAATCATACAGTCCAAAAGTCATGTGATTAAATATATCAAAAAGATGGATAAAAATATTTATATTAAAATATTAATTTTATTAAAATGATGCCTTAAAATATCAAACAGGACAGATATTGTACAAAAGAAATTGATTGTTTTACTGATACATGTCCATTTTTTTGCACTCTTATGAGCTAAGCAATAAAAATCTCCAGTTGCATGTGTCAGAAGGCAAATTCATGTGAATTAGCTAAACTGTGAAACAGAATATATTATTGATTAAACAAGTAACTCTGCCACAGTGTTCACAATTGCCAGACAATTTCACAATGAAAAAATACATAGTCAGTATCATGACTGAAAGGAAGCTGGGGGCCTTTATTATCTAACTCTTCTACCAGGATATGTCACATCAGAAGCATTGCCGTCATACTCTCAAAATGTGTTCTGAAGGGGCAAAAAATAAGAGACAACAAATATCAGCTTCAAACTTATCTATGTTTTTGACCCTTGCATGAATATTTTTCACACAGTATGAAACAGTATGACTTAGTTAAAGATCAATAAAACAGTCAAATGTCACTAGGAATTACACCTTTCTTTACTTATAAAGCTGGTAAGGCTTTATATTTCTACACTGACAAACTGCAAAAGGATTATGAAGCTGCACAGAAAATTTTATATAGCTTTTCCTCAGAATCAGAATCACTAGTGGATTCAAAAGACTTTGCTAACATTTTTTTAAAAATCAAATTAATACGATGAGTATAAGTCTGTAGTGTGAAGGGAAAATTTAAAAAAGAGTGAAATCCAAGTAACTGGCTATGTACTAATTATTTAAAAAATAAAAAGTCTTCCTTTTGTGAATTAACTGTTTCATCTTACATCAAAAATTGTACTCTTCTTGTTAGGTAACCTAGCTTTTTTGTCCTAGAAGATGTAAGTTAAGCACACTTATGAAGCTAGATATGCCCACAAACTCATGTATGGCAATGCTCAATTTCTTTGTTGTATGTAGTGTTTCTTAAAGCTTTCTGTATGACTTTCCAATTCAATGAAATTATATATAGTCCATTTTCAAAACTATAAATTAATTATTATTTAGCAGTAAATATTTTTGACTTGAATATAACACTAATGGTAATTTCAAAAGGCAAAAAAACCCCCTTTATGCACTTTCTAATTGCTACCATAGCAAAAAATGCTTTTAGATACTATTGCTGTATACATATAATACCATACATACTTACATGTACACACAAACCCACACAAAACTGTGTGTTTTGTGTATTGTACTTGCAGCTGAATAAAATCTAAGGGGTTTTAATACTGCAGATCATTTTTTTGCAAGCTCTTAGCCTAAGAGGTGCATTGAAAAATTTCAGACAACTTCACTGGAATAAATTATGCCCAGAACAAAGACCTTGGAAAACCTTTCCTTTGCTGTGTAAATTTAATCTTCAAAATCAGTTTTCATATCACACTGTGCTTGTATTGAATATTAGTTTGGGTGATTCAGAGAAGCATGAGTTTTCAACTCTGTCATATCAAGTGTGGAGCACATCGAACAATTAGAAATCATGAAAAGTCAGAAAAACAATACGGTTCATTTTCTACTCTAAAAAAAAAAAGGAAAAAAAATGGTTTTTCGCTCTGAAAGTAAAATCATATAAAACAGATTAATTATGGATGCTTCATTTTTGAGGTGGTCAACTTATCTGGAACAGATAATGAAATCAGGTTTTTGGGGTTTGGTTTTGTTTTGTTTTTCCAGTGTCACAATGACAGCGAAAATGATGGAAGCTAATGTAATGTGTCACATTCCTCTCATCTAACACTGACAGCATAAGCTTGTGACAGATGGATTACAGCACATGCCCATTGTGAATGTTCCTAATGTTCTCAGTTCTCTCATGCAGCTGAGACATGAGGTAGAAATGATCTGTTTCTCCTTATTATTAACAAATGAGGCAGATTAGTAGAGATTATACAAGTCTGGTAGTATTATAGAAAAAGTGGATGTGCTCTATGAATTCTCAAATTTTAAAGAATAGTACATAATATAATATTTTGAAAATTATTAATCAACACTAGCAATGGGAGAACAATGTCATGGGAAAAAGATATAGCAGCTGCTGCCGAACTAACTTGTCATTTTAAAACAATATAGACAAAATGGATTTTTTAACAGGTAGGAAAAAATGCTTTTGCTATAGTACAGAATAAATAGTTGGGATAACAAAACCAACATACAGTGCAAAAGCACAATATTCTGGATTTTCTTCAAAGCTTTCTGATTATTCAGATGGAAATTAATTTCTTATCTTGGTGTGTTTTTAGATTAATTGTTGCTGCAGTCTGCATAGTTGGAAATGAAGTATGAATTTTCTTATTACAATTTTTTTTTTTTTTTTTTTTTAAATTAAGGGCATATTGTTTTAGTGTTTAGAATCAGATTTTCAGAGCACTACTGAGGATGGATGTTACCAAAAAATTCAATTCCTACTAGGTTCCCAAATAGGGACATAGTCTAAAATTCTCAGCATCTAAGAGTTTCTACCGTGACATCAACTAGAAGACTGAAAAATAATAAAAATAATTTTTAGAAAACTTTGCAAAACTCTGCAGTGATCCTGTTGAATTACTGATGCAATCTATGTTTATTCTATTTGTGAACAATTTCAAAAATCAGATTAGGAAAAAGGAGACATGAAAATGCTCTTGAAGTACTAGTGAAATACGACTTAGTACAGTAGTTAGTGGTTAGACAGGATAGACATATGTCTTGAATTAATTAGTGAAGTTGAATATAAAAAATAATTTTGCTCATCATATGCATAGAAGAGAAAGACCTGCATTTCAAGATACTTTTTAAAGAACACATCACTGTTTACCGTTTCCATTGCTTATGCTTTCCTCTTGAGTAAAAGTTTTCATTACCCTCAAATACATAATTAAATTACCATAAACTTTATCATTTTGTTAAAAAGATACTTATCAGCAGTTTTGATATACTTTAGTTCAACTTCCTTGGTGTTTTAATCATTTGATACAATTTTGCACTCACTCAAATTTAGATAACCTTAATTTGAAACTCAGGTTTCAATTTTATTTGCACAAAGAAAGCATTGTTTCTGCTGCTTTGAAGGATACTGATAATCCATTTTTCAAATGCTAATGTGCTAAGGAAACCAGGATTTGTAGCTAGAACATTAAATTGATTTTAAAGACAAGCTCCCAAAGCACAGGGGATATGTCTGTGCAGTTCATATCTAGGTTCTAGACAGCTTCCAACCCTTGGGTACCTCTTAAGGTTTCTTCATTATTGCTGTTTTTCAGAGCAGGAAAATCAAACAATTGTAATTCTATTAAAAAAATTAAGAATATGAATTCAAGAGTGAAAGCAAACCTGTACCACTAAATTCAGTCTCTATTTTTACTGTGCTTAACTATTATGTTTACACATGCGTTTTCCTATATACCTCATGAAGTCCATGTATCTGTGTTTCAAATCATAGCTGCAATACGACCATTGAGTGGACAGGCAGAGGAAACCACAAAGCGGAAGTGTTTGCTCCACAGTCACCTAAACAGATCTGTGTTAGAACTCTCTGTCAGTTTATGAAATTAAATTACCATTGATTTCTAACCGTATTTTGTGCTCCTTCTTAATGAGATTTTCAAGACACAACTGGACAGGGTGCCAGATAATCTCATTTAGGCTCCTCTTTCCATGAAAGGTTGGACTAGGTGATCTTTTGAGGTCACTTCCAACCTGGTCTGTTCTATGATTCTATGATTCTGTATACTACTGGTTATCCTGGTTTTTATGCTTTCCATAGTAGATTAAGTATGCTGAAAATGAGAGTTTGTTTGTATGTCATGAAAATGACAGAAAATTACCAATATTGACACAGAGAGTGGGAAGTATTCATCTCAGCTAGCTCTAAGCATTTAAAAATTATGTGTTTAATTCTTATGCTTTTAAAAGTACCTATCTTCACAATCAGGTAGAAATAGACATTTTAAAAGTGCAGTCTATGCCAAAAAGAAAGATGTCTGGGGCAACTATACTTTTGATTTAAGCATCTCCATTAAATCACAGCACACTGCTGCTTTTTATAAAGATCTTAGGTTAGCGTATTTTTTAATTAGTTTTTCTAAATCAATTAATTCAAATTGATTACTTTTTCAATGTTTCTTTTATGTTTTCTAGGAAACTGAAGGATTTAAAAGATGACTGTTAATTTTTGAAAAGTTTTTCTCTAGCTATTTTACTGAAAACTCCCTTCCTCATATGTTTACGAGTATTAACAAAGTTCTATAGCTGTTAGCAAGATGGTGTCATTTGATATCTAAAAATATTTTGGCTTTATGTCTTCTAATTAATAGCTATATAATGTGAATGTTGATATTGTGTTAGATAAAGAGAATAAGCATATATTACATTGGATAGTCTGATTTATGGATTAGTCCTTATGTAAAAGTATTAACATGCATGAACAAAAAGCCTATTTTAGGTTTCTGGCAATCAAGCACACAAACTCAGATCTTACTTCCATGCTTTAAGATTTCTGTGATGTTGTAGCTCTGTATTACATGACTGGTTGTCTTTTGAAAATCAGTTTCATACCTGTGAAAGCTCTTGGAATCACAATACTGGAAAAATAATCTACCAACAGAATAGACATGGTAGGGGCAGTGATGGAATACAGTCTTCAACATGTGGTCCAAGTCAATTTATATCCTCATAACAAGTTCAAGGGCAACAGTAATAAGTTGTTGATAATCTAAAAAAATGGCACAGTGCAGAGAAGTGTAACTGCAAAAGTATTATTTTCTTACATTAATAAGCTCTGATTTTGTGAACTTCCCAAACATTCTTAATAACGTATGAAACATGCACACACAGATCAATATTCTCATGTCTGTCTGTGTCATATAAAAATAAACAAGTAAAAAATAAAACCCTAGACTCTGAAGTTAGCTGTAAAAAACATAAAGTTTTCATTTACCAATAAATAGTTTCATAACAAAAATGTTACGTTTTAATAAAACAAAGTGTTAAAGAAGCAGAATATAACGTGTAGTATCTTGGTCTTTTTGGTGACCTTCTCTTGCACCTGGTAGGGTTTTTTTTGGTTTTTGGTTTTTGGTTTTTTTTTTAAAAAAAAAGGAATATGAAAAGATAAAACATACTCGTAGTACTTTAACATCAACTTGGAAAAGAACAATACAGAAATTTACAACATCCAGCATTTTCATGGTCTTTTCTGACATATTAAAATGAAAAAGGATATTTGGCCTGAAGGAATAGTCGGTGTTCAGAGCAAAATGTAACAGGCAAGCACTAAGTACATTAAAACTCATTTTAGATTTAAAAAAGTTCAGGTATCATTTCAACAACTGGAAGCTCATAAACTTTAAAACTGAGCAATCCTTTCATTGCTGCTAGCATTTGACCATCATTAATAGAAACAGGTTTTATATGGAACTGTGAAACCTTGGGAAAAAACAGCTGAAACAAACATGCTGACCAAAAATAAAACAACCAAACAAACAAACAAAAAACCCAGAATAAAGGAATAAAGTTCGCCAAGCTGAGACTGGGGACAGTTTAATTCAAATCAAAGAGACCTTTAAAAGTGAGGGAAAAAAATCAAGTAATAAATTAATAGCAAAGAGTTTGCATTTTCAAACCAGTTTAGGAGGACATGAAAGTCTTTGATGTCATTTCTGAAAGAATATCAGGTTTGTTAACAATGGCAGTCACATCACATAGGAATCACTGTAAACATAAACAGGAGAACATCCATCAAAAAATCTCCAACATTTTTTATCCCTAAAATGGGTTTGATAATCTGGATTTCTTCTGTTAATATTTCTGCAAATATTCAACCTTTTTAGATATTTAAATCAGTGTCACTAACACTCTTTTGCATTTAAGAATATCTACACTTCTTTCCAGAATTGAATGACTGCTAATCAGTCCTGCTAAAAATAATAAATAATCCTATCATGTTGTTTGTTTGTTTGTTACACAGTGTTTGATACGGGATCCTTGTACAAGCCCTATGCGGTTTGATGTAGCTCTAAGATGTGATTGCAATGTTTTATATATTTTTTCACTATAAAATGTCTGAAATAACATTACTAAGCAAATCCAAGGGTTTTGTTTTGTTTTTAATAGTAGAAAACTAAGGACATAACTTCTATGACAAAATGTGTTTTTGTAAGGGTGCTGACATAACTTGAATGGCACTGAATTGTGTAGATTGAAACAGCATAAGCATGATAAAATCCTAGTCATAAGAACCATACTGAAGGTTGTTTTTGTTTTTGTTTTTGTTTATTCCACAGGAAACCTGTTCCTTAACTTAAAAATGTATTCTGGGAACAAGCTAATACTGATACAATATGAATAATAAGGTGATCTGGGTATGGAGAGCCAAGTTCTTTGGCAGAGCAGGTAGATCTTTCGATATTGAGTTCTTTGCTATAAATATATATTTGTTTCATTGGTTGGGAATGAATCTCTTTGAAAAAATAGTTCTTAAGTGTGAAAATGCATCAGGTAATGTATGATCCCATCTAACCAACCTCTGGCACCATTATATACAGAAATCTGTAAGTAAGTTTGTTTACTCTGAATATAGGCCAAAGAAGAAACCCTCCTATTTAATTTTTCCATTTGCAGTGAATTAAGACTTCCCATAAACCATTAAAATGTCCTTTTAAGTTTGCAGTGCAAAATACTCTGATGCTGTGGCCTTGGATCTGCTCCAGTTATTTAATTAATTTTTCAGTACACTAGAAAGAGCCATAGGAAAGCACCAACTCTATAACTATTTGTTACAGCCCTCACTCACATTCAAGGAGACAGCTGGTATTCAGCTGGTCCAGCTGGTATTCAGCTGGTCATAAACTGTAGGACAAGATCAACAACAATTTATAGAGAGAGAGATTTGTCTTGGAAAACAAGTTTCTGAGTCTGTTTCTGAACAACACATTCTTACTGCATGTATGAAGGTGGGTTCAACTTCATGTTCTAAAACAGGATAGATCCAGGGCTGAACCTGACAGTGCAGTTGCTTACCACTCACCCACAATAAAATACAAACAAGTTCCTTAAATATCTTTCTTGTTTCCATAAAAAACCTACTTTAGAATTACAGTTAGTGAAAACAAAAGACATTACCATTGGAAAAGAGAGAGATTTTACTGTGAAAAGACTTCTTTTCTAGCGTCAACTGTTTGGTGTTTAATAATTCTTCTCTCCAAGTTAGTGCAATGTATATAGAGACAGTCAAATCACTTTCACAAATATTGGGCCCTCTTTTCATTATGGTCTGTGTTACAAAAAGTCCAGCAGAGTTTTTTGAAAAGGAATACGATATTATTGATTTGCACAAGGAAAAGCACAATACGTGCTGCCATCAAGCCTACTCCCGCGTGGGCTCCTCTCTCGACAGGGGCCACATGTCCTTCCAGGAACTTGCTCCAGCATGAGCTTCCCCTAGGGTCACAGCCTCCTTCAGGAATCCACCTGCTCGGATGTGGGTTCCTCCACAGGTTACAGATGGTCATCTGCTGCACCATGGACGTTCATGGACTTCAGGGGGACAGCTTGCCTCACTGTGGTCTTCACTACCAGTTGCAGAAGAAACTGTGCTCTAGTACCTGGAGCACCTCCTCCCCTCTTTCTTCACTGACCTTGGTGTCTGCAGAGTTGTTTCTCTCACATCTTTCCAATTCTCTCTCCAGCTGCAAAATGTACAGGGGTTTTTGTTGTTGTTTTCTTTTTCTTTTTTTTTTTTCTTCTCTTCCCCTTTTTTTCTTAATTATGTTATCACAGGGGTGTTACCATCATTACTGATTGGCTCGGCCTTGGCGAGCGATGAGTCCATCTTGGAGCCAGCTGGCACTGGCTCTGTCGGACATAGGGGAAGTTTCTGGCAACTACTCACAAAAGCCACCCCTATACTCCACTGCTAACGAACCTGTCCACACAAACCCAGTATAGGAACATATGCAATTTAACATTCAGGTTGTAGCTTGGCCTTCATTCCTTCTTTCATTCTACTATTTATGAGTTAATTAAGAGATTATCCACTTAGAGAACAAAAAGACCATTTAATATTTACCAGATAATAAATTGAATTTTTCAAGTTTAAAGAGTTATTTGATTATTAAGTTTAAAAAAAAAAAAAATCTTAAGTGCTTCAGTTCTGGTGTGAAAATAAAGGGTGTCTAAGTTGGCAGTTCATTAATTTACCTCCTTGGTGCTTTTGTTCTCCTAGAAATGCCATTATTACAAACTTAAATTCTCACGTTTTCCTAACAGTGAATAGATGCCGAATTTTCAGTGAAATGTACTGACTCAAAGAGAGACATTCAGAACTACAAATAGGGCTGTTAGCTGTCTTGCTCAGCATTTTCTTTCACATTCATCTAAAACACCCTCCCACAAAAAAAAAAAAAACAACAAACAAAAAAAAAAACCCAACAAAACCAACAAACCAAATAAACCCCCAAAAACCCCAAAAAACACATAATGTTGTTGTCTAGTAGTCACCTGATTTAAATGAGTGTCTACCTTGCTTATGCACCAGCCCCATTTAGATGCCTAGCTTACATTCAGACACCGCTGTGATGCAGCCAGGTCTCTAAATATTTCTATCCCTATCTGTAAAATCCTGAATTCTGAGATGAGACCACTCAAACCCAGAGAAAGGTTAAAGACAAAACTTTGGAACTGTCAGTGAAGGTCATGAATACAAGAGCACATACTCTACATATCTAGTGAAACTACAGACAGCATTTACAAGGAGAAAAGAGAGACTGCAAGCAGTTTCTGGTTTTGTCTTATTGTGTGGTTTTGTCTTCTTAATTGTTTCACTTTGAAACTTCAGTTTACATCACTATAGAGAAGGTGTCGATATACATAGGTTAGGGCATAGAAGAAGTAACAAGTCATAACAATAATTTAGAAGGGAGAAATAAAGTTGGAGAAGTTAAAGGCTACATCTGCACTATGATACTCTTATATCCTAATGTAACTTCAGTTCAGTATGAGCTATGTGACTTCAGAAGTGGGATGAATAGTGAGAGGGATCTGGAGGTGTTGAGGTCTTTTACACAGAATCGCTGACACACTACAATTGTGAAAGTCCTGTGTAAACCTAGAATTGTGGCAATATGATGTAAAACCTCTGCTGTTGAACAGGAGAGATGACAAGGCAGTTCTATATTTCCTTATCTATTATAGCATTAGCCAAAAGACAGGACATTTTTTTTCCAGCCTTTAAAATGTTATTTTCTACTGTAATTGTAACTTGCTAAGTGCTATAAGGGATGAAAAAATTAGAATCAGAAATCCATGTCTTATTATAGAACAGGGCATTCTTCATGTGGTCAGGAATAGTTCTGAGGAAGAGTTCTGTCAGAATTCCTGGCTTTTTCTTACACAATTAACAATAGTAATCTTTATGCTTAGAAAATGTTTTTTAAGATGTCTGCTTTAGAGTCAAAAAGTCATAATTTCTTTTTGTAATAATTACTGCTGATCTAACCTGTTTTCTTTAGAAATAATCTGTGATTATCAGGTATGTAATTCTGGTTTTGTATCTTCTCATGCTTAAAAATTTATCATCTCTCTCTCTTTGCAAGTCCCTTTTTGTCATCATCACTCCATCTCAAATCATTAGATTGCATTTAAACATAGCAGTGAAGCCCTACAGCAATCTTTGATCTTGCTCATTCAAATTACTCTCCACAAAAGAAAGAACCAAAAGGCAAGAACTATGTTTTGGTCAGAAACACACCATTGTTGTGGTTTCTAGTTATTTGTATTTGCATAGTATTCATTTTCTCATCTGTTTTCTGTCTCCTGTATGTAGAACAAATACTCAGTTTGCTTACTGCTACTTACTATGTACACATGCAGCCCTTATCCGCTACTGAAATACAAATAATTACTTTTTTTTTTTCTTTTCCCAAATATATTTTAATTTTAACTACCAAAAGCATGTCGTCATATGCTATAAAGAATAGTGGCTTACTTTCTTCAACTTTTGAATGACTAAATATTTAATTACAAGCAGAAATTTGGTAGCACCAGTAGTCATCATAGGACATAATTTTTTGGAAATACAGTACAGCAGAGGAATTGTACATTAAGGATATGTGTCAGCTAATTAGCTTTCTAATGGAATTCACTCAGCTGGAACCTAACCAGGTTCAATGTATAATCTGTTTATTATTTCAATAGTGCGTTGGAACTATACAAAGTGTGTTGCACAATGTGGGTGTGGTAATAAAAAAATACTTATTTTAGCATTGTCTGAGACCTTCAGTACATAATAAAAAATGAGCTAGCTGTGTGTTTTCTAGTATTGGTTATAGCAGTAAGGAAGAATATCACAGCTCAGTCATGCTTCACAAGGACATAAAGATCTATGAAAAGTAGAATTAATTCTGTGTGTGGCATATGTGTTTTTTCTTCATGTCCAAAACAGGAAATAAAGAGTTCTGAAATATGAGAGGATAGGTGTAAGTGACTCCTGAAATTTACTGTGGCAAAACAGATCAAACAGAATCTAGAGAATACATTATTTACTCTATTCCTAATTCTAAAATATTATGCCACCTTTTCCACATTAATGTAGAATTTTGCAGTCTCCTGTTATCTTCTAAAAAAACCCTAGCCAGCAATTGTAACCTGAGAATATATCAGATAGAAATACTTCCATTCAAATTCCTAGTATTATTGATGTCGGTCATAAACTGGTTTTATTCTTTGTTTATGTTTTTGGGGTTTTTTTTATTCCTTTGTGATTATAGATTCATTATATTCAATTAAAACAAAGCAGTAAAGTTATATCCTTCAGTCACAACCTCACATAGTTTTCTAAAGCAAACAGGTTTGATTACTAATAATAATTATAATGCTAAATGAAAACATTTGAATTGTACTACAAAGAGTACAACTCAAGAAGATTGTCATATGAACTGATAAAATTGTGATTTGAATGCAGCGAACTTTGAAGTTTGGAGTCTCTTAGTTTAGTTATCAGTAATTCTTTAATCATAGTGATAGCTCTTGGGTACATCTATCTATACATCTATACTTCTTACATTTCTGATTATTTCAGCCATTATCTGTAGAGAAATACTAATAATTGAATTTTAATAATTTTTGATACAGAGTTAAATTTCATTCAGGTTATCTTGTGATCTGAACTTTATATAATTTGAGTTAGTTATGCTGCAAAAAAATATATATACATACAATTGCTGCTATTGTTGTTCTTGTATAGATTATATCTTCACTTGCAAGATGAGATCAACTTTTGAAATTTTGGAAGTGAGTTCGTAAACTTATGTTGTCTGTAGCTCTTATTGTTGTGATATGCTGAATCAAACTTACAACTTTAAGCCTCTAACCTCAGCCTACTTCTAATTTCAGGAATTATTTTTTCTCTGCTAAATCTTTCCTTTGCAGAGACTTGGCTATTCCCCCTCCCCACCAATCCCTTCCCCCCTGCCTTAACAGAACTTTTAAACTGAGATTAATTTTTCCTTAATGTAGGAAAAAAACAAACTTTGCATGTTTATTTCATGGAAAAAATACTGCTAGTCATAACCACATAAGAGGGTTACAGACATTGTGTTCTCCGTCTGGTTTATGTTTTAAGTGAAGTATAAAAATAAATTAATTAGGTTGAGTAATTCAAGTAGTATAAAAAAATGCATTCTTTTTCTCTTCCAGTTTCTGCCAGAGTGTAGAATAGGCATGGAGAAAGTATGGGAGTTTTTAGCCATGTGAGAATCTTATGAATCACAATTCAAGATATGTAATATCTATTTGGAAACTGTGAGGTGCTGTGCCATGAACTGACTGCTGAGCATATGAAGTATGAGCATATGAACATACCCATGTTTGTTCATATAACTTGTCATCTGTAATGCTTTGGGACATTGGTTGACTGATGCCAGGGGAAAAACGTTTGCTTCAACTTTTTCTGAAAAGTTATAAGAATTGGAAAACTTTCCAACAGAAACTGACATAATTAAATTGTTGATTTCAGTCTTTGACCTCAAGATGAATGAAGAAAGCATTTTAAAGGAACACATAAGGAAGGGAGAGTTGATAATTCCAATTTTCACATGCATAGTAATTTAATGTAAAGAAAGATAAAAGTAATTCTATGTGCTGTAGAGTAACATTCTTAGATACAACAGAGAACCCTTTGGAGAGAGCAGAAGAGGAAGGAAGATGGACACATGTTATAATTTTGTTCAGTTCAGTGTATTTTTTATATTCAGTTAAGAGTGATATCTTTAGTAACCTGTTAAAAGGTTGGTTGCAAATGCTGGCATTACCTTATGCTCCTGAAAAAAAAAAAAAAAAAAAAAAATCAGAAACATAAGATCATAAACATTATTTCAATTCTGAAAAAGAGTGGTTGAAGAATTTCCTTACTTCCAGCATTTTAGATAGTAGAGTGTCAGCTGCTATAAAGAAATGGTAGTCATAATATCTTTACTTTTTACCATCTGAAGGAAATCTTCCCAATAATAATAGATGCCAATGTTGTTGTCTAAGCAGAGGATGGATAGATTTATTGCACTGGCAAAAAAGGTCTTAGGGAAGACCTTCCCCTGAAGACAGTTCAGGGGAATACCTGCGAAGGGTAGACTTGTGTCCTGTATGACAGCATGTCTGATTACATCTCTGCCTTGAAAACCATGAGAAAGCCCTTTCAAGAAATTACAGGATGAAAGACATGCAGTGAATTTGATGACAGGTTTGTCTTCAACCACAGAATGCTCTCTCATAGTGTTCATGGGTCTGCAGATGTGCACTTCTGCCTGGAGAGAAGTGTCTGATGTGACTGTTTCTCTCACATTTCTCTGGGGATATGTTATATTACACATCACCACCTATTCAACAGTTGTGCTACCCTATCATGACCTTCTCTGTCATAAGGGTTTAGTCAGCTGTGGAGCTGTATCTTAAAGCTCCTCAAAATTAAAAATAACTATTTCAGTCTGTTGGTTATTTTTTCTCTGTAATATCCCTCTACCAGTGCAACTAATAGGATGATGCAATGAGCCAAGTCTGAATAGATCAGCTCTGCTGTCAGAAGAATTATTTGTCACATTCTATGTTATCTAATGTGTTTAAACATCAACCTCTTTTTACTCTAGACCTGCTTTGATACATGGCAAACATAAGGCAGCAGTAATACATGATCCTTCCTCCACAAATGGAGAATAAATCAGCATTTTCAGCTTCATACATATTTCAGAAATTCTTAATCTAGCTGTCTTTTATAGCACCTCATAGTAGAGAAAATCCAGATATAAGTAAACCAAAAGTGCAAGTCTTTTCTGGAACTCATACATGGAGAATTTTGTGAAAATTCAGAATGATGTTCTGTTTCTTAAAAATACCTTATGGTAAACTAGCTTAACTTGTGTAATAAATCAGATTAAAAGGAAACAAACTTTGAGGGAAGTAGAGTTCAATAGTATCTCTATCATCTGAATTAGAGCTTACAAACTTTGCTTATAATCAGTGAAAAGGCTGGTGTGATTTATCTTAGACTAAAGTAGATTACTATAATAAATCTGAGGAAACACGTCTTAATATGGCCATTTTTATTTATAGATTTTGAAGGAGATCTAAGATTACTTATTCAGATGTAGATATCTGGAACTTTAGATATCTGCAATTCACTAGTGGAAATGGACCACATGTCAAGGCTCTGTTCTTTAATGCCAACAGTAATTGACTCAAATAATTACAGTTACCAAAAAGCAGTTGCGGAGTTTTAACTTTGGCTACATATTAAACTCTCTGCCCAGCCACTTGGTTACTCTCTGTCTTGAGTGGAACAAGAGGAGAAAATAGGATGAGAAGGCTCATGGGTCTAGATAAAGGTAGTGAGATCTCTTAACAGTCTCAACTTGGCAAAGTTAGTTTACTGACAGTTAAGATAGATTTGAGTAGTGAGAAACTAAAAAAAATACTTAAAAGACACCTTTCCTCTACCCTATTGCAGGCTCAACTTCACTCCATCACTGTCAAATTTTCTCTCTACTCAAAGCAGCACAGGGAGGGATGGGCAGTGCTATGGTCAGTATGTAGCTATCCTGCTCTAGTGCAGGCTCTCTCCACAGGATGCAGTTTCATCAGGAGAAAGGTCTGCTCCAGTGTGGACCCTCCATGGGTCACATTTCCTTCAGGAAACATCCAATTGCTCCTGTGTGGAGTCCTCTACTGTGGATTCTTCCAAGGCAATACCTTCTTTACCATAATCCTTTTCACAGAGTACAGGGAAGTATCTACTCCACTGTGGTCCTCTCCACAGACTGCTGGGAAATATCAGCTCCGTTGTGTTTTCTCTCCATGTGCTGCAGGGGAATCGCTGCTCTGGTGCCTGGAGCACCTCCTCCCCTTCCTTCTTCTCTAACTTTGGTGTTCACAGGGCTGTTACTTACTCTTGTCTTCCCTCCTCCTCTATCTCTTTGGCATTTTCTGTCCTTTCTTAAATGCGTTTTTCCCATGCTACCACCACCTTGGCTGAGGGGCTCAGCAGTGCCCTGCAATGGGTTGATTGGAACTGGCTGGAACCATCTGTGGCTGGTATGGGGCAGCCCAGGCCTCTTCTCAAAGAGGCTGCCCCCACATATCCTACCTCCAACCTTACCATGTAAAGCCAATATAGTAGTGTTTCTAATACAGCTCATAATAAACTTCACATTAAATGAACACAGAACAACAATTCTGGTAGCTTATGTTCCCTGGAAGTACAAATTTGTGGGTCTTCCTGCAAGTAATACAGCAATATTTCAAGTAATACTACACTTTTTAAGAAGCCTGTCATACATTTTGCAAAAGGCAATAAAAATCTAAGACTGTAGAGTGATTACTTTTGTCTGTCATAGAAGGGTCACGCCTTAATTTTGGGGAATTTTTTAAAAACACAGTTACTGCCAGAAAAAACAGGCCTGTTTGAAGAGGCTTATAGAAAGTTAATTATATCAGCAGTCTAGGACTTCACATTTAGAGAAGCATTCAGGCATCAAATTGTTCAGTGGTTTTCAAATAAAGGGCAAGTAAGAATGACATTAGCATAATGGAGAGTCTTAAAGAAATTTCAGTAGCTACCTCTGGTGGTGGCCCAAGGTGTAATGAAGATATGAGATGCACAGATCAGTGGGGCTAAAGATAAAGTAGGGTACCCAACAATGAATTCATACGAAAATCACAGGGCATGGCATATTGGTAGTTTTTCAGAGAGATTTAACTAATCTAATTAGGAAACAGAAGTGAAAGGACAAATACTGTGACTGGCTGTCAGCACAGTAAAATGGATATAAACAAATATACCCAAGTAAAGACAGAAAATGACAGCCAAATTGCTCATACTATTTCCTACTTTACCAGTACTCAGACTGACTTTCTTTTTCATAGGATTTGACCATAAATCAGTCAGTAATCCTGAGATTTTACAATGAATTTAATGAAAATATATTTTCCACAAAATATACAAGGCAAGACGAAACAGTACAGAGAGATGAGAAAAATAAAAGCAGCTCATTGTAACCAGTTCTAAATCAACCCAATGACGTTACTTTATACACTTACTTCAAAAATTAAACATTTGTTCCTTCATATGTGAAACAACATGGTCAAGGTTAAGTCTAAATTCATTGTTTCCTTTGAAATAGAAGCAACTGTGTTGAGCATCTTCAGATGATTGTTTGAAGAAGGTAGTAGAAAACTCTACCCTAAAGGATCAGAATAGAACCTATAAGGAAAAGAAGTTGGAATAATGTTTTATTGCCTCTTGCTTTAAAGATCGTGCAAGGCTAATTTTGGCTGGTTTACAACAACTAGCATATAATGGATTCTCAATTACATACTGCACACATGTATCCAGTTACAAAATATTAATTGTTTTATTTTGATTTTATTAATACTTTTGTCTGTTTGGAGCTTATGCCAAAAATTATATTGCATATAAAAAGAACTTTGCCATGACATGCTGAGAAAAAGCCATAAGAGAGTTTTGCACATCTCATCACTTCAGAAACAGTCAGATCATCTAGTCCAACCCCCCTGCCAAAGCAGGTTCACCTACTTGCACAGGACTGCATCCAGGTAGGTTTTCAATATCTCCAGAGATGGAGACTTCACAACCTCTCTGAGCAGCCTGCTTCAGTGCTCTGTTACCCTCGCAGTAAAGAAGTTTTTTCTCATGTTTAAGTAGAACCTCCTGTGTTCCAGCTGTCACACTTTGCCCCTTGTCCTAATGCTGGCCAACACTGAAAAGAGTCTGTCCCCATTCTCTTGACACCCGCCCTTTAGATATTTATAAATTTGAATAAGGTCCCCTCTCAGTCTTCTCTTCTCTAGGCTAAACAGGCCCAGGTCCCTCAGTCTATCCTCATAAGAAAGATGTTCCAGCCCCTTAATCATCTTTGTAGCCCTCTGCTGGACTCTCTCCAGAAGATACTAATCATCTCTCTTGAACTAGGAGGCCCAGAACTAGACACAATACTCCAGATTCGGCCTCACCAGGGCAGAGTAGAGGAGGAGGATCACTTCCCTCAACCTGCTGGTCACATCTTTCTTAATGCACCTCAGGATATCATTGGCCTTCTTGATCACATTGTTGGTCCATGGATCCAGAATGGATTTTTCAAGCACTAAGTTAAGGATGGGTCTGTATTACCTATGTTTGGGGAGATAACATAGCTAAAAAACATACAAACATACAATATGTTGCCAAGTATAGAACATACAGGATAAAATTGAAGAACTATGGAGAAGTAAAGGGGAGTAAACTATACTGCCTACTGGAAAAAAGACCTTGTTCTCAACTCTGCACTATGTCCAGGCAATATTTCAGAAACGGCTAACACTGTGTCAGCAATTTTCCTGAGCAAGACAGATAATTATGAACTTTGTGGGGCTGTTTTGTTTTGTTTTGTTGGGTTTTTTTGGTTTTGTAGTTTGGTTTGTTTTTGTTTTTTTTTTTTACTCACTTTGTGCTGTTTGGTAAGTTCCATATGAACTTTAAAATCCCAAATTCACTTTGGTTAAATTTAAGGATTAAACTAATAAGATTTTTTGGGAAGTGGGATGTGCAATAACCTATTCCCTATCCTTCCCTCACAGATGTTTTTAATGTTTTCATCAGAGAAGCTTCTATTAAAAAAGAAAAATCAAGACAAAAAAAAACCAACTGAGCAAACAAAGAAACCTCCAAGAACCCTCACAGACTAAAAGGACTAAAAGTTATACTCTATTGAGCTACAGCCCAAATGATTATTCCTGTTTTATCAAGTCAAAATGCATGGGAATACTGAAAATACAATCTTTGAAGGCAACTAGTAAGTGATATACTATCTAAACTGTAAAATACTTTTAAGAAACTGGAATGAAAGACCAGATTTTCGACTGTGTTTTCCCTCAAACACCAGAAGTCATCTTGCTTTTCAACATAAAAGTTCATGCCATTCTTTGAAAAATATTTAAAATCTTCTTTTAAAAAAAAGGTATATTTCAATTTATCTGGAGATACTAATTTTGAAAAAAAAACAAAAAAACATTAATTAAAAAAAGTCTCAAAAGTTATCTACTATAAATATTTTATGTGTGCAAAAAGGAAAATAATCCATTGCTTAAACTGATAATATTTCTATAAGCACCTTTATCTTACCTTGCACTGCAGTAATAGCTTGAAGTTCTATTTAGTGAACTAAAGAGTGAAATGTTTCAATATGATGAATAGATCATGCTAATCAGATTTGGAAATCTGTAATGCAGAAGTTAATTCATTGAGCTCAGATCAATACAGTAGCATATATATTACACATCTTGACGTATGACTAGATTTTGGTCTGGTTTACTATTGTTTCATAACAATTAAATGGTAAGAATGCAATGCTAATACCATAGTATAAATGCCTCAAAATGTAGTTGCACATTTTAAGTATGGGAAATCTTGGTAGGAATTATATGCATGTATAAATACCAAACACCTACAACTTTTGAGAACATGTGCTAATCCAACAGGGTCTTTCTGTTGGGTGAAGGTTAAGTGAAACAAAGGTCAATAATGTATTAAAATATATTTCCCGGCCAGCTGTCTATTATTTGTGCTACAGTGTCATATCAATGTCATCATAGTTGAGCTGTGCTAACACATTGTTCTTGTCTGGAAATTTGCAAATGAAGGCAGCTTAAAGATATTTTTAGCTCCTTTAACCTGTCTGAACTCAGCTTGCAGTTAACTGAAAACTGACAGAACTAGTCACCTGCAGGAAGAAAACGACTGGTAGTCATTTGTATGACTTTAATCTTCTATGTTTTGTCTTGCTGTAACACAGACTTTATGTCTAGGAGCTGGAAAACAGTGGCTTTCTAACCTACACAGTTGATACTAACTCCAAATTGAGGCAGAAGCTTATGGATGGGTTTAGTACCTATGAAAATGTTAAAAATCAATATACATTTTGCAACTTTACCTCTCACGTCTGAAAGTCAGATTAGGACTGAAAACTCAGTAGCATACTCATGTAAACACAGCTCTAAGCTTAATGGTTTGTCCACAAGATCATGCAGCACATGATCAGATGAGCATACTGACCAGCCAACAGTTTGTACTACTGATGCTTTTTAACGCTTCATCCCCCTTATTTTCCCACACTTATTCCTCTTTAAATCATCTCAGTCCTTCCCTTTCTTTACCTTTAAAACAAGTAGCTTACATCAAACAGTTATTTTGTCTGTCAGATAAACTTCTTTTAAGTGTTATTCTTACCCCACTGTATAATTTTGGAAGCCTTTCATTCTGTCAGCCACTGATAGAGGAGTCTTTCTTGTGAAATTTCTTATTTCAGATAGCAAGAAATGTATCAGTGTTGGTATCATGTTCCTTTTCCTCTTAATTATCATAACTTGAAATCTGCATACTTTTCTGAATGTTGTAAGTAGTGATTGAGCCTCTTACTAAAGATTTCCCTCTAGATATTTTTTTTTAATCCTTGCATTATTGTGATGTGATTAATGAATTTTGCTTTTAATTTCTAATCATGAAGAGGTATATGTGTCAAAGATTTTAAGATTAAAGAATATATGCATTCCAACATCTCTGCAAAACAGTTAAATTACTGTACTACTATAACTGTACAAGTCTATAAAATTACTTGAATAATATCAGTGACACTGATATTAGCTAAAAAAGGTTTGGTTGTTTCCTCCAACCAGTATAATCTTGGCATTTTTTATGAACCTGAGACCAAATCTAGGGGTTAAGAATTTCAAGATCTCCCAAAAAAGCCTACACCACTTATTGGTGCATTGTAAACTCTCCGGAATACTGTGTATCACCCATTCTGAACATACTTTGAATGTGAGCACACATTCTTACACTCTACTTTTTTTTTTTTTTTTTTTGCTTTCATACAGTATGCTACTCTCATTATAAAAGAAGGCAGTGCTCTAGAATCAGAGAGCCCAGACAGTTACTTTTGTTAAATGATGATGCCTTTACTACAAAGATACTAGATATTTTGCCACATGATAAGAGAACAGATGTGTTGGTCATCAAACATTGTTTGTCTCTCAAGCATTATATTGTGTGACAACATTTAAATTCAAAGCCAATTACTTTTTGAGGTTCATGTTTATTTTCTCAAGAAAACATTGCTACTAAAAACATTCATATTGAAAGGACTAAAACTAAGGCTCCTGACTGTCCCCTAGTTTGCTGGCATAGAATTATATTTTAGACCACAGCATTTAAAGAAACTGTAGCATTTGTAAACATTTGGCACTTCAATTTTATTGCATATTTTAGGCAATAAAATTAAATATTTCTGTAATTACATCTGTTTTACATATTTCTTGCCCTACTGTTATTCCCATCCTGACTGGTCTAATATCTTTATGGATATACTTCTTGTTTCATAATGCAAATAGACCTGACAACCATGTTATATATAATTTTCTCCATACAAATAAGGATCATAGTGTATACAAACTTAACACAAATGAAACTTACAAAGAAAAATGTCACTTCACATTCTACTGACAAAAACATGAATTGTTCTGTTTTCAAAATATTCATCTATGTGATTCCTTCTACGTGAATCAGCAAGGACAAATACAGGAAACATAGTCTTTTGTACAACAGTTAAGAGAATTTTTTTTTGCTTTATAGTGCATCAGTGACCTCATTATGAGTCACTAAAATTATCTTTTAACTGTTGGTAATTTTAATTTCTAAATCATGTCTAATCACGAAGTAAAATCATGCAGCAAATATTTACAGAGAAAAAAGAGACAGTCAACTTTTTGTGAACAAATACATATTATTTTATGAAGAAAAACTAAAATAATATCAGATTTTCTATCTGCAGAAAATCTTGAAATAATCGGATTAAGTTTTAGAATATTTTAAATTTTGATATATATTCTAAACACAGACCTTATTTTACCCTAATATATTGCACTGATTTAAATAGCAATATTGTAATGAAGAACATTATCCTACTTTAAAGGGCTGTAAATAACAGGAAGGATAGCCAGTAGTAGTTTACTCTCAGAATTCCACTTTAGAGAGAATGTGCCTTAATAAGTTCCGTACTTTAGTATTTCTCAGACTTTTTTCCTTCTCCCTACTCCCTTCTGAGATGCTCATATATTCATGTCTGTCTTCTTTTAAAGGAACAGATCTAAGAAAATTTCAACACTAAAAGGTGGGACAGAAGGAAATACAATTAACATTCCAAGAAAAGAGATACAGTGTCTTTCAGAAGCAAAAAAACTTAATTATTGATTATTAACTTTAGTAGAGAGTATGGTTCCATCATTTCTTGTAAAGACAGAATTATGTCCAGGGTTGCTACTTGAAATTCAGAAACTGGACATTTCCTTGCCCAAATTAAACAAATTCTTGGATGTGATAGCTAACATATAACAATAATTTCAAATTTGGCACAGAAAATAACAATCATGGTATCATGATGCTTAAGCTAGCAATCCATACCAAGCAGCCTAAATACTAGCTCACCCCAAATTGTCTTCTTTGTTCTGTACCTGTCCTCCTAGTAGAAACCGTGAAAAACCATATTGTTTTTAATACAGATTTGTAAACCATATTTGTATTAATCTGATTTGTACCACAGGCCATCATAAACCGTAGGCATAATAATTGCTTTTTATATGCTCTGACACATAAACATATGAAACTGGTCTTATTACTATCCAAATAATATAAATAATACTGATAATAGAATATTAAAAAACAAACAAAAAACCCCCAAAACAAAAAACAAAACACCTTATTGGAAGGATGATCTTATGAAGACTTTAAGAATTAAGTACACCTACTTTGACTAAAATAGAAAATTATAGACATATGATGGAATAAAACAATCATAAACAGCTGAAAAGTTCAGAACTACACTGTAAATATTTTGCATTGGACAAATTATTTTTATAATAATTGTCAAAAATTGTGTTACAGAAGTGTTAAGAGAAACTTAGAAAGAAATTAATTCTATAAGAGGTAGGTCAAGGAAACATTTTTTTTTTTCTGATTATTTGTTTTTACAATGATTATGATGGCATAGAACAGGGCTGGTTTCACAAGTTTTTCTTGCATTATGATTTGGGTCACTGGCCTTTATTTCAATAAATTATTGCATAAGAGGCAAGAGGTTTGTTGTTTGTGGGGGGTTTTTTGTCTGTTTTTTTGGCTTTTTTTTTCTTGTCACTGCTTTAGTACTGTATTTGCTACCCCAAAATCTTGAGTATGTGACTTATTTCCTACAAAACTTAGGAGAAAAATGAATCTCTCAGGTCATATTTGTCAATTTATAAGATTATTTACAGAGATATCTGTGAGGGTTTGTGTGGTGATTTAACCCAAAGTAGGCCCATGTGGTCCTGCACTCACTCCCCCCACCTGGTGAGATGAGAAAGGGAATCACAACAAAGGGGACATGGATTAGGATGAGGACAGGGATGGCTCACTCACCAGTTATGATCATGGGCAAAACAGACTCAACTTGGGGAAGAAAAATCAATTTAATTTGTTACCATTCATCCAAGTAGCACAGTGAGACATAACAACCACATCTTAAGACATTTTCCCCAACCCCTCCCTTCTTCCCTGGCTCAAATCACTTTGTTCTTGATTTCTCTACCTTCTTTTCCCCAGCTGCACAGGGGACAGGGAGTGGCGGTTACAGTCAGTTCACCTCTGCTGCTATTCCTGACATGAAAGTCCAGGAACAAAGTGTTCCAACTCCAGCTTCCCATGGAGTCACAGACCTCCTTGGGCACAGCTCCTGGCTCTGGCATGGGGACATCCACAAGCTGCAGACAGATTTACAGTCCAGTGCACCTTCTTACCCCGCTGCTCTGGCATTGAGCGACTCTTGGGGTCTCAATTCAGTCATGCTTGCCCTCAGGCTCAGCTTTTGTGCTCCAGTGTGGAGTCCTCCATGGCCTATACATGGGTGTCTGCTCCACCATTGATCTTCCATGGGCTGCAACGACCTCCTTTGTCTTCACTTGCTCCATGCGGGTGAACTGGGTGTCTGAGGTTCTCTGTTTTCCCCCTTCTCCTCCTTCTTCCTCCTGGCAACGAAGCTCTCCTTTTGTTTAGGCCAATGGTCATCTTTTGTTTGTGTCAACGGCCTCTCCTCCAGGTTCTTTCCACCTTCTTCTTTTCAAGACAGCCCTTCCCCTCACAAACATGGATTCACAGAAGTGTTCCTCTATTGATAATTGGCTCAGCCTGGGCTTTGGGGGTACGCCTTGGAGCCAGGGAAGCTTTTGTGAAGCTTCTGACAAGGTGGCCCCTTCCCTACTACCAGAAATGCCCACGCCCCCACGCCCCCCTCCCCCCTGCCCCAACCCAACACAGTTTGTTAACAGTACAATATTATGTCATTTAATATATTCCCTGGGCAATCAATATTACATGGTAGCATATAACATGGATTTCCTACATCCACTGAAAAGAAAATGAAAAAGAGTAGTTTGGTAGTTTGGTTATTTGAAGACAGAAACCCAGGAATATACTAATTATATGCCCACCTTATGCCAATAATGAGCAATATTTTGCATTTCGTTAAAGTTTGTATGGAAATGTTCATCCAAATTAGGGAGAAGCAATAACAGTCAAATGTCCATACTGTGGTCCATTTTACAAGTTTTCTTACAGACCAAACAGAATTTGTAAATTATTCACTAATTATTAGCAATGATTGTCACTACAACCATTTTCTGATGTGGGAAAACAGTGACTGAACAGGCACAGGGCATACAATTAATCTTACACCTTTTGTACATAGAGATCTATATCCTTGCAAGCTGAAGTATTTTCTTTACCATGTTTTTCATATGTGACACAGGAAGTGTACTTCTGCAACCTATAGATGAATTACAAAGGGCCTACCTGAAGTGACTATATGTTATATAGAAGAACTCCTTTAACCTTGATGTAGCACACCTAAAGAATGTAGTTAGTTATTAGAAGACAACAATTAATGGAAGCAAAGTGAAAACAGAAATAAATTGAGCATGGAAGTTCAGGAGAGTAAAATATATTATGAACAGTACAATTAAGAGAAGAATATTTCAAACAAGGTTTTTCACAGGTTTGCAAGTAGAGAGTAACCAAAAAAAAAAAAAAAAAGTATATCTTGTGAGATTATTTTCCACTGAATTGCGATTTACTTCAGATGGCTCTTTTCTAATTTATTCTTTGTAACTTATTCACCCTTAAACCATCTTATTTCTCTCTGCCTTTGTAACTCAACAAAGATTTTTCTACAAACCTAGTCATAGTCTAATAATAATGCCAGCAGTTGCTAAAAGCTTAGTCCAGGGTGTTCACATTAAATACACTTTTTAGTAGCACTTGAAAATGCAGGTTGGTTTTCCCAGCCCCCCACCCCTTTATTGACTTCTGTGTATACACAGATTGTGGATGTTTATGTAGGGGAGAGGGATATAAAACAGATACAATAGTCATGTCCCTTTTTCTGTGTAAACAGTTCCAGACAATCCCACATCCCCAGTTTAGATGTTTTCATTAGTAGTTCCAGTTGTGACAAGAGAACTGTTTTATGTTTTATAAATTTAGACCAATAGTGTTCATACTTGTCACCTGGTCAAAGTGAAATGTGAAAAAGTGTTAAGAGACGCTATATTGAATTTACTGGACAGCTACAAAAGCCCAGTGCTTGCTTTGTGTGCACACTGTACCTTCTGGAAGGGTGAAACACTCACATTGAATTGTTTCTTTTGCTGATGAAGAGAATTTTCTCTGTATCTGAAGGATGGAAGAATCCATAACTATTGGAATTTCAATTCCTACTGTTACTGAGGACAAGCAGTCTTTTCATTCACTGTCTACTCTAACAAAAGCCTCCATAGGGTGATAATGAATTAGTATTTCTGTGTAGCAATGAAACTCCATCTGCCCATCTGTGCCACCCATTGCTGGGAGTTTGAGAGACTTATTAGCTCTAGTGTGCTGTAACGTGTTTCTACCTTGTCTGAGATGAAGGTAGGAAATGACTGATTGTTAAAACCTATCTAAAATTTCTTTATTTTCTGACTCTCTATAGAGATTTTTTTTTTTAAATATAATTTTGCACAAGATGTGTCACAGAGCAGGGAATGAAAGCAAGCTAAGGCAGGAGTAAACTTATAGGGATGTTGGATAGAAGCCGAGAAAAACAAAATAAGGAAAGACAGGAAATATTGTAATTTTTAAACAAGATGACTGATGTAGACTCTGGTGATTAAGATGGGGGTCTAGGCTTCACTACTTCAGTGTCTACACTCAAATATCTTGCTACCTCTGCCTTAGAAATTTTTTTCTTATAATGTCTTTCTTCCCTATATCCTTGAAGAACTGTGAAATAACAAATTCTTTAGTCTACAACTGCAGCAGTAAATAAAGTATAGCATGGAAACAAGATGAAGCACTGAATGTCTGATCATCTTCCTTGCTGAGCTGATTACACATTTGCTGCCTGTGTTCCAGACTCCTCCAACAAGGTTTTTTTAAGTTAAATACGCCTACAAGACATATTGCTTAGGCTATCTCTAAGCAATACAGAAGTGAGATGTTTGGTGCCATTTGATAGGTCCCTTCCTGAATTTAGGTAGTAGACCAGACATATCTTTCGCTGAGGTTCTCTCTCTTCCCCCCTCTCTTCCTCATTCCTTATAGAATGATATAGCACACATTATAGAATATTTTTTTTAAGAAGGCAGAGCCAGGTGAAAGCCAAGAAATTAATGGCATTCATCATTCATTTCTGTTATGTGGCTGGCATTATAGATGTAAATAATTATTTTTGTGTCTACTTTTTTCTATATGTCATGTCCTTTAAATTTCTAGTGAAGTAGGTTTAACTGTAATTGTCATATGATTCCTTCATTTCAAAAAGCACGGGATTTTAATTACTCTAATTAGGATCTAATGGCTAATGTGTGTTTATATGATCGTGACAAGGTATCATAGGATTTGGGCCTATTTGTACCCTTTGTGAAAAATGAGAAACTACATGAAAATATGTTGTCCTGAAAATATGATCAAAAGAGTTTAATTTAATAAATCATTTATAGACTTGCTTAGTCATCTTTGCAGGAAGGGCAGTAAGAACAGACGAACACGAGGAATGACCAGTACTGCCCTAAATCAGTTGGCCATCCAGCTCAGCATTGTGGTTCATATTATTACAGTACAAGAGGCTTTAGAAAAGACCATCACTGCTGCAGTCCATTCTTCTTCCACGCTCCTGTAGTTTTGGACTGAAGAAGTTAAAGCATACACTGCTGCCCATTCCCTGTAGCATTTATGGCCTATGTTATGCACTCTATAATTAAGATTTGAATGCCTTGAAAACAGCAGCAAATTGGAAGTCAAGATGGATTGTTCTTTGTATCACTTGATACAGTCTAAAATCATAAGGATTGCTTTCTGTCACATTTTGCTACACAATCTCTCATCTTCTAGAAATTACACACACACACAAACTTATATAATGCATATGGTATACCATAGTGTATATACATATATAGTATAGTAAAGTATATAATAAATGTGCTATGTGTATAGCAAGTAGAGTAGAGTAGAATGGAATGGAATGGAATGGAATGGAATGGAATGGACTAGAATAGTTTACATGGAAGGAACCTACCAGTCCAACTGACTGTGCAATTCAGGGCTGACCAAAAGTTAAATCATGTTAATAAGGGCATTGTCCAAATGTCTTTTAAACACTGAAAGCCTTGGGCCATTGATCACCTCTCCAGGAAGCTTGTTCCAGTGTTTGACCACTGTCTCCAGTCAGATGCAACCCCATTCATTACATTTTGAGCCCTGCCATTTCATCAATTCTTCATTCAATGCACAGTGTAGAATAGTACATAGTGTATAGGTGTATACAGTACAGAGGCAGTATATATAGTATGGCATATAGTACATATAGTAGGTATATAGTGTATATATAGTATCAATTTACTACAGTATGTATTTGTATTTATAACACAGGTACACAGATATAGACATATACATATATGCACATAAATACTTACGTATAAAAATTAATAAGACCAATCAGTGTATAAATGAAAATTAACTAAATTACTTTTATGAACATCAGCTTTCTTCTAGAATTCTCCATATGGTATGTTTTCACTTTAAAATCTTGCTGCTAAATTGGAAAGATATGAGTTTGAGGGATGGACTCTTAGATGGATAAGTAGTTAACTGGATGGCTGCACCCAGAGAGTTAAAGTCAATGACTTAATGTGCAAATGGAAGCTAGCAACTAGTTATGCCCCTCAGGGGCCCATACGGGGACCAATACTATTAATATCTTCACCAATGACATAGATACTGGGATTGAGTGTATTCTCAGCAAGTTAGCAGATAACACCAAGATGAGTGATGAATTTGACACACTTAGGGGAAGGGATGCCATCCAGACAGACCTTGAGAAGTGAATCTCATGAAGTTCAAGGCCAAGTACAAGGTCCTGCACCTGGGTTGGGGCAATCCCCATTATCAAGACAGACTGGGACATGAATGGATTGACAGCATACCTGCATTTAGAGACCTAGACAAATATCATGCAGGAAATTTTACCATAAGAACTGACAATTATGTTCTATCCTTAAATCTTTTAAAATATTAATTAACTTGAATGGAGAGCAGTTAAATGGAAGAAGAAACTATATGTATGTGTATGTATAATTCTCATTAGAAATTGGTATCAGATAGGGACCACAGTTTGTATAAATCATTTGTAGTGTTGTAACATAGAAAGAGACTGGGAAAATTCTAATACTTTCAGCATTCTAAGAGTTAAAATGAGTTAAAAACGAAACCTGAATTCTTCAAGCTCTGAAAAGACAGATGCTAACCTCTCCTGAGTCCTTTTCCAACCACCTGCCAGTCTCAGTACAAAAACCAACACAAAATGTTAACACACTTTCATATCCATAGAAAGCTTTTATAAAGATTAAAGCTTTGCATTATCTTTTGTTCATGGAAAAAAGTCTTTTTTCCTCAGTGAGATCAGCTTTTATAACCGATTTCTATTGTGTTAGATTTATTTTTTAATGGCAGTGCTTCAGCTTATGGTTTTTTCCAACACTTCCCTCCAAAAAAAAGAAGTAAAACTTGTTAAAATTAAATAGAGGCAGCCACAAGCTGACATCTGTGTCAATGTGAAGAATAAGGACAAACCTTCCATGACTCTCTTTTAAGAACAGAGGGGCCTTTTTTTCTGTAATTCTGAAAGCACTCGAAAGGTTTACATATGTAGCCTTTCTTTATAAATGAAATATGAAAGTGCTGCAGCAAAAAGAATCAATGTGTTGTAAAATAATAAATAAATAAATTCTTATTTAGGAAAAGATTAATGACAAAATCTAGAACTATATACATATCCTCTAAGATTAAATGTTCTATAGTATATTAAATATTTGTACTTTTATAGATATATTGCTTACTTTATAGCAGACATTTTGTCAGAAATTAAATATCTTTGTGCATAGGCTCTGAAACCATAAATGTTACCTAAGAACAGAAACTATTCTTATCTTTGACATCTGAATAGAAAACTGATATACTTTGAAGGTTGGATGCAGGCTGACAAGTGTAACATTCTGTATGAGTAACCCATGAGTACGATCAAATCTCATTTTTCAGAACAAGCACTGTGCAAATGGAAACAGGTGAAGTTACAATTACAAAAAGCTATTTTTCATTAACACCACATTGCAGACATTTTAAAAGACAAACACTTTTTTAACTATAGGATTTTTAAAAAATAATATTTCAGATAAATTTTATTTTGATGAATTTTTAAGTTTAAATTTGAAATTAGGATAATTTTATCTAATGTCAAAACTAAATACATGTAGTCACATCTGCTGTGTGACAGAATATAGACTATGTTTTAAATCTGTGTTAATCTTAGATTCATTAATATTTTCTTTAATGAAAACTTTGTATCTGCAAAGATTTTTTCTACATCACATTTTATCTAGAAGTTATTCTTTAAGAGTATGAAAATGAATCCCGGGATCACTCTAAACACATTAAAGATTAAAGACAACTGCTCTTTGATAGTATGTAATATCAGCACATCATCATATCCACGAGGTATGATAGAAGACTGTTGAAAGAAGAACTATTTGTCAAACAGTGTTTTGTTTTGGTTTTTTACTTTAAATTAAAAACTCTTGAGGAAAAAAAAAATACTTTTCTGTAAAAATAGTTTTCTTTTTAATTAACTAAAGGTTGAAAATTAATATTTCCTAACTAGGCCTTACTGGCTTGTGCTTCTTATCTCTTCTTTAGACTGGTTTCCCTAGACAGGTATTTTTCTCAATAGATACCATTTCCATGTGAGAGCCATGATGAATGTCCTCCATTCCCTTTAAGAATCACTGAAATATTTCATGAATATAGGCTATAACTGTATATGAGAGGAAAAAAAAAAAAAAAGAAAAAAAAAAAAAGAGTTTGGATAACAAAATTGTTGCTACTTCATAGTAAAAGTCAAAACTGAACCCTCTCCATTAAAAATAAAAATATCTTAACTGACATTTAAATTTATTTATTAATTTTCATTATATTTTACAAGAAAAGTAGCATTTAGAGAAATATCTTTGAAAACTTACAGACTGATTTTGCCATGCAATTAAAATTTTGTCTTTGTATGGATGTATTACAATTAATTTAAAAGAAGGGCAAAACACTAAAGTATTGATTTTTTATTTTTATTTTTTTTTTTAACCATTAGAGTGAAATTATTTTGATCTCATATTTGACACCTCAAAATCTGACACTAAATCTAGTCAAGTCATCTCTGGCTTTCATTACATTCATGTAAGAAATCAGAGTGCAGTTGTTCTGGTAATATTAGACACCTTATTTTCAGGACTAGAAAAGTTACAATTAAAATTTGCCTTTCTCTTTTCGTTGTCTGCAAAGGAAGCCTCTGTGAATCAGTTTAGAATAGTCAACTTCCAGTTTTCTAAAATTAGGGTAAATTAAACTTTCCCTAAGTATCCTTTTGAGGTCACCCTACTAGATACCGAATGGGTTTATTCCAGCCTGCCTTAGAAAGTCAGATGAAATAAAATCATCAGTAATTTAGATTCTTACAGAGTACATCAAATATAATTTCTGGATCTTACTAGATGTTTATATTTACTTTAGATATTATTTTTGTTCAAGTTTTTACTTTGCATGTTTAATTTGAAAAAATAATTGGACAGCCAATGAACAGTGGTATTTTCTATATTTATGGTACTAAAGTAAAAATTAAAATAAAATAAAATAAAATAAAATAAAATAAAATAAAATAAAATAAAATAAAATAAAATAAAATAAAATAAAATAAAATAAAATAAAATAAAATAAAATAAAATAAATAATAAAAAATCATTTAACCAAAAGGAATTATTTTTATTATATGACATTATTCTAGACTATGTCTGATTAGACAGACATTTTGTAGCACTTTCTAACACAAATCTGGTTCAAATATAAAGGTTTTGGAATATGTGAGATGTTTCTTTTCATACTTCTAGACAAGTATCTCTTAAGACAGAACTTTTAAAATAAGAATTTATTTTGTAATAGAACCTCAAATTAACTTGTTAACTAAGTAAATTGAAAGTTGTATGTATTACAGGATATCTGGTAATGGTAATTATTTACCCTTATCACTCCAGTGCATGGGCATCATTTCAGTTGTCTTGTGTACTACAAGGCCCTCATTTTGCAAATTAAAGAGTATTCCAAAAAAACACTTATGCGCTTCTGTGATCTGTCTATCCTCAGTTAGTAATCACCAGATACAGTGGAATTGACATAAATTACATGTAAAAAATCAATAATATCTAACAGCTTAAATATCTAACCCCTCAAGAATACACCAATTTAGAATTACTTATAGTTTAAGTCTGTTGCATTAACTAGCCACTCTTCCTTATATACATTCTTGGAGGAAACAAATTTGATACCTATTTTAATGTGATTGTAAAAGAATACAAACTGAAACAGAAACCTGTTCTAGACTTCTGATGCAAGAGACGGTCACTCTAGTATTTTACTCTGAAGTCCAAATCTAATTTATTCAATAATTAAAAAAAAAAGGTATCCAAACTAGATGACCTTAACAGCAAAGAGAGAAAATGTCCTACCCATATCTTCATAGATTATACAGGTTAAATACTCTCAGACAAAATTAGGATTTCAACTAAAGACATGGCATCAAAATATGCACTCCAACCATTAAGCTAGAAGGTATTGGGCAAGTAGGCCTACTGTATCGCAACTTCTGAGAGATTTTTCTGTGTGTAAGATAAAGGTCCTTAATCTCAGCAGACGGATCGTGAATCCTAAATTGAAAGAGAAGCTTTTTTTCCAGACCATAATAAAGTGTCTCTCTTTAAGAAATGAAGCGTAAGGACTGCAGCTCTCCTCAGCATTTTCTGCTAGCCAATTTACTTTGCTTAGTTCAGCAGCCTGGCCTCATGGATTACTTTAGGTCTGTAACTCTCCTCAAGCACTACAAAAGGAGACTGGGCACTGGAAACAGAATATGTATGTAGCAAAATACATGAAAGAACAAGAAATTGTCACATCAGGGATTTTAAGACCTATCTCCAATCTCAAATATTTTATTATCTAATGGAAAATTAATGATTCCATGGTCTGGAATCTTGGTCCAAGAGGTTTTTATCAATTCTGTGTAACCTACTTGTTAGGAAATTAGAAAAAGTCTTTCTCAGCATGTCTGTTCTGCTTCCCAGTATTTTAAATATATATTAAAGATATTTGCTTTTCTTAAAATAAAACAAGAGTTTTGAAAACTAATATTATTTCAAAACTACATAATCGACAGTTTAAAATAGTAGAGTTATTTAATTCTTTTAGTAGTATTGTTTTTTTGTTGTTGTTGTTTTTCTTTTTTGTTTTTTTTTATTAGTAAGCCATCATGGACTGGAATAAAAGTTAATTCAACTTCTGAATCTGGCAAAAGCAGTATTACCTCTGTTTTAAATATTAAAAGCCTTCATTTAGAGCAGATGTTCCAGAAAGGCCGCTTTTATTCTGATATATATAGCCCTGTAAGTCCACTGTGTTATTTTATTTTTGTCCATTTTAAAACTAAAAGTGCTGTATAGACATCCCTGGAAAACACTCTTCTTCACTAAGTCATCAAAAATACAGAAGTCATGGAGATATCAGAGGTTTACCTTAAGTACCTCAGACTGAAACTGGCACTTGTGCAACACATGGTTATATCTTTGCTTTTTCAGTTTTAAGCTGTGAACTGTGTGGTGGGTTGACCTTGGCAGGCTGCCAGACCTCTACCCAATCACTCTCACCCATCCAGCTCTTCTCTCACTACCCCTCCTCAACAAAATAGTGGGAGAAAATAAGATTAAAAAGTTCATGGCTGTATCGGGTTTGAGTAGTGTGGGTGGCATAAGGGTGACTTCTGTGAGAAGCTGCCAGAAGCTTTCCCCATATCCGACACAGCCAGTGCCAGCCAGCTCCAAGATGGACCCACTGCTGGCTAAGGCCGAGCCAGTCAGTAACAATGGTAACTCCTCTGTGATAACATCATTTAAAAAAAAAAAAAAAAGGAGAAGGTAAAAAGCAACTGCACATTTTGCAGCCAGAGAGATAGGAGTGAGAAGATGTAAGAGAAACAACTCCAGAGACACCAAGGTCAGTGAAGAAGGAGGGGCAGGAGGTGTTCCAGGTGCCAGAGCAGAGATTCCCTGCAACCTGTGATGAAGACCATGGTAAAGTAGGCTGTCCCCCTGCAGCCCATGGAGGTCCATGGTGTAGCAGATGTCTACCTGCAGCCCATGGAGGACCCCACACCAGAGCAGGTGGATGACTGAAGGAGGCTGTGACCTCGTGGGAAGCCCACACTGGAGAAGGTTTGCTGGCAGGACTTGTGACCCCATGGGCGACCTGCACTGGAGCAGTCTGTTCCTGAAGGACTGCACCCCATGGAAAGGACCCATGCTAAAGCAGTTTGTGAAGAACTGTCAGTCATGAGAAGGACTCACGTTGGAGAAGTTCATAGAGGACTGTCTCCTGTGAGATGAACCCCCGCTGGTGTGGGGGAAGGAGTTTTCCCCCTGGGGAGGAAGCAGCGGCAGAAACAACGTGTGATGAACTGACCCCAACCCCATTCCCTGTCCCCCTGTGCCACTGCAGGGGAGCAGGTGGAAACTGGGAAAGAAATTAAGCCCGGGAAGAAGGGAGGGTTTGGGGGAGGTGGTTTAAGATTTGGTTTTACTTCTCATTCTCCTCTTGTCTGATTGATAATGATTTTTTTTAAAATTTTTTTTTTCCCCCCAAGTCAAGTCTGTTTTGCCCCTGCCAGTAACTGGTGAGTGATCTCTCTCTGTCCTTATCTGAACCCACAAGCCTTTTGTTATATTTTTCTCCCCCTGACCAGTTGATGAGGGGGGCTTTGGTGGGCATCTGACATCCAGCCAGGGTCAATCCACCACAATGGGTCAAAATAGATAGGAGCATGAGCGGTGCAGAAGGATAGGGAATGGGGGTTGTGGTCAGTCCGTAACTCTTCCTCTTTGCCACTTCTCCTTTTTCCTGAAGTTGGAAAGTTTAATAACTATACCAAAGCTGTATTTTTTTTTTTTTTTTCCGTTAAATAATTTTAATATCATGACCTTTGCCAAAAAAATTTTTGTTTGTTTCTTTGTTTGTTTTCTGTCTCCAAGTAGTTATGCTAAATCTATGTAATTTTATGATAATTTTATTATCAATCAGGAAAAAAAAAATGCTACCAGCTTAGATCTTCAGTCACTGTTTTCAGTCCTTCTGTGGTACAAAATAATGATTACCATTTTCCCCCCGTATCACTCCCATATCACTGTAATTTTCTTAAAAAGAACTTATGAAATTTGCTATAAAAAAACCCAAGCTAGATAGTCTCAGTAAGGTTTGAATGCATGTGGTAATCAAGGTAACTAGGACATTTAAAATAGCTTTTGTAGGGTATTGGGCATGTTTGTATGAGTCTAATTTAATCACTTGTATTAACGACTTCTCATTACAACTTCTTTAGCAAAAGATTTCATCTCTTCAATTCAACGTAATGAATAAGAATTCTTTGAGCAAATTATGCTTATGCTGAAAACACAAGGCAGATGTATTCTAAGATGAGACTGTATTTCGCTGTTCTTTTCAAGCTTTAACCACTCAGGGCAAGATTGTCAACATTAATTAAACATTTCTAGGGTAAGGAATAGATCTGGTTAAACTTAGTGTGTTCGCTGTCTGATTTATTTTATTGAACAGATCAGAGAAAATTCAAGGAGCTTTTAGTGTAGGAAAAACCAAGAATTTGCACCTAACTTTAAACAGGAGCACTTGATTTTCATGATTATGTGTAGCATACTCTTTTTGCTAAGTACTTCACGTTCTCCACTCCATTTCCATACAAGAGTATTGCTTATTTTAGCTTTTTTAGATTTTGATTATTGATGTTAAGCAGATCTATTTTTGTACAAAAAAAATAAATTTTATGTGCATGTTACATATAAAATTGTATCTTTGTTTGCATTTTTTTTATTTTTATTTTTTGTATCTGTTCTTGTTACCAGCAGTAAGTTTATGCACATACAGTGTTTTACATACAAAGGAATAATTGTCTTTCGAAACTGACATTGCTTAGATCAAGTTCGAGTCATAACAGCTCAGCAAAGTGAAACACAGTCCATTTTTTAGACATATCTTGATTTCAACAGGCTTTGGATGAGGCTCAAATGCCCATGTTTTTCTACCTCCATTTTCCTCAGGCAGGCAAGTCCTTGCTTGCAGGAAATCCATCTGGTTCTGCAGTGTAGGAGCTGGCTGCAGGAGGTCAGAATGTGAGGAGCCCAGGCTGCTGCAGAAATGTCTTCAGAGCCTCAGAAAGCCTCAAGGCAGAACTGCACAGCTCTACCAGTCTTTCATGCAAAGAAGTTAAAGCAGCTCAAGGCAGTAGCTGAGCAGTGGTTAGAAAGGAGTACAATTGCATCTTCTGTTTACACTTAATCAGAAAAAGAGATATTTTGCAGATACATATGAAGTGGTGGGGTGGTTTTTTGTTTGGTTGTTTTTTTTTGGTTTTTTTTTTTTAAGTGGACCTTTAACCAGTGTTAACAATTTATACTTTTGTAACACTTTTGTAAAACACTATAATTTTGTACCATTATTAGAGAGTTTACCAGTAGCTAATGTATGAATATAACAGCAGGCTGACTGCAAAAATTTTTATGGAGCCGTAGCCACTAAATACACTAAATTGTCAAAACAAAATCAGAGAGTTTGCTGTTTCGGAGTCTCGTTAACAACTTAAATCAGGTTCAACCAAAGGTCTGCAAAAATTTGAAGAGAAATCTAGCACTGTTTTAGGGGAAGCTCTGTGTTTTATACGTGTGTTTTGAAATCACAGAAAATAGAAACTAAACCAAAGCATTTAAAAGACATATACAAAATAAATTACGACACCATAAACTAAAAGACATAAAAGGAGTGAGAAATATTTAATGCAGGAAAAATTTCCAGATAGTCACCCAGTGAGACATAATTGTGGTATTCATGGACAAGATTAATATTATTCATACTATGGTAATGTCTAGGTCTATGGTAAATCTGTGACCATCTGTCCCTTTAATAAATTCTATAGAAACTCATACTACCTGAAAGGGATAAAATAATATATCAGGAAGTGGAAGCAGGAAAGTGGAAGAGGAATGGGAATGGGAAGGGAAAGGAAGGAAAGGAAAATTAAGGGTCCAATAATATCCTTATTTACCAAATACAAATTCAAAGTGTAATAAAATTACACAAATTTTTCCTAATATCCAACCTGAACCTCCACTGGTGTAACTTGAGGCCATTACCTCTTGCCCTATCACTGGTTACCAGGGAGAAGAGACCAATCCCACCTCTCTACAACCTCCTTTCAGGCAGTTATAGTGAGCAATAAGGTCCCCTGAGCCTCCTCTTCTCCATACTAAACAATCTCAGTTCCTTCAGCCCCTCCTCCTAAAACCTGTGCTCCAGACCCTTCATGAGCTTCAGTGGTCCAGGGCCTCCATGTCTTTCTTGTAGTGAGGGGCCCAAAACTGAACACGATACTCAAGGTGTGGCCTCACTAGCACTAAGTACAGGGGTAAGATAACTTATTAAGGTAATTTATTATGCATTGATTATCATCAGGGCACTTAATTGTCTTGGTTACCACCTTCTTTTGGGTCATGACCCACTGCAGGTACTACTATAAGTTTCACTTTATTTTCCCCATCAAAAATGGGGAAACATGACAACAATGTTGACAACAATGACAACACTTTAAGAAAGATAAACAGTAGAAAACATATTAATTACTTTACATGTAGTGCAATTATTCAATGAGACTTCTTAAAAGGACTTATTTATCCACATAAATTTTCTCAAATGGAAATCTCTTTTGGATTAGTTGGACTTTGGATTTTCTCAGAAAATAGATCATGCCTCTTTCCTTCAACCTTCAAATCCAACGTTTCCTTAGAGTGTGTTATTAAGGAAAAGAATCACAGAATCACAGAATTGATTAGATTAGAAAAGACCTTTCAGATCAAGTCCAACCACTAACCTGACACTGACAGCTTCTCCACTAAACCATGTCCCGAAACACTATGTCTACACAATTCTTAAATACCTCCAGACATGGGGACTCTATCACTGCCCTGGGCAACCCATTCCAATGCCTGATAACTCTTTCAGTAAATAAATTCTTCCTAATATCCAATATAAACCTCCCCTGGCATAACTTGAAGTCATTTCCTCTTGTCCTATTACTTGTTCTCAAAACACTTGGGCTGTAGACCCTTTACCACCTTCATTGCCCTTCTCTGGACACACTCCAGCAGCTCCATGTTCTTCTTGTAGTGAGAGGCCCAAAACTGAACACAGTACTTGAGGTGTGACCTCACCAGTGCCAAGAAAAGGGGCAAGATACCTTCCCTGGTCCTCCTGGCCACACTATTCCTGGTACAGGCCAGGATGCCATTGGCCTTCTTAGCCCTCTGAGCACACTGCTGACTCATGTTCAGCTGGCTGTCAAGCAGCAACCCCAGATCCTTTTCCACTGTTAAACTTTCCAGCCACCTTACCACAAGGCAGTAATGTTGCATAGGGCTGTTGTGGCCAAAGTGCAGAACCTGGCACTCGGCCTTGTTGAACCTCATACAATTGGCCTCAGCCCATTGATCCAGCCTGTCCAGATCCTTCTGTAGAGCCTCCCTAACCTCAGGAAGATCAACATTTCCTCCCAGCTTAATGTCATCTACAAATTGACTGAGGATGCACTCAATTCCTGTCTCTATTTTATGGGATGAGGGGAACAAGGAGGAAGAGATCTTCTATCTCTCCCAAGCCAGTTACAACTGCAGTTTTTCAAACCAAGGAACTGAAAGCTCAAAGTTTGCAAGAAGTGGTGACACAGTTGAATTAATTTCACCTACCTGTCCCTGGAGTACAAACTTTCCCTGAGCAACTGTCATGGGTGGAAATGGAAGGACTTAGGTTCGCTCAAACAATCACTGTCAAAGATATTAAGAGAAAGTTATTTTAATATGAATTTATAAAAGTGTGACTTAACAGAGTTGGATGCAAAGGTTTGCTTTATTACTAGAAAAAATATACAACAGGAAAATCAAGTCAAAATTAGGTTGGTGTAATTTATATATGGATTAGGGAAAGAACGGAGACCCTTTTGTTGAGTAGTCAGGAGATTCAGAGGGCACAGCCTTGCCTTCTAAAGTCATTCTCAGAGAGGATTCTAAGTGTGACTGAATCTGCTTCTAATCACAGACTTGATCAATGTTTTAGAGGGATTAAGTGTAGGTAACATGGGATTATGTGTTTTATATAACTTTAGGATAGCAGCAATTTATGGTTCATTAATACTACTATAATAAATCACAAGGTTAGATTATATGTTTATTCTAACAACAATTTACTAATTCAGTAAAGTTTCTAATCATATACATACAGATATAGATATGGAAATGAATATAGAGGTATATGCATATATGGTTATATATATGTATATATATATATATTATATATATATAAAGGTATAACATAAAGTTCCCTTTGAGTTCAGTGAAATATTAACTTCAAATGTCTCATCATTTCTGAATGGGTGAGGGTTGATCCTCAAGAAGTGGAGGGTTTCAGGTCAGAGTCTGTGAGCTCTGAGAAGTGTCCCACTCAGAAGGTGATGGATGCAGCCCACTGCTGTTCAGGAGAGATCAAAGGGTCTCATTTGGGTGGTCTGTTTATAGGGTCCCAGGATGGTTGACTTTAGGAATCAGTAAATTTCCACCCTGGCCACCATCCAGGTTGGTAGTTAGTTGAATTTTCAAATTTCCAGTAACGCTGGTACTGGAAATCCAAGTTATAGGTAGTTATGTTGGCCAGGCAGCCAGTACTCCTAGTACAGTCAGTGCCATCCCCACCTTAGTTATACAAGGGTTTTGATACAGTCAAGGGATGCCTAACTGCCAAAGTTGTTGCACAAGGCTTAACAGGAATTTTTGAGACCATAGAACAGTCCAGGTGAAGTGAGGGGGTGGGAAACACACCACAGTTCTGTCTGGTTTAATGTAGTTTTGAATAGCTTCCAATATACAGGTCTATACAAAAAGTGCAATTAAACCTTTTTAAAAAATCTCAAACTATCAAAATCAAAATCAAACAATATCAAGACCTTGTTCACTTCTTTCCTAGGCAAATGGAAGAGCATATGTAATAAAGTTTTTTTATGTGAGTTGTATTTACTTCTCTGGTGAATGCTATTTTCAAAAACAAAACCTCGTTGATGTGAAGTAGTATAATGACATAGCCTTATAAAACCATAAATCATCTTTAGTTATGGAAGTAGGTCTCCCTTACTTTGGAAATGGAAGAAAAGCCAGATGATAATAAAGATTTAAACAGAAAGTTAGTACTTTAATCTCAAATTGTAATGCCTACTCATGTGTCACTGAACTGAAAGGAGATTATACTAAATCAGGCCCTACAGTTACTATTAATAATTTTTTCCAAGTTAGAAATCCTGAACAACTTAACATCTGCCCAACTGCTACTGAAAAACCCAACTTAAGAACTAATACAACACATAAAATGCGGTTAGGGCAGGTATGTATTTCTAATATATATTTCTTTGCGTGAAGGACTGCAAATGCACGTTTCTCATCCTCATGACACTCAAGAATTACTGGAGGCTGTCAATTGGGTCGAAGAAAAAGTAGTAACACTTTCCTTCTCTCTAAAGAACCTGTTGTATTAGCAGAATATGTTAAGATTTACTGGGTCAGGAAAATAAATTAAATGTAAACACGTATTTTCAGTTTAGAGTGCTGTCCTGGTTTTTCGCTAAGATAGGGTTAATTTTTTTCTTAGTAGCTAGAAAACTTAAAACACTGTTTTCTAGTGCAGATTGTTATGAGAACAATGTTGATAACGTAGAAGGACACTATGCTTGGGTAGTTTGCAAGAGCAGAGGACTGGAAGGGGCAGGAGAGAGTGAAGAAGAAAAGTGCAATAGATAGTAAAACCCAGAATTGACAGATGGATACGCCAATAAGATATTTTATATCATATTATGTCATGTTTAGTATATTAACCGTGATTGACTGGAAAGGGGGAAGAGAGTGGTGAGCAATTGTACTCTGCATCACTCATATATATAGAGTTGTTATCTTTATTATATATATACATTTATTATTATTGTTGTTATTTTTATTGTTATTGTTATTATTACTTTAATTATTAAATTGTTCTTATCTCAACCTACAAGTCTCCTTACTTTTACCCCTCCAATTCTCTTCCCAATTCCCTGGGTGGGGGTGAAGGTGGCGGGGCAGAGGGGGAGCTGCAAGTGGCTGTATCTTGTTTGGTTGCCAGTTAAGTTAAACTGTCACAAGTACTGACATTTAAGCAGAGGTGAAAAATCTTTATTTCCCATCCCTGTTCCAAAAGTTAATTATATTAGTTTTATTTTCTAATGAATTTTAATATAAGCAACTCTCAAAAAGCTTGTGAGCAAAGAAATAAAAGCCAATTTTTTCTTTCAGACCCCTTTCCCAAAACACCCTGCTGACTTTTGAATGTTCTCTTTTTAATCAGATAATTTAAAACTATTTACTGCTTAATAGCCCATTTAAGCAGGAGGAGAATAAAGTGTGCTAGAATTATAAAAACCGGCTAAATATGGAGCTATGGCACTTTACAAAGATAATAAATGTGTGTGTGAATTCCCATAGCAGGTAAGGTAAATTCAGCATTTATTTTCTGTAACAGAAATGAGACAGAGTTAACTTTTTTTTTTTTTTTTTTTTTTTTTTTTTTTCCCCAAAAAGTAGCAGTGGATTTTGAAAGAATGGTTTCAAGTCTATTTTTTTTTTCTCTAGAACTAGCACTATTCAATGTGGCATCAGATATAAGAGACATTCTGCTGCTCAGCACTTCACTACTATCTATATTAATGTGCTGGTAAATGGTTGCCATTTTCAAGCCTCTTCCTCTCCATGTGTACTGTGAAGAGAGCCTTTATTTCTAACACAGGGTCCAAGGACACCACTGACCACAGATGTACCAATATGCCTTTTTAAATTTAACTCATATTTTTACATGTATTGTACAAATACATAGAATTGCCACGGTGTACGCTAGAGAGACTTGGATACAGTTGAGTGCTGGATCAAATAAGGTAACGTTCATTTTACTATGTATAAACCTTCAAAAGCCAGGCATAATATGTAGGTGCAATTCATTTCATGGTAAAAGAATGTGCTAGAGGGCTTATCATTCTCCACTGACTTTGGAAAATGTCCAGGAAATTTTATGTAGGTTAAGTAGCTAACTTTTAGCGACTTAATCCATTTCAAATTATGGGTGTGTGCCCACAAGATGGTTAAGTCTTTACTCTTAAATAAAGTATGTCAGTGATTCAAAGAAAGTACTCAGTCTTGTCACAATATGGCCTTTTTGCATTTTAAAGCTGAGTCCAGAGCAGACATTTTCTGAAAACATTAATTCAAATTCTATTACACAACTTCAACTCATAATTAGATTTTTTTCTGTTTTATCCAATCATCCGGTCATTATTAAGGCATAATGGCCTCTAACTTATAGCTATAAAATACAAATGGTGTAGTCACATCTACCACTGAAGAGATATTTGATACAATGTGTTACACATTTTGTTCAAGTGCACCAGTGAAACGTATGACGTAGCTTGGAAATTATTAGAATGAGACACCTATAGGGGAATCTTGTTACATCATGCATACAACAGGAAGATACAGTCTTGCTGTGAAAATTAAGTGCGAATTATGACCATCATTTTGGTAATAAAAAATAATCCATTTACACTTTAACTTTGCTCATCTCTGTGAATGCAAAGTCAAGTTATTGCATAGATTCAGGATTTTAGTTTTAGCTTAGATTATTTTTATTTGAAATTTGTGTTACTTAAGCGCACTCAGTGTAAAAAACTCTCCAAAAGTATACTTTCTTATGTAATTTCATTTTGCTCTATTCTATTTTAAATTTTAACACTAATTAAAAAGAGAGTTTTTAATAGCATCTTTGCTGAGCATTCCAGAACCTCAAATACAGCTATTTATGAAGCTTAGAGCATTTAAAAGATGCATTTATATAAATATAGTGAAATATATATTAATTCAATGTTATATTATATATATTTATCTAAAAGCTAAACTTATAAGTTCACTGTATTGTGATGCAACATTTATTAAAATTCCTAATGTCTACAACAAAACTACTGTAAAGATCATTATTGTGCATATATTGTATATTCAAAACTGTAATGAATAATTCTTTACCATGACTAAAATGCAGTATTTATTTTGAAACAAGAATGACCATTGCAGTGGTTCTTGGAAGACAAAATGCATTGCTGTCCATATATTAATAAGTTGGGGGATGTGATTAAATTATTTTGTATATTCTGCAGAATAAGAAGGGCATTTACTTCTTAATATAAGCATCTATATCTTAGCATAGATAACTTTGTTGATGTTGATAGTTGTTCTGTAGGATAAAGTGGTTCAAAAAACCTTAGGTATGCATTTGACAACAAACACTCATGCAAAATTATGTAAATTAGATTACAAAACATATTTAATAATAATAATGTCTTGAAATAACAGAGCAACTATTTCTAAATTACATCATTCAAGACAGATTGTGTCTGTACAGGCAGAACAACAGTAACATATAATTTAATTAATAAATCGGAGTATGTCAGTGACAAACAGGGGAGATCATAGCATATATTCCTGTATTCTGTGAGAAAGTATTTGTTCTGACTTCATTGGGAGCCATATTGACTAGAATACCCTGCTACAGAGGTTATGAATATACAAGAAATGAAACATACAGTGAGAAAATTGGAGATGTAGTTTATGATTTATTTTCCCCTTTAAGCTAGATTTAGTAAGGGATTCAGCTCCAGGTAAATGTAACCAATGCAGAGACTAAAACTCAATTTATCCCAACAAATTCAAGTGATTAAAAGTTCATGCTAATACTAAGCTTAAATTCAAACCACTAAAACCATTGGACAGAGCAACAATTTAAAGATGAACTGCTCGTTCTTGCTTCACATCAATTTTTTCCTGCTCTATCCACAACAGCTGATCCTTTGATCTATTACAAGATGATTAACACATTTTCTCTTCAGTGTTATCTTCTTCAGTCTAAACATGACCAAATCATTGAACCTTTCCTTCTTGACATCTTCTCTAGGCTCTCTGCAATTATTCCTCAACTTTCCTGAAGAACAGTGTAAATTTTGAGAGTTTTGTAATGAAAATTAATAACACAGTGAGCTTTTTCACACTTGCTGCTGAAGGTCTATGAGCAGAAGAGAATTTGAAACTTATTGTACCAGAGAAAGGGAGAGTCTGTAACTAGGAAGCTAATAGCGAACATGTTCAGCCTTGAGTGCTGTTGAAGCTTATTTTACAGTTAGGGCAGAGTCAGCCAGTTCAGGCAGTATAGACTAGGAAGTTATGTCAAGTTAAAGTAAACATGTACATTTGATCAACAGACTAATCTCTGGGCTCCGTGGACTTTGTTGCCTGGATCTTCATTGAGCTTGAGGTGTGATTACACAGACAACTGCATTTAGACATTTAAATTTGTGTCTCTCTAGTCTAAAGTTGAATCAGTGATTATAAAACCTAATAATAGTAAAATTATTAATTCGTGGGGAACTGGTGGAAGGGAGACAAAGCAGATACAGGAGGAACATCCTTCTATTTTTTTTATTATTTATTTTATTTTTTTTTAATACACTGTGGCCACAATCCCAGTGAGAGTTTTCTATATTTCTTCACTCTTTACATTATAGAAAATTGAAGTAGAAATCATATATGTGATTACTCAAGATTCAATATACATATAATTATAGGGATTATTTACAATATTTCCTTTGTTAGTAGCATCATCTCCCAGTACATTATACTGAAAATATCACTCTGTATGTGTGACTATGTGTATGCCTAGTGTGAGTGTGCATCCATAGACTGGAATATATTACATGTTGTTAGTGGGTTAATTATTTCATGGGATTATACACACAATTACTGCAAAATTTTGTTCTTGATTTTTCTTAAGTTAGATTCATTGTCATTATGTTAAAACATATTCAGAATTAAGTATTTTTGGACTTTATCTCCTTCACGTGAGGAATAAATATTTCTTTTGCCAGTTGACACACTTGCACAAAATCATTGTGGAGATAAAATGTTAAATGCTGTTTTTTCTTTTTTTTTTTTTTTTTCCTGTTAAATTTCCATGTTGTCAGTAATAGACTTCTCTATTACATGCCTATCGAGGTTTTTTTTTTATATTTATTATCTACACCGATTGTCATTCATGTACATTCTCCTTTGCTCTGACTTTCAAGTCATTCAGTCTGCATAGAAATATAGATTTTATTATGTATTTTTGGTATTAAAAAAGAATATTTTGTTTCAATAAGGTGTAAAGTCTTGCATCTGGTAAAATCTGGAGGAAGAAGCTTAGAATCTTGATAAGTATGAGAGAAGCAAAAATAATGAAAGATTTGAAGGGTGAAAGTCCATAGTTTAAATAAAATTGCATAACTCTGTAAAATATCTTAAGTTGTTTTTCAGAGTTACACAAGCCCTGCCTGCTGAAGCACAGAAAGTGTTATGATGTGCAGAGTGAATGCCTCTGTACCATGCCCTGCAGCCCACCTTCAACCACTGAAGCATTAGTAACTTTGCTGGTTTTGGCACTCAGCCCCTAGTCTTTGCTCTGTGCTTTCTCTTAGAGGATAAGTTCAGATAATTTCCTAGAAATATATAAAATTTCAGGTGTCAATTACCATGTGATGATTTGCCTGTGGATTAGTCACAGCTTTGAGAGGAGGTACAGATGTCATTTGGTACAGTCTTTTTTTCTTTCCAGCTTTGGCTGGCTCACTTTTCCTCACCTGCCCCTAGTCAGGCAACGGTTCTGAAGAGTAAGAAGTGTGCTCCTACACAAAGATGGGAAGAGATTTTTTATACATTTTCCCTCTCTACTTCACCTCATCTTATTTCTATGTGTGGTTTTGCTTTTTGATATTGCCTGAATTAGTCAAAGGGGTTACAACATTATCAATATAAATGCAAGATTTGCTCTTTTATGTAAATATGATAAATTACATTCACTGCATAAGTAGTTGTGATAATAATATGCAAAAATCATAAAATAATACACCTTTTCTAATAAACACATATATTCTAATAATTTGTTATTTATATGCTGCTGGTATGGATAATTAATTTAAATATATGGTCCTAGTTTCCAAGCATTTTCAGTAGCATTGCTACTTTTATACTATTTGTGTGCCACAGTTTTTTGTTGCTATTATTGGTTTTTTGGTTTTGCTTTTGTTTTTTTTAATAGAAAGGTTTGTGGTTTATATTTTCCATTTTTTATAATGCTTAAACTATAATCAAATGTTACCTGTTATATGTAATACAACAGCATCTTGACAGTTATATGTAGTGATGTAGCTTATGGAGAGACAGAAGATAAAATGTTTGGTATCCATAGATATCTATCTATAAAAACTTGGAGTTATGTATACATATACATATATTCCTTCTCTCCAAAGCTGTAGCCAATTTGAGATGAAGACATTAGACACTTAAAGCTTTAATAAAAGTATAGGGTTGCCTTATCCTCAAGATAATGAGTTAAGCAAAGCTCAATAATTTAGCTGAGCTTTATACACTGAGCCAGCCTTAAATGTTTAACTCATAATTATGAAGTCATTTATGCTATAGCGTATTCACAAAAGATTTTGCCTGAATTTATTTTGTAAATTTGCAAAATATTATATTCAATATTTAAAATTTTATTTCAGCATACGGAACACTGTATCTAGAAAGAGAAGTAAATCCCCAGTAATATAAAAAGTTAGTCTTCCAAAATGCTTTATGTTTCAGAAAGCAATCTAATAAACATCACAGTCCCAATTATTTGTTTTCTAAGTCAATGCAAATACAATCCAATGTCATCAAATGCAATCATGCAAATTGGATGACAAATATTTGTTTAAAGCTATTTTATACTCTGTGTACATACACAAAAATAACCACACTTGATGAAAATCTATAGAGAATTAAGCCAAAGAAACACTTGTATTTTGATAAACAACTTATTTTCCTCTATTTTCATTAAAATGATGAGAGGCAAATGCAGACTTAATAGGCATATTCACATTCAGTATTTTACAATTATAGTTTTGAAACATGGTACATGGAAATGGTTTGAATGACTAGTAAAATTTGCAGATAATTAGTATAGAAACAAAAATTTTTGTTGGTAAATAAGGTGAGGGAAGTCTAGAAACACTGATTCATTAATAGGAAACAAAATTTTCAAAATAATTTTGAAGAGTTTAATTCATGGATATTTTAGAGGTTATTTTTCTTTAAAATGTAAATAACGATAAAATACATTTGATCATTTAATCAGGAAACCAGTGACTTAATGACTAAACAAAGTTATGAAAATAATTGCATGCAGGAAACAAGTAAATTTAAGTAACTATTAAACCATAGGAAGCCTTTTTACCTCCCGGCAATACACCTTTAATCTTTCCCCTCCAAATCATATATATTCTATATTTATAGAATATTGGGAAAATTCTTTTATTCAGGAAACAATTTCTCCAAGTAGACCTGGTGGCCTGCAATGAATTCCCTTTCCAAAAACCTTGGGTGAACTTGGAAAAGTCTTAACAACTCTCTGAGAGGGTTTCTTCGCATACAACTTTAGTCATCTATAATAAAAGTATCTACATCACCTGCTCATCCATTATAATCAATAGAGAAAAAAATATTTTTTTATAGTGGATTAATGTGATTTACCTTATATGTTTGCTTTGTGAAGACACAATGTGTCTCTCTCTCATCCACAAAAAAAAAAAAAAAAAAAACCTGGAATGAAACTCATTTTACATCTCTTTCTTTTGCCAATTGTAAAATGAGGAAGGTAGTCCTGCCTTTCCCCTCACAAGAATTATGAGTTTTAAATCTGAAGTGCTGTGAGTTGCACAGGGTTTACAGGTAAAAAATAAACACTGAAATGGGCATTTCTTTGGACATTGAAATAGAATTGATAGCTTTAATTATCATCAAATAATTGTGATATAACAACCCACCAATGAATTACCCATAACATGAAGACATATAGCTTATAAAAGGACAGACACAAATGTCAGATTTATAGGGCAATGGAAAAAAAAAAAAAAAAAAAAGAGACTGAATCTCAAAGATGTGTGCCCTGAGGTCAGACCTGCTTTTGCTCTTCTACAAATAAATTTAAAGATACATGATTAAGACTGTGTTCTCAGTGTTATGCTAATTCTTCAAAAGACACACCATTTGTGACAATGCATAAGCAAACCCAAGATTTTATAAATATAGCACATGGTGAGAAAAAATAAGACTAGGAGCATAATTAAGAGAGCTTGAATAACAATAGCACTACTTTTTTTTTTCTCTTTTTTTTCCCCACCTTGAATTTGCAGTACCAGCAATATGCAACATACGGTAGAACTTCAACTTAGAACTGCTGAACTTTGTTTCAGCTGTTGAAAACAACAGTTTTGAAGTTCTTCACATCTTAAATTAGAATTTTGTCTGTTTCATTTTTTTAAACCAATATCAGTATAAGCTTTATGTTCACTACCAAAACAATGTTTTTTTGTTTGATTTATGTATTTTCACTGAAATATTACAAGTGTTAATTATTTTCCTTTGTAAAGAGGTAGTGGAGATTAGTCCCTATATTTCCACTAGGAGACAAAAAGTTTATTTGAACACTGCATTCCTCCCCATGGCTTATAATATAGATAGGTTTAACTGTAAAAAGAAACCACACTGCTACATAGCTAAAGTTGCAAAAAGATTCCTAGCTTCCTTCTCAGAAATAAGTCACAGTGCTCTTGCACTGAAATTTATATTCCCAGTGAATGAATAACTATTTAAAAGAAGCAAAGGAAGCTGTTATACTGATTTCACTCAGTTTACCTGGCACCTCAGGAATTATCTGCAGGGAGATATTTACCCTTTGTTGTGAAAATGATGTCAGGAAATTAATAATGTTCTGAAGATCAATCAAGGTAGTGTATTGCCTTGAAGAAAACTAGACATTCGGGAAAAAAAATAGGCATTCAGTAAAAAAACAGATACTGAGCAGCAGGCTGACAACAAGAAATCTTTTCTCCATATAATTACTTACCTGTGTATGCTTTGCTGGCTTTGATTACTAGTCCTTCTATCAGAATTGAATATTCTCAGAATAGTTTCATTGAGCATTACCAACAAAATAATCATGTGTCTTCACACATCATAACGTCTTTCACAATGTTAAATTTAAAATTTTCTGTAGTCAATACATAAGAAATTCTTTGTTAGTTTCTATTAAAATAAGCTCATTTGCGCACACAGGAAGGAACACAGAAAGGTAATGACAGGTGGACATCCCTAAATGATATCTGATTCATGTTCCACTCCCCCTAGCACCAGCAACCCTAATAGCATTTGCACAAGTTTTCATCCATTTCTTCCTCTCCTGCCAGAGGATGATAATAATGGTCATCTGAAGTTAGGAACTTTTCTTTAAACAGTTATCTTTAATTTTTGCCTAGGAAATTAAACATAATAACTGATGAGATATAGAGTAATATTATTTACAGAACACTGCATTGTGTACAAATATAAAGTAACTTGGAGAACTGGTAGATGTGAGCATTCAATTTCCTATCCCTTAGAAGGGATCCCTACATCATGTGTCTGGTTCTTAAGAGTGAGAAAGAAAGGGGGAGAGGAAGAGCCCTGACTGTCCAGTGGCCTGTGTGTTAACTGACTTCCTTCAAAGTATAAATATTTAAATCCACAAAGAAATTGGATGCTTACTCATCACAAATAAAAAGGACAGGCTTAAAATATTTTTGAGGCATAATGGCAAATGGACCTTCAGATGTGACCTGAAGAACAGAGGTGGGGACTATGGTATGTTCAAAAGAGCATCAGGGACTAAACAGTATATGGATGTATTTTTGTATGGATGTACATATGAATGCTTGTGCATTTTTTACACATTTTACACACACAAACATACACATTTCTTTACAGGTACTGTTCATTAATTTGTATTCCTTTCCTCTTTACACCATACTTCCCTACTTTTAGATATTAAAAAGAATGTTACCTTGCATGGTTTTCTCTTTGTTAAGATAAACAGTCCCAGATCATTCAACTTTTCATAGAAATTATATTTTCTAGACACTAATCATCTTTTTGATGTCCTCTGGTATTTTTCCAGCTGTTCTAAATCATTCTCTAAAGTATGGTGCACAAACCTGACAATAGGAATTTAGCTGAGGTCTTTCTGGTTTTGAATAAACAGGAAGTATTACCATTTGTAGTAGGTCTCTTTTATTTGCAAAAGTAGTCTTCTTTAATCACAGTCAGTTCACAACCATTATGAAATGACAACTTTTGCAAAATTTTTATCTAATACCTTTATTTTGCTAGTATTTGGATATCTTGTTCTGCCTCAACTAAAAAAAAACCCTGATACTTTACCAAGGGATACAAGGGTTTATTTTTTTTGGTTTATTTTTTTATTTTTATGTAATTTGTATGCATACAGACACGCTTCTACATTTCTATATATGCATGCATATATATTTTAGACCATGATCTTGTCCACAATCTTTTATTACTTCCAAACACCTGCTTGTTTTTCCTTCAAATAAGTAGATTAACAGTACTAAACCATGTCCCTAAGCACTATGTCTACACAGCTCTTAATTACCTTCAGGCATGGTGACTCAACCACTTCCCTGGGCAGCCTGTTCCAGTGCTTGACAACCCTTTAGATGAAAAATTCTTCCGAATATCCAGTCTAAACCTCCCTTGGCACAACTTCAGGCTGTTTGCTCTTGTTCTATAGCTTGTTACTTGGGAAAAAAAACACACACTCACCTCAGTGCAGCCTCCTTTCAGGTAGTTGAAGACAGCAATAAGGTTTTCCCTCAGCCCCCTTTTCTCCATGTTAAATAACCGCAGTTCCCTCAGCCTCTCCTCGTAATACTTGTGCTCCAGACCCCTCACCAGCTCCATTGTACTTCTTTGTACATGCCCCAGGGCCTCCATGTCTTTTTTCGTAGTGTGGGGCCCAGAGCTTAACACAGTACTCAAGGTATGGCCTCACCAGTGGCCCAGAGCTTAACACCAGGGGTCCTCAAACTACAGCCCGTGGGCCAGATACAGCCCCCCAAGGTCCTCAATCCAGCCTGCCGGTATTTACAGAACTCCCTGGCCCCCCCACCGCAGGGGGTTGCGGCGGGAAGCCAAGCAGTAGCAGATGACTTCCTGCCACTTAATCCGAGCGCCGGCCTCCACAGTCCCCAAGCACCCGCCAGGACCGGGCTGGAACCAGCGCCTCGTCCTCGACCTGCCCCCCTGCTGCGGGCGAGAGGCACGGGCATCTCCTCTGCCGGTCAAACTCAGTCAGCAGCCTCTGGACTGCGAAGTCCAGCCAACTCAGGCGAAACACCAGAGCCCCAGAGCGGCAAAGTTCCTTCAGTCCCTTCTGGCCTCCCTTTCCGGACTGCACGACCAGGCTGAGGAGAGGGGCGGCGGCATCAGTGAGGTGAACGACTCCCCTGTCTCCCCCTTCCTCCCTCCAGCTCCCAGGCAGGACAAGCAAGCCAGCACCAGTGGGAAGTGCGTTCACCATCATGTAAAAAAAAAAGAAAAATTGAATGCAGAGTATTCCAAGAAAAGTGGACTTCTGATTATTTTTTCACGGAGTACAAAGAAAGAGCTGTTTGTCTGATATGCCAGAATTCAGTGTCTGCGTTCAAGGAATACAACTTGCATCGACACTACGAAACTCAACATAAAGATAAAAATGATTCTTTGGTCAGACAAGTGAGAAAAGATAAAATATTAAGACTGAAACATGGATTGACAACTCAGCAGAATCCTTTTATGAAGCAAAAGCAGCTCAATATATCATCACTTCAAGCAAGCTATCAAGTTGCCAAGCTCATAGCGTGCACTGACAGAGCATTCATAGAGGGAGAATTTGTTAAAGAATGCCTTCTTTCTGTTGCCAAAGAGATGTGTTCAGAGAGAGCAGATTTATTTAGTACAGTGAGTCTTTCAGGACTTTTTACTGAAGCTGGACTTTGTCATGAAACTTGTGGTTTCTTGTGTTAATTTCCTTAGAGCTCATGCACAAAACCACAGACAGTTTCAGGAATTTCTGTCTGAGCTAAATGTTGCGTATGAAGATATTCTGTACCACACAGAAGTCCGTTGGCTGAGTTGAGGGAGAGTTTTGAAATGATTTTATGACTTACTTCCACAGGTTAATGATTTTATGCTTTCTAAAAAGTACCAGAGCTCAAAGATGCAGAATGGAAATGGCACCTTGCGTTTCTGACAGCTGAAACAGAGCTACTCAACAATTTCAATGTCCAACTTCAAGGAAAGGGGAAGCTCATCTGTGATATGTATTCACATGTGAAAGCATTTCAAGTCAAATTAGACCTGCTCATTAACCAAGTGAAGGAGGAAAACTTCTGCCATCTCCCCACAACTCAAAACCTGTCTGCAGAAAAAACAGCAGTTGCATTCCCAAACAAAACATGTATGGATGTACTAGAAATGTTGCAAAAGGAGTTTCAAATTAGATTTAAAGAGCCTCGTCTCCATGAACAGGACATACAGCTTTTCTGGAACCCATTTTCTGTTGACATTGAAACTGTTGATCCGATTTACCAAATGGAATTGGCCAAACTACAGACTTGTGACACACTGAAAGATGCATTCAAATCAAGCAGCCTTACTAATTTCTATGCATCTCTCCCCTCAGAGACATATCAGAATCTCAGGAACCATGCACTCAAAATTGCAACCGTCTTTGGCAGCACCTGTGTCTGTGAGCAGACTTTTTCCCAAATGAAACATCTGAAATCTCCAATCAGATCCAGACTAACTGATGAACACTTGCATCACTTGCTACGACTAGCAGTGACAAATATGGAACCTAACATTGACCATCTCATTAGCCAAAAGCAGGCCTATAGTTCACATTGAAATATTATTTGTTTTTGTTGATTACAATTGTTCTTCATTTTAAATATTGCATTATTTTTCCTGTATTTTGTGCACTACTACAAATAAAATATGTGCAGTGTGCATAGGAATTCGTTCATTTTTTTTCCAAACTATAGTCCGGCCCCCAACAGTGTCTGAGGGACAGTGAACCGGCCCCCTCTTTAAAAAGTTTGAGGACCTCTGCTGAACACAGTACTCAAGGTTAATTAAAATATTACTATATTCAGTGTTTTAAATTTGTAATTCTCCATTCTCTTTTCTAAGTGATATAGAAAGTATTAGTATACTCTACAAGAGACAAGTACTAAAGTATTAATTGTTTCTTTAGGTTACTAAATTATTTCCTTTCAGACCTTTGAAATATCCTCTTGAATATCCTTTTTTTCATTATTTTAAATCCCTCCATAATTGGACTACTGACAGTACACAGTGACATGTTTTTATTGTAATCAAGTTTCTGTGGTGTAATATGCAAATTGAGAAGAAAAGAACTAAAATCACTGTCTTTGTTCAAAAGGTCAGTAATAAGTTACAGATAAGTCACTGAATTGTCATGATACTTATCTTTTCTTGGTATTAAGGAAAATTACAAAGTTTTATGACTTAGAAACTATAAAAAGGAGAAAAAAAATGAACAAAAAATCCAAAATAATAAAAAACTGAAGAAAAAGGACAAGTTCTTATACATAGGCTGACTGTATTTTCCCAATTTAAAAAGAAAAAAAAAATATATATTTCTCAGTTTTTACAATCTCTCTTTTTCTTATGCCTTTAAAAAAAAAAAAAAAAAAAAAAAAAAAAAAAAAAAAACCAAAACTAGTTAGAAGGGAATTACAGTGAAGGATTTTGATCCAGCACTAGAAGCTATTCCAAGCTGTAAGAATCATTGGTGTAACTTTTTCATGTATGGTGGGAACATTAAGTACGTGCTATAAGTAATCTCCTTCAAGATCTCCTTTAGTAGGCTGGAGTAATCACTTCCTACTAATCCAACATGTGTCACTGTAGAGGCTCACAGGCCTGGCAGTGGGTTGGTATGAGTGACTCTAGTCAGGTGTGCATTTTGAGAGTCTGGCAGACATCCAAACCTAGTAATTTGTATTCTTACATTAAGTTAATGAGAACTGATAATCATGGCATACTACGCAAATGATGTGTTTCATACAGAGTAGGTCAAATAGAAAGTTTGAACTTCAACTTTGTTTAAGCTTGCACCAAAGCAGAAAGTAAAATAACAAAATATTTATGAAAAGTTGTTCATAAATAAGTTCAATTAAAAAAAAAAGTTTAAAAAAAAAAAAATATCATTCCTAAAGTGAAACATTTCATTTAATTTTGCCTGATCCAGTTTCAGCTATTACAGCCACTGAAACTCTTATCAGAACTGCCATAATGCTCTGTCATCTAGCAGTCTGTATTTCCCACACTCTTATAATTTTTTTGCAGCTAGGACTTCCAGAAATCCATCTGAATAAAAAAATTTAAAGACATCATGGAAAGTGTTGCTCAATTAATAATAATTTAAAAAAAAAAATATAAAAAAAAAAAATCATTGTCTCACCTCTTACAAGTTCCATAGGGGTTTCATGAAAGATTAGAGGTGGCTAATGTCAAAATGGAAGAGTGTGACAAACTGAAATATTTAGTTATTGACAACTCTGTTAAAATGAAAAAAAATAGGTGTTAATTTTAGAAAAATAATTCCTATTTGAAATACTGAAGGTTTTGAAAACACACTTTTTCATTAAGCTGTACTTTGAGGGAAAATTCTGTCAGCTTAAGCTGTAGTTCCTTTTATTCCCTCTCATCCTCCCTGAATAAATATTGCTTTACTTGTTTTAATTGTGATTTTTTACCCCAGAAATGAACCCAAGTAATGAGTTATACACTGTTAAGTTTTAGGACCTTAGAAATCTCTTTTGTTTTAAAAGCCCAGGACAGAGACTGTGTCCATTGATGCAACAAACATTTAGAAAAATGCCACCTAAAAAAGCACAACTTAAATTTATTTGGGCCACAAAGTTATACATATATTTTAAAAATTGAAAAAAAAAGTGGAAGAAAGAAAAAAAGTAAAAAAGGAAAAAAAAAATCAAAACAAGTTGAAGAGAAATATATGAGGGCATGCAGAGAGTCAACGGATCAAGACTTGAATTTTTATTTTTTCTTTCTTTTACCCTTTTTCTTAGTCATTTCTTTGCAAGTTTGTTTGTCTGGTTGGGTTTTTTTTTAAATTTGTTTTGATTAAAACACCACTTATATTTTTGAGTCCCATCTTGGATCTTCCTATTAGGACTACAATGGAGGATTCACTGCAGTACTAAAAGAAGACTTTGTATACCTGTGCATTAAATCAGATTTTTTTCCATACTCCTTGTCTGAAAAAACTTTTTAATGTGGGAAGGAAATTTTCAAATATTTGTGGGAATGCACTGTCACATGTAGGTAGAAAACAATCACATTTTTGATTGACATTAATATGAAAGAATTATATGTTGTCTAATTCCCTCTTTTTAAATTATAGGATTGGACTAGGTGATCTTTCGAGGTCTAGGTGATCTTTTGAGGTCCCTTCCAATCCCTAACTTCCTGTGATTCTGTGGTTCTGTGAGTAAGGATAATTTTTGTGTTTATTTTCTGAAAAACTTTTGAATTCTTACATCTGTGTTTAAGCTCAAAGTAGCAGTTGTTTAATCATATTTTTATGGATGATTCTCTGTGATTATTTTAATCATTTGAATCTTTCACCTCCTCCTCAGATGGCTAAGTAAATGCTTTGGTAGAAACACAACCAGGTTTCTGATACCTTTCAGAGGTTAAATATACAAGATTAATATAATACAGAACAATCATAAGAATGGAAATTATTAGGAATTTCTATTAGAAAAGATTCTATTAAGAAGTCAAGAAACTATTTTTAGTTATGTTTGAGAAAATTTGTTTTCACAGTGATCCTACACAAGTACATATTACAAACTTAACTAACAGTCATCCTAGGTCAAATCAAAGATCCACTTAGTATCCTGTCTCCAAGAATGATTAAAGTACATACCTAGGAAATTATATAAGAAAAATGAAAATATGAATGCATGTATTTTTGCTCTAAATCTTTACAGAAATATCTGATTTCAGGTAATAGATAACATACTGTACAAGGACTGTGAAAAGACTGCTTACTCATTAACACTGGCATGAAGCACTGCAATTACACCTCAAAGAGAGTTATGATATTCTTTCCACTGCACAGCATTATTATTGTCCATACCTTCTTGCAGGACAATCAAATGATCAGGCCAAGTCAGCATGAGTTTCTGAAAGGCACTTCAGAGTATAATAGGATAGTATAGGTTAGCAGGGACCTTAAAGATCATCCGGTTCCAACCCCCCTTGCCATGAGCAAGGACACATTCCATTACAACAGGTTGCTCAAATCCTCATTTAACCTGGTCAAGTACACTTCAAGAGAGGGGCAGCCACAACTTCTTTGAGCAACCTGTTCATGTGTCTCACCAGTCTCACAGTGAATAATTTATTCCTAATATCTTACCTAAATCCACCCTTTTCCAGTTTATAACCATTACCCCTTGTTCTATCACTACCTGCCTTTGTATAAAGTCCCTCCCCAGGCTTCCTGTAGGCTCCCTTCAGGTATTGGAAGGATGCTATAAGATTTCCCTGAAGCCTTCTCTTCTCCAGGATGAACAGCCCCAACTCTCTCAGCCTGTCCTCATAGGAGAGGTGCTCCAGTCCTTTGATCACCTTCTGGACTTTCCTCAGTAGGTCTACAGCCCTCTTGACTAACCTGATCTCTTTCTACAACATGGTCACCTGCTTAGTGGATGAAGGAAAGGCTGTAGGTGTTGTCTATCCAGACTTTACTAAAGCCTTTGACACCATTTCCAACAGCATTCTCCTGGAGAAACTGGCTGCTCACAGATTGAATGGGTATATACTTTACTTGGTAAAAAACTGGCTGGATGATTATGCCCAAAGAGTGGTGGTAAATGGAGTTAAATCCAGATGATGGTCGGTCACAAGTGGTGTTCCCCAGGGCTCAGTACTGGGGCCACTCCTGTTTAACATATTTATCTATGATCGGATCAAGGGGCTCGAGCCCTCATGACCTCAGTAAGTTAGGTTGGAAATGTTGATCTGCTTAAGGGTAGGGAATCTCTGCAGAGGGATCTAGACAGATGAGATTGATGACCCAAGACCAATTTTATGAGTTTGAATAAGCTCAGATGACAAGTTCTGTACTTTGGCCACAAAAAAACCCCGGCAGCCATACAAGCTTGGGAGGAGTGTCTGGAGAGCTGCTTTGCAGAGAGGGACCTGGGGGTATTGATTGATATCCAATTGAACATGAGTCAGCAGTGTGCCCAGGTGGCCAAGAAGGCAAACAGCATCTGACCTGTATCAGGAATAGGAGGACCAGTGAAGTTAGTTATCTTACACCTTTTTTCAGCGATGGTGAGGCCACACCTCAAGCACTGTGTTCAGTTTTGGGCCTCTCACTACAAGAAAAACATGGAGCTGCTGGAGTAAATCCAGCGGACAATGAAGGTGGTGAAGGGACTTAAGCACATGTCTTATGAGGACCAGCTAAGGGAACTGAGGTTGTTTAGCCTGGAGAAAAGGAGGCTGAGGGGAGACCTTATTGCTCTCTACAACTACCTGAAAGGAGGATGAAGAGAGGTGGGGGTTGGTCTCTTCTCCCAAGTAACAAGTGATAGGACAAGAGGAAATGGCTTCAAGTTATGCCAGGGGAGGTTTATATTGGATATTAGGAAGAATTTATTTACTGAAAGAGTTATCAGGCATTGGAATGGGTTGCCCAGGGCAGTGATGGAGTCCCCATGTCTGGAGGTATTTAAGAATTGTGTAGACATAATGCTTAGGAAAGGGGCATGATCTATTTTCTGAGAAAATCCAAAGTCTAACTAATCCAAAAGAGATTCCCATTTGAGAAAATTTATGTGGATAAATAAGTCCTTTTAAGTAGTCTCATTGAATAATTGCACTACATGTAAAGTAACTGATATGTTTTCTACTGTTTATCTTTCTTAAAGTGTTGTCATTGTTAGATTTTTGATGGGGAAAAGAAAGTGAAACTTACAGTAGTACCTGCAGTGGGTCATGACCCAAAAGAAGGTGGTAACCAAGACAATTAAGTGCCCTGATGATAATCAATGTGTAATAAATGATCAATAAACACATCTATGATTATGTGTTTCTTGGAAAGAAGAATGCTTACTGCAATCATTAAAGCCTAAAAATTTATTGTTTTTTAAAATTGCATTGACACAGTTGCAAAGCTTATACAGCTAAGTGGCAAATAAGGCTGAAGAAACAATAAAAGCTGAGTGTACATCCAATACCACCCAGGGAATCGAGCAAACTGAAAAGTTCATCTCTATAAAAGACTGTGTTATGTATAGGGATTCGAAATGCTGCTTAACTATACTAAGTACTTTTTTGGGAGGGGGTATCAAAGGTTCATCATGAAGTTACTGTTGCCAGAAGCATAATATGCAAATTAAAGCAAACAAACAAACAAACAAAAAACAGCCTCTCTAAATCCCTCACTGTAGAGCTAAGCAAATTGTCATATGATTTTTAACAATCAAAATCTATTTATATGAAATAGATCCTGATTTGATTAAATCAGTTACATTTGGAGAAGCACCTTGCTCCAGCTGCTGCTTCATAATTTGAAAGATTCAAAGTTGAATTTTATGCAAAAAATATTTTTTCATTTAAAATGTACATTAATCGTATACCACAAAATAATTTGGCCTTCTGACAAATAGAATATATAAAGTAAGAACTAAAGCCTGTAAGATCCTTTGAACAACTAAGATTATAATTACCTTTGAAATATGTGAAGAATTGCAATACCAGTATGTCATTAAAACAAGGTTAATTAGTTCAACTAGTATAAAAATGTACCATTTTTCAAGTTTCATATAGTTTCAACATTTTATTTAGAAATTTGAAATCATTTGTCATGTTAAAAAAATAAATACTTCTAACAATAAACTTTGGTAAACACTGTTCACATGCTTTCTGATCATCAGAGAAGTACTTTTTAATTGATGCAGCATCGATATTACTGCTTCTCTGTATCTTACAGAAGTTAGCTGAAAAGCTTTTATTTCATGACAGTGTTTGGTGAATATTGCCTTTTTCCTTAACTTCATATTCAAGAAATTCATGTATAGAAGAGAAAGACTCTTCTACTTAACCCTCAAGTATCTTTTGCAGAATCATATTAGAACCACAGAAATATCCCCCAGAAGGGACCTCTGGAAACTGTTTAGTCCAACCTCCTACTTCAAGCAGGACTATTGCTTCCCCTAGACCAGCTCTAACTTTGTACAGCAATGACCTGAAAATTTGCTCAGCACTAAGGTTCCACAGATAATTTGGGTAACTTATTTCAGTGCCTCAGTACTGCTTCTAGTGAAGAAGATTTTCTTATTACCCAAATATCTTTGAGGTGTTTACTATGGATATTGATCTTTATAACCTATGTTGTGTTCTTCTTTACATACTTAGCTGTTAGAAAAAATGAGAGGGAAAAGCAAACACATACCTTTCACTTTTTTAGGAGACAGTGTCATGGGAACCTTCAGAATAATTTCTTTGAAGTTAACATATGTTTGGGCCTTATGGTTAAGAACAGTCACTGGTCTTGTCTATTTCCAGTTCATGCTGGCTGGAAAAAGACTCGGTGCAGTAACACCACTAAGTTTTTGCACACTTTTTTTTCTATAAACATCTGTGCACATGAAACCATAGACTTCTAAGGTGATAATGTGTAACACCAGACTGAAAAGACATAAGTCCTTAACTTTAATGACCCTTGGATCAGGACATGAATCAAAAATTCAGAAGGCATAATTTGCTTTACAAGATTGCTTTCATACAGAAAAATAATAAAGATTCTTTTTATTGTGTGTTCATTTTTATGAATAAAAATAATCATGGAATCTCAGCTTGCAAGAAGTCCAGCTGGCTTCAGATGACACTTCAGTGCTTAGAGAAGTGATAGATTTCAGCCTATAATAAACAATTACTTTAGAATCTATAAAACATGATGCAGCCTTCATCATATATGGCAGTATGAAGATAGTTGTCCTCAGCACAGCATTCTCCTTCAGGAAATCTGAATGCATGCATGGTCAATAGACAGCAATGCCACCTCCCACCCATCTCTCCTGAAGTGACATATTACTTGAAGACACTTCTGCAACACATAAGCCAGTTATAATCTCCATATCTTAATTTAATTTCATGATATCTCTTGGAAACATTTACTTTTTGTAAGCATTGGCATCTAAATGCTGTATTTATGATTTATTAACATTTTAAATTCATCTTTAAATCATATAATACAATGCTTCAGAATACTGAACAGCTCAGGCCAGATGAAAAGAACAATCTAAATCCTTAACTGCTGCTCAAAAACTCTTCCTCTTTAACACGTGACCTTAGAAGTTTTTCACTGTCCTCCAAGTACCCAAAGATTCACAGCATCTGAATAGCCCATAAACTAGCCTAGAATTGGCAGACTGGAATCCTGTGTCTTATCAAGTTTCATAAAGATTTGAGAGGATCTTTGGATTCTAATCTAGCAGATAAATTCAAATGATATTTGACACACGAGATCTTTTTAAAAAATTCAGTTGCAACCACCTTCCATTTGCAAAATAACATGATTGTACAAAACTACTAGTTAGGTCAATTCCCTCTATAAAGAATGTAACACATTTAATTGTTTTAAGTCTGAACTTAGATAATTACATCTCATATGAACTGTGTGAATATACTGCACCACAGGTGTCCTGGTTCTTAGCTGGAACAAGGCTGGGTTTCTTTTTAGTAGCTAGAATTGTGCTGTGTTTTGCTCTTAGCCAGGGACTTTTTATGGTACAAACACTGATAACACACCAGTGTTTCCACTTTTGTCACTGGAAGTGAAAGACATTATGTTTTGTTAGTCTACAAGCACAAGATCTAAACTGGTGATGACTATTTAAATTAATAAGCTAAATTTACGTTTAGGTATGCCAAAGGGGTATTCCATATCATATCACGTCATGTCCAGTATAGTGATGGTCTTTTCCTCTTTTTCCCCTCTCTGACTTTCACTGCGGCTCTCGATCTTCCGGGTTGCGGTTTTGGTTGGGGACTGTAGCTTCTCTGGGATCGTTATCTGGGAACAGACCAGGCTTGGTCAGCAGGTGGTGAGCAGTTCCACTGTGTATCACTCATTTGCATATTGTGTTACTGTTATCATTATCACTACTATTTTAATATTAGTTTTATTTTAAATTTTCTTTTATTTCTATTAGTAAATTGTCCTTATCTCAGCCTACAAGCCTCCTTATCCTTGCCCCCCAATCCTCTCTCCTATCCCCTGGGAGTGGGGGCAGAAGTAGGTGAACAGTTTTGTTGGCTGCTAGCCAAGGGATAGCTCAGTGGAACTATTACAATAGGGATGGAAATCCATAGTATTCTACTCCTCAAAAAGTGCATAGAACAAAGATACAAAAGAACTCTTCTTCGTTTGGTCTTCTTGCCCAGGAAATGTGCACAGCACACTACACAGTTTCTGCAGCGAAAGATCAGAGAAGTACCAGATTATACTTGACAGTTATGGATTTTTTAATATATCTTAGTATAGAAACATTTAACTTGTATTTAGCCCAAATATATGTCATTATGGAAGTGTTATTTTGGCTTTTTTTTTTTTTTTTTTAGTGAAAATTATGAGATGTCTCTTAATTTAAAGGTAAAAATAATACTAACCTTTGTGAGCAAACAAATTTAATTTCATAGTATATTTTAAAGTGTAATTTATGGTAACATTCCATAGGATTTCTGCATATATAAATGGTTTCAGACTTCTTTCTTGAAAAATTAATGATTTACTGTTCTGTAGTTTATTTGATATTTAATTACAATTGGAAAAGTTAAAAAAATCTTTAATTTGTAAAACAATTTATCTCAAAATTAAATAATCTGGATGAATTGATCTACAAAAGCAAACAGACTAGGTTATAATAAACAGCATTTCTCCTTGAAACAGGAAACTAAGTTGTTTCTTCTTTTCTGCATTCCATCATTCCATTGTGTGAACTAAAAGTAATAGAGGGAGTAGAGGTAGTCCTTCCAGTAGTAATAAGAGCAACAGAATGTGAATATTTTGAAGTTAGTGTCTTTAAACACAAAACTTTGGTAAATGTTTTATGAAATGTGCTGTGCACATGTACTTGCACTCCATCTTGGTGAAGCTGAATAAATTAAAAAAAAAAAGAAAAACTCCTTCATTGCATTTTGCTTTTATAGAGCTTAACAGCATCTGGCATTTTTCTTTCTTCCTTGAGGTTAGCTGCTTTCCATTAGACTGTGGCTCTTAAGAATTTGTTCTCTTGTGTCAAAAAGCTAAAGCTGACTTTTAGGCTATGTACAGGAAAGAAAATGCCATGCTATAACTTTTCAGTATGGCGATTAACTTTCACATATTGGTTCCAGCTACAGTTCACTTCTGTTTCAAGGAACAAAAGGATTTGATATGAACTCCTTGAACAAGAACAAGAATATCACAAGCTTCAGAAAATCAAAAAGAGACAGGTTTTTTGATTTATAATGCAAGATCAGTAATAGATCCATCTTTCCTGTCTCAAATCCAAGAGGTTGCACCAAACATCAAGTCCCGGAGGAACTGGCTGCTAAAGGTAACATACACTGCAAAACATCTCCAAGGAGTAGGTTTCAGTTGCAACAGTAGATTGTACTGCCAAAGGGTTGTCTATGGCTAAGTAGGTATTTCATTCATAGAAATGAAGGTATTCTATTTTGGGAAGCACAAGAGAAGAGGAATGTGCCAGTCTTAAGAAAGATTCTCAACAGATTTTTCTGAACTAAGTCAAGTGCTTGATTGTTTTTTTTCCCTCATGATGATTTTGGTGCACATACGTGAAACTTGTAGATTGTGCTGGTGTGGTTTACAAAGCATGTTGCTGTAGACAACAGCATCCTTCAGATGATAATTCAGTTTAGCATGATATAAAATTAGTAAACTATGTAGGTAAGTAAGTAGTATGCTCTATTTGAGGTCATACTAGGGACTTCTTTGTCATGCAAAGAGGAGACAAAACATGATCCTCAGATTACAATCAGAAACAATAACTGCAGATTAAAAAGTTCCGGATTTGAATCGGGTAGCTTTGACACAACACTGATAAAATGTATGAATCCTTTTTCTGTCTGTAATTTGGTTGCAGAAAGGTTGATCTGTCATTCTAATGGAGAAGAATGTGTGGAAATATTGGGCCATTTCTGAATACTCAAATACTCTAATTTATGTGTAAATTTATACATAATTTTCTGTTAGAAGGAGTTTTTGGGGTGAGGGGTTGTATTTTTCTGTTCAGAGTTTTGGAGAGGTATCACTGCAGGTAATATATTAAAGTATCAGAACTAAAAGTCTGTGTGAAGAATACATTTAACAGGAAGAAAAAGGAAGAGAAACGCAATTGACTTACAAAATTGAAAAGATAAAACCAGATTAAAATAAAAAGTTAAATAAATTGTTTTAATATCTCTTTATTTAGGGAGTAAGTCTATAGGGTTTTTAAAAATATATTTTCTTCACTCAGATGTGAGGGGAAAGAAATGGTAGTGTTAGTTATTTTGAAGAAGTACCCTCCCAACAGTAACATATCTGCCACATACAGCAGTGTGCTTGATGAAGCACTGGTCTCGCACTCAATTAAACTATCATGTTGACAGAAGAAAAATGGATCCACTTTGTTTCAGACTGTCCATTATTCTAGCTAAATGAAATGTATCAAACCACTTCACTGTGCCTGTCACTGGGAAGAAAAAAAAACAAACAAAAAACAAAAACAAAACCAAAACAATATGGTTTTAACAAAAAAATTCTGAATACCCTTTCCAACTTTCCACAAACACCCATAACATCAAGGACATATTTTCTAATTGCTATAATGAAAATGTCCCAAGAAACTTTTAGAAACAGATAGTGCATCCTTCTTTCTTTTTATGTCACACCTTCCTTATGTCATGATTTTATTTTTATCAACAGATATCAATATTTTTCAGCTGAAAAATAAACATATAAGGCCAAATTTGTATCCCTTTTTGTTACAGCAATATAAAAATTCCTTATAGACAGAAAATCACTGTCTGAGACTGTTATTAGGAGGTAATGCTATAGGCTGATCCCGCTCTCCTCATCATACAAACTTCCACTACATGGCAGTCCAGTAGGGACAGATGGATGACAAGTCACTTTGTAGTGATTCCTGGGTACAGCAAAACCACTTGCAGTTTTAGACTGCCAAAGAGTACAGTTGCCCTTATGTAATAAGTATGATTCTCCCTGCTAAGGGAAAGCTAAAAGCTAAAGCTCTTTTTAATTCTACTGACTGATGCTCTGATAATCTGTATAACTGAGTTGCTTTGACATGAATTTAGCTCACTGTTCTTTCTGATGCTTTGAGACTGCAACGAAGAAGAATGTTTTGCCACACAGTTCTCCTCAACATTCTGCCAACTAACTGTTAACAGCTATCAAAGTGACATCTGTGCATGTGGCAACTGTCTTTAGTCTGAAGCTATTTCTCTTAAATCTAAGCCTGAGGGCCTGAATCATCAGTTCCCTGCATCTTTCCAATTGTAGGGTATTACTTGTGCATCTATTTTTTTTTTTTTTTTTACTAATGGAAATAACTACTAAAAGGAAAGGCACTGAAATGATAAACTCTGTTATCAAGTACCATGTGCATTTTTGTTTGGTTGTTTTTTTTTTCTACACTGATTTGAGATCTCAAAGAATTCAAAAAAGAACAATACTAACAAGTCTGATTCAATATTTAAAGCTTTCTTGTGTCACTTCTATTTATTGAATTCAAGTTTTCACTGGATCTTAATTATTTCAAATAATAAAGATTTTTATTTTTTTCTGTGTGAAAATAAATTGTACAAATGCAGTTATCTAGTGTCATTTTGATGTTCTAAGCCATCGCATCTGTGCTCCAGTTGCTCCTCCAGATCAGGTCATGGGTTTCCATATGTTCTATGGTATGTCCATTCACACATCTTGAACGTTCAAGGACAGCTAAAACCTAAGTTAATGCGAAGTTATCGTAGCTGCATTTTCCCTTTCATCTCACCCTTACCTGCACAAGTAATACTTAGCATTATCTTTATTAGCCCAAATAAAAATAGTAATGAAACGAATATGTTGTCATCAGATTTACTCTTCCTAATCTCCTAAATACACAGGTTTTCTGAACTAATTTATTCTCAGTCATAGAAAGAGGAAATAACATTTACTCTCAAATACCTGCCATTTTGATTTTTAGAAGTCAACAAGTTTGACTTCCGTGGCAAACTGATGACACCTCAAAAATATTAATAAGGAAGTTGATTAGTTAATAGAGACAACATCTTGTCAGATCCTTAAATTACAGAAATTAGTATAGCACCGTCAAAGTCATTAACTCTATGCAAATTTGAAAGAACTGAGAATACAAGTTTCGTTTGTAGTATAGGCAAGTTTTCTGTCAGAAACTTATGTACAAAGAATATGAAGAACTCACATTTGTATATACAAATAGGTAAGACATCAACAGTAAGCTGAACTAAAGGACATATCTCTTTACTTTGAGTTTATAAAGACTTCAATGCTAAGTTTAACATACATACGTAGACATGTAGCAGTGAAGTCAGTCTTTCATTCTACAAATAGAAATAAGGAAAAAAAATCATGCATAGTCAGTTCATAATAGATTTGTTTAGAAGAAGATAAACACAGGTCAGAAATTGTGTTTTGGCACCATGTCAGTCATGCACAGAAACTGAATGGTCATAGTGCACTCTGGACAAGATGCTTCTGTTCACATGGCAGAAGTGAGAAGCATTGTGTTCGATTCCCAAACAGTTCTAAATCGTGCATGCATAAGTTGCTGCCTTCTTTAAAAAGTGACCTTCAAGAAAAAGACATTTAAAAAACTCTTTATTTCTTTTTCATTGATAGAGGGTAGTTCCTTGATTTACTTGAAAGGCAGCCTGGAACAAGCTTTTTATTTTCTTGTGAGTTGAAAAAAAAAAAAAAAACAAAATTATACAGAATAAATAGTAAATATAAATCTAGCTAGAATTCATTGCAAAAATAAACCTGCACTGTTCTACTTTTTTAAAATCTATTTTTCCCACAACACTTTAATTTGTTCTAATTTCAGAAAATATAACGCATTTTTGTACAAACAGCTAAATACTATTATTCTTCCTCATGTGTGTATGTGTATTGTTGTAGTTATTCTGTTTAGGAGTTGCTTTCAGGTAGGGTGGAAAATAAACTGCATTTGCACTTGGAAGTTCCTAGACACAGCAAACTAATTTCCCCCAAGAATATTTAAATCCAGCACAGAAGTAATTTTTACATATATAGATATAGATATATAAAAAAATCAAACTTATTAAACACAGTAATGTATTTACAGCTGATTCTCAGTAGCTTTTCAAATTGCCTAGGATTATGAGTTGAAAAACCAGTGATGCACAATATTTTATAGCAGCAGCTCAAAAAAAAAGATTGTCCAAAATTAAGTAAAGCTATCAGATAGGGAAAGCAGCAAAAAGCTTGTTTTTTAGTTCATTGGAGAAGTTTGGTAAACATAGTTTCATATTTTTCCTTCCACATACTGATACAGAATGCATATGATGAAGTTCCCCATAAAATATTTAAATATTTGCAGGCTCTGGGTTCATACACAAAAAAATTTTTCTTTTTGTGATTGCTTTGTTTGGTTTTTTTTTGTTGTTGTTGATTTGTTGTTTTTTTTTTTTTAACTGACATTTAATATTACAACATTCCACCTCCTTTCATATTTATTTTAAGGGTATGTTAGGTGCAGTTGTAGACAATGGTCATGTGTGCAGTGGATGTATTAACCTAACCAATACACTTTAACCTTATAACTACAAACACAAATGGGTTTTGTTTTTTTGTTTTGTTTTGTTTTTGTTTCTTTGTTTGTTTGTATTTTAAAAAAGGAATCTAATTAAACTGAGGGAAAAAAAGAAAGAGCAAAGGTAACAGATATTTTTCCTTAGGTTAGGTAAAGAATGGAGAGTGCTATACACATTTTTAAAATGTTGTGGAATATTGCAATAAGCAATCTTCCTCCCACAGTTCAATCACACAAAGTCCATGTTTAACTTGAGGTCAGACATATTGCCTGCACACAACCCCATGGCTTCCCACAGTGATCCCTGAGATTTTTTTTTTACTAGGATTACTGCTGTGCTTAAATTCTGACTGTTGACATGTTATCATAAGGCACTTTTATTTACACGGTTCCAACTTAAAATAGAATTACAGAAATTTGGCCCCAGCCCAACTTATTAGTACTTCATGTTTGCTGCTCCAGGACTTCCAAGTAGTCAGGCTCAGCATGTAAATTAGCTTTGAGTTCAAAATACTCATTTTTAGTTTGTTCTAGAAAAACTTTTCTTGGCCTGGAGTACATGAGTGTCTCCATTAGCTTCAGCTCCTCATGTGTTCCAGGATAATGAACTTCCATGTCAGGCTGGAGCTGGACAATATTTTTTCTTAGGTACTCTGTGATCCCTAGCTGCTGCAGTTCTCTCTCTTTTTCAATAATGTTTCTATACAAGCAGTTGGCATCCTGAAAAGACAAAAATTCAGCAGATTGATCTGTAGCCTTATATTTGACATTTGGACCTGTAAGAGGTGAGCTGTTTTCTCTCTCTAGGAGACTTCGTCGCAGATGTTTGGAATCGTTAGGTTCCTTGTCATTTGCCTCCTCCTGTTGTTCAGTATGCTTAGGGCTGAAGGATGGGCTGTGGTAGACCTGAACCAGGGGTGTAACCATACGTTGCTCATAGAGAGTTGCAGCTGGGCGCTCCGTTGTGTGGTGTGTTGTCTTATGCCCATACATGCTGTACTGAAGGTGAACTGGGCTATTATCCCTCATTTGTTCATCCTCTTGTTTCTTTTTGCATCTTCGTCGCCGATGCAAAACCAGAACAATTATTCCTGCTGCACAAAATACAATAGTTATAAACACAACTAGAAGCCCTAATATTAGAACAGAAAGTGGGACAGCATCTGTTAGGGACCGCAGGATGGTGTCTGCGGTGTTGGTAGTAGTAGAAGAAGTTGTCACAACTATAAAACTGGCATGAGTTGGTAGGGCTGGGTTGTTTATTAAACCTGGACACAATACTTCACTGTTCAGGGATTTAAGTTCTTTTTTTGCTAGATGTCCTGGAGATTTACAAAAAATATCACCCATCATTGTATTCTTACTCAGTTTTTGTATCCACTTTTGCAGCCCAACTGAATCACAGGTACAGTCCCAGGGATTGTCTTCAAGTTCAATTTGTACCAACATATCCAATTCATCCAAGACATTGCTCACAGGCAAATGAGCAAATCGGTTTGTTTTCAGATTTAACCTGGCAAGTGGAACACCTGAAAAGATATAGGGAGGCAAAGTCTGCAGAAGATTGTTATTTAAGTAGAGGACCTTAAGTTTTGGCATTGCATTAAATGTCCCTGGGAAAATTTCTTTGATGGCATTAAATTCAAGGTACAAGTACTCAAGGTGCTGTAGGCCAAGGAAGAGATTCTGACTTAGCTTTGTAAGATGATTCCCATTGAGATACAATTTCTGCAGTCTGGTCAGATTCATAAAGGATCCTTCCTCAAGGACTTCAATGCGATTGTTCCCCAGGTGAAGCATTTCCAGGCTGGCATAGTCCACAAGATCTGATTTTAGTAATGCCTGAATAATGTTTCCAGCTAGAATAAGCTTTTTAGGATTTGGAGGAGGGGGTCCTAAATCAGACAAGCTTTCAATATTTCGCTCCTGGCAGTGCATGAGAACTCCTGAGAGCATATGGCTGGTGCAGTGACAGGGGACAGGGCAATAGATTCCTGGAGACTGAGTAGCAGGTTTTGAAGTATGAAGCACCAAATTTGGTTCTTTAGTAGGAGCTTTCAGGATAGGAATCACCTTAGTTGATAGGTGACTATCACTGATAGAAGTGGTAACAACCAAGGGCAGTGAGCCTGAAGGATCTTCGAGTTCATTTACAGGATGAGTGGGACAAAGTGATTCCTTTTTCAACCGGCTTAAGATGCTACCTTTGATAACTGGAGGGCTATTACATACAACATCACCTATTATTGACTGAGGAGGCATGTTTTCTAGCCATATTTTCAGCTGCAGCAAATCACAATTACAGGCCCATTTATTGTCTTCCAACTGAAGGTCTAGTATTCTACCAATGTGTTCCAAAAAGCCAACATAGGGCAGTGTCTGTAACTGGTTTCCACGAAGATCTAAATGTGTCAATGGCACAAAACGAAATATGTTTGGAGGAAGATACTCAATGGCATTATCATTCAAAATAAGCACTTTAAGCCTGTTGAGCTTGCTAAAGGCACTTGCTTCAATCACTGTGATGAAATTGTTGTCTGCTTGAAGAAACTCTAAATTTTCCAATCCATTAAATGTATCTTCTTTAAGTGTTTCTAAAGAATTGTGATTGATATGGAGTTGCTTAAGAAGGCTGAGACCATTGAAAGCCCCAGGCTCAATATCTGCAATATTATTAAAACCAAGATGTAGAGAGATAGCATTAACAAGACCAGCAAAATCATTAATGTGTAACGTAGTCAGGCCATTGTTTAACAGATTAAGATGGAAAGGCCGTGATGGTGGAACATTTATTTCTGATACCATCTTGATGCCTCTTTCTTCACAGTTTATAATAATGGTATCATCCTTTTCTTCACAGGAACACAAGCTCTGACAAGATCCTCTGACTGAAGAAAAAGAAGCATGGGACTGGGAAGGATCAGATGCAACCACAACTGAACATAAAATAAAAATCCAGACCTTCATCTTGCCCAGGAGATTCTAGAAAAAAGAAAAAAATAAAAAAAAGAAAAAAGAAAAATAATAGAGTCATGATTTTTAATACCTGTGATTGAGCTACTTCACCTTTCAAACAGTATCATATAGTGAAAGATATTTGAATGATTTGTTAAGCAGAGAAAAATCTATTTTGTTTAATATACTGAATCAATAATCACAGTCATAAGGGGAGTGTTTCAGTACTTACAGTAACACATCAAAGTAGGAGATAATCAGGAGTGTGTTGTCTTTATTTTTATACTATATAGAATGATTTGTTAGTGGACAACAGTAACAAGTTACTGCCCTGTGTAATTTAAATGAAGGCTAATCAACTATTTTGGATTGTTGCTTTGTGTCACTATCTAGCACTGCAAATTTTAAAAGTACTTTGCTACGCTCAATTTAATGTTGTCCAGTTGCTGAAGAGAAGAAATAAGATATGGTTTGGTTCAACAAAGGGTAGTGGGCAAAATTCAGTCAGGATACAGGGAATCTCTCTTTTGGTTCTGCATTATGTATGTAAATCAAAAGGTGTTTCCTCTACAAACCCTGTGCGTCCAAATAGAAAAACTGAGTCAACAAAGTATATTATTTTATCTTTACTTAAATTAATGCATATGTCATAATTTGTGGATATTTGGTGAAAGCAGGAACACAGCACATATTAATGTAACATGTTTGCATATAGTATATGTATAATATAATTGCGTACACAATTAAAATAAAAAAAAATGAGAGAACTGAAAATGCAGTGCATGTCAGAAGAAACAGGTAGGCAAGTAGCATTTTTTTTTTTTTTGAGATTAATTATTCCTTCCAATTATTATAATAATTAATCACTATGAAAAAATTTAAATGTACATGGATCTAATTGTGCTTTATGAGTTAAAAATGATCACTAGTATCATCCATATGTTTTTTAACTTAAATTGTCATCTGTCAAGCTGATCTTGAACTTTGAATACCTGATAAATACATCATTACAGTACAACTATGGAGTCACAAGCAAAATTTACACTTTGAAATCAAGCATTTGTTAGCATTAATTTATGCTACACTTCATTTGAAGATTCTCTCTTACTGTCAAGGCTGTCTAATTAGCAAGGACAATGATAATTCTTGATACATGAGATGGAATGAAATCACTGTTTATAATCTTTAATTAAATATTTCCCATAACCTAAAAGAAAAAAAAAAAACAACTTACAATGGAATGGATGATTTAAACAGAAGATTTTTTTTTTTTTTTTGAAGTGTGCTGTTTATTCTAGAACTGAACTAAACAGGTTTCTTAAGTAATCCATCTAATAAAGGTCACTTGATCTTTCAAAGTAAGCTATTGAAACATGGAGTGCAAAATGTCACTAAACAATTAACCAGTTGAAGTGTTAATTTCTGAAATATTATAACCTTTTACAAGAATCTATTCAGTTACATGCACAAATATTCTTATACTGTGGCAATATGATTTGGCATCTCATCGATACATATTTTAATTATCATGTACCTTTGTTACTAGCGGTACCGTTTCTCAAGGCTGCCCTTAAAACAGATTGCAAATATATATACATGCAGGAACTTAAATGGTGTGGTACAAGTATTACACATACAAACACTCACAACAGCAACAACAGCAAATGTATGCACAGTGAATTATGTTTTTCTCCATTAGTAGTTCCTGATAAATAGAAGTAGATGTATGAGTTCAGAAGTAGTAATTAAAATCCACCGTGTGAGAAAAAAGTGTCCCTAGAAATATGATTTTTTTTTTTTTTCAGTAAAACAAATAAATTTACTGTCTCATACAGCACTCCTTGAACTCCAGCTGCCTATGCTTAATATCTATGTCTTTAAGTTTGTTTTCCCAAGAAGCATCGGTTAAGACACAACATGTCATGATGTTATTTTGAAGTATGCAGAATAATGCTAGGATCATACTATGCTAGAGATTTATTCTTGCTTTACATGCATCAATATCCTTTCCAGTGACCCAAGGTAAAAAATGCAGGCTCTTGACACAGATGCCAGCTTCAAACCTACTGTATGACTAATTAAATTTTATTTCTGCACAATTTATCTCTGTAGGAATTCCTGCTTCAATCTGCATTAAGTTCAAACTGCCTTTTAAAGTCCCTGAGCAAAATTAAATAATATTTTTTTTAAAAGTAATCTGAAAAGCATGTTGCATTCTAGCGTATATTGAGAAATAAGGTTATAAAAATGAAAGCCCTCCTCTCAGAGATGAAAGTAACAACATTTGTAACCAATTGGAAAACATTCCCATTGTAATTATCGTCATACTTCTGTCGGCAGCTCTGCCAGAACTCTCTCTCTCTCTCACACACACACATATACACACAACAAAAACAATAGGAGAGTTTCCTTTTTTTTTTTTTTGTCTGAACACTCAGGAATATGTAATGAAACACTCAGTAGGCTACTATTGTAAAACAAAAACCACTTTCAAGTAACAGACGATCAATATTTAATTGAAAGAATTTACAATAAAATAAAATAAAATTTAAAATATTTGACAAAGCTAACCCTTTTCTGTTTCATGGAGTGAGTTTTTTTGTCAAATCTACATGGTAATTTAGGTTTGTTTGTTTTATATATTTTCATGTAAGTCACTACTAACTGCATACTGTAACTAACCTTTTTGCAGTAAGAATTCTAAGACTGAAAAATGTCACAGTCCTTTCTACGAGGGAAAGTTGAATACTTTCAGAAGTAGTCACTTTATAGCAAAGGCATTACATATTTCACAAGTATTAATCAACATGTTCTTAAAACATCAAAATAGCTTGTTTCATTTTACTTGAGGTTTTATTTATCTGGTTGTTTTAATTCAGTTATTTGAAAAATGCATGTGGAAGAATTTCAAAGCCTCAAGCTAAGAATCAGTAATTTCTAAAGGCCTTTGGGATTGTTTATTAAATTCTGAAGGGAATCACAGTCAGATGATACATTTAAGACCACTCTTGTGCTTCAGGAAATAAAAACAAACACCCATTTCCAACCCCCCACACCCCCAAGAGATCTAAAATCAGCATTTCCTTAATACACATATTCTCCACAGTTTGAATAAATGCACCTGGCAGACAGTTTGAAATACAGTATAAACTGCCATCATTTACCATAAAAGTTATACAAAGTCATGCAGAAAAATAAATTCAGCTGGTACTGAGAAATGAATTTCTCATATGCTAAGCTAATTAACTAACTGGAATCTTTCTTACCTGTACAGCAGCAACACTCCCTGAAATGCTCAGTAATGCACAGTTGAAGCAGCTGTTTCAATGCAATGTATTTTTTCCCTGTGAAAAAATGCACACTTTCTTCTGAGTTTCACTTTGCTGCAAGCTGTGGTAATACTACAGCTCCATGAAGTTAAAAACCTTGTTCAGAAGACAAAGTACAAAGCGTTCAATTGAAAAATTCCAGGCAGCGTGCGCATTAGACCATCCTGTAAGCAGTTGTCCTTTTTCCTCAATTAAAATTCACAGCATACTTCACAGCTATGCTGAGTTTTCTGCATATAGTTAACTGTTTGCAAGCATTTGGATGCAGTAAACAAACAAGATGTTCAGCAGAGCTTGAATTGATTACTTAGTTGGTCAGATTTTCAGATCCAAGCTGCTTCTGTGTTCTCTCTGCTTTTTCTAGTCTTTCTTGTTAGCTCAGTTTGTTAATAGTCCGATTGCCAGGGGCTGGTAGGTAGGCGTAAATAAAGAGACTTCTTGGCTTTTGACTCAGCCTTTAAGCCCTTCCCCACCAGAGAGCTTTAATCTGCCAATGTCATTTAATACAAGACACAGCTCCACCTTGAGACAGATCAGCTCCTCCTCCTCCTGCAATTTCTCTCACCTCCTTTCCCCCCCTCCATCTAAGTGAACATCGGAAAGTAAAATTCAGCTAAATATCTTCTAGATTGCTTAAGGTCTGCTAATGGCTGATTTTACAAAACAGTAAACACTCACTGCTGCTCTTGCAGTTTGTTCTCTTGGGTGATCTTGCATTCAGTTTGTATCTGCAAATGCCTGCTTTCGAGACAGGAACACATTCCAGCCCCAATACACTCCACAAAACACACCACAAGGGAAACCTTGTCCTCTGGAAAATATGTCTATTACAATGAAGTGCAGGATTATTCAAATACATAAATGAGACTGTACAGCGCTCAATTCAGGCCACTCAATGTGACTGGGGTAGGGATGGGTATGTACAGTGGTACATAATTTATATCTGAAAAAAAAAACAAAAAACAAAAACAAAAAAAACAAACCTGGGGAATATTAGTGCTTATGTTTGTACAGTGATTGTTGTCAGTCCTATTTAAAACTGCCCATCTTGTTCCGTAGGAAGAAAATTGGGTTGTTTGTAATTGTCTGTTTTACAGATGTTAGAATAGTGTGTTGATATCTATCCATGTGAGATTGTACTGTATTTGCACGAAACATTACATTGATAAAAAACAGTCTGTTTTGGGGAGAGGAGGTATTCTTAAAGGTATGCATCATGCTTAAGGTATTATTTTCTTTGTGTTCATAAACAAGTAATTAGCAGATATAGTAGGACTACAGGTAAATATTTAGTCCATGCAAGGAAGATTTTCCTCATCCCCACCGCAGTGCATAGGATGGTTTTATATGCTGCAAATGCTACTTCCTTGTTCATCCCACTGCCACGGAACAGCAAAACATTTTGGTGAGCAACAAGGCTCACCTGCTCTTGATATTTACCCTGTAGAGCATACCATTTCTCTTTTGTTCTTATTGTGTCTTGGATTACTTTGCAGATTGTTTACTACAACCTCAATACCAGTCAGATTCCAGTAACTTCTTTTGTGCTGATAGCTCTCCAGGTGGCCTCATTGTCTTTTGAAGTGATATTGTGACATACTGTTCCCTGTGATGAAGGCTATCAAGATCTTGTTCTACATATACACACATATACATACACATATATTTTTATAGATAGGCATATGTATACATGCCTTGCCTTACTTTCTACTGATAAAATCTGTAATTTTAGCAAAATAATAACAATAAAATATTCTTAAGAAACAGCAACAATTTTGTTTCCATTCAAAACATCACTTACTTGATTGTGTTTTGCTACTTTTAATGAACCTTGCCACTCTATCTTGACTTGCAGACTTTTTACCGTTAAGGCTCAAAAACACTCAGCTACCTGTGTCCAGTTGAATAAATCATTATATTCTTTATTCATTTTGTATTTATGAATTGTAAGTCAGATTATTTCTAATATTTATTGAACATTTTATAGGTGCTCACACTTCACCTGTGGTTGATTTTTTAGATGGAAAATATCTATATGCATATAGATACTTATAATAGAAAACAACATTTTTGGCTTTTCAGTTAACATCCACAAGACTAAAACCTGATCACAAATATCTTACCAGAAATCACCTACAAAAAAAGAGAACATTTCCTAACTACACACAATTAAAAAACACTGAGAATCGTTAGCGATGTTTGTCACTCCACAAACTGTATATTTACCAGGTTTATAAAAATATGGCTAATTATTTTTTTTTCTACCCAAATTTTATGAATCAATGAGCAGGTTATTATAAAGACTGTGATTGTGCAAGTACATCTGCATGGACAGTATTGAAGTGATATAGAGTTTGTATCCTGTACTTTAATCATTCACCTTTATCAATTGCTCTGACAATTTTAAAATTTGTGAAGCTGTTTAAATAAAATCTAAAACCGTCAGGCTTGCTTACTTCCAAAAAGGCCTTGAGCTTTTATGTCATTCCATTTCACCTCTTCACAAAGCACAACATCTCCATAGATCAGAAATGAGATCATATCCCTCTAACTATACATATGCTGTGAAGAATTCTCCCCCATCTACTGCGTTTTCTTTCTTATCAACATATACATGTAGAGATAGAAGTTTTAATGTTATTAAGCATGTAGGCCTTGTGTAAAACCCTTAAAATGAAATATTTTAATATTTTGTACCATGTTCTATTAAATTCTGTGTTACATGGTAAGCTGTGCGGGTTTCTTTAACTGTATACATTACAGCAGAAACATCTGAGCCTGAATTATGTGATTTGCAAATTTGGGTATTGTAAGAGTCTGAAAGAGTTAATGTATGTCTCAAACATTGTGGTAAAACAGGTTCTGCAAGTTTTGCACAACAAGACAAGAGGACAAGAGAAGCTGCTGAGTCGGATGCAGGCAGCTGTTGGAGGATGCACAGTTCTATGTTCTGATGTGCTGAGCAAGACATCTCACCATATAAGACCGAAGGAAAAAAAAACAAACCTCACCATCACTACTACCACCTGAAAGACCCTCTGCAACCACCCCTCACAATGGCACCTGTGCAGTAGACCGAGTTACATAAGTCCTCCAGGGTCATGACTGGCAGAATTCAGGGCTGGCAACTGGACTATATAAAAGGAAGAGATTCCAGGAACCACACGCATGCCCACCACCAGAGGATCACTCCATCCATCACAGTCATTGCAGAATCATAGCAGGATCCAAGAGCGGTGATGTCTTTCCTTATCTCCTTCCTTTCATTTCTTTCTTTCTCTTTTTATCTTTTCCTTCTCATAACGAAGATGTTAACATCATGCAAGTGGTGAACCCTACTTGTAACTAAGATAACAACCCTCGTTGCCAATGTTTGTGTGGTTTTTTTTTTTTGCAGCTATGAACATATTGCAGTTATGTAAGCAAAGGTCAGGATTCCCCTCTAAAAGTAGTATGCAAGCCTAGTGACTATTCTCTAGGTAAATATTCGGTTTATTTTCTATATAACCCTTATTGTGTGGCAATTTTCAGAAGAATTTGCTGAAAACGATCTTCAGTGTATAAGAAAACAGTCAGGTTAAAGGAACAAATTTCTGCCATCTTAATGCAGCTTCTAAGTAACTAAATTAATTTAGACTCATATATACATACCTAATATACATGTATACATACATATATAACATAATGTGCATTGATAATCATAATTGTATTGGGTTTGTGTGGCCAGGCTTTGCCAGTGGGGTTGCATAGAGCTGGCTTTTGTGAGAAGCTGCTAGAAACTTTCTCCATGTCCAACACAGCCAATGCCAGCTGGCTCCATGACAGACCTGCTGCTGGTCAAGGCCGAGCCAATTAGTAACGGTCATAATGCCTCTGTGTTAAAATATTAAGAAAAGGAAGACAGAAAAAAAAATGTGCATTTTGCAGCTGGAGAGAGGAGTGAGAATATATGAAAGAAACAACTCTGCAGACACCAAGGTCAGTGAAGAAGGAGGGGGAGGAGGTGCTCTGGGCACCAGAGCAAAGATTTCCTTGTCACTTTTAATGAAGACCATGGTGAGGCAGGCTGTCCCCCTGCAGCCCATGGAAGTCCATGGTGGAGCAGATGTCCACCTGTAGCCCATGGAGGACCCCACAGCTGGAACAAGTGGATGCCCAAAGGAGGCTGAGACACCATAGGAAGTCTGCACTCTCATGAGGATGGGAGCAGTCCCTAGAGGACTGTCTCCCATGAAAGGGACACCATGATGGAATAGGGGAAGAGTGTGAGGAGTCCTCCCCCTGAGGATGAAGGAGTGGAAGAGATAATGTGTGATGAACTGACCCCAACTCCAATTCCTCATCCTCCTGTGCCACTGGCAGGGAAGAGGTAGAAAATAGAGTGTAGAGTTAAGCCTGTGAAGTAGGGAGGGGTGGGACCAAATTATTTTAAGGTTTCATTTTATTTCTCATTATCCTCCTTTAATTCAATTGGTAATAAATTAAATTTATTTTCCCCCAAGTCGAGTCTGTTTTGCCTGTGCCAGTAATTGGTGAGTGATCTCTCCCTGTCCTTATCTTGACCCATAAGCCCTTTTTTATGTTTTCTCTTCCCTGTCCAGCTGAGGAGGGGGAATGATAGAGTGGCTTTGGTGGGCATATGGCATCCATCCAGGGTCAATCAATTACATGTATGAGTTTGCAATGTACTTATGATGTCCTTTTTCAAATTAAAACCTAAGATGTTCTCAGTTCCAGATGAACTGAAAACTTTAGATTAATCTATCAATAGCTTAAAAAACATTCACTGCTAGCACACAAAAGTGCAGATATGCTAATATGTTATAAACCCTTTAAAGGAAATGAAAAAGGAAAAGAAGGAAAAAATAATCAGTATGCATACAGTAATCAAGAATCAAAACAAAGCATATGACATAATTTATATATGTTTACATTTATTTTTTTCAATGTTAAAAATTATGATTCTTAGTCTTTTTCACTAAGTCTAAATAGGAAGACATGAAATATTGAAACTGTTGTGTAAAACAATTTGCTTTCCTTTTGGCTACAAATCATGCATTGAAATTTAACATTAATATCCTGTTAAACACAAATGAGTTTCTACATGTGTCCTGGTTTTTAGCTGAAACAGAGCTGGTTTTCTTTTTCAGTAGCTGGAATTGTGCTGCGTTTTGCTTCCAGCCTGGAACTGGCTGTGAGAGAGACACTGATAACGTACCAATGTTTACATTTTTGTCACTGGAAGTGAAGGACTTTGTGTTCTGTTAGTCCACAAGCACAAGATTTAAGGGGGGAGAAGAATATTTAAATTAATAAACTTAATTGACAGTTAGATATGCCAATGGGGTATTCCATACCATATCACATCATGCCCTCTTCTACATCTCTGGCTTTCGCTCAGGCTCTCGTTCTTCCAGGATTGTGATTTCTGTTCGGGATTGTCTCTCCTCCAGGATCATTATCTGGGAACAGGCCGGGTTCGTTCAGGAGGTGAGCTGTAACACTGGGTGTCATTCACTTGCATATTTTGTTACTGTTATCATTATCACTACTATTTTAATATTAGTATTATTTTAAGTTTTCTCTCTATTATTAAACTGTTCTTATCTCAACCTATGAGTCTCCTTATGCTTGCCCCCTAATCCTGTCCCCTGTCCCCTGGGGGTGGGGGGGAAGTGGGTGAACTACTGTGTTGGCTGCTAGCCAAGGGATAGCCCAGTGAAACTATCACAACATGATGACTAAGTCTAAGCCAATTCATGATAATGCATGCCTGCCTGTGCCTAACCTAATTGTACTTTACATGCTGCTGTTCCACAGAAATCCAGCTAAAGTAGACTATATCAGGCAACTTGGAAAAACATCTGAAGAGTAAACTCTGCAGTAGTCAATCAAGTCTGGAATATCACTAGTTTGGAAATAGTCATGGCATTCAATTAGTTCCTTTTGAGGATACTTTATCCATACTTAGTAAAATTCACAGACCTAACACAAGGCTAATGCACTAATGAATTGATATTTAAACTCTGAATAGGATTTTGTCTTCTTTCTGATAATGCATATCCTTTACAGAGACACTAACCTATGTTCCAAAATCCAGCCTTAAATATGTAATATAGGAACTGAAGCAAGTGAGCACACATGTCAAAAAATGCTCTCTGGATTTATAAAGTCACAGTATTCAAGAGAGTAGTAGATCTTGACATCTGGAAACATGTCCCTCATCACTCTGACTTCCCAATACAGGATTGAGGTGAGCTAATTTTCAGTCTAAGCTTTTGTCAGTTAATTCCAAGTCCATCAACCTGTTGTCCTTTTTTTAATGGATGGACAAATCATGAATAATTTGTTTTGTTTACCTTAAGATGCTAGTCTGGAATGCATTACTCTGAAAGTCCCTGTAATTCACTGAGATATTTAGAGCTTTGCTCAGACTTGGACAAGTAATTTTTAAGCATCTGCTATGGCTGAGATAAATCCTATCCTAAATAGTTTTCTGAGATTGGCAGCTAACAGTGTATCCTGGTGCTGGCTGGAATGTAGTTGATCTTCCTCACAGTGGTCTGTATGGTGCTGTTTTGGATTTGTGACTAAAATGGCGTTGGTAACGCACCAGTGTTTTAACTATTCCTGAGTTGTATTTGTACATGTAAAGGCTTCTTATTTTTCCAACTTTGCCCTGATATGGGTACATTGGGGTCAGTCAAGAATTTGGAAATGAACATAACTAAGACAGCTGACCCAAACTGACCAAAGGGATATTCCATGTCATGTAACGTGATGCTCAACAACAAAAAAAAACCCCTGGGGTTGGGGCGGGGATCATTTTTTGGGAAAGTAGCTGTTGCTCAGAGACCGGACGGGCTTTGGTCTACTTGCATGAAGTGCTGGTTGATTGCCTTTGCACTTTTTAAAAAATTATTTTTTATTTTTATTTTATTTTTTCATCTTTCTTTTGCTTATTGAACTATCTGTGTCTTGACTCATGCTTTTGCTCTTTCTATTCTCTACCCACCACTGGGGGTGGAGAGTGAGCAAGCAACTCTGTGGTGCTTAACTGCCTACAAGGTTATCCCACAACACAGAGGCACAATAAAACTCCCTCTCTCTAAATTCATAGAGACCATGTTCCTCTTTTGCACAATACCTGAGTCAGACTTCTCAGGAAGTGGTAAAACTAGAAAAAAATTCTCCCTATTTTGATTTTTCTCTACTTCCTAAAAGTCTGTAGGCAAAGTCACCCTTCTCTGGTGCAATTGCCGTATGGAAAAGTAAAGACTGCAAGAGAATTGGGCTCCAATAGGAAGCTCACAGGCTATAAAAAATCTGAATATAGCTGACTACAGATACAACTCAGGAAAAGTGTGACAGATCTGTGCTCTGTCCATTCTGGAATACTTTTATTTTGTTAAAAATGCACAAAAATAAAAATAATGTATCAAGTAGGCCATTATTATTCAGTTAATCCCTGCATCTAAATCTTCAGACACTCTTATAAGCAGCTACCTCCTTGAGTATACTTTCTTAGCTTTGCATTCTGCTACATAGCCATACTCTTTGTTTGTGTTCACACTATTACCACGGAGCAAATAGAGCCCATTAAAGAAATTAAATCTACCAAATTTAGAAACCACTTCAACCTTTCTGCCAAAGCGGGAGGAATACACAAACTTGCATCTGCCAATGATTACATTTTTGGCTTCTATTCTCAAATAGCCATTTATTTTTAGAAAGTAACATTTGCAAATGTGAGTCACTATAGAAATAAACACATTAGGTAGAAGAAAAACGCAAAGGACAGATTAAAAAGTATACAATTTCCTGAATTCAAAAAATATTATTTTAAAAGCTTCCAGGAGATTTTTCTTTATTGAAGAAAATGCATAGCTATATCAAAGCTCTTTTTTTTGCAAAAGGAACGTCAGATATCTGCTTTAAAAATGTAGGCTTCAGGTGCATAAAAGGTGTTAAAAACCATTGAAAAATATTTTTTAATCAGTTCAGCATGCTACATCAATAGCTTAGCTTGTAATTTTGATGGCACAACTTTGGCTCTAACATGAGACTCATTAAGCTAAATTCTGTATTTCCAAAATAGGAAAAGGCTTATTTAAGTTTCTCTAGTATTATTTTTTATTTTTATTTTATTTAGGCAGATGTGGACTCTTTCAGGTTTTATGCAGTCAAATAGTGGAGACCAAATGAATCTTTGGATTGAACTTTGAGGTGAGAGCAAGAATATTTATTCATATATAACAGACCACATCTTATCTTGAAATGTCCATTGTGGTTCAGATCTTGTGAATCTGGGTTTCTTACATGGAGTAGGAAGAATATTAGTACAACAAAATCAGATGTTCTCTCTTTGGAAAAGGGAAGAAAATCCTCTTTAGGAGAAAGAAAAAAAAGAAATCAATTTAATGTTCTCAGAGGTGAGGGACAAGGATAGGAGTGGGAACATTTCCAGTAAGGAAAAAAGCAGAAAGTAGGTCATGAAGAGTGAACTTTCTGTTCTTTCTGATATTGAAGAAGATGAGAATAGGGTAGTGAATTTGCTGAGTCCATCTCACCAGCTGTGATCACAGTGTTGCATACACTTACCTTTCCTCAGTGACACTGGCAGATACAATAGGCAGGAATATATATATTGTTTTGCTTCCATAAATTTGTTACTTCACACAATACCTGCTACATACCTTGCCTATGTATAAAGTCTTTTATGAACACTTTACCTTTGCAATTAAATTTGCCTCATTTTCTCATGGGATTTTATAGATAAAGTAGTTTTGTTTAGAACCCATAGCATGGGCAGCTTCTGAATTTTTTATCTAATTTAAAGATCTAACTACAACTCACCATACACTGGCAACTGTGCAAAGCCATAGGGATTTCGCCAATTCACTATGACTATGAGCAGGTCTGAGCTTCACTGTAGGACACTTACTGAGTCAGTAGTAGGGACTGGTATTCTGCATGACATTGGTGGTGGATTTTTTTCATCAAAATCACTTTGTGATGGGTTGACCCTGACTGGAAGCCAGATTCCCAAAAAAAAGGCCACTCTATCACTCTCCCTCCTCAGCTGGTCAGGGGAGAGAAAAAGATAATGAAAGGCTCGTGGGTTGACATAAGGACAGAGAAAGATCACTCACCAATTACTGGCATGGACAAAACAGACTTGACTTGGGGGAAAAAATGAATTTTAATTTATTATCAATCAGAAAAGAGGATAATGAGACACAAAACCAAATCCTAAAACACTTTCCCCAATTCCTCCCTTCTTCCTAGGATTAACTTCTCTCCTGATTTCCAATTCCTAACCCCCAGCGGCATAGGGGGACAGGGAATAGGGGTTGGGGTCAGTTCATCACACATTGTTTCTGCCGCTCCTTCCTCCTCAGGGGCAGGACTTCTTCCCCGGCATGACCGTGGGGTCCCTCTCACAGGAGACAGTCCTCCACGAACTTCTCCAATGTGAGTCCTTCCCATGAATGACAGTTCTTCACAAACTGCTTTGGCATGGGTCCTGTCCATGGTGTGCAGTCCTTCAGGGACAGACTACTCCAGCTCGAGTCCCCCACAGGGTCACAAGTCCTGCCAGCAAACCTGCTCCAGCGTGGGTTCCACTTTCCATGGGGCCACACGCCTTGCCAGGAACCTGCTCCAGCGTGGACTTCCTATGGGGTCACAGCCTTCTTCAGGCATCCACCTGCTGCATAGTGGGATCCCCCACTGGCTACAGATGGTAATCTGCTCCACCATGGACATCCATGGGCTGCAGAGAGACAGCCTGCCTCACCATGGTCTTCACTACAAGTTGCAGGGGAACCTCTGCTCCGGCACCTGAAGCACCTCCTGCCCTTCCTTGTTCACTGACCTTGGTGTCTGCAGAGTTGTTTCTCTTACATCTTCCCACTCCTCTTTCTCCAGCTCCAAAGTGTGCATTTTTTTTTTTCCTTTTCCCCTTTTTCTTAATTATGATATCACAGAAGCCTTACCATCATTACTGATTACCTCGGCTTTGGACAGTAGTGGGAGAGACTGTCATTGTCTCTATTGGACATAGAGGAGGTCTATGGCAGCTTCTCATAAAATTCACTCCAATGCACCCCTGCCCCACTACCAAAATCTTGCCACGCAAACCCAATAGACACCTACAGCATAGTAGTCACCATCTCAGTCCAATTAATAAGAAAAAATGTGGATGGTGAATTAATACAAAGAGCTGTGCAATGTGCAGTGTATCAGATTGAATAAATATAAATTATTTCTCTGCCTCTGTTTTCAGGTTGTAGTTGATATTTATTTTTTTTAACAATAAGAGAAAGGTTCTCAGAAAAAAAAAAAAAAATTAGTTTAGAGTGCCTTTATTGCATATTATCCATCTTAATTAGAAAATTAAATATCTAGTTTTAATACTGAAAATAGTTTTTCTTTTTGGAGACTTTTCCATATGTTTGACAAAACTGAACTTATTTTTTATTGATATATCAAATCCTTCAGAAGTCTACCATGCATATAACTGACATATGCATGCTATATGTAACAAATGAGTGGCAGCATTCTTTTAAGTTTTCCACAGCACAGATTTCTTCTCCATAATCTGGGGAAGACTTACAGAACATTTTAAAATGTTAAACATGGAAAACAAAAAATTGAATCTATTAAGATGTTGATATATTCCTTATTATGTCAATAATATTAATGCAAAATTACAGTTTGCACCATGGGCTCCCATAAACAAAACAGAAAATATGTGAAACTTTTTTCAAACATGTACTTAGATATAATTAATAATGTGTAGTTCCCTTTCTTCATCTGCTGTCAAAGCAAAGATGGATGCAGTATATAGCTATTCTGTTGTTTTATTTTGTTTTATTGCTAATTTGAAGGGGAAAGGTATTCTTGGAATCTGAATGAAGGTTTTTAGGTATCAGCTAATACATGTCTCTTTCTATAAGAGAGAAAAAATAGATCTTGGTTACCTACATGAGAGAAAATGAAAGAATAGTATGCAAAAACTATGGCTTCCCTATATTAATCTCCTTTCAGGTGTTTAATAAGAAATAGTTTCTCTTAAGATCAGGTTCAAGATGTGAATTATACAGAGTTGTGAGTTTCACTGGTCTAGCCCTTGGCTAGCAGCCAACACAGTGGTTCACCCATGCCCCCCCCATTCCCAGGGGATAGAGGAGAGGTTTGGGGTGCAAGGGTAAAGACACCCGTAGGTTGAGATAAGAACAATTTAATAATAGAAATAAAAAAAAAACCCTTAAAATAATACTAATATTACAATAGTAGTGACAATGATAACAGTAACAAAATATGCAAATGAGTGATACACAGTGGAACTGCTCACCACCCACCGACCAAATCCAGCCTGTTCCCAGATAACAATCCGGGAGGATCCATAATCCCGAATTGAAACCACAATCCCAGAAGAGCAAGAGCCCAAGCAAAAGAAATCCCAACAAATTAAGAATCTAATTTAATACCATACATGATAACTAAGTGTTCATTTAAATAGTATTAGAGTTTTCAATCTTACAGGCCCCTAGAGTCATCTTTGACTCATTCCTAATATTTATTTATGGTCTGGGGTAACACAATTGAAAATAATGACCTAATCCAGTAATGACCTAATCCAGTTGAAATATAAAATTTTAAGAAAAAAAGTATGCCATGAATGCTACTCTACTTGATATTTCTGTTCTAGTCTACAAAAGAGATTAACAAATTTGCTCATGTATTAGTTCACAGTGTTTTGTTTTGTTTTGTTTTGTTTTTTAATTCACTTCTGTGACATTTAGCAGATAGTTAATATGCTACTATTAAACATGCTCTCATCTTTCCCAGTGCTAACTTACAATTTTAATTTCATTTTCATATTCGCTTCTCTACAACTTGATGTACCAAGGAACAGAAAAAAACAAACCAAACCAAAACAAAAAAACAAACTACTGATATCCAGTGTTCTGAATTATATCGAGAGACACTCAGAGTACGTAAAACTTATATTCTTCATCCATTGTAATGCATTTTACTCAGTGCCCTGCATCTTAACAATAACATATGGAGAAGCAGTTTTTAAGTACAGATCAGTGAGATACAAACGTAAATTCTGAAAAAAACTGTTCAGTAGTAAAGAGAACACTGATCATTCTGTAACAAGTCTGCTGGCAGATCCTTAATTTGAAGTTACTGGATCTAAAATACAGTATGCTTGACTTGAGAGTCAAAAGGTGGCACAGAGTGAAGATGTCTTGTGGCTGTGACCATGATTTCTTATTACAGACTACTAATTTACCAAGTAAAGAATGAGAGGTTGATAAGAACTATTGCTTTCTTATTTCCCACTTTATACAAAAAAGTTGTTATAATTAATTTTACTTTATATATTACACACCACCATAGTAAATATCATCACTTCCCCTTGATATTCTGTAATTCCTTTGTAGCTAAATAAGAATTTACATCAGGAAAATGATTCAACAGGAAAAGAAAAAAAGATTGTAATAACTTTAATTACTTTTTAAACTGTAGTACTAATACTAATTATATGTCCTCTTGTTTAATACACACATGTGTTGATTATAAACAACCATATTTTTATGACTCACAAATATCTGTCCTAGGAATTCAACACAGATATTTTTCATTCTATATTAATTCTGAGAATTTACATAGGGGATATGTGAAAACCTTACACTGCCCTTGTCTTCTTTGAACTAAGTATTTCTCAAAATTGAAAGTTTCAGAATCTTTATGATGCAAAATAATGTATATAGATTCAAGTGAAAACTGAACTTAGAGGGAAGGCAGAGATGATTGCTTTAGATTTACAGTTCAACATCACCCTCTCGTGGCAGCATGCCTGAACTAAAAGATCATCAATGAATAGTTTTGAAAAACTTACAAATCTCTTATTGTTTTTAAAACAGGAATATCACTTTTACCAATTCAAACAATATGTTTAACATAATGGAGAAAAAGAAAATTAACATCTTTCTTGTCACAACTGTAATCCACAAAAGTTAAACGTCCTAGTATACCTTGAACATGAATTTAAAATGTTCTATTTTAGATTCATTTAAAGGTCTGTACAAGCTTGACCAGCCTTCAGACAGTTCTCAATTCATGTTTAGTTAACGCTGTCATGTTTTATATATATATATATGTATGTGAAAAAATGAAGAATACCACTGGAAATGCTAGGGAGACCAATAGGTAAGGAATTTAGCTTGTTAACTTGATTATATATTACCAGGGAATAGCAGCTTTTCTTTCTGTCTGTCTACCTTGTAAGTTTTTTGCAACAGCTTCTTATGCATTTACATGTTTCTTATTACAATCAGTCAGAAATATACTGCTACTATAAAAACAGTAAAATTTAACCTCTCATGGCAAGTGTAAGAGAAGAGATGTGGTAAAGGTCATCTGGAATAAATTCCTATTAACATCTTAATTTTTAGTGATACCAAAAAAAAAAAAAAAAAAAAAAAAAAAGGCTTGTTAATGTATAAATTGAAAATTGATGACCCCTGGCATGAACAGCAAAGCTAAATTGCTTTTCAGTGCTCAACATCTTTTCCACAGCAGTCAAATGATAAGCCTTTGACTGAATTGGAGCTTGATATTAATAACAGAAATTTCTGTCACTCCACAATTTTAAGTAATAACCATATTTTATGAAATAATGTACTTGTTGATAGCAACAACTTGTAACTACCTAGCACAGTTTAGAAAGTTTTTATATTTTGGCCCTGTTGAAATAATTGGAAATTTTTCCATTCACTTAGCTGAATTGACAGTTTCCTTTGGCAAATATGCATGCTTCTGTTTATCTCTTCTATACTTGAGTTTTGATGATCTTATTCATGCTCATAGTATTTTGATCACTTTTTTTTTTTTTTTTTTAGAGTTACAATAAATCAATGAAGTGGTAGTCTGGCAGTATTTGCTAGAAATACTCCACTCAGTTACCAGGAGTTTATATATTATATATGGTTTTTTTTTTTTTTTTTTTTTTTTTTGTATTTCTGCAGATTAAGCAACAAAATTGAAATATTAAAAGCCACACACTTAAGAATGAGAATAACAATAATGAAAATTAGAGTTGATAGCAATTAAAGCAATCTCTGTGATTATTCTCTGTATTTCTTTTTACACTGAGCAACAAGGGTACTGAAGTGTGCCTTGTGTGTCAATAGTGGACTGGGAAAGATTAGCTCAAATTTTATCAATAGTTAATTACACCCGTGGTTGCAAAAGACGACCACACAAAGAGACAAATGATCATATGTAAGTAACAAAAATATTTAACTAATCTGAAAAGACAGCAATAAAACAAGATCATTAATTTCTTTTCTGCATTCTCTGTAGCCTTAGAATGAAAACTTTGCTCCAAATTTTGTTAAACTGTCAGTTTACAATTTTCCTGATCAGGAACAGTAAAATCTAATTTGCTTGAGTTTATGGAAGAGAACAAGCTTTTGTGTACCCGAATCAGGAAGTTCTTTCCTTGCTTCTATTAGGGTTGTTGGCTTATTAGGGGGTAAAATTATTTGCAAGGTGGTAGTTGCTTCAGTGAAAAGTGAGCCATGTGGATGGATCAGGATACTAGGTTTCAAAAGGTGCCAATAACACGCATTATTCAGCATTTAGTGACATCATATGCAATTACTTTTTCTTCATCTTTGATTTTAAAATAGCATTTTTGTTTTAAAGGAAAGTTTGCATTTGGTTTTGCTTTTTTTTTTCTCTTAATGTTACAACTATGTATCTTTCGCATTCCTTTTTCCACTGATACTTCCATCCAATGTTAGCTGCAAGTTCTTTCAGTATAAAGGAGGTTTACAGTGTTGAGGAAAAGGATATCTAAATTTATCTGCTGATTAGACCATAGGTTCAAGATCTTCATGAGGATCAACAGAAGATAGAGAAGGATAATCAGTTATCTTTTTTTGGCCCTGTAGTTTTTAACAATGATCTTTTTGTATATAAGAAGCCCATGAAACTGATGAAATTCATACATACTTCATTGAAATAAAACCTAATTGGGTTTTGTTTGATTTACAAGTTCAACCTACTGGAATAATGTGGAATTTGCATCTTTAAAGACTGCTTCAGTGTAAATTCTGATTAAGTCATCCTACAAATTAATAGTTTCCATTTCATACTTCCAATTTAGGAATAATCAAAGAAACATTGTAAGCCACAATGTAGCTATAGAAAAACCTCAAAGCCAGCTAAATGATCATTATGCACTTACGAACACCTATGAACTCTTAAATAATTGAAATGTTGTGAAATGTTAGTAAATGACATGATGTAATATTACAACAGCATAAATGATAAAATACTACTTGGCTGTTGAAATATAAAGCCAAGAGTTATAACCTTTCAAATACATGGTGTTTACCCTCCAGTAAGAAAGACATTGTGAAATTCAAACCTATTTTAAGTTGTCAGTTGTCACTGATTTAATATTTTCCAAACTGTTCCTATTTCATTATAATGTAAATGTTGACATTTCAAAAAAGTTTATTCAGTTATTAACCTTTGACAACCTGTTAGCTCTTCTCTTTCCCATAATAAACAATAACAGTAACAAATAAATTAAACAGTAAATTAATACTAGTTTAAGTGCTACCAGTTTATTTTAAATATCCTATTATACTCTCTGTTGCTGAATAATCTGAGTTCAGGTTAGTTCACCAAGAATATTCCTTCCTTTTTCTATTTTTAGCTGATTCTGTTGTATATTTTCTTATTTTTGCTAAAAACTAATCAAGAACATTAGATATTTTGATTTGTTGCAATAATCTGTACACATCTTGAATTATATGAAATTTGAAACATTACATACATAGATGCCATCATATATAATATAATTATTTTATTTCCATTAATGAACATGTTTATTCAATTTAGAATGTAGATGAAAATAAAATAATTCTTGACATCAGTAAGTTTTTTAATCAGATGTGTTTCCTCACGTTAAAACACATAGCAGATATTTAATCAGACGGTGTCTATCCTAAAAAAATTGTTCTCCTTATGACTTTTTTTTTTTCATTGAGCTTCAGAACTTTGAGTCCACAAGAATTGTCTTTTTTTGTCTTGACTGCAACATGATCCGGTCCATGCTGTAATAGCTGAAGTATCTTCATTCAGACCATGCATTTTTCTATTTCTTCACTGCCGATTCTGGAAAAAATATTCAGAAACACCATAAGCATAAAAAATTATCTCAGTTTATGCATTCTGTAACATGTTTACTGGTGATCTTGAGGACTGCATGGTTTCTTTCATTCTTGCCTTGTTTTTACTTCTTGTAAACTTGATAACTATTTTTTTAGTGTGTGAAAAAAAATATTTTGCAGGCAAATGATAAACAGAAGCAAGTTTGTTTCAAATTAGTCAGCACCTTAAAATTTATCTCATATCTGTTTTTAAAAATTATAAAAGCACATGCATGTTTATTTTTCCCCTAGAAGTCTTGTAGATGTCATAATGTATATTCCCATATCGACCTACAGGCTCCATTATACTGTCAGGGCCCTGAGGACAACATTTAGTCTTATTGGATTAGGCCAGCCTCACCTGAAACCTCCTGCCTTTGGACCCAAGAGCTCCATTTCAGCTCAGGCCTGGGCACTCAGTGCTGACCTGGGCTATGTTGTAGGTATGCCTCTGACCAACTGTGGCGGTTTGGGTGGATTCACCCTTTTAGCTTGCAGCTTGCAGCCAAACACAGCCTGCTCTATCACCCTCACCCCTCCCTTGCCCAGGGAGTAGGGGAGAGAATTGGAAGGAAAAGGGCAAGGAAACTCACTAGTTGAGATAAAAACTATTTACTAATTAAAACAAAATGATAATGATAACAGTGATAACAGGATATACAAATGAGTGATACACAGTGCTCACCGCTCGCTGACTGATGCCTGGCCTGTGCCAGCTAACAATCCCAGAGGAGAGACAGTCCCAAAACTGAAACCTCGGAAGAGTGAGTCTGAGTGTTCCCTCAAAGAATGCCCTGTCTTCCCGTCAACCCTGTTTAATATACTGGCATGATGGGATATGATATGGAATATTTCATTGGCACATCCAAATGCCAGCTATGGGTTTTGTTATTCACTGTGCTTCTCCCTCCCAGTCCTAATGCAGCTGTGAACCAGCCAAACACAGTGGCCTTGAGCTCCAGCAGCAACTAATAACACCAGCACTGTTATCAACGTTCTTCTCATAATAAGTCTGAACTGAAACACTGAAACTAAAATACAGCTATTCTAATTACTAAAAAGAAAATTAACTCTATCCTATGAAAACCAGGACACCAATTCTGTTCCCTAATATTCCTGACTTGCTGATGGACTTACAGGGTTGACTTCAGCTATGAATTTTCACTTTGTGTTTGTCTCAGGATCTTTAGACTATTGATGACACCTACTGCTGACAACAGCCCTTCACTGGTCACCCTGCTCTGTTGCTGTGGGGCTGCACCCCATCAGTAAGTGCAGGGCCTGCCTTGGGGTCACCTGCTTGTGAGCAGGCCCATTCCTCCCACTCGCTGACAGGTGCTGCCAGGTCGTATAGTCATGGAACCACTGAGGTGGGAAGGCAGTACAACCTTCAGTTCTGATTCAAAATGAGGTCAACTCTCAGGTCAGTTGAGGATGCTCAAAACTTTATCCAGTCAGGTCTTGAAAATCTTCCATTTTGGAGATCATGCAACCTCTCTGGGAAATGCTCCAGTGTTTAATTACCCTCATAGTGATGGATTTTCTTCTTTATATCCTGTTAAAACCTCACTGTTTTCCTGTTGTCTCTCAATATCCACCATGCCCTTCTAGTAAAAGCCTGGCTCTATCTTCTTGCTGACCTCTCCATAGGTATGAGTGGGAAGGGGGTGCAGGCTGCTGTTAAGTCCCACCACAGCCATCTCTTCTTCAGGCTGAACAAATCCCAGTCCCTCAGTGTCTCCTCACAGGGCAAGTGCTCCAGCTTTGACCATTCTAACGGTCCTCAAGTAGGCTCCTTCCAAGTGATCAAAGCCTTTCTTTGTACTGTGGGCCCCAAACTGGATATAGCACTATGTACGTGGTCTAATAATCTTCAAGTAAAGGGGTACAATCACTTCTCTTGATCTGCTAGTTATGCTCCAGTTGATACAGCCCATTAGGCAGCTATCCATCACCACTACCAAAGCTGATGAGTCCAGTTAGCCTTTTCTTCTTCAGGTCCTTTTTAAACAATGGTTCCCAACTAGCCAGTCAGTTGCCAGCCTGTACTGTTGCAAGAGATGAGTCCAATCAAGATGCAGTACCATGCTTTTGTATTGGCTAAATTTAGGAGATTGCTCTTCCCTCAGCCTATATAGGACCCTGTGAACAGCAGCCCTGTCTACAATTGTATTATCTGGTTGATCTCAGTTCAGTGCCCTCAAACTTTATGAGAATGCATTCCATAATGTCTCCCAGGTAATTGATAAAGATATTACACGACAGGTCCCGTGATAGACCCTGAGTGCATTGCAATAATAACTTTTCTGCTTACCATGGTTGTTTGAATGTAGATCAGTATGTTTGTATTACTGGCAATTAAACAACCCTGTTGACATATTCAGTCTGCTGCTGAATCTCATGTCATTTTTATTGAGGCTGCTACTTAGTTAATTGTTCATCAACCTCTGCCAAGGGTGACATAAGCACCTGATTACTCCTTCCCAAGTGCAGAATTTTTTATTTATTTTCAATTTTTGGGAGGTTTCTTTCCCTCAGGTGCCCCTGGAATTAAGCTCTGGATTTCAACATGTTTAACCCTACTGCAGTCCTACCTTTATTTCTCTTTGCACATGTGCTAAAAGCACATTCTGCTGATACTATTGAACAATAGGGAACCCAGTAGACATTTCTATGACATTCTGTTTGTACCCAGCTCTTTAGCCAGTGATTGCTGCGTGAAGTTTGAACATCTTCAACTGATAGCTGTAAAGACACACAAAAGTTTTCCCAGGCATAATTAATACAAAGGACTAACATTTTTTATTCAATGGTCATATAGATCTGTCTGACCTTTATAGTACAGTATTCATCAAACTAATCTAGAACTAATTAGACAACAGTCCACAGTCCACTAACTGCTATGCAATTGTTGTCATAGCTAAAACAAACTAAAACTAAGGCTAAGACAAGCTCAGATAAATCCTGTCTCTGCAATGTGAAGTAAATAGAGCCTTTTAGTAGAAATGGTAAAATCATATTTACCTTGCATGTTTGGAAACAAATTCTAGGAATATGCTCTCCATAATATTTACACACACTGAGGTGCAGCTGACTGACTTACAGTTCCCCAAGTACTCCTTCTCACCCTTGTTAAAGATCAGCATAACATTTGATCTTTTTCCATTTGGGAATCTTCCCCCAGTCACCAGACTTTTTCATATTTTGTATAATTTTTGCAATCACATCAGCTTGTTCTTTAAATTCCAATAGGTGAATCCCATCAAGCCTCATAGATTTGAATATACTCAGCTAATCTAAGTTCCAGCCCAGGAAATAAAATTTTTACTACAGCTAGTAGAAGTCCATAGACTTTCTATTTAACTGACAGTGTGCAGTATCAGAGTTTGTCTAGGTTTGCCTTGGCTTGGGGTTGTTTAGATTCTCTTTACAATTTTCTAATGGGTCTCTTTAACAGATGAGGGACACAACCTAGCAATGGACCCGCTTAGGATAGGCTTAAGTGCTCAGTGTGTTTTATTCATTATTCTTCACAACCTAAGCTTGTGTACACCTGAACAGTATGGATAAAAAAAAGGGAAGTAAACAGTGGGGGAAATGTGGTTCTGTTCTGGTGGCCAACCCAGTCTAAATATCCTTGTGGTAGAGTGGATAGTCAATAGTAGGGGACAATAAGACATCATCAAATAAAAAGAAATAAGACAGGGGCTACTTTGTTGCTCTTAAATCTAGTTGCTGTTTGGGACTACTTTATTAGTTAATTTCCTTCTCTGTTTCCTTCTCATCAGCTCCCAGTGGAATTCAGTCAAACTGAAACTGAAATAAGCCAAAATATTCAAGGTCTTGGATAAATGCATGGGACACGTTTTTGTTACATGTCTCTGGTTCTACTTATGTAGCCACAACATGCTTGCAATGACCAGAGACAATTTCATTATTTTTATAAAGTATTCATGAGAATTTTAGACCTCCTAGAATATAGCTCTGTAACTACAATGACCATTTAAAAATCCCTACCATTAATTTCATATAAGCTCTTTTAATTTCAACACAGAAGAGAAAATTCATTTTACAGGATCTGTTTCGAAAAGCTATCCGCTCTCTTTCATCTTTTGTACTTGTGGAAAATTGGGCACATACTAATTCAGATTTTCTGGGTGATGTGCAGTAACACAATGTGTCGTTCTTTATCAAGATGCCTTTTTAGAAAGGGGCTGGTAATTTGAATTCATTCATCCATCACAACAAACTAATTTATCATTTTGGGTCAGTAGATCTATCCGTTAAACAGCTGATGTAGACTGGCATTTGGTTAGTGAAAGCAATTCTGGTATAAAGTTTGATCCACCAACATCAGAAATATTACAGAGGTGCATAATGAAAATACAGCCTGAAAAAAAGGCACAATTATTAACATCACTAAATAAAATATCAGTTAACTTGTGGTGTTCAAAACATCACTATTTGCAGTCGCATATCTCCAAGTGACATGAAAAATTTGAGTTTAAATTTAGTGTGCTGTATTCTTGGTAAAGGTTGATTTTTTAATGATGAAGACTGTAAGCCATGAGGAATGAATAACAATCCCACTTTTTGTGACAATTTGTTTCCCCAGAGTAGCTGAAGCACGTACAGAGGAGTAAAAAAATTGCTGTAGGATTATAAGTAGGTTGGGATGTACATTGTATCTGGTGATATAATACGTCATAATATATTCCCACTTAAATTAGATGTTTCAGGGTAAGGACATGTTCATTCCAAAATCCGCAATTCCATTTAAACAGAGGTATCTTGATAATTTTGTATGTGTGTGAAAAAATGAATTTATTACTTGAATTGCATTAAATCTTATCCCCAACAATTGTATAGGACCTAGACTAGTGTAATCATTATTTCTTTTCCCCATGCATCTTTCTTTAGATACACATGTATTTATGTAACTGTCTTCTTCATTATGAGTGCCTTCAGAGTGGGATAAGTTTTTGAACCTACTGGAAACTAGAACCAATCTTAACAGAGATGGGAACATCAAGGACAATAATATCCTATAACTTAAGTCAGAATAAATACCTGTGAGGGGAGGATAGATGTTATTTGTATATTCATGAAGAAAAAAATTACAGAGGAAGCCCAATTCATATTACAAACTACAATAGAAATAGGAGTTATAAAACCACACTATGCATTATTATCTGTAAACATGGAATTACTTGCTTCATCAAAAGAAAAAAGGTTTAAAAAATTCTTCTTAGAAAATTAAATTTAAAAGAAGCATATATGTACAGTATGTAGCACAGAGCTCAAGATTCCTGACTTTGACTGTGCTCAAGTGAATCAAATGTCTTAAATTCTGCTGCAGCAACAAGTACAAGTTGGGACTTTCAGCAGAACCCGGAGTGTTGTTAATTCACTCTGAAATCATAAAACAGAGTTGGACTGGACTCAGTCCCCTGGACAGTCAGTTCAGTGTTTGAAGTATCTTAGAGTGTCTAAAACATCTGTAAAGTGTAAAAAGAGGACTTATGGGAGGTCTGCACCCTTCAAGAACAGCAGCTGGAGCCAAGTGGCAATCCCAAGTCCATCTCAAATGTTATTATGCACCGATTTTGGGACAGCTGGTGAGATCCTACATTTCATTATTTCTAAAGCTACAAGATTTTATTGACTAATGAAATCATGTAGAGCAGCAATATGGTATGTTCGTTGCTAGTAACATGCCATAAGTTTTGTACTGATTTTGCAAAGCCTCAGGTTTGTCAGGTGTGTTCTTTCTGAACTTTGTTGACCTGCCTGCAGCTTTGTTTTTCCTAATTAACCTGTGACAGCAATTTTTCTAATTTACCAGATGCCTAGGGCTAATTTGGTCTACGTCTGTTTATCTCTTTGTATTGGAACCATAGTTTTGTACAGATAGTATTAATGAGCAGTTTTTCTATGTAAAATGAGATATTAATGACTCATTAGTGCAGAGAAAGGCAGGCATGGCATGATGACAGAGGCCTTCAGAAGTAGAGACACATGATGTGGTGTAGAGGAGCTCAGGCACATGATGGGGCATAGGCTTGGCGCTGGAGACCTCACAGCTGTTAACAACTCATCCACAGTCAGTAAAAGAAATACCAGACCAGGAGCTGGAAAAAAAAAACCATCTGGTTTTAAGGAGTAACAAAGAAAACAATGTCATAGCATCTAATGTAGGTGAAAGGCACTGTACATAGTATATTTCGAAGTAATACAGAACTGCAGATCAATGAGGAAAGAGCAAAGATGTCAAAGTGTGTTAGCAAGCATGTAAAAATGATCCTAACTGGATCCTGGAGATAGAAATAAAAAACTGCCAACATGAACATCATATTCTTCTTCACAAAGGATTCCAGAGGCTGAAAATTATAATGCTCTCCCACATGCCACCTGAATGAAGCCACCAATCTTAGGACTCAAAGAAACGGGGGAAGGGTGAGCATAATACCAGGAAGAAGGGTATAAAAGAAGTATAACAGTTTTAACTACATTATTATTTGTTATTCTTCTGCAACAATTAGATGTGGACTAACACTGATTAGACTCTTAAGATTTTAACAGAATCATAGAATCACAGAATGGTAGGGATTGGAAAGGACCTCTGGAGATCATCTAGTCCAACCCCACTGCCAAAACAGGTAAATCCAGAGCAAGTTGCACAGGACTGAATCCAGGCTGGTTTTGGACATCTCCAGAGACGGAAACTCCATAACCTCTCCTGGCAGCCTGTTCCAGTACTTTGTCACCCTCACAGTAAAGAAGTTTTTCCTCATGTTTATTTATATTAAACAATAAATTCTGGATTGTACATATATGAAAGATGCGCTTCCTCTTTACCCATAAACAAGATTTTCAGTGTAACACTGGGTTTGTTGCTTGCATAGATGCACATGGTGACTCAGCATATCCTTTGTGGGCTCCAGATGCCTTCCAAAAGGTGCAGCTGTCAAAATCTTTCTGGATTTCTCAGTTAGTCTAAGCTGCCTCATAAAACATTGATGGTCCATATTTAGGTAATTGAATTGAATTGAATCCCAACTCTCTACAGACTATAGAAATGGAGACTAGACAGCTATATTTTAATGTTTTAATGCCTGAGCTGAATTTTAGCCAACAAGTGACTGTTTAGCTATGTATAACAGTGCCATGGCAGTGCAGAAAAATATTCATCTTTACTATTACAAAATTTATTTTAACATTGTCTCATATATTTTTTCTAGACACTTTATAAAAGACATCAGTGAATTAATAGAAGATAACTAAGTGCATTTTTAAATGCAATAAAAAGGTTACATTCTTTCCAATCCAGCACATAAAAAAATTTAACAAAACCAAGACTCAATGGTAAGCACTTAGAAATTTAGGAGTTAATAGGAGTAGGAGATGAAAACCCTGTATGCTAGGTTCTTAAAAACCACCATACTCACTGTATTACCTTGGTAGATGTGATAGTTTCACTGGGCTGGCCCTTGGCTAGCAGCCAACACAGTCGTTCACCAATTTCCCAGGGGACAGGGGAGAGGATTGGGGGACAAGCATAAGGAGACTCATTGGTTGAGATAAGAACAGTTTAATAATAGAGAGAAAACTTAAAATAATACTAATATTAAAATAGTATTGATAATTATAACAGTAACAAAATATGCAAGTGAATGACACCCAATGCTATAGCCCACCTCCCTCCTGACCGAGCTCAGCCTGTTCCCAGATAATGATCCCAGAGGAGTGACAATCCCGAACTAAAACCACAATCCTGGAAGAACGAGAGCCCGAGAGAAAGCCAGAGATCTAGAAGAGGAAGAGAACCCTCACTAATATACTGGGCATGATGTGATATGATATGGAATACCCCATTGGCATATCTAACTGTCACTTAAGTTTATTAATTTAAATATTCTTCTCCCCCCTTAAATCTTGTGCTTGTGGAGTAACAGAACACAAAGTCCTTCACTTCCAGTGACAAAAAGGTAAACACTGGTATGTTATCAGTGTCTCTCTCATAACAAATCCGAGGCTGAAAGCAAAACACAGCACAATTCTAGGTACTGAAAAAGAAACCCAGCTCTGTTTCAGCTAAAAACCAGGACAGTAGATTTTAAATGAAGTTTCTCTACATTTAGCTTTTGTAAGATTAATCATATTTTACACAGTAAAATAATCTTAAGATATTTGGAAGCATATCCTATATAAATGCACTTGGTATGGAAAAGTTCTGTTAACAAGATATGAAACAGTTAATATATAAAATATTCAGATTAAAATACTACATTTTATTTCAGCAAGTATAGCCATCTGAAGCAATACTTTTTTTTATTATTTATTTTTATTTTTTTACTTTTCCTGGGACATCAGGAATATCACTTTCCCTTTTTCCCAATTAGTATTACTTTTTCTTTCACAATTACTTCATCATGCTTACATTTTTTTTTTTCTTCCAACCATCTTGGCTTGTTACTGATTGCATGTCTCATCAGTAATTTCACAACTATTTAAAATTATGTTCTTAGTAATTATTTTAAATTATTTTGATTCACATACCTTAATTAATGATATTCAAATGAATGTTTAAACTTGAATCTGTCTTTCAGTCCTTTGCAGCCTGTAGCTAGCTCAGGAATTCATTATCAGTCCAAAATTACTAACCTGACACACACAAAAGAAAGTATTTCTGGAAGGGAGTTTAATGTATTTAAAAAACTATCCACCTCTGCCCTCTAGCGGTCATGTCTTTTCTCAGTGACATCTTAAGAAGGTTTAAAAAACAACACAACTCAACTCAGCTCGAGAAATAAAATCCGTATTATTTTGAGCTTATTTCATCTTAGCTTATAAAATTTAGTCAGATTTTCTGTAGGAATTGTTTTTGTGCAGTATGTCTTTAGATTTATGCTTTCAAAAATGAAAAATAAAAAAGAAAAACAAAAAACTTTGTAAACATCCAAATAAAGTTATTTTCCATGTCCAGTGTGATATACAGTAAGTTTCAATTATGTTGCACTGCACTGCAGCATGGAAGATCTTATCCCAACTATTTCAGAGCAATTTTCTTGAATTTCTTGTATATTTTTTCCTTAAAACAAACTATAGAAAATAAGGAAAAATGAAAAATAAAAGCAAATTAAAAAAAAGACCCATTGTACTACAGTAATCATTTTATTATGGCAAATATAATAACAGCGTTTTCTGAATTAAGCCTTTCTTTAAGAGAAACTTGTTCCAAGCTAGCAGCTTAACACTAGTGAGACTCTTCCCTACCTCTAGTGTCCTTTTTGGTAAGTTCTTGCTTCTAGACATGATGTCAATGAAATGAGTCACTTCCTGGCTGGCAGCCATCTCTAAAAATCCTCTTTTGGCCCTAGGAAATTTTCCTATCCCACACCACTGAGGCTTTTCATTAATCCTCTCAGCATCTCTGTTTGGGATGCAGGTGGCAGCCTCATCTGCTGCATGTCTGTTAATTCTGTCTGCTCCAGACTGATGATGCCTCTTAAACCTTCTCTTTAAGTTCAGTTGCTCCCAACAGAAAGGGGTAGCTTTCCTCATCTGAACAGGCTAACTCGACTCACTTGCTCTTTAAAGGAGTAAAGAATAGTAAAATACCTCCAGCTTGAAGGGAGCTCTAGAGACCATCAGCCCAAACCCCACTAAAAGCAAGGGCTATTTCAAATCTGGGTGCTATTGTTTAGATACATGTCCTGTCAACCTTCAGCGATTAAGACTTCACAGCCTCTCCAGGCAGTCTATTCAAGTGTTTGAGCATCCTCATTGCAAAGACTGTTTTGCTACTATGAACTTCCTGTTTCAGTTTGTGCTTTTTCTCCTTGTCCTATCACTGAATACTTTGAGGAGTTTGTCTCCACTTGCTGTGTATCATTTCACTACGTATCTGACAGCAGCAACACAATCCTCCCCTGAGCTGTCTCTCTGGGCTGAGTAAACCCACCTCCATCAGCCTTTCCTCCTGGTCCAAGTGCTCCGGCGCCCTCTAGCCCTCTCCAGCATCCCCAGCCCTCTGCCAACCTTCCTCCAATATTTAAATGTCTTTCTTCTGTGGATCCCAAAACTGGACAGTGTTCCAGGCATTTCTCACATGTGCAGAAGAAAGGGATTTTTTTTTTTTTTTTCCCTTAAGATGCTAGTTATACCCTTAGCAATACAAATGCTTTCCAAAAATCTCCTGCATTGCTTGTACCCAGCCATATTACTCTTCAGAAAATATTGATGTGGTTAAAGTCACCATCCAGACTCATCCTTGTAATCTCAATGTTCTATGTTGGTTTCAAAAAAACCAAAAAAAACAAACCAAAACTAAGGCAGACTAAGGAAAATATAGGCCCACTGTTGAATGAGGCAGGTGCCCTGGTAACAGGAGATGCTGAGAAGGCTGAGATATTGAACGCCTTCTTTGCTTCAGTCTTTATGGCTAAAGGTGCCTTTCAGGAATCCCAGATGCTAGAGGGAAGAGAGAGTCTGGAGAGAAGAAGACTGCTCCTTGGTTGAGGAAGAACTGATCAGAGATAGTCTAAACAAAATCAGTACACACAAATCAATGGGCCCTGATGGGATGCACCCATGAGTGCTGAACGAGCTGGCAGAAATGATCACTAAACCCCGCTCCATCCGCCTTGGAGAACAGGAGAGGTGCCTGAAGAGTGGAGGATAGCCAATGTCACTCCAGTCTTCAAAAAGGGCAAAAAGGAGGATCTGGGCAACTACAGCCCAGTCAGCCTCACATCTGTCCCTGGAAAGGTGATGGAACAGCTCATTCTTGATAACATCTCTAAGCAATTGAAAGAAAAGAAGGTTATCAGATGTACTTGGCATTGATTCACTCAGGGGAAATCATGCTTGACCAATCTGTTAGGTTTCTATGATGTCATCACCAGCTGAGTAGATGAGGGGAAAGAAGTGGATGTTGTCTACCTTGATTTCAGCAAGGCTTTTGATACTGTCCCCCACAACATCCTTGTAGCAAAGCTTAGAAGGTACGGGATAGATGAGTGGATGGTAAGGTGGATTGAGAACTGGCTGACTGGCAGAGCTCAGAAGGTTGTGATCAGTGGCGCAGAATCTAGTTGGAGGCCTGTAACTAGCGCTGTTCCCCAGGGGTCAGTACTGAGTCTGGTCTTGTTTAACATCTTCATCAATAACCTGGATGTAGGGGTAGCATCCACCCCCAGCAAGTTTGCTGCTGATACGAAGTTGGGAGGAGTGGCTGACACACCAGAAGGCTGTGCTGCCATTCAACAAGACCTGGACATGCTGGAGAGTTTGGAGGAAAGGAACCTGATGAGGTTCAACAAGAGCAAGTGCAGGATCCTTCACCTAGGGAGGAATAACTGCATGCACCAGTACAGGTTAGGGGCTGACCTGCTGGAAAGAAGCTCTGTGGAAAAGGACCTGGGTGTGCTGGTGGATGGCAGGCTGGCCATGAGCCAGCAGTGTGCCCTTGTGGTCAGGAAGGCCAACAGTATCCTGGGGTGCATTAAAAAGATCATGGCCAGCAGGTTGTGGGAGGTTTTACTCCCCCTCTACTCTGCCCTGGTGAGGCCACATCTGGAATACTGTGTCCAGTTCTGGGTTTCCTAGTTCAAGAGAGATAAGGATCTTCTAGAGAGAGTCCAGCCGAGGACCACTCTACACTCACCCTTTTGCCTCCCTTCTTACCTAAAAAGGTCTTAGCTAGTTAACACGTCATTCCCAAGCAGAGCTCTGTGTATTTGAGCCCCTCCTGAATTCAGAATTCAAGTCCTGTCCTCCTCTTCCTAATCTGTCCCTTTTGAAGGACCTGGATCCATCACAGCTCTGTAATCATGCAGCATATGCTACCACATCTTAGTGGAATAACACCTTTAACATCACCCAAAGACTCTTAAATTCCTCCTGTCTGTTTCCCATGGTGCACATGTTTGTGTACAGTCAGTGAACGTGGGTTCCCAGCCGCACTGCTTTCTCAACGGCAATGAGAGAGCCTCTCCTAGCTTATCTTCTCGCTGCTTTCTAGGCTTTGTGTAACTCCCGTCAACAAGCCTAATTTGAAGCCCTCCATAAAAGGCTGGGCAAAGTAATCAACTTTTAAAGATTGAACCTGGATTTCCCCAGCTGACCTTAATCCTCAAAAAGGGTCTTGGGGCCAAAAACACTGGCACATGACACAAACAGTTTGATCAGATTTTTACCAGCAGATTGCAGCTGCACCTAGTTGGTTCTTTTCCATTGTATGGCAAAAGAAAGGACACTACCACATGAGTTACTGTGCCTTCCTTCCTTGAACCTGGAGCCCTGTACTCACCCTTGGCATGCTCAACATTTTTTGGTGGTATCATTGGTGCTCACATGGATAAGCAGCAAGAGGTACTCATCCATGGCAAAATCTATTAGACAGCCCAACTGGTGAGCAGGTGGTGTCTTCACCATCACCTCACCCTCACCCTTTCAGAAGGAAGTTTCCAAACAGTAGCACAGAGTGCTCTGTGTTTATCTCAGTGCATGTGTCATATTTGCCTGCCTGAGATGACTTTCCTGGTGTGAACTGGTCTCTCTCATCCGTAAGCACAGCCTTAGCCCTTCTTCCTTAGCAAAGCGGAGCTGAGGCTGTTGCACTTTCAGGGTCTCTGTGAAGCCCTCATCAATCTTCTTTTTGTTCAGCCCTACTCTGTCTTTTTGCAGACTATTCAGACCTTCCTGCAGGCCCTTCACTGAGTGACTCAGTGCCTAGCTGGAGTTTAACAATATGAGGGTGGGAGTCACAAGCATCCCAGCCTAGTCCCAGGGAAGAGTCTAATGTTCATTGCAACCTAGGACAGGGAAACCGTGTCCTCTGACAGGACTCTGTAAGGTAAAGCCTTCTGATCTGCCCTTGCAGGTCACAGGTCAATGCTACTCAGGACTGTGTCCTGTGGTGCATTACCACCATGATTGTACCAACCTCAGCAATCCTGTTACTTCTCAAGCAATTGCTTCAGGACCCCTGCCCTGACAAGTTAACTGCCAAATCCCTTTTTGCTGCCCATGGTTGCTGTCATTCCTAGCAACACTTAAATAAACACTCCATGGTTCCATGCAGAAAGGACTTGAAATTGTAGGTCCTTCTTAATCAGGAAAGAGCAAACAAATACAGAAGCCAACCTCTCTGAACAACAAATAGCTGCTGTGCTAGCTACACAGCTCCTGTTTCCCAGACCTGTTTGGCCTTCTCCAGACAGATGAGAAAAAGATAAATCACCTAGGTGTGCGGCACAACAAAGATTTAAATACTATTGCAAATAAAGGTCAAAGGGTAAGAAAGAAAGGATTCTTAGGAACCAGATGGGACTGCCTAAAACCCAGCACATAAAAAAGAAACTTGAGTTTCCAGGCTGAAATCAAACTAGGAGCAAAGCATCATCTTTCAAGGAGACAAATGGCAAAAGATACTTTATGGTTTATTCTCATCTCCTCTGAGTTTCCTCTACTTTTTAAAGTTACTTGTTCTACCATGTACTAAAATACAGCTCTTTTTAAAGCACTTTTTGTCTTGAGAGTGCTTACCAAAACAGTAAAACCAAATTTTTTTGACAGATACCCTTTAAAAGCCTCATCAAGTTAGGTTTGTACCATAACTCTCCTAGCAGTTTGAACTTGTTTCAATAGCAGGAGCAATGAGCATTGTGCTTCAAATATGTTCTTACACATATATTCTGTACTTCAGGTATGCAGGTTAGCTCTTTCTCAATTGATGTCAGCAAAAATTTCCTGATTAGTGAAGACAGGCTACTCACCATCACTGCAGGGGTTTATTATATCCTAATTAAACTTTGTTCAGGGAAGAGTTTAATCTATGCTTCTCAGTCAGTTTCTGTCACTTGTCTACATTTTAGGACATATTCCCTGAGGGGATCCAGACATTCCCATGTGATGTCAGTATTCATTTTGTCTGTAAGCTTTAGCATCTGTTCAATACTTTGACAGTAAATTTTTTATGCCCTACACTGCTTTTTAACTTTTTTTTTTTCTCTGAGCTAACAGCATACTGGGATTTTTTAGACAATGTCAGATGACTTTCAGACTGTTTTTCTCGTGGCTGCCTGATCTGTATTCCTGGTACACGGTTCCTACATTTGCAGCTAGGCACACTTTTTCGTATTTGGCTCATAGACACTTTGTTAATACTATGTTTTCTCCTTCCAAATGGTAACAGAAGGGCAATTCTAACATCACTACGCCTTGTGCTGTCACTAATGAAGAGAAAGTGTAATCGAAGAGTGGTGTTGCAGAAGACTACTGCACCACTACTGGAACAATACTAGTAGTTAATTACCATTAATTCTTCATATATTTATTACTATTACAGGAATTCAATGAAATGTTGGCTTTTATATGCACTCCAGATCTTATGACTTACTTTCTTCCTCACTGTTCTTCAGCTGACTGAATGAACCAAGGTCCCTATCAGGAATCTGATACAAGAGATATAAAACAGTAATAGAAATGGGGCTTTAATATATTTTTTTAAGACTTCAGTTCCTGTAAACTTTATCTCAAACTATTTTTAATATGTCTTTCAACCAGAAAGGAGTATGGATGTTAACACACACTTAGTTGCTCTTCCACAAGACTCAAAGCTTGAAGAACTGTCTCTAAAGTTTTCCTTGCATCCAGCTTGTATGAGATAAGATTCTTGATGAAATTATATGTTTTTCAATTTCTTCTAAGACCAGTTCAAATATAAAATATTTGTACCCTCATGGACACTGATTGTACCTTCCTGTTCCTCAGTAGCTGTGGAACAGGACTTTACAAGCTACATTTGCAGTGTTAGGGGATATTCCTCTCTATAGGAACTCTCTTCATTTTGCCAAGTATTCCAGACTAGTTTGCTTCTGCGTTGCTAGATTGCTGTCTCTGGGGTGGACTGTCTGTGTCCACTCTACATAGAACTTGGCATAGGTCTTCTCTGGGTCCCACATGGTATGTCTATGCAATTTATAATAATGTATTATTACACTTATTTTGGGGAGAAGTGTTAATGCAAAAAAATGTGAATGTTATGAAAGCAGTGTTCCAGCCCTGAGAAGTAGTACTTAAATAGTGTGAGTCTAAGGTTCTATGTTACTGTGTAATACAAAGGTAATTAGGGTTGTCTGGATTCCAAAGTCTTCAAAAGAGTGTTTTAGACCTGTATAGAATAGAGGTAGCCAGCTGTGATGGTGTTTTTTGGAAGCAGTTCCTGAAATGGTATTTGGAGGGTACTACTTAATTTGCTGCAAAGGAGAGCCCTTGAGGAACTAAAACAGATGTTGTGGGGATATTCAGGAGTCCATAACCCTAGGAAGACCTGTGAAGTTAATTAGGTATATTGCTGCACCAACATAGACTTTAACATAATCCAGTACAATAGCCACATAAACATCATAAAGCCACCATATATTAGTACAGAAAAGGAACATAAAACTGTCTTCTGCTGTAAGTGGAGTATATTATGGATGTCATTCTATAGGAAGGAAATGGTAACAGGAAAGAGATAGTCTAGGCACTAGTTATCTATATAATCAGCTTTAATTTAGATAATTTAAGAAATACAGATTTTAGTATATTTTACTTTGGTAATTAATAGTACTAAATTTGTGAAGCTGACTGAATGAAATTTGTTTATTATTTATTTTGCCTTTTCTTTGAAATAGTTTTCCAAGAATAATTATCCACTGTCAGGAGTAAGATTTGAGCTCTAAATAGTTTGGTTTTGACCTCACCAGATGGTATTGTTGAGAGGCTTAATTAAATTCTGACAACATAACACCTTCTTAAATTATTGTGACAATTAAAAAGGGAATGAGAGAGAGTGAGAAAGACAAGACATTATTATTCCTCTGAATTAGCAAAACAAATCAATAAATAACTTTACTGTAGTATAGAAGAAATTTTTGTTTAAGTGAAATTTGAATTATAGATTCTCAGACCTTGTGTACTAGCAGAAATACTTCTTTCTAGTCTCTAATACCTACCTTAAACTGTGAAACAAGCAAAAAAAAAAAAAACCCTACTTTTCTGAAAAACCTGTTTAAATGTTACAGTTTCAGGCTAGTTGATGAAAACTTCTATTGTTGTATGCAAAAAACTGATAGGAAGTAATATTGTGTTATTCAATGTACAACCGTGGGTAGATTTCAGCAACTTAGAAGTAAATATGTTTTGAAAATGTATATTTTTCTTTGAAATACGAAGGTGTCACAAATGCCTTATATTAAAAGGTTGGATTTTAATAGATTTTACAAAATATCTTGAAGTACTACTCTGGTATATACTATGAATCCTGTTCCTACCCTTGAAAACAATACAACAAACAATATTGTCCAGACAACTTTATGTAAGCAAAACAATTTGTTCTCAATTGTCCAATTGTTGTAACTTCAGTCTAGTGTATGTACTCTCCTGAAAATTTGAGTGAAGTTGACAGATTTTTTTCTGTTAAACAAGCATAACATTTTTCCATCAAGTAAGTGTAGAACTTTTGGTTGTTAAACACATACAGGATTAATAATTGCCCAAAAGCTTCATTAGTAATCTAATCTATCTTTGCCTGTTAACATTAATATTATTTATTTATTTATTACTATTTAATATGATAGGGTTGAATGTCATCTTGGAGGCCCAATAAGGAATGGTGGAAATGAACTACTAGGAGGTAGTGCAAATCTCCAGGATTTTATCAAATGTAATAAAAAAATTTACACATGATAGAAAAGACCAAGTGGATGGAATGGAGACAGGAATAAAGGGAGGACTATATCCACATTTGAAGACATTTTATTCTCAGCCTGTGTCTACATTAACAACTAATTTTGTAAAACAGAAGCAGATTAGAGGAGACTGATATAACATCACTGCATCTACAGTATGAATAGTTAGAGTTTTCACTTTGAGTTAGTTTTTGTCTACTCTCTGATCTGAACATTTGGTCCAAAATTGTCCAAAGAACAAATTACTCAATCTGCCACAATGTCCCGATTCAGGCTGGAACAGAGTTTACACTTTGCTTCATCTGAAAGGAACTTGGCTTCCATGCACTAATGTATGTGATTTGCAGCAATGCACAGTAGGAGAGGATGATTAGGGGACTTTCCTCAAAATCACTGTTCTCTAAACTAAAATGCTGACATGTTCCCAGCTTCAGCTTTGTCCAGATCAACAAAAGAGCTTTAACACCATATATTCTTAATTTCTTAAAGGAACTACCCCAGCCAGATCTACTTTAGATATCTCATGTTTAAACACTGTCAGAAGTAAGTCACCTTCATACAAGAAGTATCCCACTGAAAAAAATAAGACAATAAAAAGGAGAGCTGCCTACTAATTTTGCAAGTTTAGATGTCATAAATATGTTAAATATAAAACTCTCATATGTATATTAAAAATGTGGTATTATTCATTTTAAGTAAAATTGTTTCATAGAATCAGAGAATGGTATAGGTTGAAAGGGACCTTAAAAATCATCTAGTTCCAACCCCCCTGCCATAAGCAGAGACACCTTCCACTAGACCAGGTTGCTCAAAGGCTAATCTAGCCTAGCCTTGGACACTTACAGGGAGTGGACATCAACAACTTCTCTGGGCAACCTCTTCCAGTGTCTGACCACCCTCACAGTAAAGAATTTCCTCCTAATATCTAATCTAAATTTACCCTCATCCACTTTATATCCATTACTCCTTGTTCTATCACTACCTGCCCTTACAAAAAGTCCCTCCCCAGCCTTCGTTTAGGTCCCCTTCAGGTACTGGAAAGCTGTCTCCCTGGAGCCTCCATTTCTCCAGGCTGAGTAGCCCAAATTCTCTTAGCCTGTCCTCATAGGAGAGGTGCTCCAGCCCTCGGATCATCCTGATGTCCCTTCTCTGGACTCACTCCAGTAGATCCATATCCTTCTTGTGTTGAGGGTCCCAGAACTGGACACAGTACTCCAGATGGGGTCTCACTCCAGCAGAGTAGAGAGAAAGAATCATCACCTCCAGCCTGCTGGCCACACTTTTTGTTTTCAGGACTTCACAGAACGTTTACCTGCCTTTTCATTTTCTGCTGAATGTCAGAGACTTCAAAGAAAAATCCCTAAACAGTCCTGATGAGTAATCCAGGAATAAGGTGATTGTGGTAAACAAGGATAATTAATCTTTTGTGCATATGCTGCAATTTCTAAACTGTACCCACATACATGTAATCAATAACATTCTGCAAGATACATTTTTAAATTTTATCTTGATATATAATTGGCCATTTCGGTTTGAAAGACTTGCCAATAAACCAAAACAAAGTGCAGTGAGCACAATTACAAAATTGTCATGGTTTAACCCCCACTGGCAACTAAGCACTACACAGACACTTTGTGTGTGGGGGGTGTGGGGGGGTGAGGGGATGTTTTTTGGTAGTGGGGGAAGGGGCCATCTTGTGAGAGCAAAAGGTCCTCTAGCTCCAAGGAGAACCTCCCCAGCCCGGGTTGAGCCAATTAGAAATAGAGAAACACTTCTGTGAATCCTTATTTATGAAGGGAAGGACTGTCTTGAAAAGAAGAAGGTGGGGAAAATGTGGAGGAGAAGCCATTGACCTGAACAAGGGACAAACATCAGCCTAAACAAAGTGAGAGCTTCATTGCCAGGAGGAACGAGAAGGAGGGGGAGAACAGAGAACCTCAGATACCCAGTTCAACCACATGGAGTAGGAGAAGGCAAGGAAGGTCTCTGCAGCCCATGGAGCTTCAACAGCAGAGCAGATATCCACGTTAAGACCATGGAGGACTCCATGCTGGAGCAGAAAAGCCGAGCCTGAGGGCAAGTGTGACTGAATTGAGACCCACAGAGTCACTCAATGCCAGAGCCAGGGGTGAGGATGTGCTCTGGATCAGAGCTCTAGCTGCAGCATGTGGATGTCACTGTGCCCGAAGAGGTCTGTGACTCCATGGGAAGTTCACGTTGGAGCATCTTGTTCCTGGACTTTCATGCTGGGAAGAGCAGCAATGGTGAACTGACTGAACCCCGACTCCCCGTCCTCTGTGCTGCAGGTGGGGAGAAGGTAGAACAATCAGGAGCAAAGTTATTTGAGCCCAGGAAGAAGGCGGGGGGTGGGGGGGAAGTTATTGTTAGATGTGGTTGTTATGTCTCACTGTGCTACTCAGATGAATGGTAACAAATTAAATTGATTTTCTTCCCCAAGTTGAGTCCGTTGTGCCCGTGACCACAACCAGTAAGTGAGCCATCCCTGTCCTTCATCCTAATCCTGAGCCCCCTTTTTTGTGACTCCCATCCTATGTTACCGTGTGGAGGGAGTCAGTTCAGGACTACGTGGTCATACTGTGGTTAAATCACCGCAGCAAGCAAAAAAGTTGTCTTTTTCCCTTGAAGGAAAAAATAAAATTAGTTGAGAGTACTTCTTTATATTACATAGAAAACACATCTTGCAAACAAATAATGAATGAAATATGTATCTATGAAGTGATACAGGAAAATACAGTCATATTAACCAGGACACATGCTAATAACTCAGATGGTACTTTAATTCACAGAACTTTATGAAACTATCAACATTTAAAACAATTATTTATTAATTGAAGAGCTGATGGAAGAAAATTGTCATGTACAAGTATCAATATAATGTGTGCATTACTTTCAACGTCCTTTTTTTCTGTCTAAGTTACACTTACCTACTGTAGCTTACTCCACTGCATATCCTAGAAGCCTCATCGTCCCAATTTCCAAACCAAGTTCTTAATCTTAAACTTCTGACTGACCTAATTTCTGAAATCCTGTTATATAACAAAATATGAGAGAGCTAGTGTGCTCTGAAGTTTCTCTCACATAATGATTTAGGATATTGCCAGAATATCCACATGGGACTTAGCAGTCATCCAAGCTCTGGATGTGGAGCTATAAGTTACTATGCTTCCATTATGAAATCTTTTTTTTAGTCATTATTGTTATCATTAGTCTCATTATAGAAGCACTTAAACAAGTGGAGTATACTAGTATTTATCACCTACATTGTCTTTCTGTTCTTTGTAAGAAAATAAGCTTTCAGAAGACCTGTTTGATTATAGGGTCATCATTCTGCCTAAGAAAGTGAGTCAGAGATGTCAAATGCACCTGCAACAAGCACAAAGTAATAAGCACAATTCACTCCCACCCTGTTGTCTGCAGATGCTTTTTTCTTATATTATTAGCAAGTACTGCAATTTCTTCATTTATCAAGGTGGCCATCTATTGACTCATACTCCTCTAAACGTGCAGACACTGTCATCAAGTGTGCAAAGGCAGAGTGAAGAGAACACCATCAATAAAAAAGCAAGAGCAATGTAGTCCATCCTCTTCTCCGCCTCCCCTTCCAAACCCACAGCTTCGACTTTAACCTGCATCTATTTAGGCAAAAACATTAATCTTCTCCTCCTTGACAGGCTGAAAAATAATTTGTGTGATTCATGACTTCTTGGGTGACAAGATGCTTTTGAACTGTTTCTGAAGAGCTGATTAATATAATTGGAGATTTCACTCTTGGTATAAGTAGCTGAGGAATTTTAAACTAGATTTATGTTATTGCTTGAAGGCACTATATGTGAGCTTACTTCCCCTCTCTTTCTTTTTTAATGGTCTAAAAGAGAAAGCTTAGAATCACCTCTCTTGACTTCCTGGCCATGCTTCTTTTTGCAGCCCAGAATACAGTTGGCCTTCAAGGCTGTGAGCACATATTGCCAGCTCATGTTGAGCTTCTCATCCACCAGTACCCCCAAGTCCTTCTCATCAAGGTTACTCTCAATCCATTCTCCACCCAGCCTGTATTTGTGCTTGGAATTTCCCCGATGCATGTGTAGGACCTTGCACTTGGCCTTGTTGAACTTCATGAAGTTTGCACGGGCCCGCCTCTCAAGCCTGTCAGGATCCCTCTGCATGTCATCCCTTCCCTCCAGCATGTTGACTGAACCACACAGCTTGGTGTCATAGGCAGACTTGCTGAGGGTGACCTCAACCCCATTATACATGCCACTGACAATTATGATAAACAACTCTGGTCCCAGTACCAACACCTGAGGGAAGTCACTTGTCACTCGTCTCCACTTGAACATAAAGCCATTGACCACAATTCTTTGAGTGCTACCGTCCTGTCAATTCCTTATCCACCAAGTGATCCATTTGTGTAATCCATGCCTCTCCAATTTAGAGATAAGGATGCCATGTGGGATGGTGTCAAGCACCATGCACAAGTCCAGATAGATGATATCAGTTGCTCTTCCCTTATCCACCAATTCTGTAACCCTGTCATAGAAGGCCATCAATTAGGTCAGGAATGATTTACCTTTGGTGAAGCCGTGTTGGCTGTCACCAATCACCTACGCACATCCCATGTGCCTTAGCAGAATCAGAATCACAGAATTTCCTAGATTGGAAAAGATCTTTAAGATCATTGAGTTCAGTTCAAGCATAGTTTCCAGAAGGATCTGCTCCATGATCTTGCCAGGAACAAAGGTGGGCCTGACCACCCTGTAGTTCTCTGGATCTTCCTTGTTCCTCTTTTTAAAAATGAGGGTTATGTTACCCATTTTCTAGTCTTTGGGAACTGCCAAGACTTCTCAAATATGATGGATAGTGTTTTGGTAGCCTCATCTGAGTTCTCAGAACCTGCAGATGCACCACATCAGATTCCATGGACTTGGGCACCTTCAGGTTCCTCAGATAGTCTCATGCCTGATCTTCTCCTACAGTGGGTGGCTCTTCTTTCTCCCAGAACCTTCCTCTGTCTTCTGTGACTTGAGGGAGTGTGACTCAAGCACTTGTTGGTAAAGACTGAGGCAATAAAGTAATTTAATACCTCAGCGTTCCCCATACCTCAGGTGATCAGATCTCCTGTTTCCTTCCAGAAGGTGCCCACATTTTCCCTAGTCTTCCTTTTATCCCTGGCATACCTATAAACTTTTTTTGTTGGTCTTGATGTCCATGGCCAGATTTAATTCCTCCAGGTCTTTAGCTTTTCTAACCTGATCCCTGGATGCTTGGACAATTTCCCTGTATTCCTCCCAGGCTACATGTCCTTGCTTCCACCCTCTGTAGGCTTCCATTTTGTCTCTGAGTCTGTCCAGAAGTTCATTCTTTATCCATGCAGGCATCCTGGCATTTTTGCCTGAATTATCTTTGTTAGGATGCATCATTTCTGGGCTTGGAGGAGGTAATCCTTAAATATTAACCAGTTTTCTTGGACTCCTCTTTCCTCTAGAGCTTTATTACATGGAATTCTACCCAGCAGGTCCCTGAAGAGGTCAAAGTCTGCTCTCCTGAAGTTCAGGGCAATAAGCCTGATGCGCACCTTCCTTGCTACCCTAAGGATGTTGAACTCCACCATTTTGTGGTCACTGCATCCAGGACTGCCCTTGAGCTTCACATTCCCCACCAGCCCCTCCTTGTTGGTGAGAACATGGTCCAGCACAGCACCTCTCTTTGTCAGCTCCTCATTCACTTGAAGAAGGAAGTTGTCATCAATGCATTCCAGGAACCTCTTGGATTGCTCAAGCCCTACTGTGCTGTCCTTCCAACAGATATTGAGGTGGTCATTGAAATGCTCATAAAATGTAAAAGTAAATAGCAAAACCAGGTTTTTAAATATTATTTTTCTGCTTGAGTAAACGATACAACACAAAGGGTTTGGAAGTTTATCAAATAGCTGCAGTTCTTCAACTGTCAAAAGTAGTTGGGATTGCAAAAGCAGGTGGAAATCTGTGTCTTGATTCGATAAAACCAAAACCAGAGAGTAATAATAATAATTAAATGCTTTTCCTCTATATGGATAATAAAATCTTTGAAATGAATCACAGCAAATTGAATAAAAACTCATTACACTTTTGTGGTGATTTTGACTGGAATAGCATTCATTTTCTTCGTAGTAGCTAATACAGGGCTATGTTTTGAATTTATGCTAAAAGCACAAAGTATTGTTGAGCAGTGGTTACACAGAGTCAGGCCTTTTCTATTTTTCACACAACACCACAAGTGAATAGGCTGAGGGTGCACAAGAAGTTGGGAGGTGACACAGATGAGACAGCTGACCCCAAATGATCAAAGAGATATTTGTTACCATATGGAATCTGGTTCAACAATAAAAGCTAGGGAGAAGCAGGAAGACCGGAAGAGCTATTCAGAGTTATAGTATTTGCCTTCCCAAGTAACTGTTATGCTTGATGGAGTCCTACTTTCCTGGAGATGGCTGCACACCTGCCTGCTGATGGGAAGTAGTGAATGAATTCCTTATTTTGCTTTGCTTGTGTACATAGCTTTTGATTTACCTGATTATTAAACTGTCTTTATCTAAACCTTTGAATTTTCTCACTTGTACCCTTTAGACTCTCTTCTCTACCTGGCTGTGGGGGAGTGAGCAAGTGTGTGGTGATTTAACCACAGTAGGACCATGTGGTCCTGCACTCACTCCCTCCACCCAGTGAGATTGGATAGGAATGATAAAAAAGGGGCTACGGTTTAGGATGTGGACTGAGATGGCTCGCTCACCAGTTATGGTCACGGGCACAATAGACTCAACTTGGGGAAGAAATTTCAGTTTAATTCATTATCATTCATCTGAGTAGTGTAGTGAGACATAACAAGTACATCTAACAATAACTTCCCCTCACCCCTGCCTTCTTCCTGCGCTCAAATCACTTTGTTTCTGATTTCTCCACCTTCTCCCCTGCCACCAGCACAAGGGACAGGGAATTGGGGTTGCAGTCAGCCCACCATTGCTGCTCTTCCCAGCATGAAAGTCCAGGGACAAGGTGCTCCAGAACAAGCTTTCCATCGAGTCACAGACCTCTTTGGGCAAAGCTCCCTGCTCTGGCATGGGGACATCCACATGCAGCAGATAGGTTCAGTGCACCTCCTCACCGCCTGGCTCTGGAAGCCCACCCGCGCTCTGGTGTTGAGCAGCCGAAAAACAGACCCTCAACCCCACAGACACATACAAACGCAACACACTTACTTTCAGTTATAGCTTAAAGAGTATTTTGTGACCTCGAAAGTCTGATGTTTTTCACTATTTATGTTATATGCAACAAGAATTCAGAGTTCTCTTTTGTAGTCTGCAGCAAAATCTTTTTTAAGTGGCATTTTGCTATAAACAATAATAATCAGTTCAGGTTTTTGAACTGGAGAAAAAGTAATAAAATAACCTGTCCTAATTATATTAAATAAGTAACTCTAATGCTAAACCTCCAATTGTATGTGATGAAAGTCTGTTGAGAGCATAGGTAGCACTGGTAGAGATATTTTTCCTATCAATCTATTCATCCTGCATAAAAACCTGAGAAAGTAAGTTTTCTAAGAAACTGCATGTAGTCAATCCAATTACTATTGACATTAATGGAAAGTCTACACTGATTTTGACAAGAGATGAGTCATGCTTCAATGTCATAAAATAGTAGAATTTGTGTTTTCAAGTGTTTCATGAAAATACAAAATAGTTTAGGCGTCCTAAATTAGCCATGTTAACTATAGGTGACTAACTCCAGGTGTGCAATTTGGAAAACTTTGATTAATTGTGACTAGTGGAAGAATCCTGCAGCTGTTCCCTGAGGTTTCAGTGATAGGAATTCCTTCCTAAAAGATGGCACAATACAAAAACAGAACCTGTTGTGTAAACCACAGACTTTCTCTGCTGTAAAAGGCACATCTCACCTAAACTCTTCAAGTCAATACCTTTGTAAACCTCTTCTCATGCTATTTTGCAGAAGTAATTCCCCAAATTCATTATTTCTTTATGGTTCCTTCTCAGTCTAATACTAGGCATACTGATTAAAAAAAATAAAGGAAGATCTATTTATTAAGTCCTAAGATTTAACACTGAAGTTGTTTGAAGCTGAGAGCAGTATTATATTTCTCCATTTTGGGCTTCTTGCTTACTAAGAGCACAGGCATACAGTAGAAGGCTCCAGCTTTCATTATCTTAGGCCAAGGCTTAAAAAGCCTGATTAACTCTCTTGAAATCCCAAAAATACAATATTAAACACTGCTTTTCTATTCTACTGCATTCTATGAAGTGCTCACATTCGTTTTATGTATTCTATAAAGCAAACAGAGTCTAACATGTTATTGATTTGATAGAAAGCACACATGGTACATCTGTCACATCAACATAAACAGGGGATCTGCAATACAACATTTTGCCCAGACAGCTGTACCTAAGTATATATATTTTGGCCATATTAAACTATTGTTTTGTTAATGAATGTGCTGTTTTTCAATATGTGGAAAGCTATTATGCTGTTTGAACCATCTCAATGTCTCAACCAGCTAAGGATTCACAAGCTGTGTCTCCCTGCATCTGACTCTACCATACAGACTGTAAGGCAAGCATTTACAATATCTAACATATACTGATGAATAATGCAAAACAGAGAAACCAGGGCAAAGAAGGGGCATCATTTCCCTGTTTACACAATGGGGTCATGATTAGACCTGTCTCTGTAATTCTGGATTCAACTACTTAGCTTTTGGTGGCTAAAAGCCTCGTCTCCCGTTTTCAAGGAAAGTGGCTACTCTAGAGGGATTTACAAGCAAAGACTGGGAAATCTCATATTTTCTAATTTTACAATTGTAGCAGATTACAGCATTAAGATAGACATTAACCCTGCAAGCTAATGAAGGAAGTTCTAGTAACAGCAAAAAGTTGATTTCCAGTCTATATTCCTCATACTATAGAAGTAGCTTATTCCATGTCTCTTTTAAAGTAAAATCCTTATACATTTTCAACAGAGACCAGACCCTCAACTTTTCTCTTTTCCCTAATGTCTAATTCACTGATTCCTTCTAATTTTCTTTGTCTGTATTTTCTTTCTGCAAAAAAATAATTCAACTTCAGCAGGAGATGCTAGGATAATCAACATATCACCCCTCCTTCATCCAAAGAACTTGTGACTCAGTCAGTTAGGGTGCCCTGCTTACTGAAGGTGTGGGCCTATACTCTGAAATTTAGGAAAACATGTAATATAGGTCTCCCACTTGATGTCCAAAATGTTTATGAATGTACAGCTTCCATTTCTCTAACAATGATATTAAATGAAAGTGGGTGTGACTACTGTGTTTTGTTCTGAAAGTGATGCTGTCAGTTTCTATTCAGTGAGTATAGCTGCAAGCATACAGGCTTGACTGGACTCTTTTGGAAACAAACCCTGAATTTCAAATGACGTGAGGCAAAGGACGGGTTGTGAAACACTAAGCTTTGCCCACTTTGTGGTACCTCTAAGCATGGCTGCATTGTGCATTGTGGTTCAGATCAGAAGAGAGGGGGTTTTTTGTTTTTTAAGTGTTTGTTGTTGGTTTGTTTTTTTTTTTTTTTCTTTTAAAGTTGTTCAGTTGTCCTCACTGTGCTAAACTGGACTCCATGGAGTGTTCTCAGGGTTTACACAAGGGACATCTTCCAGATTATACTTTACCAGAAGTGACACTAATAGCTAAAGCATTTCAACTGCTGATGAATTTTCAGTACACAGAATCAGGCTACAACTAGGTCAGGGTAAAACATTGTAAAATGTGTGTAGTGTGGATGTCAGGTCCTCAGCATTAGTTCTTTTGCTGTATTTTTTACTGAGTTACATTTATTACTTGGATAAAACCTTATAGTTACAGAAGTTTTGGAGTGTAGAGAATTTTGCCAGTGCAGATGAAAGTATCTAGGGAATCTCTGTTGTCTAAGCCAGTGAGAGGTGTTGGGGTTTTGTGTTTCATTTCATTTTGGGTTTTTTGGGGAGGAGGATTTTTTTAATGGTTACTCATAAATTTAGGTCACTATATTCTATGTTTTACAACTTCAAATGTTTATAAGAATATTTATGTCTAAACAGAGATGATTCAGCTAATGAGATTATGCTTAAAATGTTATTTTCAAGAGAGATAGCCTTAAGCCTTTTTTTCTGAAATGGGGTTTAGATTTCCTTGAAAATAACACAAGCATTGAGGAAGAATTAGAAAAGCCTTTGGAGTTTGTTAGTTGGTAAAAATCCTCCAGTAGATGGAGATAGAGAATTTGATTTTTTAGATAATGTATCAAAATAATTTTCTCAATGGTCGTGTTCATGCATTTTCCATCAGTCTTCCTGGGGTGTTTATCATCATTAATAAGTTGCACTCTGACAGTGTGCTCAAGAGAGCACAAGCAACAGCATCCAGATAAGAATTCAAACAATCTCCACATATAAAAGGTGAGTGGAACTAGTTAGCAAATGTATTAAGAATCAATTTCCTGCTTTCTTATCTTTCATTTCAGTAACTGTCTTAAAAAGAAATACACTTTTTTAAAAAAATATATATTTCCTGTGTAGATAAGTATTTGTAAATTTGTCATTTCAGATGAGCAGATAGATTAGATTATATTATTTTTATTTTGAAAAAGTTTATTTTAACATGCAAACTATCATCTGCATGATTCAGTCTTCACCATACTAATGGGTTTGTTGTTTTATGTATGCTTTTCCTTATGCTGTCATAATTTCCTTCATCTTTCAGTTCTTTTATTAAAAAATGTGAATTGACTACTTTATTAGTAGACTTCTTTTCTTCTATGATCTCTGCAGAAGCAGGATCCTAAATACATTAAAATTAGAGAGAAGACAATAGAAATGTAAAGACTAAAATTAAAAATAAATAAATAAATAAATAATCCATGTAGTCATAACAGGAAGATCCCACTGGTGGAACACAAAATACAAGGTCATCCCTAATCAAATATTTTGTTCAGATATACAATCATTTGAAAATACCAGTGAGTAACTTCCCAATAAATGTTATGCTTTCTCTAGTTGGCTCCCTTCAAACATCCACCTGAAGACAGACGCTTAACCTTGCCGTAAAATACAGACTCTACTGTTATTCAGTGGAAAATAGATAAAAACTCTCTTTAGAAAGGAGCTTGCTTCTGAAATAAGGAAAAAATTACATCAAAACACCTTATTTTTTTTTCCATTAATCTATCTACTATAGATATTCATGTTTTTTTTTAATCACTGTAGCATGTAGACACTTTGCTTAAGTAAAAAAAAAATTGGCTACTCTGTGTCTTTCTGACATAGGTGACCTACAATGCATGTTGATTTGATGTTAAAAATAAATGTAAACCTCAAAACAATAAAACATTCTTGGAAAGTAGTGAGGGTAAATAGTCATTGCTTTGGAAGTCAATTCACCACCCATGGGTCATTATCTGAGAAAGTTTCAGTAAAAACCTAATCCTTTTTTCTTACGAGTGGCACTTCAGTGGTTACTGGTGAGCATGGTCACATGCCAAAAAAATTGTGTCTACATTAACCTGATGATAAAGAGAAAAAATAAGCTATGAGATTTTTTTTTCAGAGCGCCTTACAGATATTTTCAATTTATCAGGCATCTTATATTAATATCATGCATATTTTCCAAAAGCCAGTTTTATGCAGGAATTGATATTTTCTCATTGAGAGCTTGATCATATTTCTGAGATGAATGTCTATTTTCTCTGAAGTAGACATTCATTTTTCTCTCACTGTGTAAGAGCAAAGCTCCAGTTTCTCTTTTCTTCCAGATAATAGGAAGCAATGTTGAGATTTCTGAGGATTTGTGGAAAGAACTGGTAGAATTAAAAGAATAGTTAGACTCAAAGGAAAGACTGCCTTGAAATCATTCTGAAGAAGAGGGCAAACCTGTGGTGCAGGTCTGCAACATCTTAATCAATAATGCAGTGGTCTCAGGAGCTCTATAGTGTTGGGTGGATAGTGAAAGGTCCCTTTCATTTAGAAAGAGATATGGAAAGACTGAATTTGGTCCTCAAGAAGCAAATACCAGAAGAAAATTTCCTGGAATATCTCAGGGGAACATTTTAAATTCTTCATTTCAGAAGCAGGAGTCTCTGACTAGGAGGTGCTCCAGCATTTATTTTTTTTTCCTTCTTTGTCCAAACACTTTGTCTGACTACCACTTCTTCAAATAAAGTTTGCAGAGAGGTTTCTTCTCTTCTCTTCTCTTCTCTTCTCTTCTCTTCTCTTCTCTTCTCTTCTCTTCTCTTCTCTTCTCTTCTCTTCTCTTCTCTTCTCTTCTCTTCTCTTCTCTTCTCTTCTCTTCTCTTCTCTTCTCTTCTCTTCTCTTCTCTTCTCTTCTCTTTTCTCCTTGCATTATGAAGTAATGTTTTCTGTCAGTAATAAATTAGGAGTTTTGTACAATGGCATAAGTCATTATCATATAATTTAGTACGTATGTATGTATATAATATGAAGACAAGGGAAGTGTCTTTTAAGATATATATCTTGCTCTCAACTTTTTTCACAAAACTCAATAGCCTGTTTTTTTCTGTCACTTATCGAGACATGAAATATTTTTACAAGAGCAAGAATTGTCATGAATTGATGCATTCTCATCCTAGTAAAGAGTTCACTTAACCAGAACATTAGGGATTTGGAATATGTCAAGGACAGCAAATATAGAAAGTTTGTTTTTCCCTGTGTCTTGATGTTCTAAAGGTCAATCAATCTCCCTCTTCTACCAACCTATTCTGAGACTCTTATACAGTTTTACTAGCTTAACAAGTGATCTGAATTTGTTGTTCTCCTTTGTGCTAGAAGCCCCTGAAGTCACCGATCAGAGAGGAACATTTGTAGCTTTATTTAAAAAGTTAGTATTCAAAACAATATTCAATACTTTCTACTGTTCTCTATTCCTTTTGTTGTTTTGAGTATAGTGGCACCATCTGACTTTTTCATCAGCTTTCCTGAGCCAAGCCAAAAATATAGTCCTGACAAAAGGGCTTCTCTATAACAGAAAGATGCAGGAGAGACTGATTAGTACAACAGAGGTCTTCTGTGGTCTAAATGGTTTCTTTTTTTCTTGCCTTTTCTATGGGGCTTAGATGAGTGAATGACCTCCTGCTTTAGAAATAGGAAGTACAGGTTAAATATAGAGCAAAATAACTGGTGTGGAGGGGGTGGAAGCTAAAATAAATTTTAGGCTTTGAAATCATAGATCTTTAACAATCCTCATGGCTGTAATATAACTTGTTTCAGGACCATATGTTCTAGTTGCATTGTTATAACCTCTCAACTCATTTTAAAATAATGTACTCCAGGTCTTACCAATTACACACTGAAAGGACTGGTATTTTCCTCTGACCTCAGAATTCCTCCTTACAATGTAACTGTCGTACTGTTCTGTACTACAGATGACAGTGTTTCTTCTTTCTAACTTCCACCTTTCTAGACTGTTTTAGTTTTGTAGCTTTGGAAGTACTTTTAGTGTCACCAACATTGGATTTAGCACAAAGAATTCGTAATTAGCAAGTTATTTTAAAGAGGCAACCATACTGTTTGCTTGGGAGAGTAGAGAGTGCTCTATGGTGTCTCAAGAAATAGCATAATCCTCTCCATCACCTCATCCTAAGTATGCCTGCTGTTTCTAGCTTGTCCTACAGTATCTGATCACTTTTGCTAGTGAGTTTGTCCTAAGTCCAAAAAAATCTTACTGCTCCTTGTCCACTTTCTCTTCCATTCATTGTCTAAACACTGATACCCCCATCATGCAACTCTATGATTGTCTTGTGCAGGGACTGGTTTGAGCTATTTTTCTTTAAAGTAAACACTGGTTTGTGCTATTTTTCTTTAAAGTAAACAATGCTAGTAAAGTTCAGAAATATAAATTTCCTATTCTACAATGATCCATGCATAATCATCCAGAAGAGAAAGTAATATTTACTTGTATTAAGCTGGATATATATTCTTGGTGTAGGTTTGGCTTTTTTTTTCCTAAGAATGTCAGATTAAAACAGTTTTATATTTCATTACTATAGCTGTATATCATGACAAATACCAACCTTTTAAAAATAAAATATTTTATGAAGGCTTTTATAAGATTTCTATCAGAATGTCAGTCTTACTTACAGTAGCATAAAATAAAATAGCTATTTTGGACCATTCCTTCTTGTTCTGGCTCTTCAGGAGTTTTATTCAGCTTCTCTGTGCTTTTGTTTGATTGACTATAACTGCTTCTTTTAGCATTTCTGTATGCCATAGGAACTTCATGAGCCACAATAAAATGCACCTTGGAAGTGTTATGTTCACTAAAAAATAATTTAGGTAATACTTTTGTCTTTGTAACTTCACTAGCACAGAGTATAGAACATCAGAGAGAAATGTCCGCTGCATATTTCAACCAGCTTTGGCCTTTCTTCTATGCATCTTGAAATATTTAGTGCCAATATTACTGAAATTTGTGAACTAGTGATGAGAACTCACACATACATTTCCTGTCCAGAATTATTTGCGTTTAACTCCACCTTTCTATCTTTTGCTTTTATAACAATAAATGCTAAGGAGAATAGACTTATCTTTCTTTCTGAGGTAGTTGCAAATCTCAAGTGATGAGACCCTAAGGGAAAGACATGACAATAGAAAGAAAAAGTTTTAGAGGCAGTGTTAAAGTAATGTCTTTAATGTTTGTTTTTATTAAAAATATCAAACACCTGTGGAAGAAAGAGTGTCATAACTCAGGAGATTCAGATACATGCATTAAGCAGGAAAAAAAATATTCAAAATATAAGGTAAAGTGTTTGTTTAGTTGGTTTGGTTTGGTTTTTAACCTTTATCTTCAACCAAATATAGAAGTGCTATTTTCTTTGATTACTAAATCTCATGTCATAAGCAACTGCATTCAATGACAGATTTGCATGTTATTTATAGGTAAAATCTGACAGATTTTGACCAAACTTTTGTAGCTTGTATTTACATGAAGCTGTACATACTGGTCTTCCACATACTCTAAGTAAAATCAAAATTAAGAAAAAAAAAACAAAAAAACCCCCACATATTATTACAAGAGTATAATACTTTATACATTGTTGTTGGGTAAACCAGGATTTAAATATGAAAACTATTCTTATGCCACAGTTTTGATCTCTATGATACATAAAAATATATTTGCTTTTCCCATGTTTTATACTCTATCTTTTAGCATTTGGAGGTAAGATATATCACAGCAGGTTCTTAATCTGGCTACATACTGAAACCTGTTTATGCTTTAGTCATTTTCTGTACATTCTGTTGCCAATAAAGGAAAACCAGATACACAAGGGGTGTGATTTACTGTAGCCAAAGGTAAGACCAACTAGACACAGATGAGAATGCGATAACTCCTCTTCCTCTCCATTACTATAAACATAATATAGAATTAACAGCTTTGATTCAGACTTCCATAGCATAAAGAGTCTAAAATGTAAATAAAAAATTGTGCACTAACAAACTTACCAAGCATGTGTTGACATCTAGCGAAAACTGGCAATTTAGATTCAATCTGTAGTGAGAAGACAAAGAAAGACAAAAATGACAACTTTTTCTCTGCTGCCCCTTCTACATTTCAACAAGTCTTAGGAATGTTTACTGTTTCTTATTTCTACAGAAAGGAAGTTTTGCATGGAGGCTGGAAGGGAGTTGCTGTATGCTTCATTCAGGTCTACAATGACAGCTTGAGACTGTGACTGTGGGAGATGTCATTGAGCATACCTGCTTACAATCAAATGCATCTATAGAGACAATTCATAAAATCTATTTTTCTACATCTATTTGTAACGGATTATTCTGTTTTAGAAGCAACTATTTTTAGATCAAGAAAATTTCTTCAGATTAAATGTACAGTTGTAGATGGCTGGTATTAGGCAAAATAATCCTTCAATGAATACACAGAATTTAAACTTTTAGAGCTTTTCATGGCATAATTTTGGCAAGGTTTCTCTAAACTTAGAAATGCTTATACTTACATGTCAATTTAATGTAATTTGTAACTGGAATCTAGTGGACAGACATAACAATGAATTATTGTTACTATCCTGGGGCAGATATAAATTACTCCCCTCACATTTTTTTGCATGCTAGTTCCACTATCACAAGGTATAGTCTGCTCTACTTTCAAAGATTATGTAAATTCTTGTACATGAAAGGAAGTAATTCACTATTTACTAAACAGAATAAATCTTTGAAAGCTGAAATTTCTGGCAACTGGCATCTGGTTTATATGCTTACTTTGTGGGGGAGGTAGAATGACTTGGGGGTTAATACTGATATTAACCCCCAATAATAATATTAATAAACATTGTTATGTTTATTGCTTACTAAAAATATGGGAAAAAAGAGTGTCATTGCTCTTTTCTCAGACAAAAAGAACTCATATTAGGGTTTATTCAGGGTAAGCCTAGAAGGTCTTCTCTGTACTTCATGCTGAACAAAAACTTTATGACAACACTATAAACCCTATCCAAGATACCTTGCCAATATAGTAGGCCTACACTACAAGGAATTCTCATAACAGAGGTGGGCGGGGGGGGGAAAGAAGATTTAAAAAAGGCAGTAGTACTCTCAACCTTATTATGTTCTTCCACATTTTCATAATCTTAATCCTCACAAAATTAATCATTACTTGAATATGTATACCTGCAGCAAAAAGCAGAATCACAGATGTTAGGATTTAGAAGGGACCTCTAGAGATCATCTAGGGCAATTCTTAGCCTACCTTTAGAAAAAAGATTAATAGTAGAGATACCTGTGTTCCCTAGGCAATATGTGGAGAGAATTAGAAATAGAGGAACAATTTACACTTAGCACATATAGTGGTGTATATATAGTGGTGAGCTTGTCTGGCCCAAGACACACATCTCCCCTGATTTTATTAGATTCTGACTTGAAGGTTGTTCTCAGTGACTTCCATGATACCAGCCTTGGTGTATTTCCACAGCTACAGATCTTCAGATATATTTGCATCGTCACTGCTGTGTTGCCTATACTCAATTAATAAAAACCAGCCTTTGATAAGACTGTGACATCAAACGTGAAATACATTGGAGCTTTTGTAAATGAGAGGAATACTTAATAACACTGTTTGGGAATGAGAAGGGAAAAAAAAAAACAAAAAACAGTATGGCTGTAACTAATGGAAGTGAAAAAACACCCACATGGGATATTCTCAGGGGCTTTAGCAGTCTAAAAATCTAGGCAAAGGCACACTGAAGGAGTCATCACCCTTTTAATCTCCAACAGTAATAAACTCATTTTTCTGAAAGATTTGTGATGCTTGTCCCAACATGCTTGTCTGATACAAGGCCTTCAGCGAATCACTTTGGCAGGGGTTCAAGGGCATCACTCTCTGAAGAGCTCCACAGACATTAGAATAAAAAATTATCAACATACATCGTACTAAAAAAAAGATCTGTAGGACATCAACCTAGTTAAGTCCAAGGACATGTCTCCATAGAATTCCCTAGGGTTTTAGAGGAAAGAGCATCTCTGCACATCATTGCAGATTCTTCATAATTACTTTCCAGGAGAACTGCTGCAAGGAACAAAAAGCTTTGGGTCATGTGTCTTGTATTATTCACCTGATTATATCAGTGTGACACACTTTTGTACAGACCATTGTGGTGTAGCAGAAACATTGTCTGTGGAAAAAATGAAAATGAACATTTGAACATGTGGAATGATTTTCAAATAAAGTATAATATGGATCTGAGAGAGCAGTTTACAGAATGAATCTCAGAAATCATGATTCCCCTTATTCTTTATCCACAGCACCTGTAGGTTACACACTAGGCCTTGTAGCCAACAAACACACATTCAAACACAATATAAAGAATACATTAAATTAACCAAAAGGTAGATTGTGGTGAATCACCCTGGGAGTAATGATGTTCTGAGCACTGACAGGTAAAACATTGTTCCTCCGACTTCAGCTGCTTAGGTGCAGAAATTAATATGCACTGCATTTTCAGATTGAAAATGGATTTATAACTGCTTCAAGCAGTACTGTTTATCTACTTTTTCTTTCTTTAAAATCACCAAGTAGCAAGAACAATAGTTCTGCATCAGGATGAGTTTCTCCAGTCTTCTAAATGCTGGAAGATATGTTCATGTCTAAAGAAAACAACAATGGGGTACAAAATCTGTCTGTAATAACTATTGGCTCATAGGCAATGCCTGAGGCTGAGAAATTTTCAAGTCAGTATATATAAATTCACATCTCAGGGTGAAAGATTAAATGCTCATCTACACATTCAGAAAGGAGCACAGGGGCACAAAGGCAGGTGGGAAACAGAATGAAGGAACACCCTGTCTGGGCCCTCTCCAGGGCTGTCCCAGGAGACCCCAAGCCCCTGGGCCAGGTGCAAAACCCATCAGGAGGAGATAAGGGGAACAGCTCTCCAGAGCACCTGGAGAAGGGTCACTACCTAGAAGTATGGGACACATTATAAGTTGTAGGGGAAGAGCATTTTGGGATTGCACAAAACTTACTGTGGGATGCTTAGGGAGGAAGTAAAGGTGGGGAAAGTGAGGGAAGTAGGTGATTTGAGGAGAATCAAAAAAAGAAAAATAGAGTGATAAGATGAAAAAAAGGGATGGCTGCATGTAAACACATGGCTGGTCATGTCTGGCAGTGCTCTGCATCTGATCGGTGTAGTCTGTCCTACCATATAAGATGCCATTTCTAACTTATTTCCTGGTGGATGGACCCTTGGTTCAGTGTTGTGGGTAGAGGAAGGGACAGAGCTGAGTGCCAGCCACTGGAGTCAGATCACAGCTCAGTGGGTTCTGAAGTCACAGTACTAGGAACTGGACAGACCAGAGTAAGTGGATTTCTGTGTCAACAACTAGAGTGGGACCTCAGGTCAGAGAGGCCGGTGTACCCCTGCTGCCAGGAACTAGACAAAGTGCAGGTGTATAGGAAAGTGTGTGATCACTAGCAAAGATTAAGCCAGACTAGCCAGTGGATGAAGTGGCCTAGGAGCCAGAGTTGTATGTGTGTCTTTAATTGTGAGACCAGGTGGACCAGCAATGTTCCGGTCATCTCCAGGTGTGGGACTCTATGTGTGTGTATCTGTGCATGTCTGTGTGTGTGCGTGTTCACATGCACAAGTGAGCAGTCTGTAATGGCAGAGGCTGCAACCATGGGGTCTTGTATGTTCATGTCCCAGCAACTGGGAAGACTGGGATCTAGCTAATGGGCAGACTGTGTCTGAGCCCATCTGCTAGAGGGATCCACCTTTACTTATATCTGTGTATAAATTCTCACTGGCTGACCTATCTATTGTTCAGTCAGAGAAGGGAGGAGGATGAGGCCACTGATGCAGTCTGTGTTTATGTGAGTGCTGCATGTGTCTGTCTGTGATCTCTGCATCCAGCTGTGTATAAGAGTACACATGTGATGTTTGCATGTGTTTTGTGTGCATGAGCCTATTGGGAATGCATCCTCAGCCTCTCTGCTAGTTGCACCTGGGGGGTGTCAAGCTGCAGCAGCCTTGCCTCAGGCTGCAGATTCTGCAACCTCTAATACAGAGTATAGCTGAGATACATGTGATTTACAAAACAAAGAATTGAACTTGAGTTACAAGAAAGATAGGAGATCTTTGTTAATTTCTCATAGTATTTATAGTTGGAGGTAGACAGTGGTGTCTGATAGACTGATCTAAAGCCATTAAAATCAATAAATTTGAAATTAATAAAAAATTTTAAAACAACACAGAACAAATAATGTTAAGTTCTAAGAGCAAATAAAAAATCATCAGTTGTATTGGAGTTCAACATTTTAGAAACTTCTACTCCATTCATAAGTATCTGTCACTTAGAAACACTTTAATGCCCACTGAATTATATAAAGTGATCAACCTTGTAAAGCACCTTAATATCAATAATTTAGGATTTTATTTAGAATAGACAAGAGACAAGGGTTGCAAACCTGATGATCTTTTACTGAAACAAAAACATCTAGCAGCTGATCAGCTATTTAAATCTGCACCAGCATCTTTCTAATGTGATTACTTTTCAGAGACACAGAGCACCTCAGCCTGTATCTCCATTCTATCTTCCTCATCCCAAATGAAAAAGCATTCTGATTCCTCACAGGACATTTTTTGACAAACATTTTTAATTTTTGGAACAGACTTTTAGCTCAGATGACTTTGAAGGTGCTGCAAGACATTCAAATTTTTAAATAAGAAAGTGTGAAATTTAGTAAATGTTTTATTTACATAACACCATTGAATCTTAGGATCTTAGATTTTTTTTTTTTTTTTTTTTTTCCCTTGAATATATGTTTCTTAGCAGCATCCAGAATGACGTTAAAACCAATATAGATAAACCCAGGATAAAATTATTTATATAAATGTCAGTAAGGTCAAGACTTAGGATTTTTGGCAGATCCTGAATAAGGAGGACAGTGTGACTGAAGCACTCAGAAGTACTTTGGAGATTTACCCTCTTTTTGATTTAGAGTACTGAGGATAAATTGAGAGTAGAGTGATGAGAATTAAACGCAGAGAGTGTGCTGGAGTTCATTGCTTTCTTAAAGTCAAGTGTTAAGAAAAGTTGAATTACCCATAATAAAATATGCTTTGTTCTTTGTGCTTGTTCAGAATGAGTTCATTCAAAGGGCATTATGTTCAACCATCAAATTAATCTGTAAGTCAGAGAATTCCTTGTAACTTAACATGCATTTGCTAAAAAAGAAATTAAAACATGGAAATGTATTAATATTGTTTGAAAACAGCCTTTTTAATAATATCTTTCAGTAATCTTGTTATTTTGTAGTTAATAGCAGACAGCTGTAAACTAAATTTGTATTTAATTCCAGAATTATGTAGTGCTTGAAAAGTCTTTTATAATCATCACTATACTTCTGTTCTTAGGAAGACCTAATGATCTGTTGTATTTGTTCATTCAAACAGGCAACCCGTCCTTTGTAATTGTGTGATCACCATATGAACCTGAGACATCAACTTCACTGCAGGAGTTAACTAATTTGTGAGTATGATAATACATTTTGTTATCCACAAGTTCTGACTTACTTTGTCAGCTCTATACATTTCCATTTACTACATAATGGTTGCCAAGAGTCGGACTGAAGCCAGAGCTTTAAGTCTGCATTAACTTTAATGAAAAGGTCTATCTTAATCAACAGTCATACTCTTGAGCATTTGCATCTATAAACCTATGCACATGTTCTCTGGAATAACTCTTCTATGACACACTTGTTAAAAAAGTTGAGTACCTAATAGAAACCTTCATACAGCATTGCATTTTGATTCCTAATTTCATCAGCTCATATTTATCTACAGTTTACATATAAAAAGTTCTGTTCAAATTTTTCATAGAGACATAAATGACCAAACAAATAGATAGATTTTAAGCAGCGTTCACCATAACCTTTCAAACTCGATTTCTTAAAATTCAAAGATTTTTTGTACAGGTAATAGATAGATTATGATGAACCACTGAAAATTCTGGATTCCTCCCCTCCCCCCCCGCCACCCTCCAAAGAAAGGTGATTTTGAACTGCCATTAATACATTTTTATGTAAACTCTTTATGTTGATACAGGTAGCAGGATACGCACACTGTGCATTGCATAGTGGATGTTCCCAATCTATCTATCTGAATACTAATTAAGTTAAACATCTCTGCAGACCCATGAATCTCTGTGATATTATCTATTTCCATGTATTTGCTTTCCATCATATGATGTTACTAAGGGAAAACATTTGGATCTATAGCATCCAGAATTTTTCCTTAAAAGATAACTCTTTACAAAGTTAGCTTTCTTATGTTCCAAATACTGCTGATACCTGAATAATAACTTATTTTTAATTTAGATCCTGTGAAACCAAAGAAGGAGCATGGGAGTGTTTGTATGGATCCAAATTATAAATGTTTCAGTATAAAGAAACTTCCTTAACAAATTACAAACCATAAATAAAACTGCTATTTAAGTGGTATCAATTACAATTTTTCAGCAAAACATTCAGTACCATATGATGAAGGGTTTTCATTGACTCCTATCTGAATTAAATTTCTTTCTTAAAAGCATTATTGCATCAGCATGCAATTAAATGAGGAAAATTAAAAGTAATTATATATAGTGATAAGTCTTCTAATTGGTACTTTTTGAATACAATATTAATATTCTTATATATATGTAGCAAGTCATATTGGCCAAATTTAATATAACAACAAAAAACAGAGACAATTAAGAATAGATATCTGAATATCCAATGAAACTGAATAATGTTTTCAGATTTAAGTAACACAAAGTGCTTATATCCAGACCACCTTAGAGGAGTATTCTGTGGACAATTATGAAATAAACAGGCTTAGAACTCTTCTCCTATTTTGTTGATTATTGTGCATCTGAGAATTGATCAATTACCCAATAATGGCATTCAACTGAATTGCAAGAATATTTTTGATTTCTTAATTCCATTCCTTGTTATAAAGTTGTATTAAGCCAAAATGTCAATATAGCACTGAAGGCAAGAATTTAGTAAATGTCTTCATTTAGAGATGATGTGGTCAAGAGACTTCACTAGAGCAGGTGGAGATCCCTGAATAGGGGATATCTACAATGCTAGGAACTGTAACATCAAAGTCAGAAACAAGAGTATGGTGTGAATGCTGTAAGTGTCAGATCTGCAAGACATTTAGACTGTAAAGTGAGGGAAAAATTAAAGTTATTTAGGAATCAATAGGAAGCAACAGGTACATTTATACTTCTGAAAAGTTGACAACTTTTATTTTAGATTACCACTATAAACATTTTTCATGTGCAGTTTGTTATTTTCCTCTTTTGTTCTGCACAGTATTAAGCTCACAGGAAAGATTTTATAAAGATTAGGAAATATAGGGCCTTTTTGAATTGCAGGTAGACAACAGCTACTCTGAATCTCAAAGTGTCAAAAACAAGAAAAAGGAAAATGGCATGTTTCAATGACAGAGCTCATCTGAAGCCACAAAATAAATCAACCTGTGAAATATAGAGAAAGCTGCTGGTTCTCAGGCCATTCCTTCTTCAAAGTGAAAAGAGTTACCTCTGAAAATGGCATTTCAGTTCCCAGGTAATGTCAAAGACTGAATACATTTAGTTCCTATAGTGAGATGGTATCTCTCTTTTTTTTTTTTTTTTTTTCCCCCATGTTGGATCAATATATATCACAGCTCTAAGGAAAAATCTTCTTGGTTTTGTTAACATTAGGTTTTGTGGGCATCGGACAAATGCAGTTAGGTTCTTCCTAAATTCAAAGCTATCTTAAACTGGAATGCAAGCAGGGTGGTGTAGTCAGAATATTTTCAGTAAAAAGCAAAGCACAACCTCTAGGTGAAACTTAGACTATTGTTTGCCTAATAAATTACATTAACATTGTATCAAAAATTATTGCTAATTCAGTAACAATAATACTGTTATGTATTTAATAAAAACAAATCTCATTAGCAGTATCACAGTTGAAAATGACAGGACAAAAAAAAGCACTTTTAGTACCTACCCCTTTTTTTCTAGTATTATGTTCATCCTTTCATTGCCACTCAATGGCACTAGACTTCCTTAAGAGGAAGGCAAGGGGGTGTTGTGAATCATCAGTGTACTGAATTCTTTGTATGAAGTAGTGTGATGCTAATGACAGATGCTTCTTCTTTTTCTTCTAAGATCCCGTTGATGTTCTTACATATTTTCTGATGTGCTGTGCACCATGTTCTCTTTCCAATGAACTGTAATTCTACTTTGCGTCTGACCTTATATTATGTACTTTACATATGTTAGATTATCTTTCTTCATTCTTTTTGTTCCCCTTAAAATAATCTTTACTTCTTTTATCTCAATGTGCCTTACTATCAGTAACTGATCACTGCTGAGTTGTGGAGTTAGGGCCTTCTGTATTATTCCGTGTCCTCTTTTCCAAGGCCTCTGCTATCACCCTCAACCTGTACTGCTGTATTCTACATCATTGTTCTGTGGTCAAAGGTAGTCATTCTGCACAGTACAATTGCTTGTTTTTATTACAAAAAAACTTTTATTATCAAAATTATTTAAACTAAGGTCTACAACAGAAATATTAAAAATAAATATTGTACCAAATTTCACCATGCTAAATGAAGCTAAAGCAAACTTATTAGCAGTATCCATGTTGTCATTTCATAATTCCTGTATCAACTATAGCTCAAGCAAATCTATAAGCAAGATTAGTCTATACAAAGCAAGCCTTATAGCCCCAGTCCTGATGCCTTGAAGAGACAGTGTAAAGCTTGTGACCTGTTGCGGACCATGCTAATAGTGTATTTGCAGGAGGGAAAACTTTGGTACAGGCAAACACTCTTGGCAGATGGAGAACAACCGGCTGAAATAGCTATTACACACTCAAGTAAAATTATTACTACTTTGCAAAAGGATTACCTGATCATATCCGAGTTGAGTCAGATACAGAGACTACGCCTGTAACTGACAATAACATTAAAACACATGAAAAAATTCACAGGAAGCATCTGTCTGGGTTGCTGAGGCAAAAAATATGCATGAGTCATCAATTTTAGGGAAGACCTGTAATTACTTCTGAAAAATAACTTTGAGGCTAAAGCTTGTTTGTTTGTTTTGAAAACATCAAATTATATTATTCTAAAGAAATTTCATCCTTTGAACTTTGTGTCTTCCTAAATTCCCTGATTGTCCCTATTTACAATTCTATATTCCTTCTCTGCTTTCTTCCCATTCTAAAAAGAAAACCAGAAGTACTAGGGTACTAGCCTGAGAATATGATAATTTGAAACTTTTTCCTTTATTTATCAGTTTGCTGGATTTTCTTCCAATAAAAATCCAACTGCATAGAGAAAGAAACCCAAAGAGCTCTTGTCAGTTGTAGAATTTTGCCAGGAAGATTTCTTGCCAAAGAATTTAGTTTATATGTATTAATTTGATAGAAATTAACTCTTCTTCATTTCATGTTCTTTTTCTTTACAAAATATTAGAAGAAAACCTAAAGCTAAGTCAGCATTTTATGTTACCTTATTTCTCTAGATAATATTTATTTTCTTCAACTATTATTTCAGCAGTTTTAACTTTATCAGAAAAGTTTACATTCATAATCTATATGCTGTCTTATTGCTCAGGTAATCTATACTCAGGCACAGTATTTATAAAGGTTATATAATGTGTACTTGTAACCATTATCCCCTCAGTCAAAACTTATACTCCTTTTCCTCCTTTGCTCCTTGTGGCTAATGCTCTGTGTAATTCTGCTGTTAAGAAAGAATATAAGTTTCCTTCTCCTGTGGTGATGTCTGAGTTCTCTTGGTTGACATTATGTAGGGGCAAAAATATGGTTCCCTTCTTTTCCTGATAACTTGCTTCATTCTTATAGTAGGACCAGGCATTAAAACATCTCTTCTTCTATAAGAAGATGCATATTCATTATTCCTTGATCCAGTTACACGAGAGTAAGGCTGGGGTCCTTACTCTGTCTACACAGAGAAGGTAAGAAGTTAGGTCTTCAAAAGGCTAAATAACTTAAGACCCTAAGATTCACTTTTTACCTCTGAAATTCAGGCTCCTAAGCACATAAATCACTTTCAAAATGTTATGCTAAGTTATATTCTGGGTCTCTGAGATAAGAAAGGTAAGATGCATGGAAAAAAGTATTTAGCAAATTTGGTTTTAACCACCTAAAGAAACCAAAAGGAAACAGCAGAATGTTTTTTTCCGTGACATAGATGCATTAAATATCAGTGCTTCTAGCACTGATTTGGATGTCTCTGTAATAAAACAGTGGAGGACTTTTTGTTAGTATCTCAATTTTCGTGAAAAGTAGGAGCTTACTAGTCATACTATGCATGCTTATCATAAAAATTACATTCTGTAACGATATGCTGACATAAAAAAAATAGTTTGGAGGCTTTAGCAGTACAATTGCAAAAAGTGGTTGACAAATAAGCAAATAAACAAAATACCTCACACCTAGAATAAGGTGCATATGGGAAGATACTGTAACTAATGAAGCATAAAATGTTAAAAATATTTGTTTCATGAGATTTCTTTTGCTTTTATAAGGTAAGCTGATCCAGGGAGAGTGTGTGACCTCTGAGAAGGAAATGGAAGTGCAACACTTTAATAAGTACTTGACTTACTAAAGGACCTAGAATGACAAAAAATGTAAAGATACTTGATTCACGAGTATTGCAATGTATCCTCAAAATAGGATATATGTACTGAAGTTTTATATCAGTCTTTGACTCTAACTTTTAAAAAAAACCCATTAGGTATAGGACTTAGAAACCTGAATTTGCAATTCTCTCCTGAGGCTCTTCTATCTAGTCAGGTGATACCAAGGCAGATATCCCTGCACTTTGCCTTCAATCAGAGCCTCAGCGTAGTCTGGAATTTTATCTGGATAATGGTATAAGTAAAGTTTAATCTACCTTGTTTGCTATATTATCTATTCATATTTAACAATTATTTCACATAAACACATAACTTAAAATAAAGAAAAAAAATCCTATAGAAGACAAGGTCCATTTATTCATCAGGAACATGGGCTAAGATATTTTTCTAAAAAAGAGAATTAAAATATTGAACTACACATTAAATACAAGGTTTTAGGTGTTCTCTATTAAAACATTATCTGGAAGTAGTAGGCTTCTTTATCTTTAGGAACTGTTTGCAGTTGTCCATTGAAATAGACATATTTTTAATACCTTTTAAATAGGTACACCTTGTCCAAGGGGAAAGAAAACAGCCAGAATTCAGGATATTTAACTCTGCAGTGATTTACTATGGTTGTTTCCAGTTTTATTTTAGATGGTGTGCCTTCATAACTTCAAAGCATTAACTTCTGAGTTCATGTTTCATTTCACTGGAAACCAGAGTATTGTGGGTAAATATTTGGCTCTGACCCAGAGTTCAGTCATAAACAGTTTCTGCACCTGGTATGAGAGTCCAAGATCTCTCCTGAAGCTAGCAATACAAACATAATTCTATGTATATCCTCCACAAGTCACTTTTGATAGATTTGTTCTCATGTAGCATAGAGATCTAAGTGATATGTCTAAATTAGAGCCTACTTTCCCTCCTCTATCACTTGAAGTGAATGCCCAGAGAAAGGAAAGCCAGAAGAGGAGTGATAGTTTTGAATAATTGGGCAATCATGCCTGTGTCCGTGTTTAAAACAGTAGACTCCTGGTTTCATCTGTGTACCACCTTCACATAGAGAGGAGACGTGGATTTGCACTTCTTTGTAATTGCAGGGCACATACTTAGGGACTAGGAAGGGTGACTGGAGGATCTGAGTTTCTGGTTATGCTGGGTGTGATATTCCTAGATGCAGTAGATTGTTAGCCCTCAATGAAACAGAAAAACCTGCCTCCTAACATAGGCATTTTGGTACTGCTCAGCTAGCTAGTTGAGTGGGTGACTTAAATATCTTCACATTTTATTGTCCTTCTCTGCAAAATGAAACTAATGCACTGATTCATAATACATTTATGGAACATATATAACTTTTAATTGAAAAGAAATCACTGCTGTTCATCTGCATGTAAACTGTAGATCAATATAGTCACCACACACATACACAATACTCTGAATTTATGACCCTGTTTGTAAACACTAAGTTGGCTCTTTACAAGCCAAACCAGGATGAAAGCTAAAAGACTGTTAAGCATTGATTATGAATATTATGTTAGATTCCCAGGCAGCATAATGCTACATATACACTTTTTTTTTTTTTTTTTTTTTTTTTTTTTTTTTATCCTCAGCACTCAAAGTAAAAATAATGTGTTGGTTTTGTGTTGTTTTTTTTTTTTTTTTTTTACCTGAGGTATTTTACATATAAACCAAATTTTAAATCTATTTATACACAAAATTATTTAAGTATTATAAAAAATGTTTTGTTGTCATCATATTATTGTGAATAAGCAACTCAATATTAATTATTGGTATGAAGCCTTTTAAATTGCATGCTCGATTTACAACAGTATTTCAAAAAAGGAATGTCCTTGTGAATTAATTTAGATTCAGTGTTACATCTTGATGTTATTTCATTCAGAACATTCATAGGGAAAAGAGCAGACCAGTCCTTTTGTTTGTTGTTTTGTTTTAATTCTCCACATAGGTTTAGAGCAAATTTATCATGGGATGTCTGAAGTTCCTTAGTGAATCTCAAGGTAATCTAATCTCTAATGCTTTTATACAGTAGCTATTTGATCTTCTTTATGGAGAGGACAGAATGACCTTATTCTTTACTTTTCCTAATAAAATTTCTTATGGTTCAGAATTTCAATGAGGTTAAAAAATGAATTTTGCCTTATTCAAGAACAAAAATATGGAATTGTCTCTGAAGTAAGAAGAACATTTTCCTCTTAAGCTTTAAATAAAAAATAAAAAAATATTTTTGTTTTAATGATTAATCTCTTGTCATTCTAGAGTTATTTTCTGGAAATGATTGCCCTATAAAGCAGAAAATTATACTTCTCTCTTCCAGTTGATTGAGTCAGAGATCTTAAAAATAAAGGTATGTATAGTAAGGCTGCAATGTAGAAACACATCTTAAATTCTGTTTTCACCAAATAATTGATTTTGTTAACTGGGTTTAACTGGTTAACATTGTGTCTAGTTTTGCTTTTAAAATGACAAATACTGTCAATTTTGTATTAAATTCCTTTTTGTGAACAGTCAAAAAATGTCTATTTTGACAGAGCCTCAAAAAATCCAGAATGATTTCAAGAAAAATAGAGTGAGATCACCAATATTTACAAATCCTGAATTAAAGATGGAAATATTAAAACTAGAACTAAAACACATAGAAACATGCCAGTTGGTAATATTCATCATTATTTCAAAAGCACAAAGTAGGACATCAGTTTAGAGAGAGATAAGTTATTTCAGAAATCTTTATCTCAAAGTCTCTGTCATGTTTTGTGGGGAATTATGGTTGTTGGTGTTGCCAATTCTTGAATTGGGAAAAGTCACTCTTGGCTAAAACAATTATTCTTAAAAACTTCTCATTCAACTAAGAATTTTACCTCATGGTCAGAATGAAAAGGGATTCTAAGAACCTTAGATATAATCTTTAGTAGAATTTTACTCCTAGTTGACATAAAAGTAGATTTAAAGTTCTTTTTTTATAGTGACTAAAACACAAAGCATGCAGGAAACTTATGAATGATAGAAGTTTCTCAGTTTGAGACATATTTCATTATCACATAAATCCTATTTATACTACGTTAAATGAACAATCTTCAGATCAGTAATCAGTCAGCTATTTATAATTGTAAATATGAATAAAAGTCTGTTCGTGCATTTTTTATCTGCATATATTTGGTTTCTTAACAGTTTTTTTGTCTTTTAATACTTTTCAGAATCAATTAAGCATAGCAAACCACTGATAATGAGACTTCACAAACACACTGTATTGAGTTTGGATCAAAGAAATTTATCCCTTGACGTGAATTAACTTTACTAGAATGTGTAAACAAATAACAAGTGAAAAGTCTTATCTCTGTAGTTGTTCTAATTAGGCAGTGACATTTAATATTAAATGAATTTGACATAGTGGAGAAGACAAATAATTGAACTCATGTTACTATGTTTGCTAAAACTGAATATTAACATGTTTGTTGGCATATTTCAGAGTGATTCTAAGCAAGGTTTTCTGAAGTCATTTGGAATGTAAATATTAATATTGTAGCTGGACTAGTAGTAAGTATTTATTGTATGTTGGTTAAATTGTTAACATTATTATTAAGCCAACAATAAATCCTTGTCTCTTCAGTTATGTAAGGTCTGTTCCCTTTTATCCATTATGAGATTCTAACATTTAAAAACACCTAACAAGATCAGCAGCAGTTTTTATATTTTCATGTTGAATTATATTTAAATGAATAAAAAATATTTAAATACAATCATTAATTTGTGGGCAGAGTGTTGGAAAGTAAAGTGAATAGACGTACTCCTTAGTTTTTGGTATTAATTAGGGTGACTTCATTCGCTCTGAAACTTGAAAACTGATCAATGATTTGGTAGATTATCAGAAATTTGCACTATTGACCTATAGTGGTTGATTGCTTAACTGCAAAAAGGAATCCTTCAATGATGGTGATCTCACATATCACTAATATTTATAGGTTAGATCCTATCTTCTTCATAAATCAGCATATTCCTACATCTCTTAAAAATAGGAATTAGCTCTCTGGTGTCTAAATATCATGATTTTCTTGTACTTGCATTGCTATGTCTTTAAGACCAAAATGAGTAAGCACGTAGCTTATCACAAAAGTTTATGTCAGAAGTATGAGGCAAGCAAGCATGACTGTGTTTTTCTTGAATGCTTGAGTGAAATTAATTATTATATTTAATTATATATGTTGTCCACCATGAGGTTACCATGACGAAAAACAAAAAAAGTTTTACATAAAAACTGTCTCTGTGTCATCTCAGTTAAACAACCATCTTTCAAGGTCTCTTTCTCTTTCTCGTGTTATTTTTTCACAACTTTGCTGAACATCACTATCTGAATCAATTGTATTTAGCTGTTTGTTTTTCAAAGGCCTTTAATGTTCCTAGTACGTGGAATGGAAGCTATAATTCTGGTTCTTAAAACACAGTAATACCTGTTAATATGCCAAGATGCTCTATTCGCAGAGGGGTTTTTTATTAATTTTATTTCTCTTTTTGTGTTTGATCTTAAAGTGCTGATGCCACCTCTAAACTTTAGTCATTGTATCTTGCCTTTCATTTTACAGTCTTGGATGTAGAAAAAGTTTCTCAGATGAAAGTTAGAGACTGAAGCAATGAACTGTCCAGACATCATTATTTCTTTGTCTATTGTCTAAGGATAGATGTATTGTGCATGCAGCCTGTTAAGAATTTTATTTAATGATTAAGTGAATAAATGCCACTTGATATTAAAAGAATCCTCATATCTGCAGCGTCTATGGAGTTCTGGGAAAAAAAAAACAAACAAACAAACAAATGAAAAACCCCAGTAAATTACAGTAAATCTCTGTATTGATATTCCAATTGGAGTTTCCTAAGTTCATGAAGGGCAAGATACAGGAACTGGTGCCTCAAGGTATCTATACAATCCTGTGTTCCTATGTCTCCAATAAAAACAATGAATAAACATCTATTTCATAGAGTCATAGAATCATAGAATAGGTTGGGTTGGAAGGCAACTTTAAAGGTCACCTAGTCCAACCCCCCTGCAGTGAACAGAGACATCTTCAGCTAGATCAAGTTGCTCAGAGTTCTGTCCAACCTGACCTTGAATATTCCCAGGGATGGGCCATCTATCACCTCCCTGGGCAACCTGTTCCAGTGTTTCACTACCCTCACTGTAAAAAATTTCTTTCCTATATCTAGAATAAATCTACCCTTTTCCAGTTTAAAATCATTATCCCTTGTCCTATCACTATAGGCCCTGCTGAAATGTTTGTCCCTATCTTTCTTATAAGCCCTCTTTAAGTATTGAAAGGTGTCCCCAGAGCCTTCCAGACTGAACAATCCCGACTCTCTCAGCCTCTCTTCATAGGAGAGGTGTTCCATCCCTCTGATCATTTTTGTGGCCCTTCTCTGGACCTACTCCAATGGATCCTGAGGACTCCAGAGCTGGACACAGTACTCCAGTTAGATTCTCACCAGAGTAGAGTAGAGGGGCAGAATCACCTCCCTCAACCTGCTGGCCATACTTCTTGTGATGCAGCACAGGATGCAGTTGGCCCTCTGGGCCGCAAGCATAAATTACTGGCTCATGTCCAGTTTTTCTTCCCCTAGTGCTCCCAAGTCCTTCTCCGCAGGGCTACTTTAAATCTCATCATCCTGCAGCCTGTACTGAAACCAGTCCCTTGCCCTGACCTGGGTTCAGGACCTTGTATTTAGTCTTGTTGAACATAGTGAGGTTCGAATGGCTCCACTTCTTGAGCTTGTCCAGGTGGATGGTCATATTGGCAGTCTTGAATCACCTCCCTGTCCTCCATGTGCTTTAGCATAGATTTTAGGAGGATCTATTCCACGATCTCCCCAGGCACAGAGCTGAGGCTGACAGGGCGGTAGTTCCCAGTGTCTTCCTTTCTACCCTTTTTTAAAATGGGCACAATCTTTCCCTTTTTCCAGTCACCAGAGAGTTCACCTGACTGCCATGACTTTTCAAATAATGTGGAGAGTGGCTTCACAACTACAACAACCAATTCCCTCAGGACTCCGGGATGCATCTTGTGAGGTCCCATAGACTTACATATATTAAAGTTCCTCAGGTGGTCATGAACCTGATCTTCTCTACAGTGTGAGGGACTTTGCTCCCCTAATCCCTGCCCAGAAGTCCAGGCACTCAAGAGGTGTGGGAAGAGAGGTTGTCAGTGAAGACTTGAGGCAAAAAATTTGTTGACAATTTCAGCCTTCTTCTCATCTCTTGTTACCAATTTGCCTGTCTTGCTCAAGAGAGCAGGTACGGTTTCTTTGCCCTTCCTTTTCTGGCTGACATACCTTCAGAAGCCCTTCTTATTCTTTGCATCCTCTGCCTCCTGTAGCTGGAGTAAGAAGGCTTTTTCAATAGGTTCCCCTTGATCAGGCAGCCTGTAGTCCACACCAACCACAAGGCTCTCTGTTGCCTGCATATTCTTTTGTAAAAACATACTTCCCCCCACATATCCAACAAACCAAGAATACTGACTATTAATTACTTTTTTCTTTTTAAGTCAGTGTCCCTAGAATTCATATCACATGGATGAATTTATGACAGTACATAAACTACATATTTTTACTTTGTTGTTTGTTTTTTTGGTTTGTTTGTTTGTTTTTTAATCAGATAAATAGTACAGTGAAACACATGTATCAAATATGATACATTAAAAGTTATATTTAAATAATATATACAGTTACATTTCAGATTTTATTATCTCTGTTTAGGTAAATGTCTCCTTTAAAAACAAGAAATGAATCTGTATGGACTACAGAGATTTTTTATGTATCCTTGTACATCAGTACCTCAAAGGAAACCATTCTAGTAATATGGATTGGAAGAGGAAAGCTTGAAAATGGGTAGAAGAAGGCACTTGATAAAAGCTACTAGATTTTATATTTCTATAAGCTATTGAATTATTTCAGCTTAGCATGAGTGAAATCCTGCCAGGTGTCCTGATTGTGAAATAGATATGGTCTTTACTTCTAATGTGAATAGCAGGTACAGGGTGAAATTCATTGTCATTTTGCCTCAGCATGTGCTATTGCAGTAAATGCAATTTTCTGTTTTTCTAGTCATCATTTCTGAGCCATAGTTTCATTAAGCTTCTCATTTTTGCATAAACTTGTCTGCAAACTCAGTTGTATCAACCCAGGACAGAACCTTCCCTAATATCCAAAGGATGGGAAAGTCTTCTGTGTGCCTTTCCTTCTACCTGCATACAGTTCATGTAGCCTTGGGGTGTGGCTGACCTGGTACAGTGGTTTCTGCATGCTCGTGTTACATTTTCCATGTTGGTTTGTTTTTGTATTTGGGGTTTTTTTCACTACTTAAAGATGTGAGCAATCCAGGACCTACTACGATTAAGTGCAAGCATCATCTCTTATCTCTCACTGCAGTGGGGCCCATTTGTCTCATTGTCAGGTGCTCTGAATCCTGGCCTTTCCATCCTTCCCATAATTGCTCCATAACTCTCTCTGCAGTACATTCTCCTTGCTGCCTTCAAAGATGAGATGCAGAGCATTACTTGTATCTGTCACACAGCAGATGTTTACTGCAGGGCAAATCATAGCCACTTTGGCTTCAGGAGTGTGAAATATTTTTCATATCAGTTTCACAGGCTGCTGTAGCTATATTTACTCTGGAGACTTTCCTTAATTGGTTTGGTAGCATGTCAGCAGCTGGCATATGATGATATGAAATAAAGAGCTAGCATATATTATTTAATACAAACTCTGATGTCTTCTATTCTATGAACTTTTCAGTTTAATTGTAGTCACAGGACCATTATGCCTCCATGCTGCCACAATGAAATTGTGGTGCATTATGTAGTAAAGGAGAATCCTTACCTCTATGCCTTGACAAGAGAATGTCAGAATTTCAGTTCTAGAATTTAAAAACTGTCAAGTGGAACTTAATATTACTTCTTACCCCCACATTCAACTCATTTTTTAAATGGTCATGTAGCGATACAATTTTTTTTTGTGTTTTTACATCTGCCATATAGAATATATTAACCAAATTTGAGCAAAGTTCCTTCAAGTCACAGAAGGGGCTTTTTACAATACATCTTTATGTATTCTTCTCTGAGAATTGGTAAAGAAATCTTCATTGAATTTGAAACTGGAAAAGCTGAGGACTGCACCTCCACCACCCTACCCAAGGCATTTAGGCTTTACCTACAAAGCAATGTCAGGCAAACATTCATGTTTACCCACATGCTTTACTCAAATCCAGCAGTGATCTGGCTGGGAGAGCAGAACCAGTAAATCATTTCTGCAAATGCAGAGGCAGTGCTGAATGGCACATCTAGATTTACTCTAATTTCTGCAACTGCCTGCTATATCAGTAGCACTATACTGCTTCTTGTGCCTAGGTGTTATCCCTACATGCCTGAAATAGAACGTAAAAGCCTTTGAAGGTTTCACCATGAGCTGCCTCCACTTCTTACTCCAGGCTTCTAAATGTATAATCATATCCTGAGTTTCTAGTTACTTTCCCCCAAAGTTCTTCATTTTAGGAGTGACACCTCACAATCCATCTTGTAGGAAGACCACATGCAGTTGTGCTGCACAGTGTTGTAGTTGAAGGGGAACAATGGTTCTTGGTGTTTAATCTTCAAGGAGAAAACTATGTCAGTTTGTTTGGTATATCATAGAATCATAGAATGGTTTGGAAGGAACCTTTAAAGGTCATCTAGTCCAAGCCCCCTGCAGTGAGCAAGGACACTTTCAACTAGATCAGGTTGCTCAGAGCCTCATCCAACCTGGCTTAAAATGTTTCCAGGGATGGGGCTTCTACTACCTCTCTGGGCAACCTGTTCCAGTGTCTCACCACTCTCAACATAAAAATTTTCTTCCTTATATTAGTCTAAAAATACCCTCATTTAGTTTAAAACCATTACTTCTTGTCCTATTGCTAAAGACCCTGTTGAAAAGTTTGTTTCCATCTTTCCTATAGGCCCCCTTCAAGTACTGAAGATTGCAATAAGGTTTTCCTGGAGCCTTATTTTTGTTTTTCCTCTGTTTCAGTTTACCTCATAGACAACTGATAGCAACCTCTTCTTGAAGTGGTTACAGGTAACTCGGTGGTGACTGCTGTTTACCCTCAGTAAGTTTGGCCTCTGATTACCTACCTTGCATAAGAAAGCAATTTTTTTGACACAGAGGTAGGGACATGGCTAAAACTTCTGAATTCTTCAGAACATTCATGGATATGTGGGAGTGACTGAGGTCTCAGTGAACAAAGACACTTAACTGCTCATATAAATACTCCAACACAGTCAGACAGCAAACTGTAGTCTCAGGTGAGCGAGGGGAAAAAAAAAAAAAAAAAAAAAAAAAAAAAGTCTAAATATTAAACCTTCTGAAATGGAAACTTTATTAGAATTATCTACAGTTTCAGATTGTTGACTATTTTTTTCCAGCCCCACCACAAATAGATAAATACATCTTCCCTAAGGAAAAAATAATTTCAAATTTGTGTAATTTGATCACTGTGTTTGTCTCCTCTTTCCCCTGTCAGCCTCTTACCATAAATATAAATAAAATGCCCAACTAAAATACAACCTTAGATCCTCTACCAGCTACTAGTAGAGTGAAGATTACTATGTTTCATAGTTTTTTAACACTGAAAAAGAAATCTCCCTAGGTCCCATAAAGTCTAGAATTGTAGACTTCTAGACTTTAGGTCTGCATTTAGCCTAAAATTTTTCTAGTGAAATCAAGTTAATCCTAGACAACAGCATGACATGGATCTTGGTGTGAATCCCCAGCACAGAAACCTTTATTAGATTAATATTACTGAAAATTAGAAATACTCAGAAATATAATTTATCCTGGGTAAAATTTGTACAGTTTGTGCACCTTTGGTTTTTGTTTGGTGGTGTTTTTTTTTTTTTGTTTGGTTTGGTTTGGTTTGGTTTTCCTGAGGGAAGATTTTATATATTTGCTAAAGCCATTTTTAGAATAATGCTACTTTTGAAAACTGTTTTTTATGTATTAATGTCACTAAAATAAGTTATTACATAATGTCTATCTTTTGTAATTTTAGTCACTACTTTTACCAAATCTTGTTTCAATTTAAGGAAAAATAATTCAAGTGAAAATTAATTCACAAAGCACACTGTAATCTTGGGTATACAATTAAATTAAAATATTTCCATGCTCCTGAACATCTTGAAATCTGTGAATGAAGTTTATTAATTAAAGAATATTGGGAATTCAGTTCCCTGCTCTTTCAGAATTTATGTTGGACTTTTACCTTAAATTGATATTACTGTGTAATAGTATATTGGCTTCCCCATATTTTAACATCAGTGAAATTAAAATTATCTGAATTCCAGGAAGCCTACTTGCCTCTATGATGTGAGGTTTAACGTATGTGGGTTCACATTTTGGGTTTAATGCAAGCAAATCTCAGTCTGAAGGCAACAGCCCCTACCTGCTTCTAAAGGAACACTCTCTGTATTCATTAGAGAGCTCACTCTCTCTATTCATTAGAGAGCTGCTGGGACCAGCTAACTACAGCAGCTCCTTGAAGCAGCTGATTCACACCTCCCTCTAGACAGGAATCTTGATGAGTGTTGTTAGATTAAGCTATCTGAAATAGTGATTTTCTTTGTCCACACAGCGGTCATTTATAGCTTAATAATTCTTTGCAGAACTACAATACTTAAATAAAAACTCACTCAAGCAAAAGCTTGGAAGATGGATCTTGAGTTTTCTTGACTTTGACCTGGTATTTATATTGAAAAGATGAGATGCTTTACATCGATTAAAATGTTCCCAGACTAGACAGGTATTTCACATGAGGTTTGTTGTTGTTGCTTTCTTTGGACTATGAGGATTGCCATAAATTGTGTGTGTCTTCAGACTTCCTTTACATCAAGAAACCTCTGAAATGTTTGTCTTAAGGTCTCTAGGTTTTTGGGTTTTGTTTGTTTTTGGTTTTTTTTTTCCTTCTGCTTCAATGTTTCTATCAACTTTCACTAGCATTTAGAAGGGGATTGCTGCTAATATTTTTTACGCTCCTTGGAAGAGGAGTATCTCCCTTAGAGTGTCATTATTGTGAAAACTCATAAGTAGCTGCCAATAACAAAATAGAACTGCCCTTACGGGTGACATCAGCCTTTTTTTTAGGCTATTTTCTAGCAAGAATGTGAACATTTTAGAAAAATGTGGATGTTCCTAATTTTCTTTAATAGTATGATTGTCTTTTCCAGTCATTTCCAGTGCTTACGTTTCATTGTCCCAAAACCTCAGTAGAGAAAGAAGTAATTGCTTTAAAGCATTTGAAACTTAATTCTTCATCCTATGGCGAATCCTCAAGTGTGCTGAATTTTTATAATCCAAAAGTTCATCCAACACAGACCAAGTGTATTTAGTCCAGCAGTGCCAAGGTATTGTATAGAAACTAACAGGGCACTTGCCTGGGATGCCAGAGATCCAGATTCAGGTGTTTGCTCTTGTTATTATTAATAATTCTGTAAAAGGGCTAAAATCCAAAAGATTTTTGAAGAATCACATGGACTGTTAGGGATTGGAAGGGACCTGGAAAGATCATCTAGTCCAATCCCCCTGCCAGAGCAGGAACACCTAGATGAGATTACACAGGGAAGCGTCCAGGTGGGGTTTGAATGTCTTCAGAGAAGGAGATTCCACAACCTCCCTGGGCAGCCTGCTCCACTGCAAAACATTTCATCCAAGTTTGTGCTTCTCACACTTAAGCTTACTAGTGATGTGAATCTGAGTTATCCAAGTAGTTCATATTTTTAAAACAGATTTTTTTTTTTTTTATATGACTACTAGGAACCTATTGTTTAAACTAAGAAATTATACAATTTCCTCTTGTGCATTGGACTCTAAATTTATTTCTGTTGCAGTTTGTTTATGGCAAATTTTTAATGTATGTATACCTATATATAATTACTACTTACATGTTTCTTCTGAAGGGCCATTGGAAAAGAGAAAACTCTAAAAGAAACCATATATGCTTGACCTTTTTTCCACTGAGAAAATATACAGAAATAGTAGATCATAGTTGCAGCCACAACTGCTATTGAAGAAGTAATAATAATAAAAAAGTAAATATAATACCATAGATCTTTTCTACTTTTTTGATTGAGTAAAACAGAAAAGAACCATGTTACTGAGAACATTATGTACATTTAATTTCATTTCACATTTTTCTTTAGATACTACTTTGTCCAATTTGTTTTTCCTTATTGTTCCCGAATATCAAAAAAGGATATCAAATTAATGAAAATAAGAATGAGGAGGATTTTTTTTTTTTTTTCAAAAATAAAAATACACAAGAAAGATGAATTGAGGAATGTTTTGAAGATAAGTTTTCTAATAATGAATGTGAAATACAAGCAATGCTGATAGGTTAGCAAGTGTTTTGATGTGAGAGTACATGACATGGCTTTCTCCTCTCTTCTCTAGCTAAAATCAGTAAAACTATTTGCTGTCTTGATGTTTCTTCCATTGTAAGGAAGACTTGATACTCAGTGTAGTCTGAGTGCTAAGTTTGCTCTGCTCTTAAAAGATCACTACAGCCACCATAAGTATAGTGATGGTGACAATGTGTGGGTTTTTTTTTCCTTTTTATAGCCATGGTAGACTACTAATTAGTAAATAATTCTCTGCAAACAAAGTAAACTCAAAGAATAATAAATAATGAGTATTATTTGAATGTTAATATGAGAAATATTATGGCTTTGTCACTATGGGAATGACTGCAAAAAAGTTAGCGCTATAACAGGAACCTCATTTACAAACATCACCTAGCCAGTAATGATTCTGAGATGAAGACAGAGTGTTCTCAGATTCAAACAGGTTTCAATTAAAATATATTTTAGCTGTAGAATGTTTTCTTGCAATTAAATTATGTGCAAACAAATACAAGCATAACAATAAACACAAAACCAGAAAGTTAAGAGGCATGCTACAGACATGGTAAATTAGCACTTTGCATATTTATGACTCATAAATCAATAGCACTTTGAAGAAATGCAAAACAGTGTAATAGAAATTAGAAGTGTGTCAGAGACATCAAAGAAAATCTCAGTTAAATCAATATTAATCCAAAGTGTTCTGTTATTTAAAGGAGGAAACATGGTAATGAAACATTAATTTAAATACTTAGAAGTAAAAAAAAAAAAATCAAAATGCTAACTTTCCCTCTTCATTTAAAATACAGGCAGTCAGATTTTATAGCATCATATATAACTGTAATACAATAATAACAAACAAGATCTGTGTACAGTAGCTTGTGACACTAGCATAAGGAAGCCAAATTAAAACATTACTAGCCTATTTTCTTTAAGTTGAAGAAAGTTCTGGATGAAAATTCTCATCAATCAGATGAGAACTCAGTTAAAGTGTATGATTTAAATATATAGTAGTTTAAATAATTTTCTCTGTTTCAAATAGCATTAAAAAAAAAAAAAAATCTTCCCAGTTAATTATCTTTGCTCTGTCTCTAAAGGTACAACTGATTATAATGTTGCCCTGTGAGATACTGTTAAAATGCTTAAAACCCTGATTTGCCTATCTAGAGAAATGCATAATTAACATGCATAATTCAATCCATATAACCTTAAGCATAAGGTCACTAGAATTGCTGTTTTTCTGAAGTAGAAATAATAGTTCATAACTTTTGGTAACATTGATCTAACATGTTTCCAACTGTATTGAACAAGCTTTATTGCTACTGTATGGAATACAAAGTATTACACTTTGAAGGCCTTTAACTGTACCTATAGTAGCATAACACTGCTGAGCTGACAGTTCACTGAGAGACACTCTTTTGTGCTTTCACCATTTCCCTTGTGCTCATTATGGTATTTACTGGACCCTCATGTGGTTTATTCAGTTCAGTAAACCAGCAGAAACCAGCAGAAAGCAAATCTGGAAAATAAAAAAGATAAGTACATTCCCATTCATCATTGACAAACTAAATCAAAGAAGAGTCTTGCACCCTATAACACAAGCGAAGGGCATATATTGTTGCTAGCAAGGAAGGAAAATTCTTTCTCAAATATTTCTTGCTAACAAAGTCTGAATTTATGACAAGATCTATATAAGAAGGTTTCATAATCCATTTGTACAAATATAATTTTTCTGGTTCTGATTACAAGAATAAAGCTTCACAGAGTTATAGAACAAATAGTAGCTCAAACTAACCTGAACACATTGACACTACAGAGTCTGGCAATAAGCCAGAGGGAAAAAAAAAACAAAAAAACAAACAAACAAAAAAAAACCAAAAACAAAAACAAAAACAACACCCCCCCAAAAAAAAAACACCAACCAACCAACCAACCAAACATAAAGCATGAGACCTGGAACAGACTGGTTTTAATAAATCTGCAGTGAAAGAAGAATGATAAAAATAAACAACAACAACAAAAATTGTATTTATTCTTTCTGGACATTATCTGTGCCAAGGAGTAGGGTAATACAATAAATGTGCCTGCTAAAAATTACAGCAGCTCTAGAAAGGGAAGAAAATGGGAAGACTGAAATGAGAAAATGAACTGAAGTAAAAACTAATAGTATCATAATATAGAAAAGATACATTTAGATGAAGATGAAGGATGAGAAATATTTGAACTGAATCAAAATTTAAAAAGAGCATTGACACTGATCTTAATAATCTTAGTAATCTTAAACTGCCATCTATCTATTCTGAGCTGTAGCTTCCCTGTGTGGCAGAAATTCAACATCTAGAATGTTTTTGTTTTTTGTTTTTTGTTTTTTTGTTTTCTTTCCAAAAGGTGAAACTTCCTCAAAAAGCCTTGGAGGACTTTATTAGCTAATGAGTTTATAGGAATGTTTGTTATTGTCTCTATTCTGACAAATTATCAGTAGGTGATAATTAAGAAATTCTGAGTAAAATGCCTGAAAACAGAAACTCACAAAAATAAAGTATGTTATACTTACTAGTGGCTTTCCTCTTTTAGGTAACAAAAATGCCAGGGGATAGTCAGTGCTATATAAGGTCGAACCATTATTATGCAAGACTATTTACTTTCTTTATAGTGTTACCTTTCCTGCTTTCACAAAGTCAGAAAATAAAATCTCCATGAGCAGTGTTCCTGGGACAATGATAGCCTTAGGAAAGGATAATATTTTTTTTTCCAAAAGCTGAGGTAGATAGATAAAGCCCAGGTAAAATATAAGGTGTAATGAAGAAAAAAAACCACAAATTTTAGGTGATTAATATCAGAATTCCTCTATTTGTGTATTTAAAATTTCAGAATAATTCCTTTAGATATGTTCAACTTTACATTTCTCAAGGAAAGAGAATTAAGCTCAGAACAGTTTCAAGAAATTCTTGGAAAACTGAAATGGTTTGAGATTTAACAGACCAAATTAAGAAGATATTGCCATGAATGACAGAGCCTGCAGATGAAAGTGGATGAAAATCATAAAGGTTGAAATTAGTTATGCAGTAACCAATAGACAGAAAGATAGACAGAGAGAGAAATGACTGAAGACTGTGAATTTAAGAGAACAGATAAAATATTAAGTAAAAAAATAGCAGCCTTCGCCTAAGTTGTATTACAAAAATGTAAGAACTAGAGATGTACTTTCATAAACAAAATATGAATCCATGAGCTAGTTGGAGATAAACACTATTTTTCATGCTCTCTCTCTAAAGGAAATACATTAGGATCACCCTGCTGAGCCAGCAGTCTTTGAGAGCACATTCGATAGGCTAGTGAGTTCGCTTTGCAGGCAGATTTTCCAAGGTTCATCCATCGCTAAGATTAGTATAGCCCTCTGTTATTGCTTTTACGATGTACTAAGCCTATATTTGCAGTCAGGTATTACCTCTTCAGTTTTATATTCAAATCTTAAACTGATCACTCATATTAGGCTTTAAGTCCCACATTTGATATATATTCATGGATTACTGATCTGTAGAAAGTTATTTCTACAGCAAAAACAGCAATGCATTTTTCAGCTGAAATCTGAAATCTGATTCTGCAGTAAAACCAAAAAATGTTTTACGACTACTATCCTGATCATATCTCAAAACAGCATGAGAATTATTTTTTGCTTTATGGCTTCTTTCCTTTTTCAGTGGAGTTTATAATCTGTATGTAAAATATTTCAGTTAAAAATTATTCTGTCAACAAATTCTCTGTGGATGTTTTTGATTGCTTGTTTTTTTCTCCCTTTATAACAAGATCCACTTTTTATAAATGCAAAATGGCTAAGATATATGATCAGTGGCTCAATGTCTGAGCCCAGAGAGCCCAGTTGAGACATGGATTTTTTCATTTGTTTGTTTTCTATATGGCAAATAGGGAGAAGGGAAGGAAATCAGGACATATGGAGAGAATACAGAATTTCAGCATAACTATATCTGAAATTTCATTCTGAGTTTTAAAATATTTTAAACGTTGGGCCTTATTTTTTGTGTATGAACATAATCTGAGAATCATTACCAAAGACAGGGTATTGCATTTACATGGTAAGGTTTTGGTAACAGATGTGCGGGTAAAGGCTGCAGGGGTGGCTTCTGTGAGATGTTGGAAGCTGATCCCATGTTGGACAGAGCCAGTTCCAGCCAGCTCCAAGAGAGACCCACCGCTTGCCAAAGCTGAGCCCATGAGTGACAGTGACAGAGCCTTTGTAGTAATATATTTAAGAAGGAATAAAAACTGCTGCACAATAGCTGAGAGAAAGGAGTGAAAAAATGTGAGAGCAAAAACCCTGTAGACACCAAGATCAGTGAAAAAGGAGGGCGAGGATGTGATTCAGAAACCAGAGCAGAGATTCCCCTGCAGCCCCTGGGGAAAACTATGGTGAAGTAGGTTGTCCCTCTGCAGCCAATTGAGGACCATGGTGGAGCAGATATCTGTCTTGCAGCCCGTAGAAGAACCAACGCCAGAGCAGGTGAATATGTCCTGAAAGCAGCTGCAGCCTATGGAGAGACCGTGCGAGACCAGGCTCCTAGCAGGAACTGTGGCCCATGGAGATGAGCCCACGCTCGAGCACTAGGGGTGCTTAGATTTGTTTGAAGGTGTTTTTAGATTTGTTCTTATTTCTCGTTATCCTACTGTGTTTAATTGGCAATAATTTAATTTCCCCAAGTTGAGTCTGTTTTGCCCCTGATTTTAATTGGTAAGCAATCTCCCTGTTCCTACCTCAACCTATGAGCTTTTAATCACGTTTTCTTCCCCTGTGCTGTTGATAGACGGGGAGTGAGAGAGCAGCTTGGTGGGCACCTGGTGTCCAGTCAAGGTTAACTCAGCACAGACAGTAAATCACACCAGTGCAAAATTCACTTGGCCCCACTGAGGATCTAACAAATGTAATCAAAATCCACAATCTACTCTTTGAAAAATCTCAGACTTTCTCACTTTAAGATTATTTCTTCTAGGAGGTCAAGCTTGGAATTTCCATCTCAATTACATAAGACAGAACCAAAATGCTCACAAAAATTAATCTTATTCCAAAGACTTCTGAATATATTCAAATAAATCTGAACATAATTATGCAAAACAAAAATTTTGAATCAAGTCTATACTCTTCAGGCACTAAAACTGAAAACTAACAAGGAAAGCAGAAAATACAATCAAACAACATCACAATATTTTAGCCAGTTTAAACATGATTGTGGAAGAGCTCTTTCATTCCTGTGTATATTTAGTTCAGGATAATTGCATGGTTGGATTATAAGTACAATAAATAGATACTGCCATCATGAGAAGAAGAAATAATTCATCTCAGTAGTTATGCAAATATACTAAAAGTACTTATTCAATGAGTATTCATTTTAGGAGGAAGACAAATACTGAAAGAAAATTTTATACTAGAAGGCTCAAATGGATGAATATAGAAAAGGTTAACATTATGCCTCTACCAATTATTACAATATTCAGGGCAATTTATTTTCCTCATTTCTAACAAGTCTTTGGAACTTTCTTACAATATTTAGTTGTGAGTTGTATATGAACATACTCTGCTTTAATTTATTCTAAATTTATTGCTCAGTAATTTCTGAAAATAGCTTGTAATGGTTTGTTGGATGCACTTACTTGAAACACAAGCTGTTATTGAAATCATCGGTCACAACTTACGCTCTAGCTCTGTCATTGTAATTTTTTAATCTTGCATATTTTTAATGCTAACACTTCCTATTTGCAATTTGAATATTTTTTCTAACATTTGTGATATTTAATGCATCTGGAGTTTACTGCCAGTAAATTAATCACTGGATTATTAGCAGAGAACAAGTACAAATTGCACAGCTGCTAAATTTTAAAACTAGAGTGAATGGATATTTCAAACAGTATTGCTGTTTCTATTTTTTTAACTTACCAGTAATTTAATCTGAGTCATGAAATATTGGCTTAACTAATAACTGCCTACCTATCTCATTATGTGCTTGCTTAGGGGAGGTAAATTACAGCTTTCTTAAGTGAGAAGTTACAAATGAATCCTATGTTATTTTTTTCTCCCAAGTTTTCATTAATTTTGCCTCAAAATAAGAGATATGGCACTGAAATGAACTCCAACTGCCCCCTTTCCCCAATTAAATGTGATTAATCTTTATTTTAGTTTGTTTCATCTGCTATTGGAGATGGTGTCATTCCATAATAATTTTATACAATTTTTTCTTCTGGGTCCTATGAACTTTGCAAAGAGATATCCAGAAGATCTTGTTGTCATCAGTGTTTATTTGCTCTCTCCGGCTTTTGCTCGGGCTCTCGCTCTTCCAGTATTGGGGTTTCGGCATTGTCACTTCTCTGGGATCATCATCCAAGAACAGGGGCTTAGTCGGTGGGTGGTAGCAATTGCACTGTGTATCGCCTCAGTCGGCGAGGAGCACAGCGGCGACAACGCTCAGTTCCGCGGCTGACCGCGTGCTGAGGAGGAAGGGGACGTCACCTCCCGCGGACGTGACACCGAGTCCCGTCAGGAGGGGCCGATCTCGCGACCGGGGCTGACGCGGCGGGGGCGGTGCCAGGGGCGACGGTGGGAGATTTACACGGCCCCCAGGGAGCGCGAGGTGCACCAGTTCGCGCAGGGCAGGGCAGGGTAGGGCAGGGCAGGGCAGGGCTGGGGAGGGCTGGGCAGGGCAGGGCTGGGGAGTGCAGGTCTGGGGAGGGCTGGGGAGGGCTGGGCAGGGCAGGGCTGGGGAGGGCAGGGCTGGGGAGGGCTGGGCAGGGCAGGGCAGGGCAGGGCTGGGCAGGGCTGGGCTGGGTTTGGGCTCGGCTCAGCTCGGCTCGCAGGTCAGCCCGCTTTAGCTTTGCTGGAAGCAGCATTCCATTGCAGCAGCTAGCTCTCAGGCCTGCTACCAGAGGAAGTGCTTGTGACTCCTGGCAGTATGGTTGTGAGCACTCATCTGAGAGCTAAAACCAGTGCCCCTTCAGGTAAACCCCAGAGATGTCTGATGCATCCACCCAGACAGAGCTGGTGAGAAAGGAGACTTTGGTTCAGTTGGCTGACTTGACTAAGTGCCCTGAACCTTCTCCTAGTGACAAGATGAGTACCTGTGCTAGATGTGCTCAGGTGGGTGATCTCCTGTGCCAGGTGGCTGAGCTGCAGGAAGCAGTTGAAGGGCTATGCTGCATTAGAGGCGGGGAGAAAGAGATGGATGGGTGATTTGATAATCATGTCCCACTAGGGGATGACACTGGGATGGAGGCACCTTGGTCCTTGGTGACCTGAAAAAGCAGGGCTCCACTTTAGCCCCCACCCTCCATCATCACCACTAAAAACAGGTTTGAAGCTCTCACACCTATAGAACCCCTTAACACACAGGACCAGTATCTGCAAGAAGTAACTGAACTGGCAGCCTGCAGTGGGTATTGGAAAAATAAACGCCATGTGCTTGTAGTGGGCGACTCCCTGTTAAGAGGCACTGAGGGTCCCCTCTGCCTGCCTGACAGGGAGTCTCGAGAGGTCTGCTGCCTCCCTGGAGCCAAGATCCAGGACCTTGCTGTGAGGGTGCCACAGCTTGTCAAGGAAACAGACTACCATCCTCTGTTGATCTTTCATGTGGGCACCAATGATGCTACAAGGCAAAACGGGGCAGAATCAGGGAAGATTATAAAACCCTGGGTAGGCAATCAGTGCCCAGGTTATTTTCTCCTCCATTCTGCCTGTTGGAGGAAGGTGGGAAGCCAGAAATAAATGCATAATGCACATAAACTCCTGGCTACATGGCTGGTGTTGATGTAAGGGTTTTGTTTTTTATGATAATGTGACTTTGTATACAGATTATAATCTATTAGGGAAGGATGGGATCTACCTGTCTAGGAGACACAGAGCAACCTTCGGCAGCAAGCTGGCTGACATAGTAGAGCGGGCTGTAAACTGAATGGCTTGGAGGGTAGGGTCCAAAGTAGCAATGCTGAAGCCATTGCAGTAGACTGGGGAATGGGACAGGCCAACTGTCAGAGTAGCAACTCTTCCTTAGCTGCCTCCCATGTCAGGACCCAGAAGGCCAGTCACCTCAAGGGTATGCATAACTATAGGAGGTTCTCTTGCATCCCCTTGGGAATATCTAGATGCTCCACTCCCTTCTCTTAAGTGTTTGTATACAAATGCATGGATGGGTATGTCCTCTTTAGGAAAGAGGCCAGCAGGACAGAATGGCAGGGTTGCCCTTTATGTGAGAGAGCAACTAGAATGAATCCAGCTCCACCTAGAGATGGATGATGGAGTGGAGAGCTTATGGGTGACAATTAAGGGGTGGGCTAGGTGACATTGCTGTGGGTGCTTACTATAGGTCACCTGATCAGGAGGTGGATGAGGCCTTCTACAGGCAGTTGAGAGTAGACTCAAGGCCCTGGTCCTCATGGAGGATTTCAGTCACCCTGACATTTGTTGGAAAAGCAACAGGGCCAGGCACAAACAGTCCAAGAGGTTCCTGCAATGTGTAGAAGATAACTTTCTGATGCAGGTGGTAGAAGAACCAACAAGGAGAGGTGTTCTTCTGGACCTTGTTCTTACTAACAAGGAAGGGCTGGTTGGGGGTGTGAAGGTTGGGGGAAGCCTGGGTTGCAGCGACCATGAGATGGTAGAGTTCAGAATCTTATGTGGAAGATGCAAGCCAATAAGTAGGATTTCAACCCTGGACTTCAACTGGAGGAACCCATGCCGGAGCAGGTGGAAGCCTGAAGGAGGCTGTGACCCCGCGGGAAGCCTGCGCTGGAGCAGGTTCCTGGCAGGACCTGTGGCCCATGGAGAGAGGAGCCCACGCCAGAGCAGGTTTGCTGGCAGGACTTGTGACCCCGTGGGGGACTCGCGCTGGAGCAGTCCCTTCCTGAAGGACTGCACACCATGGAAAGGACCCAGGCTGGAGCAGTTTGTGAAGAGCTGTCAGTCAGGGGAAGGACTCAGGTTGGAGAAGTTTGTGGAGAACTGTCTCCCGTGAGAGGGACCCCACGCTGGTGCAGGGGAAGGAGTCCTCCCCCTGAGGAGGAAGCAGCGGCAGAAACACCGTGTGATGAACTGACCCCGACCCCATTCCTTGTCCCCCTGTGCCGCTGAGGGGAGGAGGTGGAAAATCGGGAAAGAGATTAAGCCTGGGAAGAAGGGAGGGATGGGGGAGGTGTTTTAAGATTTGGTTTTATTTCTCATTATCCTCTGATTTTAATTGGTAATAAATTAAATTTGCTTTTTTCCCCCAAGTTGAGTTTGTTTTGACCGTGCCAGTAACTGGTGAGTGATCTCTCTCCGTCCTTATCTTTACCCACGAGCTTTTCATTATATTTTTCTCCCCCTGCCCAGTTGAGGAGGGGGAGTGACAGACTGGGCTTTGGTGGGCATCTGGCCTCTGGTCAGGGTCAACCCATCACAATTATATATCATTAAAGTAAATCTTGTATTTTCAGAAAATAACATAACTGTGGGTGGAAGTGGGATGAGTTAAGCACAAACTCCTTAACTTCCATTTTAAATGTCAATCTATCCTTCCTTTCTGTTTATCTAAAAATATATACTTTAAAAATATGCATATACTAATGAAGTACTTAGTATAACTGGAGAGAATTTTTTTTTCCTAGATCATGATTGTTTTAAAATTCCCACCTGTCACATGTTTCTGAAAATGTAGGCACCAAGATACCTTCTTCTTAGTCTACACATCAGTACAGATAGAAAGGCCACAGGTTGTGGACTATAGTACAGGAAGATACACATGAGCAGGCAGAAATATCAACTGAAAGTTTACATAAGTATTTTTTCTCAGGAATAACTATGGCAATGCAAATTTGTAGGCACAATAACACTGACAGAATTGTGTAAACCATATGTGAAATACTACAAAAGCAGTCTGTGAGGAGGATACTAACATTTCAAAGTGGTTGCCTGTCAAGGTTATAGGAATTCACAGAATGAAAATATCTGGGCTGAACTTACATTAGCATTTTGCTAAAAAAATAATTTTTACCAACTGAAATAGTGTATTGCTGCCCTCTAACCAAAATTAAATTTCTTGATTTGTTTCCAAATTAAGATATATTATCAATAATAATTGTCATTCAGCTTATATTTACTGGTGCAATCAGACCCATTGGTCTGATTAGCCTTAATCAAAGATTTAATCATATGATTTCTGTTCACACTAATGAGATATGACTATGCAGGTCACTATGAAGGTCTGCATCGAGCAAGTCTGGAAGTCCTGTACTGAACTCTGTCCACACTGGGTTGGTTTACACAGGGAGCTGGTTTACTTCTGTCCATAATGCAAGCATTTACATGTAATATAGCAATCTAAGTTGATGCAATTATCAATTTAAAATTAAGGAAAATAATCAGGCATTTTGGAGGAATGATTCTGTTGTAATTTAACCTGTCAAGCAGCTAAACAGCATACAGTCATTTGCTTGCTCCCCCTCAGTGGGGTGGAAGAGATGATCAGAAAAATGGTCAAACTCCTGGGTTGAGTTAATGACAGTTTAATAGGACAGAAAAGGAAGAGAAAGTATCAATAATGACAAAATAATATACAAAACAAGCGATGCACAATGGAATAGCTCACAACCTGCTGACCAATGCCCAGCCAGTCACTGAGTAGCTGCTACTGGTCCCTGGCCAACTCCCTCCAGTTTTATTTTTAGCATGTTCTTCATGATGTGATATGGTATGGAATACCCAGCATTGGCCAGTTTGGATCAGCTGTTCTGGCTGTGTCCTTTCTCAGCTTCTTGTGCACCCCAAGCCTCCTCGCTGGCAGAGCAGTATAAGAAACTGAAAAATCCTTGACTTAGTGTAAGTACTGCTCAGCAACAACTAAAACAGTGTGTTATCAACATTCTCCTCATCCTAAATCTAAAACACAGTATTGTGCCAGCTACTAGGAAGAAAATTAACTTTATCCCATCTGATACCAGGACAGATTCACAGTATCAAAATATTGATGTTAAAAAAAAAAAAAAAAAAAAAAAAAAAAAAAAAAGGCAAATAATTAGTTCTACCTTAAAAGTACTTCTTTCTATCTTTCTATTAAGTAATCATAAAATTAAGGAAATACAAATAATTCAGATGTCCAAATGTATTGAAACCTTCTGTCTGTCTGTCTAGTTCCTCATACCTGTCTCAAAAGTGTTGAGAACTCCTTTTCCTCAATTCATTTTTTATAATCACATCGATGCTCGTTTAATGGCTAAACCTACTTAGAAATAGAAAATAAGTCTTGCAAAGCAGTAGGTATTCTGGAAGCTTGCTGAACATAGACATATAGAGTATGCTACATAAAATGTAGTGAAATTAAGATTTTTATCATAAAACACATTCAAATTGAGGAGAGATTTTGTTTTGTTTTGGTTTGGGTTTTTTTTTGCATGCTTTGCAGTAGTGTGATAATTGCAGAACTATCAGAACACAAATTCATTTCCCTTATTCTCCATGTGAGAAGATTCAAAAAGAAAGTATGTTTTATAACCAGCAGATTATGAATGCCACAGGGCATTTCAGCTCTCTTTGAAGGTTTCTATGAAAAAATGTAGGAATAGGGAGTCACACGCCTTTGATCAGAAGCCTTGCCTCTATGGCTGTGCTTAGTAAACACCTTTCTTACACATCAAGTAGAGAGAAGCTGTTAGCAATTGCTGTGAATTGTAGGCTGTGTTCCTCCTGCTTCCCAATGAATCCTAAATTGTTTTGTACACATTATGCAGCCACAATATTAGGGATACAACTCTGAATGGTTATGATTATGGCAGTTGAATCCTAACTTGTATGATGATTTAAAAATATTACTAAGGATCTGTATGATTGTACTGCTGGATACTATTTGCCTATCCACCTGAGAGTATTTTCAGTCTTATGGTTCCATTAGTTAAAGAAACATTTAAGTAATGAGAAATAATAATGTATAGAGGATAACTGATTTTGATTTTTAAAAGTATAAACAGATGCAATGTCAACAGGTTATCTTTTTTCCATTGCATTGACTTCGGATGTCTCAACTGTAAGAATTGCCCAAAGATTGTCCATGACAGGAAGTGTCAAGGAAACCAGTGCAACACTCAGATTGCCACATCTTTCATAATTATATGATCATCAGCCTGAGGAAAGGCCACTGCTAAGCTACATGTCAGCCTAACGTGATGCTCCCAAAAGCTGACGTCTTATATTACCATGTGTTATTGTAACAACATATGTTGGTATGATACTAACAGTTCTTCTGAATTCCTACCTAGAGAGTCATTATCAACTAGGAAATAGTCACAACATTTTGCAAAGCTTTTACAGAAAACCAAGTTAAAAGCAAAAGTTTTTCTTCTGCTCAATACAGGCTAAACTTCTGAAAACTCGGTTCAGAGGGAGAAAGAGAAATTGTCTTATCAAAATCAGATTACTTTCTAACAGTCATTCTTTAGATAGGACGAATTTTATAGAGATTCTCCAGTGGGATAAAATGAGGCAAATGATATAACTTGCCCAGAATTAATGAACTCTTCCTTCCAGTTCTGTAAAGTAAGTATTAACAAAGGTTCTATACTCACTCCAAAATTGTGACCTTCTAACCAATTTAATAGTAATACTTCTCTTAAGATTAATATGAATCTATTAACCCAATTTTCCTCCAATAACCTTTTTTGCTTTTTCTCCTGACTAGTATTTTTCTAGAATCCTTCTGCATAATTTGAGTTGTACCATTACCACAGTACAGTGGAAGGATCCACAAGAAGAGATATATATCCATTCTGAAGATGAGCAAGCATAGTTACTCATTATACCTCTTAAATAAAGTAATTACTCTAGATCAGAAGTTCAGGATCTCCCTTAGCAGTTTTCAAAAGCATACTGGCTCTTAGGGCCTAGATGTGTTGTCTGTGCATAGGTGTCTAGGGGGATCTATGGGAAACCTGTGACTTCCGCCAGAAATACTATGAAAGCAGTTGAGATACCATAGGGAAACTCAAATGGTAATATATACCTTCCTAGATGTGAACAGCTGACTCAAGCCTGATATGTCAACTGCTTTTAAAAAAATCTGCAGAATTGCTCTGGGAAATCACTAGAGAAACTGCAATATTTATTTTAGCAATAATTGAGAATTATTTTTTTCCTAGATGTTTATCTTCAAGTTGTAACAATAAAAATTGTTAGTCAATGCCAGGCTATACTGGAATGCTATAGAGAATTTAGCTATTTTTACTATCAGTAAACTTGGGGGTTTTACTGACCTACAAAAATACTTACGTAATCTTGATTGTGAAGTAGCTTCTGGAATAATTGCAATCTAAACCCATTTTTGATAACCCATGTTAGATACCTGAAGCATAGTAAAGGGTAAGTAAATATTAGAGTCTTCTATCCAAATGTTCACAGCTTTAGACATTAACAAATTTTTATAACATGGCTTAATAAATACTGGTAAAAGTTGATAGGGCAGGAATGAAAAATAATTCTTCACTTAATCACTGGCTACATCTTTTTGCTCTTGGGATAAAACATTCTAGAGAAAAGTGAAATAAATATTAGTGGGAAATATTTACTTTTTGAAATGACCATATTTTCTTACAAGACCATATATAGCCAACCCTCAGAGTTTCCTGAAATGATCATACCTTTATGCATAGTGTTAGCATTAAAATAACTTTTGTTAACTTCAAGGATCCTGAAAATTACGTACATACATATGCATAGGTATACAAATATATATATTCTTCTTGAAAATAGTTTATGTAAGAATTTAAATGAAATCTAGAATATTTCCTGAAGAAAATTTATCAAAAAGGGACATCTTTAAATGTTATTGCCTTTATGGTGAAGTTTTTAAAATTGAGACAAGCTATCAATAACACCATTTACTATTTAGTTATCTGGGATATTTATGTCATAAAGTATAGACTGAAATATGAATAAATTGAAGAAGTGGAATATTAAGAAACCAAAATACCATAGTAAATCATAATGGGAAATGAGACTAGAAGCCTTCTGAGGGATCAGTTTGCTGCTGCAGGCAATGCTACCATATGAACTCTTTCCTAAACTTTTCAATTTATTCAGTTACAGTGTTTGTTTGTTTGCTTGTTTGTTTTTTTGTTGGTTTGCTTTGTTCTTCTTTTTTATTCTTTATCAAGATAGCATTTTACAGTTTTCCTTCTCTAATATTTAAAATAGTCCCTTAATTCCTGTAGAAATTCAGTGGTGGGTATGGTGGTTTTTCTTGTGGGTTTTTATTTTGTTTTGTTTTGTTTTAATTTACCTCCCCATCCACTCTTTTTTTCCTTTTTCTTTTAATCTTTCTCCTCCCTCCTATTTGCTGCTTGTCTTTTTTTTTTTTTTTCTTTTCTGTGTACAACAGTTGCACCTGTCTTAACTATTTCTTCCTTTTGCCATCTTGACGTACTTACACAAAGTAGCTGCCCCTTATTCATTATTTTGTCTAGTTATTCTTGCCAAGTTGCTTGAGGACACATAAACTTCAGTGATTCTGGAATAGAAAATACTTCAGACAGTCTGATGCTAATATCAACCTGACCTACAAAACAACTAAGTTACTAAGGGGTCTGAAATTTAAAAAAATATCTGGCAGAAAAATAAGCATTCTGGAATTCTTATCTTTGCATTTTACATTGCAGGTTAAATGAAAATAGTGATGGAAGTATCTTCTAGCAATTATAACATGTACTCAAACTTTTATTTGCTAGATCTTTTTTCCATCTTCAGGATTTTTTTAATTTCTGGCTGCTTAGTGGCACAGAAAGTCTTTTAACAGAAAGACTAGAGAATACTCATTGATTTGTCGTGGATGTCGTCCCTAAAGACTGTGAAATGAAATTTCTAGTCATTCATGGTCAGAAATGTTAGAAATGGTACATGTGTGATTTAGTGCTCACAAACCTAGTTAATGGATAAGTGCTGCCAGAAATGGATAAGTACCACCAGAAAGAGTTTATTTCATCCTTCTGTGCTACACTACACTTCCATCAGTTAATATATATTTATATATTTATATATTTATATATTTATATATTTATATATTTATATATTTATATAATGATATATATATAAATAAATATTTTTTAAAAAGCAGCTAGCAGCTATGGAAAAATCCTTGGATACTTTTTCTCAGTTTTTAAGATTAAATGTCCCACAGATGGATCTGGTAATATGTAGAGGAAGGCAGACTGTGCAACTGGGAGCAGGAGAGGGAACGTGGTAGGGATGAAGAAAGTTCTGAGAGGAGTGTGAAAAGACTAAACTAATTTCTTGGCTTCAGTGAAACAGAAAATCAAATTAGTTGCATGTAGAATTCCTTATATGGAAGAATGTCTACCTCTCACCTAATTCATATCTCATGGGCAGTGATCAGTTCTTACCTTTATTTATGCAAAATATGAGGAACTTAAACACTTGGACCTGTGAGCTAACCCCTTGGAAGTTAAGTCCTCCCTTTTAGGCTCTAATATGTTCCACAGCATCAAATTCTATTTTGAACTGGGTTTCCATTAACGTTCTTCATGGAATCTAACATTTCTTCGCTTTTCTTCAGGCTACCACATAATGACTGAAATAAAAGGATTTCTGCCCTAGACAGTTTTACAACCTACAAGTGCCCTCATTTTATACTCGCAAACACTCATATTTTAACTGGATTGTAGGTGTTGTAATATTATTTAAATGAGACAATATTGTGTGAGCACATTCAATTCATAATTACTCATTCAGACATCCACCCAATTCACTACAACAATGGAATTAAAATCCCTGAACCATTCTATCGCTTCAAAGTTGTTGTTAGAGGTCTCTGAAAATTACAATATAAACAGAACAGTGATACCATTCATCAGCTGTTTTAATACATTAACATTAATAAAATACCATTTGTAAGCCATTTGGGAAATGAGAAGAATATAGGATATATAGTGCTCTTGTCCCACTGAAATAAAAGAGTTACACTGATTTGTATCCCTGTATTGGGTTTGCATGGCAAGGTTTTTGGTAGCAGTGGGGGAGGGGACATGGGGTGGCTTCTGTGAGAGAAGCTGCCAGAAGCTTCCCCCATGTCCGACCCGACACAGCCAATGCCAGCGGCTACAGGAACGGACCCGCCGCTGGCCAAGGCCGAGCCAATCAGTAACGCCTCTGTGATAACATAATTAAGAAAAAAAAAAGGAAGGGAGAAAAAAAAGCTGCACACTTTGCATCTGGAGAGAGGAGTGAGAAGATGTAAGAGAAAACAACTTCGCAGACACCAAGGTCAGTGAAGAAGGAGGGGGAGGATGGGCTCCGGTACCGGAGCAGAGATTCCCCCCGCAACCTGTGGTGAAGACCATGGTGAAGCAGGCTGTCCCCCTGCAGCCCATGGAGGTCCATGGTGGTGCAGATGACCACCTGTAGCCCGTGGAGGACCCCACGCCGGAGCAGGTGGATGCCGAAGGAGGCTGTGACCCCATGGGAAGCCCGCACTGGAGCAGGTTCCTGTCAGGACCTGTAGCCCGTGGAGAGAGGAGCCCACACCAGAGCAGGTTTGCTGGCAGGACTTGTGACCCCGTGGGGGACCCGCGCTGGAGCAGTCCCTTCCTGAAGGACTGCACCCCATGGAATGGACCCAGACTGGAGCAGTTCGTGAGGAACTGTTGGTCATGGGAAGGACTCACGTTGGAGCAGTTGGTGGAGGACTGTCTCCCGTGAGAGGGACCCCACGCTGGTGCGAGGGAAGGAGACCTTCCCCTGAGGAGGAAGCAGCGGCAGAAACACCGTGTGATGAACTGACCCCAACCCCATTCCCTGTCCCCCTGTGCTGCTGGGGGGAGGAGGTGGAAAATCGGGAAAGAGATTAAGCCCGGGAAGAAGGGAGGGATGGGGGAGGTGTTTTAAGATTTGGTTTTACTTCTCATTCTCCTCTGATTTTGATTTGTAATAAAGTAAATTTTTTTTTTTCCCCCAAGTCGAGTCTTTTTTGCCCGTGCCAGTAATTGGTGAGTGATCTCTCTCCGTCCTTATCTCCACCCACGAGCTTTTCGTTATAATTTTCTCCCCCTGCCCATTTGAGGAGGGGGAGTGATAGAGTGGGCTTTGGTGGGCATCCGGTCTCTAGCCAGGGTCAACCCACCACAATCCCTTTAGAGCAAAGAATATATTTATGTGAAGACGACAATGGTGAAAGCAGTAACAAAGAAAAATATGGAGGCAGAGGGAACTAGGAACCTTAAGATTAGAGTTTTATTTCTGCTGAAATAGTTCAGTGCTCAAAAATATTATCAGATACTCTTAAAGATGAGTTCAGCTTTATCAGCCCTCTTCTAAATTTTCAAGAACTTTTGGTGGCTAGAGGATGTCTACACTGTCTCCTCAGTGCTTTGTCATGATTAAGGGAACCTACAGTAAGAGGCTGCCTACAAACTAATTCTGTCTGAGAGATTCTTAATATCCATCAAAAAATTATTTTGTGCCTGTTCATTTAATAAAAAAGCCCAAACTATCCAAGACATATCTGAGCAACTAGTAAACACAGATATTCTCTCCACTTAAACATTCATTCCTTGATTTCAGATGAATTCTCAAGATTAGCTATTCAGAATATTGATGAATCTGAAAGTAATAAACACAAATAATTGGAGAATAATTTTTCATCCATAATTATTAATGGATATAGTTTTGCATGTGGTGCTCAAATATTTGATAAAGATTGCAAGCTGAGCATTCATATATCAATGTTAATTCAGTTTTCCATGTAAGTTAAAAAATATGTAACATGTCTACAGTCATCATTTTCAGTTTCAAAGGCACAAATAAAGGGATTGGTAAAACTATAAATATTTTTTACCTAGTCTCTTATGTACATAAATCTATGACTCAATCAACATAGTCTGACTGAAGTATTAGCTTCTTTAAAAGAAAGAACTATGGTAAACATTTTTAAGGAACACATTTTCCTAGAAAATATTGTAAAAAACAATATGTTCTTCATCATTAGTGGGAAAAAAATACCTATGAATTTCAGCAATAGTTCGTGAAGAGAGTGAAACTAGCTGCAGTTGTAAAATCCTTTCCAAAATGCCCTTTGGTACTTTGAGATATGAGAGTCTTCAATTTTAAATCCTTCTTGAGTAACATCAATTAGTTCAATTGGTTCTTTCTATCTACCTTTTAACTGTAACAAAATCTCCAAGGTCAAAATTTAAAAATCATCTTTCATCATTTCATTTTGGTATCTCACTCTTTTGTGTGTTTAATCTTTTTGTGATTTGGCAACTGAGCTGTGTTTCTGAAATATAAGAGAGAATAATGTAAATCGATTATTTTATTAAGAGATGTACTGCAGTGATTTTCTTTGGAAAAGTGCTGCTTTGTAGGATAATGACATTCAGAATGGTCCACTTGACTTCAGCATTTTCTGTCAGCCTGGATTATGATTTAAAACTTTTTTCAACTGGGTATTTTATCCTCAGTTGTAGCCCTGTGGTAGAAACTAGAAGCATCTGATAAGTTTCTATGAAAGTTTTGTTACAGAAGTTCACCGAAATAAAGAGACAGAACTTTCTCTTAATTTCTTACTATTTTACAAAATACAGCACATCTCTGGGAGATGGAGGGGAATAAATGCAAGGTACTGATTTCCTTAGCTTCTGTAAACTATACCCAGATGAACTTATAGCTGTATTGTGTCATCATCACTCTCCTTCAGACAATTATAAATGTTATAGATATATATTGTGAATTTAATCAGTGATAATACACACTTTCTTACTTAAATGATGCACAGCTTTTTCTGGAAAGATAATGTGAGGGATCTGCCTGTATATTTAGCCTAGAGCCTAAAAACAAATTTGAGAAGTTCCAGTAATCTGGCATTTGATGATGTTGAAAATTTAATATCTGAAAACAAAACAAAACATAACCAAAACAAAACCAAACAAAACCCAAGCCAGAAAGCAAAACCAAAACAAAACGAACAAAAAAACCCACTTAGCAAAACCTGACCACAGCAACAACAAGGAAATAGAATGCTTAGAATTCTCTAGTGTGTTTAATTCTGCGAATCACCAAAGTGTAGCATAGCTGAGAAATTAAAGGTCCTGAATAAGTTTTCTGATTTCAATATGCTGGGAAGGAAGAGGAAATGTCTTTCATCAAAGCAACCTCAATCACAACAGCTTTTGTCTTTCTTCTTGTCCTGTTTCAGAACATACATATAGTGAAGAAAAAGCCTAGCTGCTTAGGATAGTACCATGGAAAACCACCCATGTGCTGCAATTCAGGGAGTGTAATTTGCTTTGTAATGAAGTTAGAAAACCTAAAGCAGTCTGATTGAGTCTGCAGCTGGAAATTATTGTCTTCTAGAGAAGACAAGAGCAGCTATTTGAGTAGCAAGTATTCATTGAGCAGAGGTATATGGTCTCAACTGCCTTCTAAAGACATGATTCATTTGCACCTCTTGTTTTGCTGACAAATGGGAAGAATGGAGCAGGTTGTGACACTACTGGACACAGTATCCAGGTTAGCAGTGGCTCATGTGTGAGTGGTAGGTGTAGGAGAATTACATCAGTGGTGACTTTTGGCAAAGTGTTAAGTTGTTAATTTCAGGACCCTGTGATTACAGCCAGTGGAGATAAATAGATCTAAACCCCTGTTTCCAAGATCATATGGATAAAAAATGACATCACCCAGTATCACAGATAATATTTGTACTATTACAAATGTCCACTCTTGTGTCCAAGGCTAACATTACTTGTGTGGACTGTTAATAAAGAATCTGGCCCTTACTGTCACACCTGATATGATCTTTCCAGGGACGCCTCCCAGACCCAAATCCTAGAAGGGAGTCAGCATGAGCTCTCCTTGAGAGGCATTCTGTGTCATGGCACTAGGGTGATATGTAGAAATTCAGGGCTCAAAGTGTGGTACCAAGGAGTTTTAGGACGTGAAAAAATAGCTTCTTAGCACTGTAATTGTAGTGGATTTGGCTGGGAAGGAGTTAATGTTCTTCATAGTAACCTGTATGGCACTGTGATTTGCATTTGTGGGTAAAACAGCTGAACAGTGCTTTCACAGGATTGACACTCACATCCCTCCCACCAGTGAGTAGACTGGGGGTAGGCAACAGATTAGGAGGGAACAGCTGACCTGAACTGACCAAAGGCATTACACTCATCAATAAAGCTCAGGGAAAGGAGGAAGAATGAGGGGACATTCATGGTTATGGCTTTTGTCTTCCCAAGCAACTGTTACACATGCTGAGGCTCTGTTTCCCAGGAAGTGCCTGTACATCTACCTCCTGATGGGAAGCAGTGAATGAATTTATCTTTCTAATTTGCTTACATGCACTCTTGTGCTTTCCCTATAAAACTGTCTTTACCTTTATCCAGAAGTCTTCTTGCCTTCCTTTTATATTCTCACCCTTCTCTGGGAGGGGAGTGAGAAGTAAAACGGCTCTTTGGCTTCTGTCCAGGGTCAACCCAGTAATGGACATAATGTTGTCTGTAAGAGCACATAGTATATTTGCATTTGAATTTAACATATTAATTTGAAATACATTTGAAACAGTGACTATCACTGTTCAGTTTTGCAGTGGAATGAATTAGAAAGGCTGTGCTGAAAGTGCTCTTTGTCACCTGAGAAATAGCAATTAACATATAACACTTCTTGTTCCTTGTGCCTGATCTACTCTTGTTCTCATGATTGACAAGCAATGTCCAGAGATTTGGAGGCAGAATTTCAGGAGGAAAGATAACCCAAATTCAAATGGGAAACAAAGTGTAATAAGTCAGGCATAGAATCATGCCAATTTCAGCCCTGCAAACTGAACTAGGGGGAAAAATAAAAAAAATAAAAAAATAACTTTCATGAGGGTTTTTGTTTGGTTGGTTGGTTCAGTTTGGTTTGGTTTGGTTTTTAGTTTTTTTGGTGGTTTTTTTTTTTTTCTGATTTTCAGAAATAATTTTTCAAGCAATAATTTAACAGGCCTAAGTTAATGTCTGCAGTATAAGCCCAAGTCAAACATTCATAGTAGATAGACCTGCAATCCATTACTCCAGATAAGAACAGGTGATATTTAAATAGTTTATCTAAATTTTCATACGTTTTGTTATTTTAGGGCTTAGTTATCTAACTGACTTTAAAAGTAGGATTTATTTTATACAATTTAAGCAATCCATATTTTAGTTACCTAAATCTGTCTCTAAATTATAGAAAGTCTCCTACACTTAGGTCACGTTATTTTACAACTCAAAAAATAGTCACTCTACCTGTCTAACAGTGATTCAAACTGTCTCCTTTCATTAACTATATTGAATGCCAAGATGAGCTGCTTGTATCACATGCTTTAGTTTTAGGTGCTTTAATTAAATTAGACAAGTCAGCCTGTAGGAAAACTTACATTTCTCTTGCATTTGAAATATATTGAAGCTTGTCATACTACAAAAATACTTATATTTGCAATAATCTAAAATCTGCTTATGCACAGACAAGTTAAAAGAAAGGAAGATATTAAAAAAGTTTGAATTACCTACATATGATGAAAATAAATTAGTAAAAGAAAAAAAAAAAAAAAGTGAATCACCTCAGATATCTATTTGGGAGAATAAGAATCTCATAAAGATGCAGAAGGCTTTTCTCATACAGAGTTTCTACTTTCCTTTAAAAGTAATATCACTTTCAGGAGAACATTCTATGGATTATGAAAAAAATATAATATAGGGAACAAGTATTTTTCAAATTAGGACACATAAATCAAGGTCTTGTAATTCGACACAAAACTCGGGCATCTTCATCCCTCAGACAGGAAATCCAAAACAATTAGGTGTTTTGTTTGGTTGTTTTTGGCTTTTCCCCATGGCAATAGTTCATGTATGATGATGCTGTTTTTTAAATTACTGTTCTGATGTGATCTTAATTTGATCAGAGAGAAATTTCAAGAATGTAAGATCTCTTCATTTAAAAAATGTTTTTAAATTTTGCAGTTCAGGGGCAATACTTGGAGCTTTTGCCTACTGCTTGAATGCTGTAATGAATTCAACACAGAAGTATACAGGGTCTAGAGTAAACCAAGTAAAGTATTATGTTAGGTGAATGTTTTCAGCATGCAGTAGTGGAAGATTAACCTTCTTTTTATTTTTATTTTTCCTTTACTTTGGTTTGGGTGGGTTTTTTGTTTTTTGTTTGATTGTTTGTTTGGTTGGTTGGTTGGTTTGGTTTGGTTTTTTTGTGTTTGTTTGTTCGCTTGGTTTTGCTTTTTTTTTTCTTTTTTTTTTTTTTTTCAAATTCTCAATGCAATTAAATAACCTATAAAAATGCAGTCATAAATTATGGTTAGGTTTTATTAAAGGTGCACAAATTTGGAAATATTAATATTAAGTTAAAAATAAGCCTATTTTGTTCACTTTCAGATTGACAATTTGGTTTTGACAATGTAAAACATGTAGTTTCAGGCAAATAACTACACCCGATTCTGGTGTTTATGTGGCAACAAGCAACCTCATTGGCTGCAACATGTTGCCGTATACAATACCATGTATTTTTATCACTCTCAGTTTGACTCTGAATAATGATCCTTCAAACTTTCTGTGGGTCTGGTTGGGATAGAGTCATTTTTCTTCATAATAGTCCAAATGATGCTGTGTTTTGGATTTGTGACTAAAACAGTGTTGACAACACACTGATGTTTTGGCTATTATTGTGGAGTTCTTCTGCAGCCCTAAGGCTTTTTCTTTTTCCAACTCTGCTCCCCACAGTGAGTAGGCTGAGAGTGGGCAAGAAGATGGGAGAGGAGACAGCTGGGACAGCTGGCCCAGATTGACAAAAGGGATATTCCATGCCATATAAAGCCATGCTCAGCAATAAAAACTGAGGGGATGGGGTGAGTGGGAAGGCAGCCATTGCTTGGATACTGGGCTTTGATCTTCTTCTGGAAGTTATTGAGTGACTGCCTCTGCTCACTTAGTAGGGTTTTATTGTGTGTGTGATTTTTCTCTTCTTCTTTCTTCTTCCTCTTCCTTCTTCTTCTTTCTTCTTCTTCTCCTTCACCTTCTTTTGTTTCTTCCTTTTTCCATGCCTTATTAAACTATATCTCAATTCCTCAGTTTTATTACTTTCTCTCTTCCTATTCTCTTCCTTGTGCTCTGGGGATAGTAAGGGATGTGAGTGAGCAGCTGTGTGGTACTTTGCTATTAGCCTGGGCTAATCCACCACAAAACTGAATCCCATAGCAAGAGGACAAGGGAGCAACATTGTATACAACTGTTGCCATAATTAAACTTCTCTGATTCTGTTCTCCTATGCAACACAATTTTGTTACCACTGATTGTGACTTTCCTAACATTTCATTTTTCTCTAGTCATATTTTGTTGCTCCATCACTTATTTAAATAAAAATATGCTAAATCCTCTGACATTATCTTATACTTCAAGATGTTGAATTGTCAGCTTACAGTAGTCAAAAAGATACAACTACTTTTGAAACTTTTGCATTTATTACTAGTAATTCAGTTTATTATTAATATGGTTTAAAATGTCTCTTTATCATAGCTTCCAGAATAAGAAATGCAGTAATAGTATACTTAATAGAAATATAAGATTGCACACTTCAGAAATTTATTATTTAGCCCATTTGTGAAATCTTTCTCAAAGAATAAAATGCAAAGAAAAAGAGTCTTAAAATTCTGAAGCTTTCTTAATTCACTAGAAAAATAAAATCCTGTCACTAGGTTAATGGCATTTTTATGCAAAGAAACTGTTATGGGTAGTTACCAGATTATTTTAAAGTGTGGAGCACATATGACTGTATGGAGTTTTTGGGTTGGGAAGGACTTATCTGGACAGAAATCAAGACTTAAAAGAAGACCTAGACTTATCTTCTAGGTGACATCTAAAATATCACAAAATATCTAGTGACATTTTAGATACTCTACAGAATAAAAAGCACCCATAGTGTGTATAGTACAGCACCTACAAGGCACTTGAGCCCTTTAGGCAGGTAGGACACCCTAGACCATGCAGGATACAGAAGGAAATCTCAAATAGTGCTTAACACTTTAATACTTCTGGAGAGTGACATTCATTGCTTTTAAATGTCTGCATGTGATCAAGCTGCCTAGTGGAAAAGGACCTGGGGATGCTGGTCAACACACAACTGAATATGAGCCAGCAGTGTGCCTAAGTGCCCAAGAAGCCAAATAGCATCCTGGCTTGTATCAGAAATAGAGTGGCCAGCAGGACTAGGGAAGTGATCCTCCTCCCATACTCAGCAGTGGTGAGACTGCACCTTGAATACTGTGCTCATTTTTTTCTGAAAGACAGTTTTCAGTCTTTCTCATGACAAGAAAGACTTTGAGGTGCTGGAACATGTTCAAAGGAAGGCAACAAAGCTGGTGAAGGGTCTAAACCACAAGTCTTAAGAGGAGTGGTTGAGGGAACTGGGGTTGTTTAGTCTGGAGAAAAGGGGGCTGAAGGGAGACCTTGTTGCTCTCTACAATTACCTGAAAGAAGGTTGTATTGAGGTGGGTGTTGGTTTATTCTCCCAAGTAACAAGTGATAGGACAAGAGGGAATGGCCTCAACTTGCACCAGGGGAGGTTTAGACTGAACATTAGGAAAAAATATTCTTCACCAAAAGGGTTATCAAGCATTGGAACAGGCTGCCCAGGGAAGTGGTTGAGTCACCATCCTTGGAGGTATTCAAAAGGTCTGTAGATGGGGTGCTTAGAGACATGGTTTAGTGGTGAACTTGGCAGTGCTAGGTTGCGTGTTGGACTTGATAATCTTGAAGGTCTTTTCCAATCTACATGATTTTATGGTTCTATGATTCCAAGCTATTTAAACTCTTATCAGAGTCAGTGGAGATCTGTTAATATTGTATGATTTGTTTTGAAAGGAGCTTGGAACTGAATTAACAGATGAATCTATAGATAAGGAGGCTGTAATGATCATGCTTACCTTCTGGCTTCTTTTATTTGGCAGTGTAGATGTAGCCTGAAGTGTAATTAGTTACACATAATTAAAAGTATTCAGCACAGAGGTATGGCTGACTTATGAGGTATTTGAAATCTAAGTGCTTTTAATTAATTCCGTCCAACTTGAATGCAAAACCCAAGGTCTTCTCTGGAGCAAAGCAGCTCACAAGTATGCATTAAAAGATCAAAGTAGGAATCAGCTGTTAAAAAAGATAATACACCTTTATTGCTTAGCAGCGTGTACTTGAAGTAATGGCTTGCAAAACAGTAATCTCTCCCTGAGATAATGAAGGGATGGATTACTGTTGTCAGATATATGTACCAATTAACTGGTTCATTCATCATGGATCTTTACTTCTTCTGCAGTCACTGAAAAAAGTTTTCTCTATTTAAGATTAAAACACTGATCCCAAAGTAATGAAAATTGTTGTGCTGTCACTGACTACATCTAGAACCGATGCATTTACCCAATCAGTATGTATTATCATCAGCCTCTTTCTTCTATTTATTTCTTAATCAAGTTTATAAACAGTTATTTGTGGTTTTTAATACCTATACACCAAGAAAAACCTAAACAAAATGGAAAACTTGTCTTCCTTTGACTCTAAAATTTGATTGCATAATAATGACATATAAGTTTACAAGCATAATTTATATGTCCAAATTTACATCAGTATGTCTATTTTTTTTTTCCATTAATGCATTTGAAGTTATAATGAATCTCTAAAACACAATCAAAATCTACACTGAATTATGTAAGCTGTTGTCATATGCAAAAGAGAGCCAATAAGGAAGAATACATCAAGGTCTTGCACCCAGTAGGGATCACTAACCCCATCACTCATGTTAGTCTGCTCAAAAGGTCAATTAATTTTCACTGCCTTAGCAGAAATACTTGACCATTTACTTTCACTTTTGTCTTTTATTTTTCAAAGCTTAGGGAATACCAAATATGTACTTACAGTATTAAAAGTAATGATCTAACTGCATTCACAGTGTGGATGATGGGAGTGGAGGGCAGAAGTTTGATATTAAATTTGAAGTTGGTAAGTAAGTGATTTGTATTAATGAAATTGATTGGTTAAAAAACTCCACATCAAGGAGGCACATGTGTCACTGGATGATTAAGTAGTGAGAAAATGTAGCTCCAACATGGGATTCATTCCAATCAACTCTGAGAGTTGCACAAACTATGAAATGTTTCCTCAGTTGATCTTTTTGGTGGCACTTTGGCATAGCCTCTCATAAATGTGAGTTTTGTGTCAACTGAAACAAAATAATAAAAAAAAAGAGTAGTTGACGTTTCTATCACAATGGTTGCTACTGCATGGTGGTTGCGTGCGAATCTGCAAAAAATTCAGACGCTTTCAATGCTTCATCCAGGATTCTCTTCCTCAGTAATTTGGAGTTTTTTTGTTTGTTTGTTTGTTTTTTCATTATCTGTGAGAATTCTGTTTCTCTTTTTACTCTTAAATTTATTTGAAAAATATCTTCATCAGATGGTTGAGGCATCACGAGAGACTGTCAGTATTATTACCAAATTCTTATGATGTTTACCATCATAAAATCCAAGTCAAGAAAACAGTAAAGTTCACTTTAACTTGTGAATATCTAGAAGTGTTTAGGTACCTGTTAGCAAAGACACTTTGCTACAAATTGATACTGAATATAAAAAAAACCCACCAAAAACTAATGATACTAAAACCTAATAATAATTTAAAAATCACTATAAAATGATTCAGAATCAGAACATTAGAATGAGACTAGATTAAAATATATAGAAGTATTGTAAAGAGGTTGGAGGTGTCACTTAATTCTGCATTGTCCAGTTGCTTTCTTGGGAGGGTATTAAAGAGATAATGCAGGAATACTGATGGAAGAAAAAGAATAAATAAATTGCAAAACTTGTAGCATTTCAATCTGAAATCAAATGATAGGTTATCTTATTTTTTATCCTGAAAAAAACTCATAGGAAGCAGTATTAATTTACACATTCTTATATTGTTTATCAAAAAGCACAGCTTAAAACCTTCCAGAGAACTAGATAACAATTACATTATTATCTTTGACAACTGTTAAGACATAATTACAGGTAAAGATGTAAAGTGTTAAATTTATCTTCTTTAACTTAGAAATAGCCTAAATAAGGTTTGGCTACATAATACAGTGGCTTTTCCATTTCTGCATAATTTTATCGGAATTGCTTGGATTGCAACTTTAAAAATAGTATGAAAAGTTGAAGCCTCAGAATACACACTTTGTTTTTGTTTAAGGGGGTAGGGAAGATAAGGAGAGAAGTGGTAGTTCTTTGGAATAAATATGAATCAGATTGAAGAATTAAGGCACAAAATTAACAAAAGTATATTTTCCCCAATTTTAGAAAAAGCTTATACATTTGACAATGCAAAAATATGAAAAGGAACAGTTAGGATATAACCTAGAAGGAAGAAAAATCCAGTAATAATTTTTTTCCCTACAAAATACAACACGTTGTTTCACCTGTACTGTCCTTTAGATAAGGTACAGGATTTATTTGTTATGGTCATGCTTTAGTATATGTTCCCTAGTGTGGAGTTGTTCTGTCTACTGTAAAATTTCAGGATTTTTTCCAATATTTTCAGTCAGAGGACAACATGAATTCATAAGAAGCTAAGTAAACACAAAATAAGATGCTTTGTGCCTTTAGACATTAACTGAATTAATATATTGTCCCTGTATTGCATTTTTATCTCTACTACAAATGGAGCCATTATATCAATTTCCATACTATCTCATTCCGGAAATATGTATGTTATTATTATAGAAAAGAAACAAATGGAAAATGCAGAGGAAAAATAAACAAAAAGGTGTACTATGATTCTAACGGCATCAGACTCAATTGTGTCTATTTCTGTAGCAGATTTTCACTGAATGAAGAATAGCTTTAACAAAAATCCTTCATTTGTAAATGCTACAGATATCGGTTTTCCTCTCAAACTTCTTTGTGTTTATTCAAATGTCATTATTTTTACAGGAAGACTCACAGTGAATTAAGGCTTGGCATAGTGTTTCTTTAATGCTTTCTGAAAAAGCAGTAGTTTGGAGAGGCTCTATATATTTTGCATGCAAAAGATGGAAAAAAAAATGATTTATTCTTCCACGGACAAAGTACTACTGATAGGCAAGAGCTATTTATTACTTAGGCAGAGAGGCAAAACTGATTTCTTGTGTAATGTCTTATTACTAATTGGAGACTGCACGTGAAACCTCTCAGACCAGCCAGGGTAGTGTTGTTGACCTAAGCAGGCATTGGATCAGTCCTCCAAAGAACAATTTTTCTCTGTTAAGTAAAAACTAGCAAGGTCAGGTTGCTTAATTAATTCAGGTAAAGTGTTTGTACATAATAATCCCTAAAGATTATAAAACATAAAGTATTTTGGAATACCCTCTGTGCAAGTTATCAGTAATTAATGAAGTTACATTTTGTCCTTTTTTGCTAAGTGATGTTTTATCCTGATTTTAGATTCAGTTATTATAATTCAAAAAAAGTATATTTTCTTGCCATAGTCTTGACAAAAACAGTGCCATTACTTGCTGGATTATTAGGGGTCTTTACACAGTGACAGCAATGCATCTACATTTATAGAAGGGTTCTTGTTTCTCTGTTGACAAATTTTCTTTGCAAGTTTTTTTTCTGTTTCAGTGTGTTGACAGCAAGAAAAAACTGTCAACAAGATTAGTCAATTAACTCAGATAAACAATACATTTTATGATTAGTTCTGATTTTAAAAGTAACTTCAAAATATATATTCCATGCCTAAACTTAGTCTGGCTATTTCTGGGGAAAATTAACTTGTATTACAACCTAGGCATATAGACTTTTTTTTTTTTTGGTAGCTGATTTTTGTTTGGTTAAGATTTGCTCCAGATTTGGAGCTTTCACACCATCAAGTAAGTATGCATATAAACAAATTACAATACCAAAACAAAAAATATTACATTAATATGTATATAATTTTCATAATTCTCACATTGCTTTATTGACATCAATTATAATTTTCATTTCTGCCAGTATCGTATATCTCAATTGTCATAGAATCATAGAATGGTTTGGGTTCAAAGGAACCATAAAGATCATGTAGTTCCAACCCTCCCTGCCATGAGCAGGGACACATTCCACTATATCAGGTTGCTCAAAGCTGCATCCAAGCTTGCCTTGAAAACTTCCAGGGAGGGGGCATCCACAACTTCTCAGGGCAACCTGTTCCAGTGCCTGAGCACCCTCACAGGAAAGGATTTCTTCCTAATGTGTAATCTAAACCTGCCTTCTTCCAGTTTAAAGCCATTACTCCTCATCCTATCACTATCCTATCCTTTGTAAAAAGTCCCTCCCCAGCCTTCCTATAGGCTCCCTTCAGCTATCGGAAGGTCAATATAAGGTCCCCCCAGATCTTCCCTTCTCCAGGCTGAACATCCCCAACTCTCTCAGCCTGTCTTCATAGGAGAGGTGCTCCAGCCCTTGGATCAACATTGTGGCCCTTGTCTGGACTCACTGCAGTAGGTCCATGTCCTTATGTTGGAAGCCCCAGAGTAGTACTCCAGGTGGGGTCTCCAAGAGCAGAATAGAGGGAGAAAATCACATTTGTTGACCTGCTGGCCACGCTTCTCAGTACAACCCAGGATACAGTTGGCTTTCTGGGCTGCAAGCATACATTGCCAGGTTATATTGAGCTTCTCATCAACTAACACCCCCAAGTCCTGCTCTGGGCTGTTTTTAATCTGTTCCCCATCCAGCCTGTGTCTGTGCGTGGAGTTTCTCCAACCCAGGTTCAGGGCCTTGCACTTGTCCTTGTTGAACTTCATGAGGTTTGCACAGGCCCACCTCTCATGTCTCTCAAAGTCCCTCTGCATGGTGTCCCTTCACTCCAGTGTGTCAGTCAAACCACACAGCTTGGTGTCATTGGCAAACTTGCTGAGCGTGTACTCAAACCCATTATCCATGTCTCTGAAAAAGATACTAAACAGTGCCAGTCCCAGTACTGAACCCTGAGTAATATCGTTTGTCACTGGTCTCCACTTGGACTTGCACTTGCTCAATATGACTTACTGTTGAGACAACTACGAGATCTACCCTAATCACTTAAGTTAAATGTGTGGAAATCATAAAGTTAATACATTGAATATATTTGTAAAATAGAACTTTTATGAAATAGAAAGAACTATAGAAAAGAAAACTGAGTGGGAAGAAAATTTTACTGTCCTTTCATATAAAATTCCATTTTTTTTCATGGCAAAATGCAATATTGAACATACAGATTTTTAAACTAACAGAGCAGATTGCATGCAGGGATTTTTTTTTTTTCTCTCTCTTCAAAAATATGGGATGTGAAATTTAAACTTTGTGTTATCAGTCACCATCTTATGACTTTTACTGTGAAATGGTTAACAGTGCTGGAAGACATTTAATCACTTCCTTTCAGGAATTTCTACTCCACTGGAATATTTTTTTTTATTTGCCTTTCTTAAATGTGCAATTCCATTTTCTGAATTTCACTTATCAAAATACTGCTTTTTAGAATCAATAATTACTTTTCAGTTATGAATGAAGCAGATTGAGTATTAAAACAATTGCTTTTTAGAATCAATAATTACTTTTCAGTTATGAATTAAGCAGATTGAGTATTAAAACAATTCTGTTCACTGTTGGAACTGTAATCTTAGACATTCCTTGCCTTTGGTCTAATTCTTTGGTGAATACATTATCAAAGATTGTCAGTCTATTTTTTGAATCCTTGAGGTAACACAGTCCAACACAACTGCAACTTGCAACCCATGGAAGGATTCTCCCATTCAAAGGCAAATAATTTTTGACTCTGTTCTTCTACTGAAACACAAAAACCCACCATCTTTCAAGTCCAAGACTGTAAAGTAAACATTAGAGTCAAATATGGTAGTTAGAGAGTATGCAGATTTGGTACCACTGGGTCTGCACCTACCATCATTTTGTTAATATCTCTGAAGTCCTGTACCAACCAATAATCTTGTGAATACAGTTTCTTTACAGGTAAAATTGGAATATTGAAGTCAGATTGATATTCACTTAAAAGTCTGTATTTATGAAAATTACTTATGATAGGATACTTAAAAGAAGTGTAGACATGGTGTTTATGGACATGGTTTAGTGGTGGACTTGGCAGTGTGAGGTTTGCAGTTGGACTCTCTGATATCAAAGGCCCTTTACAACCTAAATGACCAAATTTCCACTTCACTTAAAAAAAAAAAAAAAATCCATTATATTAATTAGGGTTTTTTATATAGTTTTATGACATTATCATGTTATACTCACCTATTTTCCTACTTGTCTCTTAAAATCTTTGCTATACAAATATAACAGAAAATACTAAGATATTTAACTACACTTGTATGTGAGATATTCTATATATTTGCTATCACATCTTTAAATAAAAGACCCTGAAAACTTCAATTTATCAACCTGAAATTTTAATGCTTTTATTACATGTAAATTCAGTTACCTCAAATTTTCCAGTTTTAAAATTTCAAACTTTTTTTTCCATCATTAGATTTTTAGTCATGGCAAAGTTATCCTCACACTTTTTTTTGTGAGTCCCTGATCCTTCAAAGGCTTTTTGTAAGTGTTCCATTGTACTCTTGTGCTTTCCCTTGTAAGACTGAAAAAAAAAATCAGTTATGAAGAGTTATGATTTTGAGATTACTAAATTAAGCTTCATGGAACAAAGGTTTAATAAAATAAACTGAAGTGTGGAATCTGACATCTTCTGAACTGTTTCCCACTGCAGGCTGTTCTGTAGATCACAGTGCTGTCAGAGCCTTAGACTATGGAAACATAGATGATAACCCACCTGAAAAGCAAGGAATCTTTCCGTCGAGCTTGATGAACTTTGGGTCATTCTTCTACTTCCTATTTCTATGATCTTTCTGGATCATAGAGTTAATAGTAATTGCTAATACTTTGGAGTGTTTTCACTGCCTTAAATTGCCTCCACTGCATAGAGCAAATTATGTAACTTTTTTTTTTCCAATTCCCTTGTTACTGGTTTCCTGTTTCTCAACTGGAATAGTATTTGGGGTTTTTTTTAATATATTACTCTCATTATTACTCCCACTATGACTATATCACTACATCTTTACTATGTACCCTTCCTCTCTTGCCGAAGTCTGACATTCTGTCAGTATTACATAAGATAATTATCTACATCCAGTTTGAGTAATGGTCCTGTAATATATAGGACATCTGTGAACACTGATCTGGAATGACAGATATTTCCACAGAAAATGTCTGTATTTTACTAATTGATGGAACCACTTCTGCTGTATTTATGAATAATTATGAAGAACTTTTTGTACTTGCATAAATTTACCAAAAATATGTAATCATTCTTTTAGTTATTTTACAATTGCTTTCCTCTGAGATATCTGTCATTTACTTCGATCTGCTCGTTAACATATTGAATAATTTTCTGTCTGTTTCTAGAAGTTTTCAGAAGAAAATGAAAAACATTACGTTTAGAAAAAAGTATATTGTCTGTACTCCCCTGTTATTCATATACAGTATCTAGCAATTTCCTGATAAAGGTCCTATTTTCTGTGTATAAAACTGGTCACAGTTACTTCTCATATGGAGGTACGTTAATGCAGCAAAATATAAAAAAATCCAACTCAATGAAATTTTATCCTATTAAAACTTCATGTGTTTTATTATTATTATTTTCTAATAGAACTCTAAGAGAATAAACAGACAATTTAGGCAATAAAAATATAAGCACATAATGGAAAGAAGTGCAAATGTTGGTAACATACGTTTCTTCACAAGTTACTTTTTCTTTATTTTTACAATTGATTCTTTGAGTTTATTCTTTAATTTCTTAAGTCGATTTATTTTATTAGAACTGAAGTAAGTTTCCTCATAGTAAGTAACATAGTATAGATTTTTTTTTTTTTTTCAGAAGATGAAAAATAGGAGTTTCCTGTTCTAGAGAAGTTTATTTCCATGCATATATAGAGATATGTGATTTCCTATAGCTACAATAAACACCTGAATCTGCAACTGAAGTATATTGTCATTAAACCTGAAAAGAAACAACAGTTTAGGAAATTGTTTAGAAATTTAGGTCATTATATTTTATTTGTGTGCTGGTTTTGGCTGGGATAGTTGAATTTCTCTGTAGCAGTTAGTATGGGGCTATGTTTTGGATTTTTGCTGAAAAAAATGTTGATAATGCAGAGATATTTTTGTTACGACTGAGCAGTGCTTACACAGCATCATGACCTTTTCTGCTTCTCACATCACCTCACCATTGAGTAGGCTGGGGGTGCACAAGAAGTTGGGAGAGCTGACTTCAACTGACCAAAGAGATATTCCACACCATATGATATCATGTTCTGAATTATAAAGGTGGGGAAAGAAGGAGGAAAGGAAGACATTCAGAGAGATGGCATTTGTCTTCCCAGGTAACTGTTAGGCATAATGAAGCCCTACTTTACTGGAAATGGTTGAACACATGCCTGCCAATAGAAAGTAGTGAATGAATTCCTTGTTTTGCTTTGCTTGTGTGTGTGGCTTTTGTTTTACCTATTAAACTGTTTTTATCTGAATCCACAATTTCTCTCTTTTACTCTTCCAATTCTCTTGCACATCCCACCATATAGGAGTGAGAGAGTGGCTGTATGGTGTTTAGTTGCTGGTTGGAGTTAAACCACAACCATATAAAACTTCCATTATGAATTTTCCTTCATGGAAATCCACTGGTAAATATGGTGCATCTGAACCTATAAAAAGGGAAAGGATCTTGGACATCTTATAGCATATTTACAATGGTCTTCAGTCCTCCAAAGGAGCATATACGTCTCCACTGGAGTATAGAATGGCCAAATTTAGAAGTTGAAAGCAAATACAAAGTTTAGTGTTTAGATAAGAATTTCAATTTCAGCTAGCTCTTTGACAAGGATGTTCTGAATATTATTAGAGTTTCTTATATAGTTTCTTATCATAGTTCTCTTAAACTTCAAGTAACATTTCTGCTGGCTCCCCTTGTTTAATGTAACTCAAATCAAGGAAGATAGTGACAGTTTCTTTCCCTGTTTCAACACATTCAATGTTTAAACATTGAATGTCCTTATCCTGGAAAGTATCATGCCATTAATTCAGTTGTCTATCAAAAAATACCTCTGATTTAAACAGAATTATTCAGAAGTGTAAAACTGTGTCTATAATTGCTTATTAGTTGCTTTCAAGAAACAGGATCGGAGACAGAATGCAGACTAAGTGCCATGAAGACTGTACAAGTAAATTATTCACCTTGGTTTCACAGAGCAGAAAGTCAATATTGCTATCAAATGCTTCTGAAGATTTCATTTTAGAGTCATCCATTACAAGGATGTCTAATTTTTCAAAGAATTAATTAACCACAATATATTTTTGTGTTTGGTTATTTTATTGCTATTTCAAACACTGGAAAAAACTTTGAGGTATTTGGAAATATATCTTCAATTACTTTACTTGAAAAAAAAAACAACTTCTTGTACCTCAAAACATTTATTGCCAAAGTAATTCATGGTATTAACCTTATTTAGAAAATGTGCTTTTGAATGAGAGCAATAGTTTCAACTGGTTAAGAAATATGCCCATTAAGTGCAGCTTTTGCAAATTTGCCTTTGGTTTTTGCTTCTTATGAAAGGCAGCATCACTTTGGAAAGTGATTTACCTTGTAACATGAACAAACATGGCATTTTCTCTTACCCTCAGTGTGAAACAGCATTTGATATTGTACTTGCATACAAGAGCACAGTTCATGCACATGTAACTTAGCCTGTTAATTTCCTGATATTGAACTGTGTACATTTAACTCTCTTAATACAGGCTTTATATGGAACTACAGTACAAAAAAATGACCTATAAATATATCTTATTACTTTGATAGTAGAACTAGTATTAAAAAAAAAAAAATCTAAAACCAACTTACTAATTATGAAGCCTTTAATTTGACAATACTTTTCCCTTACCTAAGTTTTTTTTTTTTAAATTGGCTGACTCTGAATTTCAGAAATTACATTTGACCTGTTGTTTCATCCTGTGAATTCAAGTTATCTGAAATGTAGCAATCAACCAATACATGGTATTAAAACTCAGCTCTGAGAGCATTTTCAAAAGATAAATGAGTGCATGTCTGGGTGCGCATAAACACCAAAAAGATTAAATCACAGCTGAATTAATAGAATAATATCTATAGATAATTCACAAATTATTCACTGTGCATATTTCACTTTAAAGAAGAATTTATCAAACATTTTTCCATTAATGGATAGTCCATCAGAAAATGCCTATTTCTTCAAACTCAATCTTTTTTAATGAATACACATTCCCCTGAAATTATCAAATGGAGGATTTCTCCATCTGAACATTGCATTTCTAATAAAAGGTAACAGCCTTTGTCCCAGAAGCTGGGTCCCTTAAAGTATTATTTTGAATGAGATAAAAGATTTCCACGAAAATCTCTATTCAGAAAGCTATACCATCAATCTCATTTCTATACAAACCTGAAGAGAATCTGGCATCCATGAGATTTCAGACTTCTTTGTTTAGAGTACTCACCGAGGACTTGGGGCCCCTAATCCTTACAAGAGAAGCCATACTGTGTTTTCCATATTCTTTACATCAGATCTAACTGCTGAAGTTCAAAGCAATTTTTGCCTTTTGGACTACATTTTTTTCAATAATTTAATAATATTGTGTAAGTAAACAGTTTGGAAATCTGTAACAACTCCTAGTAAAGAATAAAAAATAACCTGGAAATGTTAAAAAAATACTCTGTTTTCCAGCCCTCTCATCTCATTGCATCATCTATGCTATTGCTTTGTAGAAGTATTCTGAAACAAAATATACACTGCTCTGTATTTTAGTTCATTAGTCTGACCTGATGCAGCAGAGAAGAGACTCAAAATATTTACAAGGAATACAACTTCTGGGTTTTGGTTTTTTTTTTTTTTATGTATTTCCATAAATTTAAAATAAATTATGTGTAAGTTCATATTCATACTTCATAGTTTTAAAAGAATCATGTATCCCACTGGTCAGAACAACACCTCAACTCTCAGGTTTTTGTTGTTTCAAATCATGCTTTAACTCACACTTTCCACAGTCAAAAATGCATTATTCAAAATATTTATATACAATTTATTTACTTACCTATTTTTAAAATAAATCTCCTGAGGAGGAAATGAACACACATCATTTGTATCTATTTGTATTGTAAGCAAAGGAAGAAAGTAAGAGGATTGAATAGCTAGAAGTAAATACACACAATAAAAGTAAATTCAACATAATGTAACACTTTGTGTTTTCTGTGTCAAAATTCTTATTCCCTTACCACTCTAAACACAGATGTTTCCTGAGGACCTGGACTTTTTGCTCATGAATTATGTAGGCTGTAAAATAAAACACAGAGACCTATAGGAGCTGAAGCAAGAGACACACTGAAGTTTTAAAATGGGTATGCGACAGAAGGCGGCAATAGTTCTGTTTGCAGTAGTGTTACCAGGATTGCTGGTGCTAGTAAATCTTATTTGTTTTGTAAAAGAACTGGAACTAAAGTTATCATCTTCTTTAATTGCTCTTGTGGCAGGTGCACCCCCACCCTGCCTTGAGACTGGGACTTTCTGGCTGTTGAAGCCTGATCCTTGCACATCTTTGCTTTCCCATGCTTTTCTTTGCTCCCTTGCCTTTTCCTGCACTTACAAGGATGTTTCTGGGCTCATCGCTGCTGGAGTTTGGGCCCCAGACAATCAGAACTGACCACAGGTCAGATTCCACTTGGGTATAAAGGGAGCCCGGCCAGAGGGCGGGTGGAGAGAGTTCTGTCCTCCTCAGAGCAGGGGGTCTGTAGTCGGGGACCAAGGCAACTTCCCACGGACTGAGAGCCCTCATCTTAGAGGTGAGTAAATGTGCATTTTGAGTCAGCATTTGAGTCATCTGCATAGTAGTTTGTTCCTGCCCAACATCTGAACCGGCACTTTAATATTGCTTTTTGGATTGCTAAGTAGTTTTGGTTAGAATCAGTCCAATTTAAATGACTGCTTGGTCTATTTTGTAGGTACCTCTGTGGCATCTCTACAGAAAGTCCTCACCTTTTAGAAGGGAACTACATGAACTAGAAGAATATTTTTGTTTTTTTTTAATTTTAAGAAATGTAAAAGTATATAGTTACATATTCATATGGACATTCTTAAATTAAACAGTTCATCTTCAGTTTTCATATAATTAAATTTACAGACAATGAAGAGTATCATTGAAGAAATATTTGTTAATTCATCCCATTTTCACATGTTAGGATATAGACCTATTATAACCTTCAAAGAAATAAGGGTTATTTTCAAAGTTTGATTAATCTGCCATAGGATTTGAAAGTTAAAACATGAACCTTATGGTATATTATCAGAGTAATTTAAGTATTGTCATAATTTCATCAATGTATCAAGGTATTTAAAACCCCTCATCTTAACAGGTCATGATAATTTAAATACAACTCCAACATCATTCAGACGTCAACGAAGATTTTGGCTACATGAATAAATTACAGCTATGAATATATGATTCAAAAGTATAAAAGCTGCAATAAGACTGTGTAAATTAGTGGCAGCATGAAAATGTCTGCACAATGTTTTGGAGAGAGTTGCAAAACAATTGAAAGAGCTTTGGCTATCTGAAGCTGTCTAAGCTTTTAGCAGTAATCCAGCATTAAGTACAAACTAATCAATATTTTTAGTTCATGGTTCAAGTTTAGAGCCATGCTAAGGCAGGTACATGGCTTCCATTTAGCCTGGAGCATGGGTAGATTCTGCTTTCAAAAGCCATACGGATGGCCAGAATGTAATTTACAGTGGCACAGAACATCGCTCAGTTTTTATATTTCTGAAAAAAAATGCATCATTCTTCCCCTATGCCTCCCCAATAAAGCTGTTCTGTTATTGATTTTCTTGTTTTATTTTCCTTATAAAACTTCCAGTGGCAAGAAAGATTGGGTTTTGTCCTACAGATAATGGTACTTACTCTCTTAGAAAAGGTTAGACTCTGCAACAGATGACAAGCATAACTACTCTGGAGTCCTTTCTTTGTCCTACACATGAATGTGCATGGAAGTAGAGAATCATGTTTCAGTGCATTGAAACCCCGTTCACTAGTATCTTACACACTTATTGCAAAGAATTTTGGAGAGACAAAAAACAAAATGCAACCAACCAAACAAACAAAAAAACCCCAAATGATTAAGAAATGTGGGACAATGTAAAATTTAGGTAGTTATAGGCTTCATTTATCATAATATTCATACTGGTTCAAAGACAAACAGGGAAGACTGAACAAAATGCAATTATCTAACATTATAAAATCAGACCTCAGCTATGTAAATAACAGCAAAGCAGGATTTTTTTTTTTTTTGAAACAATAGAAAAAAAATCATACTTTGTTGTATCATGGCAATTGGAAATCTATTAGTCTTAAAAGCTCCAGGGATTTCTCGAAGTCAGTAATGTGGAATTTTGTTGCTATTACAGAGCACTCAGAGCTGAACCACTTTATTAAGCTTGTTTATTTTATGTTATTTATCCCTTCACATTACCTCAGGGAAAAAAACAAATGAACAAACAAACAAACAACTGTAACAAAGTAGAGAGTCTTAAAGTACATACCTGCTTACCAATACCTGTCTCTATTTTCTGATGGCTAAAAGATGTTTAAGTTTCATAAAGTCAAGAACAAATATGGTTTTCATTCTATTTATCTATGTTTACTTAGATAAGAAAGAAACAAAAAAGGTTGGTACTTTTAAACTATCAGAGAAGAATAAAATTAAGTAGTAGTTTTAAATTGTATACTTTTTAATGAGTCTTTAATTTAACACTTCGTTAGCCCAACCTTGTATTAGGCCTGTGAAAAGAGGTTTTTAAGACTCCTTTATTCTCCTACAGGTTGGCTCTATCAATGAAAAATTTCTTCCTTCCTTGGTATTATCACTCCATTGCCAGTATTTGAAAACCATCCCATTACTATCAGGAGATCAATCTTTTATTATAACATTTTTAACTTCAGAAAGTTATGGTAAGCCAACTGAGTCAAACATTGCAGCCTAGGAAGACTAAACCCATGCTGTTATGGGGAACTGTAGCAACTAGTCACTGCAAAATGCTGAACCTAAGTCTAGATTCTATGGTATGATGGATAATTCACACCTAGATTCCAAAGAAGAATAACATTAAAAAGAGAAACTTAAAAAAAACCTTTATAATATCATAAAATATGTTTCTGTCCCTGTGAAAAATAAGATCTAGATGTGAGGACAAACAGCACAGTACCGCTTGTATCTTCTTGTCTAAAAATATTTTTTCTGTCCAAAAGTAGGGTAGCCTCATCTATAGTTCTTTTAAGAGAAAAGATCCAGCACCAGCTTTTAAGCCTGGCTCCTTTTGCCTTTGAGCAGGCAGCGTTCGTTTGCAGTTTCAGAGCCCTGCTAGGCTCTCTCGGCATTTTGGTTTTCGGTGAATACAAATGCTCCTGGTGAGCCAGGCAAAGGACTGAGGCCCAAGTTGAATGGGGCTATAAATGCGTGGGAAGTTGGAGAAAAGATCCAGCACCAGCTTTCAAGCCTGGCTTCTTTTGCCTTTGAGCACGCAGCGTTCGTTTGCATGTGGCATCCTGGAACTCGTGTTTCAACACTATAAACAAGCAGTAGCTGGTACTGTCCAAACAATGCCAGGAAGCATGCTAACTGTCATGTAACAGCTCTTCTTATATTACCTGGCTCCATTTACATTCCTAGAACAGACACTCTACTAAGTATTTCAGGGAAATGGAACATCTGGGTTCCAGTCTTTGTTCTACATGGAACAAGAATAGTGACTTAGTTCTGTTTTCCCAGGGTTCAGGTAACTACTTCAGGTACTGATGAACTGGGAGGCATTGTGAGTTCCTCTTACTTTTTCTTGGGGAAAAGAGAGCAGGGTAGGGTGAATGAGATGCTTAAGCTAAAAATGGAAAATATCTACAAGTTTTGCGTCAAGAGCAAGAAAGAAAAAAGAATGGCAAATTTGGAAATTTCACTATAGCTCTCTCTTTGAAGTATTAATTTAGGGAACAAAGGAATTTTCTTCTGATAAACTAAGGAATTAAAGAACTCTGAAGTTATAAAGCTTAATAATAATAATAATAATAATAATAATAATAATAATAATAATAATAATAATAATAATAATAATAATAATAATAATAATAATAATAATAATGTAATAACAATAATATAATTTTTGAAAGATACATTTTTAATTTAAACCTAAAGTGTCTGTCTCATAGCTCTCTTTTTGTGCACCTAGACTGTACTACAAAAAACTTTTGAGTATCTAAGGCTTAATACTTTTGAAAAAAATGTAAGACAATACACCAAATACAGTTCAGGATTTTATTTCCTTGTGATGCTAAAATGCCTTAATCTGCTGTACTTACTTTCCCAGTTGTACTATTGGACAAATTCTTTCCATCAGCCTGAAAAAATCTCCTAAAAGTTTTCTGTTGTTGTTGTTTTTCAAGTGAAATTGATGTTTGAAAAATCAGCACCTCTAGTTTTTTCTCTGTTATGTTTCTTATTGTCTGTTTGGATTCTATGGATTTCAATGGTCTTCCACCAGACATACTTTTAGAAGCAGAATTTGATTAATGTATGATGTACAGATCTCTTATCAACACAGATATGTCAATTTTACCTACTTCTCGTACAGAAAAGTTTAATGTGTGCATAAATCTGACTTTTAATACGTATTAAGGTGTGATAATTTAACTTAACTGTCAGCCAAACAAGACACAGCCACTCGCAGTCCCGCCCTCTCCCCCCCATTACCCAGGTAACTGGCCATGCAACTGGGGGTCCCTGTCCCATCTGCACCCTCCCTCCTCCCCCGGCCCACCGTTTAGCAGAACCCAGGCATTATTATTGCTAATTGTTTTCTCCCTCAAATGGTAACTTTGTGTAGAAGTCTCTCCACTAGGGGCCGCACAGAGACCGCTTAAATGTTGCTCGTTAAACTAGAATAAAACTCCCATCACCGTGAAAAAGCAATCAAACTCCAAAACAGTGCTTTGATACATGACGAGGAGCAAACAATTTAAACTCCTAGGGAAAAGTCACTACTGGTTTTGGTTTTTTATTTGCTTATTGTAAATGTAAGTAAGATTTTAAATTTATTTTTTTTAGTTGTAAAACATTGTCCCACTTTGGAAAAAATGAAGTTTTGCACTTATAAATTATTCTCCAGAAAAGGTACTCTTTCCTTTCTCTTATTAGGATAAGCTATACTAACACAGGGCAATGCTACTTCAAGTAAAGCTAAGGGAAAGTCTTTTTCTTCAGGAAAGCAGAAGGCTTCAGATTTTGACATGAGTCCAAACCAGGAGCTCTCCTTTTGGTGCTCCATATGGTGTTGTTGCAATTTTGCTGTGGAAATGACAGAGCAGCAGTGATGAGACCATCCCTTACTTCAAGGAGGTTGGTGGGGGTAGAAACACACCTACTGAGTCCCAACAGGGTCCCTGGGTCAAAGGTGCCACAACCACCATGGGCACCCTGCTCTTCCTGGAGGGGTCCAAGGGGTGCTGACCCTCCCTGCATCAGCCCTGGTCTGAGGACAACTGGTACCATTGGCCTGGGGACAGAAGGAACATGAGCAAGGATGTGCAACATCAGAAAGGAGAGGTTGGTGATGGTCTCTTTTCCCAGTAAATGACTTTTCGGAACATTAATAGGGAGGTTATCTTTGTTAATTTGATCCTAAGTCACAATTTTATTAATACCTGTTTAATAATTGCATTAATAATAAAGGTATTTGATTAGATATTGAAGATTTCAGTTAGGCCAACAACGATCCTTGGCTTTTCAGATGCGTAAGGTTTGTTCCTCTTTGCTCATAAAGAGATTATGGCTGTGATTCTTGAGGACAAGGAAGTTTTACCCAATTCAGTTGCTCCTGCATTTAAAGCAGTTCTTGATGGGCACACATGAAGCCAACTAGTGGTCTGGAATTCCTTCATGACTGATTTTATTTTCTTGTTATTAGTATGCAGTGAATCTCAAAGATCTAAGCAAAACTATGGCTGACACAGCATTGACTTTCTGAAATGACTGGTTTTGTATTTCTTCTCATGTAAATTTGGTCCTTTCACAAAATCCAAGATGCCCCAAGAACTAATACTCGGAATTACCTTTAATATACCATGTTTTAAAATTCTAAAGTTTAATATTAGCATTTCAAGTTAAGAAATTACAACATATTAGGATTACTGTTATTATTGCTGCTGCCAATAACATATTGCGAATGCTATAGTCAAATTGATGAAGTGTAAGATGAATGAGCAGACAGTGAGGTGGATGGGAAACTGATTGAATGTCTGGGTCCAGAGGGTGGTGATGAGTGGGACAAAGCTTAGTTGGGTGCCAGTAATTAGCAGCATATCCAAAGAATCAATAGTAGGTCCAGTCCTGTTTAATTTCTTCTTTAATGATCTGGATGATGGGGCAGAGTGTACCCCCAGCAAGTCTGCAGACGAGACAAAACTGGGAGGATTGGCTGATACTGATACAAACTAGAGGCTTGTGCTGCCATATTAAGAGAACTCAACAGGTTGGAGAAATGGTCTGACAGCAACCTCATTAAGTTCAACAAGGAGAATTGCAAAATATTTTACCTAAGCAGGAACAACCCCATGCACAAATTTTCTAGCTGGTTGGCCCTAGCATAAGCAGCTTTGCAGAAAAAGACCTAGGAGTCCAGGGGGACACCAAGTTGAACATGAGCTAGGAATGTGCCCTTGCAGCGAAAAAGGTTAATGGTGTCCTGGGCTGCATTAGGAAGTTTGTTGCCAGCAGGTTAATGGAAGTGATCTTTTCCCTCTACTCAGCACTGGCGAGGCTGTATCTGAAGTCTTATGGCCAGTTCTGGTCTCCTCAGTACAAGAGAGACATGGACATACTGGAGGGAGCCCAACAAAGGGCTACAAAGATGATTTAAGGGACTGGAGTATCTCTCCTGTGAGGAAAGAGAGAAAGTCATCACTGATCAGCTTGGAGAAGAGAAGGCCCAAGGGGAGATTTCATCAAAGTGTATAAATATCCGAAGGAAGGGTGAAAACAGGATGGAGCCAGGCTTTTTTCAGTGGTGTTTAATGGGCATAAACTAAAACCCAGGAGATTCCTTCTGAACATCAGGAAGCACTTCTTTACTGTTAAGGTGACAGAAGTGGCACAGGTTACCCACAGAGCCTGTGGAGTCTGCCCTCCTTGGAGATATTCAAAATCCATCTGAACACCATCCTGGGTAGTCTGCCTCAGCAGAAGGGTGGCACTGGATCACCTCCAGAGGTCCTTTTCAACCTCAACCATTCTATGATTCTTTGACTTGTCCATAAAAGCAAAAATCTAAATATTTTGGTCATTTGAACACCTAACATAAAAATACTTAAATACTTTTAATTGTTAGCATAGATTCTGAAGCTATTTCTCTTCTTTTAATTCTTTCCTGTAAATAACATAAATTTATTTGTAGTCAATGAACTGACTAGCTATAGGTTTGGTATAAGAAATACAGTGTAGGTAAGGTTGTAGTAATCTTCACAAATGTGCTCTAAATATGTATTAAGTATGTGTATGTATTATGTATGTATATAATTAAACATATCACAAAGGGGACAAATACTTTAAATTGTTACAGAGTTCTGAGATATAAAATCCAAAATTCAGATATTGATTTTATATACACTCCTTGGTTAGAAGAGGATGAAGAACACTATTAATTAAAAAATGACAGAGAAGAAAATCAAAGGAGATTTCCAAAGTTAGGCTTTCTAAATCCATGTCGAAATACTCCAAAATAGACTATGATAGTTAGAAGAGGTAAGACTATTAATTCAGTGATCAAAAAGATTGCTCTGGAATTCTTTAAAGGAAGTAATTTTTGTTTAAGTGGGGATTAGGTGGTCTAAACAATGTGCACTCATAGATCATGGTAACCTGGTTACTAGTGTTGGAAATACTAGCCTTTATCTTGGTACAAGGTCATAATTTATAAAAAAGTATGATAGTGTGGTGAGTTGACCCTGACTGGATGCCAGGTACCCATTAAACCCACCATCACTTCCCCTCCTCAGCTGGACCAGGGAAAGTTAATATAACAAAGGGCTCTTGAGTCAAGATAAGGACAGGGAAAGATCATTCATTACTGTCTTGGGCAAAACAGACTCGACTTGTGGAAAATTAATTCAATTTATTATCAATCAAATCACAGTGCAATAATGAGAAATAAAACTGAATCTTAGCACCTCCTCCCATCCTCCCACCTTCTTCCCAGAATTAACTTTACTCCTAAATTCTCTACCTCATCCTCCCAGCAGCACATCCCAGCAGCACAGGGGAGTAAGGAATGGGAGTTGCAGTCAGTTCATCACATATTGTCTCTGCCACTCCTTCCTCCCCAGGGGGAGAACTCCTCACACCCTTCCCCTGCTCCAGTGTGGAGTCCCTCCCATGGGAGACAATTCTCCATTAAATATTCCAATGTGAGCCCTTCCCATAGGCTGCAGTTCTTCACTAGATGTTCCAGTGTGGATCCTTTCCATGGTGTTCAGTCCTTCAGGAACAGACTGCTGCAGTGTGGGTCCCCCAAGGGGTCACAAGTGTTGCCAGAAAACCTGCTCCTCTTTCCACAGGGCCACAGGTCCTGCCAGGAACCTGTTCCAATGTGGGCTTCCCACAGGTTCACAGCCTCCTCAAGCATCCACCTGCTCAGGTGTGGGGTCCTCCATGGGCTACAGGTTGTCATCTGCTTCACCATGGACCAACATGAAATGCAGAGGGACAGCCATTGTCTTCTCCACAGGCTGCAGGGGAATCTTTGCTCTGGTGCCTGGAGCACCTCCCGCCTCTCCTTCTTCAATGATCTCGGTGTCTACAGAGTTTTGTCTCTCACATATTCTCACACTTCTCTCCAGTTGCAGTTGCTGTTGCACAGCAACTGTTTCCCCTTCTTAAATACATTATCCCAGGTGCTACCATTGTTGCTGATGGGCTGGACCTTGGCCAGCGTCTGGTCTGTGTTTAAGTCCGCTGGTATTGGCTGTATCAGACATAAAGGAAGCTTCTAGATCCTTCTCACAGAAGCCACTCCTACAATATATTTAAATAAAATTTATGTTTAATTTTGCTAAAAAGCTAATTACTTTTAATAAAAAAATGAAACAAAACATCATCAGTACTTTCATTGCTATAGTCCATATATTGTTTTCTTTAAAATATTAATCCAGTATGTACATATGTTCAGTAAATATTACTCTCTAAATACATACATCAACTTCTCTAATAAAACTTTTTCCTTGATAGTAATAATTTTCATATATGTATAATAGCTATACACATAGAAAAGTACTTACTTACAGGCTGCATTTTGTGTGTGTCTGTATGTAAATATATACATATATTTGTGTGCATACACATAAAAAGCAAAATTGAGAGTTAGATATAATTTTACTCCTTGTATTCATGACAGATTCTACAGTATTTCGTATGAAAATAACTAGGAGTTATACTTGAGAACTGTTGACAATGATTTTCCATAAATCTTGGAAGCTTCACTGCTGGAAGATATTGGTCCCATAAATTATGATTGTCAGTGCTAACAGCCTAGATAAAATCTGTGCCCCTTGTCATTTTAACAGTACTTTGTATTAACATAGTCACAAGTGGTTTCCTACAATCTGGTATTATTACACATGTGATGATTTGATTAGCAACATTTATAATAGTGTAGTATTATTGTCTGTGGCAGTTGGTCATACGTTTAAGAACCAGTTTATACTTGATGAGCACCACCCTAGAAATATGCATCTAAGATCTGAAAAATGTAACTGTTGCCAGTAGGTTCAATTTGGGAATATTTGCTCCACAGAGAGGGAGAGACTGGTTACCAGACTGTAATTATTAATCCTTTAGACATTCATGAACTTTCTTACAGCTAAATTACTGTGTTTTTTAATAATTCATAAAAATAGGCCAATCATTTAACACAGTACATGTAGTTGTCTGATAAAGAGATAGTGTCTTTTCTTTCGGTCTTAGAGTGTTTAATAATTTAAAAGATGAAATGGATAGGATTTTGCAGTACGCTAATAATGTGTCACTAATAACTGAAGAATCCTGAAAACACATACCCTTTTTGCCTTGCTTTCACAGTTTGTGACTATTTCTGTGCAAAGAAAATTAGGTCCTTGGGAGATAAAAAATATCAAGGAGAATAAGCAGAAAAAATATGATTCTATATTTCTTCACATTAATGACATGCTAGATTTAAAAGAATTAATGGCCAGGTTTCCTACACGATATGTGCACAGAGAGCTAAACAGTGCTTCATGCAGTGTGTCCAGAATATTAATTGCTATGCATTTCACAGAAAGACCCAGAAGAGGGAAGTGTTTACTTCCAAATCAAGAAGTCATTTTTTAACCCTCTTCTAAGATTCATTACATTACGAAGGAGAATAAAGGAAAAGTACCGTTTTTCCTCTTTAAAATAAAATTGGGGTAATTAAGATAATTATTTTGTTTTAAAATACAATGCTATAGATTAGATTCTGTTTCCTCTTCCATTTGTCTCTTCATCCATTGGATCAGTGGAAAATTCTGCTGTCCAAAATGTGTACTTATTCTATCGAAATCACTTGACTTCTCTTTTTAAATAAATGTGACACTTGTTGAACTGCTAACAGTAATAATCAAGCATGGGTAGAAGTGTCATGTTGTTTCTATCTGCACTTGGAGAAAAACCTTTGAAAATATATTTGTTATGATGATAACATATGCTCCATCCTCACATCAGCCAGAAGGATATAAAATACCAACTACTAAAATTAGACTTTTGAAAATTATCAGATCTGAATAGGTTTCAGCTAAAGTTTTATAACACTTTGCCAAGAACCAAGTTAATTCTATACAAAATGCAAATTAGATTGCCTGGGTAATTACAGGCCATATATCATAATACTGGTCCCAAGCATGATAATGCAGTTGAAGATGTTTGACATAATTCATAAAGTTTTTATTAAGGTTAACTAAAACAGGCTTATAAAAAATATTTTCAAATTAATTGAACATCTATATTTGAGGAGAGGTAAATATGAATGATACTGCTTTTAGTGACGAAGGATTATACTTGCATGCTTATGTGACACTGCCAGCATGCTCCATGATGTGTCCTTTGAAAAACATGCTGTTAACATGATTAATATTAAATATTTTAAAGATTAACCAGTTATCAGGTATCAAAATTTAATTTTAAATAAGGGCCAGGAAATAGAGTTATTAGCTGCCCAGGCTTTTTATACAATACATGAAAAGATATGAGCTGCCTTAGGATCCAAGTTGACTTGACACTGAGATGACTTCGTAGACATAGACCAAGGCACTAGCTGCACAGACTAAATGTTGCTCTCCCGTCACAAGTTCCTCTGCCTTTCTCCTTAAGAAATGCATGAAATTTACCTTTTAAAATGTTGTCAAATACTCTTTCTAATGAGTTCAGGTACCATCTTGCATGGAAAATCAAAATTCAGCACCTACTGCTAGCCCTTCTATCAAGAGATGGTTATCTGCTGATTTTAGGAATGTTTAAAGATCAATTTCTCATTCAGGAATTTATGCTGGAATATGCTAGTGTAATTTTTCAATATTTGCAAGTCTTTTTAGAACACCTTTTCTGTCTTTTCCAGTTGGTGTGAAAAAAGTGAACAAATTTCAGAGATCAGTCACTTAATGCAGGGGAGCTCTCCATTATTCCTCTTGCAGCTGTAAATTACAAGGTTTTGAGCCCTAAAAGCAAGATCCAGTAAAGCAGCTGTGAATTATGAGAATCACTAACCTTGTTGGCATGAGATGTGTGGTCTCAGTGAGAGGTATGATATAACATAGTGTGGAGAAATAATAGTATTATGACACAGTAGATCACCTTTTCATATTATGTGGTCAGTGTCTTTATCTTTAAAGCATTATGTTCATTGAAGACTTTCTACCCAATGAAATCTACTCTATAGCTTTTAAGGGAATAAAAATCTCATCTGGTCTGACTCCTTTTTTTTTTTTTTTAATTCACTGTATGTTCACTCTTCTCTTCCTTGCACCCCATTTTATTGCATTCAAATAATATTAGATTTAGTTTATTGATAAACAGAAATAAGCTTTCTTACATTTTCTTTATCATGTCAGATTTTTTTTTTTAAGTATTATTCCTAAAATTTCATAAAATTAGGATTCAGTTTACAGATGATTAGGTAATTTGTCTCACCTGTTTCTCTTTGGTCACTGATATCTTAAAAGAGGAATATTATAAATGTCAAGCTAACTTTTGCTTTTTTTCAGTTCAGTTTGTGTCCTGCTATTTTAGCTTTCTGTTTTCATTTTACCAAGTGTTTTCATCTCCTGCATCCTCTCAATATCTGCTTGTGCTCTCCAATAGCAGCTGTGCTTCAGGACCACTACAAGCTTCATCACAGCAGTATCCTGTCAGCTCTAGCAGAGCCCTCAGTAGTGGAAGCTATGAAAACAAGACTACACTGATGTAGTCTTCCTGTGCTGCAACATTTCTCAATACACAGTTTTGAAGGCTGCCTCAGTAATTTTGACTCCTGAAGAGATCTCTATAATACCACACATAATAGTCAAGCATACTACAATGCTTTCAGAAATAAGAAGAGCCAGCATCCTCATCAGAAATTATAAATTCCCTATGTGCGGCACTTTAGATGGCAGAGTAGTTGCATGCTAAGGCCAGTAGAAAGCACTTAAAAAAATAATAATAAAAAATAAATCATTCACCTAAGGAGTGATTTTAATCTGACACTTTTTAAAACATCAGATATGCTGATTAGCGTTCATTCAGTCTTTGATGGTTAGTTGGGTTTTTGGTTTTTGTTGTTTTTTTTCTTCCTTCTGGTCTGTTTTTCTTTTACTATGTTAATTGCACCTTAAAGTAATTTACCTGCTTGGCATTGTAAAACCTAGGCATATTTGAAATTTCGTAACATCCAAGCTTGACCTGATTTCTGCTGCTGGCATATGATCAGCCTAACTGCAGTAGAAACAAAGCAGCAACTAACCAATTCACACTGACTTGTTTTTGTACTTCTAATAGCTAGGGCATCTGTTTAGCTGCTTCCTGTGTTTAGCTTTTCCTGACCATGTGCAGATATATATTATTCACTAGAAAATTAGTCAGATGTTCATTAACACTCTGGAGTCCCACAAAAAGCTGTTCATTAACCTGGTAGGTAAATGGCTGTACTTATTATTCGCTCAACTCAGCTGATACTCGATGGAATTTATGGAAAACAGAAGTATACACAGATCTAACCCAAAGGTCTTTGATCTTCCAAATAGGGATTTTGAATTTCAGCTTCCCACTCTTTTTCCAATCTGTTTCAGAGACATGAAACGAGGAAATAAAGGGTCTTTAGGAAATAATGACTTTGAAAAAAAAAAAAAAAAAAGTATAGCAAAATTTTCTAGAACATTCAAATTAATTTTTGAAAACTTACAGGAAGAAGATATATACAACTTTTAAAAGGTAGGCATTCATTTTAAGGGACCATTCTGTTTTGTTTGTTAGAGAATTAAGAAAATACTTTAGAAGAGCTATGATAGGTGTATCTAGGATCAGTAAAAAGCTAAATGACATTTTTGGTTTTATATTATTCTGACCACTGTCAGCCTAAAATTAATGAATGATACTCCCTATGAAAACGCTTTTCTAACCAGAAACATTTCACTTTCTTTTTTTTTCAGCTTTAATAAACATTTAATTTCCTCTGGAAACACATGCACATATGATACTGTTCTGGATGCAAAGTACAGTGAGAACAGCTAACTCATGATTCTCCTAAAAGGTTCACCACTGATGTTTGAATAGAAATAGAGATGGAACTGAAGGATGAGGGAAATAGAGATGGGACTGAAGGACGAGGACCCGGGTAACTACAGACCGGTCAGCCTCACCTCCATCCCTGGGAAAGTGATGGAACGACTTATCCTTGGTGCCGTCTCAAGGCATATCAAGGATAAGAGGGTCATTAGGGGCAGTCAACATGGCTTCACCAAGGGGAAGTTGTGCTTGACCAAACTTCTAGACTTTTATGAAGACATTACCAGGCGGCTAGATGATTGCAAAGCAGTGGATGTGGTCTATCTTGATTTCAATAAGGCATTTGACATGGTCTGCCAGAGCATCCTCGCTGACAAATTGAGGAAGTGTGGATTAGATGAGCAGGTAGTGAGATGGACTGTGAACTGACTGGGGGGAAGAAGCCAGAGAGTGGTGGTCAATGGGGCAAAGTCTAGTTGGAGACCTGTGTCTAGTGGAGTCCCTCAAGGGTCAGTACTAGGACCAGTATTATTCATTATATTCATCAATGACCTGGATGAGGGAATAGGGTGCACTGTCAGCAAGTTTGCTGATGACACAAAGCTGGGAGGAGAAGCTGACACGCCAGAGGGCTGTGCTGCCATTCAGAGAGACCTGGACAGGCTGGAGAGCTGGGCAGGGAAAATTTTAATGAAATATAATAAGGGAGAGTGTAGGGTGTTGCACCTGGGCAGGAACAACCCCAGGTTCCAGTATAAGTTGGGGAATGATCGACTAGAGAGCAGTATAGGGGAAAGGGATCTGGGAGTCTTGGTGGACAGCAGGATGACCATGAGCCAGCACTGTGCCCTTGTGGCCAGGAAGGCCAATGGCATCCTGGGGTGCATTAGAAGGGGTGTGGTCAGTAGGTCAAGAGAGGTTCTCCTTCCCCTCTACTCTGCCCTGGTGAGGCCACATCTGGAATGTTGTGTCCAGTTCTGGGCCCCTCAGTTCAAGAAGGACAGGGAGCTGCTTGAGAGAGTCCAGTGCAGAGCCACCGAGATGATTAATGGAGTGGAGCATCTCCCTTATGAAGAAAGGCTGAGGGAGCTGGGTCTCTTTAGCTTGGAGAAGGGGAGACTGAGGGGTGACCTTAATAATGTTTATAAATATGTAAAGGGTGAGTGTCATGAGGATGGAGCCAGACTCGTCTTGGTGACAAGCAATGATAGGACAAGGGGCAATACAGGAGGTTCCACTTAAAATATAGAAGAAACTTCTTTACAATGAGGGTGACAGAGCACTGGGACAGGCTGCCCAGGGCGGTTGTGGAGTCTCCTTCTCTGGAGACATTCAAGACCTGCCTGGACACCTTCCTGTGTAATCCCATCCAGGTATTCCTGCTCCAGCAGTGGGATTGGACTAGATGATCTTTTGAGGTCCCTTCCAATCCCTGACATTCTGTGATTCTGTGATTCTGAGTGATTGTGTCCAAATTCTTGGAATTGGGGAGCAGCTCCAATTATTAGTATCCTTTGGACCTGTAAGAAATCAGCAAACAGTGCCATTTGGAAACTGATGAACTGTGAGCGCAAAACATTTCTACAAGGAGCCACTTGGAACTTTTAGTTATGAGTTCAGTTAAATCTCAGTGAATAAATCAGTTAAATCCCAGACAATTAAGTACTTTCTGTTATTTTCCTTGACACTGAGGAATTACTGATAAAAAATGATTCTGTGACAATAACTTTAACAGTTCATATATTTTTATTAAATTTTAAATGTGGACAGGACTGCTGGTGAAAGTTCAGACTATTGTATTCTGCATTTTCAAGCAGTGGAACCAGGAAGAAGGCAAAGAAGGTAATGTTATTTTTTTCAGAAGTTTAATACAGATTTATATTTTAGTTTTTTCCTTCAAAATTTTAAGTTAACTCAGGCACAAGAGACAAATCTGAGTAATACAGAACTGAAATGTTTGTGATTAATCCATGTTTTTTTTAAATAAGGGTACAGAAATGAACCATAAAGGGGATTGTCCCAGATATAAGACTGAAGAACCAGTCTTACTGAATCTGGGAGTTTAAATGGCAGTTCAGATTATATAGGAACAAAACACTCAAAGTCGTATGAGAGACCCAAAATTAACCCCTTAAAATTGAATTTGCTAATCAAAGAAGTAATTAAGTCTGGACTGGAGCATATGTAGTATCTGAGATATTCCAGTCTTGTAATAATGATCATTCCAAGTTATTAAAGGAAAAGAGAAGCAGAAAGGTGTTTTCTGAGTTCAAAGTTAGAGTCGTACTGACAAATAGACAAAACAAAGGGAACATGCAGTGTTATACAAAACAAGACAAGAAAATATTCAGTGTTTTGGAAAAGACATGAGAATTGCAGTGGGTTTTGTAAGCATTTGCAAAAGTGAGAAGAATTTACACAGCACAAACAAAAAAAAAAAAATTAGCACAAATGTAGTATTTATAGCAGCTATAAATATCAATTGAGCAAAAAGAACTGAATTATAAGCCTGGAAGTACAGGAGACTTTTACCCATTTTAAGTAGAAAAAAGTCAATGGGCTAGGAGGCTGTATTGAAGAAAATCAAACGTACAAGAAGAAATAACATGATGAAATCCAAGGCTGACAGAGATCTTTTTCCCACTAAAAGAGTATGAATGAAATATCCTTTTTAATGAATTGGAAAAGGATACAATTTATTAAATTATGTCTTTGCAAAAGACTCATTTAAGGGTTAAAATGTATTAGTGCACTAGTGTCACTAAATAGATGCATTAATTGCTGTGAGAATTAAAGGATTTAAGGACATTCTATAATAACTCAACAACGCTGATTAAAGGTCCGTAATACATGCATTTCCAAATTTGGGGAACAAAAAGAAAACCTTACTACTCAGGAAAACATGTAGGAATGGTAGGTATTATGTTAATTAGCCATTATATGATAAAAATATATATAACATACACACTATACAAAAAAAATCTCTTCACTTCTATAGATTCTGAAATACTAAAATGACTTGTATAAGGAAAGATTTCCCACTGTATGCAAAGGGATTTTTTTTTTTTTTTTGAAAGATGGTTGTCTGCAAATATTTTTCTACATTTGACAAGTAATCAAGCAAACTTTCATAATTCCCTGAAACATACGTATCTTGTAAGGCGACTGTCATTTGCATTTGGTAAGGAGGGTGTTTCAAGAGAAGGGGTAACATTTTCTGTCACAAGGGAGGCATTAACATTTTTAGGAAAATAGTTTTATCTGAGTAAAAAAAGTGATAAAGTATTAAAAATGCTTTTGGAAAGAGTCACTCTTGTTAATTAAGGCACAATACACAGGAATAGACATTTCATATGGTAGAAATTATTTTTCTTCCAGCTGAAGAAAGATTCTCAATGAGAATGAGAACTGGTAGATTAGCAGTGTCCCATGCTATCTTTCAGGAATATTTTTCAAAGTGACTAGCAGAAGTAGATGTCTGGAAAAATCGTATCAAGGGAGAAGTATGAGTTCATATTACCCAACATCCAGTGTGGGTTTTGAACTGTAAGAAGAGCACATCTAATTGGTAAAAACTAACTGACTTATTTCAGAAATATTTGCACAGCCTTTCTACAGAATTGAAGCAATTTAATCTAAAAGATTATGTGTTGCTATATTTCTTTAGTATATCTGTCTTGGGAGTAACTACCTGTGTATTTCAGCTACTGAATTCTTGAAGACTTCTGTTATGATTTGTACAGGTACCCTAGTGACAGAGAACTTTGATTTAGACAGTATATCTCTTAATTTAGAAAATGTTCTGGAAGTTATTAGGAACACATTGTAGGATAGAAACCAAAGACTTATAATGAGCCTAGATTACAGTCATTTATTATGCTATTTATTTCGAAATAAGCCTACATTTCCTCATCGGAAAAAGGTCACTGCTTTTGAAAGTGTCTCAGTCAAAATCTTGTCCATCTTAATGTTTTGTGGTGAGTATGAGCATATCTAATGAATGACTTGTCAAATGAATATTATCTTAGTAAGTCCTAATTATACCTTTTATGGAGATTTGAGTAATTATATATTCTTCTGAATCCAGAAATTTCAATTAAATTACCATTCTTTCAGCAGACTCTCAGTCTCCATTGGCAGGCATTGCTAGATGTGTTTGACAGGCAAGTACAGTTTATGATGATCTACTTTATTTCCAACTGTTCCCTTTCAGACAGGGGTTAACTCTGTGGTGATGTGTCAGTAGCCTAAAATATGAAAACTTGTTCATCCACCACAGCTAAAAGCAAAATTTTGCCAGGAATATTTCATTGTGCCCTTTATTTTGGTGGAGGACATAATGAAATGAACACACATCATCCAGTTCTGAACACAGAAAAGAATTCTATACAGTCATCTTTTGATTCTGCAAGTGGGATATAATCTCCTATATATGATATAACAATATTTTCTGTAACAAAGAAAAAATGTATAAAGAAAGGTATAAAACTGTAAGTACACTTTATTTTTCTCAAAATATGTCAGGTTTGTTTTTTTTTTTTTTTTTCAACCAACATTTTGTACTATAGATTTTCCCCTACTGTAATCATGGGCTTTGTTTGTGTTCCACCTCATCAGTAAACAATGGACATACCACATTTACCTTTTCAATTTTGTAGACTTCTGATGATGTTGTCCAGACAATGAAATGTTAATTGTTTTCAGGTTTCTTTGTTTTGATATCTGTAATCATGGTTGCTCCTTATAATTACTCTCATTACAAAACCTTTCACATGTCTTTTTATAACAGTCTTATTAAAAATTATTATCCCCTCAGTGGGTTGAGACAGCACGGAGGTGACATATGTGTTCTCTAGGGGAAGGGGTGGAACATCTGATTGCATGACAAGTCTTTGCTTCAGGAAAATAAATGCATCTTTGTGACTAAAGTGAAATTAAGTGAATTTTATTTTGGTCTCATTTTGAAGAGGTGTCTTGGAGTGCATTCATTAATACAATGGAAAGATACAGTATTAATCCTTTAGTGATGGCAGCTAGGTTTCTGACATCTTCTTTGCACTTTGAGTATTAATTTCTAGAATGACAGAATTGTTTGGGTTTTTTTTTACCCATGCTACAAATATTAAATTCTAGAAGGATAGAATTTCAGAATTTTTACCCATAAAATATCAAAAAGGAGGTTTAACAAGATGAAAATTTTTCTTTTTCTTTTAATGCATATGTATTGCTCTCAACAGTAGCAATGGAAATTAAGAAACAAGCTTGGAAATGAAAATATTTTCCTAAATACTTCCTCGAATAACTTAAGACAAACCATTTACAAAATATAAGCTAAATACTTATATTTTTTTAATAAAAATCTGGATATGCTAAAATGGCACATGCCTTTTTCCCTTATTTTTGTTAAAATAAAAACAAAGCACATGCAAAGCATGACGTTTGCAAATTAGGATATCCAATAGATATATGAATCTCGTATCTACTCAAAAGTCAGTCCTCATACTGCATCTGTAATGGCAAAGATGGTTTGATGTCAAGACTGTACAAGGAGTCCAGATTTGTACTGATTTAGCAGATACATTTCTTCCCTGTCCTTCCAGTGTTTTCATAGCTGTAGTCATTCTTCACTGAGCCTGCCAATAGCAAGGAAGTGCCACTGTTTGTAGACTCCTTCAAGATTTAAGTCAATTTACTCAGGCTTTGCAGTTTTTGAGAAAAGAGGTTTGATTCCTTACTTTCTTGACCCTTTTATGCTTTCTAACTCTTCTGAGTTGCCTTGCCATCAAAGAAGGAAGGAAGGAAGGAAAAAAGAAAGAAAGAGAGAGAAAGAAAGAAAGAAAACACTAAACCCCAAACAAACAAAATCCATTACTTGTGAGAAGGGTCATGTTGCTGTTCTGTAACAGACAGGGTATGAATATCAAGTCAGGAGTATATAGGAAACAAATAGTTCCTGCCTGCTTCCATAGGAACTCTGCACAAGGAATGGTGAAGGTTTTTGATGGTACTTTCTACCCTAGCATAGGTTACAACTGGTATAAGAAAGACTCTAAATTATACTACGTTTGACATTAATAGTCAAAAGCAATTAGTTAACTGCAGATTTTCAAAGCAAAACTCTTTGAAAGAGTTAATATCTTTAAAAAATGCAAAAAATATGTTAAGAAGAAGTGAGGTGGAGTGTGGTAGAATGTACATCTGTGATCTAGGTGGTAGCCCAAGTGAATAGCTGGGAATGTTCAGGGTCAATAGAAAATTAACTACTGAACAGGGTTCTGGAAAGTTATCTCATTACAATTGTACACATCTACTGCTTTTTTTTTTTTTTTTTTTTTTTCCTTTCTTTTTGGTAACAGAGAGGAAATAAATGGAATTGATATGGAGATAAGCTTTTGTAAGCAGCTGAGACTGTATTTCTGATTTTTGAGATTTCAATAACTTTTTTTTTTTTTTCCTTTTTTTGTGGAAGGTCATTCTGTGCTTAACAACAACATTTATGTTTCCTGGAATTCAGCTTTGTATGTGTTGTGCACTTATAGTTCTGGATGTTTTGAAAAAAAAAAAAAAAAAAGAAGAAGAAAAACCCCTGAAGTGCTGAGTCATCACTGCATCATCTTGCTGATGAGACTGTTCTTGTGTAGTAGTAGCACGGTGATATGATTGTCTGCATTGTATCCATCTACCATATAGACAATAAAGATGAAAATTATGAGGCCTGGCAAGGACTTTATATCACAATTGTCCCTCACACTGGTAATAATTAGTGAAAATCTTTAATACTTCCATGAGTACAAAAATAAATCTGAGATGAATGAGGAATATCTAGCAGAATGTGAAGGGGAAGAAACATATTTTTCCCTGGTGTTTCATTTTTAATCATTTAAAGTATGTTTGTAAATCAATGGTTGATTTCAGTGCTGTTAAACTGGGCAAGAAAAATGAACCTAGGTTTCGGTCTTCTAGTGATTGGTTCTCCTAGTATCTATCTTAGCTGAATCCTACCTCACAAACCTATCTTCTTCCTGAGATGGAAGTTATTTTGTATGTAGGTGTGAATGCAGTGGTTTTTTATACAGTAAGAAACAATACAGTGACATTTCCTCCTTAGGATATTTATAAGGAAAAATACTGTCACGGTTGCTTATTTGAAAGTGTAGAGTTCCAGAGACAGAAAGCAGTTTCTCTGCAGTTAAAAATGAGAGCACTTCGGCAGTGACAGAATACAGAGAAGGTTTATAAACTTATTAAGCTAGGGTGAAAAAATAGCATCTTGTGAAACACCTGTCCAACAGCAGATTGTATTTTTTAATTCCCCTTTTATACTGGCTTTAATCAAAACAGTTGTTCCAAATGCTTCTAGGTGCCATAGCCAAAGGGAACTACTTTAAATCCTTGAATTTATTTGGTTTCTACATACTGTGTGTCTTTCAAATGCATTCTTGAAAATATAAACATTTCCAAGGTCAAGTTACAGAATAAAATTATATGAATGTAGGGTCATAAAATGTTAATAGTACTGTGTCTGAACATTCACAGAAAACAGTAAAAATACTCAACTGATGAATGTATTTCTTTACTGATACTAAGCTACCCTGATGGATGGTGTCTACACAGACATACTGCAAAGCCCTTAAGTCCATTTTACATTTTAAAAAATTGTAAATTTTCATCCATACCATACATGTTATGGCACTTTAAGTCTGTCTTATTAGCAGAGTATTCTCTAGTGCTCATAATAATTTTATTCCTCGTTGACATGCAAAGTGCTACAGTAAGCCTAACCGATTGTCAAGAGGCAGGAGAAATGCCTCCATGTATATTAAACTCCATCAGCTTTCTTAATTACTTCAAGTTAATAAGTCTGAACACTTTTAACTTAATTTACATAAAATGCATGTTTGCTTCTGTCCCCTGTTATGTGAAATATATTTTTAGTTTTAAACATCTTCTCTGATACCAGGGGTAGTGAAAGATACCAGAAAGTATATTATTGTCCCAATAGGACTTTGTGTCAACAATGTTTATGAGAACAGCAAGTCATCAAGTTTCCTCAATGATCTTCAATGGATTTACTTGATGGTGTAACAGGACTAAAAAACATACTTCTGTTTGTAATCAGAGACTTGAAGGATCCATACATGGAGAAAGGACTTTGCATGTGGATAAGCCTGCATTTTTAGATTCTATTGTGAACAGAAGGACAATGAAAAAGCAATGAAAAACTAGGGATAGGCAGAATGAGGAGAATTAAGAAGGCAATAAAAAACCTCTGGAGATAATATTAAGAATAATTTCTAAGCCAGGCAACTTGACAGGAGTTAATTCAAAAGCTTTTTAACTGAGTTTCTAAGACCAATTGTAATGTGTATTCAGCATGAATAGATGTTGCCTTTCAAGACGGCAGCTCTACCTACTTCTTATGTTCATCCAGGCTGCTAAGACTGTGGGCTTCAGCAAGAGTGCATATATTCCCAGAGATCCAAAGCAGAAGCTTGTGTACTTAAATGTAAATGACCTGGAATCTTTTAAGGGATGCGAAGCAAGTTAAGGAATATTTCTGGAGTTTTAAAGCTAGTGATATATATCCACTGTCCAGTCTGCTATATGATTAGATGGATTTGAATGTTACCACTGCCATTATTGAAAATAGGTAGAATGTGGTGTGAGTTAAAGAGGAAAATATAGAAAAGCTTTCAAGAATAAGAATTTATTTTTTTTATATATAGCCACATTCTTTTTTCACTTTTTTTGCTAAGTTGTTAGCCTGTATTGAATTGTATATTAAAAAAAAAATAAAATAAAAAATAAAAAGATATTACTCTTGTTTCTATGGTCTACTTGGCACAGCAGAAAACTGGTTAAGTTTTCCTAGCTTTATGTTCTGGTGTGTTCAGATCTCAATTTTGCACACACATCATGCACTAACAGATCAAAACTGCTGTAGTATTAGTGGTCTGTGTCAGCATTGATAAACAAAACACAGGAGCTAACTGTTTTTTAATTTCAAACTTTCAGACATGTTAATTTATTTTTCTCTCTGTACTCTCCAGACTGACATGGAGTCACTCATTTCTATGAGTTTAGTGAGAACACATGAATTTTGAGCATGACAATGCATATCTTGGTCTGACTGCTTTGTGCCACCTCACCAGTTCTTAAGAGTCCAGAGGAGGGAAAATTAACCAATGCTGTACAGAATTCATTATTAAGGTAATTATATATATGTATACTAAATTACACTTTCTTAATTCCACCTGAAGACTTTAGTACTAAATGAGCACAATCTTTTACAGGGTTGTTAATTACTATCAGAACACAAAAATAATTATAGATTAACCTCTGCAGTTATTTGAAAGCTGATTTTTTTTTTTTTTTTTCCTCAGATTTGTTATGGTCTGGTTTTTAGCATTCTCTTTCTGCTGAAAACACAAAAAATATGGTCACATCATGGGTAAGAATGATTATCAGGAACTTTCACTGTTAACTAGATGAAAGGAAAGGTCATGACAGTCATATCACTGAGGTTATGTGTATTGATAAACAGCATTCCCCCACTGTTAAGGTCAGCTCCCTGTAGAGCAGATTGTTGCATTCCCACTGCATAGCATTTGTTTCTGTAAATGCTCTGGACTCAATGTAGAATCTATATGATTTTAAGATAGAATTATTTGCCCAGGATTTTTTTTTTATCCCCCGACAGCTCCCCGCCCCCCCCCCTTTTTTTTTTTTTTTCCCAGGTTAAAATTCTTTAAAAACTGGAAAGGTTCAGATGACTGTTTCCCTACCACTGTGAAACTGAGTCAGCACGTTTCATATTTTGTGGCATGAGTACATGTAGTGGTAGCACAGGGTATAAAGCTCTTTGTGTCAAAGTTGGATAGAGACGTGGAGTGAAGGAATTCAGTCCTTGCACGCTTTTGTGCATATGGTCTATGGGAGTCATCCCTGGACTTAACTACCCCTAGGATTCCTAGAAGATTGTCGACTAAAGGCTGTCCACAAGAGATTCGGAGTGTGGCCTGAGAATTAAACAGCCTGGATAATCAGGCATCAGCAATAGTGTGTCCAGCAGGACCAGGGAAGTTATCTTACTCTTGTCAGCACTGGTGAGGCCATACCTCGAGTACTGTGTTCAGTTTTGGGCCCCTCACTACAAGAAGGACATTTTGTTGCTGGAGCATGTCCAGAGAAGGGCAATAAAACTGGTGAAGGGTCTGGAGGACATGTCTTATGAGGAATGGCTGAGGGAACTGGCGTTTAACCTGGAGAAAAAGTTAAACATTGCTGTCTACAACTACCTGAAAGGAGGGTGTAGAGAGGTGTGGGTTGGTCTTTTCTCCCAAATAACAAGTGATCAGGATGAGAGAAAATGACTTCAAGTTGTGCCAAGGGAAGTTTAGATTGAATATTGGGAAGAATTTCTTTACTGAAAGGGTTGTCAGGTATTGGAACAGGGTTGCCCGGGGCAGTGGTGAAGTCACCATCCCTGGAGGTATTTAAGAGTTTTCTATACACAGTGCTTAGGGACATAGTTTAGTCACAGTTTAAGGGACTTGTCAGTGTTAAGTTAAAAACTGGACTGGTTTATCTCATAGGTCTTCCAATCGAGGCAATTCTGTGATCATCTTCTTGCATTGACTTCTTCTATTTAGCAGAGTAGTCAAGTTATTCCTAAGTAAATAAACAGTGATTAGCTACTAAATATGTATTGTCTGCACGTTACATGACACATGTTTCTTGCTCAATCGCTCTGCATGCACTAGTTAGTGTTTGTTGTAGGAGAATATGCAGCAAGAATCTGCAGTAACACCAGTGTATAACACAACTATTGATTTACAGTATTTTGCAATGTTATATTAAAAAGCGTTGTAAAAAAAAGTCAAGGAGAAACAGTTCTATCCTTTTGTTTTGTTTTGGTTTGGTTTTTTTTGGGGGGTGGGGGTTTCTTTCTTTGTTTTTTAAAAAAGTGCTTGAAAGCATTCCTATAAGCTCCACAGAGAGCTTTCAGATCATTTGTGAAGCTGTTTGTAGCAAGAAAAAAATGCTGAGATTCTTCTCCTGACTTGCTCTTCTAACATGATAAATTATCTATTTCTATTTACTGAAGCATGATTGTGACTGTAAACTCAAATAATTCCACATGTAGATCACAGCAGACCTTGTTCTGTATTTCAGCAACTAGCATCTGGAGATACCTCTGGTGCTCCCCAATGTTTTGCAGTTCCACATCAGCTATATACCTCACTGAAAACACACTGGAATTGTGAAGTTTCAATTTTTATCTTGTGCAATATGAGGTGTCAAGTGCAATGAAAGAAATAGCTTTTTATTTTGATGTGAAGATAAACACTGGAATCTGCCTCAGCTGGGAACATAAAGTACAAATGTACAACTGAGCTTGGCAAATTTACCTTATAGTAACTTACCATGTTTGGTAGTGGTTGTTTTTTTTTTTTTCCTGATAAGCAGAAATGGTAGGTGTCTTCAAGTATCTCATTGGAGCTTAAAAAAAAAAAAAAAAAAAAAAAAAAAAAAAAAAAAATAAAAATTAACAAAGACAACTGTAAACACCATAAAATTATTTAGAATAATGATACTTCATTCTTGTATTTGTGTAGTTAGAATGTACAAAAAACTCTTTAGACCAAAATAGTGCATATGAAGAAAGCTATATACATTTAAAGATCTTAATCATAATAACCTTATGCAAGATTATAAAGATCTTAACAACCATAATAATACAGTATAACAGCAGTAACAATAAGCTCTCATTTATAGTCCCTTCAAAATACTTTAAAAAGGAGAAGTATGTAACTATGCTTTTTTTTTTTTTTATCTGGCAATAATAATAGCAGGTTTTTTTCATATATGAAAACAGCAAATTTAGTAGGTGCTCCCTACAGCAAGGGAGTCATATTAAAAATCTGCCATGATATATTTCATATTTCCTAGAAGAATAAGTATCAGGTCATAGGTGAGGAGGGAAAAAAAAGGTATTTTCAGGTATGTTGTTACTGTAAAACAAGCAATGTGACCATATAGCAGGCCTGCTCTTTCTGGTATTTTTTAGATAAAATTACAGAATTTACCCCTTAAATAAAGCTTTATATGGAGCAGATCCTAGGTGTCTGTTTAGACAAGATCTAAGCATACATAGAAGAATGTAACATACAGAAAGCACAGAAAACACAGAAAACATTCTGATCAGAGCCAACCTTAATGAATTTTGCATACATAAAGAACAGGTGTTACTTAAGCACAGATTGGACAATATGTGACTTACATAGTCTAGTGCTCCTTTATATACCTAATATTTATTTTCCTCTAGTTCCAAGTCTTGTTTTGAAAATGATTCAGTTGGGGATTCAACAGACAGCGTTATGATGTTTAGCACTGCAACATCTAAAATGTAGATACTCAAAACTGAATTTTCAGTGCTGATCTAGGTGCCTACATATAACTATACACTGAATACAGGAACCTAACTTAGTATTCAAAGCAGCCTACATGCTGAGTGCTGGTGTATTAAGCTCCCCTATATGAAATATGAATCTGAAATTTGGAAATTGAAGCAACTTCTTGAGGATTCAGAGCTCTGCTTGCTTTCTGAGAGCAAGATATTACTGAATACCAGCTTCCTCCTTTCCTGCATAGTGTTGCAGGAGCCTTCCCTTGGATGCTGAAAGACAGAAATTGGAGTATGACAGCAAGTTTTCTCTGCTTTGCTTTCCTCAAGATAACTTTGCAAATTCCACATGAATGGTGCCTAATGTCTTTTTGAATACTTGACCTAATCTTTTAGGAGCCTAATTTCAATTGCCTTTCACACTTAAATGTCTTCCTTTTGCAAACCAGGTTTTTTGTAGTTTTGAAAAGGTTATACCTTTCTTGCAGTGAGCCCACGTGACAGAAGTTCTGACAGTTTATTGCACACCAGACAGTATTTTTTTCATACTCCCATAGTCTAAGACTGTTTAAAACACATGGTAAGTGGCTTGAGGATTGGGGAAAGCATTGTTTTTACCACTTTCATTTTCTCAAAAGCCAATGTCTGCTTTTGTTTCCTCTTTGATACTGGATAGTTGTTATTGCTGTTGTGCGATGTTCTTTCTTTTTACGTGAGCATATGTGCAACAGCTGTTGTCTTAACTATGATCTAGGGACTTTCAATTCTTAAGTCCTGATCTTCTACGGTTTCATTAAAAGGACTTGGTCTATACCTGAGGGCTAGAAAAGACTTATATCCTCTGTGTTTGGTCACAAAGGTTATATACATAATACTTGCTTACCGCTGGTTTAAGCACACACTGTAGGTGGCAAATTCTCCAAACTGCAGTTTTTCTCAGAAGCACTTGGGTATTATATTCTTTATAATTTCCTCAAATGAACTAACAGCTGACATAATCCTTCCTAACCCATCTCATATAATAAAACAATAGCAATCTGGTGTGTTCTTCTCTTCCCATCTGTCTCCTGATGTCATTTGTGAACTTTCCTCCATCCCTTATATGCTTGAGGAAAGATTTTTCCAAATAACCTTTACAAACCAAGCTAATTTTGCTAAATTAATTACATTTGCTTCTTATTGTTCTGTATCAGTAAAAGACCTTTAAAAGTTATCTGATTTTATTTTATTTTATTTTTTTAGTAAATGGAATATAATTTTTTTTAGGAATGAAAGATAAGAAAAAAATATTCCTTTCAGTTTAAAGGTGGAAGGTAATGTATAGCTTGTCTGCCACTCAGCTAAGCTATAGCAATGAGGCTGTCCTGAAAAAAAATCATACCAAGCTAGGGAAAAAAAAAGAACAAAAGAGACAAAACAAAAAAAAAGTAACAGAAAAAAAACCCAGTTGGGATTATTTTGTTTTTGTTGTTAAAGGGGATGTTGGTTTTCTGTTTCTTTTTTTTCTTTTTAATATCAGAAGGAGTTATATCCATGTTTCTACAGTTAAAATAATAGTAAGATGCCATTCGTCTCTCTTATTAAAGCAGGTAAAAGGAAATTGCCAGACTAAGCACATATTAAGACAGTTTGAGCAGAAACTCAGCTTGGTGACTCTGGGGATTTCTTTAGGAACAAATGCAGAGGTTAGAGCATTAATCAGTAAGCTCTGTGAGAAACTGCAGAGACATCGGGGAAAAAGATGTTAGGATGGTAACAGATCCTGGAAGCAAGGTTGTATAAAACCTGAGGGCAAAGACATGCAATCAGATTACCATTGTTTAACAAGTTACTGCTTGTCATCAGAACACAGGTAATTGTTAGTGACCAAAGAAAGATGACAAAAAAAATCCTATGATTCAGTAAACACTGAAACAGAATAAACACCTTGTGTGATTGCTGTCAATTCAAATCATGATGTCTCCCAGAGTCTTTCTCTGTAAAGAAGGAATACACTCATAGGTATAGAAGGGCAGTAGAAATATAAAGGTCAAAGAATGTTACACTGTAAATCTCACACACCTGAAAAATAGTTAGAGGTGACCAGGGGATATATTTCAAAAACTCCATATGATTACAAAAGAGACAGATCATCTTAAAAACTTACCTGCCTTTTAAATAAGTAGACAAAGCCAGCAATAACTGTGAGATGATGTGCCTTAAAGTAAGCCACAGTGAGATTGTGCTAAAGAAAATTACTTTATGAAGCATATAGACTCCAGCTAAGGACATGAAGAAAGGCAGTTATTGTGGATCAGTTTAGTGTAGTAATGGTACTTTGAACATAAGTCAGAAAACAACGAATAAAAGGGGTTTGCTTTCTGTGCAAAGGAAGCTAGTTCTCTGAAAGAAAACAAACAAACAAACAATAAAAAACAAACCAAACTTCTCTGCCTTTGTTTTTGTCTGTGCTATAGGAAAGTAGAATTTTCCACATTCTTTGTATATGAATACTCTTTCCAAATCCAGTTGGTCCTATGGACTACCCTAAAGCAAATGTCCTGAAAGATCAAAATCTTACTCATTTGCTTGAGGCATAAAAGAAACTTCTCCTTCACTCGAAATCACTGTTGTTCTAAACACATAACACAGTATGTCATCTTTTCCCTAGAGAGTTTGTGATGCAAAGTTTTGTATATGTATGAAAGTTAATATTTTTTATTATCCTAATTATACTAGTGTAGTTAAATTAGTGTAATGTCTTCAATTAGTACAAATTTTAATACTTTCTAAAATCATTTTTATGATGCTACAACTACAAGATATTTGATTTAGAATATCCTGTTATATTAATATCACAGATCAATAATATAGTTGAATAATTACAACACAACAAAACCATCACAAATAAGCCATAGAGAAAAATGTTGAAAAGAAGGAGAGAGTATCCCTTATTTTGCTGGAAACTGTCAAACATAGTAACTAGATAGCCTCCCCAAGATTACAGAAAGAACCTGTATCAGAGCTGAAAGTTCAGAATTTCAGCCTATGTCTTTTGAGTCCTCGTATAATGTTTATCATCTTTGCTTATGGATCACTTTTAGAACTGGTACTGTGAATATGAGTTTGTGATAGATTGTGTCAAATTGAAATCCAAAATATTTGGGCTCAATATTATAACAGAAGTGAGGTTTTCCTGGTTACAGCTTCTATGAATTTAGTCTATGCAAATACTTCAGAGGTCTGATTCTTCTCTCAGGTAGATAAGTGTCAATGGTGATAATATTGGAACTGATGGCATTAGATCTATCTCCATTCAGATGAAGGGGAATGAATCAGGCTTTATGTTTCTCTTTACTACTGATTACTTTCCTTATAACCCTGACACAATATCAAGGTGATACATGGATATTCTGTCAGTGTACAGGCACATAGGAGGAATTATTTTTATGTTTTGTGCAAGACTAATGATTGTCAGATTGAACAATATATGCTCCAGGGGAAAAAAAAATGGTAAAATACTGCAAGGTAGCAGATTTAAAATTCCAAATAAGAATTTTCATGACTGTCTGTAGTTTCTGTTGAACTTTCCATATATGTTTTGTTTTGTTTGTAAGTTGTAAATTAATTGAGATAAAACAACATTGTAAAAATAAATATTTTTGAAACTTCCTGGAAAAATGTTTGAAACTTGCTAAAATAAAGATACTTCCATGTTTCACAGCATAGACATCTAAATGTAGCAGATGTCTTTTTACTCTTTGTGCAAAACAGTTGAGTGGAATTCCTTTCAGCTATGGTTAGATGTCTACTTCTGAGCTAGTCAGTGTAGGAATCCTATATAATTGATGAAGATAAATAGAATTCTATTCATCTGACCTGGTTTAGATGTTGAATTTAGACTGGGATGAATGGTGGTGTATAACTGACAGAATGAGCTGAATAGGCCAAAAATATCAATTTCCACTTCTAAAGTGAAATCTGGATGAGTGATAAAGCTGTTGTCTATGCTCAAACTGTACATACCTACATGGGATTAGATGAACTCCACTCCACATGCTTACACTACCCCATGCTTCATAGAAAAGATTGATCCTATTCCAAAAATAAAAACAGTGTCTTAATTTTATACCTTTGTATTGACCCAGGTCCTCAACTGCTTGACTGTAAACTTTCTGGCCCAGTCTGGTACCCCTGACCCCTGCAGCAAAATGTGTGCATGTACAAGATTGGCTCCATGCAGGTTTTTTTATTTCCTCAATTCTGTTATGTGAGTAGGATTATCACATTCACTTTGCCTTTAAACAAATGACCAGGAATGCCTTTATTCTTTCTTCATTTAGACGACTCCTTTTGGACAGAGCCCTTAGGGATTACTGTAATTGAAAGGTTAAATAATGATGGATATACATTTCACATTAATAAGTTTCTGCAAAAACAAGTCAAAAAACAGTGTCTTTGGAAGTTCTGGGTATTTGAGCTAGTGGTCTTGATGGTTGTATGACATGATATGTTGTGATGTCAAATTTTAGCTTGATTTTCAACATGTATTTGCACACATTTCTGCAAGTGATTAAAATGGCTGTATTCAGAATGATCACCAGACTAAAGAGGAATTTATTGTTTCTCAGAAAGGGAAGTGTGATGGTTTCATTCTTTTGGCTTACAGCCAAACCCATTCTGCTTTCTCACTCTCCTGTACTCCCCTCATTTCCGCCCCCCCCCCCCCCGCCCTGCCCTTCCCCACCCCTCACCCAGGAAGTAGGGGAGAAAATTGGAAGGAAAAGGGCAAGGAGACTCACAGATTGAGATAAAAAACAATTTACTAATTAAAACAAAATGAAAATTATAAGAACAGTAATCACAAAATATACAAATGAGTGATGCACAGTGCAATTGCTCACCAGCTGCTGACCAATGCCCACCCTGTGCCCACCAGCAATCTCGGAGCAGAGACAGTCCTGAAACTGCAATCCTGGAAGAGCAAGCCTGAGCGATGCCTGAGAGAATTCCCCTGATTTCTGCTCAACCCTGGTTAATACACTGAACATGATATGACATGGAATATCTCATTGGCACATCCAAATGCTAATTCTGTGTTTTGCTACTTACTACACTTCTCCCCTAATGCAGATGTGAACCTGCGAAACATGATGACCTTGAGTTCCAACAGCAACTAATAACATTAGTACTTTATGAACATTTGTCTCATAACAAGTCCCATACTGAAACTAAACCACAGCTATTCTAGCTACTAAGAAAATTAACCCTATCCTAGCAAAACCAGCACAGGAAGATGTGTGCAGAGCATCAGATCTGTAGCAGGTTAGGACTGAAAGATGCTGTCTCAAGCAAAATATTGTTCTTTACATGGCACCCTTCCTGTGTAACAGACTATGGCTTTGGAATCTTAGTTTGGAACCCAACAGGCATCAGAAAGTTAGGGTAAGTTGATGGCTGATATTTTTTACAGAAGAAAGGTAACACTGATGTGCCGATTTAGGAAGGCTTTGCTGTATCTCAGGACTATTAGTTTGTTGGATTTTTTGGTTTGTAGGCAACTGATACATTTTCTTCTTCAGAGCAATACTGGTATCAGACTGCAGATCCCTGCTTTTTCATCCATTAAATCACCACTTTTTTTTCCTCCTTTTTTTTATTCATTCACTGGTACAAACTTTAATTTTTTATTACCTTTGAAAAGATGACTTAACATTTGATTCTGTATGAGTTAGCACTCAGCTTCATAGCTGAGAAGGTATATGAGCTAAACCCTGACAGCTATGAAACTCTGAGAAACTTCAGAACACAACTTTCTGAACATCTCATTCATTAATGCAAAATTAAGAACAGATATTAAGTCTCAGCACTACAAGCCAAGTTCTAATGAATATTATTTTATTTACTTATGTTAGTTGTTCTTTGCGGCGCAGAGAAAACAAGCAGTTGACTCAATGTGAGTGATAAGCAAGTTCCCATTTATTTGTTCTAATACAGTAATATTTATACCCCAAAACTAATGAAATCATCCACACCCGTTAACATGTTATTGGCTATTCACTCGCAACATGAGCAGTTCACATGCCCCTTTGCGTGCATCCCTTCCTGTGTGCTTGCCAGGGTCTATCTTTTGGATACATTTCAAGGTTCCTTTCTCATAACTTGTTGACGCAGGTGCTTCTCATATCTCCAGACATGTATCCCTTCAGTTCCCACAATTCTCTCAGGGTATGCCAATACACGTTCCCACACTCCCTACAGTTCTTCACTTTTTGATATATTTTGCACCAGTGGTCTTAGTAGAATTCTGATACTACTGAATTATTATATATTTTATGAAATAAAATATTTATTTTATATTTTTCATTCAGAAATATTTTAACCATAACAAGGGTATATTGATTCTTTAATGTCTATTTGCATTTAGATAAAATCAGCACTTATTTGCAAGTATTTTTCACCAGACACTTTTTATGGATTTCCACAGTTCAGGATATTCACAGTAGAAAAGTAATCATTAATAATCCCCAAAACACAAGTATATTAAGACTTGAAGTAGTGTAGTCTCTCCTGTTGTCATGCCTCTAGGTAAAAGCAGTAACAATGGAGTAATAGAAAACACCAAAATTTAATTGTACATACAAAGAACTCCATTAGCTTGTACATAAGCAACTCTGATGAATGAGATGGAGAACTCTTTAGGTTTTCTGTAGAAGGCTGAACCTTGAATTAACTAAATCTGACTGAAATTTTCCATTTACATAATAGGAATTTAGTTAGTAATGAATTCATTTCAGTTTGCTGGTCTGTCTTTTTTACCTCCTGTGGCAGGTTGACCTTGCCTGGATGCCAGTTACCCACCAAGCTGCTCCACCACTCCCCTCCTGAGCAGGACAGGACAGGGAAGAAATAACATGGGAAGAAACTCGTAGGTCAGATAATGACAGTTTAATAAAATGCCATGGTTTAACCCCAACCAGCAACTAAGCATCACACATCTGCTTGTTCACTCCCTTCTGGTGGGATGGGGGAGAGAATTGGGAGGGTAAAAGTAAGAAAAATCATGGGTTGAGATGAAGACAGTTTAATGGGGAAAGCAAAAGCATGATCCCTTTGAGTCAGCTGTCCTGGCTGTGTCCCATCTTGCACATGCCAAGCCTCCTTGCTGGCAGGGCAATATAAGATCCTAAATCCAAAACACAGTATTATACCAGCTACTACGAAGAAAATTATCCCAGCTGAAACCAGGACCTAAAGCAAAAGCAAAGGCTGAACACAGAAGAAAAGGAAAGCAAAAGATTTATTCTCTGCTTCCCACCAGTAGGTGACATACAGCCACTGCCCAGGATGTGCAGTGGTTGCTCCAGAAGATAAATGTTGTAATAGCAAATGCCCCCCTCTCCTCCTCCTTTCTCTTAGTTTTTACTGTTGAGCCAGCTGAGTGGCACAGCCAGCCAGTGAGTACTGCTGAGACATCATATGGTATGGAATACCCCTTTGGTCAGTTTAGGCCAGCTCTCCCAGCTGTGTCCTCTCCTAAGACCTTCCCCACCCCAGCCTACTGGATGTGGCAGAGGGGAACGTTGGGGAGACAGCCTTGATGCTGTGTGAGCAATACTCACTGGTAGACAAAATAGTTGTGTTATCAACACCTTTCTAGCTACCAATACAAAACACAACACTATGAGGGAAAATAAACTCAAATACATATACCTACTCCCAGGAGAGCATCTTAAGTTTTGTGTTTCTGAATATTGCTGGAATACGTACCTTTTTTTTTTTTTATTTGGGAGGATATTATTTACAAAATAAATGTAGGTTCTCATTAGTTAGGGCATTAACATGGCAAAAGAGAACTCTATATTCAGAGGAGAAGATAAACTTGTTCTTACAGCTAGTTTCCATTATATTTTCCTTTTGCATAGATCTGATTATTAACATTCTCAACAAATCACATGAAATAATTTACGTAATCTGTATTAATAAGCAGTAACCAGGGTCCCTGATGTTTCTCTTCTTTTGATGCATCTGAAGATACATGTTATTCTTCTACAGAGCCGTTTAGGGTGAGATTTATAAGCATAAGCTTCCTGAAAGATAAAATGACAAAAGCACTTTTAAAGATAATTTTGTATCTTTGCTGACTTAATAGGCAGAAACACATTTCCTGATGGTACCTATTACCCTATCCCTTTAATCACTGTATTTTATACATTTTTAGATCAGCTTCAAATCCTTAGGCTTATCTAAAAGGCTAGAGATTCCAGGCCCGTAAAGGTTGTCACTGATAGACATAATATATTAAATGAATCAGTTTACCATAATAAATTCTGAAATCTAATACATGATGTAACTCTGTATAAAATAGCAGCAAAGGTCACATTGTGCAAAAACAGGTTTTGGAAGTGGAGAGGATCAGAGACTGGGTTGCTGTTGATATTGCTTCAATATCAGTAATCTGTTTTTCAGGGACCTATCTTTAAATAGCACCTTTTTTTTTTTTTTTTTTTATTGTCTATATACCTATGTCCTAGTGCAGACATTTGACTTTCTGAGGGCCTTAAAGCCTTTTAAAGTGAACAGGAATGCCTCTATTGATACTAATGATCTGGATCGATTTCTTTACTGTATACAATACAGAAAAAGTTATTTAAACCTAGATAATCCATAGCTAGGGGAAGTGACATCCAGAATGATGAAATGTGTGTGAATGCTGTCTGAATGAACCTCCTCCTCCGGTTAAGGACTGGATTATTTTAGAAGCTAACCTTCCCTCCCTTTCTGTCTAGCTCTTAATCTAAATTTACACTAACTTTCATTTTCCCAAACTTTTTCCCTAGCTTCCAGGATAATTTCTTTTTCTAGGTGCTTACATGTTTTTCTAAGTACCTACAAACATCGCCAGTGAAACCCTTTTCTTTTATGATTCATTTTCTGGTTTGTCTTTTTCTTATTTGTATTTTCTTCTGTTGTTCTTTTCATGGGTTTGCTGTTACTGCAGAGGTGTTTTCTTGTTCTTTCTGATTTCTCGTCAGCAGAACACACATTGTGAGAGATTTTTTTCCTTTGTATTTTCTTCCTTACTGACTTTGCTTCTGAAACTGTTATGAGCTGTAAAATGCTGCAGTTGTCACTTCCTTTTCCACGACTGAACAGGCAAAAGACAGGTTTTTGCAGCTCATGCACTTGACATGGAAAGTAACAAGGACAGGGTTTATTTGCAGACTGAAAATTTTCCTTGTAGTGAGTGTTATCCTTCATCTTCAGTACTTTTCTACTCAGTCTGTAGAAGCTGTCACAGTGTTTAATAACTATATTAAAAAGATGTGATATCCACTCATGGTATAAGCAAACTGACAACAGTTTTTATAACATTCAAATAGAATTTTTGGCAAAATTTTGGAAAAGTTAAAATTACTTCAGAACGTAATGACTACTGCAAAATTTAAGTAAGTAGAGTAAAAAAGCCCGTGACATTGTTTCAACTCTTTTGGGATCAGTTAACACTAATAACATGGATCTCTGCTTAACATGAAAAATGTTGGCACTATAGTCCTCTAAAAAAAATATAAAACAATAAAATAATATCTCTTTTCCTATTTTATATTTGTTAATTGAAGATTTTCTATGAAGTCATATACCTGATATTGTCCTATATTGGTCTTCAGAATTTTTATTTTTGTCTAGATTTAAAGAGCTGTTAGCGACTGTGGGTTTAATCTCTGAATTTTAAATTGCAAATTTTGCAATAGCAATCACAAATAGTTGTCGAATTGTCTGAAGAGCAAACTTACCTAGATCCATGTTTTACTTATATAATAAAGATTAAAGTTTGTCTAAATTTGTGTTACAGAATATTTAAAGGGTTTTTTACACAATTTCGTTTAAGATGACCTAAAGGAAAGTTTTTAGGCTGTTTTTTTCTCCATTGACAACTGGTTGCAAAGCTGAGGAAGGAATTATTAGGAGATGTCCCATTTTTCATGAAATCAGCCCCATGGAGTTGTTTGGCTGCAGTGCTAAAAGTTTTAAGTTGAACTCTGTTGTTGACAGAAAAAATAAAGAACCTAAAGTTTCATTTTCATGCATAATATACACTACTCAAAAACCCTCTCAGGATATTATTTAAACTAATGTTTTATTCAGTACAATTCTGTGACTGAGAATAGGATTCTTCTAAAGAGTAGGAAAAATTAAGGGTGGGATTCAGTTGCAGATTCTAGACAGTCCAATTTAAGAGACTAGACTCAGGTGTCTAAATATTAATGAATTGTTTAAGCTCCGAGTGAAGTCCAGAGATATTTTAAAGGTCTTTAACATTCAACTAATTTACAGAGAGCAGTCAGATGTGTCATAGAATATAGAGCAGGCAGCAGTCATATTGACTAATAGCCAGAAGCCAGGTGGATATACTAGGACATCTCACGGAACAATAGTTACCCATGTTTGGGCAACTGAATCATTGCAATATTTTGGATACTCAGGACTACTACTCATCTGAGGAAACAACTCATTACAATCTGAAGTAGCCCCACATTCTATTCAGTCTCCTGTGATTCAAGGCATCTATAAAGGCTTTCTGTTATTTTAAATGCCTTATCAGTACCATATTCTGCCATCATGAAATAAATTTCCCTTTTGCATATTATTTGGATAGGGAGATAAAGATTATTTATTTATTTATCTTTCAATTTGGATATTATAAGATAACTCCAGACATTCAATATATCTAGTATGTGATAATCAAAATTAATTGAAATCTTCTAAACTCTATTAAAAAGCAGGATTGTCTAATTCTGCTGATAATGTACTTTGTGAACTTTCTTCCCTTCTTACATTTATCTAAGTGCTAATTTTAATTTGACTTTTTCTGTGTAAGGACTCACAGTATTCATGAAATGAGACCAAAAAAAAAAAAAAAAAATATATAGTAAAGATTAACCTTTCAATAATAGTGTTCTGTTGAAAAATTTCAGTGATCAGGAAAAAAAACCCCAAAACATTACACAGTTCACTTTCATTGCTATTTTTTATTTCAAACGTTTTTATTATTTGAATCTGTAAAAGGTAGGACAGTTTTTTTTTCAAACTTTTATTAACAACAGAAGTGATTGGATCATGTGGAACTTTTTGTCAAGCTGGATGTATTGATCTTTCTACGAGCACTATTGGTCATTCTAGGAGACTGAAAAATATTAGATATAGCATAGGACTATAGCATAATCCCAGGAACTTACAGTTTATGAAGAGACTAAGACCCTGGCAAGAGGATCATGGAATTGTGTGATGGGCTCAGAGACAAAGAAAAATTTCCTTTTAAGAAGATTGTATGGAGGTTTCTGAATTGGCTGATTGGAAGGAAGGACAGAGTAAAGAGCTATGTAATAAACCTTTTCATTAACTTGAGTTCTATTAATAACAGCTTTTGCAGCCAAAAATATAACTACCTTAATTGCCTAATTAAAATAACTTTTTTTTTTTCCCTTTAATTCAGAAGCCTTTTATAATCTTTTAGTTTCTCTACACTCTCTATATAGATCCCACATAAATCCCTGTCCATCTTCATCTGATTTAATTGAAACACTACCAGGCTTAAGAATTTAAGATGACCATCTTCCATCACACCAAAGTACATTTAGCTCATGGTCTTATCTCTGGTAGTAGTCAGGCATGGAAGCTTAGTGAAGAATATGAAAACAAAACAAGCATGCAGTGACAGTTTCTCAGCATGTCACCTCAGCCTAAAAGACTGTGTCAGTCTGATACTTTCTAAGCTCAAAAAAAGTCTTAATATTTAACAGATTTCTAAGGATTTATTTTCTTGTGTTGCTGTCTGGTCTTCCATTGAGTCTCTGTGCTTTAAAAGTACTTAAAAACCCATGTCATGGACTTCTACAGGTTAGCTAAAAATTTTATAAGGAGCTTCCTCCTTTTATTTATTTTGAAACTGTAACCTTTATTTGATGTTACACATTTATGTAGTTGCAAAAATTGCACTCTGCCATTCATGACCTTACAGACGTTTATCATATCTCATGTCTGTAGTTTCTTTGCCTTAAGCTAAAGAATCCCAAACTACTCAGTCATTCATCGTTGGTAGTAACACATAGTAAAGTTATTTATGAAGTTGAAGTGATGATTTTTGTTTTTATCTTTACATTTATCTGCAGTAAATCTATCAACCACGTTTGTTTTGTTTTTTTTTTTTTCTTGTGTAGTAATTAAATTTTATATGTTCTTCTGCAATACCTCACGTGGGCCTCATTTTTTGTCTCTTCAATTATCAGAAAACTTTCTCACCTTCTATTCACCTTCATCCTCTTTCTATGTCATTTATGACTTCTAAACAACATGCTGAACTCCATCACAGCCTGAACACCACAACACTGCTACTATATAGTCCTATTAAATCTGTTTGCACTTTCATTGCTGAAGTACTATAAAAATTGTCATGAATACCAAAACCAAACTCTAAACAGGGTTCTATTGCACAGCTACTGCAGAACAGTAGTATAGGTACCACTGATATACAACTAGCCCTTTTAGTACCAACATCCTGCCCACTTCTTCCTCTTCACCAGGTAATAATCATGGTCTTTCAGCTCAACATCCCTATTGCTTTTACTGCTTCACTGGCTGTTTCTGCAGTACCTGTGGTCTCCAAGAGAATGGGACTTTGGTCTGTGTCCCAAAGCCTGGGTCTTGCTGCTTTTGCAGTAATAAAGACAGTCTAAAATGACAACTGCTTCTTATTTGCAGCATTGGCCTAAGGACAACAAAACATATACAGCACCAGTCTGTACCCCAACGTAGTCTTACAGGTAAGATCCATCACAACCACAAGAAAATGCAGCCCTCCCAATGCTAGCCATCCTCTCTGTGTGATGTTTACTTCAAAAACTAGTTTGTGGTTCATAGGCCCATTAGCTGGTTCTTCTGATTCATAGTCTTTTTTGGGATTCCCTTAAGGTTTTTTTCCTCATTGTCCCCAAACATATGTTCCTCTGAATCTGGCATTTTGTTCTGATTTTCCATCTTTGCAGACAATTTTGCCTGGGTGATGCCCTGCAAAGACCAAAGTCTGCCCCAGTAATACTGCATGATCATCTTGTTGGACTAGGCCTGGATGTGGTAGCCTCTGGGTCTGGCTCAAAGGACTGGGCTCTTCTTTGTCCATGGTAGGGTTTGCACCAGAGGCCCCATGGTGGGCTTCCTATAAGGGGACCACAGCCCTCAGGTATTTTCCCACTTGTCCATGTCCCTGCAAGCCATTTAGCACCCTTCCCCTTGAAGCATTTCCCTCATCACAAACATGTCAGGACTTTCTCTGCAGCCTGGTAAAGAGGGGTACCCTGAACTTGCCTTTTACTTTTGTTTAATTAATTTCTGTCAACAATTAAGCTTTAATAATTCATTCCTTTAAACTTTAATTATTTATTCCATTAGCTCCCATTAAATAATGTTTTATCTATTTTTTACCTTTCTTTTTATGGCTACATGTATTTAATTTCTAGAGCTTTATAAATGTATATGTATGGGTATATAAAAATATATTAATCTGTATAGACATATAGAAATATATATAAAAATAGTGTATATGTATAAACAGATAAATATTTATAAGAATTTGTACACCCTTATATATATATTTCTATATATGTATATTTTGTATTTATTGTATATAAATGCCTATTTTTTTATATCTGAGCACTTCCTTGTCCAAAGGAAGTAGGCAAAAAGGAGGTATTCAAAACCCACCTGGACATGATCCTGGGCAACCTGCTCTAGGTGAACCTGTTTTAGCAGGAAGGTTTGACTAGATGATCTCCAGAGATCCCTTCCAACCCCGACCATTCTGTGACTCTGTGATTCTGTGATTACAGTAGTAGCTCTCTGGCATTAAATGGCAGCACCCTGGCATTACCCAAACCAAAATGGTGGGTCAATATTTTTCCAGAGTAGATTAGGACAACCCAGCTCTCAGAATTATACATCAGACTGCAGTACTCATTATGAAAATCAGTTTGCATCATCAGTCATTGCTGTTCTGAAGGCATTTGCTTCTAAACGTGAACATAAAATTGTTTGGCAGTGCTTTAAATGTCTTAGGCTGCAGTTGGTGCATTCTAAAGCATGAAGTGTTTGTCTCTTGGGAATATGTTTTGTTTGATTCTATATTTTGCTACTTTAAAAAAAAATGGCACTCTAGTTCAATTTTAGTGTTATTTGTTATAAATGTGTTATTTCTTGGTATTTGAGTATGATGATTGTGTTCTAGCCCTGTGCACCATAGAATGGTTAAAAGTTTTTTTTACAAAGCTGTTAACATGCATTCTTTAGAGGCTAATAAAACCTCCTACAGATCTTTTCTAATAAAAATTAGTCTGGTGACAGATGGATTCTGAAAAAGAAACACTAGTACAGTTAAGAAAAGCTCCCTCCCACCTTTTGGGAAACTATAATATCAATACAACAATAAAGCTTGTAATTAGTAAAAACAAGTGTTACAATGGATATTACATTATGTGTACAAATATGTTAATGCAAAGATAAAGAAAAGCTTCAGAGGGCATTGCCCATTCATCTAGTTAATCTGTTTGAAATTTAGTATTTGTGAAATAGAAAAGCACCCTAAAGGGCTTCTGTTTTTTAGGGCAGAAGGAAAATACAATGACATTTCTGAAGCAGGATGAACTTCTGATGTGCACTGTATACTGTAAAATGTGTTTCTTTTCCCAGTGGAATTCTCTCTGTTTCCAGAAGATAAAGAATAAAATGAGCTTCAGCATCTCTGCTTTAGGCTTTTATCATACTCTTTATATAACATCTAAAGGCATGCATTTGAGTAATCCAAACTTCCAAAGTAGAGATCACTGGCAACATCCAAAGGAGAGAAGTATAGGTCTCTGCAGGATGTTTCAAGACTGCCAAACCAGATAATTCTCTTTTTTTCCTTTGACTGAATAGAGAACAGTTACAGAATAATTCAGTGACCTCAGATGATAAATGTGAGCAACTTGGAAACAGCCAATAACTACCCAATAGAGAACATTAAATTAACAGGTTTATCAGAACATTTAGCTGTTTTAGAGGCTAATCTAAACTAACTAACTAACTAATCAGCTAATCTAAAAATTAGCAGATTTAAAGGTGGTAAATCCCTCCTATCCACTCAGAATTCAGAATGCATAGTCTTCCCTTGAAGATGGTGACAAAGCAAAAGAAACTTTATTTTCCCTAAACTTCTGTTGGTTATTTAATTCGTTCCTATTGCATCCCACCTCAGGGGCAGGAGGAGAGTGACTAAAATTCTGCAAATCCCCATGGGCTAAATTAAGGTGAAACAACACCAAATGACCAGTTAATTATTATTTTTTTTTTAATTGAAAAAAAAACCTGAACTTGGAAAATGTAAAAATGTTGACAATGCATGTTCTTATTGGAAAATTCTGTAAGAGGGAAAAGAAGATAAAAGAGACACAGGAAGGGAAAGAGATAAGAGATAAGTGTCAAGATGGATGGAACAGTCCTTTAGTGGTGAGCATGCACACAGCTAGAGGGTTTGATCCTCAAGTGGTGGGTGCACACAGGGCTCCCTGAGTTTATGCCTTTTACACAGTTCAGCCCTGACACCTTGATCAAAGATTTATGTAACTCTTGGCCTATTGTGCAGGCACCACTGTGTGGGGTGGTCATGGAAGGTCTTTTTGGGGAGTCTTGGTGGTCCTTTACCCCTTCCTCCATTTAACTTTGTATGGCCTTTGGCTGTATATGCTGTTGTTTTGCTCAGCATATCAGAACAAATAACTTCATCCTCCAACTTGCCTTCTGTATCAGCTAACTGTATCTTCTTATGTTGATGTTGTTATGCAGAACTTGTTGCTGTGCAGAACCTCTCTTGCTGCAATGTTTGAGACATATATTAACTCTTTCAGACTCTCACATTCCCAGATGAGGAATTTGTGAGTTTCAGATCTACCCCAGCCTGAGGGAACTGTGTCTTGTCACAAAACATAATTAAGCAACAAGACACAGAAAAGTTTGCAATAAGTTTTCCTGAAGTCTTCCCACTAACTCTGGCACACTAGCAGCAAAACAAAAAACTTCAAAATTTATGGGACCAAAAATGCACAGAATTGAATGAACAAGAGGGAAGGTGAATATGAAGCTCCTAATACAGAAGATATCTATGGGAGAACTCCTTCCTATAAGCTTTGTTTGTACAACTCTGGACACTCCTCAGGCATTAGAATTTGCTAGGGACCCTTCCAAGAGAAACTCTGCATAAAAGCACTCAGCTCTGGAGACTAACTTACTAGGATCCATGCCTACTGCTTGTTGGTAAAATAAGTTGGCCACCTACCTTATCTAATCTATTTTTTTAAATGAGATTATATATTTGGGCAAAAATCTAAGTCTCAGGTTTTAAGAGTAGCTGATGTCATTAATCAATTGTTTTCTAAAATAATTTACAAATTCTCTTTTATGAAATTCAAGGTTTTATTTGGAATACAAGACTCCTGGAATGTTTCTTATGCTAATCTACTTTCTGGTTGGAAAAACTTGACCATGCTTTTTCCATCTGTCTCATTCAGTTCTCAGCTATACACATCTTGCATCAGTATAAATAAAATTAACCACAGGAGAGTTACACTATTAATTTAATCTATGTCATATAGTAGAGAAAAGAAAATTTGTGAGTTTAAAGCACCAAATCTAACACAAAATAAATTTAGAGAAGGCAATACGGGGGTATATACTTATATGTATAATAGTCTAAATATTTAAGCCAGACTTAGTGTCTGTAGTTCCAGATATTTTACTTTCAATAAGATATAGTTGTGATCATTATTACTCTTATTATTCTACTATTTTAATTTTATTTTTACTCTAATTATTAAATTGTTCTTATCTCAACCTACAAGTTGCCTCATCTATACCCCTCCAATTTTCTCCCTGATTCCTTGGGTGGGGCCGATAGGGAGTGTGGGGCTGTGAGTGGCTGTGTCTTGTTTGGCTGCCAGCTAAGTTAAGCTGTCACAAATACACGCTAAAAACTTTTTCTAATATTTCCCAAAAACAAACAACACAATAAAACCTTTCATTTTTCTAACTTTTGTATCTTTTCCTTTTTGTGTGTTATTGTTTTTGGCTTGGTTTCTCCGACATCTTGAAAATCCAAATTAATAAGTAAGTTAACTTCTTTGCTTTACAGAGTGAATCATAGAAGATTCAAAAACAACCCCGTGTAATAGTTTGTTACAATGGTTTTATGTTGGGTTTTTTTCCATATGTCCTCATTTAGCTTTAGTTGTTTCATATAAATTAATGAAATAAAGTAAAAGTGGTAAGAAATTTAAGAAACTAGTTACAATTATCAATAGTGTAGCATAGTAACAATTAATGCAATATTGATACAGAAACAAGATATTTCAGTCTTAGCTATTTGAGATAATATTTATCAGTGGATGACCTAAATTCTTTATGCTTTTGATTATTATATAAAAAAGGGCAGAAGGAGTATTAGAAAGTGATAAAATACAGATCTCTAGAATTCTAAGCCTCTTGAGTACTTCTGACCTTGAAAGAATCAAGCAAAAACTGAATCAGGCACCCGTACAAAGGGTAAAGCTCTTACAAGACTGACTCGCTGGCAAATTTCCATGTGTGTACTCAAATGGTAATATAGAGAGTTCTACATTAATTTCAATACTTAGTGGTTTTTAACATATTTTGGGAAAAAAAAAATGTTTGTATCACCCTGCATAAATAGATCTAAGGAACAGAACTAATCTACAGAAATATATGTATATAAAACTGTTCCATGCCCTCGTCTAGAACTTTAATCAGATTAATAGAGGCATGTGGGGGAAATCCTACAGAAATCAAATGTAAAGCTTCTACGGGGTCCGAATTTGTAAGTAGTGAGTGCTGAGCATCTGGGTGAATACACATTTCCTTTCCAGATACATTTTCCACAAATCAGAATCCTGATATCTTTTGTTATCAATAGATCTAGCTAATAACATATTTCTATATCTATAGGTCTATAATTAAGAACAAAAAAATATTTCATTTTTAAGTTTGTAGATGACACCAAGCTGGGTCGGAGTGTTGATTTACTTGAGGGTAGGAAGGCTCCGCAAAGGGATCTGGACAGGATGGATCAATGGGCTGAGGCCAATTGTATGAGGTTTAACAAGGTCATTTTGGTCACAACAACCCCATGCGACACTACAGGTTTGGGAAAGATGCCCGGCAGAAAAGAACCGGGGAGTACTGGTCAATAGCTGGCTGAACATGAGCCAACAGTGTGCTCAGGTAGCCAAGATCAACAGCATCCTGGCCCGTGTCAGAAATAGAGTGACCAGCAGGAGTAGGGAAGTGATTGTGCCCCTGTACTCAGCACTGGTGAGGCTGCATCTCGAGTACTGTGTTCAGTTTTGGGAACTGGAGTCTTATGAGGAGTGGCTGAGGGAACTGGGATTGTTTAGTCTGAAGAGAAGGCTGAAGGTAGACCTTATTGCTCCCTACAACTACCTGAAAGATGGTCGTAGTAAGGTGGGGGTTGGTCTGTTCTCGCACATAACAAGTGATAGGACAAGAGAGAACGGCCTTAAGTTGCACCAAGGGAGATTTAGGTTGGATATTAGGAAAAAAATCTTCACTGAAAGGGTTATCAAGTATTGGAACAGGCTGCCCAGGAAAGTGGTGGAGTCACTATCCCTGGAGATATTTAAAGGACATGTAAATTTGGTACATGGGGACGTGCTTTAGTGGTGAACTTGGCAATGCTAGGTTTACCGTTGGACTAGATGATCATAATGGTCTTTTCTAACCAAGTTATTCTATCATTCTATGAACATCAAACAAAAAAAAAAAAAAAGGGAAAATTTTATGTATAAATTTTGCCACATATGCAAGTCCCTTGCTAGTACTTCATCCAACTGTGAATGGTATTATGGAAAAGAAAGTGGAGAGTTTCTTCTATCATAGGTTATTAGCATGTGTGCAAGAAGAAGATAAAGAAGAATATGAGACCTGGCTTCCCATAATTTGATTTCTGGTCACTATTACAAAGTGAACACATGACAGTAACTGATAAACAGGCACATGAAGAGTTGAAAGGACTTCTTTACAGAACAAGAATTGAACAGGAAACGACTTGTGACCCTAGAGCACAGTTTATTTCATACAGTCTTCTGTCTGTGTAAAGTACTGTCCCTTGCTCTGTGAGGCAGGTAGAATTCATTGAACCCAGAAAGAAGAGATTCGTGGTTTTTTTGGTTGCTAACATTCCACTGTTAAAACTCAATAGATTACAAGTGAGGTATCAATGAAATCAAAATCAAGAGCAATGACTTCTGGTATAACAAGCTCAGCTATTAAGCATTTTATACACGTGCTGTCAGACAAAAGTTTACTTTGCCAAACTATACTCCTGTAGACTTTAAAAAGAGACCAGAAAGACTCTTCCACTTGATAAAAAAACAAAAAAACAAAAAACAAAACAAAACCAAAACCAAAACCTACCCCACCCCTCAAAAATCCACTACTGCCAAAAACCAAAACACCACTACAACCCACACCCCCAACCCACACCCAATCTCCTCTGACAGTTTTCTTTTCATCTCAGCTTTCAGGGCCTGAAGCTGCACTGCCATTTTGCACACAAGAACATAGAGACAAGTAAAGTCTAAGCTGCATATAAAAAGATTTACCATGTATAAATATAATTATTCTCCAAGTAATTTTAATCACACCATGTAAAAGTGAAAAACCCATCAAGAGTTAGCAAATACCACATAGTTTAATTACATACTGGAAACTTTCAAGACACTTATGAGGCAACAGAAAAAAAGATTTAAGTAGTACACTATTTTTTTTTTTTATTTATTAGATGGATACTATAATAATATATGCTCTTCAAAGTTTGAGATTTTTACTTGCTAACAAACATACACAATTTTGTTCATTTATGTGGGTAATTTAAGATAATGTAACAATAAGCAAACTATATATGACCAAAAATGTAACATTTGAGTCTCTGATTTTTTTCTTCGACATCATATGCTTCACTGCACAGCATCAGTTTTATTGAGTCTGAACTCACCATGCTTTTAAAAACTCTTCATATGAGTCTACTGAAATGACACTCAAGGTACCATACCAAAGCATGGCTTCCAGTTTCCTTTTGTGCTGATACAGTAATAGCAACACAAACATTTGAGGTTATGTAAGAGTTTCTATTCTAAATCATAATTTCAGTTATTAGTAACTTCCTGATCCCTTCAGTTTGAGGATAAAATATATCAGGAATAAGCTGTACTTTTTTTTTTTTTTTTTTTTTTTTTTTCATTTTTATACATTAATAAAGATCCATTTCATGGACTGCAAGACAGTTTAAAGAAAATCAAGTGTCCCATAGACCGTGGTTTAGTTCCTGTTAATCTTTAATTTAAAATTCCATAAATTTATAAGATGTAATGAAATAAGAGATAATAAGAACATACTTTAGGGGAGAGTGTTTTTTGATGATCTGATGGAAACATGTTCTGTTTTCTTAGTACTAGAATATGAGAATAGTATTTTTATTTTTTTTTCCTTTTCTCTGGTTGTGAGGAGCAGCACCATTATCTTGCCTCAAAGATTGTCTGCAAGATCCTTGGCAAGATTGTTTTCATGAGACCACTGAGTTTTGGATACCCTGCCCACTTGTGAAATGCCCTGCCTGCAGGAGGTCTTCTTCTCGGACATGTCCCTGCCCTAGTGCTGGGGGGCAGAAAGATGGTAACCACAGCCCTCGAAGGGGTACTTAAGGAAGACCTGCATGGGCAACAACAAGGGTGCGGGAAGAAAGAGAGAGAAGAAGAGGGACAGAGAGGACGACCACCTGACTGCCTGACTGCACCATGCCACGCTGCACCACGTGGAACAAGCAACCGAGACCTCCTCACCCGCCCCTTCACCATCGCCTCGCCGCTGGACCCGTGGTGGTGACTATTCTTGCTGCCCTATCCCGACTCCTTGCTTCATTTCCATCTTTCTTTCCATTCTGTCCTATCGCTACCCTCCTTATTATTTTTGGTAATAAATGGTGTTTCGGGACTGCAGCATTTGACCTCGTTTGTGTCTTAATCTCGCTCTTGGGAACATATCGAAACCTTTCCCCGACATCGGATCGGGATATTTGAATGATCCCGACATCGGATCGGGATATTTGAATGATCCCGACATCGGATCGGGACACTGGTTGGTTATTTTTTCTGACAGCTCTTTCTATCCATTTAAATTAAGACTCTCAGTGCTACAACTTTTTAATGTAACAGGCTTGCTAGTAAAGTAGAAAATATGTAAAGATATAAAATAGCAGGAACAAGGGCTTATGTAGGCTTTTCTGAGATGAAACTCTCACAGTTCATTTTCCAAATACCCAACAGAACAGAGAGAATGTATTTAGTGTTGGTGTCTTATGGAAAGTGTTGGGGGGAGTAAATAAATAAATAAATCACAGACCTAATTAGTTAGTTACCTTTAAAACTTCTACAAGATTGTGTTTGAGGATTTGCCTTCTCAATAAACATTATTTTTAGTTTTCTGACCATTAGAAACTTGCATCCTCACAGTGCAACCCCAGCCTGTCACAGTATGTCATGACAGTCTTAGATATTTTTTGTTCTTACTCGGTTTCACAGGCAGAAGTTAAAACTCTGCCTGTTCTGTTAGCCTTAGCTGGCTGAAAATTCGTTGTCTTTTTTTCTTTTTTCTTTTTTTTTTTTTTTCTTTCAGTGAACATTTGTTTTTTAACATAAATGTCAAAATTATCATCCAGTAAAAAAAGAAGTGTGGCAGCGATGTGTCACAACTGTCAGGGCAGGGAGTTATTATGCAGAGAACATACAGTGCTGTGTTATGCTGTGTAGGTTATCTGTCTAAAGTATTAGTTGTTCAGCATCCTTATTCTACTGGCATGGATTTACCAAGACATAAGTAGCCATATAAATTTATGCTAATTTGTTACTGGTTCTAAGTAGCTGAAACACAGAATTGAGGTATTTCAGTGTGAAAAAAAATCTCAGCCAGGAAAATTCATTACCAGGTAACATTTCACATCAGTCACTGGAAAAGGTTCCCACTCCCGATCACTCTAAGTAGCCTGGAACCATCTGAAAATATTCAGACATATAGCCCACATCTTATTTTGCAGTAGAATAAATATTTTTATTAAATATTTTGAACTGGCAAATAAGACAAACCTCAGTATCAGTAGATAGATAGTTTTATTTATGATTCTTTTGCCTCATGTAATTTACTTCATCATTTATTATTGTAGAATACATATCTTATATGTTGTAAATTTAAATAAAATAGAACTAAAAGTTTAGCAACTGGAAATTTATAAAAAATAATACATTCTTTGTAATTACATTTAACAAAAGAAAAATGAGATCCACTTTAATTATTAATAACAATTGTTTTGTCAATAAATTTCACTTCAAAATCCAAGGGCATGGTGTAAATGATTTTTAACCAAGGCCATGCAGTCAGCATATATTTCTTTAAATAATTTCTACATCTTTTTTCCTACACATAAAAACAAAAATGACAATAGAATGCTATTTATCACTCTTTCTGAGTTTATTTTCTCTCTATAGTGGTTTCTGTTCTTTCCTAATTCCTACTACAATGTTTTATTTGTTTCATGGCACTTTGATCCTCAAATAAAATATTATGCATAATTTTCTTGTCCAATTTGAAAATTTTCTGATGGTGACCTGCTACTTTTACTGGCCTATGACCAAAGAAAATAAGAAAATAGTGAGCTGTGAACAACACTATTTTTTTGTTGTTACATCTCATCCTTATTTTAAAATGTTTAATGTTTTAGGACCATAAGCAACATGAGAGTATCTCAAGAGAAGCATATTGCCCATGATCTTTGACCTGGAGACCATTGAATCAGAGAAATATGATAGGCAAAGAAAAACTGTAAATGTTACATCCTAAGAAATGCAGCAGCAGAGCCTCTTTCTTTCTCTCTGCTGCAAAATACCCTGGTAAGATTAACACCTAACATTTGAATGGGAAAGTTACTGAAATACTTATCTGGGTTCCAGATAAATCTTTTGACTAATAATCAGTTAAATATTAGGTAATATTTTAATGTTCGGTATCATAAACTTAGAAGTGTTGCTGATAATGACAGAATCATAGAATCATAGAATGGTATGAGTTGGAAGGGACCTTGAAGATCATCTAGTTCCAACCCTCCTGCGGAGAGCAGGGACACCTTCCACTAGACCAGGTTGCTCAAAACCTCATCCAACCTGGCCTGGAACACTTCCAGGGAGGAGGCACCCACAGCTTCTCTGGACAACCTATGCCACTGTCTCACCAACATCATAGGAAAGAATTTCTTAATATCTAATTTAAATCTACCCTCTTCCAGTTTGAAGCCATTACCCCTTGTTCTATCACTACCTGCCCTTGTGAAAGTCCCTCCCCAGCTTTCTTGTAGGTCCCTTTCAGGTATAGGAAGCCACTATAAGGTGTCGTCTCTTCTCCAGACTGAACAGTCCCAACTCTGTCAGCCTCTCCTCATAGGAGAGGTGCTCCAGCACTCTGGTTATCCTCATGGCCCTCCTGTGAACTGACTGCAGTAGGTTTTTAAAAAAACAAAATGTTTCTTAAATATAAAAAAAAAACCTTAGGATTTTTAGAGAATATAGCATGACTTTTTCTTTGAAAAGCAGTACTTCATTTTGAGTTTATTTTTTAAAATCTCATTAATCTGAAGAGTGCTCTAACCATAACATGAAAAATACAAACAATGTTGGAGATTAGGTCTGTGTAAAAGTTGAAATAGACATTTCATTGAAAAGTCTACTACAAAATCCATTTTTACATATAAGAATATAATATAAAATTTCATTTTGTCATTTGTCATTTTCTTTCAATTAAATTAATATATTTTAACTCAAACTTCTTAGAGAGAGAGAGAGTGAGAGAATGAGATTCATTTTCAAGCAAAGTAAATTTTGAACAGGAATACCCAGATTCTTGGGTTTTAAAATGGCAGGAAAAGATACTGGCAAGTTGACAGAAATTTTATTTTGAAAATTACATTTATTGCGATTAATATGGAAAGTTTAAATTCTTCAGCAGAAGTATTCATTAAAAAAAAAACCAACCAAACAAACAAAAAAAACAATACCCCACAACTGATGGAGCCCAGTGACAACGCAGATTCTTTGTATTTAACTTATCAGAGTACTTATATTTGATTTTGATTTCATGACTAAGCAATTAAACAATTAATGCATATAACATGCAATGTTTGTTTTCTCAGCTCTATCCCTGAACTAAAACATAAATGTTGAGTTAATTCATGCAACAGCAGATGCACAATGCTAATATCATCACTTTATGAGTGAAAGAAAATAAATACTACTAACTTTCTCTAAGTGTGGACTAATTACCACTCAGCCATGGGCAACCTAACTGTTGGCTGCTCTGGCTACCGTTGGAGCCTTTTGTGAAAAAATGGTGTTTGTGATCACAGTGAAAAATAAATGAAAATCTGGAAGGCAAACAGTGCTGTAAATACTGCACTGTCACATAAGCATACTCATTCCCTTGCTGGATCCACTGTCCCTCAGATCAGAAGTGTTACACTGATTACTGCCCAGATCAGCAAATGTTCCAACCAGCCAACCAGATGATGGAGCTATGAGTTCTTCCTTTTGCTAAAAAACAGCTAGTAAGTACCTGACTCTTGGAACCTTTCATATCATGTTATATATGAACTTACTCATCTTCTACTTTTCTGGCTCTTCCAGGAAGACTTGAACTGCTTCACTTTTCAATAGTTTTGTTCTTTTTCTGATGTTTCTGTCTTTTACTTACACTGGGATTTTTTTTATTTATTTTTTTTTTCCTCTCTCTCTGTATCTTCCTTTTTCTTTCAGTAGTTCAGTGTACTGATTTTGTCTGAGATAGATAGAGTTAATTTTCTTTACTGTAGCTAGTATGGGGCTATGTTTTGGATTTGTGCTGAAAAGATTGTTGATAACCCAAAGATGTTTTCATTATTACTGAGCAGTGCTCAGCTGACCCCAGCTGACCAAAAGGATATTCCATACCGTACAATGCCATGCTCAGCATATCAAACTGAAGGAATAATAAGGAAGTAGGGGACATGTAGAGTGATGTAATTTGTCTTCCCAAGTAAACATTATGCATGATGGAGCTCTACTTCCTTGGAGATGGCTGAACACCTTCCTGCCAATGGGAGGCAGTGAATGAATTCCTTGTTTTGATTTGTTTACGTTCATAGCTTTTGCTTTATCTATTAAACTGTCTTTATTTCAACCCATGAGTTTTCCCACTTTTACTCTTCTGATTTGCTCCCTCATACCACTGGAGGGAAGTGAGTGAGTGACTGTGTGGTGCTTAGTTGCTGCCTGGGGTTAAATCTCAACACTCAGATGTGACTGCTCATTATGATGAACCCCTAACTCTCAGGCTATGAGATAAACTTACTTAAATGCAGTCTCCTTTAACACTAGATTGGAAATTAACCTAATTGTCCACTCCAAACTCACCAACATGTCTTGAATGAATATTTTATTGATAATGAAATACAGTAGGTTGTCTGAATGCTTACTTTTCACAACATTAAGGATGTCAGATAACTTTCTTTCCTTTAAATAACTGAAAACCAAAGGTAAAATTTTAGCCAGAAGTTTTTTCCTTTACATATCTAAGTTATTAGATAGTATTGCTGAAAGGCTATGGCAGGGATTTTGAATGCTCAGAATGAGTATGGTATCCCAGAGCACTAAAGGAATGACTATGATAAAAGGATAGGAACTAAGAAATATCTGCTACATTCCTGTTTCTCCACTTAAGAGGAAGGAAAAACTTTTAACCTTTAAAAAATATTTTATTTTATTTTATTTTAGATGGGTAAGTTTCTAATCCATCAATGGTGTCCTTATATTTCTTTCAGAGGAGTATTTTTAAATACTGTTTCCCCATCCTACATCCTGATACAACCCTTGACAAAGCCAGTGCCTTTACACAGTTCTTGACAGTGAACAGTATCTAGAATTCCAGTATTTAGAATAGATTAAGTGTTGAATATTGTTGATAGTGCTTTAAATATGTCATGAATTTTAAAATTACAGCTTTCTCATTGTTGAGGTTCATGGTAATAAGAGGGAGTGTCTAATATTTGCTCATAATTTTGGTTCCTATGGGTAATGTCTAAGATCATGGTGATACAGATTTGAGCGTATCAAATGACAGTAAGCTTGGAATTTGGAGAAATTGTGAGTATGTGCCAGAGGCATGAACTCTAGCTCCACTGTCATTGTCACCGTGATGTGCTGAAATGAAAATAAAATACATTTAATTTTTTTTTTTTTTTTTTCTCAATTAGCAATATCACTGTACAATGTTGAGAATATTTAATGACTTCAGCAGAACAGCAAACATAGCTTTATCAAAGAAAAATAGAACAGCTCAGACACAAATGCATATAACACAGTTGGGGATTGCTCAATTTGTAACTTACATTTCTCAACATTCCCTTCAACCACTAGAGCCAAATGAAACCTTCCCCAGGGATAACATCTGGCCAGTACTTCTAAATGGCATGCTGTCACATATGTCAAGCTCTCCTGTGGCTTAAATCTGCCGTAGGCTCAATAGCAGTTATCACTACTGCCATTGACATAATAATCACTTGGCAAAAAACTGAATTATTTCTTCACTGCAATCCTATTTGTAGTGATCACTTTACCAAGATCTTATGATAATTCTCTCCTTAGTTATACCCAAAAAGTCTGAAATATTTAATTTACTGATATCTTTGTCAGAAATGTCAAAAATGAAAACTTTCCAGAAAAGACTTTAAATAAGTATTCTGCAGGTTCTTCTTTGTTGTAACATACTGTTATCACATCAGTTTTCATCATAATTTTGAACTTTACTTCCCTCAATATTTATTGAATGGTCATGTCTTATTTTCAGAATGGTCCATATCAATACCATCATATCTGATTCAGAAGTCAGAATTATGAATGATTTTTTTTTTTTTTTACCAAGATTTCTTACTGAAGGTGCATTTGATAACTCCTACTGGTTTGACTTTTTATTTATCCATCTATATCTGAAGTCACCAAGAACATGCGTTCTCTAATAGAGTCTTTGCTTTCAGTAATTGGATAGAGTAGGAAACCATTCTAAAATTATTATATTTAGCTTGAAGTTTAATGTGGATAGTGTATGGAAACAAAAAGAAATAAAGCATTTGTATAGTACACATACCACAAAAATTAAGCAGCATTGCAAACACAGGCATGTAATAGTACACAAGTCAACTATTTCTCTGTTAAGATCTATCATAAAGACAGACAGATATTAACACAAGCTCATCCTAGTTCTTTACCAAAGCATTAAATTTGTAGACTTCCAACAGAGGAGTGGAATGAAACAGGTGATACTGTCATATATGTTGAAAAGATGAAATCAGTCTAGAATGATGATCCTGCAGTTGTTAGCTCCGAACAGTCAAAAATGAAAAATGAAGATTTGACACTCAAGTGAATAATCAAGTGGCTCTTCTTTTTAAAAACGTGCCATACCTGTCAATAGATCAATATATCTGTGACATCCAGTGTATTTAACTTTTCAGAAAGCAAAAGACAGACAATTTTAAACTGGCTTAATAAAAGAAAATACTGGTAGTTACAAATTTAAATATATTAAAAATTAGTGTAAAATCACATTGAAAAAAACAGTTGCAATTGTCTTCAGAGAAGGGAAAAATGGTGGCAAAGATGTTATGTAGCTACAGTTTAATTACTGGGTATATTTTATAAGATACTACAAGATACTACTAAAGATAATGACTAGCTGAATACTTGACAGTTTCAGCACACAGTTTGTCTTATCTAGGCCCATGGTGTCTAGAACAGATGCTTGCTAGCAAAGATGCAGTGCTGAACTTTGATGGACCATAATATATGTATAGATAATGTTTGTGTGCATCTCTATAGATACAGAATGCATTCTGTATGATCTCTGATGTATTTTAGGTCATCAGTAGACAGCTCTGAATAACTGCAAATTTTTTTCTCATGTCTGTTTTTATGTATATCTAGCAGATTTTCTTCTATAATACATTCATCTCGAAACACATTATTTTCAATATAAGACTGCTTAACCCTATTTAATTTACTAATATGCAAATTAGAAAGTCACTATTAAAATCTTTTATTAACAGATGTATATATCACACAGTAAAAATGTAGATGGTTTCTAAGAGCTGGTTTTTACTATGTGTTTTCATATGAAATTAAATGTTAATTATACTTATTTGTAAATAAATGTTCCAAAATTCAGGCAAATAGCTCTATCCACTACATAAAAATAAATTCACTTTTCAAGGGTGAATTGTGGAACTTTTTTCCCCTCTTAAAATGTAATCAGTCTCAACTAATATTTTGCAGCATAATTTTAGTGAAAAAATTCTTGTTTGTGTTCTTGTAAAAGTTGAGTATACTGAAAGAGAGAAAATTGCCATGCCCTTCTCTGAGGAGAGTGAGTCAGAAGGAACATAATGCTGCCTTACAGTGATTTAGATGTTTTTCTGTACTGAAAAACAGGAGGCTAGCTACTAGCTTTTGCTTCTAAGAGTGCTTAAGAATTTTACACTACTTTGTTATTGCTTACAAAAAACCGAAAACAATTAGTAAAATCAAAATGTAGGAAGGAAAAAACAACCTCCTTCATCCAGTTAAATTACTTAGTCATACAGGGTTAAATCTGTCTTTTACCTTCTTTTTCTTTCTCTGTAATCCTGCCAATTGTATTCCTGGCCACAGTGGTTCAGCCTGTAGGGATGTCCAGTGTTTCCATCTTGGGCTATGTAGACAAAACCAATGTTCTTGTTATTTTAATTTGTGCTTCTGATGCTGAGAAAAACCCAGATAACTACAGTAAAGTACCCATAACTTGGGTAGATTGGCACCAGCATTACTGGAAACTTGAAAGTTTAATCAACAGAAGAGTCTCTCTTATCTTCTTTCTGTAATCCCTGTATAAATTGCACCGACTCAATTTTAACTCAGTTTTCCTGTTGTAAGTTTTTTTCTAGTAATAGGATGAACATTGCCATCAAACTCTGCTAAGTCGCACTTTTAAATATTTGTATTAAAATCACTTTATCTAATATCTTTGACAGCGATTCTTTGAGTGACCTTTCCACCCACAACAACATTAATTAATGGAGGCTAAAAGAGCAATTCTGATGATTCTAAAGTAGACATATAAAGTTTGATTTATTTGCCTAAAAAGGGGGTCTCTCCGTGTTTGAGCTATCTTAGTTACCTTTCCAAGTTTCCACCTTCTCTAGGATTTCACAGGTATATTGTAGGTCCTGTATCACTCAGGTGAGTATTTCTCAGACATCCTAGGGCAGCAACAATGTCTCTCTTGACATGTAGTTAGACAACTGAACCTAACCCATAGTGGTGGGTGTGATGAATTGTTTTCTAGGCTGCATGGACCGTGAGTGTGATCTCCTGCCTAAAAATTGCCTCTAGTGCTATTTGAAGTTACTTAGATTGTCTGAAAAAACAGATGGGAGACCCATGTCTCCATGAAGAAGGATTTGGAGGCTAGGAAAGATAGTTTAAGACTCAAATGTCACCTTCCATATTTCATTAGGTAAGTGAATCAAGTCCTAGAAGTCTAGTGCCTGTATTGGAAATTTATACACATAATTCATGTGTGGACACTACCTATACAGGAGTATGACAATGTACTACAGGCAACATGTGACTGCTGTTTAATCAATATGTATCTAAATAATAGTATAATTAATCAAAATACATATAGAATCATAGAATGGTTTGGGTTGGGATGGACCTTTAAAGGTCATCTAATCCAACGTCCCTGCAGTAAGCAAGAACATCTTCAACTAGATCAGGTTGCTCAGAGCCCCGTCCAGCCTGACCTTCAGTGTTTCCAGGGATGGGGCTGCTACCACCTCTCTGGGCCACCTATGCCAGTGTTTCACCACCTTCATAATAATTAAAAAATAATAAAATAAAATAAAATAAAATAAAATAAAATAAAATAAAATAAAATAAAATAAAATAAAATAAAATAAAATAAAATAAAATAAAATAAAATAAAATAAAATAAAATAAAATAAAATAAAATAAAATAAATGTATTATATCTAGTCTGAATCTACCCTCTTTTGGTTTAAAACCATTACCCCTCATCCTATAGCTAGAGGGTCTGCTAAAAAAGTTTGTTTCCATCTTTCTTACAGGTTCCCTTTAAGTACTGAAAGACCACAAAAATGTCTCCCTGGAGCCTTCTCTTCTCCAGATTGAACAACCCCAACTTTCTTAGCCTTTCTTCACAGGATAGGTGTTCCAGCTCTCTGATCATTTTTGTGGCCCTTCTCTGGGTCCACTCCATAAGGTCCATGTCTTTCCTGTTCTGAGGACTCCAGAGCCGGACACAGGACTCCAGGTGGGGTCTCACTAGAATAGAGTAGAGGGGCAGAATCACCACTCTCAACCTGCTGGTCATGCTTCTTTTGATGCAGCCCAGGATATGGTTGGCCTTCTGGGCTGCAAAAGCACGTTGCCGGCTTATGTCCAGCTTTTCATCCACCAGTGGCCCAAGTCCTTCTTTGCAGGGCTACTGTCAATCCCTTCATCCACAAGCCTATACTGATATTTGGGTTTGCCCTACCACAGGTGCAGGACCTTGCACTTGACCTTATTGAACTTCATGAGGTTCACATGGCCCCACTTCTTGAGCTTGTCCAGGTCCCTCAGAATGGCATCTCCTTCCTCTAACATATCAACTGCACCGCTCAGCTTGGTGTCATCTGCAAACTTCTTGATGATGCACTTGATCCCACTGTCTATGTCATTGATAAAGATATTAAACAGTACAGGTCCCAGTACAGACCCCTAAGGGACAGCACTTGTAATTAATATGTTAATGTGCATATATTCAATGTGCATTTAACCATAATTGTATGTATATTGCATTGTCTTGTTCACCAGAAATATTATATGTAGCTCTTCAGGAACTGTAATTTTGTTAATGACATGAAGATATTAGAGTGTGTTGTTCATGAGATTCTTCAGATCTAAGTCCACATTGCAGACTTAATGCTATTGGTGACTGATGAATCTATACTGTGAGTGAGAATTTTGTGCTGATGAACCTTACCACAGACAGGATCTCTGTGCAACATGCTGTAATCAGTGAAGATGAGCTCAGATGGTGCTGCAACAGCTGGAGTTTTTCACATCAGGAGGGGCAGAAGATTATTCTCAACTTTTCTATAGTTACCATCCTTTATGCAATAAATCCTATAATCTTCCTTGAATGCTGGTACCTTTTTTACCAAGATTTCAAAAGAATCATCACTTCCTCAGTGGAAAACAAACACATATGAAAAACAAAATTGAATTGTCTTAATCTGGAGTAACATTCAATTGTAGTGGCAAGATTCTGGACATAAGACATATTCTTAGTGCCATTTTAGGTTTATTAGGATATTATTCTGCCTAGCATCTGTTTGGTGGTCTGGGAGAGAAGGAGTTTCCTATATAATCATTATTAGCTCTACATAAGTGTCCCAGGTGCCCTAGAGCTCCCTCAGTGGGATAGATGTCTTTACATGAGCAACAGAATTAAAGTCATAATGTTTTGATAACTCAAAGCCCTTTCTATAGCTTGCAAAAAGATGCTGTCATCCCTAGAGACCAACTATCTTCCCTTTCCTATGCAGTGAATTGTCCTTGGAGGTTATTACAAAGTGAGACCAGAGTGATTAATTAATATCTGTGCGCCTTTTAGATACCTAAAGTAGGGCAGATGAACCCCAAATATTTGTACCTAAATTAGAAAGCTAGTCAGCATTGATTTTCATAGAGGCAATGCAGAAAGATACATTCCTCCAAAGACCTGCTCAGAGCAGGCATCTAATTTAAGTGCTCGGCTTATAGAATAGCTTCTTGTCCTTTGCTAATTACAGAGAAAATCTCAGGACTTTTATTTTTTCTGTCCTATTTTCTTTAATTTTTGGAGGCAGAAAGAAAATAAAAATGTCTGGGGAATGTAGAAATTTTGTGATTGTGTTGCTTTAATGTGATACAGAAGACCTAAGGGATTGTTCTAGTTTTCAATTAGAAAAGATACAATTTTTGTCTCCTACTGTAATTTTCAAGATGTGGTCGCTATACCAATATAGTATTTGCTACAGGAGTAATTTCTTTTTCTTCTATTTGAACCAGAATTTACACTTCAAGAATAGTTAAAAATTTTGTTGAAGTCAATACACTTACAAAAATTTACAACTTAGAGAAATTGGCATTTTCAGTCAAACAATGGTATTGTCAGAGATTTCTTGAGTATATTATAACCATGAGCTCAGAAATTCTTCTGCTTCTGACCAAAACTCCAATTGTGTGCAGTGCAAACTCAGATCCTTAAGGCTACCTCTCTTTGCTTCTACCCTCTGTGGGCTTCCTTTTTGTCTCTGAGTTTGTCCAGGAGCTCATTCTTCATCCATGCAGGCCTCCTGGTATTTTTCCACACTTTCTCTTTGTTGGGATGCGTCACTCCTGGGTTTGGAGGAGGTGATCCTTGAATATTAACCAGCTTTCTTGGGCCACTCTTCCCTCCAGGGTTTTATCCCATAGAGCTCTACCCAGCAGGTCCCTGGAAAGGTCAAAGTCTGCTCTCCTGAAGTTCAGTGTAGTGAGCCTGCTGTGAACCCTCCTTATTGCCCTAAGGATGTTGAACTCCACCATTTTGTGGTCACTGCATCCAGGACTGCCCTTGAGCTTCACGTTCCCCACCAACCCCTCCTTGTTGGTGACAACAAGGTCCAGCATAGCACCTCTTCTTGTTGGCACCCTTATCACTTGGAGAAAGAAAGTTGTCACCAAAGCATTCCAGGAACTTCCTGGATTGCTAAACCCTACCGTGTTGTCCTTCCAACAGGTATTGGGGTGATTGAAGTCCCCCATGAGGACCAGGGCTTGTGAACATGAGGTTGCTCCTATCTGTCTTTAGAGGGCCTCATCCTTTTGGTCTTCTGTGTCAAGTGGCCTGTAGCAGACCCCCACTGTAATGGTGCCTGTCCCTGTCCTCCCTCTGATCCTGACCCATAAGGTCTCTGCCAGCCCCTCATCCATCCTCAGGCAGAGCTCTATGCACTCTGCTGGTCATTGACATAGAGGGCAACACCCTCTCCTCGTCTCCCTTCCCTGTCCTTCCTAAAGAGACTGTATCCTTCCATTCCAACGTTCCAGTCATAGGAGCCATCCCACCACATCTCCATGATGCCAATCAGGTCACAGTGCTGCAGACATGAGCACGTCTCTAACTCCTCTTGTTTATTCTCCATTCTATATGCCTTTGTATGGAGGCATTTAAATTAGGCCCCTGATGAAGCTGACCTACTGGCTGGAGTGACTGGAATTCCATTGTGCCGCTCCTCTGGTGCTCTTCTGCTGACCTATGAAACTTCTCCAGGCTCTGGGCATCTATTGCTGGCACTGGCATCAAACTGGCAGAAGTGGGATGGATTGAGGTTCACCTCCTCTGACAACTTTAGTTTATTCAAGCAAGTAGGTTTCCTTCTGGAAGTGCAGGAGGATCCACCATAACCATACCTGCCCTTGAGATGGTATTTTGTAAATATATTGTAATAGAAGAGGTGCTTACTGTTTATCAGAGTATGACAATTTCTGTAACTTGAAATATGAAACAAAAACTTTGGTATTGCAATGGGATATATTTCTGTTTCTGTCAGAATTGCCTCTAGTATAACACTAACTTAAAGACAGTGAAGATTTAGCTTCTAAACCAAGAGTCTGCCAAGGCAGGATATTTCGTTTATGTGCATGACACTAGAGAAAAGGAAATTAATATGGCTCAGACTAAGCGTCAAACCAGTGGGCCTCTCATAATAATTATTATTCCTTATACAATCAATACACCTACAATTACAAATAATAATTTATATAAGAAGATCTTATTATTTTTATGCCTTCAGAGTGTAATCCAAACAGCTGTAATTAAGCATAGGTCTCCTCCCCCAAGGGGTTTGGAAAATAGGTAGGAAGTGTTAGGAACCTCCATGCTTTTGGGGTTCAGTCTGCCTTGCCTGGGGAAAATGTATGCCTCTGCTGCTAAACATAAGAGGACTAGAGAGAGCAATCTTTTTATTCTTGACTATTTCCATCACTTAACTGCTAATTTATTTCATGACCCTGTTTTAACTAGCTTTTCTTAAAAAAAAAAAAAAAAAAAAATCTGCTATAGAGGGAGCTGCCACTAAGCAGTACAGACTTAAGCTTGATGTGCCATCAGATTTGTGAGCCAGGATTTTTTCTCTAACTGCTGTTTATTTACAAGTATAGACATTGTGACTTTATATATAAAGTGTATTCCAAAACACTCGCACAGACCACAGCATACACATCAAAAGACTTTGTAACAGTGTAACCCAAGGCACTCCCCTATCTGGTGCACCCGACAGACTACTACCCACTACTGATCTTCCAGACAGGTGGGGAGGAAGCTGCATCCCATAGTCTGAGGGCAATGAAGAAAGATTTCAAGGCCTTGGCACAGTTGGTGAAAGGGTCTGGGGCACAAGTGATTTTCTCTTCCCTCCTTCCACTTTCAGGTGCTGATGTGGGATAGAATAGAAGAATTCAGGCCCTAAATGATTGGCTACAGGACTGGTGCTACAGGCAGGACTTTAGATTCTTTGATAATGGCTGGTTTTATAAGACACCAGTCCAGACAGTTGTACATGGGAAACAGGGGCAAAAGGAGGCTGGGATAGGAATTTGCAGGGCTCAATTGGAGAATTTTAAACTAGATTTAAAGGGGGAAGGGGTTACAGCTGGGCTTGTGCCAGTGGGGCAGAAGACTGGAATTGATGGATACCAGGAGGCCTCCCAACCCTCTAGGATGAAATTGGTGTACTCGGCTCGCTCCCTGCAATGCCTGTACACCGATGCACGCAGCGTGGGGAATAAGCAGGAGGAGTTAGAAACCCGTGTTCGATCAGGGGATTATGATCTGGTAGCAATTACAGAGATGTGGTGGGACAGCTCACATGACTGGAATGTGGTCATGGATGGCTATGTCCTCAAGAAAGACAGGCCAGCAAAGCGAGGTGGTGGTGTCGCTCTTTACATGAGAGAGCAACTGCAGTGTATTGAGATCTGTCGAGGGGCGGATGAGGAGCGAGTTGAGAGTCTGGGTGAAAACTAAGGGGCAGGCTGGTATGGGTGATGCTGTTGTGGGCATCTATTACAGGCCACCAGATCAGGGTGAGGAAGTTGATGAGGCCTTCTACAGGCAGCTGAGAGCAGCCTCACAATCACAGGCCCTGGTTGTTGTGTGGGAATTTAATTACCCTGATGTTTGCTGGAGGGACTATTCAGCCAGCCACCTACAATCCAGGAGGTTCCTCCAGTGCATCGATGACAACTTCCTGATGCAAATGGTGGATGAAACGACTAGGAGAGGAGTGCTGCTGGATCTCATCCTCACTTACAAGGAGGGTCTGGTTGAAGCGGTAAAGGTTGAGGACTGCCTGGGCTGCAGCAACCATGAGATGGTGGAGTTCAGAATCTCATGTGGCAGGAACAGAATTCCAAGCAGAATTGCAACCCTGGACTTCAGGAGGGCCAACTTTGGCCTTTTCAAGCAATTGCTAGGGGAAATCCCATGGGACAGGGTACTTGAAGTCAAAGGGACCCAAGATAGCTGGTTAACATTCAGGGACTGCTACTTCCAGGCTCAAGATCAGAGCATCCCAACAAGTAGGAAGTCTAGATGATCTTTCGAGGTCCCTTCCAATCCCTAACATTCCGTGATTTTGTGTGATTCTGTGAACAAGAAGTGCAAGCTGCTCTGCAAGGGTAGATGAGCCCAAGGTAGGAAAGACAATGCCCTCACCAGGCAGTGCAGTCCCACAGAACCTGAGCAAGAGTTGCCAGGCAAATCTGGTGAAGATAACCTCAATCAGCCAAAAGGTTCAATGGACAGAAAAGTCCACAGCAATAAGGCAGTTCTGAGCATCAAGCCAAGAAGTCAGGTTCAGCGGGTCAAGATCAGGACCAGGACCAACACAACACGTAGACAGGCACAGGCATATCTGCTACATAGCACAGGCAAGAATAGTGCCTGAACTTTAATGCAGCTAAGACGAGTAAGATCCTTACTCCTCACAGCTTTTTTCCTATAAAGCTTTCACACAGTCTGATCACAGGCCACCACACAGCAAGACGGGATCAGAGCCCCCAGCATAGGGCCCAGGGCTCTGACATATGGTACTGAAGTCCAGGATGAGATATTCAGCTGAAACTAATGATAGCCTGGAGGTGTCAGCTTTGGCTGCCCTTGCTTACTTACTTGCCCAACAGCACTGGTGACCATGTGGCCTTGTTGCAAATAATGTAATGTAGCTTTGTTATGGAAGTAGAATATGGGAGCTTCTCATGAATCCATATTTCATGGGGCAATAAAACTCCACACAGAGCTGTTAATTGTCAGCTTTATTTTGCAGTCAACAAATACAAAAAATGCCCTTTTAGGAAGCAGAGTATCTAACCAATGTTAATATAAGGCAAAACACATCTCAATACTTTGTAAGTGACTCACTGTCTCTTCTCAGAATGGAGACTGAAATCACTGGTTTAAGTGTAGATGTCTGTTCCACCGATCGTAGAGGGTTAATCCTGTGCACTGGTAGGATGCCCACCCACTCACTCTCTCACTTGTCAACAGGGCAGGGGAAGAAAATAAGATTTAGCAGATTGTGGGTTGAGATAAAAACAGGGAGATCACTTACCAGTTGCTGTCATGGGCAAAATAAACTTCACTGGAGGAAAATTAATTTAATTTATGGAAAATTAAAATAAATTTAGGTAGTGAGAAACAAAGACAAAAGCTTAAAACAACACCTTTGCCCTCACTTCACTCCTTCATTGTCAGCTCCTTTTAGCTGTCCACATCCTCAGTAGTACACTCCTCACTGCTTTGCAGTGTTCGCTCTTTCTTAAATAAGTTTTTCTCGAGGTGCCACCACCTTGTCTGTTGGGCTCAGCTGTGCCCTGCGGTGGGTCCATTTTCTACTGGAACTGGCTGTGTCCATCACGGGGAAGCCCCAGCCTTTCCTTACAGAGGCCACCTCTGCAGCTGCCCCACTGACAACACCTGGCCACCTGCACCCAATACCCTGCTATTTGTGTGTACTCAATGAGTCCTATCTTAGCTCCCCAGCATATTGGTCTGTGCAATGGCTTGGCTTCTACAAGAATAGAAGGGTGGAGAATGATGTGATGCATGATATTTGGGGGAACCTATGCAGCAGATCTTTACATAGAGCTTAACAGCTTGTCTCTAAGAGTTCAGATAAGTATTATGATTTGGTGTCACTCTGACAAATTAGGTAGGCTTTTCCACCAAAATCTTTAATATAATGGACTGCTAAATAGAGGAAATGCATCTATCATCTCAGAATAAGAATCTCTAAACATGCCTGGGAGACCTTCAAACTAAACAGAAAGTTACCTAATTAATTTCAATGTCTTCAAGGTAACACAGCTTAGGGAGGAAGATAGACAGTTTCTATCTGGTACACAAATGGACAGATGGAATCTAAGACAATGTATCTATATACACATACTACATTCATGGAAATCTCAGTAGAGATCATATTCAAACTTATAAAAAGTTTAAGATTCATGCAGTAATTAGTTTAAATAATTAATAGTTTATACTTTTTTGAGTGTAGACCTAAAATGAACTCTCACATTGTGAAAAGCAGAGTATAGCTAAATCATATGTGTAATAAGATTTCTTCTAATAAGTGCTTCACATTTGTGGAATATTGCAATATGTTCTGCAACTCCATATGTTGTTGTGGCACCATGCCAGTTACAAATAAGCTTCCTATGCAGTGCAGTTTTCATGAACGTAATCTCAGAGGGGAAAGATAAAACACTGGAATCTAACAGAGAATCTGTCAAATTTCAGCTAGGATTACAGTTACACAGAATTTCCAAAAGATATCTAGAGGCCTTTTATCTGTTGATGGTATGTCTGACTGTAATTTTAAAATCAAAAAGATGGTCCAAATATGTCTGTCTATTAACAAAATTTTATGGGTTTCCATAATCAAATTAAATATAAAAAATTGTAAAGCTATCTGGGAAAAAAAAAAAATACTTTTTGACATCTGAATGGCAATAGGATGCACAAATAAATACATGTATAATTATGTGAATCATAGAAAAACTAATATATCCTGCATTTCTGTACTATTTTTTATCCCACAGGTTTCTATTCACAGGGGCTTTCACTGTTCAGAACATGAGAACTATTCACCTGGTTTTCTTAAGAGTGGATTGCTTTTGAAGGTCTTGTGGAACAAGAATCACAGAATCGCAGAATGTTAGGGATTGGAAGGGACCTCGAAAGATCATCTAGTCCAATCCCCCTGCCGGAGCAGGAACACCTAGATGAGTTCACACAGGAAGGCATCCAGGCGGGTCTTGAATGTCTCCAGAGAAGGAGACTCCACAACCTCCCTGGGCAGCCTGTTCCAGTGCTCTGTTACCCTCACCGTAAAGAAGTTCTTTCTCAAATTTAAGCAGAACCTCCTGTGTCTAGGAGGTTCCTGCAATGCATTGACAATAGCTTCTTGATGCAGGTGGTGGATGAGGCAACAAGGAGAGGAGTACTGCTGGACCTTGTACTGATAAACAAGGAGGGACTGGTCAAGGATGTGGAGGTAGGGAGGCAGCCTTGGCTGTAGTGATCACGAGATGGTGGAGTTCAGGATTAAGTGCAGTAGTCACAAAGCATCAAGCAACATCAGAACCCTGGACTTCAGACGGGCTAACTTTGACCTCTTCAACGAACTGCTTGGAGAAATCCCATGGGAGAGGGCACTAGATGGTAGGAGGGCCCAAGAGTCCTGCTTAATATTCAAGCACCATTTCCTCCAAGCTCAGGATCGGAGCATCCCAAAGAGTAAGACATCAAGTCCTTCACAGACTTCTCCAGTGTGATCTTTCTTAGTGGCTGCAGTTCTTAATGAACTGCTCCAACATGATTCCTTTTCAAATGGGTCAGTCTTTCAGGAACTGACTGCTTCAGTGTGGGTTCCATGTGGTGCCACAAGTCTGCAGAAGACCTGCTCCAGTGCAGGTTCTCCATGGAGTCCCAGCTTCCTTCAGAGCATATCCACCTGCTCTGGCATGCTGTACTCCACAGGCTGCAAATAAATATCTGCTCCACTGTGGACCTCCATGGACTGCAGGGTCACAGCCTGCCTCACCATCATCTTTACCATGGACTGCAGGGAATCTCTGCTGTGCCACCTGGAGTGCCTCCTCAACCTCCTTCTTCACTGACCTTGGTGTCTGCAGAGTCGTTCCTCTCACATTTTCTCACTCCTCTCTGCCAGCTGCTGTTGTGCAACGTTTTTTCCCCCTTCTTAAACATGTTATCACTGAGGGTCTACCACTGTTGCTGATTGGCTCAATTTTTGCCAGCAGCAGATCTATCTTGGAGTGGCTGGTGTTGGCTCTATTGGACATGGGGAAACTTCTAGTATCTTCTCACAGAAGACACCCCTCTACCAAAACCATGCCAAATAACCCCAATATATTTGCTTAGAACTTCTTAAGGTTTCCGTGAGGATCTTAAACTTATTTCTGGATAATTATTTTCTAAGATTTTCCTTCTAATTCCAACACCGAACAAGTTTAAATATAAAACAAATATCAGATGCATCCAGGAAGGTTTAATTCAGGCTTTTCTTTGTACATCAGGAGAAATTGTAAGCTGACTATTACCCTCAACATTTTACAATAAAAGCAAGGCCTATGTAATTAGATATCCTACTTTTGTTGTGAAAATTAAATTCTTTGAAGATTGTTTCCATTCAGTAGTGTTGAGAAAACATTAATTCAGACATAAATGGAAACCAGAGATAAAGTCCAATTCTGAAAGACAGTACTATAAAGATGAAACATTGTTTTGCTGACATCTCCACAGGAAGAGGACAGTGTTGCAAAAAAACCTTGGGTGTCTACAGTCCAGGATGAGCTTGAAAATCCTGTAGCAGAATCAGAAAAATAAATCTATGTACCAAATTAAGCATCTGAGTTCAGCATTCATGTACTACTCAAATTCATCAAACTTCTAAAAGCTGGACTCCAGTTAGGTGGGAAATTGTTTGCCTGTGTTTCTACAGATGAAGTCATACTGTTGTCTAAACTTATCCACAAAACTGCTGAAGCCTGCCAAAACTACAGAACTAATGCTTGATGCTTAAATCCCTCATGCATTCATAAACCACATAATTTCTCATTTACGTTCGGAGCTTTATCTGATAGACACATCTAGAGACCACATAAAACAGATTAAATAGAATGTTCTTGTTCTTACTGAATAGGGTAATTTTGTTCCTGATTTCAACTGGTAATTTGCACTGTAAAAGCTGTAAAACAAGTGTATTATAGGAAAGGAAGAAGACAAGAAGATGCCTCTTTTTTATTCTTTTTTTTTTTTTTTCCTTTGTTAAATATTAACAATTAACAGGTATTGTTAAGTCTTTCTTGTATTCAGGTGTCCAGACCTGCACACAGGACTCCTGATTTTGTCTCAAGCACTCAATATAGTATCTCTCAACCTGTAAGGAGATTCTATGAGGTTTCAGTAAACAGTGGATACATGTATGTGGACAATTGAATGGAACCCTTTTTCTCCTTTGGTAGGCTTTTGATTTGAACAAGTCTGCTCTGAAAGTACTTGTTTCCTCCACTGACTAAAATGAAGGACTAAAATGACTAGCTCAGATGAAGATACCTATTAGAAACTGAGAGGATAAAGTCAAGAAGGTGAGTTATTATGTAGTTTTCCACCTTGGACTTTCAGAGAAATTACAAGTGAACAAACTTTAGAAGTTTAAATCAGGTAAAAATAATTTATGGAAAATGTGTAGGGAATATTTAGTGAATTAAACTGAAAATTATAAACATGTGTCTTTATATATCTCTACCATAAATGACACAATGTGGGTAATAGATCTTATGCTTCTAAGTTACCCAAAAGGCCATATCTTCCATCAAATCTAGAGCTAATCTATCATGATCCAAAATTACATTACCATGGGCAACTTCTGTTTTACTTCTGTTCCATTTTGACTCAAATATTTAAATAAATAAAACTATCTTTAGTGAATAATTATAGTTTAAAATAAAACAAAACAAACCAGCTTAACATAGTGTATTAATTTTATTAATTTCCACTAAACTTACCAGCACTAGAGGAGCAGGGTCTAATAGTTGTTTAAATTGAAAGGTTACACTGAAAATCATTTGCATTAAGAAATTCTGTATGTTCGGATTTACTGAGATACAACCATCTTTATTTATTTTTTTAATTTTATTTCTGTTACTTCAAATTGGTTTTGGTCACAGATGAAAATACCAAAAGATAAGCCCAGTTTGACTTTGTACTACAATGACCCTGGTTACAAGGTAAACTGCAACTGATTTATTGATTTTTTAATACTGGACTTTTCCAGTTAAATAACAAACTCAACTATGTACATACATTAATATACCTGCATAGACATATTTGTACATTTATATACATATATGTGTGTGCATTTCTGTATACCCCCTTGAAATATGATGGACTTCCTTGTATAACTGAAAGCTCCTATGTTCAAGCTGAAATCTCCTAATAGGAAAATGAACATAGACATTTGTCTGAAAGTCAGTGAGAGAGGAAGGTTTGATTCCCCTACATCACTGCTTAAAATCCAGCATACAATATTTAAACTGTTGTCCATCAGTTGTCCTTATGCAGGTAATTCTGCTGAAATCAGTGTGCTTAATCTAATTAGGAGTGACTATCTATGACAGAAACAAGAAATGCAGAATTAACTCTAACTGAGTAATAAAATTTTTGAGGGGTTTTTTACATCTCACAGAATCATACAGTCCATGATAGATGAATTATATAATATCAAAGTGAAATAACTATAGCAGGATAGTATTATGAGAACCTCTGCTACCAAAAAGTCACTGAGTTCTTCTGATTATGCTAGATTGGATAAAAAAAATATTTTTTCTTGCATGTTGGCTAGCTATTTCTCTATACAATAACCTCTTCTCAGGATAGTACCTCTTACTGTAGCAGAGAAGAAATACAGCAGAAATAAAAAGAAATTATTAATGCTAAAAGAATAATTTCATAATATGGCATTTAAATCTCTGTGTTCTCAGAAACACAGCTGAGAAAAGAGTGCTCATGTTATTACCCTTGTGGTAAAGTGGTTTACAATGCATTGCATTCAGCTCAGAAAAATTCCTTCCTGAAAAATGACACAAAAAATATTCATTTTTAGTAAATTTATTCAGACATTAATAGTTCTCTCCAGAGAACTCTGAAACAAAGAAATCTGTCAGACTGAGATAAGCATCAGTTTCTATATGGAACATAATTTCCTCTTAATAAATGTAAAAGATACATCCAAAATAATATTTGTCTAGGATTTGCCCAGTATGACATTATCATGAAGTCCATTAAGAGACTCTCTAAGCCCTTTCAAAACACCATAGATATGAAAGGCCTGGATATAAAGTAATTTAAGTTGCACACTGAACAAATATCTCTAGGAATACTAAGCATGAATGATTATTATGGTAATTCTGGGGAACTGTAAAGCAGTGACAGCAGTGACAGCAGTGACAGCAAGAGGGCATCACAGGATCATAGATATGCAGTCAGCTGTCATTAAGCTGCTTGCAAGCTTATGTTCATATACTTATATAAAAATAGCATCCTTTTATTGTACAATAGCTATCAAAGTGACCATTAGGAACACTGTTTTTGTAAAAAAAAAGTTACTTACCCATTCTTTCACAAAATAATTTACAGACAATCTGATCTATCAATGCATAAGCAGCAGAGAGCATACAATTTTATTTACTAGTACCTTATAACTATTTGTTACATCTTTAGTGTAAATTTGCCTACATGAAGGCACTTTTTAATACAGTGTCTTTCATTGTTTTATTGATTTTCTGATTTCAAACCTGCTTCAAAAGCATACAATTTTTTAATCATCTGTAGCTGTTGATTAGAGTGTACTTGTAGTATTATGGTTTTATATTTTAACTTGTAATTATGAGTCAAAGCATAAGCTTGTCTATTGCTATGGTACAGGTAAATGTACAACCGTAAAAAACAGTGCAATAAACAGACACGCAACACTTCGTATTTCATAGATGTAAACCATTGATCAAGTCTAGGACTAGGATTGGATCCAGCTGCACCTTGACTCCTCTCTGGAAGGAGTCTAGAAAGCAAGACAGTCCTTTCTGAACCTCATGTCTCAATAGGAGGGTCTCCCTGACAGTTTTGTCTGACCTTGTCTTCTGTGCATTAAAAAATCAAGTGTATTTTGCCATCAAGTCTTGTTGAAACACTATGTCACATTTACTATCAAACTATGTCACATTTACTATCAAACTTCTGTTAAATTGCTGTTTTATATCAATAAACACATTGCTATTTCTCTCTTACAAGTGAAGTTCATCATTCTGTCCATGACAGTATGTCATCACTGGGCAGAAAAGGACTTGGGGATGCTCATTGACAGACGGCTGAACATGAGCCAACGCTGAAGGGTGACCTTATGGCTTCCTACAACTACCTGAAAGGAGGTTGTAGTGAGATGGGTGTTGGTTTCTTCTCCCAAGTAACAAGTGACAAGACAAGAGGAAATGGTCTCAAGTTGTGCTAAGGGAAGTTTAGATTGGATATTAGGAAAAATTTATTCACTGAAAGGGTTATGAAGCATTGGAACAGGCTGCCCAGAGAAGTGTTTGAGTCACCATCCCTGGAAGTATTTAAAAGACCAATAGATGTGATGTTTAGGGACATGGTTTAGTGGGCATGGTGGTGTTGGATTGATGGTTGGACTTGATGATCTTAGAGGTCTTTTCCAACCTTAATGATTCTATGATTCTATAATTATCTACATAAATCTCCCTTAATATACTTATTAATTCTGTACAGACCAATGTGAAGAACACTTTAGAGAGTGTTGTTAGAAATGGAGTTTTGAGTAGGCTCAAAAATACCAAGAAAAACTACAGTTGTAGTAAAAACAAAACAAACAAACAAACAAAAACAAACACAAAACCCAGGTATAGTATAGGTAAATAGTTTTCAGACTTGAGGAAATGCAAGATCATATGTGGCATTTCCTGAAAAATTGTGAAAATTATTAATATCTGAAATCGCCAACTTTATACTATAACATAAAGTTTGTGAATGCAAGAGGATAATACGGGTAGTTGACACAGACTGATATTCAGACTTGCTCTAAAAACACTTCAGTGGGATGTGTGGGGAATTATGTAATGGACAACTACTGTGGGAGTAAAGATTTCTCTAACACTAGTTTTTCCTTGCCCTCAGCAGTACACCATTTTTTTAATAAGATGAACTGTGAGACTCTATTTTGACTGTTATTTAACATCAAGTAAGGAATCCATAACAATTTTGGAGTGACTCTATCAAATATGTGGGTTGATTTTGATTATAACTTCACTGGTCATGTGCCTGTTAATCTGCAGGGAGCAGTTGAGTCTTTGTTGATTTACACATGTGTGAATAAAGTGAGATTAATTCCCTTTATTGTGAGATGGGGAAGGGATAGTTGCTCTCTAACTGCCACAGTGAGAAAAAACTTCTTATAGGCAGTTCGGTACCTACTCACAGTCTTATCAGAGTGAAAGAAATGGTGCTAGTGAAGGAAATAAAAACATAAGAAAAGTAGAATAACTTTTACAGCATTTGGTGGAATTATAATCAGAAAAATATCAAAAAAACCACACACATATGAATTGAATAAATTATAATAAAATAAATAAGGAAAAAAAAAAAAAATCTGTGCTGCTGTTCTGCCGGTTGGTAATTGTTAATAAACACAGATTCAATTATTAGGGATCACTAATAAAGGGTGATGTGAACCCAGAAACCTGGTAAAATTAACATAAGCTGTTGTAGTGCTTAGTTACAGTTTCCCATTTGCAAAAGGTGATTCAAACAAAAGTAGTTCCCTTAAATACAATAAAAAGATAAATAGTGTAATACAGATTGACTATTTCTTTAACAAACTCCATTAATATTAAATTTCCTGACATCTTCCTCTTCTGAGTTACTGATATAACAACTACTAGAGAAGCTGATAACTTCTCATGTCCTATTAGACTTCTCTAGTTTGATTTTTCCAGTCTTCATTGCTTGGTCACATCTCTTGGTGGATAGAAAGGCATGAAGAAACTGTCGTCCATCTTTTTGTGCTAGCTTCTAAGTCATGCTAACTGTTAATATTCTACCCACACGCTCTACCTGTCTGTTGATCTTTCCTCAGCAGCTACTCCAGCCATCCACTCCTAACACTGCTTGCTTTGCTACCACTCTACCTGGATACTCAGACTAGTTGCTCCTGTCTTTAGTGGTACCTGTGCTTTTTCACATGCTCATACCTCATAATATGTTTCAGAAACTAGGTCCTTACTGACCAAAGGAAACTTCTGAAGAAGACTCCTCAACTCATGGAATCATAGTAGGATAGAATGGTTTGGATTGTAAGATTTGGATTAAAGATCATGTAGTCCAACCCCCCTACCATAGGCAGGGACATCTTTCATTAGGTCAGATTATTCAAAACTCCATCTAAACTGACTTTGAACACTTCCAAGGATGGGACATCCACTCTTCTCTGGGCAACCTATCCAGTGTCTCACCACTCTAAGAGTAAAAAAAAACCAGCTTCATTATATTGAATCTAAATCTACCCTCTTTCACTTTAAAATCATTGTCTGATTCTTTCCTACAGGCTCTGCAAAAAAATCTTTCTTCGTCTTTCTTATAAGCCCCATTTTTATATTGAAAGGCTGCAATAAGGTCTCCCCAGAGCCTTCTCTCCTCCAGGCTGAACAGCCCCAACTCTCTCTGCTTTTCTTCATGGGAGAGGTATTCCGGCCCTATGATCATTTTCATGGCCCTCCTCTGGACCCACTCTAATAAGTCCATGTCTTTTTTCTCCTGGGAGTCCCAGAACTGGATACAGTACTCCACTTGGGATCCCACAAAAGCAGAGCAAAGCATTGGGACAGAATTACATCTCTCAACCTGCTGGCAACACTTCTTTTGACCCAGTCCAGGATATGATTGACTTTCTGGGCTGTGAACACACACTGCTGGCTCATGTCCAGGTTTTCATCTACTAGTATCCCCAAGTCCTTCTCCGCAGGGCTGTCCTCAATCCATTCATCCTCCAGCCTGTATTGATATCAGAGATTGTCCATACCGATGTGCAGGACGTTGCACTTGGTCTTGTTGAATTTAATTAATTTTGCATAGGCCCACTCCTCAAACCCTCTGAACAGCATCCCCTCCCTCTAGCATGTCAACTGCACCACTCAGCTTGGTGTCATCTGCAAACTTGCTGAGGGAACATTCAATTTCACTATACCGTTCATAAAGACACTGAACAGTACCGGTCCCAATACAGACCCCTGAAGGACACTACTTGTGTACTACTACTCCTTTTGGACATTAACTGCAACTCTTTTGATGCAGCCACCCAGCTAGTTCCTTATCCATCAAATAGTCCTCCATCCATCCCATATCTCTCCAATTTAGCAACAAGGATTTTGCATGGGACCTTGTGAAAGGCCTTATAAAAGTCAAGAGAGATGACATCAGTTCTTTGTCCACTGATGCAGCCATTCAATTGTAGAAGGCTACTAGATTAGTTAGACATGATTTGCCCTTGGTGAAGACATGTTGACTGCCTCTAATTACCTCTCTGTCTTCCATATATTTTGGCATGTCTTTCAGAATGGTCTGTTCCATAATCTTACTGGGCACTAAAGTCAGGCTAGCAGGTTGGTAGTTGCCAGGGCCCTCCTTTTTATCCTTTTTAAAAATGGGCATGATGTTTCACTTTTTGAATCCTTTTTCAATCCCTGACTTGAGTTTCAGGGGCTTGAGATGTGTGGGAAGAGATGCTACCACTGAAAACTCACCTGAAAAATTACGGAGGACCTCAGTCTTCTGTGTGTTGGTTGTTACCAGCTCCTCTGTCTTATTTACCAAGAAAGGTATATTTTCTTTAATTTTCCTTTTCTGACCAAACTACTTGTAGACACCCTTATTACTTTTCTCATCCCTTAACAAATTCAGCTCCATCTGCTCCTTAGCTTTACTGATCCCTACACATCCAGGCAGAGTCCCTATATTCTTCCCAGGATACATGGCCCTGGTTCTACTTCCTGCACCTTTCTTACACTTTAGTTTAAACAGGAGCTCCTTACTGAGCCATGCTGCTCTCCTGTCTTCCTTTCCTGATTTCTTACACGTAACAAGCAATAGCTCTTGCACTCTAAAAAAAAAAATCCTTTAAAAGTTGCTAGCTCTGTTCAGCTCATTTGCCTCTGAGGGCAGTTTCCCAGGGGTCCCATCCAGTAATTCCTTAAATAACTGAAGGTTTGCTTTCCTAAATTCAACATCCTGACTCTACTTTTCACCTGGCCCATATCCCTCAAGACTGTGAATTTCAGTAGGGCAAGATCACTGCAGCCCAGGCTGCAGACCACCACTGAGTATTGATTTCATTTAAATTGTTATGAATGTTTTCACTTTTTACAAGCCCCAAGTTATCAAAAAGTTAGGGGTTTTTTTCCTGAAAAGTTTGAAGAAAGTTTTTCAGTGGAATCTTCTGAAGGACTATCACATTTAATAGACATTTTTCACAGAATAGAATTACGGTAAATGTTATTTCATTTTTAATATATATGTACCACAATTCACATCCAAATACCATTTCTTAGTTCAGTAAATTGGCAAATTGAAAAGGAATGTCTCATAAATTAAAACATTATGAATTCTGAGAGTACTGAAATGTCATTTGATATTAGGAAGCTAAATAATAAAATAAAAATATGTATAAAAATATATATAAAAATAAAATAAATAGAAACTGTGTTTTAAGTGAACTACCTTTCTTAAAAAAAGTGTGTAAAATACTGATTCTTTTTATATAAATATATTGTAATAATTGTTCTTTGTTTTCTAAATTGTTATAAGTTTTAAAATATCATTTTACTGTTACATTGTTAAAATAATACAGCTGTCAAAAATATTTTTAGTGTCAGTAGAGTGAATACTGTCTAAAAGTCTTGAAAGATGCAAATATCTCTTCAATTCTTTATTATTGCACTGGTAGAATGAACTTCAGGTATCCAGTGGTCTGAACACAAATATGATAATAACATCAGTTCCAAGTTGCTAGCTAGTTCTTTCTTAGTAAGTGACATAAAAGAAATACTCTCTGCAGGTCTACTCTCAGATATACTGTTCATAATAGAGAGTGATTTCAACATTTGGAGAAAATGACTGACAGATGGCATTGTTTTTTTCTTTTATAAACACAGTTGGAATGGAGTTGAAGTCTAAAAGACCTTTTGTTAATAATAGAATAAAGAGTGTGAAAGGAAGCCTGCACTGCTTCTAACAACTCTGAAGACAGTTAACACATGCTCCACAAGTTTTGTCCATCATTTAAAAATGCAACTTTCCAGAGAAAATAAAAAAAGTTACCAACACAAATGAACTACACTATAAAGAAGCAAGCAATATATTGTGAATGACAAGAAAGGTCAGTTTGGGTTGCCTGCAAGGCAGTCCTTCATTGACAGACCAAGAAATTTAGATCATTAAATTAAGATAAGATTTTTTTAGGAAGGAGTGACAATAAAGTCTTTTTTTTTTTTTTTTTTTTTATCCAGTTAGATATAAGCAATAGGTTTTCACACTGAGCAGAGCCAGTGAAGCCACGAACTGTCTAACAGTGATTGAGCAGTGAACATTGAGCCCTCTGTACTATCTTTGATATGACTGCAGAAGAGAGTGTCCTTGGAGTTTAGTGTTAATTTCCAGATAACTGTAAGAAGACTGCTCTTCAACACTGTTCTGATGGTGCTGTTGAACTTTAAAATCTTTAGTATGTGGCCATTAAGTATTCTGCAAATGCTTTCTACACCTCATGTGCTCTTATAAGCTGCCAAGATTTAGCAATTGACCTGTGATGGATGAAGTGAGAAGAGCAAAAGCAGTCTATAGAGTACCAGTGTCCAAACTCTTGCTGTGAGTCTGACTGACTTCAATAAGCAATACGAAAGTTTTATGTCTGACCAAACAAAAAGGGAAAGGGTATTGCTTTGTCTCTATCACAAACTGAACAACAGCCTTCACATTTAAAGTGTGAAATCTGCCTTATAAAGTCAAGTTACTTCAAGCAACTTCTACTCCAAAGTGGTTTGTTTTTTTTTCTTATCCGTCTGCTTTCTCTCCCTCTCCTTCCACTCAGGGTAAGCAATTTCAGGGAATTTTAGTGATACAATTTAGGTTTGTGATGTGTGCTTCTTGAAGTAATATCAAGGGAATAGAATCATCTCCACTTTTATTTTACCTGGTCACAGACAATAAAACAAACCTGTTTTTCAGGTACTGCAGGAACTTCAGTATGGTTTTAGCTGTTCACTTGAATTGGTCTATTCTCAGTGGATAAGATCAAAATAAACTAGTTTTCAATTGAAATCCTTTACATTTGCCACTTATGTTGAGTACACATATGCTTGTTCATATTTTTAAAAGCTACTTTACAACCTTACTAACTACTAATTTTATTCCTTCTATGTGGAAAAGAAATTATAGATCATAAATGTTAATAGTAAACATCCTGAATTATTACTTCTCTTAAATATGAGTTCAATTTCTGGCTTAGATACCAAGAGAAGTTCGTTAGTTATCCTATTCCTATTTCCGTAAATACAGACAAGAGCTCAGTTCATGAAAGATGTTTAGATATAAATCTCTCACTGATTTCCAGGAAGTATGCTTATATTTCTGTAAAGAACCGTATCAAAACATCATCCTCACACATCTAAAACACATCTACTACATGTTTTGATACATTGCCTATCGAGCATATTTATTTTCATACTTGTATAGATACAGTGAATTCCTGGGGGCAATCTGCCCCATGAAATTGGGTGTGGGCTTATTATTAAAAAAAAAACCAAACAAACAAAAAATACTGACCTGAGATGTACCTGAGGACAGTCCTCAGGCGTGACAGATAACTTCATAAATATTTTCCATGGCACAGTTTACCTGTCAAAGGAGGATAAGGAATTAAGTTTTGCTTGGAGTAATAATTACATAGTTTCAAAATAATGCTGTTTCCCACTCTTAATTTATGGTATGGTACCAGTTAGTCTTTAGGGAAGCTATCCTGTGTTTCTACTGACTGAAGAATAAAAAGTCAGGAGAAACTCTCTGAAGAGAGCTATTCATGTCCACACTGTTAGCTCCAAGATGTCATAGCTTTGATTTAAATTTCCACGCTATTCGATACACAGTACAAGCCTATAGTGCACACAGACTCTGTACAAATCCCATTTGCTTCCATGACTTCAGTCTCTCTGAGATTCACCAGTGCATGATAAATAGTGGTAAAGTCAGACTGTACATGCAGCAGAGTCATCATGCCTATATTCTTTGCACAACACATTTAGTCTGCAGTAACAGGTTTTGGGCTTGTCCTATTTCTTCTGAATTTTGTGAACATTATCTCACTTTGCTATTGCAGATATCAGGTAGATTTCTACTAGAGCATAAGGCTGAGCTTGAGCTTGGGCTAGGGGCAGGTGTAGTTTACCATGTCTTTCTGTCATAGCATACATTTCAACAACACTTGCGAAATGCCGACAAGACTTTAAAAGTTCAATAAATTAACATGAAAGCATGGAGGTCCTAACAGCTGACCTAGTCTGTCCCTTTGTTCCAAAGTAAGATAGCTAAGGGTTTTACTTATTCAGAGAGCTAGAGGGAGAATCCTGATGTGGGATATCACAGGAAGTGTTTTCTTCATATTTGTCAAAGAGGGTAAGTCAATACAGAAAAACTAACCTGAACTCAGCCTTATTAATGAAACTATGACTGGTACCATCAGATCACATGTAAACATTTATCTTTTTAATTTTACGTTATTATTTTCCTTTTTATTCTCTCTAATATATTGAAAACTGCATTTTATTCCATTTTTAACATACAAACATAACAAACAAATGTATTTCTTCCTTTTTTTCCCTTTTCTTATTTTAGCCCAATATTAGCAGCTTTATATAAATGGACATCTGGAAAATGAATATGCAGAGTTGATTGTTCATTCATTTATATTTACATTTGTTATGTTAATTCCATTTATTTCAGTACACTTGGTCCTGTCTGAAACTGAAGTTATCCCAGTTCAGATTCAGAGCTTGCTTATTTTCTACAGAAGACCGTATCTTATGTGATAGGAAATCACAGATATTATGGTTGTGTGTGTTAAATCCTGTTCATAAAAATAGATGACTCTTTAAAAATAAATTAGAGCAACACCAACAGGAAAGTTTTATCAATTTTGATATTTGAGTTAAATCATTTTTCACACTGAGAATTTTCCTGCGTGCTTATAACAGATTAGGCGTGTATATTCAAGAGGAAAAAAAATAATAATAAAAAAATTGTTAAGAAGAGTAGACAGTCTTTTAAACAAAAACAATTAGTTTCTAACTACCTCAAGTGTCATTTTACCAGTAGGATCTGCTATTGCCTCTGTACTTAAAAGAATGAAATAAAATAATCTTGTAACAGCAAAGATTTAAAATCTCCTTTAATCACATATTGAAATAATGAATCTGACTACAACTCCAGCAATAAAAATGAATCTTCTGCTTGTTATAAGCTTACCATTACTGTAACACTCTGATTTGTTCCCCAAATAGGCCTCTCAATGGTAATATCAGAATTAAAATAAAATTGCAAAAAAAGTTTACAGCTGAGATGTTCACAACCCATATCTAATAGTCTGTCATGGGAATAATTACCTGTAATAAGTATCCAAGGGTTATAATTGTCTGCTGCTGTGAATTAGGAGTGCCACAGGTGGTGTTAATCACTTGGAATGTATTGGAGTAGAACAGCAGCAAGAGACTAGTCTGCTTAAGCTTAATTTGTGGAACCATTGCTTCTGGATCCTTCAGACATAAATTGAGTGCATGGTAGTGATAATGAACAGTCAAGTAGTTATACTGAAACAAAGTGATATAAATACAAATGAAGAGCAGAGAGAAGTTTGGTTCCTTAGCAAAGGTTACAGAAATGGTCATGAGTGAAGTTTTTCTATGTTGCGGCACTTAACGTTTTTTGGTAGAACACAGAAAAGGAAAAGAAGGTCAATACCTGCTTTTCTTGCTTGAATTTGCATAGTATATATCAGCAAAAGAACTTTCAACAATTAGGTACTCCAGAACTTAAAAATTTCTTAAAATATTATATTGATTTATTAGAACATTATCACCTGAATTTAAGAGCACTTCATCAATATTTTCTTAGGAATGTGATGGAGACCAGAGGAATTGGAATAGAACTTATGTGAAATATGTAAACACACAGTAACTAAATAAATGTGGTGACACCTGGATCTCCTCAGAGCAAAGTCAAGGCCTTAATTAGATATGTCTAGAAAAATTAGAGACAGAGGAAATGAGGCTATGAAGGATATCATAGGTCTTTGAAAATGGTGTTTAATTCAAAATTTAATTCCTCAAATCTTTTAAAGAGATTAGTTTTTAAATTCTGTAAAAACTCAAATGCCAAAATCAGTTTACCCTCTAAGGCATGAGGAAGGCTGATCAATATCATGGTGGAACATTCTTTCTAAAAGTCAAAGCAACTGAAAAAACATCTTATTTTCTGAGATCTTTAGAAGCCCTTTTGCACTTTAGAGTACAGAATTTTATGCACACATTACATATAGAAAGCCGATTGATTTAGTTGTGACTTTTGCAAGTGAAAAGATCATAGCTAGAAAGAAACAAGTTCTAGCTGCACAAACATTTTAAAGAGAAACATGAAGAATGAAGTGAGTCCTCAAGTCGGGTGTTTCAAGTTAATCAAGGGTCTTTGGTTTGGTGTGGTGTTTTTTGTTGGGTTTTTTTAAGTCATCTAGTTTACTAAATTGTATAATTGCTGAGCTATAGATTATGAGAATTAACACACATCATTAAACCACGTTTCATACTTCAGCAGCTTCTTCTTTCTCAGAATGCTTAACTGTATGGGCTAATTACAGCTTGACAGCAATACAGGAAAATTATATATATTGTTATCCTCATTTTGTAGATAGATTTATCAACACACAGATTTTGATTTGCCTAGAGGAGGAGAAAACATCTGAACATCATCAAGAAAAAAGAAACAGCTACTTCAGCTTTTGCAGTTCCATGTTGTAACTCCTAGATCATACCTGTCTTTCACTACATTTCTTACAAATTTTCAGTTTGTCAGACACAAAAAGAAGAGAAGAAAATGTGAAAAACTGCTAGGGAACGAACACAGAAAAAGTAGGGGAAAATGCAAAGAAATCATAAGTAAAACAAAGGAAATCTGCTGGTTTATTTACCAAAGTTATAACCAAAGTGCTATAGACTTTTTTGGTGATCAGTTCCTAAAACACCTCACATAAATCTAACTAAACTCAAAGGAAGGAGATGATATATATTTTTTTTTCATTTTAATACACCTCCACTTTCAGTTATAAGAGACTTCTAAATGAGCAGAAAATAAAACCACAGTACAAAGACCTGCACTGCTATATATCACAAAATCTTTCTTCACATATTTACAAAATAAGTGAAAATGAATCATCATGGTGAAAAATCTACTAGTAATATCACCATCAGCTGCTGACAACTACAGCTCAGCAAGACAATAACATACTGTGTCATATAAATATATGTTATGGAAAGATGCTTTTCCTTATCTGTGTAATTTTCTATTATTCGGATCTTTAAAGCATTTACAGGAACAGTACTTTATTCTGTGTTTTATTTCAAATGTCTCTGTAACATTACAAGAACTGATGCTCTGTTTAAGGTTCTCATATCTGTAAAACTCTACCTGCAGCATCAAACATCTTTCCTAAGCTAATATTCAAGAATTAACACACCATTACACATATGTATAATTGTTTTAATGTGCAAATCTAATAAAAGCTGGTAAAATACAGTCTGCCAAAATCCTTTCTGTGCTGTGAATAATGCAGCAGATTAACACACCACTCTGTTGGAGAAGTGGTCTGTTTACCTTCCAGCACTGCCAAAATTGTATTTTGCAGAAGGTGTCTAAATTATCATGATCAGAGGGGGATAAAAAAATAGGTTAGCTCTTTGTCTGCAGATCCTTAGGGATGTCCATCCATCTTTTTTTTCAGATAAACAGTATCAGACAACAAGAATTACTCCAGAGGACCCAGAATCTGAAATGTAAATGAAAAACGTGAAATAGGTGAATTGGGTTCTATGTACTGTTGTTGTTGGCAAATCATGCAGGAATCCTTCAGAATACAGTGAGTCCACAGTTTAAAGTTTTTGTGTTTTCCCCAGGAATGCTGATTTTTATCCTCTTTGAGCTCTTCAAGCAAAATGGCATACCATCTTTTTGTCTGTGGAATATGGAATAAAGATATAATACTCATCATATCTTAGTACATCAGCCATAATGACAGTACAGAATTATATTTCTGAAGTGGTAATAGTTTACTTATAGGTTTATTTTAAAGGAAAGTAATATGCACTTGTACTTTACATCACTTAAAATTTATACTTTTACCCTAGACAAATAAATATGATAATATGCTGAGAATGGATTGCTTCCATTTTTTAGATTTACTTTGTATCAGAAGATTTCTTGTATATTTTGATTTAAGGGTGTGTTTTTTAATCTATCAAATAAAACCTACCAGAGTTAAAAAGCACGGTCTTTTAAATGTGATCATGTCAGTTGATTGATGACTTGTGCAATATTCATCAGCATATTACAATCTATTTAGTGACAGCAAATGTGTTTAATGACAACCACTGTGTTAGAGTGTACACTACTGTTAAAAGTATTTGTACATTCTGAATATTAATCCTTAGTTCTGCATTTGATATATTAGAACTGTATTGTTTGTACCAAATTTAAAATACAAAAAATACAGAACCCTCAAGGTAATGGATGTATATTAATGTGGGTTTACATAGCACTAACGCATGAAATGACTGTATAATAAAGAAATAATACAAAACCTTTTATATCTAGTAAACAAATATTCAATATTGTTAAAGATAAATTGAGCAATATAATGTTTTATTCTGTCATTTGTTATATGATTGAATGATTGGTACATTTTAAATGGGATTAATATACAGAATGAGCTACAACCCTGAAAAATTATTATAAACCCACTTTACCATTATTTCTGTTGTCTTTTACATTTAATTTTCTTAAATAGATTTATTGCTTATAGGCAGAAGAGGAAAAAGAAGAGGAAAAGAACATAAGAATAAAAAAAATCACAATCACTGCCTGCTGAATAGATACTGCTAAGCCAGATGTGGGAACAAAAAAATAATGTAGTTTTAGGTCAATAATAATTATGGTTTAACAATAAACAACATCATAGAAGATCACAAAAGTACTGCAACCCCAGAATAAATCTATTCCTGAGTAAGTGTGGTATAATTTGAAACGCAAAGTCAGTTCTTAAATCTGGATTTTTTTCCCCAAATCTTATATTAATAATGCAAAAAGATCTCTGGTCAATCTTAACATCTGTTTAACAACATAAAGAAAATGGCTTTTTTAAACAGATCAAAAGATGTAGATCATTCCAGGATAAATTTTGAATTTATGTGAAAGTGCATATGAAGCTGTGTACATATTTCTACATATATAATGGCTATGCCTGGCCATCAATATACTTCAGTACTTGAATATTTAAATTTGTCAATTGAATTTGTATAAATGCAAAAATGACAGAGTTGTTATCCAAGTTGATAAGATGTAAAGATGAGAGTTATAATAAATAGTAACAAGTCAAGGGAGACATGGGTGAAATAAGTGTCTTAAGATCTCTCTGGGGAAAAGATTATGAGATTGTGAGGATTACAGCTAAAGGCAAAGAAATTTTATTGAGGAAGGACTGAAGGAAAGGTAGCAATTGTACTCATAAAACATTAAATGAAAAGGAAAAAAAAAAAAAAAATTCTGAATACCTAAATGGAAATAAATTCTGAGAGACAGGTAAGTCTAAAAAATGAATATAATTACAGTGTGGGTGGATAAGGAAAAAGCAACTGTTATCATCTATCTGGACTTGTTTAAGCCATTTGACAGTGTCCTGCACAACCTCCTTGTCTCTAAAATGGAGAGACATGGACTGGACTGATGAACCACTTCAGTAGATAAGGAATTGGCTGGATGGTCATACTCAAAGAGTTCTAGTCAACAGCTTAATGTCCAAGTGGACACCGGTGATGAGTGCCTGCCCTCAGGGGTCGGTATTTGGGCTGATACTGTTTAATATCAATGAGTATCTTATGGGTTGATCCTGTGACTATGAATAGGCATTCATATTAAGGAAATCTGAAGCCAAGCATAATCATCTTCTTACTTGTTATGCATTTCAGTAAAGAAACAGTTTGAGGAAGAATTCCAGTTTGCATATGGTGCTCTGTACCTCTAAATAAATTTGGATTGCATTTGTCATGATAACATATCAACATTTGACATGATAACATATCAACATTTGACAAAACTACTACAGCAATATATATTTCTGCTGCCATTTGAGCTTAGAAGGGCCAACATAAAATATTTAAATAGGTTAGAAAAATTACGAATAAGAGAAGGCTAAGCAATTTTTAAAGACTGGACTTGAGCAAAGAGAAAATCAAGACCTAAAGGTTGTTCTTTGAGCATTCTGTGCTGTTAGGAGCTACTTACACATCCATATCCAAAGTCATTCTGTACTTACATTTAAGTGGATGCAAAAGAAGAGTTGGCCATTTACAGTGACACACATTTAACTATATTTAGGTAAAAGTTGTTACTTAATCAATGTTGGTTCTCTAGGTTTCCTCTTCAGTTAGTGGGGAAAAAAGACTGAAACTTCAGAGAACACTTCTTATTTTATTACGCCTGTTATGTGATCAGGTAAATGACATTAATGGTACCTACCCGTTCCCACTGATTACAGGCAGAACTGTGAGCACACTCCAGCACCAGAATATCTAGAATTACATAAATTCCATTTTTAATAGTGGAAATCAAGAGTGAAAACTGATCAGTAGGGCAGATTGCTGTTGCTTACAGCGTTATTCCTGAAATCAGAAAATGTCAATCTTTGTTAGGAAGCGAACCACATACAAAAAAAAAGCCAGAAAACTAAGGGTCAGATGTGTGTTCTAAGATTAAATATTACTTGGTTTGTTCTGTGCAGTATCTCCTCAATAATAAGAGCTTATACATTTTTCTTTGCCTCTTTGCTATCCACTAAGCATTGATAAAATGCTATCCCATCTGAACAGGAGCATCTTTCATTGTCAGGAACATTTTTCTAGGTTTTGAGGTAGTAGGTAATCAGGCCTATTGTCCCTAAAGGATCTACAGCTTCTTCAAATATTTTCTTTCTCTGGCTGATGGCATGACATGTGTGAGCTTATATTGCTCATTTTTCTAGCAGATGCCTACTGCCCTTAGCACTTTTACCACATTTTTATTACATAGGTAGAGGCAAGACATAATGTGGACTGTGTTTAAACTGCAATGGTTGATTGAACTCTGTCTTCTCTAAAAAAAAGATCTGATTTTAATGTGGGGTTACAATGGGCTAGTCCTCATTTTTTTTTCCTAAAATAATATTTCACTGTCTTGTTTTTGCAGATATTGAAGCATACTGAATGTGAAAAGGAATCTATCTAGCTATTGCTCCTTTTGTGCTAAAGACAGCTTTTTTATTTGCACAGCTCTAGTTAGAATGATACACTCATTGCAGAAGTTGAACATTGAAAATATTTCTAAGTTAATTTTTAACATGGAACCTCAATTTCTGCTGTTGTTTTTAGTAGCTCTCTAATTTTTCTTCAATTTATTTATTTCTGCCCCCTCCCACCAAGTGATGGCTTAGAGGTACTCTGTAGCAAATGAAGAGTTTATGTACGACTCCCAGAAATATGGTTAAATTATGGCCTCCTCAATTAATATTGAACTATTGCAATATAGGTTGTTTGTTTGGTTGTTTTGGGTTTTTTTTTAAAGTATAGGTGTATTTTTTTAAGCTAACTTCTTGAAATAAAAAAATTTGACTACCTAGGTCTAGGAGTGAGACTTGACAGCATGGGGCCCAAGTAATTTTCTGTTTGATCCTGCTAGTGAGGGGAGGGGCTTGAGCAGTTGTAGTTGGATTCCTATGAGTCAAAAACTGGTTCCAAACTGATGTTGACAACAGAGATTCAATTTTTAGGACCATCCAGACATCTTTGAGAATTGAGTATTGTTATGAAAAGAAGCAGGATCCACTTGATAAATGGTCACAAAAGCAGTTTTTGCCAATAAGCTGTCCAGCCTGGTGAGGAGAACTTTACACTAGGAAAAATGGAGGAGGAAGAAACAAGATTATTTCTAAATAATAGTGGCATATTTATTTCATGTTTTTGTAGCTTCTGCTGGTTCTACATATTTAGCTGACTTTCAAAAACATTTCAGTTATTTCTAAAAACTCAGGGAAAACAGTTAAAATTCAGGGGGGGGGGGGGGGGGGGGAAGTAATATTTGTTCATAATGGAACAGTAGAGGAGAAAGGAGGGGAAAAAAGATCAGTTGTCATAGTTTCAATTTCCAGACAAACACTCTTTTTAAAAAAAATATTATTCTTCAAGGCAAAATAGCATCCAATATAGGTTTTAGAGGGCAAAACTGTCAAACATTCTAATTAATTTTTTATGATAGATTAAGAATTACTCTTTTTTACAAATGCAATATAAGGAATAACTGGTATGTTGAAAATTCTCCAGAAAACAATAAATTAATTATATATTATATATATATTAATTGTATTATATAAATAAGAATTGTTTATTTATTTATTTATTTAAAGAAAGAAAGAAGGAAATATCACACTGCAATGTAAAGATCAAAGACATTAAACCATTCACTTACTCAACATTGGAAAGTTTGTGGGTGGAATATGGAATTCTTTTTTCATCTTTTCATTTTATTATCATTGTGGATCAATTGCAGGAGACCAGGGAACATCCAGCATTACCAAGGACTGAAAAAAAAAGTATTTTTTACCCTCAAGAAGAGAAGAATGATCCCAAACTTCAAAATATAGAAGGCTGTTGGAAAGATGAAGAGAACAATCTTCCTGTTTATCTAGAAAAAAAATTATTAATTTTCACCAAAATATTAGAAGTTAGGGAAAAGTTGCTGGTAAAGGATTGCCTTGCCATTTTTCCAAGGAGTTTATTTGCAAGGGGGACAGCAGGCTGTAGATGATATTTTCTTTAAGAAAGTCTCAGCACTACAGTTCCTGAGATAGGGCAATAACAGGCTGTTCCAGCTCTATTTTTCCATATTTTTATAAACAAACTCTGGGCAACTCCAAACTCCACTAACCATCACTCAAAACCAAGTTGTATTTGTTACTAAATTAATACTACATGAGATGATTAAAGAGAAATATTTTCTCTTCTGTAAGCAAATACTGTTATGCTCTATCTGCTCCCTGGTTTAGAAGGACAATAAAACAGCAACCATTTTCCTGTCATATCTTCAGAATAATTTGTAATTAGTGCTTTAAACTTAAAAACTGAGAAGAAGCTGTAGTATTAATTCCTTTATTTATAATCCGTTCCATTTTCCATTTGCCTGAAGCACGGTTAACTTGATAGACATGTTTTAATTTGTAATTAGTTTTCATGAAAGACTGTTTTCTGATGCTTTAAGCAGTGTATTATTTATTAATTTGTGCCCTCTCATTTTACCCAGTTTATGCACTATGGACCAGCTTCAGTACTCACTGACATATAATTGTAAATGAGTTCAGCCTTTAGCTCATTTGGCGTTATATTTTTGAACCCATAAAACAAGATAAATTATAACTGGATATGTTTAATTTACACCCCATCTTCTCAGTCTGGCTATCTGCTATGCTTGCAAATAGTTCTTACAGAAAGTAAAATATTTACAGGAACTATTTTTGCTCTGTTGCTGTAGAGACAAGTGCCAGCCATGTCAAGCTGTTAGCAGCAAAGGCTACAACCATGCTCACTGAAGCTCTTCTTCTGAGATTTATCTATCTTTACTCAAGGATATGTAAAACAGAATTAGGTGAATTTTTAGTTAACTCATAGTTGACACAGCCTCCAGCTGAAAATATGTCATGAAAGTAGTTACCTTCTTGTAGTGTTTATACACTTCCTAGTCTACATTAGCATCTTGATATTAATTCTGTTGGTTTAAATGTCATCGAAAGCCAAACTGAAACTGGGATCCCCTTGTGTCAGACACTGTACATACATAAGGTAGTTAATAAATGATTCCTGTCCCAATGGCTTGAGAATGAAAATTGCAGAACAGGCACAGAGGAAAAATTGCTGTAAAACATAGACAGAGCATAATATTTTATTACCAGAAAATACTGGTTTAAGTGGTCATTCTCTTTTTTAATAATTCAAGAGAATGGTAAGTAAGATGGCCACAAAAAGGACACAGCTTCTCTCTTCACAAGAAGCATTATGGAGACAACAAGGGGCAATGGATACAAGTTGCACTGGGAAACATTTCATTTCAATAGAAGAAAGAAATTTTTTCACAGTAAGAACAATCAGTCATTGGAACAACCTCCCCAGGGATGTGGTAGAGTCACTGGAGGTTTTCAAGATCAGGTTGATAGATAATCTCATCTAGGCTTCTTTTCCCACAAAAAGTTGGATGAGATAGTCCTTCAAGGTCCCTTCCAACCCAGATTGTTCTATTATTCTATTAATAAATAAGTTTAAAGAAAAGATGGGGGGAGAAAAAGTAGAAAGTGCTCTCACTGAGACATATTTCTTTTCACTAACATTTTCCAATGTTTTTTTTTCCAAGGTTTCTTGTAATTTTATCCTCTGTCTTATAATAACATTTATTTGAGCAGCTCTTATTTATTATTTTAGCCAAACATAACAGTTCATTATGAGAACTTCTATGTATTGTTTCCCAGTAAAATACACTGTTAGAAATACCGCTTGTTTACAATAAAGAACACTAAAAAATCAAGAGAATATGTATGTCCCGGTTTTAGCTAAGATAGAGTTAATTTTCTTCACAGTAGCAGGTGTGGGGTTATGTTTTGAATTTGTGCTGAAAACAGTGATGATAATAACAGGGATGTTTTGATTATTGCTGAGCAGTACTTAAAGACCTTTTCTGCTTCTCACCCCATCCCAGCAGTGAGCAAGCTAGAAGTGCACAAGAAGTTTGGAGAGGGCACATCTGGGACAGCTGGCCTAAGCTGACGAAAGGGATAATCCATACCATGTGACATCATAATCAGCATATAAATATAGAGGGGGAAGAAGGAGGTGGAAGCCATTAGGAGTGATGGTGTTTGTCTTCCAAAGTAATTGTTATGCATGATGGAGCCCTGCTTTCCTGGAGATGGCTGAATACCTCCTTGCTGATAGGAAGTAGTCAATAAATTCCTTGTTTTTCTTTGTTTGCATGCACTGCTTTTGCTTAACCTATTAAACTGTCTTTATTACAACTTACAAGTTTTCTCACTTTCACTCTTCTGATTCTTTCCCCCATCCCACCCAGGAGGGTGGAGGGGTGAGTGAGTATCTGTGTGGTGCTTAGTTGCCAGCTGGGATTAAACCATGACAACGTAGAATCTCAATTTTCCTATACTGCTTATGAAATACTGATTGTATTACTGATTGTATTACTGATTCCTTATTTTGTACTAAATGAATAGATCAGACAATTTAAAAAATTATTAGACTTTTAAATGATCCAGTCCTGCAAATTACTGTCAATAGGCATCTAGAAAAAAAAAAATGCATTTACATAAATAAAAATACAAATACATACTGTAATGGAAGAGGTACGTTACTCTTTCAGTGAAGCATTGTGTTGTCTAGATATCAAATAACAGCCTGCAGATCTTTAAGAAGTTCAAGAGATAGTTTGATCATTTGAAAAGTATTGCAAATGGAAGATACAGCATAAACTGATAGATAGATATCTTTCAGTAAATATAACTAAGCCAAACTATCTGGTGATAGATAAGAAAATTTAGATTTCAGGTTTTAAGCAATCACTATTTAGTTATCTTCCTGTAAGCTGCTCTAGCAGACAGCCATTTACCACAGTAAAATCTTTTTGAAACTTCATAGATTTCATAGAGATTTTCTCATGTTCAAACCCTGAGAGGTTTCTAAATAATTTGGCATGACCTCTAGTATAACACAGGGCATTGCATTTCATTCACATATTTTTTATACTGAATGAAATGACTCTGAATTTGAGTCTTCAGCAAACAGTTGTATGCCATAAGAAGGAAGTAAGAGAGACTAGAACTGGAATCCAGAATTATTTTGAAAAATTAAAAAAAAAAATAGTTTAAGAAGATGAGTCATTCAATTAAGACAATTATGCGTTTTATTTTTTTGTAAGAATAAACAACTATAGAAACACAGGATGTAGATCAGCTACCTGACGACAAATAAATTAAATGGAAGTAAAATATAATCACAAAATTGATCAAAAACCTACAGTAGTACTGTTATTCATAGAACAACCACATGGGTTATCTAAACAAAGTGTCTTTATTTGATTCCTAAGATTTCATTTAGAGCACTTATTCAATTTTGAGGACTTTGGAATTATTCTACATAAGTTGTACTGTAGCCCAGAAATTCGGTATTACCCATTGCTGGTGACAGGCCACAGGCAAAATTGTATTGTAGAAATACAAGGTCCCAGGACTGGGATTTTTTGTCTTCCTTTGTGTGGATTCATCTAGGTCAGCCTGAAACTTTATGTTCACCTGCTTTACAACAAGAGCACTTCTCAAATAATGAGAAGACTCTTGTCTGAGCAGTTTTAACTTCAGAATGGCTTTATAAATTGTGTGGTGGAATGCCCGTTGTTTTTATGTATGTTTTTGACCAGTACATAGTGATAACAGGTACTTGTCTTATTTAGAATCAGCTATCTATGTCCCTATACCAAAACTGTAGTATAGAAGAGTGCAGTCTCAGGATAATAACAGAGGCCATTGTTGCTCTCAAAATCTTATGTTAACAAAAAAAAAGCACAGCATATAGATATATGAAGCTAATAATTTATTCATTATATTTAAATAATCTAATAAAGAAATGTAATGTTAATAACCCAGTTAAAAACTGTTGCACAACAATTTCCTTCTTTCTGGTGTTCTCTTGGATCTTACGATTGGGGGGTTTGCATATTCATAAACCTTTGCAGGTCATCATACTATGCAAGCAGTGTGCATGCAATGTGTTCAGTTTCATACAAAAAAGCTCTCTGCTAAGCAAACAACAGTCTTTATACTAGCTTCCAATCCAAAAAAAAGCCAAAACCCTCACAATAATTAATTTGGGGTTATAAGAATGTAACATTCTTCTCCCAGAAGAAGTCGAAACTCTATGAATAATACTCCATGGACCTGAGCTGCATGGCCAGAGATCAGTACCTAGCCTTCCTTTATTTAGTGATATTAACATATGATGATTTTTTTAATAGATGGCTGTTGAGTTTTCTTTCATCTTTTTTCTGTATGTCAATGTTTTTCCATGGCAATAAGGTCCCAAGGAATTCATTACATTGTTTCAGTAAGCTGTTGGTTGGGTGTTTGGTTTTTTTTTTATTTTAATATAATTTTCTTTTCTTTTCTTTTCTTTTCTTTTCTTTTCTTTTCTTTTCTTTTCTTTTCTTTTCTTTTCTTTTCTTTTCTTTTCTTTTCTTTTCTTTTCTTTTCTTTTCTTTTCTTTTCTTTTCTTTTCTTTTCTTTTCTTTTCTTTTCTTTTCTTTTCTTTTCTTTTCTTTTCTTTTCTTTTCTTTTCCTTTTCTTTTCTTTTCTTTTCTTTTCTTTTCTTTTCTTTTCTTTTCTTTTCTTTTCTTTTCTTTTCTTTTCTTTTCTTTTCTTTTCTTTTCTTTTCTTTTCTTTTCTTTTCTTTTCTTTTCTTTTCTTTTCTTTTCTTTTCTTTCCTTTCCTTTCCTTTCCTTTCCTTTCCTTTCCTTTCCTTTCCTTTCCTTTCCTTTCCTTTCCTTTCCTTTCCTTTCCTTTCTTTTATTTTTTTTTTTTTTATTAGATTATGCATGTTCCATGATGCAAAAAAAGGAATCAAAATAATCCTTCCTTCTGGGTGTAATATAATGTCCCTGGAGGTTATGATCACTTTGGTCCTCAATCATGTATGCTGTGATTATGACAAATTATAAAAAGGTAAGGGTAATAAAAGCAGCCCTTCTAGGCAGGGATAAAAAGAGGATTTATAAAATTACTTATTCCAAGGGTAGAAGAAACCTGCCAGTATCAAGTCTGCACAGCTCCACCTCATCTGGAAACAAGGTTTTCCAAATACATAGCTTGACTTTTTGCCTGAATTTTTATATCTAATCTTTGTTAATAGCCACAAATCAGTTACTTTAGCAAAGATAAACATCCACCTAAGCATTTTATGGCTCCCTGGGTCTTTGCTTCATTGTAATGCAAATATTGCTACCATTTTCAATCCTCTAAATCTTTGAAATTACTTTAGTTTCCTTTTGAGCTATTAAAAAATTTAAATCAGTAGTTTGGAGATAATTCAGCTATACAGTCCTTTCTAACAGACTTAGAGTTCAGAGGGTAAAAACAACTGTGTCACTATCACAGTAATTTGTTACTTGCCTTAAGATTCTTGGACATGAGTTGCCTAGGCCTGTCAATTTGTCTACCTGTGCTTATTTAATTTTAGCAGATGCTGTTTCATATGGTCTGTTACTCTCTAGATGGCGAAAATTTTACTTCATCCAAGAGGGCAAAACTTTCTTTTTTTTTTTTTTTTTTTTTTTTCTTCCAATCAGAGAGCTAACATAGATGAAAGGAAATTTTCATGTAACTTTATATCTAGAAGTTCTACCCTGGGGGAAAAAAAAAAAAAAAAAAAAAAAAAAAAAAAAAAAGAAGACACTGATTGTCATACCAGAAGATATTTTATTTCTAGGACAACTAGAGGAAGTGTTTTGGCATTGGGGTTTTTTTGAGGTTTCTTTTGTTTGGGGTTTTTTTGTGCTTCTAGAGGATTGCCACAGCTCATCAGTTTACAACAAAGGCAAAGTTAAAGTTGCCTGAAAAGATTTATAATTTTCCCAACATCTGATAGATATATATAGTGAAATCAGAAACAAATCCAAGTAAGAGTCAGTTCAACCACAGTCTTTGATTTTTGGATAAAAACTTCCTGCTAAAAAAACCCACAAACACAGAAATCTGACTGTAGGAGACCAATTGGAAGAACAAACAATTTGAAAAGATAGTTCTGGCACCATGGCCAACTTGTAATCTCCCGGAACAAAGGACCCTTCACTCAAAGATGCAAACAATGTCAGGAGACTTGATAACGGAACAGGGTGGGGGCAGAGACCACCCTGAGCCTTTCCAAAGAAATGTCTCAAACACTCAAAAGACTGGTGGCTATTAAAGGGGATGGCAAGGGTCAGAAGGTGGGAGAAAAAAGGAGGAAAAGAAGAAGAAACAACTTCTAGAGGGGTGCTCCTACAGACCAGAGAACTCCCCTGTTGGCTGGGCCATTGTCATATTCCTTTATTTTTCCTCTGTCTCTCTCTCTCTTTGTCTCTCACTCTTTGACTTTCTATCAGTAAGTAACGCAAGGCCTACATCTCATATAAGTGTGGCAAATATTAAGCATTTCTGTTACCTAACTACTTATTGATGAGCCTAGTTGTGAAATAAAAGTCTCTGTTTGCCTGCAGACCTCATATGTTTTGCACATCTTATTCCAACCAAGAGCACTGGTGAATCTGACTCATGTTTCCTTCTCTCTTGCTATGGGAAAACTTTACAGGCAGGAGTCCAGGACTTCCCGCTTTCATGCTGCAGGGAATCTTTATGGGCAGAAATCTGGGATATGGCACTGACTAATGAAAAATGAGTTTTTCTTTGTTTTTCTTTGCACCCCCAACTTGTACTAATGTATGACTTCAAGATGTCTTAAAGAATTACTCTTAACTGGGAGTAAAATAAAGTATCTCTGATGTGAGGTTTGCTCATCTATATCTGTCACTGTGGAAAGGCAGACACATATTAAAAATCAACACATGCAGACTTCTGCTTACCTCCTCCTGCAGTGGTTTAGCTTAATGAACCCTCAGCCAGTGCAAACCTCCTGCAGCAAGGCCACCATCTCTGCTTGCCCAAGGGTTAGAGTGAGGCACTGGATGCTCCATGCTCCATGCTGGATAGCTGTGTCCTCCCTGCAGAGTTTGATCTGAGTTCAAATGCATCTGATGTGCTGGGGTAGCTGCATCCGTTGTTACTGGGAACCGTGCCCTGTGGCACATCATTGCCAGTGTTCAGCAGTCCCACACTCAGGAGAGTTTTTGGACACCTTCCACCTCAGCTGCTGCACAAATTGTTGCCTTGCTTTGCTGTGCTCCCAGCTGGCAATGCTTTCCCTGGTGCCAGCTGAAAAAGTGCTTGACAATTCATAAGTATAAATTTTTAAACAGTTGGCTGAAGATAGAAGGTGTAAGCACCTTTTCAGTAGGATTTTCTCTCAGAGGCTGTAAAAAACTGCTAGAGCTTCTAGGAGTGATCAACTCAGCTACCTGTGTGAGCAGCAGTGTCACCCTGCTGGAAGGAGAGCCCAGAAACTGCTTCATGAATTCCTTCGCCCCTTAGCTGCTTCTGTTGTCACTGTCTTTCCTTGGAATGTCCTACTCTAGTTACTAAATCCATTTCCATTTTGGATTCTCCCATCTTTATGTCTGGCTGATGCTATTAAAACATAGGATATAACTATTAGAAAACATTATCAGAAGATATATTCCTACTATGTGTATGCTCTATACTTCCATTTGCCACTTAGTTCAGCTTAAGTGCCTGATACTGAAATACCTGAAGTGCAAAGTGTGAGGTGCCCCTGTACTATTTTCTTTCCAAAAAAGAATTACAGAATCACAAAATCACAAAATCACAGAATGGTTAAGGTTGGAAAGGAAGATCTGGAGGTCATCTGGTCCAATCTCTCTGATCAAGCAGGGCCACCTAGAGCATGTTGTCTGGGCTGAGATGATGTGCTTTTTTGTGTGTGGACCAGATTGCATGTTTTGGATCCTGGGAACAGGGGATGTTTTTAGACTGTGACTGGTCAGCTTTTTCTAACACATAAGGTACACAACTTAAAAAAAACTAGTAGGGTTTAGATGAAATATTTATTTGTTTGCTTTTTCTATTTAGACTAATTATAACATTGCTTAAAATTTTGTGAACCTTGGGATTTTTTTATTTTGCTCTTTTTTTGCCAATCCTAATTTTGAATCAAGATCAGTTTCTTACTGTTGAGTAATAGTTGTTTGTATAATGTTGCATTTTATTAAATTTTCAATAAAATTTTGTGTTGAGAAAAAATCAGAACTTTTCATGTATTAAACCTGTAGCAGAAAATATGAAGTATTCCTAATAGCTGCAGCTCACAATGGTTTTCTGTTGATTTTTCACATGTTTTTGAGCATTCATTCTTTCCTAAGAGTGATTGTATAGAAAGTTTTCACTTAAATGTCCCTATATATTTTACATATAATTGTATAGTATTTAAAAAAAAATATTCTATTATCTGTTCCATCACAAATTTTACATTTCCCACTCACAAATACTGTAGTGCCAGACATATAGAATCTTGTGTTGGCTTTTTTAGTCCATTTTTCAGCTCCCTAGAAGCATGCAAGTTGGCACAGTTTAAAACCAAGTACAACAGTAAATAATTTAACAAAATTGACAGACACAGAGTGGATAAGATTGATTTTTTTATTTTTCTTTAGATTATTATTTGGTACCTTGATTTGTTGTAGTCTTGGCCATCTTGTGAAGACTGAGGACTGTTCATGTATTGTTCAATAGATAGAATGAATTTACAAGACTGATTACAGTGATGCGTTGAAGCGGTTCTTGTAAAACAGATAAAGCTCCCACTTTCTCCATCATATTCTAGGAGCTACATCCTGCAACAGTTTATGCAAATACTTATCTTACTACTACCAATGAAATTTAATCACTGTAGTCAAAAAAGTTTATTAATGCTAATGGGATCAAAGCATCTAAAACTATTGTGATGATTCTGATATATATGTGAAACCAAGGAGCTGTTTATACATACTGTTTGTAGTATGGTGTCACCTTTGTTTTTATTGCTACAAATGTTTTAGTCTCTTCTAAGACTGCAGTACAAACATCTAAAGTGAGGTATTTAATCAGATTCTACAAGAATAAAAATAAAGATTCATTTATTAAAGTTCAAGGTTTTAGGTAAAAAAAAAATATTATACGTCCTGTACTATTTTTAATTTTCCACTGTATAAAAACAATAATGAAAAAAGAATATTGTCCTTAACAAGGCAAGGTTGCTGAAGAAGCAAAAAAAATCACAAAAATATCTTATAATTTGTTTAAAACTCTCTAGGTTTCAAATAAGTGTAAATTCTGGACTGCCTTTGAATTATGTTTGTACCATCCTCAAAACACTGCAGAATTTTATATTTGCTGTTATTTAAATACAGGATAGCATGATTTAGCTGGAACATTTCATACCAGGTTAGAAGCATATTCCCAGGCATATATGTAGAGATGTAAATTTAAGTTGATAATGTTTTTTCTTCTTGATTTAATTATATTTTACTTTCAGAAAAAACCCAAAACCATTTGGTTTCAGGAATTTCTTGACAAATTAAAACTTTCTAATACAGGTACATTTTGTATTTCCTGAGAAACATAAACGTGACTTCTTGAAGGGTTGAGAAGTTATTCATGGAATAGGGTAGATTGGAGAATTACTGGACACCATGCTTTCAAGAAAAAAATATTTCTTCTATTTTAAAGGAAGAGAGTGGTTAATGAGAAGTACCTTGATCAAGTAGCTATATTCCAGGTACTAGTTTTCAGAATGGTGAGCATGCACAATTTCAGTGAAATCAGCAGGTCAAAATTTACCTTAAGTCTTCTTTATTCCTAATTATATTTTTTTAATGCTCGGTTCCTTATGCTCTGTCATTTCACATTCACAAAATGACAGATGTCTATTACAGGGAAAGAGGTAAGAACACAACTCTGCCAAGATTAGCACAAATCCTGTGCCGCTACTGCATTAGAAGTCATAGCTGGACAATTCAAAGAACATCTTGTCTTCAAACTAGCAAATCAGAATTTGTATTAACAAAACTAATGGAAAAGTACGTTGAAATTATTGAAGTTAAGTAAAAAAAAAAAAAAAAAAGTTCAATTAATAAACATATGTAACTAATAACAGTTATATGGGTAATGTCTCTCCATACAAATTCTTCCTCCATAATAACAATTAAGGACTGCTATTCAACTTCTGTGCAAACCATATGTCCTTAATCAGTTATAAGTAGTCTGACACTTTACTGTTAATTCTTTCACAGTTTTACTTTGCAGATTTTAAAGATAGCGATTTGTTCTTTATAAATTTCTTAACACTCAAACTCTCTTCTCATGTATTTGCATTGACAACTGTTCCCTCATGTGTTAAACTAGGTATGTCAGGGAAGAGTTTTCATAACTTGAAGAGAAGATACAGTGGGTGATAAGGAAAGGGATAAGGGGGACAGTGTAATGGGGAAGACTCTCATGATTTCTCTGTGGAAGCAGCACAAGTAGTGGTCCACCTCAAGTGCCTGCACACAGCATGTAAAGCAGTCAGGAAGTATATTTAGAATGCAACTGTTGCCAATGTCAGAAGTTTTGCCTCAAGCTAGAGTACTGTTTTGACTCTCTCTCTCATTCTATTGTTGCTATCATGTTGCTGATACAAGCTTGACATTGACATTCGGGAAAAGCAAAAAAAGCCAAGCTGAGCATTAATTAGCAGTGCACCCTGGTAGATGATATGATGAACAGCATCCATGGCAGTGTAAATGGGAGCATAGGAAGTAGATCAAGTAAAGTGATGATTGCCCTCTATGCTGCAACCATTAGACTTCACCTAGATACTACATACAGTTTTGGAATCCCCAGTACAGTCTCTGTCCTTGGAATATTTCAAAATCCAACTGGATAAAGCCCTGAGTGACGTGAACCTCAGAGCTGACCTTATTTTCAGCAGGAGGTTATACTAGAAGGACTTAAGTGCTTTCCCATCTGAATTATCCTATTGTCCTGTGATTCCTAAAAAGTTTTACTGGAATTCTGATGAGGTAGACATTCACATATAGATAAACATGCAAGCATGAACATTCTATATTTTAAGAAACTCTTTTCTCTATCATATTATAGCAGATGACTCATTTACTTTTCTTTCGTGAATAGTATGCCAAGATGTTTCTATTTCTCCATTAACTGTATAGGAGACCTGTACAGACTATAGAGTTCTGGTTTAAACACCTAAACATAATATAACAAAGTGAATATGCAGATCAATAGAAGGGGTTTAAGCATATTTTGAGATAAGTTTCCGTTGGAGGACTTGTGGGGATTTTTGTTTTATTGCATCTTTTTCTCAATTAAAGATGTTTACTACTCCACAGAACTAGTATAATTGATTTCTTATATAAAGAAAATATAGTACATGTAGAATTTTGAATCTATATTTTCTTGACTTTCTAAACAGTTCTTTTGAATTTTTCATGTACGGTAATTTCTTCTGCAATTATAACATTAAAAAAAAGCTATTTTATATGAATTAGAATCAGATTCTTTTTGAAACACTAGAAAATCCTAGCTATTTTAATGTGCAAATAGGAGTCTGAAACACAATGAATGACTTTCCAACTGTATCTAACAAGGTTGTCATAGTGATAATCTTCTTGATGTCCTTTTCTTTTCCTAAAAAAATAAACCTCATAAGGCAGAAATGACAATATAATAAACATTTCAAGGCTCAAAAAGCTATTATAAGAATGGTTAGCTATATTGATATTACCTTTACATTGAAAGATCAACATTAAGTTACGTTAAGCATTCAGCTCAACAAATACTCAATAAATACTTCAAACTATGTAAGCATTCCTAACTTTTTTTTTTTTTTGTAGAGTGCATTCTACCTACATCCCAGTCCTCCGTTTTCCAGTACAACATAATTCTGTAAACACTGATGTTCATAAAGCTATCCTACCTAGACCTGCATTCTAGATCTCCTGCTGCTCCCAAAATACTGAATTTGCTTCTCTCATTTGAAGAGGGTGATTTAACCACCAAGTAATGATGCATTCTGATTGTCATTGCCCATCACCTTTTCATTTGAAACTGAGCCACTGTGGACAAGAAAGTAGGAGTCTTTGCATTAAATCACAGAAAAGGGGACCTTGATTCTAGTCTAGTGATTAGGGCACTTGAAATTGAAGCTCATTCATTTAAAGCAGGTGTCCAAACGACACTTATGTCCCACCGTAGGTTGCTATTTTTAAAAGTGATTCGTTTGTCCAAGGACATTTTGTTCTTCCATCCCCATAATGGAAAACATTACGAATGTCTAAGCATCCAGTCAGAATGGTTCAACTTCATGGTAGTCTCACAATATCACTAGGTCGAAACATTAAAAATGCTTATACACATGCCATCCTTGTTTCTTCACAGAGTTTATCATTTCAGTGTAAATGTAACTATCTCATCAACAAAAAGACCCTGGAAGCAATTAATTTTTCCTAAAGAAGAAGGCTGACGTATAAGACACATAAGGGCATTCTGCATGAGAAAAGACAGCAGTGCCTACCAGTCACTGCTGACATACAAGCTTATATTTCTGTCTTAGAAAATATCCTCTAGGGTAGCAAGTCCAGGTCACTGCTCCTGTCTCCAGTATCAACTCCCGCTTACAATGAACATCAGATAAAGCAGTCAGTTCCAAGCAGAAAAAGCAATCACAAAACATCCTATTTTCTACACCCCTTGAACTGCACTCCATCTTCCCCACTTGGAAGTACAGAAGTTTCTTGTATTGGTTGGCTGGACATTTCTTTCTCAAAGGTCCTCTCCCCATCACAGGCAGTACTATAGATGTTGGACATGATGTGGTTGCGTGGCTCAGATACATAACACGAGTTCAATAGTCTGTAAGAGTCAATCATTTAAATTAATAACTGGATATCTTTGCAGAATGAAAGCAGCAGCTGCAGAGAGGCTGACTAGGAGATACCTCACAGCACTGACACAGTGGCAGGCAGGAACCTATGTATGTAAGCAAGTAGCATGTGTATCTATCCTTTTTTGTAGCCCCAGGTCAAAATTACAGGGTAAAATGCTAGGGAAGGAAACAAGTAGCAGGAGTTAGTCCTAATGCAAAGGCAACACTTTATCTGTTGGGAATAAAATCTTTTGGGTTCAGATGCACCTTACACAACTTACTTGACAGTTACTTCTAGATTTGTCAGGATGATAAATATACCTAATGGGCCTTTCAAACTTATCTCTATGATCTCAACAGGAACTGTATAAAATCTCTCTCCCTAATAAAATAATTTAAAAAAGTACTTCCCAAAATAATTTGCATGTTCATATTTAAGGCTAAATTCTCTTTTAAGAAGGATGATTTCACTCAAAGACTTAAAGGTAACAACAAAAGTAGTCCACTGTGCAAAATGTGAATTCTTAGGCATTCCTAGCCTATTAGGTCAACTTCTGCCATTGGTAGAGTCAGAGAGATAAATTTGTGAATCTTGACGAAATCTGTGTGCCAGATCTCAGAAGACTACGTTAGTACTTTAGACAGCAGTAAATAAATCTTTGAGGAGATGCAATGGTGCAGAAATACAGAGTTGAGACAGGGTTTAGATGTGTGCCTACAATGTCAGTTTGGGGTTTAGATATTCATCTGCTTCCTGGAAAGCATGACACTCAGTTTCCAGAATTATGAGAGTTTATAAATTGCAAAGTTGTAGAAGATGGTCTTTCAAATTTTACCTAAAAAATGCCAGTAATTCAGCAAATATATACTAAGAGTTCAAATTCTACCTAATATCCATCACTAGTAATTATTAGTAGGGTTTTAGAACCATACACTTATGTTTAACATAACTAACACACTCATTTTGAGTAAATAAAATACGTTAATGTGTAACCATAATTTATGTGGTTACAACAGCATTTTCTTTAACTGAATTCAACAACAACATCTGTATTTAATGATTTAATGCAATTTGGATACTGGTTAACACCTGTCATCTGATGGCTAAATTATTGGCCTATTAGGAAGGATGAATATTTAGTAATTTAAAGATAGTAATAATATTTTTTCACAATAAAATATATTTTGCTATTAAAATTTGTCGAAAAGAAAATTTGTTTCTGATCTCCCTACCTGAGACAAAAAAAAAATTTTGAGACTTTTCTACAAATTGTTAATTTTGCTGTCAGATACTTATGTACAATGATCACAAGCAACATTTCAGAGGTTCCTTTTCACTTACTTTCAAAGTTCTATTCTATTGTTGTTGTTTAACAACACTGCAGGTGAGGACTTTATTATATTTTTTTCATTAATCATTTAATTTTCCTGATGTGCAGCTGACAATTAACCCGATTTGTCATGTCAGGTACTTGAATGCTGATTAGAATGCTCATTAGGTATTTGATTGGTGATTCAGATACTTTAATTATTTTCATGCATTAAAATAATTTACAAGTAAAAAGAACTGTCTGACAAAGCTGTTAGAATACATACATATTCTAATACATCTTTAATAGTTGCAGTGTTTCAATGACAAACTAATTATACAACTTTATAAAGAATGAAGACATTGTTTGATGTCTCTTAAATCTGTTCAGCATCTGCCTGAAAATATAAAAACTTTTTCCTTTTTTTCCTAATTTCATTTTTTTAGTGTAAACTTCTGTTAGAATAACTTTAGGAATCAATATATTTGCTGGGGAAAAACAATATATTTTCCAAGCTATTTTTTCCCTTCTAAGGCTTCCAGGAGATGTCTTACATAAAGCATACATTATTTCCTGTGGTCATTCAGAAAATATATTAATTTTGCATAGTTCCATCACTCATTACAAGTATTGTGTAACCTCGTTAAGATCAATAATACTATGAAACTAACAGCAGTTGATGAAGCAAAGACATTTGAAAAACAACTTAAGCTGCTTAGATTCCAAGACAATTAATGTTAATATTATAACTGTACAAAAGTGACCCTTGGACATTTTTAAGAACCTGTGTAGTGTCAGCTATTGAGAACTCAGTTCTTCATGCTGTACAAAATTTGCCCCTCTTCTGTGAGCTGTTTATTTTGTTTGCTGTAGGGATTTTTAATTAGCTGTTGTTGGATTGTTTTCTTTGCTTAGTTTTTATTGTTCCATTTTTTTTGTCTTGCAAGGAGAAAAAACAGACTCCTTAGGAAGGACAGCCAGGTGAGATGAGGTCAAGGTGTTGTCCTCTATGTCAGTGACCAGCCTGAGTGCATGGAGCTCCATCTGGGGATGGATGAGGAGTTAACTGAGAGCTTATGGGTTTGGATCAGGGTCAGGATCAGGGACAGGCATCATTACAGTGGCGGTCTGCTACAGGCCACTTGACACAGAAGACCAAAAGGAGGAGGTCCTCTATAGACAGATAGGAGCAACCTCATGTTCACAAGCCCTAGTCATCGTGGGGGACTTCAATCACCCCAATACCTGTTGGAAGGACAACACAGTAGGGTTTAGCAATCCAGGAAGTTCCTGCAATGCATTGTTGCCAACTTCCTTCTCCAAGTGATAAGGGTGCCAACAAGAAGAGGTGCTGTGCTGGACCTTGTTCTCACCAACAAGGATGGGCTGGTGGGGAACGTGAAGCTCAAGGGCAGTCCTGGATGCAGTGACCACAAAATGGTGGAGTTCAACATCCTTAGGGCAATGAGGAGGGTTCACAGTAGGCTCACTACACTGAATTTCAGGAGAGCAGACTTTGACCTTTCCAGGGACCTGCTGGGTAGAGTTCTATGGGATAAAACCCTGGAGGGAAGAGTGGCCCAAGAAAGCTGGTTAATATTCAAGGATCACCTCCTCCAAGCCCAGGAGCAATTCAACCCAACAAAGAGGAAGTCAGGAAAAACACCAGGAGGCCTGCATGGATGAAGAAGGAGCTCCTGGACAAAGAAAGACAAAAAGGAAGCCTACAGAGAGTGGAAGCAAGGATAAGTAGCCTTAAGGAATAAAAAGAAATTGCTAAAGGGGGAAGGGGCTGCCTTGTCAGAAGCTTTGTGAAAGCTGTCCTGGCTTCAAGGAGAACTCCTCCAGCCCAAACTGAACCAATTAGCAACAGGGAAACACATCTGCAAATCCATACTTGTGAGGGGAAGGACAGTCCTGAAGAGAAGAAGGTGGAGAGAACCTGTAGGAAAGGCCGTTGACTTGACCAAAAGACAACCATTGGCCTAAACAAAAAGAGAGCTTTGTTGCCAGGAGGAAGGAGGAAGGAGGAGGAGAGGGAGGACAGAGAACCTCAGACACCCAGTTCACCCTCATGGAGTAGAAGAAGGCAAAGCAGGTCCTCTGCAGCCCGTGGAAGTTCAATGGCGAAACAGATACCCACTTGTAGACCATGAGGGACTCCACGTTTGAGCAGAGAAACTGAGCCCAAGGGCAAGTGTGACCGATTTGAGACCCCCAGAGTCACTCAACACCAGAGCGGGGGTGGACCTCCAGAGCCACGGGGGGAGGAGGTGTGCTGGACAAGAGGTCCATCTGCAGCCCATGGATGTCTACATGCTGGAGCCAGGAGCTGTGCCCAAAGAGGTCTGTGACGCCATGGGAAACTTGTGTTGGAACACTTTACTCTTGGACTTTCATGCTGAGAAGAGTGGCAATGGTGGAACCCCTGTTCTCTGTCCCCTGTGCCACTGTTGGGGGGGAAGGTAGAGAAATCGGGAGCAAAGTGATTTGAGCCAGGAAGAAGGGAGAGGTGGGGGGAAGGTGTCTTAAGATGTGGTTTTTATGTCTCACTGTGCTACTCAGATGAATGGTAACAAATTAAATCGATTTTTCTGCCCCAAGTTGAGTGTTTTTCCTGTGACCATGACTGGTGAGTGAGCCATCTCTGTCCTTCATTCCTAATCCTGTGCCCCCTTTGCTGTCACTCCCATTCCGTCTCACTAGGTGGGGCGAGTGAGTGCAGGACCACATGGTCCTACTGTGGGTTAAACCACCAGAAATTATGTCATTTTTTAATATGTCTTTACACACTCAAAAAGCCTAATACCTAGAACATTAATAATGATAGTTTATTTCAGGATAAATACGAAGAAGTAGGATGTAATAAAGCATTAAGTTTTTCTCATCAGAAATAATTGAAAAGTAATCTACTCTTGATTATATTTACAGTAATCTATAAATGTCAGAAAATATCTCTTAGTACATTAGTACATACGGTAACAAAAGGCTTTTTTAAACCACATCCTCCAAGATTATGAGAAACAGATACAAAGTGGTACTAAAGTCTCTCTCAGCATCTGCTAAAGTCAAGTGAGTAGTTTATAATTTGATGTTTTCAGGCTAATTAGAGATGCCCTCTTGTATACTGTAGGAACTGCAGAAGCAATAAAGGCTTTCATAGCCCTGTTTGTTATTAAGGGAATTGGGAAGAACAAGGTCAATAAAATGACCAGAAACAGCAGGATCATAATAATGGTATGCAAAAAAGACACAGTGATGCAGAGCTTGGTTTATCAGCAAAATAATCTGTATCTTTTAAATATGTACGTAGATTTAAACAGACAATTTTCTCTAATTTACCTTCCTCCTGCATATTATCATTATACCTTCCTGGATAAAGAGAGGAGCATGAATTATGGAGATTCTTGATTGTGTTATCAGTCACTCTTGTACCTTGATAATAGCTGCTTGACGGTTTGCTCTTTGTAAGTAATGCGAGACAGATTTCCCCACCAACCTTAAAATTTGTTAAGAGAATAAATATAAAGTATGTTTTACAAATATAAAAGTGCTTATTCTAATATATATATATATTTTAAAAAAAATAAAAGATACAGTAAAATTGTTTTCACAAAGCTATAGTTAGTAGTTTGAAATTCTTTTGGCAATAATCAAGATTTGTGCCATGGTCATGGCATGTGAGCAGAAAACACTATTTTATAGCTTTTTCAATGCCTGGGGAATGCTGGACCTCTTACCTTAGCTAGAGTGCCCAGAAACAAACTGCATTTCTGATACTATAGGACTTTGAAACTGTTATAGTTTAACCTCAGTCAGCAACTAAGCACCACACAGCCACTCACTCACTCTCACTCAGTGATATGTGGGAGAGAATCAGAAGAGTAAAAGAAGAAAACTCTTGGGTTGAAATAAAGGCAGTTTACTAAGTAAAGCAAAAGCCACACATGCAAGCAAAGCAAAGCAAAGCAAAGCAAAGCAAAGCAAAGCAAAGCAAAGCAAAGCAAAACAAAGCAAATAATGCATTCACTACACTATTTCACTTCACTATTAAATTAAATGCAGTTTTTAAGAAGACACTGTCTATCAAACTGTCTCTTACTATGATTCTAAAACTACAAAGCCCTTTGCTGCAGAAGTTCATGTTCCCTTCACCTGTTGTCTGACAAAGCTGGTTCTTTTCATTAATTTTATTGTTGTCATTATTCTTATTAATATCTACAAGCATTTTTCTAATTTAGCCAGTGAAAATGGAGAGAGACTGAGAGAGAGGGGTGGGAGAATGGAAAATATATATTGTACAAGGAGGAAAAAAAATAATTAACTTTTTGAACTTGACTCTGCTTGGCTAGAGTAAACCTATAGCCTAGGGATAAAGACCTTCAGTTCAGAGAAAGAAGTCCCAGATTTTAATCCTGGATTCCAGTGCTATGTATATGTATTTTAGTCGTTAATTATTAAAGTGAAAAAGCTAACAAGCAAACAAACAAAAGCAATAATACTGTTTCTGGTATAGCCTGGTTAATTCTTTGATATCAGTCCAACATTCTTTTCTTGGATGCTACTTTTTCCTTAAGAGACTAGGATTGCCAGTTTCAGAGTAGCTAAGAATTTCAATGCTTACACAACTTTAGTAATCTTACTTGAACCTTATCCAACTTGTTTTGAAATCGGTAACAGACATGCATTTTTTATTCATTTTAAATGGAGGTGGTCAAGGTCCTGCATTTGTAAATTGTGTAATATATACTTAGCTGTAATTTTTGCTGGTAGTTTTGTAAAAGATATGTATACACAGTTCTGTTAGCTTTTTCTGTTGTTTTGAAAAAAAACCCAAAAACACAAAACCAAAAAACCACAGCAAATCAATAAACAGTTATTCATTCTTCCAAAATAAGGATTTAACTCATAATAAAAGAAGATTCATATCTTCTACATAAGATTTGTCACAAAATATTAATTCAGAAGTGTAACTTTAACATGCATATAGGGTTGCAACATAAAGTAGCATAAAATCATCTATGGATGAGATATTTTTTCTACCAAGGAGGAAATAACAGGTTTCTGAAACAGCAGCCTCTAAATGATGATAATGATGATGAAGAGGATGATGAGTATCATGACCATCTAATAACCTGAAGACTACTGAGAACAGATCTTAGGCTTTTTTCTGGATATTTTAGTCTTTAACATAAAGCTTCCTAACAACTCAGAGTGTGACAGAACTCCCACAGAGTAACCAGTTGACAAACTGATTGATCTATCTATCTATATATTTAATTTCTGTTTATAAATTAGTGCAAATAATATCTGTATTTTAATAGTATTTTAAAAAGACATGTCTATGAATAATTAAAGAATCTTTGGTAAATCTGGTGGCATTTTAATAGACTGGAAGCTTTTGTGTCATTTATCTAACTGCTTTTTCTGACAGCTACATGGGACACGGTATGCATAAGTATTTCTGATGGCTTTGGTATGACACAGGACTTAAAAACACTCTACAGACGTTAATTGCAAAAAAAAACTATTTGAAATAAATCACCCAAATGGAGCTTGTGTTTGATTATAATGGTGTGGTGTTTGATTATAGGGTGAGTATATGTGTGTGTTTATATGAGCGTGTGTGTATATGAATTCTAATTAATTATAAGTGGTTCCTAACAGATGTATAATAAAAAGTCATCATGCTGAAAAGTTTAAGATGAAATGAGGTAAATAAAAAGAATGTTTCTTCATTAAAGAAGCTGTTTAAGAACTTCAAGAACTCTGAGGATATGAGCAGCCTTATAATGTAAGCAGAATTAATCCAGTGAACAGCTAAACAAGTCATTTGAAATTAATTATAAAATGCTTCATTTGCATAAATTTTAGATAATTCTAAAACCTTCTTGGAAAAAAAGCTGATGCTGCTTCAAAAAATGAAAAGATCTACAAAGCTGAGATCTAGTGAAAGGTTCTCAAAATGAAGATGCGGGAACAGACTCTTAGCTGCTCTAAGAGTAATAGCACATGTGGGGAATGCAAAATATGCATATTGTATAGGACTGACACTTTTTCTTTGAAGGTATAATAAAGTTTTGACTTGTTGAAGTCTTTCACAGGATATTTAAATGATACCAGAATTCAAAGAAAATTAAGTTAGTGAATGTGAGCTAAGCATGGTAGTGAAACTTGCTGAGCACAGGTATTTATGTGACAACGAACTAAGTATGTCTAAAAGTCCATTTTTCTCTACTGTCTTGAAAGTGGACACTTTTCATTGATAGGTGGGAGGAAACTTTGTAGAGCAGTTGATGGCAATCATTTGCAGATTTAAACTACCTTTTTAAGACAGGAAGGTACCATTCTGATTATTCATGTCAACCTAATGAAAACTGCAAACCACTGATTTAAAGACAATATTTAAAGGAGAATTGATGAAATCTTACTGGCTTTACTGAGCCAATGTAGAAAAAATCCTAAATAAAGCAAAAATAACTGATTTCCAATTTGAACTTTTATAACTTCAACTTGTCCTTTTTTCAATTTGATGGGTAAAGTATTTTTTAACATCATAGTTGACATTTTGTTCTGTAAAAACAACAATAACCTGTGAAAAACATGCCTCATAGCCTTCTGTATATGTAGTTTTAGTTATTCATTCTTCCATTGTAAGGCATACTTTCAAGAGCACAAAACACTTGTATCCATCTGCAGATGCATATATATATGCACATGTGCCATCTACATAAGGAGGTAGGTGTGCACATATTCTGTGATATAATGAATTCAGGTTTTTCAGGATCCTTTTAAAAGTGTCAATATCAGAGTTGAGCATATTTCTTACTGGTGTCTCCAAAGTACCACCTATGATGTGACACTGTTGCCAGATTAGAATATGAAAATTTGAAGTTGTTTTTAGAATTGGGTACAAGAAGTTGTGGTATATGTTCTTGTACTTTTCCAGTAATCAAGGAGTGTTTCTGCATGCAATTTGACAGTCTTAATATTTTCAGTTCTTTATGATCAAGTGCATCATTCTTTATAGATTCACATTTTGATCTGTGCCTTCAGACATATTTTCTTCAGAAAATACCAAAAAAAAGCTTCGAAAGCATCTGCTCTCCTCCCCCATATAAACACCTAAGCTCCTTCTAATTAAGACAAGATTAATTGCGCACACTGTCTTTAATGTATTCTCTCAGGAAACAAAGACTAAGCATGGTAAAGAAGCATAGCAGAGTTGAGGACAACAATGTGTTTGAAATAGTAGCCCAAATACAGCCTGGTGCATTTAGCAAAACCAGTCTTCAGTTAGTGCAATTATTTGCAAACTGATTCCTGTTAGACTGTTGGGAGAGTGCATTCTGCAGCAGTCTTAGCAACCAGACAGTTCATATCAGAGAAACTGGAGTATTCAGTTGCTTGATTTCATTTTGTGCACTTGTGTTTCCATCCCAGTTTTTCATGCCAAATATTGCAGTTAACAGAGGAAATACAAAACTGGTTTTCAAGGAGACATGAAAAAGATGGAAGGGAGGATTACTATGAAAAATATCGTAAAGGAGCCCTCTCTCCTTTTCATAGGGATGCACATTAAAGTATTGAATTTTACTGAGGGAAGATAGAATCACTTATAGACAGAAGTAGGATGCCTTCATCATGCCCTATGGAGATGAAGGAGTTCTTCCAATGTAGATTCAGAGTAAAAGCTTGAGTTTGTCTTTGCCTTTGGTGGCAACCTAGGAAGGTTGGCCTTCCCTAGTCATTTAATCTTTATATCTGCAGACTACTACTGTAAATATTTTTATCAGCACACCATTGTGGTGGAGTCAATATCAAAAGACAACTCAGAGAGACAATACACTTACTTCAAAGAATCTTCTCAAAGCTCAAATAAAACTCAGCAGGCAGTGTGACAGATAACTATTTTATATAAGTCAAGAAACTTAATTTAAGATTACATCCGCAGCAACGGGAAATTAAGAAATTGAAAATCTAAGTAATATACATTCAGATAAACCAGAAAGTGAAGAGTGAAAGACCTCTTGGCACAATATCATGATCCTGGATCATCATTACATTGCTTGGACAGGAAAACCTAAGCTATGATGAATCAAAGACACCAGATGTTTTTGACATTTGAACAGTGTAGTTGTCAACTCTTGTAAGCACTGAATCTTGCATTCATATGCACTGGTAAGTGACTGTGAAAACAGAAAATTATTGTGAAAAGACATTTTGTTTTACTGTTCAAGCTTCTAATCATTTCCCAAGGGTGATTTTCTTCTATTTAACTGGTAATATGAAACAAAATTCAAATAACATCATTCTTTACTGTCCATTCTATTACTGTTCAGATCAAATTTCAAATATAGTGAATTTCTCAGTGAATTCACTGAGATTCACAAATTTAGTGAATATAGTGAATTTAAATCTCTGCTAAATGAACAATTCAAAAGGAGAAAATTTTTCAAGAACACACACTTAATATCTTTTGGGATATATTTCATCTCCATTTTGCATTGTTGTCTGTGAGATGCTTTGGCCAATTTGATACAAAAATTTCATACAACTTAAAATGAACACCGTAAGTACAACTTAAGGTACAAGACTGCTTATACTCCATGTAATTGTCCATTCTCAGAAAAAGGAATTTATAGCATTTACAAGGATTATACTGTAGGGACTTGTAATGGAGACAATAAGATTGTTACAAACCAAATATGAGTGTAAATGTGTGTGCATGTCTGAGTAAGTACCAGAAGGTACAACATAGCAAGGGTTAAAAACACTGTCTGTCCTGATGAAAAATAATACCATTCCAACATTTAAAAAGTTGATATCAAGAGCAGATGGCCTGCACACCCATATGACAGCAAATAACTCTCTGTTTTAGGAACAGGAGGTCAGTAACACAGTGGTAGCATATCAGTTATGTCCTTTGTTTTCATGTTAGCCTATCATGAAAACAGATATATTTACTTCATAGGAAAACAGGTAATGCAATCTTGTTCAAGGTTTATGTAGATGGAAACAAGAAAGATATTGAATGAAAGAACCAGTGAGTAACAACTGATAACTACTAAAAGGTATAAAATAACTATCCAAAACCTAGTTTATCATTGCCATTCAAGAAGAAAACCCCAGAGGTGTGATGATGACCCAATAGCTGGCATCCCTTGTCCTCAGTGGCACACACATCGTCTTCTCTGGATCACTTGGGTATGTACATCTTGGCTCTTCTGACTATGAATTTATGAGAATATGATTGAATTAAGTTTATGAGATAGTGAATTCAAATGGGTAATTGAACTCAGACATTACATAAATAAATATAATTTTCCTTTCCAATAAAGTGTCCCTATGAATTTTATTATGTAAAATTCTTAGAGTACGGCTTGTCTTAGCAAAACCAGGACACTTATGTAGGAAACCTCTAAGCTGTATGATGCTGTGGTGACAATGTGTGTAACAAACCAATAAACTAACCAAACTACACATGAAATTTAATCTGACAGCTGGCACACTGCTTTATCTGGGTAAGAGGGGAGAATATTCATTGGAGAATTCTGTTCAATCAAAAACTGAAATGCTTCATAATTTTTTTGTCCAACAATATTTCATATTGATGAAAATGAAAAGTTTTGGCTGGCTCAAGGCATTAGACTGACAATTAGGGGATCAAATGTATTTAAGCTTTCATTTAAATTATTTGATTTATTTTTTTTCTGTTACTATAAACTATGCTCCACCTAAACATATCAGTCATAATAAAATCTAGTTTTCATCAGTATTCTAGAACAAATATATTTTTTTTTAATTTTCTGGGTCTTTTTTGGTGTTTTTTTTTGTTTGTTTGTTTGTTTTTAAATAACAAGTTCAGGGATCTTTCAGAAATTATTTTTCATCTTCTGTATTCATAGAATCATAGAATGGTTTGGGCTGGAAGGGACCTTAAAGATCATCTAGCTCCAACCCCCCTGCCATGAGCAGGGACACCTTCCACTAGACCAGGTTGCTCAAAGCCTCATCCAGCCTGGCCTTGAACACTTCCAAGGAGGGGGCATCCACAACTTCCCTGGGCAACCTGTTCCAGTGCCTGACCACCCTCACAGTGAAGAATTTCTTCCTAATATCCAATCTAAACCTACCCTCTATTAGCTTATAGCCATTCCCCCTTGTCCTGTCATTAACTGCCCTTGTGAAAAGTCCACCTAATTGTGCTATTAGAAACCTTTCATGACCCTGAGCGGAGTGTTTTAATTTTTTATGTATAGAAATAGAAGAATGGAAATAAATTCATAATAAAATAAGAAGGATTTTAAATAATTTATTTTCGTAATTAAGTATTTTTCCTCAGGATTTGTGAACATGATATGTGATTTTGTGTGTATCAAATTCTGGTACCATTACAATGTCTACTAACCTAGGTTTCAGAAATTCTGTAGCTAACCATCCAAAACTGGCTGTTATAGTGTGCAAGAACTGATGCATCTAAAACCACAGATTAACCCAGGAAACCTTCTTCCTGGGCTCTTTAAATTTAGCTTTTCTTTTACATAAAATAAGGAATCAACAACCTTTTGTCTAACAAAGAAAAAAGCAAGAAAAATTGAAGAAGCAGCACTAAAAGTTAAGTAATTTAGGACTTGATTCAGAAAAGAACACAGGTGCTCTAGGCTCCTCTCTCCACAATTGAGTTTAAAACTTAACTGTTTGGCACCTTTCTGATGGTGGAGGTGACTTAACTGTACGAAGACATCCTTTTTGGCCTTGACATTCCCTAGTTTCTTGTAACTGTATTATGCACGCATCACACGCTCCATTGGTACTAGTCAGTTTGCTTATCTCAGAATGTGATCCAGTGGGATGGTGGCTCTATAAGTCTGGTACTCAGGACATTCAGTAACACAGGAGTAAAAGGGGTTCTGGCTGCTGGCCTGAGATTAATTCTGTCAATTCATTCTGTGTTTGTCTTTATGCATTGCAATGTGCAACTTCTAGTGATTAAATCCACTACTAATGATAAATATTAGACTGGATATTTTCCACACCCTGGTTTGGGGGTCTGTAAATTAGATATATAGTTTAGCAGTTTGACTCTTTCTATAGTCAATGACAAAAATAAATAAATAAATAAATAAACAAACAAACGAACAAATAAATAAATATATTGCCTTTTTAGTTTTTACACTAAATGGTATGGGCTATCATCTGATAAAGCGTTCCTGTTTTAGTCCCTTTTATATCTTACAAAACTATATAACAAAAATTTCAGAAAGGGCAGAAAACAGTGCAACTACTCAGTGATTAAAGATATACAGGGTTTTGAAAACCTGTGTTTTCACTGCAGTCAGGAAAGCTTTTATTATCCTTTAGAAAAAAATAAAGCATTTTTAAATATGTTTAATAAGTTCACTTATGCAAATCAGCTTTCTGAGCCCCCATCCATGTTCTATCTTCTTCCAAAACGTAACTTGAGCAAAGACAGGAGCAATTAATTGTAAATTAAACTTGGAAACTTCTTTGATAGTTCTTCCAAACCAATAAGTAGTAAAATGAGTAGATCTTATCCAGATCTATAAATAAATGAGATATGTTAAAAAATTATAAAAACAGAAGATAAATACTTAAATATTTGGGGACCATAAAATGAAGTATAAATTCCAATAGATTTCAGTTTCTATTATTAATTTTAGCAAACTTTTTTACATCCTTGTTTCAACTACAGCTTCTCTTACAAAACTAAACCTGTATTTGTCATTTCTGTATACCTGAAATTGTCAATTGAACTGAACTCAAGCTAACATTTGTCATAGGGATAAAACAGTAAGATGGAAGTAGGCCATATTGATTTGTCTTGATGCACACTATTCTCTCTGAGATTTAGTGAAAAAACCTGCAATTTTTGCTAAAAGGTAGTTTTCTGACATGCAGCAGCTTAGCAAATATACTAATAAATCTAACTTACTTGATACTATGCTCCTGCTGGATAGCCCATGCCTGTGTTCTTACACCTCTTATCCTTTATAAGGGCAACTCATCAAGCTGTTTCTCAGGAATGATGCTTGGTCTTTGCCTGTCCTGGTATTCTGACCAGGCTTGGTTTGACAGAGTGCTAGTTGGTGTGGGCCAAAGTGGTGCCAGTCAGAGTTTGAACAGCTTAGCACTGTAGGCAAGGTAGTTTCAGTGCCCAGGGGTGTTCTGTAGCACAGCTTAGTTAACAAGTGCAAACACAAAAAATGGAGTTGTGCAAATTTATGTAGCCATGACACATCCTTAATTTTTCGAGACTATTTTATGTTATATGAGCCAATATTGATTAATCTGATATATAAAGCAGCAAATTTGGTATAGAAAAAATAAATCCCCAAGTAGAAAAGTACTATCAACTCACTTGGTATGAGAGACTATCCAAAGCACCTTCTACTTTGCCAACAGTTTACAATTAAAATCATGTGCTTAAAAAGCAGACTTTCAGACAGGAGGTCCACTGAACTACTTTTATAACTCCAGAGCTAAAAATTCAGTGGCCTTAACTCCAAATTTTGAAGCTAATATTTGGTTTAGAATATTATTTAGGTAAATGAAAAATGAAGGTATTTCACAGCAATTCTACATTGATTACTTCTTTTAGAGTTAGAAAAACATGTATTAATAATTATTCTGCTAAATAACACCTTTTTAAATAGAAAAAAGTTTACTTTTAATTTAGAAGCAGGGTCCTCTGCACTAAGAAAATACTCTGTATTTCTAAAGACCTGTAGTGCCTAAGTTTACTTAAGTAAGAAAAATTAATATTAAATATAATTTTATTTATAAACAAGTTCTATAAACTGGTGGATCTATTTCTAAGGCCTTAGACAGTACATTATAATAGTGATATTTTACAATTTTAATTTTTTCTTTATTTTATTTTTCCAAACATACATTGCACAGCCACTGGGATCAAGCTGGGGACTGAAGATTCTCATAGGCAGCAGTGATGCAGTAACAAAATGCATAAATTGACAGGTGACTACAGGTGAGCTACATTTACATGAAATTGCATGCTTTTAGTGGGTGCTACGATCCCAAGTGAATTATTTCCATATTAAGGCTTTGTCACATCATGTGCTTAGCATATATTCATCTGTTTTCTGATTATATTTGGTAGTTTAGACAAATAATTTAGCTCTGAATCACTCATAAGAAATCTCATGAGTAAATTAGATTTTTTAAGATTATAAATCACTGCGAGTTATATTCTAGTTACATAAAATAGACAATTCACAATGCAAAAGCTGTTTAAATTAAACAAGGATGTGTATATAATATACACAGTAGGTCAGCAGAATATTTCCAGGCAATACAGATGGAGGTAAAGTCATATTTAAAACTCCTGCTCTAAACCTTCACACACATATAATTTGTCCAATAATAACAAAGACTAAGAAACAATCTTTGGTGTTTCTAATGAATAAAATATAGAAGTTTATTTGGAAGGAGCACTAACCATATCACCAGTCAGTAAAGCACCTTTCCTCACTTCATTAGAAAATGGAGTATGCTGTTGCTGGGTTTGTAATTTAGTTATTGACACATCCATCTCTCTATCTACTATCTATCTATCTATCTATCTATCTATCTATCTATCTATCTATCTATCCTATCACTTATAAGTGCCTATATTCTAATATCACGACAGCATTTGTAACAATGTTACAGATAATTCCCACAAAACATTCCCACTTGTATTTTTTTTTTTTCTCGATTATAGCCTAATTATATTTTTGTATATTTTTGTATTTACTTTTTGTATTATATTAAAGCCCATGAATACCTAGTAGAAACAGAGCCTATTATGCTGTATACTGTGCAAACATGTAATTTGCCATTGCCAACTACTTCAAGACACTCACAAATTAATTTAAGGTCTAAAAATGCACCTTAAATATAAATTACTAAGAAGAGATGATTAAAGGAAGATTTTACATGGATCTTCACAGATTATTTATGTGACCTATCATGCAATCTAGTGCAATAATCTTCCATAATCACCGCTGGAATTAACCTAATGGCTAGAAGGATAAAATATTAGTAAGTTCTTTCAGCATGGAAGTTATAATCCTTTTCAAAGTACTACATGCAGATGTACCCTTTACTCACCAGCATCAGTCCCATTTCAACTATTCTTGGAAGCATTATTTTAGTTTTTTGAAATTTTCTTCATTTTATACCTCCACAATTCAAAGAAAAAGGTAGTCTAAGAGGAAAATTCTTTATTCATGAAGCTACCTCCATTCAGAAACACTCAAAATGCTTCTAAGTTTGGTGTTTTGGAAATGTGGAAACAAAAAGTATTGTCTAGCCACCAACTGCATTAAAATATTCTCCAGTATCTGAATAGGTTGATATTAAACTATAGGTCTGTGACATAAAACTGGATGGGCTGTGCAGAACACCACTTAGCATCATTGGTTAGTTAATTGAGAGATACAGAGTGGATTTTTTTCTCAACTGTAAATTGCTGTAAGTTAGATGTCTACATTATAGTCAGTGGAGACAGAGCCAGTAGAGTTTAAAGGATAATTCAGTGTCCAAATTTAAATGTGCAATGTGATTCATTTAGTACCCCCACCCTGCTTTTCTCATTCTGGAAAAACAAAGATATCTTACATTAACTAGGTCCATGAAGATGTCTTAGACATTGAATGAAATAGCAGATTGGAGTAGTTGCCTTTATGGAGGCAACTGAATAAAGCCCAGAGAGCTCAACTTGATAACAGCCACTTCAGCAGCTCATAAATAGACTTCGATAATAATATCTAAATGATTTTCACATATTACTCCCTAAGTTAAGATCTCTCTTAAATTCCTCACATCTAAGAGACTACTGAACTAATAATCTCTATGCAGAAAAACACACATTCCCATAATCTGTCTTCATCCACACTTACAATATTAAAATCTATTGACACAGAAATACAGCATTAGTTGTCTGTATAAATACGTATATACACCATATTGCAGTGTTAAGTATTTTGAAAAAGCAAAGTCCATGTCTCCACTCTGCCTTCAGGTTATTCCTTTCATTTCATCAAAGTTTTCAATTGTTAATGTTCCTTTCCTTTGTTGTTGTCATTGTTGATTTGCAGGGAAAAAAAAAAAAAAAAAAAAAAAGAAAAGTTAAAGCTACTTCAGCAGAAAGAATAATCCATGGAAATTTTTCCTGATTATGAGGATTATAAAGGTATTCAGTTATAAATTAAAAATAGCTGTACTTCACTGCCTGTACTTAGTGATTTATTGCACTTTAGAGATGTGGTGGCTTCACTGGGCTAGCCCTTGGCTAGCAGCCAAGCCCAGCCTATTCCCAAATAACAATCCCAGAGGAGCGACAATCCCGAACTGAAACCAAGATCCCAGAAGAGTGAGAGCCCAAGCAAAAGCCAGAGAGAGCTAAAAGAGGAAGATACCTTCAGTAATATACTGGACATGGCATGATATGATATGGAATACCCTATCAGCATACTCAAACTTCAATTTAGCTTATTAATTTGAATATTCCTCTCCCCCTTGGATCTTGTGCTTGTAAACTAACAAAACACTTGCAGCGACAAAAATGCAAACTGGTGTGTTATCAGTGTTTCTCTCATAACAAATCCCAGGCTGAATGCAAAATGCAGCACTATTCTAGCTAGTAAAAAGAAAATTAGCTCTGTCTCAGCTAAAAGCCAGGACAAGAGACTAGAATAACAATGAGAGAAGGTAAAATTACTAGCCTGTGATAGCTTGAGCTAAGAACCAGACTTGTCCTGCTACTGGGTTGAATTGTGACACAGCATTAGTAGTCTTGCATCAGCAGTAGAGCTTGAGTGAACTGAGAACTTCATGATAGCCTGTACTCCTTACCTTTTGAACTCAACTTGCTCCTCATCAAATGTTTAGTGTCTTGGAATCCTTTAGCATAGGCACTTTCCCCATTGATTGCAATAGGTCTCACAGAGGACCATGGACAGCAGTCACTTTCTGCTGTGCTGTGTTTTGCTTCAAAGGACAAACTATTCTTTAATAGACATCTATGTACTGTCAGGTTGGAAAAAAACGTGCAGTATGTCGTGTAATTATTATCTCTTAGCCCAGCTGCATAAGAGCTGCTGAGTTGAGCTAATCTGACATTTTCTTATATTCCTGAATGCAATCTCTGTTGGGTATTTATTTAGAATGTAAGAAATAAAGCTTTGCTGTGTTGACAACACATAATATATATGTGTTGTATACACATATATGTGCAGAATATACACAAAAAAATATCTGTATAAATCTACCATATTCTTAATTAACTAGCACTCTCAGTTCGTGTAAGGATTCCATAGCTGTTTTAAGCATTAGTTGTTCACGAAATTTGACACAGATGTAGCATTTAGCTGTTCTCGTAGTCTAACAATGGTGATTTAAGACAGTTTCTCAGGTGAGGATTCGCATCTATTATGGAGATAATTTACAAATAATTATTATTACTGGCACAGAACAAGGGCCACACTGCAGCTGAAGTAAACGGCCCTTCCCATTGGTGATTTTAGGATAGCAGTTATTCAGAAATAATTCTTCTGACATTAGCGTAATAAACTCAGATCTTACGCTGATGCTAAATATATCCCATGGGTTCACTTTCCAGTGCAAGCCTCAGGGATAAATAAAAATTAAAAGACAGAATGTTGGTTTTGTTGGGGTTTTTTTATTTATTTGTTTTGGGGGTTTTTTTGGTGGTTTGGGGGGTATTTCTGTTTCTTTTTTTTTTTTCCTTCTAAAACTCATAAAGCTCTTCAAACACAAAACTCAGCAAACATATAATTACAGGTCAGCAGAAATTTATTGTGTTAAGGACTGAATATTATTTAATTGAATGTACTTCTTCTTTGAGAAAGCCAATCTAGATTTTGCCCTGTTTTCAGAAATCTTAGATAATATGAAAAATATTTTTTCTGCATTATATTTTGCAATGATGTTTAACTAATCTGTTGTATCTTATTTTAAACATCACTCACTTTATCAGTGAAGAGTTTATCCATCAGATAAATCAACGTAACATAAACTGTAGTGTACTATAAAGATACACAACTTAGCAACCCAATGACCACTAAAGTACAAAAAGTGTGGATAATATATCAGGGTTAAACCACAACCATTGCCCACTTAAAAGTTTAATCTTGAATTTTATCCTCTGTAAGTGAGAGTAAACTAAGGTTCCAAAGACTAAAAATAATTATACATGAAAAAAAAAAAAAAGAAAAAAGAAAAAAAGAAAAAAAAAATTTCACCATGTACATTTTTATAGTAACAATTAAAGGAAATATAAAGTGGGGGTGAGTTAATTATTTACATGGAAACATGGGGGATTATTTAAAGTTTTCTAAGCACGACATTTATGCTACTTTACTTTGGTATACCTTTAAAAGACATGCATTTTGGGAGCAGGCTGAGGGCTGGGTATCTGTACCTATGTCTTGGAAATAAATGCTTGAAATAGGACTCCTAGAAAACTTAGTTCTCCAATTCATTAGTAATTTTGATCATGTCTTGTTAACATCCATACACAGGGAAGAGTCAACAACCGGTCAGAGGTGTACTTATATTATAAATATGATCCTTGCAGATGGATTAGGAATGCATTTACTCTAATGCAGAAATGTATATTGCCTTCCATTCATTGTACAACCTGCCCAATTTTTTATTTTAGGATTAGAATTACATTTTAAAACAATGTGTAGGTTTTATATGCATTATTAACATTTGCATTACTGAAACATATTTACATAAATTCTTCCACCCATGCAGAGTGGAGTGTGATAGAATCTTAGAGACAACAACTACCAGCATTTATAATTTCCATCTATCAGGTAGTAAACTGTATTTTTAATCTGTTTATTTTTTATTTTGCATAAATCAGAAGTCTATGCTTGGTGTAATTTTCATCTGAATTGTTTAATATAACCATAGCTTCTCTATCCAGCTGAAGCCTGTATGATTTTCCTGCACCATGGCTGTATTTATAATAACTGTATTTACATTCACTTGGAATAGATGGAAAAAAAAAAATTGACTACTGGATTTCACTATGTTGGGAACTGCAAGGTTAGAGACCTTGTTTTCTAGTTTATCAAACAGTAAAGGAAAATTTACATAGGAGAGCTGCATAGTATCTATTGGGCATGTTTGAAAAGGATGACTTTCTGATTCTGACAGTTTCTGTGCAACTGTCTTGTGTAAATTTTTCTTAAACATTAAACATTGTCAGAGTGACAGGAACCAAGATTTCCAATGTCAGAGCACCTAAGATGCTAAAAGCAGTTAATAAAAAAGATTTTTCTAATCTAATTCTAATCTAATTTTCTAACTCTTCTGGAATGGCTGTAGCCTGTAAGAACAGCAAGAAGCACAATAAATTCTTAATATATACCATTTATGGACATACTTACAGAGCCAGGTTGAAACTCCATTAACCACTTCAGGTTCTCGGTTCCATCCTATCGAATGCCATGTTGCATACTGGTTGATGTAAAGACAGTCCATTGGGTTTGGATTTCTCCTGTGTTCACTCACTCAAAATTGATGAAAATTTAGATATCTCTTGTGATTTGGTTGTTTAAGCATAAGTATCTTGTGCAATAATAAGGACTGAAGGGTGTTCCACCTAACCTCACTGTGTCTTCAGAAGGAGTGCAAGCTCTTTGTAGGAATGCATGGAGATACATCTTTCTCTGTAGAGATAATCTCCACAGGATATATATCATCTCTGTCAGCCACATGCAGATGTCTTGGATTTTCTTGATCACTTAAAGATGACAGCTCTAACTGCAACAACCTACAATGAAGTATCATCACCTTAAATAATGTGTCAAGATGCAGTAACTGTATGTGGTCCTGCAGAGAAGCTGAGACACAGTGTGTTGGATAACAACTTACAACCAGCTTTCCTCTAAGAGAGCTGAAGTCCTCTTAATCTTGCAGCCTTCTTTCTTCACTTGATCTTAAGAAGAGTTTTAACCTCCAAGCTCTTTTTTGCTGCATGGAATACCTTAAGGAAAAGTTGGAAGCACAGCTGGAGAGGCAGCAGCAATGAGAACAATGGTATCCTCAATAACAGTCTTCCTGAGAAATGCTGAAGGAAAGACTAAGGGGTATATACCTGCCCTGTGCTGCTTTTCCTTTATCAGCTCTGGTAGCACCACATAACCTCCAAAGGACTTGGACAGTTTCCTCTCTCAGAGCTTGTCCTTCCAGAAAAGATGTTCTTTCACTTCACCTTGAGCAGGACAGTAACCTCATTTCTGCAGTCCTACAGCCTCCCTTCTGAAATAAGCTCTATGATTATGGGCTTTAGCTACCACATTTTTGAGGAACCTTTCTTTCAGGCCTCCTTGCTGCAACACCCTGTCCAGGGGTAAAGATTTCAGGACTAAAAGCTTATTTGTGAAACCTTATGGAAAATGTGAGTGCTATAGTCCAACTTCCAAGACAGCCATGACTGACTGGAAACAGAGATAAGAGTGTTTAATCCAGATGCTGTAAAGCTATGCAGCATCCTTTTATCACTCTGTCCATAGTGTTGAAGACTGAACTATCATTCTTGAAGTTTTCTTTTTTCCACATGGCAGGAGAGTTTTTTTCTCCAGATGACAATTCATAAGTGGAGACCTGAATAATACTATTGCAATGAGAGGCAAAAGTAAAACAAAAGGACTGTTTCATAAACAGGATTGATCAGAAGTATATGAGGTTCAGATAATTGATTCCCACAGATGTCTGACTATGCCCATACTAAATACCCTTCTCTTTTATTGGCCAAATACCCTTCTCTTTTATTGGGAAGGGTGATTGCACCATCTGGCTACTTGCAGAAACTTGAGTTCTCAGAAAGTCCTGTGAATTCCAGCCTAACAAATCACACACATTTTTGAAATAGGGAGACAGCCTGAACTGGAACATTTAGCATGTTAACCTGCATGGCAAGGCATTTTGACTAGGGCTGTAACAGCTCTGAAAAGGAACAGTGATCAGTAGGGAGCCTGGGAGGCAAGCATTGGAGACCTAGTATTTGTGCTAGCTCTAGAGACAGTCCTTGCCCAGACTCTTTGATGGCAACTTTGGCAGAAAGCTGTAACTGGTCTAGGACAGGTAGGTGAATGAGATTAAAGGTGAATGATGGAAAATACAGTTTCTTTTCTACTTTGGGAGCACATGGTGTGTACTGAACCTACAGTAGTCTGTCTCATCATGGTTCAGCCTCAGAATCTAGTTGCTGTAATCCATATTGCTTTTCAGCTTGCTAGCATGATAGCTTCAAAATGCAGTTCTTTGTCAGTTGGCTGTGCTATTCTGGGAACAAGGTAGAACAAGAGGATGCCTGGTGCCAGTGAAATTATGTAAAACCATTTCTCCTTATATGTACGTGAGTAGTATAACAGCAGCATAAGTAAGATCATAAAATGTGACAAAATAAATACATAGTTTCTAAAAAACTTAATGAAACAAAACCAACCTAAACTCTGAGCATTTCACAACTTGCTCTTTATATCATCACGAGCAGCATAGAAAAACTGAAGGTTTAGGAAAAAAATGAAAATCTGTAATGGAATATTATAGCATTTTTTCATACTATGAGCTGTCAACAATCATGCATAATTTAAGATTGCAACTGCTAACAATGTAACCATATTTTTCTTTGTTTGATGAGCTAAGTTTTCTGATGTGTCCCTGATGAGATTATAGTTGGTCCTAGCAGCATCTTGTAAATAGGCCATCCTTCCCCAGCACAGAGTGAAAATTTAGGTTTCACAGATTATAGTCCTAAATTATAAACACTGGTCTGCCCCACTATCCTAGCATCATTATGAGATCTAAGTTTGTTAATTAAAGAAATATTGTCAAATTGCAAATAATATTAAATTCTCTTTGTCATGGTGGCATATAATAACATGTTAAAATATGTAAACATTATGACAGAATGTTCTTAAAATGTAGCAGTCCATTTAGTCCTTTTTCCAAAATCTGACCTTTCTGAGGAATTTAGCTTTTGTAATGCTCAAGACCAATTCACACTGTTCTTTTGGTCTTGAAAGAGAGAATGCTTCCAAAAGTCAAGGTGTTTTATGCAAGGAATCATTAAATTTATGTGAAACAAACAGAAACTATATAAGGATCTCACCAAAGAGAGAGAGATGATACATCATATATAATCCACATAAGAAAGAATCAAACAAAAAGCTAAATAAAAGCAAACCACTCTGATTATCAACACTTCTTTTTATCCTTGTTTTTGTTTGTTTTCTGGGGATTATTTTTTCTCTTTTTTTTTTTTTTTTTTTTTTTTTAATCACCCCTCCTGAGTGGGAAGGATATGGTAGTTTAAAAAAGGACACCTCTGAATATTTTTTGTTGTTGTTGGGTGAAACTGAAATCTACAATATGATGTGCTCTAAAAGTTCAGTTTTTAATTTGCCCCAAGAGTGAACAATTTTCTGTCTGAGTCACAATTTTACTCATAAAAATGTTTTGTTCTCATGTGAAACTTGTTGGTAACCTGTGGAGTAGGAGGTTGGTCAAATATGAGATTAAAAGGTATAAAAATTCAATTAAATCTGTACTTATGTAATAATATTTAGGATGTCAAATGAGAATAGGACTGTGATAATCATTGAATTGAGATATCTGAAGCAAACGAGAAAGATTTAATTCCTGAGTGACCTTGTGATTGGGAACTAGTAGAAATGGAGAAATCAGTATTATGAGAGGGACTTAGACTTCAGTCTCACATATGACAGTAGATTTGGAATTAACATGTTCTTTTTTAATACATTGTTCTCATAATAATATTGGAAGCTTTGTTGTGTAGTGGAAACGTTCACTTATGCAAAAACAAATGCCAAACAGGTAAATGTGGGTTCACACATTCCAGACACCAAAGAGCTGTGCTGTGACAAGGATACGATTTTAAGGTCTACTTGTTTCCTGCTTTGTATTGAATACTAAAATAATGAATTTTCTAGGATAAAAACAGCAAAATAACTGAAAATAGTTTGTAAAATAACCCCAGTTTCTCAGAAATTGTATCAGTTGCTGTCTGACTGCTGAGGTACCAAAGCCCTTGGAATATACAATGTCACCATCAAAATACCCTATATTATCTACAGGACACACTACAGCTTTCTATACATTAGCACATTTTGTCAGATAGATATTCAGTTTTTCCTTAAGCCTTTCCAAGATGTAAAACCTAGGCCTCCTTCTACATATGTTAACCACAAAATCCAATCTGGTAATTATTTGTCTAAAATCACAACAGGATTCAATACTATAGAAAACACAGTGACATGGAGCATTGTGTACCCCTTTGTTCAATACATTCAGTAAGTACTCCACTCAGCCAGACTGTGGGATGACCCAGCTCAATCACTTAATCTGAAAAAGTCAATCTGCCCCAAAAACTTTTAGGTGGATGCTGTATTAATAATAGCCAGAGAGCCAGAAGATTATTTTCTCTTATGTTGCCTTGTTGGAATTCTTTCACTATTCATGGGCCAGAGAACAAGACTATGTTTGAATATCCCAAGAGCTAAAATATGTTCTCTTTTATCTAGACAAAGGACACTGAACAATATATCTTTGTGTTGCTGAGTAAGAGGGAGATAAGGAGTGATCCTGAGCCTCCAGGATAAGTAGCACAGACTGTCTTGTGTCCACAAGGATTTGGGCTGATCCCTTTTCTAACAGGTGTGTCTCAGTAGCCCAAAGAGAAGAAAGCTCCAACTCAGCAGTGTTGGCAATCACAGTGCTCAACTCACTCCCTAACCTTCTCATAATAGCATAAATATGCCCTCAGATTCTATATTAGGCTCAAAAGCATTTTCATATGAGCTTCATTAAATATTCAGCAAAGCAAATCTTTTCCATCAAGCCAGATACTCCAGTTCCTAATCTATGTGTATTTATTCTCTTTCTGACAAATGTAACAATTCTTAACAAAGACTTGATAGGGGAGTTTGAATGCAAGTAAATCAAAGCATTCCTCCAAGATGCTGAAGATGTAAGTCCCAGGAGAAGCAAGACCTCACTCTGGCTATACCACAATCACAGCTGAGTGCTCTCACCTTCAGATTACATGTTCATTTTTTCTCTAGTTTATGCCTGAAGAGTGGATGATCAAAAATGCTTCAATCCCAGTAGAAACTTCTATAGCTCTGAGTTTTGTTTCTAGCTCTGCTTGAGAAAGATAGAACTGACACTTCATACTTCTTTCTTTAAATTTTCCATTGGTTAGGTGATGTTCCCATTTATGTATCTAAAATATTTCTAATTTTTGCACTTAAGGATCCACTTCTGGATAAAAAAATTATTTCAGGTATGAACAGTTTTGTGGGTCTCATTCATTCAGGAATCACTGACTTCTTAAGTACTGTTGTTTCAGGATTCCAATGGCTAAATTATCTGTAAATCATATTCCCAAAAACTATTATTATCTATACTCTATTACTCCCTTTAGCTATAGCAGAAGGAAGCTGATTCAATAATTTTTTTTCAGTCTGTCCCAATTATACTTTGATTTAATATTTCTAATGGTTTCTCAAACAAATGAAATTCCTTTTGCATTAGACACTGAAATCTATGTGATTATTCTCCCCCTTGCAGAACACACTGTTAATTATCAAGAGAACTAAACTGCAGGGCATTAATGTGGCAAATGATGACTGAACAGTTTTGTGTTAATCAGTTCAGAATAAATCATGCCATGTCATCTCAAAGTTGTGTTAATTGATTTAGAATAAATGGTAAGAATCACCTGATGCTCAAAAGCGTGATTTAACAATAAGGAAATAGCCAAAAACATGGTGGTTTAGGGACCACAGACTTGGGCTGATACACTTGACTTTGCATTAGTGAATTCTGGACTCTCTAATCCCAGGGAGAAATTACAAGGCATTTGTATGCTAGAGCAGCACAAAGAGTTTCAAAAGACAAGAATTATTCTTCACGTAATGCTGCCCCTGGCTATGCCTGCACATTTATTTTAACTAATCTAGCTTCTTTACAGTCCTCCTCCAGCTAATATTTTCTGATTGAATCAATCTACAATTAAGATAATATGAAGTTATTCTCCTATGATTAAATGAGCTCAAGATATCAGTCAGCATAGAGTATACTCCAGAGAGTTTTTCTCTCACTTTTTATCTTATTTAAGGATCTGCAAGTTGTTTTATTTTTATTCAAGTAGTGGCAATTAATGTTGCCACACACTTTCTTGACAAAAAAACCAACATGTTGTCCCAAAAGTTTGAACAAAATAAAAAACCAGCAGAATTTAACAATATTTAAAGTGGATTAACAAAAAAGAAAACTCATGAGTATTTTTAGAAAGCTACTTTTGCTTCTACCTAACATTAGAGAAAGTAATTTTGAATTAATTTTCAAAATTAACTTGTGTCTAGTAAATCAGTTATTTTTTTAATATAATTTGACAGTAAATACAGAATTATATGATTCTCTAGATATTAAACAGCATAATTTCACGTGAAGGTAGTGATATCTTTATGATGTTTTGAATATTTATTTCTTAAGTTAACACCTAGAAGATTACAGACAAATTTTCTTTTTTTTTTTCTTTTACATTGAAACACATTTACTTTAGTGTTCAGAGAATTTATATTTAATTTCAGAAGCTTAACAATATGAAAATAGTAAATTGACAAAAATGTGAAATGGCTAGCTGGTGATACAGTTAATGAGTAGATGTTATTTCATCTTTGAGTAGCTTTTAGAAAACTCACAAATTCCTTTGAAAATATTTATTTTTGTAATAAATTATTTTAAATAACTCTATGTTAACTAATAGCATTCACTTAAGATAGACAAGAAATTGGAATTAACTTTACCTCATTACATTATGAACAATGCTAGATCTTAAAAAAAACCCCAAAACTGTCCTATCACTGAATGCCTTTTGTAAGTGCCAGATTTTTTTTTTTTTTAAATCTTGTTTTCCAGTTTCAAAAAAATAGCATTTTGTTTCAACATCTTCAGTGCTAGGCCTACCTCTTTTCTTCCATTTTTACAGAAAAGAAATATATAACGTCAGTATTGAGCAGTCATGTATGTGATGCCATGCAATATGCATAAACAAATTCTAAGAAAGGTAAGAGAGGTTTTTTTGTAGCTATATAAGATGATGAGTTTTAATGTTTATTTAATAAAGGCACAATCATTAAATGCCTGAAAATGTTTTTTTTCATCCTGGATAATACAAAGATATGTCTCAGGATAGTAATTCCCATTTAAATTATATAACTCTAGTTACACATATGTGAAGAAAAGATATTGAATATTCAATCAATTCTTTCTTCAGTGGTGGAGTGCAGGATTCCATTAACATTCCACAACTTTCACTTAGTAGCTTTTATCTCATCCTTTGAAAAATACAGAACATAGCAAATGAATTGAGAGTTCTATGAACAAGAGAAATAGTGTAGAGTAACTCAAATCAGTAAGACAAAACATGAGCTATTTTGTAATGCTATTTCATTAAGAGAGCTGTTTTACAATGTATACATGAAAGACTAGTTGGAGAAAATACAGAATTCTTATCAATTCTCCCAGTCTTTGGGAATTTAACTTTGTAATTTAACACAGTGAAAGTGTAATTTTATACTTTACCTTTTCTGTCTCTCTTTTTCCCATCTTTCACATCAGATTATCTGTTCCATTTTGTTAACAGTAAACCCATCTGCTTATGAAATTCTAGACAGTGTAATAAAGTAAAACTGAGAATAAACTACTAAATTCAAAGGTGAAATTAAGACCAGAGTTTGGCACTGCAACATATGGCTCTCCTTTTCTCTAATACAGATATGCGACCCACAGAGTCAACCAAATTAGACAACAGAGTACTCCATTCAGGTTCAAACAATCAGGACCAGTCTGTTCTCAATACCATTCTCTGAAAATTTAGGATGGAAATTAGTTTTGAAATAAGGGTAAGGAATCTTTCAATATGTACTTCAAAGTGCACTTGCGGGCTCCTCAAAGATGTCTTCAAATATTTAATCTCTTTAGTGGGCATAGTACTTTTTTTCAAATATAGTGGTGAATCTGCTTTTGCATGCAGAAGCTCCTTCAGATATACTTTTAAAGGAAGAATTACAGTATAAATATTATGCCTCCATCCAAAAAATGCCTTATGAAAAAAACAAGAATCTAAGTTCCAAAGTAAAATTTATCTAACCTAACATCAGACATTTGAGTTAGCAAATTCGGACTACATAACAGTCAAAGGGGAAAGAAAGAGATACTCTAAGATATGAGTCTTCTTATCCTAAAATTCAACTAGGCTATTACCTAGAAGTGCCTTTTTGTCTTAGTTGTTTAAATACTGGCACCAAGGGTAATGAGCTCAGACGTAAACATACATATCGTAAACTTGTAAAGCTACATGAGAGAAATTCTACTCTGGTTGCATAATGAAGAGTATTTTTACTTTAAGAATTAGCCCAAGATCAAGTGTGTGAAATTAATCAGTTAGTCCCAAAGTCCTTATATCCACAGTATAAGTGGATTTAAAGAGTGAGTTACCTTGAATTAGCTTTAGCCTGACCCAATGAACTGAATACTTATTAGCAGTTAAAATACATCTTCATGTTTCTTTTTTTTTTTTTTTCTGAAAAATAAACTTGTTTCTACCTGTCTACATTCCAAGAGCACTCTATGATGTGAAACAAAGCACAATAAGTGAGGAGAATTCAATGATTAATTTTAAAATTTTTCTTGCTCTAAAATAAACTGCTTTCTTATTGCCTTTTCAAGTTAACTTTTAATCATATAGGCTAACACTAGCAATTAAAGGAAAGGTTGTTTCCTCCTCTCCATTGCTTCCTTTTTTTTGCCTTTCTCCTGGATGACACAGCTGTGTGTGAAGTTACATTTAAAGCCTCTAAGGAAAAAACACCTTGTAAACCTTACGTGGCAAAAATATCCTCTAATACACTCTATCTCATACCAATTAATTCGTATTCAGAAATTGTAAACTACCTTTAAACTAAAAAAAAAACCAAAAAACCTAGCAGAGAGTGGGGAAAGAGTCCTATATTGTGGGTTTTTTTAATGGAATGGAATTTAAATTTTACAATTATAAGAATAATTGATATGCTATTTTCTGAAAAACTCCTGATTTTCATAAATCACACATAATCCATAAATCCCACTGAGTGCTTACTTCTGCCTTTATGTAACTCAAAACCCTTCAAACAAAATTCTGGGCTATTTTTAAAATTTTACATAATAGGATTAAAGCTCTTTTTCATGAAACAAAAGAAGAGCAGATCCTTTAACTATAATATTAGGCAATTGCACTCAAACAAATCAATTATATGTTATAATGGAGAATAATGGAGAAAACATCATGCTGCCACTATGTACCTAAATGACATTTTGTTGACAACTTTATATTTCAAAGCTTGCTTTTGTGTCTCTCTCTTTGGACCTCTTTATTCAGGAACCTTTTACCATGTGCAGAGATTCAGAAAGTAAATATGTGCTTGAATGAAGAAGACAGTAGTTATTGGATAATACACAGAGCAAATAGCTAAAATGAGTAAGATGTTGGGTTGAGCATTAATGTGTTCATCATCCCAATAACACATCCAATGAGTTTCTACTGGCTAGGCAGTTGTCCATCAGGGAAAGGTCAGCTCCCATTATTCTGAAAGCGGGTAATCCTCATAGTTGCCGAGTTTCCATCTTCTGAATTTCCATTTTTCCCTTAGGATTTAACCTTTTCATGTTAGTCTTCTTCCTCTTCAGCTGCTTAAGTACCCTCTCTTCAACAATCTCACCACAGCTGCAATTTTACATTTTCTTATCTTATATGGCTCTAGTCTAGCTACTTTCTCACAGCTTAGCAGTTTTCCTAGATGTCTGAGCCAAGGTTATACAGCTATGCTGTATCAAAAGTAGGTCACGATTCACAAAAAACTTAATCTGTAAGAGGAGGATTACAGTTTATTTTTCATCAGAATAAATAATAATAAAGAAAACAACCCCAAACTTTATTAAAAAAAAAAAAAAAAAACAAATAATCTGGGAGAAGGAAAGGGGACTAAAATTACAGGCGAATCCATTCATGTGATGACTCAAAAGCTCAAGAATTCATTCATTCCTAACTCCAAGCACTGAAGTAAACCAAACTTGCATTTGTCTGAGAGAAATCCACTTGTTATTCAGATTTATGATAGTAATCTAAGACATTTTCAGGTGTACACCAAAATGGAAAAATCTCACAGAAGTATTTCACTATTGGACCCCCCCCCCCAAAAACACCAAAATGCCTCACTGTGATTTCTCAAAGTATGCCTGTCTAGAGGTTATTTCCCTAACAACACTTAGATGAGAGAAAGGACAAGATAAAATAGATATAAAAACTGAATTAATGAAGACTGAATTAAGACTTAATTTTTAGAATGTGACTTTTAAAGACTCTCATGGGTTTTTTCCTTTTCTCGCATAATTAAAACAGATCTATTCAATAAACTGAAATACAGGAAATAACTAAGACAAAGATAAGAAGGGAAATGCATTTGTCACATTAATGGAAATTAATTCCATTTAACTTCAACTGTTGTAAAGCTGATTTTTCTGAAAGAGTCCTCAGTGGAACTTCCATTATTCCGTCACAAAGACAACAGCAATTTGTATTGCTGAGTTCTTTTGCAGGACAAAATAATGTTATTAAGGATGAATTACGATAAAAACTAGGAGACAGGCTGAAAAGTTTAGACAGAGACTCTGAATTATACAAAAAATTCTGAACTGTAAGAAAAAAATAGAAAAGATGGTAGTTAATCTAAAGGGATGCATTTCAGTAGGAATTCTGTGCATATGGCTATTTAGATAGATTCAGACCACATGTCTTTTCCAATTAAAGAAAAAAATTGCAAACAGTCAGATATATTTGTTAAAAAGCACTAAAAGCCTTTATAGGTGATGCAAAAATAATCAAAATTCAAAATAAGACACTGTAGCATGTAAACATCTTTGCTGATGTAGTACACATACCAGAACAATTTTTTTTAAAACTTATACAATAAAAAAAAATAAAAATCAGAAGAGAGAGTAGATTTTTAATACTAGAAAACAAAGGTAAAGAGTTACAGTAATGACAAAATGTTTTTTAACAGAAAAGAAAATAAAGTTTGATTTATTTTTTCTTTAATTAAATATATAAATTCCATAGGAAGTTAAGGTAGGTTATGTAGTACTAGTACTTGTAGAGCTCCTTGTAAGTTTCTGTATTCTTGACTAGACTAAAGGTGGAATTTCAGAACCAAGTGAAACCCATCTTTTATTTCAAATTCTAAATAAATATTTGCAGGAACAAGTCCATGTGTATGAAATCAAAAATATATTATTTAAAAAAAACCAAAACCAAACCAAAACAAATAAAAACCACTAACAGAAAGTACTATATTTTCCTGTGTAAAAAGGCATGGTCAGGCATATCAATCAGCCAGAAGACTGCAGAGAAAAAACTAAATTAGCTAAACATTATAAACACCACAGTTCACACAGTACTAACTGGAGATTGTTCAGGTTATCTGAATTTTACAAGCAAAATCATTCAACTAGTATGTATGCTATGCTAGAAAGGAGGAAAAACAAAAATCATATGATCAAACAAAAAAACCCAGGGAAAACAACAAAACTGCTATGAGACTGGCAGAGATATAAAAGAAACACACAAGACACACAGAATAAAGAATTCACTGGATAAAGAAAACAGAGCAGATAAAAAATAATCATTAAATAGGTTTGTATTCTTTATGGTTTTGTTTCTAAATTTAAACAGACAGTTTTTTGCTATCTGATACTCAAAATAGCAGACTGGGTGATGAGTAGATTGACATCAGCTCTGAAGAGAAGGACTTGGGACTGGTGGTGGATGAGATGCTTAACCAAAACTGGCAATGTATGCTTGCAGCCCAGAAGGCCAACCACATCCTGGGCTCCATGAAGAGAAGTGTGGCAAGCAGGTCAAAACCTACCCTTTTTCAGTTTAAAGCCATTAGGGTTTAGATTAGATATTAGCAAGAAATTCTTGACTGTGAGGGTGGTGAAACACTGCAACGGGTTTCCCAGAAAAGTTGCCGGTGCTCCCTCCCCAGAAGTTTTCAAGGCCAGGCTGGATAAGGCTTTGAGCAACTTGGTCTAGTGGAAGGTGTCCCTACTCATGGCAGGGTAGCTGGAACTAGATGATCTTTAAGGTCCCTTCCAACCCATACTACTCTATGATTCTATGAAAAAAATGAATGGTGGGTAGTCTCCAGTTAACCAAAGCCAAATTTCTGTTTTCTTCATGCGCATGGTGTCAAGTGTTTCCCCAATCACCTCAGCCAGCTTATTACAGAACACACATAAATTCTTATCATACTTTCTGAGAAGCTTACTTCATAGAGAATGTTCTCTATATGCCAGTCTTTTCTAGATCAGAAAAAAGACAACAGTTGCAAGCTACAGAAAAAGAAAATCTGTTTAGGCAAAAGAAAAGAAAAATAAAATACAATAAGACTGGTAAAGCCCTGGACATAGAATACTTCTGGTACGCTGAGATATTCTGACCATCTAGAGGCAGTATTAGACTATTGTTTTAAGATAAAGTTATGTAACAAATCACCTTTAATTATGAAACGTGACCTGAGAAGTATATCTGCATATTTTATAAGAGCCTTTAGGGTCTTGTTCATCACAGTTCAAACTGGCAAAATAGCTTGCCTGAGCTACCATCTACATTCATGCACGTGTTTAACATCTATTCAAGCATGGTTTATTGGGTTTTACTTTGAGAAACCATTTATATTGGTTAAGTCTCAAGAATAGTATCGGTCTAATTAATATTCAAAAAAACACCACTATGAACTGAACTGTTTTAGATAGCCGATGTGGAATAACTGATGGTTTTAAATTGTAAAGCAAGCTCCATAATAGAATTCTTTAAAAAGAAGTAATCTTACTCTCTTGTTTCATTACTCTCAAACAGCCCAATCTGCTCATATAAAACTTAGAGGAAATAAGATGTTCTTTACTTGCAGTGAAATATCTAAATTATTGATCATTTGGAATCTTAAGTATAGTTAAATTAATAATATGAATAACATAGGAAGCTTAAAGAGTTTCAGAACATATAGAAAATATCTTGTGGTGGTTTGCTTGACTAGCACTTGGCTAGCAGCCAAACGCAGCTGTTTGCTCACTCCCCACCGGGTAGGGGAGAGAATTGAAGGACGAGGGTAAGGAGACTGTTGGGTTAATACAAACAATTTAATAATTGAAATAAAACAAAACTGAAAAAAATACTGATACTAAAATAATAATGATAATCATAATAATAATAATAGAATATGTAAATGAGTGATCTATAGTGTGATTGCTTACCTGCCGACAAAGCCTGGCCTGTTCCCAGATAACGATGCCAGAGGAGTGACAATCCCAAACCGAAATTGCAATCCCAGAAGAGTCACAGCCTGAGCAAAAGTCAGAAAGAGCCAAAAGAGGAAGATACCCTCCGTAATAAACTGGACATGACATTATATGATATGGAATGTCCCATTGGCATATCCAAATGTCAATTTAGCTTATTAATGTAAATATTTATCATCCCCTTAGATCTTGTACTTGTAGACTAACAGAACACAAAGTCCTTCACTTCCAGTGACAAAAATGAAAAAATTGGTATGTTATCAGCATTTCTCTCACAACAAATCCTGTGCTGAAGTCAACACAAAGCAGTATTCAAGCTACTAAAAAGAAACCTATCTCTGTCCCAGCTAAAAACTAGGGCATGTCCCCTTCCCAATTTTGTGGTCTACACATTTTTTGGTCTAGATAACTTTCTGTACAGCAGCTTTGCTCTAGTAGGATAAAATTCAACAGGTTTCTTTTACTTTTGATCCCAAGCATATTCTTTATCAGTTGTTATCTGACCTTCTCAATAGGTGTCGAAGAACAACTAAGCTGTCACTGAATATCACTGATCATGCTGTAATCCTTTTTTTTTTTTTTTTTTTTTTTTTTTTTTTTCAGTCTTACACACTGTGTGGTTTACACCATAGTACTGCTATGGCATATATGCCAGATGGTTCCTTCTCTGGGTAGTCAAGAGGCTGGTCTTGTCCTTCTGTGCAGTATGGTCATAGCCATTGTACCACTAGGGTCTGAAGGGCTCGTAATCAATAAGCAATATAAGATACTAACAGTTCTAGGTTTATAACGTCAGTCCTGTGAGGTGACCTTCCTCTTTCATTCTTATAAATACCCAGAGAAGCACTTGTCTAGAGGGGACAAATCATTTCAGATTTGTAAAAAATGTTGTTGCCTTTTGCTCTGTTAGCAAAGTGGAAGAAAGAAAGAATGTCAGAGAAAAATAAACCAAAATAAAAGTGGCATTTGTAGTAACTTCCAGTATTACACAGTCTAAAGATGTGAATGAGAGAAGACACAGAGGAGGGAAATGGGAGGTAAAAGGTACGGCAGAGAAAAAAATATAATAGAAGAAGGGATAGAATAAAAACAGTAGAAAAAAATCCATAACCAAAGAATAGACTGTATTCTTCCACAGGCAACAAAGAAAAAAGCTTTGCCTTCAGAAAAAATACAAAAACATCAGCCCAATAATATGGCATGAACACTGAAATGAAAAGATGAAACAGTTTGTTTAGGACAAAACAAGTTATGAGCAAAAGAAAAAAAAAGAAAAAGAAAAAATAATTTTAAAAGAAGGAATATAATCAGCTTTGGTAATGCATTTTCATACCACAATGATGTCAACATTGTGATGTTTGACTAGTGTCCAGGATTCTTCAGAGTGCAAAGTGCTGAAAAGCAGCTATCAGAAAAAGGTGGAAAAAAGGAAAAATAAATGTACAAGATAAAGATCACAAGAGACTCAGCCACGTAACTCAAGGAACTAGTATAGTTTACTACAGCTGGTTTGCTGTATGCATTAGACTTTTTTAATCACAGTGAAAAAAAGAACAGATAAGGTTTTAAATCATGAATTCGTATATTATAACTGGACAAGGACCATATTTCTCAAATAAGCAGGAAACACCCTCTCCTTCAAGGGAAGTTCTTACAATAATTAGCCATAACCATGGCAGAATTACCACCACACACTTAATAAAAGCTTTATATATCTCCTTAACTCACAGGGATGTCTTTTAATCTGAAGTAGGATATCGCTATGTTTTTATAAAGGAGTACCAGTCAACATGGGACTCTGGATATCACTATAATTAATAAGTAAAACATAATAATGACAGCTGTGAGCTTCATTTTTGTATCTATGCAATCAGGAAATATTCAGTATGATACAGGACTGGTATGGAATTACAGGACTGAATTTGTAATTATACAGAACAACCCTTGGAAAGTTGATGAAAACCCATTATATTACCTTTACATTACATTGCCTTCAGGCATTGGTGCACCACAATTTTAGACAAGTAAGGAAAATAGTGTTTTTCTGGAAATTCCTGCCAATCCTTCCAATAAATATTTTATACAATGTTAAGACTATAATGTAGTCTTTAGTGCCCCTATCATTCTTTCTTCATAACCAGCACATACAATGATTTAGAACATAGACCCTTTTATACCAGCTTTTTGAAAGAGTGAAACAGCGTCCTCCCTAAAAAGTAATCCTTCTTTCCTCCTCTGCAGCACTACTTTTATTGTTTTATTATTACTCCATCTCTTCTTCGGAGTTAATTACTGAATATTGTTTAAATCGATAACATGAGGAAAGGAAAAATGCTTGCAGATAAACTGGAATGCTTGCACTTTATTTTCTTCCTTTAATGGACTGCTCCTTTTATATGTTTCTACCTCATTTTCCAATGTTATAAAAAAAAACTTATGTTAGCCAAACTATTAAAAGAAGGAAGCTGATGCTGTCTTGAAACTGATTTTAACAGCCTTTTTGAGCACTGCTGGCATAAATGGCTCACAGATTGCTTCTACTTTGATTCTCATTCATATATGAACTTGAGAAACAGATTTCATCTGTTTCATTGGTTAGAAAACATAAAAAGATGTGAAAAAATCTGCATTTCTAAATACACACAAAGTACATTACTAGAACTCTTTTTTCCCCTGTAATGTTGTTTTGAAATTCAATCTGAAATATTCTAACAGAATGAAACTGCACTGCAGTAAAGGATCTTCCTTCACCTTGCCAATTAATTGTGTAGTATCACAGTGACTTTTCCATAGGACCTCTCAGATGAGAGCTCTTAGACAGGGGTTAAAAGACAGCATAGCAATGTCAATGAGGAAAATCACAGAATCACAGAATCACAGAATGCTAGGGACTGGAAGGGACCTCGAAGGATCATCTAGTCCAATCCCCCTGCAGGAGCAGGAACACCTAGATGAGTTCACACAGGAAGGCATCCAGGAGGGTCTTGAATGTCTCCAGAGAAGAAGACTCCACAACCTCCCTGGGCAGCCTGTTCCAGTGCTCTGTCACCCTTACTGTAAAGAAGTTCTTTCTCAAATTTAAGCGGAACCTCCTGTGTTCCAGCTTACACCCATTACCCCTTGTCCTATCATCGGTCGTTACTGTGAAGAGCCTGGCCCTATCCTCCTCACACTCACCCTTCAGATATTTATAAACATTAATCAGGTCCCCCCTCAGCCTCCTCTTCTCCAAGCTAAAGAGGCCCAGCTCCCTCAGCCTTTCCTCATAAGGGAGATGTTCCACTCCCTTAATCATTTTGGTGGCTCTTCGCTGGACTCTCTCAAGCAGCTCCCTGTCCTTCTTGAACTGCGGGGCCCAGAACTGGACACAATATTCCAGATGTGGCCTCACCAGGGCAGAGTAAAGGGGAAGAAGAACCTCTCTTGACCTACTGACTACACCCCTTCTAATGCACCCCAGGATGCCATTGGCCTTCCTGGCCACAAGGGCACAGTGCTGGCTCATGGTCATCCTGCTGTCCACCAGGACTCCCAGATCCCTTTCCCCTACACTGCTCTCTAGGAGATCATTTCCTAACCTATACTGGAACCTGGGGTTGTTCCTGCCCAGGTGCAACACCCTACACTTGCCCTTATTATATTTCATTAAATTTTTCCCTGCCCAGCTCTCCAGCCTGTCCAGGTCTCTCTGGATGGCAGCACAGCCTGCTGGAGTGTCAGCCACTCCTCCCAGCTTTGTATCATCAGCAAACTTGCTGACAGTGCACTCTGTGCCCTCATCCAGGTCATTGATGAATATATTGAATAATAAGCATTAAACTTTTATAATTTAATTCTCTTGCAAGTGTATTTCAAGTGGCTATCGTTAAAAGTGAATTAACAGAAATATTCTGTGAATGTTAATCACAACATTCAAATTGGTTTTAATGGTTAATATTGATTATCAAATACAAAAAGACTGCTTATGTGGTGAAAATTCTAGTTAAATGTTTAAATTAGTCCTAACTGAACTTACTTGAAAGCACCCAATAGAAAAACTAGCTAGCTGATTCTTGTAGTTACAGCTCCTCCAACAGTTACATGTTTCTAATGCATTTTTTGGGAAACTTGCTTAATTATTATTTTAAATATAATTTTTGGAGGAGGAGACTGTGAATTTCTCAATAATATTTTGTAAATTTAGTATTCAGATTATTTTTTTAGCATTTACCATGCCTCCCGGAACATAATTGTAAGTACTTAATAACAGTTTTACATTTACATTAATGTTAGTCTCAGTTTTAGTTCTGTCTTAAAGTAGTTTTTGCCTTAAAATTATCAGGAAACACTGTTAGACAATGCAATAGAAACCTGTTTCAGCTGAAGATAATATAGGAAGATCAAGTCAACTAGGCATTTACTGGTTTACTTAAGGAAACCATAATTTCAAGTCCTACCTGTTGATATGGACATAGGAACAGTAAGAACTATTCTGAGACATTTTCAATGAAAAAATAAGGTCTTATCTTTCTCTTTCAGTGGGTAGTGAACACTATAAACACTGCTTTGAAACAAAGTCCTATGCACAGTAATTAATTCTTATTGAAATGCTTGGTTATATCTAGGCCAGCATGATTATTTTATTGTTTCCTTAAGTAATAATAAAATGCAAACTATAGTACCCAGTACCTGTTATTTGCATAATTTGGAATAATTATGTAAAAATAATTATTTAAAAAAAATAGTACTTCCATAGGTTTGTTGGATTGTTTGTAGCTGTTGGAAGTACTGTCTCATTTGCCTGATGCATTCTTAATGTTGATGGTTTAACTGCGGAAGCTAGCTGGAAGCTGAATCATATCAAGCTACAACCTCCTGATTTTTGACGGTGTAGTGGTGTATAAATGTGATCTGAGGGACTGGGCTACAGGGCTGCTTTATGTTTTTGTCCTATACATATAAAATATTGCTGTGTTAGCTTTAACTTAGCTGTAGAGGTGGTTCTAACTGTTAAGTAATTGATCAAAAGATGTTAGCACACAGGCTATTAGCATACGTAGCACATTTAGGTATACGTGTTCTATGGTGAACAACATAAAACCCGGCATCATCTAGAATCAAAAGTAAGAAAACTCAGTATGAATAGCATAGAGCTGCAAGATTATTTAAGATATACTGAAATCTGAGACTCACACTTGAAAAAAGAACAAAACAAAAAAACCCAAGAGTGAACTTCGTCTATCCTACTTTAGCAGTCTACAGCTGGATCTTGTCTCAGTTTCCTTTAAATTCAACAGAAAAACAAAACAAAACAAAACAAAACAAAACAAAACAAAACAAAAAACCACATATCTCTAGTGGCTTTTTCTTTCATTCTAGAGAATCTTGTAAATTCAGATGAATTGGTCTTTAGAGATTTTTTTTTTTCTTTTCCTTTGAAGGTGGAGCTCAGATTTATACTGCTAATTTTTAATTGTTTAAAATTAGGCAAGTTAAAATATACCTTTATAGATTTGTTTCTCTTCCAGAAACAGAGGAATTAGAAATACAATTTACTGGTTTAATCCATTATATATGGTTATTTAACATCCCTGGATTAGAGAACTGGATTAAATAAGAAATTGGAGTGTTCTCTAAAAAAACCAGATAGTGGTAAGCACCTCTGAAAGGTAATTCAAATCTTAAGTAGTTAATGATATTGTGTATCTGCTAACTACAGAGGGAGTCTAGAATGATTAGGCTCTAAAATTTAGTGCATCCTCCTGTTGTTGCCATCACTTACTGTACTTTCTAAGGCTTATTTGGAGAGTTACCTATATCTAAATAAGGATACTGCCTGTTCTAGCTACTACACGACCATGATTAATCAAGGCATATTCTATTTCTCCCAGTGCACACATGAAGCCTTCTTTCTAGTACTGAGCCTTAGGGACACAATACATACTAAGTAAAAGTTTTCCAACCAAACTCTAAAAAATAATAAAAAACCCCAAAATACATACTGAATAAATAGAAAACTAGGTTGATCACTGAAGCATTCAAGCTTCTCATTTGCCAAAAGAAAAGTACAAAAAGATTCTTGTAAATCTTCTGACTATGAAATAATTTTTCAGTGCTGTGCTTGCAGAATTTTGGAGAGTTTAGTGAAAAGACTGTCTCACCAATTCGCACACTCAAATGCTTCTCAAAGAAATTTTAATTGAAGCCATAAGTCTTAGTGAAAACACGGACTTATTCTTCTTGCAGCACTTTTTGCTTTTTTCATTTTTTGGAGATTTTCTAAATCATTCAGATTCTTGCCTTGCTCTTTTCTCTTTTTCTCAGAAGCTGAAGAAGCTCCCTTAATCTTCAGTAAAAAACATATCATAGAATAATAGAATAGTTTGGTTAGAAAAGGCCATTACAACCATCTAGTCCAACTGCAAACCTAGCATTGCAAATTTAACCACTAAAACATGTCCCCAGATACCACATCTACATGTCCTTTAAATACCTCCAGGGATGGTGACTCCACCACTTCCCTAGGCAGCCTGTTACAATACTTGACAACCTTTTCAGTGAAGAATTTTTTCCTAATATCCAACCTAAACCTCCATTGGTGCAACTTCAGGCCATTCCCTCTTGTTATATCACTCGTTATGTGGGAGAAGAGACCAACACTCACATCACTACAATCTCATTTCATGTAGTTGTAGAGAGCAATAAGGTCTCTCCTCAGCCTCTTCTTCTCCGGACTAAACAATCCCAGTTCCCTCAGCCACTCCTCATAAGAATTGTTCTTCCGGTCCTTCACCAGCTTTGTTGCCTTTCTCTGGACACACTCCAGTGCCTCAAGGTACAGCCTCACCAAAGCTGAGTACAGGGGAAGGATGACTTCCGTGGTCCTGCTGGCCACACTGTTTCTGATACAGGCCAGGATGCTACTGGCCTTCTTGGCCACCTGGACACTGCTGGCTCATATTCAGCCATGTGTCAACCAACACACCCAGGTCCTTTTCCACCAGGCAGCTTTCCAGCCACTTTTCCCCAAGCCTGTAGCGATGCATGGGGTTGTTGTGACCCAAGTGCAGGACCTGGCACTCGGCCTTGTTGAACCTCATACAATTGGTTGCCACCCTCTGATCCAACCTTTCCAGGTCCCTCTGCAGAGCCTTCCTACCCTCAAGCAGATCAACACTTCCATCCAGCTTAGTGTCATCCATGAATTTACTAAGAGTTCACTCAATCCCTTCATGCAGGCCATTGATAAAGATGTTAAACAGGACTGGCTCCAACACTGAGCCGTGGGAACAGCACTTGTGACCGGCCTCCAGCTGGATTTAATGCCATTTACCACCACTCTTTGGGCCTGGTCATCCAGCCAGTTTTTCACCCAGCAGAGAGTATGTCTGTCCATGCCACTGGCAGCCAGTTTCTCAAGCAGAATGCTATGGGAAATGGTGTCAAAGGCTTTACTGAAGTCCAGGTACACCACACCCACAGCCTTTCCCTTGTCCACTAAGTGGGTAACCTTGTCATAGAAGGAGATCAGGTTAGTCAGGCAGGACCTGCCTTCCATAAACCCATGTTGACTGGGCCTTATCCCCTGCTTGACCTGTGTGTGCTGTGTGATAGCAATCAAGATGATCTGCTCCATCACCTTCCCCAGCACTGAGGTCAGACTGACAGGCCTGTAGTTCCCAGGATACTCTCTCCAGCCCTTCTTGTAAATGGGCATCACATTTGCCAACCTCCAGTCAAGTGGAACCTCTTCAGTTAGCCAGGACTGTTGGTAGATGATGGAAAGGGGTTTGGTGAGCACACCTGCCTGTTCCCTCAGTATCCTGGCATGAACTCCATCTGTCCCCTTAGACTTGTAGATGTTTAATTGGCTGAGCAGGTCTCTAACCATTACATCCTGGATTGTGAGAGCTTTGTTCTGCTCCCCATCCCTGGCTTCTGGCTCAGGAGGCTGGGTACCCAGATTGCAGCTGGCCTTACTGTTAAAGACTGAGACAAAGAAGGCATTAAAGTACCTCAGCTTTATCCTCATCCCTTGTCCTTATTGTTCCCTCTGCACCCAGTAAAGGATGGAGATTCTCCTTGGCTATCCTTTGAACTAATACCATTAACATTTCTTATGTTTAAGAACATTTAAATTATTTTAATACTTAGAATAATTACTAATTAGTGGGATTTCTCTTGCAGGATATAAAATTTCCATCTGGATGAGGGGATTGAGTGCAGCTTCAGTAAGTTTGCAGATGGACACCAAGTTGGATGGGGATGTTTATCTGTTTGAGGGTAGGAAGGCTCTACAGAGGGATCTGGACAGGCTGGATTGATGGGCCAAGGCCAATTGTATGAGGCTCAACAAGGCCAAGTGCTGGGTCCTACACTTGGGTCACAACAGTCTCATGCAATGCTACAGGATTGGGAAAATGTGGCTGGAAAGCTGCCTAGAGGAAAAAGACCTAGGGGTGTTGGTTGATAGCCAGCCAAACATGAGCCAGCAGTGTCCAGGTGGCCAAGCATGCAAATAGCATCCTGGCTTGTATCAGAAATAGTGTGGCCAGCAGGAGCAGGGAAGTGATAGTCCCCCTGTACTCAGCACTGGTGAGGCTCAACCTGAATACTGTATTCAGGTTTGGGCCCCTCACTACAGAAAAGACGTTGAGGTGCTGGAGCTTGTGTAAAGAAGAGCAATGAATCTGGTGAAGGGTTTAGAGCACAATTCTTATGAAGAACAGCTGAGGGGACTGATGTTGTTTAGCCTGGAGAAAAGAAGCCTGAGGGAAGACCTTATTGCTCTCTACAACTACTTTAATGGAGGTCATAGTGAGGTGCGTTTGGTCTCTTCTCCCAAGTAACAAGTGACAGGACAAGAGGAAATGACCTCAGGTTGCATCAGGGGAGGTTTAGACTGGATATTAGGAAAAATTTCTTCTCCAAAAGGGTTATAAAGTGTTCTAACAGGCTGCCCAGGGAAGTGGTTGAGGCTTCATCCCTGGAGATACTTAAAAGACTTTCTACATGTAGTGCTTAGGGATGGACTTGGCAGTACTAGGTTGAAGGTTGAACTCCATGATCTTAAAGGTCTATTCCAATCTAAGTGATTCTACAATCTAAAAATGTAAATACGATTTGTTAACATTCGTTACATTATGACTCAAAAAACCCCATTGCATGTTGTTTTATCAACTGTTATACTCAGTTATAGCAAGGTTAAGAGAGGTGGTAAAATAAAATCTACCTTATATTTTTTTCCTCTTCTCTGGAATTTTGTTAGTGGAGAATCCTGTTCTCTGTAGCAACCCTTTTAGTCTTCTAATGATCAAAATACTTTGGTTTTCCAGAAGTTTCAACACTGATTAGATATATTTCATGGAATTTCAAGAGCTGGTGGATGAGAAATCCAATAGTTTATTTAATGAGCCATGTGGAAAAAAAGGTTTAAGCTTTACTTAAGATTTTTATGTTTGTGTAAAAATAATTTTTCTTTCTCCACATCAGTACTTAAATTAAAATATATATACCTGGAGTTTTCTTTAAATATATATTTAAAAGTAAAAAAGAAATATGAGTATTACAAATAATGACAAATTTAATGCTTAATGAAATAATTATTGTTCTTTATGCAATACAAGTATATTATTGTGGTGGGTTGACCCTGGCTAGAGACCGGATGCCCACCAAAGCCCACTCTATCACTCCCCCTCCTCAAATGGGCAGGGGGAGAAAATTATAACGAAAAGCTTGTGGGTGGAGATAAGGACGGAGAGAGATCACTCAGCAATTACTGGCACAGGCAAAACAGACTCGACTTGGGGGAAAAAAAACAAATTTACTTTACTACAAATCAAAATCAGAGGAGAATGAGAAGTAAAACCAAATCTTAAAACATCTCCCCCATCCCTCCCTTCTTCCCGGGCTTAATCTCTTTCCCGATTTTCCACCTCCTCCCCCCAGCAGCACAGGGGGACAGGGAATGGGGTTGGGGTCAGTTCATTACACGGTGTTTCTGCCGCTGCTTCCTCCTCAGGGGGAGGTCTCCTTCCCCCGCACCAGCGTGGGGTCCCTCTCATGGGAGACAGTCCTCCACCAACTGCTCCAACGTGAGTCCTTCCCATGACTGACAGCTCTTCACGAGTTGCTCCAGTCTGGGTCCATTCCATGGTGTGCAGTCCTTCAGGAAGGGACTGCTCCAGCGCGGGTCCCCCACGGGGTCACAAGTCCTGCCAGCAAACCTGCTCCGGCGTGGGCTCCTCTCTCCACGGGCTACAGTCCTGACAGGAACCTGCTCCAGCGCGGGCTTCCCGCGGGGTCACAGCCTCCTTCGGCATCCACCTGCTCCGGCGTGGGGTCCTCCACGGGCTACAGGTGGTCATCTGCACCACCATGGACCTCCATGGGCTGCAGGGGGACAGCCTGCTTCACCATGGTCTTCACCACAGGTTGCAGGGGAATCGCTGCTCCGGCGCCAGAGCCCATCCTCCCCCCTCCTTCTTCACTGACCTTGGTGTCTGCAGAGTTGTTTTTTCTTACATCTTCTCACTCCTCTCTCTAGCTGCAAAGTGTGCAGCTTTTTTTTCTCCCTTCCTTTTTTTTTTTCTTAATTATGTTATCACAGAGGCGTTACTGATTGGCTCGGCCTTGGCCAGCGGTGGGTCCATTCTTGTAGCCGGCTGGCATTGGCTGTGTCGGGTCAGACATGGGGGAAGCTTCTGGCAGCTTCTCTCACAGAAGCCACCCCATGTCCCCTCCCCCACTGCTACCAAAAACCTTGCCACGCAAACCCAATACAATTATATTATGTTTTTTATTCTAAAAATAATTAAAAAAATAATGCCATTTTATTCAGTGTAGTTGGCTTATATGATACCTTGTTTTGTGTCTCAGTGAATACATTTTTACACTACTGTACAAATTTAACTTATCATTGTTATTAGGTGTACCAATACAAGAAAAGTTCAACAAAATTCTGTTCTGCATTATAAATCAGTAACTTTTGTTAAACTCAAATGACAGAACATTTTTCTTTCTTTTATGCTGATAATGACTAGCAAAATAAAAGTAATTTAGTTTCTGTTCCTTTTTTTCTTTTTTGTTTATCATTTTTTTAATGATTTTCCAAGATCAGGGAGAAAAAAAATCTAAATACTGAAAGTTTAAAATTTCATAAACTTGCTTGCTTTTTTGTTTATTATTATTATTATTATTATTATTATTATTATTATTATTATTATTATTATTATTATTATTATTATTATTATTATTATTATTATTATTATTATTATTATTATTATTATTATTATTATTATTATTACTTCTATGAAGGAAATTAAGATTGCAGACAACTGGGGCTTAACCCAAATTCACCTTTAAACTTTTTTCGCCTATCTATCTCAGATATCAGCACCTGAAAATCTTTGTAAGTCAGTGCTGAAGAAAATTTTATAAAGATTAGACAAAAGGTAGATTTTGAATTATTGTTATTATTTGTTAGTTACATGTAGTATCAAAATTAAAAGAAAAATAAAAACATCTTTTTAAGGGATGAGAAGAACAAATGGTATGTTTTAAACATTCCATTGTGAAGAGACAAATTGTGTGAACAGCCTTGCTAATAAAATAAATGAGCTCAGACCTTCCAGTTGTCTGAACAAGAGAAGCTGTGGTATGTCTCCAAGGACACACTTCTGACTCCCTTGATCTGTAGAATGTCGAAAACCCTACTCCCTGCTCTACTCCTTACTGAGAAGCAGAAGCCTGAGGGGCCCACAAAGTAACCAAATGACTGCTGCACTTGCAAAAAGATGGCTACCAACTCCCACCGCTTCTCATGCAAATGAGGGAGACACCTCCTGCCATTTCTAATGCAAAATAACATTACATAACCTGCTGCTTCATATGCTAACTGAAGAAAGTTAGTCAGAGACCTGAGAACTTTTGTCTATAAAAATGTGATTTAATAATGAGGGGGTGCACACCCACCCCCTGAGGATCCCAGAACGGCTGGGTGGAAATTCACTGGAACCAAGGAGTGGTGATTTTCCAGAAATTTTTCCGTTTCTCTCCTTTTTCTCTTTTCCCTCTTTCAATATTCCTTTTTCTTTCCTAGCTTAACTACATTCCTGACACCTAAGGTTAACATCATTATAAGTTTTAGCATTGCTAGGTGATCATTAGTTCTTAATATTGTTAGAAGTTTCTAATATTGTCAAATGATTACAAGTTTTCATAGTTATTGTTTAGTTTGCTGTAAGTGACTGACATTTTTGGTGTTTGCTAAGTTGCTGCAAGTTTTAGTTTTGTCAGTGTCAGTGTCAGTAGTGTGTAAGTTTCCTTTGCCAAGTCATATGTATTGTCATGAGTTTTCATTGCCAAGTGATTTATCTTTTGTAACACTGCTACATTTTTTACAACACCTTTTAATAAATTGTAGTTTAATAGAAACTTTTGAAGTAATTGTTGTCACTACCATGCAGAGATCCAAAAAACAATCTCCCTCTAGCCTTGCTGAGCAGGACAGGACAACCTTGCATTGCAAAAATATTTGCTAAGTTTTTACAATTTGATTTTTTCTCCAAAATATGCAAATATTCAATATTTACTGAAATTGTGGGTTTTTTTCAGAATATGGGTGCTGACTAAAAACATTTTCTCAAATAATTAATGGTTGGTTCCTAGGCTTATTACTGTTGTTGGTATTGAATTTTTAAAATTGTCTTTGAAAACCACTTAAAAAACCTTGTGAAGTAGTTTTCAGAAATATATTTATTCTTAAATAGCTGCCCATCTTCATTTCTATAATGGAAAAAAACCTCACAAAACTCTACATGAAATTATCTTTAATTCCGAAGCTAAGCATCTATAGAGTATTTATGAGTTTTGAAGTTATCTCTAGCTGTTTGAAAAAAAAACCTCAGAAAACTCAGGAGAGAATGCTATTTAATATCTAAAGCAAGAGTTACCCAGGTTTCCTAAATTACATGGTTCCTGAGTATGGCTTCAACAACTGTTTCTCTCAGCAGGATGGATTCAGTTTTCCTGTTTACAAGGTGACCTGATCAGGTTCTTTTAACTTAGAAACCCACTGGCTTCTGGACAACCTTCAACAGTTTTGAGCAGTTTGTGACTATTGCTTTATCTTCTGGCAAAAACAGAATGGCTGGAATTTGGAAAGCAAACTAATTTGAGTCACGTCCAATCTGTGAGACCTGGAACTTCCATAAGCAACGTATTTTATTTGGTGTATATATATATATACATGTATGCTTATGTTTATGTTTATTTTTAATATATTTATCTTATATATATGAAAAAAGTAAAGTCTGTCTTACAAACTCACATAAAATAAAGGTACACATACTTAACTGCTTATGTGTGTATCTTGAGCAGATTAGTGCTTACCACCACCCAGTGGGATTAGATATACATTGTGTGAAATACTGAAAAAATATTTTTAAAGAAATTGCTATTTATGCTAATGGTTTTAAATGTAGTCCTATGTAATATACATTCAAATGCATCAAAAGTTGTAGAAACTAACTATATAAAACCATTATAGCATAGGTTTATTGTATACAACAAACTTTTGTTTATTGTATACTATAAGCATTATTTTTCTTCTTAGAAAGCATGCTTTATTTCAAGTGTATGTTGTCACAGGATAGTTAAGGTCTGAAGGGATCTCTGGAGGTCACCTGGTACAACCTCCTGCTCAATCAAAATTTGCCCAGGACCTTCTCTAGATAACTTTTGAAGATCTCCTATGAGGGAGACTCCACAACATCCCTGGGAAACCTGTGCCAATGTTCGGTCAACCTCACAGTAAAAAAAAAAGTTTATTTGTGTTTCAGTTCATGTTCATTGCCTCTGATCCTGTCACTGGGCATCACTGAAAAGAGCCTAGCTCTGTCCCATCTGCAGCCTCCCTTCATATATTTATTTATGAGATCCTCACTCAGCCTTTCTCTGGGCTAAACCGTCCCAGCAGTCTAAGCCTTCCATCGTAAGAGAGATACTCCAGCCCTTTCAACAACTTTGTGGCCCTTTGTTTAACTCTCTGATATGTTCTCGTGCACCAAGAATGGGATGCAGTATATCAGGTGTGGCCTCACCAGTGCTGCACAGAAGGAAGGATTACCTTCCTCAACCTGCTGGCAACCATGCCTCCTAATGCAGATCAGGATACCACTTACCTTCTCTGAGATAAGAGCACGTTGTTGGCTGATATTCAAATTGGTGTCCACCAGGACCACCAGGTTCTTTTCTGACAAACTGATTTCCAGTTGAGTGCCCCACAGTATATACCAATGCTTGAGATTGTCCCTTACTAAAATAATTTATTCTAATGTAACAGAAACTGTACAGAACACACTCATTTTCAGTGGAAGAAGCAAACATTGCTAAAGAGTAATAAAATTATGCCACATGTGTATTTGTGTAGGACTACTCAGATCATTTTGCATCATTCTCTAGTATAAGTTTGGTATAGTTCTTAATACTACACTTTAAAACAATTATTAAAATGCAATCAGATTGCAGAATTAATCATTGCAGGGAAATACTAGGTCCTACTTTTTATTTTACTTCAGCAATAAACTTTGATATATCTGTAGTTTCAATCCCTCAGTGAGTACAGACTAGTAGCTCTTAAATCCATAATTTACCAGGGGGACATGGAGAAATGGTGGACCTAGTGTCAGTGTGTGGCTGAGCTCAGCTTGATTGCAGATATTTAATTTAGGTGGAAGCCAGATAGATCATTTATCAAGATGATGTGCTAATGTAATTCATTGCTGTTTCCTAACATTCAATGCAACTGTGTTGACATGCCACAGTATCTCAGGATGATACAACTCAGTTATCTAGCTTCTGGAATGTCCCTTTACTGATGTTCATCTTATGTCAATTCATTTAGTCTTGATTTTCTTTTGAAATGGAAATAGCCTTAACTAAAATATCTTACAGTAATTTCAAAGCCATCAGTACATAGTAAAAGTCAGAAAATCTGGAAACTAAATGTCTGTCTGTTGGTTTCAGAGTAGAAAACTAGATATTGCCTTGAGTGCTTATATTTTCTCAACCTTACTATTATTAAAATAGAATAAAAGTATTGCTACGTAATAAAAGTTAGCAAGAACTTTCTTACATTTCATAGGAATATTAAATAGACTTATTTTTTAGACAAGTAGCAGTCACAAGATCGCAGTTCATAAAGTACAAATAAAAAGGTGAAAATGCCCTTCATAAAATCTTAGTCACCTGAGTATAATGAAAGGCAGAATAAGAACAAGACAATAAGTAGTCTATACATGACAAGGTGAAGAACTTTTTGACTAAAGCATTAATTGGTGAAAAAAAAAGTCAATGACATGAACATCAGCTTTCTGTGCTCTTGTTCTTAACACAATTTTGATTTTTATATTTTACCATTTTTTCACAGAATCACAGAATGTCAGGGATTGGAAGGGACCTCGAAAAATCATTTAGTCCAACCCCCCTGCCGGAGCAGGAACACCTACATGACATTACACAGGAAGGTGTCCAGGTGGGTCTTGAATGTCTCCAGAGGAGAAGACTCCACAACCTCTCTGGGCAGCCTGTTCCAGTGCTCTATTACCCTCACAGTAAAGAAGTTTCTTCTCAAGTTTAAGCAGAACCTCCTGTGTTCCAGCTTACACCCATTGCCCCTTGTCCTATCATTGGACATCACTGTGAAAAGCCTGGCCCCATCCTCCTGACACTCACCCTTCGTATATTTCTAAACATTTATAAGGTCATCCCTCAGTCTCCTCTTCTCCAAGCTGAGGGGGCCCAGCTCCCTCAGACTTTCCTCATAAGGGAGATGCTCCACTCCCTTAATCATCTTGGTGGCTCTGCGCTGGACATTTTATTGATAGTTTGTTGTGTTGGTTTTTTTTTTTTTTTTTTCCTCTGAATTTTAAGCAAACAATGTCTAGATTAAAACAATTTATATTGTTACTCTTGGTCTTTTATTCTTTAGCCTTTAAGGGAAAGCAGATAGAGTCTTTTAGGGCAATAGGAAAAAAGATGTTGAAACCTAGTAATCACAGAATCACAGAATCACAGAATATTAGGGATGCAGATTAAAATTACGGATACTTGACACACCGTGAAAAAAATGTCCAGTTTCAACTGTTAAAAATGTCACTTTGAATAGTTTGACTGAATGCTATTAAACAAAGATATAAAATAAATCTGATTTTTAAAAATTGCATTTTCTGCTTACTTTCTTATAGATTTGGTTTTACTATTCTGAGTGCAGCTTTTAAACACTTACCCAACTCATTTTTCCCTTCCTGGAGTAAGGAATTTGTTGTGCACTCAAGTGCAGAATATTGTATAATATATGCAGTGATCTCTGTTCCAAGCTTTTTGTTTCTGTTCCTAAGTATGAGACCAATTCCATATTTCTCTCTCAAGGAAGACTCTTATATTAAAAAAAGATAAAAAGAATAAATGGCCCAAGTAGTAACAGCTATATTCACGTTTCTCTAAGACCTAATGTAAAATTAACTGAAGTAAAATTAAGTAGATTATTTCCATCTTTATTGGAAAATATTACTTTATTTAAGGTTTGTAAAAAGGGGGAAAGGAAATAGATATCTAGAAGATTAGAAAGATTAAAGTTGAAATATACATAGAAATGTAAAATTATTTTTTTTTAAGATTATCTCCCTGGATTACACAAGATTTTTTATTTTTATTTTCATTAGAGGACATTAGTACTTTGAAGAAGTGTGAAACTGAAGTTCTGTGTAGTTGTAGTAATTAAAACATCAATGAAACCATACAAGAGGATTGGGATTCTAGATCTGTATTCTGGCTAAATTCCAGTTTAAGCAATTGCACTCTAGATGCCTCAGTTAGAGTTGTTGCATGCTATTAACCAGTTCAAATGATTCATCTTGGAATATTTCGGTAGTGCATTAAATTATCATTGTTTGTCTCTAGTGTATGTATTTGATTGACCAGTATTCTGCTCAGAATTACACAATTGGTTTCAGAATCTGTAGTATTGTGGGATATTTTAAGAAGAAAGATGTAATCAAACCTATTTTGTTTCTGACCATTTCATAAACTGTTCATAGCATTTATCTTTCAAAGACTTTAAGTGAACTTTGAATAGCAAAAGAAGAGTGCTTAAAGGATTTTTGATTCACAGTAAAGTGAATTAGCCACAGAAGCCTGCAAAATAACTCCCTGATTAAAAAATTACCTCCTCATTGCTTAAATACACATTTTTTTGAGGGTTAAAAAGGAGCAGACATATCTGAAACCAACAACTTATTGCTAATCTAACTGAAATCTTAATGATTAAATGAAAAATTCTTATTAGTCCAACATTTTGCAAAAAAACCCAACAACAACAACAAAAATAGTTTTACTAGGATAGAGTTAATTTTCTTCTTAGTACCTGGAAAGTGCTGTGTTTTGGTTCCAGTATGGGATTTGCTATGAGAAGAAATGTTGATAATGAACTAATGTCTTTAGTTGCTGCTGAAATTCAAAGGACTTTGTGTTTGGCTAGTCTGCAAGTGCTAAGGACTGGAGAAGTAAGCATAGTAATTAGCAAAACCCAAAATTGCCATCTAGTCTAAATCCACCCTCTTTTAGTTTAAAACCATTACCCCTTGTCCTTTCACCACAGGTCCTGCTAGAAGTTTGTCCTCATCTTTCTTATAGACCCCTTTTAAGTACTGAAGGGCTGCAATAAGGTCTCTGAAGAGCTGTCTCTTGTCCAGGCTGGACAAGTCCAACTCTCAGTCTTTCTTCAGAGGAAAGGTGTTCCAGCCCTCTGATCATTTTTGTGGCCCTCCTCTGGACCTGCTTTAGCAGGTCCATGTCTTTCCTGTGTTGAGGACTCCAGAGCTGGACATAGTACTCCTGGTGGGGTCTCACCAGAGTGGAGCAGAGGGACAGAATCACCTCCCTCAACCTGCTGGACACACTTTTTTTGATGCAATCCAGTTGTCCTTCTGGGCTTCAAGCACACATTGTCAGCTGGTGTCCAGCTCTTTATCCACCAGTATCTCCAAGTTCTTCTCCACAGGGCTGCTTTCAATGCCTTCGCTCCCCAGCCTGTATTGATACCAGGGGGTGCCCTGACCCAGGTGCAGGACTTTGCACTTGGCATTGTTGAACCCTGTGAAGTTCACACAGGCCCACTTCTTGAGCTTGTCCAGGTCCCTCTGAATGGCACCCTTGTCCCTCAGGCATGTCGACCATACCACTCAGCGTGGTGTTGTCTGCAAACTTGTTGAGAGTGCAATCAATTCCACTGTCTATGTCACTGATGACAATACTAAATAGTATTGGTCCCAACACAGACCCCTGAGAATACCACTTGTCACCCATCTCCAATTGAACATCGATCGAGCTGTTGATCACTACCCTCTGGATGCAACCATCCAACCAATTACTCATCCACCAAACAGTCCACCCATCAAATCCATATCTCTCAAATGTAGAGAGAAGGATGTTGTGGGGGATGCATATCAAAGGCCTTACAGAAGTCCAGATAGGTGACATGCATAGCTCTTTCATCTTGTCTTGTCTTGTCCTGTCCTGGGGTCCTAGCCTAGTCTAGCCTAGCTGAGCCTCATCATGAGGGCCGCTAAATTATGACAGCTTTGGGTTCCTTGCAAGCTGTTTCTCCAGATCTTCCTGCTTGTCCTAACATGCTCGATTACCATCATGTCTGATCTAAACTAGTAGTAAATAATGTGTCAAATATATTAATGTTATTTCCTGCTTGTGGATTCATATGAGGTATGAATATCTCTTTCCATGTTGTACCAAAATATATATATTTGCTTACAGTTTATTTTAAGTGGATATTATTTTGTATTTAAATAATATAATTTAAATAATATAATAGTATAGTAGTAGAAAGGAAAAACAAACAAACAAACAAACATTTATTTACAGTATCCTGATTAAGATTCTTTTAATCTTTGGTGAAAATTTGTGAAAGGAAAAAGAAGTTGACAGAAATCACCATCCCTGTTACTGAAAGACAGTGCTGAGCTGAAAGAAGTTTCTGAATGCAGCATGGGGGAAGTAGCGAGAGGAAGATATCAGGAGCAAAGAATCTGAAACATTAGTGAAGCAGAAGACACTGGAGAAAATCAAGGAAATAAGTCATAGCCATACCTCAAAGACAGTGAAAAGAGGGTGAGATTACTAAAACCCCGAAGGTAATTTTTTATATAGTTTGGGAAAAAAGGTGGGACTCATTCTTTAAGGAAAAAATCAGCTTAGTAAAAATAACAGGGACAGTTATTTATTTTATTCTGTTTCATGCAGGAAATCTGATTTTTAGAATCACCCTGGTTTAGTTGGGATTCCAATAAGATGCACTTTTAGAGATTCAAAGCTCCTTGATGTTTAAAGCAACTTATGTCTCCAGCAGGACCAGCCATTCCTAATCAATAGACTAATAGGTATCATAGTATGAAATAATGTGTAATCATCTGAAAAATCATTCTCTAGTCCCAAGAATGTGCAAATCATTTTCATAGTTATAATACCATTTTATCAGTTTGATTTAAAATAGCTAAAAATAAGACTTACATCATTAAAAAAAAACAAAAAAAAACAACAAAAAAACAATATAGGAAGGGTGAGCCCTGATGTATATGTTTCTGTAAGATTGTGCAGATTAAAAAAAAAAAAAAAAAATCCTGATATTTGTTAGGCTATGCTTTTACATGTGTATGGGGGAAGAAGGATCTATAGAAAAATGAAAGGACATATAATAATTATAAGCATGTATTTCTGATGCAAAAACTAGTGGCTTTCTGACGCACAGTTAAGTTGGTGTAATGAAGCAGCTGGTGTTACAAGTTTTTATTTGGCTGGCTTGGGGTTTTTTGCACCTTTATTTTTATGTATGTATGTATGTATGTATGTATGTATTTATTTATTTATTTATTTATTTAAAGTTAGGTTATACTTTAGGGATGTGTAACATGACATAGAAATTTCATTCCTTCTTTTTAGTGAGCTAAGGACAACAGAATCTATTGCTAGCTTTATAAGAGCCAGCCTGTGATATTTCTAAGAGAAGTCTTTCTTGCTTCCTTCAATTTTAAGGTATCTGTACAATAGGTAAGTAACTTTGTTTCTGCAAATGCAACCCAGTGGCTGAAGCAGTTTCTATCTTGAAGGTTAATCCCACTTCTAGTAGCATGCGTTCTACTTCTGATATTATTAAAAGCTGAAGAAACAGCAGTGAATCAGAAAGGTTAGTGATGGAGAGTTATACTAAATTACTGTATTTGTACAACAAATGTGCTACCTCAATTTCTACCACACTTTTCTTCATTGTGTTTCTCTCCATAGATTTTTGAATGCATTTTCAGTTGATTGCAGAAAGTTACATCTTGGCAGAAAGCAATATGTAGTGAAAAGCTTTAATTCTTATTCAAATATACATGTCTGAAAAAGAAAAGAAAAAAGAAAGAAAAAAAAAAAAAAGCCTGTCTTTAGTAGAAGCTTCTAATGTTGCTGTGCAATCAGCATATAATGATATGAGGGAATTCACAGGCTTTTTCAACAATTTTAGAAGCCAATTTAGATAGACATTAGGAAGTACTCTCTGCTGTAGCTATACCATTATGCAGAAAATAATACAACATTTATTGGATAGGAGAGAAACTAAGCAAGAGGAAGCTTGATTGTGTAGCCTAGTGCCAGAGACACTGTCTTGGGAGGGATTAGTGCTTGTGCCTGGTATGTTCTTCCAATTTTCCTTAAGAATTTTATTCAGTAACTTTTAAATGCAAATGGAAAATAGTCCTTGGGGAGTAGGAGGATTCTCTTAACTGAGATTATAGCATGTACCATGCTAAAGAGTTGTTAAAAATCAAGTACAACACCAAAAGGTGTCACAAATGTTCTACTGAAGGTAGGCATAGATTAATCAGTTAATAATGTGGTTTTGCTAAGCGGTGAGAGCACGGGATCATATCATATCCATGCATGTAGAGAAACATGCTCTGAGGAGCTAAAGCTGGGTGACTTTTAATTACTAAGGAGCTAGACTTTTATGCTGTGTGTGAATCTCACTGACTGTGTCACGTGGGTGGAGTCTTAACCAGTTAGTTGCTGGCATGCATCACATGTTGTGTGGCAAAGTGTATAAAAGGAACCTGTACGAAATAAACACGGAGCATTCGTTTTATCTCTATGAGAATGCACGTTTGTCTCTCACTTTTCCTGACAACAATTTTTCCTGACAACACATGCACACCAGTTTAATGGAGGTAGAAAATCAGAACATCTGTAAAAACTCTAAAGTGGTAGGTTCTAATATTTTGATCTGACGCAGGCCTGGAGTTGACGCCTCCAAGCTATTCCTAGACAATCTACAAGGCAGTAAGATAATGTAAAAATTAAAAACCAAAACAAAATAACCCAAAAATAACCTCCAAACAAACAAAAGTCTGGACTTTCTGTTCTTTGACAAGAGGTTTGTCTTCTGTGCCCCAGCTACATGGAGTAGCTATAGAACAGAATCTAGGCAAATATTTATTCTGACACGTCTACATCTAAATCTGTAAGCAGTTTCTTTTTCAGTACATGGTGTTGCTGAATCACTTGTGCTCTAAATTTCTTCAGAAAAGTGAGTCAAAGCATGCATAAAGCCACTCTGAAAGCAAAAATTAATTGTAATTTTTGTATTAGCTGAAAGTAAGATAAATAAAATAAATTCTCATGCAAACTACTCCTATTTCATGCTTGTTATTTAATCTATTTTCAGAAGTTTGGGTTATTATAGAGCTCTGATAAGCTTTTAATTGTTTGTAGTCCTTCTCATTTTACTGTGTTACAATAAATAATAGATTATTCATATGCTCAAGTCAAAGACTTCATTTAAATGAGTGAACTTAGTATCACTTTCAAGTTAGTTGTTATAGGCCATGTCACAGCTAACTACCCAGGCACAACCTGAGGACATGTTGGACCATTCCCATATAGTTCCCAAGTGACTTGTTTCCAAAGTAAGGAAACATGAATGTGCAGCCAGTAGGAAGCAGCAGCATGCTCCAAAAGACTTAATATAAATGACAGAGGCACCAAGGCCCCAGGCTCCAGTCAGTCATCTGAGATGCAAACAAATGATCCATCAAGTTGATTAACTTTCTTTCAGAGAATAGTGGTGATGAAGCAGCTGTGCTGGAAAGGACCAGGTAATCCTGGTGGACAAGTGACATGTAAGTCAGCAATGTACCTTTGCAGAGATAAAAGCTAACCTCTTATTGGGCTGCATTGGCAAAAACAGAGCCAGGAGATTGAGGGAAGCAAGGATTACTTTTTTATTAGAAATTTATAAGATTGCCTCTGATGTACTGTGTTGAATCTTAGGCCTCCCAGTACAAAAGACAGACTGAAAACCTGGAGCAAATCAGCAAAAGGCCACCAAGATGGTTAGATATTTGGAGAACAATATAGGAGGAGATGCTGAAGGAACTGTGTTGAACGTGGAGTAGGTTGGGTCAGGGGTGGATTTATTTGCCTTCTTTAACTACCTAGTGACTGGTTGTACAGAAAAAAGACCTAAACTCTTATTGGCTTTGCACAGAGGAAAGACAAAAGGGAGTGTTCATGAGTGTTGACTGAACGACTTATCCTTGGTGCCGTCTCAAGGCATATCAAGGATAAGAGGGTCTTTAGGGGCAGTCAATATGGCTTCACCAAGGGGAAGTTGTGCTTGACCAACCTTCTAGACTTTTATGAAAAAACAACCAGGTGGGCAGATGATGGTAGAGCAGTGGATGTGGTCTATCTTGATTTCAGCAAGGCATTTGACACGGTCTCCCACAGCATCCTTGCTGCCAAATTGAGGAAGTGTGGACTGGATGATCAGGTAGTGAGATGGACTGTGAACTGGCTGGTGGGAAGAAGCAATTGGGTTATGGTCAATGGGTCAGAGTCTAGTTGGAGACCTGTGCCTTGTGGAGTCCCTCAAGAGTCAGTACTGGGACCAGTATTATCCAATATATTAATCAATGACCTGGATGAGGGAATAGAGGGCACTGTCAGCAAGTTTGCTGATGATACAAAGCTGGGAGGAGTGGCTGACACGTCAGAGGGCTGTGCTGCCATCCAGCAAGTTCTAGACTGGCTGGAGAGCTGGGCATGGAAAAATTTAATGAAATATAATAAGAGCAAGTGTAGGGTGTTGCATCTGGGCAGGAACAACCCCAGGTTCTCGTATAGGTTGGGAGATGATCTACTAGAGAGCAGTGTAGGGGAAAGGGTTCTGGGAGTCCTGGTGGACAGCAGGATGACCATGAGCCAGCACTGTGCCCTTGTGGCCAGGAAGGCCAATGGCATCCTGGGGTGCATTAGAAGGGGTGTGGTTAGTAGGTCAAGAGAGGTTCTCCTCCCCCTCTACTCTGCCTTGGTGAGGCTGCACTTGGAATATTGTGTGCAGTTTTGGGTCCCACAGTTCAAGAAGGACAGGGAACTGCTTGAGAGAGTCCAGCACAGAGCCACCAAGATAATTAAGGGAGTGGAGCATTTCCCTTATGAGGAAAGGCTGAGGGAGTTGGGCCTCTTTACCTTGGAGAAGAGGAGACTGAGGGGTGACCTTATTAATTTTTATGTTAAGGGCGAATGTCATGAGGATGGAGCCAGGCTTTTCTCAGTGGTGTCCAATGACAGGACAAGGGGCAATGGGTGCAAGCTGGAACACAGGAGGTTCCACTTAAACTTGAGAAGGAACTTCTTTACGGTGAGCGTAACAGAGCACTGGAACAGGCTGCCCAGGGAGGTTGTGGAGTCTCCTTCTCTGGAGACATTCAAGACCCGCCTGGACGCCTTCCTGTGTGAACTCATCTAGGTGTTCCTGTTCCAGCAGGGGGATTGGACTAGATGATCTTTCAAGGTCCCTTCCAATCCCTAGCATTCTGTGATTCTGTGATTCTGTTATTCTGTGATGAGTTGAAGCAACAGAAATTCTGACCAATAATAAGAAAATAATTCTTATCTTGAGGGCAGTCAAATGCTGAAACAGGGTACCCAGAGAAGCTGTTGAATCTCCATCCTTGGAGATATTTAAAATTTGACTGGTTAAAGATGTTTTTTCCCATCTACTTTGGGCAGAATTTTGAACTAGATGATTCTTAAATGTCCTTTCCAACCTGAATTATTCTATGATTGTATGGTTATGTTATTAAGCTGTACTAGAACTAAAATTCTGCAACTTTAGTTTATAAAATTAAACTGTAGATTTTAAATATTTCAATGAACTATCACTTACCTGGTCAGTTCTCCAAATATGATGGGAGATGAAGATAGAAAGAGAAGAAAGAAAATGAGGAAGCTAAAATGTAAAAACAAACACCCACCCACCCCTCCAATAAAACAATACCAAACAAAAAACAGAGAGAAAAGATATATTTTAAGTGTTCCCAAACTTGATATCATCTTTTTAAGCAGGAATATAAGACTTAATTCATAGATGAAGGGAGTTAATATTAAACAAATAGTGATAATATTTAACGGAATTAAATTTTCTGTTTTTCTTCTAACTGAAAAGATGTTTGATTTACTTTATACTATTTTTTCCTTTACCATGTAAAATTAATTACTTTTCAGAATGAAGTTTTATTCTAAGAAAGCATCATCCTACAGCTATAAATCTTGCTAAACTATAAGCATTATGTTTTTTCCCAAGTATAGCAATATCAGAAAATCATAGGATCGTAGAATGGTTTCGGTTGGAAGGGACCTTAAAGATCATCTAGTTCCAAACCCCCTGCCACCAGCAGGGACACCTTCCACAGCCTTCACAATATTCCAGACAGCTTCAACTGCAAGAAAAACACCCCGAAAAACAATAGCTAAGCCATCACGCAAGGCCAACAGGGTCACCGCATTTCATTCACAGGAGTACTTTCTAAGTACTAGACTGTGTGCGTGTGGTAGTCTACTGTCAAAATAGCAGCTGCAAATCCCTCTGCACTATTTGCCTTGGGAGACCATAATCATTAACTACATTCAGGTCTTAACTGTTGATTACCATCCATTTACTGCTGAGGAATATATGTGTGTGGTCTTGTCACTACCCGGGGTTGCTTTTATGATTTAGTGCTGAGATGGGGATGAGTGCTACACTTCTGTGCATTTAACTTGGGTAATGCACATCTGGCTGCTAAGACTGTGCTTCTAAAGACCCTCTGGCAGCTTGCACCAGGATGTCGACTCAAATGTTAGCACTAGGAATAAGATTAGGCTATGAGACAATAGAGACACAAAATAAATAGATAAAAGATGACTATGAATAAATTTAGATCACATATTAGAATTTACCTTAGTCAGCGAAATGAGATTCTGAAAATATCTCTCTCTGAGGAATAGAGACCAAAAAATAATTATGAAGGAAAGTTCAATGAATTTCTTAAAAGATTATAGACTCTGGTTTTGTGTAGTAGCAAAAGTCTGTACCAAATTAGTATAAGATCCTTTACAACTTATGTACAATAGTGTCTTATACTTTTTCTTTAAATAATTAAAAAGAAAATGTACAGAGCTGCATGAGCTACAGAACTATTTTGGAACACATTGGTTGGAACAGTCTTGCACTTTGTCCTTCTCAGGTTCAAAAAACAGATAGAAGAGTTCAAAGCTAAAATCCAATTGCCCTATTCATATGAATAATCCTATTTTCAGTAGTGCCATTGTGGTTTATTACAAGAAAATAGGAACATAATTATGAACCATGTTAAAATGGAGATGATAGGTGATGGATTAAACAGAGGAGAGAGGTCAGAAACAAAAGTGAGAACACTGAGTTATTTACATAAAAATAGTTGGAAACCTGTTTGTAGAGGAAATATCACATCAGGAAATAAAAGTAGAGCTTTACAGTTCGGAAAAGAATCCATGAAGGAAGATGTTATGTGACTTCAACAAAGCAGAAAAGATCTACCTCCTTGAAACTGTAGGCCCAGATCTCTTAGTTATAGAGTCAGGTTTTCTTTCACCTGTTCTTTTCTTTGGCCTGTGTATCCTAGATCACAGATTATTTTTCTTCTTTCTGTAAATAATATCCTAGCTCCTACACTGACATACAGTGGTTTTGGTCTCCAGCTACCTCACCCATGGTGTAGAGACAAAAGGTATTACCAATTGGACGAGAGTGACTGTACTTGCAGAAGAGAAGTACTAGAAATGTGAAGAAGGATGGCACTACAGAGACTAAGTCTCAGAACAGTTACTGTAGGTCCATTTGTTAGTCACAGAGTGCTTGTATCATAAAGATCAATTATCAAAAAAAAGGAGAAAAACATGTTGGATAATGAAAATACTGGATAAAAATTCCAAAAATAAGAAGTATTTCACATGGTTGAAAAGCATTGCACACCAAACTATGCTCACAAAATACAAGATTCACTGCAAATTAAATAAAAAGGAGTGTTTGTACAGTATTTCATTTTGACACAATTATCAGATATTCAGGGAAATGCATTTAGGTAGCTAGGAGTGCCAGAATTCAAATGACTACAAAATTAGACTGAGTGCAAAATAAAGAAAACCATATAAGCAAGTGTAACAATGAAATCTCCTATGGGTAAAAGTAAATATGAGAGACAGTGAAATTTCAGAAAATAACTTAGGAAAAAAGCATCATATCTAGTAAATCATTACCCAACAAAAGCTGATATTTGTACCAACTTAAAAAAAAAAAAAGTTACTCCAATATAATGGCCCTAAAACATCTTAGTGGCAAAATATTCTTAAGAAAATAGTGGAAGTAATAGAAAAAAATGGATGTAAGCACAAACTCTTATGTGTTGCTGTGTGCCTCCTCTGTGTCTAGTATGTGCATCCCCAAAGGGCAGTTGTTGCCGTGATCTTTCATTAAGCTGCCACCATTTCTCATATCATACTTTGGCATACACTGTTTCTATCAGATGGGATTGTGTGGGTTGTCTTATTTTCCATCAAATATAAATGACTTTCACAGGTCACATCAAAGCTCAGTAAGTCATGTATGTCTTCCAAGGGAACAATATTTTCAAAGCTCTCATAAAAAGAAAACAGATCTTGGACTCCCTTCACAGACAAGTCTTTGTGACTACTGTTTGACCTTAAAAAAAGAAGTCTCTCAGCAGTTAATCTCTCAGCTCCTCAACAGAGAATCACAGACTTCTTGTCTCTTCACAGATCTCTCATGAACTCTGTCTTTCACGTATATTCATTCTTAGTATTTTGATATCTATATCCCAAGCACACAAACCCCCATATATCAGAGCTCATTCTCCTCCTTAGTGTTATTTCAGATAGGCAAGTTTTGTCTTTGGTATTTCTACATAAAGCATTCAAAGAATAAACTTTACATTACTCGAGTAAGGAACCATACTACCTTTAACACATTTTCTGGTTCTATACATTTACGAATCACCATTTCTGTGAAACCAGGAAAAGCATAAAAGAAAGCTTTGCCTTTCCTTCTTTTTCTCATAAAACAATGTAAGGACTGGTAACACTTTACCTAATCCTTGAACTTTCCCAGGCTTCTGCCCTTCTCAAGGTTTCCCTAAAAGACAGATCCTTTTGTAGCTTGGCTCCCAGCTACATCAGCACTGACACTGTGGAAAGTGCACTTCACAGACTTGTCTTGAATGACCAAGAGGGACACTAGGCCTATTACATGTTTACTGAAAAGTAGTGTCTATGTGTGCTGAACTTCTGTGCTTTGCTAACAAAATATTTTTGCGTTTGTGTGGGCAAGCTTTCTGATTGGATGCGTAAGCACACACTGGTTAGTTGAGACTTAGCATCAGACATATCAGCCATTCATTGTAGTGTAATATTTTGCTCAATTTATTCCTCAGCATGTTTTTTTCTCTATTAAAGATATTGATTCTGCCAGAACTGTCTAACAAATATCCTGTCCATGCTTCTAATATCAAAAAGCATCTGGCCAGAGAAAACAACACCCCACTGTTATTTTCAGGAAGCTTTCTTTCATTTCCCAAATAAGAGTTAATTGTAAAGCCAATTTGAAGCCCATATTGATAAAAGACAATTATAAAATAGCTTTTTATAAAGAAATAATAATAATTTAAAAAATCCTCTGAATATGAAAACAATTTAGTTTTTCCTGGTATTTTTGTAATACAATGTCAGATAACTCGCTATTATGGACATTTTTAAAAGCTCACATGGGGGAAAGTGTCAATTTTATCCACTATATAAGGGAGATACTCAAGCAGAGAATTATTATATTGGAGGAATTCTAGGCAGATTACTACCTAGAATTTATGGATTTATTGTTTCAAAAAGTGAGATGAAACTTTAATCTGGATTTGTGAATTGTTGTATGAATTTAGTCTACCTGGAGTTTGAGATCCCAAACAAATCACTGGAAAATCAAAAAGCCCCCTCGTCAGTTCCTTACCAGACAACACTATGTTCCTTGCAAGTGCTTGAAAATTGTATCTAAACAGAGTGTCATGGTTTAACCCCAGACACTAGTTAAGCATCACACTGCTGCTACTCACGCCCCTCATGGCTGGATGTAGGAGAGAATCAGAAGAGTAACAGTAAGAAAACTTGTGGGTTGAGATAAAAAATGTTTAAAAGGTAAAGCAAAAGCTGCATGAGCAGGCAAAATCACTACTTCCCATCACCAGGTAAGTGTTCAGCCATCTGCAGAAAAGCAGGCCTCTATCATGTGTTAATGGTTACTTGGGAAATGCCAAACATCCCCTCTGTTCTTTCTTCTTCTCCAGCTTTTATTGTTCAGTATGGTGTCATATGGTATAGAATATCCCTTTGGTCATATTGGGTGAGCTGTGTCCCCTCCTAACCTCTTGTTCACCCCCTGCTTGCTTTTTGGCAGGGTAGTCTGACAAGTGAAAAAGACCTTCTCTCTGTGTAAGAACTGCTCAGCAATAAGAAAAGCATCCCTCTATATCAACACGGTTTACAGCACAAATCCAAAACATAGCCCTAGTCCTGGTTTTACTAGGATAGAGATAATTTTCTTAGTAGCTAGAATAGATGTGTTTTAGCTTCACTATGGGATTTGTTATGAGGAAAAATGTTGATAAAGTGCTAATGTTATTAGTCGCTGCCATAGCCCAAGGTCATCATGTTTGGATGGTTCACAGCTGCATTAGGACTGGGAGGGAGAAGCACAGTGAATAGCAAAACCCAAAACTGACATTTGGATGTGCCAATGAAATATTCCATATCATATCACGTCATGCCAGTATATTAACCAGGGTTGACCAGAAGATGGGGTTATTCTCTTGGGGATCACTCGGGCTTGCTCTTCTGGGGTTTCAGTTTTGGGACTGGCTCGGCTCCGGGATTGCTGGCTGGCACAGGCTGGGCATTGGTCGCCAAGTGGTGAGCAATTGCACTGTGCATCACTCATTTATATATTCTGTTTTTACTGTTATTATAATTATTATTTAATTTCAACTAGTAAATTGCTTTTATTTCAACCTGTGAGTCTCCTTGCCCTTATCCTTCCAATTCTTTCCTTTGCTCCCTGGGAGAGGGAAGAGTAACAGAGTTGGCTGCAAGCCAAAAAGTTGAAAACACCTCAACCCCATACACGTTACTATGAAGAAAATTAATTCTATCTATCTGAGCAAAAATCAGCACACAGAGAAAACTTATTCAGATAAAATAGCATGGTCATTAGTTAAATATGTCACAGGAAAGGACTTCGTAAGCAAACAAGGTGAAATTACTTCTGTGACAACATTTTTTCATGTTAATAAAACAGAAGACATAATATTTGCTAGTGTCTGCCAATCTCTCTGAAGGCCATTTTTCTGGACAATCATGCTGCACAAAATTGCCTAACAGACATCTGTTCTGTTGAGCGTTGGAGCCCCAAATGATCCATACTGAACAACATAAAAGATGGATTTTATTACACACACCATGGAGGTCCAGAAAGACATAACTGAATAGCAGAAAATTCCCCTATATCTTTGCAGTTTTTCCGGGTCATGCCAAGATGTGTTAAAACTTGTCCTAGTTTATTGACTCAGGTACCAAATAGTAGATGCCTAGATCCTCTATTTCAGTTTGTGCTGCAATTCTGAACTCCCTCTCAGATGAAAGTTTCTGATAGACTTGACAGCGTGATGCCTCTCGACATTCCCACACAAAGGAAGACAGGAACACCTGGGATCCATCGAGAATCTTCAGTCCTTCAGAATAATTTCATCTGCAAGATGGAAATTTTGGAACACCTACTGCTGAAAATCTTAGCTTGTATAAATTAACTTTAAAAAATGCATATCATTAGGGAAATTGAGGTAGGTTGGTTTGCCAATAAAGCTCTCTGTACCAATACTTTTCTAGTTTCATCATCAAATGGACTGGAGAGCAGGAATTGATTTTGTGGTTTTCCATTTCTTTTTTTGATCTTCTGGCTATGAACTTTACATACTCACTTTCAAAATAAATGCTACGCATTATGTATTGACAGTGTTAGATGATTGAAGTATCTCCAAACTAGTCTGTCTTGTAGAAAGACTAGGCAAACAATTTATAAATAAAATCTTTAAGCAGAAATAAGTGTATAGCCTACTGGCAGATAGGATACTATTAAAACAAGCAGCATCTGCAATCATCTGACCAATCTTATAGCCTTTTATGGTGTCATAACTAGATGGACAGATGAGGGGAGGGTGGTGGATGTAGTCTACCTCAACTCTGTCATCCATGGCATCCTCACAGCCAAGCTTAAGAAGTGTGGATTGGATGAGGGCAGTGAGATGGATTTGGAACTAGCTGAAAGACAGAGCTTAGAGAATTGTGGTCAGTGGGGTAGAGTATAGTTGGAGGACTGTGGCTAGAGGTATCCCCCAGGGGTCTGTACTGGGTCCAGCATTGTTCCATATATTCACCAGTGACATGGACAATGGGACGAAGTGTACCCTCAGCAAGTTTGCTGATGATACAACACTGGGAGAAGTGGCTGACACACCAGAAAGCTGTGCTAACATCCAGTGTGACCTGGACAGGCTAGAGAGTTGGGCAGAGAGAAAACTAATTAATTCAATAAGGGCAAGTGTAAAGTACTGCATCTGGGGAAGAACAACTCCATGTACCAGTACAGTTTGGGGGCTGACCTGTTGGAGAGCAGCTCTGGGGAAAAGGACCTGGGAGTCCTGGTGGACAACAGGCTGACCATGAGCCAACAATGTGTCATCGTGGCCAAGAAGGCCAATGGCATCCTGGGATGCATTAAGAAGAGTGAGGCTAGCAGGTCAAGGGAGATGATCCTCCCCCTCTACCCTGCCCTGGTGAGGCCTCACCTGGAGTACTGTGTCCAGATCTGGGCTCCCCAGTTCAAGGACAAAGAGCTACTGGAGAGAGTCCCGTGCAGGGCCATTAATATGATTAAAGGACTGGAGCATCTCCTGCATGAGGAAAGGTTGAGAGAACTGGGTTTGTTTAGCCTGGAGAAGAGGAGACTGAGGGGGGATCCCATGAATGCTTATAAATATCAAAAAGGTGGGTGTCAGTAGGATGGGGTCAGACCCTTCTCAGTGGTGTCCAGTGAAAATGTCCAGGGACAATGGTCACAAAGTGGAAAATAGGAGGTTCAACCTAAGCTTACATAAGGAAACATTTCTTTACTGTGAGGGTAACAGAGCACTGGAACAGGCTGCCCAGAGAGGCTGTGGAGACGTTCAAAATCTGCCTGGATGTTTTCCTGTGTGATCTACTCTAGGTGATCCTGCTTTAGCAGTGGGGTTGGACTAGATGATCTTCACAGGTCCCTTCCAGCTTCTGCCATTCTGTGATTCTGTTACATTGGTATAAAAGATGATTGAATAAGAAAAGAACAATCTCCAGTAGCCGCACAGAGTTACATTTACTCTTCTGGATTGAGACCAGCTCTGAAGAGAAGGACTTGGGACTGGTGGTGGATGAAAGGCTCAATATGAGCCAGAAATGTATGCTTGCAGCCCAGAAGGCCAACTGTATCCTGGGCTGCATCGAGAAGTGTGGTCAGTAGGTCAAGGGAGGTGATTCTCCCCTTTTACTCCGCTCTCATAAGGCCCCACCTGGAGTACTCTGTCCAGTTCTGGAGCCCCCAACACAAGACAGACATGGACCAGGTAGAATGAGTCCAGAGGAGGGCCACCAGGATGATCCGAGGGCTGGAGCACCTCTCCTACGAGGGCAGGCTGAGAGAGCTGGGGCTGTTCAGCCTGGAAAAGAGAAAGCTCTGGGGAGACCTTATAGTGGCCTTCCAGTTCCTGAAGGGGGCCTACAAGAACGCTTGGGAAGGATTTTTTACAAAGGCAGGATATATGCAAAAAATTCTTTACTATGAGGGTGGTCAGACACTGGAACCGGTTTCCCAGAAAAGTTGTGGGTGCCCCCTTTCTGGAAGTTTTGAAGGCCAAGTTGGATGAGGCTTTGAGCAATCTGGTCTAGTGGAAAGTGCCCCTGTTCATGGCAGGGGAGTTGAAACTAGATGATCTTTAAGGTCCCTTCCAAACCTAACCGTTCTATGATTCTATAATTCTCCTCAACTATTCAGGATCTCAGCCCAATGTTTGTGCATCCCTTCAACCCCATTTTGAGTCTACTCATATTGCAGAGGCCTTGAGGATTGCATGTGTTAAGGTCAGTTTTGCTTACAGTACATTTTAGAAAGATGACAAATATAGAAGCCGTGAGAAGATAAATTTGCTTGCAAATCCATAAATTTGCTCATATTTAATGCTAAATCTGTACAGTTTTATGCTAACGCTTTATGTTGGTGAAGACTGATCACTACGTAAATTGTTGCCTGGGCACCGAGCACGAGCAGAAAGAAAGAATATCTGTCCCTGAAGAAAAGAGTCACTGCACTTTGGTAAAGTTCCCCAGTGTAGTCTTCTTCCCCTTAATCTCTAAACCCAGAGTACAGGCCTGAATCCAAAGCATGTGAGTAGCCTCTGAATTATTTGCTTATTGTCATATGGCTGAATCTTTGATACGAGCACTACTAGAATAGATAGTATATTCTCTTGACTTTAGATTTATAGAAAGTTTGGTGGGTGGTATTCATGCATACTGAAAAAAAAAAAAAAGTGTTTTACTGTGATACTCTGATTAACCTTGTCATGCCTCAGTGTTGCTTGAACAAAACAATTACATTCATGCTACCTCTTTTCTGCAATGCATCTAAACACAAGTGTGAAGCTGCCTTCCATCAATTGCCAATCTGTGTGGTGACATCTCCCTTCTGAAGCCAACTAATTCATTGCCATACTTTGATAACACACCTCTTGATAATGCTGCAATTTCAGATCATATTTAAAAAAAAAAAAAAAAAAAAAAAAAGGTCTCAAAGGACTTGGTGTATCTTACTTTGTACAGCTTTGCAACAAATAGTATCATTGTAATTGCCTACAATAGAGACAACATATCATTCCTTTTTCCCTCATTATGGAAGATTTAGAATAAGATTCATCTGCCCTAACTTAAGTATCTGAATGTTGCAGATTGGATTCATCCTGAGGCTGCATATTTTTAAATTTAGTCATGGGATTAAGTCTAAATTAAGTTTGAATTAAGTGCTGGCAGCTTATTGATTTAGAGAGCTATTCACCTCACCAACTATAGATATGTACCTTAAAGTGAGATATCAGATAATGACTCTCTTAACTAGAGGGTAGTTTATCATAGGGAAACGTCAGTATCAAATGTAATTGGAAACTCCTTAAAGGTATTTGAGACATCTACATGAAACTGGACCTGCAGCTGACCTCTGACCTCCCAGGTTGGTAGTTGGAACACAGGCAAGATAGTCGATATATTGGGTCTAGCAGAAATGGAGTTAATTTTCTGTAAGACAAAAACTTTTCTTCTGAAAATAACTTCTGTTTTCCATTTCAATTCAATTAATATTTTTGAAAAGCAATTAAAACATAATAAAAACTTCTGTCAAAAAAGTCTGTAGTCTATTAAATGGTTGATAGTACCAGCAGTCTTTTAAAAATTTATTTGGGACTTTACAAAGTAAGTAAATACAAGCATCAGCATGAATGAATTAATGCTCATTTCCCTTAATGAACATCTCTGAAATGTACATCACCATTTTCATTAATCTCTTCAATTTTTTATAATAAATCTGTTTGCAGCTCATTATTGTATCTTAAAGTGTCTATGTGGATGTGTACAATAGATTAGGAAAAGAAAAACTATTATATATTTTTTTTTTTATTTTGTTCTTTTTTCTCTCTTTGTTGTTGCTATTATTTTGGCTACTTTATAAAGAACAAAACAGCCTAATTGTTCTGAAATTTGCTTTCAGGGTTTCTTAGGGAAGAAGAAAAATAAACACAAGTAAAATATATGCATAATATTTCCTAGAAGTGTCATTCAAATACATATATATTGTGTGCAAATCCACTAAAAGATATCTATAGAACAATAGTTTTCAGACATTTTGTTTAAGCCAATTAGTCTAGATTCTTAAATAACGTTACATTATCTTGTTGATAACACAACATTGTCATAAAGCTTGTTTAAATAAACTCAAGAGAATCCTACGGGCATGGAGATATTATTAGGTTTCATAGTATTTGCAAGTCTCAGTTTAGTAAGAATGTATGAGGTATTTATAGAAAAAGGTGAACAGGTATTTTGGAGCCCATTAATTCTGGCTATTAGAATATTAGAGCCATGGCAGCAGTCTCAGGAAAGCTTCAAGAACAGAATCAGAATGAATCAAATCAGAAGATTCAAAAATTATATGAACTCATAAATGATCCCTCTGTCCAGGTTCTTGCTCAGCTGTAGCTCAACTCCACATTAAGACCTGGAATAAGGCTGAGACAAGAGGACAGTACATCAGAAAACAGTAAGTAATAACAAAATCCTCCATTTTATTATGCCAAATGTTGAAGCCTTTATTCATAAAGGTAAAGATTTGTTGTCAAGTTATGGTCCATAATACACAGTACAGTGTGACTCCCTGTGAGAGTAAATGGTTTGTCCCAGAAAACAAAAGCTGTTTTAAAAAATATTAATTTATGCATGCATAGTTTAAAAAAACACTTGTATGAAGAGTTTAGTGTAATGATTAACTACATATGTTCAAGAGTATGCATGTCTAAAACTGATTTTGTGCTATAGTTTGTGATTTTATTGACTACTTGAAAGAAAAAATACAGAGTAATTTCCAAAAGATAATTGTCAGACTTTTTGTAAAGAGTGGGACAGTAATATGCATAACAAAGTACATATCAAAAGACACAGATAGGAAAACAGTTGTAATTTTTTAGTACAAGATGTAGGGTTGCGAGGATAACCTTGACTGTATTTCTGTTATTTTGGTTTTATTTTATATGAATCAAAGTTTGATGATCTTGTGTATGGTAGATTATTTTGTACTTTATTAAACTCTCAATTCTTTTTCTTTCATTTCTGTTATTGACCTATAATAGTAGATTTCTCTGCAATACAAATGCTTTCTTTCAAGGTGTGAATCTCATGCTGTCTTTGCCATATAGAAATATTTATTCTCCAATAAATATGTAAATTAAGTTACATACTAGATAAAAGCTCTGTAAGCTAGTACATGTTGGTGACCTGCTTCCTAGAATTCTTTTTTTTTTTTTTCCCCCTCCAGGTCATATCTCCAAATGCAACTTCTAGTCACACCATTTTTAAGTTATTTTTGGCCATTTTTTTTATTTTACATTTAGGAGTTGTACTCTTTATTACACCTGCATTGGTATTTTGTTTGGTTGTTCTTGTTTTTTGGTTTGGGTTTTTTTTTTAATTCAAAGAACAATAGGAAACAACTCCAAGTTTATTAATTAGATTGAACATACTCTTAAATATGTGACTCTCCTACAGTCAAATAAATCATATTTGTTTTATTATCATAGACCATTTGTAGTGTATGCATTGCCAAAAGGACACTAGAAGACTTTTGAAAAGACCTTCTCTCCTTTCTGTCTTTTCCAATCTGACTGAAACCTGGGAACCAAGGGATTTGATTGGTTGGTTTGTTTTTTACTTTTTAGTCTACAGAAAGAGAAGTATCACTGTGCTAGGGTGATGGATATCCCAGTTGTGATTTTTCAATATCTGTCATTTAAAAATGACTGATAAGTGACAGTAGAATAAAAGTATGAATTTTAAAGCACACACTATCTAAAGCAGAACATATATTTACTTTGTAAATTCTAAGTCATATAGATCATAGAACTAAGTCTCATATTTTTTTATACTAAAAACAAAACCAAACCAACCAAACAAACAAACAAAACCACAAAAAACAAGGACAAAATTCAGGTCAGTTTAGTAGTATTTTCTTATTAAGCTTCATAGATATGTGAGAGTGCCATCCAGTATGTGTGGACAGACCAAATAAGTTATGTATGCTCTTTCTCCTCTTTGCTAGTATGCTGTGATCTGGAGAAGACTTTTGAAAAATTACTTTTAGTTATGCTGAGATTAATAATCTGTTGAACCTATTGAGTTGTTGTGTGGAAAATCACTGATGCACTTTGTAGATTTCAGGGAAGCATCTGATGTCTCTGCCTCCCAAAATAGGGGTTACTTTTAGGACATAAAATCTGAATTTTCATATAAATTTGCAGAGCCACATGGCTTAGATCTGTTCTCTGACCAAGCAACATAACATATGCCACATCTATAGAAAAAAAAAAAAAAAATGTCTTTTTTACAAGAACAGGTTGCCTTTTCCATTCCGTATGACAGAAAAAGAAGCTGAACTATACTTCCTCAAATAATGGAGAGGCTGAGTGTGCTGTCTGAAAGCAAGCTTGTTGACGCCATCCAAAAACATATCAAGGAGAAGGATGACAATAAACCATCATGGGCAACTGAATCTCAATGCTCATTTAGTTTACTAGTATAGCCACGTGGATCCTAATTCATCCACCAACAGGTAGACAGTACAGGCTGCCTATTTCTCCACGGGTGTTCTGTCAGAGTTAATCTTCAGAGATGAGGTGGCCTTGCATAGAGCTGGCGGTTCATGGCCAGCTGGTATCTTCCCTGGAAGCGTGAAAACACAGATCTGACGTCAGTAATACCCACCTACAAAATGTCCTGCCCCTGGAAACCAGGAATATGATGTTATGAGTTAACCCCACAAACCATGTGATGGCACTCAAGATGATCTGCTCCATAACCTTCCCTGGCATTGGGGTCAGACTGAGAGGCTTACAGTTTCCTGGATCCTCCTTCTGGCCCTTCTTGTAGATGGGCAAGATATATGAGATAATTTAAAGAACCAGAAGTGAAACTGCACGTTACTGAAACCTATGGACTTCTGTTCTAGTTAGTTTGGGCAAGTTTAAAATTTGGCTTTAAATGTGGATTTCCATAAGAAATGAAAATATTTAGTCACTAGGCTACTGGTCATTTTTAGGCCTATGCTAAAATAGATAGTCTTATGCTTTCTTTAATCACCCCATCTTCATAATTGCAAAGAGCTCAAGATCCCAAGTAAAATGGGCTTCTCCATTCTTGTAGTTCTATTTCCCTTGTGTTCTTGTCTTGATTAACTTTGGTAGCTAGCCTCAGCACAAAAGCAGCTGTCTTAGACAATTCTGTCTTACCATATAGGCAGCTTGCATACTTAGCTGTGAATTCACATGGTACTTGAATTTATATCAGTATCTTCTTAGAGATATCCTTTGGCCCAGCCTCAAGTGGTGGAACAAAGTCATTCCCCTGTACTAGCCTCACACTCTACCACTTGGTACTTCAGGCTCTCTTCTGCAAGACAAAATATATGAATTGGACTCATTGAGATGATAAATACACTCACATCTCATTTTGTCTGGCTGTTTTAAATGTTCTTTTAATCATCAATAAAAATCATACCTTAAAATAATGAACTGGATACTGCTCAGTTCTTTCAAAGGACGAGACTTACAGAGCCTAGCTTTGTGAGCAGAAAGAAAAAAAAAAAAAAAAAGGGCTTGCATCTTGCTGCTGCACTAGGTTGGATTTCAGACATTCCATGAACACCTTTTAACCCTGAACTGACCGAACTACATCCCACTTGGGATAGACTCGAGTCTGTGGACCAGGCAGACCAGGCACCAGGTGTCCATGAACATTTTTTTATTCATACTGTCCTTATGCATCTATATTTTCTAATTTGTTATAGAGATATTAGCTTTTCTTGGGCTGGAAGTCTTGTAAAGATGTTTTCCACTTGTGGTATACCATACAATTTGTTTCAGGCTGAGACAGAAATACAAGGAGAAAATTGCTGCTAGCAAGAGTGTTCAGAAGTGGCAGGTGTGGTTTGGTTTAGGTTCATCTATACTAAAATGCAGAAAACAAGAAGGTAGTTTTAGCTTTTTTGTAATTTTATTTTTCTACTTGAAGTATATTTCATTTACTCTAGTAGCTCAGGTAAAAGTGAAGACAGAAACAAAAAGTGCTATAAGGAAATATTTTAACAACTGTCTGGATGATAATCAGAATTCTGAAATTCTGTTCAAGATCTAGATTCTGTGGAATCAGATTAAACAGTTGTAACATTAAATAAAGATCTGATAAATATTTAAAAGCTTTAATCTTTTTTCAATCAATAATTTATTTTTCAAAAAAAAAAACCCACAAAAACAAAACCTAATTAAATTAAGAGCTTATTTTCCTGGTTCTCCTCATGTGCTGAATATCTGCGTTTTCCTATTCTGCCAACACTTTGCCAATTAAGAGATTTAGACAACAATATTTATATCTAGTGGCAAAACAAGTTACAGAACATTAACCAGGGAAGCCTACAGAACATGACCTAGCGTACCTATCTTGTAAATAAAAGTCTAAGTATTTGCAGCCGACTTGCCAAATACTTTTAACTGACCAATTCAAAGTTCTTTGGAGCTGTTATTCCACAACTAATTCATTTCTGCAGTGAAAGGAACATGCTTTTTTTTCTTTCAAACACAGTGTTCATGCAGTATGTGATGGTATTGACATTACCAATTATGGATCATTGTAACACACTTGTAATTCACCTATATGTCCAGTAGGCCTGTGTTATACTTGGCCAAATCAATAATTAATCAAGACTGTGTCATTTTCAATAAAGCTTTCTTGCTTTTTCAATCACAAAGCAGTAAAGATATGTCAAAGTTTATTTTACATTGTATTCTTCGAAATGGCACCAAAAAGTGTTCAATTTCTTTGACAGAAATGTTTTCTCTCTCTGATTTTAACACTCTGCAGACACTGTTTTCTGCTAGGTCCAGAGTTCCTAGTAGATTGCTCCCCAAAGTTTCCTCCACAAAGCAGACTATGATTTGACATTTACCATAGTCTAATCAATCTGCTTATCAAAGAACAAGTGATTGCAGAATAATTGTTTCTGAGAAAGTTAAGTTATTTTGAAGGCATTCTAACAAATTTTAATATTTTTTTATCATTTGAGAAAGATCAGAACTTCAAGCTTTAGCATTTCATTTTGCTATGCTACATGACAATTGAGAATTTGACTGTAAGAATAACATTTTCTATTGATAGCTATGAAGTTTTTAAACAGGAACCAGAGACACTTGAATCAATAGGCAAAATCAGAACGAAGTCTTGAGACTCAAGATAATGCATACCTATAGACTGAATGTGACTATATAAAATTTCATCAGTAAATTTAATAAAGCAAGACAATATTTAGAACAGTTATAATTCTATAAAGGCTTTCATTGCAAAAAAGATCAAGTAATTCTAAAGTCAGCATAGGGAGGTTCAGTCTTATGACTGCCTTATAGGAGCAATCACAGTCTAGAATTTTTCAATAACTCTACCACAGCTTCTCAGATCTCTGTGGTGGATTAAAACTTCTAATACTGAACAAGTGTCCCTATATACATTTCCCAGTTTTTATGCCAGATTTATATTAGTAACATTTCTGAAGCTATAACTGTAGAATTTAAACTCAGGCAGATAAGATATCCCTCTGTAAATCTTCAAAAGCATATACTTAATTTTATAAACTATAATACAATAAGCATTTTCTATTGAGGAAAAGATTAATCTGTCTTAATGTTAGATGCCTAAGTGTGAGCTAATCACTCTGACTTAATGTCACTTCATCACACACTCCTATTTAGAAAAGTGGTAGCAAACTTCAGCTACCTTTTTCATCTATGGTGTGAAATGTGTAATTCTATAAAGTAAAATATCTCACTTTAAATAGAGATTTTAAGATTTTTCTCTTTGGAGGTACCTATCTCTTGCCATAAATTATGAAAGGAGTTTATGCATCTACATGCTTGTACTGGTTGTGCTTGGGATAGTGCCTAGCATGATATGTTCTTGATTTGTGGTCAAACCAGTGTTGATAACACAGGGATGTTTTAGTTATTGTTGAGCAGTGCTTACACAGCATCAAGAACTTTTCTGCTTCTCAGACTGACCCACCAGTGAGTAGGCTGAGGATGCACAAGAAGTTAGGAGGGGAAACAACTGAGACAACTGACTCCAACTGATCAAAGGGATATCCTGTGCCACATGACAGAGTGCTCAGAGGTAAAAGTTGGGACATGGAGGTTGATGTTGCTGCCACTGCTTAGGTACTGGCTGGGCATCTGTTGGTTGGCAGTGAGCAATTTTTTCTTTTGTATCACTTGTTTCTCCTGAGGTTTATTTTCCTACCTATTTGATATGGGTTTATTTTTTTAAATTATTATTAAACTGTCTTCATCTCAACCCATGAGTTTTCTCACTTTTACCCTTCCAAGTCTCCCACATCCTACTGAAGAGAGGAGTGAATGAGTGGCTGTGTGGTGCTTAGTTGCCAACTGGGCTTAAACCACAATACTGGATGTGCAAATTGAAGACATTACTCCATAGATCCATAAAATTTAGCTTTAATGGTAGGTGTCTGAGTTAGAATAGGAAAAGTTAAAGTAAGATAGGAGAGTTTAGGCTGAAATGGTCAGATCAAAGACTTTTGAGCAATGACAAAGTTGTGTTTGGGTGATGAAAGCAGATTATTCTAGCTGTAACTAGCATTTGAGAGTCTTCCCTTTTTGATATCAGAAATACATTATTTGCATTCATATAGCTCCATAAATAAATTATTTTATTTCACTTTCTTGAACAGTTCAAAGCTACGTAGCATGCTTCTGTCTTTTTTAGTCTTTGAACTTTTTTGAAAGCTATTTTACGCTGTCATTATCTTTCCCTGTCAAAAGTGTCAAGTTGCATTAAAAATGAAACAACAAATTTCCTTAGAACTATGGTATTTGTTGTTATGAAAAGGGAACAACTTGACCTTACTATGGGTCAGTAAGAGTTTTATCTGAGTGTTTTCAGATATGAAGATGTACAGTATGTTTGTTAAGACCTTTTCAGATTCAAGGTCATATTATTGATTGAGATCACAAATCAAGTAATCCAGAAATTCAATAAAAGTAAGAAAATAATCATATTTGTAGCTCAAGTTTTAAAAGAAAGCAAATCATCTAACCAGCTGAGGTCACCAGCTAAGTATCTGTATTTGATGAAATGCTAAATTAGCTTGTGATAGTAGATGTCTCTATATTGCTGTGCTTTTTCAGGTAGTAAACCTTACATTTCTTGAAAGATAACAAAAATGCAAATTTTTAACTGAAACATAGCTTTTTATTCCATTTTAGAAGAGACAAGTAATTTCTCATATAAGCAATTAGTTTCCAGTCTTCTTTTTGTCTCAGCAATAAACAGTTAGTGACTCAGGCTGGTTTTTCAAAGTATACCAGGAACATATGAAGTATTTTTTCATATGGTGCATATTAAAGGAGATGTTTTATGCATATATAGAGACACATATATAATAAATTAGAGTATGCTTTATGTATATATATGTACATATATACCTGTATGCTACCATGCAGAGCATGAATGCAGTGAGTGCAATATGAAGAAAAGGAGAAAATATGTCATGCTATTACAAGTTATGAGGGATTGCTGCTCTCTCTTTCAGTCGGGATATGAAAAACAGAAATGGGAGAGGTGTGAGTTTGTTCAGAGTTGTAGCAAAGGTAATGCAACATATTCACCCATATTAGGCATTATTTTGCAAAGTGAAAATGCTCCTGTTGAGGCCAATAGATAACACATGGTGTATCTGCAGGGGGTGGAGTGGAGCTGTGCTCATTCAGTGTATTATTACACTGAATTAAAAAATCACTCTTTCAAACCTGCTATGTATTTTTTCTGGAAGTTCTCTGACATGCATAACCCTAGGATGATGAATAGTACACTGGCTATGGTTGACATAGGGCAAGAACTGCCTCAAATGTGAATCTCCAGTCAGTCTCTTGATTCTTATGAGATTCTTTTCTGAAATTCAAATTAAAAAATAAAATAATTTTATGCTTGAATATTAAACTTGCCAGTATCCAAGAGAGGTAATTCCAAATATGTTTTACATGCCTGTAAGCTGTTGATTGCTTTGTGACAAATTTTCTCTGGGTTATTCTCCCCCAGATACTAAAACTTAAGTATTTTGTAAGCTGGCTAGTCACTACTTATATACTTCCCTGAAGGAGAGTTTGCAGAGCTGTATGTACTACACTAAGTTGAGACCTGCTGGAAAATTCATAGAAAATTCTCTGAGGACTTCAGCACCTGAAGCAAATTCCTCTCAAGGAGAAGAATCTTGTGTCTCCTCTTTCAAGAAAGTAAAAAGTCACATTTTAGATCATATACAGTGTATCCCTGAAGAGATCACAAAGGGACAGATATGCAATAAAACTCAGAACTGTTGTAGTGGGAACCATAATCAGCTGGAATCACAAGTATCACTGGAGTCAGTGGATTGTCCCTTTTAAGAATCAAAGTATTTGTAAAATACAAAACCTGTTTGAGGAATTTTACTTTCTTTTTTTCTTGGATATCCACTCCAAAGATAGCAATTTTTTTTAACAAATTACAGAAAAAGATTAAAATGTTAACTTGTTAAATGCAGTTGCATTTTGCATGCAGCAAATGTTCACACAACTATGGTTTAGTTCAAATGTCAATTAAAAAAAATAAGATAGTAAGCAAAAGCAATAGTTAAAAGCAATGGCAAAGGTTAATATGAGAATGTAAATAATGATTAAATAATTTAATTAATGATTCAAAGTAAAATAATTTAAGTAGTTTGCAATTTTCCATTACATCTCCAGAAATCTTTTGTAACATCTACCTACTTCTGAAAAAAAACAGCCTCAAATTTAATGATAGCAGAAGAATCACTTGGGCAGCTAGCCATGTTCGTGTACTATCAGTTGTAGCAATCAGCTGCAGCTAACCTGGACATGTATCTTGATTCCTACTAATCAGTTCCCAGAGTTTTCATTGTTTTATTAAAAAAAAAACAAACCCAAACCAAAACAAACAAAAAAACCCACCAAACAAACAACTACAAAAAACCCCAACAAAACCAACCAACCAAAAAGCCCCAAAACAAACAAACAAACAAACAAACAAACAAACAAACAACAAACAAAACAACAATCAACGCTAGAGAAAAATAAAAGCAAAAAAAATCCATCCTAGCAATGCAACCACCTAGGTATTCTGTAGTTTTGCTTTTTTTTTTTTTTTGCTACTATTTTTTCTGTGTTTGTGAATTACAGAACAGCATTTGGCAATCAGACTAAACTACATATTCATCAGAAGGTGAACTCTTGACTGTCATTAGTCACAACTGAAAAGCAATTTTTTTCTTATTTTTATACTTGATTCGCTACAAAATTTGCACCATGTTTTTGGTGTAGGTCTTTTTTCCCCTTTCCTCATTTCCTCCTTTTTTATAATCTTAGTTTAAATATTATTGAAATTATTTTTTATTTTAAAATATAATCTCCATTAAAAAAAAAAAAAAAGTATAGGTTCTCAGAGTGGTTGATTTGGATATGTTGATGTATTCTGCAAATAGACATTGGGATATTTACACAGAGGTAACCTGAAATTAGAATCCAGTTACACAAAAAAGTTTGATATCTTTTACTATTAGTTAATTTTCCTTATGAAAAATAAAGAGCCAGTCTAACTTTATGTCTTGTCCCAAACGGTGGGTTGCAAGAAGGGTGAATCTTTTGAATTCCCCCAGAGCCTGCCTTCTGGCTGACAAGCTGCTCTCTGCTCAGCAGAGCCGTGGGGTGGGTCAAGTCACGATGGTGGCTCAGAAGGACAATTTCACTGGTAACTTTATTAACCGACAACTTTTGTGAATAAATGGGGGCAATCTGACAACAGTATCCTTCAGCAAGAGAATAAAGACACTTTGACAATGAGATTATGTTCTTAACAACCCATCACAATTCGTACAAAATATATATATATATGTGAGAAGGAGTGAGTAGGAAGAGGAAAAGAAAAGGAGACAGAGAGAGAGAATTATCACCAACCATGGAGCCTGCATTGTCTTTGAGTAGTAAACTTAACCAGTACTGACATGGGTGGAGTGTTGTCTTTTTATAGCCTTTCTTGTGCCTGTGCCATTGGTTGTTCCAGAAGGTTCTCATCTTCTCTGACTTGCACCTGCACAGTAAGGCAAGTTTTTCCTCTGGAAAACAGCAGGAGAAAGTAAGAGAGAAGCAGCCCACTGCCCCACCTCCACGGTGCTCGCTTTGTTTCTCTCCCAGATCCTCCTCCACAAAGCTTTTCACTCGAGTTGTTTATCTTCTTTATGAACACTTTATGACATTTTACTGAAAGTAATATGTACTAAAAAAGTAAGAAAGTAGCTTTTAATCTTTTTTTGAAAAGCTGAAAAGATCAGTAGTAGTTTAAAAAAAAAAGTCATTATTTAAAAAAAAAAATACACACTAATTTGTTATGATGTATGGAGGTGCTGGCTCTGGTTTTTAAGAGTATGCCAATGTGTTAGCTAGATTGTGATACAGAACCTTCTCTGATGAAATAAATAGACGACTATCTGAAATGAGTTAAGCAAAGAGGATGAGAAGGCTTCTACTTTAGAGTGACAAAGAGAAGAGCTTTTAATAATGTTTGTTGTTTGTTTTTTTTTTTTAACTATGATGTATTTAACTGATAGACATAATGATAGAATATTAGGTAACACCAAAAAAAAAAAAAAATAGAGGGTATTCTGCTTTCTGGTTTCTGCTTCTGAACCTGCTTGAAGCACAGAGTCATTGATTCTTTAGACCAAGGTAGTTGCTGGAACACAAGCAAGAACCCAGAAGTCCCTTGACAGCTTCCTTGGACAACAGATATACATACTTAATAACTGTTTTGTTTTCCCTCTTTCCTAGTCTTATATTCTTTTCCAAGCATTGATTCAGTCTACAACAGCTTGAGGAAAGTAATTTGAGAACTGAATTCCATGCTGGATTCAGATAAGAAGTTAGTGTCACCTTTCAGAACTATGAGAGTTCCCTGTTTAATGGATAAGCAAGTATGGCCCCACATTATTAAAAAAGAGTTCTCAATAGGAAGAAATGCTAGTATCCAAACTAGTCCCCAAAGAACAAGGGACATTGTGGTACTCTAAATCCTGACACCATATCAGAATAATTGTGAGATTCAAGGTCTAATCATATGCAGACAAAAAGCTGGAACACCTGGGGCAAGTTCAATCAAAAAAGTAACAAAGATATGTCAAATGTTTTAACTGTTGACAGTTGTCCTTGAGTTATTAATAGTAATCCTTTGTTATTCATTGTATGTGATTGATCACCTAGGTCACAATAGCTTGTGAACCCTCTTTTGGATTAACAGAACAAGTCAAATAAAAGAAACAAAGAATAATCTTTGGTTTAAAATTAATCTTGTGGTTAAATTCCTTCTTTAGTTTGGCATAACCAATTTAATGAAGGTCACACAGAAAGCCTGTGAAAAAACTTAGATAATTTTTCAGTCTTCAGCTACAAACCATTTTACCTTTTATAAAACTGCATGTCACAATCTGGAAACTGGCATGAAAACTCTGTACATCATTTGATTCAGAATTGTAAAATATAATGATTTTCTAGAGCTTAAGCCTCCTACTGTGGAAAAGGGGTGAAGTGAAATATCACAAACTACCGTTTGCCATTGAAATTCCCATGCATTTTAATTGTAATGTCTCATTTCTTGGAATACATGTTATTTATGGTGGCTTTCAAAATGAATTATAAAAAAAAAATAAAGATAAAAATCTAATTATAATGGCATGTAGCTATAATTTGTTTACTATTTAAATTATTAGTTTGCTAAAGGGAACAGAATTGTCAGATTTCAGCTGAGCTAATTCATGACATACAAAACTGAGTTACTCTGCTTTTTAATGTGTGCTGTCTCAAATACTTTAGGCCTGGAAGATTTTTCATTAACAATTAATCTACCAGATATAACATTTTCACTTAAGGCCTTAATTATTTGTATCACCATTTATTATGTAGGAAATTTCTGCTTCCTATTATGAAGGAAAACTCATTGAAAATATTGAAACAACAGCTGAAATAATTGTCATCTTTTGTACAAATACTCCCAAGCAAAATAAAACAAACAAACAAAACACAAAACAAAACAAAAACCCCTCAAGAACCCAGAAAAAAGCACAACAACCTCAGAAGCCCAAACCCTTTAATTGTAGAAAAATTAGTGGCATTTCATATACAAATCACACAACATCAGATAACATCAGAATAAGAGTTTCTAAACTATGATACATATTGACCATGAAGTTGTGAAGGACTCTAAGCTTGCTTTTGAAGTGTTTTACCTTTTTGCACAAAATACTGAAGATATAATGCCTGCTGAGACTTTTTTCACATTATTAAAGCTCTCATTCTCAATGAGGTCAGGGAGCTAGAGTTAATCAGAAGAGCTGGGAACATTATTACTAATTTATAGGGTTGAAAGAATGTAAGATATACATAAAATCTTTTATGTGGATTAAATATGTATTTGACCAGATTAAAAATGAGTTTCTATAACTGGATTTTGCATAGGGTAAATGAAATGCATTTAGAATTTCCTATTGATGGGATACGATATTGCATTATGTTGCATTATATCATGATAGTTTTATTTTGCTAGATTTGTTTTCATCTTGGTAAAATGAACAGGCGATCAGAAACACATATTGACTTCTAAGAATATCAAGATAAGTAGTGGCTTTAGTGGTTTTCCTGCTCAGTTTTAGAAAGAGTTTGTTTTGTCTATAGTGTTGTTAGGTATTAGTAGAAAAATCTTTGAAAAATTATGTGTAGTATACCATTTCAATAATAACAAATGCATATTTACATGGGTTTTATATTTTGTTACATAGTACACAAGCATCTCCTTCAAAATTTAAAATAACAAAAAACAAAGACTAATGAATAGGTGAAAATTCAAGCTAATAATAAATACTGACTAATACAACATTTACAATTTTAGTAGAGGTTTATATATTTTTATTATTATTTTATAAATCAAATTATAACACAAAGATGTGCCAGGGGAGTTTTACGTTGGACATTAAGAAAAGGTTCTTCACCAAGAGGTGGTGGAGCACTGGAACAGGCTCCCCAGGGAGGTGGTCATGGCACCAAGCCTGACAATATTCAAGAAGCATTTGGACATTGCCTTCAGACACATGATCTGAATCTTGGGATCGTCCAGTGCAGGGACAGGAGTTGGACTCAATGATCCTTGTGGGTCCCTTCCAACTCACAACATTTTATGATTCTAGAACCTAAAGTATTCTGATATGCACAAGTCATAAATAAAATTATTTAGAAACAGATTCTTAAACAGATTTTATACATGGCCGCTAGACCACTTCATAATGGAATGGTGGAAACAATTGCTAATAAGGCACATCATCATTAGTGTGACACTGACCTTATATTCTAACTTAAGAATATACAAAAAAGTAGCAACTATTATCACCTTTAAGAACTCTATGTTTAAAACTAGTGTACTCACTTTCAAAGTTGTATACACTACCTGAAAAGCTTTTTGTTGGCATGGGTATAAAAAGAATGATAGAAAATTTGATTGCACCTTCTCAGTTATGTGGTGTTCTAAAGCTAGACTATATTCTTTATTAAATACAATTCCTTTTTTAACTCTCTCCAAATAGTTCAGTACTTTACAAAAAAAAGTTTGTGAAATTTGTTTCAGTATTTTAAAAACCTTTTTTTCCCCCCTGAAAAGTAGTATTGAATATGTGAGACAATTGGTTTCCATTTAAAAAAAAATCAAAACAAACAAACAAAACCAAAAAATGTGTACATAAATGTCTTAATTTAGAAAAAAAAACAGAGACAAAAATATTTTTTTTTTCTACTGTAATGACCTGTCCTGCATCATTTTCCAGTTTATCTATTAATGATGAATATTTTTATTTTATGTTTCCGTGGGTACCTTAAATAATAAGGGGAAAACAACCACTTCCTTTCATATATTTGTGTCACACAACTGATCATGTTTCTGGTTAATATGCTATCCTAGGTATTGCACTTTCATGCAGTCTACCCTTGTATAAAAGAACTTAATCACTGCCATTAAAATCCTTTAACTCTGCTATGATTCACATTAGATTTAAAATGACAAGGTATTTTCTCATAAGTAAAGAAATGCTTACTTACCATGGGAAGGGTGAAGTTTGTGACATACAGGATATCCATCTTATTTTCCAATGACCCTAATCAAATAAAAAGTAAAAAACAAACAAACAAACAAAAACCAAAACAAAACTCCATCATTTGATCACAACAGTTGCTGTCTAAAGATGTACTTGAGTTTCCACAAAGTGTGTTTGTTTTAAATAGAATTTACAACTAATAGAGATACAGTCACTATGTACCTCTTTTATATAATTTTTTTCTTCTTCAACTCTCCCCTGCTTTTTAAATGTGTACACAAAACTTTAAAGACAAATAAGTTAATAATCACAAAATTGGAAAGAGAGCTAAGATATAAACAACTCATTAGGGGGGATATCAATGGATATATTTAGGCATTACTATAGAGCCTTTTGCCCCCTCCCATAGCTCCTCTGCTTTTACACTCCTAACCAGTTAAATCTAATATACATCAAAAACAACTTATATGTTTTTTATTTGCCTTTATAGCACCACCAACTGCACAGCTACCCAATCAGCTGGGTAAATAAGAATGGTAGTATACATAACTTTGTGTATGTAACTTTTCTGAGCCACAGAATGGGAAAATTACATCCCCTGCACGATTGTAAATGTTTATTTAATTAGTGTGTTTATTTTTCTTATTTTTAAGGTTGCATATGCTTCTGAAATATAGCAATTTGAATTAACTAAATTTAATTTTTAAAAATAGAAAATCAAACTGTGGAAAAGCATGCGTATCTGCCTTCATAGTAAAGATAGACCTCTGTCAGCTTCTCCGTGGAGCTCTGCCTTTCTATTTCACTCTTCACTTACAGCCTTCAGGTTAAGAAGTGTCATGACCATCACTGCCAAAAGCTCTAAATTAAATGACTCAAACAAAATAAGATGTCATTCAATTCTATGTTTTTTTCCCCCTTCAATAATCACCACAGCTACTGTAAAATCATTATTGTTGATGTAGTCTATAAGGGAGTGTGATGGAAGACAGGAGAACACTTCACAGCAGTTCCATTCAACAGGTTATTTTCCCAGGATGGCAGTTGGTCTTAATGTGGAGAAATGAGAGTGTTCAGGGAAGTAAAATATGCTGCTTGAAGTTAGGTGTCTTGCTGGTTCTTTTCAGCTGATACTGAAGAGTAATAACAAACAAGCAAAAATGTGCACACATTAAATCCAAGAAGAGAAAGAAAGTCACACACTGAAATAAATAACATACTGACTGTATGCCTTGAGGACAGGACAATTTATTTTTTTTTTCCCTGTGGTTTATCTTTTGCTTTTTCTCTTTTTTTTTTTTTTCCCCCGTTAGTTTTGTTGTCAGAAAGGCAGGCTTTTCATTTCACCTACCTGAATAAGGCAAGATATTAGGGAACAAAAATCTAACTCCAATTCAGTGAAAGAAATCCTGAATTGTTTTCATCCTACTTGAAATAAATCTTTGAATATAAAAAATGCATTAAAAAATCTGATACTTCAAATCACTGGGGTGAGAATAGCTATATTTTTTGGTATGTTCTATTTTTTAACCTTTGTGATTCTTTCTTTTTTCTTTAATTAAGGTATTCTTTCCCATGAAAAGTACTACTGTAGACCTGAGCTATTATGCTTCAGGCAGAACTACTTTGGAAATAACTGTTTTCCCTGGCTTTCTTAAAATGGAAAATTATCCTAGAACTTTTTCTTCAGAATGTTTGCCTTTTTCTTTGTATTATGCCATGGTTTTTTTTTCCTTCCCATCTCTCTCTCAAAAAAAGAAAAAGAAAAAAGAAAAAAAAGAAATTGAGATAATTGGCTTAAAATTGAGTTTTTAAATGAAATTGAGAATGAAAAAAAAAAAATTACCCTTTTTATTTCAATTGCAATGTAATTCATACTGTTAAAAACATTAAAAATATGACTTTATATTGTTTCTGTAAGTCACCTGTTAAAGCAGAAATGGGACAAATGATGGTTGTTAAATCAGTTAAGCTATACTTGTTTTCTCACAGTGCCCATAGGTACTGAAAACTCATTTTAACAGCCGGGAAGAAATATTTGAAAGCCATTCAGCCAGCCAGTTTTGAATCTTAATTTCTGGTATTGATCCACCAGAAATAGTTTTTAGAAATTCAGGAAACAAACAAATAAACAAAAAAAATACATTAGCCAACAGAAGCAGCAGTTTGTGTAGCAGTCTCTGGGTTCTGCTTTGGGAGCTCCTAAATCTTCAGGGGACAAGGTCCAGGATCTTCAGAGAACACTAGGAAACTTTCAAAGAAACTTCAGTCCCTTCAGCTGAGGCTGCTAGGTAAGGATGAGGTAAGGGGAGCTACAAGTCTATGGGTCTGAGGAAGCTCTAGCAGCTTCTAACAAGCATGACCAGCTGCCCTTGACCAAGGGCGCCAGGAGCCCTCACTGCAGCTAATCCCTGATTAGGGAGGATCAAGCTCCCTTAAACCAGTGCTCAGGAGAGACCTATATATTGAGGGAGACCCAGAGCACAGCTTCCAGAGGTACTTAAAGAGCTAATCAATTTTTAATTTTCAACTACAGCTATCAGAGGTTAAGTAGAGCTCTGTCACTTGATGTGGTGGACTGAAAAATACATAAATAAGTGGAATTTAGATACCAGTTCCATACAGTCTGATTTAAACAAAAACCAAAATGTAGATCTAGTATTTTGGCAGAACACCAATGAAAAATCACATTTCTGTCATCTTTGCTTTACCCATTCATAAACTGAGAAACAGATAATTGAAGGGAGGAGAGAATAGAACAGATTCTTTCATTACCTTAGTCCATTTATACTGGTATGTAAGTAACTAAAAATATCTAAACTCCCAAGAAAAAAAAAAAAAAAAAATCTATCCACAAGTGAAGTTCCTGAAAACTTCATTAGGGCAGGTTTTTGTTTGTTGTTTTTTGGGGTTTTTTTTTTGTTTTTTTTCATTACTGACATTACATTCAGCAATGCATTACTGATTTACAAATATAACTTCTTAGAACTATTTTAATAAACATCCAATAGTAACTGAATTTAAAAAGTTTTAAAATAGTCCTTTCAGAGACATCATCAACTACCATTACTTACACATTTTCAGTAATGTTAGTATTTGAAGTAATAAGATAATAAGAAGCAGGTAAGGATGTTCACATCTTTTCTATTAGAATTCACGGTCTTTTCTATTACAAATTAAGAAATGTTTCTTAAAATTATTATTTTTTTATTATTCCTGTTGTTTTCAAGGTTTCTAAATGCTTTGTAGAGGATGTGTATTTATAGGGTTGAAGGATATTTGAGAATTTCCAATTGAAATTTATTAAATGTATATACAAACTCTGAAAATTACACTGTTATCCAAATAAAGTTTATTCCAATGCAGCAAATGGTATAGGAACAATATTCATTATAACCTAAGATACTAAGCTACTATAACTAATACTTATAAAGAAAAAATTGTGAGACGGAACTTATTTCCACTCTAATGTTAAACTGTTTTGGAGGTAGAAACATTGACTGAGGGAAATTATTCCACAGACTTCAAGCCTCAGGCTTTGTATAAAACTCCAAAACAAACTCAGTTAAAGTTCTTTTCTGGAACTGCAAAGTTTCCTAGTCTCATTAATGCAACTGTGACTGGGATATGTCACACTTGAAAAATATGGTGCATATTGATACAAGGATTTAGGTCCAATGTTCATTAAAAGCAGGATGGTTACATTAAATAGTTGGCAGTGAAATCAGGAAATCCACAAACTGTGATATTTATAATGTTAGCATTGGATTTGGAGGCTTTTCTGATTCTGTTAGGTCCTTGGTTCATCAAATATCATCATCACAAACTGACTGCTTGAACACAGACCTCAAAATAGTACTGAAATTGTTGTACTGTGCATATTGGATTAAAAGGGAAAGAAGCTACATAAATCATCGTAGAAACTTTAGATGAAGCTAAGAAATTCACTTCATGTTGTTCTTCCTTTATTTTTCTCATAATAATAGTAATAATAGTAGTAATAGTAATAGTAATAGTAATAGTAATAATAATAATAATAATAATAATAATAATAATAATAATAATAATAATAAATAATAATAATAAACAGTATTAGCCTTCTATAGCTCAATGTAATGTTGTTTCCAAAATGCTGGGGAATATTAATGGCTAGGAGCTGGTATGAAAACCTGAGCAATTATGCATGCTTCAGGTGATGTTTATCTGTGAATGTGTATCAAATAATTAACAAGCTAAGTACATTAAGTAGGGATAATTAAATCATTATTAATTCATATATGCAAGAAAGTTTGTGTAAAGATAAAACTTTATAAATTTAATAGTATTTCAGAATTCTTTATCAGTCTTTGCTTTGCAATGTAAAGATATTTTAACCCAGTGATATTCAAATAAACATTTTTACATTAACTAGCCTTCAGGCATGTTTAACCTTAATTATATTCAAGCTAGTGCAGCCTCCAGGCTGTGACATAGGGTAAAACATTTCCTTCCTTTTACCTCTAGGGTTAATAATATTTTCAAAAAAGAATGATGAAATTAAGTACTTGTGCTGCATGGAAATATTGCTAAGAAGGAAAAAATAAGTTACAATTTGACTTTTGTTTTATTATTTGTTTCAACACTCAGGTGTTACAGTGTCTTGCTTCACAAATAATTAGGTATTAATTGTAATTTTCACTGACCTATACGGGAGATGTGAATGCACCCCATCTTGTAGAAATAGGGTTAAACACTTTAAACATATATCTATGTTTAAAAATTGATATTTATATAAAAAGACTGTTAGACACAAAAATATATGCCCCAGGTAGAGGTAGGTACAGTATGGTGGAGGAAGCAATCATGTTCATTAAATGTTCTTGTGGGCTCTAGAGCAAGAGCACAACACTTTATCTAAAGAACACCAGTCATTAGGCTCATCTCTTTCTATGCTGTACGTGTTCTTTAAATAGAAGATTATAATCATAGCACTTTGTTAATTTGATACTCCTCTTTGGAATTTTAAATATGAAAATAGTGTAAAAAATGCAGACTGTTATTGTACCCCACATATTTCAGAAAAAAAAAAAAAAAGTATTTTAGGTTATGATGGTATCCTTTGTCATAATTTAATTTTTAGTCACTGTTTGGGTTTTTTGTTGTTATGCTTTCTTTTTTCTTGCTTCAAATAATTTAATGCATTTTCAGTGTTCTATTTCTTTTTACTAACAGTTTATGAGTTCATACATCTAATTTCTGGATCAATTCATAAGTAATATGTCTTCAAATGTGGAATTTAAATCTTTTATTGAATAAATTTGATTCACTGCTGAAAATATTAGAATTGATGTATTTATAAAAGTGCTGTGGATTGCTTATTCATGTCAGAATTTAATTTTAAGCAAATGAGCAGCCCTACAACAATGAACAGGAGCATTTATATATAATACATAATTAAATTAAAAACCTGTCTTAAGTGTTTCCTTGTACAAAACATAGTTCTCAACACTATGAAAGAACCCACCCGGAATATGTACTCCACAAGATATGTGGGATGCACCTCAACCAACTTAGCAGTACACAGCATGAGCATTACATTTACACTGTTCTCCCTAGACTTAATTAGTGACTGTCAGTCTGTCAATTGAAAGAAATAGTCTCTTTCAGAGTGCTATTCTTCTGACCTATTTTAGGGAAAGATGGATCATCTTATACAAGTAGCTGTTTTTCTCCATTGACAGGAAAGAGCCTTTGATGATTAATCTACAGAGCAGTTGTCTATATTTGGTCAGAATACCTACCACCCAGCATATCTCTGTGGCAAAATGAAGTGCCATATCAGAGGCTGAGAGCAGGTCCAGATGACCTAGTTCCTATCATGAATAATATAAGTAGTACCATTAAAGAAGCAGTATCTGTTAGCTGGAGTATAAAATAATGCTCTAATATGGTTAAATTATCTCCCAAACCTGAAGCTTGTTGATTTGAAACTAGCATAATATTTTCCACAACACTTCATCCCATGTAAAACTACTCACATTGTATCATATCCCACATATGAAAATAAATATGAAAACCAGGTTAAGTTCTAAATAAATGTTTTATTTACCTACACTATTATAGGAAAAAAAAAAAGAAAGAAACACAAAAATAAAACAATTATTTTAAAGCAAGTAAATCCGGATACCGGAGTTGGTCCTGTAATTCCATCAAATGTCTCCTACTTGAAATCTACTATGTGTAAGAATAATTTAAGTTCTTATATCAAATCTTTACTTATTAAGGTATATTATTTGGTTGTGTTTGGATTTTAACATAAGCAAAGGTGCATGATCAAGCAGTATGGTACATCAACTCTACTTGTTTGGTTTTTTTTAAAAAAATTATGATTATATTGTTTTACTGTTATTTCATGGGTATTTTCTTATTTTATGTATTTCAGATATAGTTCCATGAAGTGGTTACTCACAAAAGAGGGTCAAGAAATAGGAAAATTAAGACTACCATAGTAATATTTCATCTGTCTTAATGCTTCAAAATACTTGAAACATGCTGCAAAATCTGAATTTGGAACAAATGCTAGTTAGAGGACTGAACATCTAATTCTGCATTAGTGTAAATTACAGGTAATTTCACTAAAGGCGTAAGAACTATTTTATATAAACACTGGAAAAACTAAGAGTTATGTCAGCATCCATAACTATGGATTTCTCAGCACTAAGTAAAAAAAAAAAAAAAATTCCAATATGAAGAGATAATAGCTACTTATGTTCCCAAGCTTTATTCAACATTGATGTCATTGGGATCTACTTTGATTAAAAGTTCTGGATGTTAATAGAGGAGGGCTCCTTTACACACAAATTCTATGTCATCTCTTCTGAGTTGTGCTGGGAAAATCTAGCTTGTATTTACTTCCATGGAATGAGTTGACATTAGATATAACCAGATAAAAGATAATATTGTTGTAGGGGCAGACTCCTTTTGTAATTTCCTGGAAATTGAAAACTTCCTTTTAAAAATAGAAGGTATTGAATTAGCTATTTTTTGTCTGCCAAAATTAATTCAGTTAATACAACACTGACACTTGTTCATGATGTAATATTATAGTCTTGAAAGAACTGTCTTCAAGCAAAGAATAACATCAACAAAGATGTCAACAGCTGTTGCAAGACAAATAAAAAATGAACATTGAAGTCTGCTGGGTTCCACTAAATCTCATATAATGAATAAATTTGTATTTTATATTTTCTTTAAAATATGAGGTTTAAGTGAAAATTATGGTTTATCACTACTATACTGATCAAGATTATTCCTGGAATTAAATTATAACTATATGAGAGAAGGAAAGAGTTCTGTACCTAACAGGACTCAATAATTGGAAATAATTATATTGAGAATGTTAAGGAAATTTTAAATTTGTGAGCATAAGTATCATTGTATTTGGATCTGACTAAAGCTCCCTCTCTCATGATCTATTATCTCTTACTCTTTCAGGTTGACTAATAATTTGTGTTTTGGAGAAGAGATACATGATTTGTAAATAAATAAACAAATAAATAAATAGAACAGTGAACACTTGGCATTAAATTAATTATTTTTAAGACCTTTTCAAGACATTGTGCAACAATGGTTTTAGCAATGTTATGAGTCATTACATGAAATACTATTTTCTTTTTTTCTTTTTACCTTATTTTTACTTTTTAGCTTGATAATTTCTTTGTTTGCATCTGTTTGTATTAAAGAGGTAAGAAATATTCTTTTTTTTTCATATTTACATCCTCTTCAAACTTTTTTGCTTTACAGACTTCTGATAAACCTCATCAATTATCTTCTTCCAATCTAAAAACCTAATTAATCTGACTTCAGATGGAAGTAATTCATTACCTCTGATGCTTTTTAAAAGACAATAACTTTGTCTGGTTCAGTTTAACTTCCTTTGCTAATCTGTGCTAGCAATATTTTCTGTCTATTTTTTTTTTTTGGCAATGACCACCTGACCAAAGGATTTCAAAGAATTCCTCATTGTGATTCCAAGACCTCTTTCCTAACTATTAATGACTAGTCTAGCATAGTCTTGGGCAACTCATGTTTTTCATTCTGCCAGGAATTAGGATGGGTTATCCTAAAACTTCATGTTGTGTTTGTTGTCATTTAACTTCACAAGTAATTTTATTGTCCAGTTGCTCAGTTTTCTTTTAACCCACTCTTTTATAACATGCTTGCTTGGTCCAACTCGGACGAATCACCAGAGCCCGGGCATGGCAAAGATCCTTCAGTCCCTTCTGGCCACCCTTTCCGGACTGCGCGGCCGGGCTGAGGAGGGGGCCGGCAGCATCAGCGGGGTGGGCAACTTCCCCCGTCTCTCCCTCCCTACCTCCAGCTCCCAGGCAGGACAAGCAAGCCAGCACCAGTGGGAAGCGTGCGCACTATCATGTCAGAAAAAATAAAAATTGACTCCTAGTGCAGGGTATTCCAAGAAAAGTGGACTTCTGATTATTTTTTCACAGGGTACAAAGAAAGAGCTGTTTGTCTGTTATGTCAGAATTCAGTGTCTGTGTTCAAGGAATACAATTTGCGTCGACACTACGACACTCAACATAAGGATAAATATGATTCTTTGGTCAGACAAGTGAGAAAAATAAAATATTAAGACTGAAACATGGATTGACAACTCAGCAGAATACTTTTATGAAGCAAAAGCAGCTCAATATATGGCACGCTATGCCAAGCTCATAGCGTGCACTGGCAGAGCATTCATAGAGGGAGAATTTGTTAAAGAATGCCTTCTTTCTGTTGCCAAAGAGATGTGTTCAGAGAAGGTGGATTTATTAAGTACAGTGAGTATTTCAGGACCTACAATTACACGAAGGATTGAAGAAATGGGGGAAAATTTGAATCTGCAGTTGCAAAACTCCTCAAAAAACCTTTGCTATTTCTCATTGGTACTCGACGAAAGCAATGATGTTCGTGATTCTGCACAACTTCTAATTTTCATTCGTGGGACAAATGATTCTTTTGAAGTCACAGAGGAGCTTTCTGCACTGAAAAGCATCAAAAGAACAACTACAGGAGAGGATATCTATGAGAAAGTTTGCCAAACTATTAATGATTTGGAGCTGGACTGGGGTAAACTATTCCGTGTGACACAGAAGTCAGTTGGCTGAGTTGAGGGAGAGTTTTGAAATGATTTTATGACTTACTTCCACAGGTTTATGATTTTATGCTTTCTAAAAACAAAGAAGTACCAGAGCTCAAAGATGCAGAATGGAAATGGCACCTTGCGTTTCTGACAGCTGTAACAGAGCTACTCAACAATTTCAATGTCCAACTTCAAGGAAATTGGAAGCTCATCTGTGATATGTATTCACGTGTGAAAGCATTTCAAGTCAAATTAGACCTGCTCATTAACCAAGTGAAGGAGGAAAACTTCTGCCATCTCCTCACAACTCAAAACCTGTCTGCAGAAAAACCAGCAGTGGCATTCCCAAACAAAACATGTATGGATGTACTAGAAATGTTGAAAAAGGAGTTTCAAATTAGATTTAAAGAGCCTCATCTCCATGAACAGGACATACAGCTTTTCCAGAACCCATTTTCTGTTGACATTGAAACTGTTGATCAGATTTACCAAATGGAATTGGCCGAACTACAGACTTGTCACTCGCTGAAAGATGCATTCAAATCAAGCAGCCTTACTCATTTCTATGCATCTCTCCCCTCAGAGACATATCAGAATCTCAGGAACCATGCACTCAAAATTGCAACCGTCTTTGGCAGCACCTGTGTCTGTGAGCAGACTTTTTCCCAAATGAAACATCTGAAATCTCCAACCAGATCCAGACTAACTGATGAACACTTGCATCACTTGCTACGACTAGCAGTAACAAATATGGAACTTAACATTGACCATCTCATTAGCCAAAAGCAGGCCCATAGTTCACATTGAAATATCATTTGGTTTTTTTTTATTACAATTGTTCTTCATTTTAAATATTGCATTCTTTTTCCTGGTTTTTGTGCAGTGTGCATAGGAATTTGTTCATTTTTTTCCAAACTATAGTCCGGCCCCCGACAGTGTCTGAGGGACAGTGAACCGGCCCCCTGTTTAAAAAGTTTGAGGACCCCTGGTCTAAAGGGTAATGAATCCCAGCTTTAGTACCAGCTAGTTAATAATTCTTACTCCATTTCATCTGAACCTGCTCAACGGGGTTTAGAAAAGGTCATGAGAAAGATGTCAGAAGTATTACAGTTTACTAATTATTCTGCAAAGAATCACTTGAGACACTAATATCTCTGTCTTGAAGCTTTTGAAGCTTCAAGAAACTTGAAGCTTTTTTCTTTCTCCAGTACTCCAAAAGTTATGACGTTTGTCTGAAGGAGAGTCACAATGGATGATCCCATTATGGTAGTTTCCTAAATTAAGTACCCACTACACTGAGAATGGTCCTTCAAATCCAAGCATAATTCAGAATATTAAGACAGTTTCTAATTGCAGGTAAAAAAGTTATTTACTGTTTTCTAAAAAAATGTTTTAAAATTGCAAAGCTAGTAATAATTGCTTTTGTGTCTAGTCTATGAAACCTTTGTCAAGCCCCAGAGCTTCAATCTTTTTGAAGCACTACTTAAAGCCACTTTTAGCAGTACTGCTTTCCCTAAAGCTTATCAGTGCAGTAGGTGTTCTTATACACAACAGATTTCTGACATATAGTTTTCATTTCCCACATCTATTCTTTGGTCAATATTCTGTCTTTGTCAAAGTCATTTATCTCATCAGTCTGCTTTTGTCATCACTTTAACAGTGATTTTTACATGTCTCTTTTAAACCTTATTCTTCATTATATCAGTTATATATAAAATACAGGAGTAAATTCAATTTTTCAAGTCTCTTATAAGTTGTGAAGAAGTTAGGCATCTGAATGATATAAGTTGGCAAAAGGTTAGCTTTGCTACAGGCTTTATAAATTATGTAGAAGAACTTTACAATTCCTAGAGGACCTGTTATAATCCTTTAAGATGTTTGGAGAGTTTACTGACATAAAAATAAAATATGGAAGTGAGAGTTCTTTTGCTCCCAGGATTCGTAGCAATCATATTTAGTAAGACCTATTTCTGAGATGCATTTGGAAAAAAAAAAAAAAAAGACAACCACAACTAAACTAAATTAGTAATTAGTATTTAATTCAAAGGATGGACAAAACCTGGCATTTTGAGAGCCTAGTTTTTCTCTCTGAAGAGTTAACAAGCATAATTCTTAGTGCTCCAAGAACCACAAATGAAATACAGATTGTATAAAATCTTGCTTTTTTAGTGAAAAGTTTAATTCTTAATCTTTGGTAGCAGTATTCCAAAGCCTTCAGGCCCACAAATCACTTGTCTTTTCACTGTTTTTGAAAAGACTACAGTTTATCCCATCTACACCTCCATATAGAAATATAGTGGTCATGGACAATGTTAACTCCAGCCTTTTACTTGAATTAGGCTTTCTTCTTCTTTTATGTGTACCAGCTCCTGTTGTCTGTTCATAATTTACACAAGATTTTGGTTTCCAAGCATAATATTGAATATTATTGAAAGGAACTATGTTTGTCTAACCATAGGTGCCTGACACCATTTTGAGATACATTAAGGTATCAAAGACATCTGTCTTGAGTTGACATGTATTACACAGAATTTAATACATTTTGGAGCAACTATTGCATTCAAGAATATTCCACATTGCCTACGACGATACTGATGCTTAGGCAACTGAATCTTGTGCATTTTTTCAATAAATGTAAAACTGTTATAATGAATTTTTCTACAGCATAATTTAAATTCTAAGATATAGAGCACAGAGCTCTGCCATCTTTTTTTTTTTTTTTTTTTTTTTTTTTTTAATTAGGTTGCCTATATTTGTGGAATAATCACAAATCACAGAATGGTTGAGGTTGGAAGAAACTTTTGGAGATCATCTAGTTCAAGAACTCTGCTCAAGTAGAGTCACCCAGACCAGATTGCACTGCTCTCCCCTTGTCTCTTAAAGTAGTTTGTAATCATATTCACACATGCATTAAGCAGAACCCTATTGCATTCCAGGGGCATAGGATGAGAATATATGCTCCAGCATTGTGTGGCTGAAGTGAAGGTAATAGAGGAAAGTGGAATGAAATGTTAAATGCCAACCAAATATATCTATATCTAAGAAAATGGATAAAACAAATAGAGACCAGTTAAGAATTGAGTGAATGGTGATGTTGCAATACAAAGAGATATGAGGAAATACAGGGCTGTTTGGAGGGCTGCTTGAGTTCAATTACATATACTGCCTTTCTGAAAAGGGGCTAGGCACAAGTCCATGCAAAAGCAACCACCAAAATTATTTACATCTCAAACTATTAAAATGAGAATATGCTCCAAACACATTTTCTGTGTAGGAGACAGATGAGGCCGTGCCAGAATGCCCAGAATAATATGAGAAATGTCCACACATGTGAAAGTGGTTTTGGCTTTGTTTTTAGTTCCCTCCTAGCCTAGCAGAGAAAGTACTCAAATTGTTCCTTATGGATAAAGATTCACTTTAGGTACAAATTTTGTCTGTCTCTTTGATATTAGATTATTGAAATAAAATCAACAATGGGTGAAGAATCCATTTAAACTCATAGTCTCAAAAAATACATATTATCTCATTTGCTGCCTTTGAACAGAAGTGTAAGGTCCACATGATTTCAGCTAGAATAAATGTAGTCCATTAAAGAATGCTTCTGAAATTCTAACTCTTGGACAAGAAAGTACATTTTTAAAAAGCCTTTCATAATGGGAGTATGTAATACCTGAAACCTATTGATCTGCATTACTAATTAGAATCATAGAATGGTTAGGCTTGGAAGGGACCTTAAAGATCATCTAGTTCCAACCCCCCTGCCATGACCAGGGACACCTTCCACTAGATCAGGTTGCTCAAAGCCTCATCCAACCTGGCCTTAAACACCTCCAGGGAGGGAGCATCCACAACTTCTCTGGGCAACCTGTTCCAGTGTTTCACCACCCTCACAGTAAAGAATTTCTTCCTAATATCTAATCTAAACCTACCCTCTTCCAGTTTAAAGCCATTACCTTTTGTTCTGTCATTAACTGCCTTTGTAAACAGTTCCTCCCCAGCTTCTAGGCCATCTTCAGGTATTGGAAGGCAGCTATAAGATCTCCCCCAAGCCTTCACTTCTCCAGGTTGAACAGCCCCAACTCTCTCAGCCTGTCCTCACAGGAGAGGTGCTCCAGCCCTCAGATCATCCTGGTGGCCCTCCTCTGGACTCATTCAAACTGGTCCATGTCTCTCTTGTGTTGGGGGCTCCAGAACCGGACACAGTTCTCCAGGTGGGGCCTTATCAGAGCTGTAGAGGAGGAGAATCACCTCCTTGGACCTGTTTGCTATGCTTCTTTTGATACAGCCCGAGTTATGATTGACCTTCTGGGCTGCAAGCGCACATTGCCTGCTCATATTGAGTTTCTCATCCCCCATCATAAGTCCTTCTCTTCAGAGCTGGCCTCAAGCTCCTCATCGCCCAGTCTGTATTTACGTTTGGGATTGCCCTGACCCAGATGCAGGACCTTGCATTTGGCCTTATTGAACTTCATGAGGTTAGCATAGGCCCACCTCTCAAGCCTGTCAAGGTCCCTCTGGATGGCATCCCGTCCCTCCAGCGTGTCAACTGCACCACACAGCTTGGTGTTGTGGGAAAACTTACTGAGGGTGCACTCGATCCCACTGTCCATGTCTCCGACAAAGATGTTCAGCAGCAATGGCCCCAATACCGAACCTTGAGGGACATCACTCATCACTGGTTTCCACTCAGACTTTGAGCTGTTGACCACAACTCTTTGAGTGCGACTATCCAGCCAGTTCCTTATCCACTGAGTGGTCCATCCATCAAACCCATATCCTTCCAATTTGGAGATAAGAATGCCATGTGGGACAGTGTCAAACGACCTGCACAAGTCCAGGTAGATTACATCAGTTGCTTTGGCCTTGTCCACCAATGTTGTAACCCCATCATAAAAGGTCACCAGATTGGTGATGATCTTCCCTTGGTGAAGCCATGCTGGTTGTCACCAATCACCTTCTCATTCTCCATGTGCCTTAGCATAGTTTCTAGGAGTATCTGCTCCATGATCTTGCCTGGCACTGAGGTGAGACTGACTGGCCTGTAGTTCCCCGGGTCTTCCTTGCTACCCTTTTTAAAAACGGGGGTTATGTTCCCCTTTTTCCAGTCTGCAGGTGATATGCAAACATATAAAATATAGTTAGATTTATTCATTTATTTTCTGTATTAAGAATTACATTTTAGAAAATAAGCTTAGCATCATTTTGTCTCTGTGTTAGGGGGGAAACTTTTACAATAACTAACAAGCTATTCCACACTATCAGCAAAGGCCTTGCGGTGCCTGGTACGTGAGGAGTCTGGAGCAAGATAAGAAGGAACTGGTATGCAACACCTGCAGTCTGAAGTAAAAAACTGACTTTGTTTTGTCTAGTGGTCTACAAGGGTGCTAACAAGCACCAACAGGAGGCAGTGATCAAGCATGAATGGGAGTGAACTTATGTTAAAATTTTTTTTGAACTAATTAGCTTAACCCATCCTAAATTTAATGAATATGCATGTGTGTGTACTTTAAATAATGCCTTTGTAAAAGAGTGGGTGCGCAGGGCCTTCGGGGAGCGATCCACCCTGTCGCCCACCAGCCAATAAAACGTACCTGCTTTATAACTCTCTACGAGTTGTAAGGTTTGATTCTGCAGATCACAGGAACTTCATCAGAGTGCCAGGACTTCTCAAATATGATGGATAATGGCTTCGAAACTTCATCTGCCAGTTCCCTCAGGACTCGCAGATGCATCCCATCAGGTCCCATGGACTTGTGTACCTTCAGGTTCCTTAGGTGCTCTCGAACCTGATCTTCTCCTACAGTGGGCGGCTTTCATTCTCCCAGACCCTTCCTTGGATATCTAGGACTTGGGCAGTGTGGCTTGAGCCCTTGCTGGTGAAGACTGAGGAAAAAATGTCATTGAGCACCTCAGCCTCCTTGATGTCCCGGGTGACCAGTTCTCCCGTTGCCTTCCGGAAAGGGTCCACATTATCCTTAGTTTTCCTTTTCTCCCTGACATACCTGTAGATGCTTTTTTTGTTGTCCTTGACATCTCTGGTCAAGTTTAATTCTGTCAGGGCCTTGGCTTTCCTAACCTGATCCCTGGCTTCTCGAGCAATTTCTCTGTATTCCTCCCTCATCCTTCCTTCCACCCTCTGTAGGCTTCTTTTTGGATCTTAAGCTTGTCCAGAAACTTTCTGTCCATCCATGCAGGCCTCCTGCTGTTTTTGCCTGTCTTCCTCTTTGTTGGGATGCACCACTCCTGGGCTTGGAGGAAGAGATCTCTGAGTACAAGCTAGCAGTCCTGAGCCCCTCTTCCTTCTAGGAATTCATCCCACGGTACCTGACCAAGCAGGTCCCTGAAGAGGTCAAAACCTGCTCTCCTGAAATCCAGGGTGGTGAGCTTACAGTGCGCCTTCCTCATTGCCCTAAGTGTCTCGAATTCTACCATTTAATGGTCACTGCAGCCAAGGCTGCCCGACAGCTTCACATTCCCCACTAGCCCCTCCTTGTTGGTGAGAACAACGTCCAGCATGGCACCTCTCCTTGTTGGTTCCTCAGCCATTTGGAGGAGGAAGTTGTCATTCACACATTCCAGAAACCACCTGGATTGTTTGTGGCCTGCTGTATTGTCCCTCCAACAGATATGGGGGTGGTTGAAGTCCCCCAGGAGGACCAGGGCTTGTGAACATGAAGCTGCTTCTATCTGCCTATAGAGGGCGCCCTCTGCTGGTCTGGCGGCCTGTAGCAGACCCACCCCCTTCCCTGCCTTCCCTTTAATCCTGATCCATAAACTCTTGGTTAGCTCCACATCCATTCCCAGCTGGAGCTCCATACACTCCAGCTGCTTGTTAACATGAGTACAACACCACCTCCTCATTTCCCCTGCCTGTCCTTCCTGAAGAGCCTGTATCCTTCCATTCCAACATTCCAGTGATGGGAGCTAGCCATGCAGGCATGCACACATCTCCAACTCCTCTTGTTTATTCCCCGTGCTACGTGTATTAGCATAGAGGCATTTAAGTTGGGCCCCCAGTGAAGCTGATTCTGCCTTGTTGGATGGAGAAGCTGGAATCCCATTGCGGTGCTCTTCAGGCATGTATCTCCCGGAGTTATTGTTAGCAGGCCCAATTATATCCCCTTCCCCCTTCCAATCTAGTTTAAAGCTCTGTCGATGAGCCCCACTAATTCTTGCCCCAGGATCCTTTTCCCCTTCTGAGACAGGTGTGTCCCATCTTTTGCCAATAGCCCTGGTGCCATGTAAACCTCCCCAGGGTCAAAGAAACCAAAACGTTGCCTGTGGCACCAGCCTCTGAGCCATGTGTTAATGAGGTGTGTCTTCCTGTTCCTGTCAGTAAACCTCCCTGCCATCAAAGGGATTGAGGAAAACACTGCCTGTGCTCCCGATCCTGCAACCGGAAATAACCAGAATGCATGCTGGGAGCATGCATTGGGAGCATTAGGTGAAATGTTCTAGACTAACAAAGCCCTTGCACTGCATTTTCCATCTGCTTATCACTGTCTTCCAAAATACAGCTATTTTTCATTCTGCTAGAGAGTCTGAGAATCCAATTCTCCTTTATGATTCTTAGCAGCTGGAGACTGCACTTTCGACCAGGACTATAAGGGGTGAGGACTGCACTCACACAATGTTATTTCAAGTGAAGTAAACTAAAAATGGGTGTTGAATGGCACTGGCAGGACAGAAAGATCAAGGATAAGTCACAAAATTCTAAGCTGTTGGTAACAGCAAACACTTTAACTTGGAAAAATCCTTGTGTGTTTTTTTCCAGCCCTGTTTTCTCTGTGTTTCACATCAACATTCTAAGGTTTCAGCTGTCCATGGAGACAAATGATCATTCATCAGGAAAGACACAGTACATGAACTCCTATGAAACACTATTTTATTTTTTTTCTTCTGTTGATCTCTTTGACCTAAACCAAAAGTCACTTCTAGTGTGTCTGTTTGTGGTCAGCATAGAGAAAAATATAATTCATTTAAAATAAATGTGTGTGTTTGTATTGATTTGATTTGACTACAGTTCATGTCTAGTTCTTCTTAACATGATTTATAAGCACATTTAAATGAGGTACTTTTCCTGAGTTTGCATTAACATTCAGTGAAAATGGCTATGACATGCATTATTTTGCATTTTCTGCATTGCAGTGTTGTGCAAGGGCTGAGGAAATGCTGATAATTCATGTGATGATTCTCCGGACTCTTTTAGGAGGTTTTGAGAAATCAGTCCCCTACAAAGCTAAACCACAAATAAGATAATTTGCTTTTGAACATTCCTCTACCAGGTCCAAATAAAAAAAAATACTTAAAATGCATTATTCTGGAACTGTGTACTATTGATATATTAAGTCCAAAATTATCTCTGAAAGATATATTATGGAAAAACTCTAGCTTTGTAATAAGGGACAAGTTATTTTTTCAGAAGTTAACTGAAAATGTTGAAATTACATTACTTTAAGGGGGTGTTGGTTTGTTTGGTTTTTGTTTTCTAGTAAAAATTAAAGGGGGAAAGGAGAAAAAAAATAGACAAAATAGTCACCAGCAATATCTTCAGGTAAGAAATATGACAGAAGTGATAACAGTTAATGGAGCAGTAACTCTGAAATTTGTCTGACATTGTTACAAATATCAAACATAGGAAAAGCTCATACTCAGACATCAATAAATATTCCTTTATGTTCACTTCCATTGCATACCCATACATTCCCTTGCACTATTTCTCTATATTTTCAGACTGAAGATCTCAGCTTAAACAACTGAGGAGATCTATGAAATATGTGCATATAGATGTGAATGTACATCTGTTACAGTGAAAGAAAATTTTTAATTCAGGAGAGAAAAAATTGTTTCAAAGCTGAATGAGAAACAGCCACACCAGTGGGCAGTAGGTCTCTGCTGGAATTGCATTAGTAAGTCTTACTCTTCTCTATGGAAATTGATATTTAAACATTAGTTTAAGGGCATGTGGTGGGATGGCCTTGGCTGACCACCAGGTGCCCACCAAGCTGCTGTATCAGGTCCCCTCCGTCAGAACATGGGGCAAAAAATAGAACAAAAGGTCACGGGCTGAGGTGAGGGCAGGGAGATGACTTATGTTACTGTCATGGGCAGAATAGACTCAACTTGGGAAAATTAATTTAATTTATTGCCATTTAATTGTAACAGAGAAGGATAGTGCCAGTCTCACAGGCATTATCAATGTGGCTGATTGATTCATCTTTGTCTAGTGGTGGTGTCCTGATGTGATGTCGGTGAAGGTTTCGATATGATCCCAAGAGCAAGAGTAAGACACAAATGAGGTCAAATGCCATACATGCAAAACACCTTTTATTGTCAAAAAAAAAAGAGGTAAAAATAAAAAATAAAATTAAAATAGAAAAAATAATAAAAGAGTACTGATAGGATAGGATAGGATGGAATGAAAGATGGAGATTAAACAAGCAGTTGGGATAGGGCTGCAAGAATAGTCACCACCATGGATCTGCAGTGTCGTGGGGATGAGGCAAGGTGAGGGGGTCTCAGTTTCTTGGAAGCTTCATAGCGGATGGTCACGCATGCAGCTTGTCTTAGCTCTCAAGAGTGGTGCGGGAGGGGTGAGAGGGTCTCAGTTCCTCGGAGGTGCAGTGGCAGGCGGTCACACACGTGGCTTTCTCCAACGGTGGTGCGGTGTGATGTAGTCATGCCCCCAAACTTGCCCATGCAGGTCCTTCTCAAATACCCTTTGAGGGCTGTGTTTTCCACTGCAATGGCACGTCCCCAGCTCTGTGCCCCCCAGCAACTGCTGCATGCTTGGGGTAGGGGCATGCTAGCACAGAATGTTTTAATAAGTGGGGGTTTCATGACCCTGTGAACTTGTGACCGTCCTTGCAAGCAATCTTTGAGACATAAGTTCATAGTGCAGTCCCTCACAGGTGGGTCCATCCTGGAGCCAGCTGAAATTGGCTCTGTACAACATGAAGATAGCTTCTGGCAGTTTCTCACAGAAGTCGCCTCTGCAACACCCCCACCTCTCCTCACTACCAAAACCTGGGTTTTGGTACCTCTATTGGGTTATGTAAATCAAGTACAAGAAGGTATTCATCCTCACAGCAAATTTGCCGTCCTCCAGTGAGAAAAACTCACAGCTATAATAAAAAAAGTACATTCTAAATATTGTTGATAAAGGCATTAAAAATGGCTGAAATATATATGGGTGCAGTAATAACATGTCCACATTAGAGCTATATAAAGGCATAGCTCCAGGCACATCTGTCCTGAATAGCAGGAATGATTTTAACATGTGTCAACTTCAGTATGTCAATGTTTCTTCTTTTTTGATTATATTGAAACATTAGCTAGTGTAGATAGTTAGCAATGGCAATTGCTAATATTGAATACTAATCCAAATGTACTCCTAAGTAGGGTCTTGGAAAATGTAAATTATATAACATTTAATGTTTCAGAGTTTAACGAAGAAGGTCTCCTTCCCAGTTATCTCAGTAAGTATTACTAGTCTGGACACAACTCATAAATTAGCATCATCTCCTGTATACAGTCAGAGAACCACAGAGTGATTAATCTTGGAAGGGACTTGAGAAGGTCACTAGACCGGCCTCCTGTTCAACACAAGGTCATATAGGAGGCCAGATTATGTTGCTCAAGGCTTTATCCTTTCAGGTCTTTGTAAGGGTATGTGGAAGCAGAGATCCCTCAAGATTCTCTGATTAAGGACCTTGTCAAATAGGATGATAAAGGGGAAGGCAATAAATAAAAACATACAGAGATGCAGACTTCACGGACCAACAATAATGGAAACAATGACAAGAAACAAACCTTGTCAGTCACAATAACTGATGGGATATTAAAAAACTCCAAGCACATATCTGGAGAGGACTGCCTGGACTTTGCAGCTAATAAGAAGGGGGAGCAAGAGAAACGTAAGTAGTTGGGATATAGCAAAGGGATTGGTAAATCTATGCAAACTAATAGAGAAATGTGCAAGGGAAGGAAATGGGGGAGGAACAGTAAGGGAACAGGCAGAAAGGGCTAGAAAAGGGGCCATTCATGTGTAAAATGGTCAGCATGTGTCTGATTAGGCTGACTCTTGTGCCTGATCACTGTAGTCTGTCTTGTCTTATTAAATTCTTTCTTAGATATATCTCCATGGTCTCACTCTCTATTCCATATGTGTGTGAGTGCAGCAAGGACTTAGTGACAGCTACTGGGGACTGGTTAGAGTCAGACCAGTGGGAGCCCCTGGCCTGTGGTACCAGCTACTGGAGCCAGTGGGGTTTCAGTGTCAGCTACTGCAGTAAGTTGGACTCTTTAACCTCCAGCCACTGAGGCAGAAATGTTGTGTGTCCCAAAAAACAGCTACTGGGGGTACTGCGGTGAGTAAGGCAAGTGAAGGATTCCATGTCAGAGGCTGGAGAAGGATTGTGGCTCATAGCCTGTGTACTGGTGCCAGCTGCTAGGGGAGCAAGTGTCTGTACCTTCCCCAAACCGGCGTGTGTGTGCTTGGCGTGTGCTGGAAAACTTCAAGCTGGATCAGCTGGTGATAAAGAGGCCTTGGGTATGGACCAGGCTAACAGGTAATTGGAGCACCAGTGCTGGTACACCTAGGGGTACTTGTGAAAGCAGAGTGCTTGTGGAACAAGTGTGTGAGTGCTGTGTGTTTGCAGTGAGCACCCAGATGGACCATCCAGCGAGTTGGAGACCCATGGAGTAGGTAAAAGGGGCTGGGGTTTGGACAGTGGTACAAGGCAGACAGAGGGACCATGCTGGTGCTGGGGGGAATCCAGGAACGTATGTGGGCTTGTGAACCTGGATAGTGTGGTGTATGTTGAATTAGTGCCCTTCTGCCTCTGCCAGCCCAAGAGTAGGAGAGGACATGGCTGGCTGGGCTTGTGTCTGATATGAGTCTTGTATATGGGTGCTGTTGAAGGTAGCACCTTGTCGTGGCCATCTGTGTGACCACCTGTGTCAGTGTCCTCTGTGTGTGTGTGTCTCTTGGGCACACGCTCAGCTTTGCTACTGGTTGAACCTGCAAATAGGAAAGTTGCAACTGCATCTCTCAGCCTACAATGGACACCGAGGGTGCACTGAGCTCAGTGCACCTCAGTGCATTTGTAGGCCCAGAGCTGCTCGAGGCAGTGTACACTTATAACATCCCTTAACAGTCTTTAAAATCTCTAAGGACAGAGATTGTACAGCCTCTTTGATCAAAGGTTTCAAACGCTTTACTGTCCTCTCGGTAAAAACAATAAAATAAAAAAAAAAAAAAAAAAAAAGGTTTTGCTTATACACAGTTTGAATCTTTCATTTCAATTTACAATCACTGCCTGTGATTTTCCCACCACACACCTTAGTAAAACAATGACTCCCACCTCATAGGTCTGCTGTTGCATTTGTATACTGGAGAGCTGACATAGGCTCCAAAAAGTTTTCAAAATATTGTTTCCCTCGTTCATAGCCTTTGAAACAATGATATGTTCTGGTCTCCAAAGATGCTGTAATTGTATCTTCTAAAGTACGAAAATGAAGTTCCAGCCTACTAATAGGAAACAGAAGACTTTGCATAATGACTGATGATTCTGACGTACTACTGTTGTTGTCTTCCTACAACTGCTCTCCCAGAATTGGTATCTTCTCACCATGTTTGATCTATGGTTTAGCATCTCACAGAAGCATGGGAGGATATCTACACAATCTAGCTTCAATTTTCTGCTTAAGACACTTACATCCCCCCTGCCAAAGCAGGTTCCCTACAGCAGGTTGCACAGGAAAGTGTCCAGGTGGGTTTTGAACATCTCCAGAGATGGAGACTCCACAACCTCTCTGGGCAGCCTGTTCCAGTGCTCCGTCACCCTCACAGTAAAGATGCTTTTCCTTAAGTTTGTGTGGAACTTCCAGTTTTTGCCCATTGCCCCTTGTCCTGTCACTGGGCACCACTGAAAAGAGCCCAACCTCATCCACTTGGCCCCTGCACTTCAGGTATTTATAGACATTGATAAGATCCCCTCTGAGTCTTCTCTTCTCCAGGCTGAAGAGTTCCAGCTCTCTCAGCCTTTCCTCATACAGGAGATGCCCCAGGCCCCTAATCGTCTCTGTGGCCCTTCACTGGACTCTATTGAGAAGATCCCTGTCTTTCTTGAACTGAGGAGCTCCAGAAGTGGACACAGTATTCCAGATGTCTCTCATCTTACAAATATGGATAGAAAACATCTGGCAAATGCAATAACTCAGAGAAACCACACACTGCTTTCTCCAGTTAGACCCTTCCTACTATCAGCATAATTTCTTTTGTACAGTCATAGTAATTTCACATTTGTATAATTAACTTATCTAATGTAGGCTGATTCCTCTTATGGTTTTTCCCTCACTTTTAAAACAAGATGTTGTAAGACAACTGAGACTAGTCACTGAATAGATTATCTATACAGAATAGACAATGGAATGTATAATTATGACATTTCTATCTGTAAAATTATCAATGGAGACTAACAATTACTAAAATATATAGAACTGTGTATTGTATAGAAGGGCAGCACATCTTACCCACACTATGTACTTTATATTTCAACAGTAAGACCTCTGTTTACATTAATATTTGACAATATTACATTTCCTTCTATTGTTACTCTCTATTTTTGCAATTCTTGTGCTAAATTGAAATTTACTGACAAGCCGAGATGCTTCAAAGCTTAAACGCAAAGGTGGAAAAATTCCACCTGAGTGTGTTTACTTTTAAAGAACTATGGCTGTTGAAAGATGTCTGTAATATAATGTTTCTGAACTCATGGTTTATTAATGCCATAGAATTGCTGAAGGATAAATGTATACAATGCTGAACTGACAATACCACAGGTAAAATACATTTACAAAGCAAACAGTTCTGCAAGATAACCTTAAAGAACTGTGGCATTTATGCATTGTTATTATTGAACAAGTCTTCCTTTTTTATTTTTCCTTTTACATTTTTTTTAAAGATTAAGATAGCATTTCTAACTAGAAGTGTATAACAATTGCCATTGCATTCATTACACTGTTTTGTAGTAGCACTAAAAAGCAGCAGAAGAATGAATTATCCTTCCACATATCTTGTACACATATAAGGTATTAGTTACCATTCCAAATTACTGAAATACTCTTACTAAAATACTTTTTTAAACTACTTTTTGAGATAAATTAAAATAGCATGTGTGTCCTGGTTTTGCTGGGATAGAGTTAATATTCTTCTCAGTAGTTAGAAGAGCTGTGTTTTGATTTCAGTTCAAACTTGTTTTGAGAACATCATTGATAACAGTACTGATGTTATTAGTTGCTGCTGGAGCTCAAGGCCACCGTGTTTGGCTGCTTCACAGCTGCATTAGGACTGGGAGGGAGAAGCACAGTGAATAGCAAAGCCCAAAACTGGCATTTGGATGTGCCAATGAAATATTCCATATCACGTCATGTTTAGTATATTATCCGGGGCTGACCGGAAAGGGGTGGATTGGCACAAGTTTTCTTTCGGGCTCGGGTTCTTCCAGGATCACAGTTTTGGTTTGGGATTGTTGCTCCTCTGGGATCGTTATCCGGGAACGGGCCGGGCTTATCAGTGGGTGGTAAGCAGTTTGCACTGGGTTATCACTCATTTGCATATCTTATGACTGTTATCATTATCACTACTATTTTAATATTAGTTGTTTAGTTGTTGTTGTTGTTTTTAAAGTTTTGTTTTATTTCTATTATTAAATTGTTTTTATCTCAACCTACAAGCCTCCTAATTCTTGCCCCCAGTCCTCTCCCCTATCCCCTGGGGGTGGGGGAGGAAAGTGGGTGAACAGCTGTGTTGGCTGCTAGCCAAGGGCTAGTCCAGTGAAACTATTACAATGTGCTAATCAGAGAGGAGTTTAAAACTGTATGGGTCAAAACAGTTTCTAATACTAGTTTTATTGTTAACTAATATTTGCACACATCTGTATTTTAAGTTCCATTGTTGGAACAGGCACTTACATGTGGGGATTGGTCTGAAGTTTAATTTAGAAATTTAATTTGCAGATTATGTTTATTTCTTAACTGAATGTAGCATGAGACACGTAAAGTATAACAAAATAGAAACAACAAATTCTGGATGCAGGATTCCAGCAGACTTATTTGCAATTTCTGATAGAGAAAACACTGAATGACATATCAAAACATCAAAGAATCTTAGGATGAGCTAGACTGAATGTAGTGGAAGTAATACCCTGGGGGAAAAAAAAGTTATTGTAAAAAATCAAATCTCTGGTCTTCAAATAGCAATTTTTTTCATGTTTTAGTCACGTTATTTCTAGTTTTCTAAATAATCTTTTTTAAGGTGTTTTGGGTTTGGGGGGGGGGAGGTGTGTGTGTTTGTTTTGTTTTGTTTTGCTTTTAACCCAACTACAGAATATCAGTTCCATGTTTGTGATTAAGAATTAGAATTTTCAAAATATTAGAATTCTACTCAATTGGAAATTTCATGTTTCAACCCACTCAAATCAGAAATAATCTCGGAAACATGTTCAGCCAAGTATTCAGGCCTTTCTTTCACTTTTCCTAAAACTTTATTTCTGTCTAACAAGAGAATGTATTTCAGTCTATATTACGTTTCTCCAAATGAAAATAGAAACACCAGACAAGCACTATTCAGTGGATATATATCTTGTCAAGTTTTTTTGCTTTAGTACATTTTAGCATTTGTCTTTCCACTTTCTTTTTTTACATCTGCAATTTTATTCCATCCTTGTGATTATTCATCCTCTTGAATGCTAGGTAACAGATATGACAAGTCTTCTACACGGTTTCTTGTTGAAAGCTTTACCTATAGCAGAGATTTTAATCAAGACCTAAAGGCAATGTGATAAACCATGCATAAGTTAAACAGAGTGATTAAAGAACCTAATAAATGCAACTCTGCTGGACATCTTCTTGTTCAAGAGACGATGTGAGTAAGTTTACAGTATTGTACAAAGTTTAGACTCTGCATATCTTCAAAACAAAAAGCTATGGAAGTTTTTCTTCACGGGTAAAAGTTCATTAACAAAGTTTTAACATTTTTTGGTTTGTTTTTACCTCCCCTCTCCCCAGTGTCTTTTGCATTATCAATTTTTATGATATTTAGAAAGGATTTATATATACACATATATGTCATATAAAAGCATTGTACATCTACTGCCTAAAGTTTTGACATTTTGAAGAAGATAAAACCCTAAGACTATGATCTAGCATGGATTTCACAAGCTATTCACTTCATACAAGACCTTTATGTCACTTTGAAAAATTATTTCCTACATTTTCATAAAAGTTTTCTCCTGATACCATTCTGAAAGAACATATCCTTTCACTAAACAACATGTCATTGAAAGACGGTTACATATCAGCTAGGCCTAGTCAAGTCTGTAGTCTAAAATAGATAAAGGGGAACTTTGAGATGCCAAGTTTTTGTAATACGGGAGATAAGGTAGTGATGTTAGGATAAACCAGTTTTGTGGAGGAAGAAGTGTTGTAAACAGGACAATAGATGAACTAAGCACGCACAAAAGAAAAGTTCAGCCAAAGGGCACAGTTTCTGTGACATCAGAGGACCTCTGAAGACGACACAGAAGACTTTAGTGCACATGTGAAAAGGACACTTACATGTATTAATAAGTTATTGGTAATGTATTAAATATGTTAATAATTTCTTGGAAAAGTAATGAATATGCATGTGTTGATAGTATAAAGCTTTTGTAGAGAGATGAGTTGGTATGCACGATAGGTGGAATGATTCCCGGTGCATCCGGCGCCATAATAAAGAATGCCTGCTTCTTAAGACTACATTTGTGTTAAGAAGTTTATTTCTGATTTCGTTGATACTCCTTTAATCAGTAGGTCATTAAATATCAGTAAGAAGTTCATTATTTTCAGCTACTTAGAAAAATAATTAATATTTATTTGGAAGATTAAATTTACAGAAATTAATGTTATTGATTGCAATCCATCTCCTTAAGTTATTAAGTGATGCCACTTGAGAAACATATGAGCACGCAAGAATCCTAAATGTGGCAGACTTAACACAGAACTTATGGGAGATTCATGACCTTCTGGTGGAGCAGTTGGAGATAACTTGTGTTAGTCCAGGCATCCCAAGTGACACTTGATGCCTATGTTCACATTATGATGTTCACCGAAATTTGTCCAGTATTCAACTTCAGCCTGTTGACATCTAAGTGTCAGAGTTCACATGGAGTCCACACAGTTAGCCAGGTGTCTGAGCTCCTATTATTTGGGAGTCAGAGCACTTTCAGCATAGGTTTTCTGTACAATAGTCTATTGCTTCGATGCAGCAGTGTGGGTTTGAAGCAAATCCCCTCATTGCCTGCATTTGCTTGTGTTCAGTTCTTGAATAGTTTAGATAAAGTCATTCCTTTTGAAGTAAGTTGAAACAACATCTCTGTTCCAGGACTCCAAAACTCAGTGGAGTTGTTATATTCCTAATCAGTTTGTGGACTCCACCATTATGAAATACCTCAGCCCGTTCCTACCATGCATGGACCTACAGGATTCTGAAACTACTCAGAGCCCCCATAATATCTGAAGTGGTTCCTGGGCTACATGAAGAGCAGAAATTAAGTTTATTGCAGTTTGTTGATGTTCTTTCCTTTTCTTTCCAGGAATTTTTTGTCTTTGTTCCATTGTTGCACAGTGGCCTAGAATAAGCAGTATTGGTATTGCTAATTAGAGGCCATTTGCTTTAGTTTTTGCAAGTGTAAAGCCATTTGCTTTACAAAGCCCCACTCCTTGCCCATTTAACTTTTAATCACCTTTTTATGAGAATTGGGTGAATTGAGTTCTAAACCTCTTCAAATATGTGCAAATGTTATGTAGTTTGAGTGTGGGATAACAGTAAAGGCTTTGAAAGTAGGGACAGGTTGAAAGCAGAGGCTCCAGGACTAGCGATGACAGCATATTCGTCACTGCCTTGACATCTGGGAAAAAAGACTGATTTAAATAAAATAAGGAAAAAAACCAACCAAAAAACAACAACCAAAAAAACACCACCCCCCCCCCAAAAAAAAAAAAAAAAAAAAAAAACCAACCAAAAAACAAAACACCTGAGCAATGAGATAAGGCACTTGCTGCAACCTGGGAAAGTAACAGCCTCCAATATGCTGCAGTACACAGTTCAGGAAGTTGAGGCCAAAGGTCAAGGACTGCCTGAAAACTCAAAGATCTCACAGAGAGAGAAGAAGGGACTGTTAGCATGGGAATGGCTCCAGATTCATTGTGCTATTGACAGAACTGAAACAAGAAAGAGCTGCCTGTTCTCACTGCCCCAAGAGCCAGGGCTTTTTCGCTGTGGTCCAAGCTCTTCTTCTCTGCCTGTGCCTGTTCATGCCTCTGACTTTTCCAAAAGCTTTTGACCTGCCAGCCAGTTATTCAGGACTGAGTATTGTGCTATGGCTGCGTGAGTGTTCATTTTCCCCACAGATTCTGTACATTTCTCTGCTCTACTGCTCTAGCTCCTCAATAAGACCTTACTGCACATAAAGTGGCTATTTACTATTTTGGGCAAAATCCTGACTTACTTTCTATTGCGATTCTCTCTAAACCTCTTCTTCTTTTAAAAATATTCTTGTAATTTTATTACTTCTTTTCTACTTCATATTCCTTTTTCTGCAATTCCAATGGCAACCTTTTCTCATGCTCAGAAAATTCAAAGGCAAGTAACCTGAAGCCCCAAGGAAATGATACTTCATGTAAATCAGTGCTGTGAAAAGAGCAAAGGATTTCTCATGTGGGAGAATCATATTAGATTGGTGTTACCTGAGGAAAATAATACATAATCAGAGCCAAACAGAGAATATTCAGTCTGATATACACTATTGGTTACACAAACAAATGCCTGGCTTTCTACTCATGTTAGTTTCAAAACTCCACAATGATCTATCTATAAAGGTTACCCGTACCTTGAAGGATATATGAAGTAGGAAAGTGTTTGGACATATATGCTTCAGTAATCATTGAATAAGCAATGATTTTTAGCTACCCTTTAGTTTCTACAAATGCTCCTTTTCAAAACAGGAATCTTTAGAGCAATGCCTGCATGACCTTAGGTGTTTCAATGGGTGTCTAGGGAATGTATCTCTCCATCTTAAATCTTTTACACATCCTTTCTCCTAAGTTCAGATCACATTGGTTTTTATTCACTCATTGTGAGTAGAACAGTAACAGTCAAAGCAAGTACACTGAAACTTGGCAAAATAATTTTTAAAAAGCAATTACATTTTCCTCATAGACAAGTAAGAAAGAGATGTGCAGATTTATGGGAACAAAGCCAAATATCAGCAATCAAAACACTATTCATATTCTTCCACTTCTCAGGAGAGCCAGCTTCTTCCCAGGGAATGCTCCTACCTTGTCTTATATTCTAACCTTTCTCTCTGGTAAACAAGACCTCACCTTGTAAATTTGTTCTTGGGTATGAAAACAAGTGAGACCTCTTGCACTAGACATTTGCATATATATATGTAGCTCTCTGTTTCAGGAGAGTCTCAGGAGAGGGGAAAATAAAAGGGAAACAGCCAAAGCGACTGAGAGGGACAATAAGGAACATTTTAAAGTAATTAGTTGTAGGCTGGTAGTCTTATTTGTCCTCCTAGGGCAAAGTGTGATCAGTTATTGACAAGTGGCCATTCATTCAAGGACATTTATGCGGGTTCTGTCATCTTTTTGGAGTCCTGTCATCTTTTTGTGTGTGTGCTGCACTAGGGGACTGATTCTAGAATATTGTTAATCGTAACAGTAACAGTAGAATCTTACAGTCCTTAAAGTTTCACTGAAACACACGTATGTAGAGATACAATTCCTAAGCATTACAAATCAGAAAAGGAATTAACAGCAGCTTTGTTGGATTTTAAAAACAAACAAAAAAGTATTAAGTCTATTTCAAGTAGACTTAAAAATATTAGCAGTCAAAGACATTCAAAGTTAACCCAGCTAAGTATGTGATATCTACTAGGAAATTCAATATTTGCTTGCAGATAAAGACTGTAAATTTTAAAAGTATACTCTTCTGACTTTAGGATTTTCATGAAGTCTGGAAAACATTAACTTGTTTATGATTCAGGCTCCAGCACAAAGTAACAAAGATAGAATTATAAATTTCAAATTTTAGATTTCAATTTTTGACCAGTGTATTTGATGCTTGTATGTCAAGTATTACTGACTATGTTACTTACATAACCAAGTTTTGGTTAATGGATTAATGGGGAAACTGAACAGACCTTTAACTTTTTATTGAAAGTTTTTTTTTTTTTTTCATGTCAAAATCAGTTTTATTTAAGTAATAAGAGAGAATTTAGATAGTTTATCACTTTAGTTTCTGGAACACTGCCATTTTAGTTTCTCTTTATTTATTCAAGGAGGCCAGCTATGGGAGAGAATGGGTAACTCATATTTCAGAGAAGGGTTTAATGCTCTACAGGCTTTTGTATGCCCCAGGCTAAGTCTGACTCTTGCTTGCATCAAACCTGGAACAATTTTTCATAGGAAAGATGTCAATAAATATACAACTACCACTTAAATAAGAATAATTTTATTTATCTAGAAATTAAGAACTGTAACATTTTCAATGAAAAAATTAATTGGACATTAACAGCATTTGGGAGCAAAGTTCTATGTTTGTCTGAAAGCAGATCATGATCATTACACTTATCTGCCAGCTGCATATGTGCCTCCATGTAGGTTGTCTGGGGTTTTAGTACGTACTTATTTGTTGCATTTGTTTATGAATGACCTTCTGATATTACTTGGAATAGTACCGTCCCATTGGCCACCCATTAAATAGTACTGTCTGCAGACTTTACTCTGGATACCTACTTTTTAAGTGGTTATAGTCAGATAATATGAATCTCCTTCTAAGTGATACAGACAAGAATGTTAGAATGACCTCTGTATAATATTGAATACTAGCAATATAGTTTTATGATATTTGTACTTCTTTTTATGTTATTGTTATTTTAAAATTATATTTTAAAACACTGGTTTTTTTTCAGTTTAGTCCTGATCTGAGTTAAAATATGAAATGTCCCAAAACTGATAAAACAGAAGATGCTAAAATCCACCTTCTCTATATGACAAGTTATAAAGAAGAATGTTTCAAAGTGACTAGACAGAAAAAATCACTTTTTTTTTTTTTCTTTCCCCAATTGTTAGCAATCTCAAAACACAAAACATCCTAATCCGTAATTTTATTCACATGGATTTCTAAATTTCTTGAAAAAAGAAACAAACCAAACCATTCTAAATAAAAAAATCAGTACTTCTAATATCTCAGTAGTTAACAGGAAATTTCAAGACCTCTTGACTCACTTAAAGTTTGCATCTTCATGCTTTTCTGTTACTGATTAGACACTTTAAGAATAAACAGGACAAAGATTTTGAGTTAGCAGTTAAATTAATTATTTTGACATTTTTTTCATTTCCATGGGCTTTGCAGTTGTGTAAAAGTCAGCACTTCGGAAATGGAAGTCAAGTTAGGTTGATCTTTTTATACCTCCTCTTTTCTTCCCTTTTTCAAAACCTGATTTTTGGCTAGAGTTACGCATGATGAATAGCTCTGCCTGTCCATAAATGTACTCTGTACTTAGTTACACACTACTATTGCTATAAAAATAAATTAATTTAAAATTTCCCTCCTTTTTGTACAAAGGAAAAATGAAATACAATAGAATAAAATATATAAAATTTATTGCAATTGAAAAAATAATAGACATAATTTACTTAGCAGAAGTACTCATTATGATATCGCCTTTTGGATCTTAATACACAAATTCTTCTGCTGGCTAATGTTCACATAGTATAAATATATTGGGAAAATTATATTAAGTTTGTCAGTTTTGTCAAGCTATTTTTATATATTGGTTGCATCTGTTAAACCAGATAACAGTTTTATTCACATTTAAACAACTAACATTTGAACTTAAATTGTATTCCAGGCAATAGCAGATATCAAAGAGAGACAGATAATTATTTGAAGCAGTGAAATTAATGTTTTCTTGTCTTTTCTTTCTCTTCTTCTCAGAAAAACTCTGTGGAGGTTTGAGGTTCTCAAAATGCTTTGACAAAATGTTTTTTGATTGATAAACAGTCATGGAAGCCTGTGAAGAGAATTAAAGATATCCTGTCAAGTTGCTTTTCATCATGGCAATGACTTTTTACACTTTTTCCAGTATTTTTCTTTCTTTTTTTTCTCCATAACTCTCTCCTTCCCCTCTTTCAATTAATGTATGCATGCATGCTTGAAAACTATATAGATATTACATATAGTTTAAGAAATTAAAGATGTTGATGTATATAAGTACCTTAATATTACCATGACTTATTATATTTGTGCATTTCTATTGTGGTTTGTTTTTTTTTTTTTTTTCATCTTTCTCTCACTAGGTATATGGGTATCTCACAATGTGTTGGTTCAGATGATAATTATTTTTGATAAGTTTAACTCCTACACCAAGTACTATATAGCCCTGAAGGATTTAGTACCATTTAGTTAATTTCACACAGGGGACACTAGAAGTAGTTGACAATCAACAAAGGCCGTTTTTAAAAGCATATAAAATTTTTCTGTATTTATTTGTCAGTATGTCATGTAATGCAATCTGTAAATTGATACCAATTCTTCACTTCGAAATTCAGTATTTAGCTATTAATTTTCAGTAGTTCAAGCAAAAACAAATACAGCAGCCTCAGTAACACTGCAAAACTCAGCAACGCTGTAAAATGGTTTGAAACTTTGGATCTTTTCCTTATGTTAGAAGTGGAATGTGATACCCCTTACGGTATCTATATTGTAAGCAATATATGAGCATAGTAACTAAACGTTTCCTTTTGGCCTTTTTCCTGTGGGCAGCATCTAACCCTAAGCAGCATGAGAATTTTACTGAAAGCGGTAAAAGTGGTTGGAAAAATTTCTGATTGATAGTTCTATAAATTTTAACAAAAATCGTTTGTGTAACTAATATTTTTATCTTAACTGCCCTGTTTACTAAATTTTAAAAAAATATATAAAATAATAATCTTCATAACAAAACAGAAAAGCTTTAAAAGTCTTTGAGTCATTAGAAAAAGCATCCCAACTGTTTCCTTTAGTAAAGTTCTCCGAGGAGACAAACCATTTGTAAATGCACAAATAGGCATAAAGTTCACAAAACACTACTGCATAAAAATGCACTTTCTAAAAATATAAACAAAACACAAAAGCACAGACTTTTCTATTATCACATAAGAACATAATTCAATTGTGAGACTAAAACTGTACATTTTTCTTTTGAAGAGTATGCTCCTCTCTTTTTATTTAGGTTCTAGATACCTTCAAGAATATATTTTTAAAGCATTCATCTAAAACCATGCCACGCTTTTAATCACATATTAGTTAATTTAAACAAACATTTACAGAATGTGGACCGCACAAGGTTTGCCTGCATCTTTAAAGGCATTGCCATGTAACTAGAGTCAGATTCTCCATTGATTTTCCTCAGCGGCTGCAGGTCAATCTCTGAAAGGAGCAAAATGATTTTCACTTAGTGTTCTGATGTAATTGTACTGAGAAATCAAAATAGGTTGTTAAATCTGGACAATTTTTTTTGCCCTCAGATTTTAATGTGCTTTAATCAACTGAGGCATCTGTGTTAAAATACAGTCACTCTCTGTGATGAATGAAGAGAAAGAGGTTTACTTGGACAGTTGTACTGTTCCTGAGTGGATTGAATCTCCCACTAAAAGTGTCAGTCTGCTGAAAATTGTATTGAGAGCACCATGGTTGTTTTAGAAAACTAGGTCCCATCAGAGGGAAGAAATAATACAATTTGGTTGTTTTCATACTGTTTGCATTAAAATGTTGGTTTGGTTATTCTGAATAATGCTAATTTATTTTACATTAAAAGTCCAATAACAAGATATTTCAAAAAGCAGCCACTACTGACAGGCTTTAGTAATTACCATGACTCTGTTTTGTGCGGGGCATCAAATTTAATACAGATGTGCCTTGCAAATTCAAATGATCCAACAGAAGCCTAGTGCTTCAAGCTTAGGAAAGAAATGGAGGAAGCTTTTCTGTTTTAAGAAAGCACATTCATCTGCAATGGGTGGTGATTAGACTTATAAACAGTTCCAGTCTTTTCCCAGCTTAGAAAGCACTTTATAAGGTCGCCTGACAAATCCCAGAAGAACCTGTCCCAAGGAAAGACAGCAGGAGGATTAGTTCAGCTCGAGGGGAAAGGCTGTCAGGCATGTAAGGAATATCTAATGCTTCCATCTGCAGCTGTCAGTGCTAAAATATTTCCTTTCCTGAAACAAAACGTGTCTGTGGTAGAATGTGTGCTTGTGCCTTGCTTCAGGCACAGTCACAGACTGCAGGAGCCATTTTGTTTCTTTGAGGACTGTGGAATAACGCTTCAAATGAAAACTAGAAATAGGGGGGAAGGTAGCTACACCCCAAACTGTGAAAGTACTTTTGTCCTTGTCATGTGAGTGGTCCACAAGCAGGAACAAGAGCAGGAGGCACTGTTACTGGTGAAATCCAGTGGGAACACAGGCTACAGAGGAGGATGTTTAAGAAAAAATTTCAGCTCCTTATAACAGACCAAGGGTTGACACATATAAGAAAGGATCACAGGAGGTACACAGCCCATAATGAACTATAGGGTAATGGAAAATGGAGGCTTAGATGAAGGGGATTACAGGCATTCTTTATTTTGTCCCTTTTGTTTTTTTTTGTTTGGCCTGTTCCAAAGAGCTAGGAATAAAGCGACTGGGGCACCTGTCATATGCAGAGAAACTGAGAGAGCTTGGACTGTTTAGCTTGGAGAAGAGAAGGTTCAGAGATTTTATCAAAGGGCAAGGAGATGTAAGAAAGGCAGAGATGAACTCTTCTCAGTGGTGCCCAGTGAGGACAAAAGGCAATGGGCATACTCTGAAATACATTAAATTCCACTTAAACACAAAAAAACCCAACGCAACCCAAACCAAACAAACAAACCAACACCCCCCCCCCAAACAAACAAACAAACCCAAACAAAAAAACCCCACAAAAACTTGATAATTGTGAGAGTGCTGAACACTGAAACAGGTTCTCCAAGGAGGCAGCAAAGTGTCTGTCCCTAGAGTCTCTAGAGTATATTTAAAAATCCAACTGTACACAGCCCTGGGCAATCCGGTCTAGCTGATATGTATTAAAAATGGTTGGGAAATCATCTAGAATAATGGCTATTATTCAATCATATATTAATACTGAATAGACCTTTTCAGAAGAAGAGAAATAAAACTTTGATAAAAAATTGGGACCATGAAGTAAAATGAGTATTAGTTTAAATTGAAATAGATCTTGTTCATTAGAGATGTAAGCAGTATACAGAAAATTCTGTTTCCTGTGCTACAAAATGGAACAATAACTGCCTCTTCGCAGCACAGTTCTGTTGGTAAAATAACACTTGTAAGACAACTGGAAGATAACATTGAAAACAGTGAATTCTGTTAAAATAACACTAAGATAAATTTGCAACCTGGCATCTAACACAGTAATAAACCCACATTTCTGAACTGGAGATTAATTCTGTACAATTAATCTTTTGCTTACACCTAATCCTTCTTAGGAGTAATTCAAGAATCACTTCAATTAAGCAAGTTTTAAATTTTATTTCCTGGACTCTTTTGAGGAACATAGAACACGCTTTGAAGTCTTCAATTTATTGAAAAAAAAATCATTCCACGTAGCAGGAAAAAATTGTTGTATAAAACAATTTGTCACCCTGATGTATGTTTGTTTCTTTTGACATTTTACAATCATTTTATCAGACTATTTTTTCATTTATTTATTTTTAGCATTTATGAAAAGAGTCAAAGCTCTTGTATAATATAAATTTCATAGGGTAAAGTAATAGAGGTATATAAGAGAATAAATTAAGAGGAAGAAGTAGCTAATAAGTGATATATAACAATAGCATGCCCTCCAGGTATTAAACAAGGCAGTTCCAAATGTATGTTGATGTTATGTGATATCTGCATATTTCAATGTAAACTTCATTTTTTTGCTCTTTGCACTGAGTCAGTTATAATTTTGTCAGCTGAACTGTGTCTCATTAATAGCCTGGAAGAGCAGATAAACAGTTGATGTAATTTTAATGGGAAAAACAACTGGAAGATTCTGAAATTGCATTTAGAAATTAGAAAAAAATAAAAAGAAGGTTGCAAAATGAGAATAGGCAGATTATAGTCAAACAATGTTGAAAGAGGAAAAACAAATGAAAATGCCAAATAAAAGATAGCACCAAAAATAGATACAATTCAGGAAAACATTACAACTCACATAGTCTTGAACCTTACAAAATATAGATATGTACTTAGCTGTGCTTGTGCAACACGATTGCTCTCATTTTTAATTGAAAGTACATGAACAAGTATTTTGCTTGATTTTTATCTAAGAGCAGCCTTCTGTTTTCTATAGCAGCACAAGTTCTTCAATATGCTTGTGACTGTCGCTCTTGTGTAAGAGTAATTTTAACAACTGTCGATGTATGTGAATGCCTTTTGATTTGGGAGAATGTGATATTTAAAGGCTGCATAATTTCTAATTCAGCTGCTAATGAAGTGGGAAAGACAGAGGGCAGACTTCAGATGTTTTAACGTCTTTGACAGACCTTGTCACTTGTATTGGCTTTGTATGGCAGAGTTTGGGTAGTGGGGGAGAGGCTACAGGGATAGCTCCTTGATAAGCTGCCAGAAAATTCCCCAGTTCAAAGTTAGACCAAACTCTGGCCAAGGCTGAGCCAATCAGCTGTAGTGGTAATGCCTCTGTGACAACACAGTTAAGAAGGTGAAAAGAACCAACCAACCAACCAACCAAACCTGCTGTGGGACCTTCAGAGAGAGGAGTGGGACGTGAGAGGAACAACTCTGCAGACACCAAGGTCAGTGAAGACAGAGGAGGTGCTTCTGAGCACAGACTCCTCTGCAGACTGTGGTGAGACAGCAGGCTGTTCCCCTGCAGCCCATGGAGTACCACGGTGGATATGCACCTGCAGTCCATGGAAGACCCCATGCCAGATCAGAAAGCTGAACCCAAAGAAGGCTGTGACTCCATGGGAAGCCTGTGCTGGAGCAGTCCATTCCTGAAGGACTACACCCTGTGGAAAGGACCAATGCTGGAGCAGTTCATGAAGAACTGCAGTCCATGGTAAAGGACTCACATTGGAGACTCTCATGGGAGGCACCCCACACCAGAGCAGGGGAAGAGTGTGAGGAGTCCTACCCTGAGGAGGAAGGAGCAGCAGAAACAACATGTGGTGAACTGACTGCAACCTCCATTCCCTGTCCCCCTGTGCTGCTGAGGGGAAAGGAGTTAGAGAAATTGGAAGTGAAATTAAGCCCAGGAAGAAAAGAGAGGTAGGGGGAAAGTGTTTTCAAGATGAGGTTTTATTTCTCATTATCCTACTCTGATTTGATTGGTAACAAATTAAATTGATTTTTTCCCCAAGTTGAGTCTGGTTTGCCCATGACAATAATTGGTGTGTGATTTCTCTCTGTCCTTGTCTTGACCCACAAAATTTTCATTATATTTTCCCCTCATTATCCCACCAGAGGGGAGAGGAGTGAGTGAGCGGCTGCATAGTGCTTAGTTGCTGGCTGGACCTAAACCACAACATCAGTATATACTTGTGACTGAAGAGATCATCTTAAAATTAGGATTTTTCAGGAAATTCTCATTCTTGAGGAATCTGAGATAGAACTTAGAGGATTTTATCAATGGGTGTATAACATAACTGACATACTCTAAGAAGTACACTGAGTTTCAGAGATTGGTATGTGTTCACACCCTTTTTCAAAGAAACTCTGAACTTGAACATTCCCCATTCCAAAGTGAAGCAGTTACCTGTTCTATTGGCCAAAGATAAGCAGGAAAGACAATTTGATGAATCTAGACACCATTTCGTTCTAAGGACAGTTTTCCTAAACAATACATGGCTTCAATGAATTTCAGTCATGTGCATGTGGCATCACAGGGTTTCATTAAGGTACTTGACACAGAAAAGTTAGGCAGGTTTTGCTATTATGAACAGGTTTGTACTGTGAAACTATGTTCCTTAGAGGATGTTCTCTGGCTCAGAAGCCAACTGGCATTTAATGACAATTTTTCAATGGTTAAACCCCCTCCTTCCTTCATTGCCAATGCTACTCCTTTGAACAGCGATGAAATATTTTTCAAGTCAGTATTAGTTAGGAGGAGCCAAAATCATGGCAAGAAAAGATAATAAACAATGTAGACAACTGTAAACCGATACTTGAGATCATATGCGGGATCATTTTTTACTTTCAATATGGAAGTCACATCTGGCTATATCCACGACAGTAAATTATTATGAAGAGGGTGTGAGCTCAGTAGTAGACTCCTAATCATCTCATTATTTGTTAGCTCACTACCTGACTCTATTTTTAACCACTATAGAAAGTTGGCTCCATGAAAATTCATAATGAGCAACCTAGGCATAAGAAACGTGAGTCTGAGCCAATCTGATACCTGGCTTCAGACTCCGGATAAATCCCTGGCCTTTGTTACCTATAATATATATGTATAATCTAAGCAAATAAAATGTATGAGTCAATTAGGTTGCTAGGTTAAGCAAATTAGATCTTATTTCCATCTGTTCTCTCATTCTGCAAACACTCCAAAGGATGAAGTATGTATTTATCATTTATTACTATTCAATCCTCTAAATAGCCAAACTACAGTTTTCCCTCAAGAGTTGGATTCTTCTCAGAAGAATCTAATCAATTACCCCCAATTTTGGTTAAGTTCCAAATTAAAAGTTTGCTGCTTAAATCCTTCATGAAAATGGCTCTTTTAACCTATCCGGTTTGCAAGAAGAGTTGAAGAAATGTGGGTGCAAGCGATGGACTGTTTACACATTGAACTGAATTTTGGTAGTGGGGCAGGGCGTGCTGCAGGGGTGGCTTCTAAGAGAAAAGGCTGGGGCTGCCCTGTGCCAGACACAGTCAGTTCCAATGGACCTACCACAGGGCACAGCTGAGACCACTAGCCAAGCTGGTGGTGTCTCAGGGAAAACATATTTAAGAAAGGGCAAATCACTGCACAGCAGCCAAGAGTGGGGAAAAAAAAAGTGTGAGAAACAGCCCTGAGAAAACTAGGGACAGCAAAGAAAGGGGGACAATGTGCTCCAGGTGCTAGAGCAGAGATTCCCCTGCAGCCCATGGGAGATGATGAAGGTGATGACTGTGGAGCAGGTATCCACACTGCAACCTATGGAGAGGACCATATTGGAGCAGATAATCAACCACACTGCATCTCACACTAAAGAAGGTCCCTATTCCCTGAAAGACTGTAGTCTATGAAAGGACCCATGCTGGAGCAAGACAAAAGTGTGAGGTGGAAGGAGTGGCAGAGACTAACTATTATAGAATGACCACAACCACAATTCCCCACATCGCCTGCATCACTTGAGGTGGGGATGAGGTAGAAAAGTCAGGACTGAAGTTGAGACTGGGATGAAGTGGGGAAAAGTGGTTTAGTTTTCATCTTTGTTTCTCACCATCCTACTCTATCTTTAATTGGCAATAAATTCATTCTCCCCAAGTAAAATCTATTCTACCTGGGATGGTAACTGGTAAATAATCTCCCTATTTCTATCTCAACCCATCAGGTTTTTTTTAATCTTTCCCGCTGAGGAAAAGGAAATGGAAACCAGCTGCATGGGGGTCTGGCAGCCAGCCAAGGTCAACTTATCACTCTATTTTTCTCCCAAACTGACTAATCTTTTCCTTTTGCATGGAGATAGACTGATAGGCTTCTCATAATCCCTACAGCTTTTCACTGTTTCAGTAAAAAAGTGAAATGGCATCATGAACTCTACCTGGACACCAAAAAGGTCTCTGGTTACATAAATGTCAACTATACAGACAACAGGATCAGAAAATGACTGTGGCATCTTTCATGACTTTTCTGCTCCATATCCCTGCAAAGATTTAGAGCTGTCATTTAGAATTTTATACAGTCCTTTTGTTAGTGACATCTAAAAACCTTCATTATATCCTAGTTTTACAGTTGGACTAGATGATCAAAATGGTCTTTCTAAACAAACTATCCTATGAAACTATGATCTGTGCTAAATTTACTAAAGTTAAAAAAAAAAAAATCTGCTTTTTGTCTGAAACTCCAACATCTTTTTTTTCTTCATAAGTCTAGATCGGTTTCAAAGTTAACCTTCTAGTACAGAAATAAAATAATATGACCCTGTGCTTTCCATCTTTCATTGACTGTTTTGGTTTGGTTTTTTTTCTTAAATAAAATTTTCAAAGCACTATAATTCTGTATGAATATGATTTTTATTGACAGCCATCTCATTTTGGTACAGTAAAATTAAACAAGAAAAAGTCCTATCCTATATTTAAAGACTGCATGCCTCTCACATTCAGCCTTTTTAGATTACTTTTGCTCCTCAAAATATAAAAGAATTGTTACACTTGTGTTTCTTAGGAGTATAAGAATATATTATTTCTGATTTTGTTGACAACTCTATCCTATGCAAATAAAAGATTTTTTACTTTTAATTCCTAAAACATACACAGAGAGGTAACTCTTTAGGTGCATACATGTACTATTTTAGTTCAGCTCAAGAGTGTGCTTTTAAACAGAAACCCTTGATTGTCCCCATTTGCTATATTTTGACTCACATTGTGGAATTACGACTGAACACACAAAGGTTTTTGTTTGATTGGGGTTTTTTTGTTTGTTTTTTTCAGGTGAAAATAAACTGATGAAGAACACTTAACATTCTCCAGCCACTAATTTCTGTTCAGTTCAGAGTATCAAACTAGAATTTATCTAAGGAAACCCCTCAAACACTGTGTGGATGTTGGGTCTTCTGTATAAGCTGTCTTGTTCTACCGATTTACAATTATTTCTCCTTACTATTTGCTAATGTGGATAAAATCTTTTTCCTTCCTTCTCTATATTAATATTTACTAAATTTTCCTGCCAATATTTTTATCCCTCTTCTTTTGCTGTGAGATATCTTCACTCAAATATTTGTGAAGATGGAGAAAACAGGACAGAACTGAAAGCTGAAACAAATCAAAACAAAACAAATGTTGACAAATATCTAGAAGTTACTGGTTCATTCCCATTTTCTCTAAATGAGAATTCAGCTTTTTTTTTTTTTTTTGTCTCCCAGCCTATCTTCATCTAATAATGGCTGCATTGAAGAATACACTGCTAGGGGAAGAAATACAATGCAGTACTTTTGTAAATACATTCCTTAGTTTTCTTCTTAGATAAATTGTATTGTAAGAGCTCAGAAAAACATTTAACATTTTTTCCCTCAGACTACATTCTAATAAGAGTTCCCTCAGATTTTTCCTATTCCTTTTTATAATAATCTATTTTAAAAGAAAAGAGAGAAGTTGCCATCCATAGGATACAGCGTGGAAGGATATCATAAGCACTGTGTTGACATGTGAAAATTGTCTGTATATTTAAATAAACAAGTCTGAACTCTCAAAGACTCTCAGCATTTGTTCTGAGGAAAAAAAAAAAAAAAAACAAAACAGGCACATTGAAAGGAAGTCTCTTGTTTCAGTCAACTTCATTAATTCAACCATATTTGAGAGTTCAGTTGTGTTTTCTGTATGGAAAATGCTTCCATACAGAACAAAAAGAGTTAAAAACTAGATTGATCCTTGCACAGTCTTCTACAGGACTGTAAAAGATCATTCATGACATCTGTAAAAGATTTCAAAGTCTGTGACAGAACTGAGCCAGAAACAATGAGAATAAATTAAGTGATAAACTGATATTGCTCAGCTGCCACTTAATACTGGTGTTGTAATTTAGAGAATAGTTGTAGCAGCCTAGCATTTGAAGCAGTAAAAAAAAAATAAAAAAATTAAAAAAAATTGCTAAGTGCAAGGAAAAAACCCTACTATAATATGCATTTAGTCTTTTGAGTACTACCGTGATAACATCAATAGCTGCTGCACGTGATCTAAAAATCATGTTTATGACGATTTATAAAGTCTCAGGAAAACACTTGTTTTCTCATAAAAGTACCTTAGACCACTTCTACTGTTCCAATATTTTTAAATATAGAACATTTATTTACCATTCTAATGAAACGAAGGCATAATGAGGACTTTTGATCCTTCATTCCTGTATCTACTAACATCTTTTAATGCACAAATTCTTTTGAGTGTGCTAGTAGCCCAGTGCTAATGTGCATTAAAATGGATTTGCAATTAAAGAGTTGCAGTTGGACCATTACACAAGCAAACATGATAGTTCTTTTGCAGTCTTTTATCATAGAATCATAGAATGGTTTGGGTTGGAAGGGACCTTAAAGATCATCTAGTTCCAATGCCATTGCCATGAGACCAGGTTGCTTAAAGCCTCATCCAACCTGGCCTTGAAAACTTTCATGGAGGAGGCATTCACAACTTCCCTGGGCAACATGTGCCAGTGTCTATCTGTGTCTAGCAGTTATCTATCTGCTTAACTCTCCCCACCTTGTGTATTGATAGACAACTAAGAACATGTAGCATTTCCATAATCAAAATATTTTTTGTGAATGTCCTTATATCTTACTCAAAGCCAGCAAGACTTAGACTCCTAAGAGTGTGTCTTCTGTGAATAAAAGGACATATGTTTCACTGCACTGCAAATTAGCCAGGCATGAAACACTGTGATGTTACAGCCATGCAGTTGCATTTGATTGAAAATACATTAATATGACATATATCACAATCTAGAGTATCTTGGTCCTTCTGCCTAGAAGCAAGCATTTTATTTAGATGACAGTGCAATGCAAACAGTGGTTTCATTGCTTCCACCAACTGTTATCCAGCTGGCTAGATGAGTGTGGCTATAATTAGCACATACCTGATTGTAGATGATATAGCCATACCTAACTAATGCATTCATAGCATGGAGAATTTAAAAATACATTTGAAAAACAGTTTTACTTTCTGCAAACAAAAATACACATGGTATTCAAACTTCAGTTTGTATTAAGTTTAAATTTCATCATAGAATCGTAAAATGGTTTGGATTGGAAGGGACCCCCAAAGGTCATCTAGTCCAACCTTCTCTGCAATGGGCAGAGGCATGTTCAACTATATCAGATTGCTCAGAGCCCCATCCAGCCTGACCCTGAATGTTTCCAGGGATGGAGGTTCTACCAACAATCTGTGCAACCTTTTCAAGTTTTTCACCACTCTCATAGTAAAAAAATTCTTCTTATATCTAGTTTAAATCTACTCCCTTTTAGTTTAAAACCATTAGCCCTTGTCCTATCGCTAGGATAGATTTTTAATATCTCCAGGCTGAGGTTATTCTATGTGAGAAAAAAACACATAACAAATGTAGAGAAATCCTGGCAGAGTGTAATCTCTGATAAAGAGATGAATGAACTATAAAATTGAACAAGTCTACCGAGGCATCTTTGAGAAAAAGCTGTTTGAAAAGCAATTTTGTTTGTCCCAGGTTTCTACCAAAGTAAAAATTGCACATTCACATAAAAGTGAAGGATCTCTTTTAGAACAAAAATCTTTGCTGTTCAGTCTTTTTACATCCATTGCAGTAAAGTGCTTAGTAAAAGAAGAATGGTTGGGAAAGAAGAGAGGGAAGCATAAGTACATAAATGTTTGTCATAAGACTAGAAGCCTGGTAAATTAGGAAGGAAGAGGATGAGCATAAAAAAAAAAACAAAACAACAAACACAAAAGCTGGCAGAAATATGAAAGAATGAGAAAGATGGAGAAGAAATCATGGAACAGGGAAAAACAAGAGTAGTTATTACTGTATTATAGAACAATAGAATCATAGAATGGTTTGAGTTGGAAGGAACCTCTGAAGTTCATCCAGTCCAAACCCTCTGCTATGGGCAGGGACATCTTTTACTGCATCACGTTGCTCAAAGTCCATCCTATGTGACCTTAAACACTACTAAGCATGGGGCATCCAAAACTTCTCTGGACAAACTCTTCCAGTGTCCCACCAGCCTTATAATAAAAAAAAAAACCAAACCAAACCAAACCAAACCAAACCAAAAAAACAAAACCAACCCCTCAAAAAAAAAACAAAAACAAACCCACCACCCCTTCTTCTATATGTCCAATGTAAACCTATTCTCCTTCAGTTTAAAATTCTCACCCCTTGTCCTGTCACTACCGGCCCTGGTAAAAGTCTTTGTTTATCTTACAAGCCTCTTCTATAAATTGAAAGGCTGCAATCCAGCAGAGCTTTCTCTTCTCCAGGCTGAATACCACCAATGCTCTCATCCTTTCTTCAGAGGACATGTGTTCCAGACCTCTGATAATTTTCATGACCATCCTTTGGACCTGCTCTAAGAAGTCCATGTCTTTTTTGTGCTGGGGACTCCAGAACTGGATGCAGTACTTCAGGGGGGTCTCAGGAGAGCAGAGCTGAGGGGGAGAATCACCTCCCTTGATATGTTGGCTATGCTTCTTTTGATGCAGCCCAGGATACGGTTGGCCTTCTGGGCTGCAAGTGCACATTGCCAGCTCATATTGAGTCCCTGATTGTGGCAGGGGGGTTGGAACTAGGTGATCTCCTCTTTGAGAGGGGAGTTTAGAAAGCAAGGGGGTCCATTCTGAACTTCGTGACTCAGTGGGAGGGTCTCGCTTACCTTTCCTCCAGTCCTTAGGGAAACAATTTGAAATTGATTCTAACCTGATTCGTCCTCTGTGTTTCCTCTATGTAGTAATAGAGTAAACCTTGCCATCGAACTCTGTTAAGTCACACTTTTATCTAAACACTCAGACGTGACAATGGCAAATGAGTGCTTCAGTGCCTCTCAGCTTTCCAGGGAGCTTCCCCACCCCTCCACCCAAGGAAAAACAGCAAGGCTATCCCTAATCCAACACAGATGGAAGCCAAGTAATCTTTAGAGCAAAATGTTCTAATTAAACTATATTAATTAAAATGCTTTACTTTCATAGCACACTTTCTTTACTGAAGCTGAAATACAAACAGAAGTACTACCTTTATCTCCTTTCCCCTAGAGATAAGCCTTGGTAGACTGGATTTGGCAGAGAATTATTCAGTAACTATTAATTCTTTTGCAAGACATTTAGCTAATGTGGCTGTTGCAAATCAATGTCCTTGTTTTGTTTTAACATGACTAAACAAAAATAAGTTTCCTTTATTAACTAGAAGACAGAAATAGGAGGCCTTTGCTGAGATTCCAGTCCTATTTTCTCGAGAAGGATAAAGACATTTTTCCCTTTCCTTTCCAAAATTACCCTGATTAACATTTTAAATAGTTTGGCAGTTACCAGGTAGGATGTCTGTCACTGACACCCACAACACAGCAATAACTTTGGCTTGGGTAACAGACAATAACAATTAGAAAAAGATGTAAGAAAAGTAAGCTGCAGTGATATCTCTGTTTGTGTCTACATGTTAAAGTGAAAAAAGATCAGTGGTTTGTGTCCAAGAAAAGTAAACCTGATTGTTTCACATCTATATCTGGAAAGACTATTCCCATCCCTACAAAATTATTTTAAAGAAAATATTATTGTTCAGCAGGTCAAAAAGGAGGTGAGCTAATCAGGAAGTAACCTAAGAATAAAGTATTTCAAATAATCTGAGTTCTTGAACATTCTTATGTGTGCACACCCTGACTCTTTATGTAATAGTGCAGATCCACTATCAACCGCAAATATCTGTTTTGATAGGTTCTATAACATTAAATTTCCACAGACCACTATCTGTAGGGGAAAGGAGATGGAAAAAGGAGAAATATGATGAAGGAGCAATTGAAGGAAGAAAAGAAGGGGAGAAGACAGCTATTGGAAGCACTTAGATTTTTTTTTTTTTTTCCCAGTTCTAGAGACTTAAGTATTGTCTTTAAGTGTTCTAAACAATATAATTATTTAGGTGCTTTGTTTTATCACTATTTCTAGTGTGTTCTTAGTTAATCTAAATGGAAGAACACTGTGAATACTGAAAGCACTATAGAGTTAAAATTAACTGTTATGCTGTGTAAAAAAGACAGTTGGGGAAGAAAAGATTACCATTACTTTAAGCATTGATAATGACATCTAATGTTTATAATTACAGAGGCTAAAGCTAGGCTTCCAAAAATAAAAAGAAAACCACTGCTATATCAGACAACTCATGAAACTCATCATTCCTTTACAGTTTACCTGCAGGCAACAGTTTTCTTTATTACAAAGGTTAAGATATAAAAGAGATTAGATAAGGGTCAAAAACACTCAGAATTTAATTATCGGGCTCAAATGTCACTGGTTTTAAAAGGATCAATGGCCTTATTCCTTGTTGGATGTTGCATATCATGCCACTTGGATAATCCCATCTAATTTTATGCACTCACTTTAGGTGTTTGAGACAGGATACAAGGAGTGCTATAAACTCCTTTTATTGAAGGAGGTTTCTTGAGGGGATTATTCAGCCCCCTCAAAATCTGAATTTTTCTCTGGCAGTATGTGTCCACTCACTATAAAGGACTGCAGATGCTACCCCAGCATTAAGTGGAGGAGAGAGCTGTGAGGTCATTTGATTTTATCTGTACCAGATGGCACAGGACAACAAGACACACCAGCCAGCACCAACAAATGGAAAGAAAATTGAGGACAAACCCCTCTTAATGAATTCTCTGACTGGAGATAGCTATGAACAAACTGGGTCCTAATTCAAGAGAGATACTGAAGTACAAAAATTGTTTGAGATTAAGTCACGCCCAGGATTTTAAAAGCACAGTTCAATCTGACATGGGTTCCAAAGCATTACAGTGCCTTATCAATATACAAAGTCCTATAGTCAGCAGTGCAATTAGGTAGGTTGATTGCTTTGCTTAGCTCACTTGTTTGTACTGTTTTTATGGGAACTTAATGCTGAATTAAATGTATTTGTAATATATTGGTTTAATAAATTATTTTTATAATTTTAATTTTATTTTTTACAACCATGAGAGCTGATATATGCTTTCAGTCTTACTTCAATATAGTAAAATTTTATGCTTGGATTATATATAAATATGTGGCAATACATGTACATTTAAAAATATGTTTTCCCCTTATATTACAAATTTTTCAGCTTCTGAAGAAATACCGCAACAAGCACTGACTTTCAGTAAGGTAAATTAAGATAAATACAACTGTTATATAAATCTGGATGATATAAATACTGTATAAGATAAACCTTTTGAAAAAGTGGGTACAGTAAAGTCGAAGGGGAATTAGAAAAGTTTCAGTTACAGTATTAAGAGACAGATGAATAATACATAACCATGTAAATTAAATTTATTTATTTAAATTGCATATTGAATGTTTAATATTAGAAAAACCCATAGTATGTCAAAAGTCCTTCTTTCTATCCTTGTCTTCTAATATTTTTTTTTAAGTAATGACTAAGTGTCCAGAAATCAACTACATAATACTGAGGGATAATCTGTGCTGCATTTGTTATTTTATGAAAAGATGTTTTGTATTCCGTTTTAAATAAAAATCTCCAGGACTACCTCTGACACACAAGAAAATACATCTACCAGACAGATGTGAAGTTATGAGAATTGCAGTTTTTTAGTGTACATGACTGAAGGCCAATCACAGTAAACACAAAGATCTGTGAAAACTAGAGAAATTATGCTGGGTGGAGGAACTCCCCAGCAAAGTCTTTAGGGCAAATGGAGCACCCTGACTTGACTTGCCCTAAAACCATCCATGCTCATATGATATGAGGGTCCATAAAGTGCAAAAATTTGTTGAGTTTAATTCAGATTCAGGATTTAAAAACCAATCTGACCTGGGTTCACAAACGTTGAAATGCCTTAACAATAAGAGCACTCCTACAGCCCTCCACAGGAGGATGGTCAGGCCCTGGTCTCCCCCTGAGGGGGAGCTGACAGGGGCTCTCTCCCCAGATCACTCTGCATCCCACTTTCCAGTGGTAGGGAAAAGCACTAGGGTACTGGATGATTCTTCTTATAGAATGTCTTAAGGGGATTGCTGAAATGTGGGAGTATGCAAGACATTCTGGAGTGTTCAGAAGCATACTGTCCCTGTCCATAGAAATATTGCCATTAGAAAAAGAGACTGTTGGAGTAATGGCACATGCAATTGCAGAATGCCTACTGACCAAACATGAATCTTTCTATGTCTGATTGTTCTCACTTACTTGCATTTGAAATGTATCCTGGTTTTTGTTATGTTTTTTTTTTTTCTTCTCAGCATATCAGAGATAACAAAACAAACCTAAAAATTTAAAGTCTACAGGATGAAAATCCCATATCCGGTAACTTCTACTGCAGAAATTTTAGTGAATTAAAAAATAATAAATCAGGAAGAACATAACTGATTCTGAAAACTGTTTTCCTGTTCCATTTGAAATCCCCATCAAAACCCCGAAGAACTGGCATCTCCTATTTAGATTACTTTTATAGTGACAGCCTTTATTCACTGAAATTAATTTAAGCAGGCTATATGATAAACACAGACAGCTAACAGACATATAAAACGTTTGCACTGTTTTATTGTTACCATGATTCCTAACATAATTTTGTTCTGAATAAACTGGTGTTCTTCCAAACAATTCCTAGGTATGGCTCAGGAGATAACATGAGCCAAAGACCATTCCAGTAGGTAATTTACACTAGTCACAGTTTCACATGGGTACAATCCCATGCCAGTTGGTGTCAGTGTCAGAGAATCATTCCAAGCATGTTCATTTGCATTTGACTAGTATAAATTTAGCCTTTAGTGTTATCACATTCCTTCATGCTGTCTCCTTCAGGTCAGTGCAGCACACCAGTCTGTTTATAAACACACAGGCTGCAGCTTTCTCAGATGGACTTCTGGAGGTACACACAGTGGGAAAGAGATAGTGCTGTACCTACATGTTGAATGTCATCAGTAGCTGGGACAGTCGCACTGAGACTTGACTGTGCACGACAGGGTGATTTGTGTGGAGAGGAGGACATCTTAACAGGAATAAGAGTGTCACATGACACTGGAGTACAAAGTTTTACTAAGTTCTTCTTGGTATGTCTTAATAAATGTTTAGACATACTATTACTAGATACCAAGGTACCCTTAATAACCTAGTTTCAGTGGACAGATTCATGGGAAAATTGTTATCAGATGGAAACAGAAGGGAAGAAGGGAAAAGTAACTAAAATGGGATAAAATAAAGGAGGACAAAATTAAATATAGAAATTTTCTGGAAAGGTACATCAAGAGGAATGGTAAAATAAAGAGTACAAACAATGGAAATAAATATTTGCCACAATAAAAGGAAGAGAGAATTTACAGCAGACTGCAGTAATTGCATGCTTCTACTTGGACCATGTTGTTCCAGGGTATAGGAAAGGAGACTTTGTTCTAATATGAGGAGTGGATTTCCATTCTTGAATGTATGCTAATCTGTACATGTATGTTTGTGTCACACAAACACATTCACTGTTTAAAATAATATTTCATACAAAAAGAACAGTAGGAAGACCGTAATAAGCTGTTCATAAATAGAAGCTGGTTCTTCTGATGCTGCAAATCAGAATAAATGGTTTGCAAATCTTCTGACATATCTATTCAGGAGGATGATCCTCCCTTATTCTTCTATTAATGTTTCATTGCTTTAATCAAGGTGCGTTAACCTACTGTAAACTCAAGCATGAATTTACCTTATATGGCATATTTTTATCACACTCTGCAATTATAATGGGGTTATAAAATTACAGCAGAACAGTTTGTGGTTTAGATGCGTGGGAAGAGGTACTTGCACAGAAACAAACAACTTCCAGTGTATTGGAACAAAGCAATTAATCATAATTCACTGTACTTTTAATACATAATTTCAAACTACCAGACTCAATTAAATACCATGACCATCCACCCCAGGAGATACTGACAATTAAGGGAATAGCAGTAAGAATACGAACAGTGATTTAGTGAAAGAATGGAATAGAATAGAATAGAATGGAATAGAATGGAATAGAATGGAATAGAATAGAATGGAATGGAATATTTCATTTGGAAGGGACCTACAATGATCATCTAGTTCAATTGCCCAATCAATACAGGGACTATCAAAAGTGAAAGCATATTATTAAGGGTATTGTCCAAATATCTCTAAAACACTGACAGTCATGGGGTATCAACCATCCTTCTATGAAACGTGTCTCAGTGTTTGACCATCCTCTCTGTAAATAAATGCTTCCTAATGTCCAGTCTAAACCTCCCCTGACACAGCTTTGAAAAATTCCCAAGTATTCTATCACTGGATACCAGGCAATACCCTAAATAAATAAATGATTCATTCTCCTACAGCAATTATATTTGAATTCTAAGTAAGAAAGATGAAAAAACTCTTCCAAGAGATGGAATGGAAAACTGTATTTCAGCAAAGCCAAAAAAGGATCTGGAGATATCTTTTCTAGTTTCCACGCCATGTTACCTTCTTGGCAGTAAGCTTTCAGAACAGTTTACCTTAAAGGCATTTGACTTCTTTTTATATTTATGTACTTATCTTTCTACTATGTCACAAAGAGAGGAGAATTTCAGAAAAGGAAACAAACACTATAGTTGGAACATTACTTAAGTCTCTATAGGGGATCAAGTTACCATATACCTACAGAGCTTGTTATTTTAAGATTTCATGCATTTTATTTGTTTGAGTTGAAAATTTTCAATACATAGCCCTGCTATAAAGTAGTTTTCTAAATATGACTTCCCTATCTTCTTGTGTGAGATGTACAAATTTTAAAATGTTTCAAGGACTCCTTTGATACTAAGTTCACTAACTATGAAGAAGCTTGGAAAGATACTAATGGCAATAAAAGTAGTGAAGCAGAAAGTGACTGTCACTCTGATGAAAGGAATACATGAAACTTGGTATCCTACAAAATCCTAATCATTATTTATGCAACCCCACAGGTGTATGCAACATGTCATAGGCAAACAGAAATGACAGCAACATTAGCAACATACAAAATAGGTAATTAGAGAGCAGAAGGCTATCATCTGTTTCTCCAGGCACTGACAAAGGCCCCTAATGATCCAATTCTACATCTCCATGCCTCGGTATCACTTGAAATCACTAACACCTTGGTAGGCAAACAGCTAAAAAGCAATCAAGATAATACTAGGATTGGGTTTTAGTTTTTTGTTTGTTTGTTTAAATCTTTCCTTAAATGCCCTTAAGACTAGTTATGCTTCTCTTTGTAGCACTGCTCTACAGTGTGGAGATGATGAATTCAGTCCTCCAGAATGAGGAAGGTCCTATTCAGAATAAAAGTTCCAACGGCTAAACTAGGGACTGAATCTGTTATAAAACACAGACATAAGCATCCGGTAAATTTTGAAAAGAAAACAATTCTGATGGTATTTAGTGATCCTTCTAGTACACTTGACTGGTTCTTCTTACTGCCTTACTGGAGAGTTTAAAACAGGAAATTGAGAGAAGAAGCAATAGACTTTGAAAATATCTCCATTTAGTTCTTTTATCTTGAGTTATATGTCACTTAAGCTGAATCTCACCTCCATTGTGTAACCCAAAGATCTGTGTCTAGTCAAACAAGAGAGAGTCAAAAGCCTATTACAAGCACCTTCAGGTTCTTCTTTCCATTTTGGAACTAAAACCTAACAACTTTATTAAATTTCTTAATTGGAGCTGGCTCTACTTAAAACAGATTGCAGTAGTGGGGAGGCATGTACTTATATTTATGTTTATTATTGTATTTCTGTGTACATATGTGTGTACCTATATAATGCAACTAATTTCTGATACTTATGCTGAGATGCATCAGTTGTGGGTAGTATTAATTAAAAAAAAATAAAAAGACACATATTAGGTTGAAATACTTAAAAGCTTGAGGTAGTTTGTTTATGGAGGATGTAGAAATAACAGCTGCAAGGTTTGGATTTGTAGTCTGCAAACTGGAAAAACTTGCACAACAATTATTTTGGTAGTTACAAGCGTGACCGCTGACATGTGAAGACTGTTCTTTCAGAAAACATGTTGCCTTTCTTAAATATGTACTGATTTACAAGACTATAAGGGTTTTGTTTTCTTACCTGTATATCTACCTGGTCTTGCTAGCGGACATACAACTTTTGTTAAAGTTGTATAAGTCAACTGAAAGAATAGTCTCCCTCTGCCGTATTACAAAAATATTCCGTATTTTTTCTTATAACAGAAGCTACCATTTTATACACTTACAGGCATGAATATGAAAGAAGAAAGGTAAACTGATAGCCCTTAAGAAGGAAAAACTGTACCTGTAAATAATAAATATTTTCTGAAATTAAATACTAGGTAGTTTGCTTAGGCAGTGATTAACATGACCTTGTCTGAATACGGGATTTGCCCTGCATTTCTTGTAAGATGCTGACACTAGAATGACACAGATGACTAAGAAACATTTGATCAGATACGGAGCTCAGAAAAAGCTTAGTTGTGCTTTATAAATGCTCAGCTTACCCTAGTTTCAGTCCATTCTGTTTATTTTCTATTTGTCTGTATGTTTTTACCTAAAATGGTATTGATCAACTTTTTACCAAAGAAAAGTAAGCTGTTCTCACTTTAGTAATTGATGGGACAAATAAAAGTTGGAACTCTGTTTTGGTTAGTTCCTATCTCTCTTGTTAACCTTGAAGGAAGAGTTTTAAGTTGTCATTTTCCTTCTAAGCAAGGATCTATAAAATAATGTTCTTTAGTTTGGTTTCTTAAAGAAAATAATTTATTTTGAATAAATAATGTTTCAGTTCTCTTTATACTTCTAGGTTTACTAGATACTAGATCATAATATCTTTCAGGTTTTTCTTATTTATAGACTAACAAATAAACATAACTCTCCACTCATAAGCAAATTTTGTAAAGGCTCTTGACTGATAGCTAAATACAGTTACTAATTGTAAAAAAATACTTCTGTGAGTAGTGAAATGACATAAATGCAACAACACAGAATCCTTAAATCAAACACTTTTTGTCAAATCAATCACTAGCTTCATTTCAGTGCTGAGAAACGGTAACTTTCCTGAAAACACACACTCCCATAAATATGTATATATATATGCTTATTAAAAGCATAAATATGTAAGTACATATATATATATATATACACACATATACTTTCATATTTATTTATGGTTTTTATAATGATCACTAGCTATCAGTGGGAAATAAATGTCAGATGTACAAAAAGCTAAATCAAGTTACAATCAAACCTTATTTTTGAGAAAAAAAATCAAAGAAAAAGTGCATTAAGTATGCATTCTTTTGGCACTGACATCTACTTGAGAATGTTGAATATAACTTCAAAACCTCCTTTTCTTTAAGGGTTGACCACACAGACTAAATACTAGAAGTATTATGACATCAGACAAATTATTCAAATTATTTAAATCCCAAAGGAAGCCTATGGCACACTAAAAATAATTTATTTTGAATCAGTATTTTTGATTCAGGTTTTCCAGAAAAGTCTGGAAGATAAAAATTCTATTTTTTATTTCTCAGTGTGAGCAACAGAATCTCACCTTTCCTTTGTCATGTCTAGCCTTGCCTTGTGTGGTAGGTTGACCCTGGCTGGACGCCACGTATCCACTAGAGCTGCTTTATCACTCCCTCCCTCAGCTGGACAGGGGAGAGAAAATATAACAAAAGGCTATAACAAAAGGCTCGTGGGTCAAGATAAGGACAGAGAGAGATCATTTAACCATTACTGTCATGGACAAAATAAATTAATTTTATTACCAATCACATCAGAGAAGGATAATGAGAAATAAAAACAAATCTTAAAACACCTCCCCCTACCCCTCCCTTCTTCCTGGGCTTAACATTTTTCCCAGTTTCCACCTGGGACGGGGAATGGGGGTTGGAGTCAGTTCATCACGTTTTTTCTAATGCTCCTTCTTCCTCAGGGGGAGGACTCCTCACACTCTTCCCCTGCATCAGTGTGGGGTCTCTCTCATGGGAGACAGTCCTCCATGAACTTTTCCAATGTGAGTCCTTCCCATGACTGACAGTTCTTCATTAACTGATTTAACATGGGTCCTTTCCATGGGGTGCAGTCCTTCAGGAACAAACTGCTCCAGCGTGGGTCCCCCACAGGGTCACAAGTCCTGCCAGCAAACCTGCTCCGGCGTGGGCTCCTCTCTCTATGTGCCACAGGTCCTGCCAGGAACCTGCTCCAGTGTGGACTTCCCACAGGGTCACAGCCTCCTTTGGGCATCCACCTACTCTGGTGTGGGGTCCCCCATGGGCCGCAGGTGTGTATCTGCTCCACCATGGACCTCCATCAGCTGCAGGGGGACATCCTGCCTCACCATGGTCTTCACCACAGGCTGCAGGGGAATCTGCCCTGGCTTCTAGAGCACCCTCTCCCCTCCTTATTCACTGACCTTGCAGAAGTGTTTATCACACATATTTTCACTGTTTCTTAGTTTTGGGATTTTTTTCTTCTTCTTAAATATATTATCACAGAGGCACTACCGCTGTCACTGATGGGCTCAGCTTCGGCCAGTGGTGGGTCTGTGCTGGAGCTGGCTGGCATTGGCTCTATCGGACACAGGAGAAGCTTCACAGAAGCCATTCTTTGTAGGATCCCTGTTTTTGGTTTTTTTGTTTGTTTGTTTGTTTTTTTAATAACAAAGACTCCCGAAACTGATCTTCTCCTACAGTGGGTGGCTTTTCATTCTCCTGGACCCATCCTTGGATTTCTAGGACTTGGGCAGTGTGGCACGAGTCTTTGCCAGTAAAGACTGAGGCAAAAAAGTCATTGAGCACCTCAGCCTTCTCAATGTCCTGGGTGACCAAACCTCCTGTCGCCTTCTGGAGAGGGCCCACATTTTCCCTAGTTTTCCTTTTCTCCCTGACATACCTGTAGAAGCATTTTTGTTGTTCTTGACATCTCTGGCCAAGTTTAATTCTGTCAGGGCCTTGGTTTTTTATTCTGATCCCTGGCTTCTCGGGTAATTTCTTTGTATTCCTCCCAGGTTACCTGTCCTTCCTTCTACCCTCTACAGGCTTCCTTCTTGATCCTAAGTTTGTTCAGGATCTTCCTGTCCATCCATGCAGACCTCCTGCTGTTTTTGCCTGCCTTCCTCTTTGTAGGGATGCATTGTTCCTGGGCTTGGAGGAAGAGATCTTTGAGTATGTTCCAACTGTCCTGCACTCCTTTTCCTTCCAGGAATTCATCCCATGGTACGTGACCAAGCAGATCCCTGAAGAGGTCAAAGTCTGTTCTCCTGAGATCCAGGGTGGTGAGCTTACAGTGCACCTTCTTCACTCCCCTGAGGATCTCGAATTCCAACATTTCATGGTCACTGCAGCCACGACTGCCCAAGAGCTTCACGTTCCCCATCAATCCCTCCTTGTTGGTGAGAACAAGGTCCAGCATGGCACCTCTCCTTGTTGGTTCCTCGACCACCTGAAGAAGGAAGTTGTCCTCCACGCATTCCAAGAACCACTTCAATTGTTTGTGGCCTGCTGTGTTGTCCCTCCAACAGATCTTGGAGTGGCTGAAGTCCCCCATGAGAACCAGGGCTTGTGAATGTGAGGCTGCTCCTATCTGCCTGTAGAGGACCTCATCTGCTTGATCTCCCTGATCTGGTGGCCTGTAGCAGACCCCCACTGTAACATCCCCTTTTCCTGCCTTCCCTTTAATCCTTACCCAAAGACTCTCAGTGAGCTCCTCATCTGTCTCCAGGTGGAGCTCCATACACTCCAGCTGGTTGTTGACATAGAGGGCAACCCCTCCTCATCTCCCCTGCCTGTCCTTCCTGAAGAGCCTGTATCCTTCCATTCCAACGCTCCAGTCATGGGAGCCATCCCACCATGTCTCCATGATGCCAATTAGGTCGTATCCCTGCAGGCACGCATACATTTCCAACTCTTCTTGTTTATTGCCCATGCTACGTGTATTAGCATAGAGGCATTTAAGCTGGGCCCCCAGTGAAGTTGACTCTGCCTTGTTGGCTGGAGCAACTGGAATCCCAGCGCATTGCTCTTCAGGCATGTACCTCCCAGAGTTACTACCAGCAGTCCCAGTTATATCCCCTTCCCCCTTCCAATCTAGTTTAAAGCTCTGTCAGTGAGCCCCGCTAATTCTTGCCCCAGGACTCTTTTCCTCTTCTGAGACAGGTGTGTCCCATCTTTTGCCAATAGCCCTGGTGCCATGTAAACCTCCCCAGGGTCAAAGAAACCAAAACTCTGCCTGTGGCACCAGCCTCTGAGCCATGTGTTAATGAGGTGTGTCTTCCTGTTCCTGTCAGGAGACCTCCCTGCCACTAAAGGGATTGAGGAAAAAATAACCTGAGCACCTGATCCTGTAACCAGTCTCCCTAACAACTTGAAGCCCTTTTTAATCACTTGTGGACTTTTCTCTGTAATCTCGTCACTACCAGCCTGGATGACCAAAAGTGGGCAGTAGTCTGAGGGCCGCACCAGGCCAGGGAGGTTCTTACTGATACCCCTGACCCGGGCCCCAGGGAGGCAGCAGACTTCCCTGTGGGAGGGATCTGGCCGACATATGAGGCCCTCAGTTACCCTCAGGAGGGAATCCCCTACCACGACTACCCTCCTTTTTTTCTTGATTGAACTAGTCCTAAGCTGTGGGGATGACTGATTCACCCTGGATGTCTTCTTGGGTGGATCTTCCTTTTTGTCCTCACTCTCTTGGCTCTCGATTTCCAAGGCCTCATACCTGTTGTGGAGTGGTAACTGGGGGGACAAGGGAGGTTGGCATACGATCTGCCTGCCTCCCCAGCCTCTCCGAGGAGGGACCTGTTTCCACTTCTCACTGTCTCTTGGGTCCTCTCTTCTTACCTGGTGGCAAGAGGGTAGGGGATCCTGTGCTACATGTGAAGCCTGTTGCCCTTGGCTCAGGGATGGGAGGGCTTAAGCCCATCCATCTATCTCCCTCTCACACTCCCTTATAGCTCTCAGCCTTTCCACCTCCTCTTTTAGTTCAGCCACCATGCTGAGCAGGTCATTCACCTGCTCGCAGTGAATACAGCTATCATCTCTGCCCCTCTCCATTTCAAGTGACAGGCTCCACCATTCTCTGCAGCCAGGGACCTGGACACCTGCATCTTTACATTCAGCCTCTGTCCGGGTTGCTACATTTCTTTTACCCACAGCTTTTGACCAGGTAGCCATCATGGCTGTTCCTGCCTGCGTGCCTAATGGCTCAAGCTTCAGCGATGCCTCAGTTGTTGTTTTGCTGAGCTGCCGCAGGGGTGGTTCAGCTCTAGAGGTTGATCGCAGATCCTGACAGTAGCGGCGCCTTTCCCTGCTCGCTTCTCCTGCTCACCTCTCCTGCTCGTCCTGCCTGCATGACCTGCCTGCACGACCTGCCACGCAAACTGCCGCGCCACGCCCTGTTTGCCTGTCCTGGTCGCCGCGCTCCGTCCTGGTCGCCGCGCTCCTCAAGAACATGCCTCATGAACATGCCAAGAAACAAGATATTTTTTAGGTACCTTAATGCATTTCATTCCTGATTATAATCAATGTCTGTGTGTTTGAGAAGATAAATAGATTACTTTGCTGGAAGCGACTTTTCCCTATGAGTTTAATATTTAATAATGTTTTGAATGTTAGATGCAGTGCACTGTCTTAAAACTATTTCAAAACACTACGGAAAAAAAGTAGAAAAAGTTTATTTTAAAATAAATTATCCTCTATTAAGGATTCTTTAAGCTTGTGTCTTCTCTCACAAAAACCAAAATAGTTGATCATATTAATTTTGAAAAAATTATCTGTATGTTGGCATTTTTTCATCACATAAACACACTTTGTACATTATTCAGTTATCTATTTTGTAAAGGATGGCACAGCATTCAGCAATGACTGAATATCACCTAATTGTTTCTTACCTGCACAGTTTGATATCTATTGATATATAAAGTTTTTAGTTTTGCATGGCAAGCTTCCATATTGTAGACTATATCATGGCATATTCTCAGTGAAATTACGATTTTTACTCTTTTGATAAGCAATCTACAACACTCTGTGTATTAAGCTTCCATTTCAAGAATCAGTATAAGAGAATTTTCCTTTTTTGATATATTTAATGCTACTTGTCTTTTCAGTACAGAACACTTCTGTCGTGTTTATATATATTTTTTTCAGAGATATGAAAATGTCAGTTACTGATTCCTGCTTACAAGCAGTACTAGATGGTTTTGAAACTTTTAGAAACATCTACTCACTGACCCATAAGTGTTATAAAATTTAGATGTTTAAAACATCTGGCTATCGACTCTTATTAACATAGAAGAATCAACTGCAATAAATAAGCTGTTCCCCAGATGAAATTTCTTGAATTCATTAATGAGTTCTCATGCTTATTGTGAAAATGCATGTGGGGATACAAGTGGGGATAGAATTTAAGTCTAATGGCTGAATGGCACAAAATTAATAATAAAAAAGGCTTCCTTGTCTACATAACTCTGGTTGCCCGTGGAATCATCAGTGACCTAGAAGAAATATGGATGTCTGGATCTGGCATCAATGTGACTCCATATCTCTGTTCAGTGAGTAACACAAGAACAATGAAAACATGTGTAGGTTTTTACCTACATCTTATTCCATTTTGCTTACTGTCCTTCAGGATCACAAGGATCTGGTCTGCTGACTGAGTCTCAGGGCCTTTCTAGATTAGGTATAGTGAAATGCCAAGAAAAGTATCCTGCTATTTTGGAAATTCTCTCCAAAAAACTTCACTTTATCCCTTTTACTTGCATTGGTAGGTGATACTTTTGCTCACTATCTCTGGGACTCTCATCTTTCTCTATATGCTAGAATAACTCTATGAATTTTAACTGGCTGACTTCAAATTTAAACCCGAGTGAAACAAATATCTCATCTGACATAACTGCCATCAACAAGGTAACTGCTGAATGCAGAAAGATTTAATTGAAATCTTTATGTACAACAGTCTATAGAGTGCATTACTATCTTTCCAAGAAGAACAGTACATAACAATTCAATGTAAAAATTACCAAAACTTCTGAATACTGAAAGATTTCAATGCATAATGACTCTTCAGTATATTTTCTATACAAAACTATCTTAAGAGGTAATATTTTATTGCTTTATAATCTACCGTGCCTGTAGTACTGACCAATTACCCTCCCCGTCCAAACATCTTCCTTTTAATATTAACTAAAGGCAATGGGAAATTAAAAAGCTGAAGAGTCAAAAACCACCAAAAACCCAAACAACAAAAAAACATAGGTAACCTAAAATATTGAGATCTGTATAGAGTGGATTAAAGTGAAATTATTTCAAGAACAGACAGTTCACCTAAGAGGTAACTACCACAGTGCACTATAAAAATTACAGATTGAACCATTCAGCTGTGAATTGCAGACCTGGCTACTTCTAGGATTTAAACCTATCCAGCTTCAAATCTGATAGATAGCAACGGCTCAAGTTCTCATTGTTCCTTTCTCTTTCCAAAGCAGTATAATCTCAGGTAGTATTTGTTAGCATCAACTTTTTTTTTCCTTCAGGGAAGGAGTAGAAGAGAATATGCAGGGGAAAGTATTGTGTAGCCAAATACATCTCAGTTCAAAATTAAAATTGCATTTTCTAAACAAAAGTTGAGGATGAAATAAACATTCTCAGTTCGAGATCGTCAAGACTGTATTACAAATATATTTTTACAAGTTCAGTCTTTCTTCTAAGTTTTCAAGGTAACAGCCTGTGGCATCCTGAAAGTGCCTTTGTGAGTTAAGAACACTGACTTCAACGATTTTCGAATGGTTTACCCTTTTTGAAAGGGAAAGAAACATTAGTAGTATAATTATGTCTAATGCTTGGAATAATTTTACTTAAATTGCATTTTTTAAATCTTATTCTACCCTCCACATTTACCTGTAACACTTCATATATTGTTTACTGATCTTTTATTTTAAATTTTCAATAGATATATGAAGCTTGCTTGCATTGTTGATCATTCACTTATGCAGTAGTCCCTTTGAAAAAAACATAAACCAGTTTCACATGAACATGAGAAGGTAGATGATATTGCCTGGACCTCCAGCTTTGCTCTGCATGTGAACAAAAAATGCATTTGGAATTTTTGCCAGTCTTCCCTCCTTCTTAGTCATCATGTGTTTTCTTTTAGGGGGAAGATATGAGGAAGAGAAGTTAGCTTTTTCTGATCATGTCTTCAAATACATAGACACTTTAGTCAGCCTGAAGGAAATAATTGCATACTGCAGTCAAAATCTGAGTTACATAAAATCTCCATTCGATATGGAAAATAAATGTGTAATGAAGTAGAATAATGAAATGTAAACTACACAAAATCACATGGAAATCATCAGCAAATAGCAAGTAAAAAGCAGAAGATGGAAATACAATGGGAATATCACAGTTCTCAGGCAGAAGAATTACTGTGTTTGAATTGATGAAAAATTGTGGTCAGAATATAGTGCTTCAAATTATGGCTCAAGTAAACTGCTACAGGCAACAGATGACTTTGGGAGGGCATAATTCATATATAAAAGAAATTATGCTGTGCTAGTGCATGTTGAGACAATTAGTATGCATGCTAAAGATGATAGGAATAGGAAACTGCAGTTAATATTTTCCAGTGTGTCCAGAATACAAAGGAAGTGTGCTAAGTCTTGCAGATCTCTAGCTTTGATTTTACTGGTTTTTATTTTTGTTGCAGCTTCTTCCCCCCTACATTAAGGTAGGTGGGAAAAGTCCCACACAAGACAGAAAACACAAAAAGTACCTGAGGAAAAAATGCCACTGTGTTTGTGGATTCTTTTAGAACAAATTTTTTCTGGAAAAAAAAAAAAAAAAGTAGGAAAGTGCTGTGTTGTTTGGCTTTCATAAGTATTCAAGGGAAATGCAGTACAGGCAAGGACCAAAGGCCAGGGCCTGAGCTTGAAAGCAGCTTCTGAGCAGAGAGGCGGAAGGACCTAATAAAGCTTCTCTTATCTCTTTATCACTCCTGCAGACTGATTTCAGGTCACCCAGCTGCCCGATGTTAGACCCAGTCCTGGGCACCTGCAGCCAAACTCTTGAAGGTTGTGGATGCACTAGGGCCTCAGCTGAGGCCAAATGGCACATATTGCAGAGGGCAATGGATTGCAAATCTGGCTGAAACACAGCAGGTCAAGCTGCAAAATGTAGCGGCATTTATTAAATTGTCAGCTGTATTCTGCCTTCTTTCTGTCTCCAGTAAACAGAACCTGGAAGAACAGCAGAGCCACAGGGTGGCTGTCTACCCCAGCTCTGAAGTGACCTTTCTGGTCTTTCTTGTAATCCTCCAGGGCACAGCATATGCTATGAAAAAGAGTTAGCATTGCAGTAAAGATTCTGACTGCTGCCACTTGGAAATGTGGAAAGCCTATGTGAAATCCCACAAGAGAACAAAACCAGTCTCACACGTAACTTAAGTGACTTAGCAATAGCAGAACAGCAGTTAATGAAATAATTAGATGTTTTTATGAAGAATCTGTTTACCAGGAATTCTGGTTAAACCAACCTTATCAATGAGAAATAAATTAATTTACGTTTCAAGAACGACTGGACAGCTGGGAAAGAGACATTCTTTACAATATGCATTTTTAAGTGCTCATTCAATTGACTGCACTAACAAGGTATGACAATGTTTCCATTTATTCAGACTTGTGATACATATGCAAGGTTATAAAAAAAATATTTAGAAACTATAATTATAAATAGGGTAAATACTGCAAAAATGTAATAAGAACACTAAGCAAACATATTTGCTACGAATATTACGTATTGAATTATATATAAGAATGTAAAAAGAGCTAATCTGGGTCAGTTCAAAGGTCTGGCCAGTTGACCAACCCCCTGTCTGATAGTTGCAAAAAAGGTTGGCTAAGGGATTATTCTAAGAGATAAACTAAAAAAATAAATTAAAAGAAAAAAAATGAAAAAATAAAAATAAAAAATAAAAAAGACTCTAGTGTAATTATAATAACTCAGATTTTACAGTAATTTGCAGGCTGGGGGCTTCTGGAAGTGGAGATTTCACACATACTATTTTACTTACTAACCGTTGATAGATCTACTTTGCATTAATTTATCCTGTTCTTTTTTAACACATTTATGCTTTTGGGGTCTGGTGGAAACGAGTTCCACAATTTAAGTATGGTCTGTAAAAAGTGCTTTCTTTTATTTATTTCAAGCAAGATGTGCTAATTGCATCAGAAGTTTTTACACCAGGAGAAGTAATAAATAATGGTTCCCTATTCATTTCCTCTGTATTTATGATTTTATGGACCGGTGCCATAGCTCACCTTATTTATTTCTTTTTCAAGCTAAGAGTCTTAGTTTATTCAGTATTTCTTACTTCTCAATATGGAAACCAAGTGACAGCAGCTACATTTGAATTTTTAATTTTAAGTTAGGGTTATATTTTTCACTATTCATTATTTTTTGCTTATCAGCATTGAATTTTATCTTTCATTTTGTTGCATGGACATTGCATTTGATGCAATGTCAAAATCACGACATCCTTTTGTATTTCATTGTTTTCTTTTATTTTTTACTACCTTGAATATTTTTTATCAACTGCCAAATTTGTCCTTTTTATGTTTGAATAATGTAAATGACCCAGAGAAAGTAATGCAGGATTCTATGAATTCCTGTTTCCATTGAGAAACCTGTACCTTTGTGTAATTTGTTTCCTTGAATCTTTTCTTTTGTGAGAAATTCTTTAGAAACTTTGATCTCACCCTGACTGAATCACCATGATTAACATAGTTATTGACTCCTTTAAAAGACTCAAGCATTTCCTACTCCAATTGTCCTCTGAAAAAAAAAAAACAAACCAAAACCAGCAGGTCATCCTCACCACATCTGTCATTTGGTTGACTAATTTTATGTTAGTATAATTTAAAAAAGTTTTACCAGTAAACAGATCAGTTAATTGGCTTGTAGTTTTCTGATCACACTAAACACAAAAACAAAAACCAGTGCTATCTCCCACCCTTTTGAGACAGAGGCTAATTCAAATAAAACAAGTGTGACAACTCAACAATTTATTTTAGTTTCTTTGTGGATTGTCTGAATGCCATCTCATTATGATAATTTTGACTGTTCTTTTTAACACAAAAGAGATCTTGAAAAATGTCATTAAAAATGAGAATTATAAAGTATGCATATCTTTGTATAAACAGGCATACTAGTAGTCCTCTGATAGCTATATTAAAAGCTCTTTCTGTTGGATGGGAAATTAAATTAATGAAAAGTGTGACTTTTAACACAAAAAAGGAAGAAAAATCAATTGTTATTTTTCACATTTCATAATCCACTTGCATCAGGAATGTATTTTGTTGTGTTTTGTTTTTTTTTTTTCCCTCAATATGATGACATTTCAGGAATATGTGTATATGTAGTCAGAAAGTCTATGAACTGAAATATTGGGAGAGAAAAAATACTTTCTTGACATGGAACATTTGTTACGTTTCCTGCTTTGTTCACTACAGGAAAGCAAATGTTTTACTATTTCCAGTTATTTATTGCTGAAGTCTGTTAAAAATATTATGAGTCATGTGAAAGGAATGTTATTGTTGTGACAAGGGATTTACTGAATGGAGTTAGCTGTCCAGAATTCTTACCTGAGAGAGTGAACAAGGCATTTAACTACTGTCATCTTCAATAGCTTCAGATAACTTCTGTTTCTCTCTCTTTTGGGCAGTGAAAATATGTATGTTAATTATCCAAGGAGAGATGCTGAAGTCCTGTACCCTAAGAATCAGCAGCAATGGAAAGTACTCAATAAATAACTAAAATGGCTAAAATTATAAACTTCATTGGTTGTCAGTATTGATGCTTCAAATGAATGGAGTCCTTTGTATATTACAATAAAATAATTTGCTTATGTAGAAGGTATAGGCTGAATCACTGTCCTCATAAAACATTTATTTTAAAATAATTTTGCAGTACATCTGATAAAATTAATTCCTTTGATGGAAGAGGTGTAATATAAATAACTTGTAAATGCATATGGAATGCTGGAGATGACACAGGAGGAATAACACAGCCTGGAGACCTGTCATATCCATCACTGTTTTCCTCTTTCATCTGGTACTTTTATTTCCTCTTCCCTATGAATTTGACAGGTAAGCTTTAGAATTCATATAGCTTTTGTTCCTCCCCTTAAGGGGAAGGTGACCTGTTCATAAATATAACAGCATAAATTTAGCCCAGAATGAGCAGAAAGATTTGGGGATTCAGTTAGTAGATACACCAAACAAAAGCAAACACTGATTTTTTTAATTTCTCACATACTACTCATCTTTAATAGTGTCCATTTTTCATGTGAAGCTATTACAGAGTAGAAGTCCAAAATGCGTGAACCTAGAAGAATTTTTGTCATCTCTAGATAAAAACAACATCAGTTCTCTCAAAGCTATCTCCAATACCCTTCTTGTCACAGTTTTTTTACTCTCTAATTTATTTATATTCTCTTAGTGAAGATTATAATTATCGCAGGAAAGCCATTCAGAATTAAAACATCTGACCATAACCACAAAAAAATTCAGCAACAGAACCAGGTTTTGTGTCAACTTTTCCAACTTGCAAAGTGGTAACATAATTCTTGAGCTATTATTTCATAGTATGGATATAAGTATTACCAAAAAACCCCAACAAAAACAACAAACCACACTTAGAAATTTGATTTAACTTAATTATCACTGTAAAAGAAGCAACACTTCTCTTTTCAAGAGTGTTAATAAAGTAAAAGAGAAAACTAATGCCAAAATTACATCCTGTAAAATGTGTTCAGAAATATGCTGTGATACAATATCTCGGTCTATCACATTATTAACCTAACTCTGACTTTCAGAAGTGTTCATTTGGACCAGGAAATTGCAGAATTCTATCACTTCTTCAAGTCCTGAAGTTGATCTGATTATAAGTATCTTCCAGTTCTTCCAGTCTTGAATTTGGCAGTGGTTTTAACAAATATATTTTCCACTACTTTTTTTTTTATGTGTATGTAATATCAGATAACATGGTTGACTTAAATAATTTAAAATATATTAAAATAGTTTTTCATAAAGACATAAGCTTTAACTTTTACATGCCACAGAAAATCGGCTTTACGCCTCCCTGACTCAAAGAATGGTTTGTTTTGCTGAGGTGCTTATATATGCAAAGCTTACATTATTTTAACTGATGGAAAACATTCTGTGGATTGAAGAGTAAACCTCAGAGCACAAGATGCACTCTCTAGGCTTTTTATGCAAACAGACAGTATGTCAGTTATGAGTAATATACTTGAATGCTAGTCAGACTGTACAGCTCTGTTAATGCCCTAAAAATTTTATTACTGTGCTTGAACAAAGCATCAGCCCAAACTGCTAGGATTCCTGTCTTATTCAAGCATCTAAAACTACTTCTCTATTGATCAAGAGCTATAAATAAAGCTGCAAGAAGAGAGCTCTGAAAATTTTTGAGGCAGAAAGTCCTGAACCAGAAGTCAAACATGTTAGGGAGACACTCACTTTTGGGAGACAGAAAGAAAGTAAAATTTACAACCCTGACTTTTAAATCTCGAGAAATAAAGAACCGATGACCCAGTGAAAACCACAAGTTGGTAACTTTAGAAGTCTGCTTTTCTAGATCCATTTTTTATTAACTCTGTTTTTCTGATAGAGCCCTGCTGAGCCCCATGGTCTCACAGGACCAAGGAATTTGCTAGACCAAAAATCCCTTGACTTGAAATACTCACAGTATGGATGGTCATTATCAGCCCTAATACAGTTCTGATTTTCTACCCTCCCATTTAAATTTTCCAGGGACTGGGTAATATAATTTAAGATTTGACCAGAAATCAAGCACTCGAGATTCTGGCTTTCCTCTCTGCCTTGCAGTAACTCTGTCCTTGCCAAGACTCAAGAGATAGACTTGGGCTCTGGCCTAGTGGTCATACTCTAACATTTAGAGTTTTCCTGGTCCTCCCAGCCAAAATTTTGTAAAAGATAATGTTCCTTAGCTGATGTTGTGAATGAAAAAAAGGAAAAGCATTCTTTCAGGTTCACTGATCCTGACCAAGGCATGTGATTTAACTTTTGATTTCTCTTTGAAATTACTATGAGAATACTAGTTATAAGAATCCTACCAGTATGTTCTGATTTAGTTAATTTTGACAGATCTCTGACAATTAGCAGTTCACCATTCACTGATCTTTACATGACAGAGACAAAAAGGAAGAGAGAGACAGAGAGAGAGGTGTTTAAAGTGATCTTTACAAATCCTTAACCAAATCTAGTCAAATAAGTTTAAGATAAAAGTGTTGACATTTCAGTAATAAGGATAAAGGTATTTAATAAAATAACTAAAAATTCCTTTTGCTTTGTATGTTCTAAGTTGCTGAAAAATAAATTACCTCAAAACTGGTTCCATTTTGTAGCATAAGAATTCTGAGAAAACATAAGAAAAATGACAATGACGTTCTTCTAAAAAGTAATTTTTCAGCAAAGAGGACAGCTGTTTCATACAGATTTTCCAACTTTTGATTAAAAAAAGGAATAAGACAATTCATTTTTTGTGAAATTCAAAATGTATATCTAAGCATGTGATGGGTTCACCCTGGCTGAATGTCACATGTCCACCAAAGCTCACTCTATCACTTTCCCTCCTCAGCTGGACAGGGGAGAGAAAATATAACAAAAGATATCTCTGTCGAGATAAGGACAGAGAGAGATCATTCACCAGTTACCATCATGGGCAAAACAGACTTGGGGAAAATAAATTTAATTTATTATCAATCGAATCAGAGAAAGATAATGAGAAATAAAACCAAACCTTAAAACACCTTCCCCCACCTCTCCCTGCTTTCTGGGCTTAACTTTTCTCATGATTTCCACCTTCTCCCCCCAAGTGGCACAGGGGGACAGGGAAAGGGTGCTGGGGCAGTTCTTTCATGGGGTCATGTTGTTTCTGCCGCTCCTTCTTCCTCAGGGGGAGGACTCCTCACACTCTTCCCCTGCATCAGCGTGGGGTCCCTCTCATGGGAGAAAGTCCTCCACGAAATTTTCCTACAAGAATCATTTCCATGACTGACAGTTCTTCACGAACTGCTTCAGCATGGGTCATTTCCATGGGGTGCAGTCCTTCAGGAACAGACTGCTCCACTGTGGGTCCCTTGCAGGGTCACAAGTCGTGCCAGCAAACCTGCTCCAGCATGGGCTCCTCTCTCCACAGGGGCCATAGGTGCTGCCAGGAGCCTGCTCCAGTATGTGCTTCCCACAGGGTCACAGTCTCCTTCAGGCATCCACCTGCTCCAGCGTGGAGTCGTCATCTGCTCCACCATGGACCTCCATGGGCTGCAGGGGGACAGCCTGACTCACCCTGGTCTTCATCACAGTCTGCAGGGGAATCTCCGCCCCAGAGCCTGGAGCACCTCCTCCCCCTCCTTCTTCACTGACCTTGGTGTCTTCTCTTACATCTTCTCACTTCTCTCTCCATCTCCAAAATGTGGTTTGTTTTGTTTTTTTTCTTTCTCTTCCACTTCTTAATTATGTTATCACAGAGGCGTTACTGATTGGCTTGGCCTTGGCCAGCGGTGGGTCCATCTTGCAGCCGGCTGGCACTGGCTGTGTTGGACATGGGGGAGCTTCTGGTAAGCTTCTCCCAGAAGCCACCCTTAGCCCCCGCCCTGCCCCCCCACTACTAAAACTTTGCCACACAAACGAATGTTTACGGAATAAAAATCAGCTAACAAAACAGTTCCTCCTTTTTCTCCCATAATTTTACAACTTGCAAAATATTTATCTGTAAAAAATTTAAGATAATTCAATGTTATCTTATAAAAATAAAATTTCAGGAAAAAAAATTTCTCTTTAAAAGACAATAGCAACTACATGAAAGAGAAAATTCCGAGACACACATCTCAGCAGCATATGTCAGCTAGATACTTTTACTCTTGACTATTACATTTGTTGTTTAAAATCAAGCATAATCCCTACACAATCTATAAACATAATACAGACAAACAAAAATTCTGCCTAGAACATTTTATTATAACAGATGACTGAGTTAAAATACACTGATCAAGCTGTTTCGTTAGGAAGAAACAAAGAATGGTTGTGGATCATGTCTGGTTTTGATTTGCATAACACAGTGAACAGTAAAGCACAGGAAAGACTTCTCTCTGTGGAAAGATGGAACCCTAAAATCTCATTAGTTTGTTTGTTATAACACCTTTTGTACAAACAAGACTTCTTAAAATTTAGAAGGAATTATATGTGCTATAAAGTTTAGTGGTTTTATTTTTTCCCATTTGCAACAGATGAAACAGAGTGGTACAAGCTTGTTCAACTGGATGTTGAACCTACTGAAGTGAGTCCAAAGGAGGGCTACAAGGATGACCAGAGGGCTAGAACAGCTCTCCTATGAGGACAGGCTGAGATAGCTATAGCTGTTCAGCCCGGAAAAGAGAAGGCTTAGGGGAGATCTTATAGTGGCCTTCCAGTACCTGAAGGGGGCCTACAAGAAAGCTCGGGAGGGACTTTTTACAAAAGTAGGAAAACAATGAGTGGCAATGGCTTTGAACTGGAAGAAGGTGGTTTTAGATGAGATATTAGGAAGAAATTCTTTACTGTGAGGGTGGTCAGACACTGGTACAGGTTGCCCAGAGAAGTTGTGAATGCCCCCTCCCTGGAGGGGAGGTTGGATGGTTCAAGGCCAGGTTGGATGAGGCTTTGAGCAACCTGGTCTCATGGAAATTGTCCCTGCTCACGGCTGGAGGGTTGGAACTAGATGATCTTTAAGGTCCCTTCCAACTCATACCATTCAATGACTCTATGTTTCTATGTTCAGCTGGGTGCCAGAATGAGACAAACTGAAAGTACAGTGCCTCAGCAAAGACCCAGAGACTAAATGGTAGCCTAGACCTATGACAGAGACACTATGATGTGCCCTGAGGACCCAGGGAGGACTGAATGAAGTTTGCTGCAAACAAGATGACAGTGAAAGCTAGTGATCTAAAATAAAGTCTGTCCTTATGTACAGATTGTAGGAAAGGGGAAGATTTGTTTTGTTTTGTTTTGTTTTGTTTTAAATGCGTATCAAGTGGGCAATCTGAATTTTCTCTGTATCAAATGTTACCTTTATTTCAAACTCTGATAAAAGTCTGTAGAAATTCAACAACTTGTTGATGTTACTAGTATACTCATAGTAATGAAAAGGGGCAGGTAGATCCACCTCAAGCTTTTTACTGTTCAAGGATCTGCCACTCTGTCTACAGAGATTTCCTTCCCTATGCAGATTGCTGCTTCTCTTCATTCCAGACTGAGCTCTAGGCAAACAACTGGTGTAATGCAAAACATTATTTTGTGAACACTTAAGCATTTACAATTCCATCTCAGTTAATTTAGTGAAAGATTGAAGGTATTAATGTAGGAAAGCTGGAGAAGGGAGTGAGAAGGAAGAATGTAATTTCCAAATGAAGGTGCAGAGGAAACCAGTGGTGATAATGTCTTCTCAACTAAAAAAGCTTTAAGTCTACCAGCTGCAAATAGCGTAAGATAGCAGGGGAGCTGCATGTGTTCATATTGCGAATTATGTAAGATCTCCAAAATCCTGCTGGACTGACCTCTCAAGGAGATAGGTGGCAAAGTTTCTAATTTAGAAACTCTCCTAGGGTTTAGAAATAATGTAAATTATTCATACAGGTTTTCAATCATCACTCTACATATGGAAAAAGTTATGTACATGCCTGGAGAAGTCTGTTTTTGAAAACTGACATATTGTTAAGTACAGGTACCTCTATTTCACTTGGTGTTCTTGAATACCAACACTTTGTGTTCTTGAATATCACATGATTCAAGGACATTGATTCTTTTTTTTCCCTCCAACATACAGATAATTTTGAAACCCTCCCTTAGTGTGCTGAAAAATTTCTAGCTACTCGATAGTCTTCTTTTGATGGTCCTCTCAGCAGTTCTTGACATTGACATTGTTCCCTTAATTACATAATTAAAAGAAAATTGTTTATTTTACCAGAAACAAAGACATAAATCAAAGTACATAGAAGTTTCTAAACATATCTTCAGGCATATTGAGTTCTTCAAGAGTCTAGAAATTTCAAAGCTTACATAGCTGTAATTGAACTAATAAACCCTCAGTAATTGTCCATTTTAATTGGCCTTCAGCATTCTTAGATTGAAAGCAATTATGTAGAGCTATAGAACAAAAGTACAGTGACAGTCTTGAATTATTGGTCTGTATAATTATATACAGAAATATGCTGAATGTCCTCTCACTTGTAAGTGAAGTGCTGAGGAAAAGCAGGTGATCAAAGGCACATATTATAAAGTCCGTAGTTTTACTTTAGTGAAAACCACACATTTAACATTAGGAGTTCAGGAGTAGCTTGTGTACTTATATGTTAGCCAATGAACTAAAGGAAAACGTATGGCTGAGGAAGAGACACAAAGATAAAGTGACTACATAGCATAGCAGAGCACAAAATTACAGCTCATTCTTTAGGGGCAATAACTTTTTTTTTTAATAGCATATGAAAGTTTTCTAGCATGACAATGATGGAACATGGTATGCTGCAACAGCCAACAGAATTTTTTATGCTATAAGGAATAAATCTGTCTATCTGTATATAGATACATATAGAAGAAACAAACTCTCCCTAAACATAAAAAGTAGTCTAAGTGATTCAGTGAATTATATTATTACAGTTCCTGAAAGATTTGGATAGAAATAATTAATCCCACTTACTCTGATCTCAACAAACAGGCCTCCTTTTGCAAACCTGTTCTGATTAGCTATTTCTATTCACTGCAAAGTCAGAGGTAGAAGTCCAGTGAAATATAATCATTAGGGGAAAGATTGTTGACAGATTTTGGGGGATAAACAAGAGGCATGAACACTCTTGATCAGTCTAGTATGGTCCAAGCATAAATTTCTCAATTACATTGATTTCTTTAACTGGGAAATAATTACACAGATAATTATAGAATCACAGAATGGTTGAGAGGGAAGAGAGCTCTGATATCTTTTAGTCTAAATTCAGGTCAGCTAGAGCAGGTTGCTCAAGATTGCATCTCCTTGAGCGTTGAGTACCTCCAGGGATGGAGACTCCACAACCAAAATGGTATCTTTATTTAACCATTTTTTATATGCTTGGAGAAACAACTAAGGGGAGTTCTAAGACACCGCCTGGAAATTATCATCCTCATAGGCCTTCGACAATTCCATTGAGTAGGTTCCTTATGGACCCTTGGTAGTTCCAACTACTAGAGCCAACAAATAAAGTCTGATAGCAACTACTCTGGACTTGGGTTTGGGACATTAAAGATATAAAAGTACACTTTATGGGCTCTGGCAGGAAGTTAATGTGTTGAAATTTTAATTATTATGAAGAAAAGACTCTTAAGAAGGTTCCCTAGAATGCATACACAGACAGAAGCAAACCAGGATTAAAGCTGTGACTTCTGGAACTTTTATTCTCAATCATTTTGGTAATACATATGATGTTCTAAACCAGAAAACATAGTATTTCTTTTTTTTCCTTCATAAATCTGAAAAACAAGAGGAATTGAGAATGTGAGTAGTAGAGTCCAATGTGCCAGAATTTCATTTGGTCACCTCTAAGTTCAGGACTGATTCTCTTCTGCTCCTGTTTTCTCCTGTTCTTGTGGAACTACTGTAGGATGTAAAACTGTTTCACTTTGGGTTTTCCCTCCACAGTTAAAATGAACAAATACACACACACATATGTATATATAGATATACATAAGTTATGTTCTTCTAGAAGAACCTGACTAAAGGAGAAGACTTCTGAAAGGAAGGAGGAAGACTGAATGTGTAAGAACAGTGAAGATTGCTGGTAAGAAAAGCTTTCCAGAAAGCAGAACATCTTGTAAAGTCCCTTTAGTAGATTTGGGTGTTCATATTAAGAAGAGGATGGAGCCAATCCACCTCAAAGCTCTGGAAAACAGTAAGGCACAATATGAAGCTTTTAGTTTTTATGACAATTTCTGTTTGCTATTGATGTGTTAAAATTGTCTTCTTAGCTGTGATGGGGAGCATCATAATAAAAATATTTTGCAAAGAGTTCTAAATGATATTTAGAGGATGTTTTCTGCAAAAGCAGAAACCAGAACTTAGAGCTAATGGTCCCTTTCAGTTCTACATTCTTATGCTATGAAACTCCTTGGGACAGCATGGACCTTAATGCAAGTTATTTCCTAGTCTTTATACTGAGTGTTAATTCTCCTTATTTTCGGGCATTTCTAACCATGATTAAGTTAAGCTGTTGCACTGCTGCCCATCAAATTCAAAGAGATCATATGAATGCCTAAATCTTGAGCTTTATGTATTGCTACAGATATATTGTGTATTGACGTTATACCTAGACACTTGGAAAGGATTTATCTCGTATTTTTCAGCTGTTTGAAAGTCAGTTCTCTAGACTAAGCTTCTTATACAGACTCTCTCTGTATTCAGTGGAGATACACAAGGCACTCAGGAGACTGATTCATCCCATTCTGAAGTCAGTTTGCAAAATGCGTGGGATAATTGTCTCTGGAGAAATCCATTGCAAAGGATGTAGTGTACACGATCAGCTCAGACCTGACAATAAGGTGTTAGAAAGCTAGAGAAATTAGATAGATCTCATATTATAGAAGCATATAATGGTTAGGGTTGGAAGGGACCTTAAAGATCATCTAGTTCCAACCCCCCTGCCATGAGCAGGGACACCTTGCACTACAACAGGCTGCTCAAAGCCTCATCCAACCTGGCCTTGAACACTTCTATGGACGGGGAATCCATAACTTCTTTGGGCAACCTCTGCCAGTGTCTCACCAGCCTCAGAGGAAAGAATTTCTTCCTAATATCTCATCTAAATCTACCCTCTTCCAATTTAAAGTCATTATTCCTCATCCCATCACTACCTGCCCTTTGTAAAAAGTCCCTCACCAGCCTTCCCGTAGGCCCCCTTCAGGTATTGGAAGGCAGCTCTAAGGTCTCCCTGGAGCCTTCTGTTCTCCAGTCTGAACAGCCCCAACTCTCTCAGCCTGTCCTCACAGGAAAGGTGCTCCAGCCCTCTGATCATCCCTGTGGCCCTCCTCTGGACTTGCTCCAGTAAGTCCATTTCCTTCTTATGTTGGGGGCCCCAGAACCTGACACAGTACTCCAGGTGGGGTCTCACAAGAGCCAGGTAGAAGTGGAGAATCACCTCCCTTGACCTGCTGGCCCAGAAGGCCTACAAGCATGCACTGTCAGCTCATGTTGAGCTTCTTGTCCACCATCACCCCCATTCCTTCTCTTCAGAGCTGCTCTCAATTTATTCTCCGCCCAGCCTGAATTTGTGTTTGGGGTTGCCCCGATCCAGGTTCAGGGCCTTGCACTTGGCCGTGTCAAACTTCATGAGGTTAGCGCAGGCCCACCTCTCAAGCCTGTCAAGGTCCCTCTGGATGGCATCCTGCCTCTCCAGCATGTCAACCGCACCACACAGTTTACTGCTGTCAGCAGACTTGCTGAGGGTACACTCAATCCCACTGTCCATGTCGCCAAAAAAGATTTTAAACAGCACCAGCCCCAGTATGACCCCTGAGGGGCACAACTCGTCACCAGTCTCCACTTGGACATTGAACCGTTGACAACTCTTTGAGTGCAACCATCCAGCCAATTTCTTATCCATCAAGTGGTCCATTCATCTAATCCATGTCTCTTCAACTTAGAGACAAGGATGTCATGCAGGACAATGTCAAATGCCTTGCACAAGTCCAGGTAGACGACATTGGTTGCTCTTCCCTTGTACACCAATGTTCTAACCTTGTCATAGGAGGCCACTAAATTGGTCAGGCACAATTTGCCCTAGTGAAGCCATGTTGGCTGTCACCAATCACCTCCTCATTTCCCATGTGCCTTAGCACAGTTTCCAGGAAGATCTGCTCCATGATCTTGCCTGGCACAGAGGCGAGACTGATCAGTCTGGAGTTCCCTGGATCTTCCTTGTTCCCCTTTTTAAAAACGGGGGTTATGTTACCCCTTTTGCAGTCTGTGAGAACTTCATCAGACTGCCACAATTTCTCAGATATGATGGATAGTGGTTAGTAAACTTCATTTGCCAGTTCTCTCAGGATCCACGGATGCACCTCATGAGGTCGCATGGACTTGTGCACCTTCAGGTTCCTCAGATGGTCTCAATCCTGATTTTCTCGTACAGTGAGCAGCTTTACATCCTCCCATTCCCTGCCTCTGCCTTCTGAGACTTGGGGGGTGTGGCACTAACACTTGTTGGTGAAGACTAAGGCAAAGAAGTCATTGTTTACCTCAGCCTTCTCCATATCCCAGGTGACCAGGTCTCCTGTTTCCTTCCGGAGGGGTCCCATATTTTCCTTAGTCTTCTTTTTATTCCCAACATACCTATAGAAGCTTTTCTTGTTGGCCTTGATGTCCCTGGCCAGATTTAACTCCTCCAGGGCTTTAGCTTTTCCAATTTGATATCTGGCTGCTCAGACAATTTCTTTGTATTCCTCCCAGGCTACCTGTCCTTGCTTCCAACCTCGGGAGGCTTTCTTTTTGTCTTTTAGTTTGTCCAGAAGCTCCTTGTTCATCCATGCAGGCCTCCTGGTGTTTTTGCCTGATATTCCTCTTTGTTGGGATGCATTGCTCCTGGGCTTGGAGGAGGCTGTTGAGTTATGCAGACTCATCTATCTTGTTTCTTCTCAGTCTTTTTGATTAAACATCGGCTGAGGTATAGACAGATTTTTTTTTGTTTTGTTTTGACTGAGATCTGTGTATGAAAAATAGTAAGATACTCAAGCCTTTCATCCTTTTTAATGACCAGTATAGTATACTTTCATTTTCATGACAGTATTTATATTCTTTCACTAGCCATTTGAACTCAAGTCTCATAATGCTGTAAACTTAATGTCAGGTTATTAATAAAAAGAGAAAAAATATATGACTATGTGTGATTTAGTAATAAACAATTTATCCACTATATTTTGCTAGACTGCCTGATCTTTATGTGCTACCAAGTAGAGAATTATTTTTGGAGATTAAATTAGATTAAAGCTGGTCTAATTCAAGTAATGCTTCCAAATACACATGGGTATTAGTATCTTTTCCAACCACCATTATGAACTGACTTTCTTTATATGGTAATGAACTTGGTAATTTGCAAGCTCCATAATCAAATGTTTTAATCCCATGGGAAGCTTCATGTAGACTTGGAAAAAAAAAGAATTTTCTGAGTTTTGTAAAGAGAAATAAGACTTTAATATCATCTTCAGATTCTATCCACAGTGGAATAAATTATTTGGATGTTCTTCTGCAAGCTTATCTAAATAAATATTGTTTACTGTTGTACTGCCTATGACCTCTCCTATCAATTTCAATGTCTGTCTTCTGCAAATTTATGTGATGATTTTAAAATCAAGACAGATTTTCTTGGATAAAAAAATATAATTGATGCACTGGAGATTCATTAGAATAAGTTGTTTATTCTCTGTGTCACTAAAAAAATAATCTCTGCATAATTTAGGAACAGTGTTTGGGGGTTTGTTTTTTGGGGGTTTTGTGTGTGTGTGTGTGGTTTGGCTTTTTCTGCTTTAGTTTAGATAATTTTAGATCCTAAATAAAGATCATGATGATGCCATAGGAAGAGACACCTCTTGCTCTCCAGAGTTGTTAAACAATTTATCATCCTAAGAAGCCTTTCTTTACATTTAGCTGCCAAGGGAAAAGTGTGTTTTAGGCAAGCCATTTCATGACATATGATGCTTAGTTAATTGCCATCTAAAAGCTCATTGCTTCACAGCTTTCCTGATTTTTACTTCTACATCCTATATTACTGCACTTGTTTGGATAATACTTAACATATTTGTAATTCTCTGCCTGTATGAAAGAATGGCTGTATTGTTAGTAAAATGGAAGCAAACTGTACATGGGAAAAAATAATTAAAGAAAAAGAATAAGTTGAACCTTACTACACTATCAGCTCTTATTAACAATGTCAACTCCATTGTGTTATGCATTGAAAATTTTTAATATAAAACATTCTGACAAGCACATTAATTTAAGAAACACAAAGGTTTGGCTTCATATAAAATGCTATTAAGAAGTAACTATAATGCAGTAACCAAGTGTGAATGCTTAATTCTGTGTACTCATCCAGCTGTGTGGGTCTAAATGTCTAGTCCAGTCACCACTTACATGATTGGCAAATGTAAATCCTCCTTATGACAGGAGGAAGACACAGATGTCATAGCAAGCACAAGTTTTAACTCAGCTTTCCAGTGTGCTTTATGATCTTATTAGGATAGGTGTTCTTTTGGTTTTGTTTTACTTTTTTATATTTCTTTTTTTCTTTTTCCCCCTCCACTTGGGAAGAATCACCAAAGAGTAAAATAGTGGTAAGGGTTTGTGAAGGCATGTTAAAGATTAACTTTAAAAAGATTTTGCATGTACACATTCAGCCATGTTGCACCGTATTTGATAGAAGTGTTAAGTGGCATTCCATATGCTTTTACAGATAAGCCACAAAAGTTTATCAGATTTTTTATCAAGACTGCATTCAACATACACACCACAACATCAGGACCATGAGCTCTGGACCTCTTGCTCTGGACTCACAGTGAGATGAAATACAGGTTTAACTCAAATTCTACTGAGACTAAATGTATAACTTTTACTTTCTTTTTCTTAACTGAAACTTTTTTGTTTTGATAATTCTATAACTGTCAGAATATAAAATATAAACAACCATAATGATAAAATTAAAGCCAGCTGGCTTCAGCAATCTCAAAATGTATTCCAAATATCTTAAATGAGATAGTCCCTTTATCTCCTTTCCATTCCTCAACTTCTGCTGTACATTTTCACTGTTTGTCTTGTGCTAGCTCTCACATTTGTCAGAACTCTGTGTAAAAGTCACTAATGCAGCAGAACAGAAGCTATAGAGCAAAAGCCTGCAAACAAACAAGCAAAAAATAAACAAAGAGTTAGGCTTGCACAATTAAGACTTGGACCAACTTCTGAGTGTCTGATAAGAGCTCCCTTTCCATGTAAAGAAAAGAAAAAGAACTATGTCACTCTAAGGGATGAATAAGAAGAGGGAAAATTTAGGGGCATGGGGAAAGAAAGGAGATTGTAAAACCACTTCCTTGCCTCATATATAGCTCCTAGATCAGATAATTTCTCTCAGAAACGTGGTTTTGGGCATACCATCATTCAAAGTACTTATCCTTTCCTTTGTCTATGAAGGATGCTTAGATGAACTGTTAAAACTAGAGAAATAACTTTAAAAACAATTATCTTAAGTAAAGTGGACTCCTCCTGGAGTCTCCTGTCATCCATCTGATCTGCTTCTCAGCATGCTCTTTGGATTTTACCTTCTTGTTATATGCTACAATTTTTACGTGCTGAAATTTCAGTAATAAATACTTTGGAATAGTAACTTCCAAAAGTTATTTCATGCGTATCTTCGGCAAACACATGGACATTTCAATAGGTAAACTATTTTAGGTTGCTAGTTCAGACAACTGGAATCAAAGCAGTTCTTGTTGCATTTGGAGTTCTCAATTCTTAGAATAACTATACTCTTAATGAGAGAAAAAATCCTTCCTTTTACAAGCAGCTGCAACTATCACAAAATCATAAGGGCCAACGTAAGTAAAATGAAGGAGTTAGATATACTAAAGTTGTGAATTCATCAGAATGTAAGAAGCCAGTGGTAAAGATGATATGGTTTTGTAGTGTCAGGCATTTAATGACTGCTTGTGTAATTTATAAATTATCAAGAAAATAAAGTTGTAAAAAGAAAATAAACATTTAGAACTTGCAGGTTGGTAGTTACATTTATTATATTACACAGAATTTTCCATACAAGACTATATATTTGGTCCTTAGTAGCATTTTAATAGTGCCTGGAGAACACACAACTTTCATTAATTTTTAATGAGAGAAATGTGGTAAAATTCCAGACATAGATTTGAAATGCATATAGCCACATCCAAAGAGTTGTAGTCAATGGCTCAATATCCAAGTGGAAAACAGTCACAAGTGCTTGAGGGGTCTATATTGGGCCCAGTACTCTTCAGTATCTTTATCAGTGACATAGATAGCGGGATTGAGTACACCCTCAGCCAATCTGCAGATGATATCTAGCTGAGTGGTGCAGCTGGCTGGAGGGAATGGATGCCATCCAGAGGGACCTTGACAGGCTTGAGGAGTGGGTCTGTACAAGCTTCATGAAGTTCAACAAGGCCAGGTCCTGCACCTGATTCACAGCAATCCACAATATCAAAACAGTCTGAAGGATGAAGAAATTGAGAGCAGCCCCTCTGAGAAAGACTTGGGGATCCTGGTGGATGAAAAAGTGGACAAGGGAGGTGATCTTCTCCCTCTGCTCTGCTCTCATGAGACCCCACCTGGAGTACTGTGTCCAGCTCTGGATTCTTCAGCATAAGAAAGACACGGAGTTTCAGGAGAAGGTCCAGAGGAGGGCTACAAAAATGATCAGAGGGAAAGAATACCTCTCCTTTGAAGAAATGCTGAGAGAGTTGGGGTTGTCTAGTCTTGTAAAGAGAAGGCTCTGAGGAGACCCTATTATTGCCTTCCATACTTGAAGGGATTTTATAAGAAAGTTGGAGAAAGACTTTTTACCAGTGTCTCCAGTGATAGGAAAAGGGGTAATGGTTTTAAACTGAAAGAAGGTAGATTTAACCAGGATCCAGTTACTTTTTTGTTTTTGTTTTTTTTTTTAATGAGGGTGAAGAGACAATGAAAGAGATTGCCCTGAGAAGTTGTGGATGCTCCATCATTGAAAGCATTCAAGGTCAGGTAGAATGGGTCTTTGAGCAACCTGATCTAGTGAAAGATGTCCATGTACATGGCAGAGGCATTGGAACTGGATGATCTTTAAAGGTCTCTTCTAATCCAAATAATTCTATTTGACTCAGGCTACGATTTAACTGCCTTCTGAACACTCACTTAGGTTTTTCTGAGATTTCTAAACCCATACATATATATATATATACACAGCATATATATAGATACATATATATATATATATACACACACATATACACACACATATACACACACACACACACTCTGCAGGAAGTTTTCTGTTCCTGCTTCTTTTGTCTTACCATTCTAGTGATTCATTTTGTCCATGGTGCAGTTTCCTAGGCAGCCTCTAGAGTCCCCCTGTTGCATCAACACTGTAAAATTTGTAGGGTATTCCCTGGCATAAGGGGCATCTTGGGAGCCTTAGAACTCCTCCCGCTTCCCCATAACAAGGTGGCACAGTCACTGTGACGAAGCAGCATAGTGATGTCTACTGGTAGATTGATTCACTGCGCAGGATAAAGTCTGTGAAAAAGTTATGGTAATACTGCAAAACTTCACATTTCCTTTAAAACATGTTATATTTCAATCTCAGAACATTTATAAGATATAAAAAAAAAAAATCTTCAATACATTATGAGAATGTTTTAATAAGAAATGTCTTCAGTTAAAACTTTCTAAATACAAAACCCTAGATTTACTTCCTAAATAATCCTTAAATTAATCATTTGATCACAATAACAGTATAAAATATGTAATACTGTAATTTCCTGTAATTTTAGATTACTTTATAAGCAGATTCAAAGTTCAAAATGTATACGTTCTTGAAATCATTAGAAACTAATCACATAATAAAATAAATACAAAATAATTAAGGAATATGTAACATTTCCAAACAGCCAGCTTATTTTTCTGGATAGAGACATTTTGGATTCTCATAAATGCTGAGTTTCAAAACTAAAGTCCAGCAGGAGAAAAGAGAAGAAATATTAGAAATAACAGAGCACTGGAACAGGCTGCCCAGGGAGGTTGTGGAGTCTCCTTTTCTGGAGACATTCAAGACCCACCTGGATGCCTTCCTGTGTGATCTCATCTAGGTGTTCCTGCTCCGGCAGGTGGATTGCACTCGATGATCTTTTGAGGTCCCTTCCAATCCCTAGCACTCTGTGATTCTGTGATTTAATAGAATATATGAATATAGAATAAAGTTATTCTATAACTGATTTAAAAAAAAAAAAAAACCAAACAACCCTTTTCATTTGCATTATCTGCTTAATTGCATTATAAACAATATTTTGAGTAACAAGAAAAATGTTTTATGGTAGCAAATAACCTCCCAAAACACTGCAGTATGAAGTGGGTGCAGTTTCTCCACAAAATTAATTAATGACAACTATAAAGTATAATGTATCACCTTTACTGCTTCAAAGTAATGATTTATCTAACACTAGTTACAGAGAAGCAGTTAACATGATACATGTTCTTGTCAACTCACAGTTAATCACTCTGTCCAATCAATATTTCCCATTTTTCAATTGAATTTTAACATTTCATCTTGCAAGAAACATGATGATAAGGTGTTTTAAAAATCAGTTCTCTTTCACTAAACAAATGGCACACAGCAATGTTTAATTAAAAAACTTATACTTTATTGTATTGACATTGCTCTGATGTTTTAAATCCAGTGAAATCCTGTATTACTCCTTCTGAGTCAGTAATAGCTAGCTTTGTGGTTTTCACAGAGTTTGTGACAGAATTCTAGCAGACGTTTAGATAGGTAACTTGTCAGGTCTACTGTACCTATCTGTAGCACCGAGCCACTATCCAATTTCGCTCCTAGTTTGCCAACTGATTAAAGGCGACAGCTGGGCTGATACAAGGTAAACGGTTAGGGCCATACGGAATGGAAGGCTCTCATCTCTCTTTCACAATAAAGAGCTTTATCCTACATTATTTTTTGTTCTCATACTACCTACTCAATAGGTAATGTGTTCTATAAACTGCACTTTACCCTAGTTTGTGGTGTCAGCTGTCACTATGTTTTCATACAAAGTTCATTGTTGCCATCAATCTGTAAAACAAGGCCAGAGGCACTGTTATAAAGGTGGGGTGGGATGGGATGGGCTGGAATGGGTGGGATGCAGTAGGAAGTCCAGCAGCTATGGGAAGGCTAAAGGACGAGGTGGACAGTTAAGGGATGGAAAGCCATAATCCTCTGAACACCTTTGGCAAATCTGTATCTGTAAACTGTAACTCCTTCTGAAGCTTAATGACTCATGCTGATCAAAGACTCAGACATCACCTTCATTTTCAAAGGACAAATGGCTGTACAAAAGCATCTACAGTTCACTAACCGACCAAATCTCACTTTAGTATTGCATGAGTGAGACTACGTAAGCCAAGGCCACATGATGCAGAGCTCAGCTTTAGTACAAACTCACTCTGCTGATTCAGGTTTGCTCAAATTTTGACAAGTTAACTTTTCAAGAACAGGTTTTACTTTGGATCAGGGATTGTCTTTCTGTTCTACACAGACTGTATGCCAGATCCTGTATTTATGTAGTACAGATAATTTAAGCATTACCAAAACACTACACACAAACAAAAAAAAACCCTTGCATTAATTCTATCCAGTGTGCTCTGATCAAGCTAACAGAAGTGAACTCAGCTGATGACATTTGATATGAAACCCGTTAGTGCCTTGCAGTATAAAGATCTGATATTCACAAAAATAGAAACATGTTCTAAATGGCTGTAACAGATTATTCCTAGCAATAAATCTTAAATGGCAGTTAGATGCTGTCCTAATTCAGCTTTTACTGTCTTTATTTCTTGGAAAATTATTTTATTTTGTTTAAGACTTGTTACATGGTTTATTAATTTCAACACAGGAAATTTGGTATTTAGGTCATGGTGGATAGCATGTCTTTTGCTATCACTCTCTGGTCTGTAATATATTGTTATTCTTGGATAGATAAATTTTATACAACATATATTCCTATAATTAACTTGTTTGGCTACGGAGAATTACCTCAGGATTCTTATACTTTTAAGTTTTCAGAAGGTATTATCATTGCCTCTTTGATTTTTAAACAGGTCAATTTACAGGTGTTTATCTGAAACATAGACATCACCAGTTTGAGGTAAATGGTTAATTGCAATAAACGGACTTGGGTAAATGACCAAATAAAATGGAGTTGGTAATGCAGCATCTAGCTTGTAGGTGCCAGCATGTAGCCTTCCTACCCTGGACATGTAACAAGTTAGGCAATTCAGGAGGCAATCTGCGACTGTCAAGACATTTAGTGAGGACTGATCTACACACAGAGCACAACTACTTGGAAATATGAATAAATAAATAAATAAATAAATAAATAAATAAATAAATAAATAAATAAATAAATTAATTTAAGTGTTTTACTCAAGCTCACTTCATTCAGAATGTGTATCTTCAATTCCTTCAGAGCAATCTGAAGTACTCCTTGGTTCTAAAATATCTTAGAAAGTGCTGATTACTCCATTTTACAGGACTCTCTGACACAGAGAACAAGAGATCCTGACTGAGATGCGAAGTGAACCAGCAGGAGTTTATCTTTTTAATGCATCAGATCAACTGTGGGAATACCCAAGTGGGCCCATATCTTTCACAGAAGGGTTTGATCCAGTTACCTAGAAGTAGTTTTCCAGAGATCTTTCTACTATAGCAGGGTAACCCACCCGATCTCTTGCTTCTTCTCTCATAACTCTGACAATGAATGCCTCAGTTCCTTAGGCGTCTCAACACTAATTGTTAAGGTGGGAAAGTGAATTAAGTTCCTATTCATCTCACCTCCAAGTACCATCACACTTAAAATCTTGCTATGAGAAAAATGAAACATACTGTACTTATGCAGCTAAGAATTTACTGTTAGTCCAGTTTCAGTTTTAGGAGACTCTAGTATTAATTGAATTTTTTTCAGTAATAACTGGAAAACACCATTAATATTAGACAGAACTGTTAAGCAGAGATGTCATAACTGCAAATACTTTTTCTTGGGTGTTGCACATACCCTTTCAGTGCACCTTGTATCTAAGGTAGGTACTTCTCAGTCTTTGTAAAGAAAAAGAAGAGCAAGGAGTTGTGACAAGACATTAGCAATACAGGGTATTTTCTGAGAGGAATATGCTTATCATAGCGGTGGCTTCCTTCAACTTAGTTTATCTCAAACCAACACATTTGTCCTCTTACCATAGACTTCTTGCTTCCCAGCTGATGTCCAGAATTTGCACAACAGCCTTCTCCAGCCTCATCTGACACAAAGGCCTACTGTTTCTTACCCAATAGCCACCTACTTTAGTCAAACACTTACGGTATGTGTCATTCACTGAGCTGATGCTACAATAGGTCAGGCAATAGTCACTTGATCACTACAGTTCTTAAAGCAGACTAAAATTAGCTGGGACTCATACTGAAAAGTCCTAAGACCCAAAGCTATGAGGTGAATATAGTGCCTGATTGTTTTTCCTTGTAATGTCAAAATCCTAGTCCCATAGCTAAATTTAGCAACAATGCTGCAGAGCGTGGCCTAATGAAACTGTGAAGTCTAATGACTAAAACTCTAATATTTATACTTCTGTCATATTCACTGTGAGAATACAGGAGAAGTAAGCGTGAGATTCTTTTATTTTCATGCAAATAATTTATGGATTTATCATTTAAAATGAGCTAGACAAGTAGGAAATTTGTAGGAATAGGCTAATCAGGTCTAGGGGACTACACTAAGTCTGTAGACAAATGAAAAGGTTGTAATAAATTACCTTTCTATGTAGAGGGCTTTGTAGCACTTTATTTTAATGGAGCGAGGAAGAGCTGAGAAATAAGGCATGTCATAGTATTTAGTCAAGATGTCAGTAGTAACATGTAATCAGTCCCAAAAGTAAATTAAATTCAATGTCAATTGTCATTGTAAACCTACAGTTTTCTGTTCTGTAGTCAGAATTTGCTTGTACTTTTAGTCATGTTTAGGACTTTGTTAAAGAAGGATGTGCTAGCCATTTTGATTTACTCTTTATCAAGACCTAAATTACATATTTAGCTTGCCTGAAGAAGCTGTCAGGAGATTTAATTTACATGACCACCTAGAGGGCAAACACTGCAACAAACCAGTCTTGAACAGTAACAATGCCCTCTTTTTGCTTAAAACCAAAATGCTTTTATAAAAACAGAATAAGTTGTTTGTTGGTTTTTTTTTTTTTAAATTTAAATATGTATTACAACATCTGTTCTGATTTTTACACTTTACACTTATATTTTACAGTAAGTAAAATATTATAAATTACTAGCTAGTGCAAGTAGAAACAGATTCTTATTTTCAATATCACGGTAAAGACATTTAATATTTTTTCACCAACTGATTCTGTTATGTCAGCAAATATAGATCTCATTTAACAATACATTTCATCACTGATTATACCCTTCGAATAACCAGAAAAGGTTACTACAGTACATCTCATAGGAATATTTGATTTAAAATAAAAGATAGAAAGGTGTGATTTTCATTCATTCCAACATGATTAGAAGTTAATACTTTTTTCTTTCAGAAACATCAAGCTGATTTAGTTTTAGTCTGCTCATTATAGAGAGTGCTATATGCACTAAATATAAACATATTTTGAACAAACTAAGTAGAAGGAAACTTTTCACTATCATTTTAAAGAGAACTTATTTTTTATTTTATATCAATTTGGAATGAAGACATGCATTAAAACTTTATGCTACATTAAAATTATAATAGAAATTAAGGCCACGTTTGCTGGTTTATTAAAAAGAAAGAACATCATTACAGGCCTCTCCTGATTCTCAATGCCAGATCAAAAGTTTATTTAAGTTCACAGACTCCATTTGCAATATTCACTGATTCTTTGATAACATCAGTATAAAACAGAGGAAGTGGAACAGAGTAGAACTAAAATTTTGTAGTGTGCATGAAAGATTAATACGTAAGACTTTTTTTTTTTTTTTTTCCTGCTCAGATTAATACTACCATAGTTCTTCTCTCAAAATACAGAATCGCCAAAATAAAACTCTATCCTTGGTCAGATAAAAAGAATGCAGTGTTGTTGTCATCTACTGAGCAAGCAGTCTGCTTCTGATGGAGCTAAACCAAATAGGATTTATGCTACAGGCTTGAAACCAGCAAATAGCAGCAAAAAAGCATAGCCCTGGAGAAGAAAAATGAGATCAATACAAGTGGATTGGGAACACTCATGTAGAGATCAGCTCCCACCGGGCATTCTAGTGGTGGACTACTAAAGACACGCTTCAGTCAAAAACAGTCCTTAAATGCATCACTGATTTCCATCTTAAAGATTATTAATTTGTTATTAAGGTCTTCAAGTGGGGTAGGACTACTGTAAATTATTGAGAAGGATTGCTACAAAATCTGGCATATTTTTATTTCAAAGAGAATGAGCAGCTTTCTTCATCTGGATAGTTTCTCCTTCACAAACTTATCACATTTCTACAATTTATTTTCTGGAGAAACAGATGGATGTATTGCTGTAAAATATGGTGCCATTATTTTCTGGAACGTGTGTGCTGTAACAGAGAGGATGTGTAGGTTCTCTGTGTGAGCTCATAGGTGGCAAGCTGAGAGTCAGGTTTTGATTACAGCTTTATGGCCAAACCAGATATACCTACACTGTCAAATTATTCAGTTCTGTTCACTCCAGGGTCTTGATTCCCAAGCATCTTCACTGCATAAATGTGTAAAGTAGAAGCTGAAACCAGCGGACTTCTGGGGCGCAGAGGTTTCTCTTTCCCACCCTGCTTGAGCAATAGCAGGGTCTCCAAGCTCATCTAATACCTGAAGCCAGACCCTGGGCCCTTTCCTTGGTCAGTGTCTCAGATCTTGAGTATTTGCAGATGCAGGTCTCCTCCTATTAACTGGTAACCCAGCTTGACATGCACTAGCAAATTACACGCACACACAGAGAGAGCAAGGTCAGACAGAAAATGTTCATAAATACATTTTCATAAGAAGATAGGATAGATTGCTGTGATCAGGCCCAAGGTTCAATCAGACAAGCATGCTGATAAGCAGCTTGTTTACAGGTGACCATCCCCTTTTATTATGCCCTTCTCTCATGCATGTTCTTACCACAACTACATAGGCTTTTCCTCTACCCTGGCTTGTCCCTTTCCATTTGTCACGTCACTCGGATTGTTCAGCTTGGAGGAGATCTCATCATAGCCTATAACTTCCTCACAAGGGGAAGAGGAGGAGCAGGTGCTGATCTCTTGTCTCTGGTGACCAACAACAGGACCAGAGGAAATAGCAGGAAGATGTGCCAAGGCAAGTTTAGGTTGGACATTAAGAAAAGGTTTTTCACCCAGAGGGTGGTGATGCACTGGAACAGGCTCCCCAGGGAGGTGGTCATGGCACCAAGCCTGACAATATTCAAGAAGCATTTGAACAATGCCCTCAGACACATGGTCTGAATCTTGGGATTGTCCTATGCAAGGACAGGAGTTGGACTCCTAGTAGATTTTCTGCATTTTATGAGCAAGTTTCTTTCCAAAAGTGCTTAAATAAACAAAGTCACCCTTTAATAAGAGGGAAGGCCTAAGTAAATGATCCAATAGCACTAATATAGTCACAGAAGTATGGAATGGCTTGGGTTGGAAGGGATATTTAAAGATTATCTAGTTCTAACTCCTCTGACACAGGCAGGGACATTCTTCACTAGATCAGGTTGCTCAAAGACCCATCCTACCGGACCTTGAACACTTCCAATGATGGGGAATCCAAAACTTCTCAGGGCAACCTCTTCCAGTGCCTCATCAATCTCATAAAAAAAAAAAAAAAAAAATTGCTTCCTTTAGTCTAGTTTCATAGAATCATAGAATGGTCTGGATTGGAAGGGACCTTAAAGATCATCTAGCTCCAACACCCTGACATGGGCAGGGACACCTTGCACTAGACCAGGTTGCTCAAAGCCTCATCCAACCTTGCCTTGAACACTTCCAGGGAGGGGGCATCCCCAACTTCTTTGGGCAACCTGTTCCAGTGTCTCACCACCCTCACAGGAAAGAATTTCTTCCAAATGTCTCATCTAGATCTACTTTCTTCCAGTTTACAGCCATTATTCCTCACCCCATCACTACCTGCCCTTTGTAAAAAGTCCCTCACCAGCCTTCCTGTAGGCCCAATACCTTCAGGTATTGGAAGGCAGCTATAAGGTCTTCCTGGAGCCTACTGTTCTCCAGTCTGAACAGCCTGAACTCTCTCAGCCTGTCCTCACAGGAAAAATGTTCCAGCCCACTGATCATCCGTGTGGCCTTCCTCTGGACTGCTCCAGTAAGTCCATTTCCTTCTTATGTTGGGGGCCCCAGAACCGGACACAGTACTCCAGGTGGGGTCTCATGAGAGCAGAGTAGAGGAGAATCACCTCCCTTGACCCTGCTGGCCACGCTTCTCTTGATGCTGCCCAGTATACAGTTGGCCTTCTGGGCTATAAGCGCACTTTGCTGGCTTGTGTAAAACTTTTCATCCACCACTTTTCTCCTCACCCTCTACTCTGCCCTGGTGAGGCCACATCTGGAATATTGTGTCCAGTTCTGGGCCCCACAGTTCAAGAAGGACAGGGAACTGCTTGAGAGAGTCCAGCACAGAGCCACCAAGATGATTAAGGGAGTGGAGCATCTCCCTTATGAGGAAAGGCTGAGGGAGCTGGGTCTCTTTAGCTTGGAGAAGAGGAGACTGAGGGGTGACATCATTAATGTTTATAAATATGTAAAGGGTTAATGTCAGGAGGATGGGGCCAGGCTCTTCTCAGTGATGTCCAATGATAGGACAAGGGGCACAGGAGGTTCCACTTAAACTTGAGAAGAAACTTCTTTACTGTGAGGGTAACAGAGCACTGGAACAGGCTGCCCTCTTAGTCATTCCACTGACAGCAGTTTTATCTTCTTCCACCCCTGGGCTTCTATTTTCTTTCTCCTTTACAGCTCCTCTGACAGTCCCTTGAGAATAATGTTATGACACAGATCTTGCAAGATTATTATTCCTTTTTTTTTTTTTTTTCTTCTTTCAGTCATGTTTCAAATAATTTACCACTATATAATTACATAATAAGGGGCATATATGTTCTGTCACACTATAGGAAAACATCAACAACAAAACCACCCACAAACCCCACTTTTATGAAGAAACTAGCAGGTATCAGTACAAGAAAATAAAATAGCAAGTAAGCAAGTAAAAAATCAAGTCCCTCCTCAACCACAGAATTTACCAGGAAGAAGACTTTAAGATTGTTTGGAATTTGGGAGGTTGATTTTTCATCTCTTTAGTTGTTTTAGTCATACACAGAATGACTTTCCTCTTCGCTAAATTCTTATTACAACATTAATGAATTAATGAACATAAGTGTATATTTCTCTTAATGAACAATCAGACTATGATGCTTTTCAAGCCATTTGTCCATCTGGATTTTCTGTCCACATGGATCAGTCAGCACAACTTTGCTCATATGTATATAGCAGGTCTAGACTTGGTTTAGACTATCTTCCTTCCTGAAGAGAGAGGGTATGGATGTAAAGAGTAGGAACTGGGATCTGTGTCACAAAAATTTTCCAGGACTGGCTACAGGGTCTTGTGGAAATATGATGTTCTCTGTACAACTAAGTCCCATTCAGGTAGTGGACAGGTCCAGTCATTTTTATCTGTCTTCAGCAATTTGCAGATTTATGGTTCTAAACAGAAAACTTATACAAACATATTAAGCAGCATATTTGCATTGAATTCCCTTCAGAATATCTATAAAATATGTTTTCTGTAAGCAAGTTCAAAATGAACCAGCAATTTTAACATCATTAAATCAACATGTGAAATATTCTTATTTAAGAAGAGATCGAGTAGTACTTTTCCTAGATATATAACAACTGAGGAAAAAAGTTTTTGAATTGTATACATTTCAGTGTGCAAGAAAGAAATGAGTTTCCATTTATCAAACAGACTTACATTAAGCTCCTTACATCTCCTTCTCATCAATCACATCTCTGTCACAGGCAGTGGTGCAAAATTCAATAACTTTTTCTTTGTCATTGAAGATTGCTCAAGGCAACCAATAGATATTTCCAAATCCACCAATATACATTCTAAATATCACAACAGGACAAAATATACAATCCCAGAGATATCCCCTTTCTGTAAAAAGAACTCAGCTGTAATTTGTTTAATCAGTTGAACCTTGTAACAGAGGAAAATTAAGAAAAAAAAACAACCAAAAAAACCCCCTCACACTCTTGCCAAGAAAGTTGAGAAACAGACGATGAGAAATACAAGCTTTTTCTATTTGACTGTTTGTTTGGTTTTTGGGGTTTTTTTCTGAAAAATAAGTATTTTTTTAGCTATAGCCAAAGAAGTTTGTAACACATATAAGCATTTTAGGCAAGTATGTTGAGCAATGCAATAACCAAAGAGCAGACTTGTGTAGCTGTACCTCAGTAGCATGGAAAAGTATGAGAGGAGTAACAGAATTCGCAAGATGAAGAACAGAGAACAAGGAACTCCAAATGGACAGGGTATCCTGCTGAACACGCCAGAGTTGGTAGCTGGCTAAATCAGTGACAAACAGTATTGGAAGCAGATGAGCCCCTCTGCACTCTTGACAGTGAGTGAGAAGCATGAAAACATCAGGCATGAAGAAGAAAGATGGAGAAGAAAATCCCATTTCTCTCACTGACAAGCTTTCAAAGACTTATTCTTAGACTAAATCTAATTATTACAGAACAAGGAATAAAGCAAACTTATTTGAAACAAAAAAGTCTCAGCAGTAACTGTACAGTTAAGGTTGATATAAACATACTTCCTAGTAGCTACCCAATTTTTGCTGTAATATCCATGCTTCTGTTGCACCTTGGAATCCTAATATGTATTCAGTATCGGCATGTTCTGACACCCTGCAAACTCAGCACAAAGCCTATGGCCTGCAATCAGCAGCAGCATTATTGCATGTGCAGGACCAGCAAGGAAAATGTGAAGCAGAAATGGCTCCTACTGTGTAAATACTGTGGTTCATCCACACCAGAGCTGTGTGAATTTCACCTCAGTAAAATTCTCCCAAGTTTTATTTCCCTCTGACACTAAGCAATGAGGTCACCCATCCCAGCCTCACAAGGCACAGGAGCAGGAGGTGTGCAGTGAGCAGGGAGCATACACTGCCTGTACCATAGCCCTCAGTGAGGATTCCCTTGTCTCTCTCCAGAGTTACAGAGGTGAGCATGTGGTAATTTTCACTCAGTGGGAAATGCAGTGCACAGGAAAAAGTCAGGTCCTGGCATCCCATCTAAAGTCTGATTTTGCTGTGAAGTGAGTGAGGAGAAATCACTGCACAACTGTTTTTCAACCCTTCTTTTCACTGAGAGGTTGAACAAAGTAAATTATTTGTGTTGAAAAATTAGTACAATAAGTGTTTTAATAGCTTACTGTGCATTTGTGCATGGGCACAGAAGACCAAAGTGGGAATTTTGCAGGTTATTTACAAGTTGACAGACAGGCAAACCAAGTCTAAGAACAAAATGTGGTAAGTAGGAGAAAGTTACAACAGCCTTTACAGGACAGTAGATTTTTTTCTCTCCTTCCTCTCTTTTCCAACATATAACTAAATATTCTTGTCTTGTCAGTTTTATATTAATAATAAATAATCTATATTACTCTTGTTTTGTTAACACTCCATCACTTTATGATGCACTTACATGCATATGAAGACGTGAAATCATGTGCACATCATGTGCTTGTCAGCTAGAGAGTATTATAAACACTAACGGAGTACAGTTTGCTTAACCAAGGAAAAGTCTGGCAAGAAGGAAGATAATTTGTAAAGGAAACAGGATATTTGTCTCCAAAACTCGTTCTTTTAATGTTTCTCATTCAGAAAATTATAATGTTGGGGGGTTTTGTTTAGTTTTGTTTTGTTATTTTTCCAAAAGTCCTTTTCTTGTACCTCTTTCATTACCTTCATTATTAAAGGCTTTGGATATCCTAATATCTTTCATTTAGTTTGGGTTGTTTATTTAAAAAAAACCAAAAACAAACAAACAAACAAAAACCACACCTCAAAAAACCAAAACAGTAGTAAAATCAACCTTAAAGCTCTGTAAGACATCGGCAACACGTGACATATGCCTTTTACTACTTCCTTTTTCTTTAGTTATGCCCAAACTCTTTGAGTGCCACAGATATAGTAAGCAAAAGGGTAAAAAAAAATAAAAATAAAAAAAATAGTCCTGTCTGCAGTCTCTCTGTCTGTCATATGAACAAGTCTTCCTGTGATGACAAATATTAGAGCCTTCAATCAGCAACACACAAATCTCGGGGCTTTCTAAATGACTAGTTTCCAGTGCCATCTATTTTCTAAATATAAAGTCCAAGAAAGGCCCTCAGAAATTTCTTAGCTCAACCTAATAGAATAAAATGGAACACATCACATTAAAATTTTATTTTGATGTCCCCCATATCAAAACAATAATCTGTTGCTAGAGAATTATGTTAATGGCTCTACAGAACATCAGGCAGAATGTTAATTGCTTCTAATTATAAAAGTCTACTGACAAGCAAGACTTTTAGGTCTGCCACTCTGTTCTGAGCACCTGACTGTATTTAGAGCAGGTTATCTTCCTAAGAGATCAAAGATGACAACTTCAATTTCTGCATGGAGTTTTCTCAACAGCTATGTAGCACATCGTAAGTGATAAATATGCTTTACAGGATCGGTGGGAGGCATTATTATTATTCAAATGGTACTTAGCACTCCCCAACAACCTCCTGTGAGGTTTGTGAACTTCTACTTGTGCACCAACAAATGGGAAACAGAGAGAAAGCATGTAGTAAAAAAAAGGTGTTACTTGCTTTGATCCCAATTTGATCATAAACAGCTTGACACAGAAAAACTTAAAAAAAACCCCATCCCCCCATCCACTTCATATCACATATAATATGCAAAAGTTATAACTGTCTAGAATTTAAATATGCTTTTAAAGTTAGTTGTGCTCCTGTTCTACCAAAAAATATTCTAGAATTCTTATACATAGGATATGTTTACATTTTCATTTGATAATATGCTCAAAGAAGTGAAAGCAGCATGCATTGTCCCATCAGTTCTGTTTTTGTTAAGTCATACAGTGATTGAACAAAATAGAGAGGAAATAATTTCACTGGAGCACCAATAACATAATATAATTCCTAAAATTTTTAATACTCATTAAAGGGTAATAGAAGGCTGCTATCTCCAATATTTGAACTTGGTTATTAATTTCATGGGCATTAATTAACACAATTCATAAGTGATGTCATGATCCACCAAATTGACTACATGTGGAACAACCTGTAGCCTACAATTTGAGAAGAGATGATCTATGCATTCAAAGTCAGTTGTCATAACCAGATAGAATCTGAAAACTGGAAGGAAGAGAATACTTTGCATTTATATTCTTTCCTTACACAAAGAGAAATTAAGTAGTTGATTATTTGCTACATAGAAACATCATCATCTTGCTTGAAGCACTCAAATATTTTTAAGCATGAATGAATGAAGCAGTGCAAATGAGCTCTTCTTCCTTAAAATTCATGGCTGAGTGGAAACTTTCAATCACTTCTGCCACCACCACAGCAAAAGATTGTCTGTCACCTTCAGAAATAGAGACGCTACAACATCAGTGTATATAATGTTTCTGTATTGTTTTGGTAGGGTAGCACCACTGACTAGATTTTCATAAAACAGCTTTGGGCAGCTATATTACCTTTCATGTTAAATTAGTAGTAACTCATAAGGACCTAAAAAAACTAGGTATTTTCAAAGCAGGCTTTAATATAGACTCATTTTTAACTGAAAAGTGTTAGAAGCTTGTTTCCTGTTCTTCCACGTAACAGTAACTATGCAGAGATACCAGAAAAGGCTCATCTGGATTTTTTTATCCTCGTGTATGTATTTCAGGTGTATTAATCAAAAGCTTATCAACATACAAGGCCATTAATCAGCAGTTTGTGAAAAAGAATACATAAACACTACTAAACGGAAAACAAAGCATCTCAAGGAATATTGTTGTTTCAAGGTCTCCTACTCAGCTCTGTATAAATCCTCATATCTCAGTTGAAACGAATAACATTTTACACTGACCAATAAATTGCCCTTTTATTATAGTCTCAAACAAAGTGAGAAAGTTTCTCTTTCAAATTTTATTTTATGGCTGCCATGTAGGTTTTTACTGAACAATGAGGCCTTAAAAAACTCCATGGAAGGAAATTATTTTTTCCCTATGTATTTAGAGAGTATAAACATTTTCCTTATGTGCACTTGCTTTGGTTCCCTGCAATGCTATTGCTAATATTCTTACTAAAATCTTGTATATGGAGTGTCTCATCTAACGCAATTCATACTGTGTTATGTTGTTATATGTACACTGCAAAAATTGTTCGTTTTCTATTTTATGGGTGACCCTAATATGCACAGAAAGCATTTATAGCTACCAGAAATATCCCTTTAGGGACCTTCAGGCAGCCTACAGCTTTTCTTTGCCATTTGAGGGATGTTATGTCAGAAATGTTCTCTCATTGTTTCCAGATAGTATAAGGTAGAGTTATGGATTGAATTACAAAACTGTACTAACTTGAAAGATCAGTCACACTTTAGGAACACTGGGAACAATGTCACCCTTATTACTTCAAGGGAAGCCACAGGATCAAGGGTAAAATTTAGATTGGATAAATAAATAGGGAAATTGAACTATTTTCATTTCACAAAAAGAAGGTATAACTATTCTAGAAATCAAAGTATGCCTAAAAAATATAATGAAAAGTTCAGATATAAAATATGATTATTTGTTAACATCATAGTAATTGTTGGAGTTTAACCCTAACTGGCAACTAAGCCCCACAGAGCCACTCACTCACCTCCAAACAGTGGTATGGGGAGGACAATCAGAAGAGCGACAGTCAAAAAACTTGTTGGTTGAAATAAAAGCCAGTTTAATAATTAAAATTTTAAAAAGTAAGGAAAAAGCCAAAATAAAGCAATAAAATGAGAGGAAAATAAGACCCAAAAAAAACCAAATTATGCAAAAAAACACAATTGTTCAACATCAACCAACTGATGACCAGCCATCCCTGAGCAATGTTAGCCTCTCTCAGCCTCCACCCTCGCCGCTTTATTGCTGAAGATGACATCAAATGGTATAGAATATCCCTTTGGCCAGTTGGGATCAGCTGTTCCAGATGTGTCCCATCCCATCATCTTGTACACCCCCAGCATTCTCACTGGAGGGGCAGTGAAAGGAGCAGAAAAGGCCTTGTGTAAGCACTGCTCAGCAATAACTAAAACACCAGTGCATTGTCAACACTATTTTCAGCACAATTCTAAAATGTAGCTCCATACAAGCTACTATGAAGAAATGTAACTCTGCTCCAGACAAAACCAGCACAACAAGAAATGGAGAAGAAGATGGAACAGGATATGCAGATTTTTCTACTCTATTAGACATCTAAAAGAGTGATATGAGAACAAGTAAATCCTGAAGATTACTCAGTAGAGTTTAAATCCAAGATAGAGGAATAGGATTTAGTCTTCCATGTGCTACTGGTGATGGGTGAAACAGTTACTGAAAGAACATACCTAAATGTCTCATACAGTCAATATGGCCCCAAACAGACTAAAAATTAATGGACAGGATTTCCCTCTGGAATCTGTTTCAACCATGGAAAATTTCTTTCTTTGAATATTCATCAGGCACTTGAACACTTTAATACAAGCTGAGTATCTATTTTAAGGAAATAATTTATAATTGGAAGCATTTCCGTAATAAAAAAGAACTCTACCATTAATTTATTCACCCCAGAATCTCTAACATATTTTTGCAGACATAGATAGAGAAGCAGGTTCTGAAGAACACAGAGACCGATTTTACCTTCTTTTACAATGTGACAACTACATTACTCCCTTTTTACAAAGCAAGGGTAGAAGTCTCCACATCATTGTGTGAGTACAATTCCTCTGTCTCCCTAGTACCAAACCTCTGCCTTCTGTGGCAGAGGACCTCCGGATGTGTCTCACGTGTAGTACTACACCTCTACAGAGATATCTCTGCTTGCCAGTCAGTCACAGACAGACATACTTTTGTCTTTTTTGGTTAACAAATATCTCAGCTAAAATTAGCCATGCAAAAAATTAGTTGCCCACTCCAATAACTGTGTTTTCACTATAGTGAATGGAGAGAGATTGGTCCCACCAAGTTGCAAGTCATACCCTCTGTCTTAGAAAACTCTTTTGAGGTGGGATTAATTGCTCTCAGGAAATGTCTGTCTATATATTTTATACCTATGTCACAGAGGCACCCACAAAACAGACCAAGCAGTCGCTTAAATGGAATTTATTCTAAGCAAAATTAATTAGCACTCGGACAAACAATATTAAACCACAGGTTCAGATGTCAGGTGGGAATAAACTACTACACAACTGAATTAGGAATTCCTAATTTTTCGCGCATATTCCTCTAGAACGATGACTTAAAACGCGCACTCACCTCTAAGATGTGGGCTGTGGGCAGACAGCCTCTGCAGCCCAGCTCGGGCTGTTCCTGACGCTGCCGCCCCTCGCTAAGGCCGTACCTCCCGGGATGGCGGTTCGGGCCCGGTTCCCGCGGGAGGGCTCAGGCCCCCGGCAGAAGCGGGGACACGGGAAGCCTCACGCTCCTGCTGCCGCCGGCGCCACCGTGGAGCTCCCGCCCGTCCCGGCTCGCGCCCGTCAGGCCCCGCGCGGCGTGACTGCTCCGCCCAAGCCAGCACGTGCGCGGGAGCGGGGTTAAGGGCTGTGCCGATCGTGTTCTGCGGCGCGGGGTTGTGTTCTCCAGAGACCGGGCGCGTCCCTTCCCGGCGCCGACAGCCCTTGGGCGAGCGGTCTGAGCTAGCGGAGATCCACCGGCGCGGCAACCGGCACCCGGGGCCGGCCCCGTTCGCACGCGGCTTGCGCATACGCGGCCTTTGCCCTCGCTCCACCAGCCCCATCCGCCCTTCCACCTGGGAGCCGCTGGTTCTCGTCGCTCTGCGAGGTCCGCGCCCCCGGTCCAGTGCGCTTCTCCGGACGTGACCTACCGGCTGCCTGCAGGGCCCCACAACACCCTGTTCCCTCGTCCCTTCAGCGGTGTCCGATCCCACCACCCCACCCCGTCCTCAGAGACTTTCCACGGGGATTCCAGTGCAGTTTCTCCCCTCTTTAGAGAAAACCTGGTTCGGAGCTCGCTGAGTTCGGGTCCCGACCGGGGGGTGCTACGCCGGGGGTTCCCACCACGTGGCCCCATACCCGGCTCTGTTTTAATAAGGGTCGGACTTATTTTTCCTCCATTTTTTCAGAACTATTTCTTATCAGGGTCTCCCCAGATGTCTCCATCCCAGTCCCCGGGATCTGTTCCTGTAATTAACTTCCGGGTCTGTGCAAGAGTGGGGGGCTTCTCTCCTTGCATATAAATGCAATCCTTTGCTCCAGCAAATGCATCCGCTCTCTTTTCTCTTGTCAGTTCTCTCAAACAACGTGCTTCTCATTCTGCCATTCCAAAATAGTCCTGCACGCAAATTAAGCAGGCACTTGGGATGACACATATAATTCAGACACCCTAAAAACTGTCCCAAAACCTTGTGGCTTTCTTCCAGCCTTTCCATGACCACTAGCGGGTCAGACCACTTCCTCACCCATTCCGTATCTGGGGGAGAAGGCACACGGCTGCATGTCCGTAGCAATTCCCCTAATGACATCCTGCCAACTATGCCCGTTAATGTCATGGAGGCACCCATGAAACAGAGCAAGTAGTCACTTAAATGGGATTTTTTCCAACCTAAATTAATTAGCACTCTGACAAACAATATTAAACCATCGGTTCAGATGGTAGGCAGGAACAAACTACTACACAGCTGACTTAAGAATACCTAAGTTTTTTCCAGATACTCCTCTGGAGTGATGACTCAAAATACACATTCTCTCACCTCTAAGATGCTCTCAGTCCCTGGGAAGTTGCCTTGGGCAGGTTCCAACCCAAGGGAGGGTCCCCGACTGCAGACCCGCTGCTCTGAGGAGGACAGAACTCTCTCCACTCGCCCTCGGGCCGGGCTCCCTTTATAGCCAAGTGGAGTCTGACCTGTGGTCAGTTCTCATTGTTTGGGGACCATCCTCCGGCAACTGTGATCCCAGAAACAGCCCCCATAAGAGCACGAAAAGCAAGGAAAGCACGCAAAAGCGAGGGCATGCAATAAGGCTTCAACAGCCAGAAAGCTCTGGTCTCGAGGCAGGGTAGGGGTGCGTCTGCCACACTCTATTGAGCAACCGAACTCCTAGCTCACATGCTGAGTGTGATTCATCTACCTAAATACAGATGCCCAGTACCATTTCAGAAAGCACTTGGGTAACTTTCCTAGCCTCTAGCTGCTGCCCCAGAACACAGATGTCTCCTGTGTTCCTGTCTCTTTAAAGTGTAAACAGCTAGAAAGACAGGTAAATTAATTTTTAACATTATACTAGAAATGCCCTGAACTAAAATTTCAGAACTAAATTCTCTGCATCTAGATAGAAATATTGGTTTCAGCACATCTTGGTACTGCAAAATAAGGCTCTGCATCTGAACTAAGATGTAGAAAAGCAGTCTCTAATCTTTCAGTATCCAGGGCATACTCACACTGCTCAAGTTATTAATTATGGAATGAAAGTTCAAGTTGTAATAAAATTTGAAGTGTCATGAATTAGTTCAACAAAATTGAAAGTGGAGGACCCTGCTGGTATTGGTGAAGTGCAGAGAGTTGGGTTTAATATTTGTGTCATTTAGCAGAGAAACTTTCATTACCTGTAATTCCACAGTATTAATCCATTTGAAAGAGGCAGACTATTGGAAATTCATTACAGGAAATTCATGCAGTGGAATTTTAAAAAAGATATAACTTCAGTCATGCCTGTCCAGTGTCACTGAACTTAGTAATGCTTACTGACTGCAATGAGGACAAAACTAATCTGTACACAAATGCAAAATGCATAGAATAGAAGAAATATGATTACCAAGTGTGGGATTGATCTCATTTTTAGAGGTGGGATATGTTTGACCAAGTGCAGAAGTCTGTAATGTAAACAGCATGACCTGAACTAACTCTCTGAACTACCTTCACAGAAATTCCTCTCACAAAGGCACAAGTCAGGAAATCAAGTAAGTCTGGTTCAAAAAGTGTATCCTTCCTTTCTCTGATTACAAAGCAACTCACAGTACCAAAATAAGATGTAAACAACCAAATTAGGCTTTTAAAATTAGGGGAGATGAAACCTACCACAGCAATTTAATATCATATATTCTTTCCTATTATTATGTCCATACATTGCTATCTCATACAATCATGTATTATATGATAAATCCATGGCAAATTGATAATAATGCATATTATTTAATATTTCACTGTATTGTTTTGTATAAAACATTGTATATTGTACATAATATTCTTTATAGTGATTACTATTTTGGGAAGTGGTTTTTGGTCAAGAAAGTGATTTTTTTTTTTTTCTATTACTCCTTTTATTATTTTTCAGTGGCTTGCAGTTGTTTACATAAGGACATGAGAACAGGCTTCTATTAAAGAAAACAAAAAACTTTGGTGTATTACATTTTTTAATAGATTAAATTACCTGAAAGTAAATACTTGAAAAGTGATTTGACAACCTAAATATAGATGTTTTGTGCCATATTAGATGTTTTACTTTATCCTATCTGTCCTTCAGCTGCCATTCTAGAAATTACTGTTATCTTCTCTGTGCCCAGTGTCATATCTATCAGCCCCAAGGAGATTTGTTGGATGCCAAAGACATTTAACATGACACTGTTCAGATACTCAATTTTGATGTTAATTTCAATGGCATGTCCCATTTTCCTACAATTCTCCCTCCTATCATAGCGTAGTAGACATGAAAGATGTGTCATATTTATGGAATTTGGATTAAAAGTACTTCAGACTAACAAGGTGTATTGAGGCAAAATTATATCTTATATTTAAATGCTTCTGTAAAGCATAGATTTGGCTACTCATCTGTTTCCTAAGATGTGGAGAACTGTCTTTGATCTAATGTGGTTGTAACAAACTCAATCCAGGTATCAGATTTTCATTCAAGTCAAAATTATTGATGAGATTTTGTGAAGCTCCATGGCTACCTTTCCACAAGTGGAAATTAATGGGAGTTTTCTCACAGTGTCAATTACAGTGGCAATCAGTGAAGGTCATGATTTTAAGTCAGGTCCAGGGTTAAGAAAGCAGAAATATATTGTAGAATCTCATTTGTTCACTGCTTTTCTTAGGAGCCAGATATAAAATTAATCAGGTTATGACATTGTTTCAAAATGATTAAACCCTAGTGTAAATGGAAAAGCTAGTGGTACTCATAACCTATGTTTGAAGTATTGCTTAAGCCTCCTTCTACTATGACAAGCACTTTGTATTATCAAATACTTTAGCTTTGAAACAGGATTTTGGACCATTGGACCTGACTGTCTGCTGTGACAGCTAACCATTTTTTTAACATTCACTTACAGATCTGCATCTGGAGGTTCTTTTTAGGTCTCTAAAGTTCTTCCACAAGGCTGCTCCAGAACTTCTTTAGTGGGAAGGAAATTTCTGATAATCTCTGACTTGTTTGGTTGGTTGGTTTGTTTGTTTTGGCTTGTTTGTTTGTTTTTTTTTTCACATAACGTATTTCTATTTGTACCAAAACTATCCTTCAGTTCAAACAGTGTTTTATGTAGTTATAGACAGCAATCATATTCTCTTTTAACATTTCACAGAAACACACGGAATCACAGAATGGTAGGGGTTGGAAGGGACCTCAGGAGATCATCTAGTCCAACTCCTCTGCCAAAGCAGGTTCCCTACAACAGGTTGCACAGGAAAGTGTCCAGGCAGGTTTTGAACGTCTCCAGAGATGGAGACTCCACAACCTCTCTGGGCAGCCTGTTCCAGTGCTCTGGCACCCTCACGGTAATTAAGTTTTTCCTTAAGTTTGTGTGGAACTCCCGGTGTTCCAGTTTTTGCCCATTACCCCTTGTCCTGTCACCAGCCACCACCAAAAAGAGCCCAGCCTCATCCATTTGTCCCCCACATTTCAGATATTTATAGACATTGATAAGATCCCCTCAGTCTTCTCTTCTCCAGGCTGAAGAGTCCCAGCTCTCTCAAACTTTCCTTATGCAGGAGATGCTCCAGTCATCTTTGTGGCCCTCTGCTGGACTCTCTTCAGAAGATCCCTGTTCCTCTTGAACTGAGGAGCCCAGAACTGGACGCAGTACTCCAGTTGTGGCCTCACCGGGGCAGAGTAGAAGGGGAGGAGAACCTCCCTTGACCTGATGGCCATGCTCTTTTTAATGCACCCCAGGATGCTGTTGGCCTTCCTGGCCACAAGGGCACACTCCTGGCTCATGGCCAGCCTGCTATGTTTTCTGTACTGAACAAGGCAAATTATTTTATTTTCTGTTTGTAAAATTTCATTTAATCCTATTAATCTTTCTCTGTACTAGATAAGTTTGAGTTCATCCTTCTTAAGCCATGGATGACTAAAACTACCTACTGTACTCTATGGAAAGGTCCAGTAAGACTTTGAACAGAGGCAACAATCCCAGGTATCTCTTTAAACTACCTATGGTGGTTTCACTGGCCTAGCACTTGGCTAGCACTTGGCTAGCAGCCAAACACAGCCATTTGCTCACTCCTCCACCCTCAAGGGGATAGCGGAGAGAACTGGGCGGCAAGGGTAAGGAGACTCATAGGTTGAGATAAGAACAATTTAATAATTGAAATAAAATATAACTTAAATTAATAATGGTATTAAGATAACAATGGTGATAATAATAGTAATAATATATGAAAATGAGTGATACACAGTACAATTGCTCACCAGCCTCTGACCAAGCCCCGCCTGTTCCCAGATAACAATCCTGGAGAAGGGACAATCCCCAACCAAAACCACAATCCCAGAAGATCGAGAGCCAGAGCAAAAGCCGGAGAGAGCCAAAAGAGGAAGAGACCCTAATTAACATACTGGACATGATGTTATCTGGACTATCCCATTGGCATACCCAGATGTCAATTTAGCTTATTAATTTAAATATTCCTCACCCCCTTAGATCTTGTGCTTGTGGACTAACAGAACATGAAGTCCTTCACTTCCAGCAACAAAAATGAAAATACTGGTATGTTTTCGGTGTCTCTCTCATATCAAATCCCAGGCTGAAAGCAAAATGCAGCACTATTCTAGCTACTGAAAAGAAACCCAGCTCTATCCCAGCTAAAAACCAGGACAGAAAAAAAAAACAAAAACCAAACAACCAAAACAACAAAAAAACCCCAAGGTTCCAGACTTGAGCTCTTTGTCTCACCATGATGAAATTACTACAGCTAAACAATTTTCGTCCCCAGCAATTATCTAATAATAATGTCCCAATTTGTATCAGACATTTTTGTTATTAGTCCCTTGGTCAACAATTTTACTACTTGCAGTATTTCATTTAAATCTATTTCTTTCACCCATGTTTAAAAAGTTCTTTATCTGTGGTATCTCAGTCTTCTGTATTGACAATGAAGTATTGGCAATGAGTTTCAGTTCTGTTTCAGAAACAAATTTCATTAGCACATATCCAGTTTCTATGCCAATATAATTCAGGGAAATACCTTTTAATTTTTACTAGATATTTCACTATATTTCCTCTTTCAGTGTTACCTAGTTCTAATTTCCTATGAGACAGCCATCAATCACCCTTCATGTTGTCCATTAATTCTTATCTTTTCCAATCCCACGTGACACTAGCAAATATTTCACTGTCTTCTTGGAAGAAGTGATCTACCACATTTCCTGCAGCTAGAAATAAGTTTTCTTATCACAGGGACATGTCATGTTAGTCCAGTATGATCTGCCTCTGGTAAAATCAATAGACTTTCATAACCTGTTCTAGTTCTTAGACATCTGTCTTAGATTTTTTTTTTTATTATTATTATTTTTTCCCCTTAAATCCTAATGCTGAATGTTTGCACTGCATTTGCAGGAAGAGTTTCTATTGACTATTTAGAAATAGCTGCATGCAGTTCAGTCAATTCTACAGCAGGAACCACATGGGAAAGTCTCTGGAATGGCCAGATTGTCCGTCCAGGATCAACGCATTTAAGCACAGAAATGGTGCCTATCAGTTAGTCTACACACATCAGGAGCTGCCTTGAGGAATATTTGAGACTATCTCGATTTGACACCTGGTGAGCTCTTGTTAGTTAGCCAAATACTTTGCTATGAAAGCAATTAGGTGATGGTAAAATTAGAAAACATTCATTAGAAAATATTTCACAAATAGCGAAGCAAGTTGTTCCTTTATGAGTACTCGGTAAATTGTTAGAATATTTCTTTATTTTGCTAAATGGGCTAAAAGAGCAACACATAGAAGCAGTAGGTTGTCATATACTTCATGGACATCAAATAAAGTGTGATTAATCTTTATAAAAATGCATAATAAACACATATTGCTTTCATTTTTGTGATTTCGTTACTTTTTGTTATCTTGCTAATGGTAAAAATCAGGAAATTCATTTCAGCCCAAAGCTCTGGCCCCTTTTATGGGAAGCTGCCATAGCACAGCAGGGGCTGATGTCTCCTTGGACCTGTATGGTTAGCAGTGTCAATGGTTTCCCAAGGGTGGCCTTCAGGGCAGAGTCTGTCAGCCAGGGCCCATCCCACCACCCCAGCCGAAAGCAGGGCAGCCAGGGGACACCTGAGGCAGCCTTAGTCCAGGGCATCAGACATCTCCTAGGGATATAGATGGGCCAAGGACAGGCTGGGGGTGAACGTGACAGGGCTGTGGGGAGCTGGAGACTGGACCTGTTGTGGCACTGCTGGGGCAGGGGCTGATGGTCCCGGGGGGCTAAAATGGGGTCTTAGGCTGTGGGCAGGGTGGGACAGTGGCTTTAGAGGGTGTGGGCAGGGACAGCAGGAACCTAACAGAAAGAAGGTTTATGTGACCACTGTTAGCATCTGTATTATATATGTTTATATGTATTTTTGACTATAAATACTCCTTTTCCGTCCTACTAATTTTGGAATCTGTTGGCTGGCATCAGTTATAGTTGACAAAGGAAGGTAGTTTTATAGATCATCAGGTGTTTTTCATGCTGTAAGAAGTGAAGTAAGCAGGTGCAGGTAATATCCTTCCAATAAATTTAAAGATGCAAAAGATACATTAAGAGCGCTCAACATTAGAGAATACTTTTTACGAAAGAAACATGACTGTTTTGACCAAGCATCATTTAAAACTACAATCATCTGAAGAGCCCAGAGTTTTGTCTGCCTGTCCATGTCAAGTCCCATCTGGACAATTTCCTATGGGAGTAAGAACTGAACTATGAACCTGGTAAGGTTTTTTCTTGGCCCATCAAGCACATTGGTAAACCCATGCATGGGTTTCAGCCATTCATGCTGTACACGAAGGGTGTACAGCACCAAAGGGAACCAGCAGGGCCAGGAAAGTGAGTAATAGTACATCCTACAGCCTAGGAGGAAGAGGTGTGCTTGGAGGGCTGTGCCTTGTAACTGCAAGTGTATGCACATGATTAAAATATCTTGGGATTATTGAAAAGGCATCAGAAAATTTTAGTTGTGTATTAATATTTTGCAAGTGTCTAGCACTGTCCTATTGTTATTCCTGAATGGATGGTTCCATTATTGTGGCTTAATTACATGTTATTAATAAATAAATAACCCTCTTTGATTCTGATTTGGTTTACATTAGGTAAACTAAAAAGTGTTCCCTTGTGACTCTTTGTCCTGTTTCCATTCCTGCTTGCTGCATTTTACCTTTTCCCAGTTCTGCTTTCTTATCTGGTACCTCAGTTTACAATACAGACTCCCTACATTTTCAAGATGCTATCTGATTAATATCTTTCACCAGCTCTTACCAACAATCTTTAATTATTGATATTTTAACAGAACTTGAGAACTTTTCAATGACTGTTTCATGGTGCAAGCATTAATGAACAAAGATTTTTTTTTTTTTTTTTTTTTTTTTTTTTTTTTTTTTTTTTTTTTTTTTCTTTAACTCATTGAAGTGTATGCCTGTTCAGGTCATTGGCAGCCAGTTTCTCCAGGAGAATGCTGTGGGAAACAATGCCAAAGGCTCTACTGTTAGACGACATCCACAGCCTTTCCCTCATCCCTCATCAAGTGAGTCACCATGTCATGTCATGGAAGGAGATCGGTTTAGTCAAGTAGGACCTGTTCGTACTGACTGGGCCTGATCACCTGGTTGTCTTGTGTGTGCTGTGTGATGACGCTCAATACAATTAGCTCCATAGCCTTCCCTCACACTGAGGTCAGACTGAGAGGCCTGCAGTTCCCCAGATCCCTCTTCCAGCCCTTCTTGTAAATAAGTGTCACATTTGCTAACCTCCAGTCCACTGGGACCTTCCTGGTTAGCCAGGACTGCTGGTAAATGATGGAAAGTGGCTCGGTGAGCACTTCTGCCAGTTCCCTCAGTACCCTTGGGTGGATCCCACTTAGACCTGTGTGTGTGTCTAAGTGTTGTAGGAGTTCTCTAACCATTTCCTCTTGGATTATGGGGGCTTCTTTCTGCTCCCCAACCCTGCTTTCCACCTCAGGGGGCAGGGTACCCCAGTAACATCTGGTCTTGTTATTAAAGACTGAGGCAAAAAAGGCATTAAGGACTTCAGCCTTTTCATCATCTTTTTGTTTCCCTGTGCATCCAGCAAAGGATGGAGATTCTCCTTAGTCCTCCTTTTGCTGATAATGTATTTATAGAAACAGTTTTGTTGCCTTTTATGGCAGTAGCCAGATTAAATTCTAGTTGGGCTTTGGCCCCCTTGATTTATTCCCTGCATGACTTCATGGCATCCTTATAGTCCTCCTGAGTTTCCTGCCCCTTTTTCCAAAGGGTTGTTTTGTTTTGTTTCTTTTCCCCTCAGTTCCTGCCAGAGCTCTATGTTCAGCCAGGCCAGTCTTCTTCTGATCTGTTAATGTGATACACTGCACCCTGAACACACATTCTGACAGTAAAATGTTCAGAATCTGATTCTTTTTTTCTTCTATATTTGCTTTGGAATTCAAATGAATCCCTTTGCTTCCAGCTTTGTTAATATAGTGATCTTGTATAAAGAAACTTTACTGTATATGACAATGTGTCCTAATATATTGTTACTCCTAAAAAGCTGTATTTGTTTACACATATAAATATTTTAATTAATTTTCACTAACACTTGTAGGTATTTGCCATGATACAATAGACCTATTCATAGATTCTTTATTGTAATATATTTCAGTACTTTTTTGAGGTTATGATCTGTAGCGATATTAATTACTGGTATTTAATATAATATAATTTTGAAGGAAAGGTATAGCTAGATTCATTTATAGCTTAAGCTCTTTTTATGGGGAAAAAGATAGAAGAAGAAAAGTTTTCTCTTGACTAGCTAACTTCACTTTAAGTTCTGACCATTACCACTTCACGGTAGTAATTAAACAGTTTATATAGAATTTGATTACTGCTTACAATAACAATATTATCCCAGGATTGCTGGGAGAAATATACCTCCTATACATGCTCAGATCTTTTTATCTACTGGGCCAGATGTACAGTTAAGGTGTATTTGGAAGTCAGACTCGATTTGAAATCTGTATTGACTTGGTATTACTGAGAAGATTTATGTGAACTATAATGGAACATGTTTCATTGACCAGGAGGTCAGTTTGGATGTTCCAGTGTAGCATTGTTAGTTTGGACAGATTTTTCTACAGTTTGTACATTTTGCTGAGTCAAAAGATGTTATTTAATGCTACAGCAGTAAGACCTTTTGAAATTACTGGATGAAACCGATCTTTAATCAAATCAGAAATGCCCTTGTTTGTCATATTCTCATTAACATCCCCTTCGTGTAGGATACTACTGTCTTCCTAACAGGGGAGGTAAAATGTCCTTTCTTCCTCAGACTATTAGATTCTAAAAATACTCAGGTAATATATAAAAATTCTAATAATTTTATTAAGGAATTATGTGTTTCTAAACATTATTCGTTGCATACACGGAATTCAGTGAATCAATAATATTGTTCATTACAATCCATGAAAACTGTAAACAGAGAAGATGAATTTCAAATTTTATCTGACTTGCCTGCTTTATGTTACAGCAAATAATTCCATTAATGGAAAGAGGTATTAATAAAAATTTAGCTAATAACTTAAAATTTTTAAAATTAACCATTAGCCAACCCTATAAATAAGATTTTACATTGCTTTCTCCTTCCTGGCAAAAGGGATATTTTGAAAAACAAGACATAAAGTTTATTTTATTTTTTAACAATTTGATTAAATTTGAATGCAGATTTTAATATTTTCTGTTGCTGGGAAGAAAAATATATTGCAGTCAGTGGATTCAAAGAAGTTTGGAGACGTCTTTAAAATGAAAATTTAAATATTTTGACTACTTGAAATTACTTAACTTTTTAGATTTTTAGTTTCAGATAGTTGGACTATTCAAATCTATAATTATTACTGTAGTCACATGGACATTCAAGTTTTTATAATTAAGGGAGAAAAAGTTGGCTCCCAATACAGATATTATTATATCCTTGTGTTGTACAGTTGCATCTTTCTTTACTTTTGTTTCCTTGCTTTCAGTTTTATATCAAGTAGGAAAAGAGACAGTCTCCATGTGTAACCTTTCATATGGAAACAGACTTATTCACATATTCATCTGATATTTTTCCTAAACACATTTTTGTTCATAATGGGCAAGGAAAGAATTATAGGTCTGAAAATGTCTTTGCAAATTTTAAGCACCAAAGCTTGCGTATAAAAATGCACAATCATTCGTGTCTCCATAGCAATTACAAAAATAGTAAAAGACTATAAAAATCAAGGTTATTTTCCATGGTTAAGGTACTCAAATTTGTATGGGCTTTCATTTTTCATAGTACACAGAGTTTTAAGGCAGCAAATTATCCCCAAAAACCAGACTATTGCAAACTGGGATTAGAGACATAGGTTACATGTTTGCTTTGATGTAGTAGCACAAGTACATCTTTGTATATTTATTTATTTTAACACTTTGGGATATCATTTTCATCTGTATGTTACAGATTTTATCTGGACGTTGCTAAAATCCAATGTGATTTTCAGTGGCTTTAATAGAATATGATTTGAAATCTAGATTGATTATTAAAATTCTTATTCTATTTTAAACCCCAACCATTCTTTTTAAGCTAACTTACCATTTTTCTCCCTGGTGGCTTTGTCTCAGACGTTTTTTGTCTTTTTGCTACCAATGTTCATGTTTGCATTCATGTTAGAATTTTAATTCTTACTCTTCTTAACCAAAATATGCTGTTACTGTTCTTGTCAATCTCTAGGATTTCAATCACAGACTTTTTTTTTTCTTAAAAATTAGTCCGTTTCATAACTTTGATTTGAATGCCTCATTAATATCAATTTTGTAACTTATTCCTGACATAAACCATTAACTAGACAGATCCTTTTAAATTTCAGGGAACTCTAGCAGCACTTCACTGTCTTTTGATCTATCTGTCATTTGTTCTGTCTACATATTTATATATCTATAGGCACTAATACTTGATACTTTGTTGATAATAATTACTCTAGCTTTACCGTTGTGGAGTCCATGTAAAGAAATGAACTTGAAAGTACCCACAAACTTAAAAATTAAAGCGAGGGTAATGAATGTGAAATTAGGTTGCTATGTAACAAACACAAGTTTACATAAAGAATGAACATATCATTATCTTGCTATTGATATGCTAATATGTTAGAGAGTCTTCAGATGCTTAATTGAAAATTATCAAGGCAGCTGCAAATCAAGTAGTTTTAGCTGTGTATTTATGACTGTAATATCTTTTATTCATTCATCCGGTAAGTTTAGATTACTCATTTTCAGTAATCATTGCTCCTTTAAAGATTGTTTTTTCTATTCTTGGGTCTTTGCTAAGATGTTTATTCAGGACAAATAAGACTGAATGCAGGAGAAATTTTGGCAGATTAGGCTATGAGACAGATCTGTTTGTTTGTTTGTTGACAACTTTTTTCCTCTAGTATGTGCCTTTTGATACTAACTTGTGATTTTAGTATTTTGAAGACAATACAAGGAGGCATGAGGATGAAAAATCAGAGTTCCAAGTGAAAAGTCGGTAATGAATGTTGTACCTATTGTGCTGTGAAGCCTGATGTCCTGGTTTTGCTAGGGTGGGATTAATTTTCTTCTTAGTAGCTAGAAAGCTCTGTGTTTTAGTTTCAGTATGGGATTTGTTATGGGAATGTTGATAACGTACAAGGACATTGTGTTTTGCTAGTTTGTAAGTGCAAAGACCAGGGAGGGGGGAAGCGTAGTAATTAACAAAACCGAAAATTGGCTTTTAGATATGCCAATGATATATTACATATCATATTACGTCATGTTCAGTATGTTAACGTGTGTTGACTGGAAAGTGGAGGGATTCTCAGGGATTGCTCGAGCTCGCTTTTCTGGGATTGAGATTTTGGTTCCTCTTTGCTCCTCTGGGATCATTATTAGCGGGTGGTGAGCAATTGTACTCTGCATCACTCATACATGGTTGTTGTTGTTGTTGTTATTATTATTATTATTATTATTATTATTATTATTATTATTATTACTACTACTACGACTACTAACATTATCACTACTATTTTATGTTTATTTTATTCCAATTACTAAATAGTTCTTATCTCGACCTATCAGTCTCCTAACCTTTACCCTTCTAATTTTCTCCCCTCTTCCCTCACAGCTGCCACCCATTGCTTGTGAAAGGCCCTGGCACTCCCTGCAGCCTGTCACCTGGACAGCTGTGTGTTCCCGTGGTTGCTCTCTCTGGGTTCCCACATCCATTCTGGTGGACGTTGGGATCCTGACCCTCTGGCAGGTGGAAACCACAGCTGGGTTCTTTCCTAGAGGCTGATGACCACTGACAGAACTCACCTGTGAGCCAGCAGAGCTCATGTTCCTTCCCGTGCCCTGTCCCCGTGCCCCGCTGCCCTACGCGGGGCACGGGCCGATACGTACGCGCTGTTCACTTGCCTGTGCTGCATGGGCAGCAGTGCGGGTGCAGTGACAGTGGCCTTGGCAATGGCCTCACCCTGCCAGCTGCTATGTATCAGCAGCTTTGGCAGGAGCTCTAGGAGGGGTTGCTAGGGCACCCACTCTGCCAGCGCTTTTGCCTCAGCTGATTGAGTTGTGGTTTTGCCACTTCAGGAAAGGTCCCCTGGCGTGATCCCCTGCTTTGGAGTCCTTTGCCTCTGTGGCTTCATGAAGAAGTTTGTGAAGAACTACAGCCCATGGGAAGGACTCATGTTGGAGAAGTTTGTGGAGGACTGTCTCCCATGGGTGAGCTTCCATGCTGGAGCAGCGAAAGAGCAAAAGGAGGAAGGAGAGGCAGAGATAACGTGATGAACTGATCGCAGCCCCCATTCCCCTGTGCCACTGGTGGAAAGGAGGTAGAGAAACTGGGAGTGAAGTTAAGCTCAGGAAGAAGGGAGGGTTTGGGGGAAGGTGTTTTAAGATTTGGTTTTATTTCTTATTATTCTACTCTGATTTGATTGGCAATAAATTGAATTAATTTCCTCAAACTGATTCTGTTTTGCCTCTGACAGCAAAATTGCTGAGTGATATCCCTGTCCTTACATTCACCCATGAGCTTTTAGTAGTATTTTTTTCCTCCTGCCCAACTGACAAGAAGTGATAGAGCGGCTTGGTGGGCACCTGGTGTCCAGCCAAAGCCAGCCCACCACAGCTAGTTATTTGCAATTTGTCTGTAGCAGTCAAGAGAACATTGCTGGTATTAAAAAGTGGCCTCACAACTACTACAAGCTATGATTCTGACTGAGTGAAGTCTGACAAAATGCAGAAATCAGACATAATGTATTTTTATTGTCGACTGCTTGGTTAAATGGGTATGTTGATATTCTAATCAGTAAGTGCTCCATTATGTTTTTAGTCTTGCATGAGCTGTAACAGAAGGTATGGATCTGTTGGAGTTAGCAATATGTTTTGAACATAAATATAGATAGATAGATAGATAGATAGATAGATAGATAGATAGATGTGTATGTATAAGCGAAAAACTAATTAAACACAACATACTTGAACTTGACATGTATACAGCAAAACCAAGCTTCACTTAATGCTCCTGCCTGTTCTAAAAGATTTTGTGTCCTGAAAATGTGAATCAAAACACTGACGAAAAAGTTAAAGTAACAGTTATGAGCAAAGGTCACTGAAAATAAATTTCTATGGGTTAGGATTAATTAGTTAGATTATTTCTGGTATTTATTGAGTTTTAGTTTTGTTTTTATTTTTAAATTGAAAAAAAAAAAACCCAAAACTGAACTAGTGAATGCATTTTCGATGAAAATTTAGAGATTCACTATTCCTAACTGTTTCTTCAATATACTTCTGTAATTCAGAGTCCCTCTATATTCATGAAGGTGAGAGGATAACTAAAAATTGGACTGTGAACCTGGAAATATCACAGACATAAAACAAAGGAGAAAGGACAAAATGTAACGGATAAATTATAAAAAGCAGTCATACTCCTTCAATATTCTACTATTTTTCTTTCTAGACCTTCCTTCTTCATGATACTTACCTAGAGAATATTAAAAAATGTACAAGTAAATTTACTTTTCATTCTGCATGTTTTCTTTTCAATTTAAATGTTTTGTTTACCTTAACAACATTCCGTTTCATTTTAGAACATGATCCATGACATGAATACTGTAAAAAAAAAAAAAAAAAAAATCTAGAAAATTATCTTCATTGAAACTCAAGTCAGTCTACAGTTTAGGAGACAAAGGAAGCTGACCATACTTGAGCTCAGTGCAATGATACTTACTACTGATTTTTAATATCTTCAGTTATTTAGGTAACACTGTAACTTCTTCCCTGACCTTGGTGTCTGCAGAGTTGTTTTCTCTTACATCTTCTCACTCCTCTTTCCAGCTGCAAAGTGTGCAGCTTTTTTTTCTTCCCTCTCTTCCTTTTTTTTCTTAATTATGTTATCACAGAGGCGTTACTGATTGGCTCGGCCTTGGCCAGCGGCGGGTCCGTTCTTGTAGCCGGCTGGCATTGGCTGTGTCGAGTCGGACATGGGGGAAGCTTCTGGCAGCTTCTCTCACAGAAGCCACCCCATGGCCCCCCCTCCCGCTGCTACCAAAACCTTGCCACACAAACCCAATACAACTGTCTCCCGTGAGAGGGATCCCATGCTGCAGTGTGGGAAAAGTGTGAGGAGTCTTCCCCCTGAAGATGAAGGAGCGGCAGAAACAGCATGTGATGAACTGACCTCAACCCCCCATTCCTCATCCCCCTGTGCTGCTGTGCGGGAGGAGGTAGAGAAATTGGGAGTGAAGTTGAGCCTAGAAAGAAGGGAGAGATGGGAGCAAGGTATTTTAAGATTTAGGGGTTTTTTCTCATTATCCTGCTCGGATTTGATTTTTAATAAATTAATTTTCCCTAAGTCAAATTTGTTTTGCCCATGATGGTAATTGGGGAATGATCTTTCCCTGTCCTTATCTTGACCCACAAGCCTTTTGTTGTATTTTCTTTCCCCTGCCCAGTTGAGAAGGAAGAGTGATAGAGTGGCTTTAGTGGGCACCTGGCACACCTCCCTTGCAGTTACCTGTCCTGTTTACCTCTCAGACTACAAGGATGTTTCCCTGAGAAAACTGTGATTGAGATCAGTGCTGCTTCTTTGCCAAAATGGTTTTTTGCTTCTCTTTCTTGATGCTCTATTAATGTTGAAGAAGATGTCCTTTTCCAAAGCATAATAGCTATTTCACCCAAAACAAAAAATACTCTTTCATTATAATGAAACACACTATCAGAATAGAATATCAAATCAAAGTGTATATATTAGGTATTTTTTCTTTCTATCTCTAAACCACTGCACAGAGTGCAACAAAAGGAATGAAATGCAAGCAAAAAAAATCAGTGCCTTTTGTTTTAATAATCTAATTAATGGAATAGCCAGAAATATCTCAGGGCATAATACTATTTTTAATAATTTTGATGGTAAAAAAGAAGTTCACTTAAGAGGCTTGAATTCAGTAAGAAGAGAAGGAGCATGCTGTAACCTTGAAAAGGAGGCAAGTGGTAACCCATAAGAGAAAAAATTATCTCAATATAGGAAAGAATTAATATCAGTTGGACTGCTGAGAAATTCTCATTTATGCCACTTCATGAAATACATAGGAAGTTGTTGCAAGGATAAATATATTATTTAAAATTAACTGGTTTTTTATAGCCTGATGCATACTAATGTCCTAATTAATCATTTTGGTGACTCTCAGGATAGTAGCTAACTTTAGAGGTCTATACTGTTAACATTGTTGAGCTCTGAACTTTCGATACATGATTCATCCAACCAGTAATAGATATCTACTTTATGATGGGATGAGGTTTACTTAAAAAGTGTGCGTCTCTGTAGACAATTATATAGAGAGAGTCGGGTGACTAGCACAGCTGTAGACATCTAAATTTATTTTTTAAAATCCTAGTTGCCCAGACTATTCACCAGAACTCTGTCCTGGATGTTGTGGATCTGTTTGCCGTAAGCTGTCTTTGAAAAAAAAATAAAATAATTCCATGTCTGCAGAGATGTGAATATATGCTACATTTACGACAGGTGAGTCACCAAATATTGTAATATCTTTGCTTCTTTATAGTGTTTTCCCCACTCCTTAAACAATACTCAATAAGATCATTTGTGTGTATAACTTTGTATGAAACTCATGTGTTTAATGCTTATTATGGATTGTATTTGTACAGATGGTAAGAAAATGCATTTTATTTCTGCAATTATTTCTTCAATAATATTACTGACACTGAATTTAAACTGTTTGTTGAGATCTACTGAAATCTACTGAAATCTATTGAAAACAAGGACAAATAGAGCTAAAAAGATACTTCTGTTTAAAGAAAATAAAATTGTGCACATAATTCACTAGATCAATTTATCTTTGAAATTTTCCATTCAGCCATAATATTCAGGGGTTTGATTATAGATTAAATGAATATATCTAATTGGCAACATTTCAGTAATAACAACACCACCCTTTAATTTTGTTATGACAGTTGTATCTTCACAGTAAAATGTGGAATCTGATAAAAATATCTCATTGACTTAATATAAAAAATTAGGCAGCTGCAGGAATAAACATCTTTGTTCATATATGGGTCTGATTATATAATTTATGTTTATCATTTATATATCTGTAATATATACATATATTACATTTATCAACTTCATTTATGCATGTGTATGTGTTTATATATATACACATATATCCTTTAGCTTCCTGGCATACAATCTTCTTAACTGAACTTCTCAAATGTTCTCTGAGTTACATAAAAGTAATGGATGAACTCATGGTGTCAAAAATGGTATTTTGCTTTATTTTATATTTTATTATTGTATAAATATGTTATATTTTATTATATATTTACATTATAACAATTCCTAACATGCAATTAACTGCTTATCTTCTTAATTGCCAAGAATTAAGGAGATAATGATAATTTTCATTTTTCAATTCAGGCATTATACTTAAGTTCATCTGCTTTCTTAAATACAGAAATATTATCTACTATTGCATATGTTGATAAAAACAAACAAACAAACAAACCTTTTCTTTCCTTTTCTTTCCTTTTCTTTCCTTTTCTTTCCTTTTCTTTCCTTTTCTTTCCTTTTCTTTCCTTTTCTCTGAGGATTTGGTGCTGACTTGAAGACTAATATATATAATATATAGCTGGCTTATATATTTAACCTTGACCACAGAGACTGCATATTTTAAAGGTTCTTTTTTTTTTTTTTTCTAACAAAAGCCAAGAAAAAAAACAGTGAATATTCCCACAGACTTGTTTCCTCCTTCTGAACCAAAGCTCTTGAGCTGATGCAGGCTCAAGAATTGTGGTTCAGAAATCATTATGCTAGTTGTTGAAAACAAAAGATATTTTCCTAATTTCATTGTCATTACTGCAGTTGACTAATCAAATTGCAGAGAACTTTAACAAAGAAAAGTAGTGTAAATCTCACCAAATTCAACGTCCCTTAACTGCAACATACTTTTAAACCAAGTAACAATTCTCACAGTTTTTTGTACACTTTTTATAGGCATTTATTATTAGCAATTTTTCTAGCAGTGAACCTGGTACTAACATACTTGTTCATACTCAGCCCATGTGCCAGTTGTGCTACCTCTACACAGAAACTAGTCAAAATAAAATTTTACTGGTCTAATCTCTATCATCTGCAATAAAAATATTTTTAAAGTAAATTAATATTAATGGTCTTGCAAAAATAAAACTTTTATAAACTCAGTAAATGTAAATAGAGTAACATTTTTGAGTTGTCTTGTATTTTTTATCAACTTCCATAAGCTACTAAAACTGAAAAAAGATATATTTATATACACACACACATAAGCTGTTCTATCCTTTTCATTCAAATACAATTTTTTTCTATCAAAAATATTTTTTGTCTTGTAATGTTGTTCAAAACTGTAATTCGATAATAATTATAATAAGAAATATCTGTATTTTTATCTCAGCCAACAATGTGGTTGAGATACTAGAAGAAGTAAGTGATATTAGGATTTGTTTTATGTGAACTTCTAGACCAGTATAACAATGGATCTATATACTCACAGAGACTTAGGACCAGTATCTCAAATTCATTAGATGCATTTGCACTATGAAATTGCAATAATATCTTTAGAAAAAGCTATATAGGATCCCTGTGCAGATAAACAGCTGCCAATTGGTTTTGCTTTCAAAGAAAATAAAGAATTTATATTATGCCTCACATGAAAACATTAAAATCAATTTCCTCTGTCTTTATATCGTGGAGGAATCATAAAGGACATCTTTATCACTGTTTTTTCTTCCACTGAGGAGTTATTATTCTTTGACTTGCATAGCTGGAGAAGCAAGACTGAAAGATAGATCCAAACACTTACGTGCATAGTAAAGGAAGCTGTTTACTGCCAAGCCACCTAGAACCCAGATCACACAAAGCCTGATATTATAGAGTAGGTACTATATAGAAAGTATTTCAGCTGCTTCAATGACTACATGCTTAGGTTTCATCCAGGGCAATCACTGGAGGCAAGTGGTGGCACACCTGAAAGTCCCTTTCTGACATGTCTGTGTGTACCCGTGATGTGTTCTCTCAGGACAGGGATTAAAAAGACCACCATTCAGCTCACCTGCTCCATAGTATAATGAAGTCATTATTAATATTTTCCTCCAGTACATATAGGATGAAAATGATGTTTTTCTCTTGTTAAGCATCTCATCAGAGATACTATTTTATTTCACTGTTAATGCTACAATTAGACATTTGAGCCCTTGTTCACCACTGCAATAATTTTGAATTAAGCCTACATAATATTGTTGATATCAGTGAAGGTATTCCAGCATGTGGCATGCTGTAACAGCAAAAATGTCGCTGAAGTGTAAGAGAGAGACTGATTTAAAAACAGAGATTGATTGTTTAATTGTTTCAGCAGGCAATTATTGACTTTTCTATCAGATCTATAATTGTAATTAGTTGTATCTTGGAAGCTGTAAGATCTGGTTTATCAGTAGTTGCATAATTAAATAAAAAATTGATTTCACTTAGTTATTCTATACTTCACTACTCTGCTCAAAGGCAGTTACTTTTTCTTTTTTTCTTTTCTCTTTTTTTTTCTTTTTTTTTTTTTTTTTCCCAGCTGAACACTCTTTTCCTCCAATCCATACTGTTTTTACAATGGTTAATCTGCTTAATGTTTTAATGCTTCCAATTTCACCATAGTTTCAATAATTTCCATTATTTGCCCTTTGCCTCCCTGAAGTAATGATTAAGATTACAGTTTAAAACAAAGTAGTAAACAATCAAATCCTGATTTTCACTTATGCTCCAAATTATATTCTAAGGTTGTATTTCTTCAGTCAGATGTTAATTAGTATATGGGCTATTTGTACAGTTAGGATCATGTTCTTGATATAACTGAAACAAGCATCTAAGAAATCCAGAATTTGGCCACATAAGTAAATAAATAAATAGCAGTGTTGGAAATCTGAAATCCTGAAATTTACTCCTCCTGACACTGGGAAGGTCCATGACAGCTACTAGCAGTTTGACCAAAATCAACATGAATGGAACTGATCTCTAAGTCGTAAGAGTACTTCTGTACCTAAATGTAGAAATAGTTTTCAGCTCAGACATCTAAATACAGAGTGACCCATTTAGTTGCCTAAATACAGGTGTCTAGTGGTTTTTTAGATTAAATACAGTATTCTATCTGAGTACAAGCTGCATCTTCAGCTGGACTAAGGTGTTCTGTAAGGTATCTGTAATATACCTGCCAGCCGTAACTGAAGCTGTTTCAGAAAACCTAGAGTACATTAGAGGTGAACAGACTCTTATGTTTAGGCACCTAGTTCAGTGCTTGAAATGTAAATTCCCACAGTAGTCAAGGTAAATCTTGTACTCAATTTATTTTTGTAAATCTGGTATCTTGCACCATTTCAGACAACCTGAAGTGTTTCTCTTCACCTTCAGCTGCCTCTCCTCTAGATCCTGTATCATATTACAGTCCTGCATGGATATCTTGGATATCTTAAAAAGTATCAGAAAGCACAGGATGTAAATGCACAGGCAGCTGAACTTAATATCCTGTCACTGGATACCAGGGAGAAGAGATCAGCACCTCCCTCTCCGCTTACCCTCTTCAGGAAGCAGTAGAGAGCAGTAAGGTGGCCCCTCGGCCTCCTCTTTTTCAAAGTAGACAAGTCCAAAGTCCTTAGCTGTTCCTTATAGGACATTTCTTCACCAGCTTTGTGGCCCTCCTCTGGATGCATTCAAAGACTTTCACATCCTTCTTAAATTGTGGGGCCCGGAACTACACATAGTGTTCAAGGGGAGGCTGCGTCAATGCTGAACACAACAGAATAATCACCTCTTTTGACTGGCTGGTTGTGCTGTGGTTTATGCCCTCCAGGACGTAGTTGCTCTCTTGGCTGCCAGGGCACACTGCTGACTCATACTAAACCTGCTGCCAACCAGCCTCCCCCAGATCCCTTTCTCCAAGGCTACTCTCCAGCCACTCCTCTCATGATTTATACTTGAGTCTGGCATTACTCTGTCCTAGGTGCAAAATATGGCATTTGGACTTGTTAAATTTCATCTCATCAATCATAGCCCAATGCTCCAGTCTACCTAGATCCCTCTGCAAGGCATCTTATCCCTCAAGAGAGTCAACGGGACCTCCCAGTTTAGTATCATCAGAAAACTTGCTAATGGTGCATTCAACTGCTGCATCCAAATTGCTGATAAACATATTGAACTGGACTGGCCCTGGAACTGAGCCCCGAGGAATACTGCTGCTGACTGGTTGCCAGCCCAATATAGGTGCATAGGCCCATTCATTACAATACTTAGAGCTCTGCACTTAGCCAGTTCTTCACACAGTGCACCATATACCTGTTAGTCCCATAGCTGGACAACTTGTCCAAAAGGTTGCTGAAAGGAACAGTATCAGAAGTCTTACTAAAATGCAGAAAAACTACATCTACCACTTTCCCTTCATCCAGCAGATGGGTGACTTTATTGTAGAAGGATGTCCAATTAGTTAAACAGGACTTTATCTTTGTGAACCCACGTTGACTGTGCCTGATGATTGCATTATTCTTTAAATGTCATTAAATAATAATCTCCACAATTTTTCCAGGAACTGAGGTTAGACTAATAGGTCTGTAGTTCCCTGGGTCTTCCCTCATGCCCTTCTTGTGGACTGGAATAACACTGGCTAGCTCCAAGTTAGCAGGGACCTCCATAGACTCCAAAGACCTTTGGTAGATGATCAAGAGGGGTCACATCATAACATCCACGAGCTCTTTCACTGCTCTGGGATGAATCCCATCAGGTGCCATGGACTTGTGAACATTCAGCTGATACAGCTAGTCCCTTCCAATTTCAGTGCCCACAAATGGAAAGTCACTGTTCCCACACCCATAGTCCTCTGACTCAGAAGACTGTGCAGCCCAAGGTCTTTCAATATTATCAAAGATTAAGGCAGAAAATGCATTGAATGCCTCCACTTTTTCTTTGTGCTTATTAGTCAGATGATTATTTTCAACAAGTGTCAGTCCACTGTTTTCTTTAGATCTCCTCTTGCTATTAACATATTTAAGAAAGTCCTTCTTGTTATCTAAAACAATACTGGCCAGTTTCAACTGTAATTGATCTTTGAGATTTTGTGTCTTCTCCCTGTATATACAAACCACAGCTCTGTACTGTTCCTGCAAAGCCTGACCTTCCAGAGATCATATAGTTTCTTTTTCTGAGGAGTTCTCCGTTCAGCCGGGCTCGTCTTCTACCCTGCTTACCTGACTTATGACACAGTGGAATTGCCTGCTTCTGTGCTTGTAAAAGGTGGTTCTTAAAGACTGACCAACACTTATGGACTCCTAAGCCCTCAAAAGCAGATTCCCAGGGTACTCTGCCAAATAGTCCCCTGAATAGCTTAAAGTTTGCTCTCCTGAAGTCCAGGGTAGCAACTCTGCTGTCCTATTTTCTCCTTAGACTGAAAATTTTAAACTCAACCATTTCATGATCACTGTGGCTAAGACAGTCGCCTACCATCACATCCCCCATGAGTCCTTCTCTATTCACAAATAACAAGCCTAGGAAGGCATCTTTCCTAGTTGGCTCGCTGAGTACTTGTGACAAGAAGTTCTCTCTTACAAACTTGAAGAATTTCCAAGACCTGCTCATCTCATTAGTATAATATTCCCAGTTGAAATCTGTGAAGTTGAAATCTCGTATAAGGACAAGGAGTACGGATTCTGAAATTTCTCTTGCTTGCCTACAGAAAAACTCATCAGTGCTATCATCCTGGCTCGCTGATCAGTAATAGACACCAACTACAATATCTCCTGTGTTTTCCATCTCCCTAATCCTCACCCACAGGATCTTTACCACATCATTACTAACTGTCAGGGCTGTACAATCCAATCTCTCCCTTACACATAGTGCAAGACCTCCACCTCACCTGACCTGCATATCTCTCCTGAGAAGCCTGTAGCCCTCCATCCCAGCATTCCAGCTATGAGACTCATTCCACCATATGTCACTAATCCTAATGATTTTGTAGCTCTGGCAACTGAGCAATGCTTCCAGCTCATCCTGTTTATTTCTTACACTGTGTGCATTGCTGTACAAGCATTTCAGATATTCTCCTGAGCCCTCCATGCTCCCAGGAGCACTGTAAATGTTTCCACTAGCATTGCCACCCTCAGGTGATTCCATGCCAACCTTTGGCTTACCTTCTGCAATCCTGTTAGTACCCCCTTCCCCCATAAATTCTAGTTTAAAGTCATCTCAGGCTTCCTGAGGTGACCTATAACTCTTCTTGCTATTCTGTTATTTCAAAAATAACTAAACACTTTTCAGAAAGAAAACTAGCCAGGTAAAAATTTAGCTATGTCCATCTACTATTTAGACATTAGCAACATTTTAGGAATCTCCTTAACCATATCAATCTGAAGAAAGATATGAAGTTCAGCCTGCTGTGGGATACAGATAAAAGCTTTATTCAAACTGTTTATTCAAGCTCGGAGTTCAGATTAAAAGCAGTTGATTACTAAATTACTATTTTTGTGCAGATTAAATTAAATTCTTCAGTTTCAGTTACCTTTGCTACGGAGTAGGTTTACATTATTATTATAGTGTGTGATTCATATGAAAGTTACAAGAAGTTGCTAGCAGACACAGTAAAACCACATCATATTCTTCGTCTGCACCAACGTTCACCTCATACAAAAACATTTAAATCTCTTTTTTTTTTTTTTATGTCCTTTAACAGGCTTTGAAACAAATATATTTACAGTAAGTTTGAAACAGATTCTAAGCTTGTCAGTGGTACAATGAGGGCAGGACAATATTGGCATCATAACTCTATGAATCAGTTTTCTACTGTTACTGTGTATTGTGTCCATTTTGTGATTGAATTCTGACAAGAAATAGTTCTTTATTTGTATGATCCTTAAATCTAACTATGGTACCACTAAACAAACTACACTTTTATCTCTTGAAGTTCAGAATTACATGAGAAAATGATTGTCAGCTTTGATGTTATCATAAATCAGTGAGAGTGTCTGTGGCAGATTCTGATCTTAGTTGCATATTGTAAACTAAAGGGAGCTCTTCTCTCTTCCCTAAAATTGTTCTTGGCCAATGCTGCTTCACAGAATCTATTTATACAGTATGTGATTTTTTTATCGGCTACTTTAGATTGTTTTCTTTTCAACAACATGAAAATTTTAAAAGCAATATTTGAACCTTATCTGCATACTAGAAAACATACACACAAACATAAATAACTACAGATTTTTAAAATTGTTCAAGACATTTTAATATTTAAGATGTTGCATTATGCACTGTAAATCCATGCATGCACTGCATTTAATAACTGCAATACTTCTGCTGAAATGAGTTTCCAGTCTTCCTTGACTCTATATTAATCACATCACAAACATCACTTTCAGATTGCAGTACATTTTGGAAAGAAAGATATTCCCAACAGAAAGTAATTTTCTAAGAGTTAAATCCAAATAGCGCGTATTGTTTTCGTTACACTTTGTGCTACAAAAGCATGCAAAGCCAAATGATGAAAGAAATAGACCTTAGAAAAGCTACTGAAAACTGAAGTGACTCCTAATATTCTTTATCTGATCCCTGCCTTCATAATAGTCTGAAACAAAATGCTGCATTTTATTGTTTCCAGATTTTGAGATGTTAAAATTTAGAACAAAGTTTTGGATATGAACTAGTATTAACCATAAGACCCTCACTATCTGAAACTATACTAAAATGTACTTTAAAATAACTATTATGTTTGCTATTTTAAAACAGTTATTCTATGACTAATAGATTATTTAATCATGCTATATTCCTGTAACTGAGAAAACTACCCCATCAATATTAAGACTGGAAGTCTGTTGGTTTTTTTTTTCCTCTCCAAATTCTACCCAGATTCCTTTCTTGACATTCTAACAATCATTTAATCACTGAATATAAATTCAAATTAATTATATGATTCTCTTTTCAAATTCACTCCTTTGGGAAAAATAATTTACTAGCAATGGAACAGAAAAATGTTGACCTCAATAATTGACTGTGGGAATCAAGACCACTGAGGACTTGTTGTGTAATTTTAAATTTTACACAGTTAGCAAGCTCAAAACCAAATTATCACTCTCCTATGCCTAATTTTATTAATATATGCAAATCTGAGAATATATTTATAAGTCAGTATTCATTAGCTTAATTTCTCCAAAAAGCTCTACAGTTTCTAGTGAACTCCAGAAAGTCTACATGTTCATAAAACACTGTGAGTGAAATTCCTGGTGGCAGCAAACATTCCAGCAAATAAATCCACTGATTTTTCCTTCGCAGTGTCACAGTACTACTCAACGGGAAATAGAATGTGAAGTATATTTTGCTGCTCCTTCAAGAAGTTACTATTCAGTCTTAACCAACAGCCACTAAAGTCTTTCTAGTGATTGCACCATCTGTTCAAGGCAACTAGATGTCCATTTGCATTCACAAATTCCAAAATCCTTTCAGAAAACAAGAGCTATGCCTGATAGTAACTACATAATATATATACAAGAGTTTTCAATAATAGGGGAGAGAAAGAAAATAAATCCATAAATTTAAATAATGAGCTTGCCCTGAAATAACAATTTGACATCTTAACCTCAGACCAAAAACCAGATCCTGGGTTAAGTTTCAACAGTAGTGCAGAATATCCTGCTACAACAGCATTAATCATTGAATTTTATCATTAATTTTGATAATTTTATTTATTTCTATTAACATACAAGGAATTTTTTATATTATACAAGTAAACAGACATGAAATAATAAAAATCCTTAAAATGAAGGATGAAAGATCATTTTAACTACAGTTGACAAACTTAGCAGTAAAAAAAAAAATAAATTCAATGTTATTGCAGGACTTCCAGGAGTATGAACTACCTATACATCCCTGAAGGCCCTGACCACATTCCTGTATTCCTCCCAATTATCTAGACCCTTTTTCCACATTTCATAAACTTTCCTCTTCCCTTTGAGTTTTTCCATGAGCTCCTTGCTCATCCATGAAGGTTTCCTGCCACTCTTGCCTGATCTCTTTCTCTTAGGGATGCACTGATCTCAGGTTTGAAGGAAGTGGTACTTGAGCATTAACCAGCTCTCTTGGGCCCCTCTTACCTTCCAACACTCTAGTCCATGGGATACCCCAATTAGGTCCTTGAAGAGGATGAAGTTGGCTCTCCTAAAGTCCAGGGTTGCAACCCTACTTATTGGCTTATAAACCCCACATGAAATTCTGAACTCTACCATCTCATGGTCGCTGCAACCCAGGCTTCCCGCAACCTTCGTATCCCCAACCAGCCCTTCCTTGTTAGTAAGAACAAGGTCCAGAAGCACACCTCTCCTTGTTGGCTCTTCCACCACCTGCATCCGAAAGTTATCCTCTACGTATTGCAGGAACCTCTTGGATTGTGTGTGCCTGGCCCTGTTGCTTTTCCAACAAACGTCAGGGTGATTGAAGTTCCCCATGAAAACCGGGGCCTGCAATCTTGAGGCTACTCTCAGCTGCCTGTAGAAGACCTCATCCACCTCCTCATCCTTATCAGGTGGCCTATAGTGAACACCCACAACAATGTCACCTGTGTTAGCCCGCCCCTTAATTTTTACCCATAAGCTTTCCACTCCTTCCTCATCCATCTCTAGGTGGAGCTGGATACATTCCATTTTCTCTTTCACATAAAGGGCAACCCCTCCACCCTGTCTTCCCAGCCTGTCTTTCCTAAAGAGGACATACCCATCCATGACAGAGCTGTTCTACCATGTCTCCATGATCACAATAAGATCACGGTGCTGTGACCGCACGCAGGTCTCTAGTTCCTGTTATTCCTGTTTATTCCCCACGCTGTGTGCATTGGTACACTTCAGAGCACTTAAGAGAGAAGAAGGAAATAGAGCATCCAGGTATCCCCAGGGAGGTGCAAGAGGACCTTCTGTAGATGTGCACACCCTTGAGGTGACTGACCTTCTGGCTCCTGACATGGGAGGCAGCTAAGGCAGACCTGTCACTCTGACAGTTGGCCTGTCCCATTCCACAGTCTACTGCAATAGCTTGAGCATTGCTACTTTGGACCCCACCCCCCACATGATGTCACATGACTTAATCCTGGTTAAAGAGAACAGAATGAAAGTAGAACTTTTGTTTGATGACAAGTCCTTCCTAGATAAAAGAAAGTGAAAAGCAAAATAGATTATTCACTTCCCATTTTCGTCATTCTGAACAAATCTATAAATTTCACCTGTGGAAGTCTGATCTCACTTTTATCTGGAGTTATGCTAAGACTGCATAGTTTAGAATTTAGTCTATGCAAAGTTCAGAATTTTTGCTAGTGGAATTGTTACAAGTGCCCACCAAAGCCCACTCTATCACTCTCCCTCCTCAACTGGGCAGGGGAGAGAAAATATAACAAAGTATAACCAATTCCACCTCCTACCCTGCAATTGCACAGGGGAACAGGGAATGGGGTTGGGGTCAGTTCATCACACATGTTGTTTCTGCCTCTCCTTCCTCCTCAGGGGGAGGACTCCTTCCCCTGAACCAGCGTTGGGTCCCTCCCATGGGAGACAGTCCTCCATGAACTTCTCTAACCTGAGTCTTTCCCATGAATAACAGTTCTTCACAAACTGCTTTAGCATGGGTCTTTTCTATGGTGTACAGTCCTTCAGGAACAGACTGCTCCAGTGTGGGTCCCCCACAGGGTCACAAGTCCTGCCAGCAAACCTGCTCCAGCATGGGCTCCTCTCTCTGTGGGACCACAGTTCCTGACAGGAACCTGCTCCAGTGTGGGCTTCCCAAGGGGTCACAGCCTCCTTCAGGCATCCACCTGCTCCAGCGTGGGGTCCTCCACAGGCTACAGGTGGACATCTGCTCCATCATGGACCTCCATGGGCTGCAGCAGGACAGCCTGCCTCACCATGGTCTTCACAACAAATTAAGGGGAATCTCTGCTCCACCATTTGGAGCACCTCCTTCCCCTCCTTCTTCCCGGACCTTGGTGTCTGCAGAGTTGTTTTTCTCACATCTTCTTACTCTTCTCTCTCTATCTGCAAAGTGTGAAGCTTTTTTTTCTCTTCTTCTTTTTTTTTTTTTTTTTTTTTTTTTGTTTTGACAGAGGCATTACTGATTGGCTCGGCCTTGGCCAGCGGCGGGTCCGTTCTTGTAGCCGGCTGACATTGGTTGAGTCGGCTTCTCACAGAAGCCACCCTTATGCCCTCCTCCCTCCCCCCAAAAAAAACCTTGCCATGCAAACCCAATACACCTCCTTATTTTTGTTTTTAAGTTTGATGCATCAGTAAATGTCCTTTAAGAGTCTCAAAATATGTCATACATAGAGTAAAAGCCTGACCTCCAGTGAATTCAGTGTGAATTTTACTATTGATCTTAGTGTGGCCTCAATTTCAGCATAGTGAAGGGTTTTCAAACCCTGATAAACCTGAAAAAATAAGGATAAAAAACACTCCTTAAGATGATCTCATCACTAGGACTTGATACACTATTCAGTCTATTGACTATGGATCCCAAACTGCAAACTGATCACTCTCAACTTGCAGGTTCTCAGGTGTAAGTTATTTGATTCACAATGAGCCAGATATTACATGTATCTGAATTTTTAAGGTTATTATGTGTTTTCTTTTCTTCACAGCTTAATAATGTTATAATGATATAGATTATGAGAAAATAATCCTGACCAAGATACTTATCAACAGGGGTAAAAAGGAGCACACATGACATGTCCCTGTGAGAAAAGAATGAATTATGACTGTTCTAAAAGGGCAAATAAGTGGAACTGCACAGAAAGCCAAAGCAAATATATATTTGAGGAATTCATCCCACAGCCTGTTAGACTAAGAATGTGTGAGCATTACCATGTGATTTGCCAAAGTTCCTCTGGGAGACTATTTTGGTAATGTCATGTAAAAAATAAAGTCTAAAGTAAATTAAGTCTGCAACATATAATACCCATAAAACAAAGCAAAAGATACAAAAAATGACATCGCATTACTCTACCATGTTAATTTAGGTTTGAATGCCTCATAAAAGATTCCATATTCTTCCAGCGGAAAGATGTATACACTGCACTTTCTTTATACAATCTGATTCGTGTACCTGAAGCAGTCCAGATTGAAATAATTCTAGTATGCTGTAGCTAGAGTTTCTCAAGTTTTTCATTTCAAGCTAGCACTTATACTTCTGTCCCCAACACAGGCATACTTTAGTTAATGAGGATAGAGTTCATCCCACCTCAAAAAAGTAAATGTTAAGGCCTCTACATTTCGTAAATCTCAATAATACTTCTGGAAGTCTGTGTACTGCATTAGATATTGTGTGAAGGACATGTAAACCCATTTGGTTACATGAAAAATTTATTACAAACATTAGAGTCCTATGGAGATTTTGAGACAGGGCTTGAATTTAAAAACTGCAAATAAAATATGACTCTATGTCATGACTCAAATCTGTATGCAGTCTCATGCAGTATATACCAATAATCTCTTGGCCTCACCTTGTAAGAATATTTTATCCCATACAGAAAAGTTAGAACATGCTTCAGAGTTTTCTCAAGACTGAACGCAAGAATGCATAAGACATGCACTAGTTGAATGTAAGGACTTCCATCTGAAAACAGTTCAAGCAGAGGAAAATGTAGCTTACTTTAGTCTGCTTACCAGTATAATTTTATTTTTTTATAACAGTGAAGATAAAATGCCAGAAGTGGTGCTGAGGTACAAAAAAAATGCTGAATATATTTTTACTTGTGCAGAAATAATATACTGTGTCTTGTAGCAAAGGGCTTTAAATACTGTGCAATCAAGGATGTTGGAGAAGGCTGACTAAGCCAATTGAAATGGAAAGAAAGAACCAGTCAGCTAAGATTTAATTAGGCACTGTTATCTAAATGCCCATCTTAAGAACATAGAAAATGGACAGGCTAGCTGATAATTATAAAATTTAGAAATGGAACTGGTAACAACTGGAGACACGTACAGAACCCTAAAAACTATTTAAGTAATTTTTAAACTATAGTATCAATCAGATTAATCTCCCAGCACTTTAGTTGATGAGCTTTACATGAGATTGAATAACAGATACTACAGCTGCAAGTAGAGGGGTTTTGTGCAGTGATTCACTTTTAAAATTACATCAAATTTCCATTATCCACAGTACTGTACAAATACATTGATTAGAAGAAAACTGTACTTCCAGTACATAAAATCAAGCCTCCTCTAATGTTTTGAGTATTATAAAAGCATGCCCAGGACATAAAATCCAACTCCTAATATGTTCTGACTACTGTTGTTATTGTCATCTGATGTTATTTTATATTTAGATATAGAATTATCTATACCTAATGTTATTCTATGTTTGTTACATAATAAAAATGAGAGGGGAAAAAGAGGGCAGTATTTTGTCCCTTTTGCCCTGTAGATGTAACTTGCAGACATACACAACTTGAGTGCAATTAAACATTTTGTTTGGTCATATACTAGAATTGTAGTGAAAATGTACCTTTGTATAACATAATAGTTTCACTCTTCTACCTGCTATGTTTTTATACACATTTTTAAACAAATTTTATAGAATCAATATAATGAATAGGCTGAAAAGGATTTGATTTTTTTTCAACATACAGACAAATGCATGGCTGATATAAACTGATGTTATTACTTGAATTTAGTGAAGTTAGATCCATCTAAACAATTTTGCACCAGCAAAAAATATGACTTAAGTATGTATCTCATGATTCAAGAAAAGGAAATCAGTAAAGTGGAAATAATAAATGAGCTGTCGTGGAAACTTTTTTCATAATGACATTGGATGCCATGATTTCATGTATAAATGTTATCACATTACAACTCCCTGAAGGTCATTCTTTTAAACAGTCTAGGTTTTATTTCTTGACATTTCTTTTCTTTATTTATTTTCATAATAACTTGTGTAGGTAAGTAATTTAAGTCACTACAAACTTTCTGAAAAGTAAGAACCATAGAAATACCTTTTTTTTTTTTCAATTTATATCTTGATTTTAAATACCTCCAAAAAGTAGGTACCATAAATAAAGAGTATTAGCTAAGTGTTAGGATTTATCCTGTCCTAACTTACATCTAAATATGAAACATCTAGGAATCAGAATGGCCATTCTTCCTACAGTGAAAATGGAGAGAGCATCTGCATTTATGGGCATTCATGGATTCTGTTCACACTACATCACTATTTTTCATATCTAACAATCTGAAAGGGTGATCCTGAATAGGATAACATGCACATTCCATAAGAAAAACAGACATTCACTTGAGAATGGTTGATTCACTACAGTTACACCTACATTAGCAGCTAGTAGAGACTGATAAAAATGGATTGATAGAACAGAAGCACTGCTGGTGAGGATGTGGCATACACATTAATGGTGTTTCAGAATGTGAAGGGTATTTGAACTAGATCCGGTGAGGTCCAAAGGACTAACTGGCTATTAGCAGCTGGGACACAGCAAATGCCCCCCTGGCTTGCACTTTCCTGTGTAGTTTCACTCAAAAGTAATCCAGTTAATGAATCCTAAGATTCTACAGTGGATTCGTCATTACTGTTTCTGTGCAAATCAACAGTGCATTTCTGAAGCAAATCAACTAATTACTCCCATGTCCTGAGCTTTGGTTTGCATCACATAAAGTCTTATCCCTATCAGCAGCCAACAGGCATTGAGATCACTATTCCAAACTAGTGACAGATTGAAGAAAAAAAAAACCCTTTAAATGTACATAATATGGATGTTAGGTCCTCAACAACAGCTGCTTTATACATATGCATCTATCACCTTACACTACTTGCTATGGAAACATAGCCAAAATGAAGCAAAGCAGGATAAGTCGAGACAATGGAGAGATTAACTTTAAAAGTAAAAACTTGATAAGGACTAAATGTTGATGTTGTTTCACCCTGTGCTCCTGGATGAAAATGATGAGCTTGATTAGACAGCTTCATCCTAAATTCCTGGTAAAAAATCTTGAATCTTTTAATTCTAATAATGCTAAAAGGACTTCTCTTCCCAGGATGTTAAGTACAATAACACTACTAACAGTCACTAGAAGCCATTAACTTAATGTGTTTGTCATTGTATCCATCAGTTCAGTAGTATGATTAGTGATTTTCTTTAGAAATTTAGGATACTGCTTGTGATTTTTGGCATCACATCTCACTATAAGTATGTAGGTTTTGCAAAAACTGGGATTAACCACTGACATCAGTTTTAATGCTAAATTGTTTGGGGATTGATACAACTGGGAGGTCAAATTACTGTGGTCAAATTAATGTAATTTTCATCTAGTCAAGTTACAAGGATATTAACAGATGACATTCTTTAGAAATATGTGCTCCATTAAATTTTTGAATGATCTTTTAAAAAATAACTGTCTCTTTGTCACCAATATAAATTAATCAATTTGGTACCTATGACAATTATCATCCATCAACACTGTGTCAAAAGTATAATATTTCTCTACCATCCTACAATATTTTTATTCTTGCTTTAATTTCCAGGGCATTGTTTTTGTTGTAAAGTAATCCGATTTTCCTGTTTTTTTTAGCTGAAACAGAACTAGGTTTCTTTTTAGTAGCTAGAATAGCACTGTATTTTGGTTTCAGCATAGGATTTGTTATGAAATAAATGTTGATAACATTCAAATGTTTTCATTTTTGTTGCTGGAAGTGAAGGACTTTGTGTTTTGTTAGTCTACAAGATCAAGACCTAAGTGGGTGAGCAATAGTTAAATCAATAAGCAAAATTGGCATTTGGGAATGCCAATGGGATATTCCATATAATGATGTCATGTTCAGTATATTAATAGTGAATTTTGCTCGAGCTCTCACTCTTTTGGGATTGTGGTTTCAGTTTGGGATTGTCTCGTCTCCAGGTTCATTATCTAGGAACAGGCCGGGCTTGGTTAGCAGGTGGTGAGCAATTGCACTACTGTGTATCACTCATATGCAATTATTATCATCATCATTATAATCATTATTATTTTAATATAAGTATTATTTTTAACTTTTGTTTCATTTCAATTATTAATTTGTTCTTATCTCAACCTAGGAGTCTCCTTACCCTTGCCTCCCAATTCTCTCCCCTAACCCCGGAGTGGGAAGGGAGTGAGCAAATGGTTGTTTGGCTGCTAGCCAAGTACTAGCCAAATGCTATCCAAATGAAACCACCACACATATATTTTAAAGGATATGTGCTTTAGGTATGAGCTTGAGTTCCGTTTAGGCTACAAGATAATTCTATTACTGAAGGGTATTATATGTGGCACACTTGAATGATCATTACTGTGACATTTCGAATAGTTAGTAGCTTCTGTCATTGTCATTTTCCAAGACTTCATTAGAAGTGAATCCTTAAAAAGACTTTCCTAGACAAAGTATTTGATACATACTGTTCAGTATTTTCCTTTGACAGTGTTCTATATAATTTTTTTGAAAGTTATCTAATTTCATTTCAGTAAAGTATAATAATCCAGATGCAGAATGTAAATTAGGTATCTGTATTTCACTCAACAGCTAGAATACCGGTTTAAAGATCCTGCGTAGTGTTTTAACTGACTTCGTTGTTGAATAGTTTGTTTCCCTTCCTTCCCCTGAAAATGCACCTTTTTTAAAAAAAAAAGTATTAACGGAATCACAGAATCATTGAGGTGAGGCTGGAAATGAGCTCTTGAGACTACCTAGTCCAAAGCAGGTTGCTCAAGAACATATCCATTTGAGTTTTAAGTTTCTCCAAGGATAGAGACTCCGTAGCCTCTCTGGATAATATGTTCCAGTGCTCAGTCATTCACACAGCTTAAAACAAACAAACAAAAGTTTTCTTTTATTCAGATTGATTTTTTTTTTTTTTTTTTTCTAATTTGTGCTCATTGCCTCTTGGCCTGAGCAGGGGGACAGTGGGAATTTCTGAGAAGAGCCTGGCTCACTCTTCTCTACCCCCTCCCATCAGGTATTTAAACTTATTCATACGTTCTCCACTAAGCCTTATTTTCCACAAGTTTTACAATACCAGCTCCCTCAACCCCTCCTCATATGAAAGATGCTCCAGTCCCTTAATCATCTTTATGGCCTTATGGTCCCATGATGCACTTGCTCCAGTAACTCCATATTTTTATTGTACTGTGGAGCCCAGACTTAGACACAGCACTTCAGGTGATCACCAGTGCCTGTCAGAGTGGAAGGATCATCTCCTTCAACTCACTGGTGATGCTCTTCCTAAAATAGCTCCAGAAGCCATTGGCTTTTTCCAGGGGGACACATTGGTGACTCACATTCAACTTGTTGTCCACCAGGACTGCCAGGTCCTTTTTTGTCAAGTCATTTCCTGTCCAGTCTGCTCCAGTCTGTTTTTGGGGCATAGGGTTATTCTTCCCCAGGGAGAAGACTTTGCATTTCCCCTTCAGGAATTTCATTACTTTCCTGTTGGCCTAATTCTCCAGCCTGCCAAGGTTCCTCTGAAGCATCTGGTCTTCAGTCAGTTCTCCTAATTTTGTATCATCTGAATATTTGCTGTGGGTGCACTCTGTCCTATCATCTAGGTCATTAATAAAAATTAATGTTATTGTGATTTTATTGACAGTATTGGCGGCTCATAGATGTTGAACAGTATTGACCCCATTATTGACCCTTGTGATACATCACTAGTAACTTGCCTCCAGCTAGACTTTGTGTCACTGATTAAAACCCTCTGGGCCCAGCCATTCGGCCACTGTTCAAGCCAATTTACTGTTCACTTATCTAACTTGTGCTTTTTGATCTTGTTCATGATGATGTTATGGGACACAGTGTCAAAGCTTTTCTGACATCAAGGTAAACAATATCCATTGCTTTACTCTCATTCACCAAGCTAGTCACCTTATAATAGAAGGCTAACAGTTTGATCAAGCATGACTTTCCCCTTCATAAATCCATGCTGACTACTCCCAAACTTCCTGTTATTCATGTCTTTGGGAGTGCTTTCCAGGAGAATTTTCACTTTTCCAGGAACTGGCTAACTGACCTGTAGTTCCCTGGTTATTCCTTCTTACTCCTCTCAATGATGGGAGCAACATCTGCTCTCTTCCAGTCTTCAGGAACGTCTCCATGCCATGCCACAATCTTTCAAAGAGAGATAAGAGTGGCTTTGTTAAGACATCACCCAGATCCCTCAACACTTATGGGTGCCTTCAATTTTTTCCTCCATGCCATCTCACTTCCACGGTATGATATTGTGTGTCTATTTTAAAAGACCTATCTTGTATTTATCTGTGATCAGGGAGAGGACATAAATGTATCTGTCTTTATTCAGTACTTAGTTTCTTTGATTATCCATTAAAAAAAAAAAAAAAAAAAAGTTGCATTCACTCTCCTTCAGTGTTTCCTTCCCATGGACACTAGGGACTAGGGACAGTGTCTGCATGCAAGCAAACATTGCTAAGGGTCACACTAGGGTAGGGGAACTCAGAACCCCTCCCAGGTGTCTGTTAAATACTAAAGTAGATGTCAGTCTTTCTGTGCGAAGACAGGTGGCTTAAACTTCCTCCTTTGGCTGCCTATCTCACCAAGTGACTACAACAGCAACCTAGATTTCTAGTTATGTTCATTAAATATGATTTAGACACATAAAATTTACTGTGTTGAATCTGATTCTTACTATTCAATATTGGAAGTATTATATGTGGAGAGTAAAGCACCCTTTAAATGCTTTCCACTAGTAAAAATTCTTAGTGTTATTAACCTCATTTTTTTCTGTGCATTCTTTGTTTGTTTGTTTTCCTCTTTAAATCAATATAGTAAAGCATCCAAAGCAGTAGCAAGCAGGGATAAGGAAAATAGGCTGCTTTATTCTAAATAAGTAAGTTAATGTGATGGGTTAGGCTTGAACAGCTGCCAGACCTCCACCCAGCCATTTAATTGCTCCACCTCCTCAACAGGACAAGGGGAGAAAATAAGACAAAAAAATCTCATGGGTTGAGATAAAGACAGGGAGATTGTTTTCCAATTACTGTCATGGGCAAAACAGACTTAAATTGGGGAAAATTAATTTAAATTATTGCAAATTAAAATAAATCAAACCCAAAAATTAAAATGACAGTTTCTCTCACCTTCACCCCCAGCCTCAATGAGGCTCTTTCTTTTTTCAGTGCTTAATTATCTTCACACAGATTTTGTTTTCATTACACCCATTCATAACCTCTTGTTTCAATTTATGGCCACTACCTCTTGTTCTCCCACCATGCATTTCAGTAAACAGCCTGGAAATGTCAATAACCTTCTCTTACACACTGGGAACTCTTAGGTTCTCTTGTCTTTTCCAGTTTAAACAAGACGTGCTCCTTAGCATTTCCTCACAGTGCAAATACTCTAGCCCCTAGCCATCTGGGTGGCTCTCCATCTAAGTCACTCCAGGTGATCAACATGCTTCTGGTACTGGTAAGTCCAAAGCTCGGTGAAATATTCTTGATGCAGCTAATGAGTACCAAATAATGGGGAATATTCACTTCCCTTGTTCTACTGATACAGCCTGATATGCTACTCCTTCATGACCACCAAGACACACCATTGACTCCTGTTTAACCTACTGTCCACCAGGTGTCCAAGATCCTTCTCAGCAGAGCATCTTCTTAGCCAGTTAGTCTGTCTCTCCACAGTACCCTGTCAAAAGTAGTATTATGCTGAACTTGTACATGATCCAAAAGAGAAGGTAAAGGGCAAAATTGTGTAGAAATTGCCCCTTGATAGCTTACCAGATTCCTTACTGATGTTTTATGTAAGACTGTAGAATAGGTGTTGATCACATCTCTGTATGGAAATCCAGAAGCATAAAGGTAGGCTCTAACTGCCTATGCAGAGCTGTCCAGTGTAATTTCAGATGTTCAAGTTCCCTAACTTCAGGAACTCTGCAAGTTTCAGGTGCCTGTCTGTCATATCTTCCAACCCCTTTTAGTTGTCTCAGATGTTGTACAGCATCTGAAATGACACTAGACATCTATATTTCAGCAGCTGAATTACATGTGGCTCCCTTTCTAGTCAGTGGAGAGACAGGCACACTTCTGGGAAAAAATTCTTCCAACCAAATGTGAACATTTACTTTAGGATGATATGCATTATGTTGTCTTTCACAGCACAGTTCATGACATCCTAAATTAAATATCTATGTTTAGTTAATAAAATCTTGTGCATCAGATGATTCCCCAGATTTGCAGAATACAGATCAGACAATTCTGTGGCATTAATTTCTCCTTTGGACCCTTGCCAAGACTGTAAAGCTCAACACTTAAAGAAAGGGTGATTTAGGGATTGGAACATAACATTAAACCTAATCTGCAAAGCCTAATAGGAACCTGAAAGGACAGCTAATATAGATTATGGATGCATGAATTCCTCAGAGGCTTTTTCTGTATTGAGGAGTTTCTTTCACAAAGATTTTCTTGCATTTGATTGTTAGCTGGATGGTTTAATTTTGTTTAGTTAAACTCCAGAATTATTATAGATGAAGGTTTATCCTTAGAAAAATAATATTAGATTACATTGGTAAAGGCAAAAAATACAAAGATTCAGTAAAGGTCAGAGAAACAATGACAGGAGGGGGAACCTTAATAACTAATCCAGGCAAGTGGACCATATAGAATCAGCTGGTCTAAGACTAAAAAGAGAACAACAATATTATTCTCCCTGATGTGAGACCCCACAGGATTAGTCAACCAAAAAGATTCTCTTCCCAGAACTCCTTGCAGCCTAGAGGGATTGTTCCCTACAGGGGCTTCAGACTTGTGTTATACAGGAAGAAGAACATTTGAAAATTGTGAAGAAAATTATTGGGGAATATTTTAAGGCTGTTGTGAGAATGTGGAAGACTTACAGAATTTTTAGGGCAAAGAGCAAAGACAAAGAAAGGGAGAGATTAAAGTGAATCAGAGGTGAACAAGCTTGGGAAAAAGGAGGGAAAAGGGTATAAAAGGGGCTGGCTGAGTGTATGTGTTGCTGGTTAGCATGCTTGTTTCAATGAGCACTATGCAATCTATATTTTTATTAAATTCCATTATTAACTATCTTTTGTGTGGATATATAATCTATTCTGAATGGAAACAAGTTAATGCTAGTGAACTCCAAGCTGGAGCAAATAGCAAATAGTTTAGGAGGTCTCTGTAGTAGCAACTGGAGTGGAACTGGGGCTCATATGTCTGGGAGCCAGCAATGTGGGAAACTAGAGCATCTTGGGACCAGTTTTGGGGTTGATTCATGGATGCATTCCATATTTTGTGGATATATTTCCCTAGAAGACTCCATCCTCAATCAACTGGAAAGCAGGAACAGGATCAGGTCAACCAGGCTGCTCATGTTTGTTGCAAGCTATATATTTGGGGGTGGGGGGGGGGGTGGGGTGTTGGTAAGACGTTGTTCTCTGCCTGTGTTAATCCATGTGGTCAGTCATGTGTGCATATTTTTTGTATATCCACACATGTCTATTGGGAATATGTGGTCAGCCTTGCCCTTTCTGAGACTGAGGACATGGATACAGCAACTTTACATCTGCAAGGCTACCAGATTCATAAATCTAACTTGTAGTTTCAAAGGAATTTTCCTGTCAGTTGCAGAAGGGCAAAAGGTCTTGCAGGCAGAGAGCAGATAAGCATTCTTTCAGCAAGCTTAAATTTTGTCACTTCTGCTACTTTAGAAGTAGAGTAAGAGTCAAAAGATATTCAGTTAATCTTAATTAGAGAATGATAGCACTTCAGCAATGATCCTCCCTGTTCCTGTGTACTGAAACTATGAATAAATGACAAGGATTTTCCTAGCTCTTGGCTCTTGACTCATCAAAATCATAACAGAGACTGGGTTACTTATGTAAAAACCACTCTCTGTAAGAGGGAATTGATTTAATCAGTCATACTTAAAATGTATATTCCATTAAAATATCAGAGAATACATTTTTACTGCACTGCACTTTTATGAGCACATCTCAGTTGTGGCACATCCCTTAAGACAGATTTAGGATATAAATAACTGGATGTTTACTCCATTGTGGCTTTTTCTCCCTCCTTCCAGACATTCCCCTTTTCCTGTATGCACAAAAGTTGAAGAACTTATGTGTTGCCAAACAAAAGAAACTATGTTTGTCTATGTGCAATAAAGCTTGGCAGTATAGTATAAAGCAAAATTTGTTTAACTTAGTGTATGACTCATATTCTCTGATGTGTTGTCTTTTAACTCCATATGGATTCTCCAGACACTTAGGGAGCCTCAAAGGGTGCTATTCACCTATATTTAGGCAAATAGACCACAGAATCACAGAATATCTCAAATTTGATTAGACTCATAAGGATCATTGAGGCCAACTTCCTAATCCTCACAGGACTAACTAAAACTAAACCATATGACTGAAAGTTTTGTCCCGATGCTCCTTGAACTCTGACAGGCTGGGTGCCATAACCACTTCCCTGAAGAACCTGTTCCAGTGGCTGATCAGGGATCATGATCCTGATTTCTGTTGACTGTTATGGAATCTTGGATAACTATCCACACGTAGTCACAGCGATCTGTAGAACACTTCTGGCCCTCTAAAATTAAAACAGGAGACCAGGCAACATACCTTATGATCTACCAAGTGGCATCCATTTCTAGGCAACTGAATTCTAGGACTTTATTTAGACATGGATTTCTCAAATTTGCAGGTGAAACTATGTGTGCTAAATTATAATGACGACTTTTCTTTACTAACCTTTGAATATTTTCTCTCTAGCCACAATCTTTCTTTAAGGACGGTAGAGTGATTTAAGGTTTTTAAATTTGGGAGGTTTTTTGGTGGCTGTTGTTGGTTTTGGAGGAAGATTGTTTTCTTTTTCTGAATATGAAGCATCCTGTAATTTTTCCTTGGAAATGTGCTCCTCATCAACTGATGAAGAACTATGCACCTTTTGAGCATGGTCATTTCAAATGCTGAGTTGATTTACAGTAAGAAACCACTGCTGTCTTCTTCAGAAATTACATTTTAGAAACTCCTTCAACTGTGAGTAACTGTGAGTGTATTTTATATGCAAGTGAACAGATAATCTTTCCTTGTAGAACTGATTTAAGCCCCTGAGCTCTAGCGAAACATGTGATTGCAGACATACCACTGTTTTTAGGTGTTCCCTTTGGATAGCTCCAGATTGGTTCCACAATTAGCATACAGAGTTTTTTTATGTTCTGTCTCTGAGGCATCCAGCATTATATATTTATAGAGAGAATCTCAAGACACCACTGATCTGCAGAATCAAACCTTACAACTCATAGAGAGTTATAAAGCAGGTATGTTTTATTCACCGGCGGGTGACAGGGTGGATGGCTCCAAAAGGCCCTGCGCGCCCCCACTCCTTTACAAAGGCATTATTTAAAGTACGCATATATACATATTCGTTAAATTTAGGTTGGGTTAAGCTAATTAGCAATAAATTTTTAACATAAGTTCACTCCCATTTGTGCTTGCGCACTGCCTCCTGTTGGTGCTTATTAGCACCCTTTATCACTATACACTTTTCGCCTTTTCTCTTTGCACATGCTCAGTAGCCCGGTGTAGACTGCTAGACCAAACAAAGCCAGCTTTCTTGCTTCAGGCTGCAGGTATTGCATACCAGTTCCTTCTTATCTTGCTCCAGACTCCTCACATACCAGGCACCAAAAGGCTTTTGCTGATAGTGTGGAATAGCTTGTTAGTTATTGTAAAAGTTTCCTACCTAACACAGAGACAAAACAAACTAAACTTATTTTCTAAAATCTAACTCTTAATACAATCAAAGTGAACTTAAACTCATTTTCTAAAATCTAACTATATTTTATATGTTCACTTATCACCACTTTTTGGGTAACAGTTTTTATTTGGGTTTAGATAACTACAAACTAAGTTCTGTGATATGTAACTGGGAGATGACTGATTTTTTCTTTGGGTCTGAGTCTCCTGACAGGTTTATCCCTCTGGCACCAAGGAGTTAAGTAGATTTTACTGCCTAGGTTAGATTATGAGTATTAGAAAATGCTCAAAAAACAAGTGGCTTTAAAAGCCTGGATATGAGGTAGGTAATGTGTGGAAGACCTCATTATGTTGAATTAAAGAAGATCTCTAACAGTGTAGATTTTACCTGTCAGGGAGCAGGTAAATAATTTATATTTCTGATTATTTGGATGCCCTGCTTGAACAGCCCTACAATTAATCAGAGAGTTCTTAGGTGAATAATTGTGTCTCTTGGATCAAAGTAGTTTGCTGCATAAGAAATGTAGGAATGCAGACAAAACTTCTTAGAAAAATAACAGTAAATCTAATATAGCACCCTATAGTCTTGGAAGATTTAAAGGTTACACCTAGAGCTAGCTAAGCAGAGCTCTTTGGTTTTCTACCTTCACTGCATGCACATATGGAACTTACTTTCTATTTTGCTTAGCAATCTCATCCTTCTAGATCTGTTTTTGAAAGTCATCTGGTAGATAGATTTTCCAGTCTCAAATAGCTATTCAGAATAACAAATTAATTCACTCTTACAACAGTGTTAAATCAAGGTTCAACTTGACATAAAAAATAATGAAGAAAGTGCTGTGATTTACATTGTCATTTCATCAAAATTAGTTATAGTAAAATAAGCAATTACCAAAGAAAAGATTAATTTATATCATAATGAATGTATTTCTGTATCAGGTTACAAAAAAACGGTGCAGGTAAGAGGTACCAAAGCAGAGTTGAGAAAATTAGTGACTAATTCTTGTTATTTAGATGCAACTACACCCATCTCATCTGTCTTTTAAAATAAATGTTTGTAGCACCTGTAAAACAATACTCAAGACTGAATGGCATGAAAGACTATATTTGCTGACAGAAGAAAGTTAAACACTAGACCCAGTGGAAGCATATAGAGAGAAGACAAGAGAATATGTACATGAAAAGGAAGGTTGGAAAATGTATTTGAATTAAATGAAATTGAACTTCTCTCAGTGAAAATAGTTACTATGCCAGCATGGCAGAAGCTTGTGCTATGAGATACAGAGCACAGGCTATGTAGCTTTTAGCTGAAGATGTTATCTTTGTCTCAGTGCTCCAGCAGTGCAACAGAACAGCTTCTGTCTTGGAACTGCCTCACTACAAGCTGGAATGGAGACAAATGGATACATATGGAGCTACCAAACAACCTGAAAATTACTGTGAATTATGCATATGTGAATTCTGAATGTGAGTAGTCACAGCATGTCTTTCTGATTAATTATATCTTTCCAGCTTGTACTGGTTTTGGCTGGGACAGAATTAAATTTCTTTATAGTAGCTCATATGATGCTCTGTTTGGATTTGTGATCAAAACAGTATTGATAACACACCAATGGTTTAGTTACTGCTGAGTAGTGCTTACACAGAGTCAAGGCCTTTTCTGTTTCTCATACTGCCTTGACAGTGAGGAGGCTGGAGGTGGACAAGTTGAGAGCAGACACAACTGAGACAATTGACTCCAACTCACCAAAGAGATATTGCATACCATATGACTTTGTTCTCAGCAATAAAAGCTACAGGGAAGGAGGAAGCAGGAGGATGTTCAGAATTATGGCATTTGTCTTCCCAAGTAACAGTTAGACATGATGGAGCCTTGCTTTCCTGGAAATGGTTAAACACCTGACCAACAACAGTAAGCAGTTAATTAATTTCTCATTTTGCTTTACATGCACATGCAGCTTATTTTTAGCTATTAAACTGTCTTTATCTCAACCCATGAGTTTTTGCATTTTTGCACTTCTGATTCTCTTCCCCATCTGAAGAGGAGTGAGTAAGCAGCTGCATGGTGCTTTGCTGCCTGCAGGGGTTAAACCACAACATAGCCATAACAGTTTCATTATTAGCTGCAGAGGTCTTATGGTGATTGCAATTTAATACACACATATGATACATATTTTCTATAAAATCTTCTGAATACTCATTAAAGTGCACAATTGTTTTAGCTTTTGAAACTCACTAAATCAATTCAATATTTGGCCATTTTAGGTAAGACAGAGCCCTTCTTGTTTTTATGATATACAGTATATTGTGTCATCATATTTACTCTGCTATACTTTTGTTATTCATCAGTGATTACATTTATAAAGCAAATATTATTTATATTGCAGTTTAGTGTCTCCTCAGGCTGTACGATAATGTGACTTCTTAATAGTGAAGCTTAAGTTAAGCTCATTAGTATAGTAAATACATTTCTTATTTGATTCTGTGTGTAAACATCAAACACCAATTTTGACCTCTGAGCCTCTGGGCTGATTGATGTGGTGCAGATGAACATTGCTGATTCATACAGCACATTTTAAAACATATCTGTCATAGCTAAAAATGGCTAAAGCTCTTTGTTTTTTTGCCTTCTGAAATGAAAATATTGATAGCACACTATCTTTGGGTATTTTACAGTACTAATGATGTAACTAAATAAAGTATCTGGAAGTATGACATATCCTGATATTGAAGCAGACTCTATAAAACCTTCTTCATTATGGAATCTATTGGAAATAAAGATTTTTTTTATTTTTTTTTATTTTTTAAGACTTCTGAAAGTGACTGTCTTTTTCTGCTGTAGCATTCACAAAGTGAGACCAAGGGAATATAATGTATACTGGGGACAAATTATCTGTTGATATAACTTCATTGTTATCAGATCCTCTCGTACCTCTCTAAGTACCATACTAGAATTATGAGAGCCGTACTACCACTGTAAAGAACATATCACTGTTAGTTTTGTTTCTGTCTCACTGTGATGTAATCAACTAAATAGTTTACTTGAACTGCCTTCTGCAGGAGTCTCTCTCCATTCACAATACAGAAGACTTGTAACCCAGACAGAAATGTTTCACTTCAAGTCATTTAAAAGGAAAAGAATCCACTACTCAAATAGTTTATTCTCAAGGGAACAACAAACTTGTGGCAAACACATTGCAGACCTTGTTAGTCACTTGCAGCTAAATGATAAATGCTATTGATTTCTACAAAGGAACTGATATTGCCTAGACTTTTTCTTTTTTTTTTTTTCTCTTTTTATTTTTTTTTTTCTTGTTCTTCAGTCTAGTAACACAAACAGAATTCGAGCAGCAGGGATTCTGATATTTGTAGTGGGTAAGAAAATTTAAGACAGAAAGTCCATCAGCGAGGGTTTTTTTTGCTGTTTTTCTTTGCAAGCAGTGAAGTGACCTTTCTCATTGCCTAGTGCATATCCATATTTTGCCTAGGTATACTCTAATTTTCAGATATATGCTAAATGAAAACTATAGGGACAGATTTTTTTTTTTTTAATTCCCCCCTCCCCCCCCACAGTGTTTCAGGATTTGTTTTGTAACTGTGAAGTGCCAAATAAATGCCAGTGAAGCTGAATAAGTGTTGCCTCAGAGTAAAGATATTAGGAGGAAAACAAAAGTCCCAGTAGAAGCAAATTGTAATAATCAAAGACAAGGAGTGATTATTATAGATGAGCCTTACCCTAAATAACAAGAACTTTGAAAATGTGAATGCAAACTAATTTAAATCAGATTATCTGCAAGGTGAAGTGAGAATGATGTAATACAAACACACTCTTGAAAACACTTTCCAAATATAGAAGTGGTGTACAGTAGGAAAACATTATGTTAAGAGATTAAAGAATAACTGTCAGTGAGTACTTTAAAGAGCAGGTGAAACATAAAAAATAGTTTAAGCATAGAATTTTTACTTTTAAGGAAGTCATAAAGCTCGATGGACTTTTAAATACACTTCATGTCTTACTTTATGTGGTGCTGTGATTCTAAATCAGGTTAAGACTCTATGTCTAATGCTCATTTAAACAGATTTTATCTTGATTCAGGAAGAAGAAATTTGAAAATTCAGAATATGTAATGAAATAAAGTGATAAAAAGACATCAAAATACATTTTGCATTCATTAAGTTTTTCACAAAAAAACATTGTTATTAATATACCATAACCATTACAGTGATGAAAACAAGATTTAATGCTTGAAATTCATCAAAATTGAACATACTAATGAAAATGTCTTTTGGCATGACTTTGTTTTTATGAAGAATTTTGTTTAATCAAATTAAAACATTTATTTAAATTTATTTACTTAAAATGCTGTAAACCAGTCTTCATAACTAACACAGTCAAGATAATCAAGACATTAGACAAGATCAAGAATTTAGAAATGATTGACAAATGGCTAATTTCTCTTGATAAATTATTTTTTCTCTCAAGGGACTAAAAAAACATGAGGAAAAGAATAGTGGCTTTTTATGCACCTTATCACGGGACCTATAAGTGACTGTGTGAAACCTTGCAAGCAGTAGCTAACTACATTGGACAGCATCCAGGTCTATCCTTCTGACTCCTTCCTAAAATATAATTCCAAGAACATTACTGTTCCTAAGATATGAAATTTCTCCATCTGTATGACAGGAATAGAGATGGCACAAAAAACTTGAAAGCAGAAGGCATGCAAAAGCTTACATCTTAAAGAAGAAATATTATTATTTCAGTTATAATTTAAATAATCTGCTTTTACTGATTGAAATATGCATATACATACAATATATATATCTCTCACTAGAGATAAGCCTGGGCACAGCCAAAGTTTGAGGGGCAGTGTGCTAGCAAGGTCCTTCAGTCTGCTGTCCCAGTAAAGCAGGGGATGGAGATCCACATGGCAGCAAATACACAAGGGTTATTGGTGTGTTACAAACCACAAAAGCACCTGAGTATGGTCATGTAGGAATTAGGACTTCTCCCCCAAAAAAGGTGGTGGGATCAATAGCTCAAATGAGGTGTGTCTACACCAATGCATGCAACGTGCAACAAAAGGGAGGATTTGGAAGACATTGTGTAGCAGGAAAACTATTATATAGTTGCAATCACAGAAACATGGTAGGATGACTTGCATGACTGGAGTGTCACAATGGGTGGCTATAAACTCTTCAGAAGAGATATGCAAGGAAGGAGAAGTAGCAGGGTAACACTGTATGTTAGGGAGAGTTTTAATTGTCTAGAGCTTGATGATGATGATGATAGGGTTGACAGTTTATGGATAAGAAAATGGGGGGAGGCCAACAAGACAGATATCATGGTGGGAGTCTGTTATAGACCACCTAAACAAAATAAAGAGACAGATAAAGTATTCTATGAGCAGCTGGGAGAATTCTCATGATCTAGAGGGTTCCTGGAGTGCGTGGAAGATAACTTCCTGAAACAGCTGGTCAGTGAGGCAACTAGGGAAGGTGCCCAGCTGAACCTGCTTGTGAACAGAGGAGGACTTGTGGGTGACCTGATAGTTGGAGGTCACCTTGGGCACAGCAGTCATGAAATTATAGTTTTCAATTCTTGCAGAAGTAAGGAGGGGCATCAGCAGAACCACTACCTGGGACTTCTGGAGAGCAGACTTTGTTATGTTTAGGAGCCTGTTTGGCAGAGTTCCTTGGGAGGCAGTCCTGAAGGGCAAAGGAGTCCAGGAAGGCTGAACATCCCTCAAGAAGGAAATCGTGAATATGCAGGAGGATGCCATCCTCATATGTTGAAAGATGAGCTGGTAGGGAAGAAGACTGGCCTGGTTGAACAGAGAGCTTTTGCTGGAAGTCAGGGAAAAAAGTGTTCTTTGGAAGAAGGGGCAGACAATTCAGAAGGACTAAAAGGATGTTGTGAGGTCATGCAGGGAGAAGTTTAGAAGGGACAAAGCCCAATTAGAACTTAATCTGTCTACTGCCATAAAAGTCAAGAAAATAAGTTTCTATAAATACATTATCAGCAAAAGGAGGGCTAAGGGTGCATCCTTTATTGGATGCACAGGGAAACATAGTGATGAAGGATGAGGAAAAGGCTGAGGTCCTTAATGCCTTTTTTGCCTCAGTCTTTAATAGTTAGACCAGTTGTTCTCAGAGTGACCGTCCTCCTGAGCTGGAAGACAGGGATAGGGAGCAGAATGAAGGCCCCATAATCCAAGGGGAAATTATTAGTGACCTACTACACCACTTAGACACACACAAGTCTATGGGGCCAGATGGAATCAGCCCAAAGGTACTGAGGAAGCTGGTGGAAGTTCTCACCAAGTCAGTTTCTATCATTTACCAGCAGTCCTGGCTAACCAGGAAGGTCCCAGTTGACTGGAGGCTAGAAAGTGTGACACCCATCTACAAGGACAGCTGGAAGAAGGATCTTGGGAACTGTAGGCCTCTTAATCTGACCTCGGTGCTAGGGAAAGTTATGGAGCAAATAATCTTGGATTCTGTCATGTGACACATACAGGGTAATTAGTTGATCAGGCTCAGCCAACATCGGTTTAAAAAAGGTGGGTCCTGCTTGACTAAACTGATCTCCTTCTATGACAAGGTGATCCATTTAGTGAATTAGGGAAAGGCTGTGGATGTAGTTTACCTAGACTTTAGTACAGCCTTTGACATTGTGTCCCACAGCATTCTCCTGCAGAAACTGCCTGCTCATAGCTTGGAAGGATATACACTTCCCTGGGTAAAAAACTAACTGAATGCTTGGGCCCAAAGAGTTGTGAATGAAGTTAAATCCAGGTGGTGGCCAATCACAAGTGGTGTTCCTCAGGGCTCAGTATTGGGGCCAGTCCTGTTTAATATCTTTATCAACAGTCTGGATGAGGAGATCCAGTACACGCTCAGTAAGTTTGCAGATGACACCAAGTTGGTCGGTAGTGTTGATTTGCTTGAGGGTAGGAAGGCTCTACAGGGGGATCTGGACAGGCTGGATCAATGGGCCAAGGCCAACTGTATGAAGTTCAACAAGTGCCTGGTGTTGCACTTGTATCACAACAACCCCATGCAGTGCTACAGGCTTGGTGAAGAGTGGCTGGAAAGCTGCCTGGGGGAAAAGGACCTGAGGATGTCGGTCTATAGCCAACTGAATAGAGCCAGCAGTGTGCCCAGGTGGCCAAGAAGGTAAATAGAATCTTGGCTTGTATCAGAAATGCACTGTGGCCAACAATGTGGCCAACAGGACTAGGGTAGTGATCGTCCCCCTGTACTCAGCACTGGTGTGGCTGCGCCTCAAAGATACAAGAAAGACATTGAGGAGTGTGTCCAAAGAAGAGCCATGAAGCTGGTGAAGGATCTAGAGCAGAAGTCTTATGAGGAGCAACTGAGGAGACTGGGGTTGTTTAGCCTGGAGAAGAGGAGGCTGAGGGGAGACCTTAGAACTCTCCAGAAGTACCTGAAAAGAGGGTGTAGAAAGGTGGGGGTTGGTCTGTTCAACCAAGTAACAAGTGACGGGACAAGAAGAGATGGCCTCAAGTTGTGCCAGGGGAGGTTTAGACTGGATATTAGGAAAAATTTCTTTATCAAAAGGGTTGTCAAGCATTGGAACAGGATTCCCAGAGAAGTGGTTGAGCTTCATCCCTGTTGGTATTTAAAAGACTTTGTAGATGTGGCGCTCAGGGACATGGTTTAGTGGCGGATTTGGCAGTGTTAGGTCCACAGTTGGACTCGATCTTAAAAGTCTTTTCCAATCTAAATGATTCTATGAATCTATGATTTTGCTTTGATTCAACTTTTTAAGAATAATATATATATGTAATGATCAAAGAATTGGGGCACAATGCTACGCAGTACTTCTGACAAAGAAAGACAATAATGAGGCTGTTTTGATATATAGCAATGGATTGTAGGTAAAATAATTTTATAATTTCAAAAGAGTCAACTCTTTTTTAACAGAGCAGGTGAAAACACTGATTCTTTATAACTCTATACAGCACATTACACTGTTATTCAATACTATGTCATACCATTTGTTGTTTATATCTGTAACATCTGCAGTACAGAAAGGTAAAATAAATGAAATGGAAAAGAGAACACTAGTTTCAGTTCTAAGTAAGGACACAAGTTGAATGAACACTGAGAAAGAACTGGTGTTCATAGATCTATTTAATTTCAGTGTGATATTAAGCCTATTTTTCTACCGTTCTGTGACAACAATTAATATTCTCATGGGGGAAAAATAGAAAAAATGTTCGAGGAGAAATACATTTATCAGGAATCAATTTCCTACATAAGCTTATAAGTCTGAGATCTGAGACAATCCCATTTCATATAGGAATTTGGAGACCCAGAAAAATGAAAAGTTATACAGCTTTCACCTGTTAAGACCTAGAAGCATATCTCCCAATGTAAAGAATTGATACTTTGCAAGATTATTTGGTGAAAGAAGGAGAAAAGCTTATATTAATTCTTAACAAAAGATTTGTTTGCATTATTAAACTGAATTCTCAGGTAAGATTATCTGCATCTTGTAAAATGAAATTATTCATATGGATACTATCAAATCATATCTTTCTAAGGATATTATCTGCCTGCAAGTGTTTGTTACCTCATTTCTTTTGCTTTGAGACAATTCCACTTATTGTTTATTTGATATTTAATAAAGACCATAGAAACTGCTGAAGTAACTGAGAAGCTATCTTAAAAAGATAAAAGTAGACATAGTCATATAGTATGTTACTCAGGTAATCCAAATGTAATTCAATCTTTTTAGGTGTGCAAAGAATTCAAATTTTATAAATTCAGTCACACAATTCTATCCTCACTGAAATGCACTTCAGGTAGAAGTAAAATATCAACAGTAACTTATGTTTCTTTTTGTGTATGGCTAAGCAATGAAATGTAATTAATTTTAAATTTCTTACCCCTATGCAGATAGATAAAAAACTGTCTTCCAGAATTACATTTTGTCTTGGATTTCTATGTGCTGGTATATCAAGTAAAAATATACTTAACTTGTATTTTGGAGTAATGAGATTTTTAATCTGACTTTTTCCATTAAAATGTCAATTTACCTCTATGGAACTTAAAAAGTACAAGACTTCTCATATGTGAATTTGCTTAACCAATGTCAGATGTTTCAGTTCATAGAACTTGTGTCGCATAACCTGATGTTTTAATTTTGTTTTGATTGCTTTTCAGACAAAAATATAGCTTCATTTGCTTCCCTTCCCTCAGAAGTATTCCCAGATTTTACCTGTAAGCTTGTCTAAACCATCACCTCTTATTACACCCCTTTATCTTACATCATTTGAAGACAACTTGCCAGTGTTTGCTTTCTAAATACATTTCATATTCTTTGATCAGAAATATTGATTTTCAGGTTCACTGAACTGATATTCAGGAGGAATGAGGAATGCTATAACAAGTACTGGAAAGCTGTACACTAAAAACCCCTAAAGTTCAGGTGCAATAACAGTAACAGGAAGGATTGTTGAAGCAGGTATGTGAGATTCAGAGACCTCCTCAGCTGCTGAGCCAGGTACAAAGTCCATTGCAAATCAGGAACTGACAATTTCTTTTGTCTAAAGAGATTTTGAGACATACCTTCCAAAAGCTTCTGGAGATGTTAGTAAATGTCATGACATCAGTATTATCAGAAGCTGATATTGCTAGTATTTTTGTGATATATTGCATGCTACGTTATATTAAATGTGAGATTTATTCTTGACTGAGGTCATAACAAATCATTCCTAATGGTTCAGTCACTGTCAGCATTCTCTGTAGAAACAATTTTGTAATTCAAAGGTAAATAGATGTATAAAAATAGTTTAAATGTACTTTGAATAAATCTAGGGTCAAAAATTATTGATCTCATCACATCTCTCACATTGCTTCCTGGAACAAAACAGCTGTAAGTCATCACTATTTGGATCAATATAATAAATAAATAGCCCACCATATAAAGTTCTTAATGTCAAAATGTACTTTTTGTTAATGGCTATTAAGTATTAAATTTCTTTTGGGTATCTAATTTTATTATTGGCATTATATATTTTATTTCTTTTGTACTAATTCATGCATGGCATCAAAATCAGATGCTAAGTACATTAGTGTAGGTTTATTTGCAGTATTTTAATATCCCATGGGTTTCATTTTTCACTTGCAGATACATTTTAATTAAGTGGAACCAGAAAACAGAATCTCTGCATTACCTAGATGACAGCCTGTCCTTTATAAGGGTATTAAATAACTGCACATTGTTAAAAAGAGAACAAAAATATTTAAGATTAGAGTTTATTGATGTTTATAAAATTATTTAGAATGATGATATTTTTCAATTTCCTTTTGTTTTGTTTTTTTCCTGAAACCTTATTTTATGAAACAGTCATGTTTTTATCTGTCATTCTTTGTTCAAAGGTCTGATTATCCAACATACTGACTCCTGCCCTTTGATCCATGAGGTGAATGTTTAAAACTTTTTTGTGCTTTAAGACAAACTCAGTCTTTCTGCCCCATCTCTACAAAGCCTTATGTATCTCAAGACCTAGCATTTTGTGCAGTTCTATGTAAACTGTATTAGAAAGTACTTGATAGCTCTCCCCCTTTTATATATACACCATGTACACCATTTCCAGAACAGTGGGCTGACCATTCTTCAATGTCTGACCAGGTTTCAATGCAAACTACCTAGTCTGAAGTAGCAGTCTGGAAGTTCCAACTAATCTGTACAAGGTGGAATGGGCAAGTAACATTCCATTATAAAAAGGCTGGAATGCTACACAGTATAGATATACCTCCCTACCAACCCCAAACTTGTGTGGGATTTGCTGCTCAAGCTGGATTCCTCTAAGTCAATGGAGTTTGATGGGATCCATCTGAGGGTACTTCAATGCTCTTGGGAATCTGGAAAGGTCCCAGCTGACTGGAAGCTGGCAAATGCTGTCCCAGTCTTCAAGAAGGGCAACAGGGATTACCCTGGCAACTACAGGCGTGTAAGTCTCACCTCTGTGTCTGGCAAAATTATGGAGAAGATTATTCTGGGAGTTATCAAAAAACACCTGGAAGATAATACAGTTGCTGGTTCCAGCCAGCATGGGTTCATGAGAGAAAAGACCTGCTTGATAAACCTAATTACTTTCTATGATAATGTTACCGACCTGATTGACCAAGGGAAGTCAGTCGATGTAATCTTTTTGGACTTCAGTAAAGCACCATCTCTCACAGTATCCTCCTGGACAAAATGTCCAGAATACAGCTGAATAAACACATACTGCTATGGGTGAGCAATTGGCTGACAGTCACGCTCAAAGGGTTCTAGTCAATGGGGTTACATTGGGCTGGTGACTGGTCACTAGTGGGGTCCTGCAGGGATCCATCCTGGGGCTGGTGCTCTTTAATGTCTTCATCAATGACTTGGATACAGGACTTGAAGGACTGCTAACTAAGTTTGCCTATGACACCAAATTGGGAGGTCCTGTGGACACTCTCAAGGGCAGAGAGGCCCTGCAGAGAAACCTAGATAAATTAGAGAGCTGGGCAATCACCAACTATATGAATTTTAATAAGGACAAATGCTGTATTTTGCACCTGGGACACGGCAACCCTGAACACACATACAGACTGGGGAACGAGAGGCTGGAGAGCAGCCCTGTAGAAACGAACCTGGGAGTTCTAGTTGATGGCAAGTTGAACATGAGCCAACAGTGTGCTCTGGCTGCCAAGCTGGCCAACCGTGTCCTGTATTGCTAGCCAGTCAAGGGAGGTGATTGTCTCGCTCTACTCTGCACTGATGTGGCTGCAGCTTGAGTACTGTGTGTAGTTTTGGGTGCCACAGTATAAAAAGGATATAAAGCTACTGGAGAGTGTCTGGAGGGGGCCACAAAATTTGTGAAGGGCTTAGAGTGGAAGCCATATGAGGAGAGGCTGATGTGGATAACATTATTGAGACTTGGCTACAAGGTAAGGGTCACGAGAACATTCAGCTAGTTAAAATATGAGCAAGAACAAGATGTCTGTGCTCCTAGAATAGAATCAGGATGTAGTACTAACATTGAAACTAACAGTCAGCAAGAGTGAAATGTCTTTTGTCTGCAAGAAGCAAATATATCTTTGCATGTGGTGAACTAAGCAAACAGATGTTTCCTGACTAAAGATTGCAAGATAAGCATAGTAAGAGAACTAGAGCTTTTAATTAGCAACCAATAAGGAGCTAGACTTTTGTAATATGTATGAACCTCATTAACTGTGTTATAAATGCTTGATTGATGGACTAATAAATTTGAGACTTGTTGATCATCATCGGATGTGCTTGTCTTCCGTCGACTCCGACAGGCTGAAGTCACTTGGATTGTTCAGCCTGTAGAAGAGGCGACTGAGAAGAGACCTCATCACAGTCTGTCATTTCTTCACAAGGGGAAGAGGAAGGGCACATGCTGATCTCTTCTCTCTGGTGACCAATGATAGGACCAGAGGAAGTTGCAGGAAGATGTGCCAGGGCAAGTTTAGGTTGGATGCTAGGAAAAAGTTCTTTACCCAGAGGGTGGTGGAGCACTGGAACAGGCTGCCCAGGGAGGTAGTCATGGCATCAAGCCTGACAATATTCAAGAAGCATTTGGACAACACCCTCAGACACATGGACTGAATCTTGTGATTGTCCTGTTCTAGGGCAAGAGTTGGACTCAATGATTCTTGTGGGTCCCTTCCAACTCACAACATTCTATGATTCTATGATTCTCTGGCCTTGATCAATCTTTTGAAATACACAAACACAAGAATTTGATATTTTACTGGTACTTCTCCCCACTCAACCCTTAAAAAGTATCCTTAATGAGATATGACCATTAAAAAAATCTGTTTTGAAACACAAAATGTGAAATATCCCCCAAATTGGAACTCAGCCTTATTGTGTTATCCTTCCTTAAAAATGTGTCTTGAGAAATCTATAAGTAGTCATACTGCCTCCTCTTCTGAAGCAGTCTCACACACGGAGCCTGTCTTGCATTTAATTCAGAACATCTTCCTTTCCTATCCAGGACCCTGATGCTTGTGTTCAGTCATTTTCAACCTGGAAAAATAAGTATTTTTCATGACAACAAGCTTGGTTTTCTTTTTGACTTTTTATGCACCCTCTAGAAATAATCCACGAGATTTTGACTGTACTTCAAAAACTATTTTATCTTCTCTTAAGAGAAAATCTACTATCTTCTCAAAACCAGTTGACAACAGGCTAAATCTTCAAAGTTTTGTGTCTCACTTTAATTATGTATGCTTCAAAATGCCAAACTGTTTATTTATGTCATCAGTTACCACTGATAAACATTGACAGGGAATGTTGCCCATCACACAATCTTAAAAAGTTAAAACAGTGTCTGTAGAGTTTACTTAGGCCAGCTCTCCTAGTCAATATTTTTCATGAGTTTAGAGTTGGCTTAGAGTAAGAAACATTCCCAGTAGACATCTATGTTCAACTATCCTGTTTGAAGAGTGTTTAACAGAATTACTACAGGCTTTCCCACAACAATTGGTCTCAGTGTCATTTAATATGTCAACCTATATATAGCCTATCAGCAATTCTGTAACAGAAATGGAAAAGGCATATTTCAAGAAGGATATCCTTCAAACAAGTTTTCAGAAGATTATCTTTATAAAAATAAGAGTTGTAAAACACAGTAAACAGATAAGAAGAGTAGAAACATTTTCCACCTTTTAAAGACATCAGCTGCAGAAGAGCGAAGGACTGAAAACTGCTTTGGAATAAGCCAATATGAGATGGCCCACAGCCAAAATTTACCACTGTAAAATTAAATATATCATTTCATAATGTCTGTTCCGCAGCAGAGTATAACATAGGTTTGTTTATAAAAGACAGTCAAGGACAACTTGCATGCCCTGAAGATATTACAAAGAAAGTACTTAAACCAAAAAACTGATATTACCTAACTGGCAGGTAAAATTGCAATACAGAATGAAGGACACTGTTAAGTCCACTTGGATTAAGGTGAATGACATTTTACTAAGCAAAAACCTTATTTTTTGTCATAAGATTTTTTTTTTAAAAACCCCCTTTTTCCAGTCTTATGAAGTACAATGCCTTGAATGTGTAAAAGTAATGTGAAAATAAAGATTTTACTCACTGAAATCAATACTTATAAGTATTTTCATATTTGTATATATGCTGCAGGAATCAGAAAATTTAGGGTTTTTTTACAGTGCTGAGATGTCTCTCCCAACTTACTACCATAATCATTGAGTATGTAACTTAAAAGTATAGAAAAATTACTTCATATTTACTTCAGATCACTCACATCTCAATGTCTGGAATGGTAGGACTGCATAACAAACAACACTTTAAAAAGTTAAAAAAACTATTCACTGACTATACAGAGAACTTTGTTTCTTATTTTGGGAAGGCTCTTTTGCCTCACTCAGTACTAGACACTTGAAACAAACAAACAGATAAATATCTAAGCTCCCTACACTACTGAATTGTCAAATGGTTGTAATGATAATACAGAGGACTGATGCTACATTTCACCTAGAATTCCTAGATCAGGAAAAAAGAAAACAATTACCTTGAGAGAGCAAAGAATCTGCTTTTAACATTAAAGGTTTGTGAAATCACTTTTTTTCCTACTAACTACAATTCCAATTACTGGAATATTTATGGAAGACTTAAATGACAAAGGCTCAGTTCTGCTTGTTTTACTGGAAGTTTATACCTCCATATTTAAAGAGTGCAATAAGTAAATGACATCTATCAAACCTAGTAATTATTTGCTAGATTAATTTTTAAAAGTACTAAAATTTGTATCCTTCAAGATGCTTACTTCTGCTACATTTTACATACCCAGACTTCCTCTTAATTCTATTCACAGTCCATAAAGTTAATATGTGCATACATTAAAAAAAAAAAAATCAACAAGTTTATCCTTTCCTCCATTTACCTTTCCCATGCTTGAAACAGAGTCTACTATTTATTTCTCTGTATTTATTTGGTTTAGATATTTTTAATTTTTTTTACAAAGATGTAAATTAATGGCAAGTACTAAGAATTCACAGCAAATAATATATATATATATAATACAATTCAGAAAAGAAAAAAAAAAACCCTCAAAAACTCAACTGACAGATTTTAATTAAAAATGCAATTCCTAATTCTTCCAGTCCATTAACTAATTTGTTATAATATTTTGGATTTATTTGGTGGTGTTGAAGAAGCACTCCATTAATATATTTTAATTGTGTATTTATTACCAATATGTTTTTGTTCAGGTACTTAGAGAGTACTTATTTCAAAATGTTTCCCATAAGGCAGACATACCAAAAATTCAGTACATATTTTTCAGTAAATGTGTAATGAGAGATGTGCCAACCCATCTGTATGAAAACCCTTCAGTTCTGCATCATCAACTGAGAATGATCATGATGTTCTGCACTTAATTAAGCAAGCTGCAGCATCTTTCACTGCTGTATGAATGTTTCACACAATTTCAGCACAAAGGGTACTTTTACTAACAATAACTGTACCACTTTGCTCTGCAGCATGTTTTAATATATAACCAGCTTATTACAATAACTCTCCAAAGAACTATTTCTTGTGGTAAAATAGATACTTAATTTGAAGTGGATATTCTTAGGAATCAATAATGCCATTTTCTAAAAGCTGAAACCAAAAGGAATATCAGGAACTGTAGAAACTATATGGAAAGACTTTTCATTTTTAAGGGAACACTTTATTTATTCATAAGCTTTATTGATTTCTTAAATGCACAGTTTCAAAGGACAATAATCTAACATTTATGAAGAATTGCTTCCACTAGTACTTTATCTGCTTTCTTTTAATTGCTCAGGACTTCACAACAGCAGCAGGGAAAAAAATGTTTACCCTTTTACTGTCAATAGTCTGGTGTTTTGAGTTTAAGATCTGCTGAATAATTTATACAGAAGTTTTTAACAGTAATTTTTGAAACTACCTCATTACTTATTTATCCCATAGGTGTATTCTAGCTGTAGGTTCTAGGACTAAGGAAGCCAGCTAACTGTTTTAGTATTTATGTTATAATTATGTTATAATTCCCATTTAGGGATATGAACATTGTATTTTAATTAGATTAATCCAAAGCCGTCGTTCCTGAAAAACAGAACTGACTATTTGAATACACAGTGTTGTTTAAATGAAGTGCTGTAATCAATTATCATCAAAGTTAGTAAGGCCATGCAGATTATTCAGAAATATATTTGAACAGAACTTAACAAACTACATTGACCATTACTCTTTGACATCTATGGATCAGGGAAAAGTCTGACCCTGAAAAGTGCAACCATAACTTTGATTAGCTGACAGAAGGTAAAACCACAGACATTAACAGTATTACTCAAGATTTAACACCAACTAAGTGTAGCAGGATTTATGATACAAAAATTTAAGTATATATGTGTCTTATTAAATAAAATTCATGTTGGAAGTTAAGGGTTTTTTTAATAAGTGATTTTTTTTTTTTTTTTTTTTTTTTTTAATCAGTGTCTTTGAAACAGATGACACTTAGCCTAGCCTCGGAATTCTAATGAAGTTCTGAAAAAAAAAAGAAATTATATCAAATAATGACAGTTTTAAAGAAGAGAAAACAGAACTAGAAACCTTGGGCTAATAAAACACGACAAGGCATAACATTGCAACCAGAGTTCCTGTAGCACGTTAAAAAGAAAAATAAATCCAGCAAGACAGTCTAATAAATATAATATGTTTCCTCTTCTTTTCTTTCTTCTCTGTGCACAGGTTTTATCTCTTGTTGTGAATATTTAAAGACAAAAGCAGTAAAAGTATCCCAGTTGCCCCTGTTCATAGTTATGTATTCCAAACACCGTTATTCAAAACAGAACTCTTGAAGGCATAGTATGAAAAACTGCTGCTTATACAATTTTAGATAACAAAATGAAATAAAGGAAGCTTAGTAACTTGGACTGCTGGGTTTGTTTTGTTTTTATTTTAAAATAATAAATATGTGAATATAACTATATTATGCTTACTTGCAAATCCTACTTAGAATTCTTACCAAAATTTGTTGGAATTTTCAATAAAATGAAAGTACTTAGCTGTCCCTCTCTATCTTTTCTGACTCTTTTGCTCTTACTGTTTGATAAATTATCTCTTTTTATTTTTTTTTTTTTTTCCCTTGGATTTGCTTTCAACTTAATCCTAGAAATAATTATAATTATTAATTATAATTATTTTTCTAAATTTAGTCAATTTGCTTTTCTAATACTTGTCTCCAAAATATATGTTGCTCTACAAATATAAAAAACCCCCACATCTTGATATGCTGCTATTTAACCACTTGAGTTTTAAAGTTCAAGACTCAGATTCTGAACACTATATAGGCTAATATGATTCAGTACTTTGCTGGATGAGAACTTAAAAATTTGTGACTTATTTTTATACAGTTTACAATACTATATTTTGATCTAGAATGTCTGTTAAAATAACTAATTTTTTAACAGGTGTGGTGAGTTGACCCTGGCTAGATGCTGGTTGCCCACCAAAGCCCACTCTATCACCACCCTCCTCATCAAGATGGGGAGGGGAGAAAATAAGATGGAACACAAAAAAAACAAATTCATGGATTGAGACAAAAGCAGTTTAATAGAAGCAAAGCAAAGCTGTGTGCGCAGAAGCAAAAGAACAAAATATTTACTCTCTACTTCCCATCAGCAGGCGATGTCTGGCCACTTCCCGGGAAGCAGGGCTTCACACGCGTTGGGATTCCCGGAGGACAAAACAGAAGTAACGAATGTCCCCCCTTCCCCCTCTGTTCTCCCTGCTTTATTTCTGAGCATATGTCATATGGTATGGAATATCCCTTTGGTCCGTTTGGGTCAGCTGTCCTGGCTGTGTCCCCTCCCAGGACCTTCCCCCCTCCCAGTCTACTGGGGGAAAAGTTGGAGAGACAGCCTTGGTGCTGTGGTAGCACTGCTCACCAGTAACCAAAACACTGGTGTGTTATCAACACCCCTTGAGCCACCAAATACAAAACACAGCACTCTGAGGGCTGCCATGGGGAAAATCAACTCCATCCCAGCCAGACCCAATACAACAGGAAAGAACAAAATACAAGAGACATAGCACAATTAGCATTAAGATGCCCTTTCACGTTTCAGATATCCCATCGATTTTGTGCGTTTAACACTGGGACTTCTAAAGTGATAGTTCTCTCTTAAGGTCTTATCCTAGGATCCTAGTCATCCAAGATCCCGAGAATCTCTTGTGTCTTGTGTGCGTATGTAACACAGAACAAGACTTTATTAAAAAGAACTGCACTGAGGTAATTCTTTCACACATTGAGATGTTAGAAAATGACAGGATTTGGAACACATACAAAATATAATTGCTCTCCCTGAATTATATGCAGTATAATTCACTCTTTAATTCATAACCACCTATTCTTATATCCCTCCCCACACAAAATGTTTCTATTCATATGTAAACTGAATGATGATCATTCAATGAGAAGCTATCATATTTTCTATCCACTACTCTATAGCTGGCCTGAGGCATTATTATTTACACTATTCAAAGTCTTGTTTAAAAACAGGACTATTAATTTTCTTATCGATCTTTATGGCACTCACTTTAGCATCTAAAAGTACTTCACAAAGGTTAATAAATCTCCTTTCACAAGTCTCTGAGATAAAGCGATGTTATTATCCTCATTATATAATCTCTGGGTTTCAGTTTCCATCTACATTCCTCAAATATATAGATACATCAGATATATGGGAACATGTCTTCTGTTGATTTCAGTAGAAATTAGATACTTGAATTAGATAGATATCTCAAGGTCAAAAATTGTTTAGCATTGCCCTTGGAATTGATAATGACTTTTGAGAAAACTTGATGGAATAATAATAAAAAAAAATAAAATCTGCACTATATGTTGTGCAACATAAATAAAACAAAATAATAACTCGTTTTTTTAAAAAAAACCCCTTATTCCTATCCAGTTTTACCACAGTACTGTCTTTTGGCTTAATTTTACATTATCCTGGGAGCTTACCTGCTTTGTTACTTTACAGATAGTAACATTACTTCCTCTCAGTTTTTTATGTATTACATGTGTACATGTGTATGTGTTTATAGCATAAACATATATATATATATATAGATATGTATATATATATACACACTTAGATATCTGAAATGGAAAGACATCTTTATAGTGATATCTAATATCTTAGCATATACACTAAAATACATAGATAATATCTTTGCAGAGATTGGTTTGCTTCATGGGTGTGCATAAGCAATAAGCAATATCTTTAAATATTTCTTATATGATGTATTCTTAATTTATCTGATCATCCTTACAGATCTCCATCTGGACAAAGAGATCATGCTGTCCATTTAAATCTGTCTGAGACCCCTATACAAGGTCAGTAGGTGCACAAGATGCATTGAAAATCCCGATTTCCTGAGTCACAGCTGAAACCACACAGTGTTCTAGAATATCTCAAATAGTACCAGATGTTTATGTGTGGGCACTTGAATCAAGGCCTGTTTCTTCAGTAATTACATTGTGAAGATGTATAGACATCTTCCTTGAGTATTGACACAGTCGTTTCCATGTCTACATGTGAGCATCTACAGTGTACATATCTGCACTCTAAAACTGGACTTTACTCTTAGATGTTTTCTGTCAGCATTATAAATGAATTTAGTAGACTATAGTCTGAACACCGTTCCTTGGTAAACTTCATAGGTAACCGTTCTGTACCCTTCTTCTGCCATCTCTGTCCTAACAAATTACTTGGACATTGAGAAAGTCAATGTCAGAAAACAATCACTTCTTTCCAAAACTTTGAGTTCTCAGCCTGATGGAAATTAAAATATGTAATTCCAAAATGAGATTTAGGAAAAAATATAACCAAATCTCTTAGTGGGATATAGCATCAAATTTAACAAGCCTTAAGAAACAGCAAAGCTGTCTGTACGTGACCGTACAAGCAATAACTGTCAGAATAATAATTTTGCCATCATTAAGAAATAATTTGGCTTTAGGTTCTTCATAATGCCTCCGTCTTTAGATTTTGTAGGAGTTAAAAGTAGTGTGGGTTTTTTATTGGTTTATTTGTTTTGTTTTATTTTTTTTACATCACAAATGTGTTAGTCCTTCCTGGGGCAGCTAGTGAAAGTGTCAATTGACTATAAAGATACGAAGGTGGTGATGTCATTTATTCCTAGAATTGAGCCTGAGTTGTTGAAGTAACAGGATATTTCCTCACAGCTAAAAATAGCAGTGAGTATATTACTGATGATATGTCTGTATATTACTAATATGTCTATCAGGAATCCTTATCAGAGTCAAATCCTTTCTCACATCCTACTTCCATTTCAAAATTCTAATTTTCACATAGTTTAGCTATAGAAGTTGTATGATGAAATGACAGCTACATCTTCCATTGCAAACGTAAGTGCTAAGATAACAGAAACTAGCAGATAGATTGTAATGAAAGACAGGAAAAACTTCATGCAATTATGTGACCAGACTAGGCATATTACTGTGTGAAATCTTTGCTATTATAAATTAAAATCAGAAATTAAGTTACAAATAAAACTGTACTTCCCTTCAACAGGACTAGACTGTATAATATGTCAATTATTTGACCATTTTGGAGTATTGTCTAAATTAATAAAGTAAATTTTAAACTTTCAATGTTATCCCAAATGCATCCATATAAATTAATTTTTCTGTGAAACTCAGTAGTTAATATTTTTATCAGAACCTACTTTTCAGCCCCTGACAGCAGACACAGAAAACCACAATAATGTGAGGGTCTAGGACCATTGGATATTATATCATATGCACTTACAGAGCTTGAATAAAAACAAAAAAATAATGAGGAGAGTATTTTGGAATGAAAGGCATCAGAAACCTTTAAGTACAAAAGTCACTACAAGCTTCTTTTTAATACCAGCAGAAAGTTATCATTGTAAAATAATAATTGTTACTGTGGCCATAATATTCAGTTTTAAATTCCAAAATGATAATAATAATAATAATTAAAAAAACCACATCCCTGGCTTAAAAATAAAATAATCAACAAAATCACCAAATAATTTAAAAAAAAAAAAAAAAGAAAGGTTAAATTTTAAGTATTTAGTTTTTATCCAACTTGATATCTGCTGGAAAGATAACACAGCATGGCACAAGCAATCCAAGAGTTTTTTGGAGTACATTGTTAACAACTTCTTGTCAAAGGAGATCAAAGAGCTGATAAGAGAACTTGCTTTCCTGAACTACATACTTGCAAATAAGGATGAACTTGTCAGAGATGTGAGTTGTGGACAGCCTTGCTACAGTGGCTAGGAGATGGTGCAATTCAGAACTCTGAGGGAAATAAAAATAGGAAAGGGCAGAATCACAACCCTGGCCTTCAGGAGCAAGACCCGCCTGGACGCCTTCCTGTGTGAACTCATCTAGGTGTTCCTGCTCCAGCAGGGGGATTGGACTAGATGATCTTTCGAGGTCCCTTCCAATCCCTAATATTCTGTGATTCTGTGAGAACAGATTTCAGCCTGTTCAAGGTTCTTCTGGGAAGAATCCCAGGGGATATGGTCCTGGAAAACATTGGAGTCCAGGAGAGATGGTTGCTTTTCAAACATTACTTCCTCCAAACTCAAGAATTATCCATCCCTACATAAAGGAAGACAAGTAAAGATGGCAGAAGACCTGCATAAGTGAATAAGGATCTCTTGGTAAAATCAGATGTAAAAATAAAGCATACAGGAGGTCAATGAAGGCTTAACTCACCCATGAAGAATAAGAGACACTGTCTGAGTGGCCAGGTATGGGTCCAGGAAAACCAGATGTCACCTGGTGTAGAGTCTGGCAAGTGATGTGAAGGTCAAGAAGAACACCTTAGATATATGGGTGTATCGGTGGCAAAAGAAAGATGAAGGAAAGTGTGAACCGGCTGCTGATAGAAGCAGAAGACTTTTTTGCAAAGCTCATGGAAAAATCCAAGGTACTTAATGCCTTCTTCACATCAAGACTGATCATCAGGAGTCCTAGGCCTCTGAGGTCAATGGGAAAGTATGTTGTAAAGACTTTTCATCAGTACAGGAGGATCAGCTTAAGGAACATATAGAGAAATGGAACAGACACAAGACCTGAGTGCTAAGGGACTTGGCCAATGCTACTGCAAGACTACTCTCAATTATTTTTGTAAGGTCATAGCAAATAGGACTGGAAGAAAGCAAATATCACTCCTGTCTTCAAGGAGACCAAGAAGGAGGATGCAGGAAACTACAGGCTGGTCAGCTTTATTTTGATTCTTGGGAACTAGATGAAGCAAATTATCCTGGAAACCTTGTTCAAACATATGAAGGATAAGAAGTTGATAAGGAGAAATCAGCATGGATTTATGAAGGGGAAATCATACTTTACCAACTTGAGAATGTTCTGTGATAAATTACCAGCCTAGTGGGTGAGGAGAGAGAAGTGGATACTGTTTATCTTGACATCAGCAAGGTTTTTGACACTATCTTCCTTTATATCCTCATTGACAAATTGATAAAACACAGGCTAAAAAAGTGGGAAGTTAGGTAAATGGAAAACTGGCTGAACTGCTAGGTTCAAAGGATTGTTGTCAACAGCAAGAAGTCCAACTGGAGTCCAGTCACTAAAGCTATGGCTGGGGTCATACCAGGTTTTGGTAGTCTTTGGTAATAACCTCAGTGATGGGACAGAGCACACCTTCAGCAAAAAATGTAGATTGTACAGGACTGGGAGGATTAGTTTATACACCAGTTGATTGTGCCTTTTTGGCAGGACAAATAGTCCAACAAGAATGTCAGGAAATTTAAAAAGGGCAGATTCCTTCCCTGCACCTAGAAGAGGAATAACCAAGACAGGCTTCAGGCTGACTGGCTGGAAAGCAAGTTGGCAGAAAAGTGTCCTGGTGAACATGTTGAATATGAGCCAACATTTCTTCCTTGCAGCAAAGGTGGCTGACAGCATCCTCAGCTGCTTAGGAACTGTGTCACCAGAACATCAAGGGATGTGATCCTTCTCCTCTACTCAGCACTGGAGAGACCACATCTGGAATTTTGTGCCCTGGTCTGGGACCCCCATCACAAGAGAGACATGAACAAACCAGAATTGTTCCAGCAAAAGGCCAGAATGATGATTAAGCAACTCTCAGATGAGGAAAGGCTGAGAGAGATGGGACTCAATAGTGTGAAGGTCATCAAACATGGAAGATATTGGCCAGAAATTCTCCATCTTTGGAGATACTTAAAATGTGATTGGACAGAGCCCTGAGAAATTTGCTTGAGTTAATACTGCTTTCTGCTGGGGAGTTGAACTATATCTCCAGAGGTGCATTCTAATGTCAGTGATTGTTTGATTCTGTGATATGCATGAGTATTTATCATTTTCTCTGTAGATTGAGAAAAATTATATAAATTTGGTACTGCTTAATCACTTAAGTCATCTTCTATTGCTTTCACTATACAGTTTATACAATGTCAATGTTTGTATCTACAAAATAGCCTATTTTTTATTCCCTCAATAACTATTTAAGCACTGAAATAAATAAATTGTTTTGTATAAGTTCATATGTATGTGTTTACAAAAAGTAAACATGAAAGGGTCATGAATAGTACCAATTCTACATTTGCCTTTGAATTTTATTGCATGTTTCTAGTAATTTTCTGTGCTAACTCTGATTCACTATGTTGATCTTACACAAACATGTTATCTCTTCTGACTAACTGCATTGAAAAAATGTTTCTTCGACTACTGAGTACTCAAAGTCATGTATTTTAAATTGCCCAAAATGACAACTTAAATAATTTTATCCAAAACCAAACAGAGCATAAATGGAAAACACTTATTTTGTCCAGCTTTTTATGTAGGTATCTGCTACAGAATCATGGTGAACAGGCACATCTAACAGGGAGTCAGCAGTTAATGTGACAGTTATTATTTACAAACAGAGGTGTGCTTCTGATTCTGTTGATTATTTCCTGATTAAAGTCTGCCTATACTTTCTGACTTTAAATGATCCCTGATTCAGGTGTATTAGAAATCCTATTCAACCTCTCATTCAACTGCTGCTGGGAAGTGTCTAAGTAAGTGTTGGTAACAATGCTCAGGAAACCTGGAAATAGCATTAGCTAATAGGGATTTTAGCATTTTGCATGGAGGATAACCTGGGACATACTGGAGTGCTAATCTGTTCATTAACAGCAGTGACACAACACAGAATGTCTTCCCTGCCACTAACTGGAGTAAAGGCTCCTGTCATATTGGAGGCCTTCTGAAGCTAATAGAGGGAGAATGTAGCAATGAAAATTTCAGGCTTCAGGGGTTGTGCATCTAAAGGGTGCATGTAGGGAATGAGGGTGATGGCTGCTTCACCAGTGGAAGGTGTTGGCATTGAGCTGCCAAGTGAAACAGCTGTGGCAGTCAGCAAGCTGATCACAAAGAATCAGGAAGAACAGGACATTTGCAGACACAAGAACCTGAATTCTGAATTGCATGGAAGGAGGGACTGCTGCAGGCTATACTTGAAAGAGCAACAGATAAAGACTCTCAAGATGGAAAAGGCTGAAAACCTGTGACTTCTAGCCATAAAAGGTAGGCTGCTTCTTCACTTTCAGACATACCTCTACAGAATAAGTGCAGTGGCCTGCTGACAGCTCACAGCTCAAAAGAAAATAACAATTATCAAGGCAGGCATTAGTGACTGCTGAAGCAGTGAGACAACATCCATAGAGCACAGTGACTGGGGACCCTCACTCATTTCCAATGCAAAAACAATGCAGCTGGATGCTTGCTTTGAATGCCTGCACATGATAATATGAGGCATAGGAAACAGTGGAGAAATTTGAAATCCATGGGCGATTTCAGAGCTATGGTATGAATGGGATTACACAGATGTAGGAGATATCATCTGATTGGAGTACTGTGATGGATAGATAGAGATTATTTAGAAAGGATAAACCAGGTATGTGAAGAGAAGGAAGGTTGCACTCTAAACCAAAGGACTAGCTTGAATGCATGGAACTTTGATTTATCATGGATGACAAGACAAACCAGTTGAGAGTTTATAAATTAAAACCAGAAGGCAAACTAATACAGGTGATGGCACAGTCTGAAATAGACCATATGATCAAGAAGAAGTAGATGAAATTTACCTTAGAGAGCTGAAACAAGTCTTATTAGCCAAACCTAGATGATCTCCAGACACTCTTTCAAACTTAAGCTAGTCTTTGAATCTATTTTGAGCAGCTCAAGGCAGAATTAAATTGATGACATTTTTATAGTCTAAGTTCTTTGACATCTGTTATCCATATAAAAAATGTAGTTTACGATAAAAGAATTAAGTCTGGCTCCATATGTTATAATTAGCTCCATATACTTATATGATTTAACTATATCACTGCATACTGTGTACATGTATGTACTATGTGAAGTACTATGTACTTCAGCTGCATAAAGTAATTCCAAATTTCCTGCTTAATGAAAACAGTTACAAGCAATTCTAGAGAAGTAGATTAAGTGGGTGAATCTGCTGATAACTCTGTAAAATATATTATGAAACAGATAATTTTAGTTAGTGACAGTTTCATCTTATAAGTGGGGTGCAGGGATGGAATATATTTAATGAAAAATTGAAATAATTTTTAGTTATTAATTATGATCAAGAGGATAATAATGTAAGAAAAGTGTTGATCACAACAAAATCATAGGATGAACTAGAAAAATTATAGTGGAGCAATTCACTGAGCTTCATAGATGTTTGTGTACTAATACACTGAAAAGCCAGGAAGAACTGGAGATATTAATTCACAAGATAATAATAATTATACTGTCCTTATAGAGTTTAGCTTACTTATGAAATAATTTATCTTGTTATGTTGGGAAATAGGAAGATATATCTTCAGAGGAAAAAAATAGATGAATTATGTTTTTCATACTAAGAATGTAAACTCTTGGTCTGAATCCAAATCATAGAATGCAGGGAATTATTTAAAGTAATTTTGGGGAAAAGGATAAGGGTGTTTCTAAAGAGCTATCAATAATATTAAACAGAAATAGAGAAGGTTTATATTATCTACTGTAATTATTTCTAGAAGTAAGGATTGCTATGCTATGTCTTTGTTGGTGACATGGATAGTGGGATTGGTTGCACCCTTAGCAAGTTAGCCAATGACACAAGCTGTGTGGTGTGGTTGACAAGCTGGAGGGATGGGATGCCATCCAAAGGGACCTTGACAGGCTTGAGAGTTGGGCCTGTGCAAACCTCATGAAGTTCAACAAGGACAAGTGCAAGGTCTTGGGACTGGGTCGGGGCCATCCCAAACATAAATACAGGCTAGGTAATGAATGGCTTGAGACCAGCTCCAAAGAGAAAGACTTGGGAGTGGTGGTAGATGAGAAGTTCAACATGAGCCAGCAATGTGAGCTTGCAGCCCAGAAGACCAACCGTATCCTGGACTGCATCAAGTGAAGTGTGGCCAGCAGGTAGAGGGAGGCGATTCTACCCTTCTATTCCACTCTCGTAAGGCCCCACCTGGAGTACTGCGTCCAGTTCTGGAGCCCTCAACACAAGAAAGACTTGGATCTATTAGAATGAGTCCAGAGGAGGGCCATGAGGATGATCCAAGGACTGGATCACCTCTTTTGTGAGGACAGGCTGAAAGATTTGGGTCTGTTCAGCCTGGAAAAGAGAAGACCTAAGGGACATTTTATAGCAGCCTTCCAATACCTGAAGAGGGCCTACGAGAAAGTTGGGGGGAGACTTTTTACAAGGGCAGACAGTGATAGAACAAGGGGTGATGGCTTTAAACTGGAAGAGGGAAGATTTAGATTAGCTATCAGGAAGAAATTCTTGACTGTGAGGATGGTCAGACACTAGCACAGGTTGCCCAGAGAAGTTGTGGATGCCCCCTCCCTGTAAGTTTTCAGAGCCAGTCTGGATGAGGCTTTGAGCAACCTGTTCTAGGGGAAGGTGTCCCTGCTCATGGCATGGGGGTTGGAACTAGATGATCTTTAAGGTCCCTTCCAACCCTAACCATTCTATGATTCTATTATTTTAGATGCACTAAAGTATAGAAAGGTCTGTACAGACATGGCAGACATGACATGGACCTTTGAGAGATTCTTGTTCTTCTAAAGCAACAGCTGGAAGATATGCTGGGTTACCACATAGAGGTAAGCTCTCAAATTACGCTATGTAACTGTATTTCACCATCTGAACTGGTCCCCTTGCCTACAACTGTTGCCTCAGCAATGATATTTCCAAAGAGTAATTCTTATTTTAGAATATATAGTGTCTTTAGAAATACATTTTTTTCCCAAGGATCATACAGAAAAACTAGATGATGAACTAATTTCCCAACTTTTAGATAAGCTAGTGTTACATGAAATAAAATACTCATATGTCATGTAAGATAATTCTCCATCTTAGGAAATTCAGTACCTTTTTTTTTTTGGAAGTCTCTACAAATTGCATGAGGAGATCTGATGTGTAGCTGCACATACATATTATATTACTAGAACAACAGCAAAAATTAGTCTTTAGAATTCACCATTACACCCTCTCAGATCTTCAGAGATGATAACCCTTAAAGTCTCCACAGCTAACAGTTAGAACTCAGTTTTAAAGTGTATTCGAAGACATTAACTAAAAGAAAAAAGCAGTACAAAAATCCTTTTAGATAACTGATGTGTATTAATAGAAGGCTTAATAACTCTAAGTAGTGTCAAATCAAATATTCTTAAATACACCACTTAGTAGAAAAATATAATTGCTTACTACACTTGCTGGAATGTTGAGATACGCAGCACAAAATACAATATTACAGTGTCCTTGATAGAATCAACGAACAAGGAACATGACATGAAGTAATCAAGAAAACTGACATTACCTTATGTAAATGCACTTTGCATTACACATGGAACTGATGTGTTTTAAAGAAGTTCTTAAGTTCAAAACACAACTTTGCATAGCTTCAAAGCAATAATACATCTCTAAACAACATTAATTTCTGTGTTGACAGGGCGCAAACTCAGCTACTGAGGGCAGACAAAGTAAATGGAGGCTGTTCACTTCAGAAATATGTTTGCTGTAGTCATCCACTTTTATAAGATAAGCATACATATCAACACTGAAAGTATATTGTACAACTCCAGCTAAGTGCATGGACTTCTACTCAGGATTAAAATTTATTGTCAGATCCACATCAAATTTATTGACAATTCTCATTCAGGTGTTTTCTCCTGCACACTTGTGCCTTGTTTTTACAGTATTTTATTCTCATTCTTTAGAACTAAACAACATAGAATAACCACCTTGATTATAAGGCTAGTTTAATAAACATTTTTTTCGTACCTTAAAACATGACTGTATTTTATTAAATTACTTACCCCTATGGTAGTTATTCTGTTCTAGCCAAGCTAAAATGAAGCTATAAAATCTACAGTTGTATCCAAACAAAGGGAGTTTTATTTGTTTGGGTTTTTTTCCCTGCAACTTCAACTGACAATGTTAGACTGGGAACTAATAAAACTAAATGAAGCTTGTCTTGACATATCAGAAAAGACTCAATACTATGACTATCTCACCATGGTCAGAAGTACTCTCTTTGACAGGTAGATTATATATATTGATGTTTTTACATTTCATATCCAGATGTATTTGAGAAGTGGAGAAGGAAAAGGAGAAATAATATTTCCTCTATGTAAAACCTAAAGCTGAATTTCATTGTACAGTATTTCCTGCCATTGATTATTGCAACAGCATTTTGGTATGTCTTTAAATAATATGTAATCTGCATGTGAGGAGGACATGTTTTGCTGTGGTCTTTGAAGTAATCACCAATCACACTGCATAAACAAGTTCAAGCTTGTGAAGCTTGAATTCTTCAAAATGAAGCACAGGAGCCCTGAAGTCCTGGTGTCCTTCAAAATAAAATATTGTTAGTCTAATATTAAAAGTAACAATTTACAAATTGATGTACTGTGAGATCTTTAAAAGTCATATTGAACAAACATTTTTTTTTAATCAGAAGTGCTAGAGACACACTGTAGAAATCTGTGCATTTAATAGATTTTCACAGTAACTTGCTGAAATTACTGTGTTTATACTGTAGAAGCCCACATTACACAAATTTTATTGAACTCATACACTGAAAAAGAACTGATTCTGTATGACTCACAACCTTTCAGATTATCTCAAAGACACAAAAGCACAGCAAAAATACAGAAATTTAAGAGGTAAATCCAAATAGATTAAATATTTAGATTAGATTAGATATTTAGATTAGATTAGATATTTAGATTAGATATTAGGAAGAAATTCTTCACTGTGAGGGTGGTCAGGCACTGGAACAGGTTGCCCAGGGAAGTTGTGGATGCCCTCTCCCTGGAAGTGCTCAAGGCCAGGTTGGATGAGGCTTTGAGCAACCTGGTCTAGTGGAAAGGTGTCCTTGGTCATGGCAGGGGTGTTGGAGCTAGATGATCTTTAAGGTCCCTTCCAGCCCAAACCATTCTATGATTCTATGATTCTATGAAATAGTTTTGGAAATATCTTAGTATGGCAAACAAGAAGTTATGAACAGCATTTCACAACTAATTCAGAAACATGTGAGATCTCTTAATATTTCTTAGTTAATCACAACAATCATAGGTAAAATAAATGAATCTAACAGAATCTGACTTACTATCTGGTCATACAGTTGCTAATGCCATTGAAGGAAAAATCAACAATAGCCTCTAGATGGATGGAATAAAGCTGATTATGAAGCCTTGCTTGTAACATCCTAGGGTAAATAGGACCTTCACAGCTCTACAGACATCTGCATATCTGAGCTTTAGATCTCCTCTTTACTTGTCAATGCTTCTTTTATCTCCTTGGAAGTTTTCAACCTCTACTTCAGTTCTTAGCACTACCTACTACTTAATAGGCTTGGCTCAACATATGTAGGCTGAATATAGTTTGTGTCAATCATGGGAATGTTTCCCCTTCCATATTCAATTTAAAGTTGCATCTTTCAATTTTGTTTACATATTTTCTTTGGGGAGCTAATGTTACCAGTGAAAGTGTAAAGTTTCATTTATTTTTCCTATAACTAGGAAACTAAGGAGAGACTCATCAGGTAAGCCAGAAAAAGGAGAACTTGAGAGACTCTGAAGAAACCCCACAACTCACCCCCAGGACTATGTGATGCACAGCTGGAATGACTGTGTTGACCTGCCCAGCTTTTCTTCTGAATTGCAGCATCTCTCCCACAGAAAGAAGAAATAATGTAATCCATAAAATTACATGCATTTGTGATTTAAGTGTTTTGGTTTCCAAACTCTTCACACTGTTTTGTCTTAAAAAGCAAAGTAGGTGTGTGTGTTGGGCTTGTGTGGGGGGAGGGAGGGCCGTTTTTGGTAGTGGGGAAACAGGCCACCTTGTGAGAGTGAAAGCTATCCTGGCTCCCAGGTATACCTCCCCAGCCCAGGCTGAGACAATTAGCAACAGAGAAACACCTCTGCAAATCCATATTTGTGAGGGGAAGGACTGTCTTAAAGAAGAATGTGGAGAAAACATGGAGGATAGGCCACTGTCTGACATGAACAAAAGACAACCATTGGCCTAAACAAAGAGAGAGCTTCTTTGCCAGGAGGAAGGAGCAGGAGAGGGAGGAGGACAGAGAACCTCAGACACCCAGTTCAACTGCATGGAGTAGGAGAAGGCAAAGGAGAACCTCTGTAGCCCACAGAATTTTAACGGCTGAGCAGATACCGATGTGTAGACCATGGAGGACTGCATGCTGAAGCAGAAAAGTTGAGCTCAAGGGCAAGCATGACTGAAATTGAGACCCCAGAGATGCTTGATGCCAGAGCAGGAGTGGACCCCCAGAGCCTGGGGGTGAGGAGTTGCGCTGGACCGAAGGTCCGTCTGCAGCCCGTGGATATCCCCATGCCAGAGCTGGGAGCTATGCCCAAAGAGGTCCATAACTCCATGGGAAGCTTGTTCTGTAACATCTTGTTCCTGGACTTTCATGACAGGAAGAGTGGCAATAGTGAACTGACTGAACCTCCATTTCCTGGACCCTGTGCTGGTGGCAGGGGAGAAGGTAGAGAAATGGGAAGCAAAGTAATTTGAGCCCGAGAAGGTGGCAAGGGTGTGGGGAAGGTGTTGTAAGATGTGGTTGTTATGTCTCACTGAGCTACTCAGATGAATGGCAACAAATTAAATTGATTTTTCTTCCCCAAATTGAGTCTGTTTTGCCTGTGACCATAACTGGTGAGGGAGCTGTCCCTGTCCTTCATCCTAATCTGTGGCCGCTTTGCTGTGATTCCTTTCCCATCTGACTGGGTGGGAGGAGTGAGTACAGGACTGCATGATCCTACTGTGGTTAAACCACCACAGAGTGTTAAAAGGATTGATGACATGAATCCCATCATTGGTCTAAAGTATCCATGGACAATTTGCAATGGCACACATTTTATACACTCTAGCATTCACATTTTTTTCTAAATGTAGGGTGGAGGTTCTCCTACACTTCAAAACCCACAACACAGATAAAATTTTAACATCCAAAAACTAATTTCATAGTTTGAAGTACAGGTTTTTTTCTAAGCGTGTGTATGTCTTTTAATCAACATAACTTCCACTCATGAATAAAACAAGTTCTGTAGTGTTACATTTTGTCCATTTTGCCCTCTACTAAAAAAAAAAAAAAAAAATTTCCTGTAATAAAGAAACTTGCCAGATGAGATGTCAGAGTATTTAATGAAGTGAACAGTATTATGTTTTGATCCCTAAGGTGAAATGCATCCCACTTACTTTCCTTACTTGTCCTAAGGATTATTGTGATCAGGGATTGACTACTTCACCACAGAACAGAATGTACTTCATACTATATATTTTCTTGTATCTGCAATGGATTTAAGAGCTAAGGATACAAACATCACTATTTAAGTAATGTCAGATAAAGCAGTTTCCACAAGTCTTTCAATATTTTATTTATAACCAACACTGTTATTCCAAATGTATTTAAAAACAAACATCAAACACCATTTCATGCATTAGAAGCCTCCTGTTTGTAGTACAAAATGCCAAATGTAGCAGAAAAGTGTAAAAGGAAAATTTAAAGAAATCCAAAACACCTTCCTGAAATCTTGTTACCTAGGTAAGATGCTCATACTTGGACAGGAATTGTGCTACTGAGGCTGACATTACGGAAGAGCACCACTTACTTAAGAGACAGCTGCTTCTGCTTAAATATAAGCCTTTTGAATTAAGTGGGCTAAAGTCCCTGACAGTTGATCAATCTAGATGCTTAGCAGTCTCACTTTTATGTAGATAACTTACTGGTGCAAAGATGCTGTGTTTACATTTTGCAGTGTTTCTTTGTTGCCTGCTTTTTAACCAAGGAGAGTGGCCTGTGATCAATGCAGTGAGGTTTTTTATGCTAATCATCTGTCATTTATTCATAAACATGCAGATGTTAGTCTTCCAGAAGTGCCATTTGCAATTTTTTTCAGTGTATGACAGAGTGAAGTAATTTAATCCTGCCTTAAAAGTTATAAAACTGCTACACACATTACATGAATATTACAAGGACATATTCTTTCTGATGCTTTGTTTGAAAGTCATATAGTTTAGTTAGTGGCAGTTGTTGGATGAGATAATTTTCTTATGGCATTGCTATGTGACTAGTAATCCAATTTAACTCTCTGATCACTTGTGCCCTATTATATCCCAGAGCCTGGTTCTGTCGCCTTTCCACCTTCCCTTTAGGTATTTATATACATTGATGAGAACCCTTCTGAGTCTTCTCTTCTTCAGGCTAAACAATCCCAGCTCTCTCAGCCTTTCCTCATATGAGAGATGCTCTAGTCTCTTCATTACCTTCATGGCAATTAGTTGGACTCTATCCAGTATGTTGACACCTCTCTTGTACTGAGCAGCTCTGAACTGGAGCCAGAACTCCAGATGTGGCCTTGCTAGTGTTGAGTAGAGGGGAAGGATCACCTTCCTTGAGCTACCTGCAACACTCTTGCTAATGTAGCCCCAGACACCATTAGCCTTCTTTGAGGCAAAAGCACATTGCTGGATGATTTCAAATTTGTTTCCACCAGGACCCCCAGGTCCTTTTCTGCCAACCCACATTCAAGCTGGGTGGCCCCTAACATATATTGGTACATAGGGTTGTTCTTCAGGTGCAGGACTTTGCACTTCTCATTGAACTTCTTGAGATTCCTGTCAGCCCATTTTTTCAGCTTGTCAATGTCCCTCTGGAGGTCATCACAATCCTCTGGTGTGTCGATCACCCCTTCCAGTTTGATCTGCAAAGCTGTTCAGGGTACACTCTGCCCCATCATCCAGATCATGACTGAAATTATTAATCAGAATTGGATCCAGTATTGATCCCTGGGCTACACTGCTAGTCACTGGCCTCCAAATAGAGTTTGCACTGCACTGCTGATCACCACCTCCTGGGCCTTGCCGTTCCACCAGTTTTCAACCCATCTCACTGTCAACTGTCATCCAGACCTTAAATCAACAGTTTATCTATAAGAATCTTATAGGAGACAATATCAAAGGCCTTCCTGAAGTTTAGGTACAAAATATCCAATGCCTTCCTCGCATCTCCAAGGCCAGTCACAAAACAGTGGTGAGTTTTATCTAAATAGAATACACATTAAGTGTATTGGAAAAAATGGTCAGGCATGATTCTCGTTGGTGAAGCCAAACTGACTTCTTGTGATGGTTTTCTTCTCCTTATTGTGCATAAGGATTAGCTGTTCCATCACCTTCTCAGGGACTTAACTGAAGCTGAAGAGCCTATAGTACCCTGGATTCTCCTTCTTGCATTTCTTGAAGTTGGGGGTGACATTTACTTTCTTCCAGTACTTCTCCCTGTCATTGTGATTGAGGAAAGATGTAGTGTGAATGGCCTTTCAATGTCATCTTCCAGCTCCCTCAACACTCATGGGTACATCCCATCCAGGCTTATGGATTGTCCAGTTTCAATAAGTATTCCCTGACTTCTTCCACTAAGGGTAGATCTTCCTTACTCCAGCCTTTCTTCCTGCTCTCTGGGGTCTGAAGGCCAGTCTTTTTTCATAAAGACTGAGTCAAAGAAGGCATTCATTTTAAAACTAGGCTAAGTATTGCTATTCACGTATACAGTAGTTTGTAAAATTGCAGTCTAGACTAACGTGAATATCTCATTATTAGCATAATGAAAAAAAACAAACAACCCAACAAAAAAACCCCAAACAACAAACCCCAAAATGCTAGCTGTGGTTGATGTTCTGTATCTCTTAAAGAACAATATTCATCCATAAAAATGAAAAAAAAAAAATATATTTAGAAGTGTTTGTCAAATCTACCTTTTTAATGTTAAAAAGTGATAATATTGTTCTTTAAAGATAACATGAATCACTTAAAATGTAACTGCATTTTTAATTAAAAAGGAAATTAATCTGAAGAATATCACAGAAACACAGAAACACAGAATGTCAGGGACTGGAAGGGACCTCAAAAGATCATCTAGTCCAATCCCCCTACTGGAGCAGGAACACCTACATGAGATTACACAGGAAAGTGTCCAGGTGGGTTTTGAATGTCTCCAGAGAAGGAGACTCCACAACCTCCCTGGGCAGCCTGTTCCAGTGCTCTGTCACCTTTACTGTAAAGAAGTTTCTTCTCAAGTTTAAGCAGAACCTCCTGTGTTCCAGCTTGCACCCATTGCCCCATGTCTTGTCATTGGTTGTCACTGAGAAGAGCCTGTCTCCATCCTCGTGACACTCACCCTTTATATATTTATAAACATTAATGAGGTCACCCCTCAGTCTCCTCTTCTCCAAGCTAAAGAGACTCAGCTCCCTCAGCCTTTCCTCATAAGGGAGATACTCCACTCCCTTAATCATCCTGGTGACTCTGCGCTGGACTCTCTCAAGCAGTTCCCGCTCCTTCTTGAACCATGGGGCTCAGAACTGGACACAATATTCCAGATGCGGCCTCACCAGATGCGGCCAATATTATTTCCCAAAAAATACAATTCTCATATATGAACCCTGCTCCAGGGCTAAAACTCAATGCTATTACTGCTTAAGATCATCTTTTGCAATCTAAGTTAAAGTTTAACTATAAAAATCCACTTAGAACTGTAACTCTGAACAGTGCTTAACTGCTCAATACTTTGTTTGGAGCAGAATTGTGCAAAAGTAATTTTTTATTTCAATGAAGAGTTATTGCAATGTTGAACAGAAGGTTTTTCAATGTTACTATTTTTATTTATAATTTTTTTCTAATTTTAAGATTTTTTTTTTTTAAATTAAGAAGAATCATAATTTTCTCATTTAATAACTTTAGCAATTGAGTGCTACCAGGTATTCAAAAGAAAAATTACTCCGTATCCTCCATTGTCTAACACAGAAACACAAAATAATTAATATGGTTTTTTTTTCCACCGGTTTGCATAGCTCATTTATTTGTCTATTCTACTAAAGAGAAACTGATCTGATAACTAAATAACTATATGCAGTTATCCTGTCCTTACAAGATGACTTACATCCCTATAGGACAGGACAGGGCTCATTCGACTAAATTTAGAATTATATAATGTCCATCCCTATATTCAGGCTAGTTCCCCTAGGCTTCCATTGTCCTGACTGAAAAGAAATAGTCTCTTTTAAAATAAAATTCACCTAATCTTAAAAATAGGTCAGATATATTGCTCTTTAGAAGTGCCCGTTTTCCTCATTAATTATAAAAGAAGTATGATGATTAATTCAGATGAAGACATTTAGGCCATAGATATCTGATGGCTGGTTCAGCTACCTAAACATAGGTGTCTGGTGACATTTAAGATGCCCTAGGTTATCCAAGGGCACATGAACAAGACTGGAAAGTGTAACACAAGGCTCATGAGAGAAGCCAGCCCTTCTAAAGTGGGAGCTGGAAGCCGGAGAGGGTTCATTAAGAAATCTCACATGAGCTGTTTAAAAAAGCTCATCGAGTCCTATAGTGTTTTCAGTTCCAGATTAGATTTGCATTTAACTACTTATAGTATATGGGGAGTAACCACTCCACTAAAACTAATTTAGTTATGTATATGTTATCATCTGTGCAGTTTTCCAGACTTCAGAGACTATATTAACTATACATACAATAACAGAAGTGAAAACTTCCAGTTACTTACATTTAAACACCTCAATTTATGTGTCAACAATCTGGAAGTAAATCTAACCCCCAAAGTGTGATAAAATGAATCTTACTTCAAGGCCTATTTAAATGCATATATATACCTTGTATACATTTCAAATTAAGCTAAATGAATATTTCCTAAAATATCTCTGGAAAATTCCTGTTATTTTTAAGTAGATTGTACATTTTTCATGCATTCATGTGCTGGAGCAGTAGACACAAGCTCTTAGATTCCACTTTTGAATTAGAATATCTTTAAGAAAAGTCATCAAGATAAGACCCAGATGAGACATAAACTCTGAAAATCACCTCTATTAATCAGTGATGCCTAGGCAATTAAGAAAGTGTAAATACAGGTGATGAAAAGAAAGTGAATTACTTCAGTGAGCACTGGAAAGTGTATCAGGAATTATTTAATTAGCTAGGTAAACATGCTTAACTTATCAGGCTTTTCTTGTATAGTGTAAGTCTCCTTCCAACAACCTTTTGCCTTCTCTTCAATCCTTGTTCCAATTCCTTCTTTGCTTTTGTGCATTTATCACCCTTTTCTCACTGTTTTTCCTTACTTTACAACCATTTTCTCTCCTCTTACCTTGCTACTTGTAATTCATATATACCTCTACATTTCAGCTTTATCCTTGTTTATTTTTGCACTATCTTGCATTTCACTCTTATTCTTAAATATTCTAAATAACTATTTACTCTAGCATCACAATAAGATCTTTCATTGCTCTTTCTCCCTTGCTTCTTGCAGTTCCACAAAACCTCTTTATCATTTCTTTCAAATGTTTTTCCTTTTATTCCTGCAGTCTTTCTAGGTTCATTTCAATCATTCTCTACTAACACCACATTTAATAATCTGATTTTAATAATATGACTTTAAGAGATAATACTATTTGATGTGATTGATGTGACTAAAAAAATCCTTCTCAGAAAAACAAAGTACCTGAGAATCTGCATCCATAATACAGCTTTATTATCAGAATAGAGTTATCTCTCTGTTATACTGTTTTTGTCAAACTTTCTCTCTGTACTGATAAATGATAATAAAGCTATGTATATCTTTGTGGGTTTTTTTTGAAGCTAGTTATTCTTCAGAAGTCTTGATCTGATAACTTGTGGCTTCCTTATTTTTTTTTAATAAAAAATTTTTATTGTTTCTACCTTTCTTTTACGCACACATATACATTTGAGTGAGTGAATATATCGATTTAACTGAAGCTATTTGTCAGTAGTAGAATAAAAATCTAAAATTAATGAAGTAGCACAGGCTTTAAATATGAACACCATCTTCCCTGATGACAATGCCATTCTCTAACAGCTCCAAAATATTTTTTGTGTGCACTAAACCGATCTGAAGAAGTATTCTCAGAAGAATACTAAATGCTGGGGAAATAGTACAATACTAAATAAATCTACATTTTACAGATGAGAATGCAGGGAAAAGAATAGAAAAAACCTTCTTAAATTACAATAAAGTTAATATTCTCAAATGAATAGCTGGACAACTGTATTACCTTTTGTGGGCTAAATTGTGTTCAGAGCTACTCTAACATCGATTTGAGTTAATCCCCAATGAGTTCAACAAAGTTACTGCATTAAAAATTTGAACAAAATAAAATAAAAATATTATACTTCTTTGGATTATTAGTGCATTTCTTTTTACTAGAACACGTTATAACAAGTTTTTCCCTGATATTCTCAGACTTTTTTTTTTTTTTTTTCTGAAATATGGAGAAAGACTGGACTCCCTGTCCCTGTTTCAGCTTCCCCAAAAATATAGGGAGGTACAGGCCACAAACATATAGAACGGTAATTTATCATGCTTTCAAAAACACCTTAAAAATTCACAAGTCCCTAAAAAAAATAATTCTAAAGCACTGCTTCTTTGTTCTTACCTTACCAGTGTGTTCTTTTATGGAAAGTATTTGACTGGAAAATATTAATTACTTAAAGTTTCATAGAGAAAGTATTCGTTACCAAGGGTAGAAATAGAAAGAGAAGCACTGACCTGTTATCCACTATCAATCACAGACCAGTTGTGCCTTAAATCTTTGGAAAATTTATCACAATACTTCCCAGGATTAACTTTAGAGATATCTCAAGGACTTCCCTTAGCAGAAGTGTTATATGCAGAAATATTTATGCAACAAAAAATGAATCTTAGAAAGATTTCTACACATAACTGAGGCCCCAGAACTGAACACACAGATGTAGCAACATCAATATAGGAATTCTAGTGTAAATCTTATTTGTCCTGTATATTGAAAAATGTTGTACAAAAGCTTGCTTGGCATATTGTCAAGATGTCAAACTATTTTATTTATTCTGTGTCAGAGTTTGACCTCTTTGGGAGAAGAGAAGAGAAGAGAAGAGAAGAGAAGAGAAGAGAAGAGAAGAGAAGAGAAGAGAAGAGAAGAGAAGAGAAGAGAAGAGAAGAGAAGAGAAGAGAAGAGAAGAGAAGAGAAGAGAAGAGAAGAGAAGAGAAGAGAAGAGAAGAGAAGAGAAGAGAAGAGAAGAGAAGAGAAGAGAAGAGAAGAGAAGAGAAGGGAAAAGAAAAAGAAAACAAAAAAGAAAAGAGAAAGTGAATTTGAATTTGAATTTGGAATAGGAAACATATTTATTTTAAAAAATAAACTTTCCCACAAACTTACCCACTAATTAATGAAAACTGCAGAGAATTCACCTACTATAAGTCTGATATAAAAATATGTATCTTACAGACTCTTATTTACAGTCTTTTTTTTATCAAAACATCAGTTATACCTTTACTTTTTATTCTTTTGACAATTCCCTCAATGCAGATAGTTCATTTTTTAAAACCTTTGCAATAAAATTTTGTGAATAATTAGCTTTTGAGAGGCCTAGAGTGACCACAAATATGAACAGCATACAGCGGAAAAATATATTTCCACTTAACACTTGTTGTGTTTGACCCCAACCACCATTGTGCTTGATACACTTGATTAAGATAGAAAATCATTTGTTTCTACAGATACTATGATTTCTGAGTGATACTCTGTGAAAAATACTTTGTTATAGCAAAGGGATTGTTTTAATGAAGGGGTAGTCATGTAGGATAGTGTATTAGAATAAAATGTGTTACGTAGGATCAATGTTACAAACAAACAATTAAGCAAACAAAAAATAACAATACAAAACCCAAAACCAAAACCCAACAATTAAACTTAACCCAACATACCTATATTTAATTTTGTGATAGAAATTAGCATCCAGGAGACTAAACATCAATATATGAAAATGACAGACAAAATAATCCAGTACCTTGAAAAGAAAAATTATTAATTTCTGTATGTGTACAATGAAAGGACATTTTCACTATCTGCAGACAAAGTGATTCAGATATTAATTCATTATTTATTTGAAACATTTCTAACAAATGGTTAGTTTGGTTTCCCCAGAAAAAATAAAATAATAATAATAAAAAAAATCCAAAACCCCAAACAAGGATAAATCTTGGTACTGCACATTATTTATATTGTAAATTATTTTCATATGACCTGTAAACACTGAAATATGCATTCTATCTACCTATCTATCACATAAGTATGTATGTATATAAACTCCAAACTCCCAGGGTATGGTATCTCAGACTTTTTATGTATTAGTACATGCCAATCTCAAGTTTCTATAAATAAACAAACAATATTCTTGAAAATGTAAATTCTCCTATCTAAACTCTATAATGATATTTACAGTAAGAGAAGCTCTTTCAATGTTTAAAATATTCTTGTACAAGTATAGTTTTAGTTAATACATCAAATCATTGTTTTTTAACAACAAGCTTAGTTTTCTTAGCTCTGCAGAAGAGCTAGCATAAGGAACCACTGATTCTGACTTTAACCTTGGGACACAGTGGCAATATAAATATTAAGGATTGGAGTTCTAACTTCTCTAACATAGACATGAAGGAGAACAGTAAAAAAACCCAAGGATTCCTACCTATTTCAGCTTCCCAGAGGTTAGGTAATTCTAAATTCACAGTGCACAAGAAAGTAGAAAAATCTGATGCTGAGATATTCTACTGCGAAGAAGGAAGAGGAAGTGGTTTTGTGTGCCTTGCAAAAAGTTTTTCCTCTGCAGGCTTGCAGAGAGCAGGAAAATTTTGAAATAACATGCACCTGCTGTTACAGGTAATTCTCAGATTATTCCTTTCTGCATGTGAGAAGCACACTGAAAGCAATTCTGCTTCAGAAGTCTGACGGTATCTACTGTAACTCAGTATTCTGAGGACAAATCTCTCCATAATTGAAATGATCTTAAGAGCAGATTTCAGCCCTATACAGGAAGCATAATATCTAATGCTCAGTCTCATGTATTATTTTTCTACCCCTTTCCTCTTTCAGATCATATTTTATTTTGTTATAACCAAAAAGCATTGAGATATCAAAACAATTTGCCTGTTGTTTTCACATGCCCAATCTCATTTAATTTTCACACTATTTTGCTACAAAAGTCCAATGATATGAAATAAAAACCTTCACAGTTCAATTGCATGATAAGTAAAGTAATACAAGCAATGAGTTCCAGGTATTTGCCTGTAATCATGCAATTTGATATTCCAGAAAAATAAATAATAATCTATATCTGCTATTTTGTTATTGTGGTATTTCACTTTGCTCATCAGGGTTCATTAACAGTGTAGCTGAAAAGATAAACTTATCATTGTGTTACCTTGTAGTGTGCTGTTACTGGAATAAATACTAGCTACAAAGGAAAATCTAATAATTCTCATATGAATATTTCTTATAATTGTTTGATGAATAAAACAATTAGTGTAACTTCTCTGTATTAAGTTAAAATTTGCTGTAAAAGTACTTCAAATGTTTGAATTTTGGCAATCAAAAACAAATAAAACAAATAAACAAACTCCATTTTGTTTTATAAACAAAAACATTTGTTCCATTGACCAAAATTTTATGATGTTTGACTGATAATAAATATTTAGAAAAAGATGTTTTGTTATTAACTTCTAGTATGTGTACCTTTATAATACATTTTGTAAAGTTTTGGCGAGATTTAGGGATTTTTTTTTTTGGTACTTATTTTTTAGAGAAGAGTCATTATTCCTTAAAGTTGTTATGTGAGCTCACCAGGGGGGGTGCCTTGCTTTGACTTGCTGTGTACCAACAGAGAAGGACTAGTGGGAGATGTGGTGGTAGGAGGCCAACTTGGGCTTGGTGACCATGAAATGATAAAATTCTCAGTCCTTGGTGAAGTAAGGAGGGTGGTCAGCCAAATAACTACCATGGACTTCCGGAGAGCAGACTTTGGTCTGCTCATGACACTTATTGAGAGAGTACTTTGGGAGACAGCCCTCAAGGGTAAAGGAGTTCAGGAAGGCTGGACATTCTTCAAGAAGAAAGTCTTAATGGTGCAGGAGAAGGCTGTCCCCATGTGTTGTAAGACAAGCCAGCAGTGAAGAAGACCAGCCTTGTTGAACAGAGAGCTTTGGCTGCAACTCGGGGAAAAAGGAGAGTTTATGGCCTTTGGAAGAAGGGACAGGCCACACAGGATGACTACAAAGATGTAAGGCTATGCAGGGAGAAAATCAGAAAATACAAAACCCAGATAGAAATTAATCTGGCTTCTACTGTAAAAGGCAACAAGAAATCTTTCTATAAATACATCAACAGCAAAAGAAGGGGTGGAGAGAGCCTCCCTTCTCTATTAGATGCAGGAAGAAACATGATGTCTGAGGATGAGGAAAAGGCTGAGGTGCTTAACGCCACCTTTGCCTCAGTCTTCAGTAGTAGTACCAGTTGTGTTCTGGGAATCCAGCCCCTTGAGGTAAACAACAGGGACTGGGAACAGAATGATCCTTCTGCATTCCAGGAAGAGATGGCCAGTGACAAGCTGCAGCACACAGATGTGCACAAGTCTATGAGACTGAATGAAATCTGACCAAGAGTTCTGAGAGAGCTGGCAGAGGTGCTCATCAAGACACTTTCCATCATTTTCCAGTAGCTCTGGCTGACAGGGGAGGTCCCAGGAGATTGGAAGTTAGGCAATGTGGCAGCCATCTATAAGAAGGGCCAGAAGGATGATCCGGGAAACTACAGGCCTGTCAGTTTGATTTCGGTGCAGGGGAAGCTGATGGAGCAGATCATCTTAAGTGCCATCACACAGTACTTGTGTGATGATCCACCAAATGATCCACCAAATGATCAGGCTGGGTCAAAGTGGGTTTACAAAAGGCAGGTCCTGCTTGACTAACTTAATCTTCTTCTACAACATGGTTACCCACTTAGTGGATGAATGAAAGGCTGCAGACATTGTCTATCTGGACTTTAGTAAAGCCTTTGACACCATTTCCCACAGCATTTTCCTGGAGAAATTGACTGCTCATGGCTTGGATGGACATACACTTTGCTGGGTAAAAACCTGTCTGGATGGCCGTGCTCAAAGAGTGGTGGTGAATGGAGTTAAATCCAGCTGGAGGCTGGTCACAAGTGGTGTTCCCCAGGGCTCAGTATTGGGGCCAGTCCTGTTCAACATCTTCATCAATGATCTGGAAGAGGGAATCAAGTTCACCCTCAGTAAGTTTGCAGATGACACCAAGCTTGATGGAAATGTTGATCTGCTTGAGGGTAGGAAGACTCTGCAAAGGGATCTAGACAGACTAGATGGATGGGCCAGGTTCAATTGCATTAATTTAAGTAAGGCCAAATGCCAGGGCCTGCACTTTGAACCCCTGGCAGTGCTACAGGCTCAGGGAGGAGGGGTGGGAGAGCCTCTCAGCAGAGCGGAGGTGGTGACTGATAGCTAACTGAACATGAGTCAACAGAGTGCCCAGGTGTCCAAGAAGGCCAATGGCATCCTGGCCTGTATCAGGAATAATGTGGCCAGTAGGACCAGGGAAGTTATCTTATCTTTATATTTGGCATTTAGACTGCACCTCAAGTACTGTGTTCAGTTTTGGGCCCTTCACTACAAGAAGAACATGGAGGTGATTAAGTGTGTCCAGAGAAGGGCAGTGAAGCTGGTAAAGGATCTGGAGCACGTCTTTTGAGGAACGGCTGAGGTTTGGTGTTGTTTGGCCTGGAGAAGAGGAGGCTGAAGGGAGACCTTATTTCTCTCTAGTACTCCCTGAAAGGAGGGTGCAGAGACATGGGGTCAGTTTCTTCATTGATATGTGCAAATGAATTCTGCATGTATAACTTTATTAAAAAATTAACTTTTGCTGGGAAATAGTTAAGTTTCTTATTAAGTGAACTGCCTGTTGATAGGATTGTTTTAACAAAAACAAACAAACAAAAGAAACAACCAAAACAAACCATGGAAAAGGGTAGTTGAATTAGAAACATTCCCTTTTTTTTTTTCCCCTGATTGTACAAGCTATAACAAAGAACTCTAACAAACAGTTTGAATCCTTTACTTCTCTAATTTGGATTGGTGCTGTTCATGCACTTAGATACACAGCAACCATTCCTTTTCTGATTCAGAAATAATGGGAATTGTCATTATCTTGTTGAAGCGCTGAAAAAAAGCTTATTTTAGAAAAATGCTTTAGGAGCTACTCTAGCTGTTAGTAACTTTTTGCTACTTTCTGTAAACACATACACATATATATATATGCACATATATACACATACACACATGCATTCTCTCTCTCTGTCTCAATATATGTTTAAAGATACACAGAATTTGCAAGGACATGACCAAACAGAAGTCTTTAACCCTGCTTCCACATTGCAATTTGCCCTCTTGACACATAAAAATTAGTTCTGGATTATTTTATAGCATGTATAGAGCTACAATAGTTCATTCCTCCTGTTACAGAAAAGGCTCTGCAACTTGTCCTATTAAATACAAAATTTTCTAAGTCTTTAGTGTCTAAGGACAGTAAAGGTAGTTTAGATGTCAATGAAGTAAAAATACTAGATTTACCCTCACTTTAAGTTCTCTTTATATTTTCAAAACTATGGAATGAGATGTCATTGCAAATAGAAATCAAACATAAAACCACTAAGCAATATAAACTGAAAATATTAATTTGTCCATTAAATGTGTTAGTCTTGTAATTGACTAACGTTACAATAGTAATTCTGTGGTTGGAAGCAAATCAAATGGAATTAAGGATACACATAATTTAAAAGCAAAACAAAACAAAAATCCCCTAAACACACAAAAAATAATTTAAACTAATTAGAAATCATAACCCAAAAGGTGTCATACCTTATTTTATACTATAAGAAGAAGCATGATGCAAAGATACTTGAATTAATGCCAATATCTATAGCTTCACCTGATGGAGTACCAACTGATGTATATTCACCGCCTGTGTCCTGTCAGTGAGCCAAGTACATGTTGAAATTCATCTTACAGTCTGGATACTCCAATCATTCAGAAATGAAAACTTAACAGTAACTTGCTAAGTGCATTGCACCTTCATTTTCTGCATTTATATCAATCGTAGGATAAGATAGTGAATCTTCTGTCAACACAGGCTGGTATATACAAATTTTCTGAATAAAGTCAGTGGAAAGTTAAGAAAAATGCCATGCCATTGTTGTTGCAATATAACATACAATATACTGTATACAATTAAATAAAATAATGGTATATGAGATACAGTGAACAAAATACAAAGCAGTGTGACAAGAGAGACAAAGCATTAGCAAAGACACTTCAATGTATATATATTTACATTTATTTTTTGTGAGAAAACAATTGTGCATTTTTTATTTTTAATGTATCTGAAAATCAAACAAATTTGACAAATACCTTATTTGATCTTTACAGTGATTTTTAGACATAGAAATTTAGTTGAATTGATTTGGTTTATCCTGTTCAGAAACCATTGATAAACTGTGGTTTTGTAAATTGAGGAGAGAATTTTAAAGGATTGGAATAATATCAAGGTCATGCAAAATATATAAACTTTATATAACTCTGTGATGATTACTTACTATTTTCATTTAAGGAGGTCAATTGCTGCTTGGTTATTTAACCATTTGCATAATACCAACTTGCATTGAAGAAGGACATTTTTCAAGTTTGTTTTTCATTTGAAAATACTCAAATGTTAAAAACGAGATAGCAAGTGGCCTGAAGAAATTAAGAATTCAGAAAGAAAATAAAATACACTATATATCTATATATCTCAAACCTATCTAGTGATGCCTCATCTGATAGTTTTTTTTTGTTATAGTGAAATGTCTGATAAAATGGCACAGATAAGAGTCCAAATGGGTAACTCCTCTAAATCTGAAGGCAATAAACAGCATTATTCTGTGCAAGGACATTGTTTCTTTACATAGACATTTTTCAGCTGAGCTATTAATGCATTTTGGATTTGGTTGGCTGCCAAGGTCAAAGCATCCATTATCATCAAGCTGGTTTAGCTCAGGAGCCATAGGATGTATTAGGGAGGCTGTGCAGAGATGTCAGTCTGGCATTAAAGGAACACTTCCTTGAAGAAAACTGCCTCATTTGGTAAGATATTCACAAAGTAGCACTTGCTTATATAGTACACTTTTGCTTTTAAAGCCAAAAAGAATTAAAAAATAATAGGCATGAGAATCATCCCTTCAAGTAAATTTCCAGACACCTAGAAGAGTGAAAGTGCAGTTATCATTACTAACAAGACTGAACAATTTTTCAAGGAAATGTGATCACATATAAAATCCTACATGTAAGGACAGCCACACATACTCCCTTTTGAAGCTGGGAACAAACTTCATGGATCAGATAGGACCACTCTTGGAAAAACTACAGCTGCTGAGACAAAAAATTGAGAATTAAAAGAAAAGGAAAAAAATCCACCTGTTGGTTGTTTTCTCCATACTTAAAGTAGAGAGTGTCATAATTCACTACCTGTTCTCCCCCCACCCCGTTGCAACAACAACCTCTCTGTGCTGCTTGAATTCCATCAGGACATTCTGCTGCCAGAGTCCCCAGGAAGCACAGAGGAGAATCTGGACATATGGCCAGTTAGATAATGCTGGGTCATAAAAGAAATGCAACTGCGTACCCATTCTCCTGTTTTTTATAGTCTTTTCATCAGTATTGTTTCCAGTGGTGATGTATCACTTATTATATGGTGCATGGAAACATATAGAAAGGATTTTACAGTCACTTTTTGCCTCTCTCCTGCTTTTATGAGAAGTAAACATGAGTGTCAGAAAGGCGATTAGAGTCAATTTATCATTGAGTAATTCTGTCTGTGACTAAGGTGCATTATTTAGTCTCCAAGTTGAATGTGTTTGTTAGTTGCTTGAACAGTCACAGACCTTCGGATATCACGGTGATGAAGACAAGATGAAAGATGAATCTCTGTTACAAGCCAAATACATTGATTTATAATAGTAGCTGCTGATGGAAATCAACACACCACTGTATATTCCTTTCTACTGAACTTTTTCATTTTATGCTTGCATATGTTTATGCAATACATTATTTAACCTTTTTTTAAAGGCTTGCATTTGATTTCATGCAATTCAGTTTAATGAAGAACAAGTTTTTATTTTGATTTCACAGAAACACAGAATCACTAAATTGGCTTGTCTGGAAAACACCTATAAAATAATCAAGTCCAATAATTAACCTAACACTGACAAAGTCCACTAAACCACGACAATACCATGTCCCTAAGCACTATATCTAGATGACATCTAAATACCTCCAGGAACAGGGACTTCACCACTGCCCTTTCTACCAAGTCATAGAAGACACAGGCAGGGACTGGAAGAATGAAGTGTTCCTCACTATAGAAGAAGATCAGGTTTGAGACCACCTAAGGAGCCTGAACCTGTAAAAGTCCATGGGACCTGCTGAGGTGTGTCCGCAGGTCCTGACAGAACTGTCCAATGAAGTTGCTAAATCACTATCCATCATATCCGAGACACTGTGGCAGTCTGATGAAATTCCCACAGACTGCAAAAGGGGTAACATAACCCCCATTTTTAAAAAGGAAAATAAGGAATATCCAGGGAACTATGGGTTGGTCGCTCAACTCTGTGGCTGGCAAGATCATGGAGCAGATTGTCCTGGACAACATGATAAGGCACATGGGAAGTGAGGAGGTGATTGGTGACAGCCAACATGGCTTCACCGAGGGCAAATGGTGCCTGATCACTTTGATGGCCTTCTGTGATGGAGTTATAACATTGGTGAATAAGGGAAGAGCAACTGATGTCATCTACCAGGACTTGTGCGAAGCGTTTGACAGTGTCCTGCATGACATCCTTGTCTCTAAGTTGGAGAGACATAAACTAGATGGATGGACCACTCAGTGGAATAAGGTTAAGGAATTGACTGGATGGTCACACTCAAATTGTTGCTGTCAATGGTTCAATGTCCAAGTGCAGACCAGTGATGAGTAGTCCATCAGGGGTCACTATTGGGACTGGTGCTGTTTAACATCTTTGTCGGTGACATGGACAGTGGGATTGGGTGCACCCTCAGCAAGTTTGCCAATGACACCAAGCTGTATAATTAGGTTGACAAGCTAGAGGGAAGGGATAACCATCCAGAGGGACCTTGACAGGCTTGAGAGGTGGGCCTGTGATAACCTCAGGAAGTTCAACAAGGCAAAGTGCAAGGTCCTGAGACTGGGTCGGGGCACCCCCAAGCACAAGGACAAGCTGGGTGGAGAAGCAGTCATGAGGAGAAGGACTTGGGGATTTTAGTGGATAAGAAGCTCAACGTGAGCCGGCAATGTGCGCTCACAGCCCAGAAGGCCAACCGTATCCTGGGCTGCATCAAGAGAAGCGTGGCCAGCAGGTTGAGGGAGAGGATTCTCCCCCTCTACTCCGCTCTCGTAAGGCCCCACCTGGAGTACTGCGCCCAGTTCTGGGGCCACCAACATAAGAAGGATATAGATCTACTGGAGCAAGTCCAGAGGAGTGCCACCAGGATGGTCAAAGGACTGGAGCACATATCCTACGAGGACAGGATGAGAGAGTTCGGGGCTTTTCAGCCAGAAGAAAAGGAGGCTCCAGGGAGATCTTACAGTGACCTAATACCTGAAGTGGGTCTACAGGAAGGCTGGGGAAGAACTTTTTACAAGGTCAGGTAGTGACAGAACAAGGGGCAATGGCTATAAACTGAAAGAGGGTAGGTTTAGATTAGATATTAGGAAGAAATTCTTCACTGTGAGGGTGGTGAAACAGTGGAACAGGTTGCCCAGAGAAGTTGTGGATGCCCTCTCCCTGGAAGTACTTAAGGCCAGGTTGGATGAGGCTTTGAGTAACCTGGTCTAGTGGAAGGTGTCCCTGGTCATGGCAGCGGGGTTGGAATTAGATGATCTTTAAGGTCCCTTCCAACCTATGCTATTCTATGTTTCTTTTAAATTTTCAGGTGTTATTATAGGTATTTTTTTATGTCAAATTTTTATTCCTATTTAATTTGCAGTCCTTATATGCCTTCTGTTTTTCTCTGTGTTGAATCCCTGTTATGGGAAGACCATTAAAAGTTGCAATGCTGCATTCTTGTGGCACACCTAGCACTTTTTAAAACCCAATAGTAACACAACTGTTTTGAGATACACTAGGCTTAATCATGTTTTTGTGTGTTTCTCCTTATTTGTTCATGCTGGCATCATATCGTCTCTGCTCATATAGTTTGCTTACAGACTGTTAGAGATAAGATCCAGATTTTTCTTTCTACATGTTTATAATGACTACAACACATATATCTGTTCTTTTATAGGGCCATTAGAGATCTATCACAAATTAATGTTCAGAATAAGGTTAATATATGTGTATAACAGACTGGATAATGAGAATTTTACTTAACAGGTCATCGGTGTTATTCTCAGAGTTAGCAGTGAACATTGCAGCTCTTTGGCCTCAGTCTAACTGCACAATTACAGTATTGTTAAGTATTAGCTAGGTGAGCTTGTTTTTCCCTGAAATTGGGTAATATTTTTGTCCATGCATTCAAGTTCTTGTGCCTCCAGGGTTTTGCAGAAGATGCAATTAGGGGCCAAGGACAGTGACAGCTTGGATATCTAGCTCCTGTATAAGCATAAACTTATAAATGCTAAATTTATTGGTCTTAAAATAACCCTGAATCTCATCCACATATATTGCCAATATGTTCAAAATATAATAGATGGAAAACAAAGATAGTGCTAACCTCAGGAAAATGAATCACCTAAACTTGGCACTTCAGTTAGATGTATCAATGTGGGTCCATTTGACAACAAGAAACAGAGTTTTATAGGTAAAAGATAAAAAAAAAAAAAAATCTGTTTCCTTCTTGTTTTTATATTAGGAAGTCCTTTTTGAGTGTTTCCTAGCTGACATTAGGGACAGCACACCAAATTTGCCATGAGTAAAGAAGTCAGACAATCTCAGACCAGTGTGTGCTTCAAACTGAGGTGTTCTGGCTCAGGCTGCATTACCAGTATCCCACACACAGTTCAATAACAAGATTCACTTTTTCTTTTATTCTCTTTTTCCCTCTTTCTCCCCACTTGAATTCCTTCCTTTTAACAACCTTGGTAATCCCTTTCAAAATAAGCAACACACTTCTACTTACCCTTACCCCACTTGCTGTGGTTTTACTGACTTTATAATCTTATTATTGACAAAACTCTTGCCCTGATAAATTGTACCTTGGTAAGCAACTATACTATGCTATTAATGTCCTTTTGTTATCTGTAATGTTTCTTCTTTCTGCCATTTCTCGTGTAGTTTTCTTGTTAACGTATCTACAGGTAGGTATTTGCTGTCTGTACACATAGCTTACCATTTTAGGAGTGTCCCAGGTAAGCAGAGAATGGTGCAGAAAAAAGAACTTTAACAATCATGTTCCTTTTTACCTTTCATTGGTGTGCCAGTCATTACTGCTTTAAATTCTAGCACCTCCAGTGAAGCTTTTACTTCACTCTAGTAATATCAAAAATGTGATATCCCAGCACTCATACTGGCACATGTAATACTTCAGCCACAGCTTCTTCTGCTTCAAGTGAATCCTCTCTATAAATCTTTTATCTTCTTTTATTACATAATAGATAGAGAAGCATCTAATTTTTAGTGGGATGTATGTTAGTTTTGGTATTGTGCTGTACTGAAGTAGGAACTTAGCCCGAAGTAATTTGTTTCCTTTAAGTCAGATCTCACAAATGTATTAAAAAAACCTCTGCTACCACACAGAGGCAAATGCTATTATGCATAATGGAGGTTAAAGTTACACTGAAGAATTAGATTTGGATTCAGACCAATTGTAGGTCCCTATATGCAAGTGTGTACATCTGATCTAAGTGTCATTTTCATCAAAGAAAACTCAGGATTTGATTCAGTTGCCTGATAAAATGTCTATTACTATTTCCAACACTAAAGTGAGTCCAAGACATTTGCATAAGTTTGGCAGATATGACACAGGAACTACAAGAGACTTTCACCCTCCTGGAATGCTGCAGTTTGAAGCTAGTAGAATATTCACCTCATCTTAAAATAGATACATTTAGTCTGCAGAGTCATTTTGCATTTTCCACTGACCAGACACAATAGGAGCTCAATTCAGCTGTTGACCATATGTGCCTAGTATTATTTAAGATTGTCCAAGATATCAAACCTCAAGCCTCTACTCAAGTGCAGCAAAATTCTCTTCTATATTGTGCAGCTCTATAAAGATATTTCAAATAACCTAGGAAGCTGCTTGTGTTTAGACAACTGATTTCCTCTGACTAGTAATAGTAGCTTAGCCATATAGCTTGGGTATGCAGCCTTACCTATATGTAACCATATACCCATTTGTGGACTCCAGTTCTGTTCTAAATGTTAATATATAGAGTCCATACCTACCGTGACTCTAATATTACAGACACTCTCAGAACAGAGTAATAACTATAGATTGGCTACCAAATATACCTATGTTGAAACCATGTAAAGCCAAGCTGAAAGCTGTCACTTTTGCTCACCAGGGGAATCATATAATATGTAAGGAAACACCTGGCCCTGGGGTTATTGACCAGTAACGTTTCTTTCCCCCCCCTGTTCACCTGCCACCCTATTTCAGCTAGAACAGTAGGCTCAGTTCCCTAACACTCAATGTGCTTGTTCAGCTCCTTCTCCCTGTCTTTCCTTAGACAACAGGAGGACTGCCTGCCCCTTAGGTTCTCATCCTTTCAGAAGTTTTGCATTCACTTCCGTCTGCACTGCTGAGAAGCCTGAGAAAAATCTTGCAACTGAATCCTTACTGTAATAGAGTCAATGGTGAATGTGTGGCAGAGAAATTGAACATTTTATAATGATTTTTGAAAGACAAAATTTAGAGTTCACTGCTTTCTTCCATAGCCTACGAATTTGAAAATTTATACCTTCATAAAATTTATCAAAAGCCATTTCAAAAAAATCTCTTGGAATTAAAAAGTTTAGTTGGTTAACTGGTGATTTGGTTGACTTCTCAAAAGAACAATCCATTTCTTTTGTTCTCAGAAAAAATATGGTAACATATACTTACAGTAATTAAAAGCATGTTGGTTTATTACATTTTATAAGCTATCTCAAATTAGAGGCATTCATTGAATAAAAAGGGAAAGAAAAGTACAGAATTAAAAGCTACAGTGCAGCTCTCTGCAGTTAAATATTTTCTAAGAAAAATTGATTGGGGTTTTGTTTCTTTTTTGTGTTTCTGTGTTTGTGTAAAAATTATTCAGTTTTCTGATCAGAGGAATAAATTCCTTTAATAATATTGAGTAAATAGAATGTCATTCTTTGTCTAATCCTACAGAATGGAATATTAATTCAGAGTGTAGATATTGCTCAGTATTTATAAGATCTTGGCCTTTAATGAACACTTCTGAGATATGCAAAAGCAGTTTTTGGTGAAAAAAATCTACATGCAAAATAAAATATTAAAATGCCATAATTGTGCTGTTTTTCTTTTACTTCCTCATAATTGCTGTGTAAAAATATCTATTTTATGGCAGAGCCAAGAACTATACATTCTTTTATGTAGTTTATAATTTTTTAAGAGTTTTTTATGTTAAACGTTGATATTACTGAATTAGCTGTTTTCAGCAGTGGTAGTTCAAAAGCTCAAGTATTGAAATTGCATGATGATAATAATATTGAGAATATTAAAAAAGAATAGCCAAAGCTCATATCTCAGTTGTCTTTTTTGACATTTTTAAGGGAGAAAATGCAGTGTTCAGTTGGTTGAAAATTAAAATTATTAGTTTCTTTGAATCTTATTTTGTAAAAAAAGGCAAAACAAATATGAAGACTTTCAAAGTGTTTGTATTTTAATGTCATAATCCCTCTATAGTTTAGGATAATCTTTTTGCACTGCTGTGCATTGAAAACAAAGGATTTGTGTGAAAAGATATCTGTTGACAACTCACGTCATATGAAAAGACTACTTTATATTTTAGGGTTAATGACAGTATACAAAATGCTGTGAATGAAAGACAAAAATGAAAGAAATTTATTTACACTCATGCTTTGAAAAAATTCTCCATTTTCATTCTGTAAGAGTTGCAAGTGTAGAAACATACAGCAAGCTAAAAATACTAATATTGTTTGAAATGAATTAATGACCTGTCTTTCATTGCAGCATATTCTCTCATATTCTGTTGCAGAAAGGCAAACAATATTTGCCTCTGGAGCAGGGATATTGTTTTCTGGTTTGGTTCAGATCAATTATTTCTCTGAGGAATTTCACTGCAGTTACTGAAAATTAGGTTCTCTGAAAGTCTTTCTGAGTTGCGTTCTCCAGAAGAAAAGTTGGAATGTATAAGCATCCTGATAATGTTTAATTCTCTGCAGTGTTGAAGTAATAGCTGATATGTATGTTCCATATTATATTCTTTACATTTCTAAATAAGTAACAATATTTAATTTGCAATTAGAGCACACAAAACCTCCTTATTTGTTAAATTATACCTGAAGGTAAGGCAGGGCATATTATGAAAAATGTATTTCAGTCTAAAGGCTTCAGATGTTAGTATTCATTGAACAGATGTACAGTAAGTCCTTGATTGTGAAATATATAGAAAGCTTTATTAATGTAATTGAATACAGTAACTACCACCATGTCAACACTATGAATCAATCTCTTAAGATGTTAATAGCTCTTTTGTTTACCCTCAAACCATCTGGAATATTTAGCAGATCCAGACACTCAAAATGAGAAAGTAGTATGTTCAGGTGCTACTGTCCCTTTCATCTGGGAAGCTTTTATAATATAGCCATTAGCCTGAATATTCTCCATCTGTAGTAGTATGGTCCATCTAGAACATATGAATTATTTAGAAAACTCATCCTTTCTCATTAGTTTTACATTAAAAAAAGTAGTTCATTTAGAGAATTAAAAGAACATTGCATTAATGTTGTGAAATATGTTGGAGATGACTGCACTGAATTTATCAATTTTACCTGGCAGACAGAAACATAACACTAATGACGGATGTAATTCTGTAGATATTGCAGCAAATTGTAAGCTGGAAATGAGGTACTAAAAACAAACATTCAGAAAGCTAGAAGAAACTTTTATGCAAGTCTTTGAGAACATCTTGCAGGTAATTTGTTAATTGTATTTGGTTTTATTTGTGGAACACATATTACTTTCTTTGGAGCTGCTGCAAAAATTAAAGGAGTTGCATTGTTTAATCCTAGATCACAATATAAATTGAAATACAAGTCTCCTACAATTGCCAAAAAAGTGTTTATAAGAATATTTCAGTGAGGAACCCTAAATGCAAAGATAATATATGATGAGTTGTGAATTATAGCAAGCATTGAAATCTTTTAATTTCCTTAATATAACCTGAATCAGAACAAGTTTGTAAAGCACAATTATTTATTAACTAACACTATTGGAAAAATATCTGCATTGAACATATAACTATTTTTGTGTATTTAATATTTCCAGTTTCAAATAGGTTAATGAAAACATTCATATTATGGCACAAATGGATTATATTAACTGATTATATTACTTGGATACTATAGTGTTAAGAAAACAAAAGGGAAAATAACAAAGATTAATTGAATTGGTTGACATGAACATTATTGCTCTTTGACTTGTCCAAAACAAGACAAAAATTGTAATTAGATTCCACTTGCATATGTGCTGGGTAAATAGGGACCTCATTACTGTCTCCATCTCCTCTTCACTTTTTATATTCTACAGATTTCATGTCAAATTATTTTGTTTAAGGCTAAAATTGCTCTTCAGCTCTTCTGCAAAGTGCATAGGACATTGTAGTGTGGTGGGGGGAAAAAAAAATTAAAAAAACCTTTATGTGCTGGTTTTGGCTGGGACAGAATTAATTTTCTTCATAGTACCTAGTATGAAGCTATGTTTCAGATTTGTTCTAGAAACAATGTTTATAATACAGGAATGTTTTAGTTATTGCTGAGCAGTGCTTACACAAAGGGTTTTTCTGCTCCTTGTACTGCCTCACCAGTGAGTAGGCTGAGGGTACACAAGAAGCTGGGAGGGTACACAGACCAGACAGCTAATCTCAACTGACCAAAGTGATATATTCAATACCATATGACATAGACCTCAGCAATAAAAGTAGAGGGAAAGTTGATTGGCAGGCAGCTTCTCAGGAACTGGTCAGGCATCACTGGGTTGGTTTTAAGCAATCATTTTTATTTGTCTTTCTTGGGTTTTATTTTTCTCTCCTTGTTATTTTCCTTTGCATTACAACAACAACAATAATAATAGTTAGTTATTGTTTTATTTCCATTATTAAACTGTTCTTATCTCAATCAACCAGTTTTCTCACTTTTACTCTTCCAATTCTATTCCTCTTATCCTGATGAAGGAGAGTGAGTGAGTGGCTGTGTGTTGCTTAGTTGCCAGTTGAGGTTAAACCACAAAAGCTTGTCTCAAATAATTTAGACTACTTGAAGTAAACTGTTAGAAAAATTAAGAGCTGAATGCATTTAACAAAATTTTTGATGTATGAGGTAGCAGAGCCATGCAATGGACAACATAACCTGAGGCCCCACTTCTAGCAGAAGGCTGGGCTAGAAGGTTCCCAAGGATCCCTTGGAAGCTAGACTTTTCTATAATTTTCTGAAAGTAGATTTTTGTTTTGTTTTATTTTGTTTTGAAATTATCTATATGTTTCCTGGTATATTTATGCATAGGAACCAAAACTCTATCAGTTCTCCACGTATTTTTTTTTTTTTCCCCTTGATATTTCACTTTCTAATAGCAACTTCTATGTTATTTCCAGCAAGTAAGAATGGCTCCCACTTCCACGTGTGATTTTAGTTCATAGAGGAATGGCATACGAGCCTTTGAAAGACCTTGTGAAGAAGTCACCCTTTACATCCAGTTCAAAAGAGCAGCAAGAACAGAACTGTGTTGCAATTCATTCTGTTATGTCTTTGTACAGATTACTTCTAATCATTTAACCATCCTTGTAATGTTGCATTTTCTATTTTTTAATTATATTTTGTGTTTGCATGTTTTTTTCTGTATTTGAAAGTACATGGTAAATTTAAAGTACTATTTTAGGTACCAAATAAGTTTTGTATGGAACCCTACCAAATTTATCATTATAGTTCATTGAATTCAGAATATATTTTATTAAAAGTCAAAATCACAATGAGCATTTTATTTTTACTTGTGAAACAATTTATTTAATAGGGACATATTTTATCGGTTTCATAAAAACCAATTCTTTCAAGACTGTAAAACTGCATAACTCTAATCAACACAATGTTGAAGACAGCAATATATCATCTGACATAAATGTATAACATAATTTATACACATAAATACTCATGCTACAGTAAATATTTATATTTTGTACTGTAACTTTACATGGATTCTTATTTATATCTAGAGTTTACAAGCCTTCAAAAAGAAAATTAAATTTTTATTTAGTCTTTGTCAAATAAAACAGTGAGTTAACTAAAAGTTTTACCCAAAAGTAATCTCTTAACAAATAACGTTTTCTGATTTTCACACATACTTCTGGATAATCTATTCTAAAAGTTCTGTTACGGTACAGTAAGCTTCAAGACAACCTATGTACTCTAGATAGTCACCATAAATAATGCTTATAAAATTAAGATAGATGCAGATGCTTATCAGAGGCACTGGTGACAGAACACTTTCTTGTGTCGCAGAAGAGGGATATACAGAAAGCAGGGAGTTTAGGGAAAAGAGATGGATCAAAAATGGGTAGGCCATTTTTTCTTTTTCCAGGTGGTACAGAAGTCACTGGTTGCTTCTTTTTACATTTTCTGCTTCTTAAAAGATAAGTTCCTTAAGTTTATGTTGACATCTGAAAACTTAAATTTATGCAGGTAGCTCTGTTATTCTGCTTGTTTCCCTCTACTTTATGCATGAATCAAGTGGGTAACTCTGGTCTTTTAGTAAATAATGTATACTTTTCAGGAATAAACAATATGTAAAAAGCTTTGCAGGTACTGCTCTTTGAATTTTTGTAATCTTTAAACAGATTATTTAGGAATTTATTTATACATATATATATAACTTTCTTAGATCTTTCAAATGCCCCACCTGAAGTAAACAACTGGCATCTGTCTTATAATTGATCTTTATGCATTATGACAAATGAAACCAAAAAATCTATTCTGTTTGACTCCTAGGGGAATATGGAAGTTCTCAGTAATACCTTTTCCTCCATAAATATCAATGTAGAACTTATTTTGTTTTGCAACAGATTGAAATGTAGCTGAATATGAACAATATTTTTATTCCAATAATATTCTAGCATAATCTTCTGTTCAAAATCTGCTACCTTGATAAATATGATAAAACATAGATACAATGTGCAAAACATGAAGATGCACTAAAAATATATTTTAGCATTCTATTTATGCTGTCAAATCAGTATTCAAAACTGTGGGGTTTTTTGTGTTTTTGTTTGTTTTTTTTTTTTTTTTTTTTTTTTTTTTTTTTTTTTTTTTTTTTCCCCTGAGTGGCTTGTAGTCTGCCAGCAGAATGTTTAAAAAACTTAGGCTCTATGTTGTATTAACATACCTAATTTCAGAACCAAAATTTCCAGACTTAAAGTGGGATTCGTCTGATACTATAGATATTTACGTATGAGCTAATTCTCAGGATCTCGTCTATAATACCTGGGCAAAGGGAAAAGGTAATTTTCACTTGATAAAAGGTAGATGTATACTTTACTAATAAACTTGCCCTAGAAATGCCTGTATTTCTTCACTGACAAGGGAGTTTAGATGTCAAATTTATGTTCATATTCAAGTATCTCAAGTTAAATTAACTATCAGTTTTTATTCCTATATTACTGAAACCAGTTTTTTAATCTTTTAAATCCTTACATAGTTTACATATCCTTATTCAAACATGAAACTAACTAAACAGAGCAGAGAAATCTTACTTTAGCTAAGAACTATACAGACATGGATCCTTTGTATATGTTATTGGAACACTGAGGTATGTTTTAGCATGATGTAGGGCATGACAAGGTGCTTCAGCATTCAACCAGAAGTACTAATAGGAAGAGACAACTGAACGTATGATAGACTTCTCTGATATACTTACTGAATTTGAAGTGATTCAAGCCCCAAAAGAAGAGAAGTTGTCACGAGGCAAGTGTGGGAGACGTGTATATGCAAGTATGGAGCATATTGTGTAGAAAAGTAGACTGTATGTAATGATTTCTTATACATTTTGTTTCATATTATCTTTTTTTTCCCTATACGTTTATGCTATTCTTTATTTACTCCCACTATTTTATCTTTCTTTTGATTGTTTGAAACAGTCCCTCCTCTATTTTGACTTACCCAAGCTGCTAGTTTATTGCACTTGCATACTTTTGATGCATTTGGATAATTTGGTCTTCTGCTTTCTCTTCAGATATTGTGTATGTAAGATAGACCACAGAAGTTTTTTACCTTACACTTAAACCTGATGTGATTTATGTTGCTATTTTCTGAATTTACTTGTGACTACCTTCTTGAACACCAGTGCTTTATGTTTACTAATATTCCTTCTCCTCATTTTAAGGTTCACAAACTCCATAGTTGCTCTTCCTAATGTTATCTTCTGTCTTCAAGTTTTCTACCAAATCATCCCTGTTAGCAATAAAAAAAATAATAAAAAAGAAAGTAGTTTATTTCTACTGTTTTTCCTAAGCAGCAAATATTTTTTCTAAGTTTGTAATCCATAACAAATGATCCTTAATACATCCTTGATACATCTTTGAAATTCTGAGGTCACTTTATCTACTTTTTTTCTGCCATTGAAAATTATAGAAACTGATTGTTCCTTGATTCCATTGTTTTAATCATCCTGAGTATAAACCATTGTGACAACTAAATTTTTGTTACCATCAGTACTAACCAGCACCATCAGTTATCTTACACTTTGTGTAGATATGTCCTCCTTCTTATCACTGGGGAAAGCCTTGACTGTGACTTTTTTTTTTTTTTGTCTATCTGGTATGTTTTGGTAACACTGGGGAATGTAATGAGAAACTTGAAGAGTAAGAACTCCAGAGATTTCCATCTGCAAAAGAATGGATCTTCTCTGCAAGAAGTATACAAACTTTCTGAAATCAGACAATTCAAAGAAGTTTGTATGTTCTTCAGATGGAACTCAGGGGATTATAGAAACAAAACTTCTACAAAGAAATAAATACCAGCCACATATAACAATGATGTAAGCACTATGTACTTTGAAGATGCATCTACACACGAATCATCTATGAAGTTTGAATATCATCTCTTGCAGTGATTTGTCAACCAGAAATGTTGCAATGCAAGTGTCAGTTTTTAAAATTAGTTCTAGATTCAAGGAAGTATTAAACATTCAAGTCATGTGTGTAGACTGAAAGTCCTTTGCAGCTGGCACTTTAAATTTTACATTTGTTGTATATATTAACTACGTATAGTGCTTCTATCTCATTCAATTCCAATAAAGGTGCTACTTCCAATCAGTTCCTTTACTCTTGTGTTATAACAAAAGAGAAGAAAAAATTATTGCAAATTATAAATGTTAGGATTTATTTGGTGGATTTATTTCTTATGGTTAATAATTGATACCATTCTTACTGAGACAGCATGTTAGGGTATTAATGTTAAAACTGAGCAGTAATTGGAGTCATATAAAAATTATTTCTATAAAAGAATTTATTTTTGAGGAACTTCAAGATGTCTTTGTCAGTAAGAACAGTTATGAGAAAAAACATATAAAGTTGTTGGGTTTTCATTCCTCTTACTGTCTCTAGCTTTTTGCACAGTGATTATTTTAGATTCAGGTTTGTGGTTTTTTGTTGGGTTTTTTTAGGTTTTTTGTTTGTTTCCTTGTTTTGATGAGCATATAAAGTAACAGAGTGGAGAAAGATAGGTAGTGTACTTCGTTTGTTAGCACAGTGACAAAAGGGGGAATATAAGTAATTCTGTTTCAAGCCTGTGCTTAGAGAGTTTAATGTGATTTGAATATATATGATGTCTAGTCCTACTATAAGAGGTGTTACAGACATTTATTGATTTAGAAAATCAGAAGAGCAACACACATTATTCAGGCTGCCGGAGTTAATAACAGATCCTGTACCAAACTAAATTCTACTTAGCATTATTGATCTGAGCTGTAGTTGACACAACTTCTACCCATACTCTTAAAAACTTTTGCTGGTGAGGGTAATGAGGTAATAACTGATTATTAACAGCTGAAGAAGGTATTACTTGGGCATGACAGTGAGGATTATAGATAACAACTTATTTCTTAAGATTTTGTGACAATTTTTATTTCTAAAATCTACCTACATTATAAGCCCACATTCCAAAACCTGGCCATGCAAACCCAACACACTCATCCTGCATCCAAATACTGATACAGCTCTTAACACAACTATCCTGACAAGTCCTTTCGCCTTCACAAATAAATCACAGTGAACAGATTTTATCAGAACTAGGGCTATGTCAGAGAGCAGGAAGTACAGGCTGTGCTACCAGGGATGGGCAGCTGGGAGCTGAGAGTAAACCCAGCACAGGCAGGGAGAAGTTACGGTTTATAAAAACTGAAGTTCTTCATTTGGGGAAAATAAAAAATCCAATGAGTTTCTTGGCTTAAGGATTTTGAAATAAATGTAATGTAATTGCCCATCTGTAATAGAAAAGGCTTTCTGTTTAAAATGCAAATAGTATTTTAGCACCTAATAATAAATCTAGCATGGACTTTATATTCACCTAAATATTTTGAAATATTTTGAATATTGTTTTTAAGAATTGTCATAATGATTTTTTTCACCTTGTTCAGACTGGTAGGTTTTCTGAAATATCAAAATTTATATCACAAATTCACATTTCATTTTATACAGCATACCTTATTCTAGTATCTTGTGCAGTCACTTGAGAAGAGAGACATTCAAATTAGGGTTCATTTAGTGACAAAGGAATATCACTGGATTCCATAAAACTGATAATATTAGAATTCTAATAAGTTATTTTCTAGTTGGTTAATTTTCATAAATGGAATCTTTACAAAAATCAGGGAGACAGATTAAAAATTCTGAAAATTAAGCACACAGTACTAAGCAGCTACAACTTTGTGGTGCTTACATTTGATTTGCGTATCTCTGCCAAATTAAGGAGCAGGGTTGTTTTCGAGAGGAGTATTTAGGGTTGTTTTTGAGATTTTTAGTATGGGCATCTGTACTGAAAATACTTAATTCAATCTATGGTAGCCATTTACACATGTTTTAGGTAGCTGGCATTGGGTGGATATAAAATAAACCTCACCACTGAAGATTAATTGTTTCTAGGGCAGGTAAAACCTGCTTCAGTGCAACTATCTTTGTACATAAATAAGTCCAATATTCCTGTTCCTGACATCTGGAACTTACACATTACCATTTAAACTATTTGGCCCATATATAGGACAAGCATGGAAAGATGAATAATCTACACAAAGTCCTCAGAAGACCACAAGTGATAGAAATGTGTTTGGGAACAAATAAAATATCCTAAATTAGACATCTAAAAATTAGACATGTAAGACCAAGCTAGTAACTACAGGATCCTTTTATAAAAGATAAAGACATGCAAGGTTTTATTCCATTTATAAACAGGCATCAAAGGTCAGATTAATCATACCTTACCACTGAATATGAAACGGGACATGATTTTGGTATGCAATGTCAATACTATACAGTTCAAATAGAGTAACTCGCATACGTATTGAAATCTTGGTCCCACTATAGTGAAATCTCACTGTTTGACTGCATTAAAAATATACAAGTTTACGGGCAGTGACTCATATTTCCATGTGGCTGTACAGTACATGTATCAACTATTTTACTGTAGGGAATTTAGCTTGAAAAGAGATGTCACCTGAGTTGAGTAGAAAGTTCTCTATATAAGAAAAATCCAAATAGTATAAAGCCATTGCTATTGAATTCCTTATTACAAAACGCATTGTGGAAAGCCACAATATATGATAGAAAACGTTGTTTTTATTTCTAAAATACAGGCCTGGCTAATAGGTTTTTTTCTGGAACATGGCTTTTTACTGTATGACAGGGGAAAGGAAAGAAGGCAAAGGCAAGGGCAAGGCATATTTGGTGTGTATATATACACACATTTACCTGTATGTGTATGAGAACATGGACATATACTTAAGCTTTCTGTTATAGTCCCTTTCAAACTAACATTAGGAATAGGATATAGTGGCTAAATATTATTAGACTAATTCTTCTACATTTGATAGAAATATTCACTGATAATTTCAAATTAATGGAATTATGCAGCTACTCCATGAAAAAGCTGTTCCTACATAGACATCTACAGAATTAATCACTGCAATGGTATAAGTATTTGTTTGTGACGGACGTTTGCAATGCTCAAGAACCATTGTCGTTGTCCCTGACTTGTAAAATATAGACTCTGGGTTTATTTTGTTTCTGTTGGTTTGTTTGGGGTTTTTTTTTTTGTTGTTGTTTGTTTTGTTATGAATTAAAAATATATGTAAAAAATGTATATTTCCATACATTTTATCTTCTGATTTCCAAAAAAACAAATATCCAAGTAACAGGGGATTTTTACTCACCTTCTGTTATATCAGTTATAAAAAAGAAGAGGAACATATTTCACCCTTGACTAGAGCTAGGCTTTATCAAATCAATGTAATTGCCATTCTTAAGGGTATAAGATTGCATACTGACTGTTTAACACAGAAATATAACATATTTACAGCTGTGGAATATTTTCTTCAAATAGTAAAAAAAAAATAAATCTATAAATGGTGAATTATTTTCAAAGGAAATTATATTTGAAAAAAAATATTTTGCATTCTGGATCTGGCATTGTACTGAATTTTATGTTTATCTGCTTATGATATATGTGAATACTTCATTAAGCAAGGATATGAAGCACTAATCTAACATAGATTAAGAGACATGGGTAAGAGACATAACAAACACTGAGGAAATTATTATATTCCACTCACTATAGAAATCAGCAATTTTCATGTTAAAACTGATACATATTTATAAACACACACATAAGTATGTAAATATTTGTGTATATAGGTACACATATGTGTGCATATATGTGTATGCACATACATGTGTACATACAAACACAGAGACAGAGAATGAGACAGACATATTTTTTACCCTTCCAGACCTCTTTATCCTGGTTGGGTGGTCTATAACAGACTCCCACCATGACATCTGCTTTGTTGGCCTTGCCCCGGATTTTTACCCATTACCCATAACCCCTCAACCCTATCATCATCATCTTTAAGCTCTTAACAAAAAAAACCACTTCCTCACATAAAAGGCTACCCACTGCTCTCCTTCCATGCCTATCCCCTCTGAAGAGTTTATAGCCATCCATTGCAGCACTCCAGTCAGGTGAATCATCCCACCAGGTTTCTGCAATTGCAACTATATCATAGTTTTCCAGCTGCACAATGACTTCCAGCTCCTCCTGTTTGTTGCCCATGTTGCAAGCATTGGTGTAGATGCACTTCAGCTGGGCTATTGATCCCACTTTTAATTTGAGGATGTACACAATTTCTTTTCAAAAGTAAAAAAAAAAAGGAAGAAAAATAAATGTAGACAGGGGAAATACTTTTTAAGAATCCTGAAAAAAAAATCTACTTAATTTTGTAAAGTCTAAGGTTTTTGTTTTATTTCCTTTACTTTTATTGTTTGTATAAACAAAATAGCTTGTCAACACTATTGTTCATGGTCCTTAGGTAATCAGTAGCGAGACGGCTTCATATGTCACAACATAACAGTTATTCTAATGACTTCTGCAAAGCCCAGCTGGAAAACATCTAGAAATACACAAATTTTATTAAATGCTGAGACTCAAAAATTCTGGACTTCAATGTTTGAATGATTTTTCGTTATTTCAGTAAAATTAAAGGTTTTTCATTGTATATGTATCCATCTGGAGCTAATTATGTTAATTTATATCAGTTGCTTGGCAAACTTGCAAACTTTACTTTTTTATTTCTTTTTACTGTCAGAGAGGTAAGATACAAGTCAGAAATATCTATTGGGATACAGAGCTGTTATTCTGTAGAGAAATTATTAAGCTGTTTGATGCTTTGTACTTATGATTTGACTTTGGTGTCTAAGTTTATTTCATTATTTTAGTACTATTTTAGCTTACAATTTTTACATACAGACATACATGATTGAATAAGATGAATCAAAACTTTTTTTTTTTTTTTTTTCCTTTTTTCTCCCCTTGCCCCCCACCTTTTTTTTCCTGGGACTGCTGTACTGCTCATATAATATAAGCTTACTGCTTACTGTGTGTGACATTTTCAGTACCTAAGCTGGAAAGGTCATTTGTCTTCTGCACAAGCTAGTAAAAATTGAAGACAGCAGGGCTATTAAAATTGTAATATTTTGATAACATGGGTGGAAGGTCTTTACTCAGATATTTGAAATTTAGGTACATGGTTGCATGGACTTCTGAGTAAAAATGGCAAAAATTGGTCCCATACACATTACACTTTTCCTACAACATTAAGATGATTATTTAAAAAGTAATTTGTTTGTCCCTCTGGAGTAGGTTTTTTTTTTTTTTTTACCTTTGACCAGGTAAGGAGTTGAGGGTCCTAGGTTAGATTACATGTCCACTTTTTTTATAGTGCTAAATCTGGGTGTGATAAATCCTACCCTTATGTAAAACAGCAGCTTTAATTTTGTCAAGCAAATTCCTGAATAAAAAAAAAAAATACTGTAATGCCAAGAAGACATTAGTCATATACTCAGACATCTTCTTAACATACTATGCTAAATGAAGTGGTCTGTTTAAAGCAAAGCAAAGTGCAGTTTTCAAGGTTTACAATTTTACCATAATACTTAGTATAATTATTCACATAGAACTTCCATTGACTTAATACAGAATATTATCTATGAACAAGAGGAGGGTATGAGATTTGGCACTTACTTTACTTGCACATACTGTTTTCTAATCAATATCTGCTAGTAAAGATATGGTGTATTTACAATATTTTTACAATAAATAATATTCTTTTTTGATAGTTCTATTTACTTTGTTTGATAGTCAACATATTACCTATTACAGGAAAGGACAATTGTTCTGTAGTATAAAACAGCATAATATAACTAACAACAAACATGTCATTCCAGAGGGAAAGAACTGACTACAGTCGATTCTATTATTCCAAGTGTTATTTTCATGACATATTCAGAGACTTAAGAAAGTGGAATGACAGTTTTGCAGCTTTGAAACTTTTTAAAATCCATTTTTATTGTATTTCTGAAATGTTTTCAGTGAACTATAGTTTTGTTTTGAAGCACACAATATATTAAGAAGCTGACAAGATGCTGTATATTTAGCTTTTGTGTTCCAACTGCTGTTTCCAAAATGACTCTGGTAAGTCACAGCATTCCGAAACATTATTATATTGAATAGACCAGTGTGTTTTCCTGGGGAGCAGCTACCTCCAGGAACTACAGACTCTCAGACTACTTGGCTACATTAATATGAGCATTACTTTATTTCTCTATGCCTCTTTTCTTGGAAATGTCTCAGGGTTGTTGATCTCCATTACTGTCTTGTTTCTTTTTTTCTGAAAGGGTCAGCATGACTGTGGTGTCTGACTCTTTCAGAGGAGCTGTAACTGAGAATCTTGAGTAAAAAATGATATTTAGCTCTAGTTCAGAATGAAGCACATAATTAACTTCATTATGTGCAATCTTAAACTTCTTATGCCTTTGATAATTTCTGAGATGGCTGTTTTCTAGGAAGGCAGTACTAGGACATCACCTACTGCCAGCAGAGCAACAAAGACTTTTTCATGGCCCAAAAAACTCCCTCAGAAAGGGATGGAATGAAGTAAGACTAAGATCATTCTGAGCCCTGTACTGTTTTAGCTGCATTGCTGTCAGTATCTGTCTAAATTTATGTCTACATTAGTTGCAATTTTTACAATGCACATGTGATCTTAAAATGCTGATTAACTACATCTTGAGCTATTGAAATTTTCATAAATACTTTCATCACTCTCTTCCCATTTTGAGGATAGCCCTACAGTAAGTGTGACAATTTAGTTCATGGTACTTGAATGTGGCTTGGCCAGGTATGCTTCTTGTACCATGTTAAGAGTTGTGCTCCCCAGTTTTGAACATAAGCCATGAATGTTTAACTTTGTCCATGTTCTCTATTGGAAACTGATGGGCTGGACTCAGAGTTGAGTGTTCTGCCTATAGACAGATGATAAAATTCATCTCATCTTAATGCAGATGTCTCAAATAGGTCAGGCAAATCATTTAGGATGGAAAAAATCTTTAAGGTCATTGAGTCCAACCATAATCATGCCGTAACCTTCCTATTTTGCTCTGAACCTAATCCAGATGTCCACACCTAGGCACCTAATGTAATCTGAAATGCCCTATGATATCTCTCTGGCCTTCATCTGCCATTTTGTAGGGTCTGGATCTCCTTTGGGTCCTGTGGTATCTGTTTGACTCATGGTCTGTCTAAAATCATACTAAGCACTTATGTTTGGGGAATGTGTTGCCTACAAAATGCACTTTGAGAGACTACTTCTGATATAGTTTTTGTCTACACCAGAAATATGTGAAGTTGGGTAAGATAACCTGCATTAAGAACATCTAGCTATGAAGTATTAAATTACTAAGTTTTTTTATGGAATCTTCCCACACATAAATATCAACATTTCCCACACTTCAACATGGCTGACAATGGTAGCAGTACTGACAGCAAGTGTTACAGTAATAATCTTAGGGAGCACATATGAAAAACAGGGGCACCTAGGCCTCACTTAGCTGTGACAGTCCTACAACAGTTTGAGAACCCTGTCTTAAGGAATATACCTAAGGTTATAAGCACTATGAGAAACTAGAAACTCTACAAACAATCTTTTTTCTGACTCTCAGACCAGTGAATTGACTGAAACAGCATTCTTTTCTGCAGAGTTACCTAGGTATTTATATGTATACGAAATACATGAAAACATTTACTTACTTCTTATGTAATTAAAAATAAAAGTCTTATCTAAGGATTTTATTAAATTAATCATAAAGTGTCAAATACTATAAAAGAGATCCTAAATGAATTTATCGTATTGAAGTAATGAGACTTATTCATATATTGTAAATTGTCTTATTGGCTGGTACACAAAGATGGTGAGATGCTATTAATCTTGAATCATTAAAGATTCAAATAACTCTCTGAACAAACAGAAATAGTCTGAAGAGTGCTGTTTATTGATTAAAAATGCATTTTTTCAGCCTTTATCTTTGCAAATGTGAAAAATAGCTATTTCTCTTTCTTCCTAATGCAAATCAAGATGATTATACGAAATGATAAGGAGTTGACAGGGTCTTTAATTCTAAAAGATGTTAAATATTTGGTACCTTCACCTGTTTTCTGGCATGCATGACAATCTAATTAATATCTCAAAGATCGTTTATGCTATTACCTGGCCATTAGCCACATTAGTGCTGCCAGATCTTATTGGTAAGGAGCAGCATTGCTCTGTATCTCATTTACTGGAAGTTCAGAAGGCTATAAAATGATTTACAGATTTGCTTTAAAAATTGCTCACCAATTTGTGCAAGTGCTGAAAGAAAAAAATTTTAAAAAAATCTTCATTAATAATAGTTCTTTTTTAGTCTTATCATATAAAAGTTGCATACAAAATAATTACATTTATATGTATATCTCTCTCAAATATTAATTTGATATAACTTATTAAAAGCAATAATAAAATGGATGCTTACTCTACTTTATGACATGTTGCAATAAAAACAAGGAACTTGTTTGTTGATTGTCAGATGGAATATTTAAGATATTGCCAGAGAAGTGGAATTAAGAAAGGAAACACAGAAGAAGTAAGATGATAATTTTAAGTTTCCATGTATAAGTCTTTATGTTTTTCTTTCAGAAGTATTGGTTTAGTATTTATTTATTTATGTCATATGGTAAGTTTACATCTACTGTAGTCTTGGTTGAAATAACAAGATTATGAACACCTAAATATAAACGTCTAAATGTAAACATCTTCATGTGAACTAGAGCCAGGACTCAGTTATCTAAAAACAGTTATTTACTGTCTCCAGTTAAGAGACATAAAGGTCCCCCACCTGCCCTCCTCTTGCCAGGTTTCATATCTGCCAGTTTTATGCAGCTGTCTCTGATACTCTAACACCTGAAAAAGCAGTAAATATCTATACACAGGAAATGAACCCTTCCCCTATTCAGTGGAGCCTAGAGCTATTAAACTGAACAGATGTATTTTCTGATTAAACAGAATATTCATCTTCACACACTTTCATTAACTCTAGGAACAAGATCTTCATTGATTGTTGTGTGAGCTTAGTAGCATAGCTCACATCTAGACATCTGCATTGTCAGCACTGAAAAGTGGGTGTCTGAATCTGGATCTGAAATCAAACCTTGTTTTTCTCAAGATTATCCACATTTTCCCTCATTTTTTATCTTTTAAAAGACTTATTCATCCCATTATACATATGATTCTTCTTCTGTACTTTAGGGCTTTGGTACAATTGCCAAAACATAGGCCCACAGTAACATCTGAGATACTCTGGAATATCCATGACATTTCTGTGGTGCCAGTGGACCTATAGTAGGCCAAAGTCCTGGTCTGACAGCTGGGTGCCAAGACACACACTGTTGAACTTCTCCCCTAGCACTAGACTTTAATGTTTATACAGTTGCACTGAGGTCTGTTTATGAGTTAGGGCTGTTTATATTTAGGAGTCATTAGTTTTGAATACATAGCAAGACTGAATCTTATTCCCTAAAACTTACCCAACAGGCAAAATTTCATGACTGTTTATAAAATCAAACCTGTCCAATCAGTATCTGTTGGTGCTTTCTATTACATACCTGGATTACGTCACAAGCTTCACTGAAAATTGTTCTATAGTTTTTAGCTAAGAGTTTTTGTGAAGATCTGTCAAAGGCTTCAAAGCACTGCAATGTCTTTTCATATTATTTTGTTAGACAAGATTTTATTAGTGGGGTCTTTGAATCGTAAATGACTACACGTATGCAACAATATCCTGCATGATACTTATTATCTCCTGACCATTTATTATGTCCTAAGCAACTTACCCATAGCTGCATAAAGTGGGTGCCTTGCATGATCATGCTTCTGACAGTTTTCAAATAACTTTGTGAAACACAACAAAAGGGAAACAAGAAAAAAAAAACACCACCAACAAAAAAAAAAGAGTAAGAAGCTATTTAATTATGGGGTGCAATAAATGCGTATTTTACAGGATTTTGGAATAAGTAATGTGAGAATATTTATTTCTGAAATACTCTGTGCAGCCGCTCACAAAATATTTACGTGAAAGAGTACTTAAAATAATCCTTTGATACAATTTGCTGTATTCAGGTCTCAATTTAGGTCATGGACTTACGTATTTGATTGCATACGGGGTAGGTTTAGAGGGTAGGTTTAGATTAGATATTAGGAAGAAATTCTTCACTGTTAGGGTGGTCAGACACTGGAACAGGTTGCCCAGAGAAGCTGTGGATGCCCCCTCCCTGGAAGTGTTCAAGGCCAGGTTGGATGAAGCTTTGAGCATCCTGATCTAGTGGAAGGTGTCTCGGCTGATGGCAGGGGGGTTGGAGATAGATGATCTCTAAGGTCCCTTCCAACCCAAACCATTCTATGATTCTATGACAACAGAGTCCTCTGGGAGCTTGTAAAATCTCACTCTTCAAAGATTGTCAAGAGTTAATTAGGCAAACAGATACAAGGGTCATCTACAAATGCATCTTTACGTCTTCTCGCAAGGGTGTGCTATTCAGTTTCTCCGTATACCTTCTAGTACTGTGCTTTTTATATGACTAAAAAAGGTATTTAATAACCACTATACTCAACCATAGTCTATAAATAATTTGAAAGGACAATAAAGAGGGAAATCTGTTCTCTCCTTTTCCCTTTTAAATCTTACTTAAAAAAAAAAAAAAAAAAACCCAAAAAAACACAACTTCAAAAGATTCATTTGAAGAAGATGACTTATTGCTATGTGAGTGTTACAACCATCTGGTTGCCGTCAACATTTTGCTTTCTTTCTCTGGGGTCAAAAAACCTTGAAATATTAATTTGATATTGAAACATAACTTATGGAGAAAGAGATTAACCTCCGCAGTGGTTTGGTAGTTCAAACATTCTTTGAGTAAACAGGTTTTGTAGATGTGTATTCCCTCAACATAAAAAGGTCATGGAATTCCATCAGGAATGCTCTCAGATTCCCAAACTAGTCATTGACAGAATGGGGTTAATATATATGAAATTCTACTGGCTACATTTAGAAGACAGTTACTGTCAGTTCGCATTTGTGGAGTCTAGTTGATCAGGTGTGATCTAAAAATGTTCACTGGGACAAGATTCTTATGATTAATGTGTAGAGAAATAATGTGTTTGAACACTGTAGTTCAGATTTGAGCTAGTCACCAGCATGCACAGACATGTTGAGACAGAGAGTGTCTTAGAAGCCAAACACCCAAGGCTATGGAGCTTACATAGGAAATTCTAGGAAACTTTAAAAATTACAAAAGCTGAACAGTTTCCTTTGGTCACTATTTTGGATTCACTAGTTAGTCTTCTCTGAAATACATAGCTTAACCTTCCTTCATAGGGAAACAGAAATAAAAATAAACTGATATATCTGGAAAATCAATTTTCTCCTGCTTCTGCAGGTATATCAAATAGATAAGATTTATTGTACTCTGTAAAAAACTTTTTTTTTTTAATAAATATGTATATAATTGATTTATTTACTCTAAATTATGCCTCAGAAATATCAGGAGGAATGTTGTTGGCCAAACACTAGTATCCATCGACTTTGGTGCATTCTAGTACCTTTTAGAATATGAAGCTGGCAAACATGATGTAGGAACTACCCTTTTAGGAAATTGCAGGTAAAGATCTGTGGGATGCATTGGTTGCCTCAAATAGTATAAAAACCTATTAGAGAGTGACGTATCTGAATATTATCTTTCGTATATTCTCTATGTCCAGTTGTATAGGAAACTACTGGATGCATTGACTGAGTGTTTTGTGACAGACACCTCAGTCTAAATTTGGGCAAGTAATGCTACTGAAACTTGCCAGTGTCTAAACATTTACATAAGTCTGAAAGTTATGGTACAATATCTATAAGACATCAGGGTCTTCCTGAAGCAGCAGGCTGAAGCCAGCTGTGTTTATACTAGGAAATCTTGAGTTGATTGAGACATCTATGTTTAGACAACTGAATTAAGTCATATGTTTTAAACCCTCTTCCTCTCTTTTTTCACCTGAGGCTTTGTGATGCAGAATGCTTTTATCACATGAAGGACAGTTTATACTTTCTCCTTAGCAGTTCCAAACTTTCACCTGAAGTAAACAATTAGATTCAATGTAAATATTTTATTTAACAAATGACCTGCTGATTAGATGTAATTGCAAATATTTTCTGAAAAGTGATTACTATTATCTGTTGATGAATGTATGAAATAGTAATTTATTCCTAAAAAAAAAAAAAAGATAAATTGGATGATATTACTAATTCAGTGATATTTTCCACCTCTGCCTCTTCAAATCCACTTGTAAAACAAACCAAAAAAAAAAAAGAAAAAGTTACTGAAAACAGATACCCAGTTTTCAGATGTATTGCTTTTAGCTTTCTGAGACTTCTTACCTTCTACTAACACTATTGGTACACAGTATTTACATTGTTAATATTTTTTTTTTGACATCATAATTGTCCTTTTTTTATCACCATCACTGTAACAATAGTATTTGAGAGCAACAGGACCCCATGATACTGCAAAAGTACAAGAAAAAGGTCTGCTCTTAAAGCTACATTTTTAAATTGTGGCTATTTGTGTTGAGTTTGGATACTATACTAATAGTGGAAAATATATTTAATATTTTTAAAAATGGTAAGAAGTTTCCTTCACTATGGTGCATAATCAGCACAGGAGTTTTGCTATTTGCTTTGATGTAGTGTAGTACCCTTTACAACAAATTAGTGTGGTGATGTAATTGTTTTTTTTTTGTTTTTTTGGTTTGTTTTTTTTTTTTTTAATATATAACAACTGCTGTTAAGGTTAACCTGGTTTGATCAAGTTGCAGATTTTCCTTTTGCTTTTGAAAAAAAAAAAAAAAAAAAAGATCAATAGCAGGTTAAGATGTTTGGACATGGACGCAGAAGATTTAGACATACCAAAAGACTGTTTTAAGTTCTGGCATGTATTTAAAATTGAGAATAGTGCACAATTACAAATTAAAGAATCACACTTACTACTACATTTTTTAAAAAAATAGTAAATGTGCAATATTCTACATTAAAGTTTCAAGATCAGAAGCGAAATGAATGAGCTTGTGCATTTTTGTATATAATCTTCAAAGTATGTGAAAGATGTGTTTATCACACCTAATTTCAGGCACAGACACTGCTGGGGCTCCTGAGCTAAGATTTCTGTTATGATTCCTGCTAGAGTTTGAATTGCTTTTCACTTCTCTGCATGATAACTAAAACACAAATAATATGGCAAATTTGAAGGGAACTCAAAGAAGGGATAGTCTTTAAACAACATACTGTGCTGAATAAAATTAACATTCATTAATCACATCTGGAATATTGTGTCCAGTTCTGGGCCCCATAGTTCAGGAAGGACAGGGAACTGCTTGAGAGAGTCTAGCACAGAGCCACCAAGATGATTAAGGGAGTGGAACATCTCCCTTATGAGGAAAGGCTGAGGGAGCTGGGCCTCTTTAGCTTGGAGGAGACTGAAGGGTGACCTCATTAATGTTTACAAATATGTAAAGGGCGAATGTCAGGAGGATGGAGCCAGGCTCTTCTCAGTGATGTCCAATGGAAGGACAAGGGGCAATGGGTGTAAGCTGGAACACAGGAGGTTCAGCTTAAACTTCAGAAGAAACCTCTTTACTGTGAGGGTAACATAGCACTGGAACAGGCTGCCCAGGGAGGTTGTGGAGTCTCCTTCTCTGGAGACATTCAAGACCCGCCTGGACACCTTCCTGTGTGAACTCATCTAGGTGTTCCTGCTCCTGCAGGGGGATTGGACTAGATGATCTTTCGAGGTCCCTTCCAATCCCTAACATTCTGTGACTCTGTGATACTTGTTTTTTTGTTTCTGGACAAATCTTTTACCAGTTTTATAGGTCCATTGCTTTCATTTAACTTGTCATGTAAAGTAAGTTACCACTCCTCTGAATTCAGAATTTTTCAGCATTTTTCTGATTTGCACAGTTAGACCACTTAGTCATACTCAGTCAATGGAAGCAATAAAAGAATCATTTATATCTGTAATTCTGATGAGAGTTTTCACAATATTTATATATTTAGTCCTGCAGATGTTTGTGATCATGTATTTCCCTGTAGAGCATGTTAGCTTTGACCTAACACCACACTAATGTGGCTTTCTGGCTTTTGTGCTATTGCTGGCCTGTAGCAGTCAGTTTGAACCACAGACATCAGTGTGTTTCTCTCCCCACAATGTCTTTGGTATTTTTAATGAATTTGTTTTCCCTTTTTTTTGGCAGGGGATCTGGGGAAGGGGAGGAAAAAAAGGATTATGCCAAATTACTTCTGCATTTTATGGACTAGCCAAAAAGTCAAGCGTTCTTCTGAGAAGCTGGTAAGGACACAGGATATTTGGTGCCCAGCTAATAATTATTTTATGCTAAATAAAACACTGTTAACAGAAGTAAATTAGTGGATTTTTAATATGAGGTCCAAAATCCCTTTTGATAGAATTGTGCCTTGGTGCTTCTCTGTTGCACCATGCTTGGTCAACCTTCACCATGTTTAGGCAGGTTGAACACAAAAATACAAGGCAGTATCTACTGAGTACATCTACATAATAGGCAGATAAGACTAATGAGCTGTATAGCTGGGGTTTAATATTGTCTTCATTTCCAGTAAGATACATTAGGAGTTGACCAGACACTTGCCAGTAAAGTGGAGAAGCATTGCACTCTGAAATGGTCTGATGCTCAGTGTTGCTGAGCTGCTGATTCCTCGCTTTTTTTCCCTTTTTTAATATGATTTTATACCCTTTAATGTCAGTATTTTTGCTCTTGAACCCTTTACTTATCAGCTATGCACAGCTCAACAATCTTACTTCTGCTTGTAATTTTGGTTTGCAATTGTCTCTTATGCAGCTCTATTTGAGGTACTGTCTCATATAATTTTCTTAGAATTTATCATTCTTCTCAAAGTCTGAGCCCAGGGTGCACAGGTATGCAATGCCAAAGCTAGACCTAGAGTAGCAAAAGAGACACCCCATGAAGAGCATTGATAGAGTATTGTGCCAGAGGGTAAAAACACATTGCTACCCAGGTCTTATTTTCCATATTATTTCCTTCTGAAATAATTCAGAAAACCAATGTTTTAGTGTTTTTTTTTTTTGTGTGTGTGGTAGGCACACATGGCTCTAGCCCTTTCCTAAAAATTTTTTTCAAGGTGCTTTTGGACACTCCATCCTCACTTGATGACTTCTATGATATTCTTTTAAATTCACCTTTTCCTCCATTTCTTGCACAGCAGCCTTAGGAATGTAATAGATGTCTGTGGGTTCCTGTGATTCATGGTAGAATATGCCTTGTCTGCATCCAGCACAATAAAATTTAGGTATCTAGTGTAAGATTTGTAGTTCACCTCTCAAAAGTTATTTATTCTCTACATCTTATAGATACAAAAAAGGAATGAGCTCTGATGTTTAGGTATAACTTCTTCATTGACTTGCAGCAGACACTGGGCAAGTATTTTAAACTAGACAATTAAAGCTCAATGGGATTGATTTAAACAATATAAATGAACCTCATGTCAGTCTTGAGGTTTCCTCTGAAACCTTAGACATGTGTTTGAATTCTACCATAAGAAGCAATTATTTTCTGACCTGAGATTTCTTTGGTGCTTAGACAAGATAAGATTAACGAAGACTCTTGTCAGAGGACCTTAGGAGGACCTTTACTTTTCAGTTGTTTTCCTATGACACTAGGATACTGATTTGCTTCTTAGTTTACAAATGAAAGTAGTATCTTCATGGTTTATATTTTAATTAGTAAGTGCATTTTTCTGTGAGTTGTGTCTAAAGTTTCTGACATCTTACTAAGTACAATGGTTGTCAAGTAGATAAATTTGATCTGAAGATTGCCATCAAAGGTGTTCAATATTTATTAAAAGAAGCACATAATGACTTGCAGTGCTTTCTGTCATGACACAAGCATTACATTCCTTCTTTTCTTGACTTCAGTCCTTTGCAGTTTATTCAAAACGTTTGCGACAACTCAGTCTTTGGGACTTCTCTCTTTACATAAGAACATTTAAAATTGTGTTCTAAAACCTGATTAATATGCTGGATTCAAAGCAAATTTTGTGAGGTTTAAAAAGCAATAAGAAAAGACATCTTTGCAAGGAGAGCATGCTCAGAAAGGCTTTAATTTTCTTTAAGCCTTTACACTTCGTGACAAAGATGAAAGTAAATACTGTCTGACTTCACTCGTCATGTGTAAGTTTATGTAGTCTGACAAGTTCTAAGACTATACTGTGAAGTAAATCCATGTTCATATTTCATTTTTTAAGAATGCAATTGACTAATCTTCTAATAATAAGTAAAATATTTTTTTAAATAATCATGAAACTGAAAAAGTTGTAGTGGACTGTTTATGTTATGTAATTTTATATGTTTTTCTGAACTTACTATTTAATTACATTGTAGTAAATATCTCAAAGGGCAATTAGTGCAATAGCATCCATAACTGTATCTTCTGTCCAAGAAGAAGGAAGAGCAGACAATTTTGTAACTGTAATTTAATAACTTAAATTGCTTTTTGCAATATAAATGAAACCAAGTTATAAATCAGGGATAAAAATTAAAAGTTTGGAGACCTTAACTTTAGTGTTTAAGCAGGAAATTATATTTTTGTTTAGATGCAAATTATAGTATGATAACTTAAGTATTTACATCAATAGAGTTAGCTTAGTTTTTGTGGCTGCTTACAGGGTCTGTAGTAAATTCGATCTGAAGAAATGTGGTGGGCTGCTTCTACTTTATGTATTTACCTTACCACAAATACCTCTTTATTAAAGCCTTTCATATGACCTCCATTTGTAATGAAACCAATAAAACCATTTGGCACCCAAATATATGAAATGAGATATGAGTACTGCACCCAGCTCTGGGGTCCCCAGTACAAGACATGAACATGTTAGAGAGGGTCCACGGGAGGTCCGTGAAGATAGTCAAAAGGTTGGAACACCTCTCCTATGAAGAAAAGCTGAGAGAGTTGGGATTATTCAGCCTGGAGAAGCGAAGGCTCCAGGGAGACCTGATAGCAGCTTTTAGATAAAGAGGCTTATAAGAAAGATGGAGAGAGACTTTTTACCAAGGCCTGTAGAACAAGGGGTACAACAGAACAAGGAGTAATGGTTTTAAACTGAAAGAGGGTAGATTTAGATTGGCTATAAGGAAGACATTTTTATGATAAAGGTGGTGAGACACTGGAACAGGTGGCCCAGAGATGTTGTGGTTGCTTCATCAAGGGAAATGTTCAAGGTCAGGTTGGATGGGGCTTAGAACAACAGCTAGTGAAAGATGTCCCTGTCCATGACAGGGATGTTTGACTAGGTGATCTTTAAAGATCCCTTCCAACCCAGACCATTCTGTGATTCTTTCTACTTTAAAAATGTCTTCAGATCAACACTGCTTCTAAGTAAAACCAATATTTTTCATCCTGTTTGAGCAAACACCTTGGTATGAAGTTTCCCTTTTCTTGAGAAGTCAGACTGTTAGGGAATATTTTACATTCCATGCTGAATAGAAGAAATAGAAACTGTTTGGGGTTTTTTTTGTTTTTTTTGGTTTTTTTTTCCTACTTATAGCTGAAAGTGCACTATCATCTAGAACAAATTTAAGGGAGTAAGCTCAATTGGAACTCAGAAATGTGCACTATCTAGGACAACAACTACCATAACAGGGAATGCAAGAATAATAATATTTCTCCTCCCACACTGTAGCAAAAAGCTGGAGTTATTTAACATAGCTGACAATTAACAGAGTGAACACATAAAAATACAGGGGATCGTAAATGGATTTAAATATTAAGACAAAGTAATAGAACCATGAAATTCTCAATTATTTTGACCAAATATCAAGGAAAAAAAGTAAATTCTGTTGGTTTTTGACTGTCCTTTTCTGTAACCAAAAGACATTTGCTTTTAGATGATGATTTTCTTTATAAGATGATCACAAATTATCAAAGCTAATATTTGGCATGTACTTTTAAATTTGCCTGGATGCTTGGACTATAACACAGTCCTTAGTTATATGCCATTTTATTCATACATAGATCTTAACTCTTCTGCAGCGATAACAAATCCTGGAATACAGTTCAGAGTACTTTCAGCATGGAAAAAGATATAATAGAAGTACAAAACCAAACCAAACAAATGACAAGGGTGATTGAGTGCAAGGAGAAACTAAATGAAATGGCACACTTGAACCTGGAACAGAAATGATTGGCTGGGGATAACAAAGAAACATAAGAAATAGGAAACAATTGTTCTCTTTTTCAACAGAAAATCTGATTCAATGAATTAGTATAGACTAAATCCAAGATGAAGAAGAAAGCAGATTCTTTACACAACACATAAGATATGAAAGTCCTTGCAGAAATAAAGTTGTACCAATTCAAAACCCACCAGAAACAACCTATGGAAATAAAATGCACTTAAAGTTATGACCTACAGGGCACTCCATCCTTCACTCAAAAAGTTTCTGAACTACTGTTAGCTAGAAGCTAGGAAGATATTATCTTGAAATATCATTACATATATTTCTTTTATTTTTTTTCAATTTTCTCATTTATTTACATTAGCTTCTGTGCTGAGTATGGCTGAGATGGAGTTTGCTTTCTTCGTTGGAGCCCATATGATTCTATATTTTGGATTTGTTACTAAAACAGTATTGATAAGACACCAATATTTTGGCTATTACTGGACCATGTTTGCACAACACTGAGGTTTTCTTTTTCCCACACTGCCTGTTCAGAAAGTAGGCTAGGAGTGCACAAGAAGCTGGGAGGGGACGTGGCTAGGACAGCTGAGCCAAATTGACCAAAGGTGTATTCTATACCATATGACACTGTGCTCAGCAATAAAGGAGTGGGAAGTTAGGATGTTTGTGGTTATAGTGTTTATCTTCTTGGGCAACTGTTTACATGTAAAGAGGCCCTGCTTTCCAGGATATGACTAAACATCTACCTGTGTTGGGAAATAGTGAATAAATACTTTATTTTGCTTTGTTTGCACATACAGTTTTGCATAATCTATAAAATTATTGTTATCTTGACCCATGAGTTTTCAGCTTAGCCCTGTTTGATTTTTTCCCTCATCCTTCTGAGAGATAGTGAGTGAGAACTTGGATGGGTGCTTAGCTGCTGGACAGAATCAACCCACCACAGCATCCTATATATCTATATTATTAAACAATGTCATATAAATTTTTAACTGATCAATTATTTCCATTTTTTGTACCTATGAGACTGGACAATATTTATTTAAGTTAAGGAGATGACTAGTTGTCTGTTTTTTTAAAAAATAATCATTTTTTTAAGTACAGAATTTATTACTTTGAGATAATTATTAATTTGTAAAACTGAACACTATAAACATATGAGAAGTATCTCAGAATGTAGAGATGTCCACATCTAATCCTGGATTTAGCTGTCTATGGGCTATTAATAGGAGCCATGACTACAAAAAAAAAAAAAAAAAAAAAAAAAAAAATCTTTCAGAATACCATGGCCAAAGCAACCTCGACTAAATATACAAGTAAATGTACTTTACCACTGAATCGTTATCTTTATGCTAGATTTAGTGTACTATCTATATAGAAGAAAATAACATATTCTGTAATGTATTACAGCCAAATTATGGTTGACATTTATACTTTTTCTGTCCTCTAAATATTGTGATCTCAGCTATATAGAGTTAATGTTAAAGAAGAACAGCTGAGTTTGCATCAGTTATTTTGTAAGCTTTAATTACTAAATTGTCAAGGACCACCACAATGCTCTTAATTATGATTTTCTGTTACTATCTTAAATGTATCAGCATTTTTGTTGAGCTTCTGGGATTTGAAAACTATAACTGTATCATCATTATATTATTTTGCACTTGACCTTTGGAGCTTGCTGCATTTTTTGCAAAAGAGAAAAGAATAAATGAACAATAAATTTCAATTTTAATGTAACACAGTAGAAGATAGATTATTTTGGCGTGTCATAGAAGCTAAATGAGTTTGAGAAGATAAACATGTGTTGGAATTTATAGGATATAAACCTCATTTTGTATGGCTGTTATAAATCACTGGACAAGAAACTGTAACATACTTAAGATCATACTTTGTTCTACTCTATTACTGAGCATATATATCCATCAAAGAAACTGTAGCTCAGATAGGATTTAAGGTGTCATTTGTTTACAGGTGATGATAATGAGAAACTAAATCCTTACTCACTGTGCTGGGCAAGCACAGCAGCAAAACTGAAAGACAAGGTAAAATATTATATCAGCACAATAAATGTAACTAATTTGTGGTGCTTTCTTGTAAAATTAATTCAGTAGGATGTAACAAAAATCTTGCTCCATATTATCAATAATTTATTTTTGAACTTACAAGAATGAAATATATCATACAAGATGGTTGATTCTATGGTGGAGAGTTAAAAGATGACAGGTGCATTATGAGTAGATGACTGAGTTACAGTCTGTTGTGTGTTGATGGACTCAGTTTGGTTACAGAACATCAGTTGTTTCTAATGATAAGTTATTGTAGACCTGTATATTTTATATATTTTTATTAAATTTTCCAAACTGTATATTTAGGCAAGGTGTGGAATGTATTGTATAAATTACTAGACAGATAATTAATACAGACTCTTTTTCCTTGCTAAGTTGAACTAGTGTCTTTTCTGCAAGTAGCCCCAGAGACATCCATGGAAGCAGTTCAAGAGAGTAACTTTCAAAATCTGACCTTTAGTAGAAATTATTCCAACTATTCAGGATTGTCAGAATTTAATTCCTTACATAAGAGGAGGGCAAACTGGCATCTTATAAACAGAATAAAATTTTTAAAAAAGAAATTTGCTGTTAATATCCTTTTTTTACACTACATAGAAGCATTTTCAGAATAGAAACATAAGCAATAGGATACACACTGGAACCCAGTGCTTCAAATTCGTGATATGGTAATGTTTTCATCTGCAGCTACACAGAAGAAAGACTGAAGACAGTAATACCGTGGCATCTTGAAGGAAGTTTCCACAAAAATATACATTAGTATAGAAAGATGTTAATGTAAATATTCCCCTTCCCAATTCTACTCTCTGTGTTACCATATTTTAATACTAAGCAAAGCTCGTAGAATGTTGACATTGTAAACCTAATAAGGTATGTCCTAAGAATTAGACTTTTATATTTGCATCTTCAGAATGTAGTGCAGACTATTAGAAAAAATGTCTTCCAATAAAGTCTTTAATATTAATAAATTCATTAATTTAGAGATATAGTAATTTTAAAAAATATTATTAATATATAAAAGAAAGAGGGAGAGAAAGTATTGACTCAGTCTTCATTATTGTATGATGTCTCATGCTGTGTCTGTACTGGAAAACTAAAGTGTCAGGGTCTTTTCCCAAGTACTGTTGTCTTTACTTTTAAGGATGGTTCTTGCAATTGATTCTGCTTGGTGCAATTCCAGTATGATTCCAGGGACTAGAGTACTCCTGGGATCACACACCATGAGCAGTTTGTAGCCAGTCTTGCCTTGGAGACTAAGACAGTGAGTAAGAACAGATATGGCCCGTTCATTGACAGGTATCCTCAGTAATTTCAAGGTAAAGCTTAGTTAAACTTAGTTGTCTATACTGTAGAAGTACAGTTCTGAATTAGATATCTTGTAGGATCCTTTTATAGTCAATGGAGAGAAATAATTATCTTTAGTGTAAAAGCAATCTGAATTATTACTTGCATGAGATATGTAAATATATATTATATAACTTATTATATATCTATTAGACATGCCTATTGTTTTAATATTTTCATTCTCTCATGAATAGCACTCATAGGCTAGTAAATTAATAGTAAACTATATGGTCCAGAAAAATTTGCAGGAATGGCAAATGCCTGCAAATGTTTCAATTGGCATACAAGAGCCAGGCTTATTCTAGTAAACTCTCTTGCAAAGGTGGGTAGGAGATGAGAGCTTTTGATTTGTTCAAGTTATCTGATAAAGGAGCTTTTTGATGCACAGGGAATAAGTAAAGGGATGGAGCAATAAAGAATAAAACACAGAGACAAGATAGTAAACGAGTCAACAGAGGCACTGAAAAGATCAAACTAATTTACTAATTGATGGGCTTCAGGCACAGCTTTGGAGAGGATCACTTGAACTTTGTAACTGATAAGAAGGGGAAAACAAGAGGAACATGAGGATTTTAGATATTCAAAATATGCAAAATTTACAAAGGAGTGTCTAGGGCAAGTGGATGGAAGGAGCAGAGAGGATCAGAGAGAAAAGGCTATAAAGCAGCTGTTTATGTGTAAAACATGGCTCCTTAGTACACTTGTGTGTAGAACCCCTGCATCTGATCACTGCAGTCTGTCCTGTCTATTTGTATCTTCTTATTAAATCTTTTCTCAGCTATCCCTCTGTGTAATCTCACTCTGTATCTCCTACGGGCATACTGCAGAGACTGAGTATCAGCTAGTGGGTAGAGCAGTGGGAGAGATGCCAGCTACTGGAGTCAGACCAGGCGTGTGGACTCTAGTGACAGGGCAGAGGAATCCCTAGGCCCTGGAGTAGCTGGAGGCATTGGCCACTAATATCCCTTAAAAATCCTTTCACTCCAAAGCTCTGTGGCCTTATTTAGACTGTTTTTAGGGGATGTCCTAGGGATGTTCTGAACTTCCATGAGAACTGCCTGAGTGTTCAATGTATGGAACAAAAGCATGCCAAAGACTCTTTTCACATTCCAGAAAAGTTTAAGTTACTAATACAAAGAGCCATACAGTAACTGCATCTCTCCACTGACTGCAAAGAGATTCTATAGAATCTGAGATGTAGGTTTGGTTACTATAGGTGTTTGGCTGATAAATTCTGGTTTTAGTACATGTAAGAAAGGCTGTCTTTGTTAACTCATACATCATTTTTACATTAATTGCTTTGTCCTCCATGACTCTTATGAATCTTATGCTAACTTTTCTGGGTTCTTTATTATTGTTTATTATTATTATTATTATTATTATTATTATTATTATTATTATTATTATTATTATTATTATTATTAGTCTTATATTATCTTGCACATCTTAAAAATGTCCTGCGAGTTTCAATTTAATGAATTCTTTTTTTTTCACACATGTTTCTCTTTGGGAAATATAGTATTTCTTAGTTTATATTAGTATTAATTCTAGATAATAAGGAGTTTTTTTTTTTTCTTGATGAAACTATTCATGGAATAGTTTAAATTAACCTTAACAATCAATTATCAAAGTCATCATGTACACAGACAATCACTCACACACACTTAGAGAAAGACCAGCTTAGTATTTTCTGTTTTAAATTCCACCAAAATTATTAAGATTACTTTGAACAAATAAATTACTCCTAAGAGGTAAGTTTCTGTACATTTTTCTGACCACATAGATTGCATAACAGTAGGAAACATTTCGGCTGTAATAGACTTTTGAGAGGTCTTTCAGCAACTTATCTCTTGTCTTCATTCTGTAATACATGTTTTGAAGTAAACTAATTACTGAATTAATGGCCAAGATAAGAGGAAGCATTGCATGCAAGAGAATTCAACAAATATTTTTTAACCTTTATAATGATTCATCAAAAAATAGTAATTTTATCACACAAAAGTATGGTTTCCCCTTTCCTTACTTCTTTCCTCCTCTAAATTTTCATTGTCTATGAAATGAGGAAATAATATGTTCTCTAAAATTGTGTTGTAAAGACAAGTTAAATTGATTGCCAGAAATCTCAAGGGAGAAAATGTTTATACACCAAGATAACAAAAACTTATAATATCAAGATTTACAGGGTAAAGTTGTTGATCATTAACTAGGACAGTTATAATGGGTTGTAAAAATGTGGAATTACAGGGTATCAAACCAAGAACTCAAAGCTCCTGAGTACTTAATTCCAGTCTACCATTATCAGAGAGTTAGATCATGAGCTTCGTTCCTTAAGAAATCAAATTCTAGTTTACAACATTTTTGTGATTTTGATCTTTTTCCTTCTGACTAGAAGCATAACTTAGTGCAAATGTTACAAGAAAGGATTTAATTAGAGATTTAGAAACTTCTAAATCTGTCTTCACAATAGTTTGAAGTGCAGTGGCTTTTGTGTTATGCAAAAGTCAGGAAAGCAGGACTAGATTGGTACAAAAAATCATGTTGAGGGACACACAACAAAAGCCAGGAGGAGGTAAAGGTACAAAGAGAAAGGAGGAAGAACAGAATTATACATAGGAAAGAGCTTTCAACTGAATTTTACTTTTTGCAATCACTTAGTGCTGAATAAACTATAGGGTTTAATAATACAAAGAATAAATAACCTTTTTTTAGGGGGAGTTAGATCTGCAATTCTATACTCTTAAAAGCACATAGGTGGGAAAAAATTAAACCTGGAATATTACTAAGATAATGGAAGCTAAAGGAAACATAACATCAGAACTGGCTAGTGCTCATCAAGAGTAGATACTAGTTACTAATACCACTGCACTGAAATATATAAAAATTATTCCAAAACTTTATGTTCTTGTTCAACCCATACTTTTGTTAGATATTTTTAAGTTATGATAGTAAAGATTCACTGCCATTTCTTTTCTTTCTTATAGTAGCTTAATGAAAATAATGATAAATAATGGAAATTGTAATATTTATATTCATTAATATATAAGAAGTCACTCCAACACACAATGACCTGAAAGGACAACAATTTCTCACCAAAATTGCAGTACTGGAAGAAACAACTAGAAAAATTATCACTTACAAAACCTCTAATTAAGACTTGTTTGTGGTTGCAAAATTAAATCCTCAAGGGTACCAAAGACATCTCTGCACATGTAACTGAAATTATCCCTGTATAATTGTTTGTCTAGTCAAATCTCTCCAGCTATTAAATTGTCACATTATAAATAAAAAACTACAAGGGGAAAATCCTAATTAATATCCATCATAGTTAGAACTGTCAATGAAGTCTCTTAGAAGGGCATTTCTAAATGTTCATGCCGGGGTGGTGGATAAAGGGGAAATAAAGAGACACAGACTTCAGTTTGTATATCTCTGTTTCAGGGCCTTACCATCCACTCCATGTCAAATACTTTTATATTTTGAGTCAAGAAAGTGAACTTGATTTTACAAAGAAAAATATTGAAAAGATTTCAAGCTTAAAAATCACAGCTTTTCATTAAGGAAATTTGCATTGTATATAGTCCCAGATTAATATTTAGGAAATCAGACCTGGAAGCAATGTGTATATTGCTAAAATAGCAAGCCACTCCTCAGATGTGAGTGTCCAAGCTGTAAATTGTTAGCATGGCCCATAACACAGATTTGATCTCCCCAGGGATTGCTTATTCCCTAGTAATTCCTGGCCATTGTTTCACAGATATCAAGAGTTAGAGGTCACTCCCAATGGATGGCATAGACAAATCTTTCTGGGGACAAGAGAGTTTAGTAAAATGGGTACAAATATTTCTATATGACTTTTTCTAGGTCTGGAGAATTGGCCTTGACCCTATCTAATTTAGTATAGACCTTGACCCTAGTATAGACATAGTATCCGCATAGCCAAACTGATTTTGTATTACTTTCTATATCTAATTGAGGTACAGTATATACCTTGTTCATAAAGTTAATTTTCAGGTTAGATTAAGCTAACCGAAATTAGGTGAATGAGCTCCTTTAAGTGCCTTCTTTACTGTTCAATCCAGAGAAAGGAAAAAAAAAAAAAAAAAAAAATAGCCCATGTAAGAATTTGATTGCTCTGTCAAAATAATTTACTGCCTTCATTGACTACAGAAACAGCCTAGGGACTTTTTCAAATTTTACTTATTGTCAATTTAAGCTTCTCAATTAAGTCTCCTGTTACATGGGATGAATCAAGTCCCTGAGAACCAAAACCGTCATGTTCAACTATTAAAATTAATTCAGGTTTTCTTATTTTTTGAGTGGTTCTGTTGCTCCCAAAGACATATCTGAATTTAGTCTTGAAGCAGTTAATGAGTAATATATACATTTTTGCTGTATCAGTGTGGTGGTGCAGACCCTGTCCCCGGCCACTTTGTTATGTCAGGGCAAGCCAACATTGTGTTCTTGTTTTAATTACAGATGCAATGGGCTAGGACAAGCCGGCACTTTCTGATCCTCCCTATTGGTGCAGTGAGTTGAGACAACCCGGTATTTTCTTGTCCTGGGTACAAGTACAGTGAGTTGGGATGACTAGGTTCCCTAATAATACCTGAAACTCCTGTTGCTTGGGAATCGTACCCAAAACTCCTCCTGCCTGGATTGCAGCCCACTCTGAAAGGTGCCAAGATTACCTGGCAAGAGTTGTGGCCATAATGAAAAAGTACTAACCAAAGTCAATCACCTTGTGCTCCTGTAAATAACAAACCTAAGTGAGGCCCTTTAGAGCTCTCCAGGATTGCAGCAGGCTATGACCTAGTATCTCCTCCTGAGTTGGGGTGCCTCTTGAGGTAGATTTTGTGAAGTTCTCAAATAGTCTGCTGATAGATACTGACAAAGGTTCAAGGATTGTCTGTTGGTAGGTGCCGACGAAGGAAAATGAGTAATTCACTATAAATAGGTTTTGCGAGCTTTAAAAGATCATTAACTACCAAAAATTTACTATAATCTTCAGAGAAAGAAACATAATCATAGGTTAACCTCTGTATCTGTGTGTACCTGTGCTCAGCCATTCTGTGATTCTATAATTGGTTTCAAAATTATTCAATGTCTTTCTTCATCTATAGTTTTATGTGAGCAATAAGACTAGTAAAAAATGCTGTATTTTTAATTTTCTGATTATTGTTTTGTTAAATTATTTCATAGCACAGTAAAACACTGAAAATTTTGAGGGAACAAGGAAGCTGATTTGAAAAAAAAACCTCACCAAACCTATACTAAAGCTTGTATTTTAATATTTTTTAGTTGCAATGTTTACTTTATTAATACCCAACATAGAATAAGATAAATCACAAAATGATTGCTTAGAAATAATATTTAAGAAAAAAATATTTGGAAAATATTGAACATTCAAGACAATATGGGATTAAAAAAATTACAATAGGACTGAAAATGGAGTTGAATATTTTGACATCGCTCAACTTTATTTGCTTTATTAATTAATTATTTTTTCCAGATTAATATTTGGGCATGTAATATTTAATTACATAGCAAAATAGTTGTTCTATCAATTAAAATACAGAGGATACATGAGAATCTTTGCCCATTCAAGTCAGAGCAGTCAGATGAAACGCACTATTCTGTATTTTTTCAGATGAGCTTCAAACATTGCTTTATATTCAAAGTTAGTGTTCTAATTTTGTGTACTAACCAAAGTGTCCCACTGCATGTAAACACCTTCATCTGTTTGAAAGTAATGTCAGGTTTTTGTGCAGAAATAGAGATGGTAAAAAATTAATTTTCACCTAAAGCCACAGCAAAACAAAGCAAAATCTTTGACAACTTTTGTTTTGTGCCCATATAAAACAAACAAAAAAAGTCATGCTCCAAATTTGGCTTAAATAAAACAGATTTTCTTCAACCTCTACCTGCAGAAATATTTAGTATTAAATTACCAGTGTTTTTTATATTTGAAACCTTACAACAGGAAGATTTTTAATTAGGAAATGAATAAATAATAATGAAAATATATTCATACACATCTGGTATTTACATCAGCTCCAAAGGTATTATCTCACCTTACATAGTTTAGTTAAAGAGGTGAAAAACATTCGGAGTTTCCTGGATTCAGATGCAGTTCCTGTGCAAGCCCACAGAGTTATTTTCATGGAATGCTACTGGAATTTGGAAAACTGCTTTCTTTTACAACCAAAACTCATCATTAAGAATTATATAGCTCTTATAATGGATATGGAATTACTTCCCTTCTATTCAGCAAGAAAGGTCAGTTTGCAGCTCTTTTGGTACTTGTCTAAGTCCTAAATAAGTTGTAAGGCAGGATGCCTTATCCTGCTAGATGAAATTTCTAAATGAGTATTTTCACACTCAGGAGCTGTAGGAGAAACAAAAATTATCTCTCTTTAGTGGATGGCACCAAAAGTATTCAAATAGAAGAAAATGTGGAATATTTAGGTTCTAGTTAATATTTAGCCTTATAGTTTCTCTCCAAATTTAATGGTAGATTTTTTTTTAATTATTATTATTTTTTTAACCAGAGTAGCAAAACATTTTTTCTAATTATGTTTTGAAGGACTGTCAGGAATATTAAACCTGATGAGAAGTGCCCATGCCACTATACAAGAGAAGGATTGTGGGAATTCTTAGGCCCTGTGGTACAGACCAAATTAAGTTAATTCTATTCAGACTTAGCTCACCCTAGAACAGATCTGTCATGGAGAAGCCATTTGGAGGCATCTGAAACAGAGCGGAAGCCTGAACTAATATTCAAGCAGGATGGCCTGTCAAGGGTCTGGTGTTTCAACTCACTCCTGGATCTCTTATGCTTATTATAATAGATATACTAAAAATACAACTGTTGGTAATATTTTTTATCTGCATTGTGTTCTTTTTATCTACTACATTATTTTGCAGTGTTAGCTATTGTATCACAGATGCTTTAGCTCAACTAGAAAACCAAATACTTTACAATGTTGTATACAAAATAACAAGCTTAAGACGTTAATGGTGTCACAGATGGAACTGGAAAGACTTAAAGTCACTTAAAGAATCACCATCAAAGATATCAGAGGAAGATACTTTTAATATCAATTTGTAGAGATACTCAATTTAACACAGTTCAATGGCAAGGTTCACTGTATTACTTATTACATGGAAAAAGCATACAAAAGAGAAGCATATGATTATGTCTTTTGTATGACTTCTGAGGAAGCAGCAATCTAACCAATTTGGGGTTAAAATAGCAGCAATTGAGGTTCATTAACATTATTATAATAATCCAATTGGATTATATGATTGGAATCAACAGATTGGATTATATGTTTTTTTAAAAAAAAACTTGATTAATCAATAAACAATAATTAATTGATTCCTAAAGTTTCTTTAATCAAATTACATACACGCAGAGATTTATTTTTTACATTTATTTTATAAATCTATATATTTATATATATATAAATGCACACATATATATAAAGGGAAATCTATTACAAATTCTCCTTGAGTTCAGTGAACAACATCAATGTTTTAACATTTCTCAATGGGTGAAGGATTGAGCCTTGAGTGGAGAAACACAGACCAGGTCCTGCCATTGGTGATGGTCCTCCAGTTTCGCATACTTAAGTTTGCGAGCTCTGAGAAACGTCCCACTCAGAGGGAGATACTGGTCACAGCCTGCTGCAGTCCAGGATAGCTCAAAGGGTCTCACTTAGAACTGCTGCTTATAGGATTGTGAGATGATTGACTTTAGTCACTACCCTTTCTTTTGTTTTGGGCATAACTTGCATTAGGTAATTCTGTATCCCAGCAACTGTACAATCCCAGTCATTTCCAGATTGTACAGTTCTGGTTCCCATCAGATCAGGCTACAATCCAGGCAGCAGGTGTTTTGAGTTCAGTTAGGGAGTGCCTGATTGTCCAAACTCACTGCACCTGCAGCTGAAGCAGGAATAACAATGTTGGCTTGTCTCAAAACTGCAAAGCTGTATTTCCACAGTGTTTTAGGCACAATCATGGAGTGTCTGATTGTCCCAACTCACTGCACCTGTGACCAAAGCAGAAACAAAATGTTGGTTTGTCCTGTGATTGCAAAATGGCCCAAGGGGGCTGCACCACCACAAATGGAAATGGCAGTAATTATAATAAGTAAAATTGAATTAGGAACAATTAGAGAGAATCTTTTATAAGTTATGAAGAAAGTGGAAAACTGCTTTATGATATAAGCAGAAACTAGAGGCAGACTCAATATATTTGCTCTAATCTTTTAATTTCACCTTCTGAAAGGCATCTCCGTAAGCTCTAATAGGTTTGCTTTTAAACAACAGAATCTCTTACTTTGTTTTTAATAATAATATAATAGTTCTCATCTTCTATGACTTAACTGAATGTCCTCATTACTTTAGATGAAATGCAAATGAATTTTTCAAGTTTTGTCCATAGAGGAATGTGATAAGCGGACATATAAAATCTAGTTAGATTTTAGAAAATGAGTTTAAGATTCATTTTTTTCTGCATTAAGAATTAGATTTTAGAAAATAAGTTTAGTTCATTTGTCTCTGTGTCAGGTGGGAAACTTTTAATTTAGATCATTTTGTCTGTGTTAAGTAGGAAACTTTTACAATAACTAAAAAGCTATTCCACACTATCAGCAAAGGCCTTGCGGTGCCTGGTACGTGAGGAGTCTGGAGCAAGATAAGAAGGAACTGGTATGCAACACCTGCAGTCTGAAGTAAAAAACTGACTTTGTTTTGTCTAGAGGTCTACCAGGGTGCTAACAAGCACCAACAGGAGGCAGTGTGCAAGCATGAATGGGAGTGAACTTATGTTAAAAATGTCTTGAAACTAATTAGCTTAACCCAACCTAAATTTAATGAATATGTATTCATGTGTGCTTTAAATAATACCTTTGTAAAGGAGTGGGGGTGCACAGGGCCTTTATGGAGCAATCCACCCTGTCACCCACCTGTGAATAAAACATACCTGCTTTATAACTCTCTACAAGTTGTAAGGTTTGATTCTGCAGATCAAATGAACCTGACATATTGATCAATAATTATATATATAATGAGTTATTCAGAAGGGTCTAAGAATTAAAATTGGAGTACCTATTTTTCCCTTGCATTAGTTTGGTGTAATGAAGTAACTCATAAAAAGACATTTTATGATGAAGGTATCAATGAAATGAAATGTATAAATACCTTATTCATTTGCCTTGAAACTACACCACTGTCAGAGCAAAAGAGAAAATTACCTGTGATTGCAATCACCAGGGTAAGGAAAAATGATTGAAAAAGGAAAAGAAAAAAAATAAAAGAGGATTACATGAGGTAAGTTGTTTGTAAGTCTTTATTAAAAATGTGAAGAGCAACAATTTTTGGTACTGGAGAGCAGTAGAGGTTGACCAAGGCATTTGGTTTCCCACAAAAAGATTTACAGAACAAGACCCTTCCAGGGTGCTTTTAAAGTATAATGATGCTTCTTGACCGAAGGACTAAATTTACAGCATGTTATAATAGTTATATGTGCCTTTAAAACGAAATTATAAGCCATTTTTTTAGTTTTCAAGAGCCTTGGAGAGCACTCATTGCCTTAAAAAAAGAAATGGATAGATATTTTAATCTTTTACACTGAAACTGGATGTTCCAAAAGAAACAATAAAAGAATATGAAAATTCTGAAAATAGTATCTAAGTACGAAACAGGAATTTCGTAATGAGCTCACCAAAGTACACAGAAATTTTAAGTATTCTTAGGGGGAATATTTCTAAGAAAATTATGTTCCATAAGAGTACAGTCACAGGCTGGATAGAGGACTTCACATAATTTTCTTTAGGAGGGATGAGAGATAAAATATGAAAATTGTCATATAGGCAGTGGGGTTTTTTTAATATACTGGAGCTTATATTTCTGTGTCTTTACTTCACTAGACTGTTTAGCTCAGTGGACACATTTCGTAAAGAAGATAGAAGATGCAGTTAAGCTAAAGACTTAGATAAACAGACATAAATATTTAATTATGTTCATAGGCCAGCTTCATATTTTTAATTAGAAGAACTACAAAAAAAAAAAAAATCTCCCCCCCAAAAAAAACCCCAACAAACCACAAAATAAAACAAAACCCCTGACTGCATGAGCCTAAAGAGTCTCTTTTTATAAAATGAGAATGAAAGACTCCAAAACCATTTTGGTTGCAGTGTCCATTTATCCTTTTTATCAGGATGTTGTGACTGATTGATTATTTCAGATGGCAAGTAATCCACATAAGTTGAGAGCAAGTAGCTGAATTTTAAAACTTGGTATTTGGTATATTGGATTATTATCTGTTTGTTTTTGTTTTGTTTTGTTTTGTTTTGCTTTGCTTTGCTTTGCTTTGTTTTGTTTTGCTTTGTTTTGTTTTACCAGGAAGACTGTTTCTAGAAATTAAATGGTACAAGACTATGGGTATGATCATGATGAAAAAAAAAAAGTCACCCCTCAAAAAAACCCACCCTCAGACTTACAGATGTTTCTATTTATAAAAAAACAACTAGTTATGTTTCCTGAATCCAGCACCATACAAAAAACCAAAACCAAACCAAAACCAAACATCACTTGCATATGCAAATCTTTTATATTCACCAACACTTCTAAACATAAGAAAAAACTAGTTAATTTAATGCTGACTTCATAAATAACCTAATAAAGTAATGAATTATTAGCTATTAAAATTGATTTTGTATGTATCAAAGTATCATATTAACATAAATACCTTGTACTTTAATTAAGCTCATCAAAACCAGTACAATATAAGGATGAAAGGAACAACATAATCTAATAACTTTCCTGTTGAAAATTTAATAGCATTTCCTTTTGACTGCTTAAGAGCATGTTTTCTGTGATTTTTTTGAAGGCTTCCTGAGGACTCAAAACACACTTGGTCATGCCATTCACATAGTTTCCTGTCACTGCCAGAATTATCTCTGTGTGTGTCAGTGAAAGAGATAGGAAATACTTTTGATGTTCAGAAAACCAGGAAAGAAACAGAAATCCTTCCAAGTCCTTTAAAATGTTACAGTTTAAAGCACTTAGGTGCTAACAAATATATAATATCAAGCAGAAAGTTTACTTGAGTACCTCTCAATATTTCTACTTCAAAGTACTCCTGTAGTCGAAGGAGTGTGTGCTATCCTCATTGTATATTTAGCAGTTTCTTCTCTGTCCCTGTGGTGCTTTCCTTACTCCAATGACTTTAGCTATCACTCAGTCATTGAGGACTCCAATTAATACTTTCTTTAGAGATAGCTCTCATTTTTCAAAGCTTTACAAGCAGCTCAATTTTAATGAGTTATCTCCATCCAGATGGATGAAAGTAGAACTTTTATTTTATTCTTATATCAGAGCTTTTGTTTACCTAATCCTTAAATCCACCATCAACAACTTCATCCGTTAGGCTTGAGGTGTGGGATCTGTCTTTCCCTCATTACTGTCCCATGTCGTCTACAGGAATCACGGAATGGTAGGGGTGGAAAAAATGAATTAAAACAGACTATTCTGTATGTTCAGATACCAAAAGGAAATAAAAGCTTGTTTTAGGGATTTAAAAATTTAAATTGATATTATTAATATATAAAATAGAAAATAGATAATATATTATTATGCTCATCAATTTAGGGGCATTCTCCAGAATCACTTCACAGCACACACTATCAAAGGTAATCACAATATGTTCAAATAAACAAAGAAATCTGAATGTAGATTAGTTCCTCCCTCAGAAGAACCATGAGTGAATCCAAGATATATGGGATTCAATTAATTTTTCCTTTAAGGAAGAAGTTTTGTCCATCTATTTTTACTATTATGCTACATAACACATTAAAACGTTTCCTTTTGCAGTAACCTTCCATACACAGCTAGACTTTGGATCACTACCTTTTCCCAGATTTACACTGTTAATGTGTATTGTTGGTGAACAACAACATAATATGAAGCCAGTCTGGAATGAGCTAGATTGCTGTGAGTGAAGTAATGATCACAGTTTCTGCAAGCCCTGTACTCGGAGCATTAAATGTTGATGAGATCTTTATTACCTTTATTCTCTGGGCATTCCTATACTTTAGAGAATGTTGATGGGGACTAGAGTACATATCATATGTGTGATTATTTAAGTTATGCTGTCAATCACTTGTATGCTCACTATGGTTCATCAGACTGGTAGATTAATGGACATTAATTGAGGCTTCACAGAAAGGGCACCTGAAGTTTAAATTTCTGAAATTCCAGCTTTGGCCTCACAATGCCAGAACCTTTCTTCCCACAGATACACTTTCAGTGAGTTATTAGGCCATAAAAGGACAACAGTGGAGCTGGTGTCTCTTTTAGCTGAACTCTGACTACCTGTGACATGGACAGTGAATATGTTTCTGGTTGGCTGAACACCAGGTGATAAAAAAGACCAAATGAAAACAAAATCAACTAAGGTTAAAAAAAGCAAATGCAAAGTCTTGCATCTGGGACAAAATAACAAACTGGCATCAACTGCATAGAAAGCACCTTTTAGAAAACATCTGGGGTTCTTGGTGGATAACAAGTTGAGAATGAGTCAGGACAATGTCCTCTCATGAAAGAAGGCCAGCAGATTCCTGGGCTATATGAGGAAGAGAGCTGATAGAGAAGCTGAGGGTGGTGACTTCCTCTCTTCTCAGCGTTGGTGAGGCCGCGTCTGGAGAGCTGGGCCCAGGTATGGGTTTCTCAGTAAAATAAAAGCTTTGATGTATGAGAGTGAGTCCAGTAGACAGTTTGGTGGCCCAGCTTGAAGGCTGAAGCACTTGGTGTACCAAGAGAGACACAGAGAAATGGTTTTGTTCAGCCTCAAAAAAAAACCCCAAAAACATAATGGAAGATACTTGGTCATCTGTTGTATAGAGGAGATGAAGCTAGCATCTTTTTGGAAGTGCATAGTAGAAGGACAAGAGGCAATTATACCAACGGAAATTTCAATTAGATAGCAGGAAAAAAAAAAAAAAAATCATTCTGAGAATGGTCAAACACTAGAGAGGCTGCCCAGAAAGATTATGAAGTCTCCACTCTTGATGAGCAGGTGTTTGACCAGATGACCTGTGCCTTCCTACCCAAATTAATCTATGATTCTGTGACATGGTTTGTGTAACATGGTCGATAACCATATTCCCAACAGTCTTAATTATGGGTACCTGTTGTTCTTTGCTCATTTTCTCTAGTGAGAAAGTGAGATTATCCATCCTGAAAAGAACAGAATTTTTTTTTATTATTATTATTATTTTTATGACCATACATGCAAGCAATTAGGACTATTGTATCTACAACACCTTCTGTACCCTCTGTCAAAGCGGGTACAAAGAAATGCTGGATAACCAAGATTTGACTAAATAGGACTGGAGAAATGCTATTGCATATCGATGGCAAATGTCATAGGGTGAATAAAAGGCAACAGATTACCAACACTTGCCTCACTAATTTGTTCCCTCATTCTTTTTCCCTCTTCATAGCTTTATATCTACCAAGCTTTTGCACAGACACAGTGACTCTGACTATGTATTTAGTGATCCTCTGTATTTTTTCACCTTTTCTATATAGTGGCATGTGCCTGAGAATGCTGTCTTAGCAGGAAAAGACAGCTTAGTTACAGGACCAAGCAGTTGGGGAAAAGTGTATTAGTAAAATGACTGCAGCATGCCAAGCAAGAGAAATTAAGAGCGAGAATGAGGAAAGCGTTGCTTGCTCTGCCATTCTTTAGGAGCTGATGGGAAAAGAAGTCTGTCTGTCCTCTCTCTGGGGTGCTAAAACAACTGCTAAGAAGGCAATTACAGATAAGGAAGCCCTGAAGATCAGAAAGTACATTTTTAACACTCTTGCCAAGCTTCTCCCTTGGTGGAACAAAAACTTCTGTCCTCTTTACATTCCCTTTCCTTTACAGTTCCTATGAGAAATGATACATTGATTATGTATCTTAGCTTCTAGCTGAAGTGCCCTATTGAAGAGAAGACCACACTCCTCTAGACTCTAAGAGCTCATGCATTCTGCTCCAAAGTCAGTTGAAAAAGAAATTTCCTTCCTCACACCCTGTACAACCTTTTCTTTCCAGCACAAGATGGTCTTTCTGAGGCATGCTGCCAGCTCATGAAATGCTATGAAACTCTTGCAGTTCATGACTTCTTCTGTACCACAACACACACACTAAGATGGCACAGGGTAACAGACCACAGTAAAAAATCTGCATTTTCAGAAATATGTCACAAACATATTTAAAAAAAAAAACAAACCAACAACTTAATTTACTGAGAAAGCCAAAATCACCTAAAACATATGGAGACAAACATCTAATGGGGAAAAAGTCCAGAATTTTTGCAACAGAAGAAGAGATTGGAAGAGACTTCACGAGGTGCCAAAAATCCACCACCACAAAGAGCAGTGAATGGGTAGGAACCCTGAGGAAACAGTGATAAAAAAAACTTGCCAACACCACCTTATTTCTGTTTCTCTTAGGACAGAGGATGTACTGGATGAGCTCATTTTCCCTCCAGAAAATTTATCTGAAGGACCAGTGGAGTGAAGCTCTGAAGAGAATGAGCTACCAGTTACTGTGAAGTAGTATGAATGCCCAGGCTAACTGTGCGCTGCTAGAGATTTTCTCTTTTGTGAACCTCCAAACCACAGCATCAAGAGAAGGTAGAATAGTAGAGGTAGGTGCTCAATTGATACGGGTATTGAGTGAAAACCGGTATCAAACTGAGATGAAACAACTTAAAAAGTGCTCAGATATTGTCAGTGATTTTATTTGTTTTTGTAGTCTTTCCTGAATGAAGAGTAAATGAATAATTTGTTACTCTTTCAACAGCCCAAATGTGCTGAATGAGACCTCGAGCATAGCAGAGATTTTTTGTCATTATTTATCATTGTCTTTCACTATATACTACTGATGGTATTCAACGCAAGATAATTTAATAATGTAGGTTGTAGGGGACCTCCAGAGGTCCTATAGTCATCGCCTTCCTGCAGTCCTGAGTGACTATCTTTGTTCAAATTCCCTTCAAAACTTCTGTGTGATTTCAGACTAAAACACTAGCATTCAGAATCTACTGTTATTATGTTTATTTGAGGAGATCAGTTTCTTGGACTTTTATAGGAAGCTACAATAATGTTTCAAAGCTGAAGAGTATCTGTTTCTTTTACTTTGCACAGGTCCTATTGAGCTATGGACACTATGCCGGAATTCTCAGAGATTGTTTGTGTACTCTTTCTGATTAATGTCATTACCATCATTCTTCAATCTTGCAAAGCAAGATATTGAAAAAGAAAGATTAAAACTCCTTTTTGCCTAAGACATAAAGTATAGACATAGAGTGATGTTATAGTTTAACATTTTTAAGACTTACATAGAAGATGATGAACAAAATTGCGTGTTAAGAAATACATGTGTAAAGGAAGTAACATATATCAACTGCCCTTCTTTTACTCTCCAGCAAATAAGCTTGTCACAGAATTCAGTACACCCAGTGTTTAATCATATTGATCTTCAGAAGAGATGTTCTCCCCTTATATTCTTAACATCAATGTGATATTAATAGTAGCTTCTTCATTACTGAGAATGAGTGGCATTGAACTAATCACTTGTGCGCTGATTACAAAACATATTCTGTTCATTCCTCATTAATCTCTATGAACCACCTAGAAATATTGAGCTGACTTGACAGTATATTGTGTGTTACACTGAGTATCTGCCTATTAGGTTAACATCAGTAGGCAGCTAAACACCACACAGATGCTCGCTCACTCCACTCCAGTGGGATGGAAGAGAGAATAAGAGGAGTAACAGTGAGAAAACCTGTGGACTGAGATAAAACAGTTTAATAAGTAAAGAAAAGCTGCACAAGGAAACAAAGGAAAAAAGAAAAAAAGAATTAATTCCCCACTTCTCATTAGCAGACAGGTGTTCAGCCATCTCCAGGAAAGCAGGGCTCCATCATGCATACCAGTTACTTGGGAAGACAAACACCATCACCCCAAATGCCACGTCTTCCTTCCTCCTTCTTTCACCTTCATCTTTTATTGCTGAGCACACTGTCATATGGTATGGAATATCCCTTTGGTCAGTTGGGGTCAGCTGTCCCAGCTTTGCTGCTTCCCAACTTCTTGTGCACTTCCACCCTACTCACTAGTGAGGAAACATGAGGAGCAGAAAAGGCGTTGAAGCTGTGTAAGGACTGCTCTGAAATATCTTGAACATTGTTTTGTTACCAAGAGTGTTTTCACCACAAATCCAAAGCATAGTACTATACAAACTACTATGAAGAAAATTAACTCTGTCCCAGCCAAAACTAATAATACACTACCTCAGATATAAATGTCTACTATGCAGGTGTCCACACTTGGTGAAAAATCCTTCTTTTGTCTGCATGCATTTCCAACTTTTTTACTTCATTGCAAAGTTTTTGTTTTTGCAAGTTCTTCTTTTTCCTTTTTTTTTTTTTTCTCCCTAACCAGTTTTCTATCTCTATATCGTAGAATGTCACCATGCTGCTTTTTTTCTGCATCACCCTGTGGATATTCCTTAGAACTTAAAGTTTTGTTTGTTTGGTTTCTCTAACTGTATTTATTCTTGGACAAAGTATACACAAATAATGTCATCAGTAAGTTTCAAATCTATTGCTCCCTTTTTTTCATGTTGTCTCAGCTTCTTCAAAATAAATTTATTTTCTGGAAATAGTTGAGTTATGATGAAGGATGATGTTTTCTGCATCAAGATATACCACTACAGTCCTACAGATTGTTTATATTCAGCTATCTTGATTCAGATGAGAGCATGATACAGAAATATATTGAGTAGAAGTAGAACAATTAAAGACAGGAAATATGTGAGCTTCTCTCCTTGCAGAAAAACAACACATGACATTGCTGATCATGAGACATCATTATCCTAACATGAAAGGGATAGAGATACAAGAAGAATATATAAATCTTAATTTTCCTGGATTACTCGTGGCTGACAACATAGGAGACATTTCTAGTACAGGACCTTCCTTGTGGGGCTTCTTAAAAATCTTTTCAGTCTCTATACAAAGTCAAATTTTACCTGTCTTTAAGATGTAAAGTGTCTAAGAAGCTGCATCATTACAAAATTTGAAAAATTAAAAAAAAAAAAAAGCAATGTAGGTTTCCATATTTAATTCAAGTGAAAATGAATTGCACTAGGGAACAGTGAAAATAACTTGCAGCTCTGGTAGTTTTCTTTAGCAGAAAGCCTCACACAATAAATTTTGTCTGCAATGTGAATGCATTTCTGAATTCCATACTAGTACAGAAAATGAGGTAACATAGCAACAGCCTGATAAATATTTATATAATCTAAACTGGTTAAACAGATTCAGATGCATCCCAATGCATGATAACTAGCACTAGTTACCTCTTTATGGCCTTAGCCTTCTGGAAAACTTAATTTATTTGTTATGCTACTGTGCATAACCTGGCAACCATGAATATAATAGGCACTTGTTCTTCACCTGCAACAGTCAGGTCATGTCCAAGTGTTCACAACGCACATTCAGTTGTGCTGAGCAGTGAGCATTAAAGTCACATTGATGTCAGAGAGGAAGTTGAGGTCATGTAAGACAGGTAACTGACATCAGTGCCTGATGAACATCCATTTCCACAGAAGCTAAGGATCAGCACAGACTACAATTCTGAGCTTGTGTATGTGCACAATTTGACTTTGTTTTCTTCAACAGAGATGTTACAAAAACTAACACCAAACATAAAAACAGGTCAAGCCAAGTCCTCTCTTCCTAGACAAACATACACATAGCGAAAGAGTATAAAAAAAGAAAAAAACAAACAAACAACCAACAAAATAATTCACTGACTGTGCTTTCAGAGCATCAGGGTTTTAGATATTTTATTAATGTGAACACTACAAATATTTTCTTAAATTTTGGAAAGAGTAAACAGACAAAAGTAAGAACAAAACTGTGTTCAGTTAGAAAGGGCAAAAGTTGAAGTTAGTACTTCCTACTAAAGAAAAACAAAAAGGAGAGACAGAATGGAGTAGATGGGAGAAAGCGCTTACCCTAGGGATACTGAGAGCATTCACCAAGTTCCAGGGCAAGAATAAGGTCCTACATTCTCAAGCTGCCACAATTTTAAAAACTTCTTGAAAACCTTCTCCAATAACAAACAAACAAAAAAAAAGAAGATAGCAGGGATACAGACATTGTTCTTCCTTTTAAGTACTCAAACATAATTTACACTAAAGAACACTCACACTGTGTAAGTGTAACTCTTGTAAGAATTGTCCCACTTTTTTCTAGTCAAAACAAATCTTCCATGTGGACAACATTTATTCACAAATACCTTGTGATCCTGTCTTAATGTGGATCAATGGTCATAACAATTGTAAATATGAATTGTAGCTTTTTCTATAAATCTATTCATGCAGCAAACATAGGCTTACGCCAAGGTTTTAAAATAAACTTGATTAGAGGACACAAGGGATTTCTGTACAGGAAAAGAAAAATAGTAACTGTAGAAGTTGATGCATAACCTACTGAATTTATGCATGTGAGATGACCTTACGGGGAAAATAAGAAAAAGAAAAAAAAAAAGCAAAAAAAAAAAAAAGCTGGGTAATCTTTTTCAATTGTTTTCTCTTTCTTTTTGATATTCATCAAAATCACACATTTTAAAAACTTTTTCAGAACTAGTGATTTGGTTTTATCCTTTTGAAGCTAATAACTGAGTAGATTTCAAAGTCTGAATAGTCTCTCAAAATAGGAAAAGACAACACCTCTATCACTATCAGAAAAATACCTTCGAGTTTATTTTTAATCTAAAATTGTAGCTTTTCAGCACATTAGGTCTCAAGACTGATCTTTTATAATCACAACAGAGTGCAGCTTGTAATGAATTCTGAGAGCAAGAGATCATCACTTTTGTTAACCTAGTATACTGTAGCTTGACTATAAAAGGAAGAGGGAATTATGAAAGTTTCTACAATATCTTAATGTCTCAAAAATTGTGGTTGTAGACTGACATATTTATAATTAAGAAAACTAACTCTTCTAATTCAAGGCAGATATTACAGGAAAATTCCATTAACAACTTACAAAATAACTCAGTGTTTATAAGTTTACACATAAAGAAAGAAAACAATTTGACAAATAGCATTTTCATTTTGGCATGTGTTCTTTTCTCAGAATGAAATACAGGTTATAAAGAGGAAAATCCTAAACCAAATCCTGTCTTGAATCACTTTCAGTTTTGTCTGTTTGTTACTTGTTCAGTTAAGCCGCAAATAATTATTTTGAATTTATCACTTACCTTTGCAGTGTTTAGGTCAGAACTGCCCATTCTACCTTCTGAATCCTCTTTTAGTCAAGCTGAAAAATTTACATTTTTCAAACTACTTGCCGCTGAAGCCCACAACCTCTCACTTTCCTGAAAACTGATCATCTCTTCTGCCCCTTCTCCTTTCTAACAAGGTGAGGGAGTTGAGGTGGGGAAGCATTAAGGAATTATAATCCTTTTCAGTATGCAAAGCTCATTTTACATAATTCTAACCATCTCAGACTTAAGTTTGAGCTTGTTTTTGATTTTGTTGATTTTGTTGATTTTGTTTTCTTCATGTAATCAATAGTGCAAAATAGGCACCTAAAAGACTGATTGATGTGTCAACTGCTAAAACCAACTCTTTTAATGTCAGATGAACCAGTTTTGGAGGTATCAGTTTGTCTATATTGAGCTTAAAAAGAGTTTAAAATGTAGTAGCTTTAGATGTCTTATTTAATATGCAAGATTTCTATGAGGTGATTTAGATGTGTTAAATCATGGTCTTAGCTTCAACTGTTAAAGTTAGTAGAAAGTCAGTAAGATGTTGGGGAAGCAGAGAAAGAAGGAGCCATGGGATTAAAAAAAAAAAATACTCATTGGTACATCAACAGAAGCAATGAACTAGTTTTATTTTGGTTTGTATTTAAATTTGTAAAAGATCATTAAGTTGAAAAGTGAAAATATCTGGAAAATATCTGTGTCTGCCGTTTGAGTTTTTTGTTTGTTTGGTTGTTTTTTTGTTTTTTCATATGGAGGATACTCAGATAATATTAATGAATAATAATAAAAGAAAAGATCATGATGATATGCATTTGCCTCTATAAGAATGGGAAAGACTATGAGTGCTTGGTTCGTCTAAGAATTGTTTGCAGTAAGAAAAATGCTGGTTTGTAGAGGACTTCTGCTTTGGGTTATCTCAGTCATTTTGTGTTTTTTTTAAAAAAACCCTTTTTGCTATGAGACTTGCTATGAACAGAAAGGCAAAAGAATAATTCCATTCAGTTCAGGCATATTTTTCCATAGTATGGATATAGCAGTAGGATTGATCTTACTAAATGTACACGTCTCTATTGCTTGTTAATCTAGGGTAGATTTACAGTAAAGGGAGAAAGTAACTTGTAAAAATATGACTCACCTCAACCTGATGAAGATGACTACATGGCAGGTTTCTTTCTTCAAGCAAATGGACAACCTAGGCAGGTATTTTAATGAGCTTAGTTTTAGAGTCAATGAAATGGTTTTGAGTTATTCCGTAGGAAGTTGCTGACTTTTGTCAATGCTGTACTAACCAGTGATCAAAATCTCTGATATGTGTCACAAACATGTTTACAAAGAGTTACTGAATATTTATGAAAGAATAAAATATAGATTAACGTTATTTTAGAGGTGACTTTTTGAATCTAAGAAAATTAAAGTTTATGCTTTTCGTGCACCTATGGGAAGTGCTATATTGTAAATTGGAACTTTGTAAACTATATCCTTCTCCTTTCCCAGACTGCTATCAACTACATTATGATAATACATTAGCAAATAAAAGAAAATGTAATTATGCATGTAATGTTCTCATTTTACAGTTCCTATTAAAAAATCATAGAAAGTAAAATTCTTCCTGGGCATACGCACTGATCTCCATTTGGAGGCTTTTTTTTTCTGTTTAGCAATGTATTTTATGTGACTTAACAGTTGGAAAAATATTTTCAGACTTAATAACATGTATACGTATTCTGATTATTCTAATGTCAGGATTAGAATTCAAATTCTAATTCTAATCCTGACATTTTTTTAAATGACTTTTCTATTTTTCTGAAGATCAACATTTACAACATCTCTCATAAATATTCTTAACCACATTTTAAAATAAAGTCAGGTCTCCAGACATATAGGTGAGGCTTTTATGCTATGTTCTCATTTGGATATAATGATTGCCCTGACTTAGTGTCATCAGTCTTTTCTGTGAATTCTTATCTTGTAAGAGATTAGACATTTGATTTTGCATTTTCATTTTCTGGGTTCTGGTTACTTAGTCATAAGACTGCCTTTCCTCAGTCTTTGTGAATTAAATATACAATGAATCCATGGTGTCTACCAACAACAGGAAAAATTTTATTTGAAAACCAGAAATGCAATACTAAAATATAAGCCCTCTCAAATAATAAGTTATATTACCTTTACATTAAAGTTAAACTGAACTAAATTTCAGTGGGTTCCTCCAGTAAGTAATGACCGCTTAAGTTGTCCTTTTAATTTAGTTCTGATATTTAGTGATTATTCACTAATTTAGTCCTGTCTTCACAGAGTTATGGAAACATAGAATCACAGAATCACAGTCATAGAACAGTTTGAGTCAGAAGGGACCTTAAGGATCATCTAGTTGCCCCCTTGTCATGGGCATAGACACCTTCCACTAGACCAGATTGCCCAAAGCCTCATCCAACCTGGCCTTGAACACTTCCAGAGAGGGAGCATCCACAACTTCTCTGGGCAACCTGTTCCAGTGTCTGACCACACTCACAGGAAAAAAAAAAAAATATTCCTAATATCTTATCTAAATCTACCCTCTTTCAGTAGAAAACCATTACCCCTCACCCTACCACCATACTCCCTGATAAAGAGTCTGTCCCCATGTTTCCTGTAGGCCCCCTTTAAGTACTGTCAGATTGCTATAAGGTCTCCCCAGATCCTTATCTTTTATAGGCTGAACAGTGCCAGCTCTCTCATCCTGTTCTCATATGGGAAGAGCTCAAGTCCCTTGATCATCCTTGTGGCCCTCTCTGGACTCGCACCAGTAGGTCCATGCCTTTCTTATTTTAGGGGTTTCAGAGCTGATACTCCAGGTGGGAGTCTCACAAGAGTGGAATAGAGGGGGAGGTCACCTCCCTTGACTGGGAGCTGGCCATGTTTCTTTTAATGCAGGCCAGGATGTGATAGGTATTCTGGGCTGCTAGCAACATTGCCGGCTCATGTTGAGCTTCTCATCCACCAGCACCCCCAAGTTCTTCTCATCATGGCTGCTCTTGATCCATTCTCTGCCCAGCCTGTATTTGTGCTTGGAGTTGCCCGTACCCAGATGCAGGACCTTGCACTTGGCCTAGTTGAACTTCATGAGGTTTGCACAGGCCCACCTCTCAAGCCTGTCAGGATCCATCTAGATGGCATCCCTTCCCTCCAGCATGTCGACCAAATCGCACAGCTTGGTTTTGTTGGCAAACTTGTTGAGGGTGCAGTCAATCCCACTGTCTCTATATGTTTTCTTATTAAAAGAACCCCTACATGCTGTGATACAGGCAGAATTTGGGAATAATCCAATCAAACCTTGCAATATTTCTCCTATTGTATTTATTTAAGTTTTGTCTCAAAAGCATAAAAGCTTTGATGTAAGAAGGAATATTACCTGAGTACCTTTCATCATATTTTAATTTGCAACTTACCCACAGGCATACATGCTTCCAAATTAAAGTTTATTAATATATTAATTTGCGACATTTGTCAGTTTGCATTTAAGATGGTAATGTGTCCAATTCAAGACTGAAAAACAAATAAACTCTAGATTGCAGTCCAAGTGAATCAGCAGCAATGTATACATTTTTTTTTTATCTCTTAGGATTTAAAATATTCATGAAGAAATTTTTTTTTATCCCTTAAGTTTTTCACACAAAATCACACAGAATCACACAGATTTATGGATAACACTTCATGAAAGTTACAAAAAGGTGTAAATCATCTCCCTCTCACAGTGCAACTGCCCACATTGGTCCCTCCTTGTTCCTGTAACCCACCATATGTTTCATTTCCCAACCCTTTTCCATCTCTGCTGTATTCTACTTCTTCACTCCTGACATTACCCACACTACATGACTACCTTACTCCCATATGTAAGCCTCTCTTATCTCTCCTTTTTAAGTGATACTATTTCTTTTTCTGTTCTGCAACCAAAGAGCTTCTGTGACAAAATAATGGATAATAAGACTTACAGAGATGGTATCTGCACCTGAAGAAATGCTACAGAAAGGTACTGGCCATTAAATAATCTCTAAAAAGGGTAAGATCTTCTAGTATAAAGACCAATAAATGGAAAACTATTATGAAACATAAATCAAGTAACTGAGGGAAGCTTATATAGCAAAGGATTGAAAAAAAGAGATATAAAGTCAAGAACCTCAGTGCCATTTCCTCAACAGCAAGGACAGATAAAGTTTTGCTTGGAAAGCTGGTAGTCATAGGGAAATACTTATCTCACCTACTTACCTGCAGAGATGGTCCTAGAATCCTCCTTTTCAAAACTGCATTTTAAAAACTTACTTCCCATGCACTATTAAAGGAAAGACGTTTTTCTCCACAGCCTACTGTTTGTCATTATTATTATTATTATTATTATTATTATTATTATTATTATTATTATTATTATTATTATTATTATTATTAAAAATATCTTTTGATGGAAGAAATCTACCACTAATCACTTTTACCTGCACCAAGCTGTCAAGGCCCTTCTCCACTCTCTACACTATAAAGTACTTTCTTTTCACTACCTAAAAATATCCAGTTTATAAGCCTGGTGAAACGTTTAGGTTGCACAGACTTTCTGGAACACCTGAAAAATTTACAGTGGAGTAAATTCTGTAGTTAAGGGAGTTACATAATGCATAACATTTGAAAAGTCTCCTATAAAACTTGAAGGGTGTTATACTGCTTTTAGTGAATATCTTTCACCTTTGGATAGGGTGGTAGGGAGAGTTTTCTTCCTAATTTCTGTTTTTTGTATGTCAGAATTATTTTCAGTGTTTCTAGGTAAGTTTGCTTATACCAGGATATTAATGCTAGTAGGTCAGATCTTCTCTAAAAAGAAACTATGTACATCTGTTTTTCTGTATCTGCAATGGTAAATAAAATGTTCAGACATATGCTCCAAGGTCATGTGTTACTGACTGGTTTATGTCTTTGCTATTTTGGGCCAGTTCCATCTATAACAGACACTTTTTGGAGAAGAGTAGCTGCAGTAGTTCTGAACAAAGTGGGTGAGTGAGCTCACATTGAGGCAGCATGAACTGTCAGGGGTCCTCTGAGTGTCCTCGTAGGTCTTTTTCCTTTGTTCAGGATGAAAAATATGAGAACAAGACACAATTAATTAAGAGATATTTTACAGTTTTTATTTTTATTTTTGAAGAGAAAAAAATAGCTACCTTCCTTAATAAAAATTAGTGTTAAAACACCCATCAAGAAGAATATGGAATTAGACATTGCCATGTTAAACAATAAGTGGAAAAATTGTATTTATAATAACAATTCACAATTAGCCCTCAACCCTCTCTCCCCAGCCCAATAAAAGAAATCCCAACATTTGTGGCATCTCTGAAATTGCAAAATTAGTATAAATGAATGAACACAGAAAAAGTTTAGTGGAAGATAATGATTATTTTTCCCTGGTATTACATGTACATACTTACTCTGTTGGCATTACATAGTTTCATCATACATTGCTATTTTCTGAAGTAAGGCTTTAGAAAAATTCTGTTAGCCAAGGACAATTCATTCACTGACACCCATATTGTATTTCTGCCATTTCTGTGTTAGCTTTGCAGTAAAGACAGAATTATTTATGCCACAGTTTGTAAGTTCTTCTGGCAACTTTTCAAAGCTGTTTTATTGTTACTGAACACTGTGAAGCTCTTTTGCCTCATGTTCCTGTGTTCTAATTTTCCATTTCACTCAAGTTTTATTCGTTAATATGCTTGCACAATCAAGCTATACTCTTGCTATACATCCATCTCTGGTACTTTTGAATAATACTATATATAATAGCAGGAGATCAAAGAATTAATATGAGGAAAATGAAAGAAACATACCCATCACCTCCACAGTCCTCAGTTCATTAATGTAATAATTGCCCAAATAAATCCATTTCACATTACTAGAAGGGAAAAAGTACAAAGTCTTATTTTAATTCAGAAATATATTAAGAAATATCCAAATATCTACTCAATGTAACAAATGTTGTTGTTCAAATATAATTAATTATATTGTTTTATAAGATAAAAATATGATAGACAACAAAAGTTTAAGGCCATAGAAGTTAACTAAATAAAAAGGCGCAATATAAAAGAACCAATTTACAGAGAAGCATTATAAAGTCCTACTGATATTTCAAAATTGTATTCAGTTTTTCCTGATTTTATAGAACATTTGTTGCTAACATTTGGACCTTCAAGTAAGCTTTCCAATTGTGATGAAGAAGAAGAGTGAAGAATCAGTTCATTGTAAAGTGGCAGCTGAGGATTCTCTCTGGGCTTTAAGAGTTTGTATGGTGTAACTTCTTCAGAAATTCCTCCTCTATTTAACTATTGGTTTAGCCTAATTAACAGCAGTCGTTACTTCAGATTGAGACTTCTGCATGTCCATAGGGAAATATAACAACACATATTGTCTTAATAAGATGACACATTTAACAAAATACACAAATGAGTGAGCACAGTGCAATTGCCCACCATGCACCGACCAATGCCCAGCGTGTCCCCAGCCAGTGATTCTGGAGCAATCCTGAAACCAAAATTGTAGTCCCAGAAGGGCGAGCCCGAGTGATGCCTGAGAGAATACCCTAACTTTCCACTCAGCCCTGGTTAATATATTGAACAGGACATGTTGTGATATGATATGGAATATCTCACTGGCATATCCCAATGCCAATTAGGGGTTTTGTTAATTAGTATGCTTCCTCCCTCCCAGTTCTTTGTACCTGCAAACTGGCCAAACACGATGACCTTGGGCTCCAGTAGCAATGAATAAATTTACCACATTATCAACATTCTTCTCAACAAATCCCATACCGAAGCTAAAACACAGCTATTCTAGCTACTCAGAAGAAATTAACTCCATCTTAGCAAAACCAGGACAGATAATAATTAAAAAGTTAAGAGATAATTACTGGCTGTGAAACAGTAGATAAATGATCTATACAAACAGGTAACAGGAGGATGCTCAGGGGCAGCAAAGGAAAGGAAGAAGGACTGAGATAACTGCACACTACCAATGTTTTCCTGTTTTCATTGCTTGTCCAGCTAGGGAACAGCTGAAATACATGTCACTCTGGCCAGCTTGCTTGGCAGTAATCAATCAATTTCAAGAATTCTAGTCTAATACTTGATTTATTATATTTCATTGACTAGTTCATCTGAAATATGCCAACAGCACCATGGCAATTTCCAACCTCTATCTGTGCGGAATAATTACTAGAGGTAATTTAAAAATCAGAAAACAGCCTTGTTCACACACTAGGGAAAGGTATAATGTCGAAGAAGTTCTCAGGGGAAAATGCAGCTGGTATGTGAAGAATCTCTCCCAGATTGTCTCCTGGAGAGTCTGGTCTGCATAGCAATATGGGGGATAACAGAATTAAGACTTGTTCGCTAACCCCTGTATTTACTGAGACCTCTGGTGCCAAGGGGCTGATGTGCTGTCTGTTTACAACCCTGGACAGGTCATCTGGCACCCCTTAGACAAATATCTCCCTTGTGTGAACCTACACAAAAACATACCTCTGGTTCACTGATTCAACTTATGCTCTAAGTTTTAGTAATTTCTACCTTAAAATAAAAGGGAAATGGAAGTGTTTTTACTAATCATAGTAAAAGTGTGACTAGAGTCACTCAAGCTCCACTTTGAAGGTAAAAATAATATAAAAGTAGCCCAAAGAGAGAAATTAGGTAAAATATTACCAAGTACCAGTCAGGGGAGGTATCATCGTAGACCTCTGACCCCTGGGACCAGCCAAGGGACTGAGCCTCTTCCCCTCTTATGCCTTTGGGTATGATTTATATTAGCTCAAACACTTTCTCAGAAACTTGGAGATCTCTTTAGAATTGCTTTTTTATCTTAGTACTTTTTAGCAATTTGTAATCTTGATGCTTGCACATACCTCTGCTGCCAGTAGATTATCACTGGCAATCCACATGAATCTGAATTATTCCTGTTTCCTAATTAAAGTGCCTTATTCACTTATTGACTTGCTGTACAATTTCTCACTGTGTGGCGCCTGACAGGCCATGAGAGTCCAGAGATGGTGACTGGATGGCAGGTGCAGGGCACTATTAAGTGAATCTAGAATAAGTGTACCTGGACTTGTAGTGCCCCATCAAACTATGTCTGTCTGTAACCAGTCACACCAACCCCACCCCCGCCACGGGATGTCACTAAATGTTGCAGGTTTAACTGGATAAGTCCATAAATCATGTGTACGTGAGTGCAGTGCACTATTGAGTGAATCCACTATTGTCGAACATGTGTTAAATTGGGCATCACCCAGGATCTAAGCCTAGTTGCCCCCAGCTCCCCTGATTTCTGAGGATAAGCTGGAACGCAAGGGGGTTTATTTCCTCCCAAATTTGTTTACCACCCTTTTCACACAACAAACTGTCACACAGAACAAACTTATTTAAGATTTGTTTTCAGAATTTTTGTCTCCCTGAATTTGTGTTTTACACTACAGTGAAGTTTTAAAAAAAAGGTCTTCCCCCACACTTTTTTTTTTTTTTTTTTTTTTTTTTTAAGCTCCAGAGCTTAAATGCGTAACAGGGTGAAAAAAATTAAGAAATAAAAATTGGATCCTTATCTGTTCAGGCAGCAAAATCAAGACAAGCAGGAAGGTAATTTTAAATATTTTAAGCAATAAAAACATTTTTATCTCTCTTCATGAATGTAAGAACTTGTCACAGTATTCCTCCCTCTCTGACAATCAAAACCATTAGATTTTATCGCACAATAGTGGAGGATTAAAGTTCTGAATTTGAAAGGTTCTTTTCAAACCTTTCTGAAATGGAACATTACTTTTTAAACAACCTTTAAAAACTGTTATGTAAAAATATTCATGATGACTTTCTACAACTCCAAAAATTTGGTATAAATAAAAGAACTCCCAGTGTTTCCAGAGACTTGTGTTGGTCTTCAGTAACCACCAGCAACATAAAGAGTTTAATCTTATTTATATGGATGTCTAAGAAAATGCGGCCTAAGGTGTACGTTACTGAAAATGTTGTTTCCAGAATTTTAACTGACTACAAGCAATTCTGCATGTCACTCCAGTCTTGAGGGAGAGTCACAGTGCAACTGCTTGTCAAATATAATTTAATTTAATATAATTACTTTAATGACTTCAAAGACATCATATAGTTTTGGACTTACCACTGAGGTATGGGGGTGATAGTGAGGGCGAGGGGCAGTAAAGCAGATGCTGTAACAGAAACAGACCAGGCTAATAAAGAAGCTTGAGTCCTACAGCAGATGTACAAAATTAAAAACAAGGAGAAAACAGATTTATTTTTTGTTTAGAGATATTAATTGCCTTAATGGTCTTTTTATCTAGCTGAACTCTGAAAAGGGTTATGTTTGAGGAATCCTTGATAGTGTTTCTGTTCATGTTCCTAAACAATAAGAGGTGTCTTTGGTCTTGTGTTTTAGAATATATAATTTTTTTACTGGAAAACACTACAGAGAACTTCCATATTTCTTGAAGAAACAGACAAATATAAACTATACAAATATAAACAAATGGATTGAGATATCTTCTTAATTACATATATATAACATATATATGCACAGGTATACATACACATACATAACAATATGTAAATTAAGCATACTCTATAGATGTTGCTGTTTCATCTATTTCTTCATGTTTTTTTATAGTGTCATTTCTTTCTTACAGTTCTTATTTGTTTGACCTTTTTAATTTTTTGTCTTTCCAGTGACTACAGTATTATCATATACCTTTTATACATGGTTATCCTCGTTTTTCCTGATGTGAATACATTGGTCCTCTTTCAAATGAAGGTAATATTGTCCTACTTCCTTAAATACCTTGTATTTAAACATTAATTCCTGAGGCTGATACCATTATCTCAGATTATTTCAATTTAGTTATAGCATTGAAATACATAATTTTGCATTTATAGTGTAAGACAAGTGTTCTGAGATAATTTTCTATCTTAGAAACCTGGTCCATGATTTTTCTTATGAATTTGTCTTACTAATGGCATGAACAGACTGTCTGAATCAAGACTGAAAAGTCACAACAGAGATTGTATATGCTTTATATGTAATATATTTTTCATACATTTAACTAAAGCTCAGTAATAAACTGCCATGGAATTGTGGTTGTTTATGTGTATGTTATCACTACAAATTCTATTTGTAGAATTTTATTCTTGACCTTAAGTCACTGATGACTTTATTAGTTTACTGCCAGGTGTCCTAGCAATGGCATATAAATGACCACATATGGTACATTCATTCTTTAATCTCTCAGTAACTTGTTTTGTTGAACGCTCCATCCATTCTTGACTCCATTTTGCTATGCAGTGAATGTTAATATCCAGTTGAATGTAAGAGTCAGAGAGCAATCAGATACACGGGAGTCAAAAAGACAGTGGCAGGTTGACAGGAAAGGGTAATTGCACCAGAACTGTGTTCAGTTCTGTGGAATAAAGAAGATAAAGGATGAAGGAGATCAGACAAAGTATGGGATTGTCCTTTTTTTTGTGTTTACATTATTGAAAATACTATTTTCAGAATTTTAACTCACTCCAAGCAGCTCAGTATGTCACTCCATTCTTGACTTCATATGTTTTCAGAAGTTCTTTCAACAGAATTAACATCAAAGTGTCATTTGTATTAAGGAATAAAACCTTCTACTACATCTATTGTACTTTCAGTTGATGGATCACAGCATAATTCAGAATGAGGAATGTAGGTTTAACTAAGTATCAGAAACAACCTGTGCCATAATTAAGTTTATCCTTTCACTGATGTTTATATAATCAGGTGAAATATAAACTGGGTTTGTTTATGTTTTTAATTTTCTAATATTTGCATTGAACAAATCAAAGCAAATTGAAAATATCACAGAAGTCATACATCTGTTAAATGAAAAAATCTGGACAATGATATTTTAAAAACTCATTGAGAACTCCTCGTCCATCTGCATTTGCTTTGTATTCTTCTTTTCAATATAAAGGACAAGGCTTACATGTCCTATAAATAGGAATAATTGCACTGGGGGAAAAACCAGTAAGTTTAGATGAGGTCCTTAATAATACCATTGTCACTGATCCACACTAAGATATTTTTATGTTTGAACCACATAGAAATCATGAAATGTGGTTTTTGTTTTGTTTTGTTTTTTCCCCTCAGTCTTGACATCTGATGACCTGAAAGTATTTTTTTTAAATCTATTTTAAAAATTTAAATATTAAAAATATTTGTTTGTTTAAAAATTTGATTGAATAACTGTATTGCACTTTCTTAAGGTAATAAAGATTAAATTATACTAGGAAAGCCACCATCCTTCCTTCCATCTGAGACATTAATCCTTTTACTTCCTTACTTTGTGAAGGAAAAGAACACTTTTAGGTTTTCCACCCCACTGCCTCCTCCCCCCGCCTTTTTTTTTTTAGACTCTGCAACACAGAAAACATGCCTTTATCATTCTCTCTTACTTTTTTCTCTCTTTATTTTCTTTTTTTTTTTTTTCCTTTTCTTTCTTACCTTTCTCTACATTTAACTAGTTTCCACAGCTTCCCTTAAACTTGTTTACAAATAACTTATGGGCCCATTTTATCTTAATTTCCACCTGTTTTGTTTTAATCAGCTGCTTTATCACAGTTGAGGGATGAGTTTAGACCATCCATTACCATATTCCAAACTGTTCCAATGTGAAGTGTATTCCATCACTGTCTCAATTCAACCTTAATTTAAAAAATAGCACAATTTATATCAGTTCTAATGAGATTAAACAACTATTTACATATAATGTTTCACTAGCTGAAGCCTAAGTATTAATTCTAACACTGTCTTCAGTGATACGTAGGTTATCTTTGTTAAGGACAGGAAAAGCTAGATAAGGAAAATGACTTTATAGAAGCCTGAGTCTGAGTCAAGGTTAAAATGAGCATTACATTTATTATGCATTTTTTAGGTTGTGCTCATCATAAGGAAAGAATTGGGAGGCAAGGGTAAAAAGATTTGTAGGTTGAGGTAAGAACAATTTAATAACTGAAATAAAATAAAACTTAAAATAATAATGGTAATAATAATAGTAATAAAATATGCAAATGGGTGATACACAGTACAGGTGCTCAATACCCACTGACCAAGCCCAGCCTGTTCCCAGGTAACGATCCTGGAGAAGTGACAATCCTTAACCAAAACCACAATCCCAGAAGAGCATGAGCCCGAGTAAAAGCCAGAGACAGCAAGAGAGGAGTAGACCCTTGTTAATATACTGAACTTAATGTTATATGATATGGAATATCCTATTGGCATATCTCAATGCCAATTTAACTTATTTATTTAAATATTCCTTGCCCTTCCTAGAGCTTGCACTTGCAGACTAACGAAACACAATCCTTCAACTTCCAGCAACACAATGAAAATGTTGGTATGTTATAAATTATTTTTTCATTAAAAATTACATGCTGAAACAAAAATAAAGAACTATTCTAGCTGCTAAAAAGAAACCTAGCTCTGTCTCAGCTGAAAACCAAGACAATTAGTGAAGATCTCTTCAAGTGAGTTCATATTAATTAATAATACAAACAAACTTGGCAAAAAAAAAAAATCAACCTTTTATTGAAAACACTGAAGAGCTTTTCTGACAAGTAAAGTAAACTTGTGGTTTAGTGAGGAAACGTCTTAGTGACATGGCAGATAATATGGTTTAAAGTCTCATCTATTAATTGTTACAGATTCTTCTTTTGTGAAGATTACTGATTACGAAAAAGCATTAGTTAAAATAGTTCAAGAACATGCACAACTTTAAGAACATTATTCTACACTTAAACTACTTTTTGTTTTGCATTAAATCAATTGTAAAATTGTGACACTGAACTATACTTTGCGTCAATTTTCAGTGAAATTGTGGAAAACAGAAAGTCATCAATAGTGTTGCTGGTGAACTGTTGGCACTTGAACTGATATTACCCTAAATCATTTGCAACTCAAAAGGAGAAAAGTGCCTAGAACTAGATTTCCACTTATTTTATAAAATACATACTTCTTGGAGAATAATGAAGTAGGAAAGAAAGAAATTCCCCTAATTTCATGTGCTATGACATGAAATTATAAATAGATACCTGGGATAGATATAAAGAAATTATATACTTATTAAAATCTGGTAGACTTGTAAGGCTCTGTTTGTTATCAAGATGCCATAAGAATTTTTGATTTTTGTACATAATGTCATTATCTACAGAACCTTCTATTATTCTGTGTGAGACAAGAAAAAAGTGATAAAATAATTTAAAATCCCTTTGACATGTATAGTTTTTATGTATTTTTTTAAAAAAGCTTTTCAATGAAAAGGTTTGGGAAGGTTTAGGACAATAGAAAGAAATACATAAACAGCCAAAAGATATCTAATATGACCTAAAATTCCATTAAAAATTACTACATCTGAAAAAAAAAAAAAAAAAAAAAAGCCTTCTGATGTGAAATCCATTCTAATCTAATCCTTTTGCCCAAAGAAAATTGACAGTTTCAAACTTACCTCATTACACTAAGGTCCATTAACCGCTGATACCAATAATTGTTGTGGGTTGCATTTTACATCTAACTGTTAGACTCTGGAATGCTATCAGCATTTAGAGGATCAAACCCAACCTCACCTTCTCTTAGCTTTAAGATTACCACAGAAACTCCTAAAGGACTGTGCCTTGTATTTAAAATATGGCTCTAGGCAATAAAAATTGATTATACATTGTTTGTTGCTATTCCTTCTCATCTGTCATGAAGAACTATTTTCCACAGGCATGCCAGGATACGTTCATATTAAAGTTGAACAAATTTGAGAACCTATTACTTTATTCAGTCATTAAACACCAAACCAAAGCTGTGTTGAGTGGCATTACCCAATCAGTGGCATTTGTCTTGTAGATAATGTAGTAGAAGCTGCTGAATTACATAACTAATTTGAAATACATCTTGTTGAAATTTAATGCATGCATAAACATTCAGGTGTTCAGGAAGTTGTCTCACCACTTCCAGCAAGCTATGTCATGAAGACAGCAAATGTGGAAGTAAATGAGTGTGATAGTTTCACTGGGCTAGCCCTTGACTAGCAGCCAACACAGCTGTTTACTCACTTCTCCCCACCCCCGGGGACAGGGGAGAGGATTGGGGGGCAAGGATTAGGAGACTTGTAGGTTGAGATAAAAACAGTTTAACAATAGAAATAAAATAAAACTTTAAAAAAACCCCAAAAACCTAACCAACTAATATTAAAATAGTAGTGATAATGATAACAGTCATAAGATATGCAAATAAGTGATAACCCAGTGCAAATGCTTACCACCCACTGATAAGCCCGGCCCGTTCCCAGATAATGATCCCAGAGGAGCAACAATTCCGAACCGAAACCACAATCCCAGAAGAGCGAGAGTCCGAGAGAAAACCTGTGCGAATCCCTCCACTTCCCGGTCAGCCCCAGATAATACACTAAACATGGCGGGATATGATATGGAATATTTCATTGGCACATCCAAATGCCAGGTTTGGGTTTTGCTATACACTTCGCTTCTCCCTCCCAGTCCTAATGCAGCTGTGAACAGCCAAACACGGTGGCCTTGAGCTCCAGCAGTAACTAATAACATCAGTACTTTTATCAGTGATGTTCTCAAAGCAGGTCTGAACTGAAACCAAAACACGGTTTTTCTAACTGCTGAGAAGAAAATTAACTCTGTCCTAGAAAAACCAGGGCAATGAGATTTATGTCACAGAGGAACCCAAAAAATAGGCAGGGCAGACAATCAAATTCTAACCAAAATTACTTAGAACTCTGACAAACAACAGTAAACTACAAGTTCAAATGTCAGGTGAATAAACTATTACACAGTTAACTTAAGAATTTCTGAGTTTTCATGAACAGTTCTTTAGAATGGTGACACAAAATGCACAATCACTCACCTCTGAGATGAGCGCTCTCAGTCCCAGCGAAGTTACCTTGGGCTGTGTCACCATCCAAGGAGGAGTCCTCAGCCGCAGACCTGCTGCTCCAAGGAGGACCAACTCAACTCTCCCTCCAGTGGGTCTCTGTTTATATACCTTTATACCCAAGTCGAGTCTGACCTGTGGTAAATTCTGATTGTCTGGAGCTCATCCTCCAGTGAATGTGGTCCCAACAACAGTCACCTTAAGTCCATGAAAGCAAGGTAGCAAATAAGGCATGTGAAAGCATGGGTGCCAAAGAATCAGGTTTCAAAAGATGGAAAGCCCCTTTGGGTGGGTACATCTGCCACAACGTACCATGAAAATTAGCATCATATACTTGTGAAATTTGATAGTATATACTTATTTTTATCAAAGTTTGATTTTTTTTTTTTAGTTGAAGATTCACCTCTACTTTTAATCTTCCAAGCAAACACAGTCTTTTAGTTTCGTCTAGCATATAGCATCTTAGAATCATTTAGGTTTGAACAGACCTTTAAGATTATAAAATCCAATCATCAACCTAACACTGTCAATTCCACCAATAAACCATACCCTGAAGTGACACATTTTTTAAATACCTCCAGGAATGATGACACAACAACTTCACTGGGCACTCTGTTGCCAATGCTTGATAATCTTCTAGATAAAGAAATTTATCTTAATATCCAATCTAAACCTACCCTGGTGAATCACAGAATCACAGAATGCTAGGGATTGGGAGGGACCTTGAAAGATCATCTAGTCGAATCCCCCTGCAGGAGCAGGAACACCTACATGAGTTCACACAGGAAGGCATCCAGGTGGGTCTTGAAACTTGAGGCCATTTCCTCTTTTCTATTGCTTGTTACTCAGGAGAAGAGACCAACACCCACCCTGCTACAACCCCCTTTCTGGTAGTTGTAGAGAGCGATAAGGTCTCCCCTGAGCCTCCTTTTCACCAGGCTAAACAACGTTACTTCCTTCAGCTGCTCCTCATAAGACTTGTGCTATAAAACCATTCACCAGTTTTGTTTCCCTTCTTTGGACATGCTCCAGCAACTCAATGCCTTTCATGTAGTGGAAGGACCAAAACTGAACAAAGTATTTGAGATGAGGCCTCACCAGTGCCAAGTAGAGAGTAACAATTACTAGTCCTGCTGGCCACACTATTTCTTATACAGGCCAGGATGCTGTTGGCCTTCTTGGCCACCTTTGCACACTGCTGGCTTATATTCAGTCAGCTGTGAACCAACACCCCCAGGTCCTTCTCTGCCACACAGCTTTCCAGCCAGTCTTCCCCAGCCCTATAACATTGCATGAGATTGTTGAGACAAGACAATCTCATGCAGCACCCAGTAATTAGCCTTGTCAAACCTCATACAATTGGCCTTGGCCCATTGATCCAGCCTGTTCAGATCTCTTTGTAGAACCTTCCTACCTCCAAGCAGATTACCATTCCTGCTCAGCTTGGTGCCATTTGCAAACACACTGATCCCCTTATCCAGATCATTAGTATAGATATTAAACAGAGCTGGCCCTAATAGTGAGCCCTGGGGAACACCACTTGTGACCAGCCACCAACAGGATTTAAATCCATTCACTGCAAGTCTTTGGGTGTAGTCATCCAGACAGTTTTCCACCCAGTGAACTGTACACCCTTCCAAGCCACAAACAGAGAGAGAGCAGGAGAATACTATGGGAAACAGTGTCAAAAGCTTTATTAAAATCTAGGTAGACAAGGTCCACAGCTTTTCCTTCATCCAATAAGATGGTCACCACCCATGCTGACTGGGCTTGATCACCTGGTTGTCCTGTACACGCCACATGATAGCACTCAACATGATTGGCTCCCTAACTTTCCCTGGCACTGAGGTCATACTGACAGGCCTGTAGTTTCCCAGATCCTCCTTCCAACTCTTCTTGTAGATGGGCATCACATTTGTTAACCTTCAGTCAACTGGGACCTCCCTGGTTAGCCAGGACTGCCAATAAATGATGGAAAGCGGCTTGGTGGGCACTTCCACCAGCTCCCTCTGTACCCTTGGTTGGATCTCATCCATCCCCTTAGACTTGTGTATGCCTAAGTGGTGTGGCAGATAACTAACCATTTCCCCTTGGATTATGGGAGTTCATTCTGCTCCCCATCCCTGTCTTTCAGCTCAGGGGGATGAACACCCTGGGAACAACTCATCTTTTGGCACATGGGGACGATCTGCTCTTGTGCCTTTAGGATTTTCTTCTTGAGGAATGTCCGGCTTTCCTGGACTCCTCTGCCCTTCAAGATGGCCTACCAAGGGACTCTCTCAAACAGTGACCTGAACAGTCTAAAGTCTGCCCTTCTGAAGTCCCAGGTAGCGGTTCTGCTGACCTCTCTCCTCACTTCTCTGAGAATCAAAAACTCTCATTTTGTGATTCCTATGCCCAAGATAGCCTCCAATCATTACATCACCCACGAGTCCTTCTCTGTTCACAAAAAAGTCCAGAGGGGCACCTTCCCTATTTGGCTTACTCATCAGCTGTATCAGGAGGCTATCTATCTTCCATGTACTCCAGGAAAGTCCTAGACTGTTTCCTTTCCACTGTATTGTATTTCCAGCAGATGTCTGGTAGATTGATGTCACTCATGAGAAAAAGGGCTAGCAATTGTGAGACTTCTCCCAGCTGCATTTAGAATATTTTTTTTCACTTTTTCATTTCAGTTGAGTGGCCTATAACAGGCTGCCACAATGATATTTGCTTTTTTGCCCTTTCTCCTGCTTCTTCCCCATAAATGCTTGACCCTTTCATCACCATCATCAAGCTTTAGATGGTCAAAGTGCTCCCTAACAGTCAGGTCTACCCCACTGCCTCTTTTTCCTTGCCTATCCCTTCTGAAGAGTTTATAGCCATCCATTGCAGCACTCCAGTCATGTGAGTCATCCCATCAGGTTTCCAAAATTGCAATTATATAGTAGTTTTCCAGCTGCACAATGACTTACAGCTTCTGTTTGTTGCCCATGCTGTGTATATTAGTGTAGATGCACTTCAGTTGGCCTATTGATTCTGCCACCTTTTCTGGGGTAAAAGCTCTAATTCCTATGTGACTGTTCTTAGGTGCTTCCATGATTTCTAACAGATCAATAATCCTTGTGTCTCTGTTGTCATCCAGATCTCCATCCCCTACCTCCACTAAGATGTCAGACTGAAGGATCTTGCTGGCAGACAGTCCCTCAAACATGATTCCCCCAGGCTTATCTCTAATGAGCCTGGTTTTATCCCTTTCCCCCTTTAAATGTAGTTTAAATCTATTTCAATGAGCCGTGTTAACTCCTCTGCAAAGATACTTTCCCCCCATTGATACAGCTGTACCCTGTCTGTTGTCAACAGGCCTGATGTCATGTAGACTGACTTATGATCAAAGAACCCCAAATTCTTCTGGTGACACCAGGCTTGGAACAAGGTATTGATCTGTTGACTCTTCCAATTTCTTCCCTCATCATTCCCTGCAACTAGAGGGATAGAGAAGAACAGTACTTGTACTCCTGATCCCTTAACCAGTCGTCTTTAGATCCTGAAGTCTCTCTTGATTGCTTTCAGACTTCTTGCTGCAACTTCATCACTGCCTACTTGAAAAATCAATAATGGGTAATAATTTGAGGGCCGTTCCAGGGTAGGAATTTTTCTTTTCACATCATTAACCCTGGTCCCAGGAAGGCAGCAGACTTCCCTAAGAAGTGTGTCTGGTCTGCATATCAGTCCTTCTGTTCCCTTGAGAAGGGAGTCTCCTACAATGACCAGTCTTTTTTTCTTTATGGAAGCAGTTTTGATGTAGGGCATAGGCTGACTTAACCTGGGTGATGCCTCCAACTTAGGTGAACCATTGTCCTCACTACTGTTCAGTTCTACTTGCAGAAAGTTGTACCTATTATACAAGGGCATCTGGCATGGTGGGGTAGAGGAGAGGTACCTGCTGTGTCAGGCAGGAACTTGTTGCTATTGCTCCCTGTCCCTTATGTCACTGCTGGGTGGGGATAGGATACAGAATCCTCTGTAACATGCATCCTGTCTGCCTGAGAGGACTGTCCCAGAGAAGGTAGGGTGCCATTACAGCAGTCTATCTCTCTCTCACACTCCCTGATACTCCTGAACCTACTCAACTCCTACTGCAGCTCTGACACTAAGCAGAGGACTTCCGCTTCCTGGACACACCTCCCATAGCTGAGCTCACCGCTGCCATCCGGTACTGGGGTAAGAGCAGGGCACACCCTGCAGCCTGGCACCCAGGAGGTAGCGTGTTCCCACCCGAGCTCTGTCTGGGACTCTGAGTCAGACGTGGCAGGAGTAGAGCTTAGAGAAAATATGCCAGGTGGGTGCCATTGCTTCCTGGTCAAGCTGGCAGAGCTCCAGTGCCCTTCTTGCACACCGTCCCATGCATTCTTTCAGGCAAACTGCCGCCATGCCCTTGCTGATGCACCACATTCTGTTTGTCTGCCCTGCTCGCAGTGCTCCTGGACACAGTGCTCCCCAGAGGCTTCTTTTATAGGTGGGGGAGGGCTTGGCTGCCATTTCTCCTGGCCCCACCCAGGTCTTGTCAACCACTCTTGCATGAGCTGTGGGCTAGTGGAGGCTCTCTTGTCTCTTCTTGAGGTTTCCCTGCTTTGGAAAAACCCCGCTGTGCACCACGATGGAGCTCTCCAGTGCAGATCATGCCAGCACTGGAGCTTCTCACCTTGGCAACTGCTGAGTCCCTCTTAAGTGTTGCACTGGCAAGATAGTAAGGTAAACTGGGAAAAGCACAAAAATAATAATAAAGTGTCAAGGTATTTTGGATTCTGGAAATTGCTGTGGTAATAGGGGTACTGCCAGACTGCTCTGCAGCGGGCAATCTTTGAAGTGTGTATACAAGCCAGTTCAAGTACTGGATGCAAGCTATTTCCCTAGGGTTGAGGGTTGATTCCTGTTCCTCTTACATTAGCAATTAGACAGGGCCAATAGGAGTGGACTACGTTAAAACTTAATTCCATTTTAGGCCTATTTGATTTCTGTAGTTTGGCATAAAGTGTTTGTAGGAAAAAAAAATATAGATTAGCTTGTAAATTCAAGTGAATAACTTTTATATAGAAAAAAAAAAAATGTTAATGAAATGTACAGTGTTGGTAGCACTTCGTCTTTAACAGTTGTTGATACAAACCAGTACAGACCCCTACCCCCCAGGGGTACATACTGGGACCAGTACTATTTAATATTTTCATCAATAACATAGACAGTGAGATTGAGTGCATTCTCAGTAAGTTTGCAGATGACACCAAGCTGAGTGGTGTGGTCGACACACCTGAGGGACAGGATGCCATCCAGAGGGACCTGATGCCACCCAGAGGGACCTGGACAAACTTGAGAAGTGGGCCTCTGTGAACCTCATGATGGTTTAGAAGGCCAAGTGCAAAGTCTTGCACATAGATCAGGGCAATCCCTGGTATCAATACGGGCTGGGTAATGAAGACATTGAGAGCAGCCCTGTGGAGAAGGACTTGGGAGTACTAGTGAGTGAAAAGATGGACATAAGCTGTGTGCACTTGCAGCCCAAAAGGCCAACCGTATCCTGGGTTGTATCAAAAGAAGTGTGGCCAGCAGGTTGAGGGAGGGTGATTCTGCCCCTCTACTCTGCTCTGGTGAGAACTCACCTGGAGTACTGCATCCAGCTCTGGAGTCCTCAGCACAAGAAAGACATGGATCTGTTGGAGCAGGTCCAGATGAGGAACACAAAAGTGATCAGAGGGATGGAGCACCTCTCCTATGAAGATGATAGGCTGAGAGTTGGGGCTGTTCAGCCTGGAGAAGAGAAGGGTCTGGGAAGACCTTATAGCAGCCTTCCAGTACTTAAAAAAGGGGGGCCTATAAGAAAGATATGGACAAACTGTTTAGCAGGGCCTGTAGTGATAGGACAAGGGTGGATGGTTTTAAACTAGAAGAGGGTAGATTTAGACAGTTATAAGGAAGGAATTTTTTACAATGAGGGTAGTGAAACACTGGAACAGGTTGCTGAAAGAGATGGTAGAAGACCCATCCCTGAAAACATTCAAGGTCAGGTTGAATGGGCCTCTGTGAGACCTAATCTAGTTGATGATGGCCCTGCTTACTGCAGGGGAGTTGGTCTAGATGCCCTTTAAAGGTTATTCTATGATTCTATACAGATTGGAACAAAAAATAACCCTTTTTTTCCCTTCTAAGATTTGGCTATATCTATATTATTCTTAAAAAAAATAATTGTATATTGCCATATATAGAGAACACCAGTTAAGAAATTCTGTGATTTTAAGATTTAGATTATAGACAAAGGATAAATGTAGGTTGTACTGAGGGCACCAATAAGCCTAGATGTCCCTGATCAGCCTTACCTGGAGCATCTGCCTATACACCCTACCCATGGGCCCAGGAACCCCATTTCAGCCTGGGTCTTCAGTTGCTAAGATGTGTTGTAGTCTGATGATCTCCAGCTCAGCTGCAGCAGTACTTGATTCCACTGATCCTCACCTGTGGACTGTTTTCCCAGCTTGACCTCAGCCCAGCATCATCACTATGGTCCTGCTTGAACAACCCAGAACCAGATGTTTTCCTTCCCAGGAGCAGATCTTTGTATTTGTCCTTGCTGGATTTCATGAGATTCCTGTCAGCCAGGTCATCCAGCTCATCTAGCCCATCTAGTTAGAAGAGGAAGCCCTGCCCTCCAGGGTCTCAACAGGTCCTTCAGTTTGATTTCACCTGCAAAACTGACAAACACACACTCTAATATCTCCTCCAGGTAATTGAAAAGATCTTAAAAAAGGATGGGTCCCAGTACACACCTCTGTAGTATACCTCTTGTTACTGGCTTCCACTACCGCTGCACTCTGAGCCCAACCATCTTTTTTACACATCTACTTATCTGTCCGTCCAGAGCATAAAATCCCAACATGGTTATGCAAATATTGTGGCAGACAGTGCTGAAAAGCTTGCTAAAGTTGAGGTAAATGGCATCCACTACTCTTGACTTACTTTTAAATCTAGTCATTTTATCACAGAAATAATCAGATTAATTCATGGTAAATTCAGCATGGTAAATTCATGCTGGCTGCTCCTAATCATACTTTTTCCTTTGTATGCCCAAAAATGTGTTCCATTATTTTCTTCACAGACCAAAATAAAAGCTGACTGGCCTACAGGTTTCTCAAATGTTCTTTCAGCCTTCTTTGAACATGGCACAACAGTTGCCCTCCTTCAGTTATTAGAGACCTCCTTGATCTCGATCTCCATTACCTATCAAAGATGATAGACAACACCTTCACAAGGACATCTTCTGCCTCTCTCACCACAGAATGCAGCCTGTCAGCTGCAATGGGTTTTATGAATAAGGGTAATTCAGGTAATCTCTGACTTGATCCTCATCCACGACCGATTTTTTTCCTCCACTTTAAACCCTTCCATTAATCACAAAAGCCTGGGAAACCTTGTTGGTGAAAACTGAGGATAAAATGGCCTATCTATTGAGACTTGCAAATCCTTTTTTCTCTTGTAACTTCTACATACAACTACATATTAACTAAAGGGTTTCACCTTTATTTTTCATTATTCAATTTGAAGGAATATTTTCCAGAATTTGTTTTACAGAAAAAAACTTTTTTTTTTTTTTTCTCCTTGGTATTTATTTCAATATATATCTAAGTTCATTTATAGAAGGCTTAGATGCTTTGGTGGAAAACAAATTCACCCTGTTCTCTCACAATGGAAGAGAGACTGAAAATTATTACCTATATTTTATTTTTAGTTTTGGTCTGTATATGTGTTTTGTGATATCATAATTCACATTTATTTGCTATACCTGAAAATATTTTACAAATGCTTATTTAGCAGCAAGTTTCTTCTCCATTATATTGGCTACATATATATTATTTATATTCTCTAGTTCTTTATATGCTCTAATTATATTTGTATTACACTATACTATAGCAAAAAGTTTTTCAAGAAAGAAGAATAGTCTTAAGTCTATATAACAAAAAAGGATGTAAAGGGTTCGTTTTCATTGGTTTAGATTTCTCAAAGATGTAACCAGGGATATAGTTATTTAATTACAAAATTAGATTTGATCATGTAAGAACCTTAGGGCTAGCAATCTGGAGAAATGGAGGAACAGTCTCATCACATGATCATTTCCAAATATGACATGACAGTATTTACATTTCCATGACTGAAAAGAGTACAAAATTATTACAGAATTTACCATGTTGTATTGTATGTTAACAGATGCTATAAATGTCCTAAAGGAAAAACTTTATTCTTAGGGAGACTTAATACAAAACTTTTTCCATTACTATTCTTTCCCTGTCCTGAAGGAATCCTAGGTGACTGTCTTCTTTTTATTAAATTGTATTTTGCGTAGCTAAAATAATATCTTAACAATTCTGGTTTATGTAAGTTACGGAAAAATACAATTGTTGATTTTTTCACTTAACACTTTCTTTATACAAAACAGTGTAGATGATAGCACTTGAATCAACTAATGCTGATCATGGTATCATTGATCTGCTTCATCATGGTAGTTTCATGGATATCATATTATCCCATGGCTGGCTAGCTGGAATGAATTTTGACTACAGTTAAAAACTTTGTTAAATAAATCTGGTTTTTGTGGTGTTATACTTCAACACTATTCAGTGATGGTACTAAAACTGTGCTATACCAACATTGATATATGCCTGGAAATGATTGAATTTGAGCTTTGTGTTAACAAAGTGCCATTAATCAACATCCAGACTTTGCATTTTATGCCATCTTGAATCCCTTTTAGATTTAACAATACACTTTCAGTACCTTTTCTGCATCTAGAACTGTACAACACTGAAACCTGTTTGTTTTTTTTTTTTTTTTTTCAGAAGTGTGTAATATGTGTTTTGTATGTATCTGAGAACTCATCATTTTAGAAGGTGACAGGGGAGATGACAAGGGAGCCTTGTCATCAGCTTGTTGCAAAACAAGATATGAATTTGAATATGTACATTCTTAACTTTATTTTATAAGGGTTTATCCAGGTAGCTGTACCCGGTATTAAAAGTTTCCAGAGGATGTAAAAACTGAATTTTGCATGAGAGCATAATAGTTTGAAGATATCTTCTGGAGCTAGCCCTAGGTAGAAATACTAATTAATATTAGGAGAAGCTGTTTTTTGTAGCAAATTTAGGAAAGACTACATTAGTGCAAATATAAACATAAGGTTATGTTACTGGAAGATTGATAAACCTTTTCAATAAAGCTGTGGATCATTGAAACTGTAATTAGAGGACTTAACATGTGGATTTCCAATCTTAAGGTATAAATCTTTCATGTAACAACTAAGAATTTATTTTAGGATCAGGTTACCAACTCCAGCATTTAGAATATTTAACGTTTTAGCTGAGTTTCAGGAAGACAGAAAAGCACTCAATTACAATCACCCACTGAGTTATCACGTCATTAGGTATGTGCAAAGACACACAGCAAGCAGGATAAATGCATTTTAAAAATATAAAACAGGTCTTTTTTTAGCTAAAACACATGAAGGATAGCTAGGATTAATGTAAGAAAAATATTTTTTTTTTTAAATAGACAAAACAAGAGAAAGAAGGCATTTTATATAATCCTAGGCATTTTAATGGGTATTGACCTTTCCTCCATAGAAAAGCAGTAAATTCCCTCTATACTAAATACCTGTACTTCCGCAGAGATTCATAACTGTCTGCATTCAGTCTTCCATCATCTAGTCTGTCCTCAACCCCTTCTACAAAAAAATAACACTTTTTAAGGCAAAACCTGTTTTTATTGCCTTATAGTAAAATCTTGAAACTGATTTTAACCTAAGTATTCCTATGAAAAATGAGGTAACTGGGAAATTTGAAAGGAAAAAAGGAATTGTTCAAAGACATAGATAAATTTTTGAAAGAAGTAAGCAAGAGTAGTAATTAAAGTAATCAATGAAAGAAGGTTGGTTACAGGTGGAGTTCCACAGGGATTTATCTGGGATCCTGTCCTGAATCATAAATTACTAAGTATCGGAATAGTGTTCTGGAATGAACTCATTATGTACTTAACAGTTTTCTCTAGTTATCCATCCTCTGCCTGTGAAGAAAAACATGATCAGTCTGGACATTATTTGATATAGCTTGTTTTATGTATATAACGTATTATAAGATGGCACAATATTTTTCTATCAGTAGCTAAATAGAATAGTGTATTTTTTTAGCAAGTTAATGTTATAAATGCTAGTGTTTCTTTTAAAGAGACAAGTATTAAAAAACTTAAAATTCACAAGTTCAGTTTCACATTAAATGGTTTTATTGAACATCCATAGTATGTATCTCTTTAAGAATGTAACGCAAATGTAGTCTTATACTCTGTTCATTCTGTACTTGCTTAATGCTGCAATCCTTCACAGTGACGAAGTGTTGCCTGAGTCACATCAGAAATAGAACTGGCAAAGTGAGATAGTCCTTTCCTCATAAAGAAGATTAGGATGGGGAGATGTAGGCAAAAAATGTTAACGTATTCATAACAAAAAATTCTAGTTCATAGTACACTATGAAAAAAATCTCTTGCAAGTTTTCATCTTTTGCTGTTATATTAAAATACTATATTGATGTATGAAAATAAAAATTGTGTGTCAGAATATAATGGAAAACTTTCAAAGGTCAGTGTCGATTTAGCTGTTTTAAATGTCCTAAGAATGTTAGTAACTAAGGATTGTAATTAAAATGAATGCCATCATTAGTAGCCAAAACAATGATACAGAGAGTTTATCCCAGGTCTATAGCTTATCACACAGTTATATTCATTAAACTCTATGATGATATAGGAGTCTTAGTGATTGCCCTAGCAATAATAGCATAATGCATATACACATATAAAGATCTGTTAAAAAGATAAATACAAATAGACTGTAATGCAGCAGTGATGAATTATATGATAGGCATTTATCTTAAAAATTTTTCTTAGTCACTTCAGCTACACAACCTTGAAGTGAGATGACAGTTTCCTGTTCCCCATAGCCTTATTGGCTATTGTTTCTAGTAAACATAGTAGTCCAACACTCTCAACTAGTCTCTTGACTATGGATATAAACAAACACAATAATCACAAAGTAGATGCTCTATGAGCTTTTATATTCTGGCATGACCTTATTTTCACTTACGATCAGCTCAGCACACAAGTATATATAGTTGCAGCTAAATTTTAACAGCCTAGATTGACTCATCCAATGGGGCCAAAGGAACACACCTCATATGCATTGGCAGTCAAACGAAATCTTCACAGCCTAATTATGTGTATATATTTATGTACATAAATTGCTTACATCCAGTTATCACAGAAAAAGAAGGAAAATAAACCCCCCCCCCCACTATTACAGAAAAAAAAAAATCTCAGTAATAGTAAAGTTAAAGTCATTGTACACAAGCTTCCTAGTGCTTACTAACTTTCTTTGTTATGCTTACTCCCTCAGTATCCTGTGTACTTAGGTTAACACTTGAGACTTTAAGAAGATGTGATGAGTTTTAATGGATCATCAGTACCCTAAGTCCTTCTTGGAGAAGAGTGTGAAGGTGAGGTCTTCCTCCTTACTATGCAATTTGTTTGGGACTATTTTAATGTATTTTCTAACAGACTTTGACTCTTGCTTGCTCTTCAGTGGTTTGCAATTCCCCCTAACATGCACATATTATGCATGGTGTGTTTTTGTATATATTGGACACTTGTTCTTTGTTGTCTTTGTTATCCCTAAAATCATTGTTAACAAGCTCCCCAGGCTGGATTCCTATCCTGACCAGTAATTGACCACTACTGAGTTATTTACAGCCCTGAGGCCTCCAGTATTATCCCATGCCCCTGCTTTGAAGGTGTTTGCTATTGTCATATACCTACACTCTCTGAGTTGCATTTTTATCCTATTGTAGGCAGTTCATGCTACAGAGAATAGCTGTTCTTTATTACTATTAGTTTAAAATCTATGACAAAATTATCACATGTTTATAACACAACAGTAAAAAAATAAACAAAAACTAGAACAAATAACGTATTATTCAACTAGTCATTGTGGAAGTATGTGTTGCAACTAAACGGTTTAAATCAAAGCTTCAGGCAAGCCCAGACCAACCCAAGTTCAGACAAAACAAGTCTGACAAGTCCTAATCTTTAAGCTTTCAGGAGCTAGCACAAAGCTAATTACTACAATAGCAATTATGACTTTGCTAGTCTAGTAGGTTGAAATACATTGCCTCCATAGACCTTTCAGAGTTTGTTATCAACACTGCTTATCAGGAAAAATATCGACAATCTCAAACTTATGTAACTAATGTGTGTAATCATTAACAAATCTCAGTGTTCTGTGCAGGCATCAGTTGAAATTTTAAGTTACCCAAAGTTCAGAAATAAGTTGTGTCTCCACTGCTTAGATATCACAAGCATTAAATTTGCCACTTGACATAACACATGACAGAGACCAACACTGCTACAAAAATACTGCTTATCATCACTCCAAACCCCTTGTTAAAGAAGACAGTCTTGTTCAGATTATCTGATCATTAGGCCCATCTGATTTTTTACAGAAGGAAAGTAACAATATTTTGGAAAAAAAAGAAATCCAGAACTATGTCAAGCTACTGTGGTAAAATCTCAAAGTTGATTTTCTGTTTACAAAATTTCCATGTTCAGACTCACTTCTCAAAAAAAAATTAACTATTTTGGATTTATAACTGTCTTTTCTTGATTTAGTAAAAATTAATATCCTTTCCATTAATGTCAGAAGCAGACTGCACCTTTGGGTAGTACAAATCCTGTCACATGTGTATCATTGGAAAAAAACAAACAAAAAGCCTCTGAAATTGTGTAGTGTAACTCAGAATGTAATGAAGTAATTTCATTATCATGAGGAATTATATATTTTTTTATTTTGCATTCAATGATATTTGTTATTTTTCCTTATATTACCTTTTGAGTAGAGAATGATTTGATGCAGTTCCTTCAAAATCTTCAGAATGTTTTGCTGGATTTTGGTGTCTGCAAGATATGTGGAGACAAAAGAGTTTTAGAGGGACTGAAAAATAAATCAAGCTGAGAAGAGACTACAGACTAGACTAGTTTACTGGAGTATATACATAATGCAAAAATTTAAGCATTTAACTTAGGTGACTAAATTAGGATGCTGTACTCCCTACACATCATGTATAGAACAATGAAAAGTTTCAGACCGTTAGCCTGTGACTCAGAATACCTGTGTGGGCTCTGAGCAACCCTATAGTTTTAAGTTTTCTTCCTACACTTTCAGTCACACACACACACACACAAAAACAACAAACCCAACCAAACCAAAAAAACCCAAACCAGAAAAATTGAACTATCATTTAACTGAGATTTTACAAGTGGAAACATAGCCTTTGTTGTGACTCTCAAACACTGGGTAGCAAGTTCCAATGTTTCTTCTGTGCCATTTGAGGACTAAAGAAGCAGACTATGGGATGATATAGGACAATCTCCATCTTCCCTGGTTGTTAAGCTGTGCATCCCTGCTTAGGCTGCTCCATTTTTTGTTTCACTTTGTTCAGCTTAAGTGTTCTATGCATAATGTACAGACTGTGAATAACAACTATAGGATTCTGAAGTTCAGTGAAGAAGCCAGGTACCTAAGATTACCTGAACACATTAAACAGTTACCCTTTTATTTTTCTATATTCTGAAGAAAGAATTCTCTTTGTATTTCAGTATAGTCCTTCTCATTAGCCTTACTAGAGGTCATTATTTCACAGCTTCTCTTGAAACAAAACTGCTTCCTATAAAATCCTAGCCATCACTGGTTTACTGTCTTCCTTAAGAAGCTACACGCTACTACAAGTAAGAACAGATTAAAAAAAAAAAAAAAAAAAAAAGTTAAAATAAAAGAAAAAAACCAAAGTCTTTTATTATCAGAATTTCTATTGGATTTATATACAGCATTCTAAATGACTGTGCAGCAATGTTGATTAGAAAAATTACCGGATAGAGAAGGAAAGTGTGTATATTTTTTGTGCGGGGGATGGAGAGCAGAAAGTGCTGGAATTAAAAAACAGAATAAAGAAGAAGGAGGAAGAGTTAAGTTTAGAATTAATCCCAGTTATGTAGTGTCTGTACCAAACATGTTTTATTCAAATGCAAATAGTAGCTGCAGCAGCAAAGTAATAACAAAAACCTCTCTAGGAGCCCAGGGGAATATTAGCAAACACAGTTGTCGATATCTTTGAAGCCCTTAACTAGAAAACAAGGATATCATAGAAGGAGTTAACAACATACATAAGAGCTGAGGTGAATTAAAAAAGAACATTAAGCCCAGCATGTTTAATTACTTTTAGCTTAAACTTATATGAACATAAAATAGAAATAATAAAAATATATCTTAATCTCTTTAAAGAATGTTATCTATTGAATTTATGTTATGCGTTTGAAACTGTAAATTTCATTATTTTTGGAAATACCATTGTTTTCAAGCAGCAATGAAACATCTTCAAAAATAAATCAATGTAAACCCTCTTCTCTTATGTTCTTCTCTAGTCTTTCTGGGAAATGTAAAATATAATATGAATATGGCAGATTAAAATAATTAGAAACAACAGAATACTTAAGAAGCTGAGATTTAAAGTTTTTTAAGCAAATGAAAAATGCTGCTATACCATATTTTTCACCAATCAACTACTTAGTATACTTAGCAGTCATCACTTACCATGTCTCACATTTTAGCAGTTTAATATGAATGTATTCATGAAAGGTATCCTTTTTTTGAGACTAATGGAAGTAACTAAAATTTAAAGCTCAAAGACAATCACTAACTAATCCTCTACCTGATACGATCTATATAAAACACTATAACTTCACAATAAAAATAACTTCTGGTTGATATTACATACATAGTTAAAACATCCAGTGTTTGTGAAATTCTGTGAGAGCACAGTCATTCAACACATAGGTATATTAACTTTGTTGGTCAGATCTCTTGTCACTGATCAAGGAGTGAAGATTCTAGTTGTACATACACATCTGTTGAACAGGAAAAAGTCTTATGGTTTGTTTTTGGAGGCCTGCTGATAATTTTCATAGGACTATTTCAGTTTTGAGGTCAACAGAAGTCAGCAGTATAAGACATGAGAAAAAGTATCATGTGACATTATGTTGATTGAAAGTCTGGCAGAAAATTCTGTATGTTCAAGAAACTGTGACATTTCCCATCTTCCCTTTTCCATTTTTCATACATATTTTTAATGCCAAATTCTTGTGGCAGATTTAAGTGCTGAAGTACAGTATTAAATAATATTCTGATGTCAATCTGAAAAAATAGAGAAAAATTGTGCACACAAGGTTTTAAACCCAGGAGACACAATATAAAGTTCAAACAAATTTTAGGCCACCTCTTTACTAATCATTAGTGGGCAAGAAAATAAAATTAATTATTAGGTAATAGCAGTGATGGGTAAATTAAAGTACTGGGTTTGAAAAGATCAGAGAGGTTCACCTTAAAGTTGAATAGGATCTCTTCAAAGGTACTTTATTATTATTATTTTTTCCACCTTAGTTCACTGCATATTTCTGAGATGAGCTTAAATTCATGCACAAGTTAGTTTCATTCTGTCTATATGTGGGAGTTAATGAATGTTGATTGTTGTCTTTTATTTTTCATTTGAATGGAAATGTGATTTAGAATATATGTGAGGCACTATGTTCTGTATACAAGTTGAGCAGCTCTATCACTTCCCCTGAAAACACTGCTTCATTGCAAAGAAGTTCTTTCACTTTGGTTCTTCAGCTACCTTTTATTCTGGTCTCCTGATAGAATAGTTGTTACCCTGCTTTGACATTCTTTTTGCTAATCAGGCTTTAAAGTTTTAAGATAAAATTTCTCTGTAATATAGTCCCTTGTCCTAGATTTTCTCAGACATGAGTTATCTTTTTTTCTTTTTTTTTCTTTTTTTTTCTTTTTTTTCTTTTTTTTTGTAGTGCATTAATAGTTCCCACACCAGCTGTGCCAGTTGTCTTTCTGTTCTGATACTTACTCACAGTTAGAATTAATATGCAAAAACATATTTGAACTGAAGATTGTATATGGAAGTCAGGGTCATGTGCTAATATTTTTTAAAAAATTTCTCATATTATATGCTATGATGAAACAAACTTCTAAAAAATGTTTCCCTCATGTAATATTCCTCATGCTCTACTTGGCCATTATGTCTACCACTTTACCTTCTATTAATTAAAAAATATATTATCTTCTTAGCTAAAAAGGAGCCCTATGTTTTTTCCATTCTAAAAATTACATTTCTAGGCAAAATAAGTAATATTAGATGTCCTGCCATTGCCAAATATTTAATTTTAAATCCTTCTTATACTTGGGAACTAATGTACATTATCACGACATGACAGGAAAGAAAGATGTTTTGGATCTTTTCAAGATAATTCCCTCAATAGATAGCTCCTTCCTGAGGTGTTTTATAAATAATACAAATACAATTTCTGAGATAAACACTTAGGAAATAAAATAGACACAAATTCAGACAGTGAGTTTATTTGTATGTTTGGCCAGTATATTATTTCTCAAAGGCAAAGCTAATAGAGAGAAGGTGTTGTGGTTTAGCCCCAGTTGGCAGCTAGGACCACACAGCCACTTGTTCCCTCCTCCCTTCTTTAGTGGGGTGATGAGGAGAAAATATAACAAAGAGCTTATGAGTTGAGATAAGGGGGATGGGGAAATGGGGCTTCAGTCAGTTTGTCAGACATTGTTTATGCAGCTCTCTCCTCCTCAGAGGGAGGACTCTTCACACTCTGCCCTGCTCCAGTGTGGGGTCCCATAGGACATAGTCCTCCATTAACTTCTCCAGTGTGAGTCCTTCCCACAGGCTGCATTTCTTCACAAATTGCTCCAGCATGGGTCCCTCCTGTGGGCTGCAGTCCTTCAGGAACAAACTGCTCCATCATGGACTTCCCACAAGATTATGGACTCCTTTGGGCAAATCCACCTGCTCCAGTGTGGGATCCTCCACAGGATGCAGGTGGATGTCTGCTACACTGTTAACCTCCACGGGCTGCAGATTGGACAGCCTACTGTCTCACTACAGGCTGCAGGGGAATCTCTGCTCTGACAGACCTCCTCTCCCTCCTCCTGGGTCTGTCCTGCAGGCTACAGTCTTTCAGAGAAAGACTGCTCCAACATAGGCTCCCCGTGGAGTCATGCAAACAGAGAAGCTTCTGGCAGCTTCTCACAGAGTCATCTGTGTAGCCCCTCCCCCACTGCTAAAACCCCACCATGGAAACTGAAGACAGAAAAGCAGGTGGCTCTTCAGATATGCTATTATCTTAAAGTGACTAGGTGCCACTTCTCTGATCTTCAAAGGTAATAAATAACTTGTTGCATGCATTAGTGTAATAAGCTTTTTTAAAAAGTATTATCAAGTTATATAAGCATAAAGAAAAAGCTTAGATGTGAACATTGTTTAGAACAAAGGAGCAAAAAAAAAAAGTCTGAGGCATTATAATGCATCAACAAATTAAAATATTTAGGAGACTAGTCATTAAGTGTCTCTGTTTACTGTCTGGGCAGATGGGACATTCACCAGCAATATTAGCATTTTCAATCTGAGAGAAGTCAGTCAATGGTGAGAGGAAAGGCTGTATCATTTTGACAAGTAGGATTAATATCATCTAATTTTTGGATCACAAAAAGTTAAATGCATAGGTCTGATAGTTATCCTAGGCTCTCTCTTGATTTAATAAGATCTGAGAGAGACGAGTTGAATTCCACTCTGAAAAATAACTGTTTTCCTTCATTGGCAATACAGACAGTGAGCATAGACAATGTCAGTCTCCAGTATAAATCTTCTAGGCACTTAGGTTAGGGAAGATTAATTCTACCCTTCCTGTTTTAACTCTTGATAATCATCGAGATCTGGAGAATCAGGATTACAAAAGGAAACAGAAGAATATGAACTATTGAATTCCAGATTCTGTCACGAACACAAGAGAATATCAAATTGAGTGAGAATCACATATTTCAACATTGAAAGCTGTTAGATCTATATTAATTTAGTAGTTTGACCATACAGAGTCTGTAAGAAACTTTAGGAATTACATTAGTGTTTTGATAGACATTGTCTTTCTATTTGTGTTCACCAATCACTATAGGAAGTGGGATTAATCTCATTCAATTTCAACATCTCATAGTTAACCTAGCTTGTAATTTGTGTTTCTTTGTAGTCAATGCAGTGATAAAATCCTCTTTGAAGGTAAGTCATTCCACGGACTGGATCAGCCTTTCTCAGTCACTGTTGAGTTAGTTGTCAGAGAAGCTTGAGAATTATTAAAAAGTCACAGGAGAGAGACAACTCTATTAGCTAACTCTCAGTGGCTCTGTATATTATTCAGATTGTGTTGGATCCCATTCTGAGATGTTTAATTTTACATCTGGATACGAATTATATATTTATAACTGTAGGTTTTTAATTCTGCCGGGGGGTGGGGGGAAGGCAGTTAAAGCTGGGCATTGCAAGGTCATTTTTTAAAAGCATTTCAGTTACTAGATTTTGTTGGAGACTCATGATACTAAGGAGAATTAATTTAATATGCACAAAGACTGTTTCTAAAATATTCTGAACATGTACTGCGTACTTCATGCTCGATGTATGATGTGAGAGATATTTTATATGCTTGATATGAGATGAACTGCATAAGTAATCTATGGCTTTGTCAAGAGCGAGCTATATGACCATATAGCACAAATAAATCTTGTTATAACACTACAACAAAATGTACTGAATCTGTATCACAAGCCTACCAGAAACTATATTGATATTGCTGTTATTGTAAATCTTTGACCAACTGTTTAGTGTTATAAAACTTTAACACTAATACAGAAACTCTTTAGGCTTGTGTACTGCTGTGTCTTGCAAGAGCATTATGTATCAAGAAAGCTTGTTATCCTTTTGAGAAATGCTGACCAAAACAACCAACATGAACAGCTTTTCAACCCCTTGAGCAACACTCCTGACAATCAAGACTATCAGCTGGTATATAACCTATTTTCCCTCCTGTTTCTCCAGACACTCTGTTGTTGCAATCTCTTAAAACAGACAGTTGTTGTCCTATGATTGCTGTGTAGCGTGTGGATTGATAACTGTTTCAGGATTTGCTTGTGCTCTTTTTTCAATCCACTCAGTTCTTGTTTCATGTTTTACATGTTACTTACAGATTGTCTTAAAGTCTTTTTGTTCTCTGTCTGCATAACACCAAGTACTGTGGACATCCAGAGGGAGGATATTTATTTGACTTGGCTTTTGAAAAGCTTGCACCTGAAAGAAAATAACAAAACAAAACAAAACAAAACAAAAAAAACACAACTAAACAACAAACTCAACAAGCAGGTTTATGGATAGATAGACTAGATCTACCATATAGAAAATTGATTACTTCATTATATCCTGGTTTGACTTCTAATAGCACTGTCAGTTTAGTGAAGATAAAAAGCTTCATTTTTATTTCTGTGATGAAAAATTATGTAATTTTGTAATCTACTTTTCTTTTTTTTAAAAAAAAAGGTGATTTATCTTAGAAATATCTTATATTCATCAGCCTCTGAGTCTCTGTCTTCTATTCTTTCATTAGAGCTTTCAGTATTCCTTTCCTGTGTTTAAAACTGTGATGCAGGGTTTTCTCTCTGCTATGTATTAATCACAGGCACACTGTGCATATCTTATTACTGTTCTTTCCAATGGAAAATATAAATGACATGAAGTTCTTTTACTGGATCTGAAATATTTTCATGACATTTAGAAGTTGTGTGTTTGATAAATGCATGTAAATTTTCATTACTTGCAAGGGAAGAGAAAAGGAGCCACAAGCCAGATGATACATGATGTATGAATTGAGAGTTCTTATAAGATGATCATCATACAGAGTAATTAGGAAAGAATAAAAAAAGGTGAATGATGAATGATATCAGAAAAAGCTACTCAGTCATAAGGAAAGAATACTTCTTATCTGTCTTTATTCACTGATACTGAAGAGTTGCCACATTAAAATTTAGCCTTACATTATTTTAATTTGAAGTAAGTCTATGCTGCCATTAATGGCAGTGGTCTTTTTCTCTGGCCTCCTCTTTTCTCTCCTGCTCTGTGGAGGTGGAGAGGAGAGTCTTTAGCATATAAATTTCCAGTTTCCATTCACCACATGATTGAACAAAAAGTAGTGAGGACTGCTTTTTTAAATTAGCAAAGACTTGATGAATTAAAGTGTGTTGCATCTAGGTGCCAAAGTTTTGGTAGTGGGACGTTGCAGGGGTGGCCTGTGTGAGGAGAGACTGGAGCTGTCCCATGCTGGACACAGCCATTTCCACCTGGCTCCAATGGACCTACTGCAGGGCACAGCTGAGCCCCTCAGCCAAGATGGTTGCATCTTGGAGACAATATGGTTAAGAAAGGGTAAAAATGCCATGTAGAGAGAGGAAAGTGGAACAAAAAAAGTAAGAAAGAGCAGATAGAAGAACAAAGGCTGAAGAGGAATTGCTCCATGGTGGAGCAGATATTCCCTGCTGCTTGTGGAAAGCTCAGCCAACCCTGAAGAAAAATGTCAGGAAAAAGCAGCAGAGAAGAAAAGTTATTAACTGACCACAAACCCCATTTCCCATTGCATTGAGTTTGCTTGGCAAGGTTTTGGTAGTGGGGAGGTTACATGGGTGGTGTAGGAGACCAACTGAAACAACAAATTATGTCAACAAGTAGTTATGGCAACATGGCTAACTTGTAGCCCCCTAGAACAAAGGACTGCTTGCTCAAGGATGCAGAAGATGGAAGGAGACTAAAATGAGAAGGCAACAGGGGCTGGAGACCCCTGAAGCTTTCCAAGAAGTGTCTCAAACACTTGGAAGAAAGATGGATATAAAAGGGCAAACACTTGGAAGAAAGATGGATATAAAAGGGGAAGTCAAGTGACAGAAAGTGGGAGAAAAAAAAAGGAGAAGAAGAAGAAGAAGAAGAAGAAGAAGAAGAAGAAGAAGAAGAAGAAGAAGAGGAAGAAGAAGAGGAAGAAGAAGAAGAGGAAGAAGAAGAAGAGGAAGAAGAAGAAGAGGAAGAAGAGGAAAAAGAAGAGTTCCTGCAGACCAGAGAACTCTCTCTTTGGCTGGGGCAATGCTGGTACCCAAGCCAGTGATCTCTATCATATCCTCTCTCTCTCTCCCTATCTCCATTCCCCCATCTTTCTTTCTCATTCTTACTTTCTTCTAGTAAGTAATGCAAGGCCTACATTGTATACACATGGCAATATTAAGAATTTCTGCTACCTAACTACTTATTGACGAGCCTAGTTGCAAAATAAAAGTCTCTGTTTGCTGATGGAACTTGTATGTTTCGCACACCTTATTCCAACCAAGAGAATCAGCAAATCTGAGTCATGTTTCCCTCTCTCTTGCTACGGGAAAAAAAAAGGTCAAAGACCCTTGTACCCAACTAAGCAACTGTCAATCAGATGGGAAATATTTTACCCCAGGAATAAGGAGGTGGCAATGAGACTCCTGATTAAAACTGAGACTACTGATAACGGTCAAGCAGGGGCAACTCCACAGGTTAATATGCGAACAAGACTGTACTTGGTGACCGAATTATCAAAGATTTGGGAGAAATACAGCAGGCTAGCTCAGGAGATGGCAACAGAATATGTACGGAAAGTTTCCTGAATGGGTGGAGATTGAGTCCTATTGTCAGAAAATGAAGCACAAGGGTATTGGGAGCCCAATGTATTCTTAGCTACTGATGATTGAAGAAAGCCATGGTCATTAACCCAACAAGCTACGTATTGGGCAGGAGGCTTAGACCCCTTGGAAAGAGGAGACCTGATGTGTATTGAGACTCTCAATATAAGTCACTTGACTGAAGCTATACAAAAGGCTACCTGACTTCTGTTGATGCGCAACAGGCACCTAGTTCACCAGCAACCTTCCATGATGTTGCTACATGAAAATCCTGATAGAATGTCTTCCTTGATCTATTGTCTAGATATCACTGTAGGTCCTTTACAGCTGAAATGTTCAATTCCAGTCTATTCTAAATAAAGTGGCTCAGGTGGACCTCAGTGGGGGAATTTAAGTGTGAGCTATTTATATTTTGATGAGGCCCTGATACATCAGGACCCCTAGGAAGAGAAGGAACATACAGATGGGCTTGTGATTGAGAGGTGGACTTTAGCAATGGTGAAAATACCTCTGTGAACCCATATTTAAGAAGGGGAAAGATAGCTTGGCAAGAGATCAGGAATATCATCAACAACAAAGACAAAATGAAGAAAAGAGAGGAGGGGAAATGTGTGAGAGAGAACTATGGACACCCAGGAGGTGCACTGGAGTAGAGATTTCCCTGCAGGCTGTGGTGACATGGCAAGCTGTGTGCCCGCAGCCCATGGAGGTTAATGGTGAAGCAGATACCCATGTGTAACCCATTGAGGATACCATACCAGAGCAGGAGGTTGTGCCCAAAGGCAACTATGTGGAGAGCTCACAACAGAGCAGAAGACCCCAGAGGTACTCATGGAAGAGCTGGGGAAGAAGGTGTGCTGGAGGGGAGATACATTTTCAGGGTATATAGGATCCTTTGCCAGAGCTGGGTGCTGCATCCAAAAAAGTCCATGACTCTATGGAAAGCCCACATTGGAACAATTTTTTCCTGAACTCTTTTAGGCCACAGGAGGGACCTCATGCCAGAGTAGGGGAGAGTGTGAGGAACCGTCTCCCTGAGGGGGAAAGAGCAGCAGAGACAATGTGTGACAAACTGATTGCAACCTCAGTTCCCTGTCGCCCTGTGCTGCTGTGGGGAAAGGAGATAAAGAAACTGGGAGCAAAGTAATTTGAATCTGGGAAGAAGGAAGGGGTAGGGGGAAGGTGTTTAAGATGTGGTTTTATATCTCATTATCCTACTCTGACTGACTGGTAACTCTCCTGTCCTGATTGAATACTATAACAGATGGAACCAAAAGTCACGGACTAAATGAACTCAAGGGACATTTTATTGACATTTCATGGACGTTTTACAGGGATGTTCTGTAGAATAAAGAAATGATGTCTGTGTATATATCAAAAGACAGGAAGTAGGGACATGGCTAATGAGGTTGTATTAGATTGTGTGGGATCAAAGAGGGATGTAAATTGTATGGAATAAGAGCTGGAGGTTGTACTGATTTTGGCTGGGATAGAGATAATTTTCTTCAGAGAAGCACATATGGTGTTACGTTCTGCATTTGTTCTGATAACAGTGTTGATAACACTCATGTTTTAGCCATTGCTAAGATTCTGCTCTTACACAGAATCAAGGTCTTTTCTACTTCTCACTCTTCCTTGTCAGCAAGTAGGTTTGGGGTGCATAAAAAGTTGGGAGGGGACACAGCCAGAACAACAGATCCCAACTAACCAAACAGATATCCCATACCATAAGACATTGTGCTCAGCCATAAAAGCCAGGGGAAGAAAAAGGAAGTGTGTGTGGGATGTGGCATTCAGAGTTATAGAATTTGTCTTCCCAAGTAACTGCTATTCATGATGGAACCCCGCTTTCCTGGAGATGGGTGAACACCTGCCTGCTGATGGGAAGTAGTGAATGAAAACTTTATTTTGTTTTGCTTGCATGTGCAGCTTTTGCTTCACTTATTAAAATGTCTTTATCTCAACCACAAGTTTTCTCAGTTTTACCCTTCTGATTTTCTCCCCCAGCCCACTAGTGGAGAGTGAGTAACTTAGCTGTCTAACAGGTTTAAACTACACCACCACATTATGGCAGAGGCATCCCAATGTCAACCATTTGAATAAAAATGTAGTCTGTATTGAAACTAACTTTCACATAAACTTAAAAATGAGAGAAATATGCAGTTGTATTACTTTAAAATTAGCTTAGGCAGCTCCATAAGATAAAATCATGCCTTCCTCTAGGACAAAAACTGAGTTAAAACCCAGTGTTTTGCCCCAGCACCAGGTTGGAATTCAATGTGCCAACTCCTGTTTATGAATTCTCAGCTCGATGCTCTAGCTGCTTGCTCAGTGGGCAACTCAAAACAATAACATATATTTGGATGCATGTTCTTGCTCACAAGCAGAAGAACAAACTGAGATTGTATCTGTCTTTATTGCCATTTTTTGTACAGTTCAATAAACAGACTAGTTCTTCATATTTACTAAAATAAACTCATACAAGTGTGCAAAAAAAAATGAAAAACAGGTTTCATACAGCTTTGCCAGGAAACAAACAAACAAATAAATACAAATTTTCAGTCAGGTAAAACCTGGAAGCATTTTTGGTTTTATATCTCAAAGGGAAGTTGATGAAAAAAAAATATTTCAAGTTTATTTTAGAAGTGATTCTGATAGTAGAATTAAAAAAACCAAACCTTTGAGTTATAATGGAAGTTCTATTGCAGTCTTAATTGTATCTCTGGTTACCCCAAAGTCACAATGCATATATTTGGTACAAATAGAGTTTATGGCATAATATGGTATGAAGTCTGATATTATAGATGGTGTCTTGTGGCCTTTTTCATTACTCAGGTGCTCTCAAGATGCTGATGATAATATTTGTATTCACTAGCAGTAATAAAATTCCCTATGGTGAAATTTTTGTTGTAAAGTATGGTAATTTTCTGAGTGAAAAATAGGATATTATAAAGCTATGTATCGCTGTTAGTAATGTTGTGACTTTTACTGAGGGTATCTGAATGTCTCCAGTAACTATTTGATTAACCTGTCCCCAAAGGGAAATGTGAAGTATCACTGAATTATTGATGTCAAAACTGAAAGGAGCTTTATATTACAGTGACTGTCTATGTCATAAAAGAAATGAATTTAATCAGGCAGAAAAGATAAAAAAACCCAATAAAACAACACTCCAAACAAAAAGCCCAAAACAAAACCTGAGTTCCTACACAATCATTTTACTCTGTTTTCCTACAAATCTTCCCTTTTGTCATTTTAATCTCAAACATAATATTAGATTTTAATAAATTATTTTTTTTCTATTTTCAGATTATTTCTTCTTTTGTTAACAACCTTTGTAGTTAATACCTACTTCATTCTAACAGGTTGTTTGTTTTTTTAAAGAGGCAATAAAACTACAGATTCTGTTTTCACACCCACAACCAGCCTTGTTATAAGTGTACTAACACTGAAGCTAATGGGATACATGTTGGCCAGTACTGGCAGCTGTTGAAAAGCCTCATCTATATTGTGATAAATTAATAATAATTCACAACTGAAAATTTAGTTTAAAGATACAAGCTAGATGACACAAAGGAGTGTGAAACTGCTAAAATATTGAGTTCACTTCTGTCACAAAATCATGAAATACAAACAAGAATATAAATTATTAAGAACTTCCGAAAAAGAGAGTTATTTACATGGAAGATTTTATTCTCTTTTTCTTATTTTAAAGCAAAATCCAATGAAACCACTACTGATAAGAATGCTCAATGCAAAAGAATATATAAGATTGAAAATTGTGTCTAAATATATATGAAGAAAAAATGCATTTAGGAGTCTATGGAAACACATATAAATTTTTATTTTAATTTTTTCTTTCTTTTCATATTTAAAAAAAAAAGTTTTCATATTCTGAGCCTTATTAAGAGAAATTCAGGGGATGGAGTTGGAGTTTTGGTGGGGGTTTTGTTGATGAAAGATCTGAAAGGAAATGAAAGTTTCAACAGCTCTACTTATAAGGAATGTATTTTGTATGAATATTGTAACTCTCAACTGAGTTAGACTATTGAGAATCTAATACAATAACCTGGCAACAATAAGCGTTATAGATTCATTTTGTGTGTATATATGTGTGTTTGCTTCTGTTTTGTTTTTTGGGGAGTTTTTATTGTTGTTTTGTTTTGTTTTTCTGTTCAAGCATTCCTGTGTACCCTAAGGTTATCCCCAACACATGCAAGACATCCTTGCTTTCATTCTCTAACAACAGTGTTCTGCTGACTTGCAAAACAATCCTTATGTTATTTTAGACACACTGCACAGACGAATAACAGAAACTAGCACATATAAGGAATATTTATATTTTTTATATAAAGGTACTTAACTACGAGCCAGTGCTAGATGGGAGTGCCCTTAGTCATAAGTGGAAAAGTGCTTGTTTATAAGATTTAGCCTGTTTATAAGAAGATCTTTGGATGAGTAGCTCAGCCTCAGAAAACCAACTTGTTCAAGCCTAGGTAAATTACACTTATGAAGTCTTAGATATTCTGAGAGAATTCAGTGGGGTAAGTAGATTAAGGATTTGTGTGAAGAAGGGAAACAAAAGGCTACCTTCAGAGGAAGGTTCACTGTAGGTCAGAAAACATCAAATGAAGAAGCAAAATAATGAAACAAAAGATGGTCATTTGTTACAAAAGCCATGTACCACTGATGAGATCTTAAATTCTGTCAGACTTTAGAGGGCACAAGAACAATCATATGTGTAGCACTGCAACACAGTACAGGTAGTGTTTTCACAGTTGTTAGCCTACCAATTCTTTTTACTAAAAGGATTAGTGTCTTTTTGCGTCTTTACGGATCTGCCTGTTCTTGACTTGGTTTCATCTTAATTTTAGCTGCAACATGATGTTGTCCAACAATCTGTTGACTGTCTTCTAACTTGTTTGTAGCTTCAGCTTATCTTTATGCAACTGTACCAAGGAATTGTACCATGTATGATAGAAGTTTACTAAAACTTAATGATAATTGAAACCAAATTTGTGCATCAGGCAAAAAGAAGTGGTAGCAACAGACTGCTTGGAAACATGGAAAAGAACACCACGTGCAAGACTGAGGAGAAAAGAAAGTGAACTACCACCACTACTGATACCATATTCCTCTTGACAAAGGGCTTTGGATACTGGCAGCCCATCACAGCATCCCATGGTAGGAAAAATGGCTCTTGAACTTTGACTGAAGGTGCTTAGAAAGGGGAGTATAGCAAGTATAGCAATGGAGAACAGGTGAAGATAATAGAAAATCTATATGCACAATGCTTTTAACTGAATTATTAATGGAAATTGGGAATAATTTAACAATTTAAATAAAAAGTGTTAATATCATTGTAATTAGATTGATGATAGCTGATCATTGTATTCTGAGTAGACTGTTAAAACATTATTTAGACTATCAATAAATTCTTGTGTCTGCATAAAAGATGCATTTCCATTTTGCCCATAAGAAAAGTTTGACTGTGAATAAAAGTTGATTCAGGTACACTTGTACAAACTCTCATTATTTGGTACAGATTTGTTTATGTCTTATACAGATTGAAAATGAATGTGATTGGTCTTTAAACTCTCTCAGAATCACAGCAGAAACATAAAGTATTTATGTGTCTCTGAGTGCCTGGAAGGATATAGTAGATAAAAGTATATTTTTGCCATCTAGTTTAGGAATCTGTCTTGGGTGTAGGGGGGATGGGGGGGAGGTTAAGTTTGTTCTGACACATGGGATATGGGATTTATTCCCATGTTGCACATCCAGATATGCACCCCACTTGTGTGTACACTGGCATCTAAATGCAGAACTCCTTCTCTGCATCTGGCTTTCTTTGGAAAAAAAAAGGCCAGTTGTATGATATGGAGGCAACTGTTTTGTTCTCCAGCAGTCCTCTACTCTGTTTGATCAGATCAGACTGTTACAGAGCTTTGATGCTGAGTTGTGCTTAAGTAGCATCTATTTCTCTGCAACTTTTAAATAGAAAGCATATGCTCCCAAGTTAGAAATGAAACAACATGCCTAGAGATATTTATGCTAAAAATTCTGTTTTTCTATTCTGCTGGCAGTAATGTTATGAGAGCTGTTAGGATAACAAGACAGAATTGCAAATCCATGGAAAAATATCTAAAACTATTTAAGGGAAAAGTTGCCTACAGATAAGGGATAGAATAACTTGGAAACAAAGTATGCTAACATTTCTGAATTGCTTGAAAGAATAAAAATTTTTAGAGGCATTCCTGGACAAAGCTTAAAGAAAGGGCATGGAGAAAAAAAATTCTGAGAACTTTTAAAAACAATTCAATTTAATGAAGCACACCAATCCAATAATTCCATTGTTAAGACCCATGACAATGTGTGCTGACATAGCCAGGTGTGATATATCATACACAGAAAGATTCATAAAGATACATAATTTTACACAGACATTTAAAATTCTATGTGTTATTAATTATTGATTATGATTCAATTTGATATGCTGAAGGAGAGTGGAAAAACAAACCCATATATCTCATCAGGTAATGATGTTTGTATACACATAAATCTGTATAAGTTTAAAATTAAAATAGGAAAAGAAAACACACCAGGAAGATGTGGAATATGATGTGTTTCAAGGACAGCAGTCATATTTTCAGAGATATGTAATATAAATAATAATTTAAAAAATACATCAAATTGCACTTCATATTTCTGGGTCCAACTTGGAACAAGGATCTATGACTGAGAATAGCAATGGCCTTCTTGGCCTCCTGGGCACACTGCTGGCTCATATTCAGCCAGCTATTGACCATGCCCCCAGGTCCTTTTCTGGCAGGCAGCTTTAGAGTTTTGTTTTGGTTTTTTTTTTTTTTTTTTTAAATACAAGTGGCGTTAATTCTATTTTGATCCTTTAAAGAATTTTTATAGCAAGAAAGGTGATATCAAATTTATCGTTAAGCATGAATTTATTTACAGAAAGGTGGCACTCATAGGTATTATTGTTTCCTTTTGGAAGCTTGAAGTAATGAAAAGCACAGTATCTTCAAGCAAAAAATATGTTTTCCTACATGTGTCCCTATGTGGTGCAGCTTTCCATCAGATGCTTCTTCACTCATTATTGATTACTAGGACTGTATAAGAGTTCTCAATGAGAAATCATATGCTCTTTCTGCACTTCAAATACTTCAGTTGGTCAGAACCGATTTCATTTGACATGGGAAAAAGACAGTGATTGGATTCTGTCCAAAAGCTCACTTCATTCACATGGAAAGTTCTCAGTAATTTCAATGTGAGGCTTCTGTCTTATTCCAAGGAGAACTGAATGGCTATAGAGAAGACTGTAGGGTAGTAAAGAAGTTAAATCAATGGAAAAGCTTATGCAGCTTTCAGCAGGGGTAGATTTTAGGCACAGAGGAGTGAAAAAGGATTTTATTTTTTTTTCTTATTTTCCCTTTCAGCAGATACTGGAAATTGTGCTCGCTCTTCTTTCTGCCTTCAGACACTAAAAACTGTATATATACACATATATGTACCTTTTCTCTTGATTTCTTAAATTCAGACAAATTTAAAGCTGTAAGAAATACGTGGGATTATTAAGATGTACAACACCAGAACAGAATAGGAAATGAGATTTCAAAAGATTGAATATGTCTTTGATTATAAATGAAAACAGTCAATAATACCTCTTTACATTCTAGAAACAAATAGAGGGAAAAAATGTAATTTGTTTTAAAACTGATAGGTAGAAATATAGAAAATGGATTTTAAACTAGAGAGGGAGAAAGCAGAGGGGAGAGAAAGACTTCCTCATGTAATTCTTTATTTGATTCAAGAAGAATTGTGCTGTAATAGGAAATACACTGAATAAATGTATCTAAGTATCTGTTAAGGATTTCAAAGGTTTGTAAAAGAATGTATTTATTCAAATGCATTTTGCAGTATTTAGACACCTCTAAGGGATTTACCTTGGGTTGGCTTGTTGACTATCCGTTTAAAAACCCAGATATGAATATTGTGCCAAATATAAGGGAAAAAAAAAAAACAAACAATGTTTCATTTTTTACAGATACTCATTCAACAATGTTCCACTGTGAGTTGTGAACAGTAATAATTCCAATAATAGTATGTCTACAGTCAAGTAAAACTCAAGTGTGACAGTGAGATACCCAAAGGAAAAGTAATGTTGTAATGTTGCAATTCTTGGCTTCTCACCTAAGGCTTCTTCTTCCTCCTGTAAAACTGCTCTTACATGAATCCCAAGATGAATGTCTAGCTACAACTATATGGGTTTTGTTTGTTTGTTTTGGTTTGATTTTTGTTTTTTGGTTTTTTTGGAAGGAACCTCAAAATATCATCTAGTCCAATCCTCCTGCTGGAGCAGGAAGGGGAGGAGAACCTCTCTTGACCTACTAACCACACCCCTTCTAATATACCCCAGGAGAAAGTTCTTCACCCAGAAGGTGGTGGAGCACTGGAACAGGCTCCCCAGGGAGGTAGTCATGGCACCAAACCTTGACAACATTCACAAAGCATTTGGACAATGCCCTCAGACACATGGTCTGAATATTGGGATTGTCCTATGCAGGGACAGGAGTTGAACTTAATCATCCTTGTGGATCCCTTCCAACTCACAACTTTCTATGATTCTATGCTTCTATGAAATCTATATAGTAAATAACAATAACTTACCCTGTAATATGGAAATATTACTATTTTCTTAAATATTTTGTGGAATAAGCATGTCTTTATGCTCTTGGGTAAAGGGGACTTTAAAGGTGAACTATTAAATAATGTTTCCTGTTGTTCTGTTTTTAATAAGGAAAATAAGATAATAAAATGAATAATGTTAAATTAAATCTACTTAATGTTGGAGAAAATCCAGAATGTTTATTGCTATTTCTGACTACTCAATTTTGTTGTGTTAATATCAAACTACTGCATCTATGTAAACCTGTAGGTCCTTGTCTGTGTTTGTATCTACTACATGGCATACTACTAATACATTTGCTGAAGTGTTTCGCATCAAAGAGCTTCTGATCCTTTATACATGTTGACATTGACTACTCAATACAGATTTTTTGTAGAATCATGGGGGGAAAAAATCTCCTAACAAAACTTTTGTTTATAGCCTACAGGGATTTGAAAACTGTCCTGGAAATATAGAAAGTAGCAAGCACACCTTCTTTCTCTGCTCAGTTTAGGTTTTAAATGTCATAAACATAAGTTCTCTTATCAAGCAACTTGAATCAGAAAGTTCAAGTTTGGGTGTCTGGGTAGTACCAATTGGTGGTGGCAGGTGTCTGCGAATAGTACTTCTGGCTATCCAGAAGGCCTAGGCACTCAGTAGTGTAACTAAGTGTTCCTGCAGGAGTAATGTAGAGACATCCAGAGCAAGAGACAGAAAACCACAAATGCATAGATTTGAAAAGTGAATCTTAAGAGCAGATGTCTCTATCTCCATGAATTCAGAACAATGGGCAGTCTCCTGAGGGCAGTGACAACTGCTATTCTTTAAATAGTATATCTTGTTTATTGTACTCCTTCAAGCAGCAGAGACTTATCTCTAAGCCCTCTTCATCTTGGAAGGGGTTGGCATGCAAACTCATTTTCCAGAAAAGGACCTTAATCCGAAAGCTCTAGGCAATGCTGGGATTGACTACATTCCCTCCTTATAGCAGCTCTTCAGAGTAACTGCAAAGGAGATTGACTTAATAGGAGATTTGTTTAAGTGAAAAGCGTTTTCACTTTATGTTGCAGCATTGAGATTTGAAATGTTTATTGCAAGAATTATGCATATATTCATAATTAGATTTTATGCTAATGTCCTGTATACATAAATTTGACAGAATATAAACAAATTATGGTTTTGAGTTATGTTATCACCTCTAGACATACAAAATGATGCAGGTCACTGTAACAAACAGTACATTAATTAATAAAACAACAGAGCATGCCAGCTATGCTTATGAATGAGAGCTACCTGATCCCATATTTGTTCCTTCAAATTTTACTGGTTCTTTAAGCTATATTCATACAACATTTAAAGGAAAATCATGCTCCATTTATGTCATACTAAAAGTCTGAATTAACTCACTAGGCCCCAGATTTACCCCTCAGGTACTATCCTAGTAAAGAAAGTATCTAGAATAACTGTGGATGGTTATTAACCTGTGTTATTAAAATTAATAGAGCTTGAAAATATACCTTTACCTAGCTAAGAGAGCTTCAAATGCTTACCTGATTAATAATACAATAGCCCTTTTTAAACCTCATAAAGATATTTGGTTTTTATATAGCATATTTAAAGTCAAATAATGTAAATAGTTTTAAAAATGATTATATTTCATAACCATATTTAAAACTATGTTATGATTCTAAATTAAAGAAGAATCCTTCAAAATTTTTTGCATTTTAATAGAGCAGTAGTAGAGTAGTAGTATTGTCTAATTATGACAGTTGTAAACTGTGTTTATATATAAATATTGTTCAGTCTTTGAAACTACTGGATTATTTTTCTGCATAGAATGAAGTACTTCATTATGGAAAAAACAATTTGATTTTTTAAAGATCTGCCTTCCCTTGAGATTAATGCTTTATTTTTATAGTGTGCATGTGTATGCACATCAACTTTTCCTACAGAAATATTAAAATTTTTTAGAGGAAATTATGCAAATTACCAGTAAATTATTTTCAAAGTTTTTTTGTTTTTTTTTTTTGTCTCTTATGAAATTCTGCAGCATTTTTAGTTTAAACTCTGCCCAAAAGAAGAACACTTAAAAATACTTCTGATGATGGATTTTTTCAAAGCTTTGCTACGTATAGCAGACAGAAAATAAGGAAAACATTTTCTTAAGAAAGGCAGTTATACTTTTTTTATCTCTCTGATCATCCTGAAATGTCATGTAGATATCAAATTTTAATCAGTCCCTAATGAAATGTGTTCAGCAAAACATTATCATTAGAGATAATTTGTCTGTTTGAGTCTCAGTTCAGCAAATACATAAATTCTTTCTTCATTTTAGTTATTCAAATTGCTAAAATTAAGTATCCTGTATGCTTGAGAAATAGGAGCACTGCTTGAATTAGACCTCACTGAAATCTCCCATAATGTCTTAGCTAGAGCTCAGAAAATGATATAATTTTCATACTCTGTCACCTTGGAGATAATCAATAACATTGTTTTTTACTTTCTTGCATTCCTTAGGGTTTAAAATTCTGATTCCTTCCTCTATATTGTTAAGAGGATTCTGCAGGTTTCTTCTGTATGTTCTGTGTTTCTCTTCATCAGTCAGTTGTCTCTATTCTCAAACTACTTGCAAGCAATCTGGAACAAGAACAGTTTAGGTTTTCAGTGTCAAGCTAACAATACTCAAGTCCTAAGAATTGTAGATAACTTCAGTTATAACCACATTATCATTTTAAAGCATTTCAGAAATATACTTTCTGCAAATTACTTTATAAATATCCATCAGAATTTCCTAAATTAATTTGTTTTAAAGATTCAAAATAAAAACTTCTCTTAAAAAACTGATGCTCAGGGATTTTTTTTTTTTTCTTTTCCCACCATGTTCCCACTACAGATGATAAGCAAGAGGCGTTACAAAGTTCTGTATTGAGGATGAACATCCTTCTTAGTTGCATATGCACTGTATACTTTATATAGATACCACAGGTGTGTTTAAAAGACATATGTCTATTTGTATAGACACATCTATATGTATAGACATGTTTGGAAAAACTTTCAAAGAAAATGCGTTATATTATATTCTAGTAATATTTGTAAGTTTGTTTCTGCTTTCACTGGCTAGGTTTCGCTCTGCCTTCACATGAGTTAATAAAATACTGTTCATCTGTAAATTACTACTGTGTTTATACCAAGGGCACTCAGAATTATCATACTCTGTATATATGGATTTTTCTAGTAAAATTTTTATTTAAGAATGCAACACAATGGACTATAAAACCATACTGAATTATCATAATTCTTATGGAACTTATCCAGTTGCACTAATACATATGTATGTATATACTGCACATACATACACACAGACTTGTCTCTGAGTTTTTCTTTGCACGTAAGAAAATGTAATTGAACCAGTTCCAGAGTATGTTTGCATAAGTACTCTTCTCTGAAGTTTTCAAACCTAAAAAATTTACTCTGACTCAGGAAGATGTCATTTGAACGTAGAAAACATGCTAGCAGAGATACCAAGGCCATGTAAAACAGTCTTCTTATCCCAACTTTGACAAGGTACATGCACATCTTTCTAAAAAGATATTTATCCAGTATTTTTTTGAAAATGCCCTGTACTGGAAACCACAACTTTCTCATTGTTTTGGTGAACCACTGGTTTCAAAGTAAACTGTAGCTTGTTCTTCCTTTTCTTGCTGGTTAACCAAAATTTAGTGTTGTCATTTGAAATAATTTATTCCTGTTCTCTTCTAGGTAGCAATCCATCATTGGTGTCTTTGTGACATACACAACTGTTTTTATTTCTACTATCACCTCTTTGTTTTATAGATTAAACAAATAAAGTTATTTCAACATATTTTTCATTCATTTTCATTGTATTTCTCCAGATTATAATAGTCCCTTTGACAGGTACCACCAGTCTGAGTACCACTCCCATTACAACCTTTCTAATACAATGCAGAGAGAAAGAACTGTTGTGTGTGCCTTCATGTTGTATATTTTGGCCAAATTAATAATAAAGATTCTATATGCTACCTGGTAAGTATTTTCAAAACAGAAAAGGGAAGTTTCTTATGCTGTCCTTATGTGCAGCTCTGTGCTGTGATTGAAACTGGTTAAATATCTAGAGGTGAAGACCAGAAAAAGAGAAAATGTTTGTAACTCAACTGATCTAGCTAAACTTGAAGATTTCCAAACAATGTTGAAAGTAGTTTTGTGGTACAAGTGTCAAAAGCAAGATTAAATGTTTTAAGCATGAGAGTAAGATGTATCTAATTCTGAAATGTATAATAAAATAAAAAAAAAGAATCACTATTATGTAAAAGAGAAGTCCAAACTCATAGTCTAAGGACAGCAAATGATTTCTGCTGGCAGTTTGACAAGAAGTCAGCAACGACTATGATGCACGCCTAAGTGCTTGAGCTAAATAGAAACCTATGTAAAAGCTGTGGTAACAAACTGAGTTTAAGATCTTTGATGCTCTCAATAATCACTGAAATGTTGGGGAAAGAGCCAATATAACTATCAGAGTATTACTACTGACTTTCTGCACGAGTATATTATCATGATACTCATGTATGTGTGTTAACTGTAACTCAGAGATCCTTTTCTACAAAGCAGCTGGGTAGTATGTTATTCCTCATTCTTTATCTGCATGTTTCATTATTCCTAAACGTAGTGCTTGATATACCATATAGTACATTTTTTTAAAGGCAGTTGATTTATATCTGTTTTATTTTCATAATTTTAAAAACTTACATGTAAAAATAAAGACCTGTTGCACTCATGAAGTAGAAACATGCCAATGAGATTTAATATTTTACACTTTGGAATTTAGAAATAATTATAGTAATATAACTACATGAGCCTTGTTGTGTTTAGTAGCCCAATAAGATAGTATTACCACTCATAGTAACAGGCGACAGCTCTTTTGCCAACTGCACCTTACGTGTCTTTTGAACACTCCCATCAAATAATCTCTAACTTCTTAACTGGTGTGTATATACTGAGTTGCAAAAATCAAAATGAATGAAACATAAAAGTAAAAAAATTTTACAGAGTCTGGGTTGAAGAAGTTTTCACAATTATTTCACTAAAGGGAAAGTAATTACGTGTGTAGGACTCAAGGAACCAAAGACCTATACATACACAATTTTTACACAATACTCAATGTCTTAATTCTCTCCCTCCAAGTTACTTCCTGTAGTCAACTAGTCTTTTACACAGAAAAAGATACTATTTGTTATCTCATAACTTGTCTTGTTAAATGCAACAAGGAGAGAAACTGGTGAGTCTATGAAGGTCTAATATTCCTTACTTATAATTATATGGTCCTTCATAATTACACCCATCCCCTGTGGCCAAATAACTCTTAAGCTGTTGTCCCGGTTTTGCTGAGAGTTATTTTTTTTTTTTTTAACAGTTAGAATATCTCTGTTTTAGTTTCAGTGTTTCAGTTCAGACTTATTATGAGAAGAACATTGATAAAAATACTGATGTTATTAGTTGCTGCTGGAGCTCAAGGCCACCGTGTTTGACTGGTTCACAGCTGCATTAGGACTGGGAGGGAGAAGCGTAGTGAATAGCAAAACCCAGAACTGGCATTTGGATGTGCCAATGAGATATTCCATATCATGTCATGTCATCTTAGGTATATTAACCAGGGTTGACCAGAAGATGGGGTATTCTCTTGGGGATAGCTTGGTCTCGCTCTTCCGGGGTTTCAGTTTCAGGACTGTCTCTGCTCCAGGATCGCTGACTGGCAAAGGACTGACATCAGTTGTCAGGTGGTGAGTAATTTCACTGTGTATCACTCATTTGCATATTCTACTATCACTGTTGTTATCATTATACTTTTATTTTTTTATAGTTTTCATCTCAACCCGAGGGTTTCCTTGCCCTTTTTTTCCCAATTCTCTCCCCTACTCCCTGGGTGAGGGGAGGCGGGGGGGGGGGGGGGGGGGGGGGGAGGTGAGAGAGCAGGCTGTGTTTGGCTGCAAGCTGCAAGCAAAAAGGGTGAATCTACCCAAACCACCACAGATTTAAAGCTCTCAGGAAAATAACAAAAGATAGGATTAGTGAAATTTATATATGAGGAGATCTACTGTATGGGCTGTTCACAGAATTAGGAAATAAGCAAAGTGGAAAGAGTTGCAAGAAAGGCTAAAGGGAAATTTGAATATTGTTCCACCATCTGAAAATTCCACTTCAGTGGAATTGATTAAAACCGTAGTCTACAGTTGTTACGGATGGGAGTGGAAGGACTTAAGACTGCTTAAAAAATCACTGTCAATGATATTAAGGAAAAGTGATTTTAATACGAATTCGTAAAAAGAACAACAGAATCTGATGGCACAGTTCACTACATTACTTACTACATGGGAAAAGCATACAGAAGAAAATCCAAGTAGAATTGAGTTATAATAATTTACACATGGATCAGGAGAAATAATTTGTATGAACATCAGGGAAAATGATTCACACATAGATCAGGGGAAATCAGGTCAGAATCAGGCTGGAGTGATTTATACAGGGATTAGGGAAAGAGGGTAAGGGGGGGCCTCCCATTGAGTCATGAGGTTCAGAAAGGACCCTCTTGTTTTCTAAACTCCTTCTCAGAGAGGAGTCTAAGTGAGGTCAGATCCACTCCTGGTCCTAGACTTGGTCAACAGTTTATGACTAAAGGTGTGGGGGCTTTAATGTAGTGATTTACCATGTGATTATGTGTTTTGTATGCCTTCTAGTAATAATTTAAAGTTCATTAATACTATTATAGTAAATCACAAATTATAAGTTGATAATCAACAACTTGTTATAATCAACACAGCAACTTATTTGAAAACTTAACAGATTTCCCTAAATTGTATCCCATACACACAGATATAGGTATAAGCATAGATAGAGCGATTAACTTGTTATTAAAGTGTTTATTTCTCTACAGATTATAATGATTTTTTTGGACCCAAATGATTCTAGAAATGTTAAAAATAAAACTGTGGTGAAGTACTCACTTTTACCCTTTGTTAGTTTATGTCATCTGATGGTTTCTATTCCCCTCCTCAGCTTGTGTCAGACTGTTATCTTCCATCGTCTGTTGCCAGATGGTGAAAATCTACCTTAAAAGACATTCCAAATCAGGGGATGAATGCAGGGTAGCAGCCTATTGCAATCCTGGAGATCCTTAAAGGACTTCACTTAGGATCAGTATTTATAGGGTCACAAGATGGTTAGTCTTGTTCAGTATTTATTATTGTGGCCATTGTTCTAGTTAGATAATCTTGGCAACTTTCAGAGTGGGTTACAGTCCAGACAGGAGAGGTTTCCAGTATGTTTCCCAGGCAACAGGAACTCCAGGAGCAGTTAAGCAGTACACAGTCATCCCAACTCGCTGTACTTGTACCCAGGACAGAAAGGTACCAGGTTGTTTTGACTCACTACTCCAGCAAACAAGATCAGAAAGTGCCAAGTCGTCCAAGCTCACTGCACTTGATTGAAACAAGAATAATGTAGACTGGTATTGACAGAACAATGTGGCCCAAGGGAGGGGGTCTGCACAACCACAATATTATAGGTCAAAACTTTACATTTATGTTTCATAAAGTTCTGATCCAACTGAATTTCTGTTGCAAAATGGCTAAATGTCTGCAATGTCTAAGTGCTTTTGAGTGTATTGTAATAAAAAACCAAGCCTTGTAATCAAGGTAGGTTTAGTTTTATTTGTGCAGACAAAATCAATAAAGCAAAAGCACAGTGCTGGGTGCTTGACCCAAGACAAAGGCACACTGGGAAAGATACGTTATCCCTTTATATACATTTAGGATTGCATTAGTCACATACACATTCATTTTAAGGTTGGGTTATTATAATCAGTTTTAAAAAGGGGCAGGGTTATCCTAATTACTTTGGGGGGATTTATTAAGATAAAATCTTATCTTTTCATGCATGTACACTACCGTTTGGTGGTTGTGGGAAAGGTCCTTGGCAGGAAGGCCCACAGTCTTCTTCAGAGTGACCTCTTCACCCCTGATGAAGGGGTTATCTGACCTCCAGACTGATGGTTTGGTTCTCCCCGGATGGTGGGTGCAGTGGTGTTCATATCTCTGCAGTTTCTCAACTTCCTTTATTTGTTCCCCCAGGATTGGTCATTTTAGGCCTCTTCATCAAATTCCCCATATGTCAGCTAAAAAAGAATTATTACGGTGAAAGCCAACAACACTCTCCCCCATCTTTCATATGTATAAAGAACTTAAATTTGTTTATGCTTGTAATTTTGTTTATTAATTAATTTTTATTTAGCTAGACATTTTCATGCAATTCTAACAGACCTTCAGGAAGCAGTCTTTTAGCAACTGACCATTATGAATTGCTACATTATAAAATCTAAATTAAATTAAAGTCTTAAAGCAAAATTAAAGTAAAATAGCCATTATATTTACCAAAAGCAAAATTAAGTTTTGTTCTCCAACCTATAAATTATTTTGAGCATTTATTTTTAATGGAAGAGAACCGGGAGAAAGGAAGAACATAGTGTTCATAAAATTATTCAAAAAAGTAAACTGTTCTCTTATCATTATGTGATGAAACCACATCTCATTATAACTTTTCTACTTATTCTATTTTTCTACTTGTTCACAAGCAGTGAGGAGGTTTCAGTTGCTTGTTCCAGCAGTGATGTGGCGTGGTGTGGCGTGGCCTGGGGAGGTGCGACGAGGTCAGGCAGTCATCCTGTCTGTCTGTCTGTCTGTATGTCTCCTCGTCTCTCCCTCCTTTTCTCCCTCCTGCCCTTGCCCGTGCAGGTACTCCTTAAATACTCCTTAGAGGGCTGTGGTTTCCATAGCAATGGCACCTCTCTTTGTGCCCCCCAGCACTGGGGGCAGGGACATGTCCAGGCAGAACACCCCCGCTGGCAGGACACCTTCACAAATCGGGGTTTCCTGGTGGTCTTGTGACCGTCCTTGCAAGCAATCTTTGAGACAAGTCTATAGTGCAGTTCCTCACAACTACTCATACTGAAATTGAGTCATGTTTGTGGAACCAGAAAGATTTGACCATTATGTAAAGTTTGTTGCAATGGGCTCAATTGTGTGTAAATTTTTACAAGCTAAAAAAATGTACAATACTTAGGTTCTGCTGTTTTATAATATATTTAACTATTGGTTGATTAACAATTGAGTGTTTTAATACAGGTAACAGATGCATGTTACATATACATTAAAAATATTTTGAAATTTGTCAAAAATATTTGTCTGAAGTCTTCATCCTCTGGGACTGCAGAACATTTATATAATTCAGATACAAAGTATGCTGTGCTGCCTAGGTGATAGACTGTCATTCAAGTATATTTGGACAGGCCTGACATTCCTGACAGAATAGAAAGTTGACATTATTAGAAGCCTATGTAATGGAAGTAAATGTCAACTTAGATGTAGAAAAGCTTGTTTCCTTAAGGGTTGCTTTTTTTTTTTTTTTTTTTTTTTTTTTTCCAAATACTTATAAAGATAAGTTCCTGCTTCTAGCTAGTTATATTAGTAACATTAGAACATACATTCTAGCTATTTAAATCAGACTACAGTCCTTTTTGAAGAATATATCTCTGAAGACATACCCATTTTATTTGCAATTTATCTGTTCTCTTCTTTCTGTAAAGAATATTTTAACTTTTCATTTTTATTATAGTAGTCAGCACTTGAAATTTGCCATCAGCAAAAGACAAGTTGTTAAGAACAAAAAAGGATACAACAGTTAAATTCTAAGAAGTCTGGAATGTAAAATGTTTAGAGAGCAGGTTAAAAGTGATAGCCTTCACTTTGAGGATAATCTGAGAGAAAAAAAATTCAATTTTAGTCTGAATCAGCTGTGTGCTTCTAAAAAAGAACTCCTATTCTAACTATGCCTTAGTTCAGACTACAATGTGATCCTCGAGTACCAGAGTACATTAGTTAGATTATATTCAGAAGAAACCAAAATCTGAAGTCAACCTCCCTGAAACATAGATGGTGACAATGTCATTTCCTCTGCACTGACTGCTTTACACTCCACATCCTACTCCATATTTACACTCCACAGCTCCTGCACTGAGCTATCTGTCAATGTAGGTAGCGTGGACAAATAACATTTTAGTACAGCTACAGTTCTATACTTTTGTGCATATTATTGAAAGACACCATTATTAATTTTATTTCTTTGTAACTTTATGTTTTCTACTAGGAGTTGCTACATTAGTATGAAAGTGTCAGATTCAGTAACAATAATATATGCTGAAGTTTTAATACTGTTCACTCAATAGCTTTTAAGATATCTGAAGAATTTATGATAGCATCCAAGCAAAACTTCATTCAAAACCTTATCTCAAAATTATTGGATTACCTTGGAGGGAAGTCTGAGTGCTTGTTTGTATTCTCTTGTTTTCTCTTGTATATCAATACTTTTAGTTACTATAGCACCTTCTCACAACCTATAATAATAATAAGGCACATTGTTAAGTAAGAGTTACAGCTTGTTTTTCAAACCAAAAATATCTAAAAATTTCAAACAAATCTTTTTTTTTTCTGAGGATATCAAGAGTTCTGGGTCTAATAGCCTTTGATCTTTAAAAAGTTCTTTATGCATCTGTTTTTGGTTAGTTGCTTTTTAGTTAAGAGTGAATGATATTCACAGCTCTGCAAAAAGATAAATAAGTAGTATGGTTTATCATATATGTGATTTTTCTGAAGGAGGAACTTGAGTATAAAACAGTAAACCAAGTTTACAAGGTCATTCAGTAGGTTTGTGTAATTACTATATTACACAACCACAGTCTCCTGACTCTCAAACCTAAAAGTCTTTGTTCCTTTCTTCCTCTGTTTTGCATTCATTTTCTCTCAAGATTTCTGTTTAATATTATAGTTCTTAAAGATGAAGAAACAAAACTTATGTCTGGATATGTGGTTTAGCCTGTTCTTAAAAGCCAAACAAGTAAGTCTCAGTGATTTGAAACCATACATGAGAGTCACTAATTCACTAAAAATTTAAGCTGAAAGTTTGAACTCCAGTTTTCTGGAAATACATTAATAGCATCAAGACCAAAGCCCTAGGTCTCCAGAGGTTGTTGTAATGAGAAAACAGTGTTTGAAATTTCACTAGGACCATGCCAGCCTAGTTGACAGCAATTCAGAACAAAAGTATTTCAGGTAGTATAATTTCATATAAGTGGAATATCTGCTCTGCAGTTACATTGCAGATTCTTTTTCAGTTTTGTTTGCTGTGATTTTTATTTAAAATACTTAGCATGTATTTGATCTGCTTTACTTTTAGAAGATAAATAGGAATACAGTAACAATTTTCTCCAGGGATAATGTGGGTGGTACATACTGAAACATTCAGCTATCTGGATAAGTTTAATGGACCAGGTTTGGACACAAGTATGTGATGGTCACCGCAGGCCTTGGGAATGTAAGTTGATTCATGTAAAGTGATATTGGTGTGGATGCAGTCAGTATTTCCAGAACTAATGCATTACAAAGTATATTTACTTCTCTGCAGGTAGCATTTGAATGAATCATTTAGCTACCAATGGCTTTAAGGGTAATTACTGAGGGAGCGTCACAGTTCTTAGGTGAAGAGTTTGTAGGGGAGCCACTAACTGCAGAATAAGCCTAGCACAGTTAGACCCCAACTTATGAACATCACTGTTAACGTGACTAAATTTAGGTGGGAAAATTGCAAGTGGATTTCTACAGCCAGTTAATATTCAGCTTTCTCTTCCAGATTAGTTCTGATGGAGACATACTTAAACAATAAAAATTTTAGCTTACTTTTAAGCAGTTTTAAATGTTTAGCTAAACAATGAAAACAGCACAACTGGAAGATAGAAGCCAAATTAGAAACTATAACAAGTCCAGCTGTCAGGGGCAGCCAGCAATGACAATATCTTGGAGAACGCCTTTATATGAGTCAGATGTAATTGAGTAAATAGTAATGTTAGAGATTTAGGATGAATTTTTGTAGTACTGTTACAGACAAGAGTACAGTGATAGGCTATTTCTCAATCGCAAACTCTTTGAAGGGTGTGTATTTATTTAGTGTGTCACTGTAGACTACACAATATATCCTACCCTGATATGGCAACGTTTTGTTCCCAACTCATATTCTAAAGCTGCCTGTCTAAAAGCCTGTGATAATTTCAATTTTTTCCAAATGACAATCCTTCTGCCCTGAGTATAGATGCAAGAAGGTGAACAAAAAATAAGAGAGAAAAAAACAATAAGAATAGATGGTGAATAAGTCAGAATATGCTATTAAGAAGCTCCTGTGTTGCTAAAAAAAAAAAACAAACGATTTTTTAAAAATGGGAAAAAAGGAAGTTTGATGATGTCTCTCAATTATTACTATACCACCTTGAAAATTCCCTCGTAGGAGAATAAAGAAAAAAAAAAACCAAACATTTTTCAACTGCATCAGGAAGCAAGGCACACAGGAGTTATGTACTGTCTTTAAAAAACTATGGTCCATCCTAGTCACATCTCCACAGATACATCAAGTTGTCAATTACTTGATTACATCTCTTGTAGTTTTAGTGGGGAAAAAAATTCTGTCTTGGGACTCTGAAAAATTAATCTTGAATAGGCGTACTGTAGAAAAGCTTTAATGCCATGAACAATCTATTTTTTATTTATTTTTTTTTGTCAGTATACCCATGTTATAATTAATTGACTACATTTTGTCCCATAAGCCTGGATTTATGTAGTCATTCAAAAATAAAGACATAAGCACAATAACATAACATAATGGAGTAAGAAGAATATGGCAAAAACACAAAACAAAATGCAGAAGACTCAAACTGAAAAGGAGATAAGGTGGGCAAATTTTTATTTTGAAGTGAGAAAAAAATAATGGCTAGTTATAAAGGATTATATAAAAAATAGTTGTGACAACCCTTAAGTCTCTATTGATTAAAAAGTACAGACTCAGACTCAAAATGTAGGTGTCAGTAAAAGAATTAGATGACCTAGGTTCCCTTTTTGCTAAGTGAGATCTTGTAAATGCAGTCACTGAGTCCTGGACAGTTGCTTAGTGCATCCTAAAACAAACACTTTATTTAGACACCTTGCTCAGTCTTCAAGCTTCAATGACTGTGTTTGCTAAATAATAACTCAGTTGCCCATTCATAAATGTCTAATGCTACTTGAGGAGCCATACAGCATTGGAGACATCTGCATGAGGTTTGTAGGTATAAGACCAAACCTGTGAGAAACCTGATCCCTCTTGGGGAGGCTTGTGGAGGTTGTGGAGAAAATGTTAGAGCACCTCAAGCAACACCCAATACTCAGTTCTGCACAACCTAACCAAACTCTAGCTCTCTCTTCACTCATAGGGGAACTTAAACAGCTAACCAGTCAAATGCATCTCTGAAATACACCTAGACATCTTTCCTTTGATTAAAGGTAAACGTAGGAGAGTCTTTCACTGCCAGTATCAAGTGTTTCCTTAGCAAAATAGCCCTCAAATGGGGAATGAGAGTCCTGAAACCACTGTCACTGCCCTTCCATTTCTTACATCCTAAGTCAGTTCAAACCGTTACTGGAGGGATATAATTTGTAATGCAATGTTTTTGTGGCTCTAAACTGTTACATAGTCAGTTGTGTCAGTAACATTTCTTGATCATCAACCATATGAAGCTAATAAGTATGGCCTGACATCTTACAATATCCACATTCATCATGGCCATGTCTTCACAACATATGCTGTTGTGCCACTGGAACTTCAGGAATTAAAAATAGGAGCCTGAACCTATTCTCTTGTCAGAATTACCTCTAGAGAGCAAGGAAGAGATGGGGATGAAAGATGAATTGTGGAATTTGCTAAAAAAAAAATTAAAAAATCTAAGAATTGTAATTAGAGTAATTAAATTACTATTCTTTCTTCATCTGTGCTTATTTAGATTTTACATTAGGGCCTGAATTTTTCTGACTAAATGTATAGATTTAGTTCAGTTGACCACTCATAAGGATCTTGTATCATTGCAATATTGTAAGATATCCCATCTGACTTCCAGCTACCACTTTGGAAGGTCTCCTATGTCTTTTAAGTCCTGCATCCCCCCCCTGGACCTCTTAGATGCTTTATGACATCTCAGATGAAGCCTATGTGTGAAAATTAAGCAAATTTTGTATATTTACATCCAAGTGTGGGAAGGCTAAGCTTTTTTCTAGTCAGAAGAGACGCATTTGGGGTACAATTTATGTCACCATAGAGTAAATTTCTTAAGTTTATCTAATCAGTTGTATACTGAAGATGTTTATCTTCTCTTTATTGTCTATAAAGAAAACCTGAGATAAGTATCTTAGATAAAGATGTTAACATTGCAAAAGTGTAAACTGAGATTCATTAATCTCAATGTAGAACTAAAAAAATCTATGTGGTATGTGAGAACAATGGAGTCTGACTGTCCTTATTGTAGTTTTTATTAAATTCTGTGTCAAGGTGAAGGGCACATTTTTTAAGAAAAAAGGATGTTCAGCACCCCTGAAGTATGGGTATTTTTCTAAAACATTTTTAAGTGATATGCATGAAAATGCTGGATGCTTTCTCAGGCAATACAATATCTGCAATTTGATCTTAAACAGAAGAATACTGTATATAAATCATTTTGCTTTGTCTAGCAGGAAAAGTCTTGACATTGAGAAGATTAAGTAATGGCAATAACAAAAAAATCTCTGTCCTATCACACATACACAAAGCTTCAAATGTTCAAGCTGTAAGTTTTTTTCCTTGAACAAAAAGGAGTGTGACCTTGGGAAAAATAATAAGCTTCAACCAACCAGGAACACAAAGCAAGATGAATGCATGAATAGATTGATTGAGGTGAAAACTTACAACTTTCAAATAAACTTCAATTGACATCTCAGAAATACTCTGTCTCTTGAATTACGGTGCAAAAACAATAAAGCTGAGAAATTTTAGAATTCATTTTCTCCTCTAGATAAGATAATATCAGTAAAAATGGTCATGTTGCTAAAAAGAAAGGGCAAATAACAGGGAATAAATATGAAGCAGATACAGTTGTAGATGTTAGAGACATTATTATATAAGTAAATATGAAGTGTTTATGAAATACAGTAAGTATTTTGACTGTCTGGATTAGGTTTCTTGTTGTTAATGTAATGCATTTTAGAACATAAAAACCCATTTGTTTATATCTGCTGGAAAATACAGGATTTTGAGCACAGAACAATGCTTTTTGTGAAATATGTGTAAGTTAAGTCATGGGAATCTGGAATTTTTACTACCTCTGATTAATGTAACTTGCTATATAGTGTATATACCTCATCAAACATTCTGGAAGTCATAGCTGACTAATGACTAAAAGAGCTATTTTTTTAAATGCATCAATAAGTGATTTCAAATATATCTATCACCTAGGGAAAATTGATAATGTCTGTTCATAAATAGAGTTCTCTGTCTCTATTTAAAAGTTCAGAGATTATGTCTCCCTTCTTTGTAGGAAGGGAAGATTTATAATCCTAAGATTTTAATTCTATCACTATAACACTGAAACTGATCTTAACTGTCAAGCAACATAAAGTCAAATCTGTTTTAGATGGGTCTGTTTGCTTGTAAAATAACCCTAAATATAATTTAAAAGCAGTTTCTACTAAAAGGTAAATGAAGGATACCTTTTTCTCAGAATCTGTGCCTTGGAATTACACATGACCCAACAGAGTCTCAGACATGAGTCTTGCAGCAAACTGCTAGACCTGTTATGTCTTTAATGGGTACTCCATCAGTGACTTCTTAAAAAAGAATATCACATTCTCTAAAGTTATAGTCATTTTGTGTCCAGTTAGTGTTCTGTTCCTACATGTTCAGCTGCACTGGAATTTGAATTAATATGAAGTGATTTATAGGTTAGTTCTTAAAAACTGGTAGCTTCAGCTGGTCAGTTCCTTACTCTGTTGCTTAATCAACTCCTATGGAGTTGCAACATCTGCAACAAAACATTTTCTAAAGTTTAGTTTCACTATGAACTGATGACAATAATTTGTAATTAACCATTTAGAAGACTACCATTTCAACATTCTTCATTATTCCCTGGTCAACGTCTTCTTAACATTTTGGTTCCTCTCTCCCAGATTATTTTTCTAGGATTATTTTTAGATTGCTCTTAGCATGGAAATCTAATCTGTGGTCCTAAATTACAAACCAGGTTTTTCATCAATTTATGCCAACAAAATGGTCAGAAAACTCTTAGACCAAAAACATGTTTCTTAATGTTCTCTGCAGTTTTAAAGCTATTTCTACTTTAAATTTATATAGACTTTGCCTCTTCAAAACTGGTCTAGTGATTACTATGCAGTTTTAAAATGAACTGCTATACATATTTTATCCAAAGTTTAATATTTAGAAAATTATGAAAAACTGTCAAGCTAGTGGTTATTTTCTTTTACATTTTTTATCAAAATCAGAACAGGAAATGTAGAACTTTAATGCATAAGAAAGCATGTAGATATTTGTAGAAAATCTGAAAAAAATGTAAGACATATTTGTTATCCTCAAAGGACAAGTCAGAGTTTCTTAATTTTACAGATAGATCTTCTGTACAGGAACTGACAATGCTTTGAAGTTGGTATCTCTTTATTAAAACACACATTCAGGTTATCAGATCACGTAATACTTTTATTTAGCTATTATCTAATCTTTCTGCCTTCTTGTTTTGATGTCTGTGACATCTAATTCATCTAACAGGGTAAGTCTGAAGATAATTCTTCTGCCAGAGATGTGTGGAGACACTCAGTCTGGACTGATAATAAAAACTCAAGTAATGTAAAACACCAAATAGACTTTTTAACTATAAATCTGTGCTTTTTAAGTACCATCACAGTATGTCCAAACCAAACCTGTGTATCTCCTTGTTCTAATTTAGCAACCAATTGTAAAAAAAAAAAAAACAAAACAAAACAGAAGAACCTATTTAATTTATTGATTTCTATAGTTACCTAAAAAAAAATTTAAAATATGTAAAAAAAAAAAAAATAAAAAAATTGAGGCAATTATTCCAAAAAGCAAGTGGATTTTTCTGCTTTAATTTAGAAATCAGATAATGCATGTTCTGACTCTGAGCTAGTCACTCTCATCCTAAGATAAGTCACATTTTGTTGTCTAATGCTGACTAGAAAAAGAGGCTACTACAGCTAGGTCACAGATGCCTGCTTAACTTTTGGATCCCTACAGTTACAGCTAGTTTCTACTTTATCTAGTGGAATTTATAAAGCATACTACCAGGAACTGAAAACACTATTGGAAATAGATCCATTCATGCTTAGGATGTTGGAAAGGATGACACTCCTGAAATGCTAGGAAAATGATGACTCATAGATAACATTAACAGTCGTTAAAGTAAGATTAGTTAGGCACATGGTACAGTTATACCTGAGAAACTGGTGAATTTCAGATTTAATATAACAGCATACATTAAAACCAAGAAAGGCCCCACATTGTTTTAGGATTGCTATACTTTACGTTCACATGAGATCTTTTCTAAGGAGTAATTATTTTATGAACTTATATATAGATATATATACGCACACACAAATATCCATACCTATGTATATACATATATATGTAAATATAAAAGCAAATCTGACTACTTGAACCATATAAATGACTACAGACTATTTCATTTACATTTAAAATGTTCTGAATTATGCACAAATAGTGTGTATGAGTCTTTCCTGGTATATGTATAAGACTATTGAATTTGTTATTTGTTATTACTTTAAACAGAAACATGTTTTGAATAACCCAGCTAGAATTTATAATTGTTCATTGTTTCAAAGCTTTTTTAGTACTTCCATGTAGTTAAACCCAGACCCACTTCCACTCTGATATTTATAAGTTATTTACATTTGTGAGGGTAATTTTGTGTGTTGGGACATGCTGATGTGCAAAGAATTCTCTATTAACATAATCAATTTAAAAACAGAAGGGGCTCTGAAGCATGTTTCATTTCTAAATTAACAAAAAACACGAATAAGCACTTAAAATGGAAAGAAAAATCCTTTTGTAATAATGCTTCATGATACTCATATGACATCTGTGTAGCCTCCCCTAATATACGTATGTTATATCTCAGAGTGTAAATGGATTGATTTAAATAAATAAATAAATAAATAAACAAACAAAAAAATAAAAGGACATAATTATTAGATTGTTTTATATTTTAAGTATATATATATATATATATATATTGATCATTTACAGTCCAGTGAAGTAATTAAAGCGAATATATAGTTTTTTAAGGGTGATAGAATGCCTACATTTCTTTGTGCATTCCTTCTTAGTACATAATGACAGCACAAAAGATTAAAAATATGTTTGTGATTGTATCTTTTTAATAGAACTTCTAATTTCAGTTGGCTGTAATAGTGAAATTACATTATTATTGCTACAAAGAGATTCAGTAATAACAAAGAATACATTCAGTAAAATATTTGTTGATTCAAAGTGTTTTAAAATTTTCCACATGAATAGATTTCTAAATGTTTCCAAGAGAAGTGCAATAGGCACTATTATTTTGTAAACAGAAAATAATCTACCGACCAGGAATCGTCACCCGTTTATGACATTATTGACATAATTATCAAAAATATTATTTTAGATCAATAGCATGTAAGCATATATTTATAAGTCCTGCTATATTTATTGCAAGCCCTATCTAGAAGAAGAGTGGATTTAAGACTGTATTAGAATATGATGTGAAAGGAGGCTCTAAGTGAATAGTTGCAGTAAGACAATGTAGACATGCCTAGAGTCTGCTATTACATGCAATGCAGAGAACTCTGAGGGAATGCTGGGCTGTGTCAACAAATCTCTATGACACAGCTCAGCAAAAGACCTTTGCATGGCAGTTATTTGGCTTAATTAGCTTGGACACAAGCCACGCTTACTTACATAACTAAACAGTGGCTGGCCCCAAGGCTACCCCAGCAGCAAGTTACCCTCGGGGTCTTTGCACAGCCACCTCCAGTGTTTATTGATCAACATGCACAGTGTTCTTTCACATTACATCTGTTAAACTTAGTGTAGAGTTCTTTGTCCAAGAATCCACCAAGATCATATTAATCCCTGAGATACTCTCAAGCAAATTCTTCACAAGATGACTGATTTTGATGGAATTACTCTGCATATGCACAGATATAACTGACATCCAGATTTTCTAATTATAATGGAATTTTGTGTTATTTTACATGTCAGAACAGAAATTAACTCTGTTTTAAAAGTTTATTGAACCTTATTGTAAGAACAACTAGCCCTTGAGAATCTTTATGTAAATGACCTATAATTATATCAGTGTTTTTTCTCTATTAACTAGAATTTCAAAAGACATAGATGTGCCAACTCAATTATATATATGTATATATAAAAATACTCTCCAGGGTTATTGTTAACTTGCAACTGGTCAGTTCAAGCTATAAAGTTTATTTAATTTTTTTAATGTTTAGAAGCAGCTTTTCTCTATTTTTGCTGTTGTGTGTAATGGACCTTTAAGCTTTAATAAGCTTTTCCATGAAAAGATTAAATTAAAACTGAACCATGCCAAAAAATCTGGACACTATGGATGCAAAATATTTCTTAGTTTTCACCTGTGTTAGGCTTTTGGATTGGATCAGGAAGCTTTCTATGTTTTACAACAATAGAAAATAAAGCCCAAATCACTATGTTTTATACTTCTGTACCCATGGACAATATTTTAATAGTTTGCAACTAGTCTATCTTCAGGGTTTATGTATTCTGCAAGAAATTTAAACCTGAGCTTTGAGGTGACAGTAAGTAAATCAAGGGCTATTCTTGAGCTGAGACTAGGATCATTACTGACTCCCTGTCTGACAGCTTGTAGGATGGACTAGGTTAGTGAATAGTTGTCTACGTATAAGCTTATGATATCCATAGTCATCCCACATTTAATATTGTTCCCATTGTTTTGTCTTTTTACTTGACTCTTATTTCAAATATCCACAGAAAACTTCCAATTTGCAAAATATTTATATCAATGGGAACAACTGCCTGTAGACTTTACCATAGCACACTGGATACAACAACAACAAAATTAAAAAGAAGAAAAAAAAAAACTAGTGCTTTTTCAGGCTAAAGTGTATGCCTGTGAGATTGTGCGAGAAATGAGAAGCTGGAAAACGTTTTGGTTTTGTTTAGTATGGGTTTTATATAGAGCTTTTTTATACAAATGATCTTTTGGTTTCTGTCATCTCATGTACTTGAAGACAAATAAGAGGTAATGGTTATGTGGGTAACTCTTCTGAAGATGGATTTTTGCATATGTAGTAACATTATTTGTTCACAGGAGAAGAGATTGGAATGAGTCACTGTTTTTTGCTGGAGAATAAAATTTGTTGTTGCATAGACAGAATATTTAGGTGTTCCACAAAGTTAAGTGAAGAAACACATTCTTTTCCTGTGAAGCTTTCAATTCCGGTCACATAAGCAATCAGTAAAAATGTCCTTTATTTTCCACACAGTAAGGTTGTTGCTAGAAATTACAGGCTTGTAACTCCCTCTCTTTTGTTTGTCTCCCCTTCCACTATATTAGTGTGGGCGGGTAGGTGGACTGCTAACTGACTGCAAAGCCTTAAATTAATATTTTATTTTCTGACAAATTTCTATTTCATTAATTGATATATTCAGAACCTTTTCCTTGTTACATTAATCATCTAATTTTAGAAAAGACAGACTTCCTGTATATTTAATACATATAGGATCAAAACAAAGTAATACATTATAAAATATTTGAAAACTTTTTAACACATCAGTTCTTATTTAATCGAATTCTCAATGTGTGTTCAAAGGTACTGTGCACCAGGCTGGACAATACTGTGTATCACCAAAGACAATAAATCAAGGCAACTGGAAATAAAGGAGAGAGTGTGTAAGGACAACAGGCTGAAAACCAAGTAGGAAGAGTATTGAGCAGCTTCCAGTGAAGGAAGAAAAGGATGTTAACAACAGAGATGAAAAATAGTATTTTTGACCATGGGAAGGGATTTGTTATGGCTCATGGGTCATATGAGAAAAGCTAGTCAGGTTGACGTTTCCTGATATTTTGACAATTTATAAGAGGTGGCAAGCTAAAGTATAGTCATATAAGTTAATTTATGCATATCACTGTACCTGTGAATAGGTACTGAAAAAAATGCGGTTGGAAGTACTCTGTTTTACTACAAATATTGTAAAATTAGAAGATATTTAGACCAGTATTTTTAATTAGTTGATTAAAATATTTTAAAGTTTGTTATATTTCCTTGTCCTTGGAGAAGTAATATTTTTCACAAAGAATGAGAACTTCCTGGAAAATTTAAATTAAAAATAAATATAGGTAGTTTGGTTATGAAAGTAGAAAATTTCCCCTTACAAACTCTGGAATTACTCTGGATTTACAACTTTATTTTATAACTCTGAGCACAATGCTGTTCTGAGATTTTGTTTTGTTTTACTCAGCATATATTCAGTTCTTTTTAATATTTTTCACAGAAGTATAAAATCACAAAACAGTTGAATTTGAAAAGGACATCTTTAGCTTGTCTAGTGCAACCTCTTGCTCAAATAGGGTCAGCTGAAGCAGGTTGCCCTTAGCCATATCCAGTTGGATTTTGAATTTTTCTGTGGTTGGAGACTCCAGAACACCTCTGGGCAACCTATTCCAATGGTTGGTCACCCATACAGTTAAAAGTAATTTATTTCGTTTTGACATGATTTCCTGTGTGTCAGTTTGAGCCCATTGCCTTTTGTTTTACCTCTAGACACCACTAGGTAGAGTCTAGCTACATATTTTTTGCTCCCCACAACCAGATCTTTACACCTCTTTACGAGATCCTCTCTGAACCTTCTCTTCTCTTAGCTAAATAGTCCCAGATCTCTCAGCCTTTTCTTATATGAGAGATGTGCTAGTCCCTTCATCACCTTCCACGCACTTTGTTGGACTCATTCCAGTATGGCCATGAATGGTGTGTTGTGGAGTTACATCTTATACTGCAAAGCTGCTAGATAATTTATATCTGTGACACATTACATTTTGGCTGTGATATACGTATACTGATTAGACCAAAGAGAAAACTGAAATCTAGTATAAGTGTCTGGCTTCATGTATTCATATTGTCTTTGTATTCAGGGTGCCTGCAAATGTCATCTGCTGCTGCCCTGCAAAGTGCTACAGCTGCTCTAGAAAGAGTACTTTGCAGAGGGGGATTTCAGTTCCATCCATCTACACTGGAGGTGATTTAACCACTCACTTTATCCTTGTATGCACTGCATAGCTCAATAGGAATCCTTTTTGTTATCCTTCAGATATCTGGGTGGAAACACTGAAAGATTAAGGCACTTTTCAAGATGCTTAAGAATCCCATAGGTAGGGGATTCCTGGTTGTTAGAAGTTGTGTTAAATCGTATTTAATGCAAGACAGATAAAGACAAAACACAAATCATGACATAAATTCATAATCTTCAGTATATACTAAGATATACTGGAAGGTATCCTTCTCCCTCCTCTAATTGGATTTCTGACATTTATTTGACAAATAGGATTTCTGGCTTTGACCATGACTACCATTTCAGAACACTCTGTCAAAAACCGCTAATCATATAGTAATTTTTTTTTTTTCTTTCTCTAGCTTTTATTGCTTTTTGTTGTTTTAGTAAGGTTTTTGTGTTAATAAGCCCCATTAATTTATAACACAGTTTAAGAAAGAGTATCCAAAAAGTAGGACATATTTGATTCTTAAACACTAATTTACAAAATGCAAAGTCTTCTTTTTACCTTTTTGATTAAGAATGATAAAATAAATCCTTGAATGAAAAATACCACAAGGGGTATACCAATGTTAGTGAAATGCTTTTTTTTAAATTATTATTTTTTATTTTTAAGAAGAGAATTACATTTTAGTAAAATCCTCAAAAATCAGTTTGTTTGCTTTTGAGGGAAGATTTGTCTTTAAAAAAATTATGTAACTTGATTTTATTCTTTAGTTTAATAAACTATACTGGTAATGTAGAATTATTCTGGCTACAGAGACTGTTGGTTCATTTTTTCATTCATACACATACGAAAAGAACTAGATCATTAAAATATTAAGTTTCTACTTGACCCTAAGCTAGACACCTCCAGATATCCTAGGAGATGGCATAAATAGTCACAGCAGGGGAACTTAGCTCTCAAGTACTTGTAGCTGAAAGGCTTCACTTTCTGTTATACAACAGAGGCATTGAGAGTTTATTAGATAAAAGCAGCAAGTTCATGCTGCTAACAGCATAAGTAGTTGACAAGTGAACGAATTATAGACCCTCCTGCATTTAGATCTTCTTTACTTTTTATTTCTCTTTATTTTTTAAAAAAATATCTTTTGTTTCTGAATAAACAATTATGGTAAGAACATCTCAAGATGTTAAAAAGTTTTTCTCATGTAAAATATATGCTTATTTTTTCAGAATAAGTGAGCTGAAGAACTCTTGGTTTTAAGAACTTGGGGGCTGTGCTCTCTAATTAGAAGACTGCTTCCTTTATTGGTTTAGACATCTGAATTAATTATTATTTCCATAACTGAAAAGATCATTTCTCAGTATATGGGGAACTTCTAATTGTATATATAGCATTTCCATCCAGGAAGAGGTATGTTAAGAGAATCGCGACATGGTTGGTTGGCAATAAAAAAAAAATAGACCGTTTTGAAGGTTTTAGTTTTTTGAAGAGAGATATATGCTGATTAGTTAGCATCTTAGGGTGCTAATTTGAACCACAGAATAACATAAGTATCTAAAAGAAAACAAGGATGGTGGAGGCAGAAATTCCTGTAAAGAATACACAATAAAATATTCTTATGACAAATATTTGAAATCCTCTCATATTTAATAAATAAAATTGCAAGTCACACACAGTACAGATTAGTAATTATAATTAATTTCTTTAACAGCAGCACAGCTGAAATTTGCTGTTAATTTAAGATATACAACTCCTAAAATGTAGGTACTCTTAGCATATTGAATTTTGCATAACATTGAAAAAAGACATAGCTTTCCTTTTGATGAAGTGACACAGACTAATGAATAAAATGAAAATACTAATTGAGTAATTGACGGAGGAAATTAACTTGGGCTATTGTTGTAAATAAGCTAATGTTAAGTTTATTAATGCTGTTCAGAAAATTGCCTGATGACAAGAAAATGTGAATTTGCATTAACATAATTAAACAACAGCTGTCACATAAGGATGTATTCCATTATCTCTAATGAAAATACTATGAAAAAGAAAAAAAAAAAGTTGCGGTGCCATATTGTATTCTTCTTTGGCCTCTTTTGTGACTAGGCCTTCTGTTAATTAAAATCACAGTTAAGTTTCTCTATTGTATATTTTCTATATAGCTAAAACTAATCAGGGAAAAATCAGTTCCTTAATAGCTTCTAAAAATGAAATTGAATGAACACTAACTATATTGCATAATCTTAATCTGCAAGAGCTCTACATTAGCAAGAGCTTCCTGAGCACTTTCATAGTTATCTTAACATCTACATACCTTTAGACCTCTCTAAACCTCCCTAGCACTTATGCAAGTAAATAGTGCTTAATTTTCCTTTTATTTAGTGAATCTTAGAATAATAAAACTTTTGCACTTTATTTCTCTTCAATATCAACCCGTAAGATTTGGTTAGGTCTTCATAAATATTTGTTGTAGTTGGTTCTACTTTCATTTTTCTTCTGACAGCACCGTCACTACAGCTCTTTCATCATGACAGAGAACATTTCCATGATTACTGCTCTATGCTAACAAATTTATTTTTCTTGTCTTGATTATAACAACATATACAACATTATTGCCTTCATTGTTCTCTTCCTTCTGGTTTACATTTAATGTCTCTCATCCTACTTTGGTTTATTCAGGTGTTAAATGTGGGCAGATATATTTATTGACCCAAATATCAGTCTAATACTATTTAGTATTCAGGTTCCAAACTGAAAGTCACCAGGGGATCCAAGGGTAAATAGGAAAAAAAAAAAAATCAAACCCAAAACTAGAGGGATTTTTTTCTTCTTCTTTCGTGAGATCAGGACAGGGACATTGTAAGAGCTGCTGAACAAGTCAAAATATAAACATCACAGTACAGCAGAAGATACTACTTACATGGCTAAGCAGCTAAGAAATTATTTTGTCATTTTCATAAGAAATGAATACTTGAAAAGTAAACTAATTATTTTATATTATTTAAGTATTAAAACTCATAGCTGTTGCAACAGAAAACATTTCTGTACTTGAGAAAGCATTTTTAAGACAAAGACAGCAAACAGCAGGCAAGGACACATTTTGGCAGTGGGGTGGGGTAAGAGTTTTGTGAGACTGAAGATGTGAGTCAAGAACCAATAATGAAAGTCACAGTGACTGGTATATCATTTACTGGGCAGAAGGGGTAAAAATTAATGCCTGAAATTGTTGTTAGTTGTCTTGTTTGTTTTTTTCTTTTATTTGGTTATTACATGTTAAGACATTGAAATTGGGAACTCCAACAAACAGTAACTCCTTCTAACATTATATAAGATTCTTTTCTATGTTATTAGTTTGATGGTCCATGTGTAGTCCTGAAGGAAAGTTACTGGAGGAAGCAGGTAGAGTTATTATCGATACATATATGACCAGCGAAGGTTGATAATCTCTGTCTACAGTTTAGGTAAGCCTACAAAAAGGAAAAGAGAAGAAACCATTAAAGAACTATTTCTGTCTGACGTGTAACTCCACATATGACATTTTTTGCTAGAGTTGGCTAGGATCTACAGTCTTGTTGCACGAAATAATCTGTGGGATTGTAGGTCACCAAAATATTTCTGTCTTCACAATATACTGTCTTTTAGCAAGATTTATTTAAGAGAAAAATAATGGCTTCTCTAAACACTCATATTTTTTCAGGGTCACCTAATGATTTGTATCTGTAAAAGGACTGAATTTATATTCCAGACTTGTGTTCTTTGCTTGTATTATTCCACTACTTATCCATCCATTAATGGCTTTCCTGGAAAAGACAAGCAACTGCAGCTTTCTAGGAATGACTCATCAGGCTCTTATTGAAAGAAACGTATCCAGCTCTTAATATCTATTGTCAGCTCCCTGCCTTTAGTTGACAAAGGAGATTGGAGAAGATTATGGTTGATGTGGTTGTGTACATCCACTCTACAGTTTCCCTTGAGCTTGTTCAGTCATTACAGTATTAATATTGCAAAGGGAATTGAAAGATAACTGCAGTTCCTTGCTAGCAAAGATTTTGGCAAAGGAGCAAATGAGAGGGAAATTTTTAATTTAAATAAAACCAATGTTGAGTAATTGTTGCCAGTAACAATATTAGAGTAGTTTACCAGGAGAACAAATGATTAAGACTGTAAAATCAAATACATAAGTATATACAGAAAAATATAACACACTTTTATTATTCTCTATAAAATAATAAATATAAAAATGTAAAACATATGTTGAAATATAAAATTACTGACATGAAAAAAAGCTTAATTATGATTATGATTATGATTATGATTAATATTACAATCAGTGTTTTTAATCTTCTGATTAGAAAATTTACTGGTAAAAAGAGGAAAGCTGGCATGACAGAAAAAATGAACAGGCAGGTAGAGAGCATAGACATATATTCCTTTCCTAATCAAAAGCTGTACCTACAGGAGAAACATGAGTATTATTGAAATAGTGGATCAAGATGATGTGGTGAGATAGCTCACATGACTGCAGTGCTGTCACAGGTGGATACAGGCTCCTTAGGATGAATTGGCAGGCCAGCAAAGACAGGGAGTTGCGCTTTATGCAAGACAGCAGTGGAGCTTGGCCTGAGAATAGACAAGGAGCCAAGTGAGAGTTTATGGGTCAGGATTAGCAGGAAGACCAACACCAGTGATGTGGTAATGGGGGGTCTGCTCAGACTGCAGGAAGAAGTAGATGAAACCTTCATTGGATGACTGGAGGAAGCCTCACATTTATAAGTCTTCATCATCATGGGGAACTTGAATCACTCAAACATCTCCTAAAAGATTTGTGGAGTGCACCCTTAGCAAGTTTACAGAGAATTAATTAAAACTGAGGAGCAGCTGATACACTAGATAGATGTGCTGCCATTCAGTGGCACTAAGATAAGATTAGAGAAATGGGTCAACAGGAATCTCATGAGGTTCAGCAAAGAGAAATGCAAAATCCTGCTCTTGGAGAAAAATAACCCCATGCATCAATATGTATGTTGACACCTGGTGGCAGGGGTAGGGGAAAAAGATAGAGCCAGTTTCTTCTTGATAGTATCCAATGAGACTCCAAGGGGTAATAGCATGAATTAAAATACAGGAAATGGCATTTAAACATAAGATTTTTTTTTTTTTTAATTATACTTTACTTTTTGTTTGAGAGTGATTGATCACTGGAACAAGTTGACAAATGTGGTTGTGAAGAATCCATCCTTGGAAACATTGACAACCTAACTGGATATGGTCCTGGAAAACCTGCTTTAGCTGACTATCCTCTGATAAGAGCCACACCCTACCATCTCTGAGGCAAAGGCAGCAGATGAAGACTCCACAAAAAGCAGAGGATCTGCTACCTTCTTACCACCAGGCAGAAGGAGGGGACCTAAGAGATGGAGAGAAGTGGAAACAGGTCCTTGCTTGGGGTGGTAGGCGAATTTCCTCCAGACCTCCCTTACTTTCCAAGCTGCCCTTACACAACAGGTATGGGCCTCTAGAACTTGAGGGTCAGTCAAATGAAGTATGTTGATGAGGGTCCATCCAGGGGGTTGCCTAGGGTGAGTCAGTCAGCCCTAAGCATTCTGACTGCCTCCGCTAAGAAAAAAAGGAGGGTTAAGAAAAAAAGGAGATTAATGGAGAAGGCTATAGAGAATGAACATTGGCAACTGATTAAGGACAAGGGTCCTTCTCATCCTGTTGATATGCAGTTGTCAAACAGGTTTAGTGCCTTTGAAGCTTAGGAGGAGCTGGGTATGGCTTTGAAGCATGAAACTGACCTGCTAGGCCCTGTGCCATGCAGGACCACCCAAAAGAAAACAGTGATTGCTGTGGGAGACTCCCTTCTTCAGAGAACAGAGCCACTCATCTGTTGACCTGACCCCTTGTCTAGAGAGGTTTGTTGCCTGCCAGGAGCTTGCATCAGAGATGTCAAGAAGAGACTGTCAAGTCTGGTCCACCCATCTGACTCCTACCTGCTGCTGCTCTTCCATGAGGGAACTGATGATACCAAGAGCAACCTGGGAACTATTAAAAGGGATTTCAGAGCCCTAGGAGTGGTAGTCAAGGGCCTTGGGGCACAGATTTTTTTCTCCTTGTTCCTACCAGTTGGTTTGCAGACGAGAAGAGGAGTAGGCATGTTCTCCAAGTAAACAACTGGCTGTGCCACTGGTGCTGGCAACAGGGTTTGGTTCCTATGATTATGGGACCTGGTTTGATGATCAACAGCTGCTTGAGAGTTATGGGATCCACCTCACCAACAGGGGTGCACATGCCTTTGTCAATATATTGGCCAATCTCATAAGGAGAGCTTTAAACTAGGAAGGAAGAGGGTAGGGGGGAATTATTGAAATTGCGGAGATTATCAAGCACTTGAAAATCTAAAAGGTTATCGGGTGAATGAACAAGCTAATTCTGAGACAAGCTGGATAAGTGATGCTTCAGTCTTGCCTATTCCCCTTCCTTTGCTACCAAAACCCCTCAGTGTGAATAGCTCAGATTTAGACATTTAATTTCTGACTGCTTAGATGTACTGTATTTGGTCTGGCTGGGGTGGAGTTAATTTTCCCCATAGCGGCCCTCATAGTTCTGTGCTTTGTATTTGTAACTAGAAAGGTGTTTACAACACACCAGTGTTTTGGCTATGGTTGAACAATGCTCACAAAGCATCAAGGCTACCTCTCCAACTCCCCCCAAGGCCAGTAGGCTGGGGGTGGGCAAGAGGTTGGGAGGGGACACAGTCAGGACAGCTGACATAAAATGAACAAAGGTATATTCTGTACTAATATGACATCATGCTCATCAGTAAAAGTTAAGAGAAAGGAGGAGGTGAGGGGGCATTCATTATAGAAATGTTTGTCTTAAGGAGCAATTGTTATGCATACTGAGGCCCTACTTCCCAGGAAGTGGCTGGACATGACCTGATGATGGGAAATAGATAATAAATCTTTGTACATTTTCTCTTTTTTTTCCAGGTATGGCTTTTGTTTGTTTGTTTTGTTTTGTTTTATTATTTAACCTCCTTTATCTCAACACATGAGTTTTTTATCTTATTTTCTGCCCCGGCCTGCTGAGGAGGGGATGGATAGAGCTGCATGGTGAGCACCTGGCAGCCAGGCATGGTTAACCCACCACATTTAATCAGCTTCTATTTAACGCAGACAGTGTCGCTGAACTCTGCCTGAGACTTCCGTCACACTATTCAGCCCTTTGTGCTACATGGGAACACTGTGGCATGGACAAAGCATTGTCCTTGCTTTGTCCCCTGAATGTATTCCACCACCCTAATGCTTAACCATGTTCTCAGTCTTAATGTGATCCGTATGTTCCCCATCTTTTTTCATTTGTAAAAGGACTTTTATTCTGGTTTGAAAAAGTCAGCTGAAATTTTCCATCACAATTTGGAATTTACACAGGTATCAGACACTGAAATTTCTAGCTTGTGTAAATAAACAGCTGAAATCAAGGTGCTATAATAACAAGTAACTTAAAAAAAAATGAAATTGTGATCTTTCTCTAGTAATATATACATAGGACTCTGTATTTTCCCTCTTTCATTTCAAGTACATTAAAGGAAATATCTTCACTTTTTAGCAGGAATATGAAACAATCCGTTCACAATCTTATTTTAATTAGTTTATTTGAAAATAAACAATGTTTTTCAAAAGCTGTTCACTTTCCAATAGAATGCACACTTCTTGTCCCTGGTGCAGTCTTATCATACTGGTAGTAAAAAAAATCAAATCAAACCAAAACAAACAAACAAACAAAAACCAATGCCAAAACAGTGATAAAAATTAGTAAATATTACTAACAGGTATTCAGTATCATCAAAACTGTGCTGGAATTGCATCCATGCATTTTTTGTGGTGCTTCTCTGTCCTGTTTTTTAGCTGAAACAGAGCTAAAAACAGGGTTCTAGAAAACAGGGTTTCTTTTTCAGTAGCTGGAATAGTGCTGTGTTTTGCTTTCAGCCTGGGACTTATGAGAGGGATGCTGATAACATACCAATGTTTGCAGTTGTTGTCACTAGAAGTGAAGGACTTTGTGTTCTCTTAGTCTACAAGTACAAGACCTAAGAGGGGTGAGGAATATTTAAATTAATAAGCTAAATTGACAGATATGCCAATGGGATATTCCATATCATATCACGTCATGTCCAGTATATTAGTGAGGCTCTCTTCCTCTTTTAACTCTCTCTGGCTTTTCCCTTGGGGTCTTGCTCTGCTGGGATTGCAGTTTCGGTTCGGGATTGTCGCTTCTCTGGGATCATTATCTAGGAACAGGCTGCATTCAGTCAGCAGGGGGTGAGCAATAACACTGAATATCATTCTTTTGTATATTTTGTTGCTGTTATCATCACTACTATTTTAACATTAGTATTATTTTAAGTTTTGTTTTCTATTATTAAACTGTTCTTATCTCAACCTACAAACCTCCTTATCCTTGCCCCCAATCCTCTCCCTTATCCCCTGGGGATGGGGGTGAAGTGGGTGAACAGCTGTGTTGGCTGCTAGCCAAGGGCTAGCCCAGTGAAACTATCACATTCTCTTAGCTAGGTTTCATACTTTTTAAACTTTGGTTTGTGGTAGATGAAAATCACTTAAACGTGCATTGACATGCAAGTTGCAGGGATTTCATAGGGATAGCCACAAATGTCTCTGAATTTGTTGTTGTAGTGGGGTAAAGAAATTGTGGGAGATGGATACTCCTGGATACTTCTTGCTCAGGGAGTGAGATCAATTTCACTTCTTGACAGTTTCTAAATTGTGTTTGCCAATTGTGACTGAAATTATGAAGACAGATGATCACTGGTCTTGACCTTTCATTATTCCAAGGCCACTGAGTGAAGAATTGGTGCACTGCTTTTCAGCTTTCCTGCTTTGTTTCAATTTACCGGATCTCAGCTTTCATTTCTCAAAGACTGGAATGGAGATAAGTGTTTCTGAAATCTTTTCTATACGCTAGGTTAGCACATTAGAGATCTTGGGGTTTTTTTCCAATATATTCCCTTTTCTTCTATTGCTTTTGCAAGTATGATAATAAATCTTTTAGGGAAGACATGGTCAGAAGGAACATCTCTCCTTTTCCTAGATCTAAATTTACCACTTCATTGTCTTTGCTTAAATGCTTTATGTGAATTAGGTATGGTATTAACATATTAACAGACTGGACATAAGTTTCATTATTCCTATTTGTGCTCTTTATAAGTAAACTCAGTTTAAATTTTAAAAATTCCCAGCAAACTAAATTTTCTCTAATTCAATGTTGTATCTGTCCTCAATGTAGAATTTAGTCCAGAAACTATATTTTAAAGAAAAACTCATATAGAATTCTAAAAATCTCTTGTTGCTATATAATTCTTTATAAAGAGCAGACAACTAAAAAAAAAAACAAAGCAAAACAAAAAAACCCACCAAAAAACCCCAAACCCTACCATAATTAAGGCCCTTATCAAATTTTGAAGTGTGTTGGTTGTTCTCCTTTGAAAATGAATTGTAGAAAAGTTGTAATAATATAAAAACACATACACACACCATGAAACAACACTGTCAACACAAGCCAGTTGCTATCATTCCAGAGAAAAAAAGAAAAAAAAAAAAGGAAAAAAAGAAACTATTTTTATTAAAAGACATATGGAGAAAGGTCATTATTCTTAGGCAACCAGAAATTTTCATTAGTATGAGTCTTATCAAGCAATACACAATTCAGTTTTAATTTTCACTTGAAATGCTTGATGAACCTTCCAGCTATGAAAAGACTGTCACTTTTCCACTTTTGAAATAAGATGTAGCCTTATTTCATAACCAAATAAGGAGTATTAAAGGAACATCCTGAGCTATACAGGAAATCCATGATGATGAATGCTTATGATTTCATTCAATTTTTTAGCCTCTGAAAGACAATAGAATGAGCCTACTACAGTTTACTCCTGTAGAACTCTAAAAATTAATGTCAGAGTAAATTAGCTCAATGCATGCAAAGAAGTATTCAAGTACTGGGTTTTTTTTCTAAATATTTTCTTTAAATCTTCGAATGAAGACTCCATCCAAGTGAACTTTACTTAAAATTTGTTTATTTGGTCTCACGATGAACACTATGTGGCAAATGCAAAGTCTCTCCTGAGTAGTTTTGTAATCAGAATTAGATCTGAAATATGTATTTGAAAAATCTAGATTTAATAACATAAAGTTAGTTTTTAAGGTGTACGTGCACACAAGCAGACTTCATGGACTCTTTAGGAACAACAATGGTCTTTTATCTACTTCCTCAGCATTTACAAGATTGAGCTGAGTCAGTAATAAAATAGTAGCCCATTGAAAGTATTGATAACCATAGCATGATTAAAGTTGTAAGACAATCTTTTATTGATGTATATAATGAACATGCTTTCGACTTTCGGGGTTCATGATAGAAGGAGAAATCCCCCATGCACCCAGCACTGTGATTAAACTATCATTTGGTTTGGAAAGTTTTCTTGGTTACAATTTTCAATAACACTGTCAAGCTGGGATGTGAAGCAAATGTCTTTCATTATTTATATGCCTGATTCCGACCTCTAGAAAAAAGATTAACTTAAATCCTTCCATTCAAAACCTCCCACTATCAGACGAACATTCCACTAAGAGACTCTGAAGTTCACTCTCTAAAGCAAAAAATAGTTATTAGTTCAGAAAGAGGGTGTGAAATGTTAAACTCAACTGCATCATCAAATGTAAAGGAAATTTTTTCAAAAAGGTGCGACATAGCTCTTAGTACTGGGATTTCACTCTTACAACCAAAGATCTTAACTGTTTCATAACCATTTCAATAATATCTCTTAGGTTCAAATCAATTGTTTTGTGCAGAGCAATCCTTTCATTGAGATCCTTCCAAAGAGTTCCCCTATTTGACATACTAAGGATGGGGAACATTCACTTGGGAAAAATGTAAGATGTGTCATTGTGAGAGACTGAAAGAGTTAATGTATGTCTCAAACGTTGTAGCAAGACAAGTCCTGCACAGCAAAAAGTTCTGCACAAAAAAACGAGAGGACCAGTTAGCAGGATGTAGAAGGCAGTTAGCTGGATGCAAAAGGCAAGATGAAGAAGGTGATTAGTGGGATGCAGAAAGCTGTTGGAGGATGCATGTTCTGACATGATGAACAAAATGGCACCATATATGGCCAAAGGTTGTACAGAGTTCATTGGAGGCTCAACGACCACGAATCCCCCTGAAAAGACCCTCTGTGATCACAAGATCACCTGCGGAGTAGGCTAAGAGTTACCACCACCAAACGACTGCCCCACCCATCTCGGGTCCATCATGGGATCCAAGGCTGGTGATATCTTTCCTTATCTTTTTCCTTTCCTGTCTCTCTTTTCTCTTCTTTGCTCACTTCATATAGATTTTTTCCAATAAGAACCCACATTAACGTTTTTACATTTTCCAAGTTCAGATTATTTTCATATTTTCATTTCGTAAATAAATTGTTTAACTGATTGTTTGATGTTGTTTCACCTTAATTTAGTCCAAGGGGATTTACAGAACTTTAGTCGCTCTCCTGCTTCTGAGGTGGGACATGACAGGCACAAGATCCAGTTGAGCTGATTTTCTATGTTTAGTTTCTATTTCACAAGTATTAGTTTATCAGACATAAAGCTGCTTTCACTAGCAGAGATAAAAAGTCATTGTTCTGGACTTATAGTCATTGTGCAGAAGTTTGGACATGAGAGGGACACCTTTCTTGGATCCTGGCAGTTGTATGAACAGGAACAAATATGTACATTTTGAGGAATTTTTCTAGAAGAAATTTAAGCATCTTATCTACCTCCAGGGTTAGGCAGCAGGTGAACACAGTTTTTCAGTTACATTGTGGATTAAGTTCTTAGTGGTAGGTACATAATAGTACATGGTTACTTAATCTCCAAGGCAAAAAGTTAGCAGTCCTCTGCTGTGGATCTAGCCTTAAGACCTCAGAACAAGAAGAAACAGTAATGGAATACATTTTTCTTTAGACACTTTTCCTTTAGGTGTTACTTTTATTAACACAATAAGTAAATGTTACTTTGCAGTAATTCTCCTTCTGCTTATTTCATGCATTTTTAAAAATTATGAAAATAAAAAATTCAATGTCTATGACAGCTACGATACATTTAGTCTTTATTTTTACTTGCTTTTTCAAGCTAATGACAAAACAAATAATCTAGTCTCCATATTTGGTAATATGATATAGGCACATAAATCTGTACTTGGAAACTCTGAGAGGGTTTTGTTTTGCTAAATCTGTATGTGAACAATAAAACCAGTGATTTTGAGTGGCATTTATAGACAATGGAAAGAAATAAAACGAGTTCATTTTATGTAGGATTCAACACTCTGGACATAGTCATTTTAGGAACTGTGAGATATCACATACAGTTTCCAGCTGCACTCCAGATTACATGTCTCTGGGGTCCCTTTTCATATCTACCGTTTCTATCCAGATAACTTGGCTGTCCAAGGCTGTCTGAAATACTAAAGTCTGTTTAGGTGCCAGAGTCCTCAAATAAGGTATTACTCTCCATTGACTCTTCAAGAAGCTGAGGGAACCAAGTATGATGTACTTAGTGATACTTTAAATGTTTAAATTAGGTGAAATTAATTTTGCTGTGTAGAGAACATAAAATATGTGTTGCCTACAGACTGCAAGAAAAAGTAACACACATATTTTATCCTGGTTTTACTCAAACGTCCTCACTCTAAGATGATGTGGTTTAACTCAGAACTAGATATGTGTATTTTGCAATTATTCTAATTCATAACTAGATATATTCTTGGGGCACCTCACTGGTGTGGTAAGTGGTGCTCAGCCTGATGGCTCGCTAAATCCTTGATATCTTTGTCTGCAAGAACCAATTAATAATTGCTTTGTACTTGCACGTTGTGAATATCTTGCTTGTATCTCTGTGCTTGGCTAAAGATGCACCAATAAACTAACCCAAAAAGGGACTGTAACAAAACATATGATACCTTCTCCAAAACCACAGGATATTAATCTACCCCTCTAAATGAGTGCAGATACTCCATGGGTCCTGCCTCTTAGCTGCCAGTGCTCTGTGGGTGTCACAGATGCCATAAGGACCAATAAAAATCAGTAGATACCTACATTTCGGGAATCAAATCCCATCCTAAATTTTAGATCTGAGCTACTAAGTCTGAGATTCTTTTGTTTCCAAATGAAAAAGGCATCACTCGTGTAATTCATCTCCTGTTAAGAGAGTTAAATAAAACAGAGAAGCAGAACTGCCCTATCAAATTATGTATGTCTATGAAGTCATCCTATGACCCTAGCTCAGTCTTAGACATCTAAGATGTAATTATATAGTAATGCTTTGCAAATCCATTACATCAAAATTATAGTTATGAAATGTAACTTGCATGACTTTTCTCTCTTAAAAGATAATTATTTTATTAATTTAACAAATTTGCTTATAGTTTGTCAATTGCTACTGAACATGAGAAAAGGCTTTAAAAATTTATCTGCTAAGAATATTACATTTTATCATGTACAAAATTTCTGACCTACTTCTCTATGAGCTGACATGCAAATCACCAATGAAGGCTACTGAGTGATTCATTGTAAGCTTAGATGGTGTTTATTGTTGGTTCTTTTTTGGTTTGTTTTTTTTTTTTGTGTGTATGTGATTTTGTGTGTTTGTTTGTTTGCTTTTACTGGGAAGTCTAAATGTCCATGCTTTCCTTTCAAGCAAATGAATTTTTCCAGCTGTGAATTTTATAGTACTATCTCTTTATGAGTTTCAGATCTCCTTAGAGATCACTATGCTCTTGAGAGATGCTAACGTCTTACAAACACTGTAAACAATGCCTTTTCAACCTTGATTGCAGTTTTTGTATTCCCTGATTAACGTTTGTGCACAGACATAGATTAAGAATATAAAAGGAAGAAAAATATTTGAAAACATGATCTTGATCAAAAAATTCTAAATGTCTTGTGAATATAGTAACAATGAGTAAAACCTCTTTCCTTCTTTCTTTTCAGTTACAATTAAATAAGTATCTGAACAACCCTTCACTGACAGATAAAACAGAAAATGAAGATTAACTTTTAAAGAATAATGTTTTGTAATAAAATTTGTACACAGGATTGAAATATGCTAGCACAGAACTTTAGGTCCAAAAATAGTGTATGTTTTGAACTAGCAGAGAATTGTGAACATTTCTCTAGCACTCATAATTTTTATCTTAGCCCATTGAAGGAGATTGACTCAAATTTTCAGCCTCTTTACCAGAACAAAAGGTCATTATTCTTTTAACATGATAAAAGAACTGGATATTACATAAACAAGACAAATTCTGAAATTGTCCTACTATGTTCTAGCTGTACAGAACATTTCAACACATTGCTGGATGGTAGATGGTCTCTGGAGACAAGAGTTCCAGCTTAAAGGTAATCACTTTTATAAACTCACTAAGCCAGAGCACAGTACTCATTGTAACAGTAGAATGTACTTTTTTCCAAAGCATTACAAAAAGATGCTGATGGCTACACTGAATGTTGAAAAACCTGTGTTATGTTTGTGTTACTGTGCCCTCAGGTAATGTGAAGGGAGATGCAAACCCAGCTGCACAGCTTGAAGCTGGCCTCCAGCACAAGCTGTTAGAGCCATGACCTCTGCATGGCAGGCAATCCCACAGGCCAAAAGGGTGAGTGAAAGCAAGAGAAAGGAGACCAGCTAGAGTAAAGCTGATATTATAGATTGTTTTAAAGTACCCTGTTTAGATACATAAACAGACCATATTATAGAAAAGATGTGAGCTAGCTAAGACCTGGGTGAATGAAATAGGCTTTAAACTGGCTGCCAAGGTGGAAGTGTCAATAATTAGTACTCATGAGGAAAGAGCACAGAAAGGGAAGGATGAGTTGTAGTTGTCAAAGATACAAATCTAGGTTTCATCACAATACAGCAGAGGATTAGTGGGCTAAAAACAAAGAGGGAGAGGAATTCTAAACTACACTAAAAAATTCCTAGCATCTTCTTGCTCATCCCTAGACAGGATGTTTTGGATATAAGAAGACTTCAAAGTTAAAAAAGTGTCCAAGCAGATAAAAATATTTATTGAATTCTCTAAAAGTATAGGCTCCTGCTACAAAACATGAAACATAGAAAAAAAAAATATTTACTTTTTAAATTACCTATAAATATACTTCTTTTATTATAAATTATCTGATATCTCATCCCTACTGCTTCTTCCAGCCCATCAAACACTTGTCTTATCTGAAGATGAACTTTCAGCTGTTGCTTTTCATTCAGAAACCTATTCCCTGTAGACAGCATAGGAGTTGCATTTGCTATATAAGTAAAAAGAGCTGACAATTTATATTGAGCTTATGTCAGTAATCATATTTATACATTGAATATCACATTATATCTATTATAGGACTGATTCTGTAGCACCACAAATTGATGCTGTGAGGATATTGTCCACTCACATTGTTCCTTTGTGATCTCAAGAGAGAAAGAATAAAGCAATTAAGTAGTATATCACTGCAGCTGCCCACGCAAAATACCGTGAAAGGGATACTAGATGGTGACTACAGGTTTCAAGAGGTCTCATAAAACTCATATAGACATTTGGAAACAAAATGTTGCCTAGGATACATTACTATTCCTCCACTGCAGTCTGTTGACCTCCGATATTTACACAATTTGAGGTTTTACCCATTCAGTTTTAAACTGAATGTATGCTTCTGTTTATGATATCTTTGAGTATAAACTACCCTTAACTATATCATACACTTTCTCTGAAATTTAAAGTGCAATGCAAATGTTTATGAGTTATTACAGTCAATTTAACTACCTTATTCTTTACTGACCATAAATATTTAAACTATTTAATATATATTCAAAAGAAAAGAAAAGAAAAGAAAAGAAAAGAAAAGAAAAGAAAAGAAAAGAAAAGAAAAGAAAAGAAAAGAAAAGAAAAGAAAAGAAAAGAAAAGAAAAGAAAAGAAAAGAAAAGAAAAGAAAAGAAAAGAAAAGAAAAGAAAAGAAAAGAAAAGAAAAGAAAAGAAAAGAAAAGAAAAGAAAAGAAAAGAAAAGAAAGAAAAGAAAAGAAGAAAATCTCATTCATTTTCCTCTCTTTTTTTTTTTTTTTGGTGGAGTTTTTTTCTTTAGAAATGCAGCCCAGTGAGGTGCCATATCCAATTAATTTGAAAAAGCAAATCAGTGTAAAATCTCTCAATTTAGAAAAAGCACAATAAATGTTTAGAGTTACAAACTAAATAACGCATTCTCACTAACTATTTTAAAGTAACAGAACCACTCTCGTATTATGTTCCTTCGCAGTTATCAAATGAATACTCACCTTTTCATGGTGTTTACCACAGAAAATATAACATTAATATAATTTAAAAAGCAAATAGAGAAGTCATTACATATCTGAAAATCACGGTTTATTCTCCGTTATTCTAATCTTTCTTTATTTTATTTTTTTTTTTAATACTGAAGAGATAAAGAGCCAATCTCAATCCCTATTGATTATCCTTCACTGTTTTGTTTATGGATGTTTGCCTAAATTTTTACATATTTCAAAAATCACCATGTCATGGTATATTTATGATTCATAAGGTTGGCTTGGATCAGCTAATTTAGGAGTCTAAATTAATTTAAATTAACTAATTTAGGAGCTAATTTGGCTTAAACATATTCCAGCATTAATGGAAAGACAGACATCTCTAGACAGTGATTCAGAAACGTTAAGCATTGTTTCATCTTTAAATTACCCATCTCTTATCAGTGATTGCATTCATAGCTTAACTCTCATTTTCTACTTCCTACTTCTTAGTTTAGGTGTTTCAGGTAATGTTTATCCAGAGACATTACTGCTATAGTTTATAGCTATTGCACTTTTCAATGGGTTTATTTCTTATGTCAATCAAAATATGGGCGGCAACTGGGACTGTGAGATCTCACTTAATATGGAGCTAGGAGCTAATCCATCTCTGAAACTGGAGTGTTTCCAAAAATGTTTAAATATGATTAATATTAGTAGTTTAATTTCTGGGGCTTTGAATGCTCCTAAATATGCTCATGAATATTTATAAAAATTGAAAATATGACCATCATACATATCATCACCATATATATGTTATAGCTAGCTATATACTTTTAAACTAGAAATATATCGTGATCTACTTCAAATAGTAAACACTTTTTAAGATTGTGACAATTGGTCAGTACTGTTTTATGACATTCACAGTTACATTGAACTATAAGTGAAATTGTAGGGGCAGAAGGGAGGGAAGAAGAGCCATGGATTGTTAACAAGGAAAAAGAGGGTGCATATACTCAGGACAATAAAAACAGGTTTTTAAACGCATGGTTATGACTTAATGAGTCAGTTCCACTGAAACAGGCTTATTATTTTAATGTATATAATTCCATTCTTTAATTTAGGGACATTTAATCCAGATTTTCTTTTAATCAAGTCAGATTTTTAAAATACTTGAACAGATTATATTTTGCAGTTACATTTAATTGGAAACTAAGAAAAAAATACTGCTGCCTTGAATAGCAACTGAAATAGCCATATGACTTTTTCCATGTCATCACATTACAGAATAACAATAGCCAGAAAATTTTCAATGGTCAAATTATTTTGTTATATTTTGGCAATAAAAGTATGAAAGATGCTTTTCTTGTCAAATATGGTCTAAAATTAAATAGTTTTCTGGCTGCAGAATAAATCCAGTAAAGGAAACGAGTGTGTTGGCAATGTGCTTTAGTCAATATTCTACAGAATATAATTAAGACCATCTTTTAACCAATAAGACTAATGTCCTTATTCAATCTCTTAGTGTATCTCTGTACTTCATAATGCTATTTTACCTTTGGGAGCTGTCAGATGAATTTGACCAAGTTTGCCTACAGTGAAAAGCTCTTAAAACAGAAAATCTGTGATAAACTGCAGGAGTATCTCTAATTTCATATCGATTTTACTTAGTGTTGTCATATTGGAATATTCCTGGCCTGTATCCAGCAGGTCATATTGCAAAGAAACTCTGAATACCAGTGCATGGGTGGGCCACATGCTTACGGGCCATGTGGGGTACCTTGCAGCTTGCGTATGACATCCTGTGTTCATTCACTGTTTTCCGAAAGTGTCCTGTGTTACCCACAGACTTTATCACCTCTCAGGCTACATATCAGCACCTATCTGCATTATTATTTTTTTCTTTTCTGTAACAAGTAGCATTTAAATGGCTGGAAATAAACTTTTTCAGCTCTGAATTCCTCACACTACTGTGAAATTGTGGTGACAATAGAGTTCTATGGTAAAAGTAAAAAGACAGAAAACTTTCTGAACAAAGCTGACATAATTTGAATAGGTACAAAAAACCTGTGGTGACAGGAAAATTGACTAGAAGTGGAAAAAAAAAAGTAAAAAACCTGTTGCATTTTAAGTTTTTTGTGTGTTTGTAAATAACCTACCTCTTTCAGTTTCTCCCCCTAAACAATAGTTTCTCAATAAACAATAAGTAGGATATTTCATTGACAGAGTAAAAAGGGAATATCATCCATATTAATTTCAGATTAAATCACCTTGTAAATTTACAACCTGCTATTCAAAAGAAAAAGTCAGAGCTGATAAAAATACAGTAAGTCTTATGTAATAGTTTGATATTTTGTGGGATATACTAGGCTTCCTTAATTTCTAAGGGAGTATTGTTTTATTTTTCAGGGTTTTTTTTGTCTGAGGTTTTTTCTGTTTGCTTGTTTATTTAATTGTTTTGAGTTTTGTTCTGGTTTTAGTAAGATAGAGTTATTTTTTCTTTTTAGCAATTAGAATAGCTGTATTTTAGTTTCAGTGTTTCAGTTCAGACTTCTTATGAGAAGTACAATGGTAACAGTACTGATGTTATTAGTTGCAGCTGGAGCTCAAGGCCACCGTGTTTGGCTGCTTCACAGCTGCATTAGGACTGGGAGGAAGAAGTGTAGTGAATAACAAAACCCATAGCTGGCATTTGGATGTACCAATGAAATATTCCATACCATAGCACATCATGTCAGTATACTAACCCAAGTTGACCGGTAGACAGGGCATTCTCTTGGGGCTCACTCGGGCTTGCACTTCCAGGGTTTCGGTTTCAGGACTGTCTCTGCTAGGGGAGCGCTGGCTGGCACAGGCTGGGCATCGGTCAGTGGGTGATGAGCAATTGCACTGTGTATCACTCATTTATATATTCTGTAATCACTGTTGTTATCTTTATCATTTTATTTTAATTAGTAAATGGTTTTTATCTCAACCCATGGGTTTCCTTGCCCTTCTTTCCAATTCTCTCCCCTATTCCCTGGGCAAGGGGCAGGGGAGGGTGGTAGAGCAGGCTGGGTTTTGCTACAAGCTAAAAGCAAAAAAAGGGTGAATCCACCCAGACCACCACAGTTTTGCTTCCCTCCCTCCCTCAAAAAAAAAAAAAAAAAAAAAAGCAGTAAGAATTGTTTTTGTGGAATTATTTTTCCTTTTTTTTTTAATGTCTGTAAATTAATAAAAATATGAAATAAAAAAATATTGGCCTGTTCCTGCCCCCTTTCAATTTCATTAATAGTAGAATATTTATTTATCAAATACACCAATTCAAAAATTATTAACTGGTACTGTAAATGGAAGAAAGATAGATGAGTAGTGTTTAGAGCAAAAACTGCTCCAAAATGTATGATTTTTTGTGAATTTGGTAACATCATCTTTCCTCTGAATTTGGAATAACCAACAAACCAAACAAACCACAACAATAAAACCTCTACAGGTAGAAGTAGCAGTTCTTTTTCTTTGTGGTTTACAGGTAGTTTTTCCTCTTGGTCACATCAGTGAAATTTGAACCTTCATCTTATGATAAACTACCTAATTTTTGTTGCATTTCTCTGTGCTAAATTGAGAGCTTAATCATAGAAAGATAAAGGCTCAATCATATCCATATTTAAAAGTAAAAATTATGTTATGAACAATTTATTAAGTGTCTGATTTCTATTGCTTTTGCCCCTTAGAGAAAAGTAGTTGGGAACAATATGAAACCTAGTTTTTCTCTCACTACCAGGCACTGGTCAAGGATGGAAGTACTGAAGTGTTCTACCGTATTTTCCTGCCACAATACAACCCTTGGCAGAAGTGGGTTAAAAAACATTGGGGAAAAGTAAGTATTTAGTTGTTATGGTTTTTTTTTTTTTTTGGATGGTTGGTTGGTTGGTTGGGTTTTTCTGGTGGATTTTAAAGACTTCTTTGCTACTTGTTTTATTTACTCTAGTGCACCCGCCAGGAGAGTTTTTATGGTAAAAAAACCAGTTCAAACCTGAAGTGACTTATATGATTTATAAACTTTGTACACTTTTCATCCAATACCACTTGGTAATTCCTAAATTAGAATGAAAAGTAATCTCTTCTTGCATGGCACAGCTATTGTTATAGGTGGCTGTGTTGGTACACACAGCCCTAGACTCAGCAATAAAGCAATGTGAGAAATGTATTTCAAAGTATAAAGTAGCAGTGGATCCACTGTTTAGTTTAAGAACAAGATCTTACTTTATTTTAATGCTTGTAATTTGGGAAGGTTTTTATGATATCATTGATGAATCTGAAATATCCGATCAATCAGTCTGATAAATCTGATATATGTTTGTAAAGCATGCATCAACATGATGCTTCATGCCCATGGGACCTTGAAAATGCTAGATTACATTTAAGAAAAGCTCAATGCAATCTTTATTGCTTCAATTATTGTTTACCCTGACTGCAAGATTGTGATTTTTTTTTTTTTAATAATTCATGTTTTTCCCACTTCAGCTTCTAGCCATTGAATCTTGCTAATCTTACTGATAGAGTATAGATTCTCCTACAAATTTGGTTCCTTAGTAAGTACTTGTATGTGATCACTAGATTCTGTAAATACTATTCTGAAAACTACAGAAACAGAAATTCTTGAGTCTCTAGGGTATGTTTCCAAAGGTTTTCATTATAACAATAGCTGCTCTGCAAATACTTTTTCATTTCTTTAGTATCCTGAAGTTCAGAAAACAGTTAATTACAGTTGCATTTTCTCCAGTAAATATCATATAATTATGACATAAATATTAAAATACATTCAATCAGCATACTGAACAAGATTATATGTGGGAAAATATCTCTTTTAAGAAGAGGGAGAATGTTAAAGGCTTGTATTGCCTGAGGCAGGGATCTGTAGAAGCAGACAGAAATGTCTCCTGAGTTACCCTATTTAAAACTACCCTGCAGAATGCTAATTCTCCTTTTGTTTCCTCCTTGTTGCAAGAAAAATATCATATATTAAAAAAAAAAAAATAATGTATATAACACATGATCTGAAGAATGAACTTGAAATTGGTCTTGTGGTCAGATTTGCAGAAATGCTGGATTCTTGTACAGTCAGTTGATGCTCGTTTAAGTTCTCTCTTCTCTTCCCTAGAACCTGCCTAAATAAATGCTGCTGTCTTCATCTTTGCTTTTATAATTTTTTCACCTTCCAAGAGATTTTGCCTTTGTTTTACCTATGCCTTACTTTTACTCCTGATTCTGGGTTAATTTCTATGTTTTTATTCACCGTTTTTCCCACACTCACTTTCTCAGTGCTGGTTCTTAGCCTCTCTCTATTTTTTATTTTTTTTTAAATTTACTCTTTGTTGTAACTTTCCACATAACTTTTTCTCTCCACCTTTACCCTTTGAGTATGAAACAGGAGCCTTTTACTTGTCATTTGCCTGAGAAATGGCATGAAAATAGTGATAATCATCGCACTGTCTTGCTCATTGGAGCAGTTATTTCAAAGTAAGCATTATAGACTATCTTCAGAACTGAAATTAAACCTATTCTAATAATTTAAATATTTATTTTTGTGGGAGTTACCACTGAGTACTTGAAAATCGATACTTACGTATCATCTAATCCACAGCCTCAGCAAGACACATCATACTGGTAGAAATCTGGCAGACATCAGAAAAAAATTGTTTGATATTTCAGATTGTCATGGTGCATGAGATAATCAGTGATTTGAAATATTCTACAAATACTAATCATCAGGTCTTCCTTGTCTATCTATTTTCCGCACAATGTTTGAACAGAATGAAATTATGTTTTGTCGTTATGAAAGTCACTGCAGTTCACTGTACTCTATTGTCTAGAGAATAAACTAGAAATATTTTGTGGTACTGTAAATTCCGTTATGATGTTATGGTAAGCTTAAAGAAATATCAACTCAGTTTCTATATTTTTTCAATATTTCTGAAAAAAAAACCAAACAAAAAAACAACCCACATTTATTCTAAGTTTTAGGGATGCTATTGGTATTTTCCCACAAAAAATGCAAATATATTTTCAAGGAGTGTTTAATCATAAAATGAAATTTCCAAAGGGAAAAAACAACAACAACAACAACAAAACCCAAAACCCCAACAACAATGTTTCATAATTCTCCCATGAGGTTATTTTGGTACTGATTTATTTTTCAACAAAAAAGAAAAAAAAAATCCAGGGCTGATAACATCCTCTTTTACTAAGTATATTGAATATCAAATGATGTCTAACATCCACCTCTAATTTTACTTGGATAGATATTTTTAGCAGATATTCCTGCACTCAGTGGAGCTGTAGACATATAAGCATAAACAGTTACACAAAGAAAGCTCCTCACTCCACTTTCCAGAAATTGTTTTAAATAGAAATTTTGAATAAGATTCACTTAAACTATGATAAATTCAAACACCATGTCTGCAACATTTCTAAAAGAGAAAAGATACAGATTATCCTATAATCAATGTGCAAAGATAGCCACTGAGGTTCACAAGTTCTTCCCTTTCCCCTTTTTTCTCTATTCATCATTTTACCTTTATTTCCTTTCTAACTCTTTCAACATACCTTTGGCCTTCTATAGTTCTTATTTCTAACAATATGATATACCCAGCAGTTCACTTAAACACCTTATTCATCACAAATTTTCATCCCAGAGAGTGATGGCTCTTGGCTTCTTTATTACAGGCACTCAAGTACCCTTTTGTTGTCTCCATCCATTAATGAAAGAAAAAAAAATCTCTTTTTCTTCATTAACAATAATTTGCAACAGGCAAGCAGAGTTATTACGAAAGATGGAAACACTCACACACATATAGAAATTGTTCAGAATCTAATTTCATATGTAGAGCTCACCACTGAGAACTTAAAACTCTCCTTCCTGTCCCTCTTCCCCAAAACTGGGATATTGTAAAGAAAGAAGCAGACTCATTGTCTTTACTTATTTATCTTCTGGCTATGAAAATTTTCACTCTTCACATTGCATTTTAAAGGTAAGATACTTGCATATGAGCTAATCTTCCTAAGATCCTCAAGGAAATTCCATAAACTGGAGATTTAGGAGAAAGATGAAATATCATGAACACAGCCCTAAGAATCTCTTTACGTATCATATTTTCAAACTGTTTATATAGCACTAAACCTGTTCACTTATGAAATTCAAATAATTTTAACTATTTTGCTGTGTTAACTCATTATTGATTAATTCCCTTCCCTTCCATTTAATTTTTGTCTGTGCACTTCCGTGTCATTCCCAAAGCTGTCTACCAAATAAGTACCAGAATCCACGTGCATGAGCATTTTTCCCTAAAACCAGACTTAAATTACTCTAAAAGGCCAGAATAGTTAAAAAACATGGATATTAGGGCACCTCTGTGTGATTCTGATTTCAATTACTTCTCAGACACCGGTGCTAGGATGTTAGTTGGGTTAGTGATTCATGGTACCTGTCCGTTAGTAAATTACTGTAAGTAAAATGCTATATTTATTCAGTTAGTTGTAAGAAAACAAACAAAAAATTAAAGCCCTTATTCAGTGCCCTGTATTAACCAAAACTAACACATGTGTTTTTTGACTTTTATGTTTCTTAATCGTGCTGTATTCCAATAACTGGTCTATTAAAAATAAAGTATTGAATTTAAAATATCTCTTTCTATACCAAGACTTTATTATTACTTATATTTTAGCATCTATATTTACCATGTCATTCTGAAAATATCAATTGTCATCTTATAGTTTTTTTCATAAATCTGACAAATATAAATGAATTCCTTAATGTTCTCAGATTATAATCATATAGAGTTCTTTGCAAACTATAATTACATAGGATGCATGTAATTTCATCTAGCAGAAACTTTGCCATTCAGTTCTTATTTTATAATTACTTTGCATTCAGAATGAAAAATCAGTTCAGTTCATCTTTAGTATAGAATTTAATGGTAAAACCTTTGTACCTTCATTTCTATTTATGATTTTGTTTTGCTTTTCTCTCTTTCTCAATTTTTATTTGAGTGTGCGGTGCCTTGGTAGTTTAGTTTCTGGTTTCCTTTGATATTTTTCTTTTGCATATGGTATTAAAATTCTAACAGCATGTCAGGAATAAAGACTGGGATTGAATTTGCATAATGATATGTTTTACCTTGAATATGACATGTTTCAGAAGAAACTAAAATTATGAGTGCTACATTTTTCTTCATTTCGACACCCTCACCTCCATTTCAGCAATAATTTCAGTATTTGTCTCAAGTATATATACTTCTAAATAGTTTTTTAAAGTGCAAAAGAGAAATCTAGACCCATAATAAAGTCAATAGAGATTCAAAAGACCTTAAGATTTCATCTCAGATATTCAAGGATGTCAGTTCCTCATTTTGTTCTGAAGGTGGCATCCAAAGGGAAAAAAATATTTAAATGCTAAGAAATAAAGCATATTAGCGTAGACTCAGTGACACACTAATGGGGTTGCATAAGTTTCTGTCTGATTTGGAACAAGGGCAAAGGAATTCTGCATCTGCTCTGAGCACATCAGGATGCAGCATGTTAATATATTCTTTGAAATAGAAACTGCAAAAGCAACAAAAAAATCCTCAAAGATCCAAGGCAGAAATATTTTGAATATACTGTAAACTAATTCTTAAAGATAACTTTTAAATGTCTTTTTTTTTTTTTCTTTTATTTATTTTTCTTTCTTTATGTGTCTGGCAGGTTGTACATTTATGAAGCCTAAGTATGTATATAACACAAAGGGATGAAGGTGAGAGGTGGGATTCAGCTCTTCTGTTTTATACATCAGTGAGTGAGACTTCTAAATCAGAATTAGCCTAGACTTCTTTGCTTTGTAGTTGATAAAGAGGAATTAAAGAATGTGATTTATCAACACTTTTAGATACCTATTTAAGAATTTCTTCAGTAATTCAAAATGTATCAAATGTTTTCTTGCACTTTGCACTTAAATAAACATATCTTTTTCTTTATATCACGATAATCTGTAAAGCTGTATGCACTAATAATGGAAAGGAAATACATACATATGCTTATAAACTTTTTCTGGTTTGGTGTTTGAAGACTAGGTATCTTGCTTTTCCTGTGTAGAAGTAATTACATCACTGTGAAATTTTGGGTTTAGAGAACTAAGGGAACTTAAAGTAGGTATCTGTATTTCAGTACAGTACAGATTCAGTAGCCACTTGTGGTGGTTTCACTTGGCTAGCAAAAAATCACTATTCCTGATTGAAATTAAATTAATTAAAATAAAGCAAAATAAGATAATCTCTCTGCTAGTACACTATAACCTGAGAGACATAGCTTGGGAATGGCTGGTAGCATCAGAAATTTTGAGCAATTCAGAATTGCAGCTGAGCAGCTAATGAAGGAGCTAAAGTTAAATCTGGAAATGTATTTGATTCTGGAAAAACATGGCACAGATATAATTCTTCACAGGGAAGTAATTTACCCTATCTAGAAAAGAACAGTCTAGATTTGTTCCTGCACCTCCAGTTCTAGGCTCCTCAATTCAAGAAAGACAATGAACTGATGGAGAGAGTCCAGGGAGAGCTACAAAGATGATCAGGGCACAGAAACAACTCTTTTTTTGGGGAAAGGCTGAGAGACCTGGATCTCTTTAGCCTGGAGAAGGCTGAGAGGGGATCTTATAAATGCTTATAAATACCTACAGGATGGGTGTTGAGTGGAATCAAACAAATATAAATCTATTATTAAATACTGTATAATCATCATAAGACAGGTAGAATACTAGTTTCATACTTTATCTTCAGAGTAGATCTCACAGATAATCCAAAAAAAGACCTTAAAAAATTCAATCAGGTCTGGTGTTGAATTTTTTCAGTGGACAATACAGAATAAAGCAATGTATGAAACAAAGTTTAATTCTTTGCAATAAATGTCTTTGATCTTGGGTCTTCCTATCCCAGATTTTATGAGGACTACTATATCTTTAACTATTTTATTTCGTCTTTTTTTTTGTCAATTTTATTTATGAATTTTACATCTTACTAGCTGCAATAACAGATTATTGTAATTCTCTGTTACAGTCTGCTGAATACTGTTATCTCCAGATTACACCATGTCCAAAACTCCTCAGCTCATCTTTTAACCTTCAGTGTTAAGAGAGAGCTTATTAGTACTATCTTTGAAGTCTTACAGTGGTTTTCTGTTTCAACTATAATTATCTGCAAGATATTAATTCTGTTTGTTGAGCTCATCTCTGAACTTCTGGTAAGCATTTACCATGCTAAGATCCTTACCTCTCTAATCAATCCTGTGAACTCTATGTCTTTCAAATGGAAAGCCTATGACAAAAATCTGCTCTTATCGCTCTTCTTCCTTTTTCTCTGTAACATTAGGTTTTTTTGTTTGTTTGTTTGTTTGTTTTTTGCATTCATCTGTCTTCTATCTATAATTCAAATGTACTAGATAAACACAGGATAGCTTCATATTTTCCCTTTTATTTACATTTTCTGGGTTTTTTAAATTAAAATGTAAAACAATTGGACAGAAAATATGAAGCTGACAGCCTTATTACTCATAGGATTTCCAGTAAAATACTATATTGGATTAAAAACTGTCACTGTTTTCAGAAATGCCTTAATTCTTATTTCTATTTATCAGTTTTCAAAGGCATGCAAGATTTTATGTATGTGCCTGGAGGGGACACCAGACTGTACCCATTTCATATTATCCATTAGACAGCTGTCCAATGGTTTGGTTTTTTTTTTTTTTTTTTCCACCTTCATATTTGAAACTGCTACATTCCTCTGTAAAACTGACGTTAAAATAACTCTATTTTGAAGTGAATGTAGATGGATGCTTAAAAATTTAGGCCACAGTTTAATATATGAATTTCTTTAAATATATTGATAATATATTCTTTTGCGTAGTACTGTAAACTTCAGAGAGGAATTGGGTTAAATTAACTTCTTGTTAATTTAACTAAGAAATAGAGTTTATAGAAACTTATGCTCAAAACATTGCTGAAGAGTTTAAATAGTCAGTTTATTACGTGTATAGATGAGGAGTGGGGGAAAAAAAAAAATAAAATTCCCACATCATTGAAGAACCTCGGTTTTGCTAAGAAGGATAAAATTAAACCAGAGTTTCAGAGTTCTTTGCATATTGTTAAATGAGTTAATGAATTTAAGTCTGTTTAAATAAATTGGGAGGGAGGATAGTACTTTTAAAAAATTGTCTAACATACATAGGAATAGATCAAAATAGTTTGGGATTATTAGTTTATTGACTGTGATCAGCTAAATCACAATTTCTTTATGCTCATATCATTTCTACACTTGTAACATTATGAGGGTCACAAAGACCTTAAATATACTCCATCAACTTCCTTTATTGCTACAATAACTTTCTTAATTTCTTATCCTATCTTCAGTGTTAAAACAGACTACTCTCAATTACTTTTTTTTTTTTTTGTCATATAGTAGTATAACTTGTTCATGCATCACAAGACTTTTACTATCTGCTACTCTTCTATGTCAAAAACAAATCACTTCCACTTCTGCTTTGCCATTCTGTATGATTTTCCGTTAGCTAGGCCTGTCAAAAGTCTTATTCTTTCAAACCTTCACCACTAGGAACACTATAAAACTTCTTCATGGTCAAATGTGCAATATGTGGACTGCCATTTAACTAAGCAATGCACGCTTTTCTGTTAGGTTTCAGCTTCATTTTTCACATTAATTTAATCCACCAAAGACCGGTATACTAGATGTTAAACATATTATATTATATTTTTTCTTTGGTGTCTTTTCAGATTATCTCAGACACCTTCTCAGTCCTAACCTTGTATAAACCAGATCTAACTATGGAAGAGTTTAAGTTTTCTGTAAATATTTTACTATATTGTACTTTACCATAACTTCTTTAGTCTTTTCAGTTATGCCTGCTTTATATAGATTTTATGGTTTGGGTTTGTTTTTTTGTTTTTTTGGTTTTTTTTGCTATCCTCATATTCTCAAGATATAGTCAGATTTGCCATCAGTAATGTCTCAGCTTCAACAGAAGAGAGAGATCATAGGATCTAAATCTGCTGATTTGTCAGAATGCTCACTAAAGAAAGACACAAGTTCAGCTTTTAAAAGATAGAGTAGAATCTAAAGTGTAGAAATCTATTTTTTGGTTTAATTTCCATTTTTGATTGAGAACATTGGGGTTACAGCACTGCCACAATGACAAATCAGGATTAATATCATAAACAAATCCAAATTTCCAAATTTTTGGGTGACTTAAGTGCATTCACCTGAATCTCCAGAGAACTTCACACAATAATCAGTTTTCCAGAAGATTCCTGCTATCTAGACAAAAAAAGCTGAGTGGCCAGGAAATTCACAGTCTACAACAAATGCTTCCTACAGTTAGACAATTCTGCACATCAAGTAACCCAGCAGATGGATTTTAAGGCAAATGTTCTCCCTCAGTGAGATTTAGGTGGACTGCAACTAACCTCACAATATAAAAACATAAAACACTGTAAGTGGAGTGAAATACCAAACGCTCAAAATAAGCAGAAAAAGAGAGGACATTCCTGATTATTTATCACATCATACCAAGTCCAGCTTACTGTCCCTCTAGGTGATGAACACATTTATGAAAATTTATAAAATGATCTGTTCAAGTGAGATTATAGAAGCCAAAAAACATATCCAGTCCTCTCTGATTTGAAGAAGTTAATTTCCATTTGTTTTACAGAAGACAATTTTGAACTCAGCATTAAATGCAACTTTCAATAGAAAAAGTCTTATTTGCATTCAGACTGAGACTGAAATAACACATACTGCATCATTGTAAAGGAATTAACTTCTGCCTCCATTTAATATTCAAATTGAAACAAATTATTAATTCTGTATAATGTTATACAGATTTTACAATTATTAGATTATGGTAGTCATCATTATATGATAACAGATTGGTAGGATTGATATGTATTAAAATATAAAATAATTAAGGTGCTAATAATTTAATAAAGTAATATAAGCACATTATTAAGAAATAAAACTCTGCCAGTGCTCTGTACCACATAGGGGGTCAGTCACTATTAAGATGATATGTAAAAGTAAAATTCTTTTTCAGGAAACATCTGCAAATTTTGTAACTTATTATTACACATGTGAGAACGAAACTGAACTCTCAAAATGTAATGAAGAAAGTCAGCATAGTCACTCCCATTTTAAATAAATACCTTGTCTAGTGGTCTGTTAAGCCATGTTACTAATCTAATTTAATTTATATAATATTTTATTTTCTTCATCTAAACTTTTACACGTTCTCTTATAGGTATTAGAAAATAATAAGATCCTCTCAGGAGCCTATCATACTCTTTTGACTGAAGAGGAGCCTAGTGTGAAAAGATAGATTTAGACATATAAATTTGGAGCAGCAAAACAAGTGTGAATAAATTCCACTCATCAACTAGGACTTTTAATTTATTAAATAAAAAAGAGAAGAATATACACATTGAGTCCAAATTGCTAGAACACAGAGCTCTGAGTTCTAACTGCAACACTGGAAATGCTGATTGAATTCTTGCTCCAAACACGTCACAGAGACCTGATAATACACCTTTATCAACTGAAATGAGATGCAATTGACTGTTCCAGGGGCTTATTTTTCTTCCATCTCTTCAAATAAATAAATACATTCTGAATGTAAACTACAGATGCGTCAAAAATAAATCCCTCCTAAGCTAAATCAGATAGCCAGAGATTTTAGTGGCCAGCCCTAATCAACAGCTGTAAGAAAACCATTTGATATCATGGCAGAACCAGGCAACCTGTTCTTTACATCGTTTCAGCATTTTTAATTCATCTCCAAACAAATATACTAAGTCACAGTCAGAGATTCTGACATTAGGTGCTTAAAATAGCCTGAAAAGAGGACATCTGAATTAACAAGAATTAATTAATCAATTATCTCGTTACAGGAGAGCAGTTCCTGCCAACCTGCACTTAGGCTGAATTTGATCGGTTTTTGTATCACACAGTGGGTCACTTCTCTCTAACCATACTATTTCCTCTAAAAATTACTACTCACTATAAACCTCACATTTTTCAAAATACAGTTTCATTTAGTTCAAACCCAAAAAGTGCATAGAAGGCAAATAAACAAATAAAAATCAGAAAATGAAAATTCCCTTCCTTTCATTTTTTATCTATTTTTCTTTATTCTCTTCAACACTTGTCATTTTAGGAAAATACATCCTGATTTTTGTCTATTTTCCATTGCTTCCTAAACATTTCTTAAACTTTGTTTTTCACTTCTTACTTCTCACTTACTCTTCTCCATATTCATCTGCAGATACAATATTTTTAACAATCTATTATCCTCTTTGATCTGAGGATCATACATTGGAGTTTATAATGCTTATTCGTTGGGTTGAAATGAACCAGAGGTACAACCAGCCTCTCAGGGGGACCTTGACAGGACAGACAAATGGGCAGAGAGGAAAATAATGATTTGTAACAAGGAGAAATGCAAAGTTCAGCATCTGGAGAGGAATATTCCCCTCAGGCACCAGTACACACTGAGGGATGATTGCTGGAAAGTAGCTTCTAGCAAGAAGGACCTTGGGACCCTGATAGACACCAAAATGAACATGAGCCAGCAATGTATCCTTGGAAGCAAGAAAAGCCAACAGCTTCCTGGGCTGCACCAGGAAGACTGTTGCCAGCATGCCAAAGGAAGTGATCCTTCCTCTCTACTTGGCACTGATGAGACCACAAATGGAGTACTGTGTCCAGTTTTGGGCTGCCCAGAACAACAAAGACACAAACTTATTGGGGCAAGTCTAACACTGGGCCACAAAGATGTTTAAGGAACTGGAATATCTTTCATATGAAGAGAGCCAGAGAGAGCTGGAACTGTTCAGACTGAGAAGAGAAGACTCGAGGGATCTCATCAATGTGTATAAATATCAAGTGAAAGAGAATGAAGACAAAGGAAACATCACTCACTTCTACAAACACTCACGTGTTGTGGTTTAGCCCCATCCAGCAACTAAGCACCACGCAGCTGCTCGCTCACTCCACCCCGGTGGGATTGGGGAGAGAACTGGAAGGGTAGAAGTGAGAAAACTAATGGATTGAGATAAAGACATTCTAATAGGTAAAGCAAAAGTTGTGCACATAAGCAAAGCAAAACAAGAAATTAATACACTACTTCCCATCAACAGTTGAATGTTCAGGCATCTCCAGGAGAGCAGGGCTCCATCATGTGTAATGGTTACTTGGGAAGACAAATGCTGTTTCTTCAAGTGTCCCTCCTTCCTTATTTCCCCAGCTTTTCATCGCTGAGAATGACATCATATGATATGGAATATCCCTTTGGTCAGTTGGGGTCAGCTGTCCCAGCTGTGTCCCCTCCCAACTTCTTGTGCACTCCAGCCTACTTGCTGGTGGGGCTGCATGGGAAACAGAGAAGGCACTGTTTAAGCACTGTTCAGCAGTAATGAAAACATCTCTGTTATCAACAATGTTTTCATCAAATATCCAAAACACAGCACCATACAAGCTATTATGGAAAAAATTAACTCTATCCCAGCCAAAACCAACACACCATGTCAAGGAAACATAAACAAATTTCATATCTGCTTAGCATCCTTTTTTCTTTTAGAAGAAAAAAGTTATCAAATTTAGTTTATACAGCTTCTTCCAGACAGTACGGATGATATGTGGCAGAAATCTTGTCAGCTAAACAAGGCCAACACATATGTTTTTGAATAAACAGTGTTAGATGTAGAATTTCAGTACAGGACATTAAGCACTGCAAAATAAAGGACAAAAAGACTCAAAAATTTTGTAATCTATTTTTTTTTCTGTTTTGAAACTTCTTCTGTGCAACTGCCTGCAATCAAATAATATATATCTTAAACTCATGTTAAAACCCCAAAACAAAGTTCAGTACAAAATATTATTTTTTCTAATTTTACAGAAATAAAGCATTTTCAAACTAACTTCAATTTTAATTTGTTTGCACCTTTTTTTTTGCTCCCTGTGCTATTCCTTCTTATGGAAACAATTAATAATAAATAATCTGTACAACTTTAGCTATCAGTTTAGTAGTGATTTACTTATGCTAATGTGGTTAATGAAAACATAAATTCATTAAATTAGTTATTCCTAAAAGACAGGTTCTCAAAATTATTTCAGTAAGCACTCAAACCTAAACTATATAAAGGTAACAAATCTTCATAAGGATACCGGGCAGTTAAAGAATAGGTGTAGGATAGGAATTGAGTCAATCATAACTCCTTTAAATAAGGTTTGTTCAAATACACATGAAACCTTTACTCAGTAGATAAAGACTCAAAAGTAAAAGTTACCAGTTCAATAGCTGAAGTTAAAAATAAATTAAATTGGCTTTTTTTTTTTATTGTTGATTTTTTTTTACATGTTTTCACTTCTGTTACAGAGTGATTTGTGACCTGTGTTTTCTTCAAAGCCTGATATTTGCATAACTTCATGTATTACTCCTAGAACTCTCAGAAGGAGCTTTCAGTTGGCATCCTTAGTCCAGTGAAGATACAGTGTGTAAGGAGAGATGCCTAGAGGAAGTGGTTGCTTATATTTAACTGCAACTGCTTATGACTGAAATTTTCTGGTGCTTGTTCTTCCCTCGTGGTGACAAAAAGAATAATTTGTTTTTTTGCACGTGTAAGACACTTTAAAAATTTTAATGAGTAAAATGAGATACTAGTTACCATTAATAGCAGGAAATATACTTGCCAAGTACACTTTTTTTACTTCCCTGAATCCAGGAGAAAAATAATAATAATAAAAAAAAAGATTGTCATGTTATGTAAAATGCTGTGTTTACTCATCTATAGATAAAATATGATTGACAGTGAGAAAAAAAAATCACTGAACATTCTCATATGAAAAGAGAAAATCAAGTTGGACACTCAAGTGATAAGTAATAAGTTCCATCAAGGATGGAAATTCATGCAAATTAATTGACAAGCACACACAAAAGGGACAGATTGCCTCTCACTGAGTACCAGAAACTGAACCTTGACTGCTGGTATCACTATATTGCAGCAGTCAGATGCATAGATGTCTCTTTCTCTCTCACACACAAGCAGATTAATAGGATTTAGCAAAATGAAGTTATTATTACACAACTTGAATTAAATCGGATTCTTAGTCATAAAATTCTGAGAATGGTCTTCCTTGTATCCAGCTGTGGTTAGTTCATTTCAGTTCAAAGTGGTCTTTTTAAGTAATAGGTCTTTCCCTAGTGGGAAGAAAGTAAATTCCTAAGGTTGTTTTTTTGGGGTTTTTTTGTGGGTTTTTTTGTTTGTTTTGTTTTTTGTTTGTTTTTGTTTTTTTTCTGGAATAGTAAGAATTTTTCACTTAGCTTTCTTTACAACACTTCTGCAATTTAAAGATCCTTACAAAAACTGAAGTACCTACTCATTTTTTTTTTCATTTTAAATATTTTTTTTTTTTAATTTGCTGAATCAAAATATATAGACAAATAGGAAATAACTCAGACATCCTACCCAGCTTTTACTGGCTCAAAGCAGAGTGTTTGTTCTATCTATTTTTTTCAGACAGAATTTCCAATTGACATAATCTTGGAAAACCTGTTGGAGAAATGGACAATTTTTTGAAAGGTTTCTGTTGAATTATGTGAATGAATTTGGGGAAATTTTAGGGATTTAGTTAACACTGACTGAAAACAAAGAGACAAAAAACCCCTCAAATATATATTGCAGAACACTCCACTGCTCTGCAATAACTTGAAAATATTTTACTTCTTATCTGGTAATTTAACACTAGAAAATGAAGTGTCACTGGCCTGGAAAATGCTATGGACTATTCATATGGCTTTTTCCTAAATTTTTGACATCTCTCCTGGTATTGTTTTGAAAATATAAATTCTACCTCAAGAAACATCTCAAAATATGTTGTTGTTAATGTTCCAAAACCCCAGTGCTTCAGCAAAGCGGTGGTGCCTTGATCCATCCCTATTTTTATGTCATCTAAAGGTCTTCCTAACAAAATATGGAAGATGACTAGCACATTAGAGTGGAAATCAAAGTAGATTAAATTATATAAGAAAAGAAAACATTTGTATCAAAATAGAAAAACCTCAGACTCTGAAGCCTTGAAAAATACACATAATTTTTATATTTCTGGTTTTAACAACATCTAAAGGTCCATGTATAAAGAAATAAAAAACTAAAGATTTTTATACACAAAAAAGCTAGTCTGCAGAAAACTAGGTTTGCAATTCACAATACATTAGGTCTTCTGCAGAGATAGCTGAATTTATACTAATTAATTTAGGAAGTTATTACAGAAGGCTAATATGTTTACTCATTACAGACTGTGTTTATGTCCATCAAAGACAGAAAACTCTGAAGTATTTGTAAGATCACCTAAATCTTTTTTTTCCTTAACTATACAGAGAGAGATTGTCCTGGCTTTCCTAGGACAGAGTTAATTTTCTTCTTAGTAGCTAGAAAGCACTGTGTTTTGGTTTCAGTGGGGGATTTGTGAGAAGAATGTTGATAATGTACAAGGACGCTGTGTTTGAACGGTTTACAGGTGAAAAGGACTGGGAGGGGAGAAGTGTAGTAATTAGCAAAACTCAGAATTGACATTTAGATATGTCAGTGAGATATTCCATATCATATTCATTCATCATGTTCAAGATATTAACAGGGGCTGACTGGAAAGTGGGGGGATTCTCTCGGGAATCACTCGACCTTGCTCTTTCTGGATTGGATTGCGGTTTCAGGTTCAGGGTTCCTTTTCGCTCCTCCGGGATCACTATTGGAGGGTGGTGAGCGATTGTACTCTGCATCACTCCTATATATGTATAGTTACCATTATTATTATCATTACTATTTTAATTTCATTTTACTCCAATTATTAAATTGTTCTTTTCTCAACCTACAAGTCTCCTTACCTTTACCCCTCTAATTCTCATTCACTCATGGTGAGCGGCTGTGTCATGTTTGGCTGCCAGACAAGTTAAACTACCACAGAGATACAGAAAATTACTTCACTGACTTAAGAGGGAGTCTAGGGCAAAAGGGCTCCAAATTCAGTCATCAGAATTAAGGTCCAAGGATGGATTTGATGTAGCCATAATCAAATTGCTGAGGGGAAAAAAAAAAAAAAAAAAAAAAAAAGTGACATTACTAATGTTGTTATAAATACACCTATATATTCTATTTACACCCTTACTTATATTTTCCGCTATATAAACATACACATACAGATTTTTCCCTGGTCTGTATGGGAACGTACAAGAACTAATATCTTACAGATGAATACTTGTTCTCTAAATCAAGTGGAAATTAAATCAAGAATCTGGGAACTGTTTCCAAATAGACAAATTCAGTTAAGTTGTTGTTTTCCATTGCCGTAACAGTAGTCAAACACTACATATTTTCATGCTAATATCAGGAGGTTATGATCAAAATCAGAAATTCCCTATGTCTAGTCTTTATTTTTAATATTATCTATGGTATAGTGAATGCAAAACACTCAATGACTATTGTTAGCATGACAACATTTAGAGGAGTACCATAGTTAAAGCATCATGTACTAGCAGTTTTATTTGCTATGACTCCTTAGCCAATATATCTTGGTTGGAGATATTTGCAAGCATCTTGCCATTCATTTAAAGAAGATTAATATAAAATGATTAAGACAGGGCTGTATAAAAAACCTGCTGTCTTTCACTTTTAGTATTACTTGCATAAAGTGGTCTAACTAGCAGTCAAAAAGCTTACAGAGCCTATCTATTAAAAAATAAGTCAATGAGAGCAGACACTAGGCTTCAGAACCTTGTCAAATTGTATTGTTTTTTCATGTACAATATAAGAAGATTATATCACACGTTTAATGTTATGTAATAGAAAAGTGAAATATTCTATCTTTTCCAGAGACTGATATTGAATGAAACTTAAATTTAATATTAGCTTTTTAAATTTGATGATAATTCTAATAAATGCTAATGTTAAACATGGTACACTATAAAGTCTAAAACCAGAATAAGAATGTTTGTATACAGGTTTTCATTATAAAGTTTTAAGTTTTGTCCTAGAGTGGAATAGTAAAAATACTCACAAAAGGAAGGGCAAAATGTAGTGATTCTAAAACTTTAAGACAAGTAGAGAGAGAAGTAAAAGGGGAAAGAGTATTTTTAAGTGAGTGATTGTATAGTGCCAAAATCCTAATAACATTTCCTGCACTCTATAGACAAATACTTTTAGTCATTTGGGATTTTCTAGGCCAACTAAAAAAAAGCATCTCTTCTCCACCTTTACAGCAATGAATATATTTTCTGCTGCATTACCCTCCATTAACTGGATACCATTAGCAGTATTATGCAATATTTTTATCATTCAGTCAAGCTGATATAAGCATAAACTAATGTATCTTGTTAGTAATAGGAGACATAATAAGAGGGAAAATGGACCACTTTGCCTTTAACTCGACAGGAATTTTTGCCTGAGGTGAGGAAAAAATCTTGAGGCTTTTTCCCAGGCCATATCTCCTCTGTAAGAAACAACATTTTCAGCCTTTGTTGTTGAAACAAGATTCTATAACTCTATTTATCTATTCAAGTGTTTTCCTTTCAATATCCTTTAAAAGAGGGGTCAGGAAGAAATCAGAAAAAGAGCATTATATGTAATTTTTTCTGAGATTATGAAGTGATTTCAAATTATTTCACTTCATTAAACACTGTCTGCTTGGAAAGAATACTAAGGTATTAAAATCCTAATAAAAATGTGGACATCAGAAGCTGAAAATTGCACAGCATTTTCAGGCTTCTCTCAGTTCCACTTTTTCTTCAGACTTGTGTTCAAAAAGACACCTAGCAAAAATTTTGTGCCAAATAATGAACAAAAAAGTAATTAATGGTAAATAATTTTCCATATAAAGAAGTTTCCTGATTCACCCAACGCTATTAACTGATCTCTATTTACAATGTAGTATAGAACCTGTATTTAAGAACAAGTATGGGATTGCCAGTAGCAAAATGTAGAAGGAAAGATCAGCATTTGGAATATACAATAATTTTATCCCAATGACTGGTGAATTTAGTTTGATATAAGATGACTGGTACAGAATTTTAAGATAATTTCACTTGACATTCTCATAAGCATTAAAAATATAAGAAGTTAGGAAAATACTGTGGAGGTACAAAACTAGACAAAAGGAACAGAAATACTCAAAGAAATACTCAAAGAGTAGTCACTGAATTATTTGTTCTCATTTTGAGAAAACACGAATAGTCCAGAAAGAGTACAGCAAGGGTTTGTCTCACACTGAGTCCTGTTCAATTTATTTATTAATTATCTGTATAATAAAATAGAGAATATATTTTCCACATATTCAGGTTACACCAGGTTAGGCTTGTTGAAAACATTTTAGGATAGTAGAGTGAAACCTATTTTGATTTTTTTTTTCTGTCTTAGTATTCTTAATCTATTTGTATTACATAATAAATACCACTGAAGGACAGATATAGACTTTTAAATAATCATAGAATCACAGGTTAGGGTTGGAAGGGATCTTAAAGTTCATCTAGTTCCAACCCCCCTGCCATAAGCAAGGACACCTTCCACTAGACCAGGTTGCTCAAATTCTCATCCAACCTGGCCTTGAAAACCAACAGAGAGGGGGCATCCACAACTTCTCTGGGCAACCTGTTCCAATGTCTCACCAACCTCACAGGAAAGAATTTCTTCCTAATATCTAATCTAAATCTACTCTTTTCCAGTTTAAAGCCATTTCCCCTTGTCCAGTCACCCCCTGCTCTTGTAAAAAGTCCCTCCCCAGCCTTCCTGTAGGTCTCCTTCAGGTACTGCAAGGCCGCTATAAAATTGCCCCAGAGCCTTCTCTTTTCCAGGCTGAACAGCCCCAACTCTCTCAGCCTGTCCTTGTAGGAGAGATGCTTCAGCCCTCTCACCATCCTTGTGGCCCTGCTCTGGCCTCATTCTAACTGGTCCATGTCTTTCTTCTGTTGTGGGCTCCAGAACTGGACGCAGTACTCCAGGTGGGGCCTTAAGAAAATGGAGTAGAGGGGCAGAATCCCCTCCCTCAGCCTGCTGGCCATGTTTCTCTTGATGCAGCCCAGGACATGGTTGGCCTTCTGGGCTGTAAGCACACATTGGTAGCTCATGTTGAGCTTATCCGCCACCACTTCCAAGTCCTTCTCTTCAGAGCTGATATCAATCCACTCATCGCCCAGTCTGTATTTATGTTTGAGATTGCGAGAGCGATGAATCACAGATTCCACATGATTCAATGTGAATCCCACTGACATTTATTACCAGTTACATGGTCACTTACATACACTTAAGCTGCTGACACACACACACACATAAAGAACTCTTCATTGACTAAAAGCTACTGTCCACATGCCTTGTTACAATACTTGATTGGATAATTCCACCTGTTCATGAACCATTCTTTTTCTTCTGACTAGTTACTAATTTTAGCACAAAATCCATCCCTTATCTTGTCTCATGCACATTCTTTGCTTGTTAGTCTGCTTTGTTTTAGTTTTGCACTCAAAGTCAGGAATTAATTGCTCAAGGCTGAAGCTGCCTCTAGCTTCGGCTCTTAAGGGGCCAAGAATTCCCCATTTTTGTTTTTGTACCACAAAGGCATTGTTCATCAGGGCTCTTTGAAGACACGTTAGCAAGCAAGGCTATAGGAGGATCACCAAAATTATGAATAACACCTTAAATCCTGACTTTAATAGTGACCAGCCTGTAGTTCCCCAGGTCTTCCTTCTTATCCTGTTTAAAAATGGGAGTTATGTTCCCCTTTTTCCAGTCTGTGGGAACTTCACCAGACTGACAGTACTTCTCAAATATGATGGATAGTGGCTTTGCAACTTCATCTGCCAGTTCCCTCATGACCCGTGGATGCATCCCGTCAGGTCCCATCGACTTGTGAAACTTCAGGTTCCTTAGGTGCTCCCAAACCTGATCTTCTCCTACAGTGGGCGGCTTTTCATTCTCCCAGACCCTTCCTTGGATTTCTAGGACTTGGGCAGTGTGGCTTGAGCCCTTGTTGGTGAAGACTGAGGCAAAAAATTCATTGAGCACCTCAGCCTTCTCATTGTCCTGGGTGACCAGATCTCCCGTTGCCTTCCGGAGAGGGCCTACATTTTCCCTAGTTTTCCTTTTCCCCCCAACATACCTATAGATGCTTTTTTTGTTGCCCTTGACATCTCTGGCTAAATTTAATTCTGTCAGAGCCTTGGCTTTCCTAATCTGATCCCTGGCTTCTCGGGTAATTTCTTTGTATTCCTTCCAGGTTACCCGTCCTTCCTTCCACCCTCTATAGGCTTCTTTTTGGATGTTAAGTCTGTGCGGGATCTTCCTGTCCATCCATGCAGGTCTTCTGCTGTTTTTGCCTGCCTTCCTCTTTGTTGGGATGCAATGCTCCTGAGCTTGGAGGAGATCCTTGAATATAAGCCAGATGATCAAAATACAAAGAAAAATATCTAAGGTCAATAAATTTCAATATGAAGACAACTATTCTCTTAGGGAACAAATTTAATGCTAATATGTAAAATAGCAGCTGGATAGAGATCACAATGTAGGATGTCATAGTAGACCACATTAGATATGAATCAGTGATGATCCATTGATCCACATCACAGAAATAGAAAACATGTGATTTATCTGAATGTTTGTAACTACACTATGGATGCTACATCTGCAATTCACCCTAAGTTTTGCTGATAGTATGACCAGCTCAAACGTAGATAAAGATGGCTAAAATATAGGAAAGATAAACACTGTAACAATCATTATGACTATTGTTCATAAGCTACGATAGACAAATTACTAGCAAATTTAGAGATGAACTGATAACAATTTTAAATATGTGAAAGTTAGAAATTATTAAAAAATCAAATGTATTTGGAACATATTGTAGAAAAAAAATGTAGATTAAATAAATATTGGAAAAATAATTTAGACTGTCTTTATGTTCATCATCAGACAAAAAATTATGGTGTCAGTGTATATGATACAACCTGAGAGAATTTGAATTGAAATACAAGTTCTCATGCAATCATATTCCAGACCTACATTGCCATGTTACAGGAAGATTTACTGTCCTCTAAAATACTTATGGCAGCTAAACAATAATACTCTCAAGACTATCAAGATTGTTGTATGAACTTATTTTTATTCAGAAATAAGGGCTGACTGAAGATGTCTTTCATTCTGATGTTACCTGAAATATTTTTGAAGGCCAGTCTATGTTAATGGATGTTATAAGCACATGTTCTCATCTTCCAAACTCACTTAACAGTCTATCATTCTTCATGTTGGAGAAGGGAAGGCAGTTAGACCAGAACAAAGCATTTGGCTCTTTCTAGACTGGATGCACATTTTTGAGTCTTTGGCTACATGTTTACTGGTATAACAAACACTTCAAGTCATGTGTTCAGGTACTTGACCCTCATAATTCTTTTTTTTTTTTTTTTAATTTTCTTTGTCAGATTTGGTCTCCTTCATGCTTTTGCTTGAGCTACCTATTGGTCTCCCAAAACTGCTCTTGTGACAATCTCTGATCAGGTCCAATACTATCTCAGAAGAGATCACTCTTGTACATAACTTACGGATATATGAAATGTTAGACTCTACTTGTGATCAATATGAAGAACTCTTTTCCTCTCCTTTTAGCCTTTGTTAGTATTTCATTATTTAGAAAAGTTTTGTGGTTTTGTTTTGTATAATTTAGGGTTTTTTTGTTAGGGGAGGTGGGTGGTTTGTTTGTTTGTTTGTTTGTTTGTTTGTTTGTTTTTAACTCAAGAGCATCTACTTATCAAATATTTTCAGTAGAAAGGAAGTCTCTAAAGAACTGGAAATTTTCTGAATTTCATATATAGTTATTTACCATACTTAAACCAGAACATTTTGCTTTTTAAACTTATCTTCTTCCTTTTTTTTTTTTATAGTACCATGTTTGGAAAAATAAAATTTTATATGTGTATATATATATATATATATATATATATATATATGTGTGTGTGTGTGTGTATATATATTTGCAAGGTGGTAAGTCACTCCAGAAAGTGTGAACAGTAGACATAGGTGAGATTTTGATAGCATCAGAATGTAATTATTAAGATCTCTAGGCAAGATTCCTTACCATATGGATCTTTTTATCAGCTCTCGGAAGCAGGTGCTCCTTCTTTTTTCTCTTTTAAACTTTTTCTCTTTGACAGATGTGTATTCAACTTTATTAGCAGTGTGACTTTTTGAAATCACATGCAACACTTGTAAGCCATTTTTTTGCACTTTTGAATTCTTCCTCAGAGTGCTACTTGAGCACTCATGTATTGATTTATGGCTACATGCTAGGACAACATATCATGCAAAGGAAGGAAAATGGACTTTCATAAAGGTTTCAGACAAAATACTTTCTTACCCTTATGGCACATGACAGTTTTTAAGTAAATTAACAAAGATCTAGACTCTTCATTTATGTACAACTCTGATTGTGAGTTTTAGGCCTGTTTTATTTATTGTCCAGGTTAGACTTTCCATTTTAACTGTGCTTCTGTTTCTCTGTTGTGCAAACAACTGTGAGCAGCACAGCTCAGGTCCAAAGATTACTTGGAAGTTTCCATCTCACAGAAACCTGAAACAGAATAATCAGGTTCCTTCAGCCAGACTACTTTTTATAGTGCAAATACTTGAAGAAGAAATTTTTTGCTTGGAAAAAAAAAATAGTACTGATAACTTCTCAGTTACTACCTCAAGAGGTACCAGACATGATAATATGCTATTCTCTAACCTGCTATTCTGCAATACTTAAAGTATAACAAATTTTAGCTATACCTAAAGTGTAAATGAAAATCTACATATTTTGGCAGACATGTACAAATCTATCATGGTAGTTTAATTTCTTTTTAAACAGTAAAAGATATTGGAATAAATATTTTCTCAGGCTAGCAGGTGAGCAATTTCTATAGAGCATGTAGACTAAATTACTGTTCACATTCAACTTTTTTCTTATTTTCCTCACTGTTTTGACTCTTTTAAGATTTCTGGATTTTCCATCTCTTTTGTATGTTGTCATATATGTTGGAGCCACTTCATGTCTATCTTTTAAAACTATATCCCATAATCAGAATTTAAATAATTACTTAGAAAATTTAGACTTATAGTAGGGTATAACAATGCCTACTACATTGAAGTTTTTGACACGCAGAAAAAAAAAAAAAATGACCTTTTAGAATACTCTTCTATATCTTCCATAAGATGTTCAGAGTTTTGAAATTCATCTCCTAAATCAGACACTAAAATGCAGCTGACAATGAAGGCATCTTAAAAAAAAGTTAGATGTCTCAATTCCCATTCTTATAAATGTATACAGACATCTGAACTCAGTCATCTTAATCTAAAATTAAGTCTACCTCTAGAGTCAGTGGCTTGATTCAGATGCCTAAACATCAGTATTTCATCTCAGATGTCCTTGGGTATCTGTGATATACACTTGTCAGATGATACAGTACCTATAAGAGATGCATTTCCTTCTTGACTACAGAGGGATATGCACAATCATCTAAAATTATACTAGATATCTGCCTGTAATCAACTGAACTAAGCCTGAGATATCTGAATCTAGAGAGAAAGTCCACCCCAAAACATGATAAACTTATCTCTGCTGAACTACATTAACTGCATTGCTTCATGAGTTATGAAACATTTGTAGGATGCCATTATTAAGTTTTAAGAATCTCTTGTCTTTCAAGAGTCACATATAAACACTCAGAATTAATTCCTGTTTGCATTTAAATCAATGACAAATGGCAATACTGTAATAGACATTATCCACAGTCCACTTATTCCATATGACATGGAGTAGAGAGGGTGGCCTACCCCACAAGGGAAGCTGGTAGCCAAGGGTGACAGCAAGGCTCACATCAACTCACCAGCAAGGGTCCAGTCTAGTGGTAGCTGAACAAGAAGAGCAATGTAGGACTGCTGAGTGTAACAAGTGCAAGGCACAGACCTGTGATCACCAGGCAAGTCCACAGTGATGCAACAGAACCAAGTTTAGGACAGGAGGTCAGACTGTGGGTTGGGGTCTGGATCAAACAGGATGCACAGGCAGGCACAGACATGGCTCTGATGCAGCTGTAATGTAGTTCAGGTCTGAACAAAGGGCAAGAGTGTTAGCTTAAAAATGGCTCTGGAGTGAGAGTGGGAGATGAGAGGGGAACATTACACTAAGTCTTAGCAGATATTTCTCAAATAACTTTTGTCAAGGCTGGACACCTGCACTGTTGCCAAAGTTATCCCTGAGCACAGCCAAACCAGGGCTCTGACAACTTTACATGTCTTTAAAAAAAAAAAAAAAAAGTTATACCACCTATTAGGGAAACATAGCTTGATAATCTTTTATTCACACATAATACGCAAGACAGTCAAACCACTTATTTAACAAGACATAACAGTACACTCTTGTATTGAGTTTGTGTGGTAAGGCTTTGGTAGGTACAGGGGTGGTTTCTGTGAGAAGATGAGAGAAGCTGCCCCCATGTTAAATAGAATCAATGCCAGCTGGCTGCAAGACAGACCCACCACTGGCCACAGCTGAGCCAATCAACTATGTTGGTAGCACCTCTGTGGTAACATATTTAAAAAGCATGCACAACAGCAGCTGGGAGAGAGGAATAGCTCTACAGACACTAATGTCAGTGAAAAAGAAGGAGGAGGGAGAAGAGATGCTCCAGACACCTGAGCAGAAATCCCTTTGCAGCCTGTGGAGAAGACTATGGTGAAGCAGGTTGTCCCCTTACAGCCCATGGAGGTCCGCGGTGTAGCAAGTCATGACAAGTCTCAAGCATTTGATTTTGAATGGTCAGTCTTGCTGTAAATACCTAACATTCAAATCTAATTCTAGGAATCAGAAGTAAAATAACAATATGTTTGAAAAGAATTATTTTAATGTAATCCTCCTTTCACAAGGTGCAAGGACTTAATGTATTGGAATGAAACATAGCAGCAGCTATATTGTGTATTTGCAGAACCCAGGACTTGAGCAAGGTATACAAGATTAAAAAGTAGTAGCCATAGGAAAACTTTGAAACAAAATTAAGTGGGAAAAATTGAAAAAGTATTTTAAAATTAACACAGTGACCTGGTAGGCTTAAATTGAAAATTAATTAAAATTATCAGTGCAGTTGGGATAGCAAAAGACAGAAAACAATACAGGTAAGGGAATAAGACTGGAAAAGAAAATGAATTTCGAAACAAGCCATAGAGGAGTAATGAGTGTGGGGTTTTTTCTTTTTTTTTTTCTGTTAGTTATCATAGATAGCACCATACTTTTTTTGTTTTGTTTTCCAATATGTCCCTTGTTGAAGGTAGAAACAGAAGACAAATCCAACCATGCCAAAACAGAATGGGGAGCTGTGTGCTGGAATTTGTGTGGCCAGTAGTGGGGTTTGCGGCATTAACATTAGCAACTGCTCCAGTTTCACTTATGCTACTGTTAGTCTCTGTATAGATCTCTGGTCAATGCTTCATGTAGAGGGACAGTTGGGAGAGTTGAGGAGAGAATGAGCTGAAGAGAGATACAGAAAATGCTGTGGGCAACTTCATGCAACTGACAACAATTTTTTAATCTCAGTTTCCATAGATATAAAATGGGATAACGGTATTTATCTTTGTATAATCATGTTTTAAGGTGCCTTTTTCTGATATCAATATAATTCAGTCTTTAAAATATTAATTAAATATTTCAATTTTAAAAAAAGTTTACAGAACATGTTGATAGAGAACCAAAAATCTTTTTTTGATCTTTTAATTGTTTATATTTTAAAAATTCTGAGTTTTCACTCAGTTTTATGTCTCCACAATGTATCCAAAAATAGGGAAAGGATCAGTATTTTGACAGATTTTATTAACAATAAGATTTTTAAAACTACATATTTCACCTTGGTCAAAACATGAGATCACATGCTCCATTCATGCTGAATTCATATGATGGTTTCTGTTTATGTTCTTGACCAGGACCTCTCTAAAACAGCTATGGTAAGGACAATTTATATTCTGTGAGCAATGGCTTCAATGTTTCAGAAAAATCAATTATTATATACTGAAGATAATAATCTCCCACAGCTTGTGGTAGTAAGGTAAATCTGCTATGAATAAAAACTCTTCTTGTTGTCAGACTATTTTCCTTTGTACAATATACACCTTCACTAAATTAGTGGTGGTGAATATAGTTTCAAAAATGTCGCTGGATCAATGTACCATTACTTTGTTTAATACATAAGTAGATTTTTCTTTACTAGCTCCATGATTCATAAGTTTGAATCACTGGGAAAAATGTGAAAAAAATATTAAAGAAGATATACTTTTATTGATGTCTATGGCATCTAGGTCGCAGACATCCTGTGAGGAAGTGGTTCATAACTTAGTTTTATAAGCTGTGATATTACTAATTATTTATTGTGATATGCCTAACAGTAGAAGGAAGAAGGACTGTCACACTAATACACTCCAGTGATTCTTCTCCATTAGTCTTGCTAGGACAGAGCTATTGTCAGGCAGCATGGAAGATACACAGATGAACTTGATGTAGATTATATTGTTTTCCATGTCACTTACTCACTGTAATTAGACATTAAGTAAAACTTACAGAGACAAGAATAATGAAAGCTGTGGATACTGCTTAAAGAAGTTATGGATTATCCATACTGGAGAAATTTGCAAACAGAATGCATAAATATCTATTTACTCAAGTAAGGTTACTTGCAGGGAAAAGCAATTTCTGTCATTCAGCTGCAAAACCAGGCAAACTTTCAAACTGACAATGCTTCTTTATGTCTGAGATAAAACAAGTTTCAGACTCAGTAAAATTAGAACAATTTGCAAATCACAGAATCACAGAATATTAGGGATTGGAGGGGACCTCGAAAGATCATCTAGTCCAATCACCCTGCCGGAGCAGGAACACCTAGATGATTTTACACAGGAAGGCGACCAGGCGGGTCTTGAATGTCTCCAGAGAAGGAGACTCCACAACCTCCCTGGGCAGCCTGTTCCAGTGCTCTGTCACCCTTACTGTAAAGAAGTTCTTTCTCAAATTTAAGCGGAACCTCCTGTGTTCCAGCTTACACCCATTACCCCTTGTCCTATCATCGGTCGTTACTGTGAAGAGCCTGGCCCTATCCTCCTCACACTCACCCTTCAGATATTTATAAACATTAATCAGGTCCCCCCTCAGTCTCCTCTTCTCCAAGCTAAAGAGGCCCAGCTCCCTCAGCCTTTCCTCATATGGGAGATGCTCCACTCCCTTAATCATTTTGGTGGCTCTTCGCTGGACTCTCTCAAGCAGCTCCCTGTCTTCTTGAACTGTGGGGCCCAGAACTGGACATAATATCCCAGATGTGGCCTCACCAGGGCAGAGTAAAGGGGAAGAAGAACCTCTCTTGACCTACTGACTACACCCCTTCTAATGCACCCCAGGATGCCATTGGCCTTCCTGGCCACAAGGGCACAGTGCTGGCTCATGGTCATCCTGCTGTCCACCAGGACTCCCAGATCCCTTTCCCCTACACTGCTCTCTAGGAGATCATTCCCCAACCTATACTGGAACCTGAGGTTGTTCCTGCCCAGGTGCAACACCCTACACTTGCCCTTAATAGAGTAGTTTTTACTATTTTGGAGTCAGGGAATATTCTAAAAGGTCTCTTGAGGCCCCAGTTTTCTATCTTGCAAATACTTTTAATTTTTTCCTATGCTAATTATAGCTACATTGACTTGCAAAGGATCTTCTGTACTCCTTGCCTACTGGATTCTTGGCAGGATTTGGCTAAAGAGCTTCAGAACATTTTGGGTGCTTACTCATTTGGCTGATGGAAGAATAACCAGATACGGTCAAGAGTCCAGATCACCAGAGAAGTATGAAGTAATGAGTCAGATCTGAGGTGAAACTCAGAAAACAAGTTGGAAGATCAGGGTGAGGATCAGTGAGGTACCTGGCCAGGCACAGAAGTAGTTGTAATGTAGCTCAGGCAGGGACCAAGGCTAAGATCTAGATTTTAGATGCAGCACAGAGATACATGAGAACAGGCCCTTGGTGAAACTTCTTTCTCCTTCTTTTACATAGCAGTTATATCGAAATTAGCAAAGCTGTGCTGTATTGGTGGACTCAGGCAGCCAAACCAGTCTGGGGATTTGCCCTGTAGTTGGAAGAGGTCCCATTCACAGACTCTTGCTGCCAAATAGTTGGAGAGAGGCTTTTAATGCCGAACACTATGTATGCAATATAGTCAAATACCCAAAAGGGCTATTCCATTTTCCATGTGTGTTTACAAAAAAAAACCCATAATCACTGAAGAAATCTCTTTTCAGAGTAATTTTATTGTCTACTTCAGTAAAAGTCTGTTCTAGATGTTGAGATATCGATAATAAATTCGTATACACTTTCTGAGTCTGTTTTGTTGTAAAGTGCTTGATTACTATGAAAAAAACCAAAAACATCTTTTGAGGAGGGGTGCCATGCTGGACCTTGTTCTCACCAGCAAGGAGGGGTTAGTGGGGAATGTGAAGCCGTCGGGCAGCCTTGGTTGCAGTGACCATTAAATGGTAGAATTTGAGGTACTGCGGGCAATGAGGAAGGCGCACCGTAAACTCACCACCCTGGATCTCAGGAGAGCAGATTTTGACCTCTTCAGGGACCTGCTTGGTCATGTACCATGGGATGAATTCCTAGAGGGAAGAAGGGCTCAGGACAGCTAGCTTGTACTCAAAGATCTCTTCCTCCAAGCCCAGGAGTGGTGCATCCCAACAAAGAGGAAGGCAGGCAAAAACAGCAGGAGGCCTGCATGGATGGACAGAAAGTTTCTGAACAAACTTAAGGTCCAAAAAGAAACCTACAGAGGGTGGAAGGAAGGATGAGGGAGGAATACAGAGAAATTGCTTGAGTGGCCAGGGATCACGTTAGGAAAACCAAGGTCCTGACAGAATTAAACTTGGCCAGAGATGTCAAGAACAACAAAAAAAGGTTCTACAGGTATGTCAGGGAGAAAAGGAAAACTAAGGATAATGTGGACCCTTTCCGGAAGGCGACGGGAGAACTGGTCACCCAGGACAATGAGAAGGCTGAGGTGCTCAATGACATTTTTGCCTCAGTCTTCACCAGCAAGGACTCAAGCCACACTGCCCAAGTTCTAGATATCCAAGGAAGGGTCTGGGAGAATGAAAAGCTGCCCACTGTAGGAGAAGATCAGGTTCGGGAGCACCTAAGGAACCTGAAGGTGCACAAGTCCATGGGACCTGATGGGATGCATCTGTGAGTCCTGAGGGAACTTTACTTCAGACTGCAGGTGTTGCATACCAGTTCCTTCTTATCTTGCTCCAGACTGCTCGCATACCAGGCACCGCAAGGCCTTTGCTGATAGTGTGGAATAGCTTGTTAGTTATTGTAAAAGTTTCCCCCCTAACACAGAGGCAAAATGAAGCTCAGCTTATTTTCTAAAATCTAACTCTTAATACAGAAAATAAATGAATAAATCTAACTATATTTTATATGTTTGCATATCACCTGCAGACTGGGAAAAGGGGAACATAACCCCCATTTTTAAAAAGGGTAACAAGGAAGACCTGGGGAACTACAGGCTGGTCAGTCTCACCTCAGTGCCAGGCAAGATCAGGGAGCAGATACTCCTAGAAACTATACTAAGGCTCATGGAAAACGAAAAGGTGACTGGTGACAACCAGCATGGCTTCACCAAGGGCAAATCATGCCTGACCAATCTGGTGGCCTTCTGTGAGGGGTTTACAACATTGGTGGATAAGGCTAAAGCGGCTGATGTCATCTACCTGGACCTGTGCAAGGCGTTTGACACCGTCCCACATGGCATCCTTGTCTCTAAATTGGAAACATGTGGGTTTGATGGATGGAACACTCAGTGGATAAGGAACTGGCTGGACGGTCCCACTCAAACAATTATGGTCAACAGCTCGATGTCCAAGTGGAAACCAGTGATGAGTGGTGTCCCTCAAGATTTGGTATTGGGACTGGTGCTCTTCAACATCTTTGTCAGTGACATGGACAGGGGGATTGAGTGCACCCTCAGCAAGTTTGCCAACGATACCAAGCTGAGTGGTGCAGTTGGCACACTGGAGGGATGGGATGCCATCCAGAGGGATCTTGACAAGCTTGAGTTCATGAAGTTCAACAAGGCCAAATGCAAGGTCCTGAACATGGGTTGGGGCAATCCTAAGCACAAATACAGGCTGGGCAATGAATGGCTTGAGGCCAGCTCTGAAGAGAAGGACTTGGGATTGGTGGTAGACAAGAAGCAAAACATGAGCCAGTAATGTGTGCTTGCAGCCCAGAAGGTCAACCATATCCTGGGCTGCATCAAGAGAAGTGTGGCCAGCAGTTTGAAGGAGGTGAATCTCCCCCTGTACTACACTCTCGTAAGGCCCCATCTGGAGCACTGTGTCCAGTTCTGGAGCCCCCAACACAGAAGAGACATCGACCAGTTAGAACGAGTCCAGACGAGGGCCACGAGAATGATCTGAGGGCTGGATCACCTCTCCTACAAGGACAGGCTGAGAGAGTTGGGCATGTTCAGCCTGGAAAAGAGAAGGCTCTGGGGCAATTTTATAGCGGCCTTGCAGTACCTGAAGGAGACCTACAGGAAGGCTGGGGAGGGACTTTTTATAAGGGCAGTTAATGACAGGACAAGGGGAAATGGCTTTAAGCTGAAAGAGGGTAAGTTTAGATTAGATATTAGGAAGAAATTCTTCACTGTGAGGGTGGTGAGACACTGGAACAGATTGCTCAAGAAAGTTGTGGGTGCCCCCTCCCTGGAGGTGTTTAAGACCAGGCTGGATGAGGCTTTGAGCATCCTGGTCTAATGGAAGGTGTCCCTGCTCACGGCAGGGGGGTGGGAGCTAGATAATTTTTATGGTCCCTTTCAACTCTAACCATTCTATGATTCTATGATTCTATAAAAGTTGATACCAATATTTTAATTTTTGTTGCTGGAAGTTGTTGGTGCTTTAAGAGCCAAAGTTGCAGGCGGCTTTAGCCTTGAGCAATTAATTCCTGACCTTGAGTAAAAATAACATGAATAAAAAAACAAAGTGGAAAAACAAGAAAGAATGTGTATGAGACAAGATAAGGATGAGTTCTGTGCTGTAATTAGTAACCAGTTAGAAGTAAAAGAATGGCTCTTAAACAGGTGGAATTATCCAATCATATCAATTTTTAGGCGCGTGTATGATAAGGGGTAATGAATCAAAAGTGAAAGAGTGCCATGTGCTTGGGGCATGCTGGAGGAGAAAACAATATATAAACAGTTCAAAGCTTCAATAAAGTGCTGATGCCTGATGCCTGAAGACATCTCGGTATTGGTCACTTCTTCATCTCTTGCAGGAAGTGAAGTACTTTGTGTTTTGTTAGTCTACAAGTGCAAGGTCTAGGGTATTGGTATTTGGATATGCCAATGGGCTGTTCCATATCATATAACATCATGTTCGGTAATGAGGGTCTCTATCATTTTCTCTCTCTGACTTTCACTCAGGGTCTCCACCAGGATTGTGGTTTCGGTTTGGGATTGTGTTTCTCTGGAACGTTATCTGGGAATAGGCCAGGCTTGGTCAGTGAGCAGTGAGCAATTGCACTGTGTATCACTCATTTGCATATTTTATTACTATTATTATCATTATTATTTTAAGAGGGTTTTTTTTTTTTTAATTTCAATTATTAAATCGTTCTTATCTCAACCTATGAATCTCCTTACCCTTGCCCCCAGTTCCCTCCTTTATCCTCTGTGGGGAGTGGGGGGAGTGAACAAACAGCTGTGTTTGGCTGGTAGCCAAGTGCTAGTCAAGTGAAACCACCACAATGGGGTACTTTACAAATATCTAACTATACCTGAGTTAATATTTGTCTAGTATGAAGGCCTGGTATTTCTGGTAAAAAAACAAACCAAACCAAAACAAACAAACAAAAAAAAAAAACCCCAAACCAAAACAACAAAAAAAACCAAACAAAAACTTCTTAGCAGGTAGAATGAACTGCTACTTATCCATTATTTTCAGATTTTTTTAAGGTATTGTGTAGTTGTTCAGCAAAGCTATATCATTTTATTTTGTTTTTAAATAAAAGGCTGATAAATTTGCAGAGTGTTCTGTGAGAAATTTTATCTATCATTCTTGAAATTCAAATAACTTAAGGCTGTTGTACTTAGCACTCAGGATATTTAGATTACCTCCTGTAGATGACCCCTCACAGCACCAGGGAGATCACCCAGCCCAGCAGTTCCCTGACTACACAGAGCAAACAAGTTATAAGTTTTGGTGGAGAAAAAAACCCCAACAAAATAAGCTTAGTCTCTAGCTCCAGTCTGACATGATCAGGCATAGCCCCAGTCATGGATTTGCTTCACCTTGTATTGCCTTTTGCCATTGTCAAGTTCTTTTCCTTCACCATCCTCCATTCTCTTTCAAATAAACGGCTCACTTCTGTTTACTTTTTTCCTACTACCAATGGTTTAGCAGACTTTATAACTCTATTTGGTGTTTATTACTTGATTGCCCCAGTAATTTATACCTTGTTTGGCAATTCTGCTGAGCTAATACTTTCTTTTGTTATCTACAATTTCCTGTTGTGTCTTACGTTGTTGTCTTGTTAATGGTGCTCTGGGTCAGAGCTAGTCCTCTGTGTATACATTACTCCTACCTCATTATCGGTAGCAGCCTGTTATTCCTCATATTTTTATTTTTAGAGGTGCCACATGTGAGGATTCACCATAATATTCTCTCTCATAGATTGAATGTCTATATACTTCTGTGACACTGCTTTCATTATTTGGTTTTACAGATGTGCAATGGTGAGAAAATAGTAAATAATAATAATAAAACCAAACAAAACCCACAACCTTTTATTTCCATCAGTTTTCACAGCTGCTATTTTAGAAGTAGTGAACAACAAAAATATTGAGTAACAGCATTGTAAACATTGACTGACACATGGAGTGGCATCCTGTCCACTTAAATTAAATATTTTCTTTGTGCAGCTCTTTCACTGGGAGGAGAAAAACTAAGTGTATCTTAGGTAATTAAATTGGACAGACTGAATCTTATCCACAGAGCTTAAAAAGGAATAATGAAACACAGCAAAAAGTTCTGGAGCTAATAATTTAAATGGTTAAAGTTATTTTATTTCTAGTTATCTCTTGATTTCAAGTGATCCATTTCTTTGCATTTTGTCAATGACAATTTTGTGCTGATGTAGAACAAGTCATTAAGCATGAATAATTGAACCACAAGTTTTTCAATAGAAAAAGTGTCGTTCATTTAATTATTTAATTAGTTTTAGCTTCATTTTGTAAAATAAGCACAATGACTCACAAAGGGAGAAGTTATGACCAACTAAAATACGTGAATTGGATATAAGGAAAAACCGCAATGAACTCCAAAAGTAAAAAAGGGCCAGTTAAAAGACAGCTGATAAATTAAAGATGTCTCATTTTCTTCTTAACATTTGGGGCATTTATGTATTGAGCTTTAAAAAGTAAAAGTGCTCTATCTAGGATCTAATTCAGTACTTGAGATGTAGCATATAACAGAACTGAAATTCTCAAAGTATGGCTGAAATCCTTCTCTTACTCTTGCATTCTTAATAAATCCTGGTTTACAAGTTAAAACAGAAAAGGTTTATAATCTTTAAACAGTTTGGGCTAATTCATTGTGTCCTTCAAGGAAAGGTCTTTAATAGCAACCAAAAGATCACTGCCAACTAATGTTTTTTTAAAAGGGAAATGAAAGAAATGACACAGCTGGTTTAGGTAATTACCTTCAGGGAAGTCATACTTGTATATATTTTTCCAGTGTTTCACCACAGTTATGGGAAACAGGACAAATTTTTTCTTCATTTGTCATAGTGAATAGACCAAATCTGAAGTTGATACAAGGCTTGACCATATAGCCCTTTCTTACTTGAATTATTAGGATGATTTCCCAACTAAATCTTGTCCTATCAGTTCTTACTAATTCCTTCCTCAGGAAAACAAACCAAACCAAACCAAACCAAACCTCTTTTGTCTTAATTTGGCTTCACTGACATTTAGTGAAGGGTAAATAACAGTTCTGGGCATTGGGCTCTTGTTTGCCATAATTCCTGAACACTGAAATATTTTGGAGCACAGCAGTGTACAGGTTGAATGATAATGGTGGACTCCTCAGTACAAGAGATTTTGATATATTAGAGTGAGTCTAGGGGAGGCCAACAAGATGGTTTAGAGCTGGTACACAGGACATAGGAGGAAAGTCTGAGAGAGTTCAGTTTGTTCAGCCTGGAGAGGACACAAATCAAGGAAGATTTTGCTGCCTACAATGACCTGATTGGAGGATACAGGAAAGATGAAGCAGCCTTAGAGATGCACAGTACCAGGATGAGTGGCAACAGACATAGGGTGGAACATTGAAAATTCCTATCAGATGACAGGGGAAAAAAGTTACCACAAGGGTGATCTAACACTGGAAAAGGTTGTCTTGTAGAGTTGAAGAATCTTCATCCTTGATGTGTTCAAGACTCAACTTTGGTTGATAGGGGTTTGGACTACATGATTTTCAGAGGTCCCTTCAACCTAAATTATTCTATGATTCTAAATATCTATGAAAAATAAATAGGAATTGTGAAAATACATGTATTCATGCATTCAGTATCAGTTATTGCAAATTTAGGATACTGCATATATAGGATGGTTATTTTTATTTTTCAGATATTTTTGTTTTATATTGTGCTGTCTCACATCTTATGTATAACATGGAGTCCTCAACTAAAATTAAGAAACATTATACTACACAGTGCAGCAACTCTCAGAAGCAAATTTTAAGTGATTTAGAGAAAAGGGCAAGTTATCTGCCCTCTCTGCTATACTTACACTTTTAATGAGAAATCCTAAAAAGCTGAAGCTTAAAAGTCTTTCATGGATTTAATTTATTTGTGCCTTAATAAGCCAACCACAAAATTACCAGTTTAAACATCTGTGTTGATTTTTACTTCTCTGACACTCAGTTCTCTTCATCCTCATTGCTTTCGATACCAAGGGAGAAATATTTAGACAAACTCTTATTAAAAAAAAACCAAACAGACCACAACAATAAAAAAGGCCTCCCTGACTTGCAGGTACACTGCTGCATTCTACCGCTGTCTTATTTTATCTTAAGGAAATACAACTGTAACTATAATGATACAAACATATTACTCAGTAGCCCAGGAAGCAAAAAGTTAATCATCCTCTTGGCATTTGTTAAAATATGCCATCTCCTTTCCCTGTTAGAACGTTAGAGGCAAGAAAGCAACAGGCACAACTGCAACATCCAGCTACCTCACTTTTTTTTTTTTTTTTCCCTGGCTGCTGTCTTCAATTAACAGATTCCCTTGCTCAGCCTTAGGTGCCAGGAAATACATCTTGCTGAGATGCCTTAACTCATGCAGATACAAAGCTGATGTAACTGTCATAGTTACTGACTCCTTCAGTGATCAGAATACTACATGCGTGAAAGAGCATTTGGAAGAAATCTGGATTGCAAATGAGAATTTGTGCAAGGTGAAACAGTCACTTGATTAAATGAGAGACTTGGCATAGTGGAGAAGGCCCTCATGACACACACAGAGGCTGAAACTTTCAACTTTGAATCAAGTAGATGCTATACCAAATCAAAATTTTCTTCCTGACTGATGGGTATTTTCCTATATATTTCCAATTACTGTGATTCCTAAGATCACTTCTGCAGATTGTGCTAGGGCCTGACCGGTAACACTCAAGCAAAACTAATCACAGTTCCTGTAATAAAGATAATACAACCATCAACAAAACAATAAAGACCATCAGGAAAGATTTCAGAGGAAAGGTTTGATAGTTTGTGACAGAGAAGTCCAAGAGATACTTATCTTGATGTATAGTGCTCCAAAAGTGTATGCTTGTGCACCCTACTCTCAAGGGAAGAGCAGCCAGTCTTTTCACACAGGAACAAGAAAGGCATTACTAAATAACAGCTACTTTTCCATTAGCTACTTGTTTTCAGTTTGCTCTTCATTCAAACTGCCCTAAATCTCCATGATATCATAACCTTTTTATACCTTTCCTCATCCCTTTTTTAAAAAGGAAAGTTATTCATTTAAATAACTAACACATTTTGTGACAGGATTCAGAAGAGTTTCCATATATTTAGTGTACATGTAACAAATGTTACTAAAAATGTGTTCCATATACAATCAGAATCTGTAACATTCTTGCTCATCTTTATTTAAGCTTCTTTTAGTATTGATCTTATGAATCTATTAAAGTAATTATTAAGTTAATTTTTTTTAAGATATACTTCTTATGGAATATCACCACTAGGTCTTTAGAAACTCATAATAAAAGAAGCTAAGCAGTAATATTAATTAAGAAATGTTAAAGTTAAATAACTTCATAATTTGCTGATTATGTGATATCTCTGTAAATACAATACAAGGGTTTTTTTAAGAAGGCTTAAACAGAAAGCAAGGAAGCTCAGAAGCTGACTTCAGCAGTATTTGTTCTTTCCAAGGAAGAAGGACAGGCAGCCACAAACTTTTTAAAATGGAAAAACAGATGTTGATGAAGTTCTGAAAACACTTTACAGTATGCCAATGGAGAAGCATAAGGAAGCTCTCCTAAGTAGGTAGAGAATATCTTGATTAATCTATCTAATATGCAATAAGTTTTCCTTTTAAGTATTTACATTTATGTGACTTTAAAAATATTTCAAGTCATTTTAGACATCCAGCACATTTATTATTAAAAAAAAAAAAAAAAAAAAATCCTTTAATCTTTAAATGTTATCCAGTGCTAAACCTTACTGGAAAATTTCATAAACACTAAATGTTTCATGCCCACAATGTGGCGAATGTGATTACAGTATTCTCTTAATTTTTGTAAAAGATAGATGCCTTTCATAGATTTGTATCACCAAAATGAGCAGGTAACTCTTCTAATAAACTATAAAGGTGTCACATTTTGACAGACTTTTGGGGAAGTTCTCTTGACAAGTATTACTCTCAAAAGCCTTGGCTTACAACAGAAAATATTTTACAACTGAGAGGTTACCATATTTACCACACTCATAATGCCTATTGTTACTTTTGTCTCAAGGATTCCCTCCCTGTGATAGGTAATTTAAAACAAACAAACAAACAAATAAACAAGTGAACAAAAAAACCCCACAGCCAAAAGAGAAATACAGAAAACAATTCTTATTCCTTTCTGCTTGAAATAGTATGCTCTCATGTAATGAAACCCTGAGTTGGCCTCAATCTTCTAGGGGAATCTGATTTAAAAAATTAAATATAGATGAGACCGTAAAAGAGATTCAAGTGTTCTTAGTCCCTAAATTAAAGAATTGTGAAATACAATAATAAGCCTAAAGAAGACAAATCAAACAGGAAAAGAAAATCTTCTAAATCCCAGGTCAGTTGAGTGAGATATATTGATAAAAAAGTGTTTTGAAAAGAAATTGCCCCATTGTTCATGACGTTCTTACCAGGTGGGAAATTATTACAGTGAGACTAAATATATAATTTTCATATTTTGGGCTACAGTGGTAGAGGCTACCTCCTTCTGTCATTCATTTTAAGTAACTTCTGGGTTTGATTCTGTGACCCATTGACAAGACAATTTATTGGAATGAGAAGACACAGTGGAAACCTTGGCCTTTTGTGCCTGGCAGTATCCTGCTTCAACAAACTCAAAGCCACCACAGTTTATCCTTAATGGGTTCCAGGAAATAAACAATCAGTGTACTTGTATGGAAAAGAAGAACCCTCTATTTCAGTCTCTGCACAGATTTAATTTCTCAGTTTAATCAACAGTAATTTACATTAGATGAATAGATTCTCATTAGAGTATTCTATCCCCTAGGAGGTAGGATTAAGCTTTTTCTTGCTTGCTTGTTTTCTGTGATTGTTTCCCTGGTGTGAATACCAATACAAGATGAGAGTAGAGAGCATTTTCTTCTTGAGGTTGGTACCTAGGATATACGCAGACCATTCCAGTTTGAATGCTTCAGGCTGAGCAGCCTCAGTTTAAGTCCTCCATTTCCTCAACGATAGCTCTAACCACATAGTCTTTCTGTTTGAGTTACATGTTTAAATATAAAAGCAAGTAACATCTTGATAAATTCATGAAACAATTCCGGGTGTTTGTCTTGAATAGTAGATTTTGAGCAGAAAGAGGGACCTGCCTGTAGCATTAAATTCAGTATTAATAGCTGGGGAAGAGTGGAACTGAAGACAAACTCCTGTTAAGAGCTCTGGATTAGCTGCTTGTTGGTTACTATTAGGCCCACTAACCCTAACTTTTTACCCACTACGTGTTTTGACATCAATTTCCGAGGTGTATAACTGCTACATGTTTTTTATAACAACCTAGTTTTACCACACCATTTTTAAGTCCAACCCTAGCAAAGTGGATATACCTAAACTCTTGATTATCCACTTTGAGACTACAAATACTTTTGCCCTTTGAATTGCTTTCCACTAGTACAGAAGAAGGATGTAAAATTAAAATTGAGAGCAAGAGAAAAGAATAACCAAAAGCCTATTTCTATGGGTCATGGAAAACTAAGTGGAGAGGTAAAATGTATGCTTTTGTGACAAAAAGAAATTTAGACTACAGTACCAAAATCCTTGCAGAGTAATCATCGTCAACAGGAGAACAGCTTCAATATAATATAGAAAGTAATCTCAAAACTAATGTCACATAAACTTTTGTGATTGTGTCACAAATTGCATGTAAGGAATTTACGATACTGGTTTAAAATAAATTTATATGTACATTAAATTTAAATATAAAGTTCCTACTTTGTAACTTACAATTTGAAGTAGGAAATTTGAAAAATTCTTAGTACAAAAAAGTGAAACAGAAAGTCTATTTGCAATTAGCACCAAATACTGCAGAAACATGTAGAATTGTTAGACATCTCCATTCAGATGCTGAAAGTTCATTCACCACCCACATGTTCATAGAAAAACACTGCAAGTTATTACAAGCTAAAGATAAGACAGTTTTGTGAATTTCACTTAACTGCTTGTATATATCTTGACCCCTGAAGCCCGTTGTGAACACCATGGAGAGGCAGATTGTTCCCTTGCAGCCCATGGAGGTCCATGTTGGAGCAGATGACTACCTGTAGCCCATAGAGGACCCCACATCAGAGTGTGTGGATGCCCGAAGGAGGCTGTGAACCTGTGGGAAGCCTGTACTGAAGCAGGCTTCTAGCAGGAGCTGGGGACACGTGGAGAGAGGAGCCCACACTGGAAAAGGTTTGCTGGCAGGACTTGTAACCTTGTGGGTGACCCATGCTGGAGCAGTCTGTTCCTGAAGGACTGCACCCCATGGAAAGGACCCATGGTAAAGCAGTTCATGAAGAACTGCAGCCTGTGGGAAGGACTCATATTGCAGAAGTCTGTGGAGAACTGTGTTCCATGGGAGGGACCCCACGCTGGAGCAGGGGAAGAGTGTGAGGAGTCCACCCCCTGAGGAGGAAGGAGCGTCAGAAACAACATGATGAACTGACTGCATCTCAAATTTTCCATCCCTCTGCATTGCTGGCAGGGGAAGAGGTAGAGAAAATCAGGAGTAAAGCTAAACCTGTGAAGAAGGAGGCTAGGGGCAAGGTGTTCTAAGATTTGGTTTTATTTCTTGTTATCCTACTCTGATTTGATGGGTAATAAATTAAATTAATTTCCCCAAGTCAAGTTTGTTTTGTAATTAATGAATGATCTCTCCCTGTCCTTATCTCAACTCACAAGCCTTTCATTATATTTTCTCCTCTCCTGTCCATCGGGGGAGGGAAGTGAAAGAGCAGCTTGAGTGGGCACCTGGCTAGTCATGAGATTGTTTGCCAGTCAAATTATGTTGGCTACCCATCATTTGGTAAGCCACAGGAAAATTAAGTCCACACCATTCATAGGAGAGTTTACGAACCAATAAACTACAAAACATTATTACACGTAGTGGGATAATATGTTAATTGGTGATAACCTTTGTAACTTTCCATTAAATTTTATCGATATAAATCCAAGAATGCAAACTTCCTAGAGCAAAAAGCAATTTTTTATTTATTTTTATTTTTATTTTTTTTTTAGACCTACATAGGATGTTCCCTGGAATTAGGTTGCCTAGTAGCAGAAGATTATATGCATCTTTCACTAAACACTCACTTGATTAAAAAAAACAACAAACAAACACAAAAAAAACCCACAAAAAATGGGGAAAACAAAACAAAACAAAACAAAACAATCCACCCCCCAAAAAAAACCCAAACGAAACAAAACTCAAAAACCCACAAAACTTTGGCTTGAACAGAATACTATCTTTTCAGGTAAGGGTGAAATTGAACTCGCAACTTTCATTCTCTGAATGAGACTAGTAATTTCTGGTAACCATTATATCTTCCTTTACTTTTTTTAAAAAAGTGATATAAAAGGAGATCATATGCCAGCTTTTGAATTTGAGGGGAGAACTATACTGAGGAGAATATTAGGAAATCATGAAAAGAGGAAGTAAAAAAATATCCCCGAAAACACTGTGCCTAGTATGTCATTAGCTATCTATGAGATGCAGTTTTAGATCTGGTTCTATCCTTTGAAGTCCCTTAACATTGCCTACAGACTGCTTCAGAAGTTAAGATAAGCATGTAAGTCAGACACTTTGAATGATGGACTGGGCTCAAGTGTTTATTTTTTTTAAATAATTGCATTCAGGCTACTTCATTCTGAGGTGTAGAATTCTGTAGCATTCTTGCTATGCTTCCTTTTCCATTCAGCAAAGTAGCATTTGTGCAGCTGAGTGTTCTAGCTTTGGCTGGGATGGAGCTAATTTTCTTCTTAGTAGCTAGAATAGCACTATATTTTTATTTCAATATGGGATTTGTTATGAGAAGAATGTTAATAATATACTCATGTTTTAAGTTGTTTCTAAGAAAATAAAGGACTTTCCAACTTCCCATGTTTTTCTAATGTGCAGGTGCAGAAGAAGCTTGGGGGTACTACAGTAAAATAACAGACCCAGGTTGGAATTTGGATATGCCAATAGGATATTCTATATCATATAATGTCATATTCAGTATATAAATGAGGGTTGTCCAGAAAGTTATTGGGCTAGGGGCTCTCTCTCCCTGGGGATTGTGGCTTCGGTTTCAGGGTTGTCTCTGCTCTGGGATTGTTAGCTGGAGAACAGGCTGGACATCAATCAGCAGGTGGTGAGCAACTGCACTGTGTATCACTCATTTATGTATTCCATTATTACTGTTTCTATCATTATTATTGTCATTACTATTTCATTAAATGAAATTATTTCATTGTCATTAAATTGTTTTGGTCTGAACCCATTAATTTTCTAATTTTTACCCTTCTGATTCTCTCCCCTGTCCTGTTGGCAGAGGGTGAGCTAGTGATTGTGTGGTGTTTGGCTGCTGGCCAGGTTAAAACAACCACACTGAGGCAGCTAACATATGCAGCAATTAGTGCAGAAAGGTCAACCAGCATATAAGTCCCCAGCTATGGTAGTGACATGCCACAGGTGTCAGGGTACAGTTCCCAGCTGCTGTTAGTGCTACTGTCCCTGCGACATCTGAGGCTTGACTCACAATAATCTGCAGAAGCAGGGTTCAGATCCACAAATCTCAATCTGCAGGGAGTCCTTGGGATATCTCACTGAGGTTAGGCCAGGTGGTCTTACAGCTTGTAGCAGCTGTGGAGTTGTCAAGAAGCTGTGCCAACAAATGAAAGAGCTGCAGGAAGAGGTCAGCAGCAGAAATAATAACAATAATAGCAATAACAAAATAATAATAATAATAATAATAATAATAATAATAATAATAATAATAATACATAAAATAATAAAACAAACCAACCCCAAAACAATAGAATGGCTCTTCTCTGAGATATTGCAGTTTCAAGAGCTCAAACCTCCAACTGCAGAAGAGGGGCAAGCAGACCCTCTGCCTGTCAGGGTGGCAAGTGGAAACTCCCATGATGGCAAAGGTGGGAAGCTGGCACTAAGAAGATGGCTTCTGCTACCCTTGAAGACTTGCACCTACAGAACAGATTCACTGCCCTCATAGTTGATGAGGAACTGGGAACACTGAAAAGAAACAACTGAGCCAGTTGAGCCATAGCCATACAAGAGTATCAGGAAGAATAGAGAGTGTTAGAAGGGGGAGACGCTCTGCTGTAGGCAATGGGGTTTTCTACCCGCCAACCTGAGTGTTCATCTAGCTGTTTGCTGGAGATTCACACTTCAATTGTTGTGTAGAGGCTGATAAGGCTCATCCAGTCTTCAAACTATTACCTGCTACTGCTTTTCCACATGGACATAAATTATACTTTTAGGGATGACCTGGAAAGTATCAAGTATGTCTCTGGGAGTGATTATCAAGGATGTGGGGGCCCAGGTGCCTTTCTCCTCCATACTGCCAGTGAAAGGTGAAGAACTTGAGAAGGAGTGGCTGGATCCTGTAGGACAGAAATTGGGTGTGGAGCTAGTATCAGAAACAGTTTTGGTTTCTATGACAACTGCATAGAAGAGATGTTATCCAACTGACTAAGCAAAGCAAAAGTATCTTTGCCAACAGGCTGCTCAGAAGACATTTAAAGTAGGAACAATAGGGAAGGGAGAGAATGATCAAAAACCATGTGAGAAAATGGTGGATAGAACTGGGAAGCAGAGGATATGGGTGATATGAAAAAGAACCTCATGATCAACAGAACAGGGCTGGAGAGGGGTCATTCCAAGTGTATGCACATAAATAAGGAACTACCTATGGGATAATATAATGGGGAATACTCCTAGGCTATTTCTGGGAAATCAACATATTTAGGTGCCTCTATGAATTGCCTGTACATTGTTCCATACTGCATGGAAAACAAACAGGAGGAATTAGATGTCCCTGTGCAGCTGAAGGGCTATGGTCTCATTCAGGTTGAAGATGTGGTGGGATAGGTCACACAACTGGACTATTGCAATGAGTGGATACAGGCTCTTCAGGGAGGACAGACTGTGGCAATGAAAGCAGGAATTCTCCTTTTATGTGAGAGAGCAGCAGGAGTGCATGGAGCTCTGTCTCGTTGCGGGTGAGAAACCATCTGGGAACTTGCGGGTTAGGATTAACAAGCAGACCAGCATGAGTGATGCTGTGGTGGGTGCCAAGACTATTTGATCAGGAAGGAGAAGTAGCTGAGATCCTCTTTAGACAACAGGAGGAAGCCCTACACTTACAGCCCCTGGTCCCCCAATACCTGCTGGAGGAACAATACATCGGGGTACCAGAAAAAGTCCTAACATAAGTAAGCAGTGAGTCAATGGGGAGATGAACTGGACCTCACACAAACAAGGAAGAACTGTTTGGGAACGTGAGAGTCGGGGACAGTTTAGGCTGCAGTGACCATGAGGTGGTGGAGTTCAGGACCCTAAAAGGACAGAACAGGATAAAACGCAAGATCATAACAATTTGCCTGCATGGATGAACATAGAGCTCCTGATTAAATAAAAGCATTAAAAAGAAGCATAAAGGAGGTCAAAGCAAGGACAAGTTACCCAGGAGGAAAACAAAGGCACCATCTGAGCATGCATGGATGGGTTAGGAAAGCCAAAACCCATCTGGAGTTGAATGGTGAGGGTTGTGAAGGGCAACATGAAGGGCTTCTACAAGTACATGTGCAGCAAAAGAAGGCAGCTGGGAAAAATGTGGACCCATTGCTGAATGGAGCAGGGGCACCAGTGTCAAAGACATGGAAAAAATAAAAGCACTCAGTGCTGCCTTCATCTTGGTCTTTACTGGTAAGTCCAGCCTTTAGGACCCAAGGCCCCTGAGAGTAGAGAGAAAGTATGGGGAAAGGAAGAATTGCCCTCAGAGGAGAAGACTCAGATTAGGAAACATTTAAACAGGCTGGACATAAACAAGTCCATGAGGCCAGACAAGATGCTCCCATGGAGTGCCAGAGAGCAAAGAGCTGGCTGATGTGACTTGCAAGCCCACTGTCATGGTGACTGGGGGAGGTTCCTCAGATCTGGAAGAAAATCCTATGCTCAACAAAGGCAAGAAGGAAGATCTAGGAAATTACAAGCTGGTCATCATTACTTTAATTACTGCAAAGTTGATAAGGCAACTAATACTGGATACTATTTTAAGACAAATGAAAGACAAGCAAGTGCTTAGAAGTAGTCTGGACAGATTTATGAAGGAGAAGTCATGCTTAACCCACCTCATAGCTTTCTGCAATGAAATGATGGGTTTGGTGGATGGATGTAGGGTAGTAATTGCTGTTTATCTCAACCTATTAAGGTCTTTGACATTATTTTCCATAATATCCTCATTGACAAACTGATGAATTTCAGACTAGGTAAGATGACTGTAAAGTGGATTAAAAGATAGTGGGTTCAAAACTGTTCAACATGCCCATGAACAACCTGGATGATGAGACAGAGTGCATCCTCAACAGGTTTGTCGATAATACAAAATTAAGAGGAATATTTCACCAGATAGTTGACACAATATTCAGAGAGATCTTGACAGACTGAAGAGATGGGCAGAGAGGAAAATCATTAATTTCAACAAAGAAAAATGCAAAATTCTTAATCTGGGGAGGAATAATTTTCTGGAAAGCAGGTTGGCAGAAAAGGACCTGAAGGTCCTGGTAGACAGTAAGGTGAACGTGAACCACGATGTGTCTCCGCAGCAAAGACAACTGACAACCTCATAGGCTGTCTTAGGAAGATTGTCTTCAGCAGGCTAAGGGAGTTGATCTGCCCTGCCTTCTCAGCACTGGTGAGACCACAACTAAGATACTAGGTCTATTTCTGGTCTCCCCAGTACTAGAAAGTCATAGACATAATGGAGCGAATACAGTAAAGAGCTATGAAGATGATTAACAGACTGGAGTATCTGACATACTGTTTTGGGTTTGTGTGTGTTTTGGGGAGCCGGGGCGTTTTTTTGGTACTGGGGGAAGTGCCACCTTGCGAGAGCAAAAATATCTAGAGAAACACTTCTGCGAATCCACACTTGTGAAGGGAAGGACTGTCCTGGAAGGAAGAAGGTGTAGTACCTGGAGAAGACGCCATTGACCTGAACAAAAGACGACCATCAGCCTAACAAAGGACAGACAGAGAGAGAAGGAGCTTCCTTTCCAGAGGAAAAGACACAGATCCACACCCAGTTCACCTGATGGAGCAGGAGAAGAAGACAAAGTCCCCTGCTGCCCATGGAGATTCAACAGCAGAGCAGAGACACACATGTAGGCCATGGAAGACTCCACGCTGGAGCAGGGAAGTTGAGCGGGAGAGCAAGTGTGACTGAAATTGGGACCCCAGGAGTCGCTTGCTGCCAGAGCTGGGGTGGACCCCCAGAGTGGGGAGTGAGTCTGCAGCCCATGGATATCCCCATGACAGAGCCGAGAGGTGAGCACGAAGAGGTCCATGACTCCATGGGAAGCTTGTTTTGGAGCATCTTGTTCCTGGACTTTCATGCAGGTTTGAGTCTATTATGCCTGACCATAACGGCTGAGGGAACCGTCCCTGTCCTTCATTCCTAATTCTGTGCCCCCTTTGTTGTGTCTCCCATCCCATCTCACTGGGTTGGGGAGTAAATGTGGGACCGCATGGTCCCACTGTGGGTCAAACTAACACACATATAAAAAGACAATGAGAGAATTGAAATTGGCTTGCCTGGAAAATAAAAGGCTCAGGGGGTATCTTGTGTATAAAACACATGGATACAGATATATTATTTATTTTATTAATATATGTACACATATTTATAAATATTTTAAATGTAAATGGAGGGTGGAGTAAAGAATCCAGCAGCAGATTTTTCTCATTGGTGTCCAGTGAAAGGACAAGAGGCAATAGGCACAACCTGAAATACAGAAAATGTAATTTAAACATAAAAAAAAAAAAAAAAAAAAAAAAATCACTGTGAGGGTGGTCAAACACTTGAACAAATTAGCCAGAGATGTTGCACAGTTTCTGTCCTTAGAGATTTTCAAAACCCAACTGGATGGGTTCCCGAGCAACATTCTATAGTTGACACTGATCTAAGCAGAGGTTTGGACTTGATGACCTCCAGAGGAACTTTCTTCTTCTTTTTTCTTCTTCTTTTAGGTCCACTGCTAGACATACAATGAAAAGGCTTCAGCCCAAGAGCAGCAGAAAATTTCCCCTTGAATGTCCTTCAGGCTAATACATGAAATATTTCTCAGAATGTTTTGTTGGAATAGGGGAATGCCTAGACATCCCACTTCCTAAGTGACTAATTAATTGTTAACCCATTAAGCTAAAGAGATAGACTTCTACCAAAGATCAATTAGTTTTAAGGCAATCTTATTCTTAAAAACCCACAGGATTTCAAGTGGATAGGAATATCAGATAGGATTTCCCTAGCCATATGCAAATCTGGGGAAGATGTCTACACCAGAGCTCATCATCCTAGGCTTCTTGCATAGCTAATGAAGACAATTCCAAATATAAAGTAGACATCTGGATTATGTAAGATGAAGCCTTACCCTACTGAGAAGCTTTGATTACATGGAAGTAAGAGTTTAGACATTACCTGTGTGTCTAGAATTTCTTAGTACTTGTCTCAATTAACATGGTAGCTCTGACTTCTCTTCAGACTCAAGTACAAGCCCTCTTTGCCATCTACTTTGACTTATCAGTTGGTTTATTGTCTAACTCTGCTCTGGAGTTGCTTGCTTCTCTGGCAGAAAAGCTATGGGCTGGAGGTAATAGAGGACACAAAGATACACATTCAGGTACTGTCCTTACAGAAAATATCAATACAGTAACTCTTGACTCAAGCTAAATTATGCACAGTCCTTCAGAAAGAATCTAACAGTCTTCCTATCTTTGCACCTTAGCTATATCTTCATTTCTTACAACAGTATCAGGCTATCTCATGTCATTTATGACAAATTTAGGGTTGTTTAGCCTAAGGAAGGAATTTTTTATGATAGGGATGTTGAGACACTGCAACAGGTTGCCCAGAGAAGTCATCGGTGCAAATTGAAAATGTTCAAAGTTAGGTTGGAAGGGGATGTGAGAAACCTGATCTAGTGAAAGATATCCCTGTCCACAGTGGGGCGATTGGTTTAAATGAACCTTGAAGGTCTCTTCCAACTTAAACTAATCTATGATTCTACGATTTACATTTGAGTGTTCCTTTATAAATTATATAAGACCCATTACTAAGTCTGCTGCTGGCAAAATTTTATTGTTCAGAATGAAATAAGACAAGCAGACTGGCAAAATTTCAGATAAAAGTGTATTCCCCATATCTTGCTATATAATAGATAGATAATTAGAATATCTGGAAAACACCTCTTCCACTCTTGGAATATGTTACGAAGATGTTCATCATCCAAGATATTTTATTATGTTTACTCTGGATTGATTTGACTATTCTAGAAAATCGAGAGAGATAAAGATTAGGTTTATATTTAGAAGATCTATTTTATATAAGCCTTACCACTAGATTAGAAATGAGTTCCTGTTCTCCAGCTACTTTGAAGCAATTCATGTTTAGTTAAGGTAAAATGAACAAAATCCAGAGTAGATGACACAGTTACATCAGTTATTAGACATATGTGAAGTAACAAAAGAGAAAACAAACTTAATCTAATTCCATTAGAATTTAATCAATTTGCATTAAGATTTAATCAGAAAGGTTTTTTGCTCTCTTTTTCCAGCTGAATTGCCATCTGCAAAGAAGTCTTTCTGTATAATATCTACTTGAGGTTGCATTTATTAAAAATAGTCACTTATTTATGTATTATGTCAGCTGTGATCCTTAACTGACTTTCTGAAGTTGTTCAGGAGATGTAAAAAGTTTTAATGTCTGAAAACTATTTTCTTATTTTTCTTAAGGGATAGTGAGTAAAATTTAGTTGTCTAAACATAGTTACATAGTGAAAATTTAGGCAAATGAGTTATCCATATGGGTCTGGCAGTTATGACACAAAACATATGTGAGAATCACTCCTCTTACAGTGGCAGATAAAGACAGGCAGAACGAGCCAATGAAGCTCAAATTGCTTCAGGAGGTGCCTAATTATAGACAGGTGATACCATCACTCTGTATTTTTTACTAGTTAGTTACTTGTGCTTTACTTCTTTGAGATGTATTCTCTTCATTAGACCAAGTATGATCTGTTTTAAAGGACTATGAGCTCCAGGCATCTGCAGGTAACTACTGCATCTTGCTGTTTTTATCTTTCTCTATGGGCAGGTTAGAAATAGTAGATATTTCAAAATGGCAGTATAGCCACTCAGAAAGCAAACAACGTGAGATGTTACTATAGACACAGCTGCTGATTTTGAACTATAATACATGGCATTTGTGCCATAGTGATAATGTTCTCTAGAACAATTCCTCTCATCTCTCCAACTCATCAGAACATTACCTAAGCAACCTCCAAAAATTGTCATCCATGTCTTTTTCCACACATTTGCAGCATATTTTCATCCACAGGCAGTCACTTACAGTACAGGATGCAGAGTGTGCAATTATCTACTGAATTAAGAGAGAAATTCAGTTGCTGGCCATTCCACTATGCATGACAGGCATCTGGCACTAGGAAGTGCCATCGGAATTCATCTGGCATAATTGGATTTTCTCTTGGACAACCATAACACTTTTCTTAATATTTCAGGATTGGTCACTGCCTATATAACATAAATAACTATTCCACATAGTATTCAGTCTGATCCCCAAACCTTGTATTTTCTTCCAGGTTACTGAACAACTAAGTATTTATTTCCTCTGTTCTGAACTCTGTGTTAAATGATACTCCTGCTCTATTTACTATGAAGCAATCTGGTCAGAATTCAGAAATTACATACAAAACTGCAAAGTTCGATCCTGGTGCTCAAAGCATCAGTAGAAAGAATCTGACTAACAGAACATTGCTGACCATGTGTCCTGTTTTTTTGGCTGAAATAGAACAGTTTTCTGGTTTTGGTTGGTTGGGGTTTTTTGGGTTGGTTTTTTTTTTTTTTTTTTTGGTAGCTAAAATTGTGTGGCTTTTTCCTTCTAGCCTGAGACTCTCTGTGAGAGAAAGATTGATAACATTACCAGTGTTTACATTTTTGTCACTGGAAGTGAAGGACTTTGTGTTCTGTTATCCACAAGCACAAGATTTAAGTGAGGACAAGAATATTTAAATTAATAAACTTAATTGACAGTTAGATATGCCAATGGGGTATTCCATATCATATCACATCATGCCCAGTATATTAGCGAGGGGCTCTTCCTCTCTTGCTCTCTCTGGCTTTCGCTCGGGCTTTCGTTCTTCCGGGATTGCAGTTTTGGTTCGGGTTTGTCGCTCCTCTGGGATCATTATCTGGGAACAGGCCGGGCTCGGTCAGGAGTGGGGTGAGCTATAACATTGGGTGTCATTCACTTGCATATTTTGTTACTGTTATTATTATCACTACTATTTTAATATTACTATTCTTTTAGGTTTTCTTTCTATTATTAAACTGTTCTTATCTCAGCCCACAAACCTCCTTGTCCTTGCCCCCTCAATCCTCTCCCCTATCCCCTGGGGGTGGGGGGGAAGTAGGTGAATGGCTGTGTTGGCTGCTAGCCAAGGGCTAGCCAAGTGAAACTATCATACCAAGTGTTTAGACCTTGCAGAAATATTGACAGGGTTGGGGAGAACACTTGTTTCATTTTTATTTTTTCATTATAGATTTATGTGAACCTGAATCCTCCTTTTGATTAATTCTCAAACTGTCTCAAATGCATAGAACAAGCAATAATTTAATTGTGGTGAAAAGGAAAAAGTACCAGACAAAATCTTTGCTGAGCTGGAAAACAGAGGAGAATGCCTCTAGGGAGGTAAGAACACAGGCAGAATTGAAGCTATCTAGGAACCAAAAATGTCACCTTTTTGTTCAGTTCATAAGAGGGAGAACTGGTTGCATAACTCTACGCCGACTGGAAAATGCCTTTCAGATTCTTCAGTTAAAGAACAGGAAGGTAAAACTGTGCCTCTGTGTAGCACCTACTGGCTACCTATAGGTGTTTTCTCACTCAGTCCTTGTTCCAGTTGGAATTCAGAGACGTATAACTGATCATGAATTGGAAAAAAGGGTTTATGCATCTCACACAAGCTTCCACATTACACTGTAGGAGGTTGGTTACATTTAAAAGCAAAAATCTAAAAAAGTTAACATTTTCAGACACAGTTGTTCATTAAATCTTATCATTATCTATACAGCTTAGGGAACTGAAAGCTTGTTCATTTACCCAATTCATTAGTGTTTGCAAACCTCTCATCACAGCCCAAAATAGCTATGGAAGTTAGGAAAAATGTCTTTAGTGTGGTAGATTTTGCATGTGATTTCATAATATATGTAATGACTAATTACCTTAGGAAATATATTTAAACATGTAAACTCCATATTCTATATGCTTTTATTAAATTTTCTTTCAGAAATCAGCACTGTTAGAAAGATTATTAGGATATAGAGTTACATTTCTATCACAGCAGGACAAACTAATGATTAGAAAATGAATCTACTAACTAGGGCAGATGACAGGAAAAGAATTGTGAGAAACCAGCAGAAATTTTTAATACAGAAAATGATGATTAAACAATTCTTGAAAGTGAACTTTTTAATGTCCTTTTCATTAAAAAAGCACTTCTGAAACTGCCCATTTCCATTCATTTTTAGTTCTCTAAAATATTACTTTGAAATATAGTACAACTTGATACCAGAAGAAAAAAAATATCACAATGTGTAATGGAGGCATACACAGCTGTAGACCAGCTGTAGGAGCAATATAATATATTTCAAAATCTTTTTACCCAAAAGCAGCTGTTGGAGGGAAACTATCATGCAAGATAAACAGTAACATCTATGTACCATATTTCCCATGTCCAGTGGAAATCCCATCCCTCCTTTACAGTCACCTGACCTGCTAGGCTTGGAAGTCCCTCCCCTTTTGCCATCACTTGACAGGCTTACCTGACCTCCTTTTCTCCCATGTGATCTCTGAATGCCCAATGACTGGATGGCAACTGAAGCCACATATTCTTCATTATCTCAAGAAGCACATCAAGCCCCTCTCATAGTCCAGTGGTGTGCTGCTGTTCTGTCACATGTATGCCCCATGTGTTCTAAGAACGCTCTGTGATAATTGATTGCTTCAGAAGGCACAGAAAGTCCTCATAGATATATGTGTATATATACACATATATCAAAATGAATGCAGGATATATATTTGTTTAATTATATATGATCATATGTTATATAGAAATATAAGCCTACCAATGTATAAAAATCACACATATAAAAAGGTATACAATGTGTACAAATACACACATTTAAATGTAAAGATCAGCTTTTAACGATTATTTCTATAAATATAATATAAATTAATAATATAAATTAACATGCATGTTTATTAATGTTTTTATATACTAGACATAAAAATATTTAACATTGAAGAATTAAATAAATGAAGTTTAAATATGAATGGAAAGAAAATTAAAAGACAGCTTGGGCTTGGACTCACTGCTTCGGAAGGCTTGAATAATCCCTAAGACATTGCAGGAGTGGTAAGCTTAAGAGCCGCAGCATGCCTTGAAGAGGGTAGAGGAGCATGAACAAAGCTAAACACGTCTGTGGGGCAAGGGATCACTTCTGTGAGGCCAGCCATGAAACAGCTACTGAACCCTTGTGCCTTGCAAAGAGAATAGCTATCGGAATCTGATCAAGAAGTCCCTGTCCCTCTTCCCCAAATCTCCGGGGTGACCTTACAGCATTATTGGGAAAACCTTTGTGCTGTGCTGCAGGATACAGGCATGTGGTGGGTTGACCCTGGCTAGAGACCGGATGCCCACCAAAGCCCACTCTATCACTCCCCCTCCTCAAATGGGCAGGGGGAGAAAATTATAACGAAAAGCTCGTGGGTGGAGATAAGGACGGAGAGAGATCACCCACCAATTACTGGCACGGGCAAAACAGACTCGACTTGGGGGAAAAAACCAACAAATTTACTTTATTACAAATCAAAATCAGAGGAGAATGAGAAGTAAAACCAAATCTTAAAACACCTCCCCCATCCCTCCCTTCTTCCCGGGCTTAATCTCTTTCCCGATTTTCCACCTCCTCCCCCCAGCAGCACAGGGGGACAGGGAATGGGGTTGGGGTCAGTTCATCACACGGTGTTTCTGCCGCTGCTTCCTCCTCAGGGGGAGGTCTCCTTCCCCCGCACCAGCGTGGGGTCCCTCTCACGGGAGACAGTCCTCCACCAACTGCTCCAACGTGAGTCCTTCCCATGACTGACAGCTCTTCACGAGCTGCTCCAGTCTGGGTCCATTCCATGGGGTGCAGTCCTTCAGGAAGGGACTGCTCCAGCGCGGGTCCCCCACGGGGTCACAAGTCCTGCCAGCAAACCTGCTCCGGCGTGGGCTCCTCTCTCCACGGGCTACAGGTCCTGACAGGAACCTGCTCCAGCGCGGGCTTCCCGCGGGGTCACAGCCTCCTTCGGCATCCACCTGCTCCGGCGTGGGGTCCTCCACGGGCTACAGGTGGTCATCTGCACCACCATGGACCTCCATGGGCTGCAGGGGGACAGCCTGCTTCACCATGGTTTTCACCACTTGTTGGGGGGGGAATCTCTGCTCCGGCGCCAGAGCCCATCCTCCCCCTCCTTCTTCACTGACCTTGGTGTCTGCGAAGTTGTTTTCTCTTACATCTTCTCACTCCTCTCTCCAGCTGCAAAGTGTGCAGCTTTTTTTTTTTTCTCCCTTCCTTTTTTTTTTTCTTAATTATGTTATCACAGAGGCGTTACTGATTGGCTCGGCCTTGGCCAGCGGCGGGTCCCTTCTTGTAGCCGGCTGGCATTGGCTGTGTTGGGTCGGACATGGGGGAAGCTTCTGGCAGCTTCTCTCACAGAAGCCACCCCATGTCCCCTCCCCCACTGCTACCAAAAACCTTGCCACGCAAACCCAATACAAGGCATCATTGTCTACTACCATGGAAAACCAGAACAAAAAGACATCACATGAGCTTGTACAGGAACATCCACAAGGATATTCTGAAAACAACTATATTATTCAGAAGAAATTATGGATGAGCCAGGGATTTCAGAACAGAAGACTGAAATAAATGCCACATGGAGATGGTGGCAGAGATGTCCTTTGATCACAGCTGTGAGTGAACTTACTGCTTGTAATGCCATTATGTGGCACAGACTTTTACTATATCCACGACTTCTCAAATACCCAACTTTACCCTCACCATCAGATGCTGCAGCAGAGGTGGAACAGGAGGTAATGAAGTACATAGCTTTAAGAATGTGCAGCTGTGGGACTGGTGAAACTAACTAGGCTAGACACTAAGTAGAAGGATGCAGATTTGTTAATTTGGACTGGGTATTTCTACGTGAAGCTTCTGAATTGTTTGTACAGAGACCAGATCAATTTTATTTTTAAGATTTACACCACCTGCTTGAACCTGGTGATTATGTTGAGCTCTATCTCGAAGCTGTCAGAATTCATTACTCTCTATATTCTCTCCATATTAATTTATGGAATGTGAACACAGATAAATATTTAGAGTGAGAAACACTAGTGGAAAACATATTTAAGAAAAGTTACATTGTGCCTGAGAGAGAGAAGGGAGGGGAAAAAATATGTGAAACAGCCCTGCAGACACCAAGGTCTGAAGAAGGAGATGGAGGAGCTGCTCCAGGCACATGAGTAGACATTCCTCTAGCCTGTGGTGAAGATCATGGTAGACCAGTTCTTGAAGGACACTCTCACAGTAGGGATCTCACGATGGAGCAAAGGAAAAGTGTGAGGAGGAAGGAGCAGCAGAGACAAACAGTTATAAGCTGACTTCAACACTCCATTCTCCATACCCCTGCACGGCTCAGCATGGAGGATGTACATAGGCACTAACAGTTTTTGATAGCTTAAAAGGTTGGTTTTTGGTTTTTTGGGTTTTTTTTTTTGTCATAGCTGTACCAAATGTCACTCTGAACTATATTAGAGTGTGTAAAAATTGTGAGCTTTAACATTACACCTATGCAGGAGTGTAAATGGATCACTATAACAAAATCAGATGGGGAGCTTGATGAGTTTTTAGAAACAAAGTGCCTACATTGCTGAATCAGAGTTATGTTCTTTTTAGTGGCAAAACAAAAGTAGTCTGCTTATATCAACCCCCGATTAAAAGATCAGTCCTAGAATTTTACTAGCCTCTGGTCTTTCAGAAGCAAAATAAAACAATACCCTGCTGGGCACCCTGAAGTTATACCTGACAATTTTGACACCTCGACAGCCTATTTTGGTACACTCAAAGCAGAAGTGTATCCACTTTATGGGCTTTTCCCCATAATTTCTGTCAGGGTAAATGGCAAGCTATTCTTCTTGTACTGCACCTGTGCTGAAACCCCTCAGAGATACTCTATCTACAGACATAATACATGGATATAAACAATACTGTTGAACTAAACAAGGCTCTGGAGGATGCATACAAGGTTTGTAAAATCTATGAAGCTTTGTAATTTGAGTCGAGTCAAAACAGTTTGGTTTTTGAGTTTGGGTTTTTTGTTTGCTTGGTTTTGTTAAGTTTGTTTTGTCTTGTTTTTCTGTTTCTGTGCTTGGTTTTTATTATATTTTAGATTATATAAGCCTGTACATCCATCAGAAGCAAAAAAAGCTTTGAGTTACACAGCCTGGCACACAGACACTGACAAAAGAGCCCAACACATCAATGAATAGAGGCAGAAAGAAAGATTTGCTTTGCAGGGTGAGTGTACAAAGAGAAACTCCACAAACCACAACATTTCCTGAGTGTTTTAAAATTCTCTATGGATTTTTTTTGGAGATCCATTCTCCCCAACGCCATAATCATCATAAAAACAGACAATCTGTATGGTTGCCTCTTTTATACAGTTTGTGATGTAACCCTCTGTGATTTTGTTGATCAGAATGGGGTCACTGTCTTGTGGAAGAATGGCAAAAGACCCTGGAATGCAAAACTAGCATTTTTATAGCATGCTTTACCAATATGTGTGCAGACCTAAAGCTTTATGATTTCAAAGATGCCTTTCAAGATTTTTACCCTTATAATGATGCAATATTAATGAGTTGTAAAGACAACTGTTGTTTAAGTTAAATGTACCTCTCTGAACAAAAAGAACAGAAAAAAAGAGGGGGCTTATATTGAACAGAAATGTTAATAACCCCCCACACACACATTTTGATAAGGGGCATGCAATGTCCATGGTTGGAGACACAATTAGAGAACACTAATCTTACTGTTTTGTTTATCCTGACAAAGCTATGTGGTGTTAGTGTTGCTTGCAACTGCTGTATCACTTCTATAAATAAACTTTTGTTAAATCTGGGGAGGAATTACCTAAGAGTTTTAGTGGTAACCAGATAATTTACCTTTAATAAAATAAACATGGTTGTGATCAATGATTTGATGAACTATGTGCATAAAAGTGTTGAAAATGAAAAAGCTTTTACTAAGCATGTGCATCACCAGAAGCTTAGTATCCTATACATTTTTTAAGAGCTAAAAAGAGCCATGACTTCAATCAAATGCAAAATGCATGGAGTTATTTAAGAACTAGGTTGTGTACCTAACAGGACACATGATATTTTGGCAAGACTGGGTTCTTCTAAGAAGCATTTGAAGATGCTACTGAGCCTCCATATTGGTCTCTGTTCATGTAAATTCTTCTACACATGTAAAGGCTTTTAGGCAAAGAACTGGCCTTTTTCCTGGTACAAAAACCAACTGTATATATACTGGGGGCAGGGGAATGGGAAGGTCACTCAGAAATATGAAAAGATGAGCTGGCCATACCTGGTGTGTGAACAGTGGTAATTAAAACTCTTGAAAAAATTATTTTGCTATCAGGTTCCCTTTTTCAGTCTGGAAACATTGACCAGCACATTCTTGGTCTAGAGACTAGACAAGGGCAGACTACAGTCCACAGGCAAATGCATGCCAGAAAAATGTCAGGAAATTATCTTTTGTATGGCTGTCAGTCATCTGTAAGAGCTGCATGTATTCCCTCACACAGCAGCTGTTCTCAAAATCAGGTGCTACCTGCACTTTTTTCACTTTTTTAATGAAGAAAAATTGATAATCAGTTTATACAACCTTGCTGCTAGGGATCTCATCAAACAAAAACTGCCTTTGCTGAGCATCAGCTTAAATTTTAAATCCATGCTAATCAACAAAACCTTTTATTGGAAAACCAGAATGCTGTTTAAGCCTGCTAAGCTGGGCCTTCAGAGCCGAGTGTTGCCTGAATGTGATTAAAGATGCTGTTCAACATGATCAATTCCTGCTGCCTGTCTGTGTCTTTATAAAATAAGCCTATGCAAAAGTGTGTGGACATTGTGTGTTGCTGCAATTGAGAAGGAACTTGATTAATGCGTAGTATGAGTAAGGATTACTGTTTTGTTCTTATAAATCAGTTCTCCAGTGTGGCATCCAGCTAGATGAAAATAGTTGCCAACATATAGTTGACCAAGCACATGAGCATCTATCTCTGTCATTCATGTTGAACCCATCAGTTTTACCCATCTTGCAGCAAATGCACAACAGTGTGTTGTGCCTGTGTAATCCTCTCCATTCCCAACTAAGAATGTGCCTAGGGTGCCGACTTTTTAACAGTTGAAATTAAGATCACCTCAGTGTACAGGCTTTCAGTTTCAGTTCAAACAAATCCAGTTTGAATTTAGCACATTCATCCAAGCAATTTGGAATAAAATCCATCCTTGTTAAAATATATCTCCTTTTCCAGTAGCAGAAAAGGGCCTCTTTCACTTCATTTCCCATTTATTTTGCACCATCCAATAAAGTGTGTTGTTCTTTTTTTTCTTGTCCTCATGAGACTTCTGCCTGATGCCACTTGAACTTTCTCTTCTAACAGATTCAGGCTGGCTTTCCCTCTGGGAGTACAACGTGTTTCTCTCACTTTTAAATCTTCTTTTTCAAGAAGCCTTTTGGAACTTTTCCTCATTGTCCCTGTATACATGTGTTCCTGTGACATTGCCTTTTTCTTATGTCTTTCCATTATAGCTGGGAAAAATTTTATAGCTTTATTAATTTCATTATTTATTATTAAATTAGTTTATATATACTGTACTTAATAAATATATGTGTACTTTAACTGTATAAGTATAAATATAGTTATGAATAATGGCACAGCTGCTTTCTTTTTATATAGAAATTTTTACATGTGGCTATATATAAACATACAGATAGATGGATGAGGGCTTCCTGTGCCTATAGAAGTGACCAAGGAATCACTTGGTGGTCTCACACTATATGGAGTATAAATGTGACAAAATGACAGCTGTGACAAAATGGCTTACCCTGTTGGGCTATAGAAGGGTCTCTCTTTTATAAATTAGATGTAGGTTCAGCTGCCATCTGACCACTGGGCATTCTGGGATTATAACAGTGTCAAAAATGGCAGCCCCCAGTGTGCAAAGGGAGACAGGGTAAATCTGTCCAGTAACTGGAAAAGGTAAGGGACTTTGTGCTGGTTTCTGCCACCAAGATCATGTGGTCCTTCATTCACCTTCCCCCAGCATGGTGAGATGGGAAGAGAAACATAACAAAAGGCTCATGGATTGAAAGGAGGACAGGGAGGACTCATTCACCAATTATGTCCACAGACAAAGCAGACTCAACTTGAGGAAAAAAAGTCAATTTAATTAATTACCAAACAATCAGAGTAGAATAGTATTGGGTTTGCATGGCTGAGTATTGGCAGTGAGGGGGCATAAGGGTAGTTTCTGTGAGAAGCTGCCAGAAACCTCCCCTATGTCCAACACAACCAATGCCAGCTGGCTCCATTACAGACCTGCTGCTGGCCAAGGTCAAGCCAGTCAGTAATGATAGTAACACCTCTGTGATAACATAATTAAGAATGGGAAAAGGAAAAAAACAAACAAGAAACCAAACCAAAACAAAAAACCCCAGAACATTTTGCAGCTGAAGAGGGGAGTGAGAAGATGTGGGAGAAACAACTCTGCAGACACCAAGGTCAGTGAAGAAGGAGGGGGAGGAGGTGCTCCAGGCACGGGAGCAGAGATTCCCCTGCAGCTTGTGGTGAAGACCATGTTGAGGCAGGCTGTCCCCCTGCAGCCCATTGAGGTCTATGGTAGAGCAGATGACCACATGTAGCCTGTGGAGGACCCCACAACAGAAGAGGTGGATGCCCAAAAGAGGCTGTGAACCTGTAGTAAGCCCAAGCTGGAGCAGATTCCTGGCAGTAGCTGGGGCCCCATGGAGAAAAAGGAATCCATGTCAGAGCAGATTTGCTGGCAGGACTTGTGACCCTGTGGGAGACCTGCGCTGGAGCAGTCTGTTCCTGAAGGACTGCACCCCATGGAATGGACCCATGCTAAAGCAGTTCATGAAGAACTGTAGTTCATGGGAAGGATTCGCACTGGACAATTTCATGGAGGACTGTCTCCCGTGAGAGGGACCCCATGCTGGTGTGGGGGAAGAGTATAAGAAGTCCTTCCTTGGAGGAGGAAGGAGCGGCAGAGACAACGTGTAATGACCTGACCCCAACCCCCATTCCTTGTCCCCCTGTGCTGCTGGAGGGAAGGTTTGGAAATCTGGAGAAAAGTTAAGTCTGAGAAGAAGCGGGGGGTGGGGGCAAGATTTTGATTTATTTCTCATTATCCTCCTCTGATTCATTTGGTAATAATTTAAATTTATTTTCCCCTAGTTGAGTCTGTTTTGCCCATGTTGGTAACCGGTGAGTGATCTCTCCCAGTCCTTATCTTGATCCACAAACCTTTTGTTGTATTTTTCTCCCCCTTGCCCTGCTGAGGAGGGTGAGTGATAGAGCAGCTTTGATGGGCCAAGGTCAACCCACCACAGTGAAACGTAACAGCCACATCTTAAAACACCTTCCCCCACCTCTCCCTTCTTTCTGGGCTTAAATCACTTTGCTCCACATTTCTCAGCCTTCCCTCCCAGTGGCACAGGAGGACAGGGAACAGAGGTTGCAGACCTCTGTTGCTATGTTCATCTATGCTGCTCTTTACACTCAACCCTATCATCATCATCATTAAGCTCCAGGCAACCAAAACACTCCTTAACATACAAGGCTCTTTCCTCCCTTGTCTATCCCTTCTGAAGAGTTTATAGCTATCCATTGTGGCACTCTGGCTGTGCAAGTCATCTCACCATGCTTCCGTGATGGCTACTATGTCATAGTTTTCCAGCTGCACCATGGCTTCCAACTCCTCCTGTTTGCTGTCCATGCTGTGTGCATTAGATGCATTTCAGTCAGGCTATGGGTCCTGCCACTTTTTTTGGGTGAAAAGGCCTAATTTCTTTGTGACCATTCTCAGGTGTTTCTGTGGCTTCCAACACGTCAATAACCTTTGTGTCTCTGCTTCCATGTTGATTTCTCTGCCCTACTTTCACTATGGCAGACTGAAGAACCTCACTAGCACACCATCCCTCAAACTTTGGTGTGCCACCCCTAGGCTCACCCCCAGCCTTCCCTCTAGCGAGCCTGATTTCATCCCTTTCCCCTTCAAATCTAGTTGAAAGCTCTTTCTGTGAGTCCTGCTAACTCCTGTACAAAGATACTTTTCCTCATTTGAGACATGTGTACCCTGTCTGTCGCCAGCAAGTCTGGTGTCGTTTAGACAAAAAATAAAAAATTCTGCTGATGACACCAGGCTTGGAGCCAGGAATTGATCTGCTGGCTCTTCCTGTTTCTTCCTTCATCATTCCCTGTAACTAGGATAGACGAGAATGCTGCTTGTGCTCCTGATCTCTTAACCAGTTGTCCCAAGGTGCTGAAGTCTCTCTTGTTTGTCCTTGGACTTCTTTTTGCGACTTCTTTGCTGTCTACCTGAAAAATCAATAATGGATAGTAATCCAAGGGCTGTACTCGGGTAGAAAGTTTTCACTTCTGCAACCCATGCCCCAGGGAGGCAGTATATTGTCATAAGTGTGTCTGGTCTGCATTTGGGCCTTTTGTTCTTTTGAGAAGGGAGTCTCCTGTGACATGATCTGGTTTTTTTTGGTTTTGGTTGTTTGTTTTTTTGGGGGGTTTTTTGTTTTGTTTTGTTTTGTTTTGTTTTGTTTTGTTTTCTGTATGGAAGTAGTTTTGATGCAGGCATAGGCTGACTTAACCTTAACTAGATGAACCATCGTCCTCATAATTTTTCATTTCCTCTTGCAGAGCCTCATACCTATTATACAAGGGCACCTCAGAAGGTGGGGTAGTCACAGAAGAGACATATCTGCTGTGCCAGGCAGGAACTTGTCACCATTGCCCCCTATCCCTTATGTCACTGCATTCAGCCAAGTGGAGAGAGGATAAGGAATTCTGAGCAACTGATGTCATCTACCTGGACTTGTGAAAGGCCTCCGACATGGTCTCACACTGCATCCTTATCTATAAATTGGGGAGATATGCATTTAAAGGCTGGACTATTCAATGGATAAACAATTGGTTGGATGATCGCAGCCAGAGGGTTGTGTTGAACGACTCTATGTCCAGGTGGAGGCTAGTGATAAGTGATGTCCCCCAGGGGTCAGTCTTGGGACCGATGATCTTCAGCTTCTTTATCAATGACCTGGAGAGTGAGATTGTGTACCCTGAACAAGTTTGCTGATGACACCAAGTTGTGTGGTGCAGTTGATACAATAGGTGGAAGGAATGCCATCTAGAAGGACCTTGACAGGCTTGAAAAGTGAGCCCACAAGAACCTAATGAGGTTCAACAAGGCCAAGTGCAAGGTTGTGTGCTTGGGTCAGGGTAATCCCAGGTATTTGTACAGGCTGGGAGAAGAACTCATTGACAGCAGCCCTGCAGAGAAGGACTTGGGAGTCCTGGTGAACAAGAAGCTTGACATGAGACAGCAGTGTGAAATTGCAGCCCAGAAGGCCAACTGTGTCCTGGGTTGAGTCAAAAGAAGGGTGGCCAGCAGGTTGAGGGAGGTGATTTTCCCCCTCTACTCTGCCCTTGTGAGGTCCTGTCTGGAGTATTGCATCCAGGCCTGGATCCCCCAACACAAGAAAGATATAGATCTGTTGGAGCAGGTCCAGAGGAGAGTCACAAAGATGATCAGAGGGCTGGAGCACCTCTCATGAAGAAAGGTTGAGGGAGCTGGGCTTGTTTAGCTTGAAGAAGAGAAAGCTCCAGGGAGACTTCATTGCAGCCTTCCAGTACTTGAAGGGAGCTTATAAACAGGAGGGAGAGCCACTTTTTACGTGGGCAGATAGTGATAGGACAAGGGGAAATGGTTTTAAACTAAGAGAGGGGAGATTTGGGTTAGATATTAGGAGGAAATTTTTCACCCAGAGGGTTGTGAAGCACTGGAACAGGTTGCCCAGGGAAGCTGTGGATTCCCCACCCCTGGAAGCATTCAAGGCCAGGTTGGATGAAGCCCTACACGGCCTGATCTAGTGGCTGGCAACCCTCTCCACAGCAAGGGAGTTGGAACTAGCTGATAGTGGGAGGTGATTGTCCCACCCTACTCTGCACTGGTGTGGCCTCACTTTGAGTATTATGTGCACTTTGGGACATCACAGTATAAAACAGGTATAAAACTACTAGAGAGTGTCCAGAGGAGGGAGACTAAATTGGTGAAGGGTTTAGAGGGAAAGCTGTATGAGGAGAGGCTGAAGTCACTTAGTTTGTTCAGCCTAGAGGAGAGGAGACTAAGAGGAGACTTCGTTGCAGTCTATAACTGCTTCACAGGGGGAAGAGGAGGGGCAGGTGCTGATCTCTTGTCTCTTGTGACCAATGATAGGACCAGAGGAAATCGCAGGAAGATGTGCCAGAGCAAGTTTAGGTTGGACATTAGGAAAAGGTTTTTCACCCAGAAGGTGGTAGAGCACTGGAACAGGCTCCCTGGGGAGGTAGTCATGGCATCAAGCCTGACAATATTCAAGAAGCATTTGGACAATGCCCTCAGACACATGGTCTGAATCTTGGGATTGTCCTATGCTAGGGCAAGAGTTGGACTCGATGATCCTTGTGGGTCCCTTCCAACTCACAACATTCTATGATCTTTAAGATCCTTTCCAACCCAAGCTATTCTATGATTCTATTAATTCTCTATGTCATGTGTCCTGCCTGTCTGTCTGACAGTCCTGTCCCAGGGAAGGTAGGGTGTCATTACAATAGTCTGTTTCTCACACTCCTTGATATTCCTGAACCTACTCACCTCCTCCCACAGCTCTGACACTAAGCAGAGGACTTCCTTTCCCTGGACACACCTCCCATAGCTGAGCTCACTGCTGCCATCCGGCACTGGGGTAAGAGCAGGGCACACCCTGCAGCCTGGCACCTGGGAGGTAGCGTGTTCCCACCTGAGCTCTGACTGGGAATCTGAGTCAGTTGTGGTGGGTGCAGAGCTCAGAGAGGCCATGGCTTTCTGCCAGGTAGATACCATTGCTCCCTGCCCAGTCAAGCTGGCAGAGCTCCAGTGCCCCTCCTGAGTGCCCTTCCATGCAAACTGCAGTGTAAACTGCTGTACCACACCCTTGCTGATGGGCCACAACCTGTTTGCTCGCCACGGTTGCAGAACTCTCCAGGGGCTTCTTTTATATTTGTGGGGTGGCTTGGCTGCCGTTGGTCCTGGCCCTGCCCAGGTTTCATCAGCTGCTGTCACACGAGCTGTGGGCTCCAGGCAGCTATCTCTGCCCGCTCTGGGGTTTCCCAAGTTCTGGATCCCCGCTATGTACCATGCTGGAGCACTCCACTGCAAACCATGCTGGCACTGGAGCTTTTCACCTCAATGACTTATTATGCTTATGAGCAGAAATGATAGCAGAGTTTTAACTCTTCTGACATTTTAAGTATTCGCAAGGTATTACAATCAAGTTTGTAATATTGACATATTGGCAATGTACACAATTTTCATTTATGAAATCACACTTTAAATCTTATAAATCAGAAGCACTTGTACATATCCATAAAAATAATAAAACTATAATTTATCTTTATGCAAAATCTTGATAATCTAAAATATAACCTCTAAAACAGTGTTATATTACTGGTGCACAAATCTGCTACGGTTATTGACTTTTTTTTTTGCCAATTTTTATAATAAAAGTGAGATTAAGTAGTACTCAAGCTAGACTCAGCTATTTGAGTCATAAAGCAAACATCGTCAATAAGTCAGATATTCCTGTTTAATTGTTTTCATTTCCCTATCATGGTTGAAATTTTAAATTCATGATAGAACTATCGAAGCCAACAAACTAGAACTGTGTGATACTGTGGTCTACTTTCCAGTGGCTTAGAAAAAACAACCAAAGTCACTGGAATAAGATCATAGACATTAGCTCATTTTCTATTTTTTATTTTTATTAAAGGATTCCTATTGCTGTTTGTTTTCCTTACAGAAAGAACTCAATTGTTCTTCCACAGTTACAAAAATTCTCATCATCCCCCTGCCTGACAGAAACAATATCATTTCCAGAATATCTTGTGTGTAGCATAGCTACTATAATAATTCTGTGACAATACTTCTTTTATTGACAGGCACAAATTTTTCTAACTATGTAAGCATTACATAACCAAGACACAATTTTCTTGCCTCTAGATGTAAATTTTGTAGACAACAAAAGCATAACATTGATTATATTTGATTTCTTATTTTACAGGTAATATTTATATATCTTTTCAGTTTAGTAACCAGCTTCTGTCAGCCTTGTTATATTTTCAGCTAACATTTACGCCTTTCTGTGTAAGTTTTCTTTGGGACCATTGCCCTATAACTATCTGAAAAGCTCTAAAAGCTCTCATATTATCTTTAAAAAAAAAAAAAAAAAATCTTCTTGTCTGTGATGATTTTGCAAACCTTAACAATAGCAAATATGTTAAAATCAATTATGTTGTCTCATTGTTTTCTTGGTTTTGCACACCTACTTGTCTATGACCACCTGTTATATCATGTCTTACACTTAGATTTTAAATTATCTCAAGCCAGGAGCATCTTTATTCTGTGACTCTATGCTGCCTAGTACAACAAATTCTGTTTCATCATTTCATCAAGAATCTATTATTAGTCTAATTCACATCTTAACAGTATAATTAAAACTGTGTTTGTAAAAGAAATAAAATTTATCTGAGTCTAAAGGAATTCAGAAAAGTCCTGTGTCCTTACTCTATCAAGTCAATGAAATGTGTAAGTCCTTTTATCAACAACATGAAAAATATTACTTACTGGGCTACACTCTGAGTATATAAAAATAATTTTGGAAGGAAGAACAAATGAGTAAGAATTACCCTATGACTAATGTGCTAAACGGTGGATAGGCTATGTTTTGAATTCTTTCAGAAAATCTTTAATTTGCCTAGATTGTTTTCTAACTTTTAGTATGTATTGGAGGTACTTGCAGTGGTACAGTTTTCTTGACTATAATTTGAGTAGACTAGTATATGTGTGCCTATGGGCCGTATCACTACACAATACTTAGACTAACATACGCCTGACTGGTAAGAAGCTTGAAAAGTACTGGTCTGGACATAATGTTGTAGTTACGAACATTTTGCCATTTACTGGACATATTAGGATGGTATTCATCTGATTAAAAGTCTACATCTGAACCAATCACTTAAGCTTTGTCCCTAGTAAGATATTGGTTGAACTAGGCTTATACCTTCTGTTAACTGCCAAGACTGAGGTGGTTTTGGATGTGTTAAGAAACAGATATTTGGGTTCTTGGCTCACAATCTCACCAAAATTTAGCTGCTGTAAATGTTAGACTAGCACCAGCACAAGCTAAGCACTCAAGTTTCCTATACAGTAATACAGAGAAATACTTAGTAGTACTTGCAGAACAAGTACTGCTATAAAATATTAAGAATTTAAGTTGCCTAGATTGCTCTCTGTACTTTTTAATATATAATAAACAGACAGTTTATAATCCTAGTTTAGAACAGCATTTTCCTAACTCTTAGGCATCTAAAGCTGTATAGGAAGAGTTTGAAGGAAAATCATAGTGAGTAACGATTGGCATATCTGCCTCTTGTTCCCTCTACTAGATTATTAACTCCCACACATCACTAGAATGATAATCAGGATAAGAAACAAGTAATCTAGTGCTACTTGGAAGCTATAATTAATGTAAATGTTGTTGGTGGGTTTTTTTTACTATTTTTTCTATCTAATTGAAACTCTTGTACATATTTTTTTCAGGACTTCTAGCCAAAATATGCATATTTTTCCCTGTTAAAAAAAAAAAAAAAAAAAAAAAAAAAAAAAAAAGCTGCTGCATTTTTCATAACAGCATCATCAGTTGTTGTAACTATGTACAGTATGTGTTTCATTTCTCATTTCCTGTTTTTTCCTTAATTTATTTTTCTTGAAACACATCCAGTTTAGCTGCTGTTACTGAAATCTTTGGTGACGATTTGCTCTGTCTTAAATTTCTACACTTCCTGTTGTGTTATCTTTGGTTTTCATCTTGGTTTTCTATTAACCTAAACTGTACTACAAAAAATAATGCAAAACATTCAATATAAATGAAGTATGAAATATTCTTGGAACTTTAAAATGTGTTACAGCTTTTAACACTACTGAACAGGCTTCTATTTTGTGAAAAGGTTGTATTTACACTTTTCTGATAAGATTAGATTGAATATATGTATTATAAACTGCCTGCAGTCAGATATTGAATCCCTTAAGCTTGTTTCAGTTTTCTAAACAGACAATTATGACCATTTGAGATCATCTAGAGCATCTTGCTTGACCTTTAGATGTCCTAGAATGACAAAACTCTCCATCAGGTACCATATATCTGTCAATTATACCAGTTCTGTATAGATGTCTTATATAACCTGCAGCGTTTAAGATGGCTCTTATGGGCTACATTTAAGTAATTGAATTGAGCCTCCACTGTAGCACAAAACATATACATTCGAATACTAGTTTGTTTTTTGGTTTGCTTTTTTTGGTTGTTTTTTTTTTTTTTTTTTTTTGTCTGGGATCATACTATAATATTGTGTATATATTTTTCATGAAATATCACTTCTTGATAGTTCCTTTGACAGTAAAGCAGTATTACACATACATTTTTCTGACTTGTATTGCCAGTATTAAAAAAAAAAATCCATTAGAGAATATCTATAGGACCTGAATGGTACTTTCTCCTGGATTATAGAAATTATTTGCTATAAAATGGGGTTTAGCTTTTATTTTTATTTGACATCAACAACAAAGCCTGATAGGAGATGATTTCACTATAGACATGAAAGTAAAACTAAGTTTTTAAAAATGTATTCTCAGATGTTGAAAAAAAAAACCCCAAACTTTATAATTTTACTAAAAACTGTGAAAAACAGTGATTTTCACCTGTGTTTAAATTTATATTTGGGATTTATAAAATGTAAAGCAGGAAAACATAGAAGAATGAAAATAAAACCAAGTGATAGACATGTGAACTGAATGTAATGAAGCTCTAGTTGTAATATTCAACTGAATGCAAGGCCTGAATATTTAAAACAGAACATTAAAGCAAGAAACTGTAGCACAGCCACACACTCTAAGGAGATGGCAGAAATCAGTCTGAGGAAGAAAGACAGAATTTAATATTTGAAATGGAACAAGGGCAAAACTTAAATGAGGAAAAGTGTTTTAGAGAGCCCTGGTTTTTCTAAGGTAGAGCTAATTTTCTTCTTAGTAGTTAGAATAGCTGTGTTTTAGTTTCAATGGAAGACTTGTTACGAGAGGAATGTTGATAAAAGTACTGATGTTATTAGTTGCTGCTGGAGCTCAAGGCCACCGTGTTTGGCTGGTTCACAGCTGCATCAGGACCGGGAGGGAGAAACGTAGTGAATAGCAAAACCCAAAACTGATATTTGGATGTGCCAATGAAATATCCCATCATGTTTAGTATATTGTCTGAGGCTGACAGGAAAGGTGGGTGATTCTCTCTGGCTTTTGCTTGGGCTCTCACTGTTCCAATATTGTGATTTCAGTTCGGGATTGTTGCTGCTCTGGGATCGTTATCTGGGAACAGGCCCGGCTTAGTCAGCGGGTGGTGAGTGGTTGCACTGGGTTATTATATACTCATTGGTATATTTTACTACTGTTATCCCTATCACTACTATTTTAATATTAGGGGTTTTTTAAGGTTTTTTATTATTATTTCTATTATTAAATTGTTCTTATCTCAACCTAAAAGCCTCCTTATCCTTGCTTCCCATTCCTCTTTCCTGTCCCCTGGGGGTGGGGAGGAAGTGGGTAAACAGCTGTGTTGGCTGTTAGCCAAGGGCTAGCCCAGTGAAACTATCACATAGAAAAACTAGCAGAAAGACAATTTGTGAAAGGGAAATAAAAAGACCTAAAGGTAAAATGCTTGGATATAGTGCACTATTTGAGAACATATTAATAAATATATCTATATCTATATCTATCTATCTATCTATCTATCTATCTATCTATATCTCAGAAAACAGCTAAATACATATATTTATGGTATACATATATGTGGTATAATAACATCAAATATTTAAAGAAACTCATAAGCAAGTATTGCTAAAAGTGCAAAAATAATTGCTTAAGGAAAGCAAAAATGTTTTTTCTCCCAGAAGTTGAAAAATGGAAGTATTTTCTACAGTCTGAGAAAGTGAAAATCTGTATCTTAGTTTAGGATTTCTTTTTTTTTAAATACAATATACTATTCAATGGAACCTGTCTGGAGGAAGTACTCAAGAGACTCAACAAAACTCAGTTGCCTTGAGAAAAAGTATTTAATTAAAGGTCAAACACATTTCTAGAAGCCTGCACAAGTGGGAGTTTTAGAGTGATTAGGATGTAATCTACAGAAACATGATGGGTCAAACATAACACAACACAGGTTTAGTTGTTTGGATCTGGTCTGCGCTTGAAAATGTCTGCACAAGAAAATATAAAGAATTGGAAAAGTCAAGTATAACAGTTTTATACTTGAATTAAATCAATCCATTAAAAATGCACTCTGTGTGTGAATTCAGTCCTTTTTATTCCAGGTATGTTCCTCTTTTTCCTTTACATTAATTTTTATTCCTAATATATCAATAAGTTCTTTACCCTTTGTTCCCTTTTTATGCATTCTGGATATATTCCTTTAATTCTCATGAGCTTATGTTCCTTATTTTAATTTCTGGAGTTCAGCTCACCTGTCTCCTGCAATGCTTTCCATACAGACTGAGATATGACCCCATTTAGGACAAATGTCCTCTTCCTTCTTGTTTGGAACTATTGACATGGACTGCCCCCCAGTTCCTTCTTGTCCCTGTCTGGAGAAGCTGAGAGAAAGAAGCAACTCTCACATTTGTCAGTGCAGAAATAATTATACACCTTAGCAACTACAATGAGCTTCTAGCAGCTTCCTAAACACAGACATACAGTAGGATTTATATTATCTAAATTTAGCCTTAGAAAATGTTGTTGTCTAATTTAGGTTAGACAATACAGGCTGGCAGGACTACCTGGTAGCAATTTGATCCAGTGCTGAGATAACTGTATAGGTAATTTTCCTTTGACATGTATCTGCCTCTTCCCACTGGCTGTAGAAACCTAAGTGACTAGCTTTGACACAAAACTGCAACGGCTGAATTAACCTCAATCAGCTTTAGACATTTGTATAGACCTTTACATGACAAATGGTCATTTAGAATCTGCATATAATGACTAGAAAGTGTCAAGGACTTTGGGACAGAGACTAGGCAAGATGAATTTTTCTGTGAAGCTACGGAGTCTTTCTGTGGTGATTTGACTCTGTAGGTTTAACAGGAACCCACAGCAGCAGAGGTGAAAAAAGTCTGTGTTTGCATGGCAAGTTCAGAAAGAAATGTGATGCTGTGAGGATGTACTACTAAGCAGAAGTGGCACCGCAGCTGCATCAGACTCTTGATGTGGGTGAAAGGAACAATCCATGCAGTCATATATCGAGCTCATGGTTTGCTGTTAGTCCAGTTAATGCTTTAACCATCTAATAGTCTAAACTATCAATATAGAAAAATCTAACTAATAATGCTGATGAAATACACAAATGGGCCTCAAAAATGATTCACCAAATACTCCCTCTGGGCCTTAAGATCAACAACATCATCGTCCTGCAGGAAACTGGGCTTGGGCGTGTGACCATAACTCCCTCACCAGTGCCTCACAGGCCCCACAGAGAGGAACAGGGTGTCTGCAGCAAGTGCAGCCCCCTTGAACAGGAGTCTTTCTCATGACTCAGGGGGTGCATTTCTCCCCCATTGTCTCCTTTTGAGTTGCCCACAGGGGAGACAGGTTCTCCCCTGCCCTATTACACAAAGATCTGTTGTTGTCCCCAGCCCAGGTCTGTCAGGCCACTGCCCACTACCAGCCAGCAATACTCCCTGAGCCAGCAGCAGCTTTGGCTGGGCAGTGACAGTCACCTGAGGGAGGGGTGGGGGAACTGGCTCCAACCAGCTCCAATCAGCTCCAACCAGCCAAGACCACCCTGGTCCTCTGAGAGAGACCTGCCCTGTCCCTGCCGGCTCCCTTCCACTTCAGGGAAGGGCCAAACAGAACTTTATGTCTTCTCAGCATGGTCTCTTGTGTTGGATTTCACACTTAGTCTTTAAGCAAATACTCGGGCAATGAATGTAAAAAGAAATATAATTTTTATTTTGTATTTCTTGTTTTTCTGGGGGCTATGTATGAACGGAGATATATAGTTATGTGTTTATTTTTGTATCAGATGATAAATATAATGATATAGATACTCAAATTTGAAGCAATTTGAGCACTGTCTGTTTTGAGAGGGGACCGCAAGAACTTCATCTGTTATTAATAATCCATTTCTTTACACACCCTCAGTGATGCACTCTAATGTAATATAACTGCCCCAGATTTGTATGGTACATGTCAAATAATAAATGTTTCTGTGGCTATTAAAATGACAGAAATGTTAATCTATGGATAATGATTTCTTGTTCTTATGATTCCTTCCTAGCTAAAGCTCTAATTGCATTCAACAGAAAATTTACCAAAGTAAATGAAAGATCAAGCCTTTTTTTTAACCTACTAATGAAATAGCAGCCCCCCACCACCCCTCAAAAAAAAAAAAAAAAGATAGCAAGTTTTTTAAAGCATCCAAATTTGAGAAAGCCAAGATAATTCTTTTTATAAGTTACATATTAATTAGTCTGCTAATAATTCTTGTTTTACTGCACAACCTTTATTAATTTGAAGTAATTCTGTCATTAAGTAGCAGAGAAAAAAAAAAGACTTTTCATTATGCTTCCTAGTTGTAAAATAAAATGTGTTATACATTTATGATCACTAAGCTGTTTTGCATGTAATAAAAGTAGCCATTTATTCTAAAGTTACAGTAATGTTTTAAATATGTCACAGGGGACAATGTGGCCTGATTTTACTAAAATAGCTTTTTGTTTTTTATGTCCTAATGCCCCAAGAAATCTTCTTGTATTACTGTAAAGTCCTGGTTTTCATCCATCAAAATATATAGGTGTGGATTTTTTGTGTTTTTTTTTTTTTTTTTTCTTCCCCCCCAACCCCCAAAGAGTTTTTCTTCAGTATCATCATGTAGTACGCATGAATTTCTCATAGCTGGAGTGTGCCATAACATGGCAGGTAAAAACCCTATGATTTGAACATAATGCTTTTATAAACCATCCTAGCCATTGCAAAATCCTTAATCTGAACCTTCCAGTGTAGGTTATGGAAAAATAAAAGACTTAGGGATGGATATTCTCTGACCTTCCTCTTCTCTGCCTTACAGTCCCTTGTGCAATAAGGAGAAGCATCAGATGAAGGATACTAAAAGTGTTCTATGCTGGATGCTTTTCTTAGTTTCACTTCAGAATAAAGTTGCTGATCTTTTTTCTTTTTTTTTTTTTTTTTTCCTTCATTTGGGCAAAATGGACTGAAGCAAATCCCCGTCCTCCAAACATTCTTAGGGTATATTATCGCTTGTTATTTTAGACCAATGAACACTTAATAATAACCTTATTTTTTATTCAACAATATAAGCTGCATGTCTTGAAGGTTGAAGATGAGCTACCATATGTTAGCAGACCAGGAAAAACCCTTTCACAGAGTTCTTTTGTTTATTTAAGTTGCTCAGTGCCAGCAGTGTTGAGACCTGCTAATTTGGAGAAAGTCAGGCTGAAAAGATAAAGTTAATAACAAATCAAAGTATATGTGCCTGAGGTACTGTAATTGCTACATAAATAAAATTAATGAAACTTTGGGATGATAAGAAGAAGCCAAATGAAAAATGAAAGTGGCAACTGAAACCTTAGTACAAAGTGAGGCTTGGTACAAAGAGAAGAGCTGTAGCTGCAAGGTTAGAGTAAACTGTAGAATGAGAATTATTATTTCAACAAGATTCACATAAATATGTTTAAAGTGTGATGTTTACTTTAAGCTAAAAGAACTATAATATAAATATAGTACAGATTTGTATTTATAATTATGGTGATGATAAGAATGACTGTCTGCTTTTCCAGTATTATGTTCCTCAAGAGATCTATTGGTATGTCTAATAAGGTGTCCTATATACTAACTGGTGTTGTGTTGTTTGTTGGAGATGAAACAGATGAACATTTTTCTAGAAATCTAGTTGAATGACAGTTTCAAGGACATAATAGCTTTTTCTTGTATATATGGAAATGAAAAAGATTTTTTTAAAATTTATTTATTTATTTATCTATTTATTTTCCTTATAAGTTCACAGAAACAGCTCGCCTAAGTTTAGACATCTGTGCTGAGAACATCTGTGTGAGCTGGCTATTCACAGTGAATGAAAGGATATTTTATGACACAGTTCATGATGTTTTCAGATGCCTACTTCATATTAGGTTAATAGTATACTAAAACTGGATATTTCTGTCCATCTGTCTGTAAAGGATATTTAGGGTGATCATCTCAGAACAAAGTATCTTCTCCACAAAAACTTACTTTCATATCACCCGCCTTCCCTTGAGTCATTGTAAATATATGCAAACTCAGAACCTGCTCAGTAGCAAACAACAATATTTTTTTTTCTTTAATAGTGGGCATGCACCCTTAGAAAATTACAATACTTTTTTCTCAACAGTAATATCTCACATTGTTGAAAGAAGTCTTAGAAAAGAAGAATCTTTGCTGAAGCCATAAAAGACGACAGCATAATTCTAAAGAGGTCTCACTCAAGCCATTGAACAATATTGAAATAGAGTTATGGTGGTAAAAAGATAGAGTTTCGGGAGTGCTAGCTTCCATGAGTGCACTCAGGGAATTTGGGCAACATTTCTTACATCAAACTACGTAATATCTTTAAAAGATGTGGACAAAAACTCCTGAGGCTACTAGAAGAAGCTTACCAATTGGATGATTAAGTGGATGGATGAGTAATTAATGGATTAATTAATCATGGATGAAATTGACCCTAATGCAAGTGCCTAAAGTGTGGCATGCAAATCTACAAAAAGCATGTGCTGTCAACTTGGATAGGAGGTGTGGTAATTTCTCTTCCTTATATGTTTTCATACAGAGAGTGTTCTTTTTTTTTTTCCCCTTCTGATCTCTTCAGAGGAAGACTGAATATCAGATATATCCACCACATTAATCCAAATTTGATGATTTCCCTGTCCTCATAGTTCCACACAGTGGAGGTAAACACATAATTTCTAAGATACATTTCCTATTATCTCAGCTTAAGCACTGTGAAAATATCAGGAGATTCATACTTATAAGAGCTCCTCCTCTTTCCCCCATCTCCCCAAATATTTTTCTCCACTGCCTGTAAAGGAAGAATAGCATGACCAGCTATAGTGAACATGTCTATGGTTATTTGAATATCATCCTCAGTATTGACAAAGCATTAGAATCCTACAATTAAGTTCATGCCAGTCCTTGTTTTGGAAAAATAATTATAAAAAAAAAAAAAAAAAATGTTTTGATCAGCTGGCCCCATAGTTGTAATTTCTGGAACTATTTAAAACTTGACCTATTTTCTCAGCATTTTTAAAAAATATTTATAATGCTGCTTAAAAACTCCAAAAATTTTAAATTTTTGAAGAAAATTTCTATATTTGCACATGTGCATCTGTGCATGTGATACAGTTATGTAATGTTAATGTGTTTATAGGTATATATTCAATACAAATTCAGTTTATTAAAATTGATATGTCATTTCTGAAAGATATACTACTCTTATTTATGTCTTTCAGTTTGTGTTAAGAAACAAAATATTTTTATTAATCTTTGGAATTCAGCTAGCTTAAAATTAATGTTTAGAAGAGAATTATTATGTTTGACAAAGTATAAAGCCTGAGCTAGTGGGTTCTATTTACACTTGCAGCAGTATGGATCTTTTGTTTCCCCCTATAATCCTATTTTTTAAAAAATATACAACCATTAAAGTTTTTTATGAGTATATTAAAAGGCATGCCTTTTTAGTATATTATGAAGAGAAAATTCTGCTTCCACATATCTGAAATCTTAGAGTATTTTTTTAAAGATTTGCATATTTTTGTGGTCAGTTGTCTCTATTTGCTTTTGCACCAAAGTAATTCAAATGTATACCCAGACTAATTGGCTTGAACCTGAAAGCTATCATTCCCTCAGGAACACTCACTGGAATCAAAAGGACCTTTGCAGTTCCTTAACACAGAATACATTTCTTTCACAAGAAGTGACTGTTGGCCAAGTTAGTCAAACAAACAGGCCCATCTCCACTAGGGGATCTGATGTTGTAACAGCCAGCAATGTCGAAAATTTGCTCCAAGAGCTCTAAAATAATTTACAATGCCGAATGTGAATTCAGAAATTCACAATTTCTGAATTGAACATTCAGAAAAACTAATGCTTGGGCCATTGTGTTGTTTAACTCAGACAAAGTCTGTACAGAATTAATCAAACAGACAACTCTTTCTTACTTGTTATATTTCAATCTTCTCTGTTTTCCAACATTACGGTTTGTTTGTACACAGAGTTATAGAACAGGTTAAATCAGTAAATGACAAAGAATGAAAGTATTTTAAATATACCATTATTATTCAGAATTAATTGCAAAACTATCTTTCTACATCTAATTGCTTTTATCAATAATTGTACCCCTACAGTTTCATGAAGTCTGGTCTTTCCTATAGTGCACAATACATGTTTCTGGGACTTAGTATGTCACTCTAAGTGAAAATAACATATTCTATATTACAGACAAAAGACTGTTCATAGACTTAAATTTGTTTTTATTATGTTGCTCTTATTTTCTCTTCATTAACTATGCAACTAAGTATTTATGTAAGGCTATTGATTTCTTCTGAATCAATAAACTCTATAGTCTATGTTCAAATTCGAAAGCACAGCAGATGTTAAAGCACGATAAAGGTCATACTACAACGTAAATTATAAATTCAACTTGTGGTAAATTGTCCCTTGGAGCTTTTACTGGGTTTCCATGCATTCTTGACCTATTATCTTAACATCAGTTTATCAGTGTACATTATCATATATAATTTAGGTCCAAGCTCTCCTTAGTGCTAAATTACACAAAGACAAAACTTACTTTCCAATCATAATACAGCAAAAGAATAAATTAGAGGACATTCTGTAAAAAAGTCTGTCAGAAAAATCGTGGCATCAAAATTACTTTGGAGATATCCGAGTGCCATGTCTGTACAGTGAGGGAAGGATGGACAATTGCTCCACTTCTGGACTTTCACCTGTCTGATGTGACAAACTGCACAGGTGCAGTAAAGAACTTAGTCCTCTGAGTTTACCAATCATCTAGTTTAAATGCAATAAATTATAACAAATTGCGCTTCTCCCAAAATGTATCCTTAATAACATTTTCAAGATAGAAAATGTTTTAAAACCTTGAAAATGACATGTACTAATGTCAAATTTAATAAAGCTGGCATTACTACCTTATAATCATATAAAATAATTAAGTTAATTGTAGTACCTGAACTAATTAGTTGCAAGTTCCCTGTCTTGCTATATATAAAACTTTCAGGACATGTTTTTAAATGAAATAAAATAGACAGAGCTCAGCCTAATATCCTATATTATATAATGTGTTTTGCTGTTGTTGCTGTTGTTTTTATCATAAATACATATACAGACATTTAACCAGATAATGTTTTCCTTCCAAGGTTAGATGTGTGAACTCAATAATCTCTAAGTCTTCTTCCTATTCTGTGTCCTGTATTTCTAAAATATGTCTGGATAAATAAAGAAAAATCTTATTCTTCAAAAAAGAAAAATAATAATACCACCAAAGATCTAAGTATTTCTGAGTACAGTCTATGAAAAAATAACTCTCTTCTAATATATGCATGAGAAGAATGTTCATGCAATATAATTTTGGTCAAATGTGGGGAGTCTTTTTGCATTTGTAACTCTATATTAATATATGTTTAATATGTTAGCTGTATTACAAGTAGATGACAATGCATAGAATTAGGAAAGAAATCTCAAACAGTCTCAAGCTTACTGTTTTGCAGTCTATCTTCTGTGAATTTACAAGGCTCTAATGTATTAGTCTGTGAAAGACTAATAAGCAAAAAAGTAGCAAGGCAGTAGGAGACTATTTAAAGGTACCATATTCCAAACTGAAATTAGGGATTCTGTGATCAAGAAAGCTCTTTAAGGATGAGAACAATCAATTAATCAACCAAAGAGCAGCATGTTTAAGTACTGGAACAGAGAACATGATTAAAAATAAATCAATATTAGTAGGTGAACTCAAGAATACTTATTAAAAATTTTGGCTAGCCTATAAATATAATGGAAATTTCTAGATGAACCTAAAGTATAAGAATACATGTAGCATTTCTGTAAACATAGAATCATAGAATGATAGAATGTATTGGGTTGGAAGGGACCTTCTTTACTAGAGCAGGTTGCTCAGGGCCCCATCATGCCTGACCTTGAATATCTCCAGGAATGAGGTCTCCACTACCTCTCTGTGCAACCTCTTCCAATGATCTACCACCCTCATATTGAATATTTTTTTCCTAATATCCAACCTAAATGTACCCTTTTCTAGCTTAAAACCATTACCGCTCGTCCTATTGCTACATGCCCTTTTGAACAGCTTTTTCCTCGGCTTCCTTACAGGCACCTTTCAGGTACTGCAAGGCTGCTATAACAACCCCCTGGAGCCTTCTCTTCTCCAGGACAAACAACCCCAACTCTCTCAGCCTTTCTTCATGGGGAAGGTGCTCCAGCCCTTTGAAATTTTTTGTGACCCTCCTCTGGACACGCTGCAACAGGTACACATCCTTCTTGTGCTGAGGACTCCAGAACTGAACACAGTATTCCAGGTGGGGTCTCACCTGGAGCAGAGTAGAGGGGCAGAATCACCTTCCTCAACCTGCTGGCCACACTTCTTTTGATGCAGCCCAGGATGTGGTTGGCCTTCTGAGCTGCAAATGCCCATTGGCGGCTCATGCCCAGCTTTTCCCCCAGGTCTTTTTCTTCAGGGCTACTTTCCAGCGTATCATCTCCTGCACTTGACCTTGTTGAACCTCATGAGGTTCACCTGGGCTCACGTCTCCATCCTGTCCAGGTCCCTCTGGATGATATCACAGAATCACACAGAATCACAGAATGTTAGGGATTGGAAGAGACCTCGAAAGATCATCCAGTCCAATCCCCCTGCTGGAGCAGGAACACCTAGATGAGTTCACACAGAAAGGCGTCCAGGCAGGTCTTGAATGTCTCCAGAGAAGGAGACTCCACAACCAGATCTTTGTCTCCCTGATCCCTGTCTTGTGGGCCACCAACTTGAGATCTGTGAGGATACAGGTTGCCAGTGAAGATTGAGGCAAAAATAGTTGTTGAGAACCTCAGCCTCCTCCTTGTCTGTTGTTACTAAATCACCATTGTTGCTCATCAGGGAGCAGTATGCTTTCTTAAACCTTCTTTTTTTGGTTTACACACTGTAGAAGCCCTTCTTGTTTTTCTTGGCATCCCTTGCCAAGTTCAGCTCTAGCTGTGCCTTGGCCTTCCTGATCTCATCCCTACACAACCGGATAATGTCCCTGTACTCTCCAGGATACCTGTCCCTGCTTCCATTGTCTGTGTAGTTCCGTTTTGCCTTTTAGTTTGACCAGGTCTCAACTCAGGCATGCTGGTCTCTTACCTTCCTTACCCCATTTCTTACACCTAAGGATCAAGAGCTCTTGTGCTCTGTGGAAAACATTCTTAAAGATCTGCCAGCTCTGTTCTTCTCCCTTGTCCTTGAGGACTCTTTCCCAGGGGGTCCTATTGACTAACTCCTTGAAGAGCTGACGGTTGGCTTTCCTGAAATTCAGGGTCCTGACAATGCTTCTCAAATGACTTATAAGCCTGAAGACAGTGAACTGCACCCCAGTGCATGATCACTACAACCCAGACTGCCTCCAGTCTTGACATCCCTGATGAGCTTGCATTGGTGACCATCAAGTCCAATATTGTTTCCCCTTGAGTAGGGATGTCTATTTTTTGTGTTAGGAAGTTGTCATCAAAGCATGCCAGGAGTCTCTTGGATTGCCTACAGCTTGCCATGCTGCTTTTCCAACAGATGTCAGAGTGGTTGAAAACCCCCAGCAGGATGAGAGCCAGTGGGATTGATGCCTTCTGAAGCTGGAGTAAGAAGGCTTCATTGATAGGCTCCCCTTGATCAGGTGGCCTGTAGTAGACACCAGCCACAAGGTCCCCCGTGTTGTCTCGATCCCTAATTCCTACCCATAAGCTTTCAATCTGCTCATGGCTATTCTTTAGGGACAAACATTTGCTCCTCACATATCACTTCTAAATTACGTTTGTGGGTGTTGTCAGTACAAAAATAAAACAGAAACCGTTTTTTCCCCCCCATGAGTTATGTATGTACAGGATTGATAAAAATCTTAATTCTCTAACGAAAGAGCTTTAATGTTACATTTCAAACTATGTCTGTCTACAGTTGCTCAGAATTTTTTTCTAAAATAAAATATATCAATTCTCTGAATGCAGTTTAAGCATCAAATTATTTTGATAAAAACAAAGTTGCATCCCAGTTTTCACTCCCATCATGCCTCCCATGTATTTGCTGGAAAAAAAAAAAAAATCATCGTGTTACAGATGGGCTATTATAAGTAAAATATTATCCATAAATTACCAAAACCTACAATTTTTGAAGAAAGAGGAAATTTTTCAAAATTGCCTGCATTCTTGAGTGTAATTAGATGAAAAATAATTTTGTAAAATATATTTTCCCATTTTGCATTGAGAAAATGTGCTTCTTCACAAAAAGCTGTAGTTTCTTCGAGAAGCAGCTTGTAACCTATTAACAGAGAAAGCATACTGAAAGAAAGAAAGATGCTTAACACGGATTAATATACAAATCTAGGAAACAAGAAGATATGTGCAACTCTACCTATGTTTCTTCTTTGCTTACCTTCCATATAGTGGTTGAACTGCAAATTTTGGGCTATAGAAATCAGAAAGAATGCCTATGCTACATACAGCAGTACAAAGTGTCTGAGATTCCCTTGGACCTGCTAAGGTAATACATCTGCAGGGTTCAGAGGAAGGTCTTGGATAAACAGGAGGTCAGGTTCAGGCACAGAACTTCAGGCCTAGTTCTGGTTTTTGGCTTGGCTAGCTGGATCAGACCAAATAGCACATATTCTGTCAGTATGATATAAGGATATCACAGTTTTACTTATTGTGGTTCCACAGTTAAATTATTTCAGAAACAACTGAGTCTCTTTGCGTAGCATTGTACTAGCTTTGTGTAGCACTGTACTGGCCTAGACAGATAGTAAGGTATAAGGCAAAATTATAGTTGCTCCTAGGAGTACAGCAGACTTGATTCATATGCTACACCCATATGATGGAGAAAGTAAAAGAAAACCTATGTAGTTTCTAATAAATTGAAGACAAGCACTGGAAAACTATTATTTGTCTGGTTATATTGCTGAAAAAAAAGATCCCTAAAATATATTTTACTATGCCAACAAGCATTTTTGCAAACATCCATCTGGGAACAGTTCAGGATTTAACATAGGATGGGAACTCCTGTTAAAAGTTTTATTGTTATGTGTCTATCATGTTTTGCAAAGTAAGAGAGTTTAATAATGGACTGTCTGGGTAATTTGACCTCAGGTACTAGGAATTGGTAGCAATTTATTTTATAGATTAAAAAGGAATGATTTCTTTGCAAGAAATCCTACTGGAGATCATAATTTTCCCCAAGTTTAGAACTGTATCATGTAGAGGTGGTTCAGGTAAACAGTTACCTCTAGCAAGTTTTGCTCATGCTGTTGTTGCTGTCTCTTTACCTCATTCAGCTCTGCTGCTCCTCCTCTTTCCTATTTGCCTTGTATATCTGAAGTTGTGTTGTGACTTTGGAAATACTCTTCTAATAAGCTTTTCTCTTTTAACAGTTAAGAGAAAACAAGTGGGAACACATAGGTAACACAGTGGAGCACTAGTGTGCTCCATGTTAGCTCAAGACCTTATAGGGACAATGTGGTGCAAAAAAAAGGCAGGTTTCCCACTGTTTATTTCCATCTGAATCTCTCTTGTAGGATGTGAAAGGACTGTATGGTTCCCTTCTTCTGGTTTAAGGGGAAAGGAAATGATACAGGAATTCATAAAGCTCAGGTAATTAACAGTAAAAATCTCATCAAATATGTACACTTAAAATGTCAGAGTGGCCCTGGTTGAGTGCATTATCTGGATTTCAGTACATGATTACTCTCCCACTTACAATACTGAATCTCCAAGGTGACCGTGTATGCGCATATGCTTGTGGGTGTAATACATTTTCCTTGCATCTAGCTTGATGAAAAGCAAACAATCTGTAAAGACAAATGCTTCCTTATTTTTTCATATGTGGGAAGTGAGCAGACTAGAACATCATGTTCTCTTGCTCAAATCTATGTAAATGCAAGTTAAAAGCTTTTGGAAAAGATAAGAAAATACATTTTAAAAAAGGAGAAGTAACAAGAAGCAAAAACCACCTCTTTGGCTCTGTTTTGAATCAGGCTTGGCATTCAGAAAAGATACTGGGGCCGCCGCTACAGGAAACCAGGCAGGAACAGTTAAACAATCGTATAAAAAGAAGAAAATGATTGCTAGTTAAAAAATGCAAAGCCATAGCCATTAGTAATATACATGGAAATGGGCTTGGCAATAACTGCAGGACCAGGGACAGAATGCAGACGGCTAAACGGTAGTGTCAGCACCGTCTTCTCCCAATATGCTCTCTAGGGCAAACTACATTTTTAAGATTTATGCCTAGTACCCATATTGTCCAGACAGTTCATGTTCTATAGCTTGAACTGGACAATAATGCCATGTATTACAATATGTGTATAAAATATGTAAATAACAGAACAATGATGTCTAATTATTAAATGGGTATGAAATATGTATTATTTGTCTATTTCATAGCTATATATAACAAAAAGCATATGAGTTCTTTTCACTAACTGTTAAAGAGACCTGAAGGTGAAAAATTCAGATGCAGACATTGCAATTTATGTAGATGACACTCAGGCAAAATGTTGTGAAGTTGTTAACTAAATAAACCTTACTACATCCCCTTTTCAGATGTATCCACACTGGAGGATATGTTGCAAATTGCAAGCACTTAGAGTTAAAGTGGCCATTTCTTAGACTGTTCTGGAAAAAAATTAAATCATACAACTTGGTGCTTTGACACGGTTTAAAATTGAACGCCTAAATAACTCCACAAGGTATGTTAAAATCTTTCAAACGTAAAGGAAATTAGTTGTCAAACAAATCCCAATTGATATAAGTTACTATATAACTTGAAACCAATTTATTATGAGAGGCAGGAAGGAAATGTCTTCATCACAGTCTTACAGTAAGAAAATAGGTACAATGCAAACTGCTGTACTGTGCTGTGTAACTGAACAGTGTAACATTCAGCAACATGCAAAAGACTGAAGACTGTTAGAATACACATTTCTTACATCACAGAAAAGGAGTACCACATGATCCAAAAAGAAGTATTAGGTACACTGTGGGATCAGGCATCTAAAATTCCTCAAAAACTTCCTTAAACTTTCATCTCTCTTAAGAGTGTATCACAGTAGACACTTCTGAAGTCATATCATTGTTGTACCTTAAAATTCCCTTGAGCACTTAGGGTAAGATTCATACCACTTGACTTTAACTGTCTGAAAATTAATCTCTTAGATTAAGTAAATGTTTCCTTACCTAACCAATAAAGGCACATAAATACCTTCAGAGCATGACTCATTCTATCCTAAAATGAGTTTCAGTGTTAAACAGCAAGTACTCCACGTGGCTTCACATGTGATCAAATTATTTGTTGCAAAATTTAAAATATTGTGTTGTCTTGTACTATGACGTACTCCAACAACAAAATTTTCAGAAGCCTTTCTGTTCAGTTTATCAATATAGACACACACAGGCAAAACCACACACTGCCATTCACATACAAGTCATTCATTCCTAGTTACAGAGTTGCAGCAGAAACTGGGAGTTCAGTCCCATTTATATGATTATTAGAAGAAGTTGTATGGGCACATCGGTTGCTTCAAAGTGTTGGAAGAGCTCTCTCATAAAGTTTTGTTTCTGTTTAACCAGCTTACAATTCTGAAGCCTTTGTTCACTCAACCAAGCAGCTTCCTCCCACCTCCTCACCCTTTAGATATTATTTGAGTTACAGAATTCTTGATATACAACACCTTTTTACTTCTCCTCTTACCATGATTTATGGATTGAGCACTCCATCAGCTTGGCAGTTACTGATATCCTTGAGAAATACCAGCCCTTTGGCTCTTCACCTTGTTAGTCAGCCAGTCCTTGGAAAGCTTTCATATAACATTTTTACAATTCAGTGTTATGTTTCATCACACATTTAGCACTTTTCTGTTCTTCAGCTTTTTATTCTGGCAATGATTTCTCATACCAAAGGAACACACTCATTCTCCTAAGTTCTTTTTTTTGTTTATTTTTATGACCTATCACTTTATATGTTAATGATAAACTTATTTTATATCACATGACCAAAAGAAAAAGACCATCTAACACATGATTGTGTCTGCTGGACACTTATATTTCAGACAGGGTATCAACATTTTGATTGAGAAGAAGAGGAGACAGTGAGGTACTCAGGAAAAAGAATATAATACTATTGGTAATTTCTATATGTGATGACAATCTACTTCACATGGAAAGATAAATATTATCAGAATTTTTATGATTGTTCTACTCCATGTCCTATATCCAAATATGGTAAATATACTGCAGTGAAAAGGCATATTTGTGGGAATTTGGGGTTTGGATTTTCATAAGGATACAAAGTATTGAAAATTGGTCATTCATTTCTTCTGTTGAGGAAAGGAACAAATGATAGAGGAAAAAAAAAGAGAGTATAAAATGAGATTATATTCTGGTGATCTTTTAATTAAGGCATTAACCTTTGGAAATTTTTTTGTTGTTTTTGTTTTTGGTTGGGTTTTTTTTTTCAGAAGGCGGAGCACAATGGTTGGCATAGTATAGTCTGGGAACTGAAGTTTATCACACCACAGGTACAGAGGGACTAGTGAGAAGGAAGTAACAAAAATTTCTTGACCTTAGACAACAGAACCATTTTCCCCCTTTTTCTATTATCTTTTCTAATGATTTTGCTACAATTGTTAAATTATTTTCCTCCATCAGAATAATTGTAAGAAAATAATCTAACACACTGTTAGCTATACATCTGTGCTTTTACTCCTTGCTATTACCTATTTCTAGTTTTACATCCTTGGTTTTGTACATGTATCCATATGAACTTGTAAGACTATCTTAGCATATTTAAAAGTACTTTTTCCTATATTCCTTCCTACCAATCTAAGAGAAGGATGTATTCAAATAGATAGAGATCTAGATCAGTTAGAGAGCTGGGCAATCACCAGCTGTATGAATTTTAACAAGGGCAAGTGCTGGGTTGACAGAGGTGATCGTCCTGCTCTACTCGGCACTGGTGCAGCCTCACCTCGAGTACTGGGTGCAGTTTTGGGCATTACAGTATAAAAAGGATGTAAAGCTACTAGATAGTGTCCAGAGGGGGGCCACCAAAATGGTGAAGGACTTGGAGGGGAAGCCATATGAGGAGAGGCTGAAGTCATTTGGATTACTCAGCCTGGAGAAGAGGAGACTAAGAGGAGACCTTGTCGCAGTCTGTAACTGCTTCACAGCGGGAAGAGGAGGGGCAGGTGCTGATCTCTTCTCTCTGGAGACCAATGATAGGAAAAAAAGGCAGGAAGATGTACCAGGGCAAGTTAAGGTTGGAACCTTTAGGAAAAGGTTCTCCACCCAGAGGGTGGTGGAGCACTGGAACAGGCTCCCCAGGGTGATAATCATGACACCAAGCCTGGCAACATTCACAAAGTATTTGGACAAGGCCCTCAGACACATGGTCTGAATCTTGGGATTGTCCTATGCAGGGACAGGAGTTGGACTCAATGATTCTTGTGGGTACCTACCAACTCACAGCATTCTATTATCTCAAATGGCACCAGAAATTTATGCTTAATCAATTGAATTAAGCCATGGCAACTTTCTTGACTACCTTTTAGTTGTCCATACTGTTAATGAATGTCAATTCATAAGGCCTGTTAGGCATTTAACATTAAGTATTTGGCTTACATATGCCTTCACATGTGCATATTTGGCTGTGGAAGACTTTGCCAATGTGTCTGTGAGTAAACAAGAGTCAGAAGTTTGTTCAGCTTCTCCAATAACTACATTATGAATCACAATTGGAAAAAGAAGCAAATTCATGGGCACAGTGGAAAAGGAAAATATTTTTTTCTTATGAGTGACTGTGAAGAGTTATTTTAGATTTTGGAGTCAGTGAAACCACCTTGGAAATTTTCAGATTGATATACATTCAACCTTTGTTCCTGATGTGTTCTTTACTTCCCCTAAAGCTCAACAGTAGTTGTTAAAAGTCTTCATATAATTATCTGCTCATTTAGACATTAATTTCATGCAGTAGGCATGAAATTTCATGCAGTAGGTCCCAGGATGCACTTCTCAATTCAGTATTAGGCAGGGAGAGATTAAGGTGGATCCTTAGGCGAGACGCCTTTTACCGTGGATACCCACAACATTGTGTTTGAGTTAGTCTTAAAGCAGAGTGAAGTGTCTTGGAAAATAATGCCCTCAGCTCAATGTCTTGACTGAGTTGTAATTGCCAGGGCACATTTTAGGAAGATATTCTAGGGAATCATCCGCAATTGGCTCGTATATATGGGACTCAGCCCCTGAGCACCATATATGCATGCATACTAACCCCACTTACAACATCTGTCGTATGTGGCAGGGCATTCATCATGAGGCTGCTTGTGGTTCTGTCTGAACCAGATGTATACAAGGATTGCTGTGTGCAGGTTCACCCCGAGGAATATGGCTTACATCATGCTGTCTGGAAATTTTGTTATAAATTTATGTTGTTTTCTGTTTCTTTAACAGATGGTACTAGGCTGTTACACAGTTGAAGTTGCATATGGGATTAACAAAAACCTTCAATGTCTCCTGCTGCTTCTTGAACCTCTTGTCAGGCCTTTCTCAAGCAATTGACACAAGTGTCAAGGTACCAACTTCCTGACATGGAATGATGTGTGATCCCATAAAATATATGACACTATATCATCTGGTCCTGAAGTCTGTAAATGGAAGTGCTAAGCTTTGAGAGAATTTAAAGCATGTGACAAATTTTCCATTTTTTCCCACTCTGTATAAATCAGTCATATGTGTAAAAAAAACAAAAGAAGGAATGAAAAGGATTAAGAAATATTAGAAAGGGATAAAATAACAACAACAACAACAACAACAAAACCCCTCAATAAAGAGAGCAGCATATGATTTTTTAATCTTAGACTTCTGGATGAAGAATGACTTGATATTTTCAAACTGTGTCTCCACCAGATACAGAAGAGTCAGTTTGCTGGGTTTTTTTGTTTGCTTCTGGCTTCCCTAAAATAGTCAATCCTCAGACATGTCATTATCAACCTTATAAGTAAATTGTGTTGAAATGAATATCTCTGTTAAGAAGTTGTTTGTGGCCCCTGCTTTCCACAAAGCTTTCTTCACAAATCATGTTAAACATGTACAGAGTGTTTTCAGGGTTTCCATGATCCTACTTTACCACAAAATTTAGAATTAATATATTATTTAAACAAAAGCTAAATTTGCTTTTTTTTAAAAAAAGGGCTTTTTAAAAAAAAGGGCTGACCTGCTGGAGAGGAGCTCTGTGGAAAAGGACCTGGCTGTGCTGGTGGACAGCAGGCTGGCCATGAGCCAGCAGTGTGCCCTTGTGACCAGGAAGGCCAACAGTATCGTGGGGTGCACTAAAAAGAGCATGGCCAGCAGGTCGAGGGAGATTTTCCTCCCCCTCTACTCTGCCCTGGTGAGGACACATCTGAGTACTGTGTCCATTTCTGGGATCCTCAGTTCAAGAGGGACAAGGATCTTCTGGAGATAGTTCAGTGGAGGGCCACAAAGATGATTAGGCGCCTGGAGCATCTGCCTTACGTGGAAAGGCTGAGAGAGCTGGAACTCTTCAGCCTGGAGAAGGGAAGACTGAGAGGGGACTTTATCAATGTCTATAAATATCTGAAATGTGGGGGACAAATCAAAGGGACCAGGCTCTTTTTGGTGGTGCCTGGTGACAGGACAAGGGGCAATTGGCAAAAACTGGAACACTGGAAGTTCTATACAAACTTAAGGAAAAACTTCTTTACTGTGAGGATGACAGAGCACTGGAACAGGCTGCCCAGAGAGGTTGTGGAGTCTCCATCTCTGGAGATGTTCAAAACCTGCCTGGATGCTTTCCTGTGCAACCTGGTGTAGGGAACTTGGTTTAGCAGGGGGGTTGGACTAGATCTCCTGAGGTCCCTTCCAATCCCTAACATTCTGTGGTTCTGTGATTCTGTATCATGTACCTCATGGCTTCTGAAAGAATAAAAATGTCTATGTTTAACACTTTGTTGTCTAAGCTCATATTATGTTAAACACACTCTGTTCAATCTAATTGGTAGAGTGAGGTTCAATTGCTAAAATATAGGCATTCATTGGCATTTCAGACAACTTAAATTTTCTAAAAGATTGGAAGCCTTTCATTATTTAAGATAGACTTGATACTGTGTTGAGCTTTGCCAGAACTGAAGTATGAAAGGTGAAAAAACAGAATCTATATGTTCTGTATGTACAAGTCATAAAATGTAAAAACATGTCCTCCACCTCTGTTTTCAATCCAGAAAGAAAATAATTATTATACAGTTTTTATGTAAAGAAACTTATTCACATCAGTCTTAAGAATTTTACCAGACTTCTAGAATATCTACTTTTAAAAGGAGTAATTATTTTAAATTAATTAATTATTAAACTATATGTTGTTTCACTGCCTACAGCCATGAAGACTTCATTAAATTAGAATGACAGAGGTGAATTAATTTAGGCAATAGTGAAAGCAACATTTTAAGCAAATTTTGTGAGAAAGCGTACCCTTAAGTTGTAGTTATATATTTGGTTTTGGGATTTACTGTGTTTTAAAATATTATGTAATATAATAGAGATTACTAAAGTAGGTGTGTGGGCATAGTACAGGAAGTAAGTGGGTTTTATGGCTGTGGACAAGGCATGGTTTGCAGAAGATGTGTTACTGTGTGATCTAAAATTATTCCTACTGACTTAGAGTTTCATGTATAAGTGTAACCTGTGAAATTTGTTGTAACTTTAACTATGAAGAAGAGGGAATCCAGTGACTCCTTCTTATTTATCTCACATTCATTTTTTAAATAGCAACAAAATAACAGGGGTTAAATGAAAAATATTTTTTTTTAATAATAAAGTAATAAAAATTCTACAGTTTCAGTGTAACATGGAATATGCTATATTTTTTGGGTTTTACATTTCATATTTGACTTCTGATTTTTCAGTATACCAAACAAATCTATGTGCCATTAGCTTTTTGTAGCTATCAATAGCTAATTTCTAATATTAGATGTGAATTCACAAAGACAAAAACATTTGGAATTAAATAGATTTGTGAGTATTGAGACGTGTTTCAAATAAATAGGCTTGTATCATGCACTCTCAAGTCACAGAATAGCAAAGAGCTTTGGAAATCATATATAGATTAATTCTTGTATTTTAAATATGGATCATACAGTTGGGGAAAAAACCAAAAACAAACAAAAAAAAAACCAAAAACTAAAACAAAAACAAAAACCAGTCTTGAAATTCCAGGAGAATTTTCAAATAGCAAATTTAGATGAGTCAATTTTTGTTGAATAAATAGTTATGCCTGTCACAGAGGAAGTTATAGTATATTAAAATAGGTCACTAATGAAAGCATGTTGTGGCAGGCAATAGAATAAATGGTTGAATGAAAGTGTGTGAAAGAATGAATGAATGAATGAATGAAAGCGTGTAAATTTGTATGTTCATGTAATTACAGGTACACAAGTATTTACACTGAAATGGAACAAAAATCAGAATAAATAATATACATCTTTTTTCTTGTATGTTAACTTTACTTATTTTCCCCCTGGTAAATTAAAATAATTTTTTGTTGTTGGGTTGTTTTTTGGTTTTTTGGTTGTTTTTTGTTGTTTTTTTTTTTTTCCCTGGTAAATTAGGAGGCACTGGTAAATTAAAATACACTATTTCTCTGATTCTGAAATGAGAAAATATATTTTAATTAACTCTTGTTATTTTAACTAGAATAATATTACAGTGGAAGTTTTTCTAAAATTCCATAGCAGAGTGTAATGATAACAAAGTGAGAAAATCATGCACTCAATATTCTTCAGAGAGTCTGCAGCCTCCAGGGAAAAAAAACTTGTGGATCTGTGGCAATCATGATGGAGATAAACTGCAATTAATCACCTGGATAAAAATTTTATGCATGGAAGAAGACAACCTTACTGCCAAGAAATTCTTATTACAATTTCTGTTTAAACATACATAGGTATTACTACATCTCAGGGCAAAACATCTTAAATGCCCACATCTAATTATGGGTATTTGACTGAAGCCAGGAATCTCAATTGCCTACATATAGCTTTTTAGCACCACTTCAGGCTCCATGAGAAAATAAGCATTATTCTTCTCTGTAGAAGTCATCTAGTAAACAAAATAACTCTACTCTTCCAGTTCATAGAGAAACTTTTACCACATATTTCTTATATCTTGCTTTCCTTTTATACACTTATGAAGAGATGGTCCATAAACTGTAGCTGTTAACAACTATTGCATAAAATAAAACTTCATTGAATAATTCAATAACAGTTTGATGTTTGCCATTAGGAAATTTTAATGCTTTTTTTTTGCTTTTTTTTTTTTTTTTTTAAACTCATACATACATACAATAAGCAAAAGAAGACAGGAATTACCTATTTGAAAAAAACAAAGGCAAGCTTAAAATTTGACAGGTTTGTTTCCTGGTCTCCACTGTAAAAACTCATTCTTTAATTTGTGGTCTGCAATTACACAGCAAAGGAATGACTGGATCATGTAACACATACAGTATCTCTAATAGAGATTCAGGTCAGTGAGGAACTTATGACTGAAATCTCTTATCTTTCTCCTGGTTGAGATCTATGACATTTATTTATTTATTTATTTATTTATTTATTTATTTATTTATTTTTCTCCTGTATGTGGTTTAGTAATGGCAAATAATATAATTTTGGCTGTTGTTGACTGAACAGGTATAAAACACGTACCTTCAGCACATTAAAATAATAATAAAAAAATTTCTTCTTCAGGAAACACTTCATTGCCTTGAAATTAGATGCTTCTAAGCATTCTGGATTATTACTGTAACTATTGCTTCCACATTGGTCAGTTCTTGGACCAGTCATGGCTGAGATCTCCATCAAAATATTGGCCAAGCAAAACTTAGATCTGATGCTCTTTCAATAATAAAACCAACAACAATAATATATGCTAGAAGGGAAATAACTTCTTGTTTCTAAATGTAGCACGTTGGCCTTGGCTAGCTGACAGGTGCACACCAAAGCCACTTTATCACTTCCCGTCCTCAACAGAACAGGGGGAGAAAGTATAACTAAAAGCTTGTAGATCAAGATAAAGGACAGAGATTGATCACACACCAATTACTGGCATAGGTAAAAAAGACTCAGCTTGGGGAAATTAAATTTATTATCAGTGAAATCAGAGTAGGAGAGTGAGAAATAAAGCTAAATCTGAAAACACCTTCTCCCCACTCCTCCCTTGTTCCTGGGCTCGGCTTCACTCCCAAATTTTCTGCCTCCTCACAAGCAGCACAGAGGGATGGGAATGGTGGTTGGAGTTAGTTCATCACATGTTTTCTGCTTCTCCTTCCTTCTCCTTACACTCTTTCTTGTTTCAGCATGTGGTCCATCCCACAGGAGATAGTCTTCCATTCACTCTCTGTGAGTCCTTGCCATAGGCTATAGTTCTTCACAAACTGCTCCAGTGTGTAGCCCTTCCATGTGGTCACAAGTCTCTCCAGGAACCTACTCCAGTGCAGGCTTTCCATGGTGTCACAGCCTCCTTTGGGCATGCATCTACTCTGGTGTGGTGTCTTCCATGGGCTTCAGGGAGACAGCCTACCTCACTATGGTCTTCAACACAGCATGCCTGGGGTTTTCTGCTGTGCTGCCAGGAGCACCTTCACCCCCTTTTCCTTCTCCACTGACCTTTGAGTCTGCAAAGTTGTTTCTCTCACATCTCACTCCTTTCTCCTAGCTGCTCTTGCACAACAGTTTTTACACCTTCTTAAATATGTTACCACAGAGGCACTGCCAATGTCACTGGTGGGCTTAGCTTTAACCAGCAACAGGTCTGCCGTAGAATCAGCTCCAACTGGTACTCTCGGTCAGAGGGGCAACTTCTGGTATCTTCTCACAGTAGCCACCCATGCATCCCCCTGACCCCACTACCAAAACCTTGCCATATAAACCCAATACAGTAAAAAACAGAGTGCATTAGACTCTGAAATCATAACTAGATAATATATGTGTGTATATGCTTAGTCACTTTAGCAAGATATTGTTATAAAGTACATTTATATATTTTTTACTGATAAAGAATCAGGGAACTAATACAAATTTGAAATGTATTTCAGTGGCTTTCACTGGAAACTTGATACTGCTGCTATATTTTATGATAATATATTATACTTTCAATTAAACCTTTACCACTTTATAAAACTAGATAAATTTTAGTCTAAAACTACACAAAAGCTATAACACATTCAATGAATCACAGAGAAATAGGATATCTGAGCATAGTTTGCCTTATAGTTGGTAAATAGTAGAATCTGAGATAATATTGTTTGCACCAGCAAAAATTGGGGACTAATTAATTAAAAATAACTGCATTGCATTGATTTAAATTTGCAAACTGAAATCTATTTGTCTAAATTGAGTAAGAAGTGCATTACTCACTGGTGAAAATATTATTAGTCTTTTAGTCTGGGGTTTTCTCATTTCTGTTTGTAAATAGTTTATGTTTTGAATTAAATGTTCTGCTAAAATTTGCAGTTGTTATATTCTTGCATTATCAAGGCTAACTAGCTGCCATAATAGGTTAAAAATGGTAGACTGCAGCAGTTGCAGATCACTACAATACAACTGCTTCTGCTGAGAGACTAAAATTGCTATGCATGTTTTCACATTGTTTTTTTATAAAACACTACTCAAATATCTAAAACACTAGCACTTCTGACAAAATTTTCCTCTCAAGTATAAATATATAAAAATTTTCTATTTTCTTAATTTTTAGGAGCTTGAGTACTACTAAGAAACTTTGCAGAAAAAGGACCACAGTTTAGAAGGTGAAAATAAAGTAATATTTCAATACAGCTGCATGTTTGTTGACTCCTCAAGAATATGTTTTAACTTCTCAAAAAGTAAGAACCTGAGTCATTAGTAAATGTCAACAGATTCTATTCAGAAAAGGTTGTTCAGAAACTATTACCAAGGCAGTATTTAATTTCTCAAAATATGACAATGTTAGCAGTTCCTCAGTTTCTGTTTCTAATTCCTTATTTCTTATTTTTCTAGCCAATAGCATTTTGCTCACTTCTTATAATTAAAGAGTTTTATTGTTTAAAATAAGACTTGTCAATGTTTATATTACAAAACCAGAGACTATAATTGTAATTTGTCACAACAGAGCATTTTTTGAGACTACAAGATCGTAGCAGATCATGAATTCCGGTGCCTGGCTAAGCTACAGAGGAATATGCAGCAGGTTTATCTCATTGCAATAGGCATTTTGGATAAAATTCTATCTGGCATATGGTCCCAGCAATTCCCAGATGGTGCATGGTCCATTGCACAGTCTACAGCAGCCCCTGGTGGGTTAACACTGGGCAGCAATTCAAAAAGCTGTTTTTGGCTTTCTGACAGACACCCAACTGCTGAAATTCAGCACATCAAAAGCTGTGTGAGTAAGACTTGAAAAGTTCAGTGGTAATGAGGAAGAAAAAAATAGTTGCATCAAAGGCACAAATTCATTCATGCTGTCTAGCTGGAAAATTAATCTGTTCTTTAAGATCAGAAATTAGATCGATTCTTGAGTAAGCATTAAAGGTAGCAACGAAGAGTTGATTTAGTGATTTAGTGACATAAACACTAACCTCATGTTTTGCCACAGGTTTCTCCTTACACCTTAGCAGAGTGAATGAATGAGGAAGGGAAGGGGGCAGAGATGTAGGGAGCAAAACGTTTAACTGTGTCGACTGGATAAAGAGTGTCCACCCATCCATACTGATTTCTATATTCTTCATGCAATTAATGGGCAGCAATGCTGGGGGATTTTTTACTATTACAGATAATCTAAATGATATGGAAGACTTAAGAATCTCCCTCAAAATTTTGTGAACAGTCTTCTGTAGAAAAAATGGAAGAAGTAAAATGCCAAATTTGAAGATGTAAAAGGCTATGCTAATGCAGTTCATGTCTTTTTCAATTTGAAGGAAAGTCTATCTCTTTGTCAATACAGACAGCTGCAGAGGGATTTTTAATTGACTCTTATATGGTTTTGAGTGATGAAAACGCACTTCTCAAACTTCAGTTTTAGCAGAAAAATGAAATTGAGGCCTTTCACCTGACAGAATTCCCTCTTTATAGATTTCTAAGAATGTAATAGTCAAAAGGGGAAAAATAAGTCCTTTGGGTCTGCATCAATTAAAAGTTATGCATCACTGAAGTATAAGCATGCATTCCTGACCCATCGAAATGATTGTTTGTTTTCCTTACCGTAATTTATAACTTTGGAATAGAAGTGGTTTTGTCAATGGATTTTTTTTTCTATGAAAAATACTAAGACATCATTAGGCCTAAGAAAATTGTATTTCCTGGAAAGCAAATGTAGAAGATAACTATTTGACAATCTTTATAATTGACAAACTTTATAACGAGACAAACTTTTGAATTGTACTCATTGTTTAACAATATCTATTACATCTATTACTATTACATTCATTATTACTGTCTGATAGCATTAACTTAAGGTATTGTCTGGATGCATAAGACAAAGTTACATTTTACATTACAAGAAATAATGTTTACTGTTAGATTTATGGTTGTACAACACTGCAAGTAACTGGGCATGCATAATGTTCTATACTAAAAATATTTCACATTATTGTAAAATAAGAATTAAATAAAAATTCTCCACAAAATATCAACATTACTTGAGACATCCAGCTTCTCCTTTTTAATGCATGTTTTTTATTAGATACTTCAGTATCCAGTGTAGGAAAGGGCATCAATTTTTTCTTGGTTTTGGAATGGTGGAATAGCAAAAGCAGAAACTAAAGATGTTCTATTTGAAAGAATCTCCAACAGAAAGTGCATTGCTGATTGTTGTTGATTTTTTAGTTAATTTTTAAGCCACGTGGGCAGTACCCTTCTTAATATTTTGTGTAGATTATATGTTTTATTTTCTGCTTAGTTGCACACAGTTCTAAAGGTATTATAAAGATGTAAAGAAAGAATGATTTTTATTTCAGTTACTGCTAAATAGTCATAACAATTCCCTGTCTGAATTCAGTATCTACAGTTCTGTCCTTTACCTCCATGAAGTATAAAATCCATCCCCCTCATTTTACCATGTCTCTCCACTTTTGTTCATCCACCTACAACCAAGCATTATTTTTAATCCATTCAAAAATGAAAAACAAGTGCTTCCTTAGCAAATAAAAAATGCAGTTTTGCAAGTGTTCTCCAAATTGTGTCATTTATGATTTTAAACCCAGCATGTGGCTGATTAGCTCACCATATTTAAACCTAGGAAATGAAACTAGAAAAAGGAAGAATTATCCCTGCTTTGGCTTCACAAACAGCTGAGTAAGACAGAACAATATCAGGAACACAGACTTACTCGTATCCCTGTAAGTGAGTGCTAATTAATAATATTTCAAGAACTTTTTTTTGCCCCTTCACTCCAACTAAATGTATACATACTGATTTATTTAAAATAAGGCTTCCAAAAGTTGTTTAGTTGTGGTGGGAGTTTGTTATTTTTTGAAGTAAACCCAGATTTAACTTAATTGCACACAAAATCTCTACAATATTTATTTTACTATTGGATATTATTGATAGTGTCATGGTAATGTTGTAGAAGAGTAAACTTGTGAAATTTGAAGCCACATGAAGTCTCCACAAGCAATCTGGAACTAACTTTCCATCTCTGCAGGAAAAAAACAGTACTCTCCTTTTGTTTTAATACATTTCTAACTCCCTGTTCTGTCAGAGAACAGCCTGTTTTCTTCTGAACTATAATCTTGTTTTCACTCCTGGTGTGAGAATGAACCCACATGCAGTGCACAGGGGGTCTCGGGCTGGGTACGTTGAACTAGCTGAGAATAAGCAGTGTGGTGCATCTGACAAGCACATGGTGGGACAGCAGGTTGCTTGAAGTGTAAGCTGGAGGGTGCAAGCAGCTGTGGCAAGGCATGGCTTGCATCACTTGTGCCAGGGCTGCTCTGCACATGTCTCTGTGCTGAGGCTGGGGAAGCAAGGTTTATGTCATCTGGCCATAGGATTATTCAGGATGTCTACTCCTGAAAAAAACAGAACTTTACATAATGTATTGAACAAAATCGGGAATGCTCTGAAGTAATTAGGGTTATATTCCTGATTTCAGTGTAGCTATTCAGACATGAAATCCTAATACCTCTACTATTTACTTAGCATTATAATATATAGTACTTTCTTGCTTAAGTGCAGAGATGCTACCGGGCCGTTACATCTTGCTGGCCAGGAAATGCGCCATAATAAAGGATGAAATTAGAAATGTGATAAAAGAGAACCAATTCTCTATAGCAAGTACTTAGGTGAGACAACATGGGAATGCATTTCTCTATATAAAAAAGTGAAACCACCTTTTATTTCTCCTGCACTAGAGCACAGATCTGTCTCCAGCCCATGGAAGTTTCCATGCTGGAGTTGGGTACCGCTCCTGAAGAAGTCCATGACTCAGTGGGAAGTCCACATTGGAACACTTTGTTCCTGAAACTTTTAGCCCATGGGAGGGACCCCACACTGGAGTGGGGTAGAGTGTGAGGAGCCATCTCCCTGAGGAGGAAGGAGCAGTAGATTAACTGACTGAAACCCCCATTCCCCATCCCCTTGTGTCTCTGTGGGAGGGGAGTAGGTAGAGAAATTAGGAGAAAAGTCATTTGAGCCCAGGAAGAAGGTAGGGGTGGGGAGAAGATGTTTTAAGATATGGTTATTATGTCTCATCATCCCACTCTGATTGATTGATAACAAATTAAATGGAATTTTATCTTCTCCACATTGAGTCTGTTTCGCCCATGACCATAATTGATGAGTGAGCTCTCCCTGTTTCCATTTCAACCCATGAGCCCCTACACTATGTTTTTGTTTTGTTTTTTTTTTATCCCCTCATCTCACTAGAGGAGGGGGAGTGGGTGAGTGAGGTCTTAGCTGCTGGCTGCAGCTAGAACCACCACACATATCAACTGCTGTATGTCATCTGTGTTAAATAATAATAAAAAAAGAATTTCAAATATTTCTGCATTTTTCAATATTTGCAACAGTGCTTTCATAATATCAAGGCTTTCTATATTTCTTCCTATTCACCCTTCTAGAGATTACTCTGGGGATGGGCAGAAAGTTGGGAGTGGACATAGCCAGGACAGCTGACATGAATTGGTCAAAGGGATATTCCATGCCCTATAGCATCATACACAGCAATTAAATATAAGAGGATGGAGAGTGTTTATTTTCCAAGGTAGCAGTTTCTCAGAGACTGTCTGAGTATCTGTCTGCTTGTGGGAGGCAGTGAGTAATTACTTTTGCATAACTTCTTTGTTTTTCTTCTTTTTTTTTTTTTTTTTTTCCTTCACTTCTTGAATTGTCTTTATCTCTCCCTCATCCTGCTAGGGGCAGGGGAATGATCAAGAGTCAACTCACAACACAAACCTTCTCTTTTGCTTGCTCTGCAGACCAAGAGCTCTAGATAAGACCCAAGAGAATGTACCTAGGAGTGTGCACTGGGTAAAGAAAGGAGAGAGGGAAGTTCAGCAACAACCCTATCATGGACTAGTTCTGTTGCTCCTACTCATGTTCCTACTGAAGAATCCTATTGTATCTGAGAGAAGAATTGGATTTTAGAAAAAGCCCTCATGAGCCGTCTTTGGTTAGTATCAGAACTTGTGGAACGTGATTCCTAAAGACCTCAGACACTCCTAGAGATTTAAATCAAGCTTCTAAGTGTCCCATCCAGGAACTGGGAACTTAATGATACTATTTTAATTTCTACTGCTTCTCAGTTAATTTATTTTTTTTTTACTTGTTTATTTAATTTACCATCATCTTCTTCATTCCTACTGAGGCTAGCATGTAACAGCTGGTGACATTTGTGTCCGAGTCCATATCCTTATATTTTTATTAGCTACAGTAGTAGACCTAATGATTCATTACTTTTAGTCTCATGTATCTAGTACAAGAAGTCCAGGATCTGAGGCCCAGCCTGAACCATCATACTATCTCTATCTGTAAACTGTTCATCTTCTAGGAAGTGGAAAGCAAAGAAATTAATATTATGTTAAGACACTCTATTCACCCAAGTATCTTACAATCTTATTTCACCAGTCTTCATTATTTTTTATCAGCCTAAAAGGAAGCAGTCTTGACATGAATCTCTAGTTACATAGAATATTCAGATTCTCTAATTCCCATCTATAGTCTTTGTTTCTCCATTGCTCTTAATTAAACTGGACTCAAGGAAGAAGGAGTATCTCACAGCCACTTTGCTTTTTACTTTGTGTTTTCACTGTGTGTAAACCAGCTCTTGATGAATAAAAAATAATACATAAGCTGAAATATTATGCTCTCAACGTTGGCTTAATGCAAAACTATTTTTTAAATTGCAAAATCAAGCAATTAACAGCTTGATCAAGCTGTATCAAGGAAATCAAACAAATAAACAACAAACAAGAGGTTCAGTAGTTTTTTCTTCCATTTTATTTTGCTATAGTGAATTTGTATACCACTGAACTATCAGTGAACTTGTAAAACAGGAAGCGTCTTTTTGTCTTGTATTCTTAAAGCTCTGACAAACGATAATAAATAGATACTAAAGTTAAAACTATGTTGTCTGAATGTTTCATACACAGTAGCTGGGCACACGACGTAACATCATTTTGACCATGTGCATAAGAATAAGTTTAACACTCTTCTTCCCATAAAAAAATAAAAATTTGGAGGCAAGATGAATCATTTCTCTAAGGAAATAGATCATTATATATCAGCTAAAAGAGCCGTGAAATGACTCCTGAATTTAAGAAAAATTATGCATTGATTTTCTTAATAAGATCACATTTTTAAAAGGATTTTTTTTTTTAAAGTCATCGCATTAAGTTACTAATATTAAACTTCATATGGACTTTATTAAGACATCTATATTACTGTCATAACCTAAAGCCCTCAGTTGCATGTAACTATGTCTTCAGAGTACTTACAACCTATTGATAAACTAAGGAGGTAGAAGGATGTCTAGGAAGTAAGATGCGTGACTCACCTTTCTACTGTATTTCTGGAGTGTTCTAAAAATACCTTTTGATCAGTCTACTAAAATGGGTACCTATGTAGTGGGATTAAATTATCTAACATGCATCTGGTGAAATTTCAAATATTATAAGGTATCAAAGATATCTGGATAACACCAGCTGAGAGCCGCAGAGAGACATTCAACATTCTAAACAGCATATAGAAGGTCACTCGTGATCAGCTCAAATATTTTAAATATCACTACATGCTTATGTTTTTACAGCTGAGTCTAATCTTTTATGTTTATTTCAGTGTGAGCTGATATACTAGATACGGCTGAGATGGAGTCATTTTTCTTCATCGCAGGCCATATGGTGCTGTATTTTAGATATGTTACTAAAACAGTGTTGATAAAAGTGTTTTTGTTATTGTTGAAAAGTTTTTGCATAGGGTCAAAGTCTTTTATTTTTCGCACTCTGCCCCCTCCAGAAAGTAGGCTGGGGGTGCACAAGAAGCTGAGAGGAGACACAGCTGTGACAGCTGACCCCAACTGACCAAAGGGATATCCCATTGTAGAAAGTCATGGTGAGTGCTGTGTGAAAAGGGTGGTAAAGCAATTTGGCAGGAAATAAACTCCCATGCGTTCCAACTTACCCTCAGATATTAGAGGAGCTAGGAGCGGCTAGGCTTAGATTCTGAGTGATGCCAAATTTAGCACTACGTGTCCGACAACAGTGGATTCACTCAATAGTGCACTGCACTCCCGTACCCATGATTTATGGACTCTCATGGCTAAACCTGCAGAATTGAGTGGTGTCCAGTGGGGAACAGTGTGGCTGGTTACGGACAGGCACAGTTTACTCCGTGTGGCATTACAAGCTCAGGTGCGTTAATTCCAGATTCATTTGATAGTGTGCTGCACCTTCTGACCAGTCACAATCTATGGACTTTCATGGCCTATCAGGTGGTGTCCAGTGAGAAACTGTGCAGCAATTTAATAAGTTGATAAGGCACTTCTGCAAAAGAAATATAGGTTTGAGAGGAATACAGATTCATGTGAATTGTTGGCAATAAATCTACTGTCTACAGAAGTATATACAGGCATCGAGATTCCAAATTACTAAAAGTGCTAAGTTAGAGATTTCTAAGCCTCTGAGAAAGTTTTTGGGGAAGTATAAATCTTATCCAAAGGTGGCTCTGTAGAGGGGAAGAGAGGTTCACCCCTTTGGTTGATCTAAGAGGTCAGAGGTCTATGATGGTATCTTCCCTGACATCCCTCCCCTCTTTAGGCTACTTTTGCATTGTTTTTACCTTCAAGGTGGAGCTTGAGTGACTCTAGTCATACTTCTACTGTGATTGGTAAAACTCTTTCGCTTCTCTTTTAAGGTATAGGTTACCTAAAATGCAGAGCGTATGCTCAGTAGGAGGCTGGTGACACCTTGGAGGTGGGTAGCCTTTGAGCTGGAGCTGTGTTTTGGTGTTATCATGATTCAAAGTTCACACAAGGATGACATTTGTCTAAAGGACTTTTGGCCCAAGATTGCAAACAGGTGGCTTATCAGATTCTTGGTGCCATCAGGCTTATCTGCAGTGATTTATAGAGTTTGACCATGGAATCTTCACTCCACTCCACTCTCCATGCTGATCTGCAGACCAGGTTGTCTAGGAAACCACCTTGGAGAGAACTCTTTGCATACCCATTACATTTTTCCCTGGGATCTTCTTTGACAATATACTTTCCTTAATGTGTGAACAGTGCTGTATTTTGATTTCTAAGTTACCTCCACTAATTATTCCGCAGTGAGTTATGTACTTCACTCATAAGAGAGTTGTAATAATATATTTATTGATATAAAATAGTGAACTAACAAAGTTCAAAGGTTAATGCAACATTCATTTTTAACAGGATTCAATTGAGAGTTTCACTTGATTATTTACTGCATAGAGGACGAGATCAGACAAAACAGTCAGGGAGACCCTCCCACTGAGTCACCAGGTTTCAGAAAGGACTTCCTTGCTTTCTAAACTCCTTCTCAGAGAGGAGTCTAAGTGCAGCTAGATCCAATCCTAGTCCCAGACTTGATCAACAGTTTATGTCTAAAGGATTATATATATGTGCAATCAAACCTTTATATCACTTAGCTAAGATTTTGAAGTCTAGCATGCTATTAATCACTTACTGAGGATCTGTTTTGGCAAGGAATGTCTCAGCCTCAAGCAGTAACCTTGAGAGGCATCCCTGCTCAAGGGGAGATCCTGATGTGCAGCCTGCTGTAGTTTCAAGAGAGGTAAATGGACCCCTGGACCATCCACTATTTATGGAGTAAGATGATTGACCTATAGTCATATTTGCATACCAGCAGCATTTCAATCGGTGTATGCTTAACAAGCCCCTCACTGTTGAAGCAAGTTGCACAAGATAGCCATTGTTTATTACGTTGTTATCTGTCTCCCCTGAGCCAGATGCAGCTATTGTGACCAGACAGAATCCATTATGGTCACCAGAGGTGAATAATGACTATCACTTGAACAGGGTTACGGGAAATAAAGGTCTGGGTGGGGGTAGAGGGGCAGGGGGAACACACCATCACACTCATACCATATGAAATCATGCTCAGTAATAAAAGCTGGGGGAAAGAAAGAAGGAGGATGGGGAGACATATGGGTTATGTCTCCTGTCTTGTCACTTAACTATCGCATGTGATGAGCCTCTGCTTTCCAAGAAGTGGCTCATAGCCACAAAACATCTAATCACAAAAAAAATATTTTTCACAAATTTAAAATAAATGTTCACATTTAAACTATGTTTTCCAAAATAATCTGTCTAAGGTTAGTGCATTGTCTTTTCAAAAAATCATTAAAAAATAACAGTTTACCATATCATTATTAATTTATTGCCTGAATCTCAACCTTTATTCTTCATAAAGCCAAATAAACCACTACTACCAGTTCCTTCAAGTAAGCAAACATTACACTGAAGTTACTAAAATGTTGATTCCTTACTGAATGAAAGGCAAAAGTTCTGTGTGACCTTTGGAGGAATGTATTTTGCACTTTCAAACTAATGAACTGGATTTCAACCAGGAAAGCTTTTAGATTTTATCACTATTGTTACAAACATTCATAAATTCTTGACAGAATTAAAACCAGTATATAATTGTTTAGTTCATAACATTTTAAAACACATGTAAAAACATTCAAATGTTATTAAAACAGGATAAACAAACAAAAAGAGGAAATACAGTAACACAAAGAAGGATGTAAAAAACTTAATACAAAAGCAAAAAGCTCTAAAATTTTACCAAAGAATTTGAAAATCCTTTGAGATATCAATGAAGAATAGAAAATAAGTAAAGAGTTTGAGGAAAGTTGACAAAAAGGAGGAGGAAATAGTGGACAATGTTATTTTAACCAACAAGGGGAAGGAACAAAGAAGAGCTCACTACAGTAAAGTAGCACAAAATTGTATGTTTCAGGAGAGGAAGGCTTGATAATCATACTTGTGAAACGGCTAAAAGAGCAGTCATGTGGCAGAGCTATTCTGCATCCTTTCTCCTACAGCTGAAAGACAAATATATGAGACCTACTTGTTGCTGGACCTACTAGAAAGGAATATAGATTCCCAAAATGGATGTGTGGAATGTGACTGTTTCCAAAACTGTGACACTGGAGAAAAATATTTAATTGCTGCGTAGTTCTTGAAGTAACTGCTTCCAACTAATTCCATTTTCTCACTTTGAGATTTTTTTATGAGGCAGGAGTACATTTCTGTTTACACACAATTTCAGAATGTTGAGTGATGAAACTGTTGCTCCTGAGCTTTAATTACTGAAACTATGAGATTTATTTCATGTACTAAATAATTACTTCCTGAACTAACAAAGTATTTATTGAGAGGTTAACTTTTTCAGTCCCTTCAGGACAAAAAAAAGTTATCAATTTAACAACTGCACTGCTCCGAGTAATTCACTATGTTAAAGCTTTTAAAGAAGATACATACAATCACACCACAACTGAGGTTGGAATGAGCCTCCTCCCAGAATCAAAGTGATGCTCACTGAAATGTAGTTCCCTAGATCTTCTTTCTTGAAGGTAGAATTGACATTTATTTTCTTCCAGACTTGAGGAACACTCACCCATTACTATGTTGTTTCAAACATAATTGAGAGTGAGCTTGCAGTGGCAGCAGCTAGATCTCTCAGCACTCATGGGTGCTTTCTGTCTGGCTCTATGGACTTGCTTATGTCCAGTTTGTTTAAATATTCCCTAACCTTATCCATCTCTAGTGAGGGCAAGTCTTCCTTGCTCCAGACTTCCCCTTTGCTCTCAGGGGCCTGGGACTCCTGAAGGCTGGTCTTACCAGTAAAGACCAAGATGAAGAAGACATTGAGTCCTTTGCCTTTTTCCATGTCCTTTCCCACTAGTGCCCCTGCTCCTTTTAGCAACGGGTCCACATCTTCCCCAGCCCTCCTTTTGTTGTCTGTGTAATTGTAGAAGCCCTTCTTGATGCACTTCACATCCGTCACCAGATTAAAATCCAGATGGGTTTTGGCTTTCCTTTCCCCACCCATACATACTCTGCTAGTGTCTTAGTATTCCTCCTGTGTCACCTATACCCTCTTCCATACTTTCATGCTTCCTTTTTATATTTGAGTTTAATGAGTAGCTCCTCATTAATCCATGTAGGTTTCTTGTCACCTTTGCTTGATTTCTTGCTCACTGGGATGGATCATTCTTGATCTTGAAGGTGGTAATCCTTGAAAATCAACCTGCTCCCCTAGATCCCTCTTCTCTCTGGGACCATATTCCCTGGGATTCTTTCAAGAAGGTACTTTAACACACTTTGCTATTTACCTTCCTCCTGTCTCCCACAATCCTGAACTCTACCATCTATCTCAAAATAACTAGAGTTAACGCTGTCTTTCACCTTCACATCACCAAACAGTTTTTTCGTGTTTGTGCATAGCAGGTCTAGCATAGTGTCTACTTTTGTCAGCTTCTCAATCATCTCAATTCCTTGTGTTGGGAAATTGTCATCAATGCTACATCAGTAACATCTCAGATTGCTTTGCTTTGTGTATTGGGTTTACAAGGCATCTGTTTGCTGACCAGGATTGTTCCACCACACCCTGCTGTCTTGCCCCTCCAGCAGATATAAGGGTGGTAAAAGTCCTCCCTAAGGATCAGGAACTGTTGAGTGTGAGACTTCTTCCTGCTATTGGAAGAAGGCATCATCTTCTTCTTCCTAAGCAGGCAGATTTAGCAGGCACCCATCATGATGGCACCCACTAATCCTGACCTATAAACTTTTACCTGGTTTACTATTCCCTCCCTAGATAAAGCTTCACACACACATTGTCACTGCTTTCTTATGTAAAGGGCCTGTCTGCCTCCTGTCTTTCTGCTTGTCCTTTGTAAAAAGCCTATATCCATCTATTGCAACACTTCAGCTGTGTGAAATATCCTACCATGTCACTGTAATCCCAATGAAGTCATAGTCCTGAAACTGTTCACAGACATCTAACTTCTAATTCATATTATTCCCTATGCAATTCAAATGTAAATGCCAGTTCTGTTCTTCAACACACTCCAAAATAATAATAGTCCACTGCATAATATAACTACTAAAAGAGAAATTATGAGGAAATATATATTAAAAAAACCCAAAACAGTACTAATCAAGGATACTTTTGGGGAAAATATATGTCTATATAGAATAGCAAATCTTGAAGGAATTTTTGAGATTATTATATAGAAAACTGAAATCAAACTGAAAACTAAATATAGTCAAACTTTTAATTATGATTCAAATATGTTGGGACAAAATCTTGAATTCTCAATAAGACAATTATTACTTTCTCTAAGAATTTTAGCTAGACTTACCAGAGAATAGATAGCAGGTGTTAAAAAATTATATATATTCCCAATCTAATCTGATAAGCAAAAATTTAAATTGATAATCACTTATTTGGAGACAAAAATGGACACATAAATGTAAACAGGAGACCACGAATCTTTCATTGATCAGTATGTTTTAGTTTCATAGTTTTTACCACATCAGATTTTTTGTGGTAGATCAGTTGTCCCGATCCGATGTCGGGGAAAGGTTTCGATATGATCCCAAGAGCGAGATTAAGACACAAACGAGGTCAAATGCCGTACTCCCGAAACACCATTTATTATCAAAAGAAAAAGAAATAAAGAGGGTAGCGATAGGACAAAGTGGAAAGAGAGATGGAAATCAAGCAAGGAGTCGGTATAGGGCAAGCAGCAAGAAATAGTCACCACCATGTGTCCAGCACAGAGGCGATAGTGAAGGGGGGGTGAGGAGGTCTCAGTTGCTTGTTCCAGCGGTGGCGCGGCGCGGCGGGCAGACGGTTGTCCTCTCTGTCTCACTTCTGCTCCCTTTCTTCTTGCTTGCCCTTGCCCATGCAAGTCCTCCTTAAGTACCCCTTCGAGAGCTGTGGTTTCCATAGCAATGGCATGTCTCTTTGTGCCTCCCAGCACTGGGGGCAGGGACATGTCCGGGCAGAAGACCTCCGGCGGGCAGGGCATCTTCATAAGTCAGGGTTTCCAAAACCCAGTGATCTTGTGAAAACAATCTTACAAAAGATCTTGCAAACAAACTTTGAGACAAGTCTATAGTGCAGTTCCTCACATCAGTCTGTAGAATATTTGTATTCAGGCATAAATACTTTATCATATTGTACACAATGATAGTGAAACAATTCATTACAGTTTTATGGGACTGTATAAAAACCAATTAAGAAAAGGGGAAATAAGCAACATTAGCTTCAAATAATACAGCGCACTTCATCCATATATTAATTTTTACTTTAGTCCATAAGAAAGTATAAAATCTATTACAGTGTATTTGGCCTATAGGGTCTACATCAATTTGAGGGGAAAATTACCTTCTAACTAAAAAAAAAATAATAAAAAAGAAAAGCAAACAAAAATAGCATATGAATTTGTGTTTCTCCCACAAGCACTCTTAACATTTAAATTCAGTTTTTATTAAAACTTTTATTTCTAGTAGTCAATGGTCATGAAATTCATTTTCTGACCCCTTGATCCTGGAAGAACTTCAAATGACTTTTCGGTTAAGTATCACTGAATTGATGCCTGTCTAAAACAAATATTACAAGAAGATGTAGCAGAAATCCCTTCCACCTGGCCCTTCTATGACCTCATTATTATCCTGACACATGCCCACTTCTGTCTACCATAGTGACTATACAGCAAAGAAAGGTGCATACTTAACACATAAGCTTGCCTGTGCAGTGTGCATCTTCCTCTTGTTTGCTATAAACAGATTTTCATATGTTTTTTTGACTAGGTGACGTGAAGTGTACACAATACTATCCCCTCCCATATAAGACTCCTGGCTATACTGAGCTTTGTGGAGTAGGTGTCCTTCCAATTTTAACCAATAAAAACATTTCCTTTACAGACATCAGCACAAAGAAATGATACTCCGTGTCTGAAAACGAAATGAATAATCAGTACCTGCTAACTTAACTCATATCAGCCACCTGAATATCAGAAAATACCCAAATGGATTGTGTACTGTGATTAAAACAAACTCACTTTCATTTATGTGGAGGCACTTGCTTGTTACTACTTTGAGATTTTTACCTTTTGACTAAAAAATGAAAATCAAAGTCAGGTGACTGATATTACAAAATGTGTTACACAAGCGTCTATTTTGATAAGACATATAGTTTAATTTAAGAAAAAGCATTTTTCTTTCAGCCATTTACCTCAAGATCTAATTTGTCTTTGAGAGCACTCCACTGGCCTTCATCTTTTCAGTCTTCTCAGTCTTTCTGGTCTTTTCTTTGTAGATATTTTCATTATAAACTACTGCCTTGACAATAAAATGTTTCTTTTGTGTGTTTCCTCCTTTGGATTTAGGGAATATGTTGACACAGTTTGATTTGCAGTATTAAAGTACTTTGTTTCCATAAATTGCTGTTAAAGAAAAAAAAAAAAACAAAAAACACACAAAATCACAGTACTGAGTGCTAGATTAGCAGAAACTTGCTCAACAACCAGCCTCAGAAGAATAGGGGGATCCTCTTGTCCACTCTGTCTTTGCTTCTATTGATAGCACGGGTTTCCTGGACTGACTAGTATCTACTCAGGATGTTTAACATAACACATTTTCCTTCATATTATATATTTAATTATACCTCAGTCATAGTATCTGGAGAGATTTTTTATTTTAAAATATGGCCAGAAGTTTTGCTATCTTCCTTTTACATGGTAATGTAATAATAGCATCAGTTGAGATTCTTGGAGATCTAGAACAGAGGAGCTTGGAATTCAGAACCTTGTTTCCCAGTTTGCTAGAATAAATTTTGTGTTAACCAGCAATTCCTTCCTCACTGTTATTGAAGTCAAATCATCATGAGGTAAAGAATGTATGATTTAAGGAAATAGAAAAACAAACTGAAAGAGGAATCAATGACACAGATAAAAACCTGTGAGGAGCTAAGGAATTACCCTTATTCTCATAATATTTCAGGAATTTGTGCTTATTTCTTAGTATGTGAACAGTAGCTTGACTATGGATCAGGATCTAGGATCTTCCTGCTCCCCTGCAAGCAAAGTTGTTCATGAAATGAAGAACAGAGAATTATTTTGATGATCTGAGGGCTGGAGTACCACTCCTATGAGGACAGGCTGAGAGAGTTGGGGCTGCTCAGCCTTCAAAAGAGAAGGCTCTGGGGAGATCTTATAGTGGCCTTCCAGTACCTGAAGGGGGCCTACAAGAAAGCTGGGGAAGGACTTTTCATAATGGAAGTTAATGACACAACAAGGGAAAATGGCTTTAAGCTGAAAGAGGGTAGATTTGCAGTTAAAGTTTTACTGCTAAAATATATTTGCATGTTTTTAGCAGCTTGAGTATTATAATCATTGTGAGCTGAATGACAGCAATATTTAGAAAAGTTTAATTCTAAACCATAGTTTGCTTATAATCTGGAAGGATACTGCAGTTTCTTTGACCAGCAACTATCTTGTTATACTGTATCACTACAGTGATGCTCACGCCTTTCCTGTATACCAGCAAACTGTGAAGTTAATTCTAATGAGTTTAAAAATTAATTCATTGGACTGACTTAACCCCATTACAGATCTTGTTTTCCTGTTAAGTGGTCTTAATATGATTTAGCTTAATTCATTTTCAAAATAGATGAAATTAAATCATATTACATTTATTCTGAAAATAAATTAGAATACCCACACAAATATCTTACGTAGTTTAATTGCCCTATATCATTATAATGATTTCTGTTTAGATAGGGTTTTACTTTCAAGGTCACTTTTTGGATGTTAGTGGTGGTGATTTGATTTTGTTTTACAGTTTAAGTAAGGCAAGGTGACACATATTAATCTCTAGAAGTGGTGAAGATTATTGAAATTTTAAAGGTAAAAAGCTAGCAAGAAACTGTATAACCATGTAAAGTTTGTCCTTAGTGTCATTGTCCACTGCTCATTATGAGTATATTCAGTCGTGTTGAGTTTCTCAAAAGGAGCTCCTAAATTACAGAAATGTAATCTCATTCAGAGTTTGTTATCATTTGTGGACTCTGACAATAATATGTAAATCACATACATAGCTACAGTAATCTTCAAAGAATCCACAGGATAATACTTTCTTTAAGCTTTTTTGACAACTACATAATGGCTCTTAAATGGGGTTTTCCTTTCCAAGGGGAAGTTTTTCTACTTGTCCTTCCTGAAATTCAAGAGGTTCCTGTCAGCTCATTCATCCAGATTGCCAGGGAGCCCTGTTCTCCAGTGTATCGTCTGGTCCCCACAACAGTACTCATCACAAATCTAATTCAGCTTCTTGTCTTTTTCCTTATTAAAAACCTCTTTAATAATTTGCAATGTGAAATGATAATAAATTTTCATACACTTTGCTCTGGAATTTTAAGGATATGTTCAGTTACTCAGAGGAGAGCTTTCTGGTCTGAGTATTGCCCTACCTTACATTTCTATGCAGATATAAGTGTAAATCAAAGTATATAGAATTTGATCTATAAATAAATAGATTGGAATTATAAATTTATTCTAAAATAGTAGATACTCTTAAGGGATTTATTTTACCCTGTTGTGAGACTGTTTTTTAAAAAAAATAAAAAATAAAACACAGGGGATTTTATTCTCAACTGCTGTGCACATTGTATAATCATTTGCATTAATACTAAGTATATGTAAATGGTCTGATTTGCAAGTGAATAAATGACTGACTAAGGTGAATGCTTAGGACTTCAAACTGACTTTGAGCTTTCCTAACAAAATTCAACTTTGTACATCATGATGAGAAAGGAGCTAACTCAAAGGGAAGGGGAAGGTTTATGAAATGTAGAAAAGGGTTCTAGTCACCTGGGAGGAGTATAGAAATGTGGTCAGGACCTGCAGGGATGCAACTAGGAACTAAATCTGACAAAGGAGATAAAGGAAAAAAAAAAAGGCTTTTTAAAGTAAGTCAATATTAAAAGGAAGGCTAGGGAAAATGTGGACCCACTGTTGAATGAGAGGGGTGCCCTGGTAACAGGAGACACTGAAAAGGCTGAGATACTGAATGCTTTCTTTGCTTCAGTCTTTACTGCTAAAACTACCTCTCAGGAATCCCAGCTGCTAAAGGGAAGAGAGAGAGTTGTAGAGAGGAAGACTTCTCCTTGGTTGAGGAGGAACTGATCAGGGATTATCTAAAAAAAATCAATTCACACAAATCCCTAGGCCCTGATGGAGCGCACCACAAGTGCTGAAGCATCTGGCAGAAATGATTGCTGAACTTCTTTTTATCATCTTTGAAAGGTCTTGGAGAACACGAGAGGTGCCTGAAGACTGGAGGACAGTCAATGTTACTCCAGTCTTCAAAAAGGGCAAGGTGGATCTGTGCAACTACAGGCCAGTCAGCTTCACCTCTTTTCTTGGGAAGTTGATGGAGCAACTTATTCTTGGTACCATCTCTAAGCAATTTGAAGTAAAGAAGGTTATCAGGAGTAATCAACATGGATTCATTAAGGGGAAATCATGCTTGACCAATCTGGCAGCCTTCTATGATGTCATCACTAGATGGGTAGATGAGGGGAGAAGAGTGGATGTTGTCTACCTTGATTTCAGAAAGATTTTTGATACTGTCTCCCACAATATCCCTGTAGCAAAGCTTAGAAGGTACAGGATAGACGAGTGGACGGTGAGGTAGATTGGGAACTGGCTGACTGGCAGAGCTCAGAAGGTTGAGATCAGTGATGCAGAATCTAGTTGGAGGCCTGTAACTAGCAGTGTTCCCCAGGGTCTGGTGTACTGGGTCCAGTCTTGTTAAACAATGACCTGAATGTAGGGATAGCCAGCAGTGTGCCCTTGTGGCCAAGGTGGCCAACAGTATCCTGGAGTGCATTAAAAAGAGCGTGGCCATATGGCCAAGGGAGATTCTCCTTCCCCTCTACTCTGCCCTGGTGACGCCACATCTGGAGTACTGTGTCTAGTTCTGGGCTTCTCAGTTCAAGAAAGAAAGAGATCTTCTGGAGAGGCCACAAAGGTTATTAGGCCTGGGACATCTGATGTACGAGGAGAGGCTGAGAGAGCTGGGACTCTTCAGCCTGAAGAAGAGAAGACTGAAAGGGGATCTTATAAATGTGTATAAACACCTGAAATGTGGGGTCCAAATGGATGAGGCCAAGGTCTTTCCAGTGGTGCCTGATGACAGAACAAAGGGCAATGGGCAAAAACTGGAACACCAGAAGTCCCATGCAAATTTAAGGAAAAACTTTTTTACTGTGAGAGTATTGGAGCACTGGAATAGGCTGCCCAGAGAGGTTGTGAAATCACCATCTCTGGAGATGTTAAAAACCCGCCTGGATGTTTTCCTGTGCAATCTGGTGTAGGGAACTTGCTTTAGCAGGGGGTTTGGACTAGATGATCTCCTGAGGTCCCTTCCAACCCCTACGATTCTGTGTGTGATGCTGTGTATGAGCTATTAAGTCAGCCACTAAAACACAGCTACTGAATTTAATTGAATTAATGTAGAAGTGTAGAAATATGCTACACCTGTGGTTTGAAATCCCATTTTATACAAAATAAAGCTGATTGAACACAACGGTTATATTTCTCTATCAGAAAACTCCTAAAATTGTACTTGTGCATGGAACACATTGACAGACACATTTAGACCAGCTAGCAGTCGTTTTATCTCAGCTTGGAAAGCTCAGTGAACATGCTGTGTGCAAGTAGTTTTACAGACCAAACAGTGTAGATTTTTGGATGTTTGAGCAGATTTGACTTTGCTCAAAAGTTTCCTTTACTATAACAACGTATGCGTTCACAAATAAAGTAACTCAAGAAGATTTAACTCAGGTGAACTTGTGTGAGATTTTGATAGTGACGGACAACATTATTGCCACTAGAGGAATTGTTGCTGTATTTATCAACGGCGTAGGTCACAAGTCCTAGACATTTCGCTAGTAGCTACATATATAGCTACCTTTGGAAATCTGTGTCTCTCACTGTTGAAATAAGCATTACATTTGATAGCATACATTTGTTAGACTGAAATCTCAGTCTTACAGAACTTTTCAAATGCATTCATACTTAGATAGGAGTAGAAAGTCCTTGGAGGAAGTTCTTACCTTGCTGAAGTCAGAATTGTGCCATTGGCTTCAAAAAGATTTGTAATTTTCTTTTCTGTTTAGAAATTATTTAATTAGGTTGTACATTAAAAAAAAAAAACAAAAAAAAAAAAAAACAAGCAAAAAGCAAAACCAAAATATCCCACACAAAATAAACCCCCTATAATTTATAATTTCCTTTCTGAAAAATTCTTAATTTATTTCAAAAATTATAAATCTTATAGAACATCGTCATCAACAATAAAGTTTATAAGACTGCTTAGGTAGTAAGTCTCAACAATTAAAAATTTATTAAATAATGCATGAAACCAGCCCACTGCAAAATAGTCTTCAGTAGTGTAATCATATGCCCCCCTCTTTCAACAAAAGGGGTTTTTTAAATATTCTTCAAGTTTATGGTGTTGACAAACTGTAACATACAATGCAAGCTGCTCAAACCCATAATTTCTGAAAGTAAATGTATTCATTTCTATAATATTATTACTGTAGTTTCAGTACTGTATTTGACAGCTTTACAAGAATCATTGTATGCTCAAAATACTCCTTTAATACTAAACCATACTCTACATAGTTCAGTAAAAGTAAAGAAAAGCAAAAAATTGAACACTAATTTTAGAACATATAGAGGACTTACCTTTTAAAAAAAACCTACACCTTTTTACAGAAACTGGTATTTCAAAAGATGTCATCAGATTATGCTGGCTAAAGACTCCTGAATTAGTCTTACAATGTTTCTTGATGAGTACATGGAAAACAAGGATCATAAGATTAATGAATATATGTGGTTTAATGACTTGCCAATATAAGATATCTGACAAAAAAAAAAAAAAAAAAAAAAAAAAAAAGTTATAATCACTTTCTCTAAGAAAGATTCTGACTCAACCACAGGACCTTTTGTCTTCCTCAGATTCTCTCATTACCTGCTCTATTTTCTAACTCCTGAGCCAGGTAGGATACAGGACAGTATTCCTGAGCAACATTTGCTATCACCGTTTACAGTGTCAGACTACAAGTTCTATTTTTTTTCTCTTCCTTGGTTGCTTTCTACCTTTCTCTCCCCATTTTCCCAATCTGTTCCAATCATCTCCTGTCTAGAAGGGAGAGTCTTTAATTGGGGAATGCAAATACTCAGCCATAACAGTCTGACCCAGTAAGTGTAAGTGATTCATATTTCCAGTGGGCCCAGAATGAAGAGTGTGTTCTGTAGATAAAAAATTATGTATGTTAGTATAAAGCAAATATCTGAATTATAGAATTTACCTCAACTGAGGAACATCTGTTTTGTCAAATTGTGCACATTTTGAGGACAGAAGTATTTACCATTTAAATATTTCTAAGAGCAAATTGTATGTGCTTTACTAAAAATTGTGAATCTTTTCATGAAGAACCCTGATTCACACTTTGAAACACTAACAGTACATTTAATTTTTAATTTATTACACATTATGTTTTGAGATGAAATGTTGCCTGACAATAGGAACTGGAATACCAACTTCACTATGCAACTCTTATGTCCTTAAATCCAATTATATGCCAGTTAAGGGAATAAATCACTACTAACAAAAAAGCAATCTGCATTTTAATATAAGCCCTTCTGTCCTTTTAACATCTAGTAGTAGGTTGGTTTCATCTCCACTTTTTATAAACTTTGTTTTCATTTCCAGTATAAATGTATTCCAAACCAGTATATACGAATACATCCTTGTATCTACATGGTTTATTACCCTAAATAGGAATTTTTTGTCACCAGAGCTTATTCAATGTGCATTTAAAGACACCCATTATATCCTCCTTCAAATTTTACATTGCTAAACTAAGCACATTAAGATGAGTTGATCTATACTCCAACATTTTCCATTATTCTGATCATAAGAGTATTTATCCTCTGGAACTACAACAGTTTAAATTCACTCTTATAACAAATGCAATCAGAATTACATATATTATTATGAAGACTGCATTTGTAACTTACATGATGTCATTATTAGTCATTTTATGTTACAGAAAATAACCTTGTTTGGTATGGCCTAGTCTTGTACTTTTATGTTTCTTAGCTGCATTATGTAAACAATTTCTTGACTTTTGATTGCAATATGTTCTATGGAATGCAAAAGGTTTCAGAAACTGGGAATTATTCCCACATCTCAGAGAGGATCAGCTAATACACTTATTTCTTAATAATTTCTTAAAGAAAAATTCTGAACTTGTAACAGAAGTGTTTATTTTCCCCTAATGCATGACCTTCCTTTCTGTATTGTTAAATTTCCATTCATTTCTATTCCTCCTACCCTCAAGATCATGCAGTTTTTCCTATGACATTCAATTCTCTTAGGTATTGATCAAACCTTTTAACCCATGTTCAGCAAATTTCATCAGCACTTCCAATTCTCCTGCCAAGATCATTAAAAGAACATTCAATCAATCTTAAAACCAATCCTTAAGAAAAACTTCAAGTAGCTTCCTCCATTTATTCCCCTCACTTAATTTCTTCACTCATTTCTTGTACCAATCAGCACTTTCAGCATTTTAGAAAAAATTTCTAAAAGTGACATGATATTTACTGAAGTTCATATTCTGATGATTTACTGAAGTTCCTATGCTAAAAGAAACTAAAAATCTCATGCAAGAGCGTTATTTGGATTTGGCTTGCCTGACACAGCCTGCCTTTGGAATATTTGTGATGGAGTTCTGTTCCTCATCTTCAGTTTAAATATTCTATATTTTCCTCCCTCTTAATTATTAAAATTAAAAAACTTTGCTTAATGGTGAGACTGGACGAATAGGCTTGCATATGCCTAGGTAACCTTACATAGAACAATTGAATCATAGAATGGTTAGGGTTGGAAGGGACCTTAAAGATCATCTAGTTCCAACCGCCCTGGAACAGGGACACCTTCCAGTAGACCAGGTTGCTCAAAGCCTCATCCAGCGTGTCCTTGAACACTTGTGACATTCACAACTTCTCTGGGCAACCTGTTCCAGTGTCTCACCCCCCTCACAGTGAGGAATTTCTTCATAATATCTAAATCTTCCCTCTTCCAGTTTAAAGTCATTAGTCCTCATCCTGTCTCTGCCTGTCCTAGTAAAAAGTCCCTCCCCAGCCTTCCTCTAGGAATCCTTCAGGTACTGGAAGGCCGCTATAAAGTCTCCCCTAAGCCTTCTCTTCTTCAGGCTGAACAGCCCCAACTCTCCCAGCTTCTTGTCATAGGAGAAGTGCTCCAGCCCTCTAACTATCCTTGTGACCCTCCTCTGGACTCACTTCAATAGGTCCATGTCCTTCTTATGTTGACATATAAGAACTAACAGACATAGTGATTCTCATTAATAGGCTTGCAATAAAGCATGACATTTCTTATTTTCAGAATTCTGAAACCAAAATTAACTGTCTCCAAGTTGAGTTTTCTTTAAATTTGTTTTCATATTTACTCATATGAATATCTATTTACTTTTTAGATCTAGGTTATCCATAGTCTCTCACTTTCTCTATCATCCTCAATGCATAAATGCCCTTGTGGGTTCTTTTTTGTTGTTGTTGTTATCTTAATGTATTTATAATTGAAGAATAACTTTTTTTTATTGTAACTTGCCTTGTGAGATATAAGTCAACCTGACAATAATTTTAGGGACCTGGACTTCCAATACTCCATATACTCCAATTTCAGTGTATGCAAATTTTCCCAACTATTGTAAAATTATTGCTTAGTCATAATATAATTATAAAGTAATTATTTATTTTGTTATGTCTGAGAATTTTCCCTACAAGCTTGCACTCCTCTCCTGGTTGCAATTTAGATCCCAAACATTGTATCAGAACATTTGATTCAAATCAATTACAAAACTCCTTACTTAATCTCTGCATTTGACTTCAGCAAGGATTTAGTAGCTTTTTGTGTTTCATGTTAGTAGACCAGCAAAAGCAAACAAATTATCCCAATGTGTCTATCATTTGAGAGATATTTCTGTTTAATCTTGCAACTGTATTTGTTTAGTTTGCCAGGTATACAGGAAACAAAACAAGAATTTGAGCTGAATTTAAAAGTACAGGACTTGATTCTCATAATCTTTCATCTCAAGTTTTCACCTACAAAATCTAGTTACATTTGTGCTGCTTGACAACATAAAACTGATGTAAGAATAAAGGATGATGTTTGTAAGTTCAAAATGCAGTATTGCATCTCCAAATTGATAAGTGATCATGTTAAAGTCTATGTCTTGTTTAGACACTGAAGAGGAATTAATTTCATATATCTGGATGAAGAGATATTCTGCCTGCTTATCATGTTGAGCAGAAGACCTGAAGCAGACCAGAGAAGAGTGAAGATTAATTTAATCAGCTATAGCATATCCCTCTTTGAATTTGACTGCCTATAAACAGTATGGTTTGGGTTTTTGTTTTGTTTTGTTTTGTTTTTTGAACAGTGTTCCAAACTGGGCTAATTGGAAAGAGCTCTGATGTGTTATTTTCACATAGAAAGCTACTATAGTGAAGAAATATTAATTTCCGAACCCTTTGGTCCCTCTTGTGGAGAAATGAGCAAACAGGAATTTCATGAAGGTCAGCAAAAGGAAATAGAGTCCTAGCACCTGGGAAAGAATAACCCCATATGTTAGGACTGTTCGGGTGCCAATCAGCTGGAAAGCATCTTGGTGAAGACTCTGAGGGTGCTTGTGAACAACAAGTTGCCATAAGCCATCAACATGCCCTTGAGATAAAGAAGGTAGACAGCTTCCTCGTCTGCATGAGGAAAGGTATTACCAGTATGTCAACAGAGGTGATCCTTCTGCTCTACTCAGCCATGGTGGGATCAGTCTGGGTTGCTAGGTCCAGTCCTGTGCTCTCCAGTAGAAGAAAGTTGTGGGCATTCTGGAGCAACTCATTGGTAAATGGGTCATGAAGATTATCAGGGTGATGGAGTACAGGAAATTTAAGAAGAGCTGAGAGAAAATGTGGGGTTTTGAGCCATAAGAAGAGATGGAGCAGGGGAGATGTTATTACTGTCTATGACTACCAAGTAAGAATGGCAGTTACAGGGAATACAGAGCCTGACACTTTTGAGAGATGCACAGTGGGAGGATAAGAGTTGAGGGACACAAGTTGGAACATGGGAAATTTGAACTTCCTTATATTAAATAAGAAGTCATTCACTGTCAGGGTGGTCAAGCACTGACATAGGTTGCCCAGAGAGGCTGTGGAATGTCCACCTCTGGAGATACTAAAAATTTAACAACATGGTCCTGTGCAATCTGCCTAGTTGACCCTGCTTGGAGCAGGAAAGCTGGACTAGACAAGCTCCAGAGATGTGTTCCTACCTCAGCCATTCAGTGCTTCTAAGAAATGGACAACATAGAGTAAAATTTATTCTGTCAGGAGAAACCTGTGGGGAAAAAAAGAAAAAAAAAAGAAAAAAAAAGAAAAACAAAAGATCTTTCCAAAGACTGTCTTTCTAGGACACATCTAATAATCAGTCTAGATGTCAATAATGGGTATCTTAATCCCTTTTTCAGAGACAAAAACACTTGTTTCAAAATAATGAAGAATTATAGAAGTTTTTGTCCCAGAAAATGCAGTTATTTTAAAGTTTCCATTTATTTAGGTTTAAGGAAAAATGGTATATTTAAAGAGTTTGAATTAAAATAGCATATCTTTCTAAAGGAAAGGAAACTTTGTTCTAATTCCGATTACTTCAAAAGTCCGACTTGCAATAAAAATCAAATTATATCTCTGTTCACTTCTGCTTAATATTACATTTTTGTGCTAGTATTCAAGTTAGGAACAAAATTTTGTTTCTATATTTGCTTTCTTTTTCCAGTAAGCACAGATTTAACATGAATATTTTTCCCACTTAAAATAATCTTAGGTTATCACTGGAGCAAGAAGAGACACATTTTACATAATTTTCTATTTTTTTTTCAAGTGTTAAATTACATGTATTTATGGTTTGCATTACTTCAATACTACTGCTGTTAAACTACAAGCACTTTGCTATCTAATACCTGCCTCAGTTGTCTAAGATCTAAGAGGAAAGAGCCCTTGTTGATTTTGGGAATACCATAATGTGATTGTAGTACTCCCAGTGGGCTCTCTCTTCAAAGACAAGTGTATGTTAAATACATAATCTTTCTACAAAAAGACAAACTAAAAATGTTTTAACTGAACACAAAACACATCATTTTATTGCATATGCTTTTTGTCCATATTTATGTTAGCTATATGCTCATCAGATATAACTAGTTAGTCAGCTGTTGTTCTGTTTATTTTTTGTTTCTGTTCTCTGACCACTATCTGCTTCGGACTAATGTGTCCAGTGCACGTCAGATTGAACAACCCTATAATTATCAAAGATATCTGAAAGACTTCTGTAGGTGCACTACAGTCAAGAAGGATGACAAATTTGCTAGGTCTTAGTGAAGTGCTTTAAATCAACAGCAGCAATGGTAGCATCTGGCTTCCTACCAAGCCAAGTATAGCTTGGCTGTAGTGTGTGACCAATCAGGTGGAAAAGACAGAAGATCCTGGGGATCCCTACTCCATAGCATCCATCACACTGCTACCCATGTCTATTAATTCTTTCTAGCTTCTGCAGAGAACAGGATATACAAAACATTCTCCTTCACCACATAGCCCTTCCTAATTTTCAGTTCAGACTGTGAAAATGTAAGGGTCCCTTATACTGGTCAAAATAACTTCTGCCCATTAGATTATTAGCATCCCAACAATTGATTAGTAGCAGTAGGATCAGTATCATATTTGAAATACAGATTTTTCAAAAGATAATGTTTGATACAGTGTTTTTACTCGTTCTGAAATGGCAATGACCAAATCTAGTTAATAACAACTTGATATTACAAGAGTCTATTTCCCAGCTACACTGTAACAATTAGGCTTTTCTAGTTTAGAGAAAAGGAGGCTGAGAGGTGACCTCATTGCTCTCTGCAGCTCCCTGAGGGGGGGAAGTGGAGAGAGTGCTCATCTCTTCTGCCTGGTGTCCAGTGACAGGATGTGTGGGAATGGTTCAGAGATGTGCCATGGGAGGTTTAGATTGGACATTAGGAAGCATTTTTTTATCAAGAGGGTGATCAAATACTGGAACAGGCTTCCCAGAGAGGTGGTCAGTGCCCCAGGTCTGTCAGTGTTTAAGAGGTATTTGAACAATGTCCTTAATAACATGCTTCAACTTTTGATCAGCCTTGAATTGGCCAGGCAATTGAACTAAATGATTGTTGTATGTCCATTCCAACTATTCTATTCCATTCCATTCCATTCCATTCCATTCCATTCCATTCCATTCCATTCCATTCCATTCCATTCCATTCTATTCTATTCTATTCTATTCCATTCCATTCTATTCTACTCTATTCTATTCTACTCTACTCTACTCTATTCTACTCTATTCCATTCCATTCCATTCCATTCCATTCCATTCCATTCCATTCCATTCCATTGCATTCCATTTTAACAACTTTTAATCTAGGAGAGATATATTCGTGAAAAAAGTATTTGTGAAATTTTTTGTTCATTATCTGTAAATGCAGTTAATTTTAATATATTGCCTAATATTTCTAGTACTACAGATGAATTCATGAATCATTTACACACCAGCAACACTGGCTCTAGGACGTAGGCCCAGGACTGTTTCAGACAGCAGTACAGTTTAGAGGAGTCCCCTGCTGCATTTTTAACTTATGCAAAGACGTTTCATAAATCTACTGCTAACACCTTTTTTGGTGGTACAGGCTGCTCATTCTTTTCACAAACTCAGAATGTTTGTAGATCGAAAGAGCATCTTGACATAAAAGTCCTACTTCTTATCTCAATAGCACTATAGTTATGAGTAAATGAAGGAAGAAAATCTTAATAAATATGCAGACAACAACTGTGGTTGAAGGAGCCAGGAACAATTATGTATATTTCTGGGAAATTGCAATTTAAAGTTTATAAATTGTTGACATTATACTCAGTTCCGTGCTTGATATGAAAGTATCTGAAATAACTAATCTGAACAGTATGTCTGCATGAACAGGCAAGATAAAAAATCAAGGCTCTAAAATCTGGATTATTTCACTTTCCTTTTCAGCCATTTTGCTTCACAATGGAGAAGAAGTAGCACTTTCAGTAAGAAGATCTGTAGCTTCTTAGTTGCCTGAAGAATATTCTAGTTGAACCCCGTACATCTGACACCTCAAGCTGAGGATGAAAAATGGTAAAGTTGCTCACATAAAAAGCCATTTCCCTGCAGGGCAGTCATAGGGGTTTGCTGGAGATGGCGAAGTGGGGATTTAGCTCCCTGTTGCCAGGCAACAGGTAAGGAAGGAGCAGATCTCCTTTCCTAGAGAAATTGAGTGGTCCTCCACCAGTGTTTGCACACAAAGAGCCACAGCTTGAAAAACAAACAACAATAACAAAAAACTATTTCTACACAGACAAAAGTACTCTGAACATTTTAAAGAGGGAAAGGTTCTGCAGACCACAAATCACCTCCTTAGATCAATAGGACCATCACTTCTTTTTCCTTTATATTACCTTAGGCACTGGTTTTGTTTATTTGATTTGGTTTGGAGGTTTTTTTATTGCTTGGTTTTCCTTGTTTTGGGGATCTTTTTAGGGTTGCTGAGGTTTTGTTTGTTTTGTTTTGTTTTTTTAATCTTCTAATATTATGGCTGTTGATAAGAAAAGAGGGTTCAACTTTACTGTTTAAATAAACATGCCCAAAACAAGACATTAAAATGTTTCTAATAAAAACAATTTTAATATCCAGTTCTCCCTCCTCTCCTGTAGAAATAAACAATTATGTACATTACTAATTCATTGTGAAGTGCCATGTTTTGATCTTATATTTTACCACTGAATTTATTACTCTCCATGCTAATCTAATTTACCATATGTGGCTGCATTCAAAGAGGAAAACAGCTTTATCTAAAAGAACAGGTGGTATTTGATGCTGATTTTTTTTGAGATATTTAAGTATATTACCAGAAGTCATCCAGATATACACAACTGTAGAAAAAAATGAAATTTAAGTGGGGAATTGTCTTATTTAAAAAACCACTGATGGTTTTGTTAATTTCTTTTGTTTACTGAAATGATTTATAGATAAACAAATGTGATGTTGCACCTTAAAAATGTAACTGTTAGGCTTTTCCTATCTTTACTTAACTGTCTGATAAGCTCTGGTAGGGGACAAGATAGCATTCTCTGCTGCAATAAAACTGCCTGAATGGCAACATAAGAAGGAGTGATATAATTACTATGGAAATGGCAGTGGGGTTTAAAGCTTAGAAGCTAGCTAAAATATAATGCTTTACATCTGCTGATATCAGAACAATGCACACTGAGGAAATCATCTTCCATTACATCTGATGCTGATAAAAGTATGCAAAATTAAATGAGATATGTTGGTCCTAGTACCTAAGTCCTCAAAAAAAAAAAAAAAAAAAAAGAAATTCAATGAAGGGTGAAACTTCTGTGAAATAGATGAAAATCAATTTTCTATTGGATTTTTTGTGAAAATTGCTAGTGTGAACAGGGAATATATTTTTTTTTTCTTGTAAAAGAATTACTGAACAATACATCGTAATATCATGGCTAGCTGTCAAAACTGAAACCCATGTATATATGTAAATGAACATGTCTATATCTTTGTGAGGGGTTTTGGTTTTCCGGGTTTTTTTTGGTTTTTGTTTTTTTTTTTCTTTTCATCATTTACTATATCTTTTTTTACCTTTTTTTTTTTTTTTTTTTACTTCAGTTTTCTTAACATCATCAACAGTTGAATCAGAAACCTGTAATAATGGCAGGATATTTGAAAGCACAAAAATTTTCAGAATCAGACAACTACATGGCATCTTTCTAACCATGATCTCAGGTTCAGTCATTTCATTTTAAATTGAGGGAAACACGTGCCTAACCTAGAAGCCTATTACAACCTATATTTCAGGAAATATTAAAAAAAAAAAACAAACCCGAAAAGAGTGCTTTATGTCCTATAAATGTTAGCAAAGATAAGAAAGTGCTTATGAACTTTGGCAATTTCTTTGGTGAAACTGATAGATTAGGACCCTTTAATTTAGACATAAACTAGTTACAGTTAAGACATTGTTCAATCCCCAAGTGAACTTTCAAGATCAGTTTCCTTCACCTATATAGTTGGTATACAAAATAAAAAAATAAAATATTTTTTTGGAAAGATGTGAACTTTTTGAGATCCCAGTTCCTTTCAGAAAACTTTGGGGAACCTCTGGCTGCTCAGCTTTAACAGATTATCCACATCTGCTTGTTGAATCCAAAATAGTAGTTTATATATTTTAGAATGGGTAAATTGAGATCTTTGGATTATTTTAAATATTTTAACTCAATTTAGGACAATAAAGATTAGGTTATCTGAGCCTACCTCCTCTTGATTTCCATTTTGGCATGTTCTTTATGACATGTCCAATTTTACCCAGCTACAATTGGAAAGCAACAAGAAACCTGACCTACAGCAACAGCTGCAGTGTGGGATCAATGTATCCAACACATTAAACCCAACCATCACTTTCTAATGAGATATTGCATTTGGTTTGCATGGCAAGGTTTTGGTGGGGGGAGGGAGGCATAAGGGTGGTTTCTTTGAGAAGCTGCCAGAAGGTTCCCCCATGTCTGACACAGACAATGACAGCCGGCTGCAAGACAGACCCACCGCTGGCCGAGGCTGAGCCAGTCAGTAACGCCTCTGTGATAACATAATTAAGAAAAAGGCGAAAAGAAAAACAAACAAACCAACTGTACACATTGCAGCTGGAGAGAGAGGAGTGGAGAAGATGTGAGAGAAACAATTTTCCATAGACAGTGAAGAAGGAGGGGGAGGAGGTGCTCCAGATGCCAGAGCAGATTTCCCCACAACTTGTGGTGAAGACCATGGTGGGGCAGACTGTCCCCCTGCAGTCCATGGAGGTCCATGGTGGAGCAGATGACCACCTGTAGCCCATGGAGGACCCCACTCTGGAGCAAGTGGATGCCTGTAAGGAGGCTGTGACCCAGTGGGAAGCCCACATTGGAGCAGGTTCCTGGCAGGACCTGTGGCCCTGTGGAGAGAGAAGCCCACACTGGAGCAGGTTTTCTGGCAGGACTTGTGACCCCATGGGGGACCTGTGCTGAAGCAGTCTGTTCCTGAAAGACTGCACCCCATGGAAAGGACCCACGCTGCAGCAGTTTGTGAAGAACTGTCTTTCATGGGAAGGACTGTTGGAGAAGTTCATGGAGGACTGTCCTCCATGAGGGGGACCCCACAGTGGTGTGAGGGAAGATTGTGAGGAGTCCTCCCCCTGAGGAGGAAGGAGTGGCAGAAACAACGTGTGATGAACTGACCCCAGCCCCATTGCCTGTCCCCCTGTGCCGCTGCAGGGAGGGGGTGGAAATTGGGAGAGAAGTTAGACCTGGGAAGCAGGGAGGGATGAGGGGAGGTGTTTTAAGATTTGGTTTTACTTCTCATCATCCTCTTATCTGATTGGTAATAAATTAAAATTCATTTTTCCCCCCAAGTCGAGTCTGTTTTGCCCGTGCCAGTAATAGGTGAGTGATCTCTCTCTGTCTTTATCTCGACCCACAAACTTTTTGTTATATTTTTTCTCCCCTGTCCGTTTGAGGGGGAGGAGTGATAGAGTGGTCTTTGGTGGGCATCTGGCACCCAGCTAGGGTCAATCCACCACAGTTATCCAGCCACAGTCATATTAGAGGAGCAGTAGACATTTAACCACCAATATGTATGGTGCTACAATTGTTCAGAGTGAGCCTAGATTTCCATGAGATTTAATTGGCAGTATGCCTCTTCTGAGGACTTCAAGCGAGCTTGAAGACTTAGGCGATCACTTCATCCACAGCTCAGTGATTCTAAGAATAGGCCTCTAAGGAAGTTTTCAGTAGAAAAAATCAGGATGATTGGTATCCTACATAACTAAGCAGGTTAAGATTTGGCTTTATATTTTCCAATTTCCTTTCCTAAATATCAGTGTTGACATTTATGACTGTGCTTCAGTTGCACTACAGGATCCTCACTTTTGTTCCTGATCTCACCCATTCTCATTTCTTGCCTCTTTTCTATTACAAGCAAGCCAGATTTGCATTTTTGAAACAAATAATGCCCTAGTTTTTCTGATCATCTATACACTGAAATTAAGGATCTGGATTTCTACAAATCACACTCATTATTAAAAGATCCCATGAATGGTTGAAAAAAATGCCTTTGGTTTGTGACAAAAAAACACATAGACATAAGAAGTTCTTAAATTCTGCCTGAAGAAACATCCTCTTTTCTTACATATTATGACATACGCCTAAAGTTTGTTTTTTTTTTCTTCTAGTTGTTTCGTAATATTATTTATATTCACTAATATATTTCCATACTTTTATTTGTTATATAATTTTGTATGGAGATGATAATGAGATAACATGAGATAATTCAGGATTTTGGAAACTTCCTTTTCTTTTTGTTTTGTTCACACTGCATAAATCCGTGGGATTTCAGTGCTTTACTTCAAAATGGCTAATTAGAAGTACATGTGTTAACACAAGGTTTTACAATTGTTTCACTTTGCATTATAAGTGTGGATTTGCACTGAACTGTTCTCTTACAATAACTGAAACCAAAGGATCTTAAATGATCGAAGTATTGAATAATCACGTGAAGTCTATTTTCAAGGTTTACACTGGTGTTTCTGCACAGGCATTTTATAGATGTGTTAGGCTTGCATGGCTGTATGCATTTCATTTGAGAAATAATAAAAAGTTTACAAAATTTTACAGAATATTGAATATGTTAGTTCTGTTTTAGCCATCTAAGTTATAACTCGATATTACCAATTAAAAAAAAAAAAAAAAGCTGCCAAATTACTTACTTTTTGTAAAAGAAGTCCTCTATAAAGTCTCTAAGTTTCCGCTTCAGAAGACATTACATTTTTTATGCCAATATGCTAAATAGAATCTTTTTTTAAACACAATCAGTGAAATATTTTTAAAAGTTCACAGCCATCAGAGGCATTCAGTGATGCTAATATATATTCCTCTTCTTTTCTAGCCATCTGTAAAGAGCTTTACTTTAAACCTTGTTGATTTATTCATGTTTAAAACAGTGTTAGGAAAAATCACCCTTAAATATTCTCCCAGTTTTCATTAACTAGCCATCTTTTACTAAGCTTTCTAAAGTTGGTGGAAGAGGTGTGATTTCTCCACAAAACCACCTCTCTTTTCTACTTTTCTTTCTTGCTCTCATCCCATCAGACCCCTGCCCCAAAAGGACATTTTGACTGTGTCATTTTACTTTAAAACATATATCAATGGGATGAAGCAGAAATATATTCTCATCACTTTCAAATTAAGGCCAACTTGTTGAATCTATTACAGGGAGAAGAACATTTTCATTTGCATCAGTTATTGGTGTTTATGAAAAAAATTTGGATAAAGAGAAAACACTGAAGCAATAAATATTCCATGCAGTGGTTCCTGACCAGAGTAAGAGTTAAAATCAGAAACTACAAATCAGTAATTCTCAGTGGTGGGATGTATGATACTTTCAAAGAAGCATAAATTAATAAATTCAGTTTTGAGAAATAATATAGGAACCTATATCATTGCAAAGTTCATTAATACAATAAATTGCTAGATAGATCACTTTTTTACCTCAGTCAAAAAAACCTGCCAAAACCCCAAAATTTTATATTAAGTAAGACAAAACAATTTAGGTAAAAAATGCCTATCAATATTAAACTGTATTAATTGTTGAATGAGTTGCAAAACCAAAAAAACCCTTTTTTAAAATACTAACAGTATTCCAGACACTGATGCCAGAATGCTTGTAGATATCTATGTTTGCAGGCATCATAATAAAAAGCTAACTGAAAACTTTGTGTTACGCCTCAAAAGTAAAAAAAAAATAATAATAAAAAAAAAATTGCTTTTTAAGGACAATAGCTTGCAATTTCAAAAATTAACTTAGTTTAACAATGTGTTAACAGCTAGCATAGCCAAAATACCTGCTTTTTCTTCCTATTCACCTGATAGATAATGATTATCTTGACACAGTCAGTCTCATTCAGATAACGTCACCTCACAGTGGAGCAGATATCAACCCTGCACCCTATGGAGGACCCCATGCCAGAGAAGATGGATATGCCCTGAAGGAAGCTGAAGACTGTGGAGAACCAGTAAAGGAGCAGGTGCCTGGCAAGAGCTGTGGCCTGTGCAGAGGAGTCCACAGTGGAACAGGTTTTAATTTCTTTATCTATCACATTAAGAAAAAAAAAAAAAAAAAAGAGAGAGATTTTTGACAGTTCCTAACAATACATTTGAGTTGCATTTTTTTATAAAATGTCTACAGTCAGTATGTGTATACACATACATAGAAGCAAATTTAACAAAAAGAAAAACATCCTGTAACTTGCTATAACATGACATCTTAATAGAAAGTTGTTTCATTTAAATTTTACTTGTGTCTGAACAAACAATCCTTTGCAGGATTCTTTGGTTTCTTTTCAGTTTAAAAGGATTTTCAGATAACTGTTTCTGTTGGAGAATCTATTTGTTTGCTTAGATTTATTTGATTTAGCAGGCTGGCAAATTCAGACTATAGAAAAATAATGTTGAGAAATGAAAACCTCCCATTCATTTATCACAGAGTTACAGTGAGCATCATACAGAAAATGGAAAATGAATCTCCATGCCTCCATGAATAAGTATATTGAGGATACTTACATATAATAATTGACTGACTTTCAGTACAAATCTCAGGTTTATAAAACTCAAAGTGAAAACAGAGTTTATGAAACTCAGGTATGAAATCACAAAAGTTTGGGTGAAATGTCGAAAGACTAAAATATTAATTTTCAAAAACTTCCATAATTTTATCAGTAATGATAATTTGTAATAGTTTGGCTAATCATAGAAATCTTGTATCTAATGATGAATGTTCAATTGAAGCTAGTGTTCAATTCTGTGAATCAACTTATTTTAACAATAAATCTTATCTTTCATACATGGAAAAATACCATATTCACCCTGCTAGAAGGCATTTATATACTTGTTAATAACAGACACGAGACAGGAAAGATGTACTTGGAGAGAATTCATTATATTAAGTCAAGATACTACTGTGTACACTCCCTCATCTTTGACTTCTGGGAGCAGCCTTTCCATGCGTGTGTTCATGTAAACAGATATATTCCTCACAAAACATTGTTGTCTTTATTTCTACAGTGATACTTGTCCTTTCTTCCTTCCCTGATGTATCGCGTTTGCATGGCAAGGTTTTGGCGGGGGAGGCAGGGCATAGGAGTGGCTTCTGTGGGAAGCTGCCAGAAGCTTCCCCCATGTCCAACACAGACAATACCAGCCAGCTCCAAGATGGACCCACCACTGGCCAAGGCCAAGCCCATCAGTAACGCCTCTATTATAACATAATTAAGAGAAAGGGGAAGAGAAAAAACCCTGCACACTTTGAAGGTAGAGAGAGAGAGGAGTGAGAAGATGTGAGAAATAACTCTGCAGACACCAAGGTCAATGAAGAAGGAGGGGGAGGAGGTGCTTCAGACACCAGAGCAGAGATTCTCCTGTAACTTGTGATGAAGACCATGGTGAGGCAGCTGTCCCCCTGCAGCCCATGGAGGTCCATGGTGGAGCACAAGACCGCCTGTAGCCCATGGAGGACCCCACGCCGGAGCGGGTGGATTCCTGAAGGAGGCTGTGAACCGTGGGGAGCCTGCACTGAAGCAGGTTCCTGTCAGGATTTATGACCTCTGTGGAAAGAAAGGAACCCATGCCAGAGCAGGTTTTCTGGCAGGACTTGTGACCCCATGGGGGACCCACATTGCAGCAGTCTGTTCCTGAAGGACTGCACCCCATGGAAAGGACCCATGCTAAAGCAGTTCATGAAGAACTGTAGCCCATGGGAAGGACCCATGCTGGAGAAGTTCATAGAGGGCTGTCTCCCGTGAGAAGGACCCCACACTGGTGCAGGGGAAGGAATCCTCCCCCTGAGGATGAAGAAGCGGCAGAAACAAAGTGTTATGAACTGACCCCAACCCCTATTCCCTGTCCCCCTGTGCTGCTGGGGGGAGGAGGTAGAAATCGGGAGAGAGATTAAGCCCGGGAAGAAGGAATGGGTGAGGGGAGGTGTTTTAAGATTTGATTTTACTTCTCATTATCCTCTTGTCAGACTGGTAATGAAATAAAATTTGGGTTTTTTACCCAAGTCGAGTCTGTTTTGTCCGTGCCAGTAACTGGTGAGTGATCTCTCTCTGTCCTTATCTCGACCCACAAGCCTTCCGTTATATTTTTCTCCCCCTTGCCCAGGGAGTGTGAGTGATAGAGTGGTCTTTGGTGGGCATCTGGCACCTCACCAGGGTCAACCCATCACACCTGAGAAAGTCTGCAAGCACAGAGAATGTCCACTAATAGATGTCTGTTTTGGGGAGATGACAATGCGTCTTAAGTATGCTCACTACTTTCTCTCCTATAGAACAGTACTGGCTGTAGGCATCAAGGATTTGGCAGTGAGAGAGCTTCAGAGGTGGCTTCTGTGAGGAGAGATCATGGACTGACCTGTGCTGGTCGCAGATGGTTCCAGCTGGCTCCAACAGACCCACCACAGGACACAGCTGAGACTCTCAGCCAAGATGGTGGTACTCCTGGGAAAACATATTTTAAAAAAGCAAAAAATGTTGTTCATCAATGTGTGAGGACTGGGGAGAAAAAAAAAAAAAAAATCTGAGAAACAATCCTGCAGACACCAAGGTCAATGAAGAATGAGGGGGAGAAGGTTCTCCAGGTACTGGAGAAGAGATTCCTCTGCAGCTGCTGGAAAAAAACACAGTGGAGCAGATACCCATACTGTGGCCCATGGAGGACCCATGTTAAAGCAAATTTATCCTGAAGGACAATAGGCCATGTCATAGGGTCATGGAGTAGGGTAACAGCATCAGGAGGAAAGAGCAGCAGATAGGAGCTGTTATGGACTGACCATAACCCCAAATTCCTCATGTTTCCTGTGTTGCTCAGGGCTGGGGAAAGGAGGTAACAGAGTTTGTCATGAAGAAATGAAGTTGAGCCTGGAACAGATGTGTGTGGGGAAGGTGTTTAGGTTTTGTCTATTTTTTTCATTATCTAACTTCTCTTTTAACTGGCAATAAATTAAATTAAATTAATCTTCCCCAATTTGAGTCTATTTCGCCTGTGATGGTAACTGGCAAGTGAGCACCCTGTCTTTATCTTGACCCATGAGCTTTTCCATCTTGTTTTCTCCCCCTGTCCTACAACAAATTTTATAACATAACAGACAAACATTAATGAAAAATAAAACCAAACAAGTTGAATGGAATACATCCTCAGTACTACAATTTATCATATTTTATTCTTTGATGTTTGGCATGTTTTGTGGGATAAGAAATTACTTGTGTGTATGGATTTCATAATATGTTTCAATGTTTTATGCATTCAAATAAAAAAAAATTCTTCTTTGTGACTAAAGATTGTCCAAGTCATCACTTCATTGTCTTATACATTTTTAAAGAATTGATATGAAGTTAATAATAACCTAAATAACTTCATTTATTCTTGAAATCATAATAATTGCAAAAACCTAATATTGTAGGTTTTTTTTTTTTTTTTAGTTTATCAGTCTAAGTAATCTGTCCCTTTGTTTTGTGCTTTTATGTTCCCTTGATAGTGAAGGGAAAACCCTCCTCTGCTTTCCTTCTACATTAAATCTTTCTTCCTCTCTTTCTTCTCTACCTTCAGGATTTCAGCAACAACTTAAAGGAACAAAAGCTCTTTTCAAGTTCTGACTCAAAACTGATATCCAAACTTTGTGATCAATGGCCTATAACTTAAATCCAGTGGTAACATCTTCAAAACAATTGTTGACATTGCCGGTAGACAATTGAAATTTCAGAATTATATCTGTCAGAAGCTGAAAGCAAATTATGACTGTGTTTTATGAGACAAACTGAATGACTATCTTTCTCTCACTAATCCTATATGGTATTGGCAACATGATATAGCTGGCTTTCCAACTAAGCAATTTTTGATCCCTATTAAAAAAAAAACCAACAAACAAAACCCACACACCAAAAAACAACAACAACAACAAACCAAACCAAAAAAACAACCAAAAAAACCTAAAAAAACCTCAGACTAAAACATCTGTTTCCTTGTACTATTGTTGCTGTTCAAACAGCAGATTCTTGTGAATATCTCCAGAGAAAAAATACTTCACAATATTGCCAGTATGGCAGGTTTATTAAGCTTATCAATGGAAAATTAAAATCTTCCTTTTAATTTACTGCAAAAAGTATTTCCATGTCTGTGAAAGTAATACTTATTTGCACTGATATTAAACTGTTTTCTAAAGCTGAAGATCATAATTATGCATGCACTGCACATCATATCAATTTCAGTAAAACATTTTTATAGGTTTTGTGTTAAAATTATGCTAATTTTCACTCAGAAAGATGAATTAGAGGTGGAAGGATCATCTATGCCCATTAAGTAACTTTTATTTTAAATGAGCTTTTTGATATAAACTGCAACAATGACTTAAATAAATAGTCCCTTTAACCATGAACTATAAGCGAATCCTTCCTGAAAAATACACAATTTAAATGAAATTATCCCTTTTTCCACTTGGCTATCTATGTATCAAAAACATTTTCCCTGGGATGTTATTCTGAATCATGAACACTTTGACAATAATGTCTGTAATATACTGTGATAAATATCCGTACTAGACCATCAATTTCCATGGTAAACTGAGGCTATTAATATAAATACAGCACTTTTCCTGGCAGTCAGTGCAGCCAGGGTTCACAGGGGGCCAGAATCCCTACTCAAGACTGCAATGATGGTGGTGAGTGCTGGGCTTCATGAATAAAAGATAGTCACCCAAAACATGGGAGGAGTCAACAAAACAAGTTCTCCCCAAAATGCTGTGATGGGTTGAACCTGGCTGGATGCCAGATGCCTACCAGAGCCCACTCTATCACTAGCCCTCCTCAACTGAACAGAGGAGAGAAAATATTATGAAAGGATCGTGGGTAGAGATAAGGACAGAGAGAGATCACTCACCAATTACTGGCACAGGCAAAACAGACTCGACTTGGGGGAAAAAACAAATTTTAATTTATTATCAATCAGACAAGAGGCAATTCAAACTAGAACAGCCAGAAAACAGGCTAAGAAGTCTGAACAAATGGATTGAGGATATGAACCTCCAGGCTTGTAGGTCCAACTACTAGCATGTGGGCAGACCAGGGGGAACCGAGGCCAGGTGGTGTATAAGTTAATTGTCTAAGGCCAGCTATTGTGAGATGTGAATGTGTGGGCATACATACACACACACACACACATATATATATATATATATATATATATATATATATATATATATATATATATATATATATTCCACTAGCAAAGCTCATTTTTAATCACCTGATGAGCTGGACAGAAAAAAACAGTCAGGAAGTCCATGTTGTTTGTGTCTGTGTAGGTGCTGTGTAAAGAAGTGTGAGGACTGGTAAAGGCAATGTTCTCTGTCTGTGTTACTGTGTGGCACACTGTATATTCACTGTATATACACACATATATATGTATGTGTGTATGCTTCTGTCAGAAATTCATACTCAGTCTTGCAATTGGCTGAACCTGCAGACATGGATCTGCCATAGCCTTGCATCTACTGGCTTCAGCAATGCTTAGCACTGAGTTGCCATAACTTATTCTGCAACATCAGCTGTGGTAACTGTCCCCACCATATCAGAATCAGATGCTCCCCCTGAGAGAGGGTGCAGTCATCTTAGTTTCTGGCATTGCCTGCTGCTCTGGGAGTGTGTGGTGCCTCGCTCCAGGACCTAAGCAGTGGACACCCCTGTGGGAGATGGGCTTTGGTTGAGGTGCTGAGTCACAAGCTGAAAGGGCTGTGGGAGGAGGTGAGCAAGCTGTGCACCATCAGGGAGGATGAACAGGAGATTCACAGTGTCTTCAAAGACCAGACAGAGCAAACAGCCCCAGCACTTCCTCCAAGAACAGAGAGACAGCTGGAGACTGTCCTAACAAGGAGCAGTGTATGGAGACACCCACAACGGAGGAGGCTAGAAACTTGTGACTTCTGGGAACACAGCAAAGCTCCTTCTCTTTCTGCAGTTCTGCAGTTACTGAAAGCTATAGTGCCTTGGGAATGGATGGGGAAGATGACCTGCAGTTAGGCAGGCACCAGAAAAACCTCAGCTTGAATCAAAGAAGAAAAAGAAGGTGACAGTCACTGTGCTGTCCTCTGATGGAGAAATGAGGCTCTTGCCTGTTGATGAAAACTGATGTTTTAGAAGTCTTGCTGCTTGCCACCTGGTTCCCTCTTATACCTCAGAGAGAGACCAAAAAGGCTTGTCCAGCCCTCTGACTGGCTGCTTATCCATGTAGGCTTAAATGATACTGCCAGGGGCAACCCTGCACATGTCAAGAGTCATTACAGAGCTCTGGGAGCAGGAGGGAAGCAGAGGACTCAGAGTAGTAGGCATAGTTACTGCAGCTCGAGACCCAGATGAAGGTCTCAGTCCCTCCAGTAAGGGAGAAAGGCTGAGGCAGAAGTCGACACACCAGCATATCAATACCTGATTGGGTGGCTGATGGCCGAGACAGTGCTTTAGTTACCATGACTCCAAGATCCTCTTAGAGGAAAAAGGACTGCCTACAAAAGACAGGATCCACCTGACAAATGAGATGCAAGACTAAAGTAGATACATCAAGAAAGGATTGTCATCACATGAAAAGAAGCAAAGATATGGAGGGGCAGTGAAGAACTGTCTGGGGCACTGCGTGATGGGGGAGGCTCTTGCACTTTGCCTGTTGTAAGGAACTAGAAGTATGCCCCAATATTGTTGGCAGAACCATCCAACCACGGAAAGCCCCATCACCATGGCAACTGCATCCCACCCCTCAGGAACATGGATACATTCTGTTGTCTCAGACAGCATAGCCCACGTCCTCTGCGCATGCACCCAGGGTCAGTATGTGGGGGGCTCAGACCCTCTAGAACATTTGAGGACCCTCTAGAGATAGTACTGGGCATGTGCCCCACCACCGAGTGGGAGGTGTGGGTATACAAAGAACTCATTGACCATGCAATGAGACAAACGTGTTAAAGGGTGAGACCAAAGAAAACCAGGAGAGGACACTCTCCTACTGGACTTGAAGATGCATAGGACTGATCATGGTGGCAGTTATCGCACCCTCCCCCCCGCCCCTTCTCTCTCCCCTTTCTCCCTTTTCTGCTCTTTTCTCTCTTTCTTCCCCTTTACTTATTGTGAGACAAATAAAATAATGTGGCTTGGCACTTGACTCCATTTTGAGTGTTAATTCTGTTCCTGGGAATCCAGAGAACCTGACCACACTAAAATATGTAATTTGATATTATTCAGGAGTTAAGCCTAGCCACTCCTAGCCACTCAGAAGGATCTGAGGAAGGTTGGAAAGCAAGGGGGTTTAACTTCTGATAAATTGTTCTGCCTAACAGTGGATCATGACACTTGTGGAAGCAGCATGGCTGGGATCCATATCAAATGCCTGCCTACAAGCACATGCATCACAGGAAACAAACAGGAGAAGCTAAAAGTCTGTCCACAGCTGCAGAGCTGTGACCCCCCTGGGATTACAGAGAGATGGTGGAATAAATTGCATGACTGAAACCTTAGTAGCTGGGTGCTGACTTTTGGGAAAAAAAAAAAAAAAGAAAGTGAGGAGGAGGGGTTGCACTCAATGCCTTTGCATTCACTGGAGTGCAGGCAGCTTTGGAAATGGGAATGAGGTGCTTGAGCATCATGGATAAGAATAAAAAGAGAGACCAGAGTGATGATGAGGTGGGAATCTGTCATAGAAAGCCTAATAAAGAAGAGGAAGTTGGATGAAGCCTACTTTAGACAACTGGAAAAAAATCCTCAGAGTTGAAGATCACTTCACTGTCTTCTGAAAGGGTAACAGGCTGGATACAGGCAATACAAGAGATTTCTGGAGTGTATTGCAGAAAAATTCTCAAAGTGTATGATCAATGAATCAGGTATGAGATGTTATACGTTGTTCCAGCTTTTAGTCACAAATCATGATGGATTGCTGGAGATGTGAAGGTCAAGAGCAATCTTGACTTCAGTGACCATGAGACTAGAGTTTAAAATCTTGAGATAATCAAGGAAGGTAGACAGTATGTAGCAAAAAAAAGGAGGCTTGTGATACCTATAAATTTTAATTACAATAATCAAGATAGAAAGAATTTGCTTTAAACTCAATATAATCTACTGAAATAGTGTAATTAAAATTAGTAGGTATCTTGTAACACTGTGGCATAGCCAAATATAAGAGTTTTATGCAAGTATGTGAGAAATATAAACACCAAAGGGACAAAGATTAGTGCTGATGTATGCAAAATAAATGCAAAACCACATCAACAGTGACCCAAGTAACAGAATTTGCAAGGTAAAGAACAAAAAATAAGTTCAAGGAACTGCAAATAAGCAGAACATTTTCTTGAATACAGAAGATGACTGGCAAAAGCAACAAGGTGAATAACATTGGAAGGACAGGAATATGCTAGATAGGATAATCTTAACCCTTGGGAACTTTTTTATGTCATTGCTATTAACCCTCAGCTATCTGGGATGTAATTTCTGTGAACATATGTGGATGCTTGCATCCAATTTGTAAAAGGGCACAGTGAAAAGAAAACAGATGAATCCTACTTCTGAAGTGCTTATTTCTCCTTATCTATGAAGAAGCTTAGATATCAGCATCAGATCATATAAATTGCAGCTTAAAAATAACTGAATCTCAGAAGATAGAGAAGATTTGAAGAGAAAAAGGGACAAAGGACACTAGAGGGCTAATTCTACATATTGAATACCAGATGGCAATGTTTTCCACTCCAGCCCCAAAATCTAGAACAAAGCAGAACAATTCAAACCAAAACTACAAAGAAAACATTGGTCAGGATCTGCTTGCTATGTAATTTTGCAAGAAAAGGTCTGCTCTTTTATGTGGAAAGTGAAAAGGATACCTTATCTGTATCGAGTAGAATCTGGTTAACTGTTCATTAAGCTGAAGAGTCAGATGTAAAAGAACTAATGAGGCAAAGTTCCTGAAAAGAATACTTGCCTTTGGGGAAAGCTGTAAACAAACATTTCAGATCTCTTCACAAGTTCATTGGGCAAAATAAAAACAAACTCAGTGATTTATCCTATAGTAGGCTTTTCAGGTAATTAGAGAAGAGCAAGAAGACAAACAAATAGAAGTGTTCAAGTGAAATTACTTATTGGAAAATTGATAGTTTTGACAAAGGTATTGATTTTTCTGGCAACTGATCACCCAATTATCAGTTTTGGAAAGCTTAATAAAAAATTGGTGACAGTAAAGTGCTTTCAGTGAATTTACAGTGAATGCTATAGTCTTCAGTGCAATATTTCTCAGAATTATTATGGTCTACCAAATCACATATTCGCCGTAGACTCAGAGACTATCAAATTGTATAATATAACTGCAGTATAGTCTATGTTGGAAGGGACCTCTGGAGGTCATCTAGTCCAAACCCCTTCTTGGAGCAAAGTTGATTATAGTAGGTTTCTCAGGAGTATGTCCAGTCATGTTCTGAATATCTCAAAGGAGGGAGCTTTACAACATCTCTGAGCAACCTGTGGCAGTGCTCAGTCACTCTTACCATATAAAAAAAGTTGTTTGGTTTTTTTTCTTATATTGAAGTCGAATTCCCTGTATTTCAATTTATGACTGTCATCCTGTCACTATGCACCACTAAGAGTGTATCCTTGTTCTTTACGCTCCACCATCAGGTGTTTATAAAAATTTATAAGAACCCCTCAGCCTTCCTGTTGTCCCATTTCTCCAGCTTGTCAAGGTCCCTCTGAATAGCAGCACACCTCATGTTGTGTATCAGTCAGTCCACCCAGTCTTGTGTCAGCTGCAAATGTATCAAGAGTGCATGCCATCACATTACTCAGGTCCTTGGTGAAGTAATTCAAGAGCACTGGCTCCAGTGTTGAATCCTGAGGTGCACAAACTGTGACTGGCCTCCAGCTGTACTTTGTGCGGCTGACCACAACCATTTAAAATCAACAGTTCAGACAGTAACCAGTCCACGTCGCTGTCCATTTATCTTGTCCACGCTTCTTCAATTTGTCTAGAAAAATGTTACTGAAGACAGTGTTGAAAAGCCTTACTAAAGTAAAGGAAAAAATAACCACTGCTCTTCCCTTGTCCATGGAGCCAGTTATTTCTTTGTAGAAGGCCATCAGGTTAGTGAGGAATGATCTGACTTTCAAAAATACATGGTAACTATTCCAATCCATGGTGACATATTTGTGTTATTCTTTAGATTTTTGAAAATGGTTTCCAGGAGTGTTTAGTCCACCATTTTCCCTGGGATCAAGATTAAGTTGATTAGCTTGTAGTTCTCTGGATCTTCCTCCTTGCCCCTTTTGAAGAAAGAAGCAACATTTCATTTCTCCCAGTCCGTGGGAACTTCCTCCACTCACCATGAAGTTTCAAAGATTTTAGAGAGAGGTGTTAAGGATAATAAGAGCATTGCAACTTCCTCCAACAGCTGTAGGGATCAGGATCTCTCTGGCCCAACTCTTAGCCCCAGCCCAGGGCCTGGGGACCTAGGGTATCTGCCCAGGTATAGAAGACCAACAATGTGAACAGACAGTCCTAGCACCATGGCTGTCTTGTAAACCCCTGGACTATTTGCTCAAGGATGCGGACAACAGCAAGAGACAAAACTCAAAAGAGATCCCCTGAGCCTTTCCAGGAAATGTCTCAAACACTCAGAAGATGCAAAAAGCCTTAAGCGAGATCCTCTGAGTTCTACTCAAACAAAACTGCCAGTGTGGCAGAAGACTAGTCTGTGATGAACAAAGTGCATAAAGGGGGAACGCAGGCACCAGTAAATCCCCACCAGGGAATTCCAGAAGCAATTTACCTACAAAATCCCAATGGCTGGACCAACGTTGGAACCAGGACAGGTGATATCTACCGTTCCTCTTCTTCTCTCATTTTTTTTTTTCTCTCTATCTTTTCTTCTTTCTTTCTTTCTTTCTCATAAGGTAGGATATGAACCCCATGTGAATGGTGAGTAATAACCAATTCTACACCTAATTGTATCCTCTTAAGCTTATCTACTGCTGTTGAATAAATTTGCATATTTATAGATCTAGTGCTGTTGCACCTTTATTCAAATCCAGGGGATCAGCAAATCTGAGTCAGATTTTCCTCTCTCCTCCTATGTGAAAACTTTACAGGCAGGAATCTGGGACATGACACCAGGCTGAGGGATGTGCCTGCTGCTTTTCTTTTTGCGGGTTCAACCATTAGTGAAGCTAAGCACCTAGCCCAGAGACACACAGACAAACACATGCAGAGATACACATACAGAGAACACCAACATGGTCAGTCACACAGCCAGCCACAGACACGGCGCTGCCTTCAACAGCACCCACATACAGGACTCACACCAGACACAAGCCCAGACAACCACGTCCCCTCCTCCTCTTGGGCTGGCAGAGGCAGAAGGTCATTAGTCCAGCACACACACCACACTCTCCAGGTTCACAAGCACAGGCATATTTGTGGATTCCCTAAGCACCTGCATGACCACTCTACCTTCCTGATACCCCTGCCCCAATCCTAGACCCTTTTTACACAGCTTGATGGCTTCCCAGCTAGCCAGCTGGCCCACCTTGGTGCTTCCTGCAAACACACAGCACTCACACACTTGTCCCACAGGCATTTCACATTTGCAGATGGTAGTAAATATGGGCATGGACCCTGCACCCACCTAATAATCCGTCCTGGATCCACAGCCTTACAGCCAGACTCGCTGGCTGGTCCAGCTTTCAGTTTACTAGTGAATGTACACCTCAGACACACCCAGTTTGGGGAGGATACACTTGTCCCCAGCAGACGTCACCAGGCACATAGACTGTGGCCTGCAGTTCTGCTCCAGCCACCTGTGTGCTCAGACACTGTCTGTATTGTCTCTCTGGGTCACCTGACTCTGCCTTTACCCCTTGCATGTAACCTTCTAATGTCTGAATTTTGTCAAGGGATTCCTGTTCATCCATGTAAGTTTCCTGCCATGTCTGCTTGATATCCTTCTCATTGGGATGGATCATTCTTGAGCTTGGAGATGGCAGTCTTTGAAAATCTACCAGCTCTCCTGGACCACTCTTCTTGCCAGGACCCTCTACCCTGTGATTCTTCCAAGCAGATCTCCAAAGAGGACAAATTTACTCTCTTGAAGGCCAGGGTTATGATCCTAATAGTTGCCTTGCTTCCTTCTCTCAGGACCCTGAACTCCACCATCTCATAGTGCAGCCCAGGCTGACCCCAAGCAGTTCTTCCTTGTTTGTAAGAATCAGGTTTAAGAGGGAGTCACCCATTAATGGTTCCTTGATCACCTGTGTCAGGAAGTTGCCATCAATGCACTCCAGAAATCTCCTGGGTTGCTTGTGCCATGATACCTTATGTTGCCCTTCTAGCAGATATGGAGGGGGTTCAAGTCCCTTGTCAGCACCAGGATTTAATGCAGCAGAATATATGTCAAAGTAATTCCGTGGGTAGTGAGGACTTTAGCTAGCTGTAACATTATCGTTGTGGAAAGAAAATGAAGAGAAGACAGTGGGGAGGTCATGATCAATGAAAAACAGGTACAGATCAAGGGCAAAGGAAAAGAATACATCCAAATATTTAGCCACTTGCAAAAATCAGAGGAGGTCCCTAGTGTTCCTCAAATTGTTCCTGTCACCTAGAGATTTGTCTTGGGCTATCTCACCACCCTGTTCCTACTCAATAGGACAGAGTGAAGGATAGAGCAAAGAGTCAAATTGTTAATTTCCCCAAAGTGAAATAATGTAGGTCTACATCAGGAGTTTATTCTTTCTGAGCAATATCTTATTCCTTTTTTTTCTTTTTTATTAAGAGTTCATACTTCAGCAGATGCTACATTTTTTTTTTTTCTTGTCTTTTTTTTTTTTTTTAATCTGCCTGTAATCTCTGTAACATTTTGACTCAGATCACTGTGATCAGGTCATGACTGACTGACTTCTCTGCTTCATCTTCCTGTTCTGTTCTGGCCTTAAACCTTCAATGTAGTTCATGCTGCATGATAATTTGCTAGTATGTGAAAAGCCAAAAATAAACTATATCAGTGACAAATGCTGTTTAGTGGAGTATTACTAGGAAGCTGATGCCACAAAGAAGAATGAAAAACTTATTTCTTTGAGCAAACTTGGCAACATTAATGGCTTCTTTATGGTTTTGTTATGAACTCTGAGAATGTGAAACTTCTAATTCTAGACATTATAAAAAATACATGTAACTGCAATATTAGAGGTTAGCCAAAAATTAAAGGCAGCATTTTAAATCATTCAGCTTTGACTGAGCCTGTAGAACAGTTATGCTGGATGCGTAACACAATTACTCGACAGCTATACTACCCGGATCTTTCCACCACTGAACTGTCAGCTAGGCACGTAGATGTAATATTTCTGAAACAGAATTTGCTTTTAAACAGTTAAAAAAAAAAAATTCTGAACTATATCAAGCTTGACCCTTTTGCAACTACTGGAGAGAGAGATGACTCCAGCAAGAAACAAAACTCATTCAAAGACATAAGACTGACCATGCAATTCAGCCTCAGTGATTTTGAAAGGAATCTAGAAAAATTAATTAGACGTGATGCTTCACTTTAAATTGACTAAAGCTGGATTAAGGCCACTCCTAGCCTCAGTATCTGGATCTCATACCATATTTCATAGACTGTTGTCATCCTCACAGTCTATGTAGATATGTACTTTATGACAAATGGGAATTGTCTGTGTGGCTTTGGAAATAAGTGTGTGGTTTGTCATGTCCCCACCTGCAGTACTGCATACAGTTCTGGGAGCCCCTACATAAGAAGGACATGGACTTACTAAAGTGAATTCAGAGAAGGGCCATAAGGAAAATCAGAGGGCTGGAGCACCTCTCCTATGAGGACAGGCTGAGAGAGCTGGAGCTGTTCAGCCAGGAGAAATCTCCGAGAAGACATTATAGTGGCCTTTCTGTACCTGAAGGAGCCTACAGGAAAGCTGGGGAGGAACTTTTTGCAAGGGCAGACAGTGATAGAATGAGGAGTAACAGCTTTAAACTGGATGAGGGAAGATTTAGATGAGATATTATGAAGAAATTCTTTTCTCTGAGGATGGTGAGACACTGGCACACATTGCTCAGAGAAGATGTGGCTGTCCCCTCCCTGGAAGTGTTCAAGGCCATGTTGGATGAGGCTTTGAGCAACCTGGTCTATTGGAAGGTGTCCCTGCTCATGGCAGGGGTGTCAAAACTAGATGATCTTTAAGGTCTCCTTCAAACCATAACATTCTATGATTCGATGATATCAGAAAATATTTTCTTATCATTTCTCAGTGATGGTGCTGTAAATACTATTAGAAATTGGATGCACAAGTTTATTTTCTCAAGGACAGTTTTGAAGCAGGTCAACTTATATACTAGAGTTGAACTACTTTATGGATAAGGAACTGGCTGGATGGCTGCATCCAAAGAGTGACAGTCAACAGTTCAATGTCCCAGTGGAAACCACCAACAAGTTGCATCCCTCAGGAATCTGTATTGGTACCAATACTGTTCAATATCTTTATCAATGTCATAGGCAGTGGGATTGAGTGCACCCTCAGCAAAATGGCAGATGACACCAAACTGAATGATGCAGTTGGTACACTAGAGGGAAGGGATACCATCAACAGGGATCTGGACAAGCTTGAGAAATGGGCCCATATGAACTTCATGAGGTTACACAACACCAAGTACAAGCTCCTGCACATGGGTCAGAGCAATCCCCAGTATCAATACATGCTGCGAGATGAAGGGATTGAGAGAAGGCCCGAGGAGGACTCAGGAACATTGTTGATAAAAAGCTGGACATGAGTCGAAAATGTGCGCTCGCAATCCAGAACTCAACTGTATCCTGGGCTGCATCAAAACAAACGTGGCTAGCAGGTTATGGGAGGTGATTATCCTCTAGTCTACACTTGTGAGACCCCATCTGGAGTACTGCGTCCCGTCCTAGGATCTGCAGTACAACAAATACATGGACTTGTTAGAGGAAGTACAGAGGAGGGTCATGGAAAATATTAGAGGTCTAGAGCACCTCTCCCTTGAAGACAGGCTGAGAGACTTGGGGTTGTTCAATGTGGAGAAGATAAGGCTCCAGGTAGACCTTATTGAGGCCTTTCAGTACTTAAAGGGGGCTTATAAGACAGATAAAGACTTTATACCAGGGCCTGTATTAACAGGACAAAGGACAAGAGTCCTAATGTGAAAGAGGGTACATTTAGACTGGATATAACGAAGAAAATTTTTGCAATGAGAGTGGTGAGATACTGGAAGAGGTTGCCCAGAGAAGGTGTGGATGCTCCATCACTGAAAGGGTTCAAGGTCAGATTGGTGGGGGCTTTAGGCAACCTGATGGAGTGAAAGATGACCCTGTCCACAGCAGGGTTATTGGACTAGGTGAACATTAAATGGCCCTTCCAACCCAAATCAGTTTATGATTTCATAGTTCTATGACAGAATGCATGCAATTTGCTGAAAACATCTCATTTTGCATTGTTTTGGGTTTGCACAGCAAGATTTTGGTAATGTGCTGTTTCTAAGATTTAACATTCATGAGAACTGTTGTCTGGCATATAGAGAGAATCACAATTAAAAGAATTTATATAAAATAGTCAGTAAACTTCTTGGTAGTCCAAACTGGTAGGTAAAATCTTCCAGTACTTCATGGTGGAGGAGATAGTAGGCACTTATCATCTACTGCTCTAGTAATAAACATAATAAGACAAAGAGCCCCAAGAAAGATCTTACAGTTTGAATTGCCATACTTATAGGAAAGGATGATGTGTAGCATTTCTCTTCAGACAAGTATGAGCAGTACCAGGTTGGAGAGTAGTAATTTTTTAGGCTTATCTGTACCAAGTAGCATTCACATACTAGTTCAGAGACATAGTGGTCACTATTGCATGTGAAAATATTCAACAATATTCATATATGGTCTTAGCTAAAGCTTAAGAACTAGGTCAGAGCAAATCTTGATGGAGTTCTTACAGTGTCTCTAGGGAGGAGTAAATCAAGACAACCTCGGGTTTTTTTTAGTAAAGTGGTTCAGGGACATCCTGAATCATATGATTTATTAGAACCTCTCTTATCATCTATATGATGATAGAAAACTCCTGACTAACCTATTTTTCATGTGTTTATCTTACCCTTTTCAAAGATTCACAGTCTTTATATCTATGACACTTCTGGCAAAATGTACCAAAAGCAAATTATGCAGGTGTTACACATGAAAAATGATTCACGTGTTTTAAGCTTCAGTCATGTAATACCCTCAAGTTCTTGCATTTTGTGACACAACAGACATTGACTTCTGGTTCACTTTCTGCATAAAGATCCTGATTTTATAAGTGTGTATCATGTATGCCTCAGATATATCTTATTTAAGCTAAAGAATCTCTGTCAGTTGAAGAATGATCATAAAAATGTTGTTTGTTGCTACATTTTTCTTATTTTTTTTTATTTTTTTTTTATTTTTGTTATTGAAGTGGCCAAAATAATACATAGTCAAGACAGAGGTGATACATGGATTTATTCAGTTGTATAATAATGGTGGTTTTTTGTAGTTTGCTGTCCATTCTATAATAATTTCTAATATTCTGTTTATCTCCCTGATTACCACTTCATAGTTAACTGATGTTGTAAAAGAACTGTGTAATCAACATCTTTTCCAAGTTGCCACCATTTTAAAATGGCAGTTGTAAGTATATATCAGAAACAAGGGGATAAAAAGAGTTGTACTATTTCCTGATAAATAATCTGTAGCTTTCATATGATTGCCTTTTTAAAACAATCTTAGCCTGATCCAGAGCTTACAAATAGTAGGAATATACTGTAAAAGTGTTTTGTTTTTTGCTTTTTTGTTTTTTTAATAGCTCCTAAACTGAAAAAAAATATATTAAAGCTTCAAATTTTAATTTGCAGTGCAACTGAGATTTTTCTTTCAGCTAAATAATGAGTGAAATAACTTGTTATCTACAAAAAGTCATATCTGTGGCCCACAGCTGTGATAATATTAGTTTCCCCAGGATCTGGTTAGATAGTGTGAAAATATTTAAATATGTTACCATGTATAATATAATATAAAAAGAATAAAAAATAAGTTTCTGAAATAGAAAACAAAATTGAGATCCAGTGTAATTTAAACATCTAACCTTCATGAAAACTGTAGCTACCTTTTGAAATTATGCTGCTTTGAAATGTTTCCTTGATCTTCGCTATTGGATCAATAAAGACATTTTATAAGGTATCATGGGAAGGGTCCTGTTCACCTGTGTCCTGGGTTTGGTTAGAATAGAATTAATTGTTCACAGGAAACTGGGAGGGGAGCAGTAGAGGCAGTTGACCCAAAACTAGTCAAAGAGGGTATTCAATACCATATGATATCATGACCAATATTTAAACAGGGGAAGTTCCAGATCAGGGGGGTGATCATGGTTCCTATGCAGGTTAGAAGTCAGTTCGTGTATTACTTTTATTGTATATTCTTTCATTAGTATTGTTGTTATTATTGTTTGGTGGTGTTTTCCTCTTCCCTTACCATCCTAGTAAACTGCTCTTGTCTCAACCCACAAGCCTCTCTGTTTATATTTTCTTCTCACCATCCCACCAGAGGGTAGGGGGGAGTAGGGGTGGGGATTGAGTGAGCATCTGTGGTTAAAACACCACAACCTGACATTCTTATTTAAATTAATCAACAGGGGTTTTTGTTTTTGTTTTTCTTTTGGAAGCTTACAAAGGTATCTTCCCCTTTCTGTTTACTATCTAGGCGATTTTGAGTAGAATGATTTCTTAGTTCTAAGTGTTCACTAACAATGTAAGTTATGGATCAGCTCTCAATTTTTTGGCCCATTTAACACAGTGGAAATAGATACAGTGTCCCAGAAAGTAACTGTAAGGTGACAATGGCCTTTGTACTACTTAAATATAAAACATTCTTGTTAAAATGCTTAGTTAATTCTATTTATTTTAGATACAATTGTTACTATTTTTCTTAGAAGAAAACAACAAAATAGGTGAGATTTTTTTTTCCCCCAGAATGCTTTTATCATATACAGAGATACAAGTAAACTACAGCTACGGATTTGTTTTTAGGCATTTATCATATTATGAAAGAAATCCTACTACTAAGCATATGTGAAAATTAGTTCCTCTCCCCAAAGCTTAACAATTTAAAAATGGCTAGTCTTGCCTAATTACTTAGCTTTAGATTTTATTTTATTTTTATATGCACTAGGAAAAGAAATTGACTTCTTTATATCAATTTGTGCCACTTAGAGTAATTTGACTTCCTACATAAGATAGTTATGATAAGCACTTACAGAGAAACTAAAACTGTGTGAAGAGAATTCTGCTGTTGTTTAGGATATCTAGTACAGTAGGTATACAAAATTTAGGCACAAGCTAGGCAGACCAGAATGTTTATTTCTGCTTTTAAAAAAAAGCTTCTTACAAAATTACTCATTCAGTTATAGAATCATAAAATCACATCATAGAATCTCCTGGCTGGAAAAGACTTCTGAGATCATTGAATCCAACCATACCTGTCCACTACTAAAGCATATCTCCAAGCACCCAATCTAGCCACCTTTTAAACACCTCCAGTGGTGGTGACTCAACCACATCCCTAGGCAGCCCATTCCATTGCCTGATAACCCTTTCAGTGAAGAAGTATTTCCTGACATCCAATCTGTACCTCCCCTCATGTAACTTAAGGCCATTGTCACTAGTTACCTGGGAGAAAAGACACCCATCCACCTCGCTACAAACTCCTTTCAGGTAGTTGTAGACAGCGATAAGGTCTCCCATCAGCCTCCTCATCTCTAGATTAAACATCCCCAGTTCCCTCAGCTGCTCCTCATAAGGCTTGTTCTCCAGCCCCTTCACCAGCTTTATTGCCCTTCTCTGGACACACTCCAGTGCCTCAATGTCCTTTTTGTAATGAGGGGCCCGAAACTGGACACAGTATTCAAGGTGTGGCCTCACCAATGCTGAGTACAGGGGAAGGATGACTTATCTGGTCCTGCTGGCCACGCTGTTTCTAATACAGGCCAGGATGCCATTGGCCTTTTAGGCCACCTGTGCATACTGCTGGCTCATATTCCACTGGCTATTGACCATCACCCCCAGGTCCTTTTCCACTGGGCAGCTTTCCAGCCACTCCTCCTCAAACCTGTAGTGTTGCATGGGGTTGTTGTGACCCAAGTGCAGGACCCAGCACTTGGCCTTGTTGAACCTCTTACCTCAGTGGTTGCTGCCCATTGATTGTACCTGTTTAGGTACCTCCGTAGAACCTTCCTACCCTCAAGAAGATCAACACTACCACCCAAATCCTTGTCAGTTTACTGAGGGTGCACTCAAACCCTCATCCAGATCATTGATAAAGATGTTAAACAAGACTGGCCCCAGCACTGAGCCCTGGTGAACGTCACTTGTGTTTGGCCTCCAGCTGGATTTAATGCCATTTACCACCACTCTTTGGGCCTGGCCATCCAGACAGTTTTTAACCCAGCAGAGAGCATGCCTGTCCAGGCCACTGGCAGCCAGTTTCTCGAGCAGAATGCTGTGGTAAATGGTGTTATATTACGTGCAGCAAAAATTACACATGTAAGCATCATCTACCTAGCACTGAAGGTCTTTTTTCTAGATAACATCATGTTTCTTAAAGACTAAAATTGGTTCAGGAATTTTTGTTAAGCATGACAAAATTTATAATCATAGAAGTGCCTTAATGTGTACCTGTTTGTCAGGACAATTAACAAGCTTTAAATTCATAATTCTGATTCAGCAAATGATTACCTTGCTCAAACAGCACATGGTTTTCACATATGAATATACTATTTTGTTGAGTCACATGTTGTAGATTTTACAAGTATATTTCTTTGAACAGTTACACAAAAGAATTATTATTTTCAGACTGTTTTTATTGCACAGATCCACCCCTTTCCCATATGATTTGTTCTTCACAACTTAGCATATGGACTACTGACCTTTTAGAAAACAGTGCAAAATTGGTTGTGAGGTTATTACATTTACAGATTTATTTAAAATATGTACTGGGTTATAGTTCCTGTATGCAATAAAAATCTAAATGAATTACAATCTCTATTTGTTTCTCTTTAACATGACAAATAAATATGGAGGAAAACTGAATTCCTTGCAAAAGGACCTTATTACCTTTTACTAAGTATTGGGATTTTGGGATTTGCTTGTTTCATATAAATAAATATACTATGTCACTTGTATAAACACTGATTTCTGTTTGCCTGTCCTTGAATACTATATCACCTTTTGCTGTATTTTACAGTATTTACAGTAAATGCAACACTGTATTTAACAAAAGTTTACCACAAAATTTACATATAAATAAAAAGACAATTTTCTTCCCATGAATACTGGGAATATTTAAAAAATGTGTTATTTTTACTGTTTAGAGAAACTGTTGTTAATTATATATGATTTTAGCTAAATTTTGCATGAATCATTGTGAATACAATAGCAGAAGATTAAGAAAAAAATGAAAAAAAAAGGCTGAAGAAAATTATAATCACAGATTTGATCGGTCTTCTGGCAATGGTGCTATACAGAGAAAAATGATTTGGAGAAAACCATGCACTGCAAAAATAAGCAGCATTCTTATTAGTCAGAAACGAGGAGAGTGTTATACTGGATGTTCTAAGAGTTAAAAGAGGCAGTTAGTGCAAAAGCCAAGGCAAAAATAATTGAGAAGAAAAGTTTTGAGGAACCTAAAGCCCCTTTGAAAAATGAGTGGATATTCCTGCTGATGTTATCCCAAACCCTGGTGCTGAATATTCTTCAGTGCAAGCTGCACTGTGAAGGGAGACCTTTCATGCAAGTTTAGCCTTTGTTTCTTTTTAACAAAACTCTGAGAAAGTGGAATTCAGCCTTTTTTATATCTGACCTTTCACCATCAACAGCCACAATGGATCTAGAGTGTCCTTAATGTAACTTTAAATAGGCACAATAAAAGAATATAAACATTTTTATTCACTTATATCCAGATAAATTTAGATATAATAGAGAATAATATCAAAGCCTAAAACAAAACTATATGCATATGCATCACTGGTATAATACAAACCTACTTCAAATGTTTTTTAAGTCAATGGAAGCCTTATCATTGACCTTAATGGTTTTGTGAACTGCCCTCAGAATATTGTTTTCTTATTGTTATTTAATGGGGTATTCAAATGACATCTGAAAGCTGTCAATGGTTCATCCACACATATTAGAATGATCCCATACAGGAAATGAAATTGAATTAATTAAAGCTGTGGTATTGTCAAGGCTTTGGGTTCTTTACAACAGCCACAATAATCTGATGGAGCTTGTCATAAATAGGCAACTGATATTGGGGATGCTGCTGGCAATTGTCAAAAAACTAAAAATAAAACCTGCAGATATTGCTGACAGTTAGATTCATTACATCTTGCATATGTTAGTATAAACAGCATGATATCCCAAGATTTTTTTGTCCATACTTTCAGTACATGACATAATAAAGACAGACAGGATGTCAATTCACTGTTTAGGATGCTTACTCACTCTGAAAAGGTGTTATAACACAAGAAACCCAGAAAACACAGACTGTCATTAATTTTGCTATTTTTGGATTCCAAATAATAAGTAGTTAAACACTTACATGTTTGCACAAGAAGGCAAATTCCTGCAAGTCTACTGCATTGTTTAAACAGTAACTTCCCAGCCTATTGACCCCATTTGCAGAAGAAACAAGAAACCTTGCAATCAGAAAGGAGGATTTACTGTATTATACGTTGAAGAGACTTCTGCAAACTAGTTATTCCGGAGGTTGTTTGTTCATTGCCAGCCCTCTGTCTTTGCTTCCCACCACTGCTGCTGGCATGGGAGTGTGCTCACAAGGCTGCACAGCTCCTCTGAAGGCCAGCAACCCTTCCTTCAGCTTTAGAGTAACAAAGCAGTTACTGCCATAATTGTCTCTCCTGTTTGCATATTATTATAACTATATATGTGTATATATTACGTAACTGTCTCTCCTGTTTGCATATTATTTGTGTTCTAGAAGATTTTTACATGCTTTACTTTTTATTGGTTTTTTTTCTTTTTACTTTTCCATTATTTGATATTGTCCTTTTCCTTTTTTTTTTTTTTTTGGTCTTTTTGTCTTTAATAAGCTAATAGCTTATCTTCAGTGATCCATAATATTCTATACACTGAAGATTCAACTGGGAGGAAAGGAAGGATAAAACAAATATGATTGCATCCTTATATCCCTGTTCTTGTGCTCTAGGAAAATGGTCTGTCCACTATATTCTTAAAAAAAATCTTGGTTTCATAGAGGTAAAAGCACTCAGTATTTGTGAAAAAAAATACCATTTAAAAGTCTGTTCACTCCTGTGAGTAACTAATTAGAAATGAACTGAAATCTTCATTTATGCTGAAATGTTCTTATATAATTTGCCTCTCAAAAGTCTGCAAAAGGAAAGATATCTGAATAAAAAATCTGAAGAAAAACAAACATTGTAAACCAAATAAAAATAAAAATGTAGAAAATTGTTCTCCATCTAGTCAAAATTTTTAAGATGTTACCACAAATTTGTGGTAATTTTTATTTTTGGTTCCTTATCCATTTTTTGGTAAATGCATTTTGTTTTTTTAGTATTACTATGATACAAATCATTCCTGGAATCTGGTGTTTATGGAAAATAAATAATTTAAAAATATCATTAATTAATTTTTAATGTGTGTGCAAAATTTGCTCCTTGCAATACACTTTTTTTATCCATATCAAATCCTCTTTTCTCTGCTATCCTTGAGTCTGTTCTCCAGGAGTTTGAAGGCAGCTAAGGTTGACAAATATTTATATTTCTTGTAACATGTCTTAATCTCCACCTACCTTTCCTCATAAACACATGTTCAAATTCATTCCTTTCAAGCTTTCAGAAAAAAAAAAAAAGGGCTGTACAGAGTTAACTTACCGAGAGTGCCATAAGACTCAAGTTTCAGGCACGACCCATTTTGCCTACTGGCAGTTCAAATAAATTTCAGATAAATACCATTTGGAGAGTAGAAATAAGACACAATAAGATGGAGAAAATTAACTTCACAATTTCCACTCAAGTTTTGTTGTTGTTTTTAAATGTTCATATTTCCATTTCTGAATGCTCATTCTGACCAGGGCTTGAATATCTGTATCTGATGGTGTTTCACAGAGCACAGTGAAATTATAGAAGCAAAGGTGTTCCATGCAGGCTCCTTAGGGACTGAGTTGACAATTAAACCAGTGATATGCTCCAGGTTTCTCAGATTCCCATCATTAACAGATTAATACAGTTCAGACTTTCAGATCTAGCTCCATAGTTACCTTCACCTCAGCATTTAAAAAGATGTCCAGAATACATTATAGCCTGAGACACATCTCCTGTACAGATATGACATATATTCATCATGGTTCAGGGGAGGTGCTTGATTGACCTAAATCTTTCATTTCTCATTTTTATGGCTGTTATTTTTGAGCTCTGATTTATTGGTAGTCATATAGTAGACGTGTGAAACCTGCTAAATTTCTTGACCTTCCTAGAAAACAGTTTTGTCACAATGTAGAATGAAAGGCAACCCCTTTCTTGATTATGTCTTTGAAACTTTCAAATCAAAGTTTTTCTTCTCTCTCTATAGGAACAGAGTAATTTTGAGGAAAATCTATATTTATTCTCATGTAACCATGTTCCTTAGAAGGTTTGGAATAAAATGAAAGGTTCAGGTGAACACATAAACAGGCAAAATCTGGTGAAAAAGTTATGTCTACTACCTTTTCTTTATTTTCTTCAGTAACAGGAGGAATTCTGACAGGTTAGTCAGAAAAATAGCTTTGTAGAAAAGAACTAAGAATGGATTATTTTTTTTTCCTCTCATTCCATCTAGTTTATATATTTTGTTTTACTGAACAGACTTCCACATCCTGTAATGCCTTTAAATACCTTTTAATCGGCTCAACACTACATTTTCATCACTTCCGCATTAATAGCATCAGAAAGGCTACAGTGTTGCAGGAAGTCAACTTCGCAAATATCTCACAGTGTTTGGAATTAACACATCCTGACCTCATAAATGTTATAACAGAATTCTTCATTATTCTGCATTATTCTATAGATGTTTTAATCTAACAGGTTAATGCATTACAAGTTTTATAGTTTTATTATACCGTTGGCAAAAAAACCCGAAACAAAACAAAATAAAAAACACTATCAGTATAACACGTACTATCCTACACTCTTTTTTTCCTCTTTTGCAAAAAACAACAACCTTAATTAGCTATGCTTCTCAGGAGCTTAATTGCTTTCTGCTTACATAAGTACCAGACATTAGTATTGGCAAGAATTTTCATCCTATCATTGTTAGGTTTACAGTATACTACTATAGTGTAGTGCACAAAATGATCTTTCCTCTCCCAGATGTCAATCTGAAGCTTGCTAATTTTTCTCTTTTGTTATCTAGATCACTGGAGAGTCCTCAGGTCTACATATTTTACTTGATAACTGTGAACACAATGCCCAAGATCGTACCAAATGACCTAAACCAACTCTGCAAATTGCTTTACCGAGTGTCTGAAAGTCAGCAAACAACAAAAATAAGTCTGTATGTACTGCCTTTGGAGCTTGGAACTGTTACTTGAACATCTAGGTGTATAACTGCAGCTGGATTCTCTCACTCCATCTCAAAATTATTTTTTTTTTCATTATTTTAATATCAAAGATGAGATAACATTCATTCTAAATAACTAGCTCCATGAACAGCAAAAACAAATGAAGCATGCTCTCCGAGAATGTTTTCTTTGCTAGTTAGATTTATGGCTGTCCAGTGAGATATACAGCTACTATGTCTTCTTTTGGGATTTTTGGTGTCAAATATGTGGACCTAATTATTTAGTCTCTTGCTCAGGTGTTCTTTACTCTAGTGGGCCTATAATTTTCATGAAAGAAGAAAATCAGTGATCTTAACATCTCTTTTTCTCTGCCAAATTATGCTAAATTGTTTAATGGGAATTTCAATTTCTCTAGAAAATCCAGTTAAAATCTGTGGTAGGTACAAGATTTCTTAAAAAAAAAAAAAAAAAAAAAAAAAAGGCAAAAATAAGAGCATGAAGCATGACACACATGACACTAGCATATACTGCATTATACCCATACCTCCAGATCTTGTTGGTAATGAAGAAGGTAGCATACAATATGTTTGTAACAGTGCAGAGAGAAAACAATAATAGATAGTCTTAACAGTGAAGGTCTATAATCCATACCAGTTTTTGGACTGAAACTGTATGGACATATTGAAGGAACAGGAAATTATCCTATCAGTAGCAGCATTGCTTATTCAGAGTTGGTACAAAATAGTAGCTGGCTCCAGCTGTCGTAATTGAAAAATTCACAGACAAGAAGAGAAGCTAATCTTTTTTTTTTCTTTTTTTTCTTTTTCTTTTTCTTTTTCTTTTTCTTTTTCTTTTTCTTTTTCTTTTTCTTTTTCTTTTTCTTTTTCTTTTTCTTTTTCTTTTTCTTTTTCTTTTTCTTTTTCTTTTTCTTTTTCTTTTTCTTTTTCTTTTTCTTTTTCTTTTTCTTTTTCTTTTTCTTTTTCTTTTTCTTTTTCTTTCTTTAGCATTGGTGAATGTCAAGGGATGTTTCTGCTCCACTGCAAACTCTTTAAAACTTTATTTTATTTTTAAGATTTTTTATATTATGTCTTCATACTGTTCAAATGAATGAACGAACAAACAAAAACCTAAAATACCCTGCTAAAAGGCTGTGAGCACATAGAATACTAATGAATGCATGGCAGACAACAGAATTAATCGAAAACATTTTTTTCTGAAGTTTTCCTAGGAAAAAATGTCAACTTCTTATCCGTAAGCATTGCATGTACAGTTGCAAAGATCTATGTTATTCCACTCCTGGCTTTGCATATTTCTTTGAGTTTTGAGGGGTTTTTTTCACAGAATCACACAATGGTAGGGGTTGAAAGGGACCTCTGGAGATCATCTAGTTCAAACCCCCTCCTAAAGCACGTTTACCTACAGCAGGTTGCACAGGATTGGGTCCAGGCAGGTTTTTAATGTCTCCAGAGAAGGAGACTCCACAACCTCCCTGGGCAGCCAGTTCCAGTGCTCTGTCACCCTCACAGTAAAGAAGATTGTACTCATCTTCAGGTGGAACTTCCTGTTTGTGCCCATTGCCACCTATCCTGTCACTGGACATCACTGAAAAGATTCTGTTTTTTTCTTGGTTTTTTAGCTATTAAAAATTATAATAACTCCTGTGTGTGCTCAGCCATTTACAGTTTACAACTGAACATTAAAAAAAAAAAAAAAAATCTTTCAATTCCTTTATGCAATATATGAGGGGGATTTTTATTATTAATTTGAGGGGGAAGGGAAGAAGAGAGGAAGGGACAGAAAGTGAAGGGGTTCATGTTCTCTGTCTTGTTTAAAAATAAAATAGAGGTTTAATTCAAATTAAATACTGTCAAATTAACAAAATTAGTAAATTAGAAATACTGAACATTAAAACATTAACTACATTGATCTGTGAGCCGTCGGTTGCAGTCATCTGGGAGATTATTTTAAAACATACAAAGAAAATCTGCTATGATGTTTTAGTTTTCATAGGCTAGTAATAGAGACCTTATGTTTTCTGAGACATATTACATAAATATAATGTGGTGTTTCTCTCAGTTCTTACTTGATAGTGTCTAATGAAAAGAAAAAAAAAAAAAAAAAAGCTAGAAGTTTGGTACCTCTCAAGTCTTATGAGATTTAATGAATTCTGGTGGAGCAAAAAAAAATAAATGCAAACTCTTTGCCCTTCGATAACACAGAGAGCATGCTGAACCTCAGTACATGGGGAGAATCACTTCAGAGAGCACAGCACAAGGTACAAATCTAAGGACAGGGAAAAAGATGGGCATGAAGAAATAAACAGGAAAATACCAGTAAGGTTCAGTCTTAATGAAGAGCAACTGATTTTAAAAATGTAAGTTATGTAATTCTATTTCATATAGTACTGACAGGATATCAACATACCTTGTATATTCACCTTGAGATTTAGGTGGTGGTATTTTGAAAAATTAAGAAAATAAAAATAGTGTTAGACTCAGAACATTTTTCAGATTGCTAGGTCTAATTTCCCAACATGATCTCTTTACTTTATCTATGAGCAGAAATCCATCTTTTTTTTTTTTTTTTTTTTTTTTTTTTTTTCCCTTGGCTTGAATTAAAAAATTAAAGTAAGGGGTTTGGGGGGGTTTTTTGTTGTTTGTTTGTTTTCCCCTTGCACTATACTATTATCAAGAAAGAACTGTATTTTAAATACTTTGTTCTGCAGAAAATATAGCAGAAAAATTGTAAGAAATCATCCTCTGTTGCATATTATTTTAGCAGTGAAGAATGTTGACTTTTTTCTAGTGTTTAGCTCAGACGTCAATAATTTTATGTTTCTTTATTCAGGCTGATCATACCACCAGAAAACTTTTTAGTTCTTGTGCCTTATCACCTTCTACTTTTACAATTATTTAACTTTTAAGAAGGCTGGTGAGACAATCATTCCTCCACTAGGAAGTCAATTTGGGTCAAAACAAAGTTCACACTTGTACCTGTCTCCTGATAGCAGATGTTAATGAATCTTTAAGAGCAAGGAAGACAGGAACTTGCCATAACAAACTGAGGAATTATTTTGTTGCCACAAAATGTTTTTGTTTCCTTACTTTTAATGTTTCAGATTGGTTTATGCTTAGTGTATAGTTTATTTAATGTAATATTTTCATTAATTTCTTCTGTTTGTATAAATATACTGTTTTATTTTTTTTCAATTATTATTGTTTAAATGAGAGTGTCATTTCTTGAATAAAAATGAAAAAGGGTGATCAGCCTTCACTTGGATTTTATCCTTCTGAACAATGTTTTGTTCTCATCTGTAGTTATTTTCCCAGCTTCTCAAACAACAACAACAACAAAATGGTAAAGGAAAAAGTACCTCTCATACTTCAAGATATAATCCACATATGCTTCTAAAGCACAGTATCTGTTGGAAAAAATGCTACAACTGACATGCTATTACTCTAAATAGATACAGTTTCTTGTTTCTTAGATAAATAAAAAAAAAAATCTTATATGAGAACTCTTGATCAGTAAATAATGAACACAATCATGACAAGCTGGTGCTGCCCAGGGAGGTTGTGGAGTCTCCTTCTCTGGAGACATTCAAGACCTGCCTGGATGCCTTCCTGTGTGATCTCATGTAGGTGTTCCTGTTCTGGCAGGGGTATTGGACTAGATGATCTTTCGAGGTCCCTTCCAATCCCTAACATTCTGTGATTCTGTAATTCTGTGAAAATGGTTATGGTAGTGTGATTAATTTTTGACAACTCCACAGTCCTCAGTCTTTTTTGCAGGGATGGATAAAGAGAAACTTCATAAATAAAAAAAAGAGGATAGGACACATTTGCCCAGGAATGATAGAAAGCAGCCAAGAGTCTTTTACACCACAGATATTTACGTCCAGTCCCTGTAGGAGCAAAATATGAAAAAGTAAAACCATGTTTCTAGTTTATGCTGAGAATCAACTGCATTATGAGCTTTGTGCTATTTTAACAAACTGTAGGAAGATTGGCTTGCACAGAAAAGCAGCATGATCAACCATTGCAAAGCTAATCTTTAAGATACCTTATGGTATGTACCCAAACCTCTTTTCTGTGCTGTTTACCTCCATTGCAGATTTTGGACCAAATTTGAGATTATTCTTTTCTTACTACTTTTTAAATTAATTTCACAAAAGAGAATGTGATAAAATTTGTAATGTAGATATTGATTTTATTTTTCAACTGACATTAAATATATGGTGCATATGCCAAATAAATAAAAATAATTGTCTTAGGAAATAACTTATAATACATAATTTAACTGCAGTTTTTCTTTTATATATGGAAACAGAGATATACTGTAAAAAAAACAAAACAAAACAAACAAACAAGCAAACAAACAACAACAACAACAACAACAACAAAAACAACCAAAAACCCCAAATAGATTAATAAAACCACACACACCCAGAGGACACCAACACAGCCAGTCACACAGCCAGCCACAGACATCGTGCTGCCTTCAACATCACCTGCATACAGGACTCACACCAGACACAAGCCCAGGCAGTCACATCTTCTCCTCCTCTTGGGCTGGCAGAGGCAAGAGGTCACTAGTGCAGCACATACACCACACTCTCCTGGTTCACAAGCACATGTAGATTCATGGATCCCCTGATAATAAGGCTCACACCCCACCCAGCAGCTGGCACCAGTCACGTGGGCTGTGACCTGCTGTCCTGCCCCAGCTGCCAGCACTGAGCCCCTCATTCACCTCACTCACCCCTGTCCTTCCCAGTAGCTGTTTTTTGGGGACACATACTGTTTCTGCCCCAGTGGAAGGGAGGGTTAAAAGCCTACGCTAGCTCCAATAGCTGACACCGTGGGCTAGGGACACCCATACTCATGGTCTGACTCCAGTAGTTGACACCGAATTTCACTAAAACACACTCAAGTCTCAAGAGCAGCAGGTACTGAGTCCTTGCAGCACATACACACATGCATACACTCAGAAAGTGAGATCATGCAGCGGGACACTGAAGAAAAGATTTATTAAGAAGATCTAAGAAGATGGGACAGACTGCAGTGATTAGGCAAGCGTACTGACTGGTCCCATTTTACACACAACAGTCCCCTTCTATACTCCTTCCTCTCTACCCCCTCTTTGTTCCTCCCTACTCCCACCTTCCCCTGTACATTGCTTGTCTGTTTGCACACTCCAATCAAATCAGCATCCTGGACCCCTAGATTGGTATCCTTATCCTGGTCGCTCTGAAGTGATTCTCACAGTTTGTTTACAGTCCATCAGTTCCTGTAATTGACAGGGTTTCATTGCCTCTACTGTTGGTTGTCAGGTTTGTGTCTCTGTATGCTTTGTTTCTTGCCTCCCAGCCCTCCATATCACACCATTTTCACATGGTCCTCAACCAGATGATCTTGCTGACATCATGTTTACACTCCACACACCCTTATCAGTTGATATATCTGTTTGTTTCTGTTGGTATTGCCTCCGTTATCAGTTTTTACCTCCATGTGTTTTGCTTCCTCCTTTTGCTTATAATCCCATTTTGACAAGGTCCTAGATCAGATGACCTTAAAGGAGCAGTTGCTTCGTCCTTACACGTCCTTACACATAAATAAAAATACCTTTAAAATAATATTTATATTACTTTACATATATATCCTGTCTAAATTTTTGTGTAGTATGGCTTCACTGAAAGCAATGGGTTTGTCTAATGAAGATATAATTTCACCGACTGTTTAAAAAATATATGTTCTATATAACTACAAGCAAAATTTTTTGTTAGTCAACATCAACCTGATGCCACAGGTACAGCTTCCACTGGACTTCATGCACTGGGAAAACCCCATCTACAATTTGGTTTTTGCACATCATCATTCCCATAATATTTCATGTGCAGATGAAAATGTAATTTTCAATGCTTCATAATTATTTTTCTTCTAGTTATCAGATTTTATTATTATTTATTTTATTGTTATAAGAATAAAAAATAAACGTTTTTGTACCTGACATGCAAGCTTAAAAGGTAAGTGATCAAGCACAAGCACAACACCAAAGCAGTGTTCAAAGAAGTCTGATTCAGGCTAAAAGATTGAGCAGCTCAGGAATTAGAATTGACTGCTTTTCTGTCTGGGTATCAGTCCTCAACTAACATTTATGCAATCCCAATGTATTTATGAAGAGGAGATCCATGACCCAAAGCATTATCTGTTTTATTTTAAACACCAGTGCACACCAATACTATGAATTATTCAGGATATACTGAATTTAAAATGTGTGACTTAGGTCAGACTCCAAAATTATTTTGTTTAAAAATCAGACAGAAGCAGTGCTTGAGGGGATTGTAAAACAAAGGGATAACGTCTGGATTAATGAACGTATTACAGAGGATTTTATCATCATCCTTTTTTGTACATTCTGATCACAGGAATATGATAAGTACTGAAGTTAAACAGGCTCAAGTCCAAGCCTTCTCATACCTTAATATAATTCAGAGGTTACATCTTCTGTGTTCCATTTGTATGCTATTCAGAAAGATGGTAAGTTCTCTTGTCTTCCTTTGAATTTAACATAATTAACACTGACATGTAGATCAATACAGTTTAAGCTCCCTCCTTCCCCCACAGCTTTTAGTTAGAAGGACATTTAGAGATTTAAACTTAGTAAGCAAAATGACTCAGGAAATGTATTTGCCAAAATTATGTATTTTAAATGGCCACCATTAAAATCAATAGACTTAATATAATTTAAACACCCTAGTAAATCCGACAACTAGTTAAAAATATTTATAGTAACTTAGTTCATATTTGACAATTTTTATCTCTTTCTCTTTTTTTTTTTTTAAAAATCTATTTTTTTAAAAAAAGTTTTAATTGTCCCTAATTTTCAGAATGCATTAAGAAGGCATACTTGGAGGATAAGCTTATCAAAATTTTATTGAATAGAATCACAGAATCACAGAATCACAGAATATTAGGGATTGGAAGGAACCTCGAAAGATCATCTAGTCCAATCCCCCTGCCGGAGCAGGAACACCTAGATGAGTTCACACAGGAAGGTGTCCAGGCGGGTCTTGAATGTCTCCAGAGAAGGAGACTCCACAACCTCCCTGGGCAGCCAGTTCCAGTGCTCTGTTACTCTCACAGTAAAGAAGTTCTTCCTCTAATTTAAGCGGAACCTCCTGTGTGCCAGCTTACACCCATTACCCCTTGTCCTATCATTGGTCATCACTGCAAAGAGCCTGGCCCCATCCTCCTCACAATGACCCTTCAAATATTTAAAAACATTAATCAGGTCCCCCCTCAGCCTCCTCTTCTCCAAGCTAAAGAGGCCCAGCTCCCTCAGACTTTCCTCATAAGGGAGATGCTCCACTCCCTTAATCATCTTGGTGGCTCTTCGCTGGACTCTTTCAAGCAGTTCCCTGTCCTTCTTGAACTGTGGGGCCCAGAACTGGACACAATATTCCAGATGCGGCCTCACCAGGGCAGAGTAGAGGGGGAGGAGAACTTCTCTTGACCTACTGACCACACCCCTTTTAATGCACCCCAGGATGCCATTGGCCTTCCTGGACACAAGGGCACAGTGCTGACTCATGGTCATCCTGCTGTCCACCAGGGCGCCCAGATCCCTTTCCCCTTCACTGCTCTCTAGGCGATCATTCCCCAACCTATACTGGAACCTGGGGTTGTTCCTGCCCAGGTGCAACACGTTACACTTGCCCTTATTATATTTCAAGTTTTTCCCTGCCCAGGTCTCCAGCCTGTCCAGGTCTCTCTGGATGGCAGCACAGCCTTCTGGCGTGTCAGCCACTCCTCCCAGCTTTGTATCATCAGCAAACTTGCTGACAGTGCATTCAATTCCCTCATCCAGGTCATTTATAAATATATTGAATAATACTGGTCTTAGTACCGACCCCTGAGGGACTCCACTAGACACAGGTCTCCAACTAGACTCTGCCCCATTGACCACTACTCTCTGGCTTCTTCCCACCAGCCAGTTAATAATCCATCTCACTACCTGCTCATCTAATCCACACTTCCTCAATTTATCAGCGAGGATGTTGTGGGAGACCGTGACAAATGCTTTGCTGAAATCAAGATAGACCACATCCACTGCTCTGCCATCATCTAGCCACCTGGTCGTGTTTTCATAAAAGTCTAGAAGGTTGGTCAAGCACGACTTCCCCTTGGTGAAGCCGTGCTGACTGCCCCTAATGACCCTCTTATCCTTGATATGCCTAGAGATGGCACCAAGGATAAGTCGTTCCATCACCTTTCCAGGGATGGAGGTGAGGCTGACCGGTCTATAGTTACCCGGGTCCTCCTTCTTGCCCTTTTTGAAGACTGGAGTGACATTTGCTTTTCTCCAGTCCTCAGGCACCTCACCCATCCCCCACGACTTAGCAAAGATGATGGAGAGCAGTCTAGCAATGAATTCAGCCAGCTCCCTCAACACTCGTGGGTGCATCCCATCTGGACCCATAGATTTATGGATGTCCAGATTGCTTAATTGGTCCCTGACACAATCCTCATCAACTGAGGCAATCTCCTCCATTGTCCTGTCTCCATCTGGGGTCTCCAGGGTACAGAGCTCCTCAAGACAGCTTCCAGCAGAGTAGACAGAGGCAAAGAAGGCATTCAATAGCTCTGCCTTCTCTGTATCCTCTGTCACCAGGGAACCCACCTCATTCATCAGTGGGCCTACATTGCCTCTAACGTTGGCTTTATCTGCCATGTATTTGAAGAAGCTCTTCCTGTCGTCCTTGACCCCTCTGGCAAGATCTAATTCTAAGGAGGCCTTGGCTTTCCTAGTTGCCTTCCTGCATCCCCTGACAACATCCTTATATTCCTCCCAAGTGGCCAGCCTCTCCTTCCACGATCTGTAAACTCTCCTCTTCCACTTGAGTTTGCCCAGCAGTTCCCTGTTTAACCAAGCAGGTCTCCTGGCTCCCTTCCCTGACTTTCTACATATCGGGATGCTTCGATCTTGAGCTTGGAAGAAGCAGTCCCTGAGTGCTAACCAGCTATCTTTCCTTTACCTCAAAATTTAAAATCTTAACTGTAATTCAAACAAAAGCTTTATTATCATCACAAACTTAGAAAGCAAATAAAAGAGAAATTGTATTGTACATTCAGTGGTGATTTATATTTAGATAGCTGTATAATAAATCATCATGGTCTCCTCTGGAACAAGGTTTTCTAAGTTATGTCAGAGTTTTTTGATGATTGGTGTGTTTCTGCTATTGTGGAAATATTTGTTAGATCCCTATGGATTTTCTAGTCACAGTCTGAACAAAATCTGATGGATAGTTACACTAAAGAAATGTAAACTCTCAGACTAGTTTCCCTATCAAAGGAGAGTGAAAACTATGTCTAAACTAACACACCAAGAGCTGCTTCTGCATCACACTGTGAACCACTAAGAATGCCTAACAGTAATTTCTTTCTTTCATATAAAGAGAGGACATGAAAACATGATTCATTCCTACCCCTACAGGCTTTGAGCAGAAAGGGAAGACAAACTTAAATCCCCACTGTGTAGAATCAAGGACCCAAAACTTGAGTTATGCCTCAGTAAGCATACTTGATATGGTCAAGATTTTATTAAAAGACTTCAAAAGGGATCTTTACAGAAGAAGATCATTTGAAGCAACTTGGAGTGGGATGGTGAGTTGTCCAGTTTATTTGTCATTAATAAGCTACATGTCTTTTAAGTACAGATTTTAGTGAACTCATTTACAATGTGGAGATGGCCTGTGAGAACCAAAAGACCATTTCCTATTAATCTACAGTAAGAATATTATCAGAAATGGCATTTCCCCTTCAGAAGTAGATCAATATGTTTAATTTTCCACAAGAAAGATCATTGTTTCATGTCAGGAAAACATGCAATTTGTGCATCTCAATATTTTGTCATGAAGAAGAATTGTTGCTTTCAGGCCATCCAATAATTTTCCCTTGAGTTGTTTTTCAATACCCAACAAAATTTTGTGGCTTTTAATGTTCCTGTTTGGTAATAACAATCTCACTGTGATCGTTCTGTTAGATTCCTGAGTAGAAAAGGTATCTGATTTTTCTAGTAGTCCTAATAGATATATACTGTAATATTTCCATTAATTTCACCTTCTTTGTGATTGAAATCTGACTTGAAATCTTTTATTACATTATTCTCTTTTTTATTTTACTCTTTTTCTAAAGGATATAGATAAGGATGACAGCACTGTCTTTAAAACTAAGTTCTATTACTATTTAAAAAGTGTTATATTAAAAATTTCTCTTTTTGCTAAACTTTCTTTTAAGCTAAAAAGTAGGCAAAGTGATTTTTTTTTATAAAAGGCACAAATAAATCAAATGTGAATATACATTAATGAGATTTGTTGTGTAGGTTTTTGTGTCTGATATACTTAATTAAAATTATGCTTGTGTCTGAGAATATAATCTGTATGATGCTGATGAATAATAGGCTCAGTAGTATATAATATATATCTCAAATTAATACTGTTACATATTTGGAAACTCATCCAAAGCTTATTGGATCATTCCCAAATTACTAAAAAACCACTGTGTGTTAAGGATAGTTAATTTTTTTTTTTTTTTTACTTTAGTCAGACACTCAAATATCACAACAGAAATCAGAAATTAGAAAATTAAATTTTCTTTGAGCTTCTGGAATTTCACAACACAACCATTTTGTGGTTGCTGTTGCTTGTTATAAGACTCTTAGCACTCTCAAATTCTTTTATTTTTGTGAAATTTACCTCCTCACTCTCTGCTGACAGAATCCTTCCCATCTTGTAAATATTAACCATATGTTTATTTTTATTAAAATGTAGATTTTTACAAAAATGTTATATTTGGATTTCTAAGCAATGCAAAAAGCAAAAAGGCAGATAAGTACAACCTGTGACTAGTGAGCATCTGAAGCTCCTGCTGTCCCAAAGCAAAAACTAGAAAATTCTGATAGAAAGAGAAAAAAAAAAAAAAAATATTGGGCAATATGATGTTCCTTGTTTTTCCTGTAAATTTATCCGGTGAGTCACAATCAACAAAAGCTAGTTACCTAAAAAGCATAGATGAAGAAAAATAGTTGTTTGGTAGTTAAAGTTTGACCAGGAATGCTATCAGAAAAAAAGACGGAATTAGCCTTTTAAGGAAGAAAGGTTGCTGTGGGTTACTGAGAGATTCTTTTAATTTGGCTTTTAAATCTGAGAAATTAGGTAAAAATCTTATGTAATGATTACATAATGACAGGAAAGGGGCTTGGGGTCTCAGGAAGATTCTCCCAATACTTTTATCTCTGATTCAGGCATTTACTCATATCACAGAATCACAGAATGTCAGGGTTTGGAAGGGACCTCGAAAGATTACCCAGTCAAATCCCCTGCCAGAGCAGGAACACCTAGATGAGTTCACACAGGAAGACATCCAGGTGGGTTTTGGATGTCTCCAGAGAAGGAGACTCCACAATCTCCCTGGGCAGCCTGATGAACATATTGAATAATACTGTTCCTAGTATCGACCCTTGAGGGACGGCACTAGATGCCAGCCTCCAACTAGACTCTGCCCCATTGACCACCACTCTCTGGCTTCTTCCCACCAGCTAGTTACCAGTCCATCTCACTACCTGATCATCTAACCCACACTTTCTCAATTTAGCAGCGAGGATGCTGTGGGAGACCCTTGGTGAAGCCATGTTGACTGCCCCTAATGATCCTCTTATCCTTGATATGACTTGAGATGGCACCAAGGATAAGTTGTTCCATCACCTTCCCAGGGATGGAGGTGAGGCTGACCGGTCTGCAGTTACCCGGGTCCTCCTTCTTGCCCTTTTTGAAGACTGGAGTGACATTTGCCTTCCTCCAGTCCTCAGGCACCTCTCCCACTTCCCATGACTTAGCAAAGGTGATGGAGAGTGGTCTAGCAATGACTTCAGCCAGCTCTCTCAACACCCTGAGTTGCATCTCATCTAGACCCATAGATTTATGGATGTCCAGATTCCTTAATTGGTCTCTAACCCTGTCCTCATCAACCAAGGCAAACTCTTCTATTGTCCTGACTCCCTCTGGGGCCTCAGGGGTATGGGGCTCCTCAGGACAGCTTCCAGCAGAGTAGACAGAGACAAAGAAGGCATTCAGTAACTCTGCCTTCTCTGTATCTTCTGTCACCAGGGAACCCACCTCATTCATCAATGGGCCTATGTTGTGTTAGTTTTATCTGCCATGTATTTGAAGAAGCTCTTTCTGTTGTCCTTGACCCCTCTGGCAAGGTTTAATTCTAAGGAGGCCTTTGCTTTCCTAGTTGCCTCCCTACATCCTCTGACAACAGCCTTATTTTCTTCCCAAGTGGCCAACCCTTCCTTCCATGATCTATAAACTTTCCTCTTCCACTTGAGTCTGCCCAGCAGTTCCCTGTTTAACCAAGCTGGTCTCCTGGCTTCCTTCCTTGACTTCCTATGTGTTGGGATGCTCTGATCTTGAGCTTGGAAGAAGCAGTCCCTGAATGTTAACCAGCTATCTTGGGCCCCTTTACCTTCAAGTACCTTTTCCCATGGGAACTCCCCTAGCAATTGCTTGAAAAGGCCAAAGTTGGCCCTCCTGAAGTCCAGGGTTGTGTTTCTGCTTGGAATTCTGTTCCTACCACATGAGATTCTGAACTCCACCATCTCTTGGTCACTGCAGCCCAGGCAGTCCTCAACCTTTACCGCTTCAAACAGACCCTCCTTGTTAGTGAGGATGAGATCCAGCAGCGCTCCTCTCCTAGTTGGTTCATCCACCATTTGCATCAGGAAGTTGTCATCGATGCACTGGAGGAACCTCCTGGGTTGTGAGTGGCTGGCTGAGTGGTCCCTCCAGCAAACATCAGGGTAGTTAAAATCCCCCACAACAACCAGGGCCTGTGATTGCGAGGCTGCTCTCAGCTGCCTGTAGAAGGCCTCATCAACTTCCTCACCCTGATCTGGTGGCCTGTAATAGACACCCACAACGGTATCACCCATTCCAGCCTGCCCTTTAATTCTCCCCCACAGACTCTCAACTCACTCCTCATCTGCCCCTGGACAGATCTCAGTACACTGTAGTTGCTCTCTCACATAAGGAGCAACTCCACCACCTTGCCTTTCTGGCCTGTCTTTCCTGAGAAGGACATAGCCATCCATGACCACATTCCAGTCATGTGAGCTGTCCTACCATGTCTCTGTAATTGCCACCAGATCATAATCCCCTGACAGAACTTGAAGGAGAGGTAAGTGAGGATATGGTGCAACAGGTTTCTAACTCCTCCTGCTTATTCCCCACGCTGCGTGCATCGGTGTACAGGCATTGCAGGGAGCGAGCCGGGTGCACCAATTTAATCCTAGAGGGGTGGGAGGCCTCCTGGCCTTCATCAGTTCCAGTCTTCTGCCCCACTGGCTCAAGCCCAGCTGTGACCCCTTCCCCCTTCAAATCTAGTTTAAAGCTCTCCAAATGAGCCCTGTTAATTCCTGCCCAAACCTCCTTTTGCCCCTGTGAGATAAACTTTTCCCACGTACGACTGTCTGGACTGGTGTCTTATAAAATCAGCCATTATTAAAGAATCCAAAGCCCTGCCTGAAGCACCAGTCCTGTAGCCAATCATTTATGGCCTGAATTCTTCTATTCCACCCCACATCAGCACCCGAAAGTGGCAGGAGGGAAGAGAAAATAATTTGTGCCCCAGACCCTTTCACCAACCATCCCAAGGCCTTTAAACCTTTTTTTCATTCCTTTCAGACTACGGGATGCAGCTTCCTCCCCACCTGTCTGGAAGATCAGCAGCGGGTAGTAGTCTGTTGGGCGCACCAGGCTGGGGAGTGCCGTGGTGATATCCCTGATCCGGGCTCCAGGAAGACTACACACTTCCATATGTTGAGGGTCAACCCTGCATATCGGGCCCTCTGTCCCTCTCAGAAGGGAATCACCTACTACCATTAACCTTCTTTCTTTCTTAGCGGAGGAAGTCTTGAGGTGCGCAGTCAACTGCTTCTTCCTCTGTAGCCTTGTAGGTGGGCCTTGCACCATATCCTCACCTACTTCTCCTTCAAGATGCAGGGCCTCAAACCTATTACAGAGGGCCACCGGAGGGAGCAAAGCAGGTAGGGAGGGGGGTTGCCCATGACAGCAAACTGGGACTTTCTTCCAGCCTTCCTCATCTTTTTGGTCCCCTGCCTCTACCTGACAGCAACAGGGAAGGGGCTGCCTCAGGTCCCCCCTCTCTGCCTGACAGGGTGAGGGTTCCATCACCTTTTTGGTGATATCTTCATGAGGCATTTCCGACTGGCACGCCAGGGAGTTACTCCACCAGTCAATCTCCTTCTCACATTCCCTAATGATCCTCAGTCTCTCGACCCCCTCATTAAGTTTTACCACCATGCTGAGCAGATCACCCACGTGCTCACACCTCATACAGGGGAATGCCTCCCTCCCTCCCCTGGCAGCCAGAGACCTGAAGAGCCACCATTCGGGGCAGGCCCTCCATCTGGGTGGCCACAGTCTTTTTGCGACAAGCTCTCTGTCTGGAGGAGACCATAGTCAGATGCAGCCTGGGGCATTGCCAATAGGAGAGAAAGTCACCAAGTGAGGAGTGACAACCTCTGCACGAGCTACCACAGCCACTGCTGCCAGACACTAAATAATATCTCTTATCTCTATTTGTCCAAAGGTAAGGACAGACATGAAAAACAGTTAAATGGTAGATAGGAAAAAATAAATAAATAAAACAAAACAAAACAAACCCCAACCAAAAATCCCCACCAACCTGCAAAGTTCTAGTATTTCATTATCTTACTGTTAACCTGTTCTGCTTTCTGATGTAATTTGGTAAGGGTTATACAAGCATATGTCTGGGTAAAATCCATATAACTGTGACACAGTGGTTAGTTCAGTTTATGGATATTGGCTAGTGACAGAAGCCTCAAAAAGACTGAAATAGTAGCACACACAGTTAAGTTACAAATGGAAGGAGCAGAGATGCTCTTTCAGACAGCATAATTAATTTTAATAATTAAAACATTTAAAATAACATTTTTAGGTGGATTACTTTAATGTATATGTAAAGCTGTCAAGGTTCACATTAAACATGCCCCATGATACTTTGTACTTTCTGACAGCAGATTGGATTTCCCAGCAGCTTTATATCCTCCTGTGCTAAGCATCCATGCAGAAAGAACAGCTGTTGGTGGTCAGCTTAGAAATTAAAATGTTATACTTGAAAAATCAAGATAACATGACTTCTTTATCAGGGCACCTTGCAATGGCTATATAGTGGAAGCAACAGTGCCCAGAACAAGGTGGTATAATTAATGCATTTTACAGTGTTGGTAGTGAAGTGGTCTCTTGAATAAGCATCAGTATAAACACAAGCTTAAGCTTTTCCATTAATGGGACACTCTCTAAACTGATATTTCTTAGTTGTAAGCAAGTTATTTTGAAATTAATCAGCTGAGTCACATGTTGCCTTAGTTTTTGATATTCAAAATTAGCAGCAGCTACTATTAGAACACTGATGAAAATAAATCAACATGGAATCATAACAGCAGTGTTACAAAGACAGTCCAGTAACTTTATCAGAAATTGCAGATACGCAGTCGGAGAGCTACTGCGAACTCATTGGTGACAAATTCTTTCATAATCATCAAAGACCTTTAACAGATCAAAAGCCCTTAGCGTAAAAATGTTCACAATAAACATTTGATTACATCTGTAAAAAAAACCCAAAAAAAACCCCAAACCCCCCCCCACAAAAAAACCCAAACCAAACCAAAACTCAAAGCACACCAACTGTAATACTGAGGGAATTCAGGAGTTTAAATATTTATCAAGTCCTGTTCTCCTAAAATGTTTTGGTTTTTGTTTTTTTGGGGTTTTTTAAAGGCAAAACAAAAATGAAAAGAAACAGTCTATGCCTATGAGTGCATACCAAGTTTTGTTTAATATTTTTCATTGAGTAAACAATGCCAAAAGGAACAACTAAGAACTTAATTGCAATGACATCTAGGAGATAGTAGTAAAAACCAAAGCAAAACAAACAAACAAACAAACAAAAAAACCACAAAAAAGTGCCAAAACACCAGATCTCTTCTACATGCTAGCAACAAAAAACAAAGTACAGAAAAATCACTGTAAACAGCCCCGAGAAAAAAGTCTTCCCCATTCTTATGCTTGTGAGAATCTCATCGTAGTACAGAATATTGATACTATAGCGACAACATTGCAGACCAGATGAAGGGCTTGGCTGTTTATTACAAATCCGAAATTTGCCCTGAGATCCCGCATGATGAATAATAACAATGACAACTTTGTATTATTTAAGTATTTAATATCATATACATGAAACCTATTGCAATGCACTTGGAAAATGTGTAAAAATTAATCTTAAAGGTTATTTGGATGACTTTAAATTAAAAAAAAAAAATATTTTACTGAACTGTTCCTCCATACTAGTTTCATAAGAACTTTATAGCAGGATGAGAATATTTATCAGTCATAAACTGATTCATTTAAAGTTAAAAAATAAACACATGGTAGTTGAATACATAAAAAGCATGACGTATCCACTTTCATGGGTGCTTACACAAAAAATAAAATTAATGATATAGTAATAAGTCAAAATGGCTGCAGAAAAAAATATTTTTTACTTCATTATATGTCAGATCTATCAACAATTCATTTAAGTGTTTTACTGCAAAGTTCTTTTATCAAAAGAAAGTATGGAATCAAAAAATGGTTTTGTTTTCTGATGAAACTTCCATAGAGAGATCAAATACTTAGGCTTGGGAAGTGTGCAATTGAGATGAGAAGAAAGGAAAAGTGTTAACAAGTAAATTAATAATCACCACAATTCATCTGTTTACTTTTTTTTTTTTTTTCAGTACTACATACAATAAATTGATTTACATCTTTGACCTGTAGTGAGTTTTAGTTTCTTTCTTCACCCGTGCCCCACCCTGAAACATATGGGACTTGAATTTGAATGTGAGAAGTGTAAGTTATTCTCCACCAGCATACTAAAAGTACAAAGATCTTTTTCAGTATTAAAACTCCAAAATATATCTTTAAATAATAAGATAATGAGCAAACTTCTAAGTGTTATAAAGACATCTGGCCATACCTGCTCTTGTTAATGCTTTTCTCACACATCAAATTACACACTTAGTACAACACTCGTGCCCCTTGATTGTTATTTATTACAATAAAAAGTAAAAAGTTTTTGCAAATCAGTCATCAGTTGTTAGCCTCCTTCAAGCCAAAGGGGCATATCTTGTCTACATGTATAAGCACCTGATAGAAGGTAATGAAGAAGATGGAGCCAGACTTTTCTCAGTGGTTGCCCATGATAAGGTAAGAGGCAATGAACACACATGGAAGTACAGGAACTTCCACTTCAATATAAGAAAATATTTTTAATTTTTTAATTTTTTTATTTTTTTATTTTTTCTGTAAGGGTGGAAACTGGCACAGGTTGCCCACAGAGGTTGTGGAGTCTCCATCCCTGGAGATATTCAAAAGCTGACTGGACACAGACTTGGGCAACTGCTGTAGTTGGCTCTGTTCTGAGCAGTGGAATTGGAGTACATGATCTTCAGAGCTGCTTTCCCACCTCAGTTGTTCTGTTGCTATTTTACATAAAACTGCTCTTATAAGAGAAAATACAAAAATCCTCCAGATTTTAGTGTTTCAGCATGATTAATAACAACCATGATAAAACAATAATAATAAAAAAAAAATGGAATAGAAAGATTAATGTTTATTACATTACCATTAAATTAGCACATACCATTTTCTGTAAGGCAATGCTATAGTTATCACACAAACTGGATGGTGCTCAGCAAAAGAGGTAGATGTTCCTTAGTACTATTATTGTTACTACTATTACATCATAATTTGCCAGGCAATGCACAGACAAACTTGAAGGTATTATTCTCATTAGAGCTTTGACCGTGATTGTAGTTACTTAGAGTAACAGCATAAAAATAAATATTTCTAGAAATTACACCAAAATTGTAAAATGTCAAAAAAACTTTGTGAATTCTGGGTTGAAGACAGCTTTTAATGTTAGCTTTTATATTGTATTGTATATTTCTAGATAGTTTCTAGGAAGACATTTTTCAGATGGAAAACATATTGGAAAGGATCTGCTTATTCAAAGAAATATGCCTTATTGTACAGTTTTTTTCTTCTCATTAAATTTTTTTACTAGGTCAAATTCAATCTTTGTTTTAATGCATAGTTAGTATGTGTACTATTTAGGAGAAAAATATGACATAATGGACATTATTTTGAGACTAACCAAGACAAGGCCTTTTTTGAAAACATAAATTTTGCATGTGCAAATAAATGCAGGCAGTTTCATGTGTGCTATTATTTATGTGTGGTTCATGCAATTTAATCATTTATACAACTGAATGCACCTGTAAGCCACGTACTTAGATATCCAAGTCAGATTAACTGCATCTATAAATAATTTCACACACAATTATGATCAACTGTGGAACCAGAAGTAAAAAAATAAATAGACAAAAATTCCCCACGTTATCTACTTCTGGATACATATATAGAAACAGAAGAACAGATACAATTAAGGATATCATTGTGCTAACCTAGCCTATCTCAATATCTGAAAATTAAGTATATAAGCTATATATGATGTATAACAAAGTTTAAAACTTTCCTAATTGAAAAAAGAAATACAAGATATTTGCTTATGGAAAATAAGAAAATAATAGACTGGAACTGCTGAATTGTATTATTTTTAGAAAACTAAAATACATAAAATATTATGCAATTATTTTATTACCTTAAGTTAGATATGTTAGGTAGTGTGATAATAACCTGAATAATAATATGAATAAAATAATTCATATTGGACTCCTTAGGTTTAAGTTCTTGGACCACAGTTTGTGCCTGAATTTCGCTTAGATGATCCAGACTTCACACATCTAACCATTTGAATCTTTTGTAGGCAGATCTTTGGAACCTTAGTGGCTAGGAAAGCATTTGTTATGCCCAGCTTTATCCGTTTAAAAATAAGGTACTCCATTTAAGAAAGATGGCAATGGATAGGGATGTGTATTTTTAGAGGGCCACTCATCCCAAAATTGCTAAGGTTGAAGTGGACTCTTGAGATTTCTGTGTTTTTACTTGGCTTTAGTAGGAACTTAAGACAATGGATGGAACATTCACAAAAGCCTAATGTTGTTCTCAAGAATTTAGGCATAATTCAAAATAATCCCTTTAGTCAATGAAGAGACATGTATTTATCCCAGAGATGATTCACGGCAGGAACCTAATTTTTGCACCCACCCTCCAAGTATTAATCTGCATCAGCTTATTTCTCTCTAGTAACTCTATGTGAAATAAGGTGAACCATTCTGTCCAGGCTAATAATAGAGTGTACTTTCATTACCCCCTTCCTTAGGTCATTAATGCCTTCCTTGAACACAATTTCAGGTGTTTTGCTTGGATGTCTGAAGTCTGGTGAGTTGAACCCAGCATCTTTTTTCAGATACACAGTTACAGATTGGTGACATCTGCCAGTTTCACATGGTAGTTCTGAAAGAAAAGTGATAATGAATCATGTGATTTAATTCTTCAGACCCCTTGCTCACTCTTTAGCTATGATAAAAATGGTAAATTTAGCCTGAACATTTATGTATAATACAGCAATTTAACCATTTACATGATTCTGTGTATCAGTGCATGGATGGTACCACCAATACTTCACTTACATAAGGAAAAGATGTAAAAAATCTAGCACACATTGTAAACTAATAAGCAGAGTTAATCAAATAACCATGGAAATGAACTGAAATATTTATAGAATAGCTTTTAATTAATATTCAGTGCTGCTTCACAAGCAATTATGTATTTGTAATTAAGGTCTATCTGGGTTCTGTATGTCCAAATTAAAAAACATCAGTTCCACTTTAAAAGAAACTAATCTTCACATATCTAGTGTTTACAACAGTTTAAGAAAACAAACAGATTTAGGAAACAAATAACCAGATCCTTTATTTGTTGAGGCTGCTATGCTTTTTTACACGAGCTAGTATCTGGTTCATAACTTCTGAGCTACTTACAATTCTTGTAGTTAAAGGAATATCACATAGCAAGGAAGAGGAGTGTTGCAACATATTTCAAAGTAAAACACAATATAACACCCAGGATTTGTTTAATTTCAAGGACAATGAACAGACTCAGTCTTGAGCTACCTATAGAATTCAGTGAATGATGCTGAAACTTAGTCACAGTACAGCATAAATTCAGTAATACCTGGATTACCAATGCTGTTTTTCTCTTCCTTCAGCAAGTGCTAACCCAAATGGGAAAAGAGGAAAAAAAAACCCAACAAACAAACAAAAACCAAAACAAACTAGTAACTGCAAATGTTAATAATGTGTGCAACATATATTAAATTAAATTTAATTGTAGTAAAGCTAAAATAGTGGTTATATTATAAATCTCATGTAGTTATGAGATAAAACAACCCCACCATTTTTTAAATGACATGGCATGACTTTAACTGACTTTAAAGAAAGTTTAGAAGTCTTCTCTCCTTATTTTGGAAGTCTCAGTGAAAAGCCAGTACATCTTAGGGCAGGAATTAACTGCGCCACCAAATGGTCTTCCTATTTGTATAGGTGGCAATGGAGGTACAGGAGATGCATTGGGACTTTTTTCCCAAAACCACAATCACAGAATCACAGAATGTTAGGGATTGGAAGGGACCTCGAAAGATCACCTAGTCCAATCCCCCTTGCATGAGCAGGAACACCTAGATGAGTTCACACAGGAAAGTGTCCAGGCGGGTCTTGAATGTCTCCAGAGAAGGAGACTCTACAACCTCCCTGGGCAGCCTGTTTCAGTGCTCTGTTACTCTCACAATGATACAGCTCGATGGAAGAAAGTCTTTTCTAATGCTGACAACGTGCCAGCTGTTTTAATTTGAGAAACAAATAAAACTTGATTGAAAGTGGCATATGTTTACTTTATAGTAACCGATGTCTGGAATTACACAAATATCTAAGTGTTTCTGATAGCTATAGATTACTACACATTATATATAAAGGACTATTCTTTTGTCTACAAGAAGTATTTTTTTAAAAAAAAAAACCAAAGTGTACGAAACTAACTGAAGCAAACTTTTGACAGTTTACCTACCTTTGTAGTTGATAATGCTAAAGGAAAATATTAGAAATGTCCTTTTGTATAAAAGTCAATGGAAAGTGAAACGATATTTCATTCTAGATAATTAACTGTATTACTCAATTGCTGCATAATAAAATCAAGAAAGTATACTATAAATAAATCATCATTGACCTTAAAGATGTGTAATCTTGTTAATCTGATGAGATTTCAGAATTAAATGAGGTATTGAATTTATAATCTTGTATCCATGGAACTGTGAGCCTGAAGCGTCCCACTATGAAACATTGTAGTTCTAAAGGTCTTTTAAAAGAAGTCACATATTGAAAATTAGTTCTGTTTACTACCTGATTGTTATTGTGAAATTATTGCAAGATGATTAACCTGGGTATGGCAGAGAGAGACAGAGTTTGAATAATGCTTGTATTTCTTTCACATTGTGCTGTAAATTTTAAGTTTTGCCGTGTAAGTATTCCAGTGATCTGATTTTGATTATAATTCATTCACCAACAGGTGAATTATAAAAAATAATTGAAGAACAATAATTTGACAAAGTAAGTTGTCCTAAACATATCAGGTGGCACAGATCTCTACTAACTTTTGTCTACTATGTACTCATACACATCTTAGTCATCTTACACTCCCTTTGCATGGTAAAGTTTTGGTAGCAGAGGGCTGCAGAGAAGACACCAGTAGCCAGTTTCAGACAGCTCCAAGACAGACTTGCTGCTGCCCAAAGCTAAGCCCATCAGTGATGTTGGTGCCACTCTGTGGTGATGTATTTCAAAAAGGGTAAAAACCCCTGTATAGCAACTGTGAGAGAAAAGTGAGAAAATGTGAGAGAAACAACTCTGCAGACATTAAGGTAATTGAGGAAGGAGCAGGTGCTCCAGGCGCAAGAGCAGAGATTCTTCTGCAGGCATTGGAGAAGACCATGGTGATGCAGGTTGTTGTCCTGCAGCCCATGGAGGACCCCAGGCCTGAGCAGGTAGATATGCCCTGAAGCAAGCTGCAGCCTATGGAGAGTCCATAGAGGAGCTGGCTCCTGGAATGAACTGGCCCATGCAGAGAAGACCACAGAGGAGCAGTTCTTCTGGTAGGACCTGTAACCCTGTGGGCAATCTATACTGGAGCAGTCTGTTCATGGAGGATTGTACCCCATGGTAAGGACCAGTGCTGGACCAGTTCTTGAAGAACTACAGCCTATGGGAAAGATCTGCATTGGAGAAGATCGTAAAGGACCGTCTATGATGGGTGAGACCTCACACTAGAGCAGAGGAAGAATGTCAGGAGGAAGAAGCAACAGAGACAGTGTTATGAACTGACTAAAACCCCCACTCCCCATCCTCTTGTACCACTTGGGGTGGAGAGAAGGTAGAAAAAATGGGAGTGAAATTGAACCTGAGATGAAGGGAGAGGTGGGTAGAAGGTGCTTTTAGTTTTATTTCTCACTAGCTTACTGTGTTATTAATTGACAATAAATTAAATTAATTACCCAAGTCAAATCTGTTTTGCCTGTGGTGGTAGTTGGTGAGTGATCTTGACGTTCTTAACTCGACCTATGAGATTTTCTATCTTATTTTCTCCCAATAGCCTCTTGAGGAGGGGGAGTGATAGAGCAGCTTGGTGGACACCTGGCCATTTAACCAAGATCAGCTCATCACTGGCACTTAAGAGAAATGTGTTTCCAGGATAGGATTCACTAAACCCTATGAAGATAACTGAAGTAGCATCAGTATTTTGTTTTTGTGGGGGAAATGAGGGTGATGTTCTCTTTCTGAATGATCAAGCCTCTGTTGTCTATTTCAGATGTTCTAGTTACTTCCACTTGCACTTTATGTTCGTCTGATTTGATTGAGGACTTAGAAGATAATTTCATGCACTAGTGTTGTATGTATGTGAAATGTAACAGACAAAACCAGTAAGACTCTCTTACATGCAGGTAAATTCTAATAAGTAGGCTGAAAATCTGATATTATCCTAAGACTTTTTCAAAATTACCATTTTAAACAAAACCATCCTTGAAGTATAAAATAATAGAATTTTGTATTGGAGGGAAGCTGAAAGGCATCTTTTAGGGGGGGAAAAAAAAAGAAAAAAAAGATACACTGAAATAAATAGTTTTTCTTTAAAAAGACTTATAAAACTTTATATCTAATTTCCATAATATTGTGCTTTACTTCTGTCTAAAAATTGTCATTTCACCTAGGAAATAAGTTCCTTATACCTTTTGTTACATATAGCTACAGAGCTCACTTGAACTAGGGTTTTCTCATCATGGATGGAATATCATACTGCTGCAACTGTGCTACTTCCTTTGCCCAAATTACCTCATTCAAAGCTAACTCAAGTGTCTTTGGAATAGACTACAATGAGCTATTACTCCATGCCAATATATGCTCCTGACATCTTAGAACAGCAGAGGGAGAGACTCCCTTAAGTATTTATATTCTGTCTACATTTTCCTGGTCCTAAAATTGGTAACAGATATTTTTAATTGCCTTTCAGTATAGAAGTTTAACAATTATAAGCACACATTTCTTTTATAAATAGGTGAAGCTAGTCCCAGTATTTTTTCTATGTATTATCTGATTTGTGGTTTACAATAGTGTAAGCGCTTTCAAGGTGCAAAACTGTTTTATTCAGCAAAGTTACCCTCTGTTCAATTTTCTTGGTATTTCTCAAAATACATTACTAGCTCTGTGAAGAGTTGTCCCTTTCCATTATCTACTTTAGACACAAATTAGAAGATTCAGCTCCAGATTAATGTTAGAAAGAAACCTATCCAAAAGTAGATATCTGAAAATTTGGAGATTAATTTCCTCTCACATGCCAGGACACAGTGCAGTCAAGTGGCTCCCTTGGGCTGTGTCCTCCCTGACAGGTGCTGTCCCACAGGGTTGTACTCATGGAAGTACTCTTACACAAAAAATTAATGCTTTTTGATAAATAAATTGCTTTTGAATAGATACAACTGGTTCTAACCCATGAACATATGTTGTCCTAATATATTTTGGAGAACACAGGCATTATAAAATATTTTTCTGATATTGTCTGAGACTGCTTGAGAACCTGTTGGATTTTTTTTAGCAAACCCTGTAAATTCAACAAAGGCAAAACTTGCATAAAGTTGCATGTTCCTCTGTTGCAAGAGATTGTGTTCAGGTTTTGATGAGGCATAAACTGTTGAAAATTGGCATCACCCTGTTGTTTTTTGAATCATTCAGGATAAGTTTTGCAGCATGCTCTAATAATAATAGTTTAGTCTTGCTAAGACTAGGAATATGCTAAGGCAAGTAATAAGCAATCTTTTGAAAACTAGGCCTATGTCTAGCTGACCCAGCAGTTAACATACACTGCGTGGGAAGCAAAGGAACGGACAGCATGACCTATAACAGAACAAGATATCCCAGGAAGAAAGAACAATGTGGACAGGCAGCTACTTCCACTTATTTATATCCAAAAGACACCTTAGTGACAACCACACTTTTTAGGATGTCTCTGTGCCTACTAGCTGCTGATGTAAGTAGTTCACTGGTCACCAATTAGCTAGAGTAAAATTGCTGAATATTAAGACAATAAGGAAGGAATTACTGAAGCTGTGGATTCCTAAAATTGTTGAAAAGTACTTTAGAAACAGAAAAATTAACCCCAAAATGTACCTTGAAATGTTTAATGAAAAAATAATGTTTTAAAGTTTATTTTATTTCAAAGGCAGACATTGAAAAAGCAGAAAATGTCTAATCTATGCTTGTTAATGCAATTGGTTTGTTTCCTATGTGAATGAGTGTTTGTGCTGCTATACAGAAAACATAAATAAAGAAACAAATACAAAATAAAACCTGATTATTTTTTTTCTTTCTGTGCTGCTCATAACAGATATAGTGGTTCCATTTAATATTTCCTACCTCTAAACTCAAAGTAAACAATTTCCGTTCCGTCTTCTTTAAGTCTATATTTTTAACAGGTCAGTACAAAGAAAAATGTTGATTGCTATGTTACTATATACCATCTTTATGCCGTGATAAATCACAGACAATTACCTTAGTATGATAAGAAGTTAATTCCTAATTCCTTTTTTATCTTTAATTATACAGGTGATACAGTTGGGGAAAAAAACAACAACAACAACAACAACAACAACAACAACAACATAAACCTACACTGGAGCATCAAATATCTTCCTCTAAGTAATTAGAAGTTAAGATAGGCAAGAGAACAACTTTCTCATTACTGATACCAAAATCCTCCTACACAAGGTGTGACATGTTTAGACTTTAGCTTTTCTTGGAGGACATCCAATTTCCAGATGCAGTTTGAGACCCATTATTTTTTACATTACTGCACTAAATTTGAAAACACAGCTAGCTCATTCTGGATCAAACGCTGTTTCAAAACAAAGGATGACAGCATTTGATGTCAGTGTTTGCTAAGTGCCTGATTATACTAACACCATCATCTGCTGCCAAATCATCTGTCTCAGCTGGCTGTAACAGAACAGCTAGAAGAAATTTAGCATTCAGAATAGCGCTGAATGCAACACAGGCTTTTTAAATAATATTAATGTTGCATTTGGTTATGTTTCATATTGTTTTGGTTTTCCATAGTTAGGTGATATATATGAATATATGAACACTGGATGAAATAAAAAAAAAAAAAATAGAAAATATGATGACCAGTTATAACCTCCTTGTGAACCACATATGTGGTAGCAAGTCTATTTTAAAGGGGTCATTTTATTAGTGACTGAAGCCAGACAACTTATAATGAAGAGAGGTGAAGTTCAGAAAGGATGAAATTAAATGTATTCACGTTCCTTATTCCATGCATTAATCCACATAAAAAATTACTGTATCTGATCTACCCTTTTCAAAAAAGAATTTTCTGTTCCTAGAAATAATTGTGAATTTTCCAGTTAAGTGATCTTATATTGGGAACTGGGTATTGTTTGGAATCCTAGTCTTGCAGATAATTGTACATGCACTTTTAAAGAGATTAAGTTTTTGGCAAAATTTTTAACCTACATTCAGGGCAACCCATGACACTGAAAATGGGGCCACTCAATTTGTTTTCAAATTAGGAAGTCACTGTTCAGATTTGTTCTGAGTGACTTAAAAAAAGGATTTTACAGTATTCATTGTGTCATCTGTCCTGCCATGTACAGTATTGGATTCTGAGGTCTCATTCTGTCCTCTTGGAACTGTTGTCAGTGACATATATATCTCTGTGATGAACTACAAATTTTTGAGATGAAATTTGTTTCATGATCTTAAAATTAATTGAGGAAGTCCTTAATATCTGGGATAACCCATGATGCTTGCTTCTTTTTTTTTTCCCCACTTCTTTTTTTCTGGTAGGTTTTTTAATCTCTTCTAGCTAAATTAATATTTTATTAATTATACAACCACAAACAAAAGTCTATGAGAGATACATTCCAGTCCTTTCAGTATTATTCTGGCTAGAATGAGACATGTTCAAATTGATTCTTGGTCAGAATTTGCAAGAAAATGAGCTTAAAAAATGAACACCTGCATGCCAGGTCACTACTGTAATATACAAGAACAAATCCGCTAGGTGTTAGCTGTAATACAGCTTGAGCAAATAGTGGGTAGAAGAAATAACAAGAAGATTTTTTAATTGCATCATGAAAACATGAAAGCATGACTCAGTCCTCTGTAGGAAACTAAATAGCAGCTGTCAGATGATTAACTCTATTAACAAGAGCAACAGCAATGAACAGCCACCTCGATGGCTACCTCTGACATTTAGGATACTAATAGGATGTTTATATCTCAAGTAGAGTCTTCTCTGACCCTGATGCAACATTTATAGCCATGAACCATGGTTGCCCTTGAATTCTTTACCCTGATTATTCTCTGGCTTTTCTGTCTGTGTCTGCACTTAGCCTGCCTGCTACATCACCTTTTCTTGCCCCCTATGGATTGAAGAATCCTTTTTGCACCTTGAAAATTAAGCTCTCTCTAAATATTTCTGCATTCAGAATCTAATCATTTTGACTGTGCGTCTGTAAGATACATTGACAGGAAACTTATGTAGTAGTAGTTTTTTTCAAATTTCTAAGTCACCTTCAAGGAATTTAGCCTGACACTTCCTTAATAACATATTGCACTGAATTCAGCTTTAGGTTAGATCTGCCAAACTCAATCTAATTAAGAAACTGTTTAGTGAATATCACCCTTTTTCTTGTTTTGCTTGAGTTCCAAGTTTATTAGTAATTTTTAAAACTATTTTTCCTTGTAGCTGAGGTACAGGTATTACAAGTCAAGTTTTAAAAAATAGCTCCTCTATTTTTTTAAATATTTATGTGCAGAATTTCAAGAAGTTCTCTTAGATTGCAGAAGACTCTGATATTTCTTGTAGAATTCTTGACTGCTAAAAGATTTTGCTGTACAACCTGTATATTTCTTGAGGGAATTAGAAGCTATTTGTCTCTTTGTCTAAGGAATTTAAAAGTTCAACATGAGTTAATGAGCAACATCCAGGAAAGAACCACTCAAATCAGCTGTAGTTAGTACTAACTTAAAGCTCAATATTTCAAATTTCAGGATGATATGATGATTTATTTTATTGATAGTACTCTTCTTTTATTCTGCAGGGCTAACATTTGCCTGTCATGAACAAATTACTGTTCATATCGCTGCAACTTTACTAGCATTTCTTAAAAGCTAAAATTTTCCAGTGTCTAATGCCATGAGGTTGTCTCCATTTTTCATTTTAATTCATTCTCCTTCTGTGTTCCTAAAGAAGCTGCAACTACAATGTAAAAATAAAGGAAGAGGTGGGATTTTTTAAATATGTTTAGTGATAGTTATATTTGTTGGTTTACAGATTTTTTTCCCCTTTCACTAACCTGAAAAAAACCAAAACAAAACACATCAAACTGTTAAATAACTGTCAAATAAAAATTAAAACAAAACAAAATAAAATAAATATTTTAGAGTTTAATCCATTTAATTAATTCCAATCTCCACCTTTGCTACAAAGTGACTCAGATCTTTACCTTCGATAAAGCATTTAAGAAATTGATTCTTTTGCCTATTTCTTGAGCCAAGGTCATATGACATATAATGAGATACAGAGACCAGTTTGAGAATTCTCTTGAGGTTTTAGTAATGACAAAATGTGCATAATGGTTTGCAAATTTGATGTCAGAAATCAGAAAAATAAATGCCAAATCAATGTAAGTGCATCAAAATTTAAGGCGGGAGTTGAATGCATTCTCTGTGCTTCTATTTGTTTTACTTAAAACTGTATCATAGATGTAAGTCACTTATCTTAAGTGTTTGTATAGCAATTCATGCAGATGGGGAATAAAAAGGAAGAGCTAGAGACCTGTGTGCAGTTGCAGGGCATGACCTCATTGCAATCATGGAGACACAATGGGAAAACTCTTATGATTGGAACACTGTCATGGATGGTTATGTCCTCTTTAGAAAAGACAGGCCAGCAAGATGGGGTGGCAGAGTTGCTCTTTATGTGAGAGAGCAACTAAAATGTACCCAGCTCCACCTAGATATGGATGATGAAGGAGTGGAAAGCTTATGGGTGAGAATTAAGGGGCAGGCTAACACAGGTGATACTCTTATGGTTGCTTATTATAGGCTGCCTGATCAGGATGACAAGGTTGATGAGGCCTTTGCCAGGCAGCTGAAAATAGCATGGAGATCACAAACCTTGGTTCCCATGGGGGACTTCAATTACCCTGGTATTGTTGGAAAAAACAATACGGCCAGGCACAGTCCGAGAGGTTCCCGCAATACTTACAGGATAAATTTCTGATGCGGGTGGTGGAGGAGCCGATGAGGAGAGGTGTGGTTCTGGGTGTTGTTCTCACTAACAAGGAAGGGCTGGTTGGGGATGTGAAGGCGGGGGGCAGCCTGGGTTGCAGCGACCATGAGATGGTGGAGTTCAGGCTCTTGGGTAGAAGATACAAGCCAATAAGTAGGGTTGCAGCTCTGGACTTCAGGAGACCCAACTTTGACCTCTTCAAGGACCTACATGAGGTTATCCAATGGCTTAGAGCATTGGAAGGTAAGGGGGACCAAGAGAGCTGGGTAATACTCGAGTTCCACTTCCTCCAAGCTCAAGACCGGTGCATCCCTAAGAGAAAGTAATCAGGCAAGAGTGGCAGGAAACCTGCATGATGAACAAGGAGCTCATGAAAAAAATCAAACAGAAGAGGAAGGTTTATGAAATGTGGAAAAAAGTGTTTAACCACCTGGGAGGAGTATAGGAATGTGGGCAGGGCCTGCAGGGATGCAACTGAGAAGCCTAAGGGCCACTTGGAACTAAATCTAGCAAAGGAAGTAAAGTACAACAAAAAAGGATTTTTAAAGTACACCAACAGCAAAAACAAGACTAGAAAAAACTTATTCTTGATACCATCTCTAAGCAGTTGGAAGAAAAGAAGGTTATCAGGAGTAGTCAACACGGATTCACTAAGGGGAAATCATGCTTGACCAATCTGGTAGCCTTCTATGATGTCATCACCAGATGGGTAGATGAGGGGAGAAGAGTGGGTGTCGTCTACCTTGATTTCAGGAAGGCTTTTGATACCATAACCCACAACATTAGGATAGCACAACTTAGAAGGTATGAGACAGATGAGTGGACAGTAAGGTGGACTGAGGACTGTTTGACTGGCAGAGATCAGAAGGTTGAGATCAGTGGCACAGAACCTAGTGGGAGGCCTGTAGCTAGCGATGTTCCCCAGGGTCTGGTGTACTGGGTCCGGTCTTGTTAAACATCTTCATCAACGACCTGGATGTAGGGGGAGCATCCACCCTCAGCAAGTCTGCTGATGACACAAAGTTGGGAGGAGTGGCTGACACACCAGAAGGCTGTGCTGCCATTCAACAAGACCTGGACACACTGGAGAGTTGGGCAGAAAGGAACCTGATGAGGTTCAACAAGAGCAAGTGCAGAGTCCTACACCTGGGGAGGAATAATTGCATGCACCAGTACAGGTTAGGGGCTGACATGCTGGAGAGGAGCTCTGTGGAAAAGGACCTGGGAGTCCTGGTAGACAGCAGGCTGGCCATGAGCCAGCAGTGTGCCCTTGTGGACAGGAAGGCCAAAAATATCCTGAGGTGCATTAGAAAGAATGTGGCCAGCAGGTCGAGGGAGGTTCTCCTCCCCCTCTACTCTGCCCTGGTGAGGCCACATCTGGAATATTGTGTCCAGTTCTGGGATCCTCCGTTCAAGAGAGACAGGGATCTTCTAGAGATAGTTCAGTAGAGGGCCACAAAGATGATTAGGGGCCTGGAGCATCACCTGTATGAGTAGAGGCTGAGAGAGCTGGGACTCTTCAGCCTGGAGAAGAGAAGACTAAGAGGGGATCTTATCAAAGTTTATAAATACCTGAAATGTGGGGGCCAAATGGATGGAGCCGGCTTCTTTTTGGTGGTGCCTGGTGACAGGACAAGGGCCAATTTGCAAAAACTGGAACACTGACAGTTCCATACAAACTTAAGGAAAAACTTCATTACTGTGAGGGTGTTGGAGCACTGGAACAGGCTGCCCAGAGAGGTTGTGGAGTCCCTATCTCTCAAGATGTTAAAAGCCCACCTGGATGCTTTCCTGTGCAACCTGTTGTAGGGAACCTGCTTTGGCAGACGAGGTTGGACTAGATGACCTCCTAAGGTAATTTACAACCCCTACAATTCTGTGTGTAATTCTGTGTGTAATATTTTTTTTTGCAGATCAATGCCTTGAAGATTTCAAAGGAAGTTAGTGTTTCAGATGCTGTCACAAATCAAAGAATTATAAAACAAATTATCTAAACTGTTGTGAAGGTATTCCTACTAAGAAATAGATAATGAAGTATTTAGATAGAGTTCAGCAAACACCAGCATCTGATTGTGTTTTCTTTTAATATTCTTACTTACAATAAAGCTTGTGAGACTTTCCAGTCCCCACCCTCCCCCCTCCCTTACTCTGAAGCCTTTGTTTACACTAGCCTTTAAATTAGAACCAATTTTAGGAAGAATGTTTAAAAGTATCACAAATGCTAGTCTATATAAAAATAGATTTCAAGAGACTTTTTGAATGATACCCTATGTACTAAACAGATATGTAGGGGTAAAGCCAATGTGTGATTAGCTCTGAAAATTGGAAAAATTTCACCACTTGACTTTCCAGTCAAATTGGCATTTGCAGATCTTGCCAATTGACAGATCTCCTTCAGACTGTGCACAGTTACTTTCATTTCCGCATTATGGCAGCTGGTGTTCATGTCTGAGATAAAAACACTTCAGTTTGCTTTTTCTGCTGCTGTTATCTGTATCGGCACTTGATGTTCTGTGCTGGATGCAAAGGTTCTTCAGTTTTATGACTGCTTGTTATATAACAGTAACTCTGTTAAACAAATTTTTACTGCTTCAAAGCAATATTTTGATGGATTCATAATGTCTCCAAATGTTATTTTCAAGTAATCACTATCTTTATTTTGAAACATTTCAACTGGCAAAATTATTTATGTTCTTTTAAAATTTACTGATCTATTTTTCTATTGTTATATCATTAATTAAATTAAAATAAATATTTGTAAACCTTTGGCTTTGTACTTATTTTTATTCTGCGAACGTGTATTTCATATATGTATATGCCCTGAATTCCATTTACCTGAATATAGTTAAATTAAAAGGTACCCTAAAGGGTTAATGAACACCTTTCGTTTTCTCTTTTGCTTTCTCTTTTGCTTTCTCTCTCTCTCCCCCCCCCGCTCTCTCTCCCCCTCTCTCTCCCCCTCTCTCTTCCCCCTCTCTCTCCCCCCCCTTCCTCTCCCTCTTCCCCCTTCCCCCCTCTCTTTCTCTCACTCTCTCTCTTTCTTTCTCTCTCTTTCCTAATGATATATATTTAACACCTTTAGAATACAGAAGCAAAGTCTAAATCTTATCAGTCTTTTAGGTATATGTAAGAACACTTTCACATTGTTACAATGCTTCTATTTCTATCTTTGTTGAAATTTTGACTATTAATTTACCTTTTCTGCTGAGTTTGACAGTATAGCTTGCAAAGGTCTGCAACACAGTTTGTTACAGGAATATAGTGTTACCTTAAAATCTCAATTAGCTCCTTAGATTATTTTTACTATTTTTTTGTTGTGACTCTTGTGATCACTGGCATTTTTACTCCTGCACAAGATAATACCTGACATGCCATTATCCATTCTACTAAAGTTACCTCAATTTCAAATTTTTAATATAAACTTTTATTACTTTCAAACATTTTTCATTATTTAGGAAGTTCTTAACAAACATGACCATATTAAGAATTTTTCTAAAGATATAGTTTTTGTGGTTATTTTTTTTTTTCTTTCAGTCAGAAAATATACTGTCACTACTCTGTGCCTTTTGTTTACACATATGGCTTCTTGATGGAGTTGCAGTAGTCACTTCACAGACCATGAAAAAGGAAGAGGCGTGTAGTCAAAGTACAAACATTAGACCATATGAGAGTTGAGGTCTGTCACCATTTCTTTCACATATTTCTGTTATTTGGAGGCTTATCTATTACTCCATTGCAGTGGATTTTAATTTCTGAAGTAGTTTAGGTGGCACAAGCTCTTTCTTCTTCCTTCTGTTTATTTGACTTAGAAATGTAAAATTACCTGACAAACCGAGTTATAAATGGCATTAGTGATTCTTTCCATTTTTCAGCAGACCTTTCTGTACAGCCTATTTTTTCCCTCTCCTGAAAAAATAGAGAACAGATGCCTAAGCAGCAAGTACCAGAGTCCTTACAACATCCGGGAGGTGGGTGTTGCTGCCAATGAAAACTGATGGAAAACGGGTAAGTAGCACCTGCTGCCACCACTCTGCTTCTTTCTATATAGCCTGTTCCTTTCATCGCTTCTTTCTATATAGCCTGTTCCTTTCATCCTTCAGTTCATCTGCTAGTGATAGCAGTAGTAGCATCCTCTCATGCGGTATAATAGCACAGGAGTACATGTACGTCACTTGCTACAGCATTAAGCTTGAGATTCAAAACCTTTCTATAGACCCAAACTGGGTGATTTTGTAACTCTTCAAAGTACTTGTTCTCCAAAGCATCTGAATATCTGCATGCTCTGTTATGGGTTATTATCAGAAGGCAAAGATAAGAAGTAGATTTATGAAAAAGTAGACTCCAAGTAATATGGGATCAGATCCATTACTGCCAACAAATTCAGTTTGTCAGAGTAAAAGAACCACTGTCCCTTTGATAGTGTTTGATGGAAGAGAGACACAAGAGATTATCCAGTTGTCCAAAAAAAGGCAGAGAAAAAAGGATTTCATCACAGATATTGGTCAGCATGTGTACTGATATGAAAGAAGGAAATAATCAGTGAAGAAGCATGTATAGAGAGCATAATTGGGAAGCTAGTAGTTTTGATGGGTTGCCAGGTCCCTATTTTATTTTGTTTTCCTTTTCTGGAAGGAAAATTCAAGGAAAACCTAAAAATACAGGACAGACAGAGTTCCCCTCAGAAGCTTTTTGTCATTAATAACTTGTGCTAACATTCTGCATTTAGAACTTAAAAAAGTGTGTGTTCTTGTTAAATCAAACTAAGATTTCAGCTTCAATGTGACTACCAAACTAACCTCTAAAGATAGATATATCTCCTTATAACAGTACAGAGTGCTCTTTGTTTTCCATTTGTATATTCTTGACCTATCATCATTTCAGAAGTCATTCCACTTCAGTGTTTGAACAACTACATTGGGTCTGGTTCTTGAGTTACTAATATACTTTCATATGCTAAATTAAATTCATATATGATTTTAACTGTTCATTTAGTCTTAATTTTGTGGAGAACAATATAAACATGTGAAATACAAAAGTTTCAACGAATCATAGAATGGTTAGGGTTGGAAGGGACCTTAAAGATCATCTAGGTCCAGCCTCTCTGACATGAGCAAGGACACCTTTCAATAGACTAGGTTTCTCAAAGGCCCATCCAACCTGGACTTGAACACTTCCAGGGAGGTGACATTCAAAACTTTCCTGGACAACCTCCGCCAGTGTCTCGCCACCCTCATAGTAAAGAATTTCTTCCTAATATCTAACCTAAACCTACCCTCTTCCAATTTAAAGCTATTACCCCTTGTTCTATCACTACCTGCCCTTGTAAAAAGTCCCTCCCTAGCATTCCTGTAGTTCCCCTTCAGGTACTGGAAGGCCAATATAAGGTCTCCCTGGAGCCTTCTGCAGGCTGAACAGCCTCAACTCTCTCAGCCTGTCCTCATAGCAGAGGTGCTCCAGCACTCAGATCATCCTCGTGGCCCTTCTCTGACCTCACTCCACTGGGTCCATGTCCTTCGTATGTTGGAGACCCCAGATGGGATGCAGTACTCCAGGTGGGGCCTCATGAGAGTGGAGCTGAGGGACAGAATCACCCCCCTCGATCTGCTGGCCATGCTTCTCTTGATGCAGCCCAGGATACTGTTGGCCTTCTGGGCTGCCAGTTCATGTTGAGCTTCTCACCCACCAGCACCCTCTTGTACCTCTCCTCAGGGCTGTTCTCAATCAATTCTTCACCCAGCCTGTATATGTGCTAAGGGTTGCTCCTAAAAGTAGACAAGCTTTAGTAAAAAAATAAAAAAAAAAAAAATCCTAAATCTCAAATCTAACATTCTACTACAAAATGCAAAATCATTCACAAAGGGCAATATGTTTCCTTTGACACTGTTGTGTACATTCACAACACAATCTTTTCAAAAGAGAATGGAAAATCACAAATACAATAGAGGAAAGTACATATGAGGATAAAGGTAGTTTAGAAAACTGGTGGTTTAACAGAAATCTAACATTTTTAAAAGCTGGAAGCAGAAAGCCAAATGCAACCAGATAAATTCAAGCAGAAAACTTTTCAAATTTATTCTCTATCAAGCACGTAATTAACATCCACATATTCATCAATTGTTTAACATGAAAAGTCTGTATCTATCCTAATTTCAAAGGCACTTTCTTTAAACTCCCATTAAAGAATCTCAAACTGGAATTTTGATAGCAATATCACTTTATAGATTTAAGTAATTTAATCAAATCTAGAATAACTTTTACCTTTGAAACCATTTCCTTTGAAAATATGTTTAATTCTCAATTACTTTATAATTTTTTTCCTATGAAGAAGTGTTTCTGAAAAAGTTCTTACCTGCCTTTTCAGAAACCTCTAAGGAAAAAAGTATCACTGAAGTGTATAAACCTTTTGGGAAAAAAAAGATAAAGGGAAAACACAGACAGATGAAGGAAGAGTTTTTGTATATATTTGTTGAACTTTGTGAACTGTTGTATCTGGTAATAGTGAAACTTCTGTAGGCTGGCAATATAATTTCTGAAAAAAGAGTAAGAACCAAGAATGGAGAGAAAAACATATTAAATTTATTATTTCATTCAATTAATGAAAGCTATTTCATATTCAGCTTGTATAAACTTGTACATGAAATTATAACCTTAAATGATGATAAATATGTCAGTCAGCTAATGAAAGCAAGAGAACTATTGTAGTCGTGGCTACAATATTTCCTCCTGGAAATATTTATTATGGTTTTATTTATTTATTTATTTTATTTATTTATTATGTTTTTATTAATGATATTTATTATGGTCACTTTTAAGGTTCTCATTCTTTAGACCTTGCATATCTTTGGAAATCTACTGAACATTTTGAATGGGAATTAATTAAAAACAATTTCAACTTTACAGTTCTTTCATTTATATAATCAAGGTCAAGTGTGTTGCAGGGTAACAAAGAAAATTCTCAGAGAAACTAAAAAAACCTGCAGTTTGAAAAAAAAAGATGCTCACCTGCCTTTATAAGTATTCGGAGGACATTGCTCCTTGTAATTCACCCTCTTTCTGTCTAGACCTCCTTCACCTGTTTATGACAGATAAAGCTCCTCACTCTAAGGATTTTAGAAATATCACTGCTAGTGGGACAGCTGTAAGGGACATGGTAAGCAAAAATATTCTGCATGAGACTTAATACTAGAGGGGCCTATGCTGAAAATACTTTGAATAAGAACTATATCACAGTTACAGTAAACCTGGCTATAAATATTTGATTATGATAAAAAAGACCCATGACACCTTATTAGATCATGTTATTAGATTCTTAGCTCTTTATACTTTCTAGACAGCCTGGTAATTAACAATAATGCATGGATTGTAATCACATTCTTGAACTGTCTGGACATTTGCTAAAGATGTAACTGGTGTACTGCGTATTAGTGATAAAAGTATTCCTTCCTATACAAAAGTACATTGGTTAAGGAAGAAAACTATTTTATTTTTTTATATAGCAGGAAGGGTTTAAAATTTTTTTCTAACAAAGATACTTAGCTGATTTCTGTGGGTAGGAGGATCATTCCCATGGAAGGTATCAGAGAAGGAGTTAGGAATGCTGAGAATAGGAAGTGTTACATCTACTTTATAAATGTCACACTTCACATAATTTTGGCTTCCAAGGACTCATTATCCTTCTGCTATCCTCTTATGCCTGTGTTGTGGGGATCTCTGTTACAATATTTTGAGTTCTTTCAATATTTTTTAAGGTATTAAACCACAAAGAAATAATGTTTTCTATTTAAGCAAGTTTAAAAGTTTGTAACTTCCCTTCAATTTTACAAACATAATGAACCAAGGATTTTAGAGATATCAGAGGCAAATGATTGATGTCAATCTGTGCCTCACAAATTTTCATTTGGTTTCAGATTAGATGATGGTGTTTTCAGAGGAAAAAAATATAAAAGAAGAAAAAACAATAAAAGAAAAAAAAAGTTACTTAAAATTAGCAAAGAAACACCTCATAGTTTGCAGACAAATTCTATTTGAGATTGTGAAAGGATTAACTATCCCAACTTTCTCATTACAGCACTCAGGCAGAGACTACCACTTTTGACATTTCTGTGAGTCTCTGCTGTCTTCTCCTCCAACCCTGTTTAGAAAATCATTCACTTGTGTTGAACATTTTATGTATTTCACCTAACAGATTTATTTCTACTGAAGTGAACAAGGCAATGCTCACCCCATAATCAAACTGGCAATAAGATCCTTTACAACACATGGATTTGTCAGTAGCTTCAATACACTGACATGAAAATGAGGTTAGAAGTGATCATTCTTGAGCACCAACATTTGTGGTAGATCACTGATATGAGAGAAGCATTATGGATTTTTTCCCAAAGTTAATTATGTCTTTTACATATATAAAAGGCTGTTATTTGCTTTTACTAATAAACTAACCAATTGACCTTGGGATCCTAACATTCTGATTATGCTTCATATTGAGCCTCAGATGCATAGAATACACTTTTTCCAAAGAATGAGTTTTTCTTTCATTACACTAATGCATGCAATCTCCTGAAAAATGTCTTCAATTTAAAAATAAAATAAAAATTGTCATGTTCTGAACTTTAATTTCTTATTATAATTTATTCTGGAGGGAAACTGGATGAACTTGAAGCATAGGAAGCTATTTCATCAGAAAATAGAACAGAGGTTAATGAAAAATTCATTACATTTTGAGAAGTTCACGTGATGTTATAATACCGAGTTCTCTGTTTCTACTTGTATCTCTTTTCTCTAGCAATTCACAGTACCTTAGCAGAGAGAAGAGAATGAAATGTGATATGGATTTATTTTTGTAAGTAGTTCTCGATGAGAAAGCAAAAAAATGATAGCCATAAACATGGAATTATCCATAAAAGTGCTATCATGTGATTCTTGCTGACTTTGAGGAAACTGGATAAAGAGGAAAGAAACCAATATTTCTGGACTTTGCTATGATTTTTCTTGTTAATTTGTTTGTTAAAATGTTAATATTCTTTTCTAAATTAATTCTAATTGTGTAAGAAGTTATGCTCTATGGAGATATTTTTCTGATTCATGGACCTGACTGGAAAAGGTGCTGAGAGAACTGGCTGATGTCTTCGCAAGGTCACCCGCTATAGTATTTGAATGGTGGAGATTGGAAGAGGTCTCTTATAACAGGAAAAAGAAAAACACTTCTTACTATCATCAGTTATTCCAGTCTTCCACCTAAAGTACTCCTCTGGATGAATAAACTCTCCCACCCAAGGTGGAACTCTTCAGACATGCAATGATGACCCAAGAGATCATCGGCATCATCTGACTTGTTCAGGCCTCTGTTTAAAGTTTTATTATAGATTTGGCCACATTACTGGTGCATCAGCAAAAACATCTTTTGCTCCTCAGCTCAGCTTGTTTTGTGCAGGAATGGAAGTGATGGGAAAAAGGAAATTGACCTTATTAATCTATTTTTTCTCTCATGAACACTCAATTGCAGATATAGCTTTTAATTTGCTCATACTCTGTTGCAGCTGGATGAAAATGAACATTGTATACTTTATATGTCTACTAGAAAGAAAGTAGAGCAGATGTAAATATGGGAAGGATTTTTGCAGGCTTCTTTCATGTTCCAACCAAAACTTGTATTTCACAACCACTTGGCTTCCCCTCCTTTCCTGAATGTCCTCTTTTCAACCATGGGTTTGAGAACAGCTGATATGCACACACTTTTTTCTGAACAAAACTGAAGTGTGGTAAATCTATAAGCACTTTCATGTGCTTAAGCATATTTCCTTGAGGAGTGGAAAGGTTCTGTTTTCTTATATATCTCCAGCTATTCCACATGCTTTTTGAGTTTCCACAGTATATGATAATATTCATGAAGAGATGTAGTTTGACTTAAAAGAAAATGGTGAATGTAACACACTTGAATTAAACACTGATGAAGATATTCAAAATGATTCACTGCATAATGCATATCCTCCCCCAATATTTTCTTGAATTGTATTGTATTTTAATTTGACAAAAAAAAGGAGGAAGAAGGATAAAAAAGACAAAAGGTCTTTTAATAGCTAACAGTTACCTAACAGGAAACAAAATATTTTTGTCTTGCACCTTGTCTAAAATCATTGCAAAAAACATTATTCTGGTGAAGCTAGTAGGAGAATTTGAGCTGCATGACACAGATTAAACTTCAAATAATCAATATTTGATTCTGAACAATATTACAAACACCTAGAGATTTAATAAAGTAAGAGCTGATTTTTTCCAAGTTTTTTAAGGCTAGCTGCTTATGGTGAAAGGGACGTTAAGTTTATTTGAGCTTCCTTGATTTGAAAGACTTGGAATTAATCTGACTTCCATTTCTTTGAGCACCAGAAGAAGGTAAATTGTTCTTGAATATGTTACAGACCACTATTTATCACAATATTCCAAAATCACAGAAGTGTTCACTGAAAGAGTTCTGTGAAATCTTGATTTGTGTGTAATGCTGTTCTAGGCAAAATGTTCTTGACTTGGGGAATTATTTCTTCATTTATTGCTGGTTCACATAAGCTTCTGATCAACGATTTTATTACTTTGGAAAAAAAAAGAAAGACTACACAAACAATTAAATAATTACATAAATCCCTTTTCCTTCCCCTTCTTCAAACTCATATTAAGACAAACACCTATCCCCCCCTTCCTAGTCTCAGTTTGTCTTATTTTCACCCTAATTTACACTCACTAGGTCCCAATTCTTCCAGTAACTGGCACTGCAAGCTGGGGTCGTGTGTGTAACGACTTTCACCAGTTGCTTCTTTCTGGAAATCTTTACATCAAGTTTTCCTCTGCTGTGGTCCCTCTGGAGTGTCCCTGCTCAGACACAGGTTGCCCACGACCGCAGTTCCTTAGGGGTGTCCTCGCCCCAGCATGGTCATCCATGGACTCAGTCCCTTTAGGGGTGTATGTGAACCTTTTGGCTTCAGATATCTCTTCCTTGAGGGTCTCTCCAGCAGCACCTCCAGAAGTGTGTGGTGTATTTCTAGCCCCCAGCAGTTTCCAATTTACTTCTCAAATATGCCTGGGAGCGGGTGTTGTGTGCTTCTCTGAAGGTCTGCAGTTTTAGTGCATGATGGGCTGTTTACAACAGTTTCAGAGCTGTCTAATGCAACTGTCATTTGACAGTTCACGGTCCCCTCCCATACATGTCACCCCTGTAGCACCCTGCTACTTAAACCCTGTAATTTATGCTAGGTACAAAGATATAATTGATTGAAAATGGTACCGCTTATGATTGCAAATTAATTTAATAACTTATCTGATTAATACTACATATTAAGTCATAAAACTGCAAACAGGAAGTTCTGAGGTTTAACATTGACATGTTGAAATACGTTGTTATTTAGTGTTTATTTAGCTTGATGTTAGGTTTCTTTATTACTTATCTGCATGCTGAGAAAAATGTATATCTGTGAAAGAGGTACTCAAAGGCAAAATGAGGGGAGTTTAATTTGGTTAAAGGGAAAATAGTGGACCAAGAGGTGTAAGACATAGGCTGCAACCACATGTGATACACAGTTTCCTAAATCTGAATAGGTGAGAGATTTGTAAGTTAGACCAATCATTATCTATGAAAAAGAAAAACAGAAAACCAGACAAACAAAACACCTAAATCACCTATTTCTTTTCCACTTTAAAATACAATAAACATGAACTTCAGATCCACATCTACAGATGAGGTATAATGCCCTGGTTGGACATGAGGGGCCTGGGTGCTGTGTCCAACAAGGCATTTGAGCCAGCAGTGCTTGAGACACACAACAGCACTAGAAGGAAGTTATGAGTGACAACAGTGGCAGATTCCCTGCTGCAGGAGATGGAGGCCTATATCTGCTGACCCAACCTGCTGTCTAGGAAGTTTGCTGTTTGCCAGAGGCTTAAATTCAGGACACTGTGAGAAGGCTGCTGAAACTTGTCTGACTCTTGGACTGTTACAGCCTGCTATTCTTCCAGGTGGGCACCAAAAATAATACAAAGGAAGTCCTGGACCATAGCAAGTGACATGATGCAAGGGCAGTTTTCACCTTGAGCCTGATGCTGCAGGTCAAGGACCTGAGGAGGAGTAGACATATCCTCAGAGTCAACAACTATTTGCATACCTGGTGTCAAAAAGAGAGGTTTGTTTTTACAATCCCAGGAAAGCCTTTGAGGACTGAGGACTGCTCAGAAGACATAGGATTCACCTATTCATTAGGGAAAAAGAATTACCAGCAGGTTTGTAAGGAGAACACCTTAAACTAGGAACAAAGAAGGTGGAGGATGATGATGCAAAATCAACCGAGGAAGTGGTGGACCAAGTTGGCAAGCAAAGGGTACATGGTGATGGCGACAAGAAAGATCTGTTCAACAAAAGAGGGCTGAAGGGGACTCACCTCAAGAGTGTGTGCCCAAATATGGAAGTTTCTATAGAACAGTGTAAGAGGAAGCTCTCATAACTCCTCTGTGGAGTGAGCATGACATGGTACCTCTTTGAAGTACTAGCACACTAACACATGCAGACTGAGGGGCAGGGGGTGGGAATTAGAGGTCTGCGTGCATTTCACAGAATCACAGAATGGTAAGGGTTGGAAGGGACCTCTGAAGATCATCTAGTCAAACCCACCTGCCAAAGCAGGTACATCTAAAGTAGGTTGAACAGGATGGCATCCAGGTGGGTTTTGAATATCTCCAGAGGGGACTCCACAACCTCTCTGGGCAGCCTGTTCCAGTGTTCCAGTTGCAGGGTTATGATTTCACTGTGGTCACAGAGACATGATGGGACTACTCACATAATCAGAGTGCTGCACTGGACAGGTATAGACTCTTTTGGAAGTACAGTTTGGGGCAGTGAAGAGAGTAAGCTGTCTTTCATATGACAGAACAGTGGGAATGTATGGAGTTCTGTCTAGAGACAAATGAGGAACCAGTCCAGAGGTGATGAGTCAGGATTAATAGGAAAATCAGCATGAATGATGTTGTGGTGGGTGTCTGCTACATTCCACATGATCAGGAAGAAGAGATAGCTGAGGCCTTCTTCAGGAACCTGGAATAAGCGTCAGCTTCGAAGGTCATAGAATCATAGAATGTTGTGAGTTGGAAGGGACCTGCAAGGATCATGACTTCAACTCTTGTCCCTGCATAGGACATTACCAATATTCAGACCATGTGTCTGATGACATTGTCCAAATGCTTTATGAGTGTTGTCAGGCTTGGTGCCATGACTACCTCCCTGGGGAGCCTGTTCCAGTGATACACCACCCTCTGCTTGAACAACCTTTTCCTCATGTGGAAACTAAACCTCCCCTGGCACATCTTCCTGCGATTTCCCCTGGTCCTATCAGTGGTCACCCGCTCCTCCTCTTCCCCTTGTGAGGAGGTTATAGACTGTAATGAGGTCTCTGTCTCCTCTTCTCCAGGCTGAGCAAACCAAGTGACTTCAGCCTCTCCTCATACGGCTTCCTCTAAACCCTTCACCAATTTTGTGTCCCTCTGTACACTGTCCAGTAACTTTACATCTTTTTTATACTCTCGTGCCCAAAACTGCACCCAGTACTCGAAGTGAGGCTGCATCAGTGCAGATTAAAGCGAGATGATCACCTCCCTCAACCAGCTCACAATGCAGTAATTGATGCACCCAGGACACAGTTGGCCTTCTTGGCTGCCAGGGCACACCGTTGGCTCATATTCAACTTGCTATCGACCAGAACCCCCAGGTCCCCCTCTGCAGGGCTGCTCTCCAGCCTCTCATTCCCCAGTCTGTATGTGTGTCTAGAGCTGCCGTGTCCCAGGTGCGGAATCTGGCACTTCTCCTTGTTAAAATTCATACAGTTGATGATTGCCCAGCTCTCTAATTTATCTAGATTCCTTTGCAGGGCCTTTCTGCCCTTGAGAGTGTCCACAGGACCTCCCAATTTGGTGTCATCGGCAAACTTAGTTAGCAGTCCTTCAAGTCCTGTATCCAGGTCATTGATGAAGACATTAAAGAGCACCAGCCCCAGGATGCTGAGTTTGAATAGCTCATTTGATATGATATGGTTGACTGTAAATTACCCTTGTGATTATTCTACTGAAAGATTTGAAAACTACAAAATGGAGTTCATGAACCACAAACAAATTACATAATTTTTTGATAAAAAGATAGTTGAAAACAGTGTTAAGTGCCAATTTGATTTACAATTACTTTTTTTTTTTTTTCCATGAAATAAAAGTTCTAATTGTGTTTCAGTATCAGAAAACAATACCTACATACTTTTAGTTAGTTCAAGTTTTAAACTTATTTTAGATTTGGTTTCCTTTATTTATTTATTATTGTCTGTTATGCCATGGAATATAACTGAATGGACATTTTCACTCATTCGGACTGTCATTCTCTTAATGAATTACATAACAATATATAACTACCTAACCAATGTGGTGGTTTTCTATTATGAGGCTTAAGCATTGGTGGAAAAGGCTAAAGCAATTGTCATCTACGTGGACTTGTGCAAGGCGTTTGACACTGTACCGTGTGACTGACATCCTTGTCTCTAAATTGGAAACATATGGGTTTGATGGATGGACCACTCGGTGGAGAAGGAACTGGCTGGATGGTCACACTCAAAGAGTTGTGGTCAACAGCTCAAAGTCCAAGTGGAACTTACACTAGATTTATAGGAAATGTTTGACAATTTTAATTTAATTTTATTGCACCTCTACGTTATTCATCAGTTAAGTTTTCAGTTATAAACTATGCAGTACGATGAGGCAGATGAAGTGCAACTATAACATTATGCATGTGATGCATGTAATCTTTCTCTCACTTGCTCATAACTGTGATTCTCTAATAAATCATTAATTCACTTGTGGTGGTTAAAAACCAGGACATCACTGTAGCCAAAGCAACATCTGTACTGATTCCATATATCTTTTCCTTAGTTGTGTAATGAAGCATAGCAGTGCATATTTTGAAATATTTTCTGTGTTAAAGTAATGATTGTTTTCCCACATCAGTTTTCAATTTTCTGTAGCCTCTTACACTTAAGAAAAAATATTTGCATTGTAATAATTTGAAAAGATCTTCAAATGAGCTCAGACCATTTAATTTTTGAAGTTTTGTACACAGACCTATACATTTCTTATATTATTACATTTGTCCTTCATTCCACTACTAATGATGTTTTCTGGGTTTTTTTTTTTTTTGGTTGAGTGGGTTTTTTATTTGTTTGTTTGTTGTTGGTTTGAGTTTTTTTGTAGGGTTTTTTTTTTTTTTTACATCTTGTACTTTGTTTAATTTTTCTAAATGTGACTAAACTGATATGCAGTAAAATTCTACTGAGTTCTTGAATTTAGCATTTTGAAAAAATAGTATTCTTCTGTATAAATGTAAGAATGTTAATTTTATGGTGTCAGATAAGGTTAGAAATGCATTAAGGTTTAAATGTCACTGCTGCACATGTCATTCAGTCAGTAAGCTGATATGCTTAGGACAGATTTATGAATGTGCCCAAAACAATATGTTAAGTACTCTAAGCACTGGGTCTCATTAAATTACAATTCCTCACTAGTTACAGACTTTTGCTGAAAACATGGCCTCAGATGAGTATACTGAATATTCAAATGTGTGAGTTCATCTTTTTTGAAAAGGAAGTACCTCTGAGTTTGATCACATAAAAGAACTATTCAAAATGTGATAAAACAAACCCAGCATATTGTATTTTCAGTTTAAATGCTCAGGTATTTATCTCATTATTTTGCTTGTTATTAAAAACCTACATGGCTAGCTCTAACCATTTGATGTTAGGAACTGCAGTCCTATATAGTGAGAATGACAAAAGCTACAAATTATTTTCACTTCTCACCTCATTTAATGCTATAGTTGCTCTCAGCAACAAGATAAACTTCAGGAGTTTGCTCTCTCTAGAAATCCCAGTTGCAAAGTTCTTTAGAGAGTCTCAAGTGCTACCTTTGGGATTTCAAGCATGAGAAATGGGTAACTGGTCTCTGAATAAGCCAATAATAAAAGAAAAAAAGCATCAAACAACAAAACCCAAAAGGAAAAAAAGAAAAAAAAAGAGGTTAGGCAGTCCTATCTATCCTCCAAACCAACATCTAATGATACTCAGGCAGTGAGCCTTCATCTGAAGCATCTGGAACATCTTTTAAATGAGGAGAGGGTGAGAGAGCTGGGATTCTTCAACCTAGAGAAGATAAGGTTCAGAGACATCTTATCAATGTATATAAATACTTGATGGGAGAGAATGAAAACAAGGGCAGCAGACTCTTCTCCATAGTGTCCAGTGACAGGACAAGACTCAATGGTCACAAATTAAAACATGTGAAACTCTATCTAAACACAAGAAAACACTTTATTACCATGAGGGCAGTCAAACACTGGAAAAGATCATCCAGAGAGGTTGTGGAGCCTTCATCCTTGGAGATACTCAGTACCCAACTGGACAAGATCCTGGGGAGCTTTACTTGACTATGCTTTTAGTGACTGGGGTGGATGGAGGGGAAACGGGGCAGAGGTGGACAAGATGACCTGTAGGAGTCCTTTCCAACCTCAAATATTCTGTGATTCCATGAAGTGTACCCTTAAGCACAGACCGAGCATATCTTCCAGTGGCATTATCTCTCACAGAGCAAAATTTGTTTTTACAGTATGAAAGGCAAAATTCCCTTTTCCTTCATTCTAGTAGCCTTTAATTCCCTCCCCTGAGCCATTTTGATTTCCTTTTTCTGTTTTTGTTCTTTTTCTTTTTTCTATTAGTTTTCTCATTTATTTAGTACCTGTCTTTCTTCTCTAAAACCATTTTCTCATGATGTCTATATCTTCCTTTCTTCCATTCACTTTTTTCTTCTACTAAATGTCTTTGTAAGCCCTGTAATATCTTGGCTTCTCCATGTCATTATGCCTCTGGTATATACTGCTGTTAAGAGCTAGGATGCAGTACTAGGACAGGTACTGGGCAGATGAGAGTTTCAGTAGCACAGACAATGAGAAAAGAGGGAAACCTTCACTGTCTTTTCAAAACCCTTCAATGCCAGGAGGAGGAATTAAAAAGAAATCCAGCTGTCTGCCTGCAGTCTTTTGTGAACAACATTGAAGCTGACATGAGTGAGAATAATAGAAGGGACAAACTTAAGTGACTGTCACTGCTGTGTATCTTTAACTTCATAGGACTGACAGTTAGCAGGTATGATAAAACTCCTTTTTTTTTTTTTTTCTTTTTTTCTTTTTACTACTTCTTCCACCTACTTTGTGGTTACGTTTCACGCTATCTACCCTATTTTTTTCACCTTCTTACCACATAAGTTACTATATATTTATGCAGCCCTAACTTTAGTTTCTCTAACAAAAACAGTTTGGGATTTTAGAGTTGCTTGTATATTGGATTTATTTAGTTTTTCTTGAAATTTCAATCAGCTGGTGGTAAGAAAAATCTCAGAAATAATAATGCAGTAATATTAGTACTTCTTGAACTTAAATCTTCTGAGCTGTTCAAAGTACATTATACACATATTTTGATAAATGCTGTGTGAGAGGAGAAAAATTTCACTGCATATGAGAAAGCCTAACCCAAATTATATTACTAAGAGACTTACAACAGCTGACAAAGGCTGGTAGAATGAACGTGGATAATGACCAAATGAAAAAAACAAAACAAACCAAAACAAACAAACTAAACCCCAACAAAGTAACCTGTTTATGAAAGCTCTAAAAATTGGTTTTGATCAGTTCATAGATCATGATTTGGTGTGTTGTTATGTAATAGATCTCTTTAGTGAGCCATTTATATCAATAAAAAGTAAAATTTACTCTAAGGTTGAATGTAGTAAGTTTCAGGGTTTAGGGTTTGGTGGTTGTTTTTTTTTTTTAAGACATATCATGACATGGGAGAACTCTTACATACAGTAGTACGAATTAAAGTTTTTTTTGTTATAAAGATAACACTAAAATAGTTTAGAAGCTAAGTATTTCCTCTTTAAAATTATCAGCTGAATTTCAAATTTGCATGTATAAATTAAGCATCAGAATTTATTTGATAAACCTGGCCACCTTTTTATTTTTAGTGATGAAATATTGAATACTTGTACCAGAAACCTACAAAGGAACTTCAATGAAGTAAATAACACTTTGTTTGTTTGGTAACTTTTGATATTGTTAAAGAGGAGGAATTTGGAATGGAAAAAGTGCAAAATCAATCTGATCCAATGAACTTCAGGACTACTATTAGTAGTAGTCTAAGCATTACCATCTTTGTCAGTGACATGGGCAGTGGGATTGAGAGCACCCTCAGCAAGTTTGCCAACGATACCAAGCTGAGTGGTACTGTTAACATGCTAGAGGGAAGGGATGCCATCCAGAGGGACCTTGACAGGCTTGAGAGGTGGGCCTGTGCTAACCTCATGAAGTTCAACAAGGCCAAATGCAAGGTCCTGCACCTTGGTCGGGGCAATCCTAAGTACAAATACAAGCTGGGCCTTGAGTGGCTTAAGACCAGCTCTGAAGAGAAGGACTTGGGAGTGGTGGTGGACGAGAAGCTCAACATGAGCCGGCAATGTGCTCTTTCAGCCCAGAAGGCCAACTGTATCCTGGGCTGCATCAAGAGAAGTATGGCCAGCAGGTCGAGGGAGGTGATTCTCCCCCTGTACTCCACTCACATAAGGCCCCACCTGGAGTACTGTGTCCATTTCTGGAGCCCCCAACACAAGAGAGACATGGACCAGTTAGAACAAGTACAGAAGAGGGCCACGAGGATGATCCGAGGGCTGAAGCACCTTTCCTATGAGGTGAAAAAGTTGAGGCTGTTCAGCCTGGAAAAGAGAGGGCTGCAGAGAGATCTTATACCAGACTTCCAGTACCTGAAGGAGGCCTACAAGAAAGCTGGGGACGGACTTTTCATAAGGGCAGTTAGCAGCAGAACAAGGGGAAATGGCTTTAAACTGGAAGAGGGTAGGTTTAGATTAGATATTAGGAAGAAATTATTGACTGTGAGGGTGGTGAGACACTGGAACAGGGTGCCCATGGAAGTTGTGGATGCCCCCTCCCTGGAAGTGTTCAAGGCCAGGCTGGATGAGGCTTTGAGCAACCTAATCTAGTGGAAGATATCCCTGCTCATGGCAGAGGGGTTGGAACTGGATGATCTTTAAGGTCCCTTCCAACTCTAACCATTCTATGATTCTTTGATTCTATATATAGCTGTCAAGACCTTTGATAACCATATAGAAACCTGTTTTGATGTGAAGGAACAGAGTGTTCTGGGGAGGGACTGGGGAAGGATGTAAGAGAGAGGCCCTGAAAGTTTGTTGGGTTTTTTTTTTCTTCAGGCTGAACAGACAGAAAATTTCAGTAGAAGTCAAGAAGTTTTGGTAGTTGCAAAGAACTTGAGTACTGATAGACAGCTTAATCCATTTAAGAGTTTTAATATTTTCTATCCCAGTAGCGAACAACTGTAGTAAAATAATTTGAATTTGGACCTTAGATAAAAAGAGTCTAGTTCTCCAGGCTATGCTTAAATTTAATGGTGAAATATATCTTCATAAAACCAATGTATTTGCAGATTCCAGAGTAAATTATGTCTGAACAGTTCATATTTCATTCCTGGCACAGCTCCTTTTTTCACTATGTTTTTCCATCTTAAGTAGGAAGGTGTGAACAGTTGGCATTTAAATGCCGGATTCAAAAAGTTGAGATTTCTCCTGGATCACAGAGTCTTTTATAGTGGTGTTTTCCAGCTTGAAAACTAGTGCTAGTTTTCTAGCAGTATTCTAACTACTCAAAAAGGAATCCAGCTCTGTTTCAGCTAAAAACCAGGACAATCTGAAAAACTATATCACATCATGGACAAGCATAAACATTTTTTTTGCCACTTACTCATTTTCAACTTGTCTGCCTATTTAGTGGCATGGGAAAACATGCTATAAAGCTTTGCCACCTGCTTTGTTTCTGACCCACACACTTCCCTGCCTTGTCATTTTCAGACTTCATTACAACTTTATTAAAACTTTGTCATTAATCATTCCTTTAGACAAATGTGGTAGTTCGACTCACAGTGGGACCATGCGGTCCCACATTCACTCCTCCGATCTGGTGAGATGGGATGGGAGTCACAACAAAGGGGTCACAGGATTAGGAATGAAGGACAGGGACGGCTCACTCATCAGTTATGGTCATGGTCAAAACAGACTCAAACTTGGGGAAGAAAAATCAATTTAATTTGTTGCAAATCATCTGAGTAGACATAACAACCACATCGTACAACACCTTCCCACACCCCTCCCTGCTTCTTGGGCTCAAATCACTTTGCTCATGATTTCTCTACCTTCTCCCCACAGCAGCAGAGGGGGAAGGGAATGGGGATTTCAGCCAGTTCACTTCTTCCAATCTTCCCTGCATGAAAGTCCAGGAAAAAGATATTCCAACATGAGTTTCCCATGGAGTCACAGACCTCTTTGTGCTCAGCTCACACCTCTGGCATGGGGACATCCCGTGGGCTGCAGACTCACTCCCCACTCTGGGGGTCCACCCCAGCTCTGGCAGCAAGGGGCTCTCGGGGTCTCAATTCCAGTCACACTTGCCCTCAGGCTCAGCTTCTTGGCTCCAGCGTGGAGTCCTCCATAGCCTAAACATGGGTCTCTGCTCTGCTGTTGAATCTCCATGGGCTGCAGGGGACTTTGTCTTCTATTCCACATGGTAACACTGGGTGTGGGTCTTTGTCTTTCCCTTCCTCCTCTTTCCTCTGGCAAAGAAGCTTTCTAAGTCTGTCCTTTGTTTAGGCAGATGGTCATCTTTTGTTAGGTCAATGACCTCTCCTCCAGGTTCACCCCCACCTTCTTCTTTTCAGGACAGTCCTTCCCCTTACAAGTATGGATTCACAGAGGTGTTTCTCTAGTGCTCATTGGCCCAGCCTGGGCTGGGGCATCTCCGCCTTGGAGCCAGGGGAGCTTTCACTCTCACAAGGTGGACCTTCCCCCATTACCAAAAAAATTCCAACCCCCCCCCACCCCCCAAACCAACACAACAAAATATCTTTCCTACTCCACAATCGATTTTCAAATATCATCTGAAATCACGTACGTTCATCTCTGAGTGGTAACTGGCAAGAAATATGATGCCAAAGTCTTTACTGAGAGCCTCTTTATTTCTGTTTCTTTCTATATCTGATGTTTATTCTTTGCCCCTTTCAGTGCAAAGGAGTTTCAAGAGTGTATCATCAAACAATATTTAGATATGAAAAATATTTTTATTCATTACTATCTTTTCTTGAGAATCTGTTGCTTACTTTTATTTTGTGTTTTGGCTTCTGTTCTCAACATTTCTTCAAAAAGATAGACCAATAATGAATGTATTTAAAAAAAAAAAAAATCTATTTAGACCTTTTGAATAACTTCCTCACAGTCTTTAAGGTTATGGGCTAAAATTCAATGACAAATTCCCTGAAGCAGTCACAGGCTGAGTCTACTAGATTGTGCTAATTGAATCACATTAGGCATACTGTTACTGCTATTAATAAGTGTGTTGGGCAATTTCTTTTGACAGGTTGCACCAAAGGCAAAGAAATACCAGTGGAAGCTAAAAGAGATCAAAAAGAGATTTTTTTTTTTTTTCATTAGAACATCTTAGAAACATTATACATCTCTTAGTGTCAGAATGAAGCATCTGTGATACAACACTGAGAACGTGTACACTGTGGATATGAATAATGATTTTTAATCAATACATAGTACCATTAAAATATCTTATATCATGTAAATGTATTTTAAAATAATATTAACAATTTTGAGTCTAGGGTATAATTCATTACGAAGGTTTAGGTCCATAATACTTGTATTATGGGCCTTGTAGAAAACTAGCTCCAAAAGATTAAGAAAAATCCTTAACAGTAACAGGGTGGGGGAGAAGAGAAAAAAAAAAAAAAAAGGACCAAAGAAAAAAAAAAAAGGAATAACAGGAATAAAAGAAATAAAACTTTAAGGATGGGATTAAATCTGAGATTTAAACACATAAATATAGGTGTCAGCAATCTTTATATATGCAATTAAACTACTTCTAAACTCATCTTGCAGCAGATGAAAACAGATTTAGTTAACCAAAAGGAAATGCCACCTCATAATGATTTAAATAATCTGCATGGGTTATAAGATATCACCCTGGATTTCAGAGAGATCTTTATCTTCTGGACTGACAACTGGTTACTAAGTAAGGTACTCCAGGACATTTCAAATAATATAAGAAGCCTGTGTGTGAGGAGCTTAATCTTATCTTTAATTAAAACAGTCCCAAACAGACAACAGAGTGCAGTCCCAAAACTGGGGTCTGTCACTTGGTATGCAAAGAGCCAATTCACAGAGTGGAGGTATTTCTTTTTATTGCCTACATGGGCATATGGGTGCCTGTCTCAAGACAGCACATCAAGTTTTTAAATCCATGATTATTTATATACAAAGCATTAATGTATTCAGCCTCCTAACATATATACATTGTTATCTTACTAAATGATTGGTCAAAGTTTCTTAACCTATCATATAATCTAGTACACATGTTCAGTCTCGTTACTCTGCCTATTTCTTTTGAATCAGTGGTATGAATTGGGTAGAGGGTCCATGTGTCAGTGGTTGTGGTTCCTAATGACAGATTACCTTTCCCCTAGTTTCTAACTTCTTTGGCAGGTCTAAACTGTTCTTCAGGGTTGGCTAACTGAGTAATTTATCAGTTCCACTTCTGCCTTTTGATGGCTACATCCTGCTTATCAGACAAAGGTACACTGTTTAAATAATATTTTTTTAACAACAATTTTTCTATTTTAACTGTTACAATTTCCATATATTTAATAGGCTTAATTTTATTCTTTAATGTCTCAACAACAAGAACAAGTTATCTTATCAGCCAAGAGGTTTAATTTGATTGTTCACAGGACAGCTATCAAGGGCCATTAGAGACACCTTGATTGTCATGGGAATTTAGAGGTAACCACAAGAACATCACTCAGTGACATAACAAGAAAGATTTATTTGCTAAGTAAAATATGTACAGAGTGTGGCAAGCTATTCAGAATCTGTGACACAAACAGACATGGGGACACACACACACAATGTACAAAATGTGTGATCACTGCCTGATGTCAAGTCCAGGTAAGCCATGGGCTCAGGCTCGGAAGAACAGGACCCTGACTCCAGCTGATAAAGATATCAGTCCTGACTTGTGTCCTGGCTTTACAAGTAGCAGTTCCAGCTTAGGCTCATCCTTCAGTGCACTGTTGCTCAACCTTGGAGGTATTCCCTCCACCCAACAGCACTATTGTGTTAGGAAATTTTTGTGGTACCCCTCAAGGTGAATTAAATGCTTCTGTGCTTAAATGTAAAAGAAAAAAAAAAAATAGCGAGCAATGCATTGGGCAGTGTTTTATCACAACAAGTAGTTCTACATGAGTCTGCAAAGATGTGTCACAAGCAAATTCCTCATATACTCTTGCACCAGCACCAATCCTGTGAGCAGTTGCATGGGGCACCTCAAGCCAGCCTAGTGTCTATTTACTACCCCAGCTTTGCCTCCCAAAGGTGGTCCCTGAGTGCTCATATTCCAAGATGGCTACAAGATAATGTTGAGGCTGTTTATCATCATCAAGGGAAATTTGCAAGGAGTTATTCTATCTCTGGCATTCCTGCTTCCAGCCAATTTAACCCCTTCTGGTAGCTGGGCCTACTTGCCCTCCATGCCAGATCATTCATTGGTCACAAATCACCACCGCTGAACAGTTATAATTAGAATATCCCCTTCAATTATTTTTTGCTGTTTATTGCTTTCTAACTTAGATGACCAGCATAAACTGCCAATCGTCCCATTGATCATGTCACTCCAGGCCAGTCTCTCCTCAGCTGAAGCAAATCAACAGTTGTTACTTGGGTCACTGTGTTACTTGGATGCAAAATTATTAAGAGTTCATCTGTGCTTGTCCATTTCTATTCTGGTAATACTTAAACAATTAAAGCAGAGCAGGTGAGGTCCACATTTTTTGGGAAAGCCTACCTCATACCTGTGCTTTTCATATTTTCCTAATGCTTAACATGACCATCTGATTTAGAGCTAGGTAGATACAGTCAAGTTCCCATCAAGACTGAACTGTGGTTTTGGGTAGGCTTCACCTTGTAGTATCTGTGATACCTCATTTGGCCTTTTCCTACTTCTCCACAAGGATCTGAATCTATTGTACATGCAATACTAGCCACGTATCTCAAATGACATTTCACAACTATCTGTGAGCAAATGAATACAATCCTACCTTTCTACTTCTAACAAATCTGGATTGTCTTCTAGACCTCATTGACTGCTGTGAGTAGATTTATTTTGATCTTAATGGGACTTTATATACTACCGTTTAGACTGTTTCAAGTTGCATAAATGCAGTGCAATTCAAACATATCAGTGTTTAAACAAAACAATTATTTTATAATCACTAAGAACATCAGGAGGCTAAAATTGTTAACCTATAAAACAGTTTTCTAGAACAAGTCAGATAAATCAACAACAATTTTCTACTGTGACTGTTAAATTATCCCAGGGTGAATAATACAGACTAAGATGTCTGAATTCTGGACATGTAATTTTAGGGTAGATTAAATTATGCTAAACTTATTTTGTGTCTCAGTGAGAAGAGAGCAATCTTGGAGCAGATTTGGTTCAACTTCCAAGGTATTTTATTTATAAAATATGGAAAATATCAAAAATATATGTACATTCCTTGTTTGGAATCCATATCTCCTATTTACTTGGCTTCGGGAGAAAAAAAACACAACAACAACAACAACAACAAAAAACCCCACACCCAAAAAAACCCCCACAAACCCCTATAAAATAGTTAAATCTTAATTGATAATAATAGCTTGAATTTGCACCTATGAAACTTATTGTATTGAAAATATCATGTATTGATCTGTATATTTTTTAATAAAGCAGACTTAAATGTTTTTATTTGATATATTAGGTACAACTGAAGTACACTTGGAGGCATAAATAAAATATTAACATACTTTTTTTTTCTAAGTAACATCCCAATTTTGCAATATCTCTTTATAATGTTTATCATACGCTGTATAGAAAGATACAGATTCTAAATTTTGCTTTCTGATCTTTCTAACCTCATAGATCAAAATAAAATTAAAGAATGTGGGAAGATCCAGTATGTCATTGTTCAGAACTGAATCTCATTCACCCACACTTCCCACTTCCCATCTGTTCATCTTTGAGAAATACACTCTGCTTCATATGTATCGTATGTTTCATGGAACAGTTGAAACAAGAGGTGAAGAAGTCAAATCTATTAGCATGTTACTACCTATATGTTCAACATGCTCAATACGCTACATAAGGTGATTTACATCACCTAGACATAGAGATTAGGGTAATTTCCAAACTGTATACATGACATATCTGATTCTTCCTGAAACACATTGTTGAAATATGAGTCCCTTGAGAGTCACTGGTTTACTGAGATTTCTATCTGAGTTTGCAGGTATGACACAAGACACATGGGATGCTTGTGCCTTTTTAGAGTGACAATTGGATGTCAGGTTGATCATTAAAATGGGATCTAAACTGTATCACACTCTAAGGCATCAAGATAATTATATGGCTGGTATAGATGTAGGGTTCCCTATGAATAGGTGTATACTGCCATTTGAGATTTTATGTACCTACCCACTTGTCCTTCAGGTCCTGATTCACATGGGTATGGGTCTCATTAAGTCCTCTGTCATAACCTCAAGCCTTATATAAATTTCTCAGATAACTTAGGGAGTTTCAGATTACACCAGACACTTATGTTTGACAAATGAATTGATCTCATAGTCAGTACAATCAATGGAGAGCTACTAATTTGTTTTAAAATAAAGTATATTTTAGGGTGAGATGAGTCAATTGAGTGTATTGATTGGCCCATCTCCACAGGAGTTCATACAGCTAACTCACTTGTAGCCACTCACACTGTGTACACCAAAAGTCTATACAGTTGTCTATACACAGGTGCTCGATTCATTCTAGAATATGCTTTTTATGTTCCCCTGTTGCTCTGGAAGGTAAAAGTCCATCATAGATCCTGAATCATATCTTTCAACCCTCTGGTGGTGCTCTAGATATCTGAGGTTTTTTGAGGTATCATTAGACACTTATAGACTGCTCCATGAGATGAGCCAGAGCCACAACTATCCACAGAACAGGCAAGAGCAATGATCTTACTAACAGAAGTGCAGGTAAAGGGAAAGATTATAAGATTCACTTAAGCAGAAATGTTTTCACTATGAGAACAATCAAGCAGTGGAATAGGTTGTCCAGAGAGCCTTTGTAGTCTTCATCCTTGAAAGTTGTCAAGACCCAGCTGCAAAAAATAATGAGAAACTTGTTCTAATCTCATAGCTGACTACTCAAGCCTTTTTTTTTTTTTGGTAGTCTGATACTTATCCTATTTTGAAGGTTTGGGGTTTGTTTTTTTGTTTTTTGTTTTTTTTTTTTTCATTAAAATGTTTCATAGCGGACAATACATATTTAATTTTTGTAGAAGTTTTATGTTTTCTTAATGTAATTTTTCTTCAATTCATACATGAAAAACAATATTAAGTCCCTATTAGTTTTAATTTATGTAGTATGAAAAAGCTAAAAATTATCAATTCCTTGCTACACTTCAGGTATTTTGCACATTTCATAAGCAATAGCAAAGGCTTTCCACAGTCATGACCTTTACTTTGCAGTCCTCTAAGTATAAAAAATAAAAGAAAAGGAAATAATAGTATATCCTTAATATGGAAAAGTTGAGGACGTTAGTGAGAATAAAATACTAACTCAGATCCAAAAGAGATTTATAATATTGAACAACAAAGTATAACAAAATAAAAAATAAATAAAATTTCAGGGCATTTGTTGTTTGCGGATTTTTAAAAATTATTATTTTTTTAAATTAAATTTTATGAAAATTGCTAATGACAGCAGCAGGTATTACAACAGACATAAAGACATAATGGTATTGGTCACAATTAAAATTCAGCACAATTTTAAGCTTCTTCTATAAAGCAAAGACTATCTCTCCAGAGGCATAAATTTGATCTGCTGCAACTTTATTATGCTAAATTGCCCATTTTATTTTGTTGCTTTCAGCAATTGCCTGTTATTACATACTTACATTTCAACAACTCTTCTCTACACAGCTCAAATATAACTACAGTTGGAGATGAAGATTCCTGAAAGATTATACAGCATATAATAAATAAGAAATATTTTAAAGAATCAGCAGAAGGCACTGTTATTTAGATTTTAATTGTGTCCCCAAGATACTTTTGTTGGATAATACTGTAGGGAATAAAATTAATAAACATCTGAACTCTTAACAAAAAATGCATTACTTCTCTTGAACTAATTTAGTGTTACACAAATTAGAATTTTAAAAAAAATATATATAAATAATTCTGAAGACCAGTGAAGCAAGTGAAAAGGAATGCAAAGTAATTGTTGACTCTCTCTACTGGATATGATTGAGTGATTGGCAAGATATAAGAAAATATTTTTTGCATGGCATTTACGTGCTTATAAAGTTACATATAATTTAGACAAACAGAGAGAACAAAAATTGAAAAGGAGATGAAAATTTAAATCTCCAAGGAAAAGAACCATAGTCTTATGTAGATTCATCTTAATACATAGACATATTATCCAGAGGTGCCTAATACCATATGCTTATTTATTTTTATTTTGTATTAAATATAACACTTGTTGAAAGATGTTACCTACCCTATACAATTTTAGTGGTAAATGACTGTTAGTAATCATTGTATGCTTCTTTGTAAAATATGTTTAGTATTTTGTTATCTTTGGAAGGAAACACGTTATGTAGTTGTTGATTAGTATTCATGTTAACATTTGCATGCAACCACAAAAAAAGTGAAGAACAATAGAGAAAAAGAAAGGCTATGACTGAGCAAACCAACATTTTAATATTCTTTTCCAGTGAGTAAGTATATACCATTAAACTAATGACTACAGTGTCAGAGCAAAAAGGTGAGTGACTCAAAAGTCAAGCTGTAATTGAATTTTAAGGGATTTTTCAACATATAAAATTCAAAGCACACTATCACATACTATATGACACTTCAGAAAATTTGAAATTTTGTCATCTATCAGATCAGCTTGGTAATTAAGATTCAATTTGAGTCCCACATTAGGGATTCTTGCAGACATTATTGATTAGAATGAAACTGCTTCAAGGCAGAACAAAATTAGAATGTCCCAAGTCACTTGTAAAGGTTGGAAGAGTAAATTGTGAAATATCATTGCATTTGAGAAGTGCTGGTTAGATGCTTCCTGGTGCATCCACAGTTTCCATTTACCCATGACTGACTTAGAATACTTATTTAATGACAGATCTTGATATCTTATTGGACTTTCTCCAGGCACTTTGACGACATGAAGCATTAGAGGCACATCAGTAGGATTGAAAGAAGCTTTTATTTCTGTTCCTTGAATAAGTTTTTGTTGGAAGACATCTTTTCCAAAATCTGCAAAGATACGGACTGTAGCTTGTTTTTTTGTCGGTTCAATTTTTTTCACTTAGAAGAATGATTTATTTTTGGAACACTTAAGGCAGTAGAACACTTGAAGAATGAAGAATTGTTTTATTTGCTAAAGTAAGTATTCAAAATATTATTATTTATGCTAAGGAAGTGCCTTTCAGTTTGTTTATGATCCATATCCGTTGTATTAGCTATAGAAAAAAATAACTCCTATGGATTAAATATAAATTATTTTACTTATACTCAGTCTGATAGTTAGCATCCACAGGCTACTGAGTTAATGAAAGATGTATAATGTGAGGTTCAGAGAAAGATAATTTACTTCCTTGTAAAACATATAGACTATTATAAGGGCCAAAAAGGCCTTTTCTTCTTTGTCATAACTGTTTCACTGTAAAACATTCAAGTCTATATGGAATGACATAAAAACCAAACTGCTGTTTTTGTGCTGCAGAAAACACTATTAAAAATATGAAATTTTAGAATCCCCCAGTTATGACTTCCTTATTCCACCTTGAAAATAAAAGATATACATTGTCCTTAACAAGAAGCGGATCACTTAATAAATAATAAACTACTTAAAACCTCAAGAAATACTGCAGGTGTTTCTTTCTAGTTTATAACCCACACAATTCAAATATGTACATTGATTATATATGTTATCCAGTCCTTTCATTGTAATACAATAGTCTTTCTCAATAACTTCAAAAATAAAATCAAGCATTACATTTTGTTAGGAAATGACAAATAAAATTATTAAATCATAAATCAAAATCAAGCATACTTTTTCCTTAAAATTTGGTTTTGAAATCTGTAATTTTTGAACTCTGAAATTTTGCAGTTCCATATGCTTAGCAATTACAATTCCTAGAATTTTGTGGTACTCTCCACTGCAACCACACTTAGTATCCGTGGAATGTCAGAATTAAACTCAAGTAACTTAATTTGGTGCCCTTTTACATGTATATTATCATTCTGTTTTTAATTACATGACCTCACAGTAATTTTTACCCACACCCAAGCAATATTCAGGGAATTAATATTTCTTTGTATTTTCCTTTATTCTCAGATAGCCCCAAGGATTATTCTTTACATTTGATCCAAAAGTTTCATTGACTGTAAAATTATTAATCTCAAAATAATTAATTAATCTCCTCATAATTAATATCCTAGACAATTTTACTAAGATGTTATGACTGTAACATCTGTCACAGATGGAATTGGAAGGATTTAAGATCACTTAAAAAATCACAGTCAAAGAGATTAGGAAAAAAAAAATATTTTATAAGAAGTGCAAATTAACAGAGTTCAATGGCAAGTTTCACTCTATTACTTACTACATGGAAAAGGTATATAAAAGAGAAATTAAGTTAGAATTGAGTTAGAGTGATTTTCACATCGATCAAGGAAAGTCATGTCAGAATCGAGTTGGTGTGATTTATACAGAAAGAGAACATAAGGAAGACCTTCCCATTAACTCATTTGGTTCAGAATGGACCCCCTTGCTTTCTAAACTCCTTCTCAGAGAGGAGTCTAGGTGCAGCTGGATCCAGTCCTGATCCTAGATTTGGTCAATGATTTATATCTAAAGGGATCAGGTGCAGGGGTCTTAGTGCAATGCTTTAATAAGACTTTGTGTTTTGTATGACTTTGAGATAGGCTTTGAGATAACAGCAATTTAAAGCTCATTAACACTGTTACAGTGAGTCACAAGAGTGGATTATATTATTTTCTGACAAACTTAATTCATTGATAATGAACAATTGATTAATTCAACAAAGTTTCTTAAATCTAATCACATACACACACAGAGATATATAGATATAGTTAGATATATAACATATATATAAAGGTATACCTGTTAAAAATTCCCCTTGTGTTCAGTGAAATATTATCTTCAAATGCCTCAGCGGTTCTCACTGGGCGGGGAGAGAGTTGAGGCTCAAGAGGTGAAGGGTTTCAGCCCCAATCCCGTTGTTGGTCTTCAGTGACAGTCATCCAAGTTTTGCAAATTTGAGTTATGAACTCTGAGAGGTGTCCCGCTCAGAGAGAGATGTTGTCTGCAGCCCTCTGTGGTCCAGAAGAGCTCAAAGGGAAAATAGAGATCCACATGTTCAAAGTTTATCACTAATTCTATTTAGTGACAGTTGTAAGTCTTCACCATGTCTGTAAATTCAACTCTTCCCATCTTCTATTGGATATTCACAATATAAGAAGTATGTAATTAGTATTTATGAAAATGTTGCTTCAGCCTCAGAAGAGAACTCTAACAAAATATGATTATATTAATTTATTCAGGGTCTAATTCAATCTTCTTAAAAAAGACATTCTTTTCCTACTTTTTGTTTGTTTGTTTGTTTATTTTTCACCACAAAAAATCTGTCAGAAAAAAACCAAACGAACAAATTACAGAAAAGGGAGTAACTAGCTATGCAACTGTGATACATTCCAAGAACACTATTAGCAGCTGAAGGAACTGGAATTGTTTAGTCTCGAGAAGAGGAAGCTCAGGGGAGACCTTATCACTTTCTACAGCCACCTGAAAGGAGGTTTGTATGGAGGTGGGGGTTGGTCTCTTTTCCCAGGCAACCAGCGACAGGATGAGAGGTAATGACCTCAGGTTATGCCAGGGGAGGCTCAGGCTGTGTATTAGGAAAAAACTATTCTCCGAAAGAGTTATCAGACATTGGAACAGGCTGCCCAGGGAAGTGGTGGAGTCACCATCCCTGGAGGTGTTCAAGAAACGTGCAGATGTAGCACTCAGGGATATGGTTTAGTGGGCATAGTGATGATGAGTTGACAATTGGACTGGATAATCTTAAATGTCTTTTCCAACCTTAATGATTCTGTACGATTCTGGGTATTCACCCTATGCATTATTGACATGAGAGTCATGTGAAAATAATGTCATGTGATCATAGGATTAAATATTGAGGTTGAGAATATGTATGAAATTTTATTGCCTGGTATTTAATGTAGGATGGGGTTGAACCTAGAAATATTATTCCTGTCAGCTTATTGTTACCAACATATTTTATATTATGTGCCTTCAATATTTCACAGAATCACAGAACAGTTGATGTTGGAAGAGACCTCTGGAGGTCAACTGGTCCAGCTACCCCTTCTCAAGTAGGGATATCTAAAGAAGGTTGCCCAAGACTGTATCCAGATGCCTTCTGAATATCTGTAAGGAGGGAATCTCCATGACCTATCTGGGCAACCGATTCCTATGCTCAGTCACCCTCACAGTAAAATAAAGTGTTACCTGATTTCAGAGGAGCGTCCTATGTTTCAGTTTGTGCCCATTGCCTCTAGTCCTGTCACTGGACACCACTGAAAGAATGACTCCATTGTCTTTGCCCTGTCCTTTCAGGTAATTATACACATTGATGAGATTCCCTGTGAGCCCTCTCTTCTCCAGAGTCTCTTACTTTCCTCATTGTGGGAATTGCTCCTGGCTCTTAATCATTTTTGTGACTTTTCTCTGGACTCTCTCCAATATGTTGATGTCTCTCTTGTACTGAGGAATTCAGATCTAGGCACAATCTTACAGGTGTGGCCTCACCAGTGCTGAATGGAGGGGAAGGATCACCTCCCTTGACCTACTGGCAATGCTGTGCCTAATGCAGAATTCATTGTAACACTGCATAATATATAAGCTAAAACTATAAAAATTATTTTGTTAAGTTCAACTGGGACTTGTTTGATTATCATGGATGTGATTTTTATCTACTTGATGACAAAAGAAAGAACAAGTCTTATAACAAAAGTTTATTTCAGTGACATTTATATAGTAAATATAATTTACAGAAGGTTAATTCAGGATAACTTCTATTTCTCCTCCACTTCAGCAGGGCTAAGGATATAATGAAAAACATATGAAGGTCAAAATTCTAATTACTATTATATTCCCTCTAGAAATGATAACATCGAACATTTTAAAATTCATTAATACCTTAGAATCACTGCTGTTTCAAAACCATGCAATTTATGAATTATCAGTACTGTAGTTCTATACAGTAAACTTCTTTGAAGCTGAAATTATTGGACCATTTCCAGTAGAAATTTAAATTTATTTACATTTTTCAAAATGCTTCATAATACTACTGTGTTCAAATGACCTCAACCAGCAACCAAGTACTGACAAAAACTCACTTGCTCACTTCTCTCTTCCCAAGCAGGGTTTGTGAGGGAGTAAGATCGAAAGCAAGAAAAGTCATGGGTTGAGGTAAAGGCAGTTTACTGTGCGAAGAAAAGAAAAAATGAAAAAAAAAAACCACAAAGGCATTCGTTCACCATATCCCACAGTGTCAACACTCAAGCAGTCTCTGAGCAACAGTCACCTTGAAAAACCAAAAAAAACACCTTTTTTTTTTTGTTTGTGATGATAATATTATATGGTATGGAATATCCCTTTCATCAGTTGGTGTTAGCTGTCCCAGCTCTGTCCCCTTCCAACTTCTTACTTACCCCCCAGCCTACTCTCTGAGGGGGCAGAGTGGAAAAAGAGAAAACCTTGACACTCTGCAAGCACTGTTCAGCAATAACCAAATCACTGGTACATTACCAACACTGTTTCAGACACAAATCCAAACACACTACCATACAAACTGTGATGAAGAAAGTTAACTCCACCCCAGCCACACTCAGTACAATCTCCACCCTTAATTTTATACCTTTTTTTTCATGCTCAGGTCTTGCACTATCCAATACATCCTCATAAAAGCCCTCTGAGAAATTTATGCCAGTAATATAATATAGAGTTAACTAACAAATATTCAAAATGACATCAGGGCAAGGAATGACCACAGGATCAAGGAGCCATACATTTTACTGAAGGGTTTTTTGGTTGGTTTTTTGTTTTGTTGTTGTTTTGTTTTGTTCTTTGAAAGTACCTACACAAAGATCAAATCTTGTATTTTCAAGTCATGTTATTTACAGTTATTCTGATATTTTTTATAAGATATAGTACTCACTCAAATCATTAAGGTGACATGATTTTTTATAAGATGTGAAGCAAAAAACAGCAGGTCAACAGAATAGAAACATGATGACGTGATGACTATAGTATGAAGTCTTAAGACTTTTATCAGGAAAGTCACAAATTACATTCTTTTGGTAAAGATATAGCAGGAAGAAAATACTGCTTTTAGCAAGGTTTAATCACATTGATGTTCTACAGGGAAATGCACAATAAAGTAAAAGCTCATCTTGATTCTTTTTGGGGGTTTTTGTTTGTTTTGTTGTTTTGTTTTGTTTTGTTTTTAATTTAAGTAAGTTAAGCCCTGTGGCAGCTGACATGACTTGAGGCTTCTTAAACTTTAGTTAAAAAGGAGTAGACAAGGATAGGGGAGTAATTTAAGCATAAATGACCTGTCCAGTGAACCTTATAGAGGGGCAGGCTGTGAGTCACTGCAACAATGGCAGCCAGTTGTTCAGCACCATGGAAATCTTGATGAGCTGATCTCTACCCAGTCCTACAGTTGATAGTGTCTCAAGTTGATTTGGATCCTAAGAGAGACTCTAGACAAACTCCTACACAGAAGCAATCACAGAGAGATCTCAGGAGTGACTAAGATGTAACCAAAGGGATCCCATGGCCCAGACACAAGACCACTCATCATGCATCTGTGACTTCTGTGAGAATCGCCCTGATATTTTCTCCCAGGCCACATTGCCTTATTTGTCTCAATATAGAGCTCATTTAGCCTCCCCACTGTCAGTTAGGTGATACACTTTGACAAGACTGCAATCATGGCACAAGAATTCTGGAAAATTTTAATAGAGGGGACAACTGTATTTCCAATTTTTTTTTTTTTTTTTAATGACATACTTGTTCATTCTATAAAAATTTGGAACTAGATATATGAAGATTACTTCAAAAGCATATTAAATATTTTACTTTTTGCATTGAAATAATATCTATATTTATCAGAATATAAAATTGTAATCAGACTTCACAAGCAAAAGAGGAAGTCTGTGTCTCTGTTGCTGTATATTAGTACAAAGTGTATTTAATTGAATGAATCTTGATTCATCAAGTTTTAAACCTGAAGATACTGGAATGTCCAGATACTTTATGATGTAGGACATCTTAGGAAATATGTGCATTTGCATAAGTTGTGAGTGTTTCTCACTATCATAACAAATGTATCTGCCCAAACTATTTCACTGGGATAAATTTTACTAAGATTGTACTGCCAATTACAATTAAAGGTGTTCTGATCATGTTTGAAGCAACAAATTGACAATACCAATGCCAATAATGGAAACTAGGAAATTGTTCTGTCAATTACAATTAGAGGGGTGAACTCTATGGTGAAAAGTCACTCAGCCTTTGGAACGAGCTCCAGAAACATGCTTTGAACACTATGTAATATTAATGTAACAGAACAACAGGTTTTCTGGTTTCACTCTATTCATATGAATGAAATAATATTAGAGGTATTACAAACCAAACATTTTAAATGAGACAGCTGTTTGACTGTGATGGAGTGCAATTCTTGAAATTTTCTTTAATAACTTTTTTTTAATGCTACTGAGTTGGCAGAAGTACTAAGAGAAAGTACTGACATTGATTGAAAAAACATCCAGGTCAGGAATACAGCCAGTGAAAGGACTGTGCTTAACACAGTTGGAGAATTAGGTGCGGTCAGTAAGATACAGCTAAATATTTAGATGCTAATGCAAATAAGAAAAATAGAATAACTTAAGCATAGCATGAAAGATGTCAAAATAGAGAAACTGGAAAAGGCATAGAGTCTGAAAGTGTACATTTCGATTTTTAGGGAGAAAGAATAGTAAAAATGACTGGAAGAGAAATGTGATTGACTGTCTGGTTGGTTTGAGGTGGTTTGGAGTTTTTCTTTGTTTGTTTGTTTTATTTTCTCTCATTTTCTATGTTATTTTCCTTTAAAAGGACAAGGAGTATAAGTAATGAGTACCTGTAAGAACAGGAGATTGTTTGTTTCCTGGAGAACTCAGGCATCCTTAAGTAAAGTCGTTTCCAGTATCTGCAAGATGTGGCAGGATAAAGGATCACAGACAGAAGTGGGAAGCTGAAACTGAATATTACTAAGAGAATTAGGGAACATGCACAGCCCAGACTCAAAGATGATTAAGAAAATTGTTTCCTAGAGATAAAAGTAGGTTATGGTATTGATACAATAATTGAATAGAAAACCAAAACTAGAAGAAAGTTCTAACTGAGTAGGATATGTTGGATAAATGCAGGGTAATTTAGAAAACATTTTTCTTTCCATAGTGTCTTACCTAGGCACTTTGAGATTCTATATTTAAAGGTAAAGTATATCTCTTTATATTTTACTCAAATCTGTGTTTTGTCTTTGTAGCATTTTTGACACTTTCTGATAAATTTGTACAAAGAAATAAAAAAGTGTAAGTAAAAAAACCCCTCAAAACTCTTACCAAGTGAAGTCCTGTTAGAAGAAGTGTAAAAAGTATAGAGATAATGGTTAAGGGCAACATTCAAAAAACAAACTAAAAAAATATGTCAGGACATCATGGATAAAAACATCTTCTTTATAGCTCAGAAGATGTTTTAGTAAAGACTTTTTATTGAGAATTTACCCTATTGAGATTTGATATTACTTGCATAATCTCTTCTATCCATTTTTTTGGATGACAATCAGTAGGCTTAAGAAATAAGAAAAGGTCTGTTACAACAGAATATATATTTATATATGTATAAATCAGCTAGGAAATTAGAAATAACTTATGAAAATGTTTAAAATACTTCTAATAAGATCTATTTCAACCTTCAAAACAACACTGACTGGACTGACATTCATTAACTGGCAACAGTTAACTCTTACTCAGTATCAGTTATTACCGTTACTTGTACAAAAAAATGAGTCTTTAAAAAAATAATCCCAAATTAGTTCTGGACACTTTCAGATCTAGAATATAGTTTTTAATTTTTTGACAAATATTATAATATCCAGATAAAAGGTGATTTTCTCTCTCAAATGTCATCTTTTAGTATAAAAGGGGAATTCGTGTTCCTATACTCAGATTTGTGACCCAGGTTTCCAAAAAGTGTTTCCCGATTTATATGTTTTACTAACATTGTCAGTATCTCAAGATAAAACATGACAGGCAGAGTGAAATTTGTAGTCAGATCAAGACAACTGGAGTTTCTACATTGACTTCAAAAAGGTGAAAATTTTACTGATAGTCTCTGATTTCTTAGAAAAGCTTTCAGTATTGTACAAACAAACAATAGCTGGAGACATCATGATTAAGTAGACACAGATGTCTTTTTTATTTACATCAAGTGATATAGGTATTGCTTAACTGTGCAAAGTGATACAATAGTGTCTGGCTTCTATACATGAAACTGATGAATGTTTAGAACCAAAAAACTATAGAAATGCCACTTATCATTAAATAGAAAAGATATTTAATCTGAAAATCTATGCTAAAATTAATGTATCAGGTTAATAATGTCATTGTTTTTTTTTTTTTTTTTTCTAGAGTCAAGTTGCAGCAGAATAAGTTCAAAGATATCTTACAGATATGAATTTTTAGATCACTAATATGTTTAATTACCCATTATTGGGGGGGTGGGGGGGAAGTCATGTAGCTCTGGAAGAAACAATCTCGGTAACACCAGTATTTTCATGCTGATAATTTCTTGACCTCTTTCTTACATGTGCCTTATGATTTACTTGATAGTACTAGTGTATCTAATAGAGGTACTATAAGTATCAAGAATAAATGGTTTCCTTAATTACTCTTTTAAACTTCTTAGCACTTATTTCACAAAACACAATTTCCTTTCTCTATCTGGTTACATAATAACTCTAAATATCACTATATACCTGGATGTATTCTGGCTATATTCTATTCTATTTGAAACCTGCTGGGTTCTTGTCAAACAAAGTAACTTCAAATTATTTTGTCAGCTTTGTAGTACATTTATATATTAAAAATATATACATAGAGAAAAACACCTTATACATCAGCAAAACATGAATGTCTAATGGTATTGTGGACAGGCTGAGTAACCTATGGCTTTTCTAATCAAATTGATTCACATGCTGTACCTAAGTTGTTATTAGTTAAAATTAATGTATGCTGGTTATTATTTCAGTCATGTTCCATCTTTTCAATTCTTATTAGAGTAGTAATAAGTCTGGAAAAGTATTATGTTATGGCAGAGATCTTTGGTGGGTCAAAAATTAATTAGAGAAATAAAGAAATTCATACTGAGATACCCTGTACCAACTTGACCCACCTTCATTGTACTGTCACATTGAAGTTGTCTTTTGAGACATGTTCAGCACTCTCCTTGCCACACATTAGTGAACACTCAGTTGGAGCAAAGTTGTAGTGAGATATAAATATCTGATTTTTTAATTTTTATTTTTCTGTATAAACCAAGTTTTTAAAGGCCTTATAACACAAAGACACTTACCTATATCTTTCTTACAGCTCAGAAAAGGACAAAAATCTACATAGAAGAGGAACACAGAAGAGAAGGTCCTTAAAGAGACGTCCTATTATGCTTATTCCTTTGTTTTTATCCATGACTCTCTCTTTCTCAGTATATGAACTCTCACTAGAAGACAAAAACTAATTCTGGTTTTGAGACAGACACAATGGACTGTACTCAAATCTATTCAGGTGTCTCCTGCTATAAAAGCAAGGAGGGAGTGATTAAGATTCCCAGCTGCTGGGATGGAATTCACAGTAGTTCAACAGAAAAGTTCATTTTCTCCCAGGAACAGCCTACTAAACTCCAGATATTTCTTGAGTATTATAAAATGTGGGTATAGGTATACAACAGTAAGTAATACTTAGAAAAAGATTTCCATCAGTGGACTATTTTACAAAATATGGACCTTAGAGATTATTTTCTCCAGCTGTATTCTCAGATAAAAGCATCTGATGGATGCTGATGAACAAAAAACCCCAAACAATTCAACAAACAAAGTGTACAGTCTTTAAATTTCTTTTTTAAAAAAGGTATGGATGAATAATTTTTAGAGGTTTTTTTCTTCAGAATTTATAATTATCTGCCAAACTATGTGTTAAATTTCCTGATCTCTGGAACGATAAACCCAGGGAAAAAAACATTTTTTTTTTTTTTTAAATATATATATATACACACACACAAATAACTTCTGAAGTTAAAGAGAAGGGGTTTGAAAAAGGTATTTTTTAAAAGGTATGTTCAGTGAAAAGTATAAATAAATCAAGTGACTACCTTTGTTCAGTTTACATTTAAAATAAGAAAGCAAATTAAATTGTATTAAGACAACCTGACCAAAAATATACTGGCAATTAAGGTAGAAATATTTTGTTTATAGAGTTATAGAAATTACTGAACCAATGATATTGTTGTCAATATATTGATAACTCCTTAGAGTTATAGAGACATGTATGTAAGGAGTAACAAAAAATAGTTGAAAGTAGATTGTTTGAATTATTAAAAAGTTTGATTATTAAGACCTCATACAAATAAAGAAAGTTGTTCACCTAAAACATTATTTAGGTGGATTTGTGGATTGTTTCTCCAAATCATAACTCTTCCTCTGTTACCTTTTGTCTATATCTCTCAAAATACCCAGTCTCGGAAAACAAAACAAACAAAAAAACATTCTGTGTCAGATTAACCTTTGAATTCACTATCTTTACCTGTTTCTTTCCCACTGGAATGTAGCCTTCATCTGGGTGTGGAAAAAACTTGTCAAGTCTAAGCAGGTCCTATGTATCTCCAAAGACACACATAAATTCCACACATATGCAGAAATTAGGTGCTGTTCCTTCTAAACCTTGTGGGGAATTCTGTAACCTAGGCATCTATGTGTTTTTTGAGTGCCTTTGAAATAGTCTGTAAAACATTAATCATATCTATGCCCTATAAATTCAAAGTTTGGGGGATATCAAAAGAACTTCAAAGAGTAGTGCAGCTCCAAAGCTACTGTGTAATTAGTTATTTATTAACCCAGATTGATGGGTGAGGAAAAAATGAACAAGACCTGAACTACTTTTCACTGTAGCTCCCATTATGAATTGGAGCTCCCTGCCCTCATTCACATGACTATGGTGTTCAGTGGTATCTGCTGCTGGCTTGGGGAGTACTGCTGGTCGGCCAGGGGCAACCAGACCTGGGATGGGTGCAACAGCAGCCCTTTGTGTCATGAGGTGAAATGGCACCTGTTGCCTCCCTCAAGGGCTCCCAAGAGGAACCTCTAGGGCAGGAGACAAACCTAGCCACCAATTCTCAAGTGAGGCTCCAGCCAAAAGGGAAAGAAACTCCACGATGATCATCTTCTGCATTGCAGTGAAGGTCACAGGATGCTGGCAGCTCACCGTAACTGCGAGAGACCTATTTGTCCCAAGGAAGACTGTACTGTCAACCTTGAAACCCAAAGGAACATTTAAAGGTGAACATAATAAATGGGAGAAAAGGATAGATACTAGAATAGAATTTAGAACTTTTAATAAGTTTTTTCTGACTTATATAATTTGGACTATTTAACTGTTAAAGCATTAAATACACTAACAATCAGGTTTTGGCTCCATATGTACATTTTTTACCTTTTGTCCACGGCAAACCATGGACATAGAGTTTCAGGTTTGTGTGGCAAAGTTTTGGTAGTAGGAGGGGGGGGCGAGGCCGACATGGAGGTGGCTTCTGTGAGAGAAGCTGCCAGAAGCTTCCCCATGTCCAACCCGACACAGCCAATGCCAGCCGGCTCCAAGATGGACCTGCCACTGGCCAAGGGCGAGCCAATCAGTAACGCCTCTGTGATAACATAATTAAGAAAAAAAAAAAAAAGAGAAGAGAGGAAAAAAAAGGAGCTGCAGCCCATGGAATCCATGATGGAGCAGATATGTACCTGCAGTCCGTGGTATCCCCATAGCATTCGCATGCCAGAGTAGGTGGAAGTGCCCAAAGGAGGCTGTGACCCCATGGGCAGCCTGTGCTGGAGCAGGCTCCTGGCAGGACCTGTGGCCCCGTGGAGATAGGAACCCATGCTGGAGAAGATTTCCTGACAGGACTTATGACCCCATGGGTGACCCACACTGCAGCAGTCTGTTCCTGAAGGACTACACCCCATGGAAAAGACCCACATTGAAGAACTGTAGCCCATGGGAAGGACTTGTGTTGGAGAGGTTTGTGGAAGGCTTTCTCCCATGGATGAGACCTCAGGCTGGAGCCGGGGAAGGGAATGAGGAGGAAGGAGAGGCAAAGTCAGCATGTGACAAACTGACCACAACCCCCATTCCCTGTCCCCCTGCACCACTCTTAAGGCTGAGCGTGGGAAGAAGGGAGGGGTTGGGGGAAGGTGTTTTAAGATTTGTTTTTATTTCTCATTATTCTACTATTGAGTTGATTGGTAATAAGTTAAACTAATTTCCCCAAGATGAGTCTGTTCTGTCCATGCCGGTAACTACTGAGTGATTTCCTGGTCTTTATCTTGCCCTATAACCTTTTGTTATGCTTTCTCTTCCCTGTTCTGCTGAGGAGGGGGAGTGATAGAGCAGCTTGGTGGGCACCTGGTATCCAGCCAAGGTCAACCCACCACATCTTTCATGTCAACTTTTCTTGCAGATTATAGTCAGAGGAGAGCGAACAGAGAAAAAGAATACAGTCTACAAGGAAATTAAACACTTTGTAAAGAATGACAAGCCTAATGTTCTCTACTACTGACTATTTAATGAAGGCCTACCAATAAACACCTTCATCATAGGCTTCAGGTTCCCGACCTCAAATATTGATCCCAAATATAAGTTTAAAAAGGCAATTCTTGTATCAAGGTGGGGGATTTTGGTTCTATGTCTAGTTTTCCAATTAGTCACTGAATGATGGGATTTTGAATTTCTCAGGTGAAACACATGATTAAAAACAGCATGTGTTTGGGAAGGGTCATACAACTAATGTAATAAGACTGTTGCAGTTTGCTTATTCCCTTATCATCCCAGGAAAGAAATTAAAAAATAAAATATAAAAAAAAAATCTTTCAGACAAATCTGTTTATTGTGGCAAAGCCAGAAACCTTAGAAAAACCTGTGTGAGCACTGTAGCCAAAAAAGGTCAGAACCTGGAAAGGCTCATACATTTTTAAAAAAAAAATTGTATTTTTGCCTACCTCATGAAAGAGAATATCGTTGGAAGTGTTGAAGAATTTTTATGGTACCTCTTGTGGTGAATCAAATACACATTTATGCTAAAATATTTTAAAAAATACAAATTAATGAACAATGCATTGAACAATCCTACCACCATAAGTGGTTCTACAAGGAGTCTGCAAAAATGCATCATGAGCTGATTACTCATATACACTTTCACCAGCACCAATCCTTTGCACTTTGACATAGGCACCTCAGCCTGGCCTTGGGTCCATCCCCTAGCCCTCATCTGCTGTCCAAAGGTAGCTTGAGTGCTCCTGTTTCAGGATTGCTACAAGACTATGCTGTGTTTGTTTCCTATCTAATCACCAGGAGAAGCTTTACTCCCTTATAGGGAGTCATTCTGTCTATGGCATTCTTGCTACCAGTCAGTTGAACCTGTTCTGCAGTTGGGCCTTCTTGCCCTCCATGCCAGATCACATGTCAGTCACAAATTACTACTGCTGAGAAGTTACCAGTTGAATTTCCTCTTCAGTAATCTGAAGAAAGACTCTGTAAAAGTCGATTAAAGAAGCATAAGAAAGAAAAAAACCTTTGAGAGAACAGCTATTCAGACATCAATTAAACTTATAACAACCCCAGAAGTGATGCAGTTCTTTGCATTGCAAGAAAAAAAACCAACTTTTTACCTGTTATCTGAAGTACTACTTCTTTTGAAGGTAGTACTTCAAAAAACAGTAAGATGTGAAATAATAATAAGAGAAATCTGTATTTAAGTGTAGTTTATTGTAACTAACAGCTGCAAAACCATGGGGGAAAATACTGTCATGAGACTTGAAAAATAGCTAGGTTCTTCTTTTGCATTTGATGAATTTTACAGTCATGCAAAGTAAAATAATTGTAGTAATAAGTTAGTAAACAGCATGAAAATTTGTTGAGTTAGAGATTCTGAAAAGTAGAGATAAAGGGAATGCTGAGAATAAAAGTATTTACTTAGGTCTGCTTACAATCTTTACCATGCAACATGCACTTGTTTGGTTAGCAAAGATGGAGTCTAAGATAGTGTAACTGAATTAATTATTTTCATATTGCCTTGGATGCCTATTTTTCATTAGGAACTCAGTATCATTTATTATAAATGTTTTGGGTTGTTTTTTTTAATTTATTTTTTTCTGAACTGTTGTGGAAAAATAATCACTAAATCTAACATTTCAGAAAAGAAGCTAGTCCCTTGAAATAGTATAGATGAGTTATGCTTAGTTTACAGCCTAGGTACAAATCAGTATATTCTTCTGTATTTCCCAAGACATGTATTTAGTCATTCTTATTTCTGTTTAGAACATTCTGTCTAGAGACCAGATTTTCAATAAATTCTTCTCAGAAAGTTACTGCAAAATGAGTTATATTGGCTTCTTCATTTAACTTTGTAAATAGAAGTTTGGCTTCCTGAAAGTCTAGCTTTTACTTTAATATATTTCAGAAAAAGCAAGAAAGAATAGTGTTCTGCATGTTTGAGTTGCTGGTTTTAAAAAGGATGTATTTATGTCTGCCTTTGAAAAGACTCATACTGTGGTGTTGGAAAAAGTACTGTGGACATCTTGAAAACCAGCACACATCTAAGATTACTGTAGGTCAATAGCACCATTTGGATCCCATCAAGATTAAGCTACAGATGTTTTAAATACTGGCATTATTTCATGAATTATATTTTAATAGTCAGACACTGCTGATGCATTTTGATGCTAGAGTGAAAATGTCTATATTGAAAACCTAGCCATGTCGTGTTGAAAAGCCTCCCTCAGGATCTTACGTGTGTTCCAACAGTAGGGGACTTTATGAGAGATGTGTTGAATTAAGCCTGGTTAACTCAGATGAAAGAACTCTTGAACAGGTTGAACACAATCTGTACTATCAGATTTCCCTCACATACCCCAGCGCTCCACTGATTTAAAGAGGATGTTAAATTAAAGCAATGTCACAGCAGCAGAGAGAGGATTCCAGCAGAGATAAGATTAAAATTAAACTTTTTGTTATAGCAAAAGCTGTTGCATAAGACACTGAAAGATCAGGATGGGATAGGGGTGAGGTTGTGTTTAGTTCCATGACGTAAGCAATATCTCAGAAACTTATGCCAATGATAATAATGTCACAGTAAAAAGTTATCATCAGGGAGTCCAAGTTAAAATGAACTAATTTTACTTCTGCTACAATCAGGTATTTTACTGCTTGAAGTGGAATGTATATGATAGTATGGCATACTGCCCCTTCAAAATTTTCAAAAGAAACTCCTTCTCCTTTCTCGGGGAAAAAATGAATTTAAAATACTTACAGTAACATTCTTGTTGAATTTTTGCAAGAACTATGAGTAAAAGAGATTCAGGATCTATTGTCTTTCTGATAGGTCTTGGCAACTCAGGATGGTTTATTTGAAATTCAAAATGTTTACAGAAAAAGAAAAATTGGCAGTTGACTCTGATCTCAACAGGACCCAGCAGCTTCTTGAAATCTTTTGTTCTTATGAGAGGGAGTTCCTTCTAATTCAATAGACTTTTACTAAACTAAACTTCTTGTCCATATTTGGGTGTTTCTTTTGGGTACAAAGTAGGCTGTGATGAGGAATGATGTGCACCCATATCTTGTTCTGGGAATAAATCATCATACAGTCTCATCTGCTTGCTCAGTTACAGGAAATAATAAAAAGACAAACATTTTAAATTTAGTTTAGACATATATGTTTTTTCAAACTTGGCTAAATCCAGAAGTATCTTCCCCTTATGGAAATAACTCATCCTAGTTCATAGCATTGAAGAATCATTGAATCCCAAAGTGGTTGAAGTTGGAAGAGACCTCTGGAGGTCATCTTCTCCAACTTCCCCTGCTAGTAGCTTCATGCCCTGCACCATGTCCAGATGGTTTTTAAGTGTCACCAAGGAAGGAGACTCCACAACCTCTCTGGGAGACCTGAGCTAGACATTTGACCTGCTCAGTCATTTTCATAGTGAAAAAGTGTTTCTTGATGTTCAGAGGGAGCCTCCTGTGTTTCTGTTTGTACCCATTGCCTTTGATCCTGTCACTGAGCACCACTGTAAAGACCCTGACTGTGTTCTTTTTGCACCCTCCTTTCAGGTAGTTATGTATATTAAAAATATACCCCTGAATCTTCTCTTCTCTAGGCTAAACAGTCATAGCTCTCTCACCCTTTCAGTAAATAGGCCTCTTGGAAGAAGTCAACAGTGTTAAAATTAATGAGAAAAATAAATTTTCCTGACAAGATAAGCTTTCATTAAACAATTGATACATGCTGTCAGTTCAAGGATTAAAATACATTAAAACTATCAAACAGGCAGTCACTGGAATACATTACTATAAAAGATGGATTTTCCAAAAAGCACTGAATTTTCATACACTTCCTTCATTTGGAAATTCTTTGTTAAACCTTGGCTATGAATCTCTGATTTACCAGTAAAACCTAGTTAAAATTCTATTCTTGTAATTGTTCTTGAACAAAAATCTCTTTCTTGGAAACCTACTCTTTCAATTTACCAAGATTTTTCTTCCACGAGCATACATTATCTAACCAACTTTCTTTACCATTTTTTTCATTATATTTTGCTTAAATTTTGATAGTAAGATTTGTTGTCGAAACAACAGAATATGTATAATGAATTTCAGAATAGGAGCTGAACCACTGTTATTGGTCTAAAGAGCATTTCAATGAATTCAACTGAAAAGTATAATCTTTTTAAAAATGTCTCTCATACTGAATGTTAGTCTTTTAGAGTGAGATCCATCTTATCAAACTTAGTGTAGATGCTTTTGTCTCCATTAGTTATCTTAAGTTCTGTTTATAGTGAATTGAGGAAATCATTCACTCCTCACATTAAAATATACATATCCCAAATAAGTTGAGCTAATATTTCAATGTAAGTGCTTTTTACCTCCACTGATCACACAGAAACCATAGAATGCCAGTGTATAGATGTAAAGTTAGGTGAGATGGGCCCATCCTTCGCCGGTCATTTCTTTTTTTAGGATAAAAACCAACATATCTGTTTGTAAAAAAAATAAAATAATGATAATAAAAAAATAAATTCTAACAGTTCTTCATTGTGTGTGGTGATTTTGATAAGCAAACATACAAAATCTAGTTAGATTTCAGAAAGTGAGTTTAAGATTCATTTTTTTCTGTATTAAGAATTAGATTTTAGAAAATAAGTTAATTAATTATGTCTCTGTGTTAGGTGGGAAACTTTAAGTTTAGGTTGTTTTGTCTGTGTTAAGTGGGAAACTTTTACAATAGCTAACAAGCTATTCCACACTATCAGCAAAGGCCTTGCGGTGCCTGGTATGCGAGGAGTCTGGAGCAATATAAGGAGGAACTGGTATGCAACACCTGCAGTCTGAAGTAAAAAACTGGCTTTGTTTTGTCTAGAGGTCTACAAGGGTGCTAACAAGCACCAACAGGAGGCAGTGTGCAAGCATGAATGGGAGTGAACTTTTTTTGTTTGTTTTTTTTTTTTACTAATTAGCTTAACCCATCCCAAATTTAATGAATATGTATGTGTGTGTACTTTAAATAATGCCTTTGTAAAAGAGTTGGGGAGCCCAGGGCCGTTATGGAACAATCCACCCTGTCGCCCAGGGGCGAATAAAACATACCTGCTTTATAACTCTCTACGAGTTGTAAGGTTTGATTCCGCAGATCAATTTCACCCACAGGTAAGACCATGCAGTCCTGCACTTACTTCCTCCCCAGTCTGGTGAGATAGGAAGAGAATGACAACAAAGGGTTGTAGATCAAAATGAGGACAGGGAGAGCTCACTCACCAATTATGGTCATGGGCAAAACAGACTTGACTTGGGGAAGAAGTAATTAAATAAATTTAATTCATTACCAACCACCACAGTAAGATAGTGAAACATAAACCCCACATCTTAAGACACCTTCTCCCCATCCCTCCCTTCTTCTCAGGCTCAAATTCATTTATTCCTGATTCCTCTACCTTCTCACCACCAGTGGCACAGGGGAATAGGGGTTGCAATCAGTTCATCTGTGCTACTCTTTCTGGCATGAGATCCCTTCCTGCGGGCTGCAATAGTCCAGAAACAAAGTGTTCTAACTCAAGCTTCCCATGGAGTCATGGACCTCTTCAGGCACAGCTCCTGCCTCTTGCATGGGAACTTCCACTGGCGGATCTCTGATCCAGCACACCTCCTCCCCCCACACTGGGGGTCTCTCTGCTCTGACACTGACCTCTCTGGAGTCTCAATTCAGTCACAACTACCCTCAGGCACAGCTTTCTGCTCGAGCATGGAGTCCTCCATGGCCTACTCCTAGGTATCTGTTTTGCCGTTGAACTTTCATGGGTTGCAGAGGACTTCATTTATCCCCCCACTCTTCTTAGATCCCAGTGTCTGAGGTTCTCTGTCTTTCCCCTCTTTCTCCTTCCTCATGGCAATGATTCTCTCTTCTTTATTTAGGTCGATGGTTGTCTTTTGTTCAGGTCAATGGCCTCCCCAGTTTCTCTACCTCCTCTTCATTTCAAAACCAGTTCTTCCCTCATAAATATTCATTCATAAATATTGAGGCTTTTCTCTATTGCTAAATAGCTCAGCTTGGGATGAAGGTGGGTCCCTCTTGGAGCCAGCTTCATGAAGCTTCTCACAGGGGCCATCAATGTAGCCCCTTCCTCCATTAACAAAAATTTACACCCGCCACCTCCCACAGCCTTGAAACACAAGACATTGCGAAACAAAGGAAAAATAATTGGAGAAGGACTGATGGCGGGTCTGAGACTCATGCAAGTTCCAGGGAATTTGTGAGTATGTATAATGCACTCTAAAAGAATAGAAGTATATTCTAATGATTTATAATTTTTCATAGAAGTTCTAGCCCAGTTCTCTGTCTTTGAGTTGTTATCGGTTTATGGGTTGTTGGGTTGTTTTGGGTTTTTTTTTAGGTTTGGGTGTTTTGGGTTTTTTGGGGTTTTTTTTTGTTTGGTTTGGGTTTTTTTAGATTTTCTTATGTCTTATTCCAAAATAATCTGACAAACTTTGCAGAACAAGATGTCAATCATTGCTGTGCATCCTTGAAACAAGAAGAGGAAACTAAACCAAAATGTCATTAAAAGATTAGAGTACTAGATAGGCACACTTTGCCAAACATATATGTAAAAACTAAATGAGTTCATTAATACACTCGTAAAGTATCATTCAATGTCACAGTCATATTGCTATATGTCATATTGCTATATGTGATCATTATTATGCAGAATATTTTTCATTGTTGTTACCTTGAGTTTTCCATTACTTTAACAGTGTTTGTTATTGCACAGCTGCTTATTAAAAAGCAGAAGGAAGGCCTATTTACCTGTGTGCCTATAAAAAGAGGTAACAACATTTAGGACAAAATGTTTGCAAATTCTGTTTGATTTTTTTTTTTTTTTAATTAAATATTACTTCTCTCATGAGAGCAATGATAGTTTGCTTCTGAGCCAAGAAAATGTGAACTTCTTTCCTATCTGCCTCTCACTTAATGCATGTCTTTAAATGTGCAGTCTCTAAACAATCTGCTTTCCTGGACTGGGAAAAGTGAAAGGGATTGACAGAATTCTACCTGGCCTACCAATGTTTGAAATCTTATTAAATGTAAGTGAAATAAGAAAGAGAAAAACAAGGAGAGAAAACTTCCCACTGTTAAAAAAAGAGAAAAACAAAACCCCAAAAACCAACACTTCAAAATCAAATATTTCCCCAGTATTCCTAATTCCATTAAATTAGGAAATAAGGAGGTTTTATTCAGTAGAGATGCAATTTATTAAAAAAAAGGGATCTATCAGTTGTTGGAAAAAATATTTTTAAACATTTTAAAAGTAATTTATCTCAAATCCTCTTATTATGGTTTAGCTACAGATGGCAGCTAAGACCATGCAGTCACTCACTCACTTCCTGCCCTCTGATGGGATGGGGAAGAGAATGTATAACAAAGAGGCTCATGGGTCAAAATGAGGAGAGGTAGGGCTTGCTAAGAAATTATATTCACAAGTAAAACAGACTTCACTTGGGGAAGAAAAATCAATTTAATTTGTTACCAATCAATCAGAGTGGAATAATGAGACATAAAGCCATATCATAAAACATCTTCCCCCTACCCCTCCCTTCTTCTCAAGCTCGAATTACTTTCACAGAATCACAGAATGTTAGGGATTGGAAGGGACCTCGAAAGATCATCTAGTCAAATCCCCCTGCCGGAGCAGGAACACCTAAATGAGATTACACAGGAAGGTGTCCAGGCAGGTCTTGAATGTCTCCAGAGAAGGAGACTCCACAACCTCCCTGGGCAGCCTGTTCTAGTGCTCTGTTACCCTCACAGTAAAGAAGTTCCTTCTGAAGTTTAAGAGGAACCTCCTGTGTTCCAGCTTGCACCCACTGCCCCTTGTCTTATCATTGGTTGTCACTGAGAAAAGCCTGGCTCCATCCTCCTGACACTCACCCTTCAGATATTTATAAACATTAATCAGGTCACCCCTCAGCCTCCTCTTCTCCAAGCTAAAGAGGCCCAGTTCCCTTAGCTTTTCCTCATAAAGGTGATACTCCACTGCCTTAATCTGTGGCTCTGTGCTGGACTCGCTCAAGCAGTTCCTGCTCCTTCTTGAACTGTGGGGCCCAGAACTGGACACAATATTCCAGATGTGGCCTCACCAGGGCAGAGTAGAGGTGGAGGAGAACCTCCCTCGACCTACTAACCACACCCCTTCTAATGCACCCCAGGATGCCATTGGCCTTCCTGGCCACATGGGCACAGTGCTGGCTCATGGTCATCCTGCTGTCCACCAGGACTCCCAGATTCCTTTCCCCTACACTGCTCTCTAGTAGATCATCTCCCAAGCTCTACTGGAACCTGTGGTTGCTTCTGCCCAGATTCAAGACTCTACACTTGCCCTTATTATATTTTATTAAGTTTTACTTTGCTTCCCATTTTTCTACCTCTTTCCACCACAGTGGCACAGGGAGATGGGGAATGAGGATTGTAGTCAGTTTATCACACATGGTCTCTGCCACTCCTTCCTCCTCAGGGAGAGGACTCCACACTCTCCTCTGCTTCGGCAGTTCCTCACAAACTGCTCCTGTGTGAATCGTTCCTGCAGAGTCATAAACTTATTTGGGCACAGACCTTGGCTCTGGCATGAGGTTGTCCACAGGCTGGAGATGGATCTACATTCTGGCCCACCTTCTTCCCATGCTCTTCCATGAGTTTCTCTGGGATCTTCTGCTCTTTCATGAGCTCTCCATGTAGTCAAAGCCACCTTCAGCCATAGCCTCCCACTCTGGTGTGGGGTCCTCCATGGGTTACACAAGGGTATCTGCTTTACCATTAACATCCATGGGCTGCAGGGGGACAGCCTGCCATCTCACCCTGGTCTGCAGGGGAGTCTCTGCTCTGTCATACCTCCTCCCCATCCGTGCTCATTGACCTATGAGTCTGTAGTTGTCTCTCTCACATCCCCCCTCCCCTCTCCTCTTCAGGTTGGTGTCTTAGTTGTTGATGTTCTTGCCAAAACTTTTTTTTTTCTTTTTTTTTTTTTTTCTTTTTTTTCCCCCTTCTTAAATATGGATTAGCAGAGGCATTTTGTCATCACTGATTGGCTCAGACTGGGCTGGAGGTGGGACTGCCTTGGAGCCTGGGAAGCTTCTCAAAAGCTTCTCATATAAACCATCTCTATAGCCCTTTCCCTCACTACCAAAACCTGCCCTCCCCACCAACCTAACACTCCACTGCATTTAGAATTTTCATTAATATATGCACATTAATGTGTCAAAGTAATTAAAGCTATACATCTTGTACATGTTAAAGATAATTTTAATAAACTATTCTGATGTCTAATGTATAGCAACTGAAATTTTGAAATATACAATGTTTGCAGATCTAAATGGAAAACATTAAACAATCCACTTTTCCAGTCTCATATGAACGGCAACATAATATAAAAAAAAAAAAAAGATAATTAATAAGTAAGTAAATAAATAAATAAACAGAAGGTCTGGAATCCAGAATTTCATATCCTCTATCTGAAATATCACTATCTTCTTTTGGGATGAAATAATATCAAATGGATTAATTACCAGGGAACAATTTCCAAAGCAAGATTGAGATGTCTAATCTGAAATTTAAGATTTTTACATGTGTCCATTCAAAATTATAATTTCTAATGATTCTATTCAGAATTTACCTTACACCAGGAGGACATCAATTCTTTAAGTGTCAGTAAACTTTATCTGGTCTGTTTTTTTTGCAAAATACAGATGTAATCATGAGGACAGACTATCTCAAAGGTTAACCATATGCTTAAATATTTCAATATATGAATTTATATAGACAGATGTATACCATTACCTCAGAATATTAAAAGTTCTTTTTGAGTGAGAAAACAAGCAGTGAGAATGTCTTGGAAAAAATAATGGAAATTGGTAATATTGTAACCTACACGCAGTTGCTGCCATCACTAGAAATTTTCCATATTTAACTGAAGATATTTTTTTTTGGAGGAAAAAATGCTTGATATGAAAAAAAAAAAAAATCACATGTAAAACTTACAATGGTCTAAGATCTTATCACTGTAGCCACACAGAACTGGTGCAGTGTACAGAGGATTTCAGTTGCTGCCATAGTAACTATGGATGGGAAAAATCAGAAAAAGACAGGAAGACTAAAAATTTGAATGCTTCTCTTTGAGCTCAGACTAGTGATTAATTTCTGTGTGAAGTGAGTACAAATGCATTAAAAAAATTCTCCTTGACATTTTCAACCCATTTATTTACAAGAATAAACTTTCACTTAAAAAGACAGTGCCACAGGGCAGCTGACAATTTGCAAACTTCAAAACCCGTATATTTTCATTACAGTTCAATAATTTATGCATAGAAAATTCCTAATTCAAAAGTCTGTGCCACAATATCACTATGATTTTCTTCCAGTAAATAAAACTAAAGACTTAATAGATAATTTTGAAGCAGCTTTAATCACAAGATTAGGAAATTTAAAAACAAAAACATGTATCTCAAACTAACACAACAGAAAATCCTGATAGCATTGACAATGTCTGATTAACATTTCAGGTAATTGACAAAATTATCCAGAAATAATGTGTGAATTATGCTTATAAGCTGAAAATCTTAAAAAATTCGATCTACTGAGATAGGTTGATAACAAAAAATAAACTCAAAGCTTTTCTCATTTCTTTTTAACTTTATTTTTTGAGCCTTCCTGAACTTTGTACATAGGATTTAAAATGAGAACTTCTTGCTTCTTAAATGAACTTCTTTTTCCTACAGAAATTACAATTTCTGCAATATAAACCTATTTTAACCTATTTTAAACCTTGGACTTATAAAGTGTTATAAAGGGGTCTATAGCAGTCAGTTTAAAGGTTCAGTGGAAAAATGAGCCACTTAATGAACTCTTCCTTTGCTTTCAAAGCTGCTGATAAATTCAAAAGTGCACCACTATTTGTTATATTAAGATAATACTGTATTTCACCAAATATAATACTAGAAGTGGTTTCAGTAATTATTATCAATAACAAGTCTGTTTACTGTATAACACAGTATTAGTGCTTTAGTTTCATGTAGTTCTTAGTATCTGAAACCTTTCTATACAAATAATATATTAACTCAGTCTTTACAAAAGATTTATTTTTTAAGAAGAAACATTTCATATTTCCTTTCTCAGCAGTATGGAGTTTCTCCACTAAGAAATATCTTTTATTCGTTGTTTAAGTTCTCAAAACATATAAGTATCACTCAAAACTCAAAATCACTCACATTCCCTAAATTAGAACTATAATTTGGGTTATGCATGACTTCATTTTGCTGTTTTCAAGACACTGTAAGAATGTTACCATTTCTTTCTTTCACTTGGGAATTAAAGAAAGGTTTTATGATAATAAACAGACATTAAAACTTCAGGGAATTTTTATAGCAATATCTCTGACATAGACATGAGTGGTAATATATGTTAACACTTCTGCCTGTATGTGAAGATAAAGCATTTCTCAGAGTTTGATGCTGTATAATAAAAAATCCTTATTATTTAATACTTTATGGTAGTTATAAATATGCTAAATCCTTCAGTGGAAACATAGTAATACTTTAAGAATGGACTTAATGACCGATAGGAGACGAGAAAGAAGGAAAAGATAAGAAGGCCACAGACTGTATAAATAAGATTAACTATTGTTTAGAGTTAATATTGTACATAATGATGTGGAGTATTTAAAAGCCCATGCAGAGTAGAAATTCCAAACAGCACCAATGCTGAAAATGTAGATAAAGTTAAAATAATGATGGATTGGGATGAGGTTAGCCTTGTGCTCTGGAGGATATGTCACTCACTCAGTCATTCCCTAGGCCTACATACAATAGTCCCATGACCATCACAGCTACCGCCAAACAGCTAAGCTTCTTGTATCATCTTTTCCTTATGGGGAAAAAATTAAAAAAAAAAAAAAAAAAAAAAAAAGGATGATGACCAACACAATATCGAAGGAGACACACAGCTAGTTCCCCCTCCCCAAACTCACATGACTGTTGCTCCAACAGTGTGAGAGCTACAACAGCCCTTTGTGTGACAGGGTAGAGGGGCATCAGCCACCTCCTTGTAGGGACCCCAGAAGGAGCTGGTGGGGGATGCAGGGGCGAAACAAAACCAAACTTGGTCAGACCCAAAGATCAAAGAAGAAGAGCCTTCCACTGGGAACATCATGTTCCTCTCAGTGAAAGACTTGAGGCAGTGGTGGCCCTTATAAAAAACACGTTTCTCCCTGGGGAGGGCAGACATAGAGCTGGGTCAAACATAGGAAAGGTGAGAGTAACTCTAGAGTAAAAGGATGGACACCAGGATATCTTTCTTTAACAATTACAGTATTATCAGTGGGACTATTGTAATAACTCTATAGTTTGGAATATGAATTTTAGCACTATTATAACCGAACTAATAATGACTGTATAATGTATTTGTATTAGATTAGTAAGTTATTTATTAAATTAACAGCAATTTTTATCTTTATGCATGTGATGTCTTCCTTCTTGCCCATGATAGAATTTTAATTGTGACAGCAAATCTCAAATACAGATTAGAGAACAAATACAATAAATGAAAAAAAGTTTAAATTCTTCTGAGTGTTACATCTGTCAGTGCTCCTTATAAAATGGTAGTGACTCAGTTTCCATTGTTAATTTGAGGTTTCATCAGCCATAGATGGCCTTCAAACTTTTGTCTTTTGCTGGAAATACATATTTTTTTATCTGTATGCATATGTGTGGCTGAATGCAGAAGAATAATTAATTTATAGGTGGTTTGCTTCATGTATGTTTTTCCTATGTTTTTCCTTAAATGCTTCTACAACAGTTAGAGGAATTCATACATGGCTAGAAAACAGATATACCTCCAAAAATGAAGGAAGTACATTTGAAAGACAGGAGTGTAGAAGTAAGTGTAGAAGTATCTTTACAATCCGCAGTTAAATATACATGCTAGAGATAAGGAATCTCTTCCATGAATCAGGTACATTAGGGGAGAAAAAAAAAAAAAAAAGTTCAGAAAGTTAGAGTAGGTGTTTTATTTTTTAATAAATTTATTTTTAAAAGCTAAGAATCAAGACAGTAGCTAAACAGACCAATTTGCTATCTTCCGTGTGTGGCAAGGAGAAAATATTTTGTTAATAATTCATAAAAAAATTTATCTGAAGTTATATAATGATTGGGGAAGGATTCAGCTTGCTTAAAATTCAAGGATAGGATTTAGTACAAGATTAAGGTCCTAAAATGTGGATGTCTAACTGATAGAACCCACAGACATTTTTGTTATCGTTTACGTAGTTTTTTTGCACAAGAATTTTTAATCAGCTTTTATCATCCTCACCTTTCCCCCCACCAAGGATGTTGTAAACATCAGGTTCACAGAATTACAGGATGGTTTTGTTTGGAAGGGACTTCTTGGGATCACCTAGTCCAACTCACCTACCTCCAAGGACTCCACTGCCTCAACCTGTTCTTGTATTTGGCTACCCTCACAGTAAGAAGGCTTTTCTTCTGTTCAGATGGAATTTCATGTGTTTTAATTTGTGCCCATCTCCTCTTTTCACAGCGCATTACTGAGAAGAGTCTGGCTTCCTCATCTTTTTTCCCTCCTATCACGCATTTATACATATTGCTAAGATCACCCTGAGCTTTCTCTTCTCCAGACTGAAGAGAAAGTCTTTACAGATGAAGCAAAAACAAAACCCAAAACAAACCAAAAACAACAAAAAAAAAACTCCACAGATGAACAGTCCAGCAGGAAGCCAGTAAAGAAAGAAAGAGAAGTGTTGTCTTCATTTGAACTGGTAATCAGTTCATGCCTTGATACAAATGAATGAAAGATTTCAGCTCTCCAGAGACCTTCTGCTCATTGTAAATATAGATCTCATTATCTCTTTTACTGATAAGGATATGGAGAGCTGTTCTTAAGAAAATACAGAAGCACTCTCGTGGCTGTAGAAAAAGATCAAGTGGATATTTTTAAATGGCATTAAATTAACATATATAAACATTACTCTTTTTCAAAAATATTTGAATTGTAGAATGGCTTCTTTATTAAAGAACTTCTATGTATATAATTTATTAATCATTGGAATATTACTATTATCTGAATAATACAGGTACAGATTTTATCCATTTCTTTACAAGCAGAGGCTTACTGAGGTCAGGTAAGACTTAATGAAGTACTTCTCATTGTGAATAAAGACAGTAGAGTTATGTCTTTAATGATTTGAAAAAGCTTGAAGACTCATAATTAAATACAAAGATAGTACCATTTTCATACAAAGTTCATTTACATTATTATTTATGAACTCCGAACTGATTGATGAGCTATGTTAGAAAATTATGTACCACTCTTTCATAAACTGATCAAAATCAGAGCTTAAAAACTGTTTATTTTTTTGCCCCATATCCTTACAGAAAAGACTTTTGCAGTGTTTCACTGATCTGATGGGTAGAAAACTGATACTAAATTTATTCATTTAGCAGCTTATAGATGGTACCTCTTGCACCAGTCCTCTTGTTTATCCTTAGTCTTATTCTACTGTTTAGACTGCCTGTGGAGAACTTCTCAATGTGTAGTTTCTTACAGAGCATTTTCCTTGCATAAGAAATATTCTTTCAATCTGCACAAATTCAGTGTAAATCAATTTTTTTTCTTGAACACCAGATTCAAGAAGTGAACATTATATTCCATTTGAAGTCCCATCAGTGGCATTAACACTTTGCTAAATCTATTGTAATGTGTCTTCTGATGTATTTCAGCACTGCTTTTGATTTTCATACTAGGGACTGTATCATACTCTTGATTCTGTGTCTAAGATCAGCTATATTGCTAGATCTTTCTTCTCAAACGATAGCCACTTTGTAGAAATCATTATTATTTAATCTTAAATGCCATGACATCTTACCTTATTTTACTAAGTTTCTATCAATCCAAAATATGAGGTTATTCATGGGTAATAGTCCTGTCTTTTTCTGTTGTGATAGTACTTCCAGAGTTTATCTTACTGGCAGACTATATCATTCATTCTTCTGTTCATTGGTCTTTCCAAATATTTTACAAACTTCATGCTTTTTGTATATATTGATATATATATGTTAGCAGACTTAAGTCTTTTACATCATAGGTATCTTGCTGACATGCTGCTGTAAATGGTTTTGGTTTTGGTTTTGGTTTTGGTTTTGGTTTCCAAAATAATCTACAAGCAAAATATCCAAAAACACAATACTATATGCACTTCAGACTGAAGACCTCTCTTTGCATGAACTTCAGGATGCAATCAGTGAAACGTTTAGGCTTCTGCACCTCAAGGTATTTAGGACTATAAATCAAATTAAACTTTACCGAATAAATACAGAAATTTCCCATGGCTGAGAACTGGATTCTCAACCATGTCACCTGAGCAGAAGTGTAATTTAGGCTATGAATCCCATTTCTTCAGATATGTTTCACCACATTCTTGAGATATGTTTCTGAACTTACACAGATGATGTTGCAGGCTCTAGTGCAGTTCTTCGGCCCATTTAAGCAATATCCTGTTGCTCATGTGCTCCATTCCAGGAGTGTTGGTACCTGTTACCTATTCTGTAGGGGATTTAGGCTCCTGATTTGTCACTGGCGTTGGTTCCAAACTGTACTGGTCAAATTCTACAACTAGGAACTTCCTTAAAACTACATTACAATACTTCCCTTCTTGCCTACTCTTTTTCCAAACCTGTGAACCTTGTTTCTTCCCTTCAGAGTAGTTCTGCATTAAGTGGAGACATAGGCAAAATTCCTACGTAAGATGCTATGTAGCCTTCTGGTTTATGAATTAGGAAGCTGTTTGTTAAACCTGGGGACAAGAGGTTTAACTCAGAACCTACAGTTCCCCCCTCTTTTTATATAAAGTTTATACAGTGTTATGAATCCTTCATGCTTTTTTACTGAGATAAATGGTGCAAACAATACATGGCTGCACAGACTAACCAATGTTTTTGAGTTTTTGATTTTTCATGGGACATAAGTTCTAGAACATCTGTTTCCTGAGGCCTCAACAATTATGTCTGTACCAGCATACACAGAACTATCTTTCAATTCCTAAATTTTGATGAACACTAAATTACCTGGCTGAGTACCAGTTTCAAACAGGATAGGGAATAGAGAACATATCCATGTATGTGTGAAGAACTGAACACCTGCCAGCCTAGATTATAAGAAATCACAACCCATTCAGAAAGTAATTGCATTTACATCTAAATAGAGATAGACATGAGATATACAGGCAGCTCAGTAAATCCAGGGGACCTACAAACTGTGTTCAGTAGCACAGCTGAGGATTCCTAGGCATGTTTTTATGTGAAAACGTTGGTGGCTTGATTAATTCAGTTCTTACCTAGGACAGTCAAATAATGGTTTTCTGCATTTACTAACTTCTAATTTTTGTTTAAACGGCATTTTAGTTCTCACAGGATCTGGAACCTGCATCCTAAAGTTTTACAGATGCCCCCGCTGTCCCGAATAATATTCTAATTTTTTTTTTTTTTTTTTTTTTTTTTTGTGCTATATGTTAGACATCAACAAAGATTAACCCAAAAGATACAAAAGGCTGCTGCATTTAACTCTTTAGTGTCGTATGTGTCTGGCTTCTGTGTGAAAACCACAGGATTTTTTTTTCCAACTAAACTTATGAAGAAGGAAAATTAATTATTTCCTTACATTACCAAAGCAGTTTATGCAAAGTCTTTTATTATCTCTCCCAAAATGCTGAGGTTTTGCAGAATCTTACTACCCACTCAAATATTAAAGTCCCTACAGTAAAAAGAAATAGAAACTAACAGAATGTGATAAAGTATATGTCTACATCAATTTTATCTGATATAACAACTGAAACTAACCATCTTGAACCATCCCATCTCATTAACCAAACCAGTTCATTAAACATCCCAGTGCTAGTTTAAAATCTTACAAATTATGTTTCTTAAACTTCTGTGAGAGTTATGGAAACGTAAAGTGGAGAGTTTAAAGAGACTGTAGACAAACTTGGGGAATGTGTCCATGGAAACTTATCCTAAGGAGAAAGGCTGCTTTCTGCTTCAATGAAGTCTGTCCTCCATTATACAAGAACATCTTCTATTCTCCATGGTTCTGTGTTCAGAATATGCTAGTAAAATTCAAAAAGGAAGTCTTGTTCTTTGTGTGTGGGTGAGGTAGAAAATACCATGCACATTCCTGTAACATCTGTTTTTATTCTTTAATCATTCCAACAACATGGTTCATGAATTATCTTGCTTGATGAAACCAAAGAAAACTCTGTTCAAATCAAAAGAGAACTGGGTCCAAAAAAGCCTAATTTTTGGTTGAGAACTGTATAACTATTTCCTGGGTACTTTTATCTATATCTATATGTATGTGCATATATATATATATATGTATATGTGAGTATGTGTGCTGGATTAACCTCAGCTGGATGCCAGGTGCCCACCAAGCCGCTCTGTCATCCCTCTCCTCAGCAGGATGGGAAGGGGAGAAACTAAGATGGAAAAAATAAAAGAAGTTGTGGGTCAAGACAGACAGTTTAAGAGAAGCATAAAGTGAAGCTGTGCACACTGAAGCAAAGGAAGAACAAAATATTTATTCTCTGCTTCCCATCAGCAGGTGGTGTCTGGCCACTTCCAAGGAAGCCGGGCTTCAGTATGAGTAGCAGTTGCTTCAGAGGACGAACAAAGTAAATAACAAAATGTCTTCCCTTCCCCCTCCGTTCTCCCAGCTTCTATTTCTGAGCAGACATCATATGGTATGGAATATCCCTTTGGTCATTTTGGGTCAGCTGTCCTGACCATGTTCTCTCCCAAGATCTTCCCCACTCCCAGTCTACTGGGGAAGGGCTGGGGTGCAATATTGTAGAGACAGCCTTGATGCTGTGCAAGCACTGCTCAGCAGTAACCAAAACACTGGTGTGTTAAGCTAAAAACACCTTTCTAGCTATGAATACAAAACACAGCACTCTGAGGGCTGCTATGGCAAAAACTACCTCCATTTCAGTCAGACCCAATAGAGTGTGGATACATATATATTATAGATATATATTATACATATATATTTATACAATAGAAGCATATATGTGTGTATATATGTATATATACAGACATATATAATATATATACACATATATAATATTTGTATGTCTGTGTTTATGTGTGTGTATATATGTATAATATACACACATATGTATTTAATATATACATATATATATATATATATATATAAAATGACAAAATAATCCACTTAAATTTCTATCCTAACCAAACCCAGGACAGACAGTTAGAAGGAATGTGTTAAAAACATAACATAGTCTGTGTGTTTAATGCGTTGTTTTCCCAACATACATATATACATATGTTATTCAGCAATTCTGAGAAGATCAGACCAAAGCTTGCTTAATTTTAGAGGGAATTACAAAGATAGAAATGGTATTTGTTATACTACGGAGGCAGTTCTAAATACCCATGTGTTATTAAAGGCAGCTTTTGGTTAGCTTTTGTAAGATGCTTTTAATGGTATTGCTTTTAAACCACAATTCACAGTAAATACTTAAGATGTTAGCTTACAAATACTATTTTTTCTTTTTTTCCATACTTTTCAGGCAAATAATCATTATTGACTGATGACAGTGCTCCAACATTATGAAAATATTCATTTACTACTCAATTAATTTAGCAGTTTTAGATTTTTTATTTAGGTTGATAATAGCTGTTGCTACTAAAAAATAGCAGATTTAAGCGCACTGCTCACACAAAGTAGAAGACTCAGGATATTTACCTTTACAGATTACCTTTGTTCCTATATCCTCAGATTACTTCACAATATAAGGTCTTGGTGTTATGAAGAACTGGGAGGTGTTTTCAGTTTCCAGCCTCTTGCAATAATAGGACATGTTATCTTATTTTGTGATGGAGATATTATCTTCATAGGATTCGTATTTATATGCCAAGTAGTACATTATGCTTTAAGTAAAGTACAAAGGTCCACTTGTGGGGTGTCTGATTGTTGGAATCAAGGATATGAGACAAATTTCAGCAAGTTTCTAGGAACATACATAACTGATGTGCAAGAATAACCATGTATTATTCTTTAAAATCTAAAATTTGCTGAAAATCCTTGCCATTTTTGCTATAATATACCTGTTTTGTACTTATCTTCAATCTTAGCATTTTCAGAAGGCCCAGAATCTCACATTTGGTGTCAACCTCTCAGATTCTTAGTTAGTCCTTAGTTAGTCCTAGTTAGATAGCAAACTAGACCAGACTGTAATAGAAGCACTGTAGCTCAATGCAGAGCAAGATTTTGCTAAACGCTTTATTTGCCCAATACTTTCACTCCATAACCCATCATTACTTCTCTAGCCTCTACCATTTTTAAATCAAGGTTAAGTACAGAGTCAAATATCCATAGAGCAACTAAGTTTTTTACTTAAGCATTATTTAAGTAATGCTGAAGGAAAAATTACAAACTGCACAATGAGAGGAATAACATAATAAAAATTTTACATATGAAAACAGTTATCAAAAAAGTAGTGATATGGTGGTAAAGTAGACCCAAATTAATTATATTTGTTTTTCTTTAGAAAATAGAGAAAAAAAAAAAAAAAAGTGATATTTAGAGTGTCGTATATAAAGTATTTGTGGCATTCACAGTGGAATAAAAAGTTAGAGTTAATGAAAAGTTGGTGTTAATGAAAAGGTGACATTGGTGCGGGTTAGTTTTCCACTTTGACAAAAATTTAAAAATAGAGAATAGATTACATATCCCAAAATATTTGTAGGGAAAAATGACATAGTAATCTTGTTTTCCTTCAGAGTAAATACACTTTAAAAACTAAGGAAAAGGGAAGGAAAAAAAAAATCTGTTTATTAAACTTCTAACCTTTGTATGAGTTCCTAAGTGCTTGCTTTAATTAAGTCATTTCTACAAGCTGAAGTTGTCGGAGATAAATTGTTTTATTTGCAATGATGAAATCACAAAAACAACAGATCATGACAATCCAGCGTTACAAAGCCTGGGTTCACAATTTCAAAGTCACAAAAAGGTGTGGAGTCTATTTTTGTTTTGGTTGGGGTTTTTTTGTTTACAAACTGCTAATGGAGAGGGCTGCCCAGATGGATTCTGCTGGGAGGGGAAGGTTACCATTATGACAGAGATAAAATGTACAAGGTTTTCTTTTTGATTTTGCCTTCAAGGCCATTGTTGAAGCTACCTGAGAGATTCATACTGACTGCAGATAGCTCAAAATCCAACAAAATCCTTATCACATAATATTATAATGTCTTTATAATAACAAATAACTTTCATATTGCTAAGCCTAGTGTGTTTTGTTTGTGTGTGTGGGAGGAAGCATTTTTGGCAGTGGGGGAAGTGACCACCTTGTGAGAGCAAAAGCTCTCCTGGCTCCAAAGTGTACTCCCCTCAGACCAAACTGAGCCAATTAGCACTAGAGAAATGCCTCTGTGAATCCATATTTGTGAGGGGAAGGACTGTCTTGAAAAGAAGAAGGTGGAGAGAACCTGGAGGAAAGGCCATTGACTTGAACAAAAGACAACCATCAGCCTAAACAAAGGGAGAAAGAGCTTTGTTGCCAAGAGGAAGGAAGGAGGAGGGGTACGACAGAGAACCTCAGACACCCAGTTCAACCACATGGAGTAGGAGAAGGTAAAGGAGGTCCCTGCTGCTCATGAAAGTTCAACTGCAGAGCAGATACCCATGTGTAGGCCATGGATGACTCCATGCTGGAGAAGAAAGCTGAGCCTGAGGGTAACTGTGACCAAATTGAGACCCTGAGAGTCACTCAGCACCAGAGCAGGGGTGAGAAGATGCACGGGACTGGAGACCTGTCTTCAGCCCATAACGGAGCCAGAATCTGTGCCCGAAGAAGTCCTTGACTCCATGGCAATCTTGCTTTGGAACATCTTGTTCCTGGACATTCATGCCAGGAAGAGTGGCAGAGGTCAACTGACTGCAACCCCTATTCCCTGTCCCCTGTACTAGTTTGGGGGAAGGTAGAGAAATTGGGAGCAAAGTAATTTGAGCCCGGGAAGAAGGGAGGGGTGGGGGAAGGTGTTGTAAGATGTGGTTGTTATGTCTCACTGTGCTACTCAGATGAATAGCAATGAATTAAATTTATTTTTCTTCCCCAAGTTGAGTTTGTTTTGCCCCTGACCATAACTGGTGAGTGAGCCATCTCAGTCCCCATCCTAATCTGTGCCCCTTTTGTTGTGATTTCCTTCCCATCTCACTAGGTGGGGGGAGTGAGTGCTGGACTGCATGGTCTACCTCTGGTTAAACCACCACACCTAGGTAAAGTGAACTCAAAAATCTATTCTTTTTTAATAAAAAATAACATATCTTTTAAATTCATCTTAACTTTTCATAGCAAATATTAAATACTAGTAGAAATATTCAGCTGTAAGTAATCTCTATTTAAAAGTATTGGCTATTCTAGTTATGAACTGTGGAATAGCTTTTTTTTTTTTCTTGTTATTGTTAGTTATTCCCCACAGAAAAAGGGAATTACAGAAAGAACAATCAGTTTACAGGGCTATATGCAAAACGACTGCTTCTTTCAACAGCAGAAAGCAGTAAAACATATGACAGTATCTACAGTGATTGTGCCTTTTACTTGATTGCAGTGGACAGACCAGAAGAAAGTATAGCAAACCAATCCTTTGACCAGTTTACATAAATTATAGTACCTTGGAGAGGGCAAGGGGGTTAAAAAAAAAAAACAAAAACAAAAAAACCCCAAAACTCACAACCCAAACTTGAGTGCATAATTTATAGGGAAAGATTCACTCAGTAAAGACTTATCAGTTTGTTTGTGGTTTTTTTTTTTTTTATACATTCCATAGTTCACAGGAGGATTTTTGTTTGAAAAGCCTTCTCAAATCTCAGTGGCAGCAAAGCCATATTCCATAATTATTTGCAAGTAGCTTACTCTAAGGGTCTGATTTGAGTAGGAATTAGAGATGGATTGTTAGTTACACATAGATCTCATACTGCTGGCTAATTCCCTGTTACTTTCCTTCTCCCTTTAATTAATACAATCTTCATTTCTTTGGTCTTTTGTATGGATTTCATCACCCTCTTATGATCTGTTTTAAAATCCATCATAATATCACTGTACAGAAAACCAAGCTAACAATAGCTTAGTGGTCTTCAGACCCACAGTTCCTCTCTATAGATTTAAAACTCCCGTGCCTTCCTTTCATGTACGAAATCATGTTCTTTAAGGAAAACATGATCTCCTAATAAGATTGTGTGCCAAAATCTTTACTTATTTGAATAAAAGTCACAAAGAAACATGCATTGCCTAGTTTACTAAATTACCTAGGAAAGTCAAGGCAAGTCAGAGACAGAGAATGTTAGTTAATTATGCTGTAGACTGACCTCCCACACTGGGTTTCAATTCAAGCTACCAACTTATATTACATCCAGTCCTGGACTGTTAAAACTGACATATCAACTTAAAATACACTCACAATGGAATATACAGTCTGAGGGAGTAAGAAGAACTAGATTTGGGGTATATACATGAAAAGTGTCTCAGTAAAATGACTTCTTTAATGAGCCAAGAACTTCTCCTTGATTTCAGTGGACAATTTTTACCTGATTTTTTACTCCCATGATTTCCAGAAAAATCTAAAAAAAAATATGTCTAAATCAGTTATTAACATTGACTGTAATAACATAAGAAAGCAATGCCTTTATTCTTTTTAACCATTTTCACAAAACTTTCAGTTTAGCTACACACTCTATTTAAAGATATATTAAATCCATATGGACAAAAGTACCATTTTTTTCTCTTATGCCAAAATTCATATCCTATTGACACCTTTTCTATATATTATTTTCTATGAATTCTTCCTATGGTTTAGAAGAAATGTCCACTTTCAACTCTGTATGTAACTGGAATAGTCGGTTGATCAAGTGCAACAGAGATAAATCTTGTCAGAATGAGAAAAGATCAAAAATATTACTTAGGATCAGCAACAGGGACTATTTCTGGCAATTATTATTTTGTATTCTTGCTCACACGAATGCCAGAAGAGCAATCCTAGTAGCCTGGAGGCTGGGGGGCAAATATCAGATGTGATTAAATGGGAAGGTTTGTAGGAGCTGGAATAGCAGCATCCCTTGATGTAACTTAAAAGCAAGCTCACACAACAAGGTAGAAGATAAATGCTCAGCATTTACTGTCACTTTACACTGTAAATGGGAAGTACACTCTTCAGCCTCTGTCATTGTCAAATTATGCTCTTCTACTTACTGGAAAGCTGTTTGTATTTCTGGAAAGTTAAATTAGCAGCAACTAAACTAGATTTTCCTTTTCACAAAAAACCTCAAAACATATTGATATAGGGCAGTGAGTGAGTTGAGTGTAGTTACCTGTAAAAGTTTTCAGGAATAAAGCTCAGTGTGAAAACTCTTCCTGATGGACATGAATTATTTGTATATTGGTATGACTGCTGCTACAAATCACAGTTTAATACTGTATTAATGTTGGATTTAATAATTTCAAGCATTAAAATTATTTATTATTATTTAGAGTATATATAATCTGCTTGGAAGGTGATACAATTAGTATTATTGCAGATTTATTTTATATACTCATGTCCAAGAAAGGGTTAATACCTCAAAGAAATAGAGACAGGCTCTGTTTAAGAGTGCATCATAAACTTCCAACAACAGTTGAAAGACTTTATTTATAAGCCTCCATTTCTCTGATAAGAAAGTATTTTGCCAAAAGCTAAAAACTTTCACTACTTAACTAGAAGTTCACCCATTCCAGCTGGAGAAATGGCTTTGTCCATTTGGACAGTTGTTAAATATCCACAGGAGTATCCGATATGCATAGAGAGATCACTTTATTGAACATGCTGTAGATATCCATAATAAGTCTGACATGCTTACAGTGTCCTGTAATTTGTTCATATTCATTTGCCATCTGTTTGCACATTCAGTTATTCTGTGGGTCCAAACTGAATTGGACTCAGTGAATATGTCTACATTAGCAAGTAATGCAGATAAATAGGACTGGGCTTGCACAGTGAAACAGCTGGTACTGAGAATGTGATGTCCACACAGTAAGCATTTCAAAACAACTTTACCGAACATCCATTAGCTGTTCAGACATGAGGCAAATACCTGGAGTGTGCCTTCTCAGTAAGTTTCATCTAAAGTGAGTCCTGAGTACAGCATACAGATCTGCTCCAAAGCTCACTTCTAAACTAAACTGAAATGACTGTGTAGATGTCCCTACTTTCCTCAGTCTGAAAAAGGCCATTGGAATTCAGCAAGTAATACAAGAAGATTAAGGAGAAAAGAATATATGTTTAGTTTGTTGCTTTCTTCTGATTTTGCCTTTTATGGAAATGTATCAGTCAGCTAAATCTTCCATTGGCAATAAACCTGAATAATAGATTAACTCTGTAATAAAGGCAAGCACTGGAGCTGAGTTTCTGTAGTACCACTTTCTAAGGTAAGGAGCAGCTGCATAAATGTAGATGTACTGCTTCACAAGCCAGATAAGCCACCAGCTTTTAAAAGATCTAACGCTGCTAGGATTATTTGAAACAACTTGTTTCATATCCAAAAAATAAGGTTGACCAGTACATTCTCTTAACAGACTTTTTTGTAAGTAAACTTTAATTCATCAAAAAAAATCTTTCTCTCATTACAAGTTAAAACTTGATAATACAGAAAATTATGTTAAAGTTACCTATTCCAGCCTCTGTACAGACAGAATAAACAGCTTAATTACTGAAATTAAGCTGAATATGACGTATACTATAAAAATTGTGTTTGCTTTTTAAAATGAACTCTCATTTTTGGCAGATTTGAAAGATAGGTTAACACCTTGAATTTATTTTGCATAACTTAATAAACTTATTTATTTCTAGAAAACTGGAAAATGTTAATGTTTACATTTAAAAAATAATCTTCAGCCTACAGACATAAGAGGAAATAAACTTGTAACAACATAGCAACTTGTTGCTATGCATCCCATAGGTCACAGACGTGATAATACATTAGACTGACTTGCAATAGAAACAAGACTTCAGAAATGTTATATATGACTATGCTGTGCTATGTTTGTACAGAAGTTCAATATAATAACTGGAAATTTTTCTTTATTTTACTAATCAATATTGTCCACCAGCTTCACACTACTTGCCAGCTTTTCATCCACTGGTACCCCAAAATCCTTCTCTGCAGGGTTGCTCTAAATCGCTTCATCCCTCAGCCTGAATTGTTATCTGACAGATGCAGGACCTTGCACTTGGCCTTGTTGAACCTCATGAGGTTCACATGAGCCCACTTCTCAAGCTTGTCCAGATCCCTCTGGATTTGCCCCTCAGATGTGTCAACTGCACAACTCAGCTTGGTGTCATATGCAAACTTGCTGAGGGTGCACTTGATCCCACTATGCTGCTGATGAATATATTAAACAGTATTGGTCGCAATATGGATCCCTGAGGGGCACCACTTGTCTCTGATCTCCATCTGGACATTGAGCCACTGACCACTATATTCTGGATGCAACCATCCAACCAATTCTTCATCTACTGAACAGTCCACCCATCAAATCCATATCTCTCCAAATTAGAGAGAAGGTTGTTGTGGGGGACCGTGTCAAAGGCCTTATAGATGTCCAGATAGATGATGTCCATAACCCTTCCTTTGTCCACTGATGTAGTCATTCTAACACAGAAGGCCACTAGGTTGGTCAGGCAGGACTTGCCCTTGGTGAAGCCATGCAGGCTGTTTCAAATCACTTCCCAGTCCTCCATGTGCCTTAGCATAGCTTCTAGGAGGATCTGTTCCATGATCTTCCCGGGCACAGAGGTGATGCTGATAGGCCTGTACTCTGGGTGTGGCATCAGCAGTGCTGAGTAGAGCAGAAGAACCACTTCCCTCAACTTGCCTGCAAAACTCCTCTCTATGCAGTCCTGGATACCATTAGCCTTCTTTGCTGAAAGGTTACGTTGTTTGCTTTTGTTCAACTTGGTGTCCTCCAGGTCTCCCAGGTCATCTTCTGCCAAACTGCTTTCCAGACAGTAGACCCCCAGCATATACTGGTGCATGAAGTTTTTTCCCAGATGTAGGACTTCAGTTCCCCTTGTTGAAATTCATAAGGTTCATGTCAGCCCATTTCTCCAGCTTGTTGAAGTCCCTCTTGATGGCAACACCACCTTCTAGCTTATCAACCACTCCCAGTTTTGTGTCACCAGCACACTGGCTCAACACCACCTTCTGGCTTATCAACCACTCCTCCCAGTTTTGTGTCACCAGCACACTGGCTGAAGGTACACTCTGCTCAATCATGAAATATGAGACTCACATAAATGCATAGAAAGGTAAAAGGAACTGTTAGGAAGAAAACAAGAAGTGCTTTACTAGAAATGGTTGGGGTGGAGAGAGAGGAGGGATTACCATACTGAGTGTATTGTGGCTCTGAAATCAGAAGGACCTGTAGCAGTTCCTTGCCCCCAGAAGTATCACATCAGATGATGAAAAAAGTTGGTGGTATATGGGTAGTAATCTTTCTTCCACCAACACCTCTTATACATGCATGAGACAAAGGGTACCAGAAAGTTTATATCCATTCTAACTTGCCGCAGATCAAAACATCCCATCATCTTGACAGCACTTGCAGAGATGTGAAAAGTTTTAGAAGTTTTAGTAGATCTGAAGCCTGGTACAGAAATGAGAATACTGCTCTAACTGACAAAAATACATATGCAAGTAAGGAGTATAGGATTTATTTATTTGTTTGTTTGTTTATTATTTTGTTTTTTTCCTGCCATAAGAGGACAACTTTCATTTGGCTAATTAGAGTGGAATCCAAACATTAAAAGCAAGTCTTTGTCATAGTTTTTCTGCTGTTGCTGGCAGTCTATTGCATTGTTTTGCTTAGCTGTTGTGACTTGCTGGAAGCCACGCCCAGCTGCAGGTTTGCTGAAGGCAGTCTACAAAACTGCCGTCCTCATTCTCAGGCTGATACTATGAAATTCAACTATGTTAGCAAGGAACTCACACAGGCAATGTCCTCCCCAAACAGCTCAAGGCTTTCAGGACTAAGCCTACCTCTCGGGGGTGTGTCTGTGTACCTGACTGCTCTCTGTTTGCCTTTCTCTTTCAGCTTCCCTTTAATGCCCAGAATATATTCCCAACCCTGTCAAGACAATAGAGAGCTGATAGCAGGACGAAAGATAAGTGAAAAAAGTAATGCTCAACTTTTTGACTATATATCTCTTCTCTGTCCTCTGTCCACTTCTGGCTGCTGGAGTCTACTAAATTCACGGTCTTCTGCACACTAAAGAGTAGCTGCTGAGGCAAGCAGAAACCGAGAAGATGTGCAAGCAGTAAAGAATGGAGTCAACAGTTGTTGGACTCAACACATTGAGTTCCTGAGGAAAATGCTTGTGACAGGTGAGCAATCTGCTGCAACCTCTAATCTAGCACATGCCACTGCTCCAAAACCTGGGAAGTGTCTCATTGCTTCTCGCACTTTGCCATGCTTATGCTATTTTCATCGACCATCATCCTTATACGTTATGAAACTGTGTCTATAGCCTATGCCTAACCTTGTCATGATGTCATTTGCAAACTAACTTGGCAGAAATGAAAATAAAATTGGTTTTGTACCTTAAAAGAAGATTTTTTATATTCTGAAAACTGTCTGTCCCAAAATGGAATAAAAAAAATCACGCAAAATTATGACTAATCATATTAATATTTCCAGAATTTAAAAACAATAATTTTAAAATTATTTTTTATGTCACAAAAATATTTTGAGATAAGTATATATGTAAAGTTTTTAACAAATCAAAAATTAATATTTGAAAAGTTAAAATCAACAATTGACTTTAAACATTTCTACATTCCTAAGTAACTAGCTCCACAGGGAGTCCATATTTTCCGTATATCCACTGAGAATATTTTTATGGCTTTGTCTATTATAATTTACACTCCAAATAACTTAATTTCAAACTATGAGATAAGGTATTTATAATATACATATGAGACAAGACTGAGCAATTAAAAATTCCTAAATGCTTCAGCTATACTGAAATAACTTTTTAAAATATACATATTTAAGAAGGACTAGAAGGCTAATGTAAATATCTTAAATACCACAAGAATTTATAAATGCATTTGAGAACATTATGTCACGGCATCATCAATGACCACTAGAGAAATGCCTCTGTGAATCCATATTTTGATGGGAAGGACTGTCCTGAAAAGAAGTAGGTGTAGTACCTGGAGGAGAGGCCATTGACCTGAACAAAAGATGACCATCAGCCTAACAAGGGACAGACAGAGAGAGAGAGAGCTTCCTTGCAGGAGGAAGGAGGAGGAGAGGAGAACAAATAACGTCAGACACCCAGTTCAACCACATGGAGTAGAAGACGAAGTCCTCTGCAGCCCATGGACGTTCAATGGTGGAGCAGAGACCCACATGTAGGCCACGGAGGACTGCAAGTTGGAGTAGAAAGCTGAACCCCAGAGCAAGTATGACTGGCATTGGGAGCCCGAGAGTTACTCCCTGCTAGAGTGGAGGTGGACTCCCAGAGTGGGAAGTGAGTCTGCTGCTTGTGGATATCCCTATGCTGGAGCTGGGAGCTGAGCCTGAATTGGTCTGCAACTCCAAGGGAATCTTGCTTTGGAACAACTTGTTTCTGGACTTCCATGCCAAGAAGAGTGTCAGAAGAGAAGTGACTGAACTCCCCTACCCTGTCTCCTGTACTGCTGGGTGGGAAGGCAGAGAAATTGGGAGCAAAGTGATTTGAGCGTGGGAAGAAGGGAGGGGTGTGGGAAAGTGTTGTAAGATGTGGTTGTTACGTCTACTCAGACGATTTGCAACAAATTAAATTGATTTTTCTTCCCCAAGTTGTGTCTGTTTTGCCCGTGACCATAACTGGTGAGTGAGCCGTCCCTGTCCTTCATTCCTAATCCTGTACCTCCTTTGTTGTGACTTCCATCCCATCCACCAGATTGGGGGTGGGAGGTGAGTGCAGGACCACATGGTCCCACTGTGGGTCAAACCATCGCAATCAGCAGTTTCTCAAGCTAACCAGTAATGAGGATCATCTTGTCGTAATAGGATAACATTAGGTTGCAAGAGCCTAAAGCATTTAAAGAAACATATAAAAGAGTATCATTAACATTAGTTAATTGGAATATAGCAGTCAAGCAAAGCAACACAAGGTATTGGAAAGAAGAAAATAGTGTTGGCAATTATTAAAATAAATTCATATAAAAAAAAAAAAAAAGGAGGGAAAAAAAAAAAGACGTTGCCATGTCTGGTTGTGTGTGCAGATGTAAACATTGTCTTGTAAAGTAACAAAATAAGATGAGATACTTGATCAAATATGTTGTTCAGATCAATATCAAGGTACGTAGATTTTCCATCTCCAAGTACTGTGTTCAACATGTCATGGTTTAACAATTTTCCTGGACATCACAGCATTCTAGTTTCACTGGAGAGTAGATTGAAAGATGTACATGGAAGAATAGCAATCTCAATAGCCCCTTGTTACTTCTACCATTAATACTTTGATCTACCAGAATTTCAAGAATTGTAATACCATTAAAGAGTTATAGAGACTGGGCATTTAATATATATAAATGAATTATATTTTTAACAATAAGAATAAATTGAATTTAGCAGAAAATAAAATTAGAAGATAAAAGAAGAAAATTACATTAATCAAAAGCTCTAATTTTTATTATCCCTATTTAAAAATTCTTTCAATAATCAAAAGAAATAAGGAAAATAAGAGAAACTCCTTTAATCACAGAAATTGTTAACCAAGTGACCTATTAATTAACTTGCAGATTGACAACCTGGACAATATCTTTGTTCAAGAATTGGATCATATTTTATTAGTTACAAATAACTTCTTACATTTTGTGTAAGGAAATGTGGAAAGTGGTGTTATGTGCTTGTTTAAGTTATTTGGTTGAGGATGGTTTAGTATAAGAAAATAAATAAAAAATAAAGGTATAATTAAACATACAGATAAAAAAAAAACCTAACAAGAAGTTATAACAATGACAATAATGAAGATGAGAATTCTTCAGCCACCGATGGGTGGGCTATAAAGGAACAATTCAAATGAACAATTCAGACATAGCCATGGAGATGGTCACCTTGAACATTGTAACTGGCATGCAGAAAAAAAGAATAACAAGAGTATTAGGGGTTACTTGAGTGGGGTCTGTGGAAATGTATGAAACTTACTATAGGATATTTAAGGTAAGGGCCAAAGATGGGAAAAAGGGATTGTCAGGTGAGATCAAGGAGGAACAAGTGTGGCAAGACAGGAAAGGGGATGAAAGGGGCCAGTTGCATATTAACAGCACCAGTCAGTACCCTTGTCTGACTCAACCCACCAACTAATAATGGCTGTGTATACTATCTTTTTATGGTATAAATCCTTTTTTAAAAAACTTTTTTTTCTTTTTCCCTGTACTTTCAATCTCTGTCTCCCTGCAAACACGAAAGCAGCAACCACATCTCTCAGCCTGGACAGAGACTCCAGGTCCCCCAGTACCAATCTTCAAGTACCAATATTCAAGTATGAATATTTCAGTTTTCCTTCTCAACACTTTATAAATTTAGGCAGAATATCATGCTATAACAATGACTTATAAAGAAGAAAACAAAAAGTAAGGAAAGTGTAAGTGACTATTTTTGGATCTGTTTTATTTTTACAGGATGAAAAAGACACAAAAGTGACTCAAAACTCAAAGTTAATGAAAGTTAACTACACTGGACTGGGATGAGGTTCATTGCACTGCACATTTTTATTTCAGAGTAGAAGAAAAAAAAAATATCTTCATCAATTAAATCCAGTGAAAATCTCAATATGTTTATATTTAAATAAAAGATTGTAGCATCATGTACACACACAAAAACATTAAGACAATAACAAAATAAAACAGATGTGTTCCATACAGAACAGAAAATGTGTTTCCATTCCATAAAACTCTAGGTCTTAGAATTAATTCCATGTTCTTTTAATTTTGGATATACCTCATTAATTTTTTCAAGCCCCCCAAACACCCTCCAAAGGCCTTGTTTCCCTGGCAAAACATTCATTTCATGAGTCTTACCAGCAGCAAGGATTATTTTCCCACAACTTTCATGGTGAATTAGAAATTGGTGAATCTATATAGGCTTGGAAGTAGAGCTGAGATAAGCAATTTATCTGAAATTTTCATAGTGGCCTAGGGCCTTCAGTGGAAGTTTGTCATTCAGCATTCCCCCATATGTTTGAAGATTTAACACTCTATTTTTCCACTTAGGAAGAATCAAAGGGAAGCAAGTGCCAGAAGTCATATTGTCTCAGGGAAGACTGGAAGCATTAACAGTTTGAATTGTATCAACAGAGAAGAGAAAATAATTTGTTGCACATCTTTTTGTTTAAATAAATCTGATCGCCTCTTGGAGATCATCCAGCCTTACTGCCTACCAAATGGACGGTGTTGCATCTACCCACATCTTTCTCTCCTTCAAATATTTTAGCAAAGCACTTGAAGACACCAGGAGCAGGTTCTTGTCCTGTTGTGTTGACAATACAGCTTTATTCTACTAATTGTTTCCTTTTGCATCTGTGTAGGTAAAGACTCATTATTGCCATAATTTTATTCCAGTTGTGTGACATTAAATCATTTTAGAAAGAGGAAAGTTGTCTAGCTGACATTCTAGCTTGGGCAGTTGGTGAGTAATCTCAGTTCTAAAATTCCTTAATCCTGGATCCTTAAAATATTTAGTTCTACTCCCTCCATTCTATTGTCATGCTCTTTCTCTGATGACTACAGGTAAAGCTTCATTAAATAGTGATGTGGCCCCAGTTCAACATTAGGCAAACTGTAGTGAAAGCTACTACCGGTACTACAGTCCTTGTCCCACCTAACTTTTGTATACCACCATGGCTACTGCAAAATACAACTCATTCAATATCTAACACCTTAATCCCAAACCTCCAAAGTATTTTCTTCTATCCCCATTAATTCCTTTTTATTTAATTTCTCTTAGTCTTTTAACAGTACTCCTTGAAATAATAATGTATCTTATTTTGGATTTCAGATGTAGTTAATATTTTGCTGATGTATTTCAGGTTGTTTTTTTTTTTTTTTAATTGAAAACACAATTGACTCAAGAAAGTATTTTTGTGGGAATTGGGGCAATGGAAACAGTCTTCAGGTATCACATTAACAACCATAATGCAACTGATTGCAAAGAGTACTCCAGGATTATTGCTAGATCATACTTACAGAATCTCCATTAGTAGTTGTCCCAGTTTAGATATTAGCTCAGTAATGCTGAGATAGATATTGAATAGCAATCAAAACTATCTATTCTAGAAATAGATTCAGAGACTATAGGTTTACTAATTTACATTGTTTCCTCAGTGCCACTTTGCAATTATGGAATGCATCAGGCTGTAACTTTTTTCTCTCTACCTATTTGGACAGTTCATCTCATTATGGTAGTGGTCAGCCAAATTGCCAGTGACTATATAAATTTTAAGGGTTTTAACAGTCCTGAAAACAAAATGAGATCTTGCATTTTAACTGATTAAATTGTACTCCATATTACAACAAGTGAATATAAGCAGAATTTGTATTTCTGTTATTCTGTCCACTGAGGCAACCCTACAAAAGCTATCAATTACCAGCAGATGAATGATCACACTAATGATTCTCAGAAATATAGATTCATCACTGGTGCCTGGCATCTTGGGATCAACTTCAATCTTTTATATGAATTTGCTTCTCAGGAAACAACCGACCGTGACTGTTGAAAGCAGTCCTTCTTTCTTGAAGAGAAAGATATAAATACTAGAGGTGAAGGGGAGATATAAGATCATTAGTAAGGACTGAAAATCTCACTCAATTTGTTTAAGAAAGAAATTCTTTAAGACTCGATCATCAGTTACAGAATAAATATATTAATGGGTAACAAGAATATTCAGTAGACAAAAATTACAAGGAAACATTAGACTAATGAGAGTAATCACTGCTGAGTGCAAGACTTGAGCCTGTAAATCATGTAATTTTAGTTGCTATTTTTTTTTTTCTCCTTTTTTTCTTTGGCATGAAAACTACTTAGGATAGAGACTGCATGTTCTTATTTGGACAACTATCTGCACAAGAAGGCTTAATAAAGACACTACTGGAATAATGGAATCTTCCAGAAGTAACTTTTAAAATTAACCGTTAAGATTAATTTAAAAAAAGGAAACAGTTATGTGTTCATCTGATTACAAGAAAAGGTTTTATTTATAATTTAGATAAATGTTTTCCTGGCAATAAAATTGAGTATAAAAGTATTAATTATTCACAATCTAATCATTAAGAAATTGGGTAAATGTAATCACATTGCACAGCCAAATGAAATTAACAGATGTCAAAAGGAGAAATATGATAATAATAACATATTATTAAGTAGGGGAAAAAAAACCAGAAAAAAATATGCATAGAGATCTATTAATAATACTATTTTTAAGATTAATAGTATCTTAAGGAGGACTGAAGGGAATAGAATATTTTTATTCTGTGTGCCTGTGCATGTATTATTAAATTTTCTGAACAGGAAGTAGAAGAGATTTTAAAAGTGTGTTTGATTTCTATACAGTACTATGTTTTTCCTCTCATAAATAAGGGGATATATGTGAAGAAAATTATCTGAATAATTTGGTAATTAGTTAGATTTCACAAAAGAGATCTACTAACCACTCACAGTGATCTTTGGAAAACGATATTGCTTCTGCAAACATGGCTTTCTGTCTCAGAACTTGCCTTCCTTTAGAGATGTATAGAATTAGGGTTTTTGTTTCCCCTGAGAACCAAGTCACAATTTTCTAGACCTACAACAAAAATATGAAGTGCTAAAGGTGCTTATTAATGGCTATGGAGTGTGGATTATTAGGGAAGTATTACTAGTTTGACAGTGCAGCCTGAATAAATCAGTTATGCTTTTAATATGAATCATCCTTTTGAAAAGTTCACATTTATCTCCACTAATTACAGGGGAAAACTAAGATCCTAATCTGTGTGCTTAAGTTAGTTACCTAAAATTAAACTCTACATGTATCCATCCAGACGAAAACACCTGCTTAGAACCTGAGATGTATGGGGTACAAGTACTATTTTTTTTTTTTCCTTTTAAATGTTCAAATTTGTGCAAACAAGCATATTATATGTAGAGGCAAAACAAAAATGCTTTTCAAAATTAGTCAGGTAATGACAAGTATAACAAAAACTGTACAGATATTCTTTTGCAGTATTGCATGCATACTTTTACTTGAAAAAGATAGGACTATTCTAAAGTTCTAAATATTAATTCTAACTTAGCTTATAATTTTACAATACTTCATACAGCTTGCTTACTGAAGAAAAATGGAAATATAAAGAGTTCAAGGAGATCTCTGCAGCCTGTAGTCTTCAGCCTTCTTGTCTGCAAAGGAAATAAGGAGTAATCCTGTCTTATGCCAGATCCAAAGGTAAAAAAAAGAGCCCCACTATTTCACTAAATTCCATTTAAATAGATAAAAAACCAAGGAAGACTATATGATATACTAAGTAATTATCAGGAAACTACTTATTTTAAAATTAATTTACCATTGTAAGAATAAATATAAAAGTGCTATCTGAAACAAAAGTCAGCATAAATTTCAGTGAACTGAAAAATCAAACACAAACTTTCACAGCAGAATGCATTGTTTCATTCTGTTAAAATAGTTTTATTTGAACAAGTGAGTTCTTTTCAACTTTTAAGAAAAAAACTTTCCACCATTGAGGTGAAAGAAAAAAAAAAAATAGTCTCATCATAGAAAGTCACTTACAGAAAAATAAATAAATAAATAAATAAATAAATAAATAAGTAAATAAATAACCTGTTAAATGTTTTGATGGTTTTCCAAATTGGGTTATCTAATGGAAAAAAAAAAAAAAAATATTGCGTACATGGAACCTGTACCATTCTTTTTTAAGAAGAAGGTAAACACTCCCTTAATGTGAAAAATCTTCATTCTTTCTAATTTGTTTAGTTATATAGTCAAAGGCATCAGACAGAAAGATATTTTATATAGTAATTGTTATGCAATATGCTGATTATTCCTTTCCTTCACATATTTATGAAGTCCTATTTCTACCCAACATGAAATTAGATGAAATTTTTGCACTGTTTTTGTAGCTGCAAATCTAAAATCTGCTGGAGTGTTCGACTGGAAATATATCTATCTTTAATGAAGCATATATGTATGTGTGTATACGTACACACACACACATATATATATATGTACTATATATAGCATATTTATTATGGAATGCATCTTATATAATACTAGTGAATATAAGGTAATCTTGGATCAACTAGTCTAGGAATATAAGTCATATTGCATCATCTGTTATGGGTCGCTATTATGAAAATAGATTATACTTAACCTCCATATTGTAGAAGTAGGTGCATGGTGAAATTCTATGCTTACATTTCACAGGAGGTCAAACTAGATCTTAAGGATGTTCTGTTGCCATAAGAGCTCCGATTCAGCAGGCTGTCTATAGTCAAAGAACAAGTGAAGAAAAGGTTAAGGAGTACCGTACGAAACATAGTTCTCAAAAATTCCAGAACATTGTGCAGAAATCAAAGAACCCTTACTTTCTAGGCAGTTAGACATGTCAGTATTTGTTAAAGGTTATATCACATTTGAACTAATCAGTCTATTTTACACAATGACCCTAAATTGCATAACATTTTCTTTAGAATTCTGTCTTCTCCCTGTTGATTATAGAAAGAACAAACTCATTTCAGAAGTCAAGAATTTCTATTCAGAGGAACCTAAAGTCCTTTTGAAATGCACCTAACCTCAATATTTACAATTTTCTATTTAAAATCCATCTTGAAAATGCTCTTTCTTCTTGCAGTTAGACATGTTATAACTACTCAAATAAGACCTGGAAAAGTAAATTAGCAGTTCTGGGTTCAGATGAGACTTTTAAACACATACTTTAAATTTCACCTTAAGTAAATATTTTGTTTATGTCAACATAGTTATTTGGCTTTAATTTCTTGAACTGGATGCTTTCACTTTTTCTTTGCTATAATTCTTTCATTTCCTTCAATATAATCAATTGCTTTAACAAAATGATTACTTTTTAAATGTGGTACTTTCATAATACTAGGTATATTTCACAAATATAAACCACTGGGTGTCAGAGCCCAATACTCTAGTTCTTTTAATTTTTTCACAGAAGGAGGATTTAATGTTTTAATAGTAAATGTACTTATTTGAAAATAATTGACATTACATGGGATTTTGATTTAGAAAGTGATACAGTACTATACTGAATTCACACCACAAGCACAATATAGCAACTGCAATACACAGTTGGATCACAGTGCAAACATGATTTCTATTACCAGTATCTACACTGTCCCAACACCAGTCATGACCAGTCACTGGGAGGGAATATGTGGGTAGAAACCAGCCCTTTGCTCTCTTCGACTTTCATTCTCTTGGCTGCTTGATTTTTTGTACTCTATGTTGGCCTGAGCCACATAAACACTTCCCCCATGCTGATCTGTCTGGCCCTGGGGGATAATCCTTTCTATAGATTATTTTAGGAAGACCATTTACATAACTGGTTGACTCATTCAACTGATACAACCTTTTACCTATGACAAAAATAACCTTCTGGTCCCCTTGATGTTAAGAGAAGTTCAGCTTCCTTTATAATAGCTGTGGTCGGTTCCTACATTCTTTTCTGAGCTTTATGAGCACATCATCTTTGCCTGTCTTCCCTGAGATTTCTTCCGTTGTTAGCATTTGTTGATCACTCACAAAATCATAGAGATTGCATCTCATGGCATTTGTGTTAGTATTGTTCCTACTTAATTGTTACAAGCTCTGAAAAATCTACAACCTGCAATTTCAAATAAAATATACCAGCAAGATCTTTCTCTTGGATTTTTTTTTTAAATTTTATTTTAATGAGAAAAAGAAAATAAGCCTACATTAACCATGTCAAATGTCAGGTGTAAATAAATGAATAGCATTATATCAGTTTTGCAATAAAATTAATTATAATAAATTTTTTTTCCTTTGTGTCATATCATTTACAAACACAAGATATCACTATTCAATTGATCCATAGGGTCTACTCTTTCAAATCCAATCAGGACATAATCCTTCCTTTGCACACAAGATTATATTGAGAAGACACGAGTATACTTTGTGTGTACTGTTTAATTTTTATTTCATCTGAACCTCACCCTACATACATTGACTGTTGTGGGAACAGAGAAAAGACAAATTAACATATGTTCCTAGCACCATTCTGACAATTTGGAGTCTTGGTTCCCCTGCCACATACCCTTCTTATTGTTTTCAGTTTTTAATAGTTGAGTTACTAACTCAAACAGGAAAAAAGAAGAATAAGCTTTCAAAAGAAGCTGGGGCACAAACTATAGAGACATACTATGGAAAACAGTATGCCTGCTTAGTAGGATGATTACTACAGTTTTAACAGTCCCCTCTTGTGCAGCTGCTATGCATATATACAGCTATTTAATGTCACCAGTTACTTAAATAGTTTCCAAATTATGCATGTATTCAGTGTGTATATTGATACACTTGACTAAGTTGATACCAAAGAAGCCATTACTGTCAATCAAATTAATGATAGGCATTTTCAAAATATTTATGTTTAGCCAATTACATATTTAATGGTGAAAATAAAAAACATATTTAAAATTCATACCTTTGAAAGACTTTCTGTCACTTCTTTACCATGCATGGCCACACAGATACATTTTGATGTTAACAATATGTTTTAATTAAATCTAACATTATGATATATCTAGAATAATCTGTATAATTTATTGGATTTATACAAGAATTGTACTGTTGCAGCTGACAACAAAATTTCACATTCTGACTCTTGCTGGTAAATATTTAAGGAACATACAACATATAAACTGTGCAGAGTCTTTGAAGTTCACGTGCCTGGACATGGCATTACTGACCATTTTCTGGTCATAAAGATCATGTATCTCCTTTTACATTTACTGATGTAAAAGGAGACACATAATCTTTGTAAGGTCCAGGAGGCACACAACTGCTCAGAAAGGGAGTTTATTCATCACCTTCAAATGGTTGAATTGACAAGAAATAATCATCAACTATTCCAGACTTCAGCTGCTTTCCACTCTCCACTGCCAGTGCACAGGAAAAGATTTAATAATAATCACAGGGAGGCAATGAGAAATTGACTCTGTAGTCTACTATGTAGGATACTCATATGAGAGGTGAAATAAGATTCTGATCCTTGTTGCTTCTTAAATTTGCTTAATTAGTTGTGTAAAATACACGAGCACCACTTGGGGCAGGGACCATAACCCATGCAAGCATACTAATCAGTACTCTGTGCAAGTTTATACTCTTGAAAGAGTGCTGCTGGGCTACAGCAGCATTCTTCATTTTCACTTCTCTAAACCAGTAAGCCTTGAGGTCTTCTCTGCTTCACAGAGAAGTTTTATCAACAGGGGAGAAGAAAGCTGCCTGATAAACAAGACAATATCGAGTGTGTCTCACTTCAGGGCCTAACTTATGGAAGGTCATCTGGTGCAGCTCAGCAAGCAGAGGCAGCTGGAGCCTTTTCTGTTCCCACAACTTCCCATGCTCAGGTGACTGTTGCCACTCAGCAGGAGCTGCCACTGCCATTTTTATACAGGATCAACTACTATAGCTGAACAAATGAATAAAAAAATACATTACATTGGAAACATACCAAGAAGACTGAGTAAATTCTCAGTTTTCTGAGTTTGTGTTTATAGTAAAAAGGATTTCAAAATATTTTCCACTGATTTGACTAATTCTCTAAAATATTTTGAGGTGAAAGTATCACTGGCTTTTTACTGATTGAGATCTCATTTTATATGGGTATAGTTTTTTTATTGTTTAAAAATCCATGTAATTAAATTTCATCATTTAAAAAAAAAAAAAAAAAGTGAGGTGTTTTGGGTTTTTTTTTTTTCCTATATTTGTTTTCTCATGGGTTTTGTTTGTTTTTTTGTTTGGTTTTTTTTTTTTTTTTAATTCACTATTTTCCAGAATGCAATTACCAATCCCTCAAATCCTATCCTTGCTAGAAATATAACATGCAACATATATAACATGCAAGATATAAACATGAAAAACTGCATCTATCTACATGGTCATCAGGATGCCAACAAGTCTCAAACTATAATTTTAAGAGGGATAAAATAAACAACAGTGTTACATTTTTATTAACCCACAATTGCAGTAAAAGAAAACACAGTGCAAGGATTTCATGTTCTTTCCAAGTTACTATTTTAGTGAAAATACCAGTTGTAGTTACATATTTTTACTGCCTTTACTATTTTATTCTGTTGTGCTAACATGCAGATATTCAGCCTCTAAGAGCCACTATAACCTAGGAGTGACTGTAACTCTCCCTTATCTCTTTCTCTTACAGAATAAAGCTGAAATTCCAAGACAGTTTTGAAAGTATGCATTCTAATGTAAACTAAAAATAATTTCTATTTTATCCCTTCTAAATTATGCTTGGACCATAATTTGGTATTCCTTGATCAAACCTGTGAAGAAAAAAAAAAATGTAGTTATAAAAATAAATGCTAGACAACTTTTGGGTTTATAAATTGTAACACCTTGTACAGTGATTGCAATTTAAAGTGATATGTTGTCACTTCAAATTACTTTGCATTGGCAGCTGTGTTTTTTTTAGAATTACAAGTGAATTTGGCCAACATCCAGAATAAATAAAGTGATGCAAAAATGTCTCTGCATTTATTGTGCTTGAATGATTGGAACTCTTTTTAGCTTTAATGCTTCAGAATAATTATATGTAACAGCAGGACGTATGCAGACTTCAAACTAAACTGCTCCATTGATGTAACTTTTAATAAACCTACATAAAAGAGATTGAGGAGAATGTATGAGTCCATGAGATCAGTTCAAGCCCTATAAAAGGGCTTAAAGATAGAGGCTAGTCAATTGTTAATAACGTAATCTGCCATGTAAATGACATCAGTTTAAGAGGACATGTATATGGTTGGAGATTATATGGAATGTCTGTATGGATTTGGAAATTTCTGTTAACTCTGGTCCATTTTGCAAGAGAGTACATACACATGTTCATTCTGAAGAAAAGTAGATTTCTTGCCATCTCCCAAAAACTGTGTATTTCTTCATCTGAACAAAGGCTTGCATTCATTTTTCTCCCTTTCTATTCTTTTTGACAATAATGTTAATAACAATAAAGAAAAACAAATATATTTATTTTTAAAAGCTTCTTTATTGAGCTTTCAGAGTGCCTACTTCCATATAGGTCTCTATTCTGATGTTATTTGACAAGTGTTTTCTCTCTTATATCATTCTTTCCTTCAATTTGGCAACATAGCTACAGTATTCCATGCAAGTTTGGGAATTGAGGAGCAAGTAAGAAAACAGATAAAGGGGAATGTTTGCAAGGAATTTGTTCAGTCAGAAGAACTACTAGTGAAATGTAGTTCAATGTTCAATGGAAGATGACAAAGCTTAATTTAAGTAGGCAGGTACTTAAAATTCTTTAGAAAGTCAAAGGTCTGAGGAAGAGGGGGACTTGGATTTGACCTCATAAATTCCATTTTCACACATACCTTTCTTTCCCACTCAGAACTAATTTTCTGATTTCAGTGAGGCAATATTCAGTTGAGTATCTGTTTGAGTATTTAATAACATGTTGATTATATGAAGTAGAATCTATGTGTGTCATCATTGTTCAAGCACTTTGTCATAGATGTTGTTAATTTACTTCAGAATAAGCTCAAATATGATGAGGACACAATTTTGAGTTCTTATATCTTGAAATAAGTGTGGAAATAGTTACGGAGACCATATTTATTGCTGTGTACTTCTTCAGTCTACAAAACATTGCCTGTGTAGAAAAAGACTTTGTTCTGCAATGTCAAATTGAGATATTTTGAATGGTATTTGTTCTTCATAGAAGATAATTTATTTTATTTTAATACATTTAGTTGATTCACACTCGACTATTCAGGGTACTGTGACATTTACTACATAGAGGCACATGCAAAAAACTAATTCTGATAAATTTTCTGTTTGTGGTTTTTGTTTCCTCATCTGTTATGTGCTTTGCATAATTATTCAGTCATGAATGGTAACCACTGAGAAGGCAGAACCTTCCTTGCACTATGTGCTTGTCATTATGCTGTGTATTATTCCCAAGCTCATAATATGGAGGTTTATCATGCCCATTCTACTAGTATTTACAAAAAGCTTCTAAAACAAATGGTCCTTTCCTCCATCCTGTTTCATAAATATATTTTGTATGTCTATTTTTTGTTAAATATTTTTCTCTGACTTCTAATTCCTTATGAAGTAGAAAAATGCTTAATGGTTTTGCTTATAAAATGCCAAATAATTCTATTTAGTTTTTAATTGGATTATATCTGTAAAAATGAACCCTGAATACTAAAAAAAAATAATGTATGTTTGGCATAATTCATAACAAGATGTAGAAGTACTAAAAAGTATTATGCTATGAAAAATTTCAAGCAATTGTTATGTTTACATTTGAACAAAGAGGAAGAGTCCTATCAAAGGAAAAAGAAGAGGAATCTTTGTGGTAATCCCACAGCTGGTTAGAAATCAGCTAGCTATTGAAATCACATAGTTTAGAAGTGGACTTGATAAACTGTTGAGAAATCCACCTGCTTGTGTTCTCAGTTGTGGAGCAGAATATAATGAAATAAATAATCCTTTATTCTGTGAATTTCATAAAATAGAGTTCTCCTTGTACTGGGTTTGTGTGACAAGGTTTTGATAGCAGAGAAGATGCCAGAAGCTTCCCTCATGTCCAATAGAGCCAATGTCAATCAACTCCAAGACACACCTGCTGTTGGTCAAGGCTGAGACAATCAGTGATGGTGGAAGCGCTTCTGTTATAACATGTTTGAGAAAGGATAAAAACTGTTGCAGACAGTGACCAGAAAAAAGCAGTGAGAATATGTGAGAGAAGGAGCCCTGCAGACACCAAAGTCAGTGAAGAAGGAGGGAGAGGATGTAGTCCAGTCACCAGAGTGGAGATCCTTCTGAAGCCTGTGGGGGTGAGGCAGGCTGTCCCTCTACAGCTCATAGAGGACCATGGTGGAGCTGCTGGTTGCACCCAAAAGGAAGCTGTGGCCCCATGGAGAGAGGAGACCGTGATGGAGCAGGTTTGCTGGCAGGACTTGTGATCCCATGGGGGACTCATGCTGGAGTAGTTTGTTCCTAAAGGACTGCATACCATAAAAAAGACCTATGCTGGAGTAGTTTGTGAAGAACTGTAGCCCATGGGAAGGATTCAGGTTTGAAAAGTTCATGGAGGACTATCTCCCATGGAAAGGACCCTACGCTGGCACAGGGGAAGAGTGTGAGGAGCCCTTCCCCTGAGGAGGAAGGAGTGGCAGAAATAACATGTGATGAACTGATTGCAACACCAATTCCCTGTTCCCCTGTGCTGCTGGTGAGGAGGAGGTAGAGAATTCAGGAGTGAAGTTGAGCCGAGGGAGAAAGGAGAGATAGGGGGAAAGGTATTTTACGATTTAATTTTTATTGTTTATTACCCTACTCTGACTTCTGATTGGCTATAAATTAAATTATTATCCCTGAGTCAAGTCTGTTTTGCCCATGATGGTAATTCCTGAGTGATCTCCCTGTACTTATCTCAATTCATTAGCCTTTTTTTGTATTGTTCTCCTCTTGTCCAGCTGAGGAGGGAAGTGATAGAGCAGTTTGGTGGCCACTTGTTGTCCAGTCAGGGTCAACCCGTCATAAAATTATTTTTTATTATTGTAGCAGCTAGAGGCATTTGTAAAACAGGAACCTATCAGAGACACCACTGTGACCACACTGTGGGTACTCAGTACAGAGAAGATGCTTGTAACTTGCAAAGACATTATGCATGTGTCCAACAAGAAGACCCATTTAGCCTTAGAAATGTGACTGCTTAATAAGAGTTTACTTTGTGTTTGAATTTATGTATCAGCAGTATCCAACACATCCACTAATAGCCACACTTCTTGCAGCAAATTTTCTGTTTTAAGGAATCATGGATAATAGATAAAAATAATTCTGCAGGTGAGAACTACAATTCTATTTCATCCCAGTACAAAAGAAAGATTGCTTCAGGAGCTGGGTACTGATTCTGCATCCCCACAATTGAACAATGAAGGCATTATCTCTAGTAATATTGAGAATAATTGCTAATCTGTGTAAGATATACAAATACTTTTTATCATTCAAGTGTAAAGTCCATCTTCTTTTCATTCCATCCCTGCTTACTATAGTGCTTATGATCACAGTGTTTAAAAAGGACACCCAGAAGCTACTTCTTGTCTTTTCTTGCCACAGTAACCAGGTGCTTGAGAACTTTATGCTCCTTCATACTTTAGCAATCCTTATCCTCCTCTGAACTATTGCAGATTTCTTAATTTTAGCAAGGCCTAGGAATCTCATCGTGTATTATAATGCAAAAGCAATTCATAGTAGATACAAATTAAAACTGAGTACATAGCTTTCCAGGCTTTACAGAAGAAATGTGCGAAGAATGGTGCTGGGCATCTACTGCGTGCTTTTTAAGTGCTTGCTTTATTTCACAGCAATGATCAGGTCTTTACAAAATTTGATACTTGTAATTCAGGAAACTTATAAGACTACTCTTCTCCATGAAAGTGTGACATGATTAGCAATTACTTAGAAAGATAAGAAGAACGGCTACAAGTCTGAAAATTCACAACTTTTAACCCACTATCTACAAACAATAATAGTTCATACTCATATAAAATAATTTCCATTGGGGAAAATCAAACAAGTTTGGAAAGTTCATTACAAATTTAAGCATTTGTAGGAACAACTAAAGGTTTGTGCTATATTTCACAACTCTAACAGAAATTCTATTTATATTTTCTGCAAAACATAACAATTTATAGATGTGTTTTAAGAGCTTACATTTTCACAGACTCATAGAATCATTAAGGTTGGAAAAGACCTCTAAGATCATCAAGTCCAACTGTCAACCCAACAACACCATGCCTGCTAAACCATGTCGTGAAATACCATGTCTACACTTTTTTTTTTTTAACATCTCCAAGGATAGTGACTCCACCACTTCCCTGGGCAGCCTGTTCCAATGCATGAGAACCCTTGCAGTAAAGAATATTTTTTTCCTAATATCCAATCTAAACTGCCCCTGGTGCAGCTTGAGGCCATTTCCTTCTGTCCCATCACTCATTACTTGAGAGAAGAGATGAACACCCAACTCACTACAACCTCCTTTCAGGCCATTGTAGAGAGTAACAAGGTCTCCCCTCAGCTTCCTTTTCTCCAGGCTAAACAACACCAGTTCCCTCAGCCACTCCTCATAAGACTTGTGCTCTAGACCCTTTGACAGCTTTGTTGCCCTTCTTTGAACATGCTCCAGCACCTCAATGTCTTTCTTGTAGTGAGGGGACCAAAACCGGACACAGTACTTGAGATGCGGCCTCATCAGTGCCGAGTACAGGGGCACAATCAATTCCCTGGTGCTTCTGGCCACACTGTTTCTGATACAAGCCAGGATGCTGTTGGCCTACTTGGCCACCTGTGCACACTGTTGGATTATATTTAGCCGGCTGTCAACCAGCACCCCCAGCTCCTTTTTTTTGCCAGGCAGCTTTCCAGCCACTCTTCCCCAAGCCTGTAGCACTGCATGGAGTAGTTGTGATACAAGTGCAACACCAGGCACTTGGCCTTGTTCAATGTCATACAATTGGCCTCAGCCCGTTGATTTTTGAACAGTTAAACAGTTAAACTAATACATTTGCCAATTTACACGGAAAAAAGAATGTGTCCAATTCAAAAGACTGAGGTTTCAGTTTCTACTTCAATTCAAAAAAGTATATCTTTGAAGAAAATATAATTTTTTAAAACTTAAAAAAAAAATAAATTGAGAAAGGATATAATAAATAAAACATAGGAGAAAAAACCCTCCTTTTGTCTTTTTCTCGTAAAGATGTCACTTCATAGATAAAGCTAAGTAGTTATCTTTTTTTTTCTCCAACTTCTTTTAATTTCTGTTCTTGTCAGTTGCCTACCCTTCTTAATTTTACATATAGCAAGACTTCTGAAGGAAATGTTAGAGAAACTAGGAAAGAAGATACAGGAGATGCATATCTCAAATTTATCTATGTGACTTTATTCACGTATATTTTGCGTAACAGTGATTTATTCTCACAGTGTTTCTTTCTACATCTTCAGTGTTTCATGTGCTTTTATAAGCGGTTTCTATATACATCATCATACCTGACATATTATTTTTATAGTGATTCATTTGTTATTCTGCTGATATCCGTAATAGTTCATATTGACAGAAAACTATAAAAAAGACAATGTGTTCCCTTAAGATGCAAAGAGTCATCACAATAGAAAAGATAATGACATGTTCTAGCTAGCAGTGATAATCACATAAAATTTGCTTAGATTCATAGGGTGCAAATAATATGTAGCTGTCAGGTTCCAAATGCTCATTTCCTGCAAATCTTTCTTATTTTTGAAGCATCAAATAATTATCTCCTTTACTTGCACACATATTTAATTTAGAAAATTTTAAGAATGTCAAAGTACCTGTTGCATTGTGGTTTGCACATCAGCTGTTTCATTAATCTGATAGCATATCCTGAGATCATAAAGAAAAGTACTGTGGAGAGAGATGGAAAAGTAAGATCTTGCCAACTGTTCTGCCTGAATAATGACATCCTGTGGTTTATCCGTGGGAAGATTTATACATTTTTGCTTAATATTTTTTCCTTATTTGTTTGTCTTTCTGTTCAGTACTTCTAGAAAGATCTCTCCTCCTAAGGGCACCTGATTAAAGGGAGCTGTCTTATCTGAAAGCAGTAGAGACAGGAACCAATTTGAGTTTGCTTTTTTTAGGGATTGATGGAAGAGAAAATAGCATAGGTTTAAAATTTGGATAATGATTAAATAGTAGGACTGGAGCCAATTACTAAGAAGAGAAAGTGATAGAAAGAGCTTTACTTTAAGCCCCAGAAAATAAATATGCTTTATAGATGCTAACAACATCTCACGTGGACAAAGTACTTTCAATTTTTTAATGTTTTAGCTATAAGACAATATCCTTTATATATATATATATTTTTATTATTATTATTATTTTTTTTTTCTGAAACACAAGACTGTTATTAAAGGGAACTGAGGTGATGGAGTGGGAGAAGAAGAAAGAGGGAATTACTTTGCTGCTAAAAATAGTGTTTTGGGAATAAGCACTCTGTTTTACAGTAGGTAATATTTCTAATGCAATATTTTTAATTTTCATAAAGCACCATTATAATGCTGAGTTTAGTTCTGGCTCTCACAAAGAACAATGTTATTTTGTTGAAAGCTTTTATCGGTTTTCTAAATTTGTCTCCTGAGTGACCTGTTGGAAGTAGCCCATTAACTTGAATTACGTGTTTACGAAAGCAGAGTTTGAGAATTGGTCTCTTCTTATCAAGACAACAAATGGTTTGCCATTTAAAAATAAAACAAAAATGAAACAACAAACAACTATTAAAAAAAAACAAGTTCATGCACTTTTTTTTGGGGGGGTGGGAGGAATATAATTCAGGTACTAGATAAGTAATATTTTAATTTTGTTAAGAAACTGAGTTGAAAGTAAGGAATAGTTTTCTGAAGCTTTAGCCTGGAAAATCAATGCTGACAAAGGAATAGTATAGAGAGAGAGGAAACCCTTCAATTATAGCAGATGAATGCTGGAGAATATTGCAAATGACGGGTACACAATTAACCACAGTGAAAGATTCAAAGCCAGTTTACATTACTGCGTGAGCCTAGATTTAGAAATAATAAAATATTTCCTCCTGTAATGCAGGGGCATTGGCTAAATGACTCAGCAGAAACCTATCACATTCAAAATACTGTTGAAAAGACCATTACATTCAGAACTGTAATATACTTTTTTTCTACTATCCAAGAAATACACAAATCTGGATTTCCAGTGGGTGTTTTGGATATGAGCCAGCACTGTGCCCTGATAACCCAGAAAATCAGTTGCATTCTGAGCTGCATAAAAAGAAGCATGACCAGTAGGTCAGGCAGTTCATTCTCCCGTTCTGCCCTGCTCTTGTCATACCTCACCTGGAATATCACATCCAGCTCTGAGGCCCCTAGCAAAAGAAAGATATGAACCTCTTAAAGGAGGTCCAAATGAAGGTAAAAATGATCAGAGGGCTGGAACATTTCTATGAGGGAAGGCTGTGAAAATTGAGGTTGTTCGGACTGCAGAACAGAAGGGTCCAGGAAAACCTTACTGTTTCCTTTTGACACTTAAACGTGGCTTATAAGAAAGATGGAAGGGACTTTTTACCAAGGTCTGTAGTGAAAAGGAGTAACGGTTTTAAACTGAGGGAGTGTAGGTTTAGGCTGGGCATGAGGAATATTTTTTTTTTACAATGAAGGTGGTGAGATACTGGAACAAGTTGTCCAGAGAAGTTGTGGATGGCTCAGGTTCTAGCAACATGATTTAGTGAAAGACGTCCTTACCTATGGCAGTATGGTTGGACTATATTAACTTTGTAGGTCCCTCCAACCCAAACCATTCTATAATTCTATGGGCTAGCGACCTAACTTGTACAAAAACAAAGTCTCATTTGGAATTTTTTATGATTATTAACTGCTTAAAGGAAGGTGACTAAAAGCACAAAAACACCTTACTAATATTGTGTGAAAGAATGCACTTCCACCACACATTTTCAAAAGCATAAAGACCTGATGATAAAAACCCATCTTTTAATCTGACCTCCTATATAATATAACCTGGAGAATTTAATTCAGCTATTTCATACTAACATAAGTAATTTAATTTAGTTACTCTCTGTCTTCAGGCCAAAATTCACAGGCTGGAGACTCTCAGAGTGATACAATTTGGACTCAAATATGGAGACGTGAAAAATATAGAATAAGTTGCTAGTCCAAATTGTCTCACTGGTAATCTGCTCTACAGAAATCTCTTACAGCCTTGAAAATACTTTTTTCTTAGAAGTTACGCGAAGCTAACTGAGTGACTGAGAGGATTTTAGTCTCACTTCATGCACTGGGCGGATGAGAGGAGAGCAGCGGATGTCATCTGCCTTGACTTCAGCAAGGCTTTTGACACTGTCTCCCATAGCATCCTCATGGGTAAGATTAGGAAGTGTGGGTTGGATGAGGGGACTGATAAGGGAACATATAGAATATAATTATATTTTAGAAAATGAGTTTAGTTCATTTTGACTCTCTGTTAAGTGGGAAATTTTAAGTTTAGATTGTTTTGTCTGTGGTAAGTGAGAAACTTTTACAATAACTAACAAGCTATTCCACGCTATCAGCAAAGGCTTTGTGATGCCTGGTATGTGAGGAGTCTGGCGCAAGATAAGAAGGAACTGGTATGCAACACCTGCAGTCTGAAGCAAGAAAGCTGGCTTTGTTTTGTCTAGTGGTTAAGAATTCAAGGGGCTACTGAGCATTTACAAGGAGAAAAGGCAAGAAGTTAATAGTAATAAAGAGTGCTAACAAGCAGCACCAGGAGGCAGTGTGCAAGTGCAAATGGGAGTGAACTTATGTTAAAAATTTCTTGAAACTAATTAACCTGACCCAAACTATTATTGGAATTTTAATGAATATGTATGTATGTGTGCTTTAAATAATGCCTTAATAAAGAAGTAGGGTGTGCAGGGCCTTTTTGGAATGATCCACCCTGTCTCCCATGGGCGAATAAAACATACCTGCTTTATAACTCTCTACAAGTTTTAAGGTTTGATCAAGACAGCAAGGTGAGTGGAGAACTGGCTCGATGGCAGAGCTCAGAGGGTTTTAATCAGTGGTGCAGAGTCTAATTGGAGGCCTGTGGCTGGTTGTGTTCCCCAAGGGTGAGTACTAGGTCCAGTCCTATTCAATATATTCATCAGAGACTTGGATGAAGGGACTGAGTGTACTTTCAGCAAGTTTGCTGATGACACTAAACTGGCAGGAATGGCTGATACAATGGAAGACTGTGGTGCCATTCAGCAAGATCTGGATAGGCTGGAGAGTTGGGAGGAGAGGAACCCTATGAAGTTCCATAAGGGCAAGTGTAGGGTCCTTCTCCTGGGGATGAATAAACCCAGGCACCAGTACAGGTTGGGGGTTGACCTGCTGGAAAGCAGACCAGGAGAGAAGGACCTGGGAATACTGGTGTTTGACGAGTTGACCATGAGCCAACAATGTGCCTTTGTGGCCAAGAAGGCCAATGATATCCTGGGGTGCATTAAGAAGAGTGTGACTAGCAGGTTGAGGGAGGTCCTCCTCCCTCTCTACTCTGCCCTGGTGAGGCCACATCTGGAATATTGTGTCCAGTTCTGGGGCCCCCAGTTCAAGAGAGATAGGGATCTTCTGCAGAGAGTCCAGCAGAGGGCTAGGAAGATGACTAAGGAACTGGAGCATCTTTCTTATGAGGAAAGACTGAGAGAGCTGGGTCTGTTTAGCCTAGAGAAGCGAAGACTGAGAGGGGACCTTATCAATGTTTATAAATATCTAAAGGGCAGATGTCAAGAGGATGGGGCCAGACTCTTTTCAGTGGTGGCCAGAGATAGGACAAGGGACAATGAGCACAAGCTGGAACACAGGAGGTTCCACTTAAACATGAGGAAAAACTTCTTTACTCTGAGGTTGACAGAGCACTGGGACAGGTTGCCCAGAGACGCTGTAGAGTCTCCTTCTCTGGAGATATTAAAAACCTGCGTCGATGCAGTCCTGTCCAACTTGCTTTAGGTGAACCTGCTTTGGCAGAGGTGGGTGGACTAGATGATCTCCAGAGGTCCCTTCCAACCCCTACAATTCTTTGATTCTGTGATTGGTACTAGTTGGCTGGTACTGCTTAGCTTTTACGAGTCATGTATACACTTCCTTCATGATGGTCTGGCTAAATCAGAAAGCCATTTACACTTTTTGATTAACTTAGGAAAGGTCATTTACACAACCAGATGATTCACTCAACTGATACAGCCATGTATCTAACACAAAGGCCATCTTTTGGTCCCCTTTGTTTCCAGGTAAGTTCAGCTTTCTTTACAACACCTGTGGCCACTCACTGTATCCTTCCTGCAGCTTCATGAGCACACATCACCTGTGCCAATCTCCTCTGTGCCTTCTTCCACTGTAGGACCTTATTGATCAGTCTCACAGATGCAATCCATTTTCAACAATCTGAGTTTTCTCTGGACCATAGAGAAATTGCACTATCACATTAAGCACACTGTGCTAATGCTGTATAAAAGGAGCAGGAAACAAGGATAAATCAGAGATAAAAGCTTGCTGACTTGAACCATTAACCGCTAGATCACCTTTGTTGTATGACTTGACACAGGACAGATTCCTTGGCTAACACATTCATCTCAAAAGACCAATGGATATGACTCAGGAGCCATAGTGCAATAAACTTATCCTTTGGAGTTATAAAAGGGCTTTAAAATACATGCCAATTTATTTTACAGTTCTTTCAATGTAATATAGTCTCTCTCTCTCATACATTTGAGCACCCTGTGGAGCTGCTGCAGCTTATGTCTAAACACAGTTGCCTCTGAAGGTCTCTGAGACCTAATTTTGAAGACTTTGTTATTCCTCTACCCTCAGCCCAGCAAAGAGTTATGTTACACAGTTGTGTGCACATTAAGTGCTTCTTTGCTTACCACCACCCAACCAGAAATATTAGTAGCTCATACAGTATATTGAAAATTTAATTTTATTCTTGTTTACTTGTTTATGTAGCTCAAATCACAGTCTAAAAACTGAGTTCCATTAACTGAGTCAGTGAAGGTCAATAATTTTTATAAAGAAATCAAATATGAACTTGAAGGAGGTAAGGAGGATATGAGGTCTGGATTACTTGAGAAAATTAATTCCTTCCCAGAATAGTGCCTCAAAAGAATACACAGAAACCCTAGGGAAACCTGAAAAGTATTGTCATCCTCTCCTTCAGTATAAGAAAAATTGCATTGGGCAAGACTGTCCAAACTTTTGCCTGTCTGTGGGGAATAAATCATGGCACAATTTAACTTACCTTGACACGTCTATATACAGAAACCATGTAGAACAAACCTTAGTAAAGTGAATGTGCCAGAGGTCATTAACAAATCACTTGTAAAATTATTGATAAGTCTGAACAAATCAAAGAACATGTTGTATTTATGTCTTAAGCATTCATCTCTGATAAAACTGAGAAAGCACTGAAAAACTGAAATACAGTAAACTCAATAAGAATAGGAGAAGCATACTTCTTTACTTGATTCTAATATTTTACATTTTTCATCTATATTTTCAGGAAGAGTGTGGGTTTTTTCACATCCAAATGGAGAAAGCTGAAAATATTTTTCTTCAGATTTGGAAATAATTTTCTCTTCCGCTATGGAAATACTAGTAGCAAAAAGGAAAGCAAAACACCACTGGCATTCTGGTACATGTCTTCAGGCAGATACCAGAGCTATTAATCTTCACAGAATTTGGGCTTTTTAAAAGAATTTCATTTATTATTGGAGCTTATTTCAAAGTTGAGAAAGTCTTAAATTCATATATCCTGTTTCTCAGGAAAGTGTCCTAGCCAGCGTGTTTTGATACCAGATGGAGTTTACTAATTCTTCACTCATATTTGTAAGTGATTTTTTTCACAATAGCTATACCTAGAAGATACCTTCTTGATATGGCTGACCTTGAAAAGATTGTTGGAGAAATCTGCAGTAAGAGGATTCCTACCAGATGAAGACATGCAGAAAAATGTTTCTTTAAAAGTTAGAAGGAACCTACAAGAAATCACTGACTGAGAAAACTTAAGGGTAAAAATATTGCTAGCTCTGAGTTTGACAGAGGATTATGTAGAAGTTCTGACTGGACACACATTCAACCTACCTCTATGTCCTGAGGTATGGTTTTATATATCCATGATTGTGTAATTTCAAAGGTTAAATCCACTTAAAAAAAAAGACATGTGAGCACTTCAGAAACCTGTGAGGACAACTCAGAGAAAGACTAAGGCTAAAACTTTGCCAAAATTGTTATCACACAACAAAGATGCTGGAGTTAAGAGTCATAAAAAAAAGTTCTACAAAGTCTGTTTGAGCATCTTGGACACAACAAATAGGTGAGATTTCAGAAAACTGTAGTCACTATGACAATACAATTGACAGTTCAAGATGAAAGTGTTACCTACAACTACTAGATAATAGTACAGAATTGTGATGTAGAACAATAGTATACTGGTATCTAGTCTCTGCTTATCCCAAGAGGATTGAACTACATATTACAGAAGTTTTATAGCTGCCAAGTTAAGGAGTCTTCTAATAGAGTCACACTAATGTACTTGTGACCTAGATGCTTAAATATAGTTTTTAATTCTCTTTAAACGTAACCAAATTTCAACCCTGAGATAAAGCATCAAACACAGATGAAAGGAAGAATTCTGCATCTGTCCATACCTTCATTATTTTGCTTTGTTCAATGTAGATATCCTAATATAGATACTAATAGATATTGAGAAATTCCATATGTGTATTTTTCTGTCCTTCAATCAATGTCAGTTTATCTGCCCAACTGTGCATTGTGACATTTACTCATAAAGTGAAGTGTGTAACCTATAGCTGTTGTAGTTCTGTCATGTTTATATTTCTTATTCAGATTTGGGTGGTAGAAACTTTGATGACTTAGGGACTGAAGAATTTCAAGTCAGGAATTCAAGGGGTTTATGCAGTACAAGAGAGAATTTGAAAACTAAAATTAGTTTCTACAAGACAAGTAAAAAAAAACAACAGCCAAAAAACCCCACAACCAAACCCAAACCCAAAAAGCAAACCCAGAATGTATTAAATGAGAGAGGAAACCTAAGCTAATGCATTAAAATACCAGGGAAAGGCTGTAGATTGAGGAAACTATCACCATAATTTTTAGTATGCTTGGGATTTTACTTCAAATTCCCTGCCAATACAGCTCGATTCTGCTTTATATATGTAAACTAATTCTGAGCTGCAAAAGAAAACACCAGGTGAGTAATTTTTTTACCCAGTATGCTACTAGAAGAATAAATGCTTGTTTTGATTGTGCAAGGAGCTGCCAGAAGAGTTTTTTAAAAAAATTGTTTGCTTCATGAAGTGTATAGATGCTTCACTAGATGAGTAAATGCTTATATTGACATGGAAGGTTGGAGATACATTTTTTCCTTTCATTTATTTGTGAAAAGCTCTTCATCTTTGCATTAATTAAACCTTAACTGTGTAAAAGGGAATACCAGAAGAATTCTGGGTGAGGTTGGGAGCACTTTATCAGCAAGAGACTCATCTTCCACTTCTTGTTCTATTGAATATTTAAGATCTTAAAACACAACAGAAAAACTTCAGTGATTGTGGACAGGATAGGGTCTTCAAGCCTGGCCTTACTCTCTTTCAACTGATTTAATGTTTATGATGTGGGGAAGCATTTTGGGAATGTCTGAAGAGTGTTTTTACTATAATCCTGAATGTTTTAAAAAGGTTTTTCTTGTTTTAATTTTTTTTAAATACATTTGCATAGTTCTCCAGTTGTTAAAGTTCAGTCTTTGCCTCTGGCCTTCCATGTTCTTTTACTCATGCACAGAAGAATTTTTAAATTGTAGCCAGCTACTAGCAGAACTATAATAATTTACTTAAAAACTGTCAAAATTGTTTCTACATCAAAGTCTTTGCATTCATGAGCATCAATAAATCTTGTCTAAAATGACAGTGAATAAATGACCATGTACTCAGACTTCACATTGAAATTAAAATTTTTGAACTTTAAATTATTATTTTATTATTATTATTATTGAAATTATTATTTCAAATAATTAGAAAAAATAATAGCTGAATAAGTCCTTGACTGCAATTATTAATTAATAGTGATACTGAATCCTTCCTTTTATAACTTTGCATAAAACACATCATGTCATATCTCTTGAATATAACAACACAACATTTGGTTAACACTTTATATATCCCTTTACTTGATGTCCATTAAGTAGCTACCAAGAGCAAAACTCTTGACATAATATGTATATCAGTTGTATTGAGAAAGCTTAAAGAAGACAGCTACTGTTAAAATTTAGAAGTGCCTATGAGTTAAGAACTAATTTTCTTTTAGAAGTACTTTCTATATAAGAAAACATAACTTGAAATAACTCTTGTACAAAGATATAAGTATTAATTTTTAATAAGTAGCAGGATAGTGTACAACAAGGCAGAGATTAAAGAGGGCTAAAGTTTTTGCGAAGAACTGATCAGAAAGAACACATTCTAACTGTTCCCCATTATATAAGCATGACTTTTATACTATTTCAGAAAAAGAAAATCTTCAGATTCTATTCTCCACTATAATAACATAAGATATGTTAACCGGGGAAGACTTCAGCTCTGTAATTGTGCCAGACAGTTTCTGGGAAGTAGTTTGGAGGTAGTCAGATTCTTAGGAAGTAGATGAAAAGGATATAAGGATTTCATCCTGTTCTGTCACATTTCAAAAAAGAAAAAGTAGACAGTTTCTGGGAAGTAGTTTGGAGGTAGTCAGATTCTTAGGAAGTAGATGAAAAGGATATAAGGATTTCATCCTGTTCTGTCATATTTCAAAAAAAGAAAAAGTATGAAAGAAAAGGAGGAAAGAAAAAAGATGAGCTTCAGTTCACTACAGTGGTCAGATTGAACTAAAGTAAATGGTAAAGAAGAGTTGAATATAAATACATTTAGTACTGGGGCTATGCAACAAAATTTTTTTCAAAGAATCATAGAATCACAGAACCATGTAGGTTCGAAGATGACTCTAGAGCCCTACCTAGCACAACCTTCAGTTCAAAGCAAATCCCATTTGAATATGTTGCCTTGTCCAGTTAAGTTTCAAATATCTCTGGGGGTGGAGATTCTACAAACTCTCTCAGCAACCTCTTTTTTTTGATCCCCCTCATAAGGAAGAAACTTTCGTATATTGAGACATTGCAACCTGTGTCTGTTTCCTCTTCTACTTTCATAGTGCAACTGGGAAAAGTCTGTCCCCATCTTCTTCATACTCATCCATTAGATATTTGTAAACAGTAAGATAGTTTCCCCTGAAACTTCTGATCAACCCCAACTCTCTAGATGCTTATATAACACGTGCTCTGACTGCCCAACTATCTCATTACAGAAGACTGAGTTTACTGCATTCATTTCACATTTGTCTAGGACTGGACACAGCACTCCAACTGCAGTCTCATCAGTGTTGAATCTGGGATCACGCTCCCTTGACCTGCTGGAACAGTCTTCCTAATTCAGCCAGGATGTTGGTTTGTTGGCTCTTTGCCACAAGGGCACATGGCTGGCTGGTGTTCAGCCTGTTTACCAGTACTCACAGATACTTTTCTGCAAAGCTACTTTCTAGCCAGTTGTCTCCCAGTCTGCATTGTTGTAGCAGGTTGTTCTGCTCTGAATGTTGGACATGATATTTGCATTTGCTGAACTTCTTGAAGTTCCTACAGGCCAATTTCTCCAGCCTGTTCAGGTTCCTCTCAATTTCAACTTTATTCTGCAGCATATTGAATGCTCCACTCAGTTTAATATTGTATTTTGACTTATGTACATGCAGTCTATAACATCATTCGGATAGGTAATAAAAGCTTTAAACTGATCCTAGAACTGATCCCTAAATCATACCACTAATAATTGGTAAACAGCTGGACTCAGTACTGCTTACCATCACTTTATGAGTCTGTTAGTCCTGTCAATTTTCTACTCATCTTGTAGTCAGCAATTACCCGTGTCATTGCTTGAACTCAGCCTCATTTCGCTACTGGCAGATGTGGGAGTGGCGAAGTTCACCAAGAGAACCAGGGCCATTGATTTTAACCCTTCTTCCAGCTGTATAATGAAGACTTAATGTATTTGCTATCTGTAGCAGGTGCTTACTTCAACATCACCTGTGCTGGTCTCTCATCTTATCCTTACCTACAAGTTCTCAAGCAGCTCATTCCCAGTTCCAAGAAAAAGCTGCATACATTCCAGTCACTCTTTTGCACTGAGTGCAACCCCTCCTCCTCACTTTCTTCATCTGTCTTTCCTGAAAATCCTGCACTCAGCCACTAAGGCTTCAGTCATGCAACCTATTCCAGTGACTCTAATCCCAGCGATGTCATAGCTCTTCAGCTGTGGACAGACTTTTAGCTTCTCCTGTTTGTTTCCTATGCTGCATGTGTTTGTATGCAGGCATTTGAAGTGAACCGCAGCCATGCTGCTATCACAAACGCAAGAACCTGCTCCATCATGCAGTACCCCAGTCTTGGTGTGTAACCTTAGCAGTTGTAAATCTGACATCAAATATGACCCTGCTATAAGCAGAGAGTTGGACTAGATGACCTCCAGAGGTCAATGTCTAACCCAAAATGTCTATTAATTTATTGTCTAATGAATCATGTTAGAATTCAAGTTGTTTAATGTCAGATATAAATGAGATGAACATCTATGTCCGATATCTGCATCCAGCTTTCTAGTCAATGTGGAGATTCAAGATGGTTTAGGTTTCTCAGCATAAATATCTAGCGTCATCTGAGACACCATAAGTTATCTGATGCATCCACACTGTACTGGCAGATAAGATATAGGACCTGAGACAGATTTGCTGGAGTTTGAAAACAAATGCAATACCTCTGGGCATCTCACGGCCAGGCAGTATACATCTAAGTTGAGGGAAATTAGTCTGAGGTATAAGCACCAACTTATTTTAAATATTTGTATTAAGGTGAAATGAGGCAATCCTAGAGGTGTACTTTTTTCCCAGGAAGTATAAAAAGAGTGTTGATGACTAGCTGAGATTATAGTGAAGTATACTGGAGAACTTCTTCAGTGTTGGTGAGGCCAGTCCACTTAGGTTTCCATGAGAGTATTCTATAGCTCTTCACAGACAGCTCAGATTTGACTCTTCCAAATTATTTTGCATCTCCAGCTAACTGTCAGTACATGGAAAAACACAATTCCCAAGACAGAGTTCCTCAGGGCTCTTCTGTTAAATTTGATTTGCTAGGAAAACTAACCATTTTTTTCTAGTCTTTCATATTTTAACATATCATTACTCTAGAAAAAGTAGCTCTTAGCTGAAAGTGATGATATTCTTTAAACAATTCTGATGAAAAATTTTTTAGAGGACATAAAAAATACAAGTATTTAACAACATTGGTTCATTCTGACCTATCTGCTCCTTGCCTCCTCCAAAAATCTTTAACAGTTTTTGTAGAGGGAAATTGTTGTTTATAAATCTGTATTAATCTTCTACAACATAATAAATTTGTCTATGCCTTTATTTATTTTATTGTGCAATATAGTTTCTACAGATTCACACAATTCAAAGTTCAGATTTACTGATCCCTAGTGCGCCAGGTTATCTTTGCAATCCTTTAAAAAAATGCTGTCACTTCACCATTTTTGATTCTTCTGATGATTTCAGAAAATGTCTTGTATTGAAATGGACCTGGATGTCACTCTAAAATAAAGTTAGGGCAGAAATTAAACATGCATCCAGACTGTAAGGGTATGTGGAAGGAGACAGTGTTTGTTGATTTAATCTGGTTAAGGACCAGAACCGGGTAATAAGAAAAGGAGGGTGCTATTTGCAAGAAGACTCAGGAATACAAACCTGACCTACAAACAATAAGGGAGAAAATAACAGGAGAACCACACCTGGTTAGTCACACTAATTGGTAAGGGTAGGTGGAATGTGAGAATGTTTATTTCAATAAGATTACCTGATGGAAAACCTTGTGAAGTTGTATACGGAGGAAAAAGGGGAAGCTATAAAAAACTACAGAGACATAAATATGACAGACAAATGATGTAAACAAAGACAAGAGACAAACTTCAACAATCACACTAATTTATGTGCTTTCAAGAAACTGCAAGCAAACTGGAACTTTGGAATTGATAAGGATGTAAACCTGAGAGTCCAGGATGCTGGAGAGGGTCGGTGGGACTGTGCCAAATGATGAGTCAATGTGCAGTCCAGCCTCTTGTCCCCCAGTCTGTACGTCCATCCGAGATTACACTGTCTCAGGTACAGAATCCAGCATTTGTTCTTGCTAAATTTAATACTTGCTAAATTAATTGGAGATTACCCAGCACTCTATCAAGATCTCTCTGTAAGGCCTTGCTATCCTTGAGGGAATTAGCAGCGACTCCTACTTGTCAGCAAATTTACGTTGTGTACACTCGACTCCAGTGTCCACGTCATTGATAAAAACATTGAAGATAACTGCCACTAAAATGGAGCCCTGGGGAACAACATTAGTCACTAGCCCCCAATCAAGTGTTGCCCCTTACCTAGTCAGCTCTCTTAGCACCTGTATCAAAAAGTTATCTTCAGTATGTTTTGGGAATTTCCTAGACATGTTTGTGTCTGCCGTATCATAATTCCAGTTAACAGAATCACACAGAATCACAGAATCACAGAATGTTAGGGATTGGAAAGGACCTCGAAAGATCATCTAGTCCAATCCCCCTGCTGGAGCAGGAACACCTAAATTAGATCACACAGGAAGGTGTCCAGGCGGGTCTTGAATGTCTCCAGAGAAGGTGACTCCACAACCTCCCTGGGTTCCAGTGATGTGTTATCCTCACAGTAAAGAAGTTCCTTCTCAAGTTTAAGTGGAACCTCCTGTGTTCCAGCTTACACCCATTGCCCCTTGTCCTATCATTGGCTGTCACCAAGAAGAGCCTGGCTCCATCCTCCTGACATTTGCCCTTAACATACTTTTAAACATTAATGAGGTCACCTCTCAGTCTCCTCCAAGCTAAAGAGATCCAGCTCCCTCGACCTTTCCTCATAAGGGAGATGTTCCACTCCCTTCATCATTTTGGTGGCTCTGTGCTGGACTCTCTCAAGCAGTTCCCTGTCCTTCTTGAACTGTGGGGCCCAGAACTGGACACAATATTCCAGATGTGGCCTCACCAGGGCAGAGTAGAGGGGGAGGAGAACCTCTCTCAACCTACTAACCACACCCCTTCTAGTACACCCCAGGATGCCATTGGCCTTCCTGGCCACAAGGGCACAGTGCTGGCTCCTGGTTGTCCTGCTGTCCACCAGGACCCCCAGATCCCTTTCCCCTACACTGGTCTCTAGTAGATCATTTCCCAACCTATACTAGAACCTGGGTTTTTTCCTGCCCAGGTGCAACACCCTACACTTGCCCTTATTATATTTCATCAAGTTTTTCCCTGCCCAGCTTTCCGGCCTGTCCAGGTCTCTCTGGATGGCAGCACAGCCTGCTGGAGTGTCAGCCACTCCTCCCAGCTTTGTATCATCAGCAAACTTGCTGACAGTGCCCTCTATTCCCTCATCCAGGTCAATGATGAATACATTGAATCATACTGGTCCCAGTACTGACCCTTGAGGGACTGCACTAGACACAGGTCTCCAACTGGACTCTGCCCCATTGACCACCACTCTCTGGCTTCTTCTCACCAGCCAATTAACAGTCCATCTCACTACCTGATCACCTAGTCTACACTTCCTCAATTAAGCAGTGAGGATGCTGTGGGAGACTGTGTCAAATGCCTTGCTGAAATCAAGATAGACCACATCCACTGCTTTGCCATCATCCAGCCACCTGGTTGTGTTTTCATAAAAGTCTAGAAGATTGGTCAAGCACAACTTCCCCTTGGTGAAGCCATGCTGACTGCCCCTAATGACCCTCTTATCCTTGATATGCCTTGAGGTGGCAACAAGGATAAGTCATTCCATCACCTTCCCAGGGATGGAGGTGAGGCTGACCGGTCTGTAGTTACCTGGGTCCTCCTTCTTGCCCTTTTTGAAGATTGGAGTGACATTTGCTTTCCTCCAGTCCTCAGACACCTCTCTCATTTCCCATTACTTAGGAAAGATGATGGATAGTGGCCTAGCAATGACTTCAGCCAGCTCCCTCAACACCCTCAGGTGAATCCCATCTGGACCCATACATTTATGGATGTCCAGATTGCTTAATTGATCCCTAACCCAGTCCTCATCAACCAGGGCAAACTCCTCTATTGTCCTGACTCCCTCTGGGGCCTCAGGGGTATGGGGCTCCTCAGGACAGCTCCCGGCAGAGTAGACGGAGACAAAGAAAGCATTCAGTAACTGTGTTCTCTGTATCTTCTGTCACCAGGGCACCCACCTCATTCATCAGTGGGCCTACATTGCCTCTAATGTTAATTTTATCTGCCATGTATTTGAAGAAGCTCTTTCTGTAGTCCTTGACCCGTCTGGCAAGGTTTAATTCTAAGGAGGCCTTAGCTCAACATCTAGGAAGTTGAAGGACAAGGACAACTGCTCTAAAGATTTCCCTTGATTTCTTATATTATAATACATACATGTCATCATCCTCGATGGGTTATCTTCAGTAGACTCCTGTAACATCTGCTTTATTAGCTTTTCCTCTAATCCTTACCCAGAAGCTCAGTTCTCTCCCTAACTGCAAGTGCTATACAGTCCAACCTCTCCCTAGCATGCAGTGTTACCCCTCTGCCTTGCCTTTCCTGCCTATCTCTTGCAGAGAGCCTATAACCATCCGTTCAGTGGTAGAACTCTCGGTGGACTAAGATGTACCATTATTTCACATAAATCTTATCTTAGATAACTTGAGAAACTATTAGTTTTCACTGGAACTTGTAGTGCTAGAAGCTGTATGTGCTTTTCAGAAACTCAGTTTTACAACTAGCAAATCCTAGATCAATATTAATCTGTAGCAAAAATTTTGTCTCCATAATAGAATTTATTTACCTGTAAATAAAAGACAAATAAAAGTTCCCTAAATAACAATGAAAGGACCCTTCTGAAATCAGATCAGATTCACCTGTGTCTTTTCTATCCTTACAAGTTACAATAGGGCAGTTACACACTAAACAGATAAATTAATATTTCAGATGTATTTGCATAAACATAATATGCAAACCACCTGCAAATTTACAAATGTTCCATCATAATCACACAGGCATAAATATATGGGTCGTGAAGGCACTTTCAGAAAACATCTAGTCCATCATTTGGTGAGGAAGAATAAGCATATTTGCCTTTGGTTCGCTCAACATCTTAACATCTTAAAATCTCCAGAGAGGAAGATGTCAAAAACTTTTAGTATTTTATGATCCTTGTACTTAGAAAATATTTTACTTTGTTTCCCCTTGGCCATGTAATGTCCTAATAAACCAAATTATTAAACAGAACAATTGTGTCACCACGTCCCTGTAACCTTTTCCACATTGTTTGAGTTTTTCTTCTCCTTTACAGGTATGTCTGTTTTCTTCAGCCTCTACTCAATTAATTTTCTTGTTTTCCTCCAGACCTCTAATATCTTCCTTAAGATTTGGTGCCTGAAAGTCAACATAATAGGATATCTTCTTTCCTGAGCATCCTTACCATTCAGGAAATTGGGGAAGAAAGGAGAGGAAATGACTGGTTTATTAATTTAATAACCTATTTTTATGTTCTTATAAAACACACTTTATTACAGCTGTAGTCACCAACATCAGATAGCAGAAATCTATTTTTCTTTTATTATTGCTATTTACTACTACTATTTTTGCCTGATATGCAACAATATTATTAGTCCATCTCAGAATGAGACTTACCTTTTCTGTTCAAAACTAGTTTTCAGTCCTTTATAATCTCCATATTTTTTTCTTTGCAACACTGACCCTTGGCCATTTTTTCTTCATGCGGTAGCTGTGTATCGGATTTCTCCTCTCAGGTACTTTATTGAATGTAATCCTATTGATTTGAGTCTAGTCATCTAAAACTTACATAAAATTCTGATGTCATCATTTTAAGTGTTTTTAACCTTCTCAGTTCTGGGGTCATACACAGTTTTCTAAGTGCAATTTCTATAAATCAGTTAAGTTAATAATTTCAAAGTTGAATAGTACTAATCTCATGACAGGTATCTACAGGACCTCAATTGAAAGGCTTTACCAATTTGATAACAAACCGTATTTAATCTCTTACATTAATACTAATTTTCTGTAATAATTACACAGAGGTAAGGCGTTTTCTGTGAAGATAATATCTTCATCAGCAGGGAAGCTGGGTAGAAAAAGAGGATAAAGGGAAGCTTTGTTATGAGTTTTATGACCTAATTTTCTATCCACACAATATTGTGGCCTACTGGATCTCAAATTTAGAGAAAGATATCAAGTGACTGAGAGACATAGGAGAAAATAGGTATTTCCTGTTTTATTTAAACTTAATATGGGCTATAAAAGGTTGAAGTAAGTTAGAGTTGCTTACTCAGAGTTGTCTTCATAGTTAGGTGCAAACAAAAGCAACTTTTCGTATTTCAATGTAAAATAACAAAAGTCCTACTTATATGAGTCTTGCCAATAGAAGTTGTGTCTTTGCCTAGGCATCACTTATGATAGCTATATTTTGCTGAATTCTCCAATTTTTTTATCTCTGCCTGAAAGGAGTGTTTTAAATCTCATCTGGGAAAGCCTAATATAGTCATCCTCATAGTAGTTACTATAATAGATATGATAAATTATATCTATCAAGTTAAGAAGTTATCTGTATCCGTGACTTGTTTATTGATGTTCTACTGGGTGTAAAAGGAAATACTGAATTTTATATTTAGGAAAGAATTTTATTTCTGTAAAAAAAAAACCAGAAAAGTTTGGAATTGCACTGATTTCTTCTTCCTGTTCAAGAGTTGGTATGCACAAATTTCATTAAATACATTTATCTACCATTGAGCCTGAAGAAAAAGAGGCTGAGGGGTGACCTTATCACTCTCTACAACTACTTGAAAGGAGATTGTAGAGAGCTGGGTGTTGGTCTCTTCTCCCAAGTAACAAGTGATAAAAAAAGAGGAAATGGTCTCAGGTTGCACCAGGGGAGGTTTAGATTGGATATTAGGAAAAATTTCTTTAATAAATGAGTGGCCAAGCATTGGAACAGGCTACCCAGGGAGGTGGTGGATTCACTATCCCTGGAGATACTAAAAAAAACCATGTAGACATGGCACTTCAGGACATGGTTTAGTGGGCATGGTGGTGTAGTGTTGAACTTGACGACCTTGGAGGTCTTTTCCAACCTTAATGATTCTATGATTATGCACATATATTTCCAAACGTGTGTATACTTTTAATAGTCACATGTTCAGACATGATAAAACACAAAGCCTTGTATGACAAGGACAAAAGTTAGGATGCAGATGCAAAGCACTAAGTGGGCTAAAAAAATGGACAGTTAATTTTCTGAGAGGAAGGAAAGTTGTCCTTAATATTAGACAAAACTTGATTTTTTAATACCTACTCTTTCCAAATAAAAGGGAAGAGGTTTATAATAGTGGATGATTAGATCAGTGACTGACTGAAAAGTGACTAAAATAACTTTAGGCTATGTGATACTGCCAAATCGAAATCTAACTCACCGTCATCACTGCCATCAAAGAAAAGCTTGAGATATATATATCTATACACATACTTTTGTTTTTTGATACAACTGTAATGTCTTACCAGGACATTGGGATAGATTTTTAAGGTTTTTTGATAACTATTGCCTATCTTTCATTTAATGCAATGACTAAAAATCTTTAACAAAACTGTGTTATGCCATATACTAAGAATCCTGTAAAATAAAGAATATATTTTCATGAAGATTTTTTTAAGTTTCACTCAATAATGTTTACCTTAATAATCTATGAAGAAGTGGCTTGTATAATACTTGAAAACGTGAGAGGATTTGAAAAGGAAGAAAATGAGCCCTAGTACAAGTCAGGGCTCATCTATCAGCTCATTTGTGTATGTCCTGAATCAAGATGGAATTTGTTAATGTACTTTTAGTTTAAACAGCATCTACTTCTCAGAAGATCATATTAGGAAGCATGAAATTACTCTTTTCTGTTCTTTTTTCTTCAGTGCCAGTTGCAAGTTTAATTTATAACAGAAGCAGGATAAATACAGAATTCAAGAGAGTACTCCTAAAGCCAAAGCCTTTTCTTTCTAATGTTTAAAGTTCACTGAGAACAGTTTTGAATTTTTGTGTATGTGTTTAACAAATTATTCTTTTTTAATAAAATTCCACTTTTAACAGCATACAGGGAGGATCTTAGCTTAGAAGAGTTAAACATCTATTAGAATTTTAATTGACTAAAGAACTATACAGCAAGAGAAGGTAGAATATCCTGCACAATAATGGACTTGTGCCTTGACACCAATAAACTCTTCCAGGATCTTTCTCCTCCACTCCACAGTAAGTTAAGTACAAGGTCTAGAAGCAGAAAGAAAATTTCACCCTGCAGGAAGAACTGTAAAGGTGGCCTCCTCCTGCTGTGCCTGCACTTTAGGTTACATTTTTGTTGTTGTTGTCATATCAAGATAGGACAAGATGTTACCAAGTGCAGCTCAAAAGAAAACTAAGTCAGACGCTGTTCACATAAAAACAATATATGAACCCTTCCCATGTTTATATTGCCAAAATATGTCCAATATTCTTCATTCTGAAGTCACACTGAAAGCTCTATTTATTCCAAATAATACTCACTTGAAAAATAGCATGCTTCTTTGAATGTTTTGTACATGAAGGCAAGTTGCAAAGTGCTAAAAATGTGTAATAATATATCCCAGTGAATAAGAAAATATACAGGCACTCAAGGAGTCAAAAGAAAATTTTATTATAGAATTATTAAGATAACTGGAAATGAATACTTGAAAGGAGTGACATCATTATTTAGCTTGTCAAATGTTTTGATTACTCAAGGTGATTACAAAATTTATTCTTTTAATATACATAATCATGAAAAATAAACCCTTCAAATAAACAAACAAAACCCTCAAAACCCCATGTTTTCATTTTCTTCTTAAAATAAATATTTAATTTGAAAAAGTAAAATTCTTATTTGATTTTCTTTTTCATTTGATCATGCTGACAACACAGGTTTTTTGCAAAATATTTTATATTCAGAATGCCTTATATTTCAAATAAGCCATTTTTCTTTGGAAAAAAAATCTTTAAAAGTTGAATATTAAGACACTTTTCTGGTGTTCTAAATGCTAAGTATTATCACTAAACTTGATTGATGTCAATTTCATCTCAGAGCACAGCCATGTAAATGTTTAAATACAGACATAAGAGTCAAACTTCATAAATCTATCGTATTATATTTCCACGTTTACAAATCAGTTTGTCTGGGTGTTATATTTATTCTATATACGTTTATTAGAAATCACAGAATCACAGAATGTCAGGGATTGGAAGGGACCTTGAAAGATCATCTAGTCAAATCCCCCTGCCGGAGCAGGAACACCTACATGAGTTCACACAGGAAGGCGTCCAGGCGGGTCTTGAATGTCTCCAGAGAAGGAGACTCCACAACCTCCCTGGGCAGCCTGTTCCAGTGCTCTGTCACCCTTACTATAAAGAAGTTCTTTCTCAAATTTAAGCAGAACCTCCTGTGTCCCAGCTTACACCCATTACCCCTTGTCCTATCATCGGTCGTTACTGTGAAGAGCCTGGCCCCATCCTCCTCACACTCACCCTTCAGATATTTATAAACATTAATCAGGTCCCCCCTCAGTCTCCTCTTCTCCAAGCTAAAGAGGCCCAGCTCCCCCAGCCTTTCCTCATAAGGGAGATGTTCCACTCCCTTCATCATTTTGGTGGTTCTTCGCTGGACTCTGTCAAGCATCTCGCTGTCCTTCTTGAACTGTGGGGCCCAGAACTGGACACAATATTCCAGATGTGGCCTCACCAGGGCAGAGTAAAGGGGAAGAAGAACCCCTCTTGACCTACTGACTACACCCCTTCTAGTACACCCCAGGATGCCATTGGCCTTCCTGGCCACAAGGGCACAGTGCTGGCTCATGGTCATCCTGCTGTCCACCAGGACTCCCAGATCCCTTTCCCCTTCACTGCTCTCTAGGAGATCATTTCCTAACCTATACTGGAACCTGGGGTTGTTCCTGCCCAGGTGCAACACCCTACACTTGCCCTTATTATATTTCATCAAGTTTTTCCCTGCCCAGCTCTCCAGCCTGTCCAGGTCTCTCTGGATGGCAGCACAGCCTTCTGGAGTGTCAGCCACTCCTCCCAGCTTTGTATCATCAGCAAACTTGCTGACAGTGCATTCAATTCCCTCATCCAGGTCATTTATGAATATATTGAATAACACTGGTCCTAGTACTGACCCCTGAGGGACTCCACTAGACACAGGTCTCCAACTAGACTCCGCCCCATTGACCACTACTCTCTGGCTTCTTCCCACCAGCCAGTTAATAATCCATCTCACTACCTGCTCATCTAATCCACACTTCCTCAATTTATCAGTGAGGATGCTGTGGGAGACTGTGTCAAATGCTTTGCTGAAATCAAGATAGACCACATCCACTGCTCTACCATCACCAAGCCACCTCGTTGTGTTTTCATAAAAGTCTAGAAGGTTGGCCAAGCACGACTTCCCCTTGGTGAAGCCATGCTGACTGCCCCTAATGACCCTCTTATCCTTGATATGCCTAGAGACGGCACCAAGGATAAGTCATTCCATCACCTTTCCAGGGATGTAGGTGAGGCTGACCGGTCTGTAGTTACCCGGGTCCTCCTTCTTGCCCTTTTTGAAGATTGGAGTGACATTTGCTTTCCTCCAGTCCTCAGGCACCTCTCCCATTCCCCATGACTTAGCAAAGATGATGGAGAGCGGTCTAGCAATGAATTCAGCCAGCTCCCTCAACACTCGTGGGTGCATCCCATCTGGACCCATAGATTTATGGATGTCCAGATTGCTTAATCAGTCCCTGACCCAATCCTCATCAACTGAGGCAATCTTCTCCATTGTCCTGTCTCCATCTGGGGTCTCCAGGGTACAGAGCTCCTCAAGACAGCTTCCGGCAGAGTAGACAGAGGCAAAGAAGGCATTCAATAGCTCTGCCTTCTCTGTATCCTCTGTCACCAGGGTACCCACCTCATTTATCAGTGGGCCTACATTGCCTCTGACGTTGGCTTTGTCTGCCATGTATTTGAAGAAGCTCTTCCTGTTGTCCTTGACCCCTCTGGCAAGAATGTAATGTATAAAACTTCTATGATATATGAATATCGCAGACTATATAAAGAAATAATAAATTACTTTATTAGAGATTTCAGTCCTATAATGTATTCATAATCTATTAATTGGTTCTGGTTAATGAAATAAGAACATGCATGGATTGACAAGTTATGAATAATTCTGCTTGTAAAGAGCCATACCAGATTTTAAAATATTTCTAGTGACTTATATAACAGCAAAGTTTAAAATAATTTTGCTATTTTGTGAAACAGTTTTATCAGGAAGTTTAATCAAGCAAATATTCCCTGTCCAGGACTAGTAGTTACATGACCAACTGTGTAAGCATGTGTTTGAGTTCTATATTTAGGAGTTTTTACCTGTTTGTTAATACTAGTTTACTAAAAGGCATGTATTAAAACTATTATCTTAAACAAAGAAACAAAGAGGTATATTTATTCTGTATATATCTGTACTTGCATCTCTGAAAAATTTTAAAGATATTTCCATATTTATTTTAAGCTAATAAAGTGAAGATAGCCATAGGTTTTAGACTGAGATGCATGTTAGTGTCATAGTATGCAATTACCACACAAAAAATATGATGTATTTTCTGTGTATTGTCATGGGCAAAAAAAGGCTAAAACAGGGGAATTTCACTGAACTTAATTTATTGCCTTCCAACACAAACTGCTAATCACTGATTAAAGTATGAAAGAATATATATACACATATGTATTTAGTTATCTACCTCCTACTCTTAGTTTATCCTGGTTTTTATGTAGATATTTAAAAGTCTGGCTGTTCTAGATCTGATACACAACGGCCAGTTATTATCACCACAGTTTTTATAGTGAGGTTTCCTACTTTTTTATGTGTAATAGGAGTGGTACTAGGACAGCCTCAGAGTGATCTGTAGTAGTCAAGAATTGACTCTGCTGTCATCTCAGGGAAGGCATTACAGTCAGAATCAAATGCTGGCTTCAGGCTTTAATCAGTTCCTGCCCACAGGCAAAGATGGGGTCTAGGTTTTTGATCTTTCAGCATGTTTCTTGCCTGCAAGGAGATCCAATAACTGACTCCAACTCTTCTATCTGCCAAGCCTGTGCATAGGCATAGTATAACATCGATTTTCATCTATTTCCAAACAGGAAGAGAAAGGTTTTTGTAAAGCTACCACTGGAGATATTTTTTTGAAGCTTGGACTGTGGAATCACTGTGGCAGAAGTATGTAGAAGACTGGAAAAGGTCACCAAGTGTTAGGGAGATAAGACTGGGTAAGAATAGAGTTCCTACCTAATAAAGACAGAAGCATGGTGTATGGAGGAAAGTGAAGCTGTAAATTGAATTTTTTCAAGGGACGAAATATTGTTCCAAAAGCAAAGAAAAAGGATACAGAACCTGTCTCTTATTGCCACATGTGCTGCCTGACATAGAGCTGAGTGCTCCTGCCATTGCTTCATGCTTAATACTAATTTGTGTAGCCACAACTGGAATCTGTCACTAACAATGACCAAATAAACTATGCTTTGGAGCTTTATTACATGGTAACTTGCATTACAATAAAGTTTGTTCTGCCTCTTTAAAATGGACTCCAGTTTCAAAAGACAAAAATAGAGCAAAGTATAGATGCCAGGGAATTGTGTAAATATTCTAAACTAGGAATTTGAAGAAAAATATTTCGTTTTACTCAGAAGAGACCTGGTAAGAAGGAGATTTATGTTTTCTTTCACCAACCTTTAAGGATCTTTCAGAAAGTAATCCTAAGAAAATTATATTTTTATGTGAAATATCCCATACCATGCAACATAATGCTCAGCAATAAAACTGAAGAGTAGTCTTTCCAAAATACCCATGTCTCAGAGACTGACTGGACATTGGGCTCCACTCATGGGCAGCGGCAAGTGATTGCTTCTGCATCACTTTGGATTTTTTCCTCTCTTTCCTTCATTTGTTAAACTGTCTTTATCTCAACCCATGAGTTTTTCTTGCTCTTGCTCTTATAGTTCTTTCCCTCATCCCTCTGTGTCAAGGACTGAGAGAGCAGCTTCGGTGTTTAGTTGTTGTCTGGGGTCAACTCACCACAAAAGGTGGAAGTGAGATGGGGTGAAGAAATGCCATTCAAGAGGGATTCTGTTAGGTGTATTCTTGTGTGCTTCTACTGAAATGAGAAAGAATTTGAATAAAATTACTAATTTGAAAGAAGCCGATGCAGCAATGTTCATCCACAGGTTATGGAATAGTTAAGAGAGTACATCTGTCTAGAGAAGGAGGATAAACTCTCCTTAAAACAAATGTTGTGCTGGTTCTGGCTGAGGTAGAGCAACGTTGATAATTCAGAGATGTTTTTGTTGTTGCTGAGCAGTGCTTGCATGGAGTTAAGGCCTTCTCTGCTTCTCACATCACCACACCAGCAAGTAGAATGGCAGTGCACAAGAAGGTGGGAGGGAACACAGTTGTGATAGCTGACCCCAACTGCTCAAAGGGATATTCCATACCATATGACATCATGTTCAGCATATAAAGCTGGGGGAAGAAGAAGGAAGGAAGGGACTTTTAGAGTGATGGTGTTTATCTTCCCAAGTAACCGTTGTGTGATGGAATACTGCTTTCCTGGAGATGGCCCTAAACACCCACCTGCCAATGGGAAGCAGTGAATGAATTCCTTGGTTTTTTTGCTTGTGAGGACAGATTTTACTTTACCTATTAAATTGTCTTTATTTCAACCCTCGAGTTTTCTCATTTTTATGCTTCGTATTTTCTCCCCTTCCTACTCTGGGGGAGAAGCAAATGTCTGTTTGGTGCTTAGTTGCTGACTGGGGTTAAACCACATCAAAAGGGGAAATGGGAAAGGGGGAGGGCAGGGGAAGGGAGGGGAGGGGAGGGGAAGGGAGGGGAGGGGAGGGGAAGGGAGGGGAGGGGAGGGGAAGGGAGGGGAGGGGAGGGGAAGGGAAGGGATGGGAGGGAAGGGGAGGGAAGGGGAGGGAAGGGGAGGGAAGGGGAGGGAAGGGAAGGGGAGGGAAGGGGAGGGAAGGGAAGGGAAGGGAAGGGAAGGGAAGGGAAGGGAAGGGAAGGGAAGGGAAGGGAAGGGAAGGGAAGGGAAGGGAAGGGAAGGGAAGGGAAGGGAAGGGAAGGGAAGGGAAGGGAAGGAAAGGGAAGGGAAGGGAAGGGAAGGGAAGGGAAGGGAAGGGAAGGGAAGGGAAGGGAAGGGAAGGGAAGGGAAGGGAAGGGAAGGGAAGGGAAGGGAAAATAATTTTGATAATTAGTTTTTTGTATATAGGGAAACGTATTTCTAACCAAACAATTTGTATGTGCTCCACTTCAAAATAAAAAAAAACAACATACCATTTTCTTGGTTCCCTGTGGTGCCAGATACTTCATAAAATTAAATTACATTACTCTTTCATAAGGAGTCAATGATGATTTCACCAATAATTATGAGTGTAAGGTACAGTATATTAGCGATAGAAATAAGAGGTTAAAACAATAACAATACAACAAAACAGGTAACTGAGCAGGGATAAAACAGAACACATATAAACCATTGTTACTGTTTTTAGGACATTTTCAATTTTTTTGTGGATCTCATCTTCTTTATATCACTGCTACTTTCAAATGCACATACACAAAATGAAATGGGTTGGAGAGTGACCTCTGGGCTAAAACACTTGCTGTAGCTAGTTGTTTCTGGAATGCTAGCTCTAGGGAACTCTTCCACTGACTTTTTGCTGAGCTCTGGTGCCCTTGCTACACCAGATCTTTCATGACAACTGGAAGAGATGATAGCCAAAATAATTCTCAGATACGACTTCCAGTGATCTCTGCAAAGGCACTTAGAAGTGTCTGATCCCTCATCTTGTAACCTGTAGCACTCAAGCAGTATTAATGTCACCAATCTTTCTAACAGCAAGACTCTGCTCTAGAAATTCCAGGCAGTTTTTAGCCTCTGTCACATTCAAATCAAGTAAATTAGTTATTGAATAGTTTTTCACCATAACTACCACAGCTAGTATTAATAACTTCTAATTATTAGATCTATCTGTTCCATCTTATTATATCTAATACTACAGGTATTTTTGTCAGAGTAGCTTTTCTGATGTGAAGAATACAGTAGAGAAGTAAAAAACATTTTCCTATTTTTGTTGTGTTAAAATGCCTTTCAAATAAACAACTTTGCTGTCCTACTATTTGTCCGTCCCAATATGAAAGCAAATTTCTTAATATTAATATAAAAGTGTCTGAATGCATGTTTATATATTTCAACAATGTTCTTAATATTTTATTTTAGATACAACTATTTTTTCAGCCAATTTGGCAGCTGCAGCCCTGAGATGTGACACTTGGGCTCTAAGGGTATATTTCAAGACTGTAATGATGAATAGCCACAGCTCAGATTGACTTGTCATTGAAAAATATCTGTATTAAACAGTAGCCTTTACCTTAGTGAGGAATATTATAATGAGATTTTTTCTAGTACAATTTAATTATTATCAAAAGCAACTTGCATCCACTAGTTTGGAAACATCTTTTAGTACTTATCATGTTCTCAAGCTAAAGAAGCTAAACACTGCAGTTTTTCTCACACATAATTTCCTGCTGAGATTTTGTTAGGAAATTTTTTGTTTGGTTTTGTTTTCTTTGGGTTTTTTTTAATTTAATTTTATTTTTTTTACTGGAAGACTGTTTCAAAATATCCGCTCTCTATTTTTTGATAGTAAACTTCTAACTGACACAAAAATTTTTCCCAGCTGATAATAATCTATTCCTTCAAGACTATAAACTTTGCCAAAAATTTCTGAAGTATATTTTAAGGATTATAAGGATCACTAAGATTTTGTTACTTTGAGAATTTGGGAGCTATAACATCCTCTGCATCAAAGCAGCTGATGGCATTTTCCCAGTGCATGTGTTTGTTTAACTACAGAAAATCAATTTTCTTTGGATTTGTTTTGTTTCCCTCCTTGTCTCCATTTCAGTATAATTCCTTTTGCAAAATAGTAATGATCTGTGTTTCAATAGAAGTTAACACGCATTTTTATTTCTTTATATTTTATTAGGGGGTTAGTAACTGTGTTTCATCAACACCGTATTTGAAAGTTCTAGATAAAGGGCCAGTGAATACATTAAAGCATTTTTAAGACTATATTTTCTCTTCTACGACTTTTGATGCTTTATTATAATTTATTCTCATTTATTTTTCTCATTTATATTTAGGAAATGGAGGATTATGTTGTCAGACACAAATACTGATTTTTTTGCATTAGGCAATCAAATTCTGCCTTAAATATTTAATTGTACATTTTTATTTCTTCTAGTTTTGCACCACTATGTTGCAACTATGATTTAGTACTACATTTTTTTTTTTTAATTAGCAATTTTCACACATAAAAAAATGGCAAATTCCTTAAGAATAAAATTTAATAGGTAGTGTTATTTCAAAACAGACAAATAAAATTCTACATGAGAAAACCAAAAACCAAAAGTTACTTCAGCTATTATTCCACACAGATCAATTATTTCCTGCTTTGTCCAGGTTAAATTTTAAGGCAGAGATATTCAGTTCTCACATGCTGTCATGAATGGTATACAGCTGTTATCTAGAGCTATCATCCTGTTACACAGGGTTGGTGGATATGTGACAAGGCACAGCATGTAACATTGATAAAGTACGCGGTTGACTTCTGCATGGCCTGTAGGTCACTGTTACTTCCACCAGTGAAATAGTATGAGATGGTAACTGCAAAAAAACAGGCCACTCATTTCTGAAGAAACACCCAACTCACTTCAGAGCAGCTGCAACAGCAAGCACCAGCTCTTCAAGTTTGATCCCCTTTTTCATCTTGTTTCTGTAGAAAAGAAGCAGCCCAACCACAGCCCCTTAACCCTTGAGGGCATCAGATTTCATATTTCTCTGCAGCGCTGAAAAGACTTGAGGTGACACTCACAATCATCAGTGGATAATGTCTGCCACTGTTTTGCCAGTTGATGGGGTTAGCAAAAAAGACACAGACACCACCTTGAAAAAAAACCCAAACATTCTACTTTAGTTCAAAGCAGGGAAAAAAAACAAACAAACAAACAAACAAAAAAAAAACCAAACACCCCCCCCCAAAAAAAACCCCAAAAAACACAGCAACAAGGTACAAAGATAAACAGGGTAATGCACCTAATCATTACTGCATAAAAAAAAGGCATAGTGAATAGGAAAGATTCATCACCAATTGCTCAAATACCTTATCATCATCCAGATCCATGTACCAACTGGGGAGCCCTTTCACAGTGAATGATCGGAGAACCTTTCCCCAGCAACTGTGAAGTCCTACAGAGTGCATCCACTCATAGGTGAGATCTCCATCTTTGTGGTGAGAGGGTCCTGCTTTTATACAGTCTAACAAACAAGTTACATAGAGAAAAAGACATGGTAACATCAGGTGGTTTGGTTTCACTGCACTTGGGAGCATCTCAGATCTGGCCAGTATCCAAGGTGTGTCCGGAAAGCTCCTATTTTGGTATATTGCACATGGCTTTGAATTGTAGGAGGAAAAGTCTCACAGTCATATTTCATGATAATGCGATACAGGTTGGGAAGTTCACTCAAAAGTTAACTCTGATTTAAGGTTTATGGTTTAAGCCTTTTATATCCTTCACAAAGTATGTTTCCTATTGCACTTGGATGTTCAGGTCCTATATAACTTTTGCTCTTAGAGTATCTCTCCTCATTTTTCATATATTTCAATCATGGATATGATTTCTCTCTCTCTCTCTTTCTTTCACACATATGTACTGTACTAAACACACTGGACCAATCCCATGCTGAGATATCTAGGCATTATTTCAATATTACTATTATCAGTACAAGCTAGAAGGAATAATCCTTTTTTCTAAAATTAAACAATTAAATCAGTCATTTATACTTCCAGTAATAATTGGCTGGAGTACAGATTATGACTCATTCTCTTAAACAGGTGATTGATAACCACTGACATTTATCTTAAATATAAAACTTTAAAACTTACGGAGTATTTTCTTCTCTAATTTTGATATTATCACAGATAAACTTTTGCCAAGTTTCTATAGTGGTAGAAACTGTGCCTAGCTTCAGAAGCTCTTTACATCTGTTTTGCATAACTGCTACTGTCTTGCACATTCAAAAAAGAACAGAATATTGAAATCAACAGTAAGATCTAATTATGTTAACTCAAAGATGAATGCTATTTGATTTTTAATATAGATCTGACAGTGATGCTATTGCAGCTCTCAGCTACCCTGCTTTACTTCCACCATGTAAGATAAATAGAGCTATATTGATATTTTATTTCACTATCTCATTGTATGTTTTCTAGCAACTTATTAAGTAATTAACCTTTTCAAAACCCTCAGTCTTAACCTGTCTCAGTTCACATTAATTTTTGTGAATTAGGTCTTCAAAGAGCTTTCAAAAATCCCACTTAAATAGAATTTGCCTCCAAGTAATTAATTCTAAAATAACCAACCAAAAAAAGGAGGTGGTTTTGTAATCATTGTTGAATTCCCATTTCAAGGTACAAGCTTTGTCCAAGCACAGCTGTAAAGTTATTAATTAAAACTCCAAGTGTCTTTTAAGTAGTTTTATTACTTACTTTTCTTTTCCATTTAACACAAACATTAAAAAGTACACTACCTTTTTATGTCTAAACTTAAATATCTATGAAGACTAGAAGTGTTACTGCTGTGCAGATTTTTTAAATCCACAATGTGTTTTTTTCAGTTTTCACTTTAATGCTTACTCTTAAGAAAATTTCATTCCACGTGTAAACCGTCCTATAAATTTTCCTATCATCTTAATCACTGTCATCACATGATTGCATTAATTTTAATATATTGTCAGTTTAAAACTCTATTATAATTTTAATTTCATTATAATGAACTTTAGACAAAATTTGTTTTATGATCTGTCTAAATCACCTTTGGAGACATTTTTTCAGACTAAATTAGAAATATATTGCACTACTAGATGAAATAGGTTCCTTCTCATCATATAGACTTTCAAACCTACTTAAAACTGTGTCAGAAGTGATATACAGCTGCCATTAGAAAAATCATTAAGATTTTATAGGCATCTTCTGACACTAGCACTAACTTGAGAACTTTCTTAACAAGCTCTCAGATTATGTTTCTTTGTATTTCATACCATCATAGAGCATTCACAATTGAGGCTGAGAAAACAATTCACTCTAGATAGCATTTGGTAACTTTTTCACCGGTGACGTTATGTTTAATAAAAACTAATTTTTAGTTTAAGATTTTGTTGTATTTTACCTAGTTGTCTTTTGAGGTTACAATATCTGTTAGTTTACCTGATGTTCACCATCTTTCCATTAATTTTCATTAACACTACTTTTTAATTACTCAGGTTTTCACATATTTATATACATGTGTGCATATATATATATATCTTATTAGAAGCAGCTGAAGGAACTGGGGTTGTTTAGTCTGAAGAAAAGGAGGCTGAGGGGAGACCTTATCCCTCTATACAACTACCTGAAAGGAGGTTTCAATGAGGTGGGTGTCAGTCTTCTCCTGAATAACAAGCTATAGGATGAGAGGAAATGGCCTCAAATTGTAACAGGGGAGGTTTAGATTGGTTATTAGGAAAAAAATATTCACTGAAAGTGTTGTCAAGCATTGGAACAGGCTGCCCCTGCCCAGAGAAGTTGTAGAGTCACCATCCCTGGAGATACTTAAGATATGTGTATGTGTGGTTCTTAAGGACATGGTTTAGTAGTGGTCTTGGCAGTGTTGGGTTTGCAGTTGGGCTTAATGACCTTAAAGATTTCTTCCAACCTAAATGATTCTATGATTGTATATACACAGTCTTATGTGTACTTATGTCTTAAATAGGGGTAAATAGAATTAAAAATAATAGATAAAATACAAAATACAAAAACAGGAAATGACTGAAACAGAACATTTGTAAAATTTGAGTTTACAGGTGCATTCACTTGTAAACTTCACTAGTCACTGTCTAAACTTCTGTAAAAGTTCTGTTTTTAAAATTTTAAGTTCAAAAACCTATTATAAGAAAGATAAAAGTGTCAATGTCATTCTTCACAGCAATAATTTTATAAGCATATGTGTGTGAATACATTCAAAGGCAGGAGAGGGCAGAGTTTAGGCTGCTAGGATTACTTTGCCATTTTCATTTCATTCTTTGCTATGCAACTGTATAATTTTCTCACAGAATCACAGAACAGCTGAGCTGATCTCTGAAGATCACTTCAGCCAAATGCCCTGTTTAGAGCAGGGTCAACTAGTGCAAGTTACTCTGGGTTTTGTGCATTCAAGTGTTTAATATCTCCAAAGATGGAGACTCCACAACCTCTCTGGGCAACCTGTGCCTGTGCTTGGTCACTGTCCTAGTATAAAAGTGTTTCCCAATGTTCAAGGGGCATCTCTTGAGTTCTGTTGCTGGGCATCACTGAAAAAAACTTGGCTTCATCTTCTTTACATTCTCTCTTCAGGTACTTAAATACATTGATAAGAACCTGCCCAGATTATTGTTTGCTCCTGGCTGAACAGTCATGCCTCCTTCAGTCTCTCATAGGACACATGCTCACATGAGCACCTTTGTGAACCTTCCCTGGACTTACTGGGTGTGCATGTCTCTCCAGGAAGACCAGAACTAAAAACAGTACTCCAGATTTGGCCTCACCAGAGCTGAGTAGAGCTTGATTACTTTTTTAAAGGAGTTTTGAGTTGAATTTAAAACTTATATATTTGTTAGATACTTACTTTGCCATCAGCAACACAATCAACACAGAGTAGTGGACTGTAAATCCTATGAACCACAGACAGTGGATGGTGAGTATATGGAAGCTTGTATTTCTATAGCTATAAAACAGAGCACAAAACAGCAACATCAAAATCTTAAATCCTGTGCTGCACTTTAGCAGAAAACCTTTTTCCAAGCAACCTTTAGATTGTTCATGCATTTGTAACCATTTCAGGATGAACAAAACAGACATGACTTCTAACCTATTTTAGGAATGACAAATTGCAACATTTAACTGTAAAGCATTCCCTTCATGTGTTTGTTTTGGGTTTTTTGTTTGTTTGTTTGTTTTTCCAAGTTGATAGCCTGAATCCAGTATTATCCTAGTTCTTCATATCAAAGTCCAATACAGAGTCACTTAATGTATATTGTAACTCTAAGAAGTACATTCAAAAACCCCACCTCAATACCATGTTGAGTCAACATCCCTGCAGGTATTTAAAAGATGCGTAGATGTGTCACTTAGTGACATGGTTTAGTGATGGAATTTGCAGTGTTTGGTTTGAGATTGGACTCAATGATCATAAATGTCTTTTCCAACCTAAATGATTCTATAATTCCAATATATATCTTGACTTTACTAAAGCTTTTAAGATTAATTCCCAGTGTAAATGGTTGGATAATTAATTTTACATGTTTTAGTGAAGTAATACAACTAAACCAGCAGAGAAATTCCTTCAGACAGCAAATACTATGTCTCTAATGAGGGATTCTTATTCATGCCAGGGATTCTTCAGTGTAGATAAGAACTAAATAACATCAGCAACCAGCCCTGTTATACTGCACTTATATTTCAAGAGCAGAAAGTAACCTTTCTGAACAGGTGCAAGCTTTGAATATTTTATTTTAGGTTTATAAATAACTGCTCTATAAATCCATCAAGGTGCTAAAGCTAATGATGATTTGCCAGTTGAGAGTTTCAAAAGTAGCACTTTAGTGGAGAATTACTGAATAAGGATAACACTTTAAATGTCCCTGTGTAGTTGGGTTGTATGTGCTAAAAATTTTGTCAAGCCGTTTAAACCTCTGGATAAAAGATAATCAGGCAAGATGATTCATCTCTTCAACAACCATATCTAATGCATACCACCATCTGTGACAGAAATTCCATCAACTTAGTTCACTCCTTTGGAAATCAAAATTCTTTGACATAGCCAGGAGTTTTTTCCCTCCATGCTCTACTAATACCTAAATCAGCGCATCACATTTATATGGGAAACAGAAGGATAAAATTTACCTCTGTCATTTGCATCATCTAGTTTCATATTTTTTTTTTAATGGTGATGAGGAAAAAGAATTCCATGCTGGAAAAAGAATACTTTGCAAATGATAGAAGCTGGTGTCCCAGCTTCAGTCTTAACAGACTCTAAATGTAAATAATTCTGTCAGAATTCATTTCAGGTCATAAAGAAATTAAAACTAGTAGATGAAATTTTAGTTTTGCCTTTTATTTTCTTTTTTTTTTTTTTTTTTTTCTTTTTCCCTCCTAATGCAAGCTATTTGAAATACATAAGATTTTATACAGTAAAAATACAGTAAATCCTGACAGTCAACTTTTGGAGCTTATTCATGATTGAAGACCTAATAAAGCAAGAAACTGTCAAGCTCTTTTGTGAATAAGTTATTTAACAAAGTAAGCCATTTTTATGATAACAGATTATTTGTGAACTAGTCCAGGTTTCTACGAATGTATTATTTAGCTGTGAATAGTTTCCATGGAAAAAAGAAAATACAATCTGTGAGTGTTCTTAGAGTTCTGTGGTTATTCGCTATTGCCATTTTTCATTTCAGCATAGGACTGCTCACCTAAATGACACATAATCTTTTTTGTGATTGCATAACTGAAACTCTTAAAATGGGAAAATAAGCAAATGGGTGATGAATAACAAATGAGCAAAGAATGCAGCTGCCTACATGAAAAATTAATATTTTAATAAGAATATTAATTTCCTAAATATTTGTGAGAACAGCATGTTTATATAAAAAATGTTCAGAAAATGAACAATAAAATGTGTAAAAATGTCTAAGTTAAATTTGAATGCATCCATCTAAAAGTGACTCCAAAATTACTCAAACAGTTCTAATTAATAAGGTTTAGAATACATCAAAAGTTTTGGGGTTTTTTTTCCATTTGATTTTGAGCAGTAGGTAGGAGAGGAGATTTCCCCTCTTTATGACCTAGAATACAGTGGGAATACTCATTGCACAGTGATAAATAAGGCAGTTGTAACTCAAATAGCTGCTAGCTATTTTTTGGAAAGCGCTATTTAGTTAGGTAGCTATGAAGGAACCACTACAAACCAACAGTTATATTTTTACAAAGTTGCCAGCTATACTTTTTATGAGCCTGAATTGCACTTTATGACTATAATAAAAGCAGACTAGCACTAATGTGTGTGTTTGTGTGCAGTGCAGGCAGTGTAAAACTGCAAATATAATGAGGTTTGCAGGATTTCCCTCTGTACCTCTGACTGGCTGTGTTCTTTTTACTTTCTAATATTTCTCATTATAATTTAAATAAATACAAAATACATAGAAATTGTAAGTATATGATTGTTTGATATTCTATTAATTTTAAGCAAAGTAACCTCATAAATTACTCAGTAACTGAAGTTTTTTGCTCTTGATGTTTTAACTTCACCACTTGAAATGTATTGCATATTGTTATAATACAAAACATTTATCAGGAAAAGTTGTCAGTGAAACCATTTCATTTTATGAAGACTTTTTTTGTCCCCCATTATCTCAGTCAAAGAAAGGAAATCCAAACTTGTACACATTGAATTCCTTTAAATGTTTGTATTTCATATTTGATCCTGGAGCAAGGTGATTCAGCGCTGCAAATTAAAGCACTAATATGTGAGGCCTCTCAAGTTTACTGCCAGCTAAGCTCATTTGGGTTCATTTTTTATGTCTTTGAACCCCAAATTCTCCTTCAGCCATCCAACAAGAGGTAAGACACACTGCCATATTAATATCAGGTTAAATAAATTCATATTGCTTCTTATTACAGGAGTTATTTACAATATAAAATAATATTCACAATAAGGTCATAACTGTGAATGTCTGAGTTATATTTATACTATTTTTTCAATCGTGTGTGAGGTGAATCTAACTACTGACTGCAAAAGCTCCTTTAAGGAAAACGGATCCACCTGAGAGGATATGCCTTGCTGAGATAGCCCACACCTATATTCTGTATCTCCATTGACTACAGAAGGAATATAAGGCAGTAGCGCTTCTAGCTTTAGAGACTTTTTAAAGTGACCTGAATTAAATGAGAAGAATGCCCCTCAAATGGTTCACAAATTGCCACATCTTCATGATTCTGAATTATTTTATAAGTAAAAAAAAATAAATTTAATTTGCAGCAGATTTATATTACTGATACAGATTGAAATTATACCTGTGTAATTTTATTTTTACTTATTTTCTATAAAATACTCTTAACTTCTACCAAGTCTGATAGATAGTTTTACAAAGCACTTCAGAGGTGTTGCAAAGCTTGACTTCCCTTTAAACTTCTCTGTAGCATATACAAACTTCTTAGTGGTATGCAGTACGAATTTGTTTTCTGTTAAGTTCATATTGCAGAAGAATATGTTATGAGCAACATACTGAAAAGCTTCGTAACATTAGTGACTAATTATATTAGTAGTTATAATGCTACATAGAACAAAATTATGAAACTTACTTATTTTGGAGAAAATGTCACAGATCTTAGCTTGAAGCACCTATAAAATAAAGAGCATTTCAATACATATGCAAAATAAGTGTATTTTCTTATATACAGAATTGATAATAATTTATTAGAATATACAGGGCTGTGTTATATTTTTGGAAAATTGTCATAGAAGCACTATCTTTGAAACTATTATTTTTCTTCCCATCTTGCTACTTTATTAGAATGATAGTCTTCTGTTAATTAAGTTTACCTTTTGAAATAATTGTGCACTTAATATTGGTATTTGGATGACCACATTTTTATTGAGAGACGAAAGGAAACAATAACCTGCTTAAGGTAGTTGAGTTTCCCAAATATGCTGCCATAATATGCCTCAAAACACTGAACAAAAAATTTAAAGGTTCTTGTATTAGAAAAATTAAAAAAAGATACATAGAAAATAATTTCTAAATTGGCTGTTAAAATCTATCTCAGTAATAGTTACAAAACATGTATTTGTTAAGGCTGCTGTTCCATTATTCACTTTGCAGAGATACAATTTCCTACCTTAACTCTTTGTGAATATAAGTCACTGTGTAGAGCTTTCCCGCTCTCACACCCACTCATAGCTACAGCCAAAGCCACATACACTTCACTACTGAGAGAATTTTTTTATAAAACCCCCACATTTTTCTTCACACACTACTTCTGCAAATTTTTCCTCTGTTTCCACATTAGAAGCATATGCCACACACTGCTTCATGATTTTTAATATACTATATTTGTACTAATTCATTTTATGTGATATGTCTATTGCTTATTGAATGCACATTCTTTCTAAGAGAAAACATTTTATCTGTGTATTTTCAATTGTTTGTAATTATGCATGTTCACAAGCATATTTGAAATATTTCCAGTATTTCCACTTTTGAAATATTTCCTAGTCATAATTTTAGTTGGTTTAATAATGTCATTCACTGTAACAGCCTGCTTCATTTGTCATTGCCCTGACAGTCTCTACATTCGAATTACTAAACAAACTTTGTAAGCCTGCTGGTGGCAAAGATACCTGATGACATGAAAAGCATTTGTTAGAGCCTTTCATATTGTATCTGCACTAATTTAAAATTGGTTTAGATTGATTTATAGAAGAAGCAGCCTGTTGGTTTACCAGCAGAGAGGAACAAGAAGAAGATACTGAGCCTGCAGTCATCAAAAACATAGGCTATATTTTCAAACTATATGCACTACTAATACTAATGATTTTTTTTTTCCATTGATAAAATATTTGTAAAACAGTCTAATTTCTTTGGTTATATTATGTGTTTTGAAATAACATGTTAATGCTATGAAATTCACTACTTTAACTTGGACTTTTTTTCCATTTTTCTTTTAAAATATTTAGAATTGCTACTAGTGAAATTTGCACCATGTAAGTTTATTGATTTATCTTATATGCTGCATATTTGTCAATTTTCCAGCCATGCCATGAAGCAAAACACCTAAACTAGTTTAGTAATCTCTCACTGGAAAAAGGAAATTTCCCATTTACAAATTTTCCTCTGAAGATATATCATCCTTTTGCCTTTGAAGCAATGTCAGGGCAGCTGCTTCCTTCCTATTTTGTTATAATTGGTACAGTTATGTCATTTTTCAAGTCCAAGATGGCCAATGGGAAAACAGAAAGGTAGCTGTTGGCTTTTCCATGTTTACTGACAAAGGTCATTAGGAAATCTAATTTTCCTAGAGTATTCACTGATACAGCTAAAATCAGAAGAAATACGAATGCTAATAATTGCACTGTTTTAAGTGCTTCATACAGAACAGCAAAACAGCTCAGGTCTAAAGACAAAGAGCCCATAAGATTATGTACATTCATAGGAGCTTAGAGAGTCAACACACTTACGTAGAGACTTAAGGCTTAGTTCAGTTGCTCAAAAGTGGCCATCTGGCAGCATCTGAGATGCTACAAAATTTTCAAGAAACTGCAGGGTACAGGAAAAAAGAAAGATGATGTCAGTGAAACCTGCCCTTCTGTAGAGGCAGCTAGAGGCCAGGCAGGATGACCTAAGGAGTCACAAACGATACTAAGAACCACCTGCATCTTGGCAAATTTAGTGTCCCCTATTGGTTGCAATGGAAGCTTGAGTATCTTGCTCACTTTTAGACTTCTGCAAATAAAAGCCTGATTTTAGCTGTCTTAATCTTGAGGTGAATCCTTCCTGAAACTCTGCTTCATGAAACTATTCAACTCCTCAGCTTTGTCAGGACACAACTGCCTGCTAACTTTTCTCTCCTGCAATGATAGCTATGTGTCATCTTGTTAGCCATATACTTAAATCTCGGGAGAAGATCAAAATATGCTGCAATACTTCTGCGGAATAAAAAAGGACATAAAAAATATTCTAGACAATATCTAGTGGAGCTGTGATATTTAACAGTAAGAAAATACTTAATATATGCTATTCCTGAGGAGCACCTACATCTCAGATTTAAAAAGTTAGAATATATATAATATATATTCTATATATATAATATATGTAGAATATAATATAACCTAAAGCACATGCATTTTATATTGACTATATTAAAGCAATTTTCAATAACTTCACAATGAATTCTGCATCAAACAAAAATTTGTAGAACTAGATATTTCATCTATCCTACTCTATAGCATCAGATTGGTTTTGTTGCATTATTATAATATGCTTACTTAAATGGATTTAAATATAGCAAATTCTAAAGACAGCACCTTCTTGTTCTCCTGTGGTGGGTTGACCTTGTTCAGAAACTAAGCTTCCATTCAGTTGTTCACTCACTCCCCCATCAGTGGGATGGGGTAGAGAATAGGAAGAGCAAAAGCTGAAAACTCATGGAGCAAGATAAAAACAATGTAATAAGTGAAAAATAGTTGCACACAAAAGAAAATCAAATAAGAAATTCATTCACTACTCCCTATCAGCAGGCAATCGTCTCCTGGAAAGCAGGGATTCAGCATGTGAAACAGTTAACATGGGAATGCAAATGCCATAATGGCAAACATGCCCCCTTCCTCCTGAGCTTTTACTGTTGAGCACAGTATCATATGGTATGAGATAACCCTTTGGTCACTTGGGGTCATCTGTCCTGGTTGTGTTGCCATCCAGCCTCTTGTGCATCCCTAACCTGCTCACTGGTGGAGTAGAGTGAGAAACAGAAAGTCCGTGATGCTGTGTAAGCACTCTTCAGCAATATCTAAAACACTGATGTACTGTCAACACTATTTTTGTTACAAATCCAAAACACAACAGCATGCTGACTGCTATAAAGAAAGTTGACCCCATCACAGAATAACCCAGTACACTTGCTGTGAGTTTAAGAAGAAAGTTTTAACCAATAAATAATTAATATTTTGTTTTGTACTCATTAATATCTTCCTGGCCAGTGTCTAAAATATATGTAAAATACTAAGCATTATTCCTATTATTTGAGCACTTAAGAATTAAGAGCAGTTAAATATATTTCTTCAAAGAGTTTTTTGCAGTTTTCACTACTTACTGAAGTTTAAATTTCCAAAGAACCCTCTGTTCCTTGCTTCTGTCTTTCAGATAAATTGGTCTATTTTTCAGCAGTTTCTAAAAAGACAATTCGACGTGCTGTGAAGAAAATGAATCTTAAATTCCCCTGAGTCATTACTATGTGGAACATATGAGAAAAGTTAACACCTATCTGCTCTGTAACTACTCGCAGCTCTTGTAGCTTCATGGCTTTAAATGGAGAGATAAGCAAGGAACTATAAGAAGAGAATTTTCATTTTACAAGCATGCCTGGGGAAAATAAACAGTATTTATTGCATTGGTTTTTGTTGTCATAGATATGAGAAGCAGTAGCTACTCTTTACATAGTTTACAACTGGAAAAAATCAGAAATGCCAATGAAACAGCATAAACATAGTGGCAGTGGTGAAATATAATTATAATAAGGAACATAAGATCAGACTGACTCTTAAAATCAGTGGTCCAGAGTATGATCTCCTGATTACCTCACAGACTTCTTGTCAAGTTTGTAGTTCATAGTTCATTTCAGTTCTGCAGTCTTTCCTCAGTACTTCTGGTAGGTCTTCTGTCTGCTTTTATGTCTATATAGGAACCCTTCCTGATGATCTTATTGTGGTGGTTTGACCCACAGTAAGATCATGCAGTCCTGCACTCCCTCCCCCACCCGGCGAGATAGGATAGGAGTCACAACAAAGGGGGCACAGGATTAGGAATGCAGGACAGGGACGGCTCACTCACCAGTTATGGTCACAGGCATCTGGGAAGCACCTGGATGAACAGACTTCCTGCTGGAAAGGACAGTGGACACTAGGGCTAAATATGACCTAACAGTGTGTTCTTATCTAAAATAAAGAAAATCTTGCCCTGCTACGCCACATTATGGGAAAGATTATCAACAGAATGAACAAAGTTATTATTCCTCTTTACTCAGCCCTGGTGAGGCTGCACCTGGAATACTGTGTCAAATATTTACTCCTCCTGATCAAAAGGAATATGGAGAAATTGGAGAAGGCTACCAAGTTGTCCTTGAGCCTAGTGGACATAAATACAAGCAGAGATTGATCTGATCTTCTTCAGTCTTGCATAGAGGAGGGTAAGGCATGGTCTAACAATGACTCACAACTACCTGAAAGGCAGTTACCAAGACAGAGATTTGTTTCTAATTATATTATAATATATATTACTGAATATGTTATTTTAATGTGTGATAGTTGTAGTATGCAGTAATAGTCTTTCAATGTTTTAATGTTTATATCACAGTTGAGGACAATTACATTACTTATAAAAAATCTCAAGAAGAATTGTTAAGAATATTTTTTCTGAAAGTAGATTCATGTCTTGCTCCTACTTACTCATATTTTTCAAGCCTTGAAAACAAAATTATATGACAAAAAAATGGTAAAAATAAGTACTTTGGAAGATGTCCTAAAAAAAAATCCTGTCTGTCCTTCCAACTGACATAACTTATTTTGTTTTATTTGTAAGAAAGATGATTTATATGTAGGGTTAACAGTTTCCTTGGGTATTGTCTTTCATTCTGATGTTACAATATTAACAATCATTATTTTGAGGGTTTGTGATAAAAAGCACAATCTCTGTTAGACTGTGAATGGTAGAGCTTTCAGGTATTCATAGCTTTAGTAGCCATGTAGTAGAAATTAATTCATTTAATATTACATTTTTAATATAATTTGAATTTAACTAGGTATTGAAGCTTTCACCTTAGGTGATTGCTTATTCTACAAATAATTGTCTTGGTCAGGTCTTATATTCAGCTTAAATGTTACTTTTATAAATATCAGGATATTATTTTGCATTTTGTTCCCTTATTCCATCCTAGATAATATATTGTTGCATGCAGTATTTTTTTTTTCCCCCAGATATTTCTTCAAATAGTTATAGAACATGGGTAGCATTAAAACAATCTGAGTTCTATATTCATAACAGATTGAGGCTATAAAGAAAATATGTCTGTTACATTACCTGCCTTTTATTATAATCTCACTTATCATTAAGACCTTAAAAGTTTGGGATAGTATCCTAGGTTGCATTTCAGGATTGAAAGATAATTACTTTGGAAATCCCGCAGATTTGTTCTCTCTCTTTTTTCTCCTCCCTCTTTAACTACAGAAAGAATTTACAATAACCTAGCTTTGAGATACTGACAAAAGCATTTCATTGACTGCAGATAAGATAAACACCAGCTGGGATTTACTACAACTGTTCAGTAAATGAAACCTATATTTTGCACAAGTTAGCAATATTTCTTAATCTGATTCTTTTCCAAATTATAATGTAAATTAAAATATGAAATATAAATTATCTTTCCCTACAGTTAGGCAACTTTCCAATATTCTGAATTAACCCAAGGTAGAGAAACTACCTTTGGCTCTCTTATACATTATATCCATTCTGAATAGAATCATAGATATATTTAGGTTGGAAAAGACCCTTAAGATCATTCAGTCCAACTGTAAACCTAACACTGCCAAGTTCACCACTAATCCATGTCCCTAAGCACCTCATCTACACTTTTACACACTTCCAGGGATGGTGACTCAACCACTTCCCTGGGTAGCCTTTCCAATGCTTGACAAACAACATAGTTTCATCTTTAATTACATGGAAGTAAGGAAGAAAGGGAAGAAAGGTAGGAGGAAAGGATTCAGTAAAAGAGAGGGGAAAGGGAGGCAGACAGGCATGCAGGCCAGCATGTTTGCTTACACTGAGGTAATGGAGATATAGCAAAAAACTATTAACTAAAAACAAAAAAAATCACTGTTGCTAATATGTTACTACTTAAACAGCAAGGTTGACAGCAATAGACTAAATGTTTTGTAGATACCTACTATAGAAAATGAATATTCTGTTTGCCTTTATTCATACATCACCTAGGAGGGGGGAAAAAAAAAAAAAAAAAAGTAAAAGTGGAACATGGAGGCTTTCCGTACTGTTAGAAAATAACCTTCCCTCTACAAAATACATGAGCAAGCCTTGTGGTCACAGTGAATTTTTTTTTTTTTAACTCAAAACTAGTACATTGGTAAGAATATACAAGCATTCTTAATGTATCATCAGGTATAGCTTCACCTCTTACAATAACATGGAATGTTATAGATATCCATGGTGGAAAAGTTTGGAGAAATATATTTTTTTTCTTTTTGTTCAAATTTCCTTATTTTTAAAAGTGATATATTTTATGAGCATTCCAATTCTCACATGTTTTCAACCACTGATTAACTGTCTTTTTAATATCATGGTCTATGAATGTGTTTGGATAGGGTTGGCTAACAGTCAAGCTCCCACCCAGACCTACACTCTCTACCCCTCTTCAGCAGGATAGTTGCCTAGTTGCCTCCCTATGTCCTCTGACAACAGCCTTACATTCTTCCCAAGCGGCCAACCCCTCCTTCCATGACATTTAAATTCTCCTCTTCCACCTGAGTTTGCCCAGCAGTTCCCTGTTTAACCAAGCAGGTCTCCTGGCTCCCTTCCCTGACTTCCTATATATCGGAATGCTTCGAACTTGACCCTGGAAGAAGCAGTCCCTGAATGCTAACCAGCCATCTTGGGCCCCTTTACCTTCAAGTACCATTTCCCATGAGATTTCCCCTAGCAATTGCTTGAAAAGGCCAAAGTTGGCCCTCCTGAAGTCCAGGGTTGCAATTCTGCTTGGAATTCTGTTCCTGCCACATGAGATCCTGAACTTCACAATCTCATGGTCACTGCAGCCCAGGCAGTGCTCAACCTTTACCGCTTCAACCAGACCCTCCTTGTTAGTGGGGATGCGATCCAGCAGTGCTCCTCTCCTAGTTGGTTCTTCCACCATTTCTTTTAGGAAGTTATCATCGATGCACTGGAGGAACCTCCTGGATTGTGGGTGGCTGGCTGAGTAGTCCCTCCAGCAAACATCAGGGTAGTTAAAATCCCCCAGGGATATAAGTTAACTGTAACCTATTTAACTTTCTTCTTTATAAAAATTATGTGATTAATGGAAAATATTTCTTCAGTCTGTGGGCTTTGAGAATACCATTATGTACCAGTTTGACTACTTATCTGTAGCAGAGCTAGGTTTTCCTGATGTAGAAAGTGAAACAGAGACACTGAAGAAGATAGAAGAAAGATGACATTATTGGCTAGAATATTAATGCAGCTGCAGAAATTAAGTCCTCCTGTTTAACCCAAAGCAGAAATATAAAGTGAGGACAAGAGATATGTTTATTGCAGCAAAAACCAAAAGTTGATTAGTAACTATAGCACAGGTAATTTTTGAGTCAGCAAAGTCTTTCAGTAATTTCCCCAAGCATGTTGCACTGGGATTATTACAATGATCAAAATTGTAAAGCCATTATCTACATATGCTCTTAAAGCAATAAACAATCTATGAAATAATTTATTTAATTTGCTAATGTTAGTAAAACTATGAAGAGTCTGAATGCTCAGATTTTTCCAATGAGTTACAAAATTACAGTATGCTTTGTGGTATGCTAATGCAAATGATATTGAATCAAGTTCACACATAAAACTAGATTCTCCTGACAAAGTAACAACAGTGAGAGAGGTTTCCTGCACCAGACTGCAGAATCTGCTGTATGACTTCAGCTGCAAAAAAAAAAGTAGCAAAAAAGCCAACAGATGTTATCCACAGAAATTTCTTCTCAGAAATTCTTGAATGGTCAAAACAAGTTTTCCAGAACTAATCTTAGAACATACCTACAGGAAAATTCAATTGCCCTTAGATATTTATCCTAAATTGTCTGTGCCTCACAACCTTGAAAAACATGGTAACTTTTTCAAGTAACTAAAAGCTTGTCTATTATTTTGCACTCTATTTTTTGGTCCAATTTTACATCTAGAAACAGACAGTGCATATTTTAAACAAAATATAATGTTTTTAAGCAATTGAGCTGATAAATCAGTAGAATTCAAAGAATATACACATTTTTGTAGGCTTTTAATGTCTAATTGTACAAACAGCCCTTTGGTACCAGGAATCACTGGCATAAGTTAGTCCTAACAGTATTTTATATTTATAGCTGTTCTTTAGCTAATACAAAAAGCTTTTAGCCTTTAATTAGCTCTTCATTTGTTCTCAAAACAACCAAGAAAATATACAATTTACCACTAAAATATCCTAAATATTTTAAAAAACTCTTCATTTGAAAATGCAGTGAATGAATACAGACACTGAAATACCATAATCTTTTACTTCCACTAAAATTAAATCTTAATATAATGGAACGTTATACTACTTTATATGAACAAGTATGCATTTCAATCTATTCTCTACAGTCAGGAATTTTAATGGAGATTTTTAGTGTTCCTGTATAAATAATAAATGAGTAACATTACATGATGTTGGTCAAGACTTGTTTTAACAGGTATAAGTTGTTATCTAGTACAATTTGAACTTAGGTTCATAGAATTTTGATTTAGTAGATGCATTTTCCCCTCATGTAGTTTTTAAGCAATTAACAGCTGTCAACTTTCTTAATGGTCTGTATTTGTTTGTGCCTATAAAAACAGATACAAATACTTGAAATGCCTAAGCAGGGACACCTACAAAATTAGCCATTCAGATTATCATACAAAATACTGCATTCTCAGAAATAAAATCATATTAAAAAACCCAAAACAAAACAACAAAAACCCCAAAAATCATTATAAAACAACAAACAACCCCCCCCCCAAATCAACAAACCCCTCACTCTTAATGAAGACATTATTAAAAAAAAAATATATATATATATATTATAGTGATAATTATATTTTTATGTTATTGCTACTCTTCATAAGCCTTTACTTTCAAATTAACCTCTGTATTGGTTTTATGTGGCAAAGTTTTGCTAGAAGAAGGGGCTGCAGGGGTGGCTTCTGTAAGAAGACCTCAGGAGCAGGCCCCATGTTGGACAGAGCTAGTTCCAGCAGCTCCAAGATGGATAATCTGCTAGCCAAACCTGAGCCCATCAGTGATACTGATATTGCCTCTGTGGTAACATTTCAGAAAGGGTGGAAAACACTGCACATCATCTATGAGAGAAAAGTGCAAAAATGTGAGAGAACATATATGCAGACATCAAGGTCAGTGAAGAAGGAGGAGGAGGAGGTGCTTAGAGATTCTCCCGTGTCTTGTGGTGAAGACTATGGTGAAACAGGTTTTCCCCCTGCAACCCGTGGAAGATCACGCTGGTAAAGATATCCATAGTGCACTCTGTGGAGGACTCCACATTGGAGCAGGTGAATATGTCCTGAGGGAAGATGCAGCGCAGGAAAAGTTTACACAGAGTCAGGCTCCTGGCAGGAGCAGTGGCCTGTGGAGAGAGGCCCACACAGGAGCAGGTTTTCTGGCAAGAACTATGGCCCATTGCAGACCCACACTAGAACAGTCTGTTTCTGAAGGACAGTATGATGGAGAGGACCCATGCTGGAGCAGTTCTTGAGGAAATGAAGCTTGTGGAAAGGACCCATGGGGTAGAACTCCATGCTGGAGGAAGGGAACAGCATGAAGAGGAAGGAGCAGCAGAGACAAAGTGTTATGGATTGACTGCAATCTCCATTCCCTATCTCCTCTGTGCTGTTCAGGTGGGAGGTAGAAGAATCAGGAGTTGAGCCAGGGAAGAAGGAAGGGTTGAGTGGAAGGTGATGTTAATTCTGGTTTTATTTCTCCTCAGCCAACTCTTTTATTAATTGTCAATAAATTAAATTAATTTCCCCAAGTCAGGTCTGTTTTGCCTGTGATGATAACTGTTGAGTGATCTCCTCCTCTTTATCTTGACCCATGAGATTTTAATAATTTCTCTCCGGGTTTTGTTGGGGGAGAGTGATAGAGCAGCTTGGTGGGCACCTAGAGGCCAGCCAAGGTCAATACATCATAGCCTTTTATGTCCTTCACCTGCTGCTATCCAGCAAGACTTATCACTGTCTAGAGGACTACTCTCTTTATGTCTTGTTTAAATGAATTGATGACCCAGAGGTAACTAAAACTGTGCTGTAAAATGAGTAACTTCCTTGATTCTATGAGAGGAAATAACTTTTCAATTTAATATCTTGTCAGAAGTACAATGGAAAAACTCATTGGCTTGCAAACACTAAATGGGATAGCTTTTATGAAGGCAAATGTAGAGAACCACAGAAAAAACTGACTAAAGGAAACACAAAAAAGATTTGTTTGTTTTTGTGTTAAGACACTAATGACAGCATGTTTCAAATGACGAAAAACTTAGAAAGATATTTGTGATTCATAATATAAGGTGCCTAAATCAGGAATGGATTTTAAGAATCTAATCAAATTTTAGGCTTCTTTTTTGTCAATTCGTATAGGCTAGAGAGAAGGAAGGAAAGGCTTATGCAAAGGGTGATGAAGAGCAGAATACCTTACAATCCTATTAATTTATACAGTTCATAGACTTTAACATCTGGCATAATTAAAACAGTATAGCTCCTATTTTAGATTCATTGTTCTGACAGATAAATGAATGAGAAAGTTTCTATAGCCAGTTAAAAGAAAATCAACATTTTTTTCCTTATCTGAATAACGATAATGTCCAATTCATTGTATATATATATACACTATAGTATTCACACTCTGCAATAGCACCGATTATTTTTATAAGTCACTTGACATTCATAGTCTCAAAATCCTGTCCAAATTATTTTTAATTTATGTGTATGTGTAAAACTTTTTATGAACACTGAGATAAAAGTTCTTCATAGGCACATCAAGCAGAAGTATCATGGCTGCAAAACAGCAGTATCAACATTGTTCCGAATAAAATAATAAAGCTATTCACATATACAGATATATGTGACTGATCAAAAAAACCCTACAGCAGAAGATGGCTCAGAGATGAGCACAGACTTGCTTTTGAAGCTCAGGGAGTGATCACAGCTGCTGTAATGAAAGAAGAACTTACCTAATTCCAAAGGGGGCCAAAGGGTGTCCATAAGACCATTGCTTTAGACAAATGGATCAGCTACCTTTTTATCAGTTGGGTGGATAAGCCGATTGTTTAAATATCCTTCCCTTTCCCTCTACTGCGGAAAGCTCTTGAGTGCTCCTCCTAACAGAAGCTCAGAGCACACACTTTTCTGCATTTTGAAGCTCCCACTCCTTGGAGCACCACTAATACAAGGCTTTCTCATCCTGAAGGGTTTCAGAAGTATGAGTTAAATCCTGAATGGTTTGCATGAGAACTTAATGAAGAACAAAAATTCAGTTAATGGGTCCCTGTGACTGTGTCTGTGTTTGTAAATAAAATAGGCTGGTTCTTTGGCACCTCAGATATCTGATATGACATAGGTCTTGTCTGTAAAACTAAATTCTCCTTCCCTGCCTTACCCAATATGCTGACCTTGGCTGTGTTGTCTACTAGGTATGATTTCTAGTCTGTGGTACTTGAATCATGCTCTGCTATTGTCTGTGAGATTGGTAACTGGCACTAGTCAAAGATACTTTACTGATCATTTTAAGAGTATTCCAGTCCTATTGTTTGGTTGATATCTTGTTTAATTTGCTAGTGTATTGTATAAATCTTTTATTTATAAAGTAAGTATGATTTTTACTCTACCAGTAAGGAAAAAGTTCTTTTCTAGCAGTTTCTACTTTGGTTTCAGAAAATTATTTTCCTTTATAGGAAGAAAGAGCAAGATATACTTAACAGGAAATGACTATTGCAGTTTTCATCAACAATGAAATCTTAAACTGAGTAAAATTAACAGAAAACATGTTTCCTGCTAAGAGAATGAGTTAAAGAAGTTATAGATGTCAAAAACATTTTGAAAAAAATAAAGTTGTTTGTAAGTTCTCTTACATATTTATAGTACTATGTACAAGAAAATGAAGAAAATATTTGATACGGAACATAATGTTTTATCACATAAAGCATGTAAATAATTTTCCATATTTGGGTTTTCATATTCCAGTGGTGTTTGCAGTCATGATGCACCTCTCAGCACATCTTCTTCTCATGTTCAGTCTCCTTCAAACTATCCTGATAGGATTCATACTAATTTTATCTCCTGAATCATGATTTTATCTCAGATAAAAATTAATCTTAAAAAAAAGGACATCAACCTCAAGCTACACATACTAGACCCCACCACCTCCCTGATATTCTGCTGAACTAAATAAGTAATTTTAACAATAATTCATTTTGAAAATAACAACTAATCCAGATGGTGAAAACTGGATGGATGAACTCTGACCTTTAGACTTTTATTGGGCAAATCTCATATTTTTACAATTTTTAACACAGACTCGAATTAAGATAAATTGTCTTTTTTATATATTTTCTCTCTTTTTTCCTATTTTTTTTTCCTGTTTTTTTTCCTCTTTTCTGTTCTCTCTCCTCTTTCTCTCCTTGATCTCCCCCTTCCCCCCTCATCAACCATTTCCATATTATTCTTGTTTTACTTTAGTTATCTAATTCAGGGAACTTCTTTTTAAATAAGTTTTCTGAATCTTGGAAGTCTTTGTTATTAGACACTTCCATTTTAATCAATGATTGCATTTATTGCGTAGAAGCAGACACCTACCATTATTTTTCTTTTTCATGTTTTTGGTATTTTACAAATATTTTATTTTGTGCATTGGTCTAGATATTGACATAACCCTGAGAAGTAACCACTAGAGAATGAATTTCAAAGTGATATCTGTGCTATTAACTAACAGTTATGGACCCTATACAGTCTGAAATAGAAGCTATTATTCTAGTGATTTCGGCATTGAAATCATGATATATGATTCCTGAAGTCTATAAATGTTACAAGAAAACAATTAGAAGTAACAGCCTGCCAGGAAAAACATACAAATTAAGGAATAAAGTGGCAATGTAAATTGAAAAACATTAACAAGGACAAAGAGGAAACACCTCATTCTCCTACCTCAGCATGAATGTCCTGGCCCAATTCTGGTGAGCAAGAAAGCCTGCACTTGTGAAGAATCAATAAACAGAAAGACATAAAACCAAACAAGTTAAGAAAAAAAACTGGTTGCAAGCCTAGGGAGAAACAAAACTAAAGAAAAGCTTTAGTCAGGAGAAGCTGCCCTGGGTGTACTCTCTTGTTCTATTAGAAAATAAAAACTGTAGGGTTACAAGTTCAGGGACTAGCCCAGTGGTGAGATCAATATCAATTACAGGAGGAGATGGCTTGGCTAAGAGGCTCACATCCTGTGCTAAAACACCAAGGCAGCAAAGAAAGGATCTGTTAAACAGAAATCAATAGCTACATTTTCATTTTTTATTTTTCTTAGTGGCTTTTTGCAGCTAAAAATGCCCATGAGCCCAGGACCCCGTTTCATTCCAGCCCAGAGCTGCCAGTTCACACACCAGTGTCACTGCAGCAGTGCTGATCTCCAGCTCCACCACAGCCCTGCCCCGCACTGCCCTGCCGAGCCATGGAGGGGTCTGAACAGAGCAGGGTCTGACCCACAGGCTGACATCCCAGCCTGACCCCATCCCATTCCAACCTCCTGGCCCACACCCCCACAGTCCTGGGGCTATGTCTGACCGTGTTTCCCCTAGAAATTAGTAAAATATGAAAAAATAATTTACAATACCATGTGACCCCCTCTAGCACTTCATAATGTTACACTCAACTAACTGTATAGTGTTTTGATTTGCAAAGTGAAAGACAGAACTTAATATGGTCAATTTCAAATGGGTATTCTTGGAAGCTTCTTACTGTATTGACACACAAGGATTAAACTTCAGACTTCGCAATATATCGAAAGAAAAACTTTTCCTTGTGTTTATAATGCACCAATAATAGCAGCAATTATAACTTATGGTTATTTTCCTCTTCAGCAGATTAGTAAAGCATCCAAGAGAAGACATCCATATATTCTATTAGTGCAGTAATACTTGCATAATTCAAATTAAGAATTTAATAATTACAAGCTAAATTTATATTAAAAATGTATTCTGGTTGTGAAATCAAAAGGTAGAAAATGCCTAGATTTGATCTTCTCAATTCTGCTACTTCAGGTCCTTTGTAAAAACAGTTATGTTATAGTCTTTAGTTAAATTGTTACCAAAGCATCTTTATCACATAGTAGTAATTCAGTGAGTAAATGTGTGTAATCAGGTTTCTAGACAAGATCAAGTATATTTTTGTGGTGGTTTAACCACAGATAGACCATATGGTCCTGCACTCACTTGCCCCACCCAGTGAGATGGGAAGGGAATCACAACAAAGCCGCCACAGATCAGGATGAAGGACAGGGACGATTCACTCACTAATTACGGTCACGGACAAAATAGGCTCAACTTCAGGAAGAAAAACCAATTTAATTCATTGTCATTCATCCGAGTAGTGCAGTGAGACATAGCAACCACATCTTACAACACCTTCCCCCTACCCCTCCCTTCTTCCTGGGCTGAAATCTCTTTTCTCCCAGTTTCTCTACCTTTACCCTCACAGTGGCATAGGGGACAGGGAAAGGGGGTTGCAGTCAGTTCACCATTGCCACCCTTCCTGGCATGAAAGTCCAGTAACAAAATGTTTCAACACAAGCTTCCCATGGAGTCACGGACCATTTTGGCCACAGCTCCAGGCTCCAGCATGGAGACATCCCACTGGCTGCAGACGGGCCTCCGGTCCACTGCACTTCCTCCACCTCTGGATCTGGAGGTCCATGCCCACTTTGGAATTGAGCGTCTCTAGCTTTTTCTGTCACACTTGCCCATAGGCTCAGCTTTTCTGCTCCAGCGTGGAGTTCTCCATGCTCTACACATGGGTGTCTGCTCCGCCAATGAACTTCCATGGGCCTTCTTTGACTCAATGTGCTTGAACTGGGTGCCTGAGGTTCTCTGTCTTCCCCTTTCTCTTCCTCCTGGCAACAAATCTCTCTCTCCCTTTGTTTAGGCCAATAGTTGTCTTTTGTTCAGGTCAATGGACCCTCCTCCAGGTTCTCTCTACCTTCTTCTTTTCAAGACAGTCCTTCCCCTCACAAATATGGATTAGCAGAGGTGTTTCTCTGGTGCTTATTGGCCCAGCCTGGGCTGGGGGGTCTCTGCCATGGAGGCAGGGGAGCTTTCATTGTCACAAGGTGGCCCTTTCCCCCACTACTAAAAACACCCCTCCCACCCAGCACACACACACAGAAACCCAGCACAATTTTAAATCAGTTATTGTCAGTAAAATAGTTGTATGCATCAGAAGTTGAACAAAAGGAGCAGGAGAAAAATAATTTGGTCCTCTGACTGTGGAAGCTGATTGTTACTGTAGAGGACAAAAGTCTGCTCTCTTCTCTGCCACTGATCTCTTAGAGAAAAAAAATGGAGCCATTCAATCTTTTGTGTGTCTTTGTTGGCCTTTTGTGTTCGGAGCTTTTTCCTTCTTTTGCTTCTTTCTTATGCCTCAGAATTATATACAGGTAATAACTATTGCGTATCTTAGACCATTAACATTTCAGCTTTTTAAAAAGTATTATGTTTTTGTATTAAAGATCTTTGAGGTGTCTGGTTAAAACAGTAGATAATTATCATTGCTGCCCTTCATTTAAGTTGTCTTGGGAAAAAAAAAAAAAATCACTTTTAAACAAAGACAAATTTGCTGAGAAAATAAAATGATAAACACTTCATTTAACATTTATCTTACCTAATTCCAGGCACTAAACTAAGTAGGCTAAGTTTTGAGTTTTGTTGATCCAAGTTTCCTCTGCGGTCAATCGACAGAGATGGGCACCCTCAGCACAAAATCCTTATATTGATCAAATAGATATCTACAGGTACTTTGCTGTTACCTTTGGATGGACTTGTTAATACACATGCTTTGATGAAGCACTTAAAAAGAATTTAAGTTTTTGGTGAGTATTTTTTACAGCTACATTGTATGTGGGACGGAGTCATTTTAGGTAGAGGATCCTGAAGAATCTCAGGATCATGAGAGAATAATTTAGTCTAAGCCAGCAGTGAAACTTGTTAGAAAAAAGTTTAATACTCTATTTGTCAGATCCTACCTCTGACCCAGTAGTATTTTTTAAATGGAACAGCCCACTACTGTCTGACTTGAATTAGAATGTGAATGAGAATTTTTGATAGTTTAACAGAATGGTAACCATATGTTAAAAGAAAATTGTTGAGCTTGCCAAGGATTTTGATTGTCAAGAATGTCTCCTTTGGAGTTTGGATGTTATGTTAATTAATTTTCTCACAGGGAATCCAAAGCAATATAAAATTATTGACTACTTTATTAAATAATCTAATATAAAAAAGTAAGTAAGTAGTCTGAAGAAAAAGTAACAACAGGGGTAAATGTGGATTTAGCATAAAGGAAACTAAAATAAACTCCAGTGTTTTCCATAGTCTTATTAACTATGTGATAATATGGATGTTCAATTGACAAGAAGTGTTGATATAGCTATTACCATAACATTCATTTGGCAAAGAGCCAAGAAACTCCAGCGATTTGGTTTAATGGACATAAAAGCCATTAATGGTACTAATTATCTCTAAGAAGCATCTCATTACCAATATCAGTATTTTACAGTTTGAGCCTGAGATAGTGTTTCTTTTGTTTTCTTGAAGATTTTGAGTCATTGAAACATAAAAGGAGGAAAATTACAATTTATCTTCCCTGTTCTACAAAGGGAGTTATGTGTTAAAAAGGTAGGCACCAACTTATGTAATGTAAATGACCTAGTGGTAATAGATTGATTTGAGAATTAGTAATTGGGATTTTATTTTGAAAGTGTTAACTTCTAGGGTACGTAACATTTTGAACCTATTTTTATCAAAAGGGATAAATGGATTTTATGTAACATTTATACTAATTTGGACTTCATACATTTTTTTGACTGTGTTTTCTTCTGTCCATAAGTATTTGCTTGCATTTGGAAGAGTTTGAGTCAGCTTTAAGGCTTTAACAGCCTTGTAAAACTATAGCCAAAAAACCCTCAAGCAAATAACCCTCCCTGTCTTTTTATTTTCCAGTTTTCTGTTAAATACTCTGCTGCTGTTTGCCTACAAATCTCTTTTGATTATGATGATGAACAACTTGATTAAGCTGTAAGACTTTTTCAATTAACTTTTTCAATCAAAGATGAGAAAGATTTTTCCTAGATTAAAAAAAAAAAAAAAAGCAAACAGCCAGACTTAGGTCATGGCATTTCTAATCTAAAGAAAAATAGATCTAACTTCCTCATCTTCCTAGAATAGATAATTAAATATATTTCACAGAAATATATTCTTCATTTTCACAGTTGCAAGAATTAGTGACTTTGTGCTTCCAGGTGGAGGAATTCCAGCACCAACAGTGAAAGGCCAGAGCAGAGAAGAGGAGGAAAGGAGAGAAGGAGGAGAGAATGTTTGGGTGCATTTACTTGAGATCAGAAAAAAAATCTATTTTATCTGAGTCTTTGGAAAATAAATAAATAAATGAGCAAGTAGAGAATATTCTTCTCCCTTTTGGGGGTGAGATTTATGATAGAAAACATGAAGACAGATGCTCTTAGATATTAAGGAATAAATGCTTTGCTTACTATGTTGCTTTATTTAACCATTTTGAAAACAAAATTAAACCAATTAAGAACAATATTAAAACCAGAATTCCATAGTGTCCTTTTGTATAAAAAAATTTAATAATTCCTCACTTATAATGCCTTGCTTATTCCTACAAAATAATAATAAAATATAATTAGTTACATTAAACAAATTATAATCATAGTTATTGTCTTTTAACATTAGATAACATCCTGGGCAGACTTTCATCTTCTATGAAAACAAGCTCTGTAGTGGAAAAAAACACAACACAGATAATGTGGTTATATTAAGTAAATAATTCTATTACTGAATATTTTCCTAATCTGGTTAAGTTTTATTCAATTCTTGGCCTTAGAAAGACATAGAACTCTTGGTACAGCAATATTTATAACTAACTAATAATATCTTGAAAGAGGAAAAAACAATGCCACAATATTCCTTCTTGTAAAAATTCTACATATTTATATCTATACTATACACAACATAGGACAGCTCTAGTGTAGATATGTATAATTGAGTTTTCCCACACTTCTTCAAAACTTCTTCAAAAGAGCAAATAATCTCTTTTGATTTGCCAAGTCTTTGAACATTTACATTTAATTATCTACCTCACTGTGGGGGGTTGACTCTGGCTGGATGCCAGATACCCACCAAAGCCACTTTATCACTCCCCCTCCTCAACTGGACAGTGGGGAGAAAAATATAACAAAAGGCTCGCGGGTGGAGGTAAGGACAGAGAGAGATCACTCACCAATTACTGGCACAGTCAAAACAGACTCAACTTGAGGGAAAAAAAAGAAATTTATTTCATTAACAATCAGACAAGATGATAATGGGAAATAAAACCAAATCTTTAAACACCTCCCCCCACCCCTCCCTGCTTCCCAGGTTTAACATTTCTCCTGATTTCCACCTCCTCCCCACAGCGGCACAGGGGGACAGAGAATGGGGATTGGGGTCACATGTTGTTTCTCTTGCTCCTTCCTCCTCAGTGGGAGGACTCCTTCCCCCGCACCAGCGTGGGGTCCTTCTCACGGGAGACAGTCCTCCATGAACTTCTATAACGTGAGTCCTTCCTCTGACCAACAGTTCTTCACAAACTGCTTAGCATGGGTCCTTTCCATGGGGTGCAGTCCTTCAGGAATAGTCTGCTCCAGCGTGAGTCCCCCACAGGGTCACAAGTCCTGCCAGCAAACTTGCTCCAGCATGGGCTCCTCTCTCCATAGGACCACAGGTACTGACAGGAATCTGCTCCAGCGTGGGCTTCCCACGGGGTAACAGCCTCCTTCAGGCATCCACCTGCTCTGGTGTGGGGTCCTTTATGGACATCTGCTCCACTATGGACCTCCATGGGCTGCAGGGGGACAGCCTGCCTCACCGTGGTCTTTATCACAGGCTGCAGGGGAATCTCTGCTCTGACGCCTGAAGCACCTCCTCCCCCTCCTTCTTCACTGACCTTGGTGTCTTCAGAGTTGTTTCTCTCACATCTTCTCACACCTCTCTCTCCAGCTGCAAAGTGCTGTTTTTTCCCCTTTGCCTTTTTTTGAATTATGTTATCACAAAGGCATTACTGATTGGCTTGGCCTTGGCCAGTGGCAAGTCCATTTTGGAGCCGGCTGGCATTGGCTGTGTCGGATATGGCGGAAGCTTCTGGCAGCTTCTCACAGAAGCCACCCCTATTGCCCCCCCCCACTACCAAAACCTTTCAATACAAACCAAATACACTCATACTAATTCTTTTTTAGTAAGTTTCAGTTGTCAGTATTCAGCTCAAACAATTTTAAGAATTGTTTTCCTTTTCCTATGACAAAATATTTGTGCCACTATTTTGTTGAGCAATACTTAGATTATACACTTGATATATTGATGAAAGGGACATCTTTCCAGGTAAGTGCAGGAACTGAGAGTCGGACAGCGAGGTTCTCTCTTCTCAGTGGTCTTATCATTCACATGCAAGAAACAGGAAAGAGAAAGCAGATTGATTTGACTATAGTTAAGAGAACTAAGGGACAAGTAAAAGCATCTTGGCATAGACATGAAGACCAGGAAGGGTGTTTTTCAACAACCGGGGTTTGCTGAATTGTAAAATAATCAAAACAGATCAAATCAAGGCAAAATCTGGGGATGGAGAGGGAAGAAATTTAGAATAGCATAGCATAGCATAGCATAGCATAGCATAGCATAGCATAGCATAGCATAGCATAGCATAGCATAGCATAGCATAGCATAGCATAGCATAGCATAATTCAGTTGGAAGGGACCTGCAGCTATCATCAGTCCAACTGTAAGCTGGAGGCTAGAAGCTGAAGAATAATATTAGAGATGTTTGGAATGGCTAGACTGGGAGCAAATCATGTACATTTATTCAATAATGTTGTCTTCCAAAATGTGAAGTGAGATTTAGCAATTTGTACAGTATGCTACTCACCTCTCTTTGCATCTGTTCCACATAAAAGCTGCAGCCTCTGGCTTTTATCACTTAGATGATTAGCTCAAGCAGTAATATAAATTTGAATTGTAAATTCAAATATCTACAATTCTCAGATTATATAACTTGGAAGGCAGGATAATACTTTGTCTGCTTTTCATTTTGCACTTAACATAAGAAAATAATACTGAAAAGACCACAGTAAAAAGTCTACAGTCTCAGATCATGACCTCAAAGACCATAAAATTTCAGACTTAAGTTTTGTCTGTCAAAAGTGATTGCTTCTGTCTTGCCTTATGTTCAGATGTCTCTTGAAAGCAGCATTAATTGCAGAATAAGAATGCTTAAGGTTGGAAGGGACTTCTGGAGGTCACCTTGTCCAATCCTTCCTGCTTAAGAGTAGGGCCCCCATCTTAGGGCCACATAGAACAGGCTGCCCAGGACTATGTCTAGGTGGCTTTTGAATATTTCCAACATTTCCTCTACAACCTCTCTGGGCAACTTGTGCTTGGTCACCCTCACAGTAAAGTGTTTCCTCATGCTCAGGTGGAACTTCCTGTATTCAACTTGTGCCCACTGCCTCTGGTCATGTCACTAGAAGAGCCTGGCTGTATCTTTTTTCACTGTCCTTTTGGGTATTTATATGCATGGATGAGATCTCCCCGAGTCTTCACTTCTCTAGGCCAAACAGTTCCAGATCTCTCATCCTTTTCTCATAGAAGAGCTGCTCCAGACCCTTAGTCATCATAGCAACCTTCTTTTGGACTCTTTCTCATATGTCCATGTCTCTATTGTACTGGTGAGCCCAGAACTGGACAGAGTACTCTGGGTGTGCTCCTGCTCTGATCATGATGGGACTTCCCATGGGCTGCAGTCTTTTGGAAAAAAACTACTCCTGCACAAGCTCTCCATAGGCTGCAGTTATCTGCTCAGCTGTGTCCCCTTCACAGGCTTCAGGGAAAGTTTTCTCCTCCTAGTGATGCAGATAGTCAACTTGCTCAGGATCCAGAGAGGCTGACAAGTTTTCATGGTCTCAGATGGAGAAGGTATGAATACAAGTATGGCAGAGAGTTGAGTCTTGTAAAGCAACAATGGATTGGAGGAAGGGGGAAATCAGACTCCCTGGTACCACTGGAATGTGAAAGAATTAGACAAAGGCTAACAGTAGGAGGTGACCTAGCTATGGCCCCAGCACACATGTCAGTGTCAGCATGTAGGTTGTCGAAGGTATTGAAGGGATGGTGAGGAGGCATTGATTACCATGCATCCTAGTTGGCATGTAGTATCCTTAGTGGGGCAAGTGATGAAGTGTAATGGAGAGTTTGAACCCTGCACGAGCCACCTCTTTTGCAATGTAAAGTGGCATTACGTGTAGTCTTTGGTTTCTATGGTATGAGAAAGTGAAGAGTTATAGTCCAGAGATCTGAGGTGCTAGTTTTGGCAAAAATGTCAGTGATGATGCAGGTTTCAGCAGAGTGAGGAAGCTGACACAGTCCAGCATTGCTGGACCTGCCCCTTTCACAGGCACTCATCAGGAAAAAATAGAGGTAGAGTAGCAAGAAATGAGAGACCCTGCTTGTGTGACGGTGAGTGGTTTCTACAGGCAAAGCTGAAGGAAGGGTATGAGAATGGTCATTCTCTCACTGCAGCCCATATTGGTGTCAGGTACAGCAGAGGCAGATTCTTGGTATGACCCTGTATGGCCAATCTTTATTATTTTTACCCTACTTTATAATGAAATTAAGAACCACTGAAAGTATATATGCTCCCACATAAAATCTGCTAGAATGAGTACCGTATGTAATGACTTTATGAAGTCATTAGACAAGTGTATCCAGAATAATTTGAACTACAAAACGAACATGATTATATATTTTAGGTATGCACAATAGCGGTTATTGTAAGTATGTTACATGTTTTATACAAGTAATTTTTTGAGACATTTAGGAATTTCCCAGAGAAAAAGGGAAATAAAATACAAGCAATATTCCTGTAAATATATATATATATATATATATATATATAATAAATGGCTTTCAAACCATTGAGGAACAAAAATCTGAACTACTAAACAATGAATTACCCTTGCTAAAGACAATAAGGAGCTTCTATATTTTGAGATAATTAAAAAAGTTACTTATTAAATCCTAAGGCCTTTGAATTTTTTCTTCAATATAATACTAGCTTAGATCTGAAAGAAAGGGAAAACAAACAAACAAACAAACAACACAAAAACAAAATGCCTACAACAAGTCCTGGCTAAAGCTCATTTTGCCTTTTATATTTCGTGAATATGTTTAATTAAGATTTAGAGGAGACACATAGAATTATTTTATTCATTAAGGAAAAAAGTGCTTAATATCACAAGTGCACATGCTAAGTGAACTGTGATTTGCACATGAAAAAAGATTTTTACAAAAGATATTACATATTCCATACCACCCTGATTTTTCTCCTTCTTTGCTAGATTTCTTCACTCCAAATTTTAAATACTTATTTCGATACCAGTCAGACTATTAACTGATTTATTTTTGAAATGGAGATTATATCCTCCCTGGAAAATTCTGTTAGGAGAGTGCTTTGAAATATTATACAAAAAACCCCCATATACTACAACAGGTACAACCACAGTATAAAGATTGTGTATAGGGAAAAGTGTATATTTTAACAGACCCAGAATTTCAGAAGTCATATAACATTGTCCCAAATCTTGTTCTTTTGAATGTCATCTCTACTTTATTTGCCTTTTTTTCAAAATTTTCCTTTGCAGCAAACAATTATTTTTTTTTCTGGTGTCAGTCAGAAGTGTTGCAGAGCTTAAGGCGGAAAAAAAAAACCTTTGAGCCAGCAACTCTATTTGAGGTGTATATAATTTGCTATAGTGCACATATAGCTCTATATAAAGTATGTCCAAATGGAGTATATCACATCTGCCTACAGTGATTCACTCAGGAAAGGACACAGAAAACAAAGGAACAGATGGAAGATAGATGTGTGCCTTCTATTGTAGTTCCATATTCTGCAATGAAGAGTGCAAAGCAAGGAAGCTAAAATCAAAGCAGATTTTTTTTTTTTTTTTTAACAGTGTTAAACTGGGTGGATTTTTTTCTGAAAACATACCCTCTAGTTTCTCATCAAGCTCCAAAAAATGCAAGGAAACCTGATAAAAATTAAAATACTCTAAGTGCTTTGGTGAATTCTGAGTTAAAGATTTGAAGACAATAAGGCTATAAAGCTTCATTCAGAGGCTTTTAAAGCATGCTATCACACATTTTATTGATGCAGTTTGCAAGTGGCACCAGCAAGTTGCTCTTTTTGTCAGGGGGCATTTAAAAATATATGTTCTTTTGAGACTGTGGATAATTATTTTTACTCTTTTTTACACTAGGAAAAACCTCTCAGCTCGTGTGGTTTAAAGGAAATCACAACTGAAGCAGCTTATTGATTTATTAGTGACATGTAACTAACTGGAAATCCATTAACTATATATTTAGAACCAACATCCTTAATACAACAGATAAATCACAATTGTAGATAAATTAGGAGACACTAATAAACACCTACAAATTTATAAACAACCTTGTAGAGCTAATCCTATGAACGTCTAGCCCTGACACATACACACATACACACTGTACTGGTTTTTCCAGGAGAGAGTTAATTTTCTTCTCAGTAGTTAGAAAAGCTGTGTTTTGGTTTCAGTGCAAGACTTGTTATGAGAACATTGATAAAAATACTAATGTTATCAGTTGCTGCTGGAGCTCAAAGCCATCATGTTTGGCTGTTCACAGCTCCATTAGGACCAGGAGGGAGAAGCGAAGTGAATAGCAAATGCCAAAACTGGCCTTTGGATGTGCCAGTGAAATATTCCATATCATATCCCGTCATGTTTAGTATATTATCCAGGGCTGACCAGAAAGGGAGGATTCTCTTTGACTTTCACTCGGGCTCTCACTCTTCTGGGATTCTGGCTTCAGTTCAGGATTGTTGCTCCTCCGGGATCATTATCTGGGAACAGGCAGGGATTAGTCTGTGGGTGGTAAGCACTTGCACTGGGTTATCACTCCTTTATATATTTTCTTACCTTTATAATTTTCACTACTATCTCAATTTTAGTTTTGTGGGATTAAGTTTTCTTTTATTTCTATTATTAAACTGTTCTTACCTCAACCTACAAGCCTCCTTATTCTTGCCTCCAATCCTCTCCCCTATCCCCTGAGGGTGGGGGGGAAGTAGGTGAACAGCTGTGTTAGCTGCTAGCCAAGGGCTAGCCTAGTGAAACTATCACACACACATATACCTCCTGGATGTTGGGGTTGCCATCACCCCTTCCCCATTTTTGCATGCCCCTTTGTCACTCCTGATGCATCTGATAGTAAGGAGGCACCCTGGGAGGTGTCCCTGTGCCCTCCGGGTAGGGGGTCTCTGTGTGCTGACCTGGTACTGCAAGCCCACTGCTGGGTGCTTCCTGCTCCCAGCACCCCACGGGGAGGCTGCATTCCTGGCCTGGGCAGGGGTTGGGTTTTCCTGAGGACACAGGGACAAACCCCTGTGACAGCCGCTGCTTCCTTTCCACTGTCTCTCCATATGTCACAAATGTCCATGTTTCTTTTAAGACTGACCTATTCAGAAGTGTCTGCCATTTCCTGTTTACTATCTAATCCTGCTGATGGTCCTTTTCTTCTCTAACACTATTGTTTCAGGCACAAACCCTCTCAGATGGTTTTATGTCCCATGCACGCACACTCCCCTGGTTACACTTTTATACTTTGCAGCTGCTGCCACGTGGACCATCTGACAATGGTGTGGTAAATGGGTGACTCCCCAAAAGCCCTTTTTCGCCTCACAGCCGCCCCTTGATGGGGGCCAGCAAAGCTAAGGTAAAAGTTACACTTAGCTTGAAAATGCTTGTGCACAAAGTAAAAGTAAAACAACATTTTACAAGAAAAGGAACTAACAAGAATTATCCATCTCTTAAACAGGTAGCAAGTCAGTTTTCTTTCACAATATATTCATATATTGTTTTTTCCTCATCCCTATTCCATTATTTGCTCATTTCTGTAAGTGAAAATTCCCCTGAGGGGCTTATTCTCTAGTTTCCCTTAGTCATTGACATCATGTCTGTGCAATATATTTTTTCTTTGTAATGATGTCTTTGCTTTCCAGTATGTTAAGTCATCAGATAGTAAAAGGAGAGATACAAAAAGGTTCAACTGTGGTCATGTACTCTGTTCAATGGACTTTATTCATTACAAGAGAGCAATGAAATGACTGACAACAGTTTTAAGGTGTTTTTATACTGTCAGTCTAGTCACTCTGTGTTTAACCCTAGAGCTCTCGTCCCTAGGCCCTTTGCACTGGGTTTGTGCTAGTTTGTTCCTGTACATTCATTTCTGGTAAAACAGAAAGATTCCTTCAGAAGAAAATAAAAAAGCAATTTTGAAAAATGTTTGCTCCCTACAGACAATATGGACAGTGAAAGAGCTAGCTTCACACTTCCCATCCAATCTTCCAAACTATTTGACTTCCAACAGTATAAGGCATCACAGGACACTTCCCATCTTTTATACAACACTCCCGTGGACATACCTTATACATTGTATCTGTGAATGTGTCTGTATTCATTCTGTAAAAACACTGTTCCTGCAGGCTTCAGAGCATTCTACTTACTTTTCAGCTAGCTGGTTAGCTTGTTGGCCTGTTGTTAATATGTATGAAAATGTGATAATGACTGAAAGACCCAGAGACATGACTAGGACTCTGAGAAAAGAAGGTGATTCACTTTTATGTTCTTGGAAAATAGCCAGAAGCTAGTGGCAAAAAAATTGCTTATTTACCTTTAAATAATCCCTAAGTGGGACATATGAAGGTTCCCAATGAAATGGGCTGTTCTGATGTATCTCAGAATACATTCACATACTTATCTGAACTGTGCTGGCTTCTAGAAGTCTGGGCACCTGATGCAACATGTGGGCCCTTACTTTGGAAGATTCGTAAACTTGCCTAAATTTAGCTGTTAGAATCTATGGATAAATCCCACTCACTTTGTCTCAATGTGTTTTTATCATTTAGACTAAGTCTTTCAGAGAAAGGGAGGTAATACTGGTCTGTATTTTTTATGTGTTTTGTATAAATGAATATTTATATTTATATTTTTTATTTTGAGTAGTATACTTCCTTTTCTCTGTAGGTATTCATGGAACCTATTTCACATTTTTTCATCCTCTGGTGAGAAGTATGGGTTATATTCTCAGGATAGACGGCCAAAGACTGAAACAGCCTGAAGAGCTCAATTTTAAAGAAGCAGAATTCTGAAGAAAGGGTAAGAAGACAGCAGATGCAAGAAAATTATAATTTATTTCAAGGAAAGCTGGTTCTTAGGCTTAAAAGTAGCCTTCCACTGTATGTACATACCTGACTCTGTGGTAAACTAAATTAGAGTCATAAAATTACTAAGATTGTAAGGGACCTCTGGAGATCATGCTGTTCAACTGCCCTGGTCAGAGAAGTGTTAGCTAGGGCAGGTTGCTCGACACCTTCCATGTCCAGATAGGTTTTGACTGTCTCCAGGGATGTGGATTTCACCACCTCTCTGAGAAACCTGTTGTAGGGTGTGACTAACCTCACTGTTATTTTTTCTTTCATATTTGAATAGAATTTCCTGTACACCAGTTTGTGCCTATTGCCTCCTGTCCTGTCACTGGATACATCTGAGAAGAATCTGACTGTTTTCTTTACTCCACCCCATCAGGCATATATACATGTTGACTCAGTCTCTCCAGTCCTTCTCTTCTCCAGGCTGAACAGTCCCAGTTCTTTCAGCCTCTCCACATATGATAGATGCTCCAATCTTTTCATCATCTTTGTTATCCTTTGTAGGACTTGTTCCATCAAGACCACACCTGTCATGTACTGGGTAGCCCAAAATTTGACACAGTACTCCAAATGTTTCTCATCAGGGCTGAGTAGAGAGGAATAACCACCTTCCTTGATCTTCTGGCACTCCTTCTAGTGCAGACAAGGAAGATGGGCTGTTGCTTTTCTTTGCTGTAAAGGCCCATTGCTTGCTCATGTTCAACTTTCTGCCTCAGGGTCCTTTTGTCAAAGCTGCTTTACAGCCAGTCAGCTCTCAACTTGTACTGGTGCATGGGTTTATTCTTTGTCAGGGGAAGGTTTTCACACTTGTAATTGTTGAATTTCCTGAGGTTCTTCTTCGCGCATTTCTCAAGCTTGTTGAGGTCCTTCTGAAGAGCAGTACAATCATTTAGCCTACCAGATACTTCTAGTTTTGTATCATCTGAAGATATACTGAGAGTGCACTCTGTCCCTTCATCCAGATCATTAATTGAGATATTCAACAGATGCTTGCTTTCCTGATCATTTGGATGGACTGTTCTTAAGCTTGGAGGAGGTGAACCTTGAAAATCAGTCAGCTTTTCTGGACCTCTCTTCAGCTTCGTAATCCCTTGTGTCAAGAAGTTGTCAACAATGTGCTCCATGAACACCCTGCTTTGTTTGCAGCCTGCTGTGTTGGCCTTCCAGCAGATACTGAGATCATCACCCATAAGGACCAGGAACCTGCAAAAATGAGGCTTCTGCAAGTTGTGTGAAGAAGGCCATATCTACTTTTTCTTCTTTGTACTGGGTCTGACTGGGATGGAGTTAATTTTCTTCATAGCAACCTTTTACGATGCAATGTTTTGGCTATGTGATCACAATGGTGTTGATAACACACCCATGTTTTAGGTATTGCTGAGCAGTGCTTATACAGAGTCAAGGCCTTTTCTGCTTCTCACACTGCCCCACCAGTGAGTAGACAGAGGGTGCACAAGAAGTGGGGAGGGGACATAACCAGGACAACTGTTACAAAATAACCACAGGGATATTCCATGCTGTATAGAGTAATCTTTAGCTATAAAAACCAGAAAGTAGTGGGATTTGGGTAGGTATTCATTGCTCAGGGAATGCCTGGCCATCCATCTACTATGGAAAGTGGTGAGTGTTTTCCTTTGCATCATTTGTTTTGTTTGGTACTCTCCTTTCTTTCCTCTTCCTCTTTCCTTCACTTACTAAACTATTTTTATCTTGACTCGCAAGTTTTGCTCTTCCTATTCTCTCCCTGTGGGGATTAGGGGATTTAGTGAGTGGCTGTTTAGGGCTTAGCTGCCAGACCGGATCAAACCACTACATTATTGAATTAAATGGAGAAGGAACATGCACTCATAAAGGTTAATGGAAGCGCAGAAACAAAGCAAAATTTCTAATTTATATGTATGTGGAGAAGGGATTCAGTGTACTTGCTTTATTGTGTGTAAGTATGGAAGGTATTAATTTCTGTTATCAGAATTCAGAAAGAGCTTGGTTAGTTTGCTTTGTTTATCTGGGGAAAGGTGCAAAAAGGAGGTTTATCAACATCTGGTTATGGCTCTTGTCATTCAGAGATCTCATTCTCTGACCATGAGGACATCGACATTGCGTGTCAAGTTCTATTATTGCTCAGCTTGAACTAAACGATTGCTAACACTTACGCACTTAGCTCCCCCTCTAGATCTGTTAATCACAAGGATGGCAGGCTAGGACCTGATGTTTAAAACCCAAATAATCCTGTCTTTCTGAAATGAATTTGAATATATTAGCAAGTTAGCCTCATCAAATGAACTGTTCCTGTTAACAGTGAAACATGATGACTGTTGTCATCATCTTAATTTTGGAGTTCATCCTGTTCAACAGGCTTGCTGAAATTAGCACTCAAATTAATTTTGCAAGAGTTTAGGGTCTATTTAAAAAAAAAAAAAAAAGAAGAAAAAAAAATAGAAAAAAAGTGTGATACTCATTGACTTAAGCATGTATGTAAGAGAAATACAGAATAGTTCAGAATACATACAGACACTCCCATCCTGGAGATTCTGGATTCTAATGTCTTGAAGATTCTGATAGAAGGAGGACCTCCCATTTTTGGGAGAGAGCAAACTGAAATTTAGACTGTAATAACCTCAGTTGTTTCTGTCCCAGTAATTTTTCAGAGTCGAGTCTTACATTATAACAGATTGAGTCTCTTCCAAACAATGAAACCATAAACCCATGGAAGATGCTACATTAAGTGCCGATCAAATAAATGTCCTCCCAGAAATGAGGAATAGACCTTCAGATCCAGTATGCCTCTAGTGGACTTTCCCACACAAAATTATTTCCTACTGCCTTGTAGGAGTCAAAAACTGCCATAAGACTGCCACACATATTCTTGCTAAGAGAATGGATCCCCAAGACATGGTAAGATTCCAAGAGGGCTTCAAATATGGGTTAAAATTTCTAGAGGAACACATGGAATTAAAGAGTTTTATGAGCTAATCTTCCTTGGCCTGTAATCCCTTTTCTGAGAAAGGCATTCAATCAGCACCCTGAACTATATGGCTGCAACATTAAGTGTGTGTTTATAAAACCTTCCATAAAGCAAAATTTACATTATTCTAGCAGCTATCACTAGTGGTGAGAGCAAGATGCACTGCGACCTCCTAATATTGGATTGGCCAAATGCTGTAACAAACATCTGACAACATGTACACAAATCACTTGCTTAAACAGAGGTGCCTAGGGCTACTTAAAACCATCTAAGGCATCCTAGACATCCACAAGTCACTGACAAATGTGACACGATTTATAAGATATCTCTAGTTTTTTAGAGTATCAGACAGAGGCCAGGCATACATCTCAATTTACATATCTTCAAATGACATTAGATAGCTGTAGTTTGGCAACTACTCTGAGCTCCATCATTGAATTCTCAGCCAAGGAGTTTCATCCACCTGGTGAAACTCTCATCCATCTGATGCAGCACAGCTGTGTTTTTCATTAAAAATTTATCTGTAGCTTCCAAGTGTCGTATTTTCTAGTTTATTTTAAGTCAGTATGTTGGAAAGCATATACAAAACTTTACAGGGCCATATTTTTTTATAAACTACTCTAAATATGACACCTGCCAAAGCACAATCAATATGAAATAGAACTTGTTGATCTCATGCTGAATACCACCAATCTTGCTCCAGCAGACTAGATGGAATTTTGACCTAGTACATTCTGTTCTCTCTGATTCACCATGTACTTTCAGAATTGGAAAAAATGTTCTGTTTTTTTTTTTTTTTTTCTTTTCTAATAAGGAACAATTCCCATCATCAAAAAAGACACAATACTGCAAATTCAAAAGGTCACTGCCTCTTAAAAATGATTTGAAGGTACACAAGAACTGTGGACAGTTTCAGTACTTTGTACTATGCATCTATTTGGTGAGTATGAAAAGGTATTGCCACACACAAGCTATATACTATTGGAAAAACACATATTTTCTAGAGCAATAGGAGAAAATCTTGTATACCATCTGCCTTTTAAGAGATGTGAAGGGAATTTCACATAACAGAACATGAGTGACTTCTTCTGCAAAGTGAGGAAACAGATTGCCATCATATTCTCACTCAATAAATTACTGTTTAGTCACAGGCCTCACAAACCCCATATTAACTTCTCTGACATACAAGTGTTATTTATTTATTTACTTACTTATTTTGGCAAAGAAAACGTTCTGTCCTTATGGTCCAGACTATTTTTTAAAAAATCAAACCCGAAGCAAAATACGACACAGATATAACAAACACTGACAAATAACAAATTGAGGGCAGTAAAACAAAACTTGCTCTACTCAGCTGTGATACTTAATTGCCATATTGACTTTCTGCTGACTTTCTGAAGAACTGTAAGTGATTGTAGGAAATAATGTGAATCCTTGGCTTGAAATCATCAGAACAATGAAATTCAATAAAAGTTAATATTTTGTGTAACTCACTAAATAGTACCAAAAATAATGAATGCTATTTCAAAAATTTTCCCATTACTTGGAAAATGTACAGTTAAGATTCCTCAGCATATTTTTATTAAAATCTTGGAATGTCAAAAAGCTACAGAGAAAAGTAAAAAGTAGTTTTGGCAGTTACTTTGAGCATAAACATCCTAATTAGGGAAAGTTAAAAAAAAATAGTTCTACCATTTGATCTTTTATTTTTGGAGGTGTTTTGTTGTTGTAATTGCCTGTAATAATACAAATTTGAAACATCCTCCATAAAAACAAAAGAGCTTAACTTCAACTTGCCTAATGATTCACATAAGAGCTCCATTTAGAGACACTTTAACACTGTGAATCGTTAATCACTTTGAAAAATTATGGCATAAGTCTATTAGATTTCCTGTTATGGACTTCAGCAGATGTCTAATTAGAAACTGAAAGTGAATTCAGATTAGACACATACTTGGCATATATATATTGTCAACTCATTATTTATAGAGATAAATACTTTTTCAGGGGCAAGACCAAAATATTACTGTTTTTCTCCATTAACAATTTGCAAGCAAAGAAAGAACATTTAAATATTGCATCATAGAATCATAGAATAATAGAATAACATGAGCTGGAAGGAACTTTAAAGATCATCTAGTGCCATGGCAGGGACACCTGCGTCATCCAACCTGGTCTTGCACTTCCAGGAAAGGGGCATCCACAGTTTCTCTGGGAAAATTGTGCCAGTGTCTCACCACCCTCACAGTCAAGAATTTCTTCTTAATATCTCATCTAAATCTACCCTTTTCCAGTTTAAAGCTATTTCCCCTTGTTCTATCACTAACTGCCCTTTTGAAAAGTCCCTCTCCAGTCTTCCCTTCAGGTACCGGAAGGCTGCTAAAATGTCTCCCCACAGCCTTCTGTTCTCTGGACTTACTTCAACAGGTGCATGTACTTTGTACATTGGGAGCCCCAGAACTGGATGCAGTACTCCAGGTGGGGTCTCACCAGAGTGCAGTAGAGAGGGAGAAAAACCTCCCATAACCTGCTGGCCATGCTTCTCTTGATGCAGCCCAAGATACAGTTGGCCTTCTGGGCTGTCGGCATGCATTACTAATTCATGTTGAGCTTCTCATCCACCAGCACCCCAAGTCCTTCTCCTCAGGGCTGCTCTCAATCTGTTCTCCACCCAGCCTGTATTTTTGCTTGGGCTTGACTCAACCCTGGTGCAGGACCTTGCATTTGGCCTTGTTGAACTTAATGAAATTTTTACGAGCCCATGTCTCAAGCTCGTTAAGGTTCTTCTGGATGGCACATCCCCATAGCCTTAGTCACTATTGAATAATTTAGACATATAAATTAAATAATCTATATAATTCTTGTCAAAACCCTGCTGCAGAGACAATTAAAAGTCTTCTATTTAATGTGGAGGACAGGGACATTATTCGAAACAGTCAGCAAGGCTTTACCAAGGGCAAGTCCTGCCTGACCAACCTAGTGGAGTTCTACGATGGAGCAACTACATCAGTGAACAGGGGAAGAGTTTTAGATGTCATCTATCTGGACTTCTGCAAGGCCTTTGACATGGTCTCCCACAAAATCCTTCTCTCTATTTTGCAAAGATATGGATTTGATAAGTGGACTGCTTGGTGGATGAGGAATTGGGTAGTGATTAACAGCCTGTTACAGAAGCACGGACAAAACAGACAAAGCAGTCACTCAAATGGGATTTATTCTAACCAAAATTACTTAGCATTTTGACAAACAATACTGAACCACAGATTCAGATGTCAGGTGGGAAAAAATTATTACACAGCCGACTTAAAAATTCCGAAGTTTTCATGACTATTACTTTAGAAAGATAATCCAAAATGTACAATCACTCACCTCTAAGATGAGGACTCTCAGTCCTTGAGAAGTTACCTTGGGCAGCATCCCAACCCAAGGGGAGGGTCCCCTACTGCAGAACCACTGCTCTGCAGAGGACAGAACTCAACTCGCCCTCCAGAGAGATTCCATTTATACCCAAGTTCAATCTGACCTGTGGTCAGTTGTGATTGTCTGGGACCTGTCTTCTAGCAACTGTGAGCCTGGAAGAAGCCACCACAAGTGCACAAGAAAGCAAGGTAGCAAAGAAAAGGGCGGAAAAGCAAGGGCGTGTAAGGATCATGTTTTAACAGCCATAAAGTCCCAGTCTGGAGGCAGGACAGAAGTACATCTACCACATAACTCAATGTCCAGATGGAGATCAATGACAAGTGGTGATCCTCAGGGGGCCATATTGGGACTGGTGCTGTTTAATATCTTCATCAATGACATAGACAGTGGGACTGAGTGCACCTTCACCAAGTTTGCAGATGACACCAAGCTGCGTGGTGCAGTTAACATGCCTGAGGAACGGGATGCCATGCAGAGGGACCCATGTGAACCTCATGAGATTCAACAAGGCCAAGTGCAAGTCCTGCACCTGGTTTGGGGCAACCTCTGGTAACAACACAGGCTTGCAGGGGAAGGGGTTGAGAGCAGGCCTATGGAGAAAGACTTGGGGGTACTAGTGGATGAACAGCTGGACATGAGCTGGAAAAGTGCACCTGGAGCCCAGAAGGCCAACCGTATCCCAGGTTGCATCAAAAGAAGCATGGCCAGCAGGTCCAGGGACACGATTCTTGCCCTCTACTCCACTCTGGTGAGACCCCACTTGGAGTACTGTGTACAGCTCTGGAGTCCTCAACACAAGAAATACATAGACCTGCTGAAATGGGTCCAGAGGAGGGTCACAAAAATGATCAGAGGGATGGAACACATCTCCTCTGAAGAAAGGCTGAGAGAGTTGGGGTTGCTCAGCCTAGAGAAGAGAAGGCTCTGGAGAGACCTTGTTGCAGCCTTTCAGTACTCAAAGAGTTCCTATAAGAAAGATGGGGACAGAGTTTTTAGCAGGGCCTGTTGTAATCGGACAAGGGGTAATGATTTTAAACTAAAAGAAGGTAGATTTAGATTAGGTATAATGAAGACATTTTTTACAGTGAGGGTGGTGAAACACTGGAACAGGTTGCCCAGAGAGGTAGTAGAAACCGCATCCCTGGAAACATTCAAGGTCAAGTTGGATGGGGATCTGAGCAACCTAGTCTAGTTGAAGTTGTCCCTCTTCACAGCAGGGGGGTTGGACTACATGACCTTTAAAGGTCCTTTCCAACACAAAACGATTCTATGATTCTATTATAGTCTTCAAAGTTTTAAATGTACTTATTAACATTTAAAAAAATATGAAAACTCTGATGAAACAAAGCCTCATATCTTTCATAACTTAAGTATCAGTCAATTTTATATTAATGTATGATGTCCTACATTTTTGTAGGTTACTGAATACACAAACATAATTTTTCCAGCATTTGATTTAATATCTTAATTTTGTCAACAATCAGTATATTTTATTTGTAAATTAAAATATTCTTCTTGCAATTATATGCTACTATAATACGGCAAAGTTTCTGAGCACTGTAGTTCACTTAATTAATCATTTCTGGACCTAGAAAACTTAAACCAGCAGCAGTTAGTACCCAGATACTCTTTTTTCATTATCAGACATAGCAAGTTTTTGAGCTTGATCTCATCCTGAAAGCCAAGAGTGAGTTTATCAGTGGATGCAGACATCATGCCTTGAATTTGGGACCTTTGCTATTTGAATCTTTAATTGCTTAAATAAATTAATAAAATAAATTTTTAAAAAACACAAAACAGTTCTTAGGGACAGACTCACAAAAGGAATCATTAATTCAAGACCCATAGCATCATTAGTTCATAAAATCTTTGAACTGAAGTTCAGAAAATAATTTATCAAAAACAATTGCCTTTGTTGCATAAAAGTTTAGTCCAAGCTAAGTTGCCTTAGACCATGTCTACATTAAAGTGTAGTTTAGAACAGAAATATGTTTTTGAAGACATTCTCCTGATTATCCCATGCTACTCACTGATAGGATTTTTGAAGCTTTTTAAAGTGAGGTTTGATTAAGGTAATTTTTTTTTTTTTAAACCAGAAAAAAAAATCAAAACCAAAACTAAAACCAAAAAAAAAACCTCACCCCTACCTATAGAGAAAACTTAACTGTCAATTCTGTTCCAGGTATTAATTGAATGCCCAATACCTAATGCAGAAATGCTTGATTTTCCATATACCTTTGAACAATATTAATGTTAGTGATGTTCGTCCCAAGATATCAACAAAATGTATTCCAAATAAAAAAACAAGCAAACAACCAATCAACACATTGTAGACACAGAGGCCTCATAAAAATAGTTTTGATTTACTGATCAATACCTGTTGATGAATAGGAATTTCTATGAAAAATATTTTGCTGCTGTAGATATAAACTTAATCTTGAAAGCAAAAAGACATTTTCAAGATGTTCCTAATCTCAGTGTTCTTTTTTGTTGAATTTGAGCAATTCAGTATGCTGATCCTCATACAACTCATTTTTAAATATATTACTCAACCATTACATCATTCATGTGGAGCTACTATTTAGATGTATAGATGTATTTTTCCTAAATATTTCAACATTCAGTACCAAAGTAACTACTTTTTAAGTACCTAATTCCCATTGAAACATTAAAGCCTTGCAATCACATTCTGTATACAATGTGTGGTAATGTGCACTTGCAGCACAGAAAACCAACAGTATACTGGCCTACATCAAAAGAAGCATGGCCAGCAGGTCATGAGGTGATCCTCTCCCTCTACTCCACTGTGATGAGACCCCACTTGGAGCACTGCATCCAGCTCTGGAGTCTCCAGTACAAGAAAGACGTGGACCTGTGAGAGTGGGTCGAGAGGACTGTCACAAAAATGGTCAGAGGGCTGGATCACCTCTCCTATGAGGAAAGGTTGAGAGAGTTGGGGTTGTTCAGCCTTAAGATGAGAAGGCTCCGGGGAGACTTTATTGCAGCCTTTCAATGCTTAAAGGAAGCCTAAAAGAAAGATGGGGACAGAATTTATACCAGGGTCTGTAATGACAGGATGCAGAGTAATGGTTTTAAACTAAACAAGGGTAGATTTAGTTAAGATAGAAGCAATAAATTGTTTACAATTAAGATATTGAGACACTGGAACAGGTTTCCCAGAAAAGTTGTGGATGCACCATCATTGGCAGTGTTCAGGGTCAGGTTGGATGGGGCTTTGAGTAACCTGATGGAGTGGAAGATATCCTTGTCCATGGCAGAGGGTTTGGTCTGAATGATCTTTAAATACCCATTCCAACACAAACCATTCTGTGATTCTATGCAGTGGTTAGCTGTGTAGTAAAAGGATTCTCAGCAATCAGCACAATGAACAGAAATGTCCCTAATCTAGTCAGCAAGACACTCCAAAACCGAGGCATATATACTAGAACCATATCATCCAGGATCTTGGATGTGATGAGGTACATTTGGACAGAATTTATACCACATAATTGTTTTGGTTTAGTTCACCACCTTAAAAAAAGGAAAACAACAAAACAACAACAACAAAAACAAACAAACAAAAAAAAAAAAAAAAAAAACCAAAATAAAGCATGTGCATCCAAAATATAATCTTTACTTTTTTTCTCAATATCTATTTCAGATGTCAGAGATTCCTCTTTTTCTGTGAAGGAAGAGGTCAAACCCATGCTGTCAGGATTTTGGCAGGTTATTCTTTTTTGTGGACATATTCTTATGCATTTGTTCCTCAATGCCTAACAGAATTAGATATTAATTTTTCAAGAAAGGAAGAATGAACAAGATTAGCTATGACATTTTTATCTAATGGCTAGGATAACTCTTGGATAGAATGAGATGGCATTTTCATTTCTGCCTCAATATTGGTTTTGTATTTTTTCTAATGATTATTTAATGCAAGTCCATAGGAGATTTAACTGTAAGCCCATTGTCATCTTTTCTGATGATCTCTCCCACAGAGGTGAGGATTACACTAGAAACTGAGACTACTGAGATATACTTTTAGAAGTGTTTTGGGTAATGATGCCATAAAACCTCCAGTGAATCTATATTTTAAGTCTCTAGTCATGTGAAAAAATTACTGAAAAGCAGTTTAAGAGTTTAGCATTTATTTAGTCCCTAATGGGCTTTAATTACCTTAAAGTTCACATACACATATAGTATACATTGTTTTGGTTAGGTTAAACCTCTTATCCTGATAATAGTGATGTCACTATGTATAAATTCAGAGGATTCTGCCTACCTGGCAGTCTTGCAGAAAAAAAAAAAAAAAAAAAAACAAACAACCCTTGCTTTCATTTAAAAAGGGGATCAGAGTGTAAATTTATTTCCCAGTAAATTATTAATATTAACATCGATATTAATATTTATCTTATAATAACATAGCAAAAAATTGATATTACTTATTATATTCCTATTTAATGCCATTTTAATGATCCTGATTTCAATAGAACCACCTTTTTTTTTTTGTTCTCTATTCTGTTTCTTCATGAGAGATTATTAATATTAACAAGTCTCTGTCACAATCTGTTGTTATATCAGAACGTCATACAGATCAATTGCTTCTGTACCACAATTTTGGTACTCTTCTTGTAGTATATGTTTATTTATATACATAAATGACTATTTTTTATGTTATCCCTCTCAATTAATTTGAGAATACTCGATCTCTGTCATTGGTTTCTCTCCCTTCTTTGCTGATTTAATATTGTTCAAACAGGAATTTTTCTGCCATGCCACCTTGGTTGGAAGTAACAATTATTTAAAGAAAACATTTAAATAAAAATGTAAATTAACATTTGACTTCCTATATTTGTTGACACCCACAATATTGATAGGGTCAGGAAACAGATTACTGCATTATCTACAGTTATATCCCCATTCCTCTAAACTATTCCCTTTTATTATAGCATGATCTAGATTCCAACACCCAGGCTTCAATATTAATCATGTTATGTCAGTGGCCTGTGTTTTCCTTTGGGCACATAGTTACCTTGACTACAAGGAAGGCATCATAGTTCCCAAGGGAGCTAGAGGTAGCACTTTCAAAAATGTTCAAGCTCAGCCTAATTTTCCTTATATGGGCACAGGCTCACACAGACTAACTGCTTTTGAAAAGCTTTCCTTGAATGCTTACCTTTGACCAACTTTTATCTCTTCTTTTTTATTAAGGAATCTTCCAGAAGTCAAAACAGACTTGAAAGTAAAGAGGAAGTGATTGCAACTAAGAATGTCAAAGGATACACTGATTCAACATACTCCTTAAGCAGCTTATTAGTATCAATGCTCTTGGGTAGTCATGTATAAAGTTAAATGTTATTATAAGTTAGAAACCTTCCTTAGGTGCTGTTTCATTTCTATCTCCTTTTCATAGGGGTAAATCTTTCCTGAACATAGGTGTCCACAGCAGGAAAGAAAGATGTAATTTATATTTCTGTGCATTATCTTGGGCTAATTTAGGTAACAGAGTGTTTATATTTGTTCTCAGTCATATGTTGGGTGGTTTTTTTTGTTTGTTTGGGTTTTTTTTTTAAAAGATTTGTACATTATTAAGATAATTGTAATAAACATAACCCCTTTTCTATTGCTGTGAACTGTTGCACTGTTTGCCACGCTTAATGGTACAATGTCGATTGCCTGTCCAAAAACATTCAGCAATGTTGATAGCTGTAGCTGGGAGTTGGTAGAATGTAAAAATTATTCATGAGTGATTCCCATCAAAAGCCTTTTCTAAATCCTCTGGACTTTGCAGCCATATAACATTGAAATTCCTAAATTGTTGAGCCTTCACTGATTAGGGCTTCAATCAAAGGATATAGAAAAAGGAAGGATCAGAAAAAGGAGTGAAATAAAGCATTTTCCTACTGCACAGAAATCACAGAAAAGCTGATGTGGCCAAAATTTCTCCTTTTACTTTTTTTTAGCCTTGACCCATCTTCCTTATGTACAATGGTACCTATTTAAATATCAAAATAAGACACTCTAGAACAAGGGGTAGGATTGCCCTAAGCTTCTTATAAAGTTAGTAGAGAGAAAATACATTAAATATCTGACATTTCCTTTGGAGATTCTCTCTTCACTGACAATATAGAAAGCTATGTTCCCATAAAGTTCCCAGAGTATGTTCCTTACTTGTTTAAACTAAGGTGGGACATATGTTAATGTTCACATGTGTTCACATATGAGTGATTAGACAGAGACATATAAATGTATGTCTATTTAAATTATGCAGACACAAACATACAATATATAGCAAGTAAACACATGTATATGCCAATATTAACATCATTTGCTTATTTATCTCTAAAATGTTGAACCTAGCTATTTGAAAGTACAACACAGGAAGTATCTTACAGGAAATATCACATAGCAGACCATTTGCCACCTTATTCATCCTGTTCTACTCTTTCAAAAGCAATTCTACAAAGCTAATGCTGCAGTATTAAAATATATACAAAATCTATGCTTCATTTTTTGATGTAATGAAATAAGAGAATAATTACCACATGACTTATTTCTACTGAACACCTTAAAGAGGGAGAACATATCACTCTATAAGGCTCAGAGATATTGGAAATGTCTATAGTAATCAATAGGAAAAACCAGATATACCTAAATAAACATTATTAAAGATGCCTCTCTGTAAGATATATTATATATTGCAACAACTGTCTTTCATCCAAGGTCAAAGCATAAAATAGGGTAAAGTAGGAAAGTTTTAACTTGAATTGTCTGTCTCCATAGATAGACAGAGTGACAACTTGTTAAGGGGGAAGGTCCCAGAAGGAAAAAGAAACAGAATATAACAACTAATGAATATCCTCAGTAGCTTTTTATGAAGCTTTGTGAGAAGATTTCATTATGAATAGTTATGTATCCAGTGAAAACAGAGCTGTCAAAGAACAGAGTCGTAACCAGATTAGACAGGGTTGTGTAGGTTTATCACACAATCTTACGCAGACCAAAAGTAGTTTTTGTGAAACTGGAGCACAATACTTATACTCTTGCAGATACAAAAAAAATAGGATTAACTTTTACTATGAACAAATAATAAATCGGTTCTATTTTACCTACTGATTAATGGTTAGTTGATTGTTTGTTCACAGTAAAAACCAATAGCCAAAATATAACTGATTTTTGAAGTTTTTTATACTACTGTTTCCTAACATAATTGTGAAGTAAATGGAAAGGACAAAGCTGCTTCTTCCAAAACTATGGAGACTCCAAGCATTGCATAGCACAATACATATGTCATAAATCCTGAGAATTTATCTCTGAAAAAAAAAACAAACCACAGAAGCAAATGTATGTTTGCTAAAGCATATGCAAGTACATATGTTTGTGCTTTTTATATAATTATATGGAACAGCATGAAAGGGCAAAATCTGCATAAGAAACATTATTAGATCTATAGCCTAATGATCTATCTTTGAAAAATACAGTATTTCAAGCATCTTTTACAGGGCTTTATATGTGCAATATTTACATTGTTGATAAACTACATAACCAAATACTTTAAATCTAAAAATCTTGTCATGTTTATCATAGTTTTATATTCTGTAAACCTGAATTTTAGCACCAATGGAAAACCATTTAATCTATGCATTTATGGGTTTCTATATTGGCTATCATTATTGCTTTAGGAGGTTTTTAAAAGTCTAAAAACATTTTTTTTTTTTTCATGAAGGGTTTATTAGGTCACTCCTAAAAACAGAATTCCTCTGAATTCTGATAATATTTTTTTAAATGTTATTAACCTTTGCACGTTACTGTCCTATTTGTTTTCTTATTGTGGTGAGTTTTTTGGGTTTTTGTTTGGTTTGTTGGTTGAGGGTTTTTTTTAATATTTAACTGTGTAACTCCACTAAGAAATAAAACCTGGCATAGTTTATCAGATTTCCTCTGTCCTAAATGTCCAATGCATTACAAGTGTGGTTTTTCCATTAAGGAACTGCTTATTCAGCTTGTCTTGAGGCAATCACTTTTGCAACATTTATTAGCAACATTCAGAAACACTCTCATGGTAAACGAAACCTAGACTTTCTATTGACTGTGGCTCTAGGATCACTACTTTTTTTTTTTTTTTTTTTTTTTTTAATTTTAAAAAGCCTTGCTTCAGACCATAATAGTTAATATGAATTTGTCCATATTTTTAAGTTTCTTTTTGTAAAAAAGAAAGTATAAACTCAACAAACTTATCTCCTGCAGGACCTGCAAAAGACAACCAGTCACAAAATGAATACATGAGATGGCACCCAACAGTGATCAAATGTTCAAAGGAAAAAAAAAAAAAAAAAGTCTCATGGATAAGATTCTGCCACCTGACTCTCATAGGCTGATACATTACCCTGTTAGTAGTCCCACTGATTTTATTTGCCATGATAGTACTCCAGAAAGTATTCTAATTTATTAAGGCTAATAAGACTACTTAGTGCAATCATCTTTGCTAGAATGCGATCAGAGCCAAGGAGGTTAGAAAAAGCCATTTGAAGGAACCAGAGCTATCATAATCAGCTTTTAATCAGTAGGTCCTGTATCCTACTTGTGTTCTCAGTTTGATTCTGATTTAAATCTTAAAAATTCATAGAAGCTGATTTTTGTACTAAATGGCACTCAAATGTCTGCCAGTAAAAGTAATTAATTTTATTAAATTACAGTATGATTTACTTACTGTTGGAATATGAACAAACATAAATTATATGAAATAGAAAGGTTATTTTCTTGCTCTGGTATATATCAGGAATAAGTTCCTTATCCAAGCTAACTGATGGAAGTGAGAAAAGAACTGAGTCTGGATCAATTTATAGTAATTCAGTTATAATTATTGAGAATTTATTTGGAAGTTTGTCATTTTAAAAAAATATATATATTTTTAGAATGGAAATTTTTCTGGCACTTCTCACAGATACTCAGCATTTTTACTTCTAAAACTGTTCTGTCACTCATTAAGAAATTACAATTATTATAAAAACAGTTTTAAGAATTATATCAATATTGGCTACATTGCACGAAATGTTATTTACAGATGCTTTGAAAGAAGAGTTTATTTCCTCTCAGTCTTCAAAAAAACATCTTCTGTCCTTTGGTATAAGGCTAAAAGTTGGGTTATCAACAGAAGGAAAGGGGGAAGTATTGACTTAATTTATTGTTGCACTTGAGCTTGAGACAGCAGGTTTCAGAGATATATGTCATTAAAGGATTTTGCTGTATGTGGGACAAAACTGTTTCCAACAGTTACGTTAGAAGCTAAGAGGATCATCCTTTCCTTGTGGATAATTACATCCATCCCATATATAAAACCTTAGAATAATGTTCTCGAACAGATACCTAGGTGCAAGTGTGTCAGTTACATGTTTAAAAAACTCCTTATTTATGAACAAGAATAGGAAACTTTTTGTGAGCTGCATGCTCATTAATAATGGAAGGTGTTAACACTACTATTCTAGGTTAATATCAGATGCTTTTAAAAGCATAAATGATGCACTTTCTATACTTATTTTCTTGTAATCATTTTAGCTTTGGTAATAAATGCTCTGGTGGCATCTCTGTGATATTTTCTTAATAGCATCTGACATAAGATGCTGGTTTTGTATGTTTTCATTAGATTTTGTTTCTTGCATACCCTGCATTGTTTTCTAAGACTACCTAACTGATCAGCTAAAAGGGAAACAGTTTTGGTTTGGTTTGGTTTTGGTTTTGGTTTTTATTTAATAGAGACTCTGGTGAGCATGGCCATAAATCCATAGTCACGGCGTTCTAAGGAGCTGTCTGCTTCTCCAGGAGCCTCAGAATGTTAAGAAACTGAATCAGAAAAGTTAAGAAAATTTACCTCTTGTGTGTGATAAACAGTTGCTCTTCAGAGAAGTCCAGCAGTTCAGCAGTTTGTTTCTTCTACTAGAAGAAAAAGGTTGAGTATTTATCTTGTTACACTAACTGCTGAAGTCATTGTTCAGTTTTTTGTGAACTTCAGTGCACATTAGCATTGCTGAAAGATGGCAGGATCCCATAAATATCTCTCTGGGTTTATATGAATGCACATATAAGTATATGTATATTCATATATGTAAATATATATATGCATGAATATAAGTGTGGTTATTTAATGCTCAGGGATTGGATGGAAGTTTCAAAAGACTGAAATGCTGCTTCTGTAATTTATCACTTTTAATTTTAAAATAGTAGTGGTGGCTTAACCACAGATGCTCGCTAACAAAGGCCACCCCCCATCCCTTCCCCCCCCACAACCTGTGGTGGGGTAGGGAAGAGAAAACGTTAACAAAGGGGTCATGGATTAGAGTGAGGACAGGGAGGGCTCCCTCACCAATTATGGTCACAGGCAAAGCAGACTCAACTTGGGGGAAAAAACTAATCAATTTAATTCATTAACAATCATCAGAGTAGAATAGTGAAACATAGTAACCACATCTTACAACACCTTCTTCCCACCCCTCCCTTCTTCCCCAAGCTCAAATTACTTTCCTCCTTATTTCTCTCTCTTCCCCTGCCCAATGGCACAAGGGGACAGGAAATGGGGGTTGCAGTCAGTTTACCATTGTTCCTCTTTCCAGCTTGAGCTCCCTCCTGTGGGCTACAAGAGTCCAGGAACAAAGTGTTCCAACATGGGCTTCCCATGGAGCCACAGACCTCTTTGGGCACAGATGTCTGCTCCATCATGGGGATGTCCACAGGGTCATCTGGGATGGATCTCCAGTACAGTGCAACTCCTCTCCCCACTCTAGGGGTCATGTGTTTCCCCTTGGCTCTAGGAGTCTCATTGCTCATCAAATGAGCACTCAGAGTCCCAGCTGCCCTCAGGCAGAGCTTTCTGCTCCAGCATGGAGTCCTCCATGGCCTACATGTAGGTATCTGCTCTGCCATTGAACTTCCATGGGCTGCAGGGGACCTCATTTATCTTCTCCCATGCCATGCATGTTGAACTGGGTGTCTGAGGCATTCTGTCCTCCCCTCCTCCTCCTTCCTCCTGTCAATGAAGCTCTCTGTTTAGACCGATGGTCATCTTTTGTTCAGGTCAATGGCCTTTCCCCCAGGTTCTCTCCTTTTTCTTCTTTTCAAAACCAGTTATTCCTTCATAAATATTGATTCAAAGAGGCATTTCTCTATTGCTAATTGGCTCAGCCTGGTCTGGAGACAGGTAGGCCTTGGAGCCAGGGGAGTTTCACAAAGCTTCTCAAAGAGGCCACCACTATACCCCCTTCCCCCACTACCAAAAACAGCCCCCCTCACATAAATCAAACACAACAGTGTTTCACGTGATACATTATTTGGTCTCAGGTAAGTATCTTGACACAATTCATAAATTAAATAAATATCTGCAGCATGTCATATTTGTGGTTTTACATAGCATTATAAGAGTACTGGAATCTAAATCAACTACATAATTACATTTTTTCTTAGCAATCTAGTTTTAGGTATTTGAAAGCTTTAAATAAGCAGAAGTGTTAGAATGGCATTTAAAAAAAATAAATGAGAGTGATATAAAGATAAATGATACAATGGATACATGTTTAATTTCAAACAAAATGGAGTAGAAAACTACTTCATAAAGGAACAATCTGCTCAATTAACAACCATCAGAGGAAAAGGTAAATATGATTATCAAGTATGTTGAATGAATAAAGACATAAAAGGAATAAATTTGCTGCTCCTTGTTGATACTGAGGCCATACTTAGAGTGAAATCTTCAAAAATTAATGTATGAAAGGGAAATACATCTGACAGAGAAGTAGATTGACTCACTACTCTAACTATGCATTAAAAGGATTTTGGATACACATGAAAGAAAATGAAAGTAGGTGTTATTTGACACTCCTCTTGATTTCTTGCATGTTTTGTGCTTTTTTTATACTAGGAGATTAGGATATAATCCTCACTGGATAATATTATGACTAATGTATTAATGGCTTTTGAGTATAGACATTCCTGTTGATACATCTTTACTAATCCACAATATTCTTGTCATTGCAAAGACTGGACTGTTTACTGCTTGCTCTTATGTTCATCATCAAGTAACACTGCAACAGTATATGACCTGTATATTGAATGGTGATCCTGGATTGACTTTTTTTTAACTGCTTGAGAGAGTCCAGCACAGAGCCACCAAGATGATCTCCCTTATGAGGAAAGGCTGAGGGAGCTGGGCCTCTTTAGCTTGGAGAAGAGAAGGCTGAGAGGTGACCTTATTAATGTTTATAAATATGTTAAGGGCAAATGTCAGGAGGATGGAGCCAGGCTCTTCACAGTGGTGTCCAATGATAGGACAAGGGGCAATGGGTGTAAGCTGGAACACAGGAGGTTCCTCTTAAACTTCAGAAGAAACTTCTTTACTGTGAGGGTAACAGAGCACTGGAACAGGCTGCCCAGGGAGGTTGTGGAGTCTCCTTCTCTGGAGACATTCAAGACCCGGCCTGGACGCCTTCCTGTGTGATCTCATCTAGGTGTTCCTGCTCAGGCAGGGGGATTGGACTAGGTGATCTTTCCAGGTCCTGTAATAGTTTCCAATCCCTAACATTCTGTGATTCTGTGTGATTCTGTGATTTTGTTTTTTTTAATGTTTCATTGGTTGGGGTTTGTTTTTTTTCTTTTTTCTTTTTTAAGATAAAACCTCATTCCCTCCACAAAAGAATGAGGGTGTAAATATCGCATCATTCATGATTCCCCCCTGCAGTCAATGCAACCTACTCAATAGGTTTCATGTGTTCGAGTCATCATTCTGACAGGTGCCCAGAGGCTTGTGTTGAGCATGTTGCACATTTACTGCAACTGTCTGTTCCATTGACCTGTGACTGTAAAACACATTTAGACATCTTCTGTGCAATTTAGAACCTTTTACACATGTGTGTACACAATACACAGGCTTTCTTCAGATGGTTGATACAGTTTAGTGCATTTAGATGACAATTTAGTGGACAAATATTTAGATTTTAAATTTGAAATGCAGTGTGTGAAATTATGCAATATATTTGGCAAGTGGGAGCTTCAAAGCATGGTCAGTCATTCAATTATTTAGTCTTTGCATGTGTCTTAAATTATTCCTACATATTTTACTTCTTTATGTTTTGTTGGGGTTTTTTTTTCAGAAAAAGTAAATAATAATTACAATATGTAAAGTGAAAAGCATTTTTTTAACATGAAGTTTTCTTTGAAAGAAGTTATAGCAAAACTACTTTTGAAGACTATTTGTTGATCTTCTCAGTGCATGAAGAATGCCATTTAAGGTATTCCTGGGCAGTTATAGAATCTTTCTAGTTATACTGAGTCATTTTTTAAGTAGAATAATTAAGTTGTTCCCTCATAGCTGCAGCATTTCAATTATTACATGTATTGTTCCACACATTTTTTTTTTGTAGCTGATTATGCCATAAAAGAAATACCTTATAACCCTATAAACACTCTATAATCTCAATCTCACAAACACTAATCACACATTTAAGTTAGATAGTTCTTTGTTGAACAAAATGTGAAAAAATACTTTTTAAAATTTAGCTTAAATGTTTTAACCTAATTGACATATATTTAAGTTGGATTCATTACTACAAAATGATGTGCATGAGTTATAGCTTCATCTTGCGCTGATGATAAATGAAAAACACAATTTCAGTATATGCACTTATATGAATATAAACCATCCAGATTTTTTATTATTATTATTGTGAATAGTCAGATTGTCTTGTGCCATACATAAACCAGGAGATTTAATGCGTTACTAAATTTATACTCATAAATTCTTGCTTGATAATGCACACATTCAAAAGTGAAGCACTCCTAACAGGGAATTATGACGGAAGTAATTTTCCATAAAGCTGAAGATATGCCAATGACCATTTTGATATCTTTTTATATTGCATTTTGATAATACACTGAGGAGCCATTCACAAATAATTTTCAGGTAACAAGACATGAAGGCATTACAAGCCACCAACAAAGATCTCAAGCATGTCCTTGTATACATTAACTACCTTTTTGTTTTTCATTACAACAGATACAAATATGAAAAAGTACTGTCTTTAAAAAAACTCGTAACTCCAGGGAGTTGTCATTAGCTCTGTAAATAAATTTCTGGCTTATTTGTGATTTTCCTGTTTATTCTTGTGTTTCCAAGAAAATATAATTAACATAAAACTAAATTAAGTGACTAATACCTATAAAATTATATTTCTAAGTGAATTTTAAATGGAATGCAGAACAAGTGTAGCACAAAGACAGTACAACTTATAACTTCCTGCATTACAGTTTATTCAGAATGTAATTTCAATTTAATTTTAATTCAAATTTAATTTAATAGTGTAATTGCAATGAATGATGAATATAATAATTAAACTGATGCATCCTGTGTTGATTTGTCTACTTCAAATGATTTGAAATTCTGGAGTGGAAAAAAAAAAAACAACCAAAAAAACCTTTCATACTCAACATTATAGGCAAATTTATGAAATATTGTCCTTAACTTCTGTATGAGATATATGGGCTCCATAATTATATGCATATAATAACTGCAACTATAATACAATCATACATCTGATCTTATATCCATCATCTGATTTGAGTTTCTTAAAAATTCAGTTTTGCAGATAAGACACATATAGCTCCAACAGATAGTTGATTATGTGGAAATGTGTGTGTATGTGAAGCTAATGCCTATTCCTAAACTTTGTCGTAGCTTAACATGGCTGGCAGCAAACCACCACACAGCCACTTGTTTACTCTTCCTCCACCCCAAGTAGTAGGGGAAAGAATTTGAGGGATAAAGGTAAGACCGCAGACTAATCAAACATGGGAAGCAAGAAAGGTCCTTAATTTTCTTAGCCACAGCTAAAACCATCAGTATGTTATCAACATTCTTCTCGTACTAAATCCCATACTGAAATCAAAACATGACACTATTCTAGATACGAAGAAGAAAATTAGATCTATACCATCTGAAACCAAGTCAACTTAAAAAAAAAAAAAGATAACAAGTGATTAGTCCCCAAGGCCCAGTGACACTATCAGACTTGTTTCCATACTGCTAAGGGACAGTCCTTTCTGTGTCAAACTACTGAAAGAAAGAGTTATTTGGGAGCAATCTAAACCTAAGAAAGCAGGCAGTCTAACAAGTAATCAAGGTTAATTATCAGGGATACAATACAAGAGCTCATTCACTCAACATCCTTCATTTAGCAATATAGACGTATGCCATGAGATCACTGTAAATTAGACACCTAAATTCATTTCAGGTTAAAATACTATGAATTTCTAAGGGTGCCTCTAGCTGAATGGGGCTGAGTCTTTTAAAAGTCAACAGAAGACAACAGTAAATCGATTGTCTCTCTTCTTTTGTTCTAAATAGTGGAGAGTGGTGGGAGTACATGGCTGCAATGCTCCATTTGAAGTGAAGGTTATGCATTATTGAAGTTACAGTTAGAGGCTGGATGTTTCAAGACTGAACCGGACAAAGCTCTGAACAACCTACTCTGAATTCAGTGCTATACCAGAGGTTGGACTAGGCAACCTCCTGAAGTCCTTTTCCAACCTGAATAATTCCATGGTTTTATTATACAACCATCTAAAAGAAAAAATATAATATAAAATTATATATATATATATATATATATATATATATATATATATGTGTGTGTGTGTGTTACTGGTTTTTGCAAAAATTTATTTTTAAAATGAGGTAGAATACAAGTGGAAAAATACTATAATTAAAATTTCACATCATTTGCAGACAAAATTAACTGAAATCAGCATTTGTCATTATTTGTAATCAAAAAAGTAATTCATAGTTCAATTATGATGTTTTTTGGAAAGGAGCTTTAATTTGTTATCCTTAAAAATAAATTTTTAAAAAGGAAGAAGAATAAATATTGTAAAAATTGATCACATTATGTATTGTATTGCATATTTCTGTATTTGAGTGTATATTTAAATAATATAATCTGTAATATTCCCTACTTTAAATTATATCTGTTAATGAGAAAATTCAAAATTGAATGCATATTTAAACCTATAAAATCCAATTATATATATTAAAAAAATAAGGTGATATTTCACAATCTTAAAAATCAAACAAACTTTTGTGATTGGAAAATCAACAAATATTTTTACTATAAAGAACTACAACCAGACTTGATTCATCATTTTTATATTTACATAATCCAAGTGTTCATGGATCTCTTGAATCAACACTAGCTGCAATACAGCCAGGAATCCAGCCCTTTCAATTTCACTATATTTTTGTCCTACTTTATTTGTATACTTTGTTTACTTTATTTAGATGATAGTGAATGAATTTTTTTTTTTTTCAATTAATGTTTTGAGTGTAAGATCAAATATAACTGTGAGAAAGTCTGTTTTAAGAGGTAAGGCCTAACATATCAGCTTAAATTTTTGTACATTTATAGTTACAAGAGTAACTAATGGGGAAATAAGTAATGACCAAGTGGTAGGAAAATCTGATCTGGAAATGACAGCAGTTTCTATCCTTACAAAAGTTGTCTGTGACCCATAGACTTAGAAGCCACCTTAAAAAGTCTCACTTTTTTCTTTTGTTTTTCATTTGATTGCTTCATTGTTCATCTTGTTTTGTTTATTTTGAATTTCCATTCTAGTCAAATGACCAGCAAAGGCAATAGACTGAAGAATCCTGGAATGGAGAATATTGAAGGAAGATAAGGTGAGGGAGCTTTCACTACTGAGGTCAGGCAACTGAGACTCGATGGTGAAAGGGGAATAAATGGGAAGCAAAAATCAGTCAAAGTTTTGGTCAGCAGATATGAGAAACGAGATTATGACTCAGTGGCCTGTTTCATAAAGCTGCAGCTTATTGACTGGGACTAGCAAAAATACAGAATACTAAGTGGTACTTAGTATTCCACAAAGTCCACAAGGTTGGACCACAAGGGAGCTGCCAGAAAGAAGATGTAAAAGAGATGTGGTGGAAGGTATATGTAAGGGTATGTGGATGGAGAGAGTCTTTACTCCTTTAAGGGTGGATGTTTTCAGTGCAAAAGGAATAATGAGAAAGGAGAAAAGCCATACACAAGAACATACAGAGACACAAACCTGACTGGCAAATGGTAAGGAATAGAGTGATGAGAACCAAATCTAGCCAGTCAAACTAATTGATAAGATTATTTTGAATGTGGGAATTTTTATTTCAGCAAGATTGCCTGATCTATGATCTTGTCAAACAGGACACCAAGGAAAAGGGGAAAACCATAAACAAAACATTTGGAGGCATAGACTTGACAAACATAATGAGACAAAGACAAGAAACAAACATTTGTCAGTCACATTGACTGAAGTGTGTGAAATGACCTTGTGAATCATGAAACTGCAAGGAGACCGTGACTTTGCAACGGTTAGGGATGGAAACTTGAGGGTCCAGGATGTTGGAGGGGAGTTGGTGGAACTGTGCCAATGGTGAGGGAAAGGATAGCAGAGAGGAACAAAGAAGGAACAGACAGGAAGGGGTACAAAAGGGTCTGGTTGTGTGTAAACTGTGGCTGGTCAGTACACTTGTCTGATCAAGTCCTGCACATGATCACTATGATCACTGCAATCTGAAGTTCTATCTTCTTATTATATTCTTTCCTTTCATTATTGCATAGTTGGAGAAAAATACACTTCTGTGATTTGGAGAACAGACCATGTCAGAAAAGGAAGGATGCTGGATAACCAAAGAATGCTTCACCAAGAAAATCAGGTTAATATACTTATAAACTGATATACTTAAAACTGAAAAGCAGCATTAAAAATTTTAATTTAGTGATGTTTAAAATAGTGTTATTATTTTGAAGGACTGACCTGACAAATTTGAACATTACAGAGACTTCTTTTCCCTATTCCAGACACAAACTCAGAAGTATTAAATTATAACAGCAGATGTTGCCTTGACATTTTTATCTGAGTTTCTTGAAAATAGGAGTTTTACAGGATGGTTTTCAAGATTAGTAAGATAGATATATATATATATATATATTTTTTTTTTTTTTTTTTTTTTTTTTCCAAAAAGCTGTTCTGTGAAAACACCAGGGGGTAGACATTCACATGGAAACATTTATAAAATTGCTCATTGATTTCTTTCTCAGAGGTAAAAGGTTCTGCACTCCCCTGCACTCTTTTTTAATTCAAAGCATTATGCAGAAGAAATCTTAGGAATAAAAGGTTATTTTTTTTCCCTCCTTTTCCATTACCTGGGCATCATAGGGCAAAGTTTTTTTAGAGAGCACAGTCAGACCTCTTTCCTTTTGCTTACTCTGAATGACCAGTCCCTACTGCCTGTCCTGCAAGCTCATCTGTCATACATTTAACATTCTCTTGGAGACTCTAGCTGACAAAAACTGCTCAGTTTTCCTAATTCTCAAAAATGTGCACAAGAGAAAAATGTAAGGCATTATGATTCTCTGAACTCAGATTTCATCACCACCCTAATCTGACATCTCTTGTGCCTTGAAAGAACATAGGGTAAGAAGAAATTTGGATGACTATAACTACTAATTCCAGCAGGTATCTTGCTATTACTAGCCCACTTTAATTCTTCCTTCTTTGTTACAAAATTACACAAGTTTATGGGACCTAATGAGGTACATCTGTGGGTCCAGAGAGAACTGGAGGATGAAGTTGTCAAGCCACTATACATCATACTTGAGAAGTCATGGCAGTCTGGTGAAGTTCCCACAGACTGGAAAAGGGGAACTTAACTCTCATATTTAAAAAGGGAAACAAGGAAGATCTGGGGACCTACAGGCTGGTCACTCTCTCCTTTGTGCCTTGCAAGATCATGGAGCAAATTCCTCTGGAAACTATGCTAAGGCACATGGGAAATGACGAGGTGATTGATGACAGCGGGCATGGCTTCATCAAGCACAAATCATGCCTGACCATTTTGGTAGCCTTCTATGATGGCATTACGGCATTGGTGGACAAGGGAAGAGCAACTGATGTCATCTACCCAGGCTTGTGCAAGGCATTTGAAACTGTCCCACACAACATCTTTGTCTTTAAGTTGGAGAGGCATGAACTAGACAGATGGACCACTCAGTGGATAAGGAATTGGTTGGATGGTTGCACTCAAAAAGGTGAGGTCAGTGGTTCAATGTCCAAGTGCGGACCAGTCACAAGTGGTGTCTCTCAGGGGTCGGTATTGGGACTGACAATGTTTAACATCTTTGTCGGTGGCATGGACAGTGGGATTGAGTGCATCCTCAGCAAGTTTGCTGATAACACCAAGATGTGTTATTTGGTCGACATGCTGGAGGGATGGGATGATGTCCAGAGGGACCTTGACAGGCCTGAGAGGTGGGCCTATGCAAACCTCATGAAGTTCAACAAGGCCAAGTGCAAGATCCTGCACCTGGGCTGGTGCAACCCCAAGCACAAATGCGGGCTGGACAGAGAACAAATCGTGAGTTGCCCTGAGGTGAAGGGCTTGGGGTGCTGGTGGATGAGAAGCTCAAAACGAGCCAGTAATGCATCCTTGAAGCCCAGAAAACCAGTTGTATCCTGGACTGCATTAAGAGAAGCATGGCCAGCAGGTCGAGGGAGGTGATTCTCCCCCTCTACTCTGCTCTCGTGAAACCCCACCTGGAGAACTGTGTTCAGCTCTGGGCTCCCCAGCATAAGAAAGACATGGACCTACTGGAGTGAGTCCAGAGGAGGGCCATGAGGATTATGAGAGGGCTGGAGCATCTCTCCTATGAGGACAGGCTGAGAGAGTTGGGGCTGTTCAGCCTGGAGAAGATAAGGTTCCAGGGAGACCTTATAACAGCCTTCCAGTACCTGAAGGGGCCTATAGGAAGGCTGGGGAGGGACTTTTTACAAGGGCAGGTAGTGAAAGGATGAGGGGTAATGGCTTTAAAATGGAAGAGGGTAAACTTAGATGAGATATTAGGAAGAAATTCTTCACTGTGAGGGTGGTCAGACACTGGCCCAGGTTGCCCAGAGAAACTGTGGATGCCCCCTCCCTGGAAGTACAAGGCCAGGTTGGATGTGACTTTGAGCAACCTGGTCTAGTGGAAGGTGTCCCTGCTCACGGCAGGGGGTTGGAGCTGGATGGTCTTTAAGGTCCCCTCCAACCCATGCCAGTCTATTATTCTATGATTCTATGATTTTTAAAATGTGTGCATTGAATATAGATACTTAAGTATGTCTATATATGTTCTGGAGCATATGTTATACCAGGACTATAGGCAGTCCTGAGTATTTTAGTCTTAAACATTTTCTCTTTGAAGCAAACACAGTGACATCCTCCAGTAAAGCGAGAGTAATCTTTGAAAAAGAACTAGAGTTAAGATAAGAAAAAATTATACTGTTGGAAAGCAATTTACTACTTTTTTTCTCAATGTGCTGCTGCCCTTCAGTTGTTGCTATAGAAATCCATCAGACGAGAATATCAGGGCAAGAATATAGACAGGAAGTTCACTTAAGCTAATCTGTGCTCTGTCCATTTAGACTTATCACAGTTGCCTCCATGTCATTAAGTAAAAAGAGGCAACAACGGGAGTACTGCTATATGAAAGTTTAAGAATCCTTTTCTTTCCTTCATGTCCACAAGGCAATCTGCCCAGTGTCCAGACACAATAGAATTTCTAATCAAACTCTTAAGTAGATTATATAGCTCACTGAACCTGACTGAACTACAGTATCTTTCTCTTCTTTCTCTGATTTTCTAAATCCCTACTGCTTTCTTAACAGCCACGGGGTGTACACTATAGCTATCTCTGAAACTTATCCATTTCATTGTGCTTCAAAGCCCTGTTTTCTTTCCCTCTTCCTCTCTCTCATTTGCACTCTACTATTTTTCTTCTTTTTTTTTTTTTCAGTCAAAATTTCTCCTATATGAAGAAAGTTCCTAAATAAAATCAGGAAAAAGCAAGTTTCAGATAAATTTAATACTTTAGATGTAGGAGGGGAAAAAAAACTATATAGAAAAAAATAAGAAAGAATTTATATTAATCTAGAGTGAAAAAGATTACCTAGAAAGCATTTTTATTTCAATATATAAAATTAAAGAGTACATATATGTTTGCAGGGATCTTTCCCTGTTAGAATGTCAATTTGCAGATACAAAAATTCTAGTATAAAATATTGGGCTAAATATATTAGCTGTGAAAAAGACAATCTTTTGACATCATGATAGTGTAGCATCCCTATTGACTGCTGGCTGGATTATCCCTCACACTTATTTGTATCTGTAACATATTTATATCTGTTTATATCACCCCATTTTATTTATAACAACATAGTCTTCTATAGAGAAATACTTAAAAGTTAGATGTGAAACTATGTAACAGAAACAACAAAACATGTTCCATCTTTGACTTGTGATAAACTCAAAATTTTCAGACCTAATTTTCATACAATGTTTGTTGATGTAATTGGAAAGAATCATATTAAGTTTAATAGAAACAGTACTTTCCCTATGAAACCAAGGACTTGTGAGCTTAGGCAAAGGAGAAAACCTGATGCAAAGCCATAGTCCCTGACTCTAATTTACCATTACCTACTTGTTCTGGCCATTTTGTGCATTATAACTCAGTTATTGCTTTGATTTTTCATATCAGATTTATGCTTAGGAACTTTAACATTCACAATATAATATAATTTCTAAATTATGCTACATTGCATTTGCAAAAGATTGGTGTCTGTAGTGTCAAAAAAGTCTCTTTTTCAGGAATCATCCTTCCTACTTCTTTAATGAAAAAAATGGTAATATCTTCTTACTTTCTAAGAGTATTACAGTGAATGGTCTAGTTATAAAGCAGTGTAAGAATATTTGTTTCCTTCACAATAAAGTCAAAATCTTCTGCTCTTTGTCCTTTTCTTTACCAAATTCATTTAATTTTTCTTCTTTTTAGTCCTTTGGCTTTAGGCACTAGAATTTTATCTTCTTTTCTATCTTGAGCTGACTTCCTCATGATCATTTCATAAAACAATATAATTTGTTCAAGGGCCCATCTATTAAAAACGTTTTTTCCCTATAAATATGACTCAGTTCACCTTTAATACCTATGTCATTCTGGTAGCAGTTTGGTCACACTAGGTGGTGCTGTGATATACAATCTTATTCACAAAGTATGATGTTTTATTCTTAAATGGTAAAAGATTTTTTTTTTTTTTTTTGATAGAATTTCTCCTCTATTTTGGTAGGAAGGGGAGCTGTGGAAAGCATCAAGGATTTTCATTATTATGCTTCTTTCTTTGAAATAGTTAGGTTTTATTGCAGTTTGATCCTGGAAATTACAAACTGGCTAGGAACCTGGATTCCAATTAAAACTAGTAACAATGTAAATGTGTTGTAAGTATCATGATGCCAGGAAAAAAAATGGTATGCTTAACGTCCGTACACCTGCTAATCATTGTCAAAAATGTACAATAAATTAATAATTTCCATAGGTCTTCACGATTAATTTGTGCTATTTTCTGTATTGCATTTGTCAAATGGGAATATGTCAAATGTTCAATTAACCAACCTTAATTCTTCAAACACTGTCCAATGGCAGATGTTTAATTAAATGGTATAGGAAATAGGACATGTACTGTATAAATCCTCCCTGGGATATTCCAAATCAGCCTATGACTAAATTTTGCCAAGCAAAATGTGTAACCAAGCCATCATGTATACTATATTCCTATTTCACATAGTCATAGTATCATAGAATGCTATGTGTTGGAAGGGACCTTAAAGATCATCTAGTTCCAACCCCCCTGCCATGAGCAGGGACACCTTCCACTAAATCAGGTTGCTCAAAGCCTCATACAACCTGGCCAAACACTTTCAGGGAGGGGGCATCCACAGCTTCTCTGGGCAACCTCTTCCAGTGTCTCACCACCCTCACAGTCAAGAATTTCTTCCTAATGTTTATTCTAAACCTACCCTCTTACAGCTTAAAGCCATTACCCCTTGTTCTGTCACTAACTGCCCTTATAAAAAGTCCCTCCCCAGCTTTCTTGTAGGCCTCATTCAGATATTGGAAGGCTGCTATAAGATCTCCCCTAAGTCTTCTCTTCTCTAGACTGAACAGCCCCAACTCTCTCAGCCTGTCCTCTCTCTGATCATCCTTATAGCCCTCCTCTGGACTTGTTCTAACAGGTCCACGTCTTTCTTGTGTTGGAGACTCCAGAACTGGACACAGTACTCCAGGTGGAGCCTTACAAGAGCGGAGTAGAGGGGCAGAATCACCTCCCTCGACCTGCTGGCCACACTAATCTTGATGCAGCCCAGGATACAGTTGGCCTTCTGGGCTGCAAGCGCACATTGCTGGCTCAGGTTGAACTTCTCATCCACCACCACTCCCAAATCCTTCTCTGCAGAGCTGGTCTGAATCCATAGATCACCCAGTCTGTATTTATGCTCAGGATTGTCCCAACCCAGGTGCAGGACCTTGCATTTGACCTTTTTGAACTTCATAAGGTTAGCACAGGCCCATCTCTCAATCCTGTCAAGGTCCCTCTGGATGGCACCCCATCCCTCCAGCATATTGACCATATCACACAGCTTGGTGTCATCAGTAAGCTTGCTGAGGATGCACCCAATCCCACTGTCCATGCAGCTGACAAAGATGTTAAACAGTGTCAGTCCTAATACAGACCCCTGAGGGACAACACTTGACACTGGTTTCCACTCGGACATTGAGCTGTTGACTACAACTCTTTGAGTGAGACCATCCAGCCAATTCCTTATCCACAGAGTTGTCCATCCATCAAACCCACATGTTTCCAGTTTAGACATAAGGATGCCATGCAGGACAGTGTCTATGCTTTGCACAAATCCAGGTAGACGACATCAGTTGCTTTAGCCTTATCCACCAATGCTGTAACTCCAACATAAAAGGCCACCAGATTGGTCAGGCATGACCAGGCATCATGGCACATTAGATGCAAAAGTACTTTCAATTTCTTGCTTAAACCAGTTAAATAGTTCCTTGATAATTTCATTAGGGATTACCTAACATGAGAACAACAAGAAATAGAAAATTGTCACTATTCACCTCCTCCATTCATTCACATTTTTAACTGTCTCTACCAAAGTCTCCCTAGCCCATCCTATTTTCATAAGATGAAGCACTTAGTACAACTGATATCCACATGCCCTGAAGTCAGAAGTACTTTTGAACCCAGAATTCTCTTCTGCTTCTCTTGAAGTCTTTTTTGGATGAAGTTACAGGTCAAAAGCACTGCACATAGCATTGGAAGTGCTCGCAAACCATAGCTTAAACAGGAATAAATATTCTTTATTCTTTCTAGTTTGTTTCTTTTTTCCTTTTTTTCTTTTTTTTTTTTTTTAAGTTAATATATCCTTTGCCTCTCTGATGCTGAGCACTAAGTTAAAATTTTTAGACAACTGCCAACAGTAGCTTCAGGTTCACTTTCATGAGAAGTAAGAGCTAACTTTCAGTCATTTTTTCCTCAGGCATATTACCTTGCACTTGTCTACACTGAATTTCATCTTCCGTTCCATCAGTTACTCTTGTTGAATTTCAAATCCTGCTGCAAGTCTGTACTGTCAGTTTCAGATTTGTCCAACTGGAAAAATTGCAAGATTTTTTTCCCTTCCCCAAGTCATTTAAGAATGATAAAAAAAAACCCAAAACCAAATCCAAAACCAACCAAACAAAAAAATACAAATAAAACCCAACTCAGTTAACATAGGTTCTTGTGTGAGGCTGTCATATACCTTTTCCCCCTTTTGGTTTTGGATCTCTTTTTGTGCAGTAACAGTTGTATGCAAGTGGATTTTGGCAAGTGTCTTTTTATGCTAAAACCCTCCCACAGCAGTGCCAAGTATACATTCCTGGAGAAGTAGGGAGTAAGGAAGATAGGGAAGAAGAGTTATTTTCTGTGATCAGTGGGAAAGGACCAGCAGTAGTCACAAGACTCTAGAGCCTTTTTAAATTCTGTAAAAAGCTAGGGGATTGACTATATTATTTATAGGACTTGGAGGGCAAGAAAGGTTAGGTTTATGCACAAAGAAACTTCAAGGATGGAATATATATGGAGTAGCACGTTTGTATTGTGTAGTCAAGTGTGAGGTAGAAATGTAACAAAACCCAGACGGCTGAGTTGTTGAGAGGGGCCTTAGTGTGGTAGAAAAACTAAGGGGCTACTTGGTGCAGAAAAAAAAGTGGACCTGTTTGAAAGATGATGACTGAAATGCTTGGGCAGGTTGGGCTTTTGAGGACAGGGAGGGAAGATCAGCCATTGAGGACCTTTCCTTTGAGAAGCGCTGTAGAGCGTGACATTGTGAAAACTCAGTTCAGGAACAGCAGGAAGAGAAAGATGGAGCTCTGAGATGAGCCAAAACAACCCCAGAATTAATAACTTATGGGGCGTCAAAGGGCTTAATCTCTCCATACTCAGATTTATTGTCAGAAATGTCATAGATGCCAGTGCTGGAAACCAACCTGAATTAAGAAAACTAACCATAACCTTTCTTTATTTTCTACTTTTCAACTGGTGGTTAATTTATAAAAGGAGTTGTTCCTTATTTATACATCATTTGTCATCATACACTCTAAAGACTTGTAAACACTCATACAGATAATTTATAAAAATGTCCTTAAATAGGGAAACTTTTATTTTATTTTTTTCATTTTACAAATTGTTAAACGAGGGCAATTAAATGACTTGCTTGTGGTCAGTCTGCTGCTTACCAAGATATTTTATTTCTCAATTTCACATACCAACTAATGCAATTAAAGCAAATGTATTGGTATTTTGTATTCAGCAATGTATTTTGTATTCAGCAACAAAATAAAAAGGGACTGAAAATCATTAAGTGAAAAACTGTTAAACCAATCCATGAATGCTAGTAGGAAACAAATTCATTCTCATTTTCCAAAAATGTGTATGAAAATTAGTGGTAGGCTTATGTCACAATATCTCAATAGAAGGTAAGAATACTTACTGAACTAGGAAGACTTACTGTCCTGTGCTTTGTTTTAAGTAATTTTATTCTTCTTTGGAAACATAAAACTTTAATCAAACCATCAGAAAAAGCAAATCTAGCTATTTTGCTTTTGATCAATTATTTTTAGTTTGGACACATTTAGTTTCCAAAAGTATTATGCAAAATTGGTCCTAGGGTTTACTTAAGCATAAAAGTAGCATAAACTTACTCTCTTTTTTTACGGTACTGCATTGTTGATTTATTAGTTTGTTTTATTAGCAACCTCCTTTAGAAAAAAGGTTGAAGCATATTCTATGAACTAACAAACTTTATCTTATTTTGCTTTCTTTTCCTGATAGGGGTAGACTGTAAATGAATTACTGTTTTACTTTCCTTTTTCTTTCTCAGAAAATTACTAGGAGCTTGGAGTTTAGGATCCACATTATAAAATATAGCTCCAAACGCTAAAGAGCTGAAATATAAGAAAATGGCCATAGAAGTCAAGATTCTGAAAACTTGAGAAGTTTCCTAAGACTCTGTTCTGTCAAAAAGGCAGGTAGACTGGCAGCACTTGAGGATGAGGATGAACAGTTGCATTTAATAAAAGAGAGACACGGAACACCTGAGCAAGAAAGATCACTTTTTGACAAATGACAAGCTGCTGTGTTTTCATGGACTAGTCAGATGGGGTTTTCATATATTTTTACAGTAGTTTGGTCTTTGGAGATTAGAGAACTACAGGGTGACTGACCCTGCGAATAGTGTTGGCTGGCATTATTAATGAAGTGCCACAATCCTGATAGGGAACAATGTACACTGTATCATTGTCTCTGCTTGTATGTCATTGTGACTAAAAAGTGTCAAGCACTCCAAACCAAAGGAAAAAAGATGAGACAGGGCTCCCTGTTTGTATAGGGTGATAATACATTCTGGCCAATGCTCTTAACTAGCATAATCCCATCAGACTGGTTTACATAAACTGGGAATCTGAATATTCAGTTTTAAAAACTGAGCTGGAAGAAGTTTTCATTTTAAAGCATTAATGTGAAAAAGTTTGTAACTAACATTTAAAATAATAATAAGCCTTAGTTCAACAAGCAAATGACTTGAGCTACATTTTCCTGCTTGAACATATTTGTTCTAAAAATATTTGGCTTTGTAATTTACTGACTTCAGATCTTCTGATGGGCTTTTTTTGGAGGAAAAGAAAGAAACAGAGGGTGAATTAAATTTGTTTTCACCAGCACTACTTAATATACTGTGGAATATGGAGCACCCACTGAGTGGAAAATTTTGCCAGAAAGTATCTGAGGTTGTACAGTCAGAGCAATTTGACATCTGTGGTTTAGCATTTTTGTGAGTCATTTATTAAATGCATTTAAAAATATGTTTTCCTTCTAATCTGCCTAACTTGTGTCATTATCTGTTCTTTGTAATGCATTCCTTGGAAATGGATCTAAACAACAAGAACAACAACAAAATAAACAGAATTTAGCACCTCTGTGTTGAAGCAACAGCAATGCACATTCTGAAACACTGCTATCTGATTAGGGTCACCTTAGTGATCTGCTTGCAAGTTTATTTGTGAAAGATGCCATAATAAAAACCTATGAAATCCAGGGGAAGTAACATTCCAGTGAGGCACTTCTGCTCAAATATCATCAGCAGCATTATGGACAGCAACACGATTTTCTTAGAAACAAATTATGACGACAGGCAGACCAATTTAAAACAAACAGGAGGGTAAAACAAAGATTTTTCAGAATATGAGTATAAAAAATATTTAAGCATGACAAAATTATATAAGTAAAAATATGAAATAATTCCTTGGGTTTCTAAAGTAGGGACACAAATTGTTTTAGATTTAGCATACTAATTATATATGTGAATTTGTCTGCTAGATAAGCTATAAAATATATTTTAAATTGAATCAAACATTTCTTTTTAATTCTTTGGGGTTTTTTACAGGTAGAAAATGCAGACATATTACCTCAGACTAACAAAATATGCAAAATTGTAATTTTTTTTTTAATTGCAACTTTCTTTCTAAAGCTAATTTACCCGGGTTAGAGTGGGTTATACATCACCAAGTGCCCTGCCTTCACTGTAGTATTTTACACCTGCATTACTTGCCCTTGGCTCCATCAGGGTGCGCATCACCTCAACCAGGTGTAGTTGCTCACAGTCAATGACTGACACTGGTGTCCACTGCCACTGCGGTGGCCTTGGCCAGTTGGAGCTATTTCGATCTGGTTCCCCACTCACTCACATGACTGTCACCAACCATCAGGAGCTGCCGCTGGCTCAGGAGCACCACTGACCAGACTGGGTTTTGGCCTGACAAACTCCAGGTTGGTGGCTTGGTGCTTGTTTGATGCCCACGGCTGGGGCTGCCCCAGTGCTCCCCAGCTGCTCTGTTCCTTGGGTGGGCAGCAGGATGGGCCCTGGCTGCCAGACCCTGCCCTGACTTGCTCCCCTGTGGAGCCCACACTGCTATGGTTCCTTAGGGAGCAACCAGCCCACACTGAGCCCTCATAGCCTACTCCACCATGATCATCATATTTTTGCTGGCAAGGACCACACAGTGCTAATGTTTCCTGGCAACAGCCTCACCCACCCCCACTATTCCTAAGGAAAATTGAAGTGTTCACTATGGGACCCATGGGGACATTGAAAAGGCAAGCATACCACCAGAAAAAAGGGTCAGATACTGGGAAGATATTTATTAGTATAATTGTTTGAGACATATAATTTGTAAGACTTTTCTAGAGTAACTGGGACTATTAGACTCCTAAAATATTAATTGCACTAAGTGAATTCTTGGGTTTAAATATATGCTGTGTTCTATTTTTGTCTGTATTTCTATGCAACACTGGTAATATAAAAAGATCTATAAAGATTGTGAGAAATATTTGGGAAAAGTACCTTACAAAAGTTAGACTTTTTTACTATCCTTCCTTTGAACAAAGCCCTCTTTCCAATGTTTCACTCAGCTTCTTTGTGGAAATAGAGATTTTTTTTTTTCCTGGGTAACGAAAAGGAGATGAGGAAAATCTTCAAAGAAGAAACTTTTCAGAAGCTCATTTTGAACTGAAAGATCAATACTTTATTACTGAAGAAAAATCTGATCATCCGGATGCATGAGCAATCACACTGAAATCACTCACAGAAGTGCTGAGGCACAGGGAGGAAATCAGTGAACTCTCTCTATAAAACGTAGCGTTACCAAGTTCAAGAAGACTGTGCAGAAATAATGTAGTCTAGGAGAAAGGGTAAGATTGGACTGTGTTTTGAAGGAATTTTATCTTAAAAAATAAGCTGTCTCTAGCACAGTTTGGTAAACTTAAAAGCCATTATTATGCTTCTAAAATGGTTATGATTCCCAGACCAGGTGTGCGGTGATGTATGGTGGAGAATAAATTTCTGTCACCCTTCCATTTCGTTGAGTAGCAAAATTTTATCCTGAAGTTCTCAGGAAACCAAAAGAGACTTTTTTTTTTCCTAGACTGTTCTGTTTTCTAATAAAATTGTCTACTGCACTTCTACTGTAGTAAAACATACAAGAAAATAGTATGTATAACAGTAATTTCTTTTCTTCGTATGCTTGGTTACCTGTTTTTCTCTTTTACCTGTCAAGACCTATTCTCACTGAATAGAACATTAGTGGTTCAATTTATTTCAAAGAATGAGATACTACATATATGGACAGAGGTTTTATAAATGGATATAATGTTATCATTACCACCAGTGACTCAGATTCAGTGATTCACTGGAGTAGGAAGTACAAGATTCATGAGATAAAGTTGTTTTACTTTATCTTCTCAAACCTTAGAATTGTGGATGAATGAGAATAGAGAAGGGCATGAAGGTTTTTAGTTAATATATGCATAGCATCAACACACGTTGCTGCTACCTAAGCCTTTTCCTTGGCACCCTCTGAAGTGCTAGACCTCACAGAAAGGTTATAAATTCATTGAATTTTACTGTAAAATATAAGATTTAACATATTGTCCTGACATTTTGCTGTATAAATTCATATAGATACATTGCTACTCACAAAGTAGCAATTACATTTCATATATTTTCCTGCTAAAAAAGAAAACCATATTCAGTCTGCCAAAATTTCTCATTAAAAGTTTAAAAAATTAGAAATACTTGTTACTAATTAGATAATTAGGAAGCAGATTAGAAACCTCTAAAGAGAAATGCTCTTAAGCCTACAAGTGTGTTACAATGTATCTGTTTGAATTCATTTCTGTGGTATAATTAGCATTATGTATTACCTTCACAGTTTTGATTAAAATGTGCAATCTGAGGTACCATTAAATCTAACACTTTGCATCTCACTGGCTTCTTCACGTAACTAATTAGCACAAAGGTTGCAGTTCTCATTTTTCCAATATCAACATATCATTAAAGAAGCACATTGCTGATTGTGTTGATAGATGTGGTAGGACACCATAGAGATGAAATTTTAAATCTCCTAATAGGTGAATACAATTTAGCAAAGGAAAAATACGTGATTTAGTACATTACCTTTGTACAGTTGCGTCAATAAGAAAAAGTTTTGAAAGTTGCACAAAGAAAAAACCCTGCTCTGATAAAAGACTGAAAATAAAAGTCTCTTTACATGTCATTTACGAAGAATTTAAGAATTTAAGTAACCAGATATGGAGTCTACACAACTGAAATATTACTCATTAACATTTTCAGTAACAGTAAAATACACAGATATTACTAAGGGCAATGTCAAATGGGAAAATAGTTTCATGGTTTTAAACAGCGGAAAACACTCAAGCTGACAGGAAACCTGAAAATGATTATGAGTAAAAACCTTGGATCCAGTCTTGCATTTTTAACTCCTGCTCTTCTTCCACAACTCCTGTGTAACTGACATTTTTCTTGATCTCAGCCTTTCTTATGATTCCTAGCCCTCTGGATGTTATGATCTCCTCTCAATTATCTCCCCAGTTCTGCCTTCTCCCGTCTTGTATTTCATTAGATTTTCTGTCTATCCACTTATGTATATATATGCAGAGTATGATATATTTGTCTGGAGCCATCTGTTTTCTCTCCAAAAGTAGTAAATGAAGGTCATTCTTAAGTGAGCAGATTCATATCCACATGGAAACAATAAAAAGAAGTTACCTCCATTATGCACCCATTATAGACACAAGACGGTAAGTTAAAACATAGCATTTTTCATTACTAACCCCTTTTAAAGGGTACGTATATCATGAAGTTAGTTTGCCCAGCAGTCATTTACACAGCAACCAGGTTCTTTTGTGGAGGAAATAAATTGTTTCCTCAGATTAGACCTGAGAAGCCAATTACAATTTAGGAGTTGAGTACCTAAATATTCTCTGGTACGTTTTTACTTAAAATGTGAAAGATGATACTTTTTTTCTTAAACTTACTGATTTCAGCAGGATTAAGTCTCCTAAATACAATGGCCCCACAGGGGCCATTTTCTAAAAAATGTTACTGCCTGTTATTTGAATAATGGAATAATATTTAATTTTTTATGCTCTAAATTAGGAAGGCTTGAAAAATTAACTAATTCTCCTCTCCCAACAAAAGGAGATGTAAAAAAATTATAGAAAGCTGGAAGCTAGAAACATCTTGGGATGGGATTAAATTAACTGTGAGGGCTAGTTTAAGAGCAGCATTTGGAACCGATCTCTGGAGGGAAGGAAAATATACTAATGAGCACTGCATACTTGTTAATTTGTGGATATGGCCACTGGAGTCAATGATTGTCCATATATTTTACATATAATTAAGCTTTCAGGTAAACAGATGCTAGGGAAATATCCCAGATTTAGAGTTCCTCTTCTATATGGGATGTAAAGAAAACAAACTGAACCTTATTAATAAAAATAAGCTGTTTCAGCTTTTATATGTTAGAAATTCCCGTTGTGTAACAGCAGGTCCTATTTCTGGGGTGAAGACAAACAGTGGAAAGATCAGATGCTTGTTTCCTGTATGTTTTACATAAACATTGTTTGCTTCAATGGCATTAGATACCCACCTATCTCAACAGCTACTGTTTGCTTAGATTTAGAATTCCTCCTGTAATCTACAAGGACGTAGGCAAGGCTGAGGTAAAGTAACATTTTGAAAGGAATTCAATTTATTACTTCCATTTTTATTTTACTTACTTTGTATTAGGACAGTCTGATGTCCTGAAAGGCTGAGGTATTTGGGACACTTCTGTTCCTCCTTAAAGAAGTGCTGAGGATACTCAGTGCCTTTCGTAGGCATCCTTAATAGTGGTCTAATGATTGCATACTAAAGATTATGTATATAAACTTAAATTATAAAAGTATTCTGAACTCTCTTCTCTTTGATATTGACTGAATCTGTTTCAATCCTTCCTGGCAACTGCCTGGATGATGCTGATTAAATGTGGTTTTCTTCCTATCCCTGTGTCCAAACCTTGTTCATCCTGGCCCTCATTTGTGCTTCGTTGTGCCACAGCACCTCTTTCATCATTTCACTTACAAAAGAAGATTAAACTATTCCAGGAAGTGGTAGAGTAAATGCAATTGAATGGATATTTAGGAGGTCTGGATGTGCATGAATTGGCCCTCAGTACATAGTCTGGCCCTATGCCTTTAGTTTTTAAAGCAAATTAAATCCTGAATGGCATTTATCCAGGAAGCATGCTTGATGAAATCCAAATTCCAAATTTTAAACATGGACTGAGTCTTTGAAGTAATTTTTACTTTCATAAGTGATTTTAGGAGGTGTAAACATTCTTTTCAATAAACACCTAAGGCTACAACATTCTCCTAGACCAACCATTTAAAATGCTGGACTGAAGCTAAACTAAAAATTGATCATATTGAACTGTAAGTTTTTAGTTACTATGTACATCACTGGCTGGTGATTGTGTTAGGATTCTGTAGTTAAAACACAACCAAGCAGAACAGATAAAAAAAAAATGACACAAAATATGGGGGGTTTGTTTGTTTGTTTGTATGTTTGTTTTTATTGAGTTTGCAGGTTTAAGCCATCTTAATGTACTTACTATGGGATTTCTAAACAGTATATATGTGTTTAAAGGTTCTACACAATTTCTTAGAGAAGGAAGATTCAAGAGCTTTTATGAAAGTTACTACACCAGACATGTCTTAGGTAATTTTGTCTTGGAGCTGAAGTAACTTCTTAAAGCAGGGGTCCTCAAACTTTTTAACCAGGGGGCCAGTTCACTGTCCCTCAGACACTGTCGGGGGCCGGACTATAGTTTGGAAAAAAATGAACAATTTCCTATGCACACTGCACATATTTTATTTGTAGTGGTGCATAAAAACAGGGAAAAGAATGCAATATTTAAAATTAAGAACAATTGTAATCACCAAAACCAAATAATATTTCAATGTGAACTATGGGCCTGCTTTTGGCTAATGAGATGGTCAATGTTAGGGTCCACATTTGTCACTGCTAGTCGTAGCAAGTGATGCAAGTGTTCATCAGTTAATCTGGATCTGGTTGGAGATTTCAGAGGTTTCATTTGGGAAAAAGTCTGCTCACAGACACAGGTGCTGCCAAAGACGGTTGCAATTTTGAGTGCATGGTTCCTGAGATTCTGATATGTCTCTGAGGGGAGAGATGCATAGAAATTAGTAAGGCTGCTTGATTTGAATGCATCTTTCAGTGAGTCACAAGTCTGTAGTTCAGCCAATTCCATTTGGTAAATCGGATCAACAGTTTCAATGTCAACAGAAAATGGGTTCTGGAAAAGCTGTATGTCCTGTTCATGGAGATGGAGCTCTATAAATCTAATTTGAAACTCCTTTTGCAACATTTCTAGTACATCCATACATGTTTTGTTTGGGAATGCAACTGCTGGTTTTTCTGCAGAGGGGTTTTGAGTTGTGGGGAGATGGCAGAAGTTTTCCTCCTTCACTTGGTTAATGAGCAGGTCTAATTTGACTTGAAATGCTTTCACATGTGAATACATATCACAGATGAGCTTCCCCTTCCCTTGAAGTTGGACATTGAAATTGTTGAGTAGCTCTGTTACAGCTGTCAGAAACGCAAGGTGCCATTTCCATTCTGCATCTTTGAGCTCTGGTACTTCTTTGTTTTTAGAAAGCATAAAATCATTAACCTGTGGAAGCAAGTCATAAAATCATTTCAAAACTCTCCCTCAACTCAGCCAACTGACTTCTGTGTCACACGGAATAGTTTACCCCAGTCCAGCTCCAAATCATTCATAGTCTGGCAAACTTCCTCATAGATATCCTCTCCTGTAGTTGTTCCTTTGATGCTTTTCAGTGCAGCAAGCTCCTCTGTGACTTCGAAAGAATCATTTGTCCCACGAATGAAAATTAGAAGTTGTGCAGAATCACGAACATCATTGCTTTCGTCGAGTACCAATGAGAAATAGCAAAGGTTTTTTGAGGAGTTTCGCAACTGCAGATTCAAATTTTCCCCCATTTCTTCAATCCTTCGTGTAATTGTAGGTCCTGAAAGACTCACTGGACTAAATAAATCCGCCTTCTCTGGACACATCTCTTTGGTAACAGAAAGAAGGAATTCTTTAACAAATTCTCCCTCTATGAATGCTCTGCCAGTGTGCGCTATGAGCTTGGCAAGTTGATAGCTTGTTCGAAGTGATGATATATTGAGCTGCTTTTGCTTCATAAAAGTATTCTGCAGAGTTGTCAATCCATGTTTCAGTCTTAATATTTTATCTTTTCTCACTTGTCCAACCAAAGAATCATATTTATCCTTATGTTGAGTTTCGTAGTGTCGACGCAAGTTGTATTCCTAGAACACTGAATTCTGGCACATCAGACAAACAGCTCTTTCTTTGTACTCCGTGAAAAAATAATCAGAAGTCCACTCTTCTTGGAATACCCTGCACTAGGAGTCAATTTTTCTTTTTTTTTGACATGATGGTGTGCACGCGCGCTTCCCACTGGTGCTGGCTTGCTTGTCCTGCCTGGGAGCTGGAGGGAGGGAGGGAGAGTAGGGGGAGTCGCCCACCTTGCTGATGCCGCTGCCCCACTCCTCAGCCCAGCAGCGCAGTCCAGAAAGGGCGGCCAGAAGGGACTGAAGGAACTTTGCCGCGCCAGGGCTCTGGCGATTCTCCCGAGTTGGCTGGACCTCGCAGTCCAGAGGCTGTCGACTGAGCTTGCCCGACAGAGAAGATGCCCGCACCTCTTGCCTGCGCCTCTCGCATCACGAAAGAGGAGGAGGAGGATGGGGCAGCGGCGGTGCTGTTTGTAGCCAAGAGGCGCAGCCTGGTGGGGGCAGGTCGAGGACGAAGCGCTGGTTCCAGCCCAGCCCAGCCCTGGAGGGTGGTTGGGGACTGCGGAGGCCGGCGCTCAGATTAAGTGGCAGGAAGTCATCTGCTGCTGCTTGGTTTCCCCCTCCAACCCCCGGCAGGAGAGGGGGCGGGGAGTTCTGTAAACACTGGAGGGTGGGACTGAGGACCCTGGGGGGCCATATCTGGCCCGCGGGCCGTAGTTTGAGGACCCCTGCCCTAAAGGGTTCAAAACACTTTTATGTCTTTTATGAAGTAGAGTGGTGGATAAACCTTGATTTTATTTCAGTTTTCTCTATTGAATGTGTGACCTTTTAAATATGAAGGAGACGGTTGGCCTACATTTTAGCTGCAGCTCTTTTCATGAAACTCCTGTAATGTTTTGATTGTATAATAATTTTTGAGTGTTTATATAGGTATAACTCATAAGCAGGAGCTCCGGATGAGAAAAAAATCATGAGTGACTTAGAACATATTATATATATCAGAAAATAACAATGTAATAGCTAATTTCATTCAGCAAGTACATTTGAAAACAGCAGACTAAAGGTTAAATTACCATGTAATTTCTTAGGAAAGCAAATAAATATTCTCTAATATCACTGACTAGTTTATAAATGTAGCTTATTTTTGTCTGAGACTAAAAGACTCAGAAGCAGAGGCAGAAATGGAAAAAAAAAAAAAAAATGGTTATAAGTCCAGCATTTCCACCTCCTAAATCTTAATACCTATAAATCTAATTGAACGGAACAAGTAAAGGTTTCTGTTAACTCTCAAAATAGTGCAATCTTCTGCCAACTGTACAAGCAGAATGATGATTTATCTTTTCCTCCATATAAAACTGAGATAGCTTTGGTAAGGCTTGAGATACTCATTAAAAATCTGTTCCTTATCCTACTACTCTTGGTAGGATTGAGGTGAGTCTGAATAACAGAAATAGTTCACAACCCCTGAACTGACATAAAAGTAGGGTCTTGTCAAAGATGACAGGAGAAAAAAACTTGGAGATGGGGGAAAAGGAGAATGTAAAACACTCTTTTGTTAGCAGTCAGCAATTGCATATGGTAATGGTGGTTGTGAGAACAAACTTGGGTCAGTGGCACTTGGACTCATGGTCATACAATTTTCTCTGTATTTTTATTTAGCACTATAGACACAGGATAATTTCTGATGATCACTTTTAAACAAGATAAGAACAATTTGCCTACCCAATGCAAAACCTTTTTTTTTTTTCTTTCCTTTTTTTCAATTCTGTGTCATACAGATAACATGCAGGTTCCCATTTTTCTGATAGTCCCACTTCATAGGGATAGGACATCTGGCAAGTCGTGTTCATGTTTCTAAGGTGGACTATGTTAAGAAAGGGCTATGAAATTCTTAGAAGGACTTCAAATGGTACTAGTCCATGTAGAAGTGGGAATTAAAGAGCAAACACCTATTCTGGTAGAATAAGCATTTTGATGGAATCCATTTGATCTGCAGCCACAGTACATTGGTAAACACTAACAAAGGCCTTTGAGGACTAGAGGCAATACACTTCAGTTTCCATAGCACAACATGTCCCTTCTGACTACTCCACTTTCTGAGCAATACTACTGACTGTCCTGGTTTTGATTCATCTTGATATTAATGTTAGGCTTTCCTGTCTGTATGTTCACAAAACAAATACCTTAAAATGGTTTTAAATCTCTGATCACCTCTTTAGGAAATTATCATTGAAACAGGCAACATGTCTTTGAGGTTTTTTTTTGTTTTTTCTTTTACTATTGTTACAGAAAACCAGTGTGAATTTACCCATTGTGCAGGTTCTTAGGTTGGCATTCTGCCTTTTACTTAAATTCCTTAAAACTGTTTCCAAAGTTATGAGCCACAGGGTATCTGAGGAATTAAGAGGCCTTGGTGCTTCATCTCAGTGTTCCTCAGAGCTATAAAGTGGAATAGTGGGCTTCATAAAAGATTTAAAATTGATAAATAAGGGTCACGTAATGCTTTTAAATGACTGAAGAGAAACTGATACTGAAATATGCTCAGTTTCTTACCATGTCATCCTAAATTATAAACAACAACAAAAAAAATCCTTAAAGAATTCCTGCGTTACTTAGATGTATTAAAACACTAGATAGCATGATCATAGAATTTGAATTAGTTTTAATTTGGATAAATACAAAACTAACTATTTTTTTTTTTTTTTAAAGTAAGAAATAAAGATAAAAATATCCCTCCTAATAAACAAAACACATCTGAAATTTAGTAGTTCCTAATAGAAAATAAACATAGGAATGTTTTGTTCAAAATACATTAAACTATTTATTTCTAAACATGTCCTCTGTGGGTGCAATATCTGAAGAAGCTCTGCTGATTTAAAATTAATGCATTATCTGAAAATAGTACATATTCTTATTTTTATTTTACAAGCAAGAAGCTGAAATAGAGTGCAACGTCAAATTCAGCTCTTAATATCTATGGTAAGAGTGACAAATCACACTCTGTAGTGTTCGCTCTGACAACAGAGGTCAAGCTTAGACAGTGAAAATTTGTGTAAATTAGTCCTTCAAAAGAGTCTTTTGATAACGAATAGGGAAATATGCATCTTCTCTCAGGGTTCTATGAATCTAAATAAATGCAAGAAATAGGAGGTTTCGTTTTGTTTTAACTAGGACATAGGAAAAAATCTTTTTTTTTTCAGAAAAATTTGAAAAATTCATCACACTTGGATGATTGTTTGATGTTAATATCTGTATAATTTTATTTTAAATTGTGGCCTGCCCTGAAAAAACAAACAAACAAACAAAAAACCCACAAAAAACAAATATTCAAATATTTTTCATGGATATAAGTCTATAACAATTTATGACTGAATCTGTTTCAAAGCTCAGGACTTTTAGACAGAGCTAAAACATTACATGACATGAACCATATAATCTGAGCCACACCTGCCAACTTATACATTTACTGTGTCTAATATGCCTTCTGAATTAAAATTATGGGATTAATTTTGTGTATATTTTAATGCATCTATTTCTTGATCAATCCATGTTATATTTCTACCACCTAATCTTTATTTAGAGTTGGGACTCTTCAGCCTGGAGAAGAAAAGATTGAAAGGGGACCTTATCAATGTCTATAAATATCTGAAATTACAAAATAATCAGGAAGACAGAAAAAAATGGCATACATTTTTTTATATTTCCATGATGTAGTGCTTGTTAAAAACATTGTATTAGCAGAACTAGAAAGGACTTTAACAAAAGTATGCTGTAGGTGCATCCATTTTTATTATTTTATCAATATTAATAGCATTGTGACAGTCTGTTTAAATAAATGACATTGGATAGCACTCTGGAAGAAGGGCCATTTGGTTAAGACTGCTTGATTAGGGACATTTGGAAGAGCAGAAAGGCTTGGTGATTTATAAAAAGGAAGACTTTCCCGAGGTGTGTGTCTTGAATGATTTGAAAGATAAAAATTTCTTAGGAATTAAAGACAATAATACTTCAGTATATGCTAGAAAAACTAACCTAAGGAAACACTAAGAACTAGTTTACATTTTGTAGTGTGCCATGGCAAATCTTTGTATCCTAGTTTCCCAGACATGCAGGTTGCATGGACTTCCTGTAATGAATCATGTTTACCATCTCCCTCACATCTTTTGTAGATACATAATTATGCACTTTCAGCTGAGAACAGGAAAGCACATCCAGATCTAATTGTACAAAGTAACTCTCAGGTAAAGAGTGCAATAAGCAGTATGAGGTACTAGGAAAAAAAAAAAAAAAACTTCCCATGCCCCCTACCCCTGCTTCCAAAAAACCAGATGAAGTTAAAATTACTTTAGAGCATGGAGGTAAAAACAAGATTATTCTCTCACATGCTTGGAAACCAGTGAGAGCCACAGGATTTGAAAACCAAGGGAGGGGAAGAGAAGTATTTGGGAATTGAATTGACAGAATAATTTTAATTGGAAAGACTTAAAAACATTTTTTGAGGTATAGAAGGAATAGTTGCCTTCTATAATAGATAGTTCAGCATTAAATCTCCTCCACCATAAACCTCCATGGCCTGCAGGGGGACAGCCTGCTTTACCATGGTCTTCACAAGTTACAGGGGAATCTCTGCTCCAGCCCCTGGAGCACCTCCTCCCCCTCCTTCTTCACTGACCTTGGTGTCTGCAGAGTTGTTTCTCTCACATCTTCTCATTCCTCTCTCTCGCTGCAAAGTGTGTTGGGTTTTTTTTTTCTCTTCCCCATTTTTCTTAATGATGTTATTACAGAGGCATTACTGATGGGCTCAGCCTTGGCCAGAGGCGAATCTGTCTTGGAGCTGGCTGGTATTGGCTGTGTTGGACATGGGGGAAACTTCTGGCAGCTTCTCACAGAAGCCACCCCCATGCCTCCCCCCACCCCACCAAAACCTTGCCAGACAAACAAAATACAAGTAACAATTCTTAGGCAGCCATCTCACATAATTACTTTTCTGGCTATAGTTTATTTAAAACAGTGTAACTTTTACTAGTTTTTATTGCTATGTGGTACAGATAAGGGTATCTGAGGGCATTTAAATTATGAACAACATGAAGTCATTTCACTCAAAGAAAGGAGAACATCAGGAAGCTGCCTTTGACCATCATTAGATTGAATTAAGTTTGTATTTAGTTTCAAGAAAGAAAAGTTTTTAATCCATTAAATCAGAATGAATATTTTTATTAAGTAACTGTTTCAAATTGTAGTAAATATCAAGTTATACTAATATATAACATAACCTATTCCAAGCTCAGGAAAATACTTCTGATTCAGCAAAGCTTTAGCCTCTATATCTACAATTCACTGAAGTGTCTTGCAATGCTTTTAGGAATACTAGGTGCATTAGTCTGAAACACTGAAGAAAGATATTTAGAACAGGGGTTTTTTTAATGCCTTGACAAGACACATGACAAGTTTGTCTTTGTGAAAGGTTAACCTTAGCTTGCAGACAGCCCTTGACAAGCCCTGTTCCGGTGCTCAGTACACGGTGGTCCCAGGGAATCTCCCATGATCACCACAATTACACGGGGTTTAAATCTCCCTCAGTGGCTCCAAACATGCCCCCTGCCATGCCTGATTGGCTAGGCTAGCTTCCACCTCAGAAACCCGGAAGCTATCATAAAAGTACTTATCATAAACTGAGAGGTTAAATCCTACTCCAAGTGTCTAAAGAAATGTGGACTCTTCAAAATCTAGGGTTTATTTATTTGCCTAAACACAGGTGCCCAGTATTATTTGCCATGACCTAGGGTTTATGGCAATTATTGCACAAGACCTATGGTAGACCTGAACATTTCTGAACTGGCAGAAAGTAACCAAGATAGCCTAGGTTATCCTGAATGGTATTATATGCCAATATTTAGACAATTGAATTTATTTCCTATAGACTTTATATATATATATATATATATATACTCACGGCTATTTTTTAGAACTGACACTAGTTCATTGTTATGATCACGGTCCAGTGTCTATTCTAATGTTTTAATCTGCTTGAACACAACTAATGATTATTCGTAACTGCTAATGTAGGGAATAAACAAGTTTTTATGGGAGAAAAAATGTGCATAGTATTCCTAATACTTACTCCAAATTCCATTACTGTTATTCTTTCAAAATCAAAACATCTTGTAAAGGTATAAAAAACATATTCTATAAACATGAGAATTTTAGGGATGGTTCTTGTCCTTCAGAAAACCAGCTTAAATTATTTTGGAAGGTCAAAAGAATATTTGGGTCAAGTAGGTTTGTTTTTGCTTTGTTGGTTTTTTTTTTTGTATTTTTATAGTCATTTGGGATTTGAAGCCTTTGTCACCATTTCCCACAGCATTCTCCTGGAGAAATTGTCTGCCTGTAGCTTGCACAGGTGTACTCTTTGCTGGGTAAAAAACTGTATGAACAGCCAAGCCCAAGGAGTGGTGGTGAATGCAGTTAAATCCAGTTGATGGCTGGTCACAAGTAGTGTTTGCCTGAGCTCAGACTGGAGCCAGCTCTGTTTAATATGTTTATCAATGATCTGGATGAGGGGATCGAGTGTGCCCTCAATAAATTTGCAGATGACACCAAGTTGGATGGAAGTGTTGATCTGCTTGGGGGTAGGAAGGTTCTACAGAGCGATCTAGACATGCTGTATTGGTGGACTGAAGCCAACTGTATGAGGTCCAACAAGGCCAAGTGCCAGGTCCTGCATAAGGGTCAAAACAACCTCATGCAACACTACAGGCTTGGGGAAGAGTGGCTGGAAAGCTGCCAATTGAAAAAGGACCTGAGAGTGTTGGTTGATAGCTGTCTGAATATGAGCCAGCAGAGTGCCCATATGGCCAAAAAGGCAAATAGCATCCTGCTTATGTCAGAAATTGTGCAGCACGATCAGATATAGAGCAGTGTGAATGAACTATTTTTGGATGTTTTTTTCAAACTGACAGTTGCCTATCATCTGGAAATATGTTCTCATACATTTGACTCACTTATCACATGAGTGAATTGTCATAAAGTGGTACCTGATGGACAAGAATACCACACCTCACAGTCAGTTTCTACAAGCCTTATAGAATTCACTACATTTCAGTTTCAGATATTTCTGTATAAGCCTATATTGAGACAGTGTAATATTTTTTTTATAATTTATATCAAAACTACTTCAAAACTCTTCTTTATGTGATTCATCCTCTACATTAGGTTACATAAAGATGCACTCTTCCTGGAAAAGCCCAGATGAAAAGCCCCAGTCCCATGGTGACCACAGGTTAATGTTCCAGCAGCCTATGGAAAAATAAACATAAAACTCATTACTACACTCAGTTTTAATAGACAGGTTATTTAGGAAGAGATAAAATGAATTAAGGAGTTTTAAAGGATCAAAGAATGAGAGAAAATAAACAAGACAGATGATGTAAAGGTAAAGTTAAATTAGTCCATAAAAAGTGGCTAAGACTTAAAACCTACCAATTACAAGTAATGACTAAGTTCAGTCAACAGAATTAAAAAAATAATTAAGTTGTCAAGGGAAAATTTTTTTCTTGTCTGCTTTTTCCTGACAGATAGGACTTCTGTCTGACTACTCTTTTTATTCTTGCCCTAAGATCACACAGAAAAGGTATTTGGATTTTCGTACTTCACTATGTACAGACTAGAATGATTTTTTTCTTGGTTTTAATGTAGGCAGCTTGGAAAAATACTAATCCATTTTTTGGCCTTCTGTAATCCCTGCTTGGGTGTCCGGTGCTCCTATGATCTAAACTCTTTGGAGAACCCCCCATTTGTATCCATCTTGCCCAGGAATTAAGTACAAACACGTTTATGTATTGCCATAGTTAAAATATTACATACAGACTGTTTAACTACCCAATGATCACATGAAAAATTGTTCATTTTTGACTATGATTTGTTTTTTGTTTTTTATTAATAAATATATCATTACTTTTATTTGTGCATTCTGAAGTCAATGTATTCATCCAGTAGTTTATATTTAATGGCCTCAAGTTGCACCAAGGAAAGTTTAGATTGGATATTAGAAACAATTTCTTTACTGAAAGGGTTCTCAGGCATTGGAACGGGTCGCCCAGGGCAGTTGGTGGAGTCACTATCCCTGGAGGTATTTAGGAGTTGTGGACACAGTGCTTAGGGACATGGTTCAGTCAAGGACTTGTCAGTGTGAGGTTAATGATGGACTTGATGATCTTAAAGGTCTTTTCCAGTCTAGGCTATTCTGTGATTCTGTGTGATATTCCCTCCTTTTTTATATTTCATTTTTATTCAAGGGCTTATATGCATCCTTTTTCTCTCTGATATTAAAGGTACTCACAGAAGGACAGAGAAGTTGTTGAAATCAATAATAGTAAAACAGAGTACATTAGTCTTGTGATATTGCTGATGATAACTGCATAGAAGGAAGTACTTTGTGTCACATAATTGGTCCAATTCACAGTTTTACACATTCTCCAGGAATCTTGACCTAACTGGATCCTGTTAACCTGTAAGAGTTCTGATTTTTTTCTGAATTACACAGAAAATAACATTGAACTGATCGATGACCAAAGCTTAGCCTCTATATAGTAGAAGTCCCTCTTCTTGGATTTCAGCTTCTGCACTGAAAACTGTGTTTTGTGTCACCTTGTCCCCCATGGGGGCTATTGTTTAAAATATTCATCACTTTCTATTAGCATAAAACATCAATGGCTCTGCTGTTCTCATAACCCTTGGCCAATCTCTTTTACTTTATGCCAAGGGACAACTAGTGGTTACATCTCTGGTTTCTGTCTCCCTCTAGTTTGCTGCCTAAGTGTGTTCTGAAAAAAAAGTTGTCTTTGTTATCTAGGTCATGCTGAGTCAGCCTAGTCACTTCAAACTGGGCAGAGGTACTCGGGTCTCATTTGTCTAGGTGGTACGGCTGGATGGGCTACATTCAGTTACAACAAAAGATATGTGAAAAGAAAGCAATACAAATGTTCCAGAAACTGTTCTAAAAGTTCACAATGCTATATGGCAATTGTAGAAAACATTCAGCACTATCTAGGTGTATTTTATAGAAACACAACAAAAATTTGGAGAAAAATCCTGTATATGATGAAATGAGAGAGAGGTTTTCTATTGATCTGTAAAAGTCCAGAATTTCATCTTAGTCATTTGCACAGAACATCTATATTACACTTAAGATTTTGAAATTTCATAATTCCCTTTTGACTTTTTTTTCTGCATTTGTACACAGAACAATTTATCCAGGATATTCAGATCTTGATGGAAACTTTATGTCCTGGTTTCTGCTGGGATGGAGTTAATTTTCTTCTTAGTAGCTGCATTTTGGATTTAGTATGGGATTTTGTATGAAAAAAATGTTGATAATATGCTAATGTTTTTCATTGTTGCTGGGAAATCAAGGACATCTAACTTCCCATGCTTTACTAGTGTGCAGGTAGGGAGGAGCACTGCCAGAGCAGAGGACCCAAATTGGTCAATAGGATATTCCACATCATGCAATGTCATGCTCAGTACACAGATGGAGGTTGGGTAGGAAGTTGTCTCTCTCTCTCTCTTTCGGGATTGTGGTTTCAGGATTTTCTCTCCACTGGGACTGCTAGCCAAGAGTGGACTGGTAATTGGTCAGCAGGTGGTAAGCAATTGCATTGTGCATCACTCATCTGTATATTCTGTTTTTTTAATTATTATTATCATTATTATTTCAAATTCATTTTATTTCAACAATTAAATTATTCTTATCTCAACTAAAAGTAAGTCTCTTCACCTTTATCCCTCTAATTCTCTCCCTGACTGCCCAGAGCAGGGGAGGGTGAGTAAGCAGCTGCATGGTGTTTGGCTGCCAGCTGGGTTAAAACCATGACACTTTGGATTTGCTGGTTTCTGATTCTGTAGACAGCAACAGAATAAGAAAGCACATGTTTCAATACACAAGTGATGAGTCTGAGTTTTCACCACTCTTTTATAAGTGAATGAGATGTTATAATATATAAGTTAACAAATTTGGAGGACTACAGCCAAACAACTATCTGCCTCTGAGGTTCAGTTAATAGAAGTTATGCAAACAAATCCTCACTCTGTGAAGAAAGAAAGTTTTATAAGGTACTTACTGTCATGATAGGTCAATTCAGACAGAATTAGCTCTAATTAGCGATCCCACAGGCTATTAAATTTGTTTACCTTCTGTTGAGATATGCACAAAAAACCACATAAATTTTCCCACTTGTGAAAACATCAAAGAAAAGTATTTCTTATCTGAATCCTAAAACCAATTATAAATGAGGACAAGTACAGCAGTGATATCAACAGAATTTAGGAAACCATTTGTATTGCTAATTGCAGCATTATAGCTATCTGAGTGAGTATGTAACATTATTCTTACTAGGGTCTAAATAAAAGATCCCAAATAATTATTTTATTATTTTTTTAATATAAAATTTCACAAGGACAGAGAAATTAACTGACAGATCTCAGCAGCTCTTACTAGTTCTATAGCTATATCAATTATCATCTTTATATCTAAGTGAAGAGGTAGAATGGTAAAAAGTTTTTGTTCTTATTTAAGTATATAAATTAGTGACCTTGTTTTCAAAAGAAAGAGAGTCTAACATAGATCAACCATTGATCTTGTTCATTTTTTAAAAAGCTAACCTATAATAGAAAACTCAAAGAAGAAATAAAGGGCCTAGGAAAACCCATAGATTTCTCATCTCAGTTTTTGAAATTGCTTATAATTATATTGTCTTTAGAGGGGAAAGTAAGCTCAATGGAAAGCAATGAGCATAGAGTTTAGAACTTAGAAGCCTTCAAGCTACTCTGCATTAGAATTAAATTTTTTAAAAGCTAAAATAGAGCATTAAATTATTCACTAGATCAGGGTGAAATTGTTACACTAACACTTGTTTTAAGTGAACAAAATTTGTTGTTCTGATTAAACCTGTCTAGCTAAGGACAAAAAGGATCCAATAAAGATGTTGCCCAGAAGAAGGTTTTATCCTTAAATGAGGCAACATGCTACAGACATTTGTTTTGATTGATCAGACCTGCTAAATGTGCTTAAATACTAGAGGCAAGAAAGAAGTTTTTAACTAATGATTTTAAACATATCCATCCAACCACTTAAATAGTACTTAAATAGTAAACCACTTGAATAGTACTCCTCTGAATGCATATAAGGCACTTGAATGCATCCAGACCAGGGCAGAAAAGCTGGTGAAGGGGCTGGAAGGCATGTCTTATCCAGAGCGCCTCCAGGCTCTGAGTTTGTCTAGTTTGGAGAAATGGATGCTGAGGGGTGACTTCATTGATCTCTGCAGCTTCCTGAGGAGGGAAAGTGGAGAGGGAGGTGCTGATCTCTTCTCCCTGGTATCCAGGGACATAGGATAAGACAGTGATAGGACGTGTTAGAATGGATCAAAGCTGCATCAGGGAAGGTTTAGACTGGACATTAGGAAGAATTTCTTTAAGGAGAAGGGTGGTCAAACACTGGAACAGGCTTCTTAGAGAGATGGTAAATGCCCCAAGCCTGCCAGTGTTTAAGAGGCATTTGGACAATGCCCTTGACAACATAACTTTTGGTCAGCCCTGAATTTTTCAGGTAGTTGGACTAGGTGGTCATTGTAGGTCCCTTCCAAATGAAACTATTCTATTCTGTTCTATTTTATTCTATTTTAACTTTACAGTCACCCATTCCCTATTTATGATAGCAGATTAGATTCACCAGAAACTTTATTTTATTATTATTATTATTATTATTTTAATCCAAATAAATGCAATGAAAACTGTTAGGAATTCATTATCACTGAGATGGGAAATTGTAATTTTAATGAATCTTGTTATTTATCTTTCAATATTCAAATAACGCAAAGGCAAACAGTTAGTTTTCATTATGTATTGCTCTGAAGAATGAAAAATATGAACTAGATCTCTAGCTACCATACAAAACTTATTTATTTAAAGTTTTTTTAATTATATTTTTTTTTATAAATAAATGTGCATAAACAAATTCACCAATATTTAGATCATCCCAATAAGCACATAGAATACATGATTGAAGTTGCTAGATTTATTTTCACCCTTTCCATAACAGTATATTGGCTGATTTGGCACTTCCTAACAGATGTGTTAAACAATCTAGCATATGACTGATTATTTCTTTTTAATTAAAATAATACAATGTAAAGGATTCTAATCCCTTACACCCTTGACATAAATGAGATTACCTACACTCGTTTGCCACATAGTAGATTAACCTGCCTGTCTAAACGTATGCTCACTAGAAAACAGCAATCATGTTAATGAGTTTCATCCAGCATTGTGAATGCTGCATAGAAGAAAATATGACTTTTATAACGAGACCATGAGATTAACAGATATGAGCTGTAGCAGAACAAGGAGAGTGGGGAGGGGGGAAACCTGAATCAAGTAGTCCTAAATCACACAGCCTGACAGCTGATTACATGGACAAAGCTCTAGGTCAGGAATTTCTAGTTATCACAACTCAGGAAATGTGGTACAAGAAAAGAAACAGCCTAGCCAGAATAGTTTAGGCCTTTGAAGGTAAATCTTTAATGCATTAATTCTATACAGAAGCTCATAGGAAGTTACTGAAACTCGAAGGTATCCACTGCTGGCATAGAAGTGCAAATCCCACTGTTCAGACTGCTGACTGAAGCGGAATGCAATATTATTATTTTGATCTATTTCACTGTAGGTTTTGTGTTGGTGAAAACTAAAGAGTTCAAAGTAAATCTGACCTGACAGGATTATATTTTCTAAGTTATCATCATAATCACTATGTTTTGCTCAATGCCCTCTCAATCCATATTTTTGGGATATGAGCAGTAAAAATATTAAAGGAATTTCTCCTTCTCTCAAGAAAACATAGGTCTGGAAAGGCTTTGCACTGTGTTTATACAATGGGTGCTCTAGAATTTTTTGTGTTAAATGTTATGTGTTTCAAGAAACTAAATTGAATTGCACAGAATCTTTTCCTTTTTGTATCAAAGCACTATTTTTAAAGATACTGTAAAAAGCTTTTGTAATACAGGCAGGGAAGTTTCCACCATTCTTTCTCTGATTCTGAGGGAAATAAAGAAAACATGACTATTCAAAGCTACGACTATCGTCGTGGCCAAAGGATGTTCAAACCAGATATGTTGAATACCTCCTTAATTCTGAGATCTGCAACTTAAAATGGATTAAAATAAATTCCATATCTTTACCACAAATACAGGGAGAAGAAAGAAATTATTTTTTGAAGCTGAATGAAAAATTCAAGCCTGTTTGCAAAAATAGGGAAAAGACAAAGGAAAAGTCTCTGAGTTCTCACTCTATTTTTTTCGAAACTGATTTTCTTCCATTTATCCCCTTCACCTTACTTCAGTAGAGACTGTCATGCTGAGATTAATTCTGGTATTAGTATATATACTTTACAAAATAGTCTCTGAGTAAGTATCCTAGTTTTTAGCTGAGGCACAGCTAGGTTTCTCTTTAGTAGCTACAATAGCACTGTATTTTGGTTTCAGCATGAGTTTTGTTTTGAGAAAAACATTGATAACATACCAGTGTTTTAATTTTGTCACTGTAAGTTGAAGGACTTCATGTTTTGTTGGTCTACAAGTGCAAGACCTAGGGGGGGCAAGAAATTTTGAAATTAATAAGCTAATCTGTAATTTGGATATGCCAATGGGATACTCCATATCATATAATGTCATGCTCAGTATATTAATGAGGGTCTTTTTCTCTCTTCCTCTCTCGGGCTTCCGCTCAGGGTCTTGCTCTTCTGGGACTGCGTTTTCAGTTTGGGGATTGTCACTCCTCTGGGACTGTTATCTGGGAACAGGTTGGGCTTGGTCAGAGAGTGGTGAGCAATTACACTGTGTATCACTTATTGGTGTATTTTATTACTATTATAATTATCATTATTATTTTAATAGCATTGTTATTTAAGTTTTCTTTTATTTCCCCTTTTGCCTTGGGGTAGGAGAGTGAGCAAATGGCTCTGTGTTTGGCTGCTAGACAAGTACTAGCCAAGCAAAACCACCACAATAAGGTCAATTATGAATTTAAATCTTCTAAATTAATTAGAAGATGTTAATATATATAACATAATTGGAACTACTGCCTATACTCTCAAGTCTAATTATGAATTTTAAATACAGGATTTATTTGATTACCATAGAATGAGCTGTTGAGGTAACTTTGCTTTATGTCTTTCAAAAAAACCCACTCAAAATATAATTTTAAAATATAATAAAAAGCAATTCCAGCTGAATTTAACACATTCAGAAGCTTCACCTGAACAGTTTTACAACTTATCTGAGAAGCTGATTAATCTAACGAGAAATTCTTACTGATTGCAAAAGTAAGGAAAAGAGGGTTCCCAGGTAGAAAACATAATTGCTGGGGCAATTACAGGATTTCCATCAAAACTCAGTCTTGAGGATAAAGGGCAGGGAAGAGTTATGGTACTCATCAAAATAACGAAAAACAAACACTGTCTTAAAAGTAGAGTTTATTTTGTTGCACCAGTCTAAATTTTTTTTTCAATGCTTAAAAATTTTAAACATTATCTTTTTAATTAAATGGAACATAGCTAAATAGATTTTAATATGCTCTTAAGATATAGTTACACATATCTTATATACATAATTTTTCAGATCTGTATGAAGGCTAAGATGCTAACTCCTGAAAAAGGCTTTAAAATTGAAACACTGAAAGACTGGGAACTCCGTCAGTGCTACTGAGAATAGTTACTGCATAACAAAATGCAAATGAGATACTAAAGCTAACATCACTATGATTCTTTTTACCGTCACCTTAGTACAATTTATCTCAAATGGTAATTGCATATATTGTGTTATAATTCTACTACAGAGCTTATATGATATCACTGCAATTTCAGTATACAAAAATAACCAAAAAAAAAATATTAATGTTATAATTACAGTGAATAAATTATTACTGCCTAAAATTTCCAATTATTTAATACACTTTATGAATATTTTGATTTTTTCTTTTTTTCTTACCATGTTATAACTTTTTTTTTTATTGCAATGAAAAATAATACGCATTAATTCTTCTAAAGAAAATGTATTGCTCTTATGGAATACTATCATGATTTACTTTCCCTGAGTAAAAACAGTAGGCTTCCTTCTACCCATGAGATTCCTTCATTCTTCATCTGAATAATGCTAATACATTTATAATCCTTAATTACAGTGTTATGATAGATAAATCCATGGATTGTAACCACAGAAAAGACAATCTATTTCTCCTGTTAAAACAGCTTGATCTGGCCATTTAATGTAATAGAGTTTTGAATCCCTAGAGCAGAAAAAATTTGTTGGTGCTTCTAAGAAAAAGTAAAAATTAATAATTTTTTTAAACAACTGACTTGAATCAGCTCATGTTACTCCAAGGAGAAGGCAAGCCAAAGAATGCCATATTTGCCCTTGTTAATACAAACACTTTTGTGACCTGTGTACTTTGGCCTGGTTTAACAAAATATTGTGACAGAAATTAGGAAGAAGACGACTATATTCAAAGAACAGTTATTCAGAATCTGTTTCTAGGCTGAAGCCAAGGAACATATATCATAGATTTCGATTGCTGTCAGTACTCTATCAAGGATGGTTTCATTACCAACGTTGTAGGAGAAAACAAGATCATAACTTCAAAATGTTCCCATGTATTTTTTGAATATTTGGATTTTTTTCAACATTAAGTGACTGATCACCCTTGGCAATTAACAACTGAGCAGCTCCCAAGATAGCTATCCAAACCCACCATATACGTGGGAGTATTGAGAGGGAGAATTGTTCAAGTTTTGAATACTACTAGTCTTTCTAGTTTTGTTATCACAAGGAATATTTAAATCATTCTGCCCCTAAGAGTTTGTCTTCATAGTATTTTTTTGTACATTGAAGCACGAGGGGTGAGAACTCTTATGACAGACCATCCTTTTAGGTTGTCCTCCATACAGATGCAAAAGATCCCATCAAGTTTTACTTCATTAATGTGCTTAACCAAAATAAGTAAAATTACTCTATTTTCCTAATGTTATGCATTATAAATATTATTGCAGCATGTGCTCAATGTTTGAAGAAATAAATCATTTATTTGAATATCACCGATGTACTTAAAAGTAGTTCCAGTAATATCCTTAGACAAATGTTTGTCGAAAGTAGGAAATTGTTCCATTTTAAAAGAATGATCAAAAGTTTAACTGTAAAAGCTCTTCTGCCTGTCTACTATAATAAATCATTATTCCTGCATTTAAGTTAATCTTTAATTACTGAGTAGTCTGTAGAAACAAAAAGCCCTTAATCATTTTAATGTCAATTATATAAAAATTAATTGGTAAAAGAATATTTTAAATGTTGTATTTAAGTCTGAATAATCTTGCCTTAAGAATATATTCAGCTCAAAAATGCATGGGTTATACTCTCACTGGCTGCACTACGCAGTAAACAAAAGTTAGCTTTAAAATATGACTGTCTTATTTCCACTGGTATATTGGTATTTAATATACTTTGAAACATACCTTAATAAGCCTTTTTGCATCTTTGTGGTTCTCACACCTCAAGACTTGTAGTTTATAACTAGTATTTCCTTAGTTGCTACCATCAGAGGGCTTTTTCCCTACCATAGGAGATTATCCTTAAACATCAGTTTCTTTATGAGCAATTTTTTTTTTTTTTTATGCTGTTTCTTTCCCTTCCCCAAAATGTCAGCTTTTGACTTTTGCATAAAATGTCTAATCTTCAGTGTCCTTTGAATGTAATTACTAGATGGACTGGTAGCACAAGATAATACTCCCCGTTTACTAATATGAACTATAGACGATAAGAAAATTCATCCTCAGAGACTTTTGTTTCAAAATTACTTTCAGTTAATTCATTACACAGGTTCTTTAGTCAGGAGATGTGTATGACAGCTAATCAAAAAAATCTTTCAATTCTTTCTTATTTTGTTTTAAGAATATTAGATTCAGAAAGGACTAATAACTATTTCAGCTGACTCTGATTAGATTTAAAATCTTAATTCTAGTCTATGGTACATGTTATTGTCTCTCAGATAAACAAGGCATTTGTATACTGCTATTTTGAAAACCCATTACCAATCTATTTTTTTTCCTATTTACTGACATAATAGTTACTGTGAACACCTTTCTGAATTTTTAAGTTACTATTATCTGGTGTTTATCATGTAAAGCATGCATGCCATCTGGATGTTTTCATGTCATTCTTGAATCTGAATCAATGTCATTTGCTCAAAACAGTTGCCTCAGCATACTGGCAATACTTCACAGATCACTTGAAATGTGAAAGGTAGAAGTGTAGGAAATGACAGCTTCACATCATATTGCTCTGCTGCTCTAGACGTTCAAGCACATCCTGTCTGATTTGCGGTTCAGATTTTTTTTTTTTTTAAGTAGAAATAAAACATTTTTCTAAATTTAATGGGAATATTGGTTTCACAAGTACCTTTTGGAAAGAAAAGATAAATAAGGTCGTGTTATTGCAATTTGAGGGGCAGGGGTTAGGAGAAAATCCTGCTGATTGTGATGAATGTTTGCCTAAATAAGAACTTCTGAATTTAGCTTTTATAATTTACTTGTTTGCCCATTGCACTTCTTTGCAAAAGACTTAATGCTGAGCATAATGAGAAAATATATATTAAAAATTAATAGCTGCTACTTATCAAAATATCAGTAATCAGCCACTGAAAACAGAAATAGTGATAGCAAATCAATTTTTAATTTTTACATATGTGTGACGACTCAATGTTTTAAAATGAAGAAGAGAAAGAAGAAATAATTTGCATTTTTTCTCTCTTTCCTCTTCAGTTTTCCAGTAGAATCCACAAAGCAACAGTGCAGTGTTCAAGAACTCAAGGTGTTTTATTAGACCCACCACTTAGTACCATGTGCAATACTTTGAAAATAGTAATTTAATCTCACTTCTAATTAATAAACCAATAAGCTAATCAGCTGGTCTGCATCTGTGAATGTCATATTACTGGTTTGCCTTTGTGAAAAGTAGAGGGTATTTGAAAAATTAATCATCTGGAGTACTGTATTTATTCCTTGATGACAGTATCACATTTTGATGAGGTTACAGAATTTTTATGCTAACTGAAATTGCTGATAAGTGAGACCATTCAAAGGAGATAATTCTTGAGTTTCATTTAGGGAGGTGGTACTTTAACAGCTGAAGAGCATGGGGCTGCTTAGGTAGGTTTCTTTGTGGATTCTTTCACACTTTTAGGTTCCTATGCCTAGCCTATTTCATTGTGCTTTCTCTCTTCTCCACCTACTAATTAATATTATTCTCTGCAAATACCACTCTTTCAGGTGTTTAAAACCAGAGACACTGCACATATTGCAAGGACCTTTTCTAGAGGTCTTACATGTCACTACCAGAACTGTACTGATACAAGTTGTCTGTTCATTTGACCTTGTTTTTTTTTTTTTTTTTCCTTTTTGACCCTTATGCAGCCCCTAAAAGTCTTTTATAAACTTAAACCTGTTTCCTGAGTGAAGTTACCCTGAACTCAATATTTATCACAATTAAATACCTTATTGGAGTTCAAGCCTACCTTCATTTCCAGACTTAACGTTCCCACTTAATTGTATTTTATGCATTCTCTTATAGAAAAATGAACAGAAGAGAAGATATATTTGAAAAATAAGCAGATGTCTGTAGAGAAACATGCTGTGAGAGGCTGAGGCATGGGTGACTTTTAGTCACTAAGGAGCTGGGTGACTTTTAATCACTAATGGGGAGCTAGACTTTTATGCTGTGTGTGAACCTTACTGACTGTATCACGTGGGTGGGGTCTTAACCAATTAGTTGCTGGCACGCATCACATGTTGTGTGGCAAAGTGTATAAAAGGAACCTGCACCAAATAAAGACAGAGCAATCACCCTATCTCCATGAGAACACGTGGTTTAGACTCTCGGCACAGGCTACCTACACCTACAGATGTCAATCTCTCAGTGACATTAAGAGAGAAAAGGTTAGGTTGTTACCTTTAAAAATCTGTTTTGTAGTTCTGTACACTCAGGTTGCCTTTTTACAAATATCAGGCTTTCTTAAAAGGCATGTGTCTAAATTTTCTAAAACTAATTGGTGTCAGTAATTTCAACTTATGATGACTTGGAGTTAGAAAAAGTGTATCTGGCAAACTGGTTAACTCACTGTTAAGACATTAATAAATCTCTATTGAAAATCATCAGTGTATAGACAGTGTCTACAATGGGTAGTGCAGATGGGAAGTGGAGCCATCTTAGGCCTGTTAAGATGTTGGCTCATGATGCCAAAGAGTATAGTGGGCCCTCACTACTTTTTTACTCACTGAGCTATGGTGTGTTGAACTATTTTGAGAGACTTGTTTCAAGACATAACACCATCTTAAGCTGATATTACTGAAGGCTTAGCTGTTATGAAGCTGTTATGAATTGCAAATTGAGGCTATTCAGGCTGTTGTTTCCTACCCAGCACGGATTTCAATAAAATGTAGTGCATGGTCTTAACCACTTTACAACCCCAAGGAATCAGTGACATTTGTACAGGCATGGGAGTCATGGGGAGAGACTATAAATACCATCCAATAGCAAAGGTGAATTTGACTGAACTTTGTAAACTAAATATTATTTCCTTTGTTAAGTTCAGTAGGTGAAGGGAAGAAGAAAGAATAATATTTTTATTTAACTTTGCTTACTGTCTCTTGCACTGAGTAATGTCATTGAATTAATCTTTCTTAGAGGAAACCTGATGATAGGATATTATATCATTTTTACAAAACATTACTCCCTTTCAAACTTTAGATCTTTGTTCTTCCTCAGCATAATTACCTTTCCTTGTTTATTTTTTTGTTTGCATTGCTCAGAACATCAGTTCATTTTAAATAATTTTTGTTTTCTTATAACTTTGCTACATTTGCTTAATGACTGGGTATTTTGTGGGTCTGGATTGTATCATAACAAATAGAAAAACACCATGAGAGAAGCATTCGAAACACAACAGTGCATAGGATTGTTAAAATGACGTTTTTTTGGTTTTGGGGGTTTTTTTCAACTTCTGAAGATCAAAGACTTCCAACAACTTGTGTTGTTTTTCCAAACTCTGCTTTTTCACTGTTGCATATTTGAGATTCATTAATCAACAACAGGCTCTTCTTTCCTGTTTCTTTTAATTACCAACATTATAATCCAATATCACTGCACATTTTGTGCTGGATAAATTACTAAATATATCTAAATTACTAAATTATATTTACAGTAAATTAAATCATTTTACAAAATTATATTTACAATCTCAAAATTATGTTCACAAACTCACTAAGTCACTAAATTGTAATTACATATTTTACCAAAATTAATATCCATAGCCAGATTTGTACATAGATAATATTATTCCAGGATATGCACTAGTATTCTTTTATTCTATTTCTTTTATTTTTTTATTCTGGCAACTGCTTGAGACAGAAGCTTTATATTGTTGTTTATAGATATTTAATGATGTAATTTCTATAGTATATCTACTGAAGTTTTCCCTGTGCTACAATTTGTTCTGATTTTTCTGGGGCTCCAGTCTTTGTGCTACTTATTGCACTAGTATCTATAGACACCATGGCAATATAATATTCATTTAGGTTTGGTTTGTTTGGTTTTGGTGTGTTTTTTTTTTGTTTGGTTGTTGTTTTGTTTGGGTTTTTTTTTTTATAGACAGGTACCACTGGAATTTTACAGAAAATATAATGTAAAATTATCTAGAAAGGTCTGGTTAGGCAGTTGCTGATAGCACAGCTGCAACATAATCAAAGGATTGAGAAAAAAACCTGTTCAAAGCTAACTTGCAAGCTAAGTCTTAATGCTAACTAACTTCTGTAAAAAACCTCTGAGGATTGCATAATGGAAGAAGAGGGCCTCTGAGCTCTTCCATGAGGACAACCAATAGCCTTGCTAATGAGGAATTTGTAAAGGGATCTTATGGGGAAATTTTCTTTCCTCAAACCACTATTACAGCATTCTTCAGTGGGAAGGAGAGGTATAAGGTACAGATGAATGAACAATGTCTTGCTGCTCTGTTAGATACACTCACTACTCAATGCTGCAAATCTAATTTTACATGACTAATTCCACCCAAACTGAAAAATGGTTTCAGACTGACAAAACCATATTCAGGCACCTTCAGTAGCTGGTACATCAAAACAGAACAGCAATTTATTTGGAGACATATATTTCATTCTCTGTTTCATTACTAAAACAAGGCTGTTTATACTTCAACAAGTCAAGGAAAATGCATCTCTGATGTGAATAGGGAGTGGGAGGACAGCTGAGACTCCCTTGCTTCATATCACATCACCTGTCAGGCTGTCTCCTCTTTCTGTGAAAACTTTGAAATAGCAGCAGGCCAACAATCTAGATTATTTATTTATTTATTTATTTATCTACTAGGGAGAAGAATTTCCTCTCCATTTCTTTCCTGTCCTCAGCTTTCAGAGACATGAAGCTTCTTTCACATGAACTGTGTTTCATTCACCTTACAACCGACATCTGTGCTTGAGGGATACTCATTTCTGTCAAGAAAAGCAAGGCTCTTGCACACATCAGGTCTCATATGTGCAGGTTCTGTTAAAATATTTAAGTAATTGAGCTGCACCCATCACATCAAGACATGATTTAGCAGTTGAGTTGCTGCTCTGAGACCCAAGTAGCATCAGTGCTGCAGCAAGAATGCTGGATGTGAAGACTAATGTGAAGGCTAAAATTTCTCTTCTTCCTTCTCCCCTTCTCTCTCATAAATCTCATATATAGTTCTTCATTCTAGAATTTCTAAATATATGTAATGTTACTAACACATATATTTATTCTTAGTGTTAACATGTCAAAATACCACAAAATACTACAGAAATAGTAAGCTTAAAAATGTCAACATGTCTTGGTTTCACAGATGGCATTGAGATATGGACTCTTTTCTAAAATCTGAGGGGAAGTAAAAGGTAAACACAGGTGACTATGAAGCAATGAATGTGTAGTATGTGCTAATTGTGAAAAGATAGCATAAAGAGTTCAGATTAAGCACTAGCCTAAAATGTAAAATGTAATTAAAAAAAATAAAGAAATTAGCTGGCATCCTATCTAGTGTGTGAAAATGTCTGATAGGTTCCATTAAAACAGAACAATTTCTAAGAATACTTGTTTATAATTACACTAAAGTTGTATTTTATTTTAGAGGAGGCCTATTATGTTGTCTAGAGACAGCTGAATGGTTTTATGCTTATTACATGTGACTATCTAAATAAAATACATTCATTAAGAAGGACTAAAATCAGAACTGATCAAATTGTTCATTTAAAAAATAAATGAATTAATTCTAACTATGTTTGCAAAATTTTTGTTTCACTTACTTTGAATTTTCCAGCAAAAGAACCTCACTAGCAACACAGCCTACAAAAATGGACTGCAAATATTGATCTTGGGTAAATAAAGACTGATTGTAAGAGTTTTTAGAACTGCATACAAAACCAGTAAATAGGATTTTTAGACCACAAATCAGCTGTTGCTGATTGGTTAGCTGAGTTAGGAAATCAATGAACCTAGGCTGCTCTACTCATTTTATGCAACATGTTTCAAATTTTAATCATCCTCAATTGCTCAGGAGTAATGTCTGGCTATTTTGTTAATTTGATCTGTTTCCTCAGATTAAATGTCTACATGTTAAGTTTTTATATTTTGCAAAAGACTTAATTAACAAAGTATTAGGAATTACTTTTCTAGGTCAGGTTTCCATGTCCTTTGGCATACCTTTTCTAGATTATATAACCACAGATGGTATTAATCAACTGCATGTTAATTCTGACTTCAATTCATTACATACTATAAAGCTTATTGAAAATTAAGGGGAGATATGAGTTGTCACATCTAGGAGGTGCTCTAGTCTTTTACTGCATAATTTCAACAATTTATTTCACTGAGAACTATAAATCCTGTGTGCTATTTTTTTTTTAAATTGGGGAAAAAGAGGGGTGCGGGGGCGGAAATCACAGTTTCCTGTCATAAATACTGATTTATTTTATTCTACATCTTGACAATTTCACTACAGTATGGAGTATCCAAGAAGACAAACAAAGAAGGTCATAGCAGCCTTTTTCCTAAGACCCTTCAATAGAAATCCAAAGTATTAACACCTTTTTGATCCCAAAGATTTTGCAAGGCTCTTTGCTAAGTTTTGTCTAAGTAAAATTGTACATTGGAATTTTTCTGACAAAAATCTCATCCTGCTACTTTTTTTGGGAGGGCGTTATTTAACTCACATAACCCTCAACATCTCTACACAAATAAAGAATTAGATTTTATAACTTATTTTCAACTGCTGTGTTATATAGCAGTAAAATGTTAGTTGATTCTGCAAATTAATGTAACATAAACAGCTCACATCTTCACACTGAAGAGCTCCACATGTCAATAAAATTAATGTGAATCATGCAAACCTCTAAACACATGAGTATTTTATTAATTTGAATGGCTTCCAAGTATTAAATGTATAATTTTAAACCTTTACTATTTGAGTGAGTTACAGTGTAGAAAAATGAATGTTCATATTAAGAAAAGCTGCCTATATTGTATTCATCACTTTTTCCAGTTTTGGTCTTATTCATGATCAACAAACTAATGGTACAATTGTCATATTGATTTAGTTTTCAAATATTATTTCCAAATAAGATAATTGAGATGAAAAAGGATACAAAAATGTATAACCTTGATCTTACATGCTTTACACTTTAACTATTGAAATTAAAGATAAATTGTTTTAAGGTATTGTATGCATCATTTTAGTATAACCATTGAGGAAAAAACAAATGCAGAGAAATCAGACATTACTGTAAAGCCCCTGAGCTTGATGCAAAGAAAATTAAATTTCTCTAGACAACATAGATGGAAATAAGAATTACAGGCTAATACATTCCTTGAAAATGATTAGATTTATAAAGCATGTAATAAACGTTACTGTGTATATGAAAAGTGGAGTGAGTATAGAGGTTAGATAGTTTAAAGCATAGTTCTTTCAGTGGCTTAAAAATGTTCTCACATCTATGAGATTTCAGTCTACCAAGGAGTGCTGGTAATGCTTGATCAAAGTTTTAGAACTCTATCACTATGAAAGCAGGATGTGTGATTGCCAAATAACATCAAGCAACTTTACCAGAGTAGTTGGGACTGATTTTCCCGGATATAAATCATTACCTAAAGTATAAAACTATAAAGAATTCTCCCAATAATCTAGAAAAATTATAATCATTTTTCAATTATATTTTTCTTCAAAGTCAACCTACATTTAATTAATAATCAAAACTTCTATTTACCAAGCAGTATTATTCACACTGTAGAATCAGGGGAAAAAATTAAATAGAATTTAAAAAGCATATTATCACTGGAGTGCTTTATATACAAAGTGAACACTGTTAGCAGAATTTTTTCTAGTCTGCATTGCTTTATTTTGTACGTGTGTATACCTATTTATTTAAATTTGTTTTCATTGCAGGGTAAAAAAGAGTTCTTAGAATATTTAGGTTAAAATCAGACTATTTAACATTTTGCCTTAGCCCCGTGAAAGTCACAGCACAGAATTCTACTCACTGCAGATTTCCTGCAAAGTAAATCAAAGACACAAGCAGGGTGTGCAGAGACAAGAATCCGAGATGTGCTTGTCCCAATACAGCACTAAACTACAGACAGATCTGACTTGTTTTTTCTCAGCTAAACCACTTCTTAGCTAAACAATTGTTCAATTTGATGGCTGGGGATAGGAAATCATTCCCTCCTGGTTTTAACCTTTATCAGTTGTATCTTGCAATGGCACTATCTCACTGTACCAGGCAGTAGTCTCAGGCAAGGAAAGCCTCAGATGCAGGTCATGAAAGGAGTATTCTAGCTAGCTGATGATAATAAAAAAGGGTATAATAATGACCACCAGTGTTTGCCACGGTAACAATGAGGGGCTCTTATCTTACTTGGAAAATAATATTTCTCCTATGATCCTAAAATTTCTTGAATCTACCATAAATTAAGAATCTTGATCCTACTGATCTACATAGATTAATTAGAATTCTAAAATATTTCAATTTCTATCTCAAGGATTTGATTTTCCTTCTTAGAAATGATCTCTTTTTACAACAGGAAATATTTTAATAGTCTCCTCATGCACTTTTCTTAATTTTTCATAGTTATTCTTCAGAATATATGAAAAAGTGTTTTCTTTGTCACTATATAAATTAATTGATTTTTTTTTTTTACTACAAAACGCTATAATGACAATTATTTTTATTCACAGAGACGTTGAGTTTTAAGCCACAATTGCTGTATCAGTGTTGTTGGTTTGTTTTTTTGTTTGGGTTTGCTTTCTTAGGCTTTTGTTTTATTTTGTTTTCCAAAAAATTTCTGTATTTCATTTATGCTATGTGATAGATTTTTCTCATCTACAATAATAATTTCTATTATTTAAAACACATTACATCATCAACTATTTTATTCTCCATATCCAAGATATCCAACGATGAAGGAATTTTGCTCACACTATAGATTTCTGTCTCTGTCATTCCTGTCAAATAAATAAATAAATAAATAGTCCATGTTATGTTATTAATGTAGCTGAAAAGTCAATGTGTCAGAATTTTTCATCTCACAATGTCTAAATAAAGAACAAATGTAACTGGACTCCTGTTCAAGAAAATTTCATTTCCTGGCCATTCCAGATATTATCCTTTGTAATGGCTCTGGCTGGAATGCAGCTACTGTTCTTCATAGCAGCCTGTTTGGTGCCGTGTTTTGGATTTGTGACCAAAATGGTATTAGTAACATAAGGATGTCTTAGATTCTACTGAAGAGTGCTTGCATAGCATTAAGGCTTTCCCCATTTCTCACTCTGAACCTGTGGTGAGTAGGCTAAGGGTGGGCGGGTATGAGACAGCCAGGACAGCTGACTCAAACTGACAAAAAGGATGTTCCTTTGGAACATCATGCTCAGCAACAAAAAAAATCTGGGGAGGAAGTTTGCCAGGGGTTGCTGATGCCTGAGCGTTGGTTGACTGGTGGCAAGTGATTCCATTTGCATCACTTGTTTTTTCTTTCAGGTTTCTTTGTGGGACGGGAGGGCAGGAGCATTTGGTTTTTTTTGTTTTGATTTTCATTTTTTACTTTAATTATTCAACTCTCTTTATCTAAACCCATAAATTTCTCACTTCTAACCTTCCAATTTTCTCCACATCCCACTGCAGGGCAGTGGGTGAGCAGCCTTAGCTGTCTACTGTGGTTAACCCACAACACTCTTCCAATGCTTAAGATATTTTGGCAACTTTCTCCAGGAATTTTCTTCTCTCTGTAAAAATCTGACCTCAGAAAATGCACATGTTTTTAGTGGCATAACTGTATGGTTGAGCTAATTTGTTTGTATGACCTACTTGATGATGGACATAGCAATTTTTATTCAAAGCACTTCTAGTATCACTTACCCCAATTCTTTGATTTAAATTATGAGTAAATACAAATGAAAACAAATATTCATACAATAGTTTCCACACAGATATGCCTTTTAAGAGTGTCAGGTGGGGTTTTTTGTTGGTTGGTTGTTGTTTGGTTTTTAAAAAAACCCCAGTCCTTCAAAAATGGAAAAGCTTTGGCATTGGCAATAGCATTAATTCCATTCAGTAGATGTTAAAACCGTTAAATTCTTTATAGGAGATTCCTTAATGAGACAGATTACGAATAATAGAATCACACCTCAAATACTTAGGAAAGTAGATCAGAATGACCTTATGCAAGGATTTCAGTATATAATGAAAGGACAGCCCAGATACTTCATGGTATTCCTGAAATAAAAAAGCCATGCAATATTACATCAAGACAAGAAGCATCAATGCAAATAATATTGACAAACAATATACAAAATACTCTCTCTAGATGTTAAAATAAATCTGAGCACATAATTTAAACATAGGCTCAAATTCCAGTAAATAGAGTAGGTATTTATATAAAGCCAAGTAAGGTACTACTAAAGGTGAAGAATGGAATAAAAAACTGTTTTATGTTTGACTTTTGTATTTAATTATTTATAAAGCAGTTTTTATTAATTTCTATTATGTTATTTTATACAAGCTGCTGACCCTACTGGTAATTTATATTCTCTTAGTCTGAATAGGTTATTCAGTGCAGTGGTTCATTTTACAAACTGTAATCCCTGAAATAATGTGATTCTATTCATTAAGACTCAGATCATGTTTTTGTCTCACAAATTAAACTGATTTTGTAAGTCAGTAGGCCAAAAGACATAATCTTAAGAACGTATTTTAAAAAGGTATTGTTTTCAACTGAGATTTGTTCTTTTTCAAATAATAGTCACTTGGAAAGATAGACATGTGGAGAAGTAGGGACATAAAAGTTTTTGTAGAGTATTTTTTTTTCTTCTTCTAAAGAGAGAACTTTAACATCAAAATAAAAAAAAATCATATATCACCAGATATATATTCCTTACAAAAGAATAAATAATTAAAGTAGTTAAACAAAGACTAGAATCATAAATATAAGAGATTTCCTTAAGGTTTTCATGTTCATCAACATTCATACTATTAGGACAGAGAAAAAAGTTTTACACTTTAAACAAATGACATCAGGTTGAACTTCTTTGTAAGTATGACCTAGAACAAGAAGAAAAGCACATGTAAATTTTTCTGCCTTTTTGGGAACTCATTGGAGAAGAGAATCTGGAGTAATTTTATATCATCCTTCAACCGGCTGTCATAGCAAGTTAAAGTAATGGCTAAAGCATGATGAATTAAAGCTATTACCAACAAAAACACAAGAAGATTGAGGGAGAAGGGTAGACATTACTGCTACAATATGGAAAATTCAAAGAACAGAGAAGTGAAATGCAGCAGCAGTATCCTCAATCAGAACTCTGATAATTATTTTTTTTTTTTTTTTTTTTTTTTTAAAAAAAGAGGAAGAAAATGTGGAATTCTTTGGATAGGAATTATCTCACTAAAATAGAGGTGTCTTCAGTGTATATGTAAAATTTGTGATATGGTCCACCTAGGTCCCTTTTGTAGTTAATATAAAGAATAAAAGTTTCTCGCCATTGGGAAATAGGGTACAATCACCTTATCTGATGTATTTTAGGACAAGATGAATTACACTTAAGAAGTACCTATTATTCTCTATCAACAGTAAGTGAATTCCTAGCTCAGCTGGGAAGTTTGGAGAATTATTTCAGGACCTTCATGAGATAGGAAAGGCAATTTGCTGTTGCCTAAACAACCTCTAAGATAAAGGACATTTTTGTTAAAAGTGCAGAAAGGGGACTGCAGGAAATAAAAGCTTATTTCATTAAGCTTTATTAGAGTTCTGGAACAGGTTTCTCCACAGCAGGTAGAACTGGGTCTTGCAGAAGTGGTAAGTGTGTTATAGGCTAAAAAGTATATTTGTCCCATAGCCCCTTTGCATTTCATACATAGATTTTTACTTATATACTATATTCAATCACTTAAAACTAGTACCGACTGATTTTCAAAGGAACTCAAAAGGCATTTCTTATCAATGACTCTGGGCAAATTGAAAGTCAAGTCAACAGAAATTCCTTCATAGATATAAATACACTTTCAGTTACTCCCTTGATGTCAAGAGCAGCATTTACAAAAAAGCTGGTAAGACCTGATATTTAGAAGCTGTCCCTGCTTTGAGTGGGGAGTTGAAAGATATGACCTCTAAGGGTCCCTTCTGACTTAACCTACTTTATGAGCTTATGATTCATCAGTAACTCAACCAAATATTTCCAAGTGTGATATGAAAACTAAAATTGGAACCAGTGAAATAATTCCTGATAAAATATTTCTTAAGAGAAAAGAACTTTGATAAAAACAAAATTAACCTCTTAAATCAGCATAAATTTCAAAATGGAAAAAATCCATCTATTGCTAGATTTTAGTGTTTAGTCACATCACAATGAGTGACCTGAAAATTAGATAGATAGGTGGATAAGTAAATGCCCTCATATATATTTTTCAATATCATAACATGGTGCCATAATATCATAACAAGTAAGCTTACAAAAATTTATAAAGAGAAGATGTAAATCAATCACAATATTTATTTTCAGAAAGAGAAGGGAGTATAGAAGTGGCCGTGTGACTGGTTAGGAAAAAGATTAATCAAAATAACACACAATATTTCATGCAGCCCTGAAAAGACAAGACTTTGTCAATACATAAAGACACTGAAACACTAGGTGAGTATAAATGGTCCCAATTTTATATTCTTTTCTGTCTCTCAAAATTATTTAAATAGGATTGGATGGAACATCCTACTACTGACAGAAAAAAAGGAAGAGAAAATACATATGTATATTAACCATATCTAATGGAGATGGTCAAGCATTGAACATTTTAAAGCAATTTATAGAATCACAGAATCATAGAATGGTTAGGGTTGGAAACGACCTTAAAAATCATCTAGTTCCAACCCTCCTCCCATGAGCAGGGACATTTTCCACTAGATCAGGTTGGTCAAAGCCTCATCCAACCTGGCTTGAACACTTCCAGGGACGGGACACTCACAGCTTCTTTGGGCAACCTGTTCCAGTGTCTGACCACCCTCACAGTGAAGAACTTCTTCCTAATATCTAATCTAAACCTGCCCTCTTCCAGTTTAAAGCCATTACCCCTTGTTCTATCACTAATTGCCCTTGTAAAAATTACAATCTTTTGTTTTTCTGTTTGCCAGAATTCTCAGTTTTTTCATGATTCAACTTTGTAAAAAAATAATATATAGGCACATACTATAGACACACATATGTTGCCCAGAGCTATTGTTAAATTTCCATCCTTGGAGATACTCAAAGCTGTCTGGACATGGTCCTCAGCTGCCTGCCCTAGGTGGTCCTGCTTGAGCTGAAGAGGTTGACAAGATAACCTCCAGAAATTCTTTCCAACCTCAGCCATGCTGTGATTCTGTGATATATTGGTGTTTTTATTTGTGTGAGTATATATAGATATTAATATATCCATACATATTGATTAATCTGCTTAGTGAACACTTGCTAAACCATGGTGTGTCAATTACTGGAAGTCACCAAGGTAACATCTTCCAGTTTTCCAGTATATTGCAATAGCAATAGAACTTTCTGAATATATGTTTTGATGTATGTTTTCTAATTTCAATCCTTATTGATTATATTTCTCTGAACATATTTATTATGTTTGCACTTGGGTAAACAGTATGCAGATTTTGGTGATAACTCATTTGATGACTCCCTGCTCTCAGAAGATAATAATTCTAAAACTGTTTTACAACTAATTTTGAACAATGCAGCTGATTTTTACTCTTTCCCTGACTTTTACTTTTCTTAGGAGAGTTTAACATGACTGTCTAGTCTGCTTCCCCATGATTTGTTATATGTAACTCTGGGTTAAGTTAACAGTTTTCACACATTAGCAACACAGGAAAATCCACCTAGTTTAGGTTCATGTCCTTGACAGTAGTTGTAATAAACTGTTTTACAAAAATAGTGCAAGAAGTAGTAAGCTTTGCTGATAAAAAAAAAGGATGCGTTCTACTGGGTCTGGCTGAGATGGAGTTAATTTTCTTCATAGCAGCTTGTATGGTGTTGTTTTAGATTAGTGACCAAAGTGGTGTTGAAAACACACTGGTGTTTTAGCTATTGCTGAACAGTGCTTGAAGAGCATTAAAGACTTTTCTGTTTCTTCCCTCCCTGCCTCTGCTAGTAGGGGCTAGAGGCTGGTATGGGACAGAGCAGAACAGCTGCCCCAAGTCTACTAGAGGGATATTCAGTACCATATAACACCATGCTTTGCAATAAAAATGGGGAGAGAGGGGAAGAGTTCTAGACATGGTCTAGACATGTCTTTGTAGACATGTCTTATGTCTTATGTTGGAAATTCACTGGGCATTGGTCTGCTAGTGGAAGGTGGTGAGTGATTACCTCTGCAGAACTTGTTTTATTTTGTTTCCCTTCACTTACTAAACTTTCTTTATTTGGACCCATGAGTTTTTTCTTGTTTTTGTCCTTCCAATTCTCTCCCCCATTCCACTGAGGGAAGAGTGAGCGAGTGACTGGGTGGGGGCTTAGATGCCAGCTGGGGTCAACCCACCACAGGTATTAGAGATCATCTTCCTTCCAAAACTCTTGGCTATTTTAACAGTTCAATTCTGAATACTTGCATTAGCCATATAAAATTTAACTCTTAAGTCTTGATAAAGATATTCCTCAACAGCTACCAAGTTGTAATGAGTTTGCTGTACAAATCAGATGTTATTAAAAAGTGGTTCCATCATCAACTTCTACTTTTCGGAATAGTTACGTGAGAGTTTATTATTGTGCCCCATGAAGTTCAACAAGGACAAGTGCAAGGTCCTGCACCTGGGTCAGGGCAACCCTCAGCATCAATACAAGCTGGTGGATGAAGACATTGAGTGCAGCCCTGTGGAGAAAGACTTGGAGGTACTGGTGAATGAAAAGCTGGCCATGAGTGGGTAATGTGTGCTTGAAGCCCAGAACACCAACTGTATCCTGGGCTGCATCAAGAGAAACATGGCCAGCAGGTCCAGGGACATGATTCTTCCTTTCTACTCCACTCAGGTAAGACCCCCACCTGCAGTACTGTGTCCAGCTCTGAAGTCCTCAGCACAAAAAAGACATGGACCTGTTGGAGTGGATCAGGAGGAAGGCCACAAAAATGATCAGAAGGATGGAAAACATCTCCTCTGAAGAAAGGCTGAGAGCGTTGGGGTTGTTCACCCTGGAGAAGAGAAGGCTCTAGGGACACCTTATTGCAGCCTTTTAATACTTAAAGGGGGCCTATGAGAAAGATGGAGGCAAACTTTTTAGCAGTACCTGTAGTGATAGGACAAGGAGTAATAGTTTTAAATTAAAAGAGGGTAGATTTAGACCAGGTATAAGAATTTTTTTTACAATTAAAATGGTGAACCACTGGAAGAGGTTGCCCACAGTGTTGGTAGAAGCCCCATCCTTGGAAAAGTTCAAAGTTAGGCTGAATGAGTCTCTGAGCAACCTGATCTAGTTGAAGATGTCCCTGCTTACTGCAGGTGGGTTGGCCTAGATGATCTTTAGAGGTCCCTTCCAACCCAAACTATTATATGATCCTATGATTCTGAAACAGAATGGGTTTCACAAAGAAACAGTAATAACATTTCAAGCTATACGGTTTTTGTTTGTTTGTTTGTTTGTTTTTCCCTGAGCATTTCACCTTTTATTCCATAAACAGTGGCCAAAGTGGAACACAGAATGCAAACGATGACCGGTATCTGCTCTTTCTTATGCCCCTTGGAAGTCTAGACTTTAAACATCTTTCAGGTCCTGAGATGATGAAAGGTGACTTCACTTGAGTACTTTTCTGCCCAAAATGAGAATGTCAAGGTCCATGAGACAAAGAGCTCCCAATGGTTTAGAAAGTGAATGCCTCAAGGCTGCTAAGAAACCTCAGGCAACATGATGACACTACTATAATAGTGTGCTATTTGGTATAAAGATTTTCTTGGGCTCCACAGAGTAGAGTAATGAACACATCTGTCAACATAACTTTTCCCTCCTTTTTCAGGAATAGAAAGAAAATATACTTACAAGATATATTTTGAAATAAACTATCAAATTTATTTTTTGAGTCTCTTTGGATATTGAATTTCACAGCTTTTTTCAACAGTGTTTTTTAAATATTTCTTTGAAAATCATGAAGATCATCTCACCCATTTATATATATGTTACAATGTTTAGAATGTTTTGATTATGGTGAATTGTTAAAAAACTGTGATTTGGACCTACCATTAAAAAAAAAAAAAGAAGGGAGGAAAATTCACAGTAAAAGCATAAAAATCAACCAAACAAAAAATACTTATTATGTAAAACTAACAAGTAATGGCAACACAGAGGGAAAATAATTTTCAGAGTGGCATTCTAATGCACAGTTTACTATAGCAAGCCTGCATTTCTGACAGTATGGCAACATATTCAAATCCAAGATTGACTTCCTGAGGAAATCCTGTGCATGATAAGGTACAGACTCATCTGTACAAACACTGTCGTATCTTTTATGTACCACTGACACATCCAAAACCAGTGGACTGTGGCATCCAATTATTACTGCAGAAGAAAGAGACCTGATTTTTATTTATTTATTTATTTATTTATTTATTTATTTATTTATTTTTAAGATCAAAAGTACTGAGAAAATGCCTTTATTGGTCTTTTCCTTTTGCATGAATCCAACATATTATTGTTTTCCTCTGGAAATTAGTATGGAGATTGGAGAGATTTTAAAGGTAAAATCAATATACTCAGAGAAACTGGACATCTAGAAAGGCTCCCACTGAGCAGCAGTCAGTTACTGTGCTACACACAAGAGAGCAGCTCGACAGCCTGATATACACAGCCCTGACTGTGGAAGGATTTTTGCTGTAACTCCTCAGGGGTCTTCCACTTTTCTATGCTACGTGGTCAGCCTCAAGAAGGTTAGAAGTTAGAAGCTATAAGGAACACACAAGTAAGGTGGATCAGGGTCAGGAATAACAAAACACAGAGAAGCTATGATTTTTAAAATGTCATCCTACTTTTTCCTCCCCTCCTTCTTCTTAGCAGTGATTCCTTGTATAAACTGGCAAACACTTTCAGCTATTTCCAAATAACACAAAGGAAAAAAAAAACAAAACAAAACAAACAGAGTTGGGACAAGGTTCCTTGGCTAAGCTTGTAAGCCTGCTCTGGACCTAAAATTTTAATACATAAAATTAATTTGGCCTGAAAACTACGAGATTTCCTCATATTGGGGGGGGAAAAAAAAAAAAAAAAAAAGAAGGGAAAATACACACACACAAAAATTAGTTAAACTAAAATTTTGAAACTGCTTCAAACGTAAAATAAAGGTTAAAAAAAAAACAAACAACAAAACCCAACCAAAACTATCCTGATTTTAATTATTGACTGGTGTCAAATGTTTGATTGGATTCCTCTGGATTAATTGTAGGGTTTTTTTCTATCCTTTCATATTTGACAAATTCTTTAGGATGACATTCTGGGATGTAGTTCAAAAAATGCTAGTGTTTACTATACACAGATTTATATTATTCTGACATGTACTGTGCACTCCTCAAGAAATAAGAAAGCAGGTTTTCTGTTCCCAATTTTTTTTCATCTTTTTGCTATAATTATGGAAACTTTTCAAGAAGACAATAAGAGAAGGAGATTAGAAAAAGAATTCAGATAATGTAGCATAACACAAACATTTTAGCTCAGATTACTGCTGTATTTCTGAGGAATGTAGTTGCAGAGGTATTCCACAAGTGAAGATGAAACATTTATAATGTATTGTATCAACATTGTTCTCATAACAATCTTCACTGAAACAAAAACACAGTGCTTTGTAGCTACTAAGAAAAAAAAATAACCCTATCCTAGCAAAAAAAACAGTACAGTATTACATGTCAATGTTTGTTTCTCTGTATAGTCAATGCTAACAAAAAATGAGGAACATTCAGAGTGGCTGCAGGAGAAATGGAGTTGTAGATATCATCCTTACTGAAGTAAAAAGAAGAGGATACGACTATACTTCTGACTGTAACAAAATTGGGAGGCTACTGTCCCATCACTCCTATTTAGTTTAAATATTGCTGTTGTTTCTTCTTCAAAAATGCTACAAACCCAATTTTATATGTCTCAGAGAAACTAAGAAACAGGTTTTAGTGCTTTCCATTCATTCTGGAAGCTTAAAAAATACCTGAATGTAATAAGCATTTTATTTTAAAACTCAGTATCTTATAATTTCCCAACTTTAGAAAAAAATGTAGTATGTTATTGGAATACAAAAAAAAAAAAAAAAAAGAAGAAATAAAAGCATAGAAATGAAATTACAGGCATACAGCACTGACCCTTTTTTTCTGATAAAGCTTCAGAAATCCCGGTACTAGTGAACAGACTCTGGTTGCCACAGAAGTTGTCAGTATTCTGGAAAAACTGCAGCTGTACTCTGAGTTCCACAGACAGCTAACTTCTGACAGCTGTGAATGGTCCTTTGTAAACGTAGACTTCTCTCTTTGACTCAAAGCTGAGCTTCTGGAAAAGCTCCAAAACAGCTATGCTTGTGCGGCTGAAAAATGCTCTAAATGCACTCCAGGAGATGGCATGGCAGACAAGGCATACCTAAACATGTGTAAAATCTGTCGATGCTCTTTCCTTCCCCGTATGGGGATTGCAAGTTGTCTGTTTTGCACTTCCTCTATACCTAAAACTGAGGAACATCAGTAGGTGTAAGGTATATAGCAGAAATGCGAGATCAAAAAGATGTTGGAACATCATGGTCAACTTGGCTGAAACAGAATTTCAGTATTATCTTTTTCTATGATTATTTACTCAATCTCAATTAAAACTGGTGAGAGTTCAACTATTTTCTTGGTAAGGAATGTATTTTTAAAACTGTCCTTTATCCTGAGTTTTCCTTTTTTAACCTCACAACTTTTCATCTTAGAAAGCCTATTGATCATATCCGCTGATTTATTTTTCTCTATCTTGGGAATGACATACTCACAGCATTGTTAGCAATTACTATGATGCTGCCACCTCAGACATCATTTAGGCACTCTGAATACACAGATTCTCCAAGATATTTAGAAATAGAACTCCTTCTGATTTTAAATAGGTTTTCACAAAGTGGTTATAGGGTCAAATTAGTAGTGGATAGTGTTGAAAATTTACACCTATATTTACATACATGATAGGACAAGGGGCAATGGGTGTAAGTTGAAACACAGGAGGTTCCGCTCGGATTTGAGGGGGAACTTCTTTACTGTGAGGGTGACAGAGCACTGGAACAGGCTGCCCAGGGAGGTTGTGGAGTCTCCTTCTCTGGAGACATTCAAGACCCGCCTGGATGCCTTCCTGTGTGAACTCATCTAGGTGTTCCTGCTCCAGCAGGGGGATTGGACTAGATGATCTTTTGAGGTCCCTTCCAATCCCTGACATTCTGAGATTCTGTGATTCTGTGATACCCTTCATGTAGGCCAAAAGCAAATGCAGCCACCATGTTTTGAGGAACTGTTTGTTAACTTTTCCTCTGTGGTTTTATGGTATCTCAAAGAAGGCAGATGAGTGAGGAATGATGCAACACTACTGGGTGGCAAGGCACAACCCCCCCAAAAAGCATCTATCTATGGTTGTAGATATAATATAAGATATATATATATAGAAGATGTATTTATATATATGCTCTCCTATACATACACACAGACACATAGACACATGTATATATTCATATAGGACAGTTGCACCTCCAGGACCTTCACATGCACTCTGCCATCTGCAGACCCACTCCTCTTCATGTTTCTCCTCAGCTGATGCTGCAAGCTTTTTCTGTCCTTATTATGCAGCTGTATCAGTTTTCAGTGGAGAGGAACCTTATTCAGGGGTCAGATAGACCTTAAAAATCTTTGGGAGAAGCAGATTCAATACTGCCTTTGAAATATGATGTGACCATAGGCTATGTGAAAGTCAAATGGATGTATCTGCCCTTGTGTTATTACTTTCTCATACATGCAATATAGAAAATACTGAAAAAAAGAATAGGAGGCTATACCCTAGGGGAAAAAAAAAACAAAAAACAAAACCAAACCATTTAAGAATTAAAATCATCCTGCTTTAGTTATACAAAAGACATTTTTTCAGCATGTAGTAGGTATTCCAGAATATATTCAGAATTTTTCATTATGTATTAACTAGCTGATTTTAAATAGCTAAATTATCTTAATCACAAAGTTAATTCACAAAGAGTAGCAAATTCCATGCCGTGAAACAGAATTTTGTTACTCACTTAACAGTTTTGGCAATTATAGCCTAGTGCATTTACGTATCCTGGCATTTCAAAAGACAGCATCTTGCAAAACAAATCATCAGCTGGAAACATATAATGCCACACAGTATACTTCATCCGGATCTCAAAGTTCATCTCACATTAATCTTTAGAGTGTCTGGAATTGGTTTCTATTTACATGAGAGTATTCAAGGGTCTGGTAATTATAATCTTTTATTCTCCACTGAAAAAGTAAGATATGCATGTGGGGTGGAAGGAAAGAAAATAATATCCGCACATTCTATCCTGATAGAACTGAAGAGGATTTTTCCCCTGATTGCAAAGTTGTATTTTCCAGTTCTTTGTAAACTCTGTGCTGTTTAGAAATATATTTTTAAACTTGAAAACGCAACTGCATGCATTGACCTTCAGTTATTTAGTCATTTCACATCTTTGGTGAAAAAGTCAGCAAAGGAAACTATAACCATTTAAAACGGTGTTGTTGGTGTGTGGAGGGTCAAGCAAACATTGATAACCAATATGCTAAGCATTGCAGTGTCATACAGCTCTTTTTATATTGGTTAATTTAAATCACTGAAAAAGTAACCATGTTCTTGTTCATTTAGAGTTTGAAAAGGTCATGCTGAACTACTATATGAGCAAACTGAATACTCCAGTCAGTGACTAAAAGGTATTCTGAGAGTGGAATGCTAGGCTAAAGCTGCTCAGATAATTTGCAAGATTATTAACTGACTACTATAAATAAACTTTAAAAAAGGATGTGTAGTCAAGCCAAACAAAATAGTAAAGTTTTATATCCAAAAAATAGTAAAGTTTTAGATTCATAAATGGCTTAATAAACTATAAAAGCCTAGCCTGATATACTCAGAGCTTTCTCTGACTGGGAAGACATGATTTAGAAACCTGTCAATTTGAAGGGAACATTAAACTCATGTTATCAAGTTCCCAGGTCAAAATTTCTTATTGCTGATCTTCTATATGAAAGGGGTAATCTTACTACATTTCTTAATAAAATAGTATGCTGAGGCACATATTCTTCCTGCAAAGTCCCTTGAATGACATATTTGGGACAGCTGAGCCAAATATTCTTTTTTTAATTATTTGTAAAACCAATAATCTGGTATGAAATTATACTGGAGTTCAGAAACACAGAGTTGGAAAGAAAAAAAAAAAAAAAAAAAAAAAAAAAAAAGAAGAAAACACCAAGATATTAAGCTAACCATAGAAAATATATCTTATATAATAAAATAAATACATAATTTATGTCAGAATCAAGTCATATCAGATGTTTTATAAAGAACACAGAATAATGCCACAATCAAAAGAATAGCAGTGATAGAACTATAAGACGAAACAAAGTAAAACCCCTGTTATTAGTTTTAACAGTATTGTAAGGTGTCAAATAAACACCCCAAAATTCTCCAAGGAAAGCTCCTTGATAGTAGTTTATAGCATTTTGACTGAAAATCCTGTGAGCTGGCACTAAAGCCAGTGCCTTCATATGGCAGTTGTTTTTAACTGCTTTTCAAAATAGTTTTATGTTTGATAAAAATGTAGAACTAACCTAACATTAGGTATTTCCAACATCCTCAATAACCTTGACCTGCCACACCCTGCTCCCCACTCACCCACCCACATTCATAGAGAGATGCAGAAACACAAGAAGTTTTACCTGGCCCCTGGTTTTGGGTGCTAATGAATACTAGCCCAGGTCTGCAGGTTCTCACAAAGAAAATGGAGATCAAGCTCCAAATCATGTGCCAGGGAAGAAAAGTAATGAGCATTCTTAGGTTCCATAGGCCTTGAGTGTAAATAAAGGGGAATGACTGTGCTAAGTGCAGCCACTGATAAAGACTGAACCTATGGGACAAATGACTTTTCATGCTGTACTAAATCTCTAGTGCAGGTCAAGCTTCAGGAGAAATGGAAAGTCTAAGAAACCTAAAGGCAGATGGGTTCAGGTGTGGACTTACTTCAGACTCCCACTTTTAAGTGCTGGTTGACCTGTGGTACCACCACCACATGCTGACGTCAACAAGGATGCTAGCATAGGAAAGGCTTGGGGTTGTGTCAAAACCAGTCGTATCTGGTTAAGTTGTTGATGGTTGAGGTCAGGACAAGATAGTTGTGGTGAGTCATAACTTTAAGGCTGAAGAGAGGACACATTCTCCACTGTCTGAATTAGTATAAGCATTATAATGGCTATTACTTTCTGGTTGGTGCATATATGTTGAAAGACATGACAAGGAAAGACATTACAAGACTGTGGTAGATATTAGAAAGTAGATGATACATGCAAGTATGGCATGTCACTAATGCTAAACAGCTTTATTAAGTATTTGACAAGAGATGGCTTGTGATCCTCCATGCTCCAAAGCCAAATGAACTGCAGAATAGTAGGTTAGAAAACACTAGAACACTGGGAAAAAAACTCAGCAGAGCAATGAGGAGATTTGAAATCATGAGTTGCAACATCTCAGCAACTGACTGAATTTCTCATGCACTGTTTTTCTGGGAGATTTGAAGAGGGAATGTAAGGCTAATTAACCCTTGAACATGTTTGTACTGAATTATAACAAATGGAACATATTCATACAGGTTAATAATAAAAATTTCTGTTAACAGTCTGACTCAGTCAAACATAATTGTTTGCCTTAGAGTCTTCTGTCCCTGACATTTGTTAATTTATCTGTTTTATGATTAAAAACTTCCCACAGACACAACTTCAAACTCAGATTTCTCGTGACTAGTCTTTAAAGAACATAGCATAACAGTGTAGGTCTTTCATGTAAGCTGCTTCTCTTTATTTCCAGAACTGAGCTTGGCAGCATGGATGCTTAGGCACTGTTAGTGAGTTCTGGTATAGCCAAAAACAGGTTCTTGAACTTGAGTATCTCCCATCTAACTTTCATCATTTTAAATGAGCCTTTAAATTATCTTAGACCCCTATTTTCCCTGAGAGACAAAGGGACATAGTCAACTGAAAGAAATAGCTGAGAAGGTGATTCTGTTCTTAAGGAGGCTTTTAACACATGTTTATCATTAAGTACAGAGGCAGCACAGAGCAAATAAGCCTCCGTTAAAGCAGGCTCTGGTAGCTATTTGCTGTCCTTGAACTTTTTCAGTAAGAACAGATAGTATCCCACAAGAGTGATTTCTTGCCTCTTCAGGGTTAGGTGTCACAGAAGAGCTGGCCTGAGCAAAACTGTTTTGAAATATATTCTGTTTTACCTGAAGTCCATCTCAGCCCCCTTTTAGCATACAAATCGCTGAATTTATCCACAGGTTTAACTCAACTTACTATTTAATGTATTTCTTAAATTCATTGAAGTTTGAACTTTGTAATCTATTGTTATCGTCAAACATGTACTAAAATTTATGTTAAAAAGAGCAAACAACAATGATAATAATAAACACCACATGATGCATTTTCTCAAGTGCACATTTATCTAATATACATGTCAGATGTCTAAGCAAACATTCTTTAAAGCATTGGCACACTCTAAATTGACAGCTTTAATTAACAGTTTTGCTCATTAAAACTATTGAAAGGATTTTGTCCATAATGGAAGGGTATTCAAGGCAATAAATAACTTTTGCAGGTGTGCAAATGATGAAGCAAAACTGTATGGCATCTCCAGAGCTATTTCTTATGTATTTCAGGCATGCAAAATTTATTCCTACAGACAGAAATAAAAAGAAAATCAAACAATAAAAAATGATCAAATAATTTAGAAAAAAAAATTCCTTATTTTGGAACAGTTTAAAAGTTCTGTATTACTGATTTGACTGTCCACTGACATTACATTCTGCAAGGCAGAATGCAGAAGTAATATAGCTATGCCTCATAATCTGAAAATAGTAATAACATTTTTAAAATAATAACTAAATTTAAGTAAAGATTAGAAAAAGGAAGCAAAATCAGATGGAGGCACATCAAAATAGCATATGCTGAATAAATATAAGACATTAATTTACTGAACAACAACTATATAATAATGCAACATGAATTCATGCTTCAAAGTTTTTTTTTTCACAAGAGTAAAATATTTATTACTTCTTATCCTACATAAGTAATAGATATCATATTTAAAAATACATATTATTTGAAAGAGTGTGCTGTAAGTAGCAACATATGATGAATGACTAGGGATTACATACTTCTGATATCTACAAGGGTCAGGAGGTTTTTCATAATAGTGCTAGATTTCTCCAGCTAAGAATTTGGAGTGAAGATACATATGGGACATGCAAGCCAATCAAATCAACTTTTGTCAGAAGCAGAAACAGAAAATAAACTATGTATTATAGCAGCATTTCGGGTGTTTTAAATGTTATTTTATACTTTCCTTTCAGCATAACAAAGACACACTATTTTATCTTGTATTTGAAGGTTAACTATTGAGCTCTAGTAACTGTATGCAAACAAAAAAATGCAGGTTTAAAATATTATTAAGAACAGTGGGCGATGTAAAGAAAGAAAAGTAAATATGAATTAACAGAAAACTTTTCATTAAACACAATTCGTTTACTAAATAGTAATTGTTATGATAAGAAAACATAAGAACAAAACAAGGAAATTGATTTCTTATTATGGCATCCACATGACATTTTAATTCATGTATAACAGCAAAAAAGGAAACAAACAAAAATCCTGACTTCTGGCTACATAGGTATGCTATCACATCATTAATGCTAACAGCAATGTTCCACAATCCATATGTTTAATTTAACAATAACAAATGAAAAATACATATTATTATAGATGGAACTATGTGAAATAAACTTAGTCATACAGAAATTTTCATGTGCATTTGCTGGCAACCATAGGAATTATATTTTGAAAGAGAATGTAAGAAGCTTCCTGTGGTTTTTTTTTTTTTTAAGTACATTTACTAATGCAAATCTGAATTGTGATACAGTATCTGCGTCATGATGAGTAACACTATATAGGACTACATCTGACAAAGGATATAAAGCTACTAGATAGTGTCCAGAGGAGGGCCACAAAATTGGTGAAGGGCTTAGAGGGGAAGCCATATGAAGAGAGGCTGAAGTCACTTGGATTATTCAGCCTGGAGAAGAGGAGACCGAGAAGAGACCTCGTTGCAGTCTATAACTGCTTCACAAGGGGAAGAGGAGGGGCAGGTGCTGATCTCTCTGGTGACCAATGATAGGATCCGGGGAACTGTCAGGAAGATGTACCAGGGCAAGTTTAGGTTGGATATTAGGAAAAGGTTCTTCACCCAGAGGGTGGTGGACCACTGGAACAGGCTCCCCAGGGAGGTGATCATGGCACCAAGCCTGAAAATATTCAAGAAGCATTTGGACAAGGCCCTCAGACACATGGTCTGAATCTTCTGATTGTCCTATGCAGGGACAAGAGTTGGACTTGATTCTTGTGGGTCCCTTCCAACTCACAACATTCTATGATTCTTTGATAATCTCATTACAGTTATATTTAGATATCTATGTTTTAATACACAGACTGACCATTCACCAAGTATGTATTAAGCCCACTTGATTTTAGGTATCATCTCAGGCATTAAGCTAAATGCATTATGTCCCCATGACCAGTAGAAAGGGACGTGCATTTAGAGTAGACTTCAGGTCACCTAAGTAGAAGCATCCTTTGGAGATGTCCATTTCACATCGTTATCTACAAGATGGTAAGATGAACTAGCGTTGATGTAGACACCACGCATGGTTGCCTAGTAAGGTTATTTCAAATCACAGTACCCGTCTGCCTTTAAAAAATATGTTTTATTTTATAAATCTAAGTAAAATATTTATTGCCTTTTCTACAATAGTTGGGAAATTGTTTAAGTGGAAGGAATTAATTTAATTTAGCACTGCATAGATGTATTTCAGAACTAGGTAACATTTTGCAAAGGAAGACAGTGTCCTAACAAAGCCTGAAGCTTGCAGAACCTACGTGGGCTTCAAAATGGTAAAGTTTGTCTCTAGGCAAGACAGACTGTACCCAAGATTTAGGTACTGATACTATTATTTATTAAACTTCCCTTTTACCATCCATTGCAGCAATATATTTGTACTAAAAAAAATGCATTGAAGCAAGACATAAAAGGACATTTAACTTTTCCAACATTTTACTATATTAAGATTTACATTAATTTTCCAGATGAGGTATTGAAGAGGGATTTCTGGGAAATGAATTTATTCAGTAACGCTTTCCATATTCCATATGCAATGTTTCTGTTAACTGATATAATTTTACTTTAGTTCCTGAAATGAAGACTGAGAATAATATATCCTTTCACCTCTCCTTCATCTGCTTTTTCTACTTTGCCTGCAAATTTCCAGGTAACCAAGTAGCATTAAGTAACTTTACACTGTTCAGTTGCCACTGGATTTCATTAGGACTGACACTCACTCCCACTGTTTTTTCTCCAAGTCATAGATTGTAATATGGCAATATGTATCAACACTATCTGATTAGATAGCTCTAACAGAGAATCCAGATGCCATGTGCAAAATCTAGGTATCACAATAGCAATAAACATAGTAAAATCCCATTAAGCTTTCTACTTAAGCTTTGTAAGATGTTCATATTCTATAGGGACATGTATAGAAATCTAGAGCTGAAATTATATTAAATCATATTTTTTTTACCACTTCTATGCAGAAATAAACTGCCCACCAGTATTGTTTTCCTCTGGAGATTGTACTCTATATTTCTCTTTAACAGAGGTTGTGAAAGGGTGCTTGGCATATGGTAACTAGTGATAGAATAAGGTTTGCAGGGCACTTTAATATTCTTAACTCAGGTGTATCATAAAGTTATTATGACATTTTTCCCCCTTTTTATTAAGCTTATTATGTTTTTAAAGGCTAGCAAGATATCTGTATAGTTTATATAGATAATCTATGCAATATAGAAGCTTTTATTATATATATCACTACCATTTTTCACTTAAACTAATAAATTCACTGATAAACTAATAAAAAAAACCCAGTACTATTCAGTTATTTTACTGATAATGAAACACAAGCAGTTTCTTACTTGTGTTTTCCACTGGTCTATAATAATATTCAAAATCCTTTGCTCATAAATCACGTTCCATTCTTTCATTCTGAACAGTAAAGCAGCAGTCCTCTTCCTTCTGTTGCCCAGTGTATAGAAATTTTAAACTGATTATCATTTACAATAAATAGTGAATGAACAGAATAAAGAGAGAAAATTACAGTCTTTACATATCACTTCTCTTTTTATATATTACCATAAAAATTGCAATCAATAAAGATGCTTATGTTAGCCTGCTCCCAGCCTATGGTTCAAAGAATATGGGACAACTCTACAATATTTTTAAAAAATAATTTTTAGTTCTGTAAAAAAAAAAATTAGTCTCATATCTTTCTTGATTTGCCAGCACTCAGTCTTCTCAAGTGACCAGATATATTTAAATTAAATTTAATTTAAAATAAACAAGTGAAAATCCAAATCAAATATCAGATTATAATATCTGTTTTGATATAAATTGCTTTCACTTTGACTTTCAGTCATTTTACTTCCAAAGAAGAACCAGTAACATGAAGTTGACAAGGCTGACTGAAGATAACAAGCTATGGCTCATGAATGCATTCATCACTTCATTGGTTTGCAGTGCAGTGAAAATGTAACTACTCCGCCTTTGGGTTAAAATACAGTGGATTAAAATTTTACACCATGACCATGACTCTCTTAAAACCAGCAGAGGTATTCCAACAAAATTATGCTAAATTAGTAAACACCATTAAAATACAATCTCTTTCCCTAATCCCAGATCCTTAGGCTATGTGTGATACAGATGTCCAGCAGCAAAATGTTTAACAGTGTTAACATCTCCAAAAGAGAATCTTTGTTCTCTACAAGTTCAAAACAAGTAAACTCAGGTAGTTTCAGGATTACTGACTGGAGGTTAAGAAAAGCAGCTTTTCTGTAGTTACCTTTTGAATAGTATTTAGAGAGATTAAAGTTTGTTTGTTTGTTTGTTTCTAAGTAAAGGTCTATATTTTGCAAAGAGAAGGCACTCCTCAAGAACTCCCTGTTTCCAGAAAATATCAGTGCAATGCAGCTCTCAGTGTTTTACATGCTGCATTTTGATGTTATAGGAAATATTTTTTTTTTAATCCTTGGAGGTATCTGTTCAAGTATCTTGCTTATTATAACTGAAAGGAAATATCTTCACATCTCTTTGTATTTTTTGTTTTCATTAGAAAAATAATAATAATGATAATAATTTTTTTTAAAAAAAACCCCTCTCATGTCACAATGGCTGTTAACTTTGATTAAACAATTTGCTCACTAAAAGAATGTTTGCATAACATTTAATACAACTTGATTATGAAAACAATTATGATGTTAATCAAATTATTTTATATTACTAGTCATCTATTAATTGTAAGGGTTAGATGGCTGTACAATCCATCAAAGGTCTTTAATTCTTAAACATCCCATTTATCAGAATGTTTTAGCAAAGCTAACCACAATACATGTTTCTTCATCACTCTTAGACATATATAATTAATTGTTTACTATCTGAAAAATCCATTTTTTATACCAAACTGTATGAATAACTTTAAAATTATGATAAATTTACCAAATAGAAAACTTAAACTTTTTTCCTATTTTATATATATGTCTATGTAATATCAAAATGACCACTCTAAGATCACATTAATATCCAGGGTTTTTTTAAAGTTTATTTTCAAATCTAAGTGCACAATCTTGAATCTATTAGTATGTCATATCCAGTAATGTACAAGACAGTTGTCAAACAGAACTCTAGAAATCGCAAAGGAAGTTTACTATCACATTTTCTACTCCTCCCTCTCAATTTCTCTCCTTCTCCTTCAGTTGACGTTGTCATTAAGCATTTTGCCGCACACAGGTGCATACAGGGACACCTAGTGGCAGTAAGTGATGGAAACTTCTCAGTCAGAAGATCTATCATTTCCCATGTTTGGATCTAGATCCAGTGCTCAGAAACCACAGAGACTGACAAAGTTCTTGCCGGGTACCTTCATGTGCCTCAAGGACCTACATTCCTTGCTGCATGTTTTACTGCAAATAACATTTAACTAGGCAGCAATATTTTCCTAGACATTAGAAATCACATTAGTGCTGCTGCTACTGAGTTACTTGGAAGACTGAATCACACATAATCACTGATTTTCAATTTCTGACTTGCCCTGCTTGTTTTGCTTGTGAGGAACAGCTCAATAGAAATTCTCATGAGATGCCTAACTGCCCCAAAATGAACAGGCACAAGATAGGTCAGTCTCTGTGTTTGGAGGATAGTATACTGATCATGTTCCAATTTCTATTAATTAATCTGGAGCAAGAATTTTAATCCAGCTCCTTCTGTTGAATGTTTTAACCATTAAGACAGAAAACACTTGGTAATCCTCTGAGTTTCTGCTGTTAAATCTTTTTTTTTTTTTACTTACTGTAAGAAAATTAAAGCAGAAAGAAGAATAATCTAATAGATTTGTACCTTATGGTTACTCCTGTGTATAATAATATGAATAAACCTCTGTATAATTCCTATTTTACAATTTCCACAAGAAAAACTGAGAAGCTAAGACCAAAAGTAAGACTAAAAGCCAGAACTCTAATGTTTCTTGGGGAAAAAGAAAACAGGGGAGGAAAAGAGGAACAAGGGTACAGCCAATGGTCTACTGAGGCCTTTGCAATAGAGGGAAATACATTAGAAATTGCTTGCAGAATGTTCTAGAAATTAAAACATGTCCCACTTTACAAACAAGAATAAAAGAAAGAAAATAACACAACTCAGAATCTAAATTATACAATAAGGGGAGAAAACATCCTTCCTGACCTGAGCCTGCAGTAAGCCCTAAGGCAGAGAACAGATACAGTATAAATGTAGAACGACCATATTCCACTTGCTTCAAAAAGCCCTTTTCTTCCTAACTCAGTACAAATGTCATTTTCCTAACAGGAACTGTCCCATTCAATTTCACAATGCTTTCTGTAAGCTTTTCATGTTCTATCTTAAAACAACTTTGGTTTATTGACCCAATTACCTATTTGGGAGACCTTTCTAGCATCTCACTTCTCGGATGGTCAGTAAATTTCTTCACATTTCTAGGTTATGTTAAAATATAATCAATACATGAGTATTTGATGCCATGCTAACATCACTCTTTAATTCAAACACTTTCTGTCTTCTTTTATTATTTAGCTAAAAATGCATTTGTAAGGAATCACATGCTCTTTCAATATCTATTTGGCTATGTATGCCTAAAAAAAAAAAGAAAAAAAAATCTCTCTTCTGTAGTCACATTTTCCATGCCCTAATTGCCCTAGTTTCTTTCTGATCTTTAAATTTCATTTTAAGATCTTCTTTGAATGTATTACTAGAACCATGCATAATACAACAGAAACTCGTGAAATAGCACATCTTTTACAATAGTGCTAATGCCTTCCCACCTATTAGGACAATCCTGCCTAATACATCATAGAATTACATTTCTCTTTTCCTTTTATATCAGTATTTCTTTTATAATGGCACCATATAGTCACTTTCTGATTGGCCTCTACCTTCAGATTTTTAGAATTTTGTATAAAATCAGATCTTCCAAATTTATAGCAAAAGTTTTCATTCGTGACTTTATAGATTGCATTATTCAACTTCACACCACTCCTATCAGTCCAGGCCAAAAGAAAATAATATATAGATACACACAAATTAAATGTATAACTATTGAAGTGTTAAAATATTGACTGTGACATTAAATTTGTAAATATTTCTATAGTGTATATATATTTACATATATATATATAAAAAAATAAAATCTCGACACAAACATACGTATGTGTAGATGTGTATATACAAGTCTTCTTGTCTGATTATCTGGTTTTCAGCAAGACCTCTAGTTTTGTGTGATCTTCAAACTTTGTCCAGACCCACTTACCTTATACACTGAAATCAGTGCTAAGGGTATTATAAAAGACTGGGCTCAAAACTGGAGCAAGAAACTCCATTAATGACTTCCATCCATTAAGATAACTCCTCTCTCAACATTAGGTACTGTCTCCTTGTCTAACCTTCCTAGAAATTGTGCAATTGTTGTATCCATCTTCCTGAGTTCAAACATTTCCAATCCTTACTTCTGGACTTGCATTTCATGTGTTGATCCTTTCTGCACTCTAGGATATAAATCTTCTGGACCAAATGCTTGTTCCACAGAGTACCAGATACACTGATGATGTACTTTCATTATATATCCAAATTTACATATACAGTCTTACCAGAAACAGAGGGAACTTTTCCAGTAACTATTTAGTTTGGGTCTACTTTATTCTTAATGTCCACTCTATTGTTTAACATCCATCCCACTTCTTAAGTTCTCATTTTATTTACAGGGGTTAAGAAGTTTTTACTATATTTCAGTTTTCTGTGCAAGTTTTGATTTAACAAGGTTTCTGGCCATTTTCAGTTTGATTTTATATCTTCTATTATTGATGCAGATTTATCCTTGCTAATTAATATATCTTTTCCCTTCTTTATAGGTTTTGTGCTTAACCTTAATAACTTGCTTAACGTTTTTACTTTCTGGGAATTCTTTTTCATCCCTATTGTTTAGGTTTGTTTTGTTTGTTTCTTCTACTCACTCCCAGTGTAAACATTCCACAGTATTTGCATTTTTTTACATAAAGTAATATCATGCCTTATCTGAATTTTAATTCTGGTGTTCCTCACTCCAAGATTATCTCACTAAATATTTTTGTTTCTCAGTTTGCCTTTCTGAAACACTGGACTGAAGTTACAGATCCTCTCTTTTCCAACTTGCAACTTTACATTAAATGGAAAAGCTCAAACCCACCATATTTAAGATTATTTCTACCATCAGCTTTTCCTGCAGATACTATCATTCACTAAGATTAAGCCTTAGCTATCCTTGCCTCTTGCTTGCTCAGTGTCTGCTCCACAGAAGGAGCTATCCTCTATCATGTTCAAATTCATATAATCCCCAACATCATTGGTTGATTCTTTTTTTCTGATATTTGCCTGTGAGAAGTCATACAACTTTGCATAATCACAAAATATCTTATTTTTATTTTTTTACTTCCCACCCCCCGTATTTGTAGGCATTGTTAACCAGATCAAATCTGTACCAGTAGAATAATAATAGACTGCATCCTCATGAAGCTTTTTTCCTACCTTTTTGCTCAATAATTTTTGATCAAGCAGACACTATCTCATCTTCACCCTCAAATTTAATTTCTTTATTGCACTATTGCTTAACAGTCTTTACTCCTTGACAGTTCTTAGTGCATTAACATGAAATTATTCTACCACCTTTTTTTAATGTTTCCTAAACAGTGTGTATCCATTAGTTCCATTATGACTAATGGATATATGACTTTGTACCTCCATGTTCCTGTTTTCCCTTAATGTCTGGTTCTACATGCTGTATCCACTGTTCCTGCTACTCTTATTGACTGAAGTACTATAGAAAGGGTGTAGATCTGTTACAGTTACAAGCTGTTGTAGATACAATCCATGTGTTCATCATATTTTTTATTTATTTATCTTTTATGTTGTTCCATCCTCATTCACATCCCTCTAGTCGTATTCCATTATATGATCATAGGAATTACTTTCAATTTTCCTCCTGAATTTTTCAGTTTAAAGGTTTTTAGGACCTCCTGGTCTAATGAAAGACAGATGAAAGACAAATTAGCAAAAGGCAACATACTATAGCAATAAAGACCTCTTTATTTCTCATAAATTTAGCAGCATTTATTGTTTGATGTTAGTGTGTACAGGTTTATACTGACAGTTCTAGTTCAAGTATTCAGGTATAACTTTCCATTGTAAGGAACACTTTCAGACTGTGTAGACTCCATTCAAATGGAGTTTAATTCCTTACTGATTTCAGCAAGGAATACAGTGCTGTGCTCTCTAATGCTAGTCATGCATATAAAAATAAATATTCTGCAAAACTCTGTATAACTTTAAGGTATTTTACTAAAAATATAATGTTAATCAGAATAAGAATGAATGGAACAGCAGCATGATAGTTCTACACTAACAACTATACAGACCTCATGTGTGCCACTAAAATAATCTAGCAGCCTAACAACTTGGAAGTAAGATTTTTTTTTTTTTAATCAGATAATCAGATTTTCTATTTGTTATGCTTTTTAATATCTCATTAGCAGAGGACCAGAATAATTAAATTGAAACATATGTACAATACTGACTTTTACATAATAGTTTTTAACATGATCTCAGGTTTATGAAACGTCAACTTTTATGAAACAGTTTCACTGAAAGAGTTAAGCTCATCCTAGCTGCCAAGGTTATTTAAAATGTCTTTCTCTCTTATGAATAAAAAGTATTTATGTGTCTAATTTTGTATGTCAGAAGGAAAAATAGTACAGAAACACAAACAGATGCTATGACAGGCCTTAAAAATGAAAGCATGTATGCATAAAATCCGATATATTAAAAATACAGAATTATTATTTGAAAACAAAAATGTTTTTCAAAGAGATTGAGGCCAAAAGAAACCCCTGTAAAACATCCCTATTTACTATCTGTGAATTATTTTCATTCCACTATCATCATATGTTTCATGTGGAATATTAGAAAAGCTTTAAGGATTGTGTATGGGGAAAAAAAGTGCCTAGCATGGTTTTGTATCCTCTTGCTGACTAAAACTAGTCTCTTGGAACTCAATCCAAAGCCACTCAAAACCTTCCACTGAATCTACTGGTTTTACACTAAAATAGGAATGTCAGAAATTCTTCAGTAATAGAAGTAAGTACTTCATCCCACTGAGAAGCTTTCCAGAATCTTCTACATGGTCAGCAATATTATCTGGTTTACATAAGAAAATTGTCTTCCATTCAAACATTGGGTCTTGCTCATTTCAGGCCTAGGGAAAAAGGATTTGAGTCACACTCCCTTTACATCTGCAAATAGAAAAATGCACCTTTTGGGCAAGGCTGAGCATTAACAAAAAGGTGTTTCTTTACAATCACCCCTGGGTTTAGCATGTTGGGATTTTAAGACACGAGTTGACAGAGGTGTTCTGAAGGTATGGACGTGATGAATTCACACATCCTGTGCAGAGCGTTCCTCCCTCAGTGTGTAGACTCGTGCAAGAAAACCCATGAAGGCACAGCTACATCTATCATTACTTTTCAGTTACAGCTGGATTCCAAGCTCTGTGCTGTGCACACAGGATGTATTTTATGTGTACCTGTGTGCATAACACCCATCCAAGTTACATATTAAAATGTACACAGCACATTTTAAGATCAGACAAATACACAATTTCACCGAAAATGAAAACCCAAAGCATCAGCACTGCCACAGCCAGCTTTGCACAGGAAAAAAAAAACCTCCGTGCTCCGTATGCAAGCGGAATAACGGCAGTTTTCCCAGCCGCCAGCACACAGACCGCGGTCAGTACAGCCTCGCCTGCTTTCTCTCCCCCCGTGGTGGCCACGGTCCCTTACCGGCAGGCCCGTGTCGCCGCGGCTCCCGCCCGCCCTGCGGGGCGTCCGGCCAGCGGGGACAGCGCCCCCGGGGTACCCCCCTGCGCGGGGCAGCGGGGCCAAACCGCCGCCCTGTGCTGCCACCTGGCGGCCGCAGGCGGCACCGCACAGGGCCGCGGCGGCATTACCGTGCCAGGTGGCCCCGCGGCGGCGGCCCGCCGAAGCGAGAGGCAGCGCCGCCGGCACCGCCGCCTCCCCCGCTGAGGCGAGGAGCGGCCGGGCGGGGTCGGGGGCGTCCGCGGGGTCACGTAGCTGTTGCGGCTACACTTGCCCCGACCCCTCCGCGTCCAGTGGCTGGGGGAGGGCAGAGGGGAACAGATGCAACAGGGGACCCCGACGCACACCCCGCGGCCCCGCTTTCGGAGGACACGGGCAACGACACCCGCCGTTTTCTTCCACTGCGACCATCCAGTTTCCCACGGTCTCCGCGGATGCGGCGGAGGCTTCCGCACAGTGATGAGCAGCAGCAGCGGCGGCCGCCCGGGCACCAGCAGCCGCTGGCCTCTTCGCGCCGATCCGCTCCGCTCCGCGCCGCCGCCCCGCGGCAAGCGGGCGCTGCAGGGCGAGGACGGGGGCAGCTGCGCCGCCGCCTACGTCGGGCCGCCGGGCCCCGGGACTACGGCGCCAGGGTGCGGGGGAGCGCGGAGCCGGCGTCCGGGTCGGCAGCGGAGCGCGGCGAAAGTTGTCCCGTGCGGGGGAAAGTGCGAGCGCGGCCCGGGAGTGCGAGGCGGCGGTGTGGCGGGGGCGGGAGCGCGGCGCTCGAGCCGGCATGTGTGTGCCTGCGCGTCTGCCTCTGCGCTGCCTGCCCGTGCGCGAGGGGTGCGCGACACCGAGCGGGGCCGGCTGCCCGCCGCGCCGTCAGCTGGGGACTCCCGCCCCGCCGCCCCTTACCGTGGCCCGCCCCCGCGGCCCCAGCCTCCCTCGGCACCCCTCGCCGCTTCTCCCCTCCTCTCCTTTCCCCGCACCCCCCGCCCCACTCAGCGCCCCCCCCCCGTTCCGCCAGCGCCCCTCCCTCCCTCCCCTCCCACCGCCCCCTCTCCCGCTGCGCGCAGCGGCGACGAGTAGGGTGCGGCGTTACGACCGCCGCCCCCGCCCCGCGGGAGCGCGCTGGAGTGCGCGTGCAGGGCGCGCGCCCCCGCGGCTGCCCGAGCACGCGCGCGCGCTCCCGCGCGGATGTGAATGTGCGTGTGTGTGTGTGTGTCCATGTGTGTGTGCGCGCGCCCCTGTGCCAGCGCTGGTGTCGACGCCGCCTGCGCGCGGGGGGCGTCTGTGCGCGTTCCACACCGGCCTCCCCGGCTGCTACCGCCGCCGCCGCCGCTGTACGCGCCTCCCCCGCCGCCGCCGCCCCGGCGGCTCCGCGCCGCTCCCGCGCCGCGGGCAGGCATCTTCCTGGGCTGCCACCATGCCTGGGCCCTGGAGATTTTGGGCGAAGTAAGTACCAGGGCTGAGTTTTCTCTTTTCTTCCTCCCTTCCCTCCCCGCTCCCTCCGCCCCTTCACCGCCGGGTCTTTCCCCGCTGTTGCTTTCCACCCCCAGCCCCCCCCACACCCCCAAAGCCATTTCTCCCAACTCCGGGCGCTGCTCAGCTGGGTGGCAGCGCCCGGCTGGGGCTGCCTGCTCGCTGCTGCTGTCGGCGGTACTGAAAGCTGCTTGGAGCCGGATATGCAGTGCGGTAATCTAAAGGGCTGAACTCTTCGGGGAAAATAACACACACACACGAAAAATCCCGATGCAACCCCTTTCCTATTCTCCCCTCCCCCTTTTCTTCCCCTGGTTCTCCCCCCCCAATATGAACCTCTGTAGGGAGCTGGCGAACAGCAGCACGCAGTCATCACAGAGGGGTTTCCAGGGCGGGATTGCAACCTTGCACACAGCCAGCTACAACTTTATTTTCTTTTCCTCCCATCCCCCCGCCTTTTTTTTTTTTTTTTTTTTTCCAGAGAAAGAGAGAAAGAAGGAGGAGGGAAGGAATATTGTATTTGCCTCCTTTACTAACCATAACTGAATTAAAGTTGTAAAATGCCTGGGAGTTTAACACTGACCGGGCAGGTTTTCAATGGCTTTTTTTTTTTTTTTTTTCCCTCTGAAGAACTGTTGGTTAATGGATAAATGGATCTGATCGAGCTGAGAAAGAATATGCTAGATACATGCCTTTGAATAAGATTGCTGCTGCTTTTATGCAGTGAAGCTTTTTGCTTTGAGTAATTCCGATCCAGTTGACGCCTGTTCAGAATTAGAGATATTCGCCGAGACTTCCGATTTCTTGCTGCATGACTGCCTTTGCTGCAAGTGCTAGATTTGCAGCCTTGAACCTGATGCCACAGGAGATGTCTTGCAGTACTGAGACTTGCCGGTTTTCAGGATGCATTCCTCCAAACCAGAGTTGTGGCATGAGGATTGAAGCTCTGAGGTGGACGATAGAAAATGCAAGCCTGCTCCAAGATCCCATCATTTAAACCTGGATGATTTATTAGTCTTCCCCTACTGACACACACAATGCATTTATTTTCCCTATTCACATTGCTTTTAGACTAATAGAAGAAAGCCACAAGGAGTCAGAAGGACTGCAAGAAGGAATGGAATGGAATTTCTTTCCAGCTAGGTGAAATTTGGGGATTAAATTACTGACGTAGGTCAATGGTAGGGTTTCCCTTCCACCCCCCTTGGCTTTTAATCAGCCTGGGTGTCTTCTCCCCTAAAGGATGAAGAGTACTGACAGCCATCGCTGTTTATAATCAGTAACTCTGATGCTTGGAGTGCTGGCGATGAGATATTTTCATGAGACCTGTTTAGATCTCTCCACTTTTACCAGGCTAGTTTTGGAGAATGTTGGGAATAAGCGATATGTCAGATATGGCTGATACTCTGAAGATGATGCTCATGATTTACATTTTTCAGAAATTTTGGGTGAGTGGTTAAAACATTTCCTTTAATTGTGCATGTGTGTTTGTGTGTGTGTGTGTAAGAAGGGAAGACCTCTGCTTGATAGTCAGCTCTGTTACATTGTATATAACTCATACAGGAGGGGATATCAGAAAATCAAATGAAATTATTTCTGTAAAGATACAAAATCTCTCACTGAAGAGAGCTGTTAAGTGCATTGAAGTACCAGGTAACTTATTTAATTTCATAACTGAAGGATTCTGCCACAAAAGTCGTCGAGGGTGTGTGTGCGTGTATGTGAGATGTCTGTGTAGGTGGGTGTGTGCTTTGTAAATGTATAGATTAAAAAACAAAAAAAAAAAAGAAAAACAAAAAAAAGAACAATTTTAAGAAATGGGTGATGTAGAAAATATGTCAGTATTCTCTCTATTGCATTAAGCTGCCGTTTTCAGCACTGAGCATTTTGCTTTGGATTCCTACCATGGCATTTCCACCACCAGTTAAAAATCAAGGTAGAAGGAGGGGAAGACCTTGGTGCGCTGTTCACTGGGGAGGTCCTGAAGGGAAGGGGGAGCTGGGTAATAGGGGAGGTGGGAAATCTCATAAAATGGTGCTTCTTTTCTCTTAAATTAGAACCGTGAAACTGAACTGACAGCCATTTTATGTATATTTATGGGGCTGGTCGTGAAAAAGAAATCCAAGAAAGCATTTAAATGCGCTCCAGAAGAACAGAACCAGAACAATCCCTACTGTGACCTCACCTTTTTAAATACCACAGGCATTTGACTCACTAGGAGTTGCCCATCAACCTTTTAATCAATGTATGTCATCCAGTTTTCAAAAGTGTGGGAATTAGAAGTGACAGGAGGATTTTTGTTGGGGTTGGTTTTTGGTGGTTTTGGCTTTTTTGGGGGGGTTTTTTATTAACAATCAGTTATCTGCCCCACTGAAGAGATATATAAGCTTTGTGTCCATTTTAAATTTTATGGGTCTATGTTATTATGCTGCTTTCTTTTTTTCTCCTTACCCTTACAGGAAATAAAATGTACGCTTGCTGCTCTACAGTAACTTTGGAACAGGACCTCAACAAAAAAATGCATATCTGGATGCTGCAGATGATTGCATTTGCTTTAACATCGCTCGTCCTTTCGTGGGCAGAAAGCATCGAGTATTATGGGGAAATCTGTGATAATGCATGTCCTTGTGAGGAGAAGGACAGCATCTTAACAGTGAGCTGTGAAAACAGAGGGATCATCAGCCTTTTTGAGATCAGTCCGCCAAGGTTCCCTGTCTACCACCTCTTGTTGTCTGGGAACCTTTTGAACAGGCTATACCCGAACCAGTTTGTCAATTACACGGGTGCATCGATTTTGCATCTGGGGAGCAATGACATACAAGACATTGAAACGGGGGCCTTTCATGGTCTGAGAGGTTTAAGGAGGTTGCACCTGAACAATAACAAGCTGGAACTTTTACGAGATGACACCTTCCTTGGGCTAGAGAGTTTGGAATACCTACAGGTTGATTATAATTATATTAGCATCATTGAACCAAATGCCTTCAGCAAACTGCATTTGCTGCAGGTGCTGATTCTCAATGATAACCTCCTCTCCAGTTTGCCCAACAACCTTTTCCGTTTTGTGCCCTTAACTCACCTGGACCTGAGGGGTAACCGGCTGAAGCTGTTGCCCTATCTGGGCCTTTTGCAGCACATGGATAAAGTGGTGGAGCTGCAGCTGGAGGAAAACCCCTGGAATTGCTCCTGCGAATTGATTGCTCTAAAGGATTGGCTGGACAGCATCTCTTACTCTGCTCTGGTGGGAGATGTGGTTTGCGAGACCCCTTTCCGCTTGCATGGTCGAGACCTGGATGAAGTCTCCAAGCAGGAGCTTTGCCCCAGGAGGCTTATCTCGGATTATGAAATGAGACCGCAGACACCGTTGAGCACCACAGGGTATTTCCACACTACCCCAGCTTCGGTCAACTCCGTGGCCACTTCTTCTTCAGCTGTTTACAAATCCCCCTTGAAGCCCCCCAAAGGGACCCGCCAACCCAAGACAAGGGTGCGCCCCACTTCCCGCCTGCCCTCAAAAGACCTGGGATACAGCAACTACGGCCCCAGCATTGCCTACCAGACCAAATCCCCGGTGCCTTTGGAGTGCCCCACTGCCTGCACTTGCAACTTACAGATCTCTGACCTGGGCCTCAATGTCAATTGTCAGGAGAGGAAGATTGAAAGTATTTCTGAACTGCAGCCCAAACCTTATAATCCTAAAAAGATGTATCTGACAGAAAACTACATTGCTCTGGTACGCAGGGTGGATTTTCTGGATGCTACTGGGCTGGATTTGCTGCACCTGGGCAATAATCGGATCTCGGTCATTCAGGACCGGGCTTTTGGGGATTTAACTAATTTGCGAAGGCTGTACCTGAATGGGAACCGGATTGAGCGGCTGAGCCCAGAACTGTTCTATGGGCTGCAAAGCCTGCAGTACCTCTTCCTGCAGTACAACGTCATCCGGGAGATAGAAGCGGGCACCTTTGAACCCGTTCCCAACCTTCAGCTCTTGTTTTTGAACAACAATCTGCTAAGGTCTTTGCCAGGGAACATTTTTTCTGGTCTGTCTCTCTACAGGCTGAGCCTGAGGAGCAACCACTTCTCCTACCTGCCAGTGAGTGGGGTGTTGGACCAGCTAAAATCCCTGCTGCAGATCGACCTGCACGAGAACCCCTGGGACTGCACCTGCGACGTGGTGGGCATGAAGCTGTGGCTTGAGCAGCTCAACACCGGCGTCCTTGTGGACGAGGTTATCTGCGAGTCCCCCAAGAAGTTCGCCCAGAGCGACATGCGGGCCGTCCGGGCAGAGCTGCTGTGCCCCGACTACTCAGACATCGTCGTCTCCACGCCCACGCCGTCCCCGGGCGAGCTGCCGGCCCGGACCACCCCCCCCTCCTCCACCGTGCGCCTCAACGGCTCGGCGGCAGCGGGCGGCTCCGCGCCCGCGGGCAGCACGGGCGGCTCCTCGGTGCCGCTCTCGGTGCTGATCCTTAGCCTGCTGCTGGTCTTCATCATGTCCGTCTTCGTGGCTGCCGGGCTCTTCGTCCTGGTGATGAAGCGGCGCAAGAAGGGACAGGGTGACCACGCGAGCGCCAACAACTCCGACGTGAGCTCCTTCAACATGCAGTACAGCGTCTACAGCGGCGGCCACCACCATCACCACCCCCACCTCCAGCAGCACCCGCCCCACCGCGGAGGCAGCGCGGGGAGCGGCGGCGGGGGCGGCGCGGCGCTGCCCAAAGTGAAGACCCCCGCCGGCCACGTCTATGAGTACATCCCGCACCCCCTGGGCCACATGTGCAAAAACCCCATCTACCGTTCCCGGGAGGGCAACACGGGCGAGGATTACAAAGACCTCCACGAGCTCAAGGTCACCTACAGCAGCCACCCCCTGCAAGGCGGGGGGGGCGCGCCCCCGCAGCCCCCGCCACCCCCAGCACCCTGCGGGGAGGACGCGGCCGTGCGCAGCCCCGCGTACAGCGTGAGCACCATCGAGCCGCGGGAGGAGCTACGCTCCCCGGCGCAGGACGCCGATCGCTTTTACAGGGGCATTTTGGAGCCCGACAAACACTCCTCCTCCTCCACGCTGGGCACAGCCGGCCCCACCCTCCCCGACTACCCCCAGCTCCCCGCCGCTTACACCTACTCCCCCAGCTATGACCTTAGGCGCGCCCACCAGTACTTGCACCCGGGGCCGGGGGACAGCAGGCTCCGGGAGACGGTGCTCTATAGCCCCCCGAGTACTGTCTATGTAGAGCCCAACAGGAACGAGTACCTGGAGCTAAAAGCAAAACTAAACGCAGAGCCGGACTACCTCGAAGTGCTGGAAAAACAGACCACGTTCAGCCAATTCTGAGAAACAGCCCCCCCCAGCCCCCCGCCAACCACAGCAGCTCCTTCTCTAGAGTATTTGTATTTAACAGCCACAAGCGAAACAAAGAAATGTCAATGCTGACCTCCCTCCCCCCCCATCTCCCCCTCCTCCTTTTTTCCGCCTTTAATTCATTTTAATGTAGGGTGAAGTGCCTTGGCACAAGATTTTTCAGCTTTGGGGAATGATTCTGAAAGGGTGTGCTGTTTTTTTTGGTTTTTTTTTTAATATTTTCCTTTTTTTTTTTTTTTTTTTTTTTAATTTCTGTGTTTGGAAGTTGGAATCCACCTATTGTGTAAATTGGGCACAACACTGGCATTGTGCATGTGTCCAGATGTGCTTGGGGAAGGTGGCAGGAGGGTCTTGTCAGGTCATATTCAGGTTACAAGTACAAAAGTCATGGTCACTTTTTTTTTTTTCTTTTTTTTTTTTTTGTACAGGTGTTATTTAATTTTGTTTTCTTTCTGGTTGAGGAGTACAGCGCACATTTTCCCCTTTTAGCCATAAGTGAGTCTAAATGGCTTTTATGGAGAAATTAGCACACCCCGACTTTAATACAAATTTCCTTTTTTTAAGGATGTGTTTGTATGCTTTCTGGACTTTTGAATTAAAAAATATATTATGATCTTTAAAAGGATCACTGTAGATGTGGACAAATCATTAAAGAGTGCAGAGATATATGATCCATAACTGGTTAGTGAAATTAACTTATTGATGAAATATAAAAAAAAATATTTTATTGTAGCACCTATTTTTATATGCACATTAGCATTTATCTTTCCTTCACTATTTTAGGACCTAATCCTTCAAATTCTTGCTCACTTGAGTCTCTCTACTTGTGAAAGAAGTCCAAGCTTAGCCCTTCATCCTACAGGCACTTAAGCACGTGAACAACTTTACTAGTGTGTGTAGTCCTGTAGACTCACTCATTGAGCAAAGTTACTTAAATGCCCAAACCATTAAGATGGAGGATGCAGAACTGTTCTTACAAGTGAAATTACTGGGATGTTTAAGTGTTTTTTCTTTTTTCAGGATGGGGTCCGAAGCCTGTGGATTGCTTTAAAGTGTTGCACTACACTGAGAGCTTTTTCTCCAAAGCTGATGTAGTAGTATCAGGAGGACCTTTTAAATCAGTACAGATAATGCCAATTATGACCAAATCTTAACAGACAATCTAAGACATATAATCTGATCACAACAGAAAAAATCATGTTTCTCTGTTTAAAAATGTACCTTTTAGCAATCTCCTGCTCAGGCATCTGGTTGGGCCAACTAGTGAGGGACACATGGAAGGCATTCATTTTAGCAGGAAAAAAAAAGTGTTTAGTTTTTGATTTGTCAGTTTTCTGTGATTTTTGTTTTGGTTTTTTTTTGTTGGTTAACCAAAATATAATGATTTTATAAAGGTTGTAGCCAGTTTCTGATTGTTTAGTCATGTACAATTGCACTTGTACAGACCCATGTGTTTACTGGCATCCTGAAAGACCAAATGATGGACTGTACATGTCTATATATGATGTCTTTACCCCTTTGGGCAGCAGGCAATGGCAAGGATATTCATAAACACAGCATCACTGTAAGATGAGACAACTGATGTCTCATATGTATCCCAGCACATGTGATTTTTTAATAGTTTCTGAATAAACACTTGATAAATATTTCAAATGTAAGAATATGAAATAATGAGTATCTAAATTTTAAAATTTCTTGCCAAAATTCATCTGTTGTATGTTGGATTCTCTTTACTAGCAATTATGGCTCATCAGGAAAATCTAACATTTTTGGGCAAAACATAATGTGTTTTCTATTTTCGAAATACCACATACAGTAATTACCAGCGTATATAACATGGGTCAGAGAGTTACACAGGGATATGTTTCATTAACATATTGAATAGGGTAGTTTTATATTTACATTTTGTTTCTTTGCTGAAGTGTTCTTTAATATATGGAACAGGGTAAGTGATATTTCATATGTGATTCTGTCTTCATTATGTTATCATGTTTGGTATTGTTTGCGTAGTTGTTCACTGGTACATCTTTTATTGCAAAAGGGCTCTGTTCTGTTCTGCTTTTCCTTTCCATGTACAATCTGTCACTTTCTGCAAAAACAAAGCTATATAACTGATCCGTTGGAATTCAAGTTAAATGTTTTGTTGGCATGTGTTCTTCCCTCTATGCCACCCACACTGAGCAAAAGCAAAAGAAAAAAAAAACCAAAAAAACCATGACTGCATTTAGCTTGGGCAGCTTAGTAAGTAGAGTGTTATTTCAGTTTGAAGTGCAGATATGAGGCTTGTTCTTTTGTCACAAGAGACACAACACATGGCTATTCTGTGCACTGCTTTTGGTCTCCTACAGACTTCCCATTGACACGAGTGAGAAATGTGAGTATTACTGCCTGAGGTGAAGTTCTGGAGCCCCAATTTTGGATAACCTCCTTCATAACTTGCTGAAACAAATGGTCTGGTTCTCCTTCAATTTGAACTAAGTAGAGGCACACTGTTGTTAACTGGGTATATGTAAGAAAATTTTCAGCTTCACTGGCTTCATCATTCACTAAGAGAAAGGCTAACTCAGTAAAGATTGAATGTGAAGGTCCTGCAAACAGCATGTGTCCATTCATGTATATATATATTTTTTTTTTTCTTTGTGATTCTAAATTCATAAACATGAGTTTGTATAGGTGTCAATACAAATGTAGGATTAGGTCCTAAATGTGAAAGGTACATTTCACATGGCATTCTGCCACAAAGAGGCAGCATCCACAAATGAGTAAATGAGCAGGAATTGCTTGGATTTGTAAGAAAAAGCTGAAAGAAATGCCTCGGCAATCTGTTTATGCTTACATTCTGATTCTGCCATTTCTAAGGCTGGTAGTACTGCTGCTTCCATGTTTTCTACATGCACTTAATGACTAGTAATGATTTTTTTTTCTAATTGTCTAGACTAAAATCAGAACAATTAATTTAAATCCTTCAACTTCTCGTCTTCAGTAGAAAAAATATATTCTCAGTTCCGCTATTGGAGGAAAAAGATTAAATTTCACTGATTACTTCTGGAAAGTGCATTTTTTAAGATAAATCCTTAAAAAAAAGATACAGAATAAAAAATAATATTCTTTAGCCCATAATTATCCTGAAACATACCTGAAAGGGCTATTTGTGAATGAGGACTTCAATAGAAATAGGATTTCCCACTCAGTGGCTACAGTGATATATAATCTGCAGAAAATTTTAGTAAGAAAATGTAGATGGGAATATGACTTGACTAAGGGAGACGTGCTTCTGATTTAAAAATCAGGAAATTTTTTTTAAAGATAAAATGTTTGTATAAGAATATGATCTTTGTTTTGTTAGTGCAATCAGTGAAACCTTCTGCATGATGATATTCTGAGTTAGTGCTGACCAAAGAGGTAAAAGTGTAAGAAGGGGAAAAATAAAAAAAAAATCCCTATTCTGAGTATTTTTGTAACTTGTTTTAGGTTGAGTATCAGACTGGTTTAGGTTGGTTATGAGACTGATTTTCCACCTCCCCCTTTTATTTTTTTTTTAGTCTTTTGATAGGTTATATTGAGCTTATTGAATCACGTATATGGTCTCACATTTTATGTCAAAAGTGCATGAAATTCTGTGATAATAGAGGAAAAAGGGTGGAAGAGAATCCTAATTTTTCAACGGAATTACTAGAATGAAAACATGGATTGTGATAATATAGAACATTTATTCTTATGAAGTAAAAAAAAATATTTTTTGCACTTTCTTTTGCTTTTGTCATGTTGTACCAATTTAGTGTCCCTAAATCTGAGTTTAGAGGTGATATACCTTTTTTCCCTCTCTGTCTCTTCCCTTTTCTTTGGTATTTTATCTTCTCCTCTCCTCTCCTCTCCTCTCCTCTCCTCTCCTCTCCTCTCCTCTCCTCTCCTCTCCTCTCCTCTCCTCTCCTCTCCTCTCCTCTCCTCTCCTCTCCTCTCCTCTCCTCTCCTCTCCTCTCCTCTCCTTTCCTCTCCATCTTTTCTGTATTACATCCTTTACTCCTACCTTTGATAAAAGGAGCTGAATTTCAACTGGTTAATCCCAGAATATATATCCTGTAATTTCTAGACATTCTTGCACACTACTTGAAACACCAGATGCTATGTCAGTCCCGTCATCAATTAAAAATCTGATAGAAATACAGCTGTCGCTTTTATACTTCTAGGGCCCAAATTCTCACTTTTTTTTTTTTTTTTTTTAGATTTATCTCCCATCACTTTAATGGTCACTTAAGGTTGTAAAAACATTTACAGTTGATTATGGATACTCTAGTATTTAATTTCTGACTGTTTTCCTATGTTTTTATTTTTTACAAAGGATGTAGCTAATTCTTAGGAGTATTCATTTTAAGAAAATATTTTAGATGTGGTTGTACCTCTTCTCACATCACATAATAATTTATTTTTTAAAGTAATATAACAAAATTATTAAAATGTCATTAAAATTAGCATCTGACCCATGGAAAACACAATTTTGAAAACATATCTGAAAAGGCAGGAATAGCTAATCATGGTTGTTGGTAAAATATGAAAGCAACAATCTGGTTTTGTAGGTTGTTTAGACTTTTATTTAGCTGGAGCTAAAATGTCTGACTGATGTGTTGTGTGTTTCTTACAGAAACTTAAGAGTCTGCTTAATGCATATGGTTCCCTCTCAAGGGGCACAGTCCATTAAGGCACTACATCCTGAAGGACAGGGTGAATGAGTTCCTTCACTTTTAGAGGGCGAGTTCTTTATACTGCTCAGTCTCTCTAGGGAGCCTGAAGAGCCTTTAGTTTGGTTAAAGACTGGCGTACTGAAATGCAGTGTCTCCAAACTAGCCTCTAGAGACAGGGTCCAAAATCTTTGGTTGTCTTATGCAGAACAGAGAATGATATTGGCACTACTGGCATTAAACAAGAAAAATGGGGAAAGAAGAGAGAGTGAATGGCAGGCACGATTCTGTAGCTGTCAATCTCCAAAGGGTCTTCACATTTCTGTTGATTATTTGGTTGTAGGGAGCTTGTACCTCCTTTCTGCTGCATCCATTTACTCTGGAAAATGTAGAACCTCAAATTAAAGAGTGACAAGAGTATGGAGGAGTAGATGAGCGAGGCGGTTCTGTGAGAGGAGTGGGCAGTGTAGCAGCACTCTGGATGGGGCAGCTGTACTACTTGTTCGTTTACATCATTTCCCGACCCTTCTAAGAATCTTTGCAATGTGCTCTGATTAAATGAGAGCACATAGATCTCCTTGCAGGCCAGCAATACTGCCTTACAGATTTGTGTTTATCCATCTATATACATATATCTACAACCTTATTACAAATATCTCAAGTCTTTACAATTTATATTGCTTTTTTTTTTCTGTTCAGTGTTCAGCTACGTTTCTCAGTATGATAATACTCCAGAAATACCAAGCACAGTTATGCTTCAGAATAATTGTTTATTCTTAAAACACTGAACAAAACAGAGTTAGGAAACACAAAGAGGCCCATTTAGGTCCCAGCAACCAGAGGCATTTAGTTAATTGAATATACAAAGAAATAGAGTGTAATGAAGTTTGTAATTAAATGGTTATCAAATTGGCTATTTAACTTGCATCTAATGGGCCACATTTTGCTTCTAGTTGTGTAAGTATGAAACTTGATTCCATTGACTTAAGGAAGTTACAAAACATTTACCTTGCTCTTATGAGTTTATCTTTTTGTTATTGAAATAAGCCATTCTCTTAGCATTTTTGTTTTGTAAAGGGAAAAATTTGAATACGTTAGTGCTCAATATTTGTAGTTCTGCTGTGTACATCCAAAATGAACTGCATCTATTTCCAATCTGCTGACAAATTAATTGAACGTTAATGTAGTATAACACTGTAAAATTTATCTCAGAACCATATTGTTCTCATTATATGGGAAGTTCAGTTTGCAGCCACATATACAAATGTGGTTCTTGAGAATGATGGACCATATGAACCGACAACATACTTGTTTAATTCTGTGGGTTTGGTACTGAAACCTTGAATTAGGTGAAATAACTATTGACAAAAATTGTTCCCTTTGTGGCGTTTTTGCCATGGAAGGTGCAACCTTACTTCAATTTTGAAGCCTCATATTTACGGTATTTTTAAATGTATGAAAAATGCAGTTTTCTATGCAGAAAACTATAGACCATGTCAAACATTTTTTGTTTGTTTCTTTTTTTCTGTTTGGACACATGTTTGCTATTGTATATTCTGACATGGTTCTAGGTGACCTTCCAAAAATATGTCTAGAGCAGAGTAAGATAAAAAGGAGAAATAATAGTTGTCTAGTTCAATATTTAATGTAATAAAACATTTTATTCTCATTATTTAAAAAATATACCTGATTGCCTGAATGTTAGATTATCAACAACTTCTAGTACCAATACTGTGACAAAAAGTTTATATTCCTATTTGGGAAAGGGGACAAAATGTCATTGCTGTTGTCAGAGACATCATATCAACTTTATTCAAAAATACTTTAAAAGTGTTGACTAAGTTAGATTCTTAATATAAAACTTGAAAGATGACAATGTAGTACAGTTTTCTAATTTATGAAAATAAGATTTAATTACCAAGTAGATTAATATTTTATCCATCTATATTTTTTGCCATCTGCATTAAAAAAAAAATATATGTATGTCTGTGTATATATATGGAAGTGTATGTATATATATATGTATAAGTGTACATATGTATATATATATATATATATGCATACACTTGTATATATTGCTTTAATTAACGTTGTCGTTACTGTGATGTAAGAATATTTCCATGTGTGTTTTGAAATCTTTTAGGCCTGGAATGAAGCAAAAGTTCTTCATATAGCATATGAAGCATATAAATGCTATATCCACAGACTCACCAAGAAGTCACTCCAGTCCTACAAGACTTCAACTTTTCTAATATAGTAATATAAATGTTAGTTTGGGGTTGCTAGGAACAAAAGTTCAGGCTCAAATCCAATTTGCAACTGGCTGAACATAGATCGAGGGGCATTAATACTGCTGCACCTTAAAACTCTACCTTTTATTTTTAAAGTAGTATCACATATGGCTTGAATTTAACCTTGCTGTAACTTCATTACAATAGCAATTAGTTTGTCCAGTCAAATGGATGAATAGACATGTACCAAATGTATTTTTGAAAATGAAAACAGTTATTACAAAACTCTCACTATTAGATATCTGAATTTAGTTTTAAAATAATAAATTCATAACTGTATTTAATTATGCAGTAATTACTGCATGATGAAGCTTTGTTCTTTTTCTAAATATTGAACTTAGGTGAACTATTCAGCTTTCTAGTCACAACTATAATAAAGCTGATAGTCCCAATAACAGTTGTTTTCTGCAGGATTGTTCACAGCATTGATACTTTTATTCTATGATACAGTTTTATCATTGTAAATTCTATTTTAAAATTTATAAAATTAAACATTTTAAATGCATTTTCAGGTTGCCAATTTCTGAAGTTGAATCAAATATGTCGTTACATTTATGTAAAATTTATTAGTATTCTAATTTTAAATATTTTTATCATCTTTTTTTAATCCATTTGTAGAACTATTTATAAGTGATATAATGATGCAGTTATATGAGTTTATGTATAGTTCCATACAGTACTGCAGCACTGAATTATGTGATAATTCATAGCAAACACAAATATATAGGTTTCACTAAGGTCAAAATTCAAGAATATATACATTTTTTGTTTTCAAATTTATAAGAAATGCCTACATTAAGATCAAGGAACTTGAATCATACACTTTCAAAGAATGAACATTCTGCTGAATTGTTTCTTCTCTAGTATAAATATCTTCCTTTAGTGATAAGGAAAATAGATCAAAGGAAAAATTGTCTAATCAGTACGTTTGGTGGTTTTGAAGTGAATGAAAATTCTCTCATTGATTTCATTTTTTGAAAGTATGGAATGTCATTACGATTTGTCTTATGTTTTTGTCTTTTCATGTTAAGAGACTGTTTATTAGTTTAACGTGCATAGGGGAAATACCTGCTGCAAAAGTGTTTCAACTCTCAGTTGGTTATAACATCTCTATCAGTTAGAACTTTGGCTGTTTCTAAAGTTTGTTTTCTTTCTTCAGTGATTAAATTATGCTTGATCTTTTAAGGATGGATATTTTTAGTTCATTTTCATCCAAAGAGATCATGCAAGGTAGTCAATACTGGCTGGGGAAATGATTTTAAAATACTGTATATTGATGGGTTCGTAAAGTTGCTACCATTAATGTTTAAAAACATTACAGCTCTTTTAAATAGAGTTAATAGTTATACCTTTTCTATTTTAATTTTCTGTTTCCTTATCTTTTTTTTTTTTTTTTTTTTTTTTTTTCCTCCTCACTACTGGATCAGACTGCTTGCCTTTGTTTCTAGGTCTGCTTTTAATTTTATTTTGAATACAGAGCATAATTGTCTGCAGAGGAATCTATGCTTGTTCTTAAGTGTGTATGTTTTCTGCTGAACAAAAATAGCATACTCTTTTAGATAGCTATTGATTTTTTAAGCAGAATCACATGGTCTACATTTCTCCTCTCTCTATTCTTACACTGTGAGGCAGTGAAGAGGCATAAGTTTGGTTCTGTAGCTCTGATAGCTGGAATAAGACCTTAAGCAAAGTGCTCATCAGTGTTAAAGGAAATTATGTTTTAGGTAGGGATTTTTAAAAAATTCTGTCTATAGCATCATTAATGTAAATCTGTAACATCAATGCATACATACACAAACAAATATTTATATGTATGTCTTTCTGGGACACCAGTCAGTGCAGAATGAAACTTTTTTTGTTGTTGTCAATGATTTTTTTTTTTTTTTAAATGCACTTTGTCTCAAGAAGAGGGACTGTCCTGTAAGTAGGAAATGCTTATATAATGAAGCTTTTCAACAGAGTAATTTAAGTGGTAAAATGAACTTCTTATTGACAATTTCTGATCAGTTCTGAAATGTTTCTTTTTAAATTTTTGGCATGGCAGGTAATAGCTACCAACAAGTAAGTGGCAATATACCATAATATCATGTTGAACAGTATAATCTATTTGGTTTATTGTGGAATATATTACTTTAAAAGTTTTTAATGGTGGAAGTCTACTAATGCATATTGTATTAACTTGTACATCAACTCTTCCTTATTTATTTTTTTTCCCTAAAGAAGTTGATATTCTTTTTAAGAAAAGTTGTTTCTATAAATATGAAAAGTAGTTAAAATAATTACTCTAAATTCAACAATTTTTATAAACATCATTGAATGTATTTATAATAGTTAATAATTTTTCATCCGTATGTAATTTTATATACTGAATATGTTCTATAATTTTCAGTATATTTTATATACTGAATGTTATCTGTAATTAATTTTTTTTAAGAATTCTCAGATTACTAAGAAGTTTTTGTTAGATTTGTTTAGGATCAGAGGTTTAATTAGGGAGGAAAAAAAGCATCCTCTCATCATTTTGTCTTCATAATATTTATCTTAGGAACAATTGTCCAATGAATTGGACTCATTCTTTATAATGTTAAAATATACATTAATTTTACTTCATTAGCTATTTGAAGGTTTGATAATTATTTGCTACTCTATGTAATAATTAATGGTGAAATATCAAACATTCTTAACTTTGGTCTGATCAATACTATGTAGTTTCAACTTACAATTACATAGTGAAACTCTTTTTCTTTTAAGTTTGTCATATACTTAGTTACCCTTACCTCCTGCTCTGTGTGTTAATGTAAGGCCTCACAAATGATTGTTTAATCATTAAGGCTCATTATTGTTTAACAACCCTAACAGAAAGGTAATTTAACACAGCAATGAAGACAAACATTCAAAAGTATATTTTTATTCTCTGACTACTTCCACATGTGAATAAGCTGATTGACATGAGTAGTCTCATCAGGTTCAGTCAGAATTTTTGTGTAACATACTTTCATGTTTGGAGAAAAGGAATTCAAATATGTGTCTGACACATATAGGCTTAAGTCAGTCCTTAGTCTAAGTTCTGGCTTACTTGGTGGAGAAGTAAGTGTTTTAGAACATATTAGGATAATAATTACTGTTACCAAAGTCTTTTCTTCTAAAAAGGGAACTTTCTGGTTTTACTCATGTAGACAATGCGCAATTAGGTGTCTGTATCGGAGAGTATTTTGATATTCTCAGAAAGACCTAAGGACTTGGAATCTAATGCTAGACCAATTTCTGAAATGCTTACTTTGTGGTTTCCTGTATTTTATTTTTAATTAAAAATTACTGGCTTGAAAAGGTTACTCATAATAATATGTAAGCCTAATCACAGAAGAATACTGAGAGGGTTAATGTATATATATATTTTTTTTTCAGTCATATGAACTGTAAAACCATATATGGAAGATAAGTAATTACAGGTTCTGAATGTCTACTTTTTGTCTTGTCTTCAAAAAAAAGTTGGGTTTTTTTTTTATTTTTGTTGGGATTTTTTTACTTGGATGGGGAATACAGGATTTGAGTGAAAGGTAAAGATGTTAAATAGCTGTCATCCAAAGGCTTCAAGAAGAACTATTGTTTTATTGTTTTTGTTGTTGTCATTGAACTTTGAAAAATAAGGTCATGTTCATGTTTGGGACTCACTGGGTTTTTAGGAGGAGAGTGAACAATGGCTAAAAGGCCTCGCATTTCTCTGTACTACAACTAAATTGCCACAGTGATGAAATAGTAGCCAATATAGTCAATTTATGTTTATCTCTGCATTTTAAATATCTAAAAGAAAATGTTGTCAAAACTATTTCTTAATACTGAGAAAAAAATTGTTATTTGCAGGGCAGAGAATCTGAAAGCAAGGATTTTTCTTACCAGAGGTGAAAATTATTTTATTGCTAATGTCCAAATGTAGAGATGAAAAAGTAAAAATATACAGAACAGAGAGTATAGAATACTTACAGTGTTACAGACTTTTAACCCTTGATATGAAAGTCTTACATATAAAGGCAGTTGTAGTTATAGTTAGGGCAGCATAGTCAGAAGAAAGACAAGTATTTTGATCTATTTTATTTTATGTAACCTTAGAAGAAAATCTTTTAGTTGGCTTAGATTTAGTTTTCTTTTCATTACACAGGAATCAAAATTCTTCATGTCAAAGCTGGAGATTATGGTGTACAAAATATCTCAGTGCCTGGACAAATAATCATTCAGCAGCAGCATTAAAATTGCTAAAGCAAACTTAAATTTGAAATTAATACATGATGTTCTGTGACTATTGGAGATATTTCTGAGAATGCTCTGTTGACAACTGATTGATAATTATGGCTTGTATTCTTCTAACACCTTTCTTCCCAAAGGATCCTAAAGTGCCTTACAAAATTAGGGCCTGTTCCTGCCCTGATTGAAGTCAATGGGAGCACTGCCAATGGGAACAGCACTGGACACTTAAGAAGCTAATAAAAGCTGCATTCAGACATCACTTCTACCACTGAAATGTGTAACTGTTCAACTTACACAGCAATACTCCCAGTGGTTTAAGACAGGAAGTGAATATTATCATATGCAGATTGCAAATTCTAAAAAGAAAACACAATTTTAAGGGAATACATGGTCTAAATATTAGCATTAATATCCCAGATTTTGGTTAAGTTTTATGTTTGTGACTTCATCCAAACACAGTTTTGTATTTTTTTTTTTTTTCCAGAGGATTTTAACATTAGTTCCAGTAATTCTAATGGCTGATATCACTTCCATTACTCCATGGATGTAATTCCATGTGTATGTTATATACACATATTTTGGAGCTCAGATTTGCATTTTTTGTGCAATAATATGAAATAATTTCAGAAAAATATAACATGGAAATACAAGAAATCTTCTATATTTATTGTATCTTTTTACTGATTATTTTGTCAATTACTACGTGAGGAAAACTTGGTATTACAATCAATATTTGTCATATATTTCCATACTCTGTCATTTTACATATTAAGCTGATTGCTGCATTATGTCCAGGACAGGATTTTATGTTTATATAACTGAGATGCCAGTGGGAAGCAATCCTTATGCCATGTATTCTAATATTTTTGTTTCATAAACTGGGCCTTTCATATAAAATTTATCAGCTACGAAAACAGTAAGTGGCATACACTGATGAAAAAAAAAAAAAAAGTGGGAATTAATGCAGATATTTGTAATATTATGAAAAGGCCTATTTTTTTTTTTTTTTCCTCACCATTTTTTTCTCAACCATTCCTATTAGTGAATAATTAAATAATTAAATTATTAACAGTTTTAAAATTATTAAAATTTAACAAAGAAATAGGAAAACTTTAAAGACACGATAAATTGTTCCTTAGCTGTTGGACTATTTTGTTTGACTCTTAGATCCTTTAAAATCAGACTGAAAAACAAGCAGCTCCAGGAGTAACTAACCACCAGAACAACTTGTCTAATAGACTGCCTGTCAACTGAATCCAATGATATATACACACTGTATATTCAAAAAGAACTTTGAGATTACAGGGCTGGATAATTTCTACACTAGTCTTATTGATTTCTTCTAGTCTTATTCAGTAAATAATTATTTACTCCGCTGGCAAAATCAGAGAAGATTCAGCTTTGCATTTTTGACATGTCCAAGATGAAAATACTCTGTATAGTTCTTTGAAATACTATATTTACCTTATTAAAGAAAATAAAAGAAAACAAAATGACCAGATGTAATCCCAATTTTAAAGAATGGTTTTTTTGTTGGTTTGTTTTTTTTTTAATGCTGTATCTGCATAAAATATTTACAGTGTAACTGAATTCCCTTGATCATACCAGAACAGAAGGTTTAGAAAGTAGTTCATAAAATTAGGTTTTAGGGAAATCACAGCTTATTGTATGCATTTATTACATAAACATGGCTTTCAAATAGTTTTGAATGCATTAGAGGAAGGCACTCTGTTAGAACTTAATTCAGAATTAATTAATTCAATTAGTACTTAAATTTCTCCCGCTACTAAACCCACAATATTTTACAGCCTTTTATAACAATTAGAACCTTGAAATTTACAAATTACTAAGTCTGTGCTGGATGAAAAAATGCCATGTTTTCTTACCTACATTTCCAGCTAGAAAATTCATATCTTCTCCAATAAGAGAAGAACTTTATAAGTAAAAATAATTTCACATAACTCTTCCAGAAGGCTACAGGCAGATATAGAAAAAAGCCCTGGAAGTTAATAGCCAATTATTTTTATTTTCTTCCATATGTGTTTTCAATAAAATTATTATATTCTTAATACTTTTAATTAAGACATTTTTATGGCATAAACACATTTTATAGGTTATAATTTAAAGAAAGGCATATTAAGGTTGATATTAAACTGTCTTTTTTTACACACACAAAAAAACCCCAAGAAAGAAGTAAATATGCACATGCTGGTGCCAGGCCAGGAAGAATTTAGGACTTCAGTCAAAAATAGGATTGGATTTTATCCTTAGGATAGGATTAGTGTGTGATCTCATGGTCACTTAAAATGTTTCCTATTAGATATTCCCTGAGGCCTGTTTTTGCAGTCCTTAATCAGGCAAAACTTCAGAAGAAATCAGTGCACTTTTGCTCAGCAAAGTTTTCAATCTCTCCTTTAGACTTCAAATAATTTAATTCATACAAAGTTATGTAACAAATAAAGGGCTAAATGTCAGTTATTAAAAAAAAAATAAAATAAGATGAAGGCTTATGCCTTTGAGGATCTGTGCCTAAATGACTAATGCAATACTAAGATCTTATATCCATCTTGTATTCGAAATAAATGAGCTGTTGTCAAATTCTGCACTTGGCTAATTTCCATTTTGCTCAGCAAAGCATTGTAGGACCCTTCCTTTAAAATCTTTTGTGTTGCAGTTATTCACAAGTAAATATTTTGTAAGACTTTACTGGGTACTACAATACTTTTTTAAAATTTTGATTAATTTCTGTTAAACATGTTTTCATTGACGTTTCTGTAACCACTATAGGAAACATGAACTTTGTATTAGAAATTGAGGTGAAAATAGCACTTTTTTTTTGGACATGCTCAAGATAAAAAAAAAACACCACACTTTTTTCCTAAGAAAGTACTATTTTTCAAATGTATTTTAGAATTTGTTAAATAAAGATCTTCCTGATAAACAAAACATGACTTTGTCTAAAATAAAAGCAAAACCAAAAATTCTACTTATTCATTTTTTTTATTGAACTATAACCTTTGTCAAAAGTGAATATTCCTCAACATTTGGATATGTATCACTAATCTTGGCCAAGAAAAAACACAACAAAACCTGTCAGTAAACGAGCGGTTGATCTAAACTGCTAGAAACAGTCTCAGGCAGTTATCTTACAGAATGCATTGTTTTGTACTCTTAAGATTCATTAGTATAATAATTAAAAGCATAAAATACACATTTTCATATACAGTCATCTCATGGTTGCAAACTCTAACAACAGATTTTACGAAGGCATTGTGTCATTTAGGTTTCAAAATACTTTAATTAATAATTAAGTAATTAAGATTTGTTTCAATAGACCTTTAAAAAGCCATACTCAAAAACATGAAGTCAAGCAATGTTATTTCATAGAATGGTTTTAAATGTGTTATTGTCAAATAGAATGTATATTTGAAGTGCAGTTCTATAGCAAAAATAATACTTTTAATAGTGAATGTATTTAGAGTTGTGTGCTCTGAGCTGTATGAGTAACTTTACTTTCAGAAATTAAATAATATCACCAAGAGTCACTTATGGGAGTAAAATTGCTCATATATCTAAGCATTTGCAGGATTAATTGTTTGATTTTTGATTGTTTGATCAGTTGGAAAAAAATCTACTGAGTATTCACTGAAACTTTTGACCTTATAAAATTTGTTCATGTATTTTTGTCTGACAGCTTCCCATAGCAGTGAAAATGCCTCTTAACTTTGGAATTTGTCCATCAATGAACAGTAAAGAAAGCAAATATCAAATAATATTAATACCTCAGATATGCAGCGAAATACTTAATGGAATAATCCAAAGACTGTCTTTAAATTGGTAATATTTATATTTGCAATATTAAATACTAAGCATTAGAAATGTTAGAAAAATAATATATTATATACATAACTTTATAACTATAATCATGTTTGTTATGTATACTTTTAATTTTATTTTTATACAGCATCAGAGGTGTACATGATATCTATGTATGCTTATATATGCACATAAAAGTCTCATGTACTTTAAAGCACATTAGACCTAAATTATGCAGCAAAGTGCCACCATAATGTATCTGACAGTTTCACTGAATCCTGTTACAATGATAGTTTATTAAAAAAATGTCAGATAATTTCATCATTACTGGTATATTTCAGGGAGAAAAAAAAAAGCAAAAAAAAAAAGCTGGGATATGTAATGAAGACTCTTTTCATTCTGACAGAGAAGTACTATCCCTGTGGTGCTTAGGCACTTCACAAGAGAAGAGTTTTTTGCAATATGATGCTGCCTGTGGTGCAGCGAAGCATGAAGAAATACCAGAGGTAGACAGAACTGAAGAATGTCGTATGAGGGAATGCTACATCATAGAAAACATTCACAAGGGGAAGACAGCTGCTGTTATGAACTATTAAAGCCAACAGCAGGGTGTTCTTTTCTTTCAAGGTTTTAGAAGCCCGAGGTGGCATTTCTTTCTATCTTCTTCCCTATGCTGTCTGTCCTCCTCCCTCTCAAAGGAGGTCTGCTATGTCAGATAGCTTTCATCGTGGCATGCACTGAATCATGAGGGTTCTGCCTTTCGTTGCCCTCTCTTTCGCCCTTCAGTTAAAGATTATCCAGAACTGGGCCCCAGAGCACCAAAGAACAACTCTCATGCTTAAAAAAAACACTGCCGGCAGAACTGAAGAGAAATGACAAGCACACGAGCTGAAAACCTACTGAAATAACTGCAAATGGATATTGTTTGGAAGGAGATGCATTTATAATTGTACGCTTATGTCTATGGAAGCAACACTAGAGATATCTGCAACTTAATACAATTGTAAATTATATGATTATTAAATTTTGACACAGTGGCTCTGATTTTCAAGGACCAAGTGAGGGATGGGAATGACAAGTAGAAAACTGAGGTAGCAATAACATTGACTATTCTTATTAGAACAAATGTTAGTCCTTAGTTACATACACATAACTCCTTTAACTTTAGTAGATTTGTTTTGCGTGATTAGCTGGGAGTATACTTTAATTTCTGTGTGTGTACATATGTATGTATACATATACAAAAATACAAATATAGATTTACAGGATTGTAACAAAATAGAGGTCTAAAATTTTAATGCTAAAAAAAATTGATAACTGTAATGTACAGGTTGTATAATCTAAAAATGATCTGTATAATGATTTCCTGTGAAGATTACTATAAAATTTGTGGCCTTGATTTTTCCATAGGCCTTATACTGATGAACTCCTTTGACATTTCTGTTCTGGCAGTTACTCCTGATTTAGGTCAGACTAAGTGAAAGGATGTGCAAAGGATGGGTCCATAGTGCATTAATCTACTTCTTGAGGTGAAGCACTTCAGAATAATGAAGAATTCTGGGAAATCTAATTTGAACTATGGTCACTTCTTTAGCATACAACATGGTTCCAAAGCAGGAGACACAAAGGTCATGTATAGCAGACAAAAATTCATAGCATAATGGAGTTAGTTAGATTCCTATGGGCTCTTTTAAAGTGTGGTTACATATAATTAAGAATTACAAAAAACCCTGCAAAAATCCAAACTGACAGCCATATAATAATAATGTGATCGGGACTAATATTTTCTCATGGATTTATTTAATTGAAGCAGTTGTCAATATTTAAACACTAGAGAGGATGCTTCATCATAATGTTTTCATTACTACAAATTCTTTAGAAAACAGTATCTGCATTAATCTAAACATGATGTAGAGGGAATACAAGTATAGCTAATTGAATTCCAATTTTTCAAATACCGTTTCTATCCTGAATTTGAAGATGCAGAACTATATTATACTGAAAAATGAATGTTAAGGGTTTCTTGAGTTTTTCCTTATATTAGGATCAGGACTGTCTTTTATGGGGAGCATTTTTTTTTTTTTTAATGTAAATGCATTCTATTAAGATATGATAATACTGAATGTCAAAATAGTTCTGTGATGACCTGTATTTAAAGACATAATATATGATTTCCAGCAAAGCAATATCCTAATAGTTGCTAATTAAGGATCCTTTATTCTCTACAGGAATGCTTTAGATAACTGTTTCCATAGCTTTTTTCTCTTGTCATTATTACATGGTGTTTCTATTCCTTTCACACATTTGTTGGTATCTTCCAAGCAGAAATAAATTTAGCCTGAAGCCTGGAGGAAGATAGAAGGAAAATATATTAGGTATATGGATTATAATTTGAAGAAAATAAAAGTGCTAAAAATTTTATTCTCATATTTTTGGTTGAAAAACCTATGTGCCAAATTTTGCATATACCCATTATGCACAAATGCAGATGTCAAAGTTTACATCAACAAACAAAAATTGTATATGTAAAATCCACCTTTTAATATTGATCGTACAGCAGGTTGTGTAGGGAAATTGACCCAACTAACGGGAAAAGTTCAGGGCACTTGGGAAATAGGGTATTACAATTCTAATGATTATTAGAAAGTGCTAACAGTATGCTGTAAAATAATTCTCCACATGTTTTCTGACATTAATAAAACATCAAGTCTTCACTGCATATTACATCTTACTGTGACACTTTTGATAATTATAAAGGTTTCCATCTGTAACAAGAATTGTGTAAACATTAAAAATTATTTCTAGTTGTATCACCCATCCAAACTTTTAATTTTCACTAAATTGTGAATGTTTTATTTTTCAGTTGTCATTGTATTTTCTTTATAAAACTGCTAATATTTACTACCGAATTGATTCTAATGAAGGAATTCATTTTCTTCTCAACTCTGTACTTTACACTTGGTTAACATGATATCATACATATTTGTTGAACTTTTTTTTTTTTGTTTGTTTTTGTTTTTGTTAGGCCTGACGTGTTGCATGGAAGAAGTATGAATGCCCTCTTGTTTTGAATATTGGTTCTAAAAGTGTACCAGCAAAGATGTACTTTCTCTCTTGGATGTATATAGCAGTTTGCTTTTTGCCTAGCTCTCCTAAAACATTCTTACTTACAGTCCCTTTCCAAGTCAATCATTGCAAAATGAAAAGAAAATCTGAGCTCATTAAAATTGTCAGACCTATGTTGAGTCAGGCTTTCCCAATGTATTGGGTCTGGCTGGAATGGAGTTAATTTTCCCCATAGCAGCCCTCATAGTGTTGTGTCTTGTATTAGTAACAAGAAAGGTGTTGATAACACATCTGTGTTTTGGTTACTGATGAGCAGCGCTAGCACAGCACCAAGGCTGTCTCTCCATTTCCCCCCCCCCCCCCCAGTAGGCTGGGGGTGGGGAAGGTCTCTGGAGGGGACATAGCCAGGACACGTTACCCAAACGGACCAAAGGGATATTCCATACCATATGATGTCTGCTCAGAAATAAAAGCAAGGAGAATGGAGGGGGAAGGGGGGGCATTTATTACTTCCGTTTGTCCTCCAGGAACTGCAATGCATAAGAAACCCTGCTTCCTGGGAAGTGGCCAAACATCGCCTGCTGATGGGAAATAGAGAATAAGTATTTTGTTCTTTTTCCTCTGCGCATGCAGCTTTGCTTTGCTTCTATTAAACTGCCTTTTATCTCAACCGACGAGTTTGGAGGTTTTTTGTTCAATCTTATTTTTAACCCTCCCCATCCTGCTGAGGAGGGTGATAGAGTGGGCTTTGGTGGGCACCTGAAGTTCAGGCAAGGTCAACCCACCATACCCAAATTGTTCTAAACAGTGATACTGTAGTCAAAATATAGATATAAGTCACACTGATCTAAGTAAAAGTGGTGGGTGAATTCTTACTATATTCTAGATTTATAGTTAACTACTTCAAGCTGTATGCATTTTCGTGATTACAAATTGTCATTTCTTATAATATTTCATTGTAAGTGAGAAGTGCACTTTATGTTTATATTGATTTCACAGTAAATTTTTTTGTTCTGATCGGTGTGAACTGATTAGAGTCATAGATCCAAACTTACTTTATTGAAGCCTTTTTGAATTTATTCAGTACTCAATGTGGAGACGGTCTATCTTTAACATGAGTTCACTTCCCTCTTATTTTAAAACTACATTAGTTCACTATGCAAAGTCATATTAAGCAGAATAGACTGTGCTCAGTAGCTCCATCCTACAAATAAAATTATTTTCTTAATAAAATCTGAATGTTTAGCTTTAAACTAAAGGAATGAAGACATCTAAAATTTATTTTAGGGGAAGAATGTTTAGATTCCTTTATAAATTGCTACTGCTTTTCTTCAAATCCCAGAACAACACATAGAAGCTGAATATTAATAAAGACAACATTCTTGGAGACATTAGGAGTGTAACAACTTTTACTCTCTCCAGGTAATACACACAAAATATTTAAGGTAGTTTTTATTCAGTAACAAAGTAGCTTCAGTCAATAAATTAGAGAGCATTTTCCTTTTCAAGTTTTCATTTTTAAGCAAAGAAAACACCTGTGGAAATCACAAGCTGTCTTTCACTTGGTGGCCAGTATGTTGGGCATTATTTTAATTCTGTCTAAGAATCATATATACTAAAGCCTAGGCAACAGACCTATTCTTGTCTTAGTTTCTGTACATTAAAAATGTTCTATTCTCAACAAAACAGTATCTCAGGGAATCATCAACGCTGCCATATACACAGTTAGCATGGTTTAACCCCAGCCAACAACTAAGCACCACACAGCCACTTGCTCACTAAGACCTAGTGGGATGGGGGAGAGAATCAGAAGGGTAAAAGTGAGAAAACTTGTGGATTGACATAAAGACAGTTTAATATTTCAATCAAAAGCTGTGCTCATAAGCAAAGCAAAGCAAAGCAAGGAATTAATTCAGTACTCCCTATATGCAGAGAGTGTTCAGCGCCTTCTCCAGGAAAGCAGGGCTCCATCACATTTAAGAGTTACTTGGGCAGACAAATACCATCACTCCAAATAACCCCTACTTCCTTCCTCTTCCCTCATCTTAATATGCTGGGCATGTTGTCATATGGTATGGGATATCCCTTGGGTCAGTTGGGCTCAACAGTTCCAGCTGTGTACCCTCCCAGCTTCTTGTGCACACCCAGTCTGCTCACTGATGGGGTGATGAGAAGCAGAAAAGGCCTTGACTTTGTGTTAAGTACTACCCAGCAATAACCAAAGTATCTCTGCATTGTCAACACTGTTTTCAGCACAAATCCAAAACATAGCCACTTACTAGCTGCTCTGAAGAAAATTAAGTCTACCCCAGCCAAAACCAGCACAATGGCAAAATACCTTCCCTGATGCACGAGATGTATTAAAGTTGTGAAGACTGGTGTTCCCTTGCTCTGTTGAAATAACTATCTGTCTGTCACTGTGGAGACTGGAGAAGAAAAAGCCACCTGGTTAGATAATTCCTTCCATCTTTCTCCCAGACATGCACATAAGTGCACACAAATACATATACCCATATTCACGTAAAAAAAAAAAAAACAACAAAAAAACCAAAAAAACCCAGTGTGCTATTTCTGCTATTTCATAAAAACTAATGCTGCTTAAAAAAAAAAAAACCAACAAAAACAAAACCAAAAAACGCAAACAAACAAAAACCAAACACAACAAAACCTACAAAAACACGTCAACTTTTAAAAATTTATTTCTACAACTCTGCACACTATCATGTGGAAAGTTTTCTAAAACTCTGAAGTTATTACAAGAAAAAAGATATTCTGAACATTTTTAACTGTATTAGAATAATCTTCTATGTCCGATGGCATTTGTATGGATATCTCAAATATATGGAACTATTTTATGAACCACTCAATTTTATGATTTTAAAATGCATGTAAAGATCAGAAAACTTTTAAGTGAACTTTTGATTTTTCTTTTGATAATTCAGTTGATATACCCTCTATGCCAATGTGTCTTATGGCTGCAATGACATCACCTCACAGACATTTAAGCTTCTTCATCCAAAATGATTTAAAGTATTTGTGATCTTGCTTGAGACACTTCTGCAGGCAATAAGGGAACATAGTGGAACTTTTTAACTTTGATATGGTATGACTATTTTATAGTAGGTTCTTAGATCAAATTTCAGATCTTTGACATAAAACATATTCCTTTATGTAATGTGCTAAGTCATTTGCACTACTATTGATATTTTTATCTAAAAACCCAATTTTAATCATTGGCATCAATTTACTTTCCATAGCATTTAATTATCTAATGTTCAAAGCACATGTAAGTTGAATAATAATTTAAGAATTGCTTTATCCTAAAACTGTTGATAAATTGAATAGCAAATATGGGTGGCTGGTCTGGTAGACTTGACTTACAATAACAAAAAGGTAAATAGCAGATTCAGAGAAGTGGAAGTAGCAAGATAATGTGTCGGGAAGTCTTGAAAAGTTAAACTTATGAGAGTAGGAGAATCTCTTAAGTTACAGTATCAGTTTTCAGTAGAAAAGTTTGTGATGAAAAGAGGAAACACAAACTTATAATTAAGAAATATGTACTGATAAAAAAGATTCTGAAACACTAAAATAATCTGTAATAGTAAATAGGGTGCATGTACATTAGTCTGTGTGTTGCACATTGAGTGAAGGACTTTCACCTAACAACCTGAGGTGTATATGATATATTCTAGTCAATTTGAGCTTGACAGCAGAAGTGTGATTATCAGAATCAGAGCAACCTCATTACTTTCTAAACAGAGCAGGTGAACCATTGAAAAGATTATTCTAGAGAAAAGGAATATAGAATTATCTTGCAATGACTGGGAGTATTGATTTAGTTACAACTTATTGACCTCTAGTTTCTATGATTTTATCATCAGTTCTTACATAATCCTTGTCCTTTTCAGTGCAATGGAGACTTGCCTATTAAAGACTATAGAGTTCAGCATATAAGACTCAGTTGGAAAATTTGTATACAGTATTTCCTGGTATTATAGCATTATATTTGAGGACAAATTCTGTTTCCTCCATTTACCTCAGAACCCACTTATCCATATAATTCTCAGACATTGTTCCCATCTGAAAACTAATTAAAAGTTGGGGTATTGCTTTATTTGGTTTTGGTTTTAGTTTGTCTGGTTGTTTTTTTTTTTTTTTTTTTTTTTTAGATTTTAATTGCTCATGCATAGTTTAGTCACACAAACTAACTTCAAGCAACTTGCATAAATGTCTGGACTGTAAGGCTCATTTCTTTGTATCGTCTTGAAGCTAGAATCTGGAAGCTAGAAAGCTGAGAGTTGCTAGTTTCTGTAATCTTCCAAGGAATTTATCTCAATCATTCTCCAATCTACCTCTGAGGATGAATGCACATCAAAGACGCAGGGTGAATTAAGCAATGTTTGCCTCAGTAATGTGTGAGATTTTTAAAATACAGAATTATCTAACTAAGGTGGAAGGTGAATGCAATTTCTGTCAGGTTATCTGCTGGTACTAATGTTTCACTGAAGTTTTTAGCCTTCTTTTCTCTTACAAGTGTAGTTACCAGGAAATAAGTCTTTTTATGCAAGAAATACTTATGTCAAAAAAGACCATTTTCACTGAAAGGTATGGCTATTGCAAAAAGGGTCATTTTGAAAGTACAGTTTTCAGGAAAAGGGCTTTCTCACACAAGAACTACAGATACTAGGAAAGTGCATAAATATTCTTCTAATATTATTAAAATATTTGAAGTTTCACTTATGATAAAAGCAGGTTGGTATCAAATGTCATCAGCTTCCATTATGACTTTGATGCCCTTTGATGCCCTTCGTCGATAAAAGACTAGAAAAAGCTTGATGATCCTTCCCATGGAAATTAGAATTTAAGGCATTGTGAAAGATATCACCTCTGCACCTAAAAAAAACAACCAACCAACCAACCAAAAAAAAAATGGAAAAAAGGATTGTTAACACCATATTTCAGTGGATAGTACTTAGGGTGTGTCACAAATTTTAAAATCTGATCGTGGAGGAGAATGAGATTTTTTTTTTATTTTTTTTTTAATGGCTAACATTTGGCCATGAGCAAAAGGAACACATCCACAACCATTATGCTACTTCTGTCTGAGTGTGTGTGATACCTGTCACCAGATACAATAGTCCTGTTGCCATAAGGCTGCTAAAGCAGAAAAGTTGTTCTGAACGGATAAGATCTTTCTTTTCTGACACAACATTTATTAAACTTACTTAGTTTTGTATGAAGCACTGGCTTTTTGTAAGAATAAGGATGTGTTTTCAGAAGTGTTTAGTTTCTTTTTCAAGTTATGTTTTTTCAAGTATTTCATGTATGACTTTGTGGCTTGATTTGTTTCATCATTGTGGTGGGTTGACCCTGACCAGAGGTTAGATACCCACCAAAGCCCACTCTATCACTACCCCTCCTCCAATGGGCAAGGGGAGAAAACTATAACAAAAGGCTTGTGAGTGGAGATAAGGATGGAGAGAGATCACTCACCAATTACAGGCACGGGCAAAACAGACTCGACTTGGGGGAAAAGACAATTTTACTTTATTACCAATCAAATCAGAGGATAATGAGAAATAAAACCAAATCTTAAAACACCTCCCTCATCCCTCCCTTCTTCCTGGGCTTAACTTCTCTCTCGATTTCCACCTCCTCCCCCCAGCGGCACAGGGGGACAGGGAATGGGGTTGGGGTCAGTTCATCACATGGTGTTTCTGCCTCTCCTTCTGCCTCAGGAGGAGTCCTTCCCCCACACCAGTGTGGGGTCCCTCTCACGGGTGACAGTCCTCCACGAACTTCTCCAATGTCAGTCCTTCCCATGACTGACAGTTCTTCACGAACTGTTTTAGCATGGGTCCTTTCCATGGTGTGCAGTCCTTCAGGAAGGGACTGCTCCAGTGCAGGTCCCCCATGGGGTCGCAAGGTCCTGCCAGCAAACCTGCTCCCTCGTGGGCTCCTCTCTCCATGGGCTACAGGTCCTGACAGAAACCTGCTCCAGCATGGACTTCCCATGGGATCACAGCCTCCTTTGGGCATCCACCTGCTCTGGTGTGGGGTCCTCCACAGGCTACAGGTGAATCAGACTGAAAGAAGAATGTGTTTTTCTCCTGTAGCAGCAATACATTTTTGTCTATGGAAGTAGATTTTCCATAGGCTATATTTGAAAAAGTGAGTAACTCTTGCAAACTCAAAACTGAACATACTTTTAAATCATGTATTTGCAAATATTTCATCCAGAAATCTCCTATAGAATGAGTATACTAGTAAATTAAAAATAATAACATGTAAATATGTCTAGTGTATATATTTTAGGCGAGTGGGACAAAGTCAATAGAAATATGAGTGAATAGGTTATAGAAAGATTTATTTTATAGCTCTAGAATATAATATCTAACACATCTGAGAAGGCATTTAAATAATTCAATTGGGATAAAAAAAAATATCTGTATCATCCTTCCTTATAGAAAAGTATAAAAGAGAGGGCTACATATGAATGAATTGATTTAAGGATCCATTTCATCCTCTGCTTCTGGGAGAGAGTCCTGCAAGCATATCACCATATCTGGCATATTGGATCCATAAGATATGATGTCTTGCATATTCATAAGATATGTAGAGTGACAATGTGTTCCTATATAGGGACATATACAGTCATACCTAGAAATAGGATATCCTTACATCATAAAATCATAAATGTGAGGAAAAGCATAAGAAATTCTTTCCTCGCTGTCTGCTAACTGATTATCAGCACAACAGAACTGCATCATCACCTCACTTATATCTCTAAGCATAGACCACAACACTGTCATGTCAGGAGTTGTATAAAGCAATTCCTGCCCCAGATAGCTTGAAGGATAAATCAAGAGAAGGAGGACAAATAAGATAATAAAAAACCCTGTGATGAGCAGGGATTTTTATTATATAATTAAAAAAAAAAAAATTTATATGGGGCTTTAAAAAAGAATACAATATTAGCACTAATAACAGCCACAGATTTCAGAACCTGAAACCTAAACATAATTTAGGTAATGGTGTGATTCTAATCCTAATGCTATTGTTTGGACTTCTCTTTGGAAAACAAACAAACAAACCCCCTACATTATTTACCTTTTTACACTGACAAAAGGGAAAGCAAGTATTGCTTAAAGTCAACAACGAGAAAGCTCAGTAATCGTTAGTTACTCAGATCTAAGCCTAATTTACACAGTTGTCTAATCTAAGGTCTTGTTTGAAGAATTAAGTAAGACTTTGGGACTATGTATAGAACTAATTTCCTCCAATGAAAAGGGGCCTTCAGGAAATACTTCTTTCCCTAATCAATGCAGAGTCATTTGTTTCTATAAATTTTTTGAAAAGAAGATATTAGAGCACTGTTGTATAGGTTGGAAAAGCTACCTGACATTTTATTTATCCTGTATTTGTGTGATAAATACACATTAACTCTTTGGTTCATAGCCTTAAAGGGAAAAGTAGATAGAGAAATAAATTGATTATTCTCTTGTGAAAAAAAAAAAAAAAAAAAATATTTCTGAGTCAGCCTGGAAAATTTAGTTTCAGTGTTTTTATTTAATTCTGCAGTATTTGTCAGGATGACTCATCAATAGACCACCTTCCAAAGAAGATACAGATATTTCCTCTGCAAATTTTAATGCTCATAAAAATTGTTAGTTACATAAATATCACTCCTGCAATTGATAGAACCACATTGATGACTCTTATACGTGGTTTTGTACTGGCTTTAATAGGTTAAACTATAAACATAAAAAATTGTGAGTTGATAGGGAATGTAATACCTATTTGAAAGGTCAGGTAAAAAATTATGCAACTAGCCTACACTGAGCTGCATGCTAAATCAACAGGTAGAGATTTATCCAATTGGACTTAGAGTCACAGAATGGACTATGTGCTAAATAAACCATTAATAAAAATAGTCCATTTAATACTAATTCATTTTGGAAACAGGAAGATATTTATGGCAAAGGTTAACCAGTATTTTAAATGTGAAGAGTTTTGCTTTTGACTTATATGCAAAAATAACTTGCATGAAACTTTGTACCTGTGAAGTATGTCAGTTCTACTTTCTGTTTGACATTAGTTTAGTGATGCTTTTTATCTTAAAAATGTGTATATAACTGATGCAGTAGATATGGCAATGTGCAAAAATATGAAAAGTGTTGGAAATAATCTTGACATTTAAGAAAAATATATCCATCCTACTTATCATGTGCAGGCTAGATGTGAAACAGAAGCAGCAGCATTTTTAAGATGTTAGGTAATACACTATTTAGTTTTAGGTGATGGGATCTAAACTTTGCTCTTGGGTCAAAGGATATTTTCCTGCATGAGAAACAGGAGCTTTGGCTGTAAGTGTCTAGGACTTTTTCTTCTCTAGTTTTTTGGTTTTGTTTTTTTTGTTTTGTTTTTAAATGAGGTAATATATTTATGGGATTGGAAACTAGAATTGGACAGCAGTTTAAAATTATATCTTCAATAAATCAATGATTTATATTCCATTACACAGTCTAAATCTGGTGGAGATGAAGGACACTAATGTGTCTTTGGTAATACATTATTTTAGAGTAATATGATATGAAGAGTAACTGTTTTGAAAATAACATTTTCTTGTATTTGGATCATTTTATTAGCACCTTTTTACCTCAGCTGCACCAACAGATGGTCGTGATCTAACTGCACAAAACAATTAATAACTTCACTTATTTTTATTAATCAGGTTATAAACAAGATAAGTTTGTATATATAAAAATAGAATATTTTGTCTAGAATCATTTATTTATTTATTTATTTAAGATGGTGTATCTGAGTTCTTTAGGTGCATTTATGGATTTATCTTCTTCATATATGTGTCAGACACTGAAGTGCTAACCCATATGACCAGTATGGATTTTAAGTTTATAATTTGTTTTTTCAAAGTCTTCAGTGCTTACATTTTTGATTCTATATGATGCTATTAATATAGACAAGTTGCATAATACCAGAGAAAGGAAATTCCCATACATCCAGGTATGGAATCAAGACTATATGAGCTACAATCTAAGGCTTAATTGCAAGACTACAATCTGCTAAAGACTGCATATATTATTTGCTGAATCAGACAATATTTGTTCATCACATAATTTATCCTAATATCAGGGTAACCACTGAAATGTCTAGATGATCCTTTCCAGTTCAGGCTTTTTTAAAAAACACATGGATTCCATGATACTGAGTACTTACTGAAAACAGGCTGTATACATGAATGATTAAACTTGTAAAACATAAAACTATCTGATATTCTGTAATTTAAAGAGCTGTGTCAGAAAAACATTCAGGAAAATTTTTCTCCAATTTTTAATGACTTCTTTTTTTCTCCCCATTTGAGTTGGATGTGAAGGACCCCTGGAATTCCGTATAGAGGAAAATATTCCACTTTCTTTAAAATGCAATATTGCTGTACAGCTTTGTTTTGGTGGTGTTTGTTGTTGGTTTTTTTTTTTTTTTTTGTGGTTGTGTTGTTGTTGTTGTTTGGGGCTTTTTATAATTGTAATTATTTTATTTTTTATTATCTCGAAACAACGGTATGAAATAGACCTTTACTTTTACAGTAGGCAGTAGAAAGGATGTTTTATTGACTGGCCTGTCTCCCAGTTTTAATATGGTACTATCTTCATATGTGCCAGAAACATGCAACTAAGGGAATCTATGAGGGAGTAAACTGTCTCATAGATTAAAATATTTGGTGGCAGTATTTTAAGTGTACCATTCCTTCTTCAAACTTTTAATGTTCTCATTTCTATGTCATCATAGTGAGTTCCTGATCAGTTGGTTCAGCACCAGGAGAACATCCATCAGTTCATGCAAAAGAACACGAAACATTCTTTGGAACACTCTAAGCTCAGCATAAGTCACCTTGCTCTTTCCATGGGATCTTAAAATAGCTATTAGGTTTTCAGTTTATGAATTCATTTATCAAACATTACATACAACAGACAATTTAGCACATTGAGGTAATACTGTCATTCTAAGATTACAAAGGAAAATGTCACTAATAAGTCATCAGAATTAAATGATAATGGCAAAATATTCAGATGTTTTAAGTTAAATACAATGAATCCAAAACTCAACAAACGTTGAAAAAAAATTACAAACTTCATCTTATAGATGACCGGAACACAACAAAAAGTCAGAGTTCAGTAAAAATCTGCTCTTGATACATAGTGGAACAGTTAAAAATTAATGTTTTCTACTGTCCCAGGAATTCCCAAGGGCTATAGGAACTGATTTTGAATTCTTGTTCAGCCTGTCTGATGATTCATTTAGTGCTTTCTTCCACACTGCTTTAAGGCAAGAATGCACATGGATGCAAAATGTCAGACTTCAGTTCAGGTAGAGTGAGACACTAATCGTACCCTGTAGAAAATGCAGTTTGAGGTACTGGACAGAATATTAATCTAATTTTATGAATCATCTTCTAATGATTAATAAAAAAAAAATCTAATACAGAGTCATCTGAGACTAGTATATATTACTTATAAATTCATTTTATGCATGATCCAGGGACACTACAGAGCCTTCCTGCCAGATTTTTCCTCAGAATATCCTCAGCTTTCCTGAAGGAAAAGCCACCCTGAGAGTTATGTACCTTTGTCACCTCCATGTTCATTGCAAAGTAAAACTTTCTTCCTGCCAAGAGAAAGCCTAATACAGATCCATTAATGGCTGGAGTCTTTTGGTTTTCCAAAGCATTATTATTATTATTACTGTTTCTTGATCTTGCTTTGTGAGTCTCTCAGTCTGCTCTAAGCAAGAAAGGTTCAGTGCATTTAAACTATATCCAGCTGAAGGTCCTAGCCCTTATACGTATGACCTTGACTCTATTAAACAACCAAAAATATGTTTACAAATATGCCTATGATGTGACTTGTTGAACCACAAGTTAATCTTTTAATATGTTGGGAACACACTTCTGTATGACTTAAGGCCCTTCAGTCATTTTTGTAATAAATAACAGTGTTCTTGCTGCCTCAGCTGTTCTGTATTTGCTTGCCTGTTCCAAGGCAACCCATTAGTAATCACAGAATGCAATATGTAACACAGGACCAAAGAAACTTTTTCTCTCACTTTATGACCACTGTAAAATTAGCTATTTTTTTATCTCATGTTATTTTCACACAGAGCACAAAAATGCATCAACATATTGTTGCCGTTTTGTCATTATTATATACAATAAGACCCCAAAAGTGAAGTGATTAAAAAGCATCTTGTACTTCCAGAAGTACCTGTTACATATATGGTAGTTTTAGATTGGTTTATATCTTTTTCCCCACTTTTGATTGCAGAAGTGATACTTAAAATTTTATCAAGGAGAGAATCTGAAAGATCTATTAAATAATCAGTTCAAAAACAATAATGAAAAACTAACAAAAGAAACTGTTTTGAAGTCAAGAATAAAAAAAAACCACAACAAAACCACACACAACAAAGTACTATGTTACTTTCCATTCCACAAAAAGTGAGAGCTACAGCAGCTCTAGAGTGATGGCGTTTCCCAGACAAGTCAGGGAAGAGTCACATTAAGCATTCCTGACTTTGCAATAGACTATACTTGGTTTAATTTCCTTTAAGGCATATGAACTGTAATAAATCTGAATAGCAAAGAAAAAGAGTGACATATTTGTTACATATACAAGCTTTTATTTTGCAAACTGATCTAAAAAACATCCCTTTGAACTCTAAAGTCGATAGAATTATGATCTAATATTGTATCTCATTTTGATCAGTACTTTCCCTGTAAATATATTTTTAATTTTTACTTCTGATACTGATTTCTTCTGAACAATACAGAGTTTTTACTATTAATCTAGAGAACATATTGGTTACAATTCTAAGCAAAACCTTACAGAAAGCTTAAAGATTTCCCATAATGCACAACTAACTACTCCCTTGCACAAAATTCTGAAACAATGTTGGCAAGTGTCCTTCAGCAAGAGTTTGTCAGCACTAATGTGGAAAATTTTGAAAATTTCTATCATCCTCCAGTGTGTCTATGACAGCAACAGTTAATACTTTGCAGTGGCTTCTCCAAAATGTCATAATTCTCTTTTTCTCTATGAATACCACTTTTTGTGCGTATTTTTTATTTTTTAGATTATTAGACAGAAATACTTCTCCATGATATATCATCATTGTAATGTGGATGCAACATTCAGAGAATTCACTGTTCTGTAACTCACCTAATTTCAATCATCAGAAAGTTAGTCACCTAACTAAAGTTAGTAATTTGGGGGGTTTTCGTAGCCAATAAAGGCAGATATTAAACGGGTTCTTTGTAAAGAGCTCTGCGGCTGGCTGTCAGGTGCCCAACAAGCTGCTCTATCACTCTCTGTCCTCAGCAGGACCAGGGAGAAAAGTATGCTGTAAATCTTGTAGGTCAAGATAAGGACAGGGAGATCACTCATCAATACCATCACGGGCAAAACCAGACTTGGCTTAGGGAAATTAATTTAGTTTATTGCCAATTAATAATATTGCCTTCTGCATGGGCTCTCCACAGGCTGTAGCTTCCTTCAGGGCACATATACCTGCTGTGGCCTGGGGTCCTCAATGGGCTGCAGTGTGGATATCTGTGTCACCATGGTCTCCACCACAGGCTGCAGGGGAATCTCTGCTCCAGTGCCTGGAGCACCTCCTCCCCTCCTCTTTCACTGACCTTGGTGTCTGCAAGGGTTTTTTCTCTACTATTTTCTTACTCCTCTCTCACAGCTGCTGCATAGCATTTTTACCCTTTCTTAAATATGTTATCACAGAGGTGTTACCAGCGTTGCTGACGGGCTCAGCTTTGGCCATCAGTGGGTCTGTCTTGAAGCTGGCTGGAACGGGGTCTGTCTGACATGGGGGCAGCTCATGATGTCTTCTTGCAGAAGCCACTCCTGCAGCCCCCCCACTACTGAAAACTTGCCATATGAACCCAGTACAAGCTTCGAGAAAGAGAGAGGGAGCTTCTCTGCCTCCAGCCTGGCCTCAGCCCAGCACTGTGGGGAAAAGGGATAAACACCAAGCAGGAAGTAAAGGAGCTATTTAAGAGCAGGTTTTGCATAAGAACAAATCAATATTGGTATTAAGTATACATGTATACCACAGAACTGTTATTTGTCTCATCATATTAGGAATAAAAGTAAATAAAATTATTTTTATGAAAGAATTAGATTGATTTATGGAAGAACTATATAACGAGGTAGTTTGCAATCGCCATTACTCATAAGCTTTCAGGATTTCTATTGCTTAGCATTTGGATAATTGCCATGCCCTTTACTATATTAAACAATAACAACAAAAAGCTGTTATACCCTTTTATATATTTTAATGCAGATGCAACCTTTTTCCTTTTGTTTTTATTAAAACAAATTCCACCTGCTAACACCAAACATGAACCTGACCAAAACGTTATACAGTTACATTTTAAAGAGTTAGAAGAGTAACATCAGCTTTTTACCCTCATTTTAAAGTTCCAGTCCAACTCACTGTTCTTTATGACTTCATAACAGCACTATAAAGCTTGGAGAAAGCTGTCTAGCAGTACGTCTTATCAACTACAGCTACATTTTATCAGCAAAGCAGCTCATGATAGTAAGGACACACTGTGCATTTAGACCTTTTGTTTTGTTTTGTTTTCAACTGTTTTACTGGGTGAGGCACCCAAACATCAGGGAGAGAGGGGGGGTTTTAATGTTTTATATTAATATTATTCAAATATTGAAGCAAATGGATTTGTTTACTTAATATACAAAAGCACTTAATCTTTCTGAATAATTACTCCTGTGTTTTTCTGTATGTTAAATATCACAGCAAGTGATTTTGCAGAGCAGTTAAATGTGAATAATTCAAACCAGTAGCTATTTGATTTGATGCTGTATGACCTCAGCTACCACTTTGAAACACTTTCCACCACTTACATCCCTCCAAGTGTTCAGTCCAGGCCAAAGAAGTAAATAACGGGGTTAGTAATTTCTGTGTTTTGAAAAGAAATCCCTTAAAATACATTTTTATAAAGGTTTAAACTGCTATTTTCTCTATGTAGATTAAAAAAGGGAAAAGTATTTTTTACAGAAGAAAATTAGCCAACTAAGTTCTCTGCTATAATACTATTTAAAGACCTGTTGCTTGTCAGTCGTGTGAAGTACAAAAGACTGTCTTTTAAGAACTATACTGACCATATAATCAGTAAAGACTAATTTGTACATTATATTTGTAACAGATGCTTTCAGCAAAGAAGTTAGATTGATCAAAGTAAGACAGCATTTCTGGTACATTCTTGAAATGAAGATAAAGAAACCTAGCATAGTTTAACTTAACTCGTTAATTGACTCACTTGAAAAAAGATGAAGGGACACTTAAAACATTATCCTTGGGTACACTGGAGATATAATGTAAAAATACTGAAACTATTTATCAATTTAGTACAAAAATGCAAATAGGAATATCAAGTAAGTTTTATTTAATGAGAAAAATGCACTTACTTTTTTCTGTACAGGAAGTAAAGAATATGAAAATTGTAAAGGTGAAAAACCTTTGTATGTATAAAAAGAATAACTGATATAGAATCATAGAATTATTTGGTTGGAAAGGACCATTACAATCATCTAGTCCAACCATAAACCTAGCATTGCCAAGTTCACCATTAAAGCATGTCCCAAGGTACCACATCTACACATCCTTTAAATACCTCCAGGAATGGTGACTCCACCACTTCCCTGGGCAGCCTCTTCCAATACTTGACAACCCTTTAAGTGAAGCTGTCCCTTCTTCCAGAGGTGGTAAACTCTCCTTTTATAAAGACTTTATAAAATTGTGTAAGGTTTCAGCAGCATTAATTACAGCAGAAAACAAGAACACATTCCTTTAAAATAGTCAAGAATACATATTAAATAATCAAAATGAATTACCATGTTGAAAAGGCTAAATCTAATCCAATCTTTCTGAAGTATAAGAGAGTTTTTGGCAGCATACTACAGGGATTCATGTTGGGACCACTGCTGTTTCTTCATATAAACTACTAAATAAGTGATATTTGAAGACAATGTGTTCTCAAAGTGAAATAATTTAGAATATTAAGCTAAAAAAAAAAGTTAATTCTAAAGCCTGAGATCTATGGGCATGCATGAAACCTTAGCAAAGTGCTGTGAACAGTAACTACCTTTCATTTCTTTCTCATTGTCTTAAATATTCTGCAATTTTTAGATTAAGGGAATATGGTGAAAGCATGTTCTGGTCATATTATTGACATATAGGAAAAGCAAACTATGTATACTAGATAAAGTTTACATATTTGTAGGTTTGAGTAGTGTATCTGATGGTTAAAATAGTTTAACATGTTTATTGCAGCTCAATAACTGGTTTCTCAGACTGGGGATAAAACTCAAGACTGTGGCAAAAAGAAAGCAAAGGAAAAATCAGGCTGTTTTGCCCTAATAAAAAGTGGTTTATTTCCAGGGTTCTATTTCCTTTTAACTGTAGAATGAGATTATTTTCTTAATAAAATTTTAAAACAAATTATTGGTGGATTATGGCCACCTAATTTTAGTCAACTTGTTGAAGAACCTAGGTTAGAAACACTGCATGGAATCCAAAATGTCTAAGTCATGCATCTAACTTGGACTTTGCAGGTGGTCTGATTTGACCATTAGAATGTGTTAGATTACTGTACAAGAGTTCTGACAGACCATGGAAATTCATATATGTTCAGCTTTCAGAAACTACAGAATCTACTTCTGCGCAGACAATTAAAAAAAACCTAAACAAAACAGATCAGCTATAGTATTATTGCACTAAATATGCATTTAACAATTTAACATCAGATTTTAACCTAGATTTTCAAATGGGTATCCATATGCTGTTCATGAATTAATATTGGAAGTACTTTTAGAAAATAATATAAGTAAGGAAAAGCCTAAAAGTCATATTCAGTAAAACAACTGGTGAGAGTTTCTTCTTTACAGGTTTAAGAAACCATAACGTCACTATGTCAGTTATTCAGACTGTTTTATAGCCAATAGAGGGAAATAGACTTTTAAAGGGTACAATTCACTTCTCTTTAGTTATCTATTGTAGGAAAAAATGAGTCACACTCCAAAAAAGCCTCTTCTTTCTACCAACTAAACCAAAAAAAGAAAAGGAACTCTTACCTGATTCAAGAGGACACTTTGTGACTGGTCTTGATTGCATAAACATATGCCTTTAGTACTGTTCGAGATGATCTTGGGTACCTGAGATCAGCTACTCAAGCTGGCACATAATCCACAAGATTTCTGCCATTCTGAACTGCCCACTGGAAACCAAACAGTATATTCAAGGGCATCTTAAATGGCACTAAACATCTGAGTTCAAGCAAATGAATTTAGTATTTGAAAACATTTTCAAAGAAAAAATTTAAAAGTCTGTTAAATTAAATGATGACATCATAGAGGAAGTAAAAAAGCTAGGCTTTGCCACCCCTCTTAAATACTTTGCATACTGTATTTTTATGTGATGAAGAGTCACAAGACAAATACTATGTTCCTTAGACCATCAAGGGGACAAAAATACCTTGGGAGCGTTTCATAAACTAGAGATAAAAACAAATCCCTTGAGTTACCAATTCCCCATTACAGAACAGTGATGCAAGTGGACCTCAGAGTTATTAAAGACATTAGGCATGAATGCACCTTTTCTGGTTTTTGTTTGTTTGGGGTTTTTTTGTTGGTTTTTGTTTTGTTTTGTTGTTGGTTTTGTTGTTGTTTTGTTTTTTTCCTTGTACTTGCGATTCCGAGAATTTACATACACACAAAATGGGTGCCTCAATCTGAATAATCATCTAAATTACTTTGTGCTCAGTAGACAGCTATTGGCAAATAAAAGGTGTAATATATATGGCAATTTAGCTTGCTTGTTAACTTTCCTTCCATCCCTTGATTGGCACTGGTCATTATAATCCCTCTGGCCCACATGACATTGCTTCAGCACAGGAGGTGTGCTTGACTTTCTTATGAGTTGTAGGGACACAGACACACTTTACACAAGGCATAAGCAAAGATTAGATTAGTGTCACAAGAATTTAGATCAAAAAGCTGGGGGAGGACATTAAAAAATATTAATTGTGATACAGTGATTAATCTCTCAAAGATCCTTAAAAATTTCTACCTAAAAAAAAGAAAAATATCCTAAATGCTAAGTAGTAAAAAAAAGTTTTAAGAATACATTCTAGAGAACATTTTTGCCTTAGCAGACAGACCTAAAACTACCTCTTTTTATGTTTTAAGTTCTATAACATTTGAGATGAAGTTAAAGATAGTGAAATACTTGTGAGGGACTGATTATAGTGCATGGATTGCTGTGATATCTGCATAGATAAGTGATTATTATTACTAGTGTTATATAAGGAAAGTAGAGAAATTTGTAAGTAAAATCAAAACTGCAGAAAGAAAAGTAGTTCTGGCATGTTCAATCATATTCTTTGCTCTGCAAAGCTGTTCTTTATAGCATTTTTATTTTCATATGATATCTTAAAAGAATTCAATATTATAGATATCTATGTTTTAGTTTACTTTTGGCATAGGTGCACATGTCAACATATCTTCGTATTATCAAGTATTATCACATCAGAATGATTAAAAAAAAAAAAAAGGATGCAAGTATATATATTTTAACAGTGAGTTTTCACATAGAATATGTCCCATTAACTTAAATTAAATGTCAGTATTAACGTGAATTAAAATTTAGCAGAACTGTGTTCTAGATTTTACTTCAGTCTTTTGCCAGTCTCTTCTAAAATATTTCCATCATTTTACAAGTATTGATATTGAATCAGTTATGTCACCAGCTTTGTTCACATATGTTCACTGTGTTACTGAGTTCTGGGTAAGTGCTAGGAACATCATAGAAATCCTTAGAACAAAATACTTTTAACTCTAGAAGTTCTGAATATCACATCAGCACTTAAGAACATGTATTTTCCTTGAAAATAAATATAAAATGTTAGTCAGCATATTGTTGGAGACAGAAATCTGGGTAGATGAAATCAGCTCAGATTTGGAAAACAAAATAAAACAATAACAAAGAATCTTATGCTGAGTAAAGGCTGGAACTGATTAATCAACTTCTTGTACTGTACCTCTATATAACAGAATTTTATATGTGGCTTCTAGAGCATGAAAAGTGAGATTCTGTCCTGAACTTAGTTATCTAACTTGGTATCTTTAACTACATTCTGACATTTTGGGAAGATGAATCCAGTCCCAGCAGGTTTCTCTAAATAAATAGAATATTTACAGATCTCTAAAAAAGTTCAAAGTATATAGAACTTCATAGAAAATCATCTTCATCAGTCATATTTTATCCTTTAATTCAAATATGTCTGCTTTACTTTGAAACTTTGATAACACATTTTGTTTATCAAAAGGTGTCAAGAATATAAAAGACCCAACCTAAAAAAATTCCAGAAATAAAATTTCCACTATTTCTGCTGATTCTAAAAGACACTTTTCCTTCCCAATGAAAGAAATATTTGTATTTTTTATATTGTTTTATATGTATTTATATGTTTCTAAACTTTAACACTAATGCTTAAATGTTTTTTCTGTCATTCATTAAATAATGTTATATCAAATATTTAGATTAAGATTTGATCTTTGATTAGCATAATTAGAAATATATCCTTTGATGATTACTACCCATTTAAATGAAATTTATAATCAATTTAGTGTAAGCAATTTTGATTTTGTTTCAAGTTTTTTAAGGAAAATATGAAGATTGATATTGATTGGTATTATGTTATGTTTTAATTATTTAAAGTCATACCACATACCACCTAATATAATATTTACAACACTGAAATAGCAACTTTATAATTTAGTGGTTAATTTCAGTTATGTTTTAAAAACATTATTATAATACCAGCTTTATTCTTGTTTTCTGAAACTTCACCAGTGTTTTGATATTAGTGAAATTAAAGTATTGTTTCAGAAAGATTTATCCACCAATTCTTTTAATACTTTTGGCTGTACATTTGTTTTTGCTTGTTTGTTTCTTTAATTACAAAATTAACTATTTTTCTATTTAGTTTTAACCAGCTTTCTATCAGATCTGACTCAGAACACAAACTGTGTTAGTATTTTGTGTGCATATGAGGTCAATCCACCCCCCTTAACACATCACACAGGTTCTTCACATTGTCTCCAAGAAGCTATAGAAATCTCAATTTACTGGCATCAAGAGTTAATAAAACAATCAAACATATAAATTAAAATAATTTGCTTTTCTGAATTTTTATAAGCTTCAAATTATCATAAAGAAAAGGAAAAAACACTTTTTAAAAAACTTGGTTAAGTTTTTCTACCATGACCATTGATTATATTTCTAAACAGATTTTTGTCTAGTACATATTTTTGAACTGGACTGATGAGAACATAAATAGTTTTGTGATCTTGTCTTGATTAAGGTGTCATAGGTGGATTAATGTCAGACTTGTTTACCTACACAGCTTGCAAACTTACAGACATTGTTAAGAGAAAGCTAAAATTCATGGACAGCTTGGCCTGATGCAGCTTTAATCAATGTCAGGTGATGTGGTAAATCAGACATGCTCTTGCTTTTATGAATGTATTTTAAATGCACATCTTTTTAAAATAGCAGGATATGACACAAGACCTTTCTCATTTACAACATGTTAATATCAGCATTTACATTGTGCACCGGTTAGCACAAATCCTTTTCCTATACTGATTTGAGCTGATTGTCTTCCTTACAGCAGACTATACAACATCTATACACACTGATACCAAATCCAGTCAGCTGTTAGCTGTTAGAACCACTGAGTCCAAATGAAACTTCTTGTTACCATCGTAACTGAGATGAGCTGATTTGTCTTGTCTGGTAATTTTTTTTTTCCTGAAAGTTTTAATTGCTATGTAAAGCAGACATGCTTCTACAGTAAAAACTATCATTTTCAAAACCTATATATTAAAATATACAAAATTATTTTTTCTTAATATAAACTTTAAAAATTGTCTTTCTCTGAAAGTCATTTTAAAGAAGTGACTTTTCAAAAATGTCTCTGATGTTTAACTCCAACTACAGGCCAACACAATTTCCTTGACTGAACTCCCATCATCTTATCAGCATAGTACAGCTCACATGCAGACCGAAACTGCTTTACTGTTTACACTGCCTATATGCAGACACATAAACACAAGTGGCACTAACAGCCTTATCCTATTTCCATTTCTGGCTTATCAGAATGAAGGTCTATTAGTGCAAAATATATCCATATGTACAACATAGATTCTGAGTGCCCCAAAGGCACCTCTTCTTGAGGCTGTACAAACCTGCCTTTCCTCACAGGACAAGTGCTCCAGCCCTGATCATCCTGGTGGCCTCTTCTGGAGATGGACAGTTTATCAATGTCTTTCATCTATTGCAAACCCCAGAACTGGATGCCAATGTGTTGTACTGAGTAGAAGGGAATAATCACTGATCAGCTGGCTGTGCTCCTGTTAATATAACACCAAATGTTGCTAATCACTGTTGCCAGGCCACACTGCTGACCTTCTTTAAGCCTGCTGTCTCTAGGGTCCACTGAGTACTTTTCTGTAGTACTGTGTCACAGCCATTAAGTTCCCAGCCTGAATATAGCAGGACTTTTGTCCATTTGCCTTTGTCTTTGTTGAATTTCACAAGGCTCTGGTGAGCCTTGCCACTAAGATCTCTAGGTCCCTCTGGATGGCAGTCCTGCTTTCCACTGTATCAACTGCATTTCCAGTGTGTTGTTATCCACAAATCTGATAATGTTGCTCCCTGTCATCTCATCCACTTCACTGATAAACATGAAGTAGCAGGATATGTGTCAGTATAGACCATCAAGGAACTCCATTTATGGCCAGCCTCCACTAACCTCTACCCTATGAACCTGATGATTTAGCCAGTTTTTCACCCATCTGTTAGTCCATTCACCTGGACCATCCAGACTGGACAAAAGGATGGTGTGGGAGACCATGCCAAAAGCCTTGCTAAAGTTAAGGTACAAAAATTCTGATGGTCTCCTGTCATGCACAGATCTAGTCACTTTATCATAAAAGACAACCAGGCTTGTTGTGCATGATGATAAATCCATGCTGGTTATTCCCAGTCACCTTCTTCCCATTTGTAGGCTGCAAAATGTCTTCCACAAAGGCTTGCTGCATTTTACCCAGGGAAAAAAAAGTAAGAATGACTAACCTGTAGTACAGTAGGTAATTCTGTTAAATAAAAAAATTCTAAAATTCCTCTTAAAATGTTTGTGCTCTTCTGTTTTGCCAAACAGCAGAATTTTGAACTAACTATAATACATTTCCATCTGGAGATAGAATTGCAGTTCCTTAATTCCACAGAGAGCATAGGAAAGAACCTCTGTGTTGTGCTGAGAAAATCAATTTGTGAAACTAAAAAAAAAAAAAAAAAGTTTAAACATATTCTGCCAGATTGACTAAGCATAGTTAACAAAACAAAACCCACAATCAGAGTCTAAAGCAGTCATAGTTTCTATGTAAGATAAATTTTACCAAGTTTAAGCCTATTTTAGTATCAGGAGCAGTGTCAGTAAGCTATATCTGTACAACTTTAACATTTGTATGGGGATATAAATCATTGGATTAAGGTATTATTTAAATGCATTACAACCTTCTTAAAAGAAACAGAGATTGTCTTTTTTGAATGTCTTGTAATACATTTCTGTTTTATATGCAAAGAACTAGTAATGAAGGATTTAACTTTGTATGATTGCATTAGTGATCCGAAAAAGATAAAAAATTTCATGGATCTAGCAGGATTTGGAAACTGTCCTTCCACATTAACGCCAGACATATATTTAATCAGGAAAAGACATATGTTGATTTAAAACAGAATTCAGAAGCTGAAATTCAAAAGGCTTTAGAGTATAAAAATTTAATATACAGAAGACAAATACAGGGTTTCTTCCTGTAGATAGCTGAGATTGCTGACTATAATACGTTGTGCTGGATTTATGTTTTACAGAGTAGAATTGCTAATACAAATTTAAAAAGAAAAATGTCTGCAAACAGTCTCTTTCTCTGATTTAAAAGAAATCAGTGTCCTTTTGGTGAATAAAGACTGTCCTCAAAAATATGATGACTGGCTAGCATAGAAAGCTGATCAGTCAGGCAAAGAGTCTGACAAATCTTTTTTCATGTAGTACTTGAGTACCAGCTTAACATAACATGAGCTAATGCATAACACAACAAATTGCTTTTAACTTGCTGATGTATAGGTTTCAGACCTGGGAAAAAAAAAATAAATCATTTTCATGTACTCACACCCATGCTGGCTTACCATTGTGAGAGCATGCACAGGAGAACTGTGAAATATGTCTTTTCTCCCTCCTGGTCTCCATGTATCACATGCAAAAAAACCTCTGACAGGAACTTCAACTAATAGAAATGGCACAAGATGGCATTCTTTCTCATAGAGCTCTTTGGCAGTGTAACAGGATTGTGTGGATGCAGTATAGTCAGTGGATGGGAACAGATGCCTTTTAAAAAAAATCCAGTAGGACTACACCTATTTGCTGAGACTTGGCTAAAATGAATCTTCCCCTGAAAATCTTTAGAGACAACTACTGTCTACCCTTTGATCGTATCTGAAACTTCTTTAGTTGGGGAAAAATGGAACCTAAAATTTAAAAAAAAGTTCAGTGCATAGGTTCAACACATTGGATCCCATCCCCTGCAACTATATGTTATAATGCAAGTAGGATTGGTTTTATTAAAAATTATTAAAAAAATAATTTTATTTGATTTTTCCTATGTATTTCTTACAAACTTTCATAAATTTTGCATGTTGTCTCCAAAGGGGAGAATTTGCTTCAATGTAGCAAGCAGCAGTTTTCAAGAAAATTGTCGACCTCCCTAGACCTTGTGCTTGCACATCAGCTTCCAGTTATGCAAACACAAAACATGGTACCCTTGGAAGGGAAATCCTGATATCACAAAAAGAACTGCTGTGATGTAAATCAGAAACACATTGTAAACACTTTTGCTCCATTTGGATACAGCTTTTAACAGCAATATCATGCAGACTCTTGACTGTGATCACATAGAAGGAAAATTTTTAAATTAATAAGCTATATTGGCATTTGGATATGCCAATGGGATACTCCATACCATATAACATCATTTTCAGTATATTAATGAGGGTCTGGCTCTTGTGGGGTTTCTCTCTCTCTCTCTCTCTCTCTCTCTCTCTGGCTTTCACTAGGGCTCTTCCTCTTCTGGGACTGCGGTTTCAGTTTGGGTTTGTCGCTCCTCTGGAATCATTATTCGAGAATGGGCTGGGCTTGGTCAGCAGATGGTGAGCAATTGCACTATGTATCACTCATTGGCATATTTTATTACTATTATTATTATCATTATTATTCTAATATAATTATTATTATAATTAATAAATTATTCTTATCTCTACCTACGAATCTTCTTACCCTTGCCACTCCAATCCTCTCCCCTGTCCTCTGTGGAGAGGGTGGGACTGAGCGAGTGGATGTGTTTGGCTGGTAGCCAAGTGCTTGCCAACTGAAACCACCATGTGGACCACCACTTCAAACATATTTTTATTGTACTGTTTTAGAAAAGTAATGATAGAATGGTTTGGGCTGGAAGGGAACTTTAAAAGGCATCTAATCTAATCCCCCTTCAGGGAGCAGGGACATTTTCAACTAGATCAAGTTGCTCAAAGTCCTGTCCACCCAAGCCTTCAGTGTTTCTAGGGATGAGGCTCCTACCACCTCTCTGGGCAACCTCTTCCAGTGGTTCACCATGCTCACTGTAAAAAATTTATTCCTTACACCTAGTCTAAAACTATCCTCTTTTAATTTAAAATCATTACCTCTTGTCCTATTGCAATAGGCCCTGCTAAAAAGTTTGTTCCCACCTTTCATATAGTCTGCCTTTGAGTACTGAAAGGCTGCAAAAAGATCTCCCCAGAGGTCTCTTCTCCAGGCTGAACAACCCCAGCTCTGTCAGCCTTTCTTCAGAGGACAGGTGTTCCATCCTTTTCATCATTTTTGTGGCCCTCCTTTGGACCCACTCTAGCATGTCCATGTCTTTTTTGTGTTGAGGACTCCAAAGCTGGATGCATCACTCCAAGTAGGGTCTCATCAGAGTGGAGTAGAGGGGCAGAATCACCTCCCTCGACCTGCTGGCCATGTTTCTTTTGATGCAGCCCAGGATATGGTTGAACTTCTGGGCTGCAAGTGCATATTGCTGGCTCATACCCAGCTTTGTATCCACTAGTGCCCCCAAGTTCTTCTCAGCAGGGCTGCTCTCAATACCTTCCTTCCCCAGCCTGTGTTGATACCAGAGGTTTCCCCAGTCCAGGTGCAGAACCTTGTACTTAGCCTTGTTGAGCTTCATGAAGCACAGAGGCCCACTTCTCGAACTTGTCCAAGTCCCTCTGTATGGCATCCTGTCCCTCAGGCGTGTTAACCTCACCACTCAGCTTGGTGTCATCAGCAAACTTGTTGAGAGTGCACTTGATCCCACTTTCTATGTCATCAATGAGGATAGTAAACAGGCCTGGTCCCAGTAGGAATCCCTGAGGGACATCTCTCATTACCAATCTCCACCTGGACATTGAGCTGTTGACCACTACCCTCTGGATGTGACCATCCAACCAATTCCTTACCTACCAAACAGTCCACCCATCAACTCCATCTCTCTCCAACTTAGAATGATATTGTAGAGGACCACGTCAAAGGCCTTACAGAAGCCCAGATAGACAACATCCTTAGCTCTTTCCTTGTCCGCTGATGTAGTCATTGCATCATAGGTCACTAGATTGAACATGCAGGACTTGCCATTGGTGTAGCCACGCTGGCTATCTCAAATCACTTCTCTGTCCTCCATGTGCCTTAACATAGCTTCTAGGAGGATCTGTTCCATGCTCTTCCCATGTACCGATGTGAGGCTGACAGGTCGGTAGTTCCCAGGGTCCTCGCTTCTACTCTTTTTAGAAATGGGCAGTATGGTCTTTGATCTAAAAATGTGTCTGATAGTTTCAATAAATGCAGATAAACGTTTATTGGAGTGCCTATACTGCAATTATCTCACAGCCAAATTAAGTTATAACATTTGTAATGTTATAAATGGGACTATTGCACCCAGCCTGGGAATCCAGAGCCTTCAATCTATTATAATCTCAGATTTTAAGCAAATACTTTTCTTGCTTTGATGATGGTAGTAAAAAGCTTGAAAATGTGACACATAAAACACTGAGTTATATTTTTTGAGATGTATTCTTTGAAATTCTAACTGCTTCCTATCTTTTAACAGGATATTATTTCTATGGCTTCCTAAACATGAGAAAGAACATAAAAAGTAAACTTAGTGCACAACACAAAGGCAACATTAACCCCTAATTATGGGGAAAAATACTAGGCTTGTGGATTCTACTCTCACTGCTGAGCATAAGACTTACAATTGTTTTCACATGTAGCTGTTTCTCCTGTTTCTACAACCTGAAAAAAATCTGGACCTGAAATAGGTTTTCAGGTAAAGATCTATGCTGTAGCATGCCAAGTCAACCTGTACTTCACTGCTTCACATCCAAAGGCCCCACAAAGTCAGCATAGTTAATCCAGCAAATAATGTGCAGAGAAATAAATTCAATTGTATTTATGAAGTAAAAAATACATTTTTTTTTTCAGAAGGAAAAAAAAATAAATCAGTGAAACAAACCAGTAAGAATTCTTCAGACCATACACAGTTGCTGGGAATCTTACTAAAGGAAAACTAGTGAGAAACAGATAGTAAAGGACTAGTTGATGGATCCTGCAGAAAATGGTTTTTGAATCTTTTCATAGAACTGTTTTACACAAATGCTTTTTGATTGCATTATAAAATGCAAAAGGAAGACATACTGGAGACAAGACAGGGGAGTCATAAACAGCCTGGTGTCCCCACTCATGGCAGGGGGGATTGGAACTAGATGGGATCTTTAAGGTCCCTTCCAACCCTAACCATTCTATGATTCTATGATTCTATGATTCTATGATTCTAACTCAGTGTTAAGACTGATTTCAGTGAATGTTAGATTAAGCTCATTCAGGAGGGGGAGAAATGGAGGGTATTCAAAACAACAGGGAGGGACTGGTATTGTTATACTAATTTTATAACTTTCTATACCTAGCTAGCAATTTGTTTTTAAATTAAAATGTATAAGAAAGACATCCAATATTGTTTTAAAGATTGTAATTCATGGAAAAAATTCCCATACCTTTAGGATATTTATTCCAGCATTAATTATTTTCACTATGAAAGGTTTACAAGTTCTGCTTATTTCAGCTAGAGGTCATTACATTTTATAATATTTTCCCTGCTAATTAAAAAAAGATCTTTGCACCTTCAACAGAAACCTTCTTGTACAGAGGTCTATCCTACCTACTATAAATAGATCCTCTAACTATTCTGTGTATAGTGCACATTATATATCAATATTTTTCAAACTTCTTTTTGATAAGTAGTTAATGCTCCAATTTTTGGGCCCTCTCAACTGTGTTTAACTTTTTACAGCTTTCTTAAGATACATATATATAGCACTCAAGTAATAACTTAATCAATGTTGTATACCATTTAACTGTTCAACATTTCTCTTTTTATTAGGAAAATTACATTTTTGCTACAGGAAACTCACTGTAAGCTCATATTTATCTAGTGACGAATGATCCCGCATTCCAGTCAGGCTGAATCTGACCAGATTAATTACTTTCCAGGATGCCCACTCTTTATAAACACATACAGATTTTTTTCCAGACAGTGTGAGCCATTCATATTTATTAGTTTGTTTTTAATTTTAAACATAAATTAATCTTTTCACTTATTCACATAAAAAAATAATTTAAAAAATCTTATACAAGAGAAAGCACAGATATATTTCACAACTATAACTGAAATGGATAGATATAAAAAAAAAAAAAAAAAAAAAAAAAAAAACCAACTTAAAAGTATAAACCGGTTTCTAACTGCTGGGGTTATAAAGAAAATTTCCCTATGAGTAAATTACTCTGTAATTTTCTAATCTGGGATTTGTATACAGCTGGTACCAGCTAGAGGCAAGAGGCAAAATGAGATAAGAATCTATCAGCTAATTAGTACTCCAGTTTTATGAAATTATATGCCAAAATTTAACCAGAAGAGGGAAGTTAATTAAAGTCCTCCTGAAACTTTAGAAGCAGGTAGACATTTTGTTGTTTGAGTCTGCTCTGCAGGTAAGAAGCAGGTCCGGTGTCTTGAAAGGACACTTCCTCTTCTTGGAAGACTGGGGCTTCAGCATGTTACAGCACAGTTGCCCCTACTTTGCTTTTCACAAAAAGAAAACCAAACCAAACCCAAAGCCAGTCAAAAAAATCCCCATAGCATCAAAGGACTGTTTTGCTTGGAAAATACCCTTAAGATCATTGAGTCCAACCATTAACACTGCCGAGTTCACAACTAAACCATGTCCCTGAGCATCACATCTACTCACCTTTTAAATATCTCCAGGGATGGTGATTCCACCACTTCCCTAGGCCATCTGTTGACAACCCTTTTGGTGAAGAAATTTTTCCTAATAACCAATCTAAATCTCCCCTGGCACAACTTAAGGTCATTTTCTCTTGTCCTAGATTATTTTAATATTGCCAGTACTTTCTTTCTCTGCTGGATAAATGGAAAGAGAACAAGAACTTATCCTTTTTTTTCTTGCACAGCTAAAAATGCCTGTTTTCTCTGATCACGGTAATCATGGTATCCACATTTGAATTTTGTCTTTTGATCTACCTGGAATTCTTTAGCAACATTTTATACAGCAAGAGTAGTTTGGAGAGTCTAGTCACTTCATGATTTGTTACAAAACAAGTATTTCTTTTCTAAAGATTTTATTTGACGTCTTCAAACTCTATATCTATTCTCCTGGCTAGCTTTCGTTAGCTAAATTTTGACAGCTTGAAAAAAGTTCCTGAGGAAAGTGTGTCTGTTTTGACTACAGACTCATATGGGAATTGGAGTTGTTCCTAATTCTGGTGATGCTGTTTTAACAAAATGGGTAGAAAGGAACCTGATGAGGTTCAACAAGAGCAAGGGCAGAATCCTTCACCTGGGGAGGAATAACCGCATGCACCAGTACAGGTTAGGGGCTGACCTGCTGGAAAGGAGCTCTGTGGAAAAGGACCTGGGTGTGCTGGTGGACAGCAGGCTGGCCATGAGACAGCAGTGTGCCCTTGTGGCCAGGGAGGCCAGCAGTATCCTGGGGTGCATTAAAAAGAGTGTGGCCAGCAGGTCGAGGTTCTCCTCCCCCTCTACTCTGCCCTGGTGTGGCCACATCTGGAGTACTGCATCCAGTTCTGGGCTCCCCAGTTCAAGAGAGACAGGGATCTTCTGGAGAGAGTCCAGTGGAGGGCCACAAAGATGACTAGGGATCTGGAGCATCTGCCTTACGAGGAGTGGCTGAGAGAGCTGGGACTCTTCAGCCTGGGGAAGAGAAGATTGAGAGGGGACCTTGTCAATGTCTATAAATGTCTGAAATGTGGGAGCCAAATGGATGTGTCCAGGCTGTTTTCGGTGGTGCCCAGTGACAGGACAAGGGTCAATGAGCAAAAACTGGAACACTGACAGTTCCAGACAAACTTAAGGAAAAATTTCTTTACTGTGAGGGTGACAGAGCACTGGAACAGGCTGCCCAGAGAGGTTGTGGAGTCTCTATCTCTGGAGATGTTCAAAACCCGCCTGGACGCTTTCCTGGATAACCTGGTGTAGGGAACCTGCATTGGCAGAGGGGTTGGACTAGATGATCTCCTGAGGTCCCTTCCAACCCCTACCATTCTGTGATTTTGTGAAAATCAAATCTAACCTTAAAAAAAAAAGTTCCTGTTTATTAAAATATATATTGATGCACATTGATCTGTCTTTTTGCCATACCATTACAGAAGTTATGTCTGGAGAGCAGCTGAAAGACACTAACATTAGGATTGTTCAAAATTTTGGCGAATTTCTAAATGCTTATTATGTTCATCCATATTGTCCTTGTATACTGACAGAATCAGATTTCAAGAAGGATTGCATGCAATTTTATCTCTCCAGTGTCAGCTACATGGGCCAACATTCATTTGCATACTGTACATGCCTAAATTTAGGTGTCAAAATGTACATCTCTATAGATGAACTGTGTAACAAAGTGCCTAATATAACTGAAGATCAATTTGGTTCAATTGCAACCTGAGATACTCTCATATCCAAGGTAGTTTGATAAAAAAAGAATTCCAGATTCCTATGGGTGGTGGGTTGACCTTCGTCAGCTGCCAGACCCCCACCCAGCTTCTCTTGAATTCCTCCTCCTCAACAGGGCAAGTGGAGAAAATAAGATGAAAAAACTCATTGTTTGTGATAAAGACAGGAAGATCACTTACAAATTATTGCCACAGGCAAAACAGACCCAACTTGCGGAAAATTAATTTAATCTATTGCCAATTAAAGTAGATTTAGAAGTTGAGAAACAAAGGCAAAAGTTAAAACATCTTCTCCCTAAGCCACTTGTTTTTCCCAGGCTCAACTTCACTCCTTTACTCCCTACTCTCCTTTGCTATTGCCCCAGGTGGAAAGGGAGGGTGGGGAACAGGTGGTTATGGTCAGCACATAACTGTTCCTTTCTGGTGCTCCTTCCACCTCCTATTTTTCACTGTCTCCATTGTGCGTCCTCTACATTGCCTGCAGTCCTTCAAGATAAAATTGCTCCAGAGTGTGTCCTCCATAGGCCACAGTGTGGATATCTACTTCAGTGTGATAATCTCCAAAGGCTGCAGTGAAATATCTGCCCATCTCCACACGGTGCAGTTCCTGTCAGGGGAACCTGCTCCATTATGGGCTCTCGACAGGTGGCAGCTCCTTCAGGAATTATCCACCTGCTCTGGTGTGGGGTCCTTCACAAGCTGCAGTGTAGATATCTGCTCTGGTGTGGCCCTCTCCATGGGCTAAAGGGAGAAAATACACTCCAGAGTCTGGAGCACTGCCTTCCTCTCCTTCTCTTCTGACTTTGGTGTTTATAGGGTTGTTTCTCACACATTTTTTTTTTCTTCACTTCTACTGTTTGCGCAGTGTTTTGCATTTTCTTTAACATGTTTTCCCCAAGGAACCAAGCACCTTGGCTAATAGGCTTAGCTGTGTGCTGCAGTGGGTCTGCCTCAGCCAGCTGGAATTGGCTATGTTTGGGTAGCCCCTTGCCTCTTCTTAGAGAGACCATCCCTGCAGCCCACCCCCACCTAAAGCTTGCCATCTACTCCCAATATACTGTGTACAGACAACTGTATCAAGTCTTTGCACAGCACAGTTGATGGAGTCTAAAAATCTTTCAGATGATAAAACGTATGTGTCTCATTCAGCTGAGTAGCCCTCTACACTCAATGACTGATTCATTCACCCAAGCACAGGCATTTAATACCTTCCAGGAGTTGTTAGGGTATTCCTGGCTGATATTCAGATGCTGCTCTGAAAAGATGTGGATCTCCTCTAAGCCCTGCTTGAGATTTGCCAGCCTCTTGCATGTAATGGAGATACGATGTCTCAGATGACACTGATGTAATGAACAGAGATTCAATTTGTTTGCATACATGCAGACATTTAGTACCATCTGCTATGTCTTAGGATATCCAAACATCTGGACAGGCTGGCAAATATGGTTCAGCATGACAGCAAGCTTACATTATTTTGGAGAGACAGTTGGAAGCCAGGTGGGATAGCCCAGAAAAACTCTAGGCACTGCTGTTCAGGCAAATGAATCCCATCATGCTATTAAGAGCTGGCAGAATCAGTTGTGTAAATACAATAATTTAATTTTGCCTAAATCTACTTATCATCATCAGCTGACTGAATCACCTAGAGCCATCACTAGCCCTTACGATATCTTAAGCATTTGTATGAGACTTGCAGATATTTATTACAGGACCCACAGGAAACTCATCACATTCCAGGAGGCAGGAAGAAGATGGACAGGACATGCTGATGCATGTAGACACTGGTAAGCAATAAAGTACTTGCTTATATTAAATTTAACCTTTTTTTTTTTTTTTTTTTTTTTTTGTATCACAACTCTATATTATCCACAATGCCTCATTGATATTGCACTCAAATAGAAAACAGGAGGTAGACTACCCAACCTGCTCTCATTCTCTCTTTTATTGCTTTACCTCAATTCTGCAAAACTCCCCTGTGATCCAAGATTGTTGTGCAGTTGTGAAGGTCAGCGCAGTTTTAGTTTTTCCTCTGCTGTAATGAATGAATACAGCTGAATTAATAGAGGCAAATCAACTCCACTGGGTTTAAATAACTGACTCAATTTTTAATTTCTAAACAGTGCTATGTATACAGTGCCAACACTCAGTAGCATATTTGTATTTCATATTTCATAATCTAATGATATGCAGCTTCATTAGTATACTGATAATCTCATGTAAGGCAATAAAAACTATACAAGATATTTTCATCTGTCTCTAGTAGTGGTTCTATTTCTACTTTTCCATTTATCTACAGAGATAACAACAATCAGCACTTCCACAGAAAAATATTCTTGAACTAAAAAACTTAATTGTAATCAGTGTGAAAGAACCTGATGAATAAACCCTCAAATAGTACAAACACAGCCTCTCTTTTTATTCTTTTTATATAGACTTATTTTTATCCTTATATTTGTGACCACTGGCATGATGTCATATGAATTTTACTGATACTATTATCAATGGGCACATGCTAGACTTTTGCAGTGCAATTCTGTGCAGGCACAACTTCTTTCCCAATAATTAACTTCCAACTGTCTCAGAGAAGAGAAATTCTGTAAATCCTAGGATAGTAAAGAGTACTTTAGAAAATTGTCTTTTTCTTTTTTTAATTAGACATCTTGAATTCCTATATGTCTGCAAAGCATGCTCTCTAATTTGCTGTACAACATTTTTGGGCACATTTCTGGCAGGTTGGTTTTAATATTAGTAATTATTAAAAATTTGTAAGGATAAAGTAAAAGGAAATTTTCTCTCTTCAGTTTTGATTCTAAGAAAGGAAGAATTCTGAAGAAAAAAAATACTATTAAGAAATATTTTTTTAGCTTTTTTATCTCCTCAAGTCCTTGATCACATGAAACATGCAACTGTTTGGTTTTTTTTTTCTGAAGCAATTTTTTTACTTAGACTTCCTTCAAAGAAGATTTTTTCTGTGTGTTTGACAGTAAAAAGAGAAAATTTACTGAAACCAAGCTGATACAAGGTCTCATCTTGTTTTTATCTTCTGTGCAGAATAGCTTTATTCAGCTGATTTCAGTCAAATCAGATGCACTGGTGCAAGTCTTGAAACCACGTACATTCTTACATCTTCACAGAAACATGTGATTCAGTAGAAGTCAGTTGATTTAGGTGTCACAACTACAAGATGCTGCTACTCAAGACTATGCTTAGCAGCCACCAAAAATCCATGAAGGAGAGGACATGGTGTAAAGTATCCTAATCATTGAGCAATTTTCAGTATAATGTTGCAAGTTTCTAGTCCTGTTTAGGGGAGGAACCTGGATGTAGGGAAGCATCATTTAAGACTGATTCTGTAAAGACAAAAGACATTTATCAGCTCTGTTGTGGGTCTTACAACTATTGGCCAGACTGACTTGTAGTATGGATGTAATGTCCAATAAAATGTAGTCCTTAAATCCCAGAGATTTTTTATAATCTATTTAAATCTTCTTTATTTTGTTTCTGTTTTGTGTTTCCTCATGTTTTGTTATTTATTAGCTTTTAATATTCATTGCTCCCAGTGACAATTAAATTATTTTTTTTTTACTTTTAAGATTTATCTCATTTGCATACAAATGTTACACATTTTCTCCATTGCCAACTGACATACAGTGTATATGAAAAGAAAAAAAAAAACAACCCAACCCTCAAATTTAATTTAAAAATGGAATTAAACTCAAGTATAATCTTAGGCAATCTACATATATAAGTAGCATAATCTTCATTGCTATACATAGGGAATGCGATTCAACTAATCAGTATAGGTGTATCCTTTAATGTGAGCAGATCACTCTCCAAATTCAACTGAATGTTGATGTGATGAGATTCTGATGTCACGATGAGTTTCCTTAGGCAGGGTAGCGTTTTCCATAGGCATCTTATGCCATTTAACACCCCTGTGACATCTCACCTGAGTTTAACTACCACTTCAGAAAGACACAGGCAGTCCTGTGTTTTATCTACCAAGTGCATGTGGATGCTTTGATGACAATGGCAGCTTAGATACCCAGGCTGCACACAGGCACCTGCATCTAGCTGCATAGACCTAGATCCCACCTCCTAGATGGTGGATACTAGAATCTCGTCCATAACAGAAGCAAATGTTACACTGGAAATCCTGTTGTGGGCTAAAAAGGTCACATTATGTACATAATGCTGAGAATTTACTACATCAGAATTGTCTATATTTAGGACACAAAAGCCTCATTAATAATAAAGTTGTTACAAAAGAAAACTTCCTAGTATCTATTTACTCTCCTTGGTTTTGCACTTATACCAGTGTCACCGTGATTCCTAAGGCTGCTGGGAGGCACAGGATACCCATGGTGTGTGGGTCCCCCTTGGCCTGGAGCCCCCACAAAGGTCTGTTTTGTCCCTCCACCCCTGAGATCTTTCAGGCCAATACTCCCAAGAGAGCAGCAGCTCCTGCTAGGAGGAGGACAGTCACTCGAGAGTGGGGTGGGTAGCAAGAGTAACCAGCTCCAAGTCCCAATGGCTGCCTCTGTCCCTGAGGGAAACCTGCTTTGTCCCTGATTCTGCTTCTGCCCCTGTCCTTGTCTCTGCCAGTGTATTCACTACTGCAGTGGGTCAGGGTGGGTGGGCACAAAAAATGGAAGAAATGGCAGATATTATGTGTTTCTAGTTACTTCCTTTTCAGTAAATAGCCACCATTGTGTACAGAACTATTTTGTTCAACAAAGATCCTCTTGTTCTTACAGAAATGCAAGGAAAAAATACCCTATTCTTGAGGTAGATGAAAAAAACTTCAAGTGACAATTGAGACCAGTGGCTACAGAACTAGAAAGAGTCACTCTGAAAACCTTGATCTATTCTTGTCTGTGCCATTTATCTCCTTTATATAGCAAAAAAGGATTCTGCATTTAAGCACTGAAGTTAGAGCATGTGTAATCATAAGAAACAGCCTACATAAAGACTCCTCCAGAAAGTGTTTTCGAGCAACTGAACAGAGTTTAGGCTGCTGACACAGGCATGTAAAATTAGATTGCTAAAACATATGGTGTGAATATATTTACCAACTTTCAATTTTGCTGCTTTCCCTTAATTTTTAGCAGACCATTAATAACCTTTATTCCCTGGAGCATATGTAGCTAAACCTATGCATGTTTTATTTGGCTAATATGGGACTGAATTTGAATCTAGGCATCAAAATTCCAGGCTGCAAGCCTAGGAACACCTCAGCAGCTGCTAATCTGATGGACATCATAGCCCAGTGAGCAACACTTTGGTTTTTTAGGATGGAATATTTATTACTACACATTGGCCACTGTTTTGACAATGCCAAGCACATCAGTGTTAGATATACCTAAGGAAAATATGAGTACTTCTATGTAAATCACCAAAGGGCCTAGTATTTTCAGAGGATATCCAATGATGCTGAAAGGCTGAGACTTTTTGTTATATTTTTACTAGAACTTTCTAATGCACTTGGAATAATAGGTAATTTAATTCAGCTTTACAACTGAAAACTTTTTCAGGAAGTGCTCAGTTCACACATCAGGCTGGGAGAATATAAACACAAATATCCTGGGACAGTCTTGTGATTACCAGATTAGTAACTGAGCAAGTTGAAATCAGTCTTACTAGTAAAGCTTTTTCACTGTAATTAATATACTTCAAGATGCATTTGTCAAAATGAATGTAAAGAAAGAGGTATGACTAATACTGTGTAATTAGATTAGGAGGTAAAATGTAGGCCCTATTCTCTGCTTCCTGTATTATTTCTAAATTTCATCCAATATCTGCTTCATGATCATGTGATCAAAAGCTACAACTTACATATTCCTATTGGCAGGAAACCATTCCCTCCCTAACATAAGATCCGTAGAATCATTTTAGTTGGAGAAGACCTTTAAGATCATGAAGTCCAACCATAAACCTAACACTGCCAAGTCCCACTAAATCATGTCCCCAAGCACCACATTTACATGCCTTTTAAATACCTCCAGGAACGGTGACTCAATGACTTCCCTGGGCAGCCTGTTCCAATGCTTGATAACCCTTTCAGAGAAGATTTTTTTTTTTCCTAATCACAGAATCACAGAATAATATCTGATCTAAACCTCCTCTGGCACAACTTGAGGCTATTTCCTCTCATGCTAGATACGACCTCCAAATTAGGTTTGCCTACAGATTTTCTGACCATACATTTTGTCTCATCACCATAGTTGTTGATAAAGATACTGAACAACATGTGCCCCACAAGAAGTCCACTCATTCTCAGTGACAAATGGACATAGAGCTATTGATTTCTACCCTTTAAGCTCAGACAGATAGTATGTCAAAAGTTTTCCAAAAGTAAAAATATATTACATCTACCATTATTCTATCATCCACATAGTAATTTAGTCATAGAAAACAACTGAAGTTATTCAAACATGATTTGACTTTATTAAACCCTTGCTGTCTATTCTTCTACATCTTTTTGTCATTTTTATGCTCTTAAATGGATTCCAAGGCAACATCATATACTTATGCAAATATAAAACATATCAATATGTAGATACCATCATATGTGGTTGCATTCTATAATGAAATATTTGCTTTGTGCATGGTGGGAGAGAAATAGTTGCTGATTACTTTGACCAATCTATTCAAAGGATCCTTACCAGGCTGTAGAAAAGGGCTGACAAAAAAAACCAAAAATCAAACCCTCATGCTATTCAACAAAAGCAAATGCAAAACCCTGCACCTGGGTAGAAGCAACCTTACACAGCAGTATGGGCTGGGAACTGACTGGGTCGAAGGTAGTTTTGGAGAAAATAGAATGGAGGATACTGGTGGTCAAGTTGAATGTGAGACGACAGTGTAACCTTGTGGCAAAGGAGTCCAACAGCATCCTGGCTGTATTACCATTACCAGCTCCCAGCAGGTTGAGGGAAACAATCCTTTCCCTCTTTTTGACACTTCCGAAACTGTGCCTGTCATATTGTGTCTACTATGGAGTGCCCTAGCATAAAAAAGACAATACCATACTGAATTGTGTCCAGTGGAAGATTACCAAGGTGTCTAGGAGACTGAAGGACATGTCACAAAAGAAAAGACTGAAAGCTGTCTGCCAAAACCAGAAAAATAAAGGATGGGGGGTGGGATATATTATTGTTTTCTACAACTACCTAAAGTGACAGTAAAACATAACGGAAGTACAGTCTTCTTGGGGGTGCATAGTAATAGGATGAAAAGCAACAGAGACAAGATGTAGCATGGTAAATTAAAATTACATTGTAAGATTCATGAAGGCAGCCAAATATTGAAACAGGTTGCTCAGAGAGGTTGTAGAATGTCCATCCTTGGAAATATTCAGAACTCAACTGGACACAGTCCTATGCAACCTGAAATAAGTTGTCCATGAGCTGTCCAAAACAGATGACCTGTCCTTCCAACCAAAATTATGCTGTGATTTTATCAACCTATGATGTAGCCATAGCAGGTGAAATAAATTTTATCACAGCTGTAGCTTGGTTTACTTATATATGATTCATTTAAATTAAGTTTGGATGCCTACAGTTAGATGTTTACAGCTTATCTAATCAACCTATGTTCTCTTTACATTTAACATATACTTGCCTTAATGTGGTTATCCAAAACAAATTCTGATAACTAGAAGATTTTTAGCTTAGGAACTCGGTTCACTTGTCCAGTGCCATTTGAAAAAACAAAAACAAAAACAAAAAAACCCCACACACCTAAACAAAACAAACAAACAACTTCAGAAACTGAAACACCCTCACAGATTTACAGGAGGCTAAGCACCTTTTGGAAAGCTAGGTAAAGGCCTACCATAGTACTCTAGAACAACTTGATTAATATTATTTGCCACCATGAGATATATCTAAAAAAATATGCCCTGTGAAGTAATTAATTGAACATGCATTCTCTCAGTTATATTTTTAAATTATCACTTGAACTTCACTTTTGAGGCACTAGAATGATTTTTCATTGCAAGATTTTCAGTGTTATTCAAAAATAAAATTATTTTCAATACACTGTTTATTTTAACAGGTCTTTATTTTACTTTTATGAACGTTTATCATTACTGATTGGCATAGAGATAGCAAACTTCAGCAGGACTATTTCCTATATATAAAGCTACTCAGTAGGAGGAAAAAAAAAAAATGATATAATGTTTCAGCATATTTCTGAGTAAAAGAGCTTTTAAAATATATTTTGAAAAATGTTTGTACTTACTGCTCTTTAGTGAGTAGGAATCAACTAAGACAACTTTTTAGCTTGCAGAAAGAACACCGCCTTAAAACGTAATTATTTTTTTATATTTGCCTGCCTGCCTCATTAGCACTTTATGAATAGGCAAAAGCAGATCCTTAAATTTTCTTTCCATTGAATAATTTTGTGTGAGAACTGGACTGCTATTACTCGCAGTGTCTATATACTTATAAATGATCTCAAACCTTCTTCTTTAATCTGGATATATAGTAATTAGAATTACAAAAAGAAAAGAATCAGCCTTGCTCACAGTTTTGAGTTGCATAGCAATGAATATTTGAGAAAACATATAAAACTGTTTTTTGTTTGTTTTTTTTTTTTTTAATGTAAAAGATGAAAGACCAATATACTATTTCTATAATGAAATTATGTGAACCTCGGTGGAAAGAATTTAATACAATTTTATCACATATGATTCTGAAAAACAAATTTCTACACAATATAATTGTTCATCTTGCCTGCTTGTGTTACCTTTTTCAAATGGTCACATTACTCAATGTTCAGTATATATCTATTTTCAAATAGATATTTTCTGAAATATTGTAGCCATGGCACAAAAAAAATTCAAAATACTGTATATTTTGTTTTAAATGGTTTAGTTCTTCTTTTGCTTTCAGAAAATAAGTAAAAAAAACCCCACCAAACCACACACACAAGACTAATAAAAACTGATTTTTAAACTCACAGAATATGCTGAACATAAACAAATTACTTGGCTGTAGCTGCAACAACATCTTGCCAGGCACAATGCTATTAATACTATAACTCACTGCAACTCAAGCAGTAAAATGTTGATTACTGAAACCTTAGAAACCCACCCACATCTCCCTATATTTCCTCAGCTCGGCTACCTACAGAAACAAGCAGGTCACAAGTAGACCCTCCCATAATCATTAACACATTTTCTTTTTCATTCCATCACTCTTTTACAATCTACTGTGTTTATGTAACAGCAATTCCTTAGAAATTATTCATAGACAAAGATATGGCCTATGCCATACCTAGTTATCTGCATCTAGTTAAATGCCAAATTTATCATGTGTAGTCCAATAGAATTAGATAACGTGCACAAGGCCAGTACTTGATCCTGTTACTTTCATCTTTTTCTATATGCCTAATTCTTTTTATTTTTAATTTTTATCTCACTTGTTTTATCTGATGTGCGACAAGACATGAAGGTCATAACAACAATTACATGTCAGACACAATTAATCCCCTTTTGAATATGTATTACTCATTTAATTTTCATTAAGTTTTGCCCACTTCAAATTTTTCTGTTTGCAATTTCCTACTGTTACTAATAGATAGTAAAGACAACATCTTAATTTATTAGGAATTGTATTTATTAGCTTTTATTTATTGTTTTTTATGAAGACAAAACTTGTGGAACACTGCCCAAAGAAATGGTCATCTTAAATCACAACATGACTTTTGGAGAAAAAAACCCCAAACTATTTGATTTATCTAAAGCTGTTATGAAAAATTACTAATATCTACAACTACTTATCTGAGAAAGACCTCTGACAAATATTGTTAGGGCTTTGTCTGACTACTTAGCTCATTTTTCACTCCACTCTGTCAGGCACTGCATAGAAAAATCTAAGCTAACTCTCTCAGCCTTCTTTTCACAGCTCTTCACTTGGAGTCATTACATACATCGTTTTTTTTCTCTTTTTTAATTGCTCTGAACTATTTACAGAATAAATACTGAGAAAGATACCAAGAGTGATTTATTATTCAAATATGAATTCCTGAAGATTTTAAACTTCTTGACTCAGTTACTCTTCTGTGATCTTTAGGCTACAACTCCAAGATCAATGACTCACTGAAAAAGATAATTCACCCCTTCAAGGACCATTCAAATGTTTACTTATTGTTTAAATAAGTTTGATTAGATATTTAATCAAATTACTTTTTAAAAGGTTCCTAGGTTTGGTCAACACAAGCTTTGCATTACTGAACTATATTACTATACGTAATGCATGTAATGAATATTGGTCAATGGTAAAAATACCAACCTTCATATTAGTCTCTGTTATGTCAGCATAACATTCTACACACAAGAACTTGCACGAAAAATAAGTCATCATGAAGTGTCAAGAATCAAAACTGAATGTAACATGCATACTGTTGTTTGATTTCAATATAGCAGTTTCATCTAGAAAATTATTTCACCTTCATAGTTTATAACTAAAGATTGCTATATATTATAAAGTAGTGAGCAACTATCAGAAGCTTCTAACAGAGGCATGGAAAATAAAAATATTTTTTTTTCTCTGTATAAAATATATTTAATTGTGTTAAGCAGGGAGGAGAAAAAATTGAGGGATATCTTCCAATTGAATAAGTTCACACCGAAGTTTTAGTTTAGCAACATTTACCTATAAAAACTAAACATGCTAGATACTGACTTTGAAGGGGGACGTAACCATTATTACTTTACTGATGAGGGATTTTTTTGTTTGTTTCAGAAGGAAAACAGGGCAAAGAATAGTAGAATTCTACAAATAGAATATTGATTTCTTTTAATCAAAAACATAAAACATTATGATTTTCTGCTGCTTATCCGCACTTAACACTGAAGGAACTTTTGCTGATTTCTGTTAAATGCTATTCATTATTTTCCTATTCCATCTTCAGCTAATCTTTAAATCATCCAACTGACTGCAAAACTATGCTTAATATATTACATGAGCATCAGTTAGCTTTCAGAGTGACACTGAGGTATGAAATTTCTGCTAATACAGCCTAGGTATCATGTTACCTTCTAGAAGAATAGAGAGCAAATATTCTCAAAACAAGTGACTCTGAAATGGGAAGCATTATAACTCTGCTGAAGTGGTCTGTGGCTGGTCTATTTGCAGTGGGCTGAAGGGAGTAGACTGCAATGAGAATCTGAACTAGTCTTCCTGTACAGCATAGCATAGATATTTCAGCTTAACTGAGGCTAGTTCTGGGATTTCTAATGCAACATTATAATGTCTTGCACATCTATGGGAAGATTTTGGTAGCTGCACAGAGATAAGAGAGCAGTAAAAAAAAAAAAAAGAAATCAACAACAACCAAAAAACAATCAAACACAAAGCACTCTAGATTTGTTCTATTACCTCAATGCAATGCTCAGAAGTGCTCACCTTTGACCAAACTCTACCCAAACTGAATTCTATGGCAATAGTAAACATTTCTGGAAGCATCACCTTAAAAAATGAAAGTAACCCCAAGTGGGGCTTTGCTTAGTATAGCAACCATGTGGAATAACAAATGCTTGGTGCTTTTGATGAAGCTGCCTTTTAAAGCAGTGAATGTAATCTTTGTCCCTCTGAATTTAATAACCATTTTGCTATTGATTATAGTGGAACTGGGACTTCATCCTCTGTCACAGTGGAGTAATCGTTTTGTATGTATCAACTCCAAAGTCTTTTATGGCTAAATGGCAAAAGCTAACACTACTATGCTATTGTTTCCTTGAAAATTTCATAAGTACATATAGTAGATTAAAGCAGATGCAATACAGAAGTGAGAGTACTGGGAAAACGAATAGGGAAAAAACCAAACAAACAAAGAAACAGAAGAGTACCGCACCAAGTTTCCTAGACTCCTGTTTTTCTTTTTTGTTATGATGCTGGATTTATTTATAGAATATGAAGCAGAAAATGTGGTGAAAGAAATAAAGGATATTATCTTTAACATGGTGACTGTTAGCTCTGTGAGACTGTGAAAACTAGGTTGATGTAATATTTTTGTAAGAAATCTCAATCATTTTGTGTTGTTATGGGAACCTCTGGGGGTTTTGGTTTTTTGCTTGTTTGTTTTGAAGGTGTCAGTGAAACCAGTGTGACAAAATCAACAGGTTTTATCTGGAAAAAAAAAAAAAAAGTCATCTCGGGAATTTTGAAAAAATGAAATCAAATTATTTTTTTATAATAATGAATATCATTGTACCAGTAGCAATGAGGAGGCAAATAAAATAGGAAAAAAAAAAAAAAGAAAAAAAAAAAGAGAGACCAAGAGCTGTTAAGAAAAGCTGCACTGTGTTGCCAAGTAATGGAGTATCCAGTTCAGCTATTGGTCTGTCTTCCAATCAAAGGAGCCATGTACTGAATCACACTGCGTGGACAGGAGATAGATTTATGTAAAAGCTACATGATGTGTTAGGAATGGTTGGGAAGATGCTGTTGCTCTCAGGCCTGGGCACTGACATGGTGATACCAGGAGGTTTGGGCTGTCCATCCAGGTGTTCTTCTTTTGGCCAGAGAAGGGACCCAGCACTACCCCATTGCTAGTCCTCCTGACTGCCATGTGGATGTGTGGTATGGTTGGAACAACAGGCTTTCCTGATTTAGGCTGTAGTGATCAGGTGCAGAGCTGTCCAACAGGTACCCTGAAACAGCACCAGTCATGCAATTTGCATGATTTATTATCCTTTTTTAAAAATTTTTCACCTTCTTTTTCTTTGACTTCATACCTCCCATTCTCTCCAGCCTCAAGGCCATGAGATGTTGACATCCAGGTAGAATATTTTTGATGTTTTGCTGACTTGTACCACTACAGTAAGCCCTTCTCTTGACTGTAGGTTGAGATCTCTGAACTTCTACTGGATCTTATCCCACTTTTGTACATCTTTGTCATCTACCTCTGAAGTCATTGTGCCAATGACGTGCTATTGTATTATGTCATAGAATAGAATCATAGAATCATTTTGATTGGAAAAGACCTTTAAGGAAACATTTTGGATAATCTTTCAGATATCACCTGCACTTTGTCCTTTGTAGATATTTCTTCTGTACTGTCATATGATCATGGTCTTCTGTCATCTTTGAAGGATAATAATGCAATTGCTAGAGTCTTAATTAAGGCTCAGGGCCATTGGACATCCCAAAGACCAAATCTGAATTCATGTGCTGACTCTGAAACAGAAAGAAAGAAAGACTTATGTTAGATAGGTACTTATTTACAAGCACATACATACATTCACAAACACACATCAGTGGTATACGTGTGCATGAATATATATATACACTACAGACATAGGTGAATACATTGCTTACCTGTATATGCAAAAGAAACTATGGCAGTGTGCAGAAGCTATAGTCAGGTTTTCTGTGAAAAGATGACTTAATGGAAGATAGAAAAAGGGACTGGTGCCTAAATGAGTGGAATGGAGACCCCAGACAAACCTGTACAAAAAATCAGTGTTGTTGCCTTGCTGCTTGTTTTGGTATCTCAAGTTCTGTACTGTATATGTTCACATGGTCTGATACACTATCACCTTCATGCTGGAATTTGTTTGGGATGGACTTGATGCTTTCTCATAACTCATAACTAGAGCGGGGAGGGGGGTGGACTAGGCAACGTGCAGAGATTCCTTCCAATTTCAAGCCATTCTGTGATTCTGAGCTCTCTCAAAAGGCATAGCAAAGAATTACAGAACAGTGATGTGAGATAGTGATACAGTCTCTCCTCCTAACATAGCTGTTTCATCATTTGATCATTTTGTTAGCCCTGGGGCTAAATCTGGGGCTCTGATTTGAAGAGGGAACAGTTGATAGGGACAGTAACTGAGGTCTACAAAACCATTACGTTGATATATAAAATGAATGAGAGTTGTTATTCACCAAATACTGTAACTTTAAAATTAGGACAACCTCAAAGAAACCAGTTTAAACCAGATAAAATGAAGTATCTCTTTACACAGCAGGTAGGTGTAGGAAGCAGTAGAGACAGCCAGTGTCAGCAGGTTCAAATTAATGGGTGAACAAATAAATAAAACAAACAAATAAAAGAACAAGTGGATACTGAAAAGAATGGGCAAAGAGACACACATTAGAATCCCTAATACAATAATTGAGGACTCAGAGAAAGAATTCTGGGGCTGAATCACAGAAATGGGCCAGATTCATGTGGTCTCCCTAATCTGATCTCTGATCAGTCAGACAGGAAAGCATGAGTTATGTTATATTCTTGTCACTGATCTCTTTTTGAGAGTGGGCCATAGTTCATTCCCAAAAAGCTTTTAGGAGAGGATTAAACAAAAGACACGAATAATGAATGGTAAAATCTAAGAGGGGAGGAAGAATGAAGATAACAATGGCCACAGAGACTGATATGCAAAGTATGATTTTTTTTTCCCAAGCTTTAAAAAAATGATGATTTAGGCTATTAAATCCATGAAGAGATTTTATTTTCTTTCCCTATAAATGCCACATGTCATTCTTGATTTCTACTAACCTGAGGAGGTCTGATAACACCATCTCAACAGGACTAGAAATAGGAAATTTTTCACAGAAGAAATAAACAATTATGGTATGGTAGTTCAGAAGAAAATAGAGTGAGCTCAAAAGATAACAGAGTAAATACACTGCAGTATCATACAAATTAAAATTATTCATTTACTTGAAAGGTTCTTTAAAATATGATATATGGGATTTTAGGTTCTTTTTTCTGACATTTTATGACTATTTTCTATACTGCTATGGGAACTTGTATTATTTTGTTTCTACAGTGTAGCAAATATATTTTTAAAGCTTTTCTAAAAAAAATAATTTTAAAATTACATATAGACATTTTTGTAGAACTAATTTAGGATGATAGGCAAAATTCAGTAATTATTTATTTCCTTGTGGCCATCCCAGGCTTGTGCCTGAAAGCCATTACATCTATATGGTCATACATTTTTTGGAAATATAATATGCAAATGAAAATTCTAATTAGCTAAGGACAGATGCAGGCTGGCAATTTTTTATTACCACCCTTAAGAAAGAAACAAAGAGAAAAAGGAAGTATACATAGCAAAAGAAATTCAGTCAAGTGCAAAGCACGTATCAGGGGATAAAATGAAGAGAAATAAGGTCAATACTGTTTTAAGGCAGAAAAATCTTTTGAAGTGAAAATGGGAGCAAAAGGAACAATATTAAAAAGGTTGCTTGAGTCTTGACATACAAAGGATTACAAGAAATGTTCGTACTGAACCGCTATAGAACAGTTTCTTAATATAATAACTAGGTTGGTAGTAGTGAAATAGTAATTTTAAATAGGACAGGGTTTTGTCTACATATACACCAAACTGAAAACAATCTTCATATTCAGTGAGCTGTGATGTCAATTGTATTGTGCGTTTCTGGGAACCAGGCACTATTGTTCCCTCGGGTTCCATCTATCATGATACATTTAAAATAAGAATTTACATCACATATTTGCACCTATTTATCTTATATTAAGATAAAAAATAAATTGGTGGAATCCCTGTGATTTAGATTTACTCCTCAGCTAACTATTAGATCAGACAAACAATTTCACTGTGTAACTCACTCAAAGAGGAAATACTGAGAAAATGTACAAAATTATGATAAAAAAAAAAATATTCTAAAAGCCCTCTGTGATTAACATGTAAAGCAATGTTACCATTTTCACCATCAAACTAGGATTGGGTCAAGTAAAGTATTATGTATATAGGGTTGTGGGGTTTTTTTTTAGAAATGTTACTACATTTGTTTTTAATCTATGTTCCCCCTCTTCTATCCAATTTACACTTTGCCCATTTTTTGTATGGTAAACTGTCTAACATTTTGAATTTGGGTGCAGTTTATGGAATGCTTTATTCACTTTTGAATTCTCTAGCATTAAAAATTTCCATATCTGATTTAGCTAGCTACTGCAACTACATTAGCATTTGCTCTGTGCCATCAAAGTGCCTTGACACAGCTGAAACATCCCAGTGAGTCTAGCTATGTGTCTTTATTTACAACATAGCAAGTCTCAATCAGGCTGAAATCTTTGTGTAAATTATTTTGAAAATATACAGAAGATAATAATCTCCTAATTTTATAGTGCAAAAATCAAACCATACTATCAACATAAAAAAAAAAAAAAGCTGGAAAAGAAGAAAAAAACGTGGTTTTTACAACATTAATTTTTAGTGTAATAAAATTAAAGCAGATAAGTATGGTGTCTGTTATACATGCTATATAACTGTAAAAAGACACAATTAAATGAAGTATAGACCTCATTTCTTTGTTTTACTTTCCCGCATCTCCCATGATTTTTTTTTTTAAGACATCAGCACCTAAGTATCATGCCATGTAATGTAATAATTTAATTCCTTCAGCATTTCAATCTTATATTGAAAAATGCAAGTTTCAATTTACTTAGCAATTAGTCTTTGAAACTGTTGATAGCTCCTGGGATAGTATATTTACTGAATCATTAAGAAGTAATTTTTGTGGGGTTGGTACTTGCCTGGCAGCTTAACCATAGAATCACAGAATGGTTTGGGTTGGAAGGGACCTTAAAGATCATCTAGTTCCAACCCCACTGCCATGAGCAGGGACACCTTCCACTAGACCAGGTTGCTCAAAGCCTTATCCAACCTGGCCTTAAACATGTCCAGGGAGGGGGCATCCAAAACTCTGGGCAACCTTTTCCAGTGTTTCACCAACCTCACAGGAAAGAATTTCTTCCTAATATATCATCTAAATCTACACTCTTCCAGTTTAAAACCATTAGCCCTTCTTCTATCAATACTTGCCCTTGTAAAAAGTCCCTCCTCAGCTTTCTTGTAGGCCCCTTCAGGTACTGCAAGGCTGCTATAAGGTGTTCTTGAAGCCTCTTTTCTCCAGGCCGAACAGCCCCAAATGTCTCAACCTCTCCTCATAGGAAAGATGGTCCAGCCCTCTGATCATCCTCACGGCCCTCCTCTGGACTCATTCCAACAGGTCCATGCCCTTTTTATGTTGGGGTCCCCAGAACTGGACGCAGTACTCCAGGTGGGGCTTCATGAGACCAGAGTAGAGGGGGAGAATCACCTCCTTCAACCTGCTGGCCACACTTCTCTCAATGCAGCCCAGGACAAGGTCAGCCTTCTGGGCTGCAAGTGCACATTCTAGCTCATGTTCTCATCCTCTAGGACTCCCAACTCCTTCTCCACGGGGCTGCTTTCAGTCCATTTGCTGCTCAACTTGTATTTGTGCTTGGGATTGCCCCGAATCAGATTCAGAACCTTGCACTTGGCCTTGCTGAGCTTCATGAGTTTTGCATGGACTCACCTCTTACGCCTGTCAAGATGCATCTGGATGGCTTCCCTTCCTTCCAGCATATCAACCAAACTGCACAGTTTGGTGTCATTGGCAAACTTCCTGAGGGTGCACTCAACTGTCCATGTTGCCTACAAAGATGTTAAACAGTGCTGGTCCCAATACCAACCCTTGAGGGATGCCACTCATCACCGCTCTCCACTTGGATATCAAGCTGTTTACCTCAACTCTTTGAGTGCAACCAGCCAGCCAATTCCTTATCCACTGAGTGGTCCATCCGTCCAGACCATGTCTCTCCAGTTTAGTGACAGGATGTGAGAGACAGCATCAAACGTCTTGCACAAGTCCAGGTAGATGACATCAGTTGCTCTTCCCTTATTCAACAATGCTGTAAATCCATTATAGAAGGACACCAAATTGGTCAGGCACAATTTGCCCTTGGTGAAGCCATGTTGGCTGTCAACCACCCCCTCCTCACTTCCCATGTGTTTTACTATAGTTTCCAGGAGGATCTGCTCCATGATCTTGCCAGGCACAGAGGTGAGATTGTCCAGTCTGTAGTTCTAGGGATCTTCCTTGTTCCCTTTTTTAAAAAAATGGGGGCTATGTTTCCCCTTTTCCAGTCTGTGGGAATTTCACCAGACTGACATGACTTCTCGGATATGATGGGTAGTGGTTGGACAGCTTCACCTGTCAGTTCTCTCAGGACCCACGGATGTACCTTATCAGGTCCCATGCACTTATGTACCTTCATATTCCTCAGATGGCCTTGAACCTGATCTTCTCCTACACTGGGCAGCTATTAATTCTCGCAGTCCCTGTCTCTGCCTTCTGCAAGTTGCGGTATGTGGCATGGGCACTTGTTGGTGAAGACTGAGGTAAAGAAGTCATTGAATATCTCAGCCTTCTCCATATCCCAGGTGACCAGGTCTCCTGTTTCCTTCCAGAGGGGGCCCACATTTTCCCTAGTCTTCCTTTTATCCCTGATGTACATAGAAAAGCTTTTCTTATTGATGTCTCTGCCCAGATTTAATTCTGTCAGGGCTTTAGCTTTTCTAACCTCATCCCTGGCTGCTGGGACAATTTCCCTGTATTCCTCCCAGGCTATCTGTCCTTGCTTCCACCCTCTGTAGGCTTCCTTTTTGTATTTGAGGTTGTCCAGGAGCTCCTTGTTCATCTGTGCAAGCTTCCTGACATTTTTGATTTACTTCCTCTTTGTTGGGATGCATCGTTCCTGGACTTGGAGGAGGCAATCCTTGAATATTAACCAACTTTCTTAGGCCCCTCTTCCTTCCTTCCAGGACTTTATCCCATGGAACTTTTCCAAGCAGATCCCTGAAAAGGTCAAAGTCTACTGTCTTGAAGTCCAGGGTAGCGAGCCTGCGGATCACCATCCTTGCTGCCCTAGGGATCTTGAACTCCACCATTTTGTGGTCACTACTTCCAAGGCTGCCCTTGAGCTTCACATCCCCCATCCAGCATCACACCTCTCCTCATCAGCTCCTCAGTCTTTTGGAGAAGGAAATTGTCATCAACACATTCCAGGAACATCCCTGATTGTTTAAGCCCTACTGTGGTTCCTCTCTCTGGCAACTTTAGTTTATTTGAGCATATAGGTTTCCCTGGAGGGGTGCAGAAGGATCCAGCATTGTTGGTGCTTTAAGAGCCAAAGCTGCAGGCAGCTTCAGCCTTGAACAACTAATTCCTGACCTTGAGTGAAAAATAAAACATAGTAAAACAACAAAACAAAACAAAAATGTGCATGAGACAAGATAAGGATCAGTTGTGTGCTGTAATCAGTAACTAGTCAGAAGTAAAAAACTGGCTTGTGAACAGGTGGAATTATCCAATCATGTCAATTGTTTAGGCGCATGTGTGATAAGGGGTAATGAATCAAAAGTGAAAGAATGCCACATGCTTGGGGCATGTTGGAGGAAAAAAGGATATATAAGCAGTGCAAAGCTTCAATAAAGTGCCGATGCCTGATGCCTGAACACATCTCGGTGTTGGTCATTTCTTCATCTGCCGCACACCATACCCATACATGCCCTTGAGATAGCTGACCTTCAGGTTCTCATCATGGGAGGCAGGTAAGAAACATTTGTCACTTCTCTGGTTGGCCTGGTTTATTCCCCAGTTGGATATGATGGCATGAGCATTGCCATTTTGGGCCCCAACCCCTGAGTCCTTCAATTTAAAGCCCACCAAGTTGGCCAGCCTGCTGCCAAAGATTCTTTTGCCTCTTCTAGACAGGTGGATTCCATCCCACCTAAGAGGTTATAGTCCTCAGAGAAAGTCCTTTGTCATAAAAACCAAAACCCTTACAACAGCATCAGCCACATAACCAGGAATTGATACGCGTTATGCGTCCGTTTCTGTCTGCCTCCTTTCCTCCAACTGAGAAAGTGGAGGAAAAGATGACTTGGGTACCAATATTTTTTACTTGCACCCCCAGGGCTCTGCAGTTTTCCTTGATTTTGTCCAGGTTCTGGTTTGCAGTGTCGTTCATGCCCACATGGAAGAGCAACAGTGGATAGTAATCCAAGCTCTTGACAAGCTGTGGCACCCTTTTAGCAATATCTTAGATCTTGGCTCCTGGTAGGCAGCTTACTTTTCATGACTCCCTGTCAGCTTGGCACATGGGCACCTCAGGGCCCTGTAACAGAGAGTTAAACACTCACTCTTTCTTTTTATGGTGTCCACTCTGGGCTGCTGGAACAGTTTCCCCTTGTGGACTTTGCTTGTGGGTGTCTATAGCCATTAAAGCTTCATATCTGTTTTCAGTTCTAATCTGGAGGGTGGAGACTGGACCAGAGTCCTGCTTTTGCGAGTCACCGGGATCCAAGATGGCTCATTCTCAGTGGTGTTCTCTGCAGGAGCAGTGCTCGCTGCAGAAGCATGCTTATGAAACCACCTATCTCTGTCCTGGCTCCTCTAATACTGTACAGTCTTTTAAGTGTTTCCTGCCATTCAGCCACCTGATGTAACAGATCATCAACATGTACATACCTTACAGAGGTATTTGCCTTTCCACCAGGGTAAGGGTCTGGGCACTCACTACAGCCTACTGTCTGTACAGACGTCTTCTTCATTACAAGTTCCATCTGGGTGGATGTGTCAGACCTCCTGGGAGCTTTCTCCATATGAATTCTGGTTTTGGCTCTGAGGCAAGTGCCCACCATTTTGGCAGGGACCTAGAGCACTTCCCTGGGCTGTAGACCTACAAGACCCTTCTGTGTGAATTGTGTAAACTGCTGCACTATGCCCTTTCTGACTCATCACACCCTGTTTGCCCACCCTGATTGCTGGCACTCCCTGGAGTCGTTCAAATCTCCCACAGTTGCTCGTGGCAATGCTCAAACCACATCAGCCTCACACCTGAGAGCTGACAGCTCTTGGTGGGTCTCTCTGGTCCTCTTTGGGTTTGTCTGGTTCCAAGAACCCCCTTGTCCACCTCAATCTAGTGCTTAGCTGCAGAACTTACTGTTGCCGCTGCTGGGCCATTAAAATTAATTTCTTGGCAATTAATATCATGATTGGAAATAACAAAGAAAGAGACAGAGTCCACAATGTGGAGCTTTGTTGACAAAAATACATTCTTTTTCAGTTTGAATAATAAAATTACATCTAACAGTGTATCTAGTTCAAAATGCTACCATATGAATAGTTGAATAACTCCTAAGAGTTGAGTGAAATCAGGATCTACCTCTCCTTTGTTACTAGATCTGGACTGATATTTTATCAATTTGCAATGAAATATAAAATTATTAAAAAGTTGAGAGTTTTAAGAAAATATTTATTTCATGTTTGTTTATAGGTTCTCCATTTCACTGAATGAAGAGTGGAGGCCTTCTGAAGATCTTTTCAGATCAATAAAGTAGAAAAACTCTCAAAAATTACCATCTACTAGATTGCTCTGAAAGGTACAGAGTATGTCCTAACCTTAATTTATGTAATTTTTGCACACCACAGGCCTTCTTCCTGGCCACAATTCTAGCACGCTCCACACTGTGACAGTATATGAATGAAAGTTTGGCTCCTTGTTGACTCTGTTTTCCCTTAGCACTCTCTCACATCTCACCAGTTTCCCAAAAACCACTAAGAGACACTGCAAGTCTTGTTGTTCCCTGTGTGTGGTTTGCTCCCAAACTCACTGGGTGACATGAAAGAGGGGGTGTTATTAAGCCTCAGAGCTAAGAGTCATTTCTGGTGGGACTCCACCAAGTGTGATATTCCAGGTACACCCTTTGCTATATTACAATCCCTGTGCCCTCCAGCCCAGGGCAAACTGGCCAGCAGACAATAGACCAGGCCAATTATTTCTGTTCAGCATATTGCATCAAAAAATCATAGATACGTAGTGGTGCTCCACAGAAAATAAATGAGGTCTCAGCACAGCAGTACTGCCAGAGGACTCTGTAATGGAAACTTCTAAGGATACTGTAAGGAGAACAAGGCCAGGTAATCTGTTCTCCTACAGATTGCCTAAGGATTATCAGGTCTGTAATCTCCAATGGGTATATACCACACCTTTCAGTTACAAGCATAGCAAAAAATGAATTATGGTAGAAATTACCTTTGAAATTCACATTTAAGTTACAGAAAATTGCTGCATTCATCAAATAATTCTATTTTATTTTTATAGGGTTTTGAATATTACTCTTTTGTTTGGAACTTTGGGGAAACAGATGCGTGTACATCTCTTTCTTTTACAATTCAGTCAGTGTATTTAAGGTTAAAAATTCTGAAACACTCAGGTGGGGGATGGAATATATCTTTATGTATAGAGTTCTGCTTCATAATTCCCACTCAAAAAGATATCAGTAGCAATTTTTGAAATTAACACTGAGCTAAAGCAGGAGGTATGTTATCTTTGCAATACCTCTCCCGCCCTGCTCAATAACTATAAAAAGTAAAAATCAGATAGGTTGGCAGAATGATTGAGCATCAGCAGATTTATCTTTCTCATTCTTTCCCTATCAAGTTCACATACAACAGAGTGAAAAACTGGAATTACTCTTGCATCTGAAATGTGCAGCTGCACAATGGTGAAGTAAAGCTAGGACCCTCATGTTGAACATTTACTGCCCCAAAATACTTACATTTGTCTTTTCAGTAAAAAGAAAAAAAAAAACAAACCAACAACAACAAACACAAAAAACCCCACAACAGGCTGAAAGGATTGTACCTTTATTTTTCCAAGTGCAAGTAGTCAGACCACTCTAACAACTCTGGTCTGATCAATGAATCTTTCAGAGAGATATATAACAATACCTAGTAACATCAGAGACTGAGGGAAGTGCCTGAATATGAGGGAATTTTTTTTTTTTTTTTTTTTTTAAGGTAAATGTGAATGTTATAGTAGAGTTGCTCTGCTCAGTAGGTAACTACTGAACTTTAAGAATACCATACTCAAAGCTCCCAAAAGACTCCTGATGAAGGGAGAGAAATATGACGGAAAATATAAGGTAGTGTCTTTCTGAGTCTAGACAAAGTGAAAAAGATAAATTACTTTATCTGTCTCTAAAGGAGAATAATGCATTTACACATTGAACACATGATGGAATAAAAAAACCCAAACAACTAACAAAATGATAAAAATAAATATTTTCTGAAGCCTTCTTTCTGTTTTGCTATATTCCTTTGAATTCCTCCTTACACCATTTTGATGTTTGATTTCCCAACTTAAATCTTCTGTGTGAGTGAGACACTTGTCCTAAGGGAATCTTCTCAATGTTTTTCAGGCTTTTCTCATATTCTTCACTACGCTTTTCAGACTCCAGTTAGAGAAGCATGTGTCTAATTCTGCAGAAAGATTTAGGTTCCTAGATTAGGACTAAAAGCTAATATTCATAATTAATTTAGCTTAAGGTGTGATTCTAAAAATCTTTTGACACCTCCTTATGTATCTAATACTTTGCCAATGCATTCCATACGAGAAGCTCAACATGAGCCGGCAATGTGCACTTGCAGCCCAGAAGGCAAATAACCGTATCCTAGGCTGCATCAAGAGAAGTGTGGCCAACAGGTCGAGGGAGTTGATTCTCCCTCTGTACTCCGCTCTCATAAGGCCCCACCTGGACGAGTCCAGAGGATGATCCGAGGGCTAGAGCACCTCTCCTACGAGGACAGGCTGAGAGAGTTGGGGCTGTTCAGCCTGGAAAAGAGAAGGCTCTGGGGAGATCTTATAGCGGCCTTCCAGTACCTGAAGGGGGCCTACAAGAAGGCTGGGGACTTTTCATAAGGGCAGTTAATGACAGGACAAGGAGAAATGGCTTTAAGCTGAAAGAGGGTAGGTTTAGATTAGATATTAGGAAGAAATTCTTCACTGTGAGGGTGGTGAGACACTGGAACAGGTTGCCCAAGGAAGCTGTGGATGCCCCCTCCCTGGAAGTATTTAAGGCCAGGCTAGATGAGGTTTTGAGCAACCTGGTCTAGTGGAAGGTGTCCCCGCTCATGGCAGGGGGGTAGGAACTAGATTTAAGGTCCAACCCAAACCATTCTATGATTCTATGATTCTGGATTCACACTGAATTTGTTTTAAATGATATTAAATTTCTTTTAAATTAATGGTAACTGTAAAAACATGACATATGCCACCTTAAGGGAACTGCTTTAGTAAAGTGATGTAGGAGTTTGCAAGAGAGCTGAAAAAGGTAACAACGGAAGTACTTACCAAAGCCAAAATGAGAAAAGGTTGCTTTATTTTCCTAAATTAATATCTAGAAACTTAAGAATTAGTTCAGAATACTTAACCTCTCATTAAGTATAATTTTAAGCCACTATTAGGTAACATGTTTACTAAATCTCATTAAAAAATCTCAATGGAACTGTTTTTTTTTTTTGTTTTTCCTAAATATTGAATTTTTATCTCGAAGATGTAACTTTTTCAATAAGTTTAAGTAGCAGCAATAAAGTTAAAAAAAATATTACCCAGGAAAACAAGTTATCTTTCTTGTCACTAACTTTATTTTGCAGTACAATATATTCCACTACTTGCCTTTTTATGAGCAACTAGCTCTTAAAATATTTGCACATAGTTTGGCATATTTTTTATGCACTTCGGCACAATATGATTCAATTAGCAGTCTTTGCTCTATGGGGATGATCTTAGACTGAAATGTAATTACCACTAATCCCTAGAGTATGTGGCCCTTCCAGGTCAAGGATAAAACCACTGGCGTAATAAGCAAGAAATCTGAATGAACTACCAGAAGTTTGATTTAAGTTCCATGTGGCTAAACAGGCAATAGTATCTTAAGCTGTTGTTGCATTTTTATCTCTGACTTGCAATTTCAAAATGTATCAGAACTTGCAACTATTTAAAACACTTTTTAATTTACATAAGAATATTATGCTATTGAAACACAATTATTAAAAAAAGGAAAAAAAAAAAAGGAAAGAAATGCCCTTCATTTATTACTAAAAAGGAATAGAAATGTAAGTCCTATTAGGTCTGCAGCACTTACAGAAAAAAAAAAAAAAATAGCCAAGGAGATAAAAAATAGAACTGTAAACAATTTTCCAGTCACGGATAATCTTACAGCATTTGCGGTGGTATCAAAGAATATGCAAAAAGCTAAAGCAGGTTATGACAATTTGTTTAAGCTAATGCCAGACATATAGTGCACATATCTGCATCTAAGTTACTTCACAAAGTTCTTTCGATAGTGGGCATAAACAAAGGCACTTGGGATGTGATTTGTATACTCTGTTTTGGATTTATGTATAAACACAAAGCCTGTTTTTCTGCAGAAGGGCCACCTTCTTCCCTTTTTCTACAATGACAGATTTCAGGGAGTGGATAAGATGTAGTAATCTCTTTTTGCACTTTTATTGTTACTTCTAAAGAAGATGTTAAAAAATCTGTATGCATAAAAGCACAAATTAAAATATTAAAAATAATAAAAAATATCTGGACATAAATTTTCAAAACACAGAGACAAGATTTTTGACATCAAATACTTAAGATTGATTTGTTGTGTTTGAAATTGTGTTTTCTAAATCTACCCAAAAGCCCAATCATTCAATTATGTGCTGCCCAGAAAAATACTGGTGGTTTTTTTGTTGTTATTATTTTATGGTTCTGTGAGAAAACAGTAAACTGGATGCAACCACATTGAAAATATAGTTATAAGAGCAGTATCAGATGTTTTTAATTAAATATATACTTCTTATACGTACCCTATTTTTGAACCACAAATAGTGATAATCTTAAAATACAATTAGGCATTTTTGCTTATTTTCATATCCAGCAGATCTCTTCAGTATAGACAAGACCCACCTCTATTGCTAAGAAACAGTATAGGGCTGCCTAGTCATTTTACCAAATATTTTTGTAAGTAGGCAATGGACTCATCTCACCTATAATTTTCTATTTATCTCAGGCATTTTCTTTCTAATGGGTCTGTTCTTCCCATGACTGTCGCCAACACTTATAACTTTGCACATATTGCATTTTATTTCTCCACTCAGTCTTCCAGATACTGTATTCCAAGCATCTCTTTATATACTCTCTGGGATAGTTGAGAATTTAATTTCTCATCATAGCCCAGTCCGTGTCTATTCACATCCTTCTTCTAATGAAGGAAGCTAATCTCCTCAGTGGATGTGGTGTTTCTCTCTTAATTCCAAATTCTGAAGAGAAGTAAGCAACTCTGACACTCAGTTTCTCCACTGACACCCTTATATTTTGTTCAGGAAAGCTGCAATGTTTGATGTATAAGCAGCCAAAGTTCATGAGACATAACTGGAAAACCTCATTCCGTTAAAGCCAATTTGTGTCACTTCAAATCACAGACACACTGGACCTTAAGAAATGCACATTTCAACATGTCAGCCTTCCATGTAAATGTGAGAGGATAGGAGATTGGCAAGGATTTGAAGCATGAGGACAGAAGTATACATTGTAACACAGTCTGTTAAGAAGATTTTTGGGCTGTTCTTGATACGTTTCATAATGAAACAAGGACCACTCGGAAGTGAACAATAATCTTATTTCTATTGCACATACTAGAACATTAAACACATTGATTGCTTTCAATGAGCAAGCTCACTTCAGACTAACAGCTAATAAAGATGAGGCTTTGAACAAGCTCTTCTGGAAACTGAAGGAAACACTGAAAGCCTAAAAACATTTAATCACATTTCTAGCTACTGTTCCCTGCACGAATTAGCTGAACACTGAAACTACAGCTTCCAATTATTGTCTCATCTGTGCTAATAAGTGGTAGCTCCCATTCATTGGTCTTCAAAGTGCTGAGACATGGTAGTAAAAACATAATGAGAGAATCTTAGTCCTAAAAAGTTTATAATTAAACAGAGTGAGATAAAGGAAAAAACATTAGAGAAAAGGAATAATCATATATCAGGAGTTTATATTTGTGAACCACTGCTGCTGTCTCCTGATTCCCAGGTTAATTCCTAAATACAGCAATATTTCTAGCTGAAGTAATCACACTAAAAAAAAGTAGAAATGGCAATATTTGGAAAGACTGGTTGTCAGACAAGGCTCCTTGGACAGGAGTGAAGAATTAAAAATGGAAATATATTGAGAGAAAAAAAAAGAAAAAAGTGATGGATATATCAAAGCATTAGTCATCATCAAAGTGACCATATTCCTCATTTTAGACCCCACTACCCATAAGATTTTTGAATAAGCTTCCTACCTTCAATTTTTCCCCTTGCCTCCAATAAACTTTGATTCACAGCTAATGTTCAATATGAGCTAAACCTGTTTTGGTAAAAGGGTAACACGGTAACATTATGCTAAGTACTTCTTCATGGAAAACCTACTTCAGAAATTGGGTTTTCTACAAATTCAGCGTTTACCAGGATTCAGTATTATGTATTCTGAAGTCTGAATGGAGAACGAACAGCAATTATAATCTCATCAATAGCAGAATCAGAATTATGGTTAAAAAACCCCTTCTACATATTGTGTGGATAATTTGGTATTCCTCTACTTTCTGTTATCTCTATGTCTTAGAAAACTTGCCAGGTAACAAGGTACTGGCATTTGCAAAAATAGTTGGGTATCTGGCAAAGAGCATATGTTTGAAGAATTTGATGCAGCTTTAACTTGCAGCTGTTGCTTATACAATTTTTCTGCTGTGTTTGTAGGTCTCTGAAGTATGCAAAAGACTGATTATAGTTTGGCACAGCTCCTGGTGGCTTAACCAGGGGGACATTTCCCTTAATCTCACCTGGCAATGAAGTTGCAAATGAGCTACAATATTTAAGTCTTAGCAACAGTGGTGTGTAATCAGTGATTCCAATTATGGGATGAGGGAATACTAATTGACCACCAGCTGTCAGAGCAAATGGGCAAGACAAAGTTATTAACTTTCTGTCTTGACCCTCAGAAATGGAATAGAACAGATCCAGGTAAAATTTCCTGCCTTTTGGAAATAAGAAAAAAAAGATTAAAATGGCCTTTCTTTTTTGATCAAGAGAAGATTACACTTTAGTTCATCTAAAGAAACATTTGGCAGTGAATAAATATAACCTTGGTAGATCAAGAACCAGTATGCAAAATCCTTCATTAACTATTAGATGTGTAGAAGCCCTTTACTTATATTTTCAATACAGTAGCTTTTCACAGAGATACACACATTTCTGAAGTAAAAAAAAAAAAAAAAAAGGAACCAAAACCATAAATATGTCAGTGAGCAACTAAGGGAAAATAGAACATACCACCACAAATTTCCATAATTACTTACTCTATTGTGTGAATCAAAAAAATACTAGTTTGCTTTCCATTGTCCAGTTTTATGATCATCAGTGAATCATCTTAGCACCTTAAGTATGCGTATAGCATGAAACTTCTTTTATGTGAGCCTGTTTACATACACTATGTTTTATTTTTTTTTTCAGAAACCATCTCAAATTATTTTTCTAAATGAGTCATTTTGACCTATGTTTCCTTAAGTTGTTATATTGCCTCATGGGATTTTTATTTCCCACTCCTTCTCTTAGGATAGATCTCCTGCACAAAGTTCCAAATGCCTTTCCCATGATACACCAAAAAATGCATGTCTTCCATCATACAGCAAGTCAAACAATTGTCTTCTGAATATGTAGTCCTGTGACAGAGAAATTCAGCCCACTAAGAATGGAGGTTTGAGTTACAGCTTCCAACAAATCTAAAACCAAAAAATAATGCTTCTCATTGTTAAAATGACTGAAGGCTTTCAGTAGTTTTAATAACTGAAATTACTTTGGCCTGATCCAAAATTAATCTTAAATAGTCCCAGTGGATAGTTGCATAAGGAATGATGATAATTTTTTTTTAAAGAGAAGTAGAAATGCCTCAACTGTTTCAATGGAAAAAGAAAAAAAAAAAAGTTTTAAAGAAAAACAAAACAAAGCAAAACACTACTACCATTAAAAGTACCTTTTCTCCTTTAAACAATTTGCAACAAGTTACAGACTATTCTACCGTGTTTGGTGAAAAATAAATATTGAAAGTGAACACACAAATTATTGTAAACAAAGATAATGAATAGCTATAACTTGTCTATAAATCAAGGGGTTCAGACAGTAATTTGTGTTCATGACACTGAAATAAAAAGGTACCAGTAGAAAGAAAAAGGATAAAAGGTTAATACTTGATAAATTATGATATACTGGGGGAGAGACTAAAATATAATTCAATATTGTCACTCAGCTTACAAGAAGATGCAGTGGGTGTTTGCATCTTCCAATGAACAAACTTCTTTGGATATATCCAAACTAAGTAGGATATGGAATCTTTGTTAAAAAAGAAGTCACCAAACTGTTGACCAGGAACTAGGGAACTAGTTCAGAGCCAACTACAGAGGGAAATTCAACTCTTTTCCCAAGTGTTCACATGTTCTCTGTTCTGAATCCTTTTGTTTGTTTGTTTTGGGTTTTTTTTTTTTCCTATTTTTTTCTGTGAGGCAATTAATGCCTCCTCTGAATTTAGAACTTCCTTTCCTTCCAGTGGTTACACTCCTTATTTCCTGTCTTATTTAGAAAGTATTAAATACTACAATATAAACTCTTCTTCTCAATTTTGCTGTGTTTTGAGTTCAGTCATAGGTTGATAATGATAACTGTTGCTTATACTAACTATAGTTTGCACCACTGTGGTGAGTTGACCCTGGCTGGATGCCAGGTGCCCACCAAGCTGCTCTATCACTCTGCTTTCTCAACTGGACAGGGGAGAGAAAATACAATGAAAGGCTTGTGGGTTGAGACAAGGACAGGGAGATCACTCAGCAATTACCTTCACTGGCAAAACTGACTCCGCTTGGGGAAATTAATTTAATTTATTACCAATCAAATCAGAGTAGAATAATGAGAAGTAAAACTGAATCTTAAAACATCTTCCCCCGCCCCTTTCTTCTGCTAGGCACAGCTCTGCTCCCAGTTTCCCTGCCTCCTCCCCACAAGCAGTGCAAAGGGGCAGGGAATGGGAGTTGTGCCCAGTTTGTCACATGTTGTTCCTGCTGCTCCTTCCTCCTCAGGGGGTGGACTCCTCACACTCTCCCCTGCTCCAGCAGGGAGACAGTCCTCCATGGACTTTGATGATGTAAGTCCTTCTCACAGGCTAAGATTATTTATTAACTGCTCCAGCATGGGCCTTTTCCATGGGATGCAGTCCTTCAGGAGTAGACAGCTTCAATGTGAGTCCTTTCCATGGGGTCACAAGTCCTGTCAGAAAACCTGCTCCAGCATGGACTCCTCTTCATGGGGCTACAGGTCCTGATAGGAGCTTGTTCCAGCACAGGTTTCTCATGGGGTCACAGCCTCCTTTGGGCATCTACCTGCTCCATCCTGGGGTCCTCCATGAATTGCGGGGTGGATATCTGCTCTACCTGGGACCTCAATTAGCTGCAGGGGGACAAAACTGGAATCAAGTCAATAACTAAGGTAAGCTTGGGCTTACACCTAGTTAAAAAATATATTTTAAAATTACTTCATTTATCTTTCAACATTATTTGGTATAACACTGATCATTTAATAGTTATTAAATAGTTAAAAAGTACATTAGACTTGGTGACCTCTCAATAGCAAATGGAGGATCAGCACCAGCAAAACAGCTGTTCTGTCCATTAAGCCATTACTGTTGCTATTCTCTTCTTGCTAATGTGGTTAATATTTTCTTAGTCAAAATTTGCAAAACAGAATTATGGAAGCCTCAGGGTTCAGCTAACATAGAGTACAATAACATGGAGATTCTGTAACTGAGAGGTAATGCAGTAAACATTTATAAAAATATTCCTGTTCAAATTGCTGTGAAATATGGATGAGTCTGGATCTCAGCCAGCCATGTAGAATTGTATATCAGCTTTCCTAGAGTTTTAAGATTTCAGGAACAACTGTTCTAGTTTTTGTTATGCACCTAGGAAATAATTACCAGATTTGGATATTCGTTTTGATTCCCTTCCATCTCAAATTAATTATTGAGATACTGGTTTTACAGTACATAGGAGGTAAGGTGAAGATTAAGACACAAGTAGAGATAGGGAAACTCCCTAAATATAATTTCTATTTGAAATACTTAAATAAATGAAGTCAAATTATGCATATAAGAAAATGTGGTGCTTTTTTTTTTTTTTTTTTTTTTTTTTTTTTTTCCCAGGGAGTGCATGTTTCCCTGGCTTTCAGTTATGTCAACAGCTTTCTGGAGTGATTCAACATTCTGAAAGCCAAACCATATTTAGTTACTTAAATGTAGATTTATGTACAGGCTATTGGGCACAGCCTTGTAAGAACTCAGTCATCTCTATTTCTGATCTTTGCAATTATCATTCTTATTAGTTCTTACATTCTTATCATTCTTATTTCTTACATTTTTGTTTCATAAAATTGTATGTAAGTGGATCTAGGATGGAATTAATTCCTTCTATGTTAACGAAACTGACTGAAATGCCTAAATGAGATCATAGATACTTATCAAACTGGGAAAAGGAAAAGCTTCATTTCTTCCTTTCTTCCATATTAATAATGGAGGCCCTTAATACAGAAAATGCAAGATATAGAACAAAATGGCGGACACTATAACTGGTTTTATTCTTCCCTTTCTCCTTCCCAGTCACACCAAAACCAAGTAATGTATTCAGCATGTGCTGTTGTCAATAGCTGAGAAATCTATGGGTGTTATTCTAAGCTGGCAAGACTGTATTATTTATGTATGAGTATCTTTCTTCTAACAATATGTAAGGCATGATTAAGACATAGGATATTTTAATAAATAAAACCCCACAAAAGTAGAAAATTTAAGCACTATGTAATACATCAGAATTCTAGTTTGAAATGTAACTTGATTTCATATGGAGCTGTAAGTATTCAGTGCCTGTGTAAAGCAGATTCCAAACCTTTACTCTTATTAGTGATTCAAGCAGTGTATGAAACCCGGATGCCAAATCAGAAAACAGAAAAAAAAATCTTATAAATAATACAGAAATTCACTAGAAAACAAAAGATGCTTCTATGCCTTTTTTCATAAAGTTGTTTTATATTTTTGAACTAATTATTCTTTATCTCACAATCCAAAGTTAAGAAATATGAACACTCTTTTTCCACTCCCTTCTTGCCTGAACACTGAGGAGTTTTCATCTGCCAGAGCTAGACCTTTTTCAGTCTTTCACATTTACTTAAACAAGACACTAAATTTTTTTGAAATATATGACATCACATGAGAACAGCAGAGACAAGTTTTGTCTCTCAGAAACATGTGGATAATAAAACTAGTTTTGATGCAAGAAGGAATGACAAACACATATAAGGGTGGGGGGAGGGGGGGGGGGGAGGGGAGAGGGAGAAAAGTGTCCTAAGTGGAACAAATCAATATATATTGTTAAATCATAGGATTGTCATTCAATCTATATAGGGATAAAATACAGAGGACTGAAAATAAACAGGTTGTTTTCTACAAACACTAATTGGCAATTACTGGATAAATTTAATCCCTATCTCTATTTTTTCATGATAAATATTCCATGGAGTAAAGTTTCACTAATTATATATATATATATATACACACATATATAGATATATTTTGCTTAAATTGCATTCTTAAAGAATTTTGCTTGTGTTTGAGGAAGATAATTTAAAAAGCTTTCCTTTCCAATGGATGTCTGCACAAGAGACACTAAAAGCTAAATCACCATTCCTCACTACATAGTTCAATTTAATTTTTTTTCCTATATATGAATATAATATTAGACTTTTCAGTATTGTATGAGAAAGTAACATTCCTTTCTGGGTAAACTCTCCCGAGAGGTAAGGTAGTAGCAATTTGATAATTGTACAATCACAGCACATTTGTTATCTATGAATAAAGGTTCAAATAACTCAACTTCCCAGTTCATTCATGAGTTCTGACCCCTTAATTCAGGGGTCCTCAAACTACTGCCCGTGGGCCGGATACCCCCCCGCCCAGGGTCCTCAATCCAGCCCGCCGGTATTTGCAGAACTCTCCGTCCCCCCCCGTCAGGGTTTGAGGGGGAGAAACCAAGCAGCGGCAGATGACTTCCTGCCGCTTAGTCCAGGGGGCGCCTCTTGGCTCCAAACCGAGCCTCCGCTGCCCTGTCCTCCTCCGTGATGCGTGGTGGGAGAGAGACCCGGGCATCTCCTCTGTGGGGCAAGCTCAGTCGGCGGCTTCTGGACCGCGAGGTCCAGCCAACTCGGGCGAATCGCCAGAGCCCTGGCGCGGCAAAGTTCCTTCAGTCCCTTCTGGCCATCCTTTCCGGACTGCACGGCCGAGCTGAGGAGGGGGGCGGCGGCATCAGCGAGGTGGGCGACTCCCCTGACTCTCCCTTCCTCCCTCCAGCTCCCAGGCAGCTCTGGCCCCTGACAGTGTCTGAGGGACAGTGAACCGGCCCCCTGTTTAAAAAGTTTGAGGACCCCTGCCTTAATTACACAAATCCCATAAATGTTCATTCATTCCAAAGATGATAATTGGAGTGAATTAACTAGTTTCACCTGAAAGAAAACCCAGACTTGGCCGTAGCATAGTGTAAGACAAAGTTCTGAAAAGCCTTTGGCACCCTTCTTTCTCATAATGTCCTCCAAAACTTTGTGGGCTTTGCAAAGTCAAATGTCCCATTGATTGCTCATGTCAAACTCAAGGGCATGCAGTGCAGCAACTCAGTATAATTTTACTGAACCACCAGTTTTGTGGGTTGTAACACAGTCCACACTTTATTTCAAACAGTTAGAAATGGTGGTTAAAAATCACCTAATACAAAAAAAAAATAGTAACATTTCAAGGATACAAGGCATAAATGATGGGTAACAATATAAGAAATCAAGAGTTAAGTGTACTGTTACCACTATGGAGGTGAACATAATCTTTAAAGGAGATCTAATCCTATGTCTGATGATAAGCTTTTCCCCAACATTTAGCCTGAAGATTGTGCTTGCTTATAACTGATGCATTTAATGTCAGTTATGGTCCAAACTTATACTGATAATTAATATGTATTTAAAGACCCTAAATTTGGTGGATGATGATTCTTTAGGATGTTTGCAAATCTCATCAAATGCTTTCTAGTTCTCCATCTTGAGAACAGAAGAACAGTAGTCTATGTGCTTTTGGGGGTTTTGTTTGTTTGTTTTTTTAATCCTTACATTATTTTAGAACAGTATTATAGTATGAGTGTTATGTTATTGTAAAGACTGGACACTAGCCCTGGGAAGAGTAGTTGCCAATGTGTATATAGGTAATGATGCATAAATTGAGGACATGTTTGACATGATGTGTTAATACAAATATGAGACAGGGAGAAGTATTTGCTGCTGCAGGCAATTCACAATTATCTTGTGCCCTGATACATAAAGGCATGATAGATCATGTCTTATTAGTCATGTAGACTTGAAGGTTCATGTTTTACACCTGGACCCCAGCCTTACTTGCAGTGATAGCCTTTTAAGTATATAATCTAAAACTTTTTCTAATTAGTTGATAGATTCTTAACCAGGAACAAATGCTGTTGTTGAGCAGTTGCCAGCAACCTGCTTTGTGCTCATCAGTTTGATTTCATATTGAAGGGGAGATGCTCTGAATTAGATGAATACTGAACATTCCAGATATGTATAATTCCACTAAGTTAATTCACTGTACTCCTGCCTTCTTCATCACCACTGAGCATAGAACTTTGTGCAGCAATGCCATAGTTCCACAGCATAGGGTTAATTACCAGAGTACAAAATTATCTTGCCAGTTATGAAACGACTTTGCTATTATGCAAAATTATTCCATAGAGTAAGTCCTCAAGCAAATATTCATTCTCATTATCTTGCATTCAGGTGATGCTCTTGGGCTTCTCTTGGCAAGCCTATGAGCCATTCTGACCCATTTTTCAGTTGTTACTATAACATTTCCTGATGTTACTGTTCTCCTTTGTGAACATACATACACTCTCCCCACCACCTAAATTTAAGAATGTGTTTTCCTGGCTGGACACTTGCCAGTCTCAGATCTTTCTCTGACAGAGCTCCAGCATTCTCTGTATGGTTACTTAATTTCAGTCAGGTGTGACACTGTGAGTGGATCCTTATTTCATACAGGAAACAGGCTGTGAGACAGAGGCCTTGACACTGCTAACATATGGGACGAGGTTGTAAACTTGAGCACAGATCATCTCTAATCCATTTGTGATGTTTAACTGTGTATTTTTTTCACTTGCTCTGTTTTAGACTATTCCAATGGGCTCAGTCCAATCAATTTTTGCTATGGAAACAACTAACATTAATGTATATGGGTGCAATCCCATTTTTGCCATTTGGCCCCTAACACTGAACATCCATGGTTCTGTGTTATTTGACAGAATAGACATAGTCATCAGGGATTACATACTCTGTTCCTCATGCAATATGTACTTTGATCGCAAATGGACCCCAGAAGAGATGTGAGGCTGGAGGAAGAAGGACTAGCCTCTCTGAGGGGAACCATGTTCTAAAATAGAGGAATGATGTCATGTGTTGATATTTTATAGACTGGAAAGATGTTCAAGGCCTGAACTGTTGATCTTTGGTAGATATACAGGAATGCAATTGAAATTAATTGACAGTCTTGTGCAGCTTGGGTATCCTATTCAAAATATGAGGTGTTGAATTACATCCTAAATTGGAATGCAGATGTAATCTTTTGAATAAAACAGGAATTCTGTACAGGAACAAAATTTTCCTCTGTATGTTGTTCCTCTGTGTGTTGAGGGCACATCTTTTGTTCCTCTAAAAGGAAGTGCAACACAGATCATTGTGGAAAAATATAATCAAATATCAAACGACTATAGCCACTATGTCTTTTTTACATAACCGTCCTTGGGTATATGAATTTTCTCTCTTGCTGCAGCTTGTTTCCCTTTTTGAGCCTCTTTATATCTTCTCTTTACTTGTCCAATTCTCCCAAACTTATCAGACTCAAACCAAATGGTGGTGATGTTGACAAAGTAAAATCTGATATAAAGCAGATTAGATTTGACTCAAACATATTTACTTCAATTTCTGCTCCAAAAGTAAAGCTTGATCCCTGTGACCTGTCTCAACAAATCTTGGTTTCTGTTATCTTCCTTCTCTCTAAATTGCATCTTTTTCACATTTTCCCAACGAGTGGACTTATCACATGTCAAACAGTCTTGCCTTCACACCTAAGAGTGCATAAAATTGAGCTTCTGATCAGTGCAGCGAAACATCTGTCTGTAGATACTTATCTGAGCTAGCAGTGTTTCTCACTGACCCTTTACAAGTTACAATCTTGCAATTAATTGTTTTCATAGCACAAGCTGCAATAACAGCTTTTGGACACACTGGTCAAGAGACCTGAGGTCAGGAAAAAAGGTGTTTTCAATGACATGTAATGGTAAGGATCGGTATCTCAGTATGCAGTTGAGGACTGTCTGTAGGAGCTGTTCTGAGGGGGACTAGGCTATTCCTTTTGCCCTCTAGCAAGACCTCTACTCTATCACAGTAAGTTTACAAACATGATTTACTCTACCAAGATTAAAAGCCTTTTCTCAGACCTTCAGCTACATCACTGGTGAGAGAGAACAGCAAAAACAATCTGATCCAAGAAAAAAAAGCTGACTATTACATACTTTGAATAACAGTCAAAAAGGGAATATTTTCTTTCTAGCAAATGTGGAACTAATAATTTTGTGTGTATGCCCCAAAAAATGAATTATTTGTCATTAAAAAAAAAATTACAGAAGAAGCAAGTGATAGTGTCAGAAGAGAAAACTCAATAAGGCATATATAATCATGGATACAGCAAGTCAAGAAAGTGCATCCATAATCATGAGAGCTTATACACAGCTATTGTTGAGCTTTGGTCTTCATTATCAGCAGGCTAGAGGTATGTTGAAAACTTACACAGGGAGCTGGAGCATAGAGCAGAGTCCAGCATCACAACAGGCATATTGGGCTATTGTCTGAAAAGTAATAAATGGATACTTTTCTATTTGAACAACATGAGGTGAACAGGAATTTTGTATAATTAGCTTATCATTGAATTTTTCATACTTTGGACCTCTCCCAGTTCATGGGTTTTTGCAGTTAAAATCTTATTATGGTCAAAAGGGAACAAAGCTATGGATTCAGAAATTTATTTTTATCCAATTACATGTTTAAATTAGTACCAAAAAAAAAGTCTAATTGATAATACCCTTGAAAGAGTTACACAAGAAATGTGACTAACAACAACACTTCTTCCCTGGTGTTACTCATCTCTGCCTGTGTTCCTGAGGTCCCCAATCTGATGCAAATGGTCCATGCCCAGCACAGAGTGGTGGCTGCCACAGTGAAGGTTGACACTCTGAAGTCCCTGCCAGGAGGAGAGGGGTGCTTGTGGTAGGTGCAGCCCCCTTGGACCCCAGGCTCCTCTTAGGACTCTGTGGGTATATTTGTCCCCTGCCCTGGAGACTCCTTCTGGAGGTGCCACTGGGGAGATGACAGGTGTCCCCTATGCTTTGTGACACAAAGAGCTGTTGTTGATCCCACCCTGGGTCTGTCAGGTAACTGTTTGCAGCTGGTGGTGGCCATTTGCTGTTCCCGCTGGGCAGCAACTGTTGCATGAGCAGTGGGGTGGAGGAACCAGTTCCAACCAGCTCCAATTTGCTTTAGCCCACTCCAAACAGACAATATCCATTCCAGTATCCCCGAGTGCTCCATTTTATATTTTTTGAACTAAAAATTGTGGAAATCTGACTTGCTGGGTACTGGCTGAGTAAATGAGCTACAGCGGGCAGCTATTGCTAACAACCATGGCTCTGTGTGAGATTCTCACTCTCAGTCTTGTGCTTTCTTTTCCCCTCTGCTCTCATAGACACTGTACAGAATCCTGAAGACAAACAAGATCCTCACAAGGAAAACTGGTAAATCTTAGTCTTGGAAGAGTAAGCCCTCCTGCTCAGTCCTGGGTAGGCAAATATACCTTCACCATCCACTCCCGGCTGCACAAATAGCAACCAAAGAGGCCATGATAACTGGTGTTGTCAGTGACTCATGGGAATGACACAGGCGTCAGCTCAGTGACTCACTGTAAGGGTTTAGCACCAGTGGTGTACTGCCCTGCTTGGAGAGAAGACTTGTAGAAATTACAATCATCTTGCCAGTTCCCTGATTGTGATGATCATAAGGACAGCAGAGTACATATAACAGCTTCTAACCCAGAATAAAAATATTTTTTTAATTGTTAGAATATTGTTTTAAAAACAGAAGAAAAAATAACAACTAAACTCTTTTAAAAATAAAAGATCAGGGAAAGAACATGTTTTCCTTAACACCTGTAGAATAAACCTACTATGATCTCTTGTGTCTTTATATGTACCTTCAAGTATTTCAAATCCAGGACTTCCCAGAAGATACATATAACCTCAATAATGTACCCTAAGCTAATTTACAATGGACTAGTAGACACTGAGGTTGTCAATATAGAAAATGCTGTACTAATTGTTCTTTAATATTCAGAGTTCACAGAATCACAGAATGTTAGGGATTGGAAGGGATCTCGAAATATCATCTAGTCCAATCCCCCTGCCTGAGCAGAAACACATAGATGAGATCACACAAGAAGGCGTCCAGGCGGGTCTTGAATGTCTCCAGAGGAGACTCCACAACCTCCCTGGGCAGCCTGTTCCAGTGCTCTGTCACCCTCACAGTAAAGAAGTTTATTCTGAAGTTTAAGCGGAAGCTCCTGTGTTCCAGCTTACACCCATTGCCCGTTGTCCTATCATTGGTTGTCACCGAGAAGAGTCTGTCTACATCCTTGTGACACTCACCCTTTACATATTTATAAACATTAATGAGGTCACCCCTCAGTCTCCTCTTCTCCAAGCTAAAGAGGCCCAGCTCCCTCAGCCTTTCCTCATAAGAGAGATGTTCCACTCTCTTAATCATCTTGGTGGCTCTGTGCTGGACTCTCAAGCAGTTCCCTGTCCTTCTTGAACTGTGAGGCCCAGAACTGGACACAATATTCCAGATGTGGCCTCACCAGGGCAGAGTAGAGGGGGAGGAGAACCTCTCTTGACCTACTAACCACACCCCTTCTAGTACACCCCAGGATGCCATTGGCCTTCCTGGCCACAAGAGCACAGTGCTGGTTCATGGTCATCCTGCTGTCCACCAGGACTCCCAGAACCCTTTCCCCTACACTGCTCTCTAATAGATTATCTCCCAACCTATACTGGAACCTGGGGTTGTTCCTGCCCAGGTGCAACACCCTACACTTGCCCTTATTATATTTCATTCAGTTTTTCCCTGCCCAACTCTTCAGTGTGCCCAGGTCTCGCTGGATGGCAGCACAGCCCTCTGACTTGTCAGCCATTGCTCTCAGCTTTGTGTCATCAGCAAACTTGCTGACAGTGCATTTTATTCCTTTGTCCAGGTCATTGATGAATATATTGAATAGTACTGGTCCTAGTACTGATCCTTGAGGGACTCCACTAGACACAGGTCTCCAACTAGACTCTGCTCCATTGACCACCACTCTCTGGCTTCTTCCCACCAGGCAGTTAACAGTCCATCTCACTACCTGATCATCTCATCCACACTTCCTCAATTTAGCAGCGAAGATGCTGTGGGAGACTGTGTCAAATGCCTTACTGAAATCAAGATAGACCACATCCACTGCCTTGCCATCATCTAGCCACCTGATTATGTCTTCATAAAAGATTGGTCAAGCACGACTTCCCCTTGGTGAAGCCCTGTTGACTGCCCCTAATGACCCTCTTATCCTTGATATGCCTTGAGATGGCCCCAAGGATAAGTCGTTCCATCACCTTCCCAGGGGTGGAGGTGAGGCTGACCCGTCTACAGTTACCCGGGTCCTCCTTCTTGCCCTTTTTGAAGATTTGAGTGACATTTGCTTTCCTCCAGTCCTCAGGCACCTCCCCCGTTCCCCACGACTTAGCAAAGATGATGGAGAGTGGTCTAGCAATGACTTCAGCCAGCTCCCTCAACACCCGTGGGTGCATCCCATCTGGACCCATGTCTGTATTGCTTAATTGGTCCCTAACGCAGTCCTCATCAACTGAGGCAAACTCCTCTATTGTCCTGTCTCCATCTGGGGTCTCCAGGGTACAGAGCTCCTCAAGACAGCTTCCGGCAGAGTAGACAGAGGCAAAGAAGGCATTCAATAGCTCTGCCTTCTCTGTATCCTCTGTCACCAGGGTACCCACCTCCTTCATCAGTGGGCCTACATTGCCTCTAACTTTGGCTTTATCTGCCATGTATTTGAAGAAGCTCTTCCTGTTGTCCTTGACCCCTCTGGCAAAATCTAATTCTAAGGAGGCCTTGGCTTTCCTTGTTGCCTCCCTACATCCTCTGACAACATCCTTATATTCCTCCCAAGTGGCCAACCCCTCCTTCCATGGCCTGTAAATTCTCCTCTTCCACTTGAATTTGCCCAGCAGTTCCCTGTTCAACCAAGCAGGTCTCCTGGCTCCCTTCCTTGACTTCCTATGTGTTGGGATGCTCTGATCTTGAGCTTGGAAGAGGCAGTCCCTGAATGCTAACCAACTATCTTGGGCCCCTTTACCTTCAAGTACCCTTTCCTATGGGATTTCCCCTAGCAATTGCTTGAAAAGGCCAAAGTTTGCCCTCCTGAAGTCCAGGGTTGTGTTTCTGCTTGGAATTCTGTTCCTACCACATGAGATCCTGAACTTCACCATCTCATGGTCACTGCAGCCCACAAAGAGGCTCTGGCACAACCACTGTTACATGTAAAGAAGAGACTGATCTGATCTTGTGTGCTGGGGTAAGAGGCCCCCAGTGTCTGGACCTAGTCTGACAGGATAGCTGTGCAGTATTACTGGGATAGGCTTTGGACTTTGCATGATGCTGCAAGATGCAGACAATACTGCAGAAATGGAAAACACTAACAAAATTTCCACTTCAGAAGAATGTATGCATTGGGACCATGTATGCAATGGATTTTGAGATGTCACAGGATGGTGTGGGAGAGCTCCCTTTGCTTATGGTTTTGGGTGCATTACAACTACCTGTAAGACTATTATGGGGTGCAGACAGGTGCTGAATGTCTTATCCCTAGGTCAGTGACCTAACATAACTTTTGAAAAGGCTCCAGCTGACTGACTGGGAAGGGAGATGCCAGCAATGTGCCATGATTTGTTTGTGTTTGTGCCTGCAGTAGCTGGAGAAAGGAAAATGAACGTAGAAGTGAGAGAAGTGTTCAAGGGAAAAAAATGGGAAACCTGGTGATGGCTGACTGGTCAACAACTTCCCTCATATCCTGTTAAAAATGTGTCTCTGTATTAGAGTTAAACTGATTTTCCAATATTTCATTTTGTAATGTGTTTAGTAGCAGTGTGTCACTGGACACGTCTATGGCATCACTTTTGTTAAAAGATATTCATTGTGCTCCTGGGGAGGTGGGAAGCTTTGGGTATAAATCTCCTTTCTTAAACTGCTGTTCAGATTGGCAATCTGAACAGAAGCCAAGTGGCAATCTGTTTTGCAATCCAGGATGCTTACAGTTCACACAAGGCTTTAAAAAAAAACCAACCCCCCCCCCCCCAAAAAAAAAAAAAAAAACCAACAAACCCAAAACACTTAAAAAACCCCAAGGTGATTGTGGCAAAGGCAGATGCACAATGGTAGGCCAACTTACTGTATTTGCAACAGTTTTCCAAACACAGTGATGCTGTTATGTACATCTTATGCCTGGACCATTTTCTAAGAGTCAAATAAGATTCTGAAGTAGCTGTGACTTTTGAAACAATTCCACTGGTATCAGGGCTATTAAAGCAGTAAGAAATTTATTTCATCTTACAAAAAAGGTACAACTGAGTGGGTGCCTAGGAATTGCTAAAATACAAATGATATCCACAGTGATTAGACAAAATTTTCTGCACAAAGTATAACTAATCTCAGAAACTGAAGGGCAACTACTTTGGAAACCATTCGTAAGAATCTGCCCAACACATAACAGCATGTGTGCTGCAGTGCAATCCAAAGAAGAGGTAAAGATTATATTGTGTTTGTCCTATCTGCTCCCAGGTGATGTAGTATTAGTCATTTTTACTCTTACATCAGTCCTTAAAAGCTCTGGTTGATTGAGAATGTAGCTCTGATAAGGAATTCTGATCTAGATTTTAAATATTTAATGCTAACTCTCTACATTTTCATTAAATTGCTATACTAGTTAATAATCTAAATGTTTAAAAGTATACACCTTTGTTTCAGTTTAATGTTGCTTCTAACCTTCTTCCAGCCACTAGATTTAGTTACACTTTTGTCTGCTCGATTAAGAAGCCTTTTAGTATCAAAAATCATTTCCTCTTGAAGATACTAATTTTTTTTCAATTAAATTGCTTCCTAATGTTTCTTTTAGTAAGCTAAATAAATTGAGCTTTTTAAAGTCTTTCATGCATCTGTTAGCACACAGGTTCACATGAAAAACATGATCCAGCTATCCATTACTTCAGACTTACACCAACTTTACCAAAGTAAATATAGAGGTACTGGCATTGGAGCAATGGTGAATCAGATTTTACAGTTTCTTCCCTTTAAAGCTATGCATCCATCTCCTTTTAGATGGTGCTCACTGATGATGTTTAACACTGCCACATTTGTTTACCCTTCTTTTGAAAGACTAGCATATTTTCTACAAGATTTTGTTGTGTTTTAAAGAAGATATACTTTTCATTTCATCATCTGTTTCCTCCATTTTTTTCTGTTATCAGTTTGTGGCAAAATTGATTTTAAAAAATGTAAATTTATGTGAAAGTAATTTTTCTGCCTACATCCATTTATGCATTGGGAAGTACACAGTATATGTGCTGAAATAACACTGATGTATTCCTTAGAGAGGGACAGGGAGACAAAAGTTAAGCAGTGGATTTCCAGTCATTTGGTTGTAGTGCTATATTTGCTTCTAATGTATTGATCAATCTCTTTTACTGTCCAGGTATCCAATGCAAGTTACAGTACATCATAACTTTCTGGAAATGGAAAATATTTGTATTAGTAATTAATTAACTATTTTATTTTTAGTGCACCAGATTAGCTAATATATTCTGCAACCAAAACATGGTATTGTCTCATATACAAATATATACAGATTAAATACAAATTCTTATACACAAACTGCATGTATATGAACACTATCCATGTTCATTAAAAAAAACAAAACAAAACTAAACAAACCCCAAAATCTCTGCATCTAAAGGTGGTAGAATCATACAGATGGCGGGTAACAAAATATGATAGCAGATATTACAATAAACTCAGTGTTATGCAATTAGAGATGGGTTCCAATTGTGATCCTCAGATTCAAAGTACATTGTTTATAAAGGTAGTTAGTATTTGGATTATTTTATTTTATTTTATTTTATTTTATTTTATTTTATTTTATTTTATTTTATTTTATTTTATTTTATTTTATTTTTTATTTAGGATTATACAATGGTTTGGATGGGAAGGAGCCTTTAAAGGTCATCTAGTCCAACCTCTCTGCCAGGGACATCTTCAACTAGATCTGGCTGCTCAGAGCCCCATCCAACCTGACCTTCAATGTTTCCAGGGATGGGGCACCTACCACCTCTCTGGGTGACCCTTTCCAGTGTTTCATTACCCTCATTGTAAAAAATTTCTTCCTTACATCTTGTCTAAATCTACCCTCTTTTAGTTTAAAACCATTACTCCTTGTCCTATCCCTAAGGGCCACGCTGAAAAGTATGTTCCCATCTTTCTTATAGGCCCCCTTCAATTATTGAAAGGCTGCAATAAGGGCTCCCCAGAGCCTTCTCTTCTCCAAGCTGAACAACCCCAAATCTTTCAACCTTTCTTCATACATTCATTCATACATTCTAAGTCAGAGTGCCTTCAAATACTTTATTCACCTCACAGCACCAAGTAATTGCTGATTTATAGCTTCTGAAACCTAATAAGACTTTTTCCTTGCAAGCAAAACAAAGAAACAACCAAACAAAAATTGTTTTGATCAGAAGAAAGCATGTGTTAGGAAAAAAAATCAAAGTAAGTGAAAATTCTACAAATGAAACTATAAGAGAAGAAATGGACATGCTTATAAGGAGACAGAGAATTAGATATATTAACAGATAATAACAGGTTTGTTTGCATAAACAAGACTAGACATAAACATATTAAAATGACAGAGTAAAAGAAATATAATACTAAAATTTTAATGTCAGCTTGTGTGTGAATATATGTCTATCCTGGGTTCAGATCTAGTTATTCTCTTTTAGAAAAGGAATATAGCAGTGACATAATAGTTACCTTGGAGAGGAGCAAATGGTATTCTGAGGAAGGACTTGCATGTAGAAGAAAGAATTCCTCTCATTTAATTTCAGTTTTATAAATAATAGAGCAAGCAAAAAAATCCAAAAAGGGCAAGATTTTGGATGCATCCATAATAGTTGTATCTAGATGGCTATCGTGATAATGTGAAGCCTTCTTGGTTTATTTTTTAACAGGTGTAACAAATTCTACTGACTATCTAGAAAGACTGTCTAATTTAAATAGTTAAGCCTTTCCTGCTCAGGGGAAACATTTCATTTTTATGTGCTGTGGTATTTATCTTAAGAAGTCTACATCTTTTAATAAATTTCTATTTCCATATTTTTCAGGTAGAGAAAAAATAATAATATTCTGAATGACTTGCAAATAAATTATGTTCATGTTTTCAAGGCTAAACATTATTATTACACTATAATAGTAATTCTAATTACATTATAGTACAAAGGTAAAAGATGACATTAATTAAAAAAATCTAATTTATTCAAAGACAGAGAATTACAGATTATGACCAGATCCCCAAAGGTATTTAATGACTGTAACTCTTTTGTTTTTAAGATTTGACATTCTAATTTGAACTTATTTATTGTATAGCAATATTATTGGAAAGAATGTTTAATTACCACGTAATGTACAATAAAACAATTAACATTTCTGAATTACACATTTCTTTGGAATGACACCAAATTTTGTAACAAAAGTAAATGAATATCCTAGTTAACATTTATTTTTTTTATTTGGAACCTTTTTATTAAAACATTTTTTAGTTTTCCAACAGAAAACCTGGAAATCTGAAAATCTGTTAATGCAGAAATTTGTGAAAATGTGTATTGGTAACAGACCTCTAGAGAAGCAGAGGATATTTTTAATAATTTTTTTTTTAAAAACCAAGGTGTACAAATACAAGATCTATCTGATTGCAGAGTACCAGAAGGTTTTATACAACAAAACAGAGGCTTAATTTAAGATGTGAGAGGTAACAGGAAAACATAAAATAATTGAAGAATAATGCTTTTTGGTTAGTGTTGCCAATTCTTGGAACTCATTTAATTAGCAGTCATATAATAACTATTTTTTTTCTTAAATCTTCAGTTTCTGAGAATATGTTTTTGTGTAAGAAATCTTTCCCTTCCACTCCCTCCCCCCTCCCCACTTCCATCCTACATTTCTGATTTTATACTTGTAGAGAAAAAACTCAATGTGAGACAACACTTTACCCGAAAGTTTGGAAGAAGAAAAATAAAACTAATAGCTATATACATTTGGGGCTTTTTGTTTGTTTGTTTGTTTTTTTAGACTTTTTTTCCAATTTAAAGACCAATTCAATACTGATGAATGCTTGATATTGACAGTATAATTAAATATTACTTGTTATGATGCCTGTTAAACAGGTAGCTATGTAAAGAAACTTATTACTTGTTAAGTAATTCACAATATGTTACATAAAATTTTAGAAGTCTTTTCTTGGAATGATTAATATACAGCTTTTTTATGATAGAATGTGAATGTTCATCAACTTGATTCTATTATCAACAAGTTTTAACTGGGTAAAAATTATTGATGTAAATAGAATTACAAGGATGGATTTAGCAGGGTTTTTTCAAAGCAAAAGTTAACTACTCATAAAAAAATCAACTTCCTTATTTTATTTATATTAATTTTAATCTATTAACTTACAAAACACATCCTGTTCACTACATACAATTATTCACATTAAAATAATTTAATATATGAAATGACTCCTAGTATGTTGAATAAACTCTTCACAAACTGCATGTTTTACTTATTTTATATATATAAAAAAGGTAATGTTAATATTTATATAAAAAGCTTATTTTTCATTATCATCTTCTTGAATAAATTCTGGACATCAGCATTGACAGCAGTGGTGCCATGTTATTCATATGACCAGTTACACTGCATGAATAATGAATGAGAAACAGTCATAACAAGCAATTTTCTAACAACCCTTAGGCTGAAAATAACTGATTAAAGCTATTTTGGGAATACTGATCTGTTACAAGGATAGTCAGAGAAATCAGGATGAGTTTGTGATTGATTCAGGAATGAAACATATCTACAGCTCATAAAAACTCTTGTGTTTTCTTGCAAGTTTTTTTGAAGAGCTTGACCATTACCCTTTTAAGATGTTTCAAGCTCATTTGTGGCAACCAGAAATTGCATTTCCCAATGCCTTGCTTGTTTTCTTGCTTGGTTTTCATACTCTTCCCCAAATCATCTGTAAACAAACAAACAAACAAAAAACAAAAAAAAAACCCAAAACCTGCCAAAAAAACCAAACAAACAAAAAAACAAGGGGCATAAAACCCAGAGCTAAGTCCATCATTTGGCAGTTAAAATAAACATCTGATCCAAATATTGTAGCACTATTATTTGGACAGTATTACGCAAAATTATACTTGTTTATTTTTATACAAAGAGATGTCAGTCCTACAGGGATTGCTGCCAGGCAAGAAGGTAGAGGAAAAGAAGGAGGTGGGAAACGTTATTGGTTGCTGTGGAAACCAGTATTGCTAGCATGATGCTTTGAAAAAAACACTGAAGGACAGGGCTTTAAATATACTCAAACTAAAGATGTCCACTCTTGCAGTGATATGTCTATGAGAAGACTCATGTGGTATGGTGATAATCCTAAAGAAATGCCGGAAGGTGTTTCTATGGCATCATCAGCTTGCCCCAATATTTTAAAAATAAAGTTTGTTTTTTCTTGTGTTTTTGAGTTCTTTGGGGTTTTTAATTTATATAGATTTTTTGTTTGGTTGGTTGGTTTTTATAATCTTTCAAACAAGGAAGTCTGAGAAAATGAATACCAAGTGCAGGAAAAATCTGAGGTGTCCATAAGAGATGGAAGTTTCCCTTATCCAGAGTATCCAGACTCTACAGGATTGTTTTCTTAATTACTTCAGTATAATCTGGATTCAATACTGGATATTTCTACTATTCTGGGTTAGACTATAAAAGGGCTTTGTATGAGCCAAATCTTTTGCAGATCAAAACCTTAAGTATAACCTATCATTTGTCTGCCATTTTCTTTAAGATTCAGAAGGTTAAGGAAGCATTCAAATAAGGAACAACTATCATATAGAATTAAATGCATTAACATCTTTGATATATTCAATTACAAAAAGCAGCTTGAGCTAATAAGAGTTTCCCTTCTGATTTGATTTTGATGAAAGAAAGTGTAGAGTCTGGATTATATGATATACAAGTTAATAATTGACCCACAAATTTTAATTTGATCCAAGTTGTTTAATTGATTTACAGTATGAACATTTCAGTCTGCATTTGTTTAACTCTTTTTTTACATTGTACACTAAGAAATACATACAAGTATATTAAAAAAATAATAAATAATATTTCTACACAAAAACAACTATTTGTAAAGATGACATTAGGAGCACACCAGAATTTTGTAGTACTTGTAAAGTAAAGTAGTTTTTTTCAGCAAAGAAACGGAGATTCCCTTAAATATTATCATAGATCTGAAATAAATAAATAAATAAATAAATATTTACATATTGTGTTTTATAAGACACTTTATTTTCCTCATTTTAGTGTCTGCTCTTTTTTAATGTGTTTCTGGTTTTACAAGTAAACATACATGGATTATCAGCTGAAATAGAGTTAAACACCAATTATAGTGTGGTGCCTTTTGTTTTCCATTCTTTAATACACATTATGGAATTTGCATTGAAATATCAAAGGTTCTGAATGCATTTCATATTTTCTTTGAGGTAAACCTCACAACAGAGTGTGGTTTACGATGATAAGCTAACTCTGCTGGAGCACATCAGTCCTCCATATTAAAACAAAGGAAAGGTTTAAACATGTAAGTCAGAGAGATGAAATGCAAGCCATCTAGTACTAAGCATGCTAAATAATTTCCAAGAACACTTCCCCTTGTTTTACTTGAGTATGTTAAGGTAACATATTTTTCCTTCTTGCTAAATGCTAATGATTTAAACATTTTGATATAGTCCTTAGTGCTATGTAGGATGGAAGATTTTGCCTTGTGGTTGTCAACAGGTAGATATAATTTTATAGTCAAAATTTCAAAATATTATCATTTATTCATGCTTCTGGAATATAATTTAAAAATAATTAAATACTAAGACGGAAGCAAAAGTTGTGATAAAGTACAAATGTTGCCATCCTCACCTTGGTGTTACATTTTTAATTGTTATTTTCACGAGTATACAGATTGTTGGAGCAAGATGTTGCAGTCAAAAGTGTTCCATGAAGATATAACAAATATTTTAATATTAATACATTTATGAGAGATCTGTCATATTTTCAGGGAAAGATTGTCCTAATGTACCACCTCCTCTCCTGTTTTGGTCACTTTGGTAGCCTTCTGTCTAAGATTGCAGTGAGAACCACAATGAGGAAATCCAATACTGTGTGCCAATCTGCCTCTACTGGATTTTACAGAAATTAATGAAATAGACCAGATTTTGCACAGCTCTTATCTGGTTACTCATTCATATAAAAACCATATAACTCAGAGTATCTATGGCCACGGATTCCAGCTTCATCTACCTGACTCGTAACTTGTTTTTTACAGGTAGACATCTTTTTGTTTTCTGGTAGCTGCTGTTGTGAATGGAAATATTTGTTAATACTAATCAAAAGGATTACTGAAACAGTGCAAGTAGTGGTTCCATGGCACACTGCTTTTAAGGCTAGTGATTAGGGACAACAATATAATATAAAAGTGAACATAATGAATGCTAATTTAATATTACTAAATTTTATAACATAAGTATAGTATGAAGATTCAAATTCATGTAGTGGAAGTGGTACCTGCATTGATTAGTGTTGAAAAAAAAATGGAGTACAGGGGTAGATTCAGACTGATTTAAGTAACTAAATGAGGAATTGCAGTACCTACAAATTAGACACTTGCTATATCCAGAGAAATCCAGACAATCTTACATCAAGGTAATACTCAGCACAGTGAAAGGAAGTCCTGAAACCTCAGTCTCTATTTTTTTACAGTAGAGGCTTCATCTAATTATGTAGCTACTTATGCTATCTTCAATACAATAAATGTGTAGTGCAGAATGCATAAAGATAACAGGAAGTAAAGATCAGAACTCTACCTCTGCCCCTTTCAAGGTGAGAGGAAAAAAATTACAACTAATCCTAATTTTATCTAATTTACTTCTCTTACAATTATTTTTATATTGCTGCCTACACATTTGCCTAGACTTATATCCTATCCTAGGCTGATATATAAGGAAAAAGTAGAAAAAGAACATAAAATATTAAGAAAAATGAGTATGTGAGGCAAGTGGTGTTTATCTCCTATTAAAAAGGAAAAAAAAATAAATCTATTTCTGATAGAATACTTATGGGTCAGTTTAAATGTTCCTTATGTCCCTTTCCTTTTCCTGATAAATGTCAAACATTTTATCATGCAACTACTAACAGTTTATTACTTTAGCACCAGCTTTCACTTCTTTGGGAAAGTGTTATTTTCCCAGTGTGATCACTGTATAACTTCACTGAAGTATTTGTATTTTCAGTATAACATCCTGTATCAAAGAATAAACCAGAAAGCTTTGAATTATTTTAAATAAAAGAAAAAATGATAGAGAATGGACAATGAGAATGTTACTAAAGAGAACAAGTACAAGAAAATTTTAATATAATGAAAGTCAGTGATTTTGTGTTGATAAGGTATAAATCTGATCTCAATTTCAATAAAACAAGAAATTTTGATCCATTCTGTTATTTGTCCTAAGCTTTATAAGCCGTGCCTTTTTGTTGCACCACAGTCAGCAGGGTATCCAGGTTAGTCTGTAACTACTCTATGGCTTATCTCCTCCTCAGACTAAAGTGACTACTCTGAAACAGCATCTGATTTTTATTCACAAACTCTAGATTTAAAAAAAAAAACAAAACTTCTTCTTTATTTTATTTTTAAAGACTTAAACACATAGTGACTTAATTTTCTTTAAGATGAATTCTTAAAGAGCAACAGACATCTAAATATTTCCAAATCTTACAATACGGCTAAGAGAATTTTGAGATTGTGTTTCTAACTGACCATACAGAAGCTTTTTAAAAAATAATAATTAAAAAAATCTATGCACAATTAGGCTTACATTGTAGATTAAAAAGAACAACCTGATATTCTAGGTAATTGACATCCACTTCAAAGGGGTTAAAACATATAGTGCAATGTGGAATTAAACAGCCTGTTTTCTTTCTAAGCAAGATAGTTCAGAATAAAGATCTAAAGAATATATTTGTACCTTCTGCCCCCTAAGCTGTCTAGCAGAAGAATATACTTTCATTTTGGGGCCAATATCTTGTAGGAAATTGGCTAACATTGACTGGTTAAATCTTTTTGAATATCCATTTAATTGAGGCATGAAAACTAAATGTGATTATGATTGTGATTTACCTAAGCCTGTGCAAGTTTTCTCTACAGAAGTGAAATCTATAGCCATTTAACACTATTTCTCCAAGTGTGTCTCACACACTACATAATGAGCTGGCTTTTATTTTGTTTTTTTCCTTTACTCTGAAAAGGTCAATAAACAGGGTTTTTTTTAATCTATCTTTAATGTGAAAGGAAACTAGAAAATGGTCAAGGTAATACTCATATAGTCAGGGAAAACTGAGAAGGATTGAAGTGGCAGGATTTTTTTTTTTTTTAATTATTCCTTGGTGCACAAAGAAAATCAGTGTCACCTACAATCTTAAAAAATAGAAACTAGAAGTATATCTTTTTTGTGACAGTCTACTTTTTAAGTCATTAACTTTGCATATCACAGTGCTGAGTTTTAATTTCTGTTTATACTTTAGCCGCAAAAATTAGTGAAGTAGGATGAACTAGCTCCTTTTTGAGTATCATACCCCATTACATTTATTAAATAAGCACTTATTGGAAAAAAAACAAACCCAAAAAAACAACTCCTTCAAACCACCTGTATGTTTCTGTTTAGAAACGGAATGCTTTTTTTAACAACTGAAAGCTAATTATTATATGTGCTCTTTCTCTTCTCTTATTATTTTTTGAAAATTATTTCATTGCAATACCGTCATTTTAAAAATACTGACCTACAGTATTTTTAAATACTATGAATAGAGAAAGCTGAGCTCAAAAGCCTGGCTCTAATGAAACCCACATGATTTGAAATTGGTTGAGTACCCTAAGTGGAGACTAATGGAAACAGTTTCTACAAGCAGCATCCCCTTAGTACTTTATTGTAAATAGCCCAATAGCTTGATTTTTATGCAGCGTAAAATCAAAAGGGGTAGGGAGAGGAGAGAAGAAGGATAGTTCATGTAAACACTTTTTATACTTTTTTTTTTTATTATTATTTTTTGTTATAATTATTTTCCCAGTTGACCAGTAACTGAAAAAAAAAAAAAAAAATAATATTCACACAAATTGATTCAGGGAGCCTGAAGCAGACAGCAGTGTCTGGGCAGGAAATAATCTGCTTTCTAGAAAAGAAATTCCCTTTACTAGTTAAGCCTCAGAACTGTCAGAGAACAGTTCAGTAGAATAAGTTTTGGATTGAGCTAAGGAATAAGTCATGAAGTGAAAGGTACTCAGGGGATAACAGATAATCTGTTTTTCTGTTGTGGTGCTAATGTTGTGGTACTAATAAAAACAGAGTCAACTTTATGAAGGAACAATAGTGAAAAATCTGAATACATAAAGGCAAACTCACTCCTGCAGAACGTGTATGACACTTATTTGTTCTCATATCCAAATATCCAGGTGAAAATAACAGGTTATTTTTTTCTTTCTGTTTTGATTTTCTGAAAATAGAAAGTGGTAAACATAAAAAAGCTAATCTTTTCTCAGTACAGGTACATATACTGAAACATAATTTTTAATTTCTGTGTGATTTAAGGAATTTTAAACATGAATTTATGCATCTATAAGGTTTCCACTCAAAAGCTTTCATGATAGATTGAACATTAGGAGACTAATCTGATAATAACCCTGGACTAATATGTGTCTGAAATTAATTATAGCTACACTTTATTCAAGCAACTACGATGTCATGAATATGCTAATGAAATATATTTTCATGTACTATGAAAGTCCAATGAATATACTTTTAAGAAAATATTCAGATTTAGTACAAGATCTTTAATTTGTGATTGTGTTAATTATCTATGTATTGCTTTCATACCTGCTCTGCTAAGCTGTGCCAGCACATATTCTATTTACTAGTATTGATGTTTTCCCAATGTAATACAGTTGTTCAAAATCAAATTTCTTTAATAAATATATAACGTCCCAAATTACATTCCCAGCACATTTAATTAAATTATTTTCCATTTCATTCCATCTTGAGTCTCAAAGCATTATAGCAGCTCAGGAATATTTGACAGAACTCATCCAAACAGATACCTGATTTTTATACATTAACCTTGGCACTAAGGGTAACTTTACTCACTCTGTGCATTAAGATACTCATTTCACACAATGGCTGTACTTATGAATCAGTAGCTGTCATCCCAACTCAATATACACAGAGGTAACATATGACATATGAACAAAGTAGCACTAAGAGGAAGGTACAACACAATCACAGTGCTTTGTTCTGATTAACACATTGTTGGTTTAAAATTAATCTGTTCTGATTTTAAAGTCACAAACCCCCTGAAATTTATGAAAACATAATAAGGAGAGGCAGTAGTGATATTAAACTTGGAAGGCATTGTTCACACTATTAGTGTAAGCTTATATAATTTTCAATCCAGCTTGCCATATGATCCGAGCCTAACATGAAAGCTTAAACTTTTAATTCTTTTTTGGGCAAAATCAATTGACTCTTCAATTTATATATATGTTTTGTCTCCTCATAAGTAGTCTGTGTGGATTGTAATAATCTCACAGTGTTTTCTAAAATAGCTTTAAAGTGACTTAGTGAGAAAAAATTCTAAGTTTCTCATTTAATTCAATTCTTTAAACTAAGGAAGAGAAATGTGGAAAGCCTGAATGCACCATTGCACTCTATACTACCTATATTTAAAAAAAAAAAATAAGTTAATATTGAACTTTATTAGTTAAGTTTTGTCTCTGTCTCCTTTACAGATAAATATCTCTTCCTTAAAAAATTTTGAGACTTCAGACCGTTCAGGCAAACAAATCAAATTAAGTTGAGCTGTTTTGTACAAGACAGGCAATCCTCATACAGAATGGGCATAGATGTCTATTCATGACATTTCATAACTCCTTTTTCATGGAACTTGCTGTGAATGAAAGGATGCTTATTAGAGGAGTACTGTGTTTCAACAATTTCTGTCTTTAAAAATCTTCTTTGTATACAGAGAGAACGGAAGAATAATTTTATGATTGTGTAACTTACAAGTTTGCAAACTTTTTCTCCACACTCAAACAAAACAAACAACAACAAATTGAGGCTGCTACAGAGAGGCTAGATCCCTGGAGATTGACTTCTAGGGCAGAAGAGCATCATAAACTTTCATATTGCTCACCAATTCTTCCCTCATTCATAGGGAGGCAGAATAGCAGCACAACAGCCTGAGCTGAGAGTAGAAGAGTGGGAGTAGGCACAGAGCTCTATGCTGCTTCTCTTCCTCCTTTTAGCTGTTCCCACAGATGGGGCTTGTTCATGCTAGGCAACTTGTCAAGAGCTGTCCAAGTGGACAGCCCAAAAGAGAAAAAAAGGTTCATTTTTTGGCTTGTACTACAGATCCTCTCCTCTCCTCTCCTCTCCTCTCCTCTCCTCTCCTCTCCTCTCCTCTCCTCTCCTCTCCTCTCCTCTCCTCTCCTCTCCTCTCCTCTCCTCTCCTCTCCTCTCCTCTCCTCCCCTCCTCTCCCCTCTTCTCTTCTCTCTTCCCCTCCCCTCCCCTCCCCTCCCCTCCCCTCCCCTCCCCTCCCCTCCCCTCCCCTCCCCTCCCCTCCCCTCCCCTCCCCCCCCCTCCCCTCCCCTCCCCTCCCCTCCCCTCTCCTCTCCTCTCCTCTCCTCTCCTCTCCTCTCCTCTCCTCTCCTCTCCTCTCCTCTCCTCTCCTCTCCTCTCCTCTCCTCTCCTCTCCTCTCCTCTCCTCTCCTCTCCTCCCCTCTCCTCTCCTCCCCTCTCCTCCCCTCCTCTCCCCTCTCCTCTTCTCTCTTCCCCTCCCCTCCCCTCCCCTCCCCTCCCCTCCCCTCCCCTCCCCTCCCCTCCCCTCCCCTCCCCTCCCCTCCCCTCCCCTCCCCTCCCCTCCCCTCCCCTCCCCTCCCCTCCCCTCCCCTCCCCTCCCCTCCCCTCCCCTCCCCTCCCCTGAATTTTATTTATTTGTTTGAGAGGGAGATTAATTTTCAAATATGTCAGACTGATAACCAGACAAAGCTGAAAAATCATGTTGGAGATGGGGTGAGATTGATTTTTATGGTCTGAAATTACCTTTAGTTGTGAAAGTTTGTCTTCAGAACCACTGTTCTGCAAAGCAGAATTGTTACTGTGGCATTTAATGCTGATTTTTTTGTTTAGCTGTGCTTCCTCTCTACTTTATCCAAATTGATATTAATTCTGCATTGATTTCAGTATGTCAGCCTCTTTGTTGGTGTGGTGTTTTGTGAAAAGACAAATTTCTGAGAAATATAATGAGTTTTACCCATTAGTGTAGTATATCTATAAAGATATTTTATGCTCCCATAAGTTCCTTCTATATCTTACTCAAATGATTTCCTCCTTTTCCCTTTAACATTTAATTAGATTTTCATTATTAACATATTTTATGAAAAATAAATTGCATTTTGTTAAAACAAAAATAAAACCAAAACACTGAAAGAGGTGTAACTGTCACTGTTGTAAGATGGATTTTGATTTGCCATTGTATTTACAATTGTTTTCATTATGGAAGATGGGAATATAGAAATTAAACTTACAATAATTGTAATGAGATACACAGATGTGTAGGAAATAATGACCTATGTCTGCGAATGCCACTCTGTCTGGTAAAAATGCCACTCAATATTGATTGACTACAATTCAGAGTAGAATCCTGCTGAAATAATCTTACTGGTATCAGTGTGACTTTTCTGTTAAAGGCCTGTATCTGCAAGGAAAACTACTAAAACTGCATTGTAGGGCTGTGTTTACATGCCAGTGTGTAGCACAGAGCACTTGGGATCCCGATCTTGTTGTCTAGGTACAGTGCACCACATCTCTCATCTGGGATATTAATCTGAAGTCATTTTCTGCAGAAAGCAGAGCACACTGAAGTCTTGCTCTTGAGATAGCTTTGTGTTTCAGCAGTGGTATGTACTCAGACTTTGAGCATTTACAGGTTTCTTAGTGTAAATGTTGCCTAAGTTGACATAATAAATAAAAAAGATGTGAAAATTTTGTCCCACACTCCTAAATTAGAAATAAACAAACAAATAAAAAACCAAACAAAATCCCAAAGCCATTCTAGATTTCTGGAATGAACAGTAATAAGCCCTATTGTGAGAGGTTTTTTGGTCAGGAAAAATGAGTAAAAGAAAAAAAATCTGATTAAAATGGTGAGAAAAGCAACCTTTGAGCTATTTTTCTAAGGTAAGTTTGTAAATCAGGCAACTACAGTTGTCGTAAAGTTGGAAAGAATATTGCATACGGAAGTCCACCAATTTTCTCTTTCTAGTACTAAATTTTTTTTGAGCAATTTAGAAGCAGCATGGAGCATGAAGGTTCCAACTGTGCCAAAAAAAAAAAAAAAAAAAATTGAGTATAGATGTGACAGACTAGAAGTAGTTGATCAGATAACACATCTGTCTCCATTCATCTCCATTTTCATTTTTCTGAAAGGCCTACTGTGCTCAAATGCCAATATGGAGACATTTCGTATGTCAGCTATTTGCAAATAGTCCTTCCGTACTTAAGAAAGATGGTTTCCAAAGCCTGTGTTATGATAATACACTGGATGTACGTCCATTCAAATTCTCATGCATATTTCTCACATGATAAATTTTTATTGCAGATTAGAAGTGACAAGAACAGGCTCTTTGCTTTAAAAATATGCTATATTAATTTACATATATATAACCCAAAGCCTTTCTTTTTTGAAATGGACCAGTAAGCTACCACTTGAGTCCTTGTGCTATATATACTTATTCCAATATTAACCTGTTTGTTATTATTAATATGTCCTTAAAAAGGCTTTTTTTAAAGGTCCTGGAAAATAGCAAGGGAATAATACTCTGTGCCTGTGCACCTGATACAAAGTGATTTGCATTCATATAGGTTATTGTTGCAGATTGGCCTGATACATCTGTATAGTGTATGGAATGAAGTGTGGTTCAGTACCAGGTTACAGGCTTACCTGCTGTATGCCTGTACAGCTGAAGTACCTTATTCCCACTACAGGTGCCTTTAACCTGCTCTCTGTAATTTTGTGGATACTTGTTACACAGTTTTGTAGAAAATACTATTTCACTGTATCCATGATGCAGTGAATATACATTCTAAGACACTATAGGAAGGAAAAGTGATTTTATTTAAAAGAGAAACTGAAACAAAATTTGCTTCACTCACTCCCACTCTTTCTTACCACACAAGCGCTAGAATACATGTGATGCCCAAGAGGTTCACCCAGTGGTCAGGGACCAGGGTAAGAGTGTTCAGGCTGTCTGGCAAGCAGCTGCCCACCTTAGTGCTTGTGTCCAGATGTCGGGATATGTCCTTTGCAATGATGTGGAAGACAGGGGAAGACAATTATCAAGTCCTCTATGCCTCCTGGGTTAGTGACCACATGTAGATTTCAGATATGCCTTGTTTTATCCTTTCTGAGTTGGCAGTGTAACTGGTACACATCTGTGAGCCAGCAATGTCGTTGTCTCCAGATCTGTGTGTTTTATGAAACTGCATATAGATGTACTGGGGTACTGGTGACCTGCTTATCTGGATGTCATTAACACAGGCACTGAGAGCCACTTCTCTGCTACGTGTTCCTGCTGGTGCCTCCACACCAAAATGTTATCATTCATTCTCCTTTCACGCCAATCTTGGCCTTTCTGATTCAACTCTTTACATCTTTATAGAACCCCATTGATTTTTAATTTTAGGCAGTAGTGCTGAGAGTGATTTAAATCCTTCTGCATCAAACAACCTTGCCAGGTCTCTGTGTGATTGAGGAACATTTCTGCAACTGAAAGATGAATAAATAATATGTCAGAAGGCTCTGAAAGGGTTGAAATTTACTTGCCTTGTGCCAAAGATTGTGAGGACTGCCTCACAAATCAGCCCTTTTATAGCTGTACCATTGAAGGAATTTAGCCTGTTTTTCCCTAGAGTAGCTTCTGTAAGTAACCTAGAAAATTTGCCGTCTGATTAAGAAATAGAAACGAAGTAGGAAGCGATTCAAAATGACAGTGTAGATGCACCTATAGTCTATATCTAAATTTACCTGCTGTTGCATGTTACCTGACAATTTGGATCTCTGATCCTTCAGGTAAAAACTTGGACCATATTCTAATCCCTTTCTGGATATTGTACCTCTGTGGAACAGAAAAGGGAAAGTGTTTATGATATTAGAATATGTATGAAGGAAAAGGTTCAGAATTAGCCAGAATATAATCTAATTATGAAGTTATGGCCAGGATTCACATGTACATCTGAAACTGGAAAAAACAGAGACAGCATGAAACTTCATGGTCATATATGCAAATAAAATAAAAACATAGACAGATAGAAAACATAAATGTTACCCCATACAATGTACATCTAGGTTCAGCAAATTAAAAGAAAAAAAACCCAAAACCCAAAAACAACACCCACAAAAAGAAAAATAAAAACCAAACACAAAAAACCTTCACCCAAAATCAAACAAATGTAACACAACTGGGTCCACACTCTCCTTTTAATATTAGAAGCATAACATTACCTACAGTTTAGATTATTCAATTTTTATCACTGAACTAGTTCATATCCTCCATAAGATTAAGCCTAACAAAAAAAGACCATGTCAGACTGAGTTTATTTTTAAATGTCATTTTTAAACAAAGGGTAGAGTTTTAGGTTCAGTGTGTTTATGATATTTTAGGTCCTTTCCTCAGCTCATTGCTTGTCATCAGTGCAGTAATCACAAAATACCCAAGAAAATAACTTTCTGTTTTAGAAATTGAGCACCAGTGTTAGCTACTTTGAAACAGAAAAATATAACTTTAGAGATTATGAGACGAGATCTGTATTTAAGAATTAGAAAGATAAAACAGTGAGGAAAGAATTAGCCTTTTAATTTGATACTCCAAGTAAATCAATGTGGTGGGCTGACCCTGGCTGGATGCCAGACGCCCACTAAAGCCCACTCTATCACTCCCACTCCTCAAGTGGACAGGGGAGAGAAAAACATAATGAAACGCTCGTGGGTCGAGATGACAGAGACAAATGATTCACCAACTACCAGCAGGGGTAAAACAGATTCATCTTGAGGAAAATAAATTTAATTCAATACCAATCAAATCAGAGGAGTATAATGAAAAGTAAAACCAAATCTTAAAACACCTCCCCCCACCCCTCCCTGCTTCCCAGTCTTAACTTCTCTCCCAATTTCCACCTCCTCCCCTCCAGCGGCACAGGGGGACAGGAAATGGGAGTTGTGGTTAGTTCATCACACATTGTTTCTGCCACTCCATCTTCCTCATGAGGAAGACTCCTTCCCCTACACTACTGTGTGGTCCCTCTCATGGGAGACAGTCCTCCATGAACTTCTCCAATGTGAGTCCTTCCCATGAACAACAGTTCTTTTCTAACAGAGAGTTCTTCCCTGAGTCCTTTCCATGGAGTGCAGTCCTTCAGGAAGGGACTGCTCCAGCACGGGTCTCCCATAGGGTCACAAGTCCTGCTGGCAAACCTGCTCCAGTGTGGGTTCCTCTCTCACCATGGGACCACAGGTCCTGACAGGAACCTGCTCCAGGGTGGGCTTTCCAAGGGCTCACAGCCTCCTTCAGGCATCCACCTGCTCCAGCGTGGAGTCTTCCACAGGCTACAGGTGGACATCTGCTTCACCATGGACCTCCATGGACTGCAGGGGGACAGCCTGCCTCACCCTGGTCTTCACCACAGGCTGCAGGGGAATCTCTGCTCTGGCGCCTGGAGCACCTCCTCCCCCTCCTTCTTCACTGACCTTAGTGTCTGCAGAGTTTTTTCTCTCACATCTTCTCACTCCTCTCTCCAGATGCAAAGTGTGCAGCTTTTTTTTTCTTTTCCCCTTAATCATGTTATCACAGAGCCATTACCATTGTTACTGATTGGTTCGGCCTTGACCAGCAGCGGGTCTGTCTTGGAGCCAGCTGGCATTGGTTCTGTCAGACATATATGAAGTTTCTGTCAGTTTCTCACAGAAGACAACCCTATGCTCACCTCTGCCCCCGGTCCACCCCCCACTCCCACACACACTTTTTAAGGAAAAAAAAAAAAAAGAAAACAAACCCTTTTTACTTTTAGTCACATTTATTCTTTATAAATTCAGGAAATGTTTTATGTGCAAGATTGATTTGAATAAACATTAATATCCACAATGCTGACACCTGCATCTGTAATAAATAACTGAAACATAGGCTATACTTGTTTTAAATTAATCTTTGTTTCAGTTAAGTCATATGGATTCCATCTTACTTCCGGTCATAAAATTCAATGGCACTTATAGTAATTAGTTCAGCTGTAAATATCAAGCTGTATTCAGGTTTGATGAGCGCCACAATTTTTCCAATGCCATGAATTTAATTAAAAAAACAATAAAAAAAAAAACCAAAATAACATGTACCACCCCCCAAGACCATTAAAAAGCGATGTTAAATCTGATTTACAAGAAATTGCCCCCCTCTCCAAATTACTGAGGCAGAAAAAATATCTAGTGATTTTGTACTAGAGAGCTCATAACAATGAACACATTGTAGATATACAATTTCAGCCTAGCATATTCAACATGAGTTTGATTAAAAAATTGTTTTATTTTTTGGTGAATTTTCAGTTCTAATGACATTTCAGATTTTAAAAAAGCTAAGTGCATTGTGTTGCAGTGGATTTAATTTAATCAAATTTCATCTGTTAAAACTAAATAAATAGTGAAAAGTTAAATGTAAATTTTTATTTCCCCTTTTAGATTAGTGTATCAGCACATGAAACAGCTGGTGAGGAACATGTGATGAGTGTTGCTAAAAAAAAAGAAAAAAAAAACTATGTGTGTACTGCCATCTCATTCTTGCCCTTCACTATGTGCGTATTTTTCATTCAACACAAATCTCTCCTGAGCACCTTGGTCATGGGACTCATTTTTTGTTGCTATATGCCTACTCATGACCTTAACCTCCTTAACTTGCCTTCTAAGTAGTCCTGATAATATGTAAAAAATGCACTACAAATAAATGTTAAGTATACTTAATCCTTTACACACTGAAATCAGAAAGGAAAGTCTAATTAAGTCCAGCTGTAGGAGTAATGCAAAGTGTTGTCTTAATATTCTCATTTTGCAAAACAAGAAACAAAAACTTCTAACAAGTCCTAAAGAATTCACTGTCATTGTGTAACAATGTCGCATGACCTAGAATGGATGTTAGTATTGAAATGGGAATACTACTTGAGATTTGACATCTGAAGTTGTTTACTCATTTGTAATTTAGAGGCAGGGCAGAGATACTGTTCTTCTAACACTTTAAATTACACTTCAGATGCCACTAAACTCAAGGTAAGAAGTGTAAATATTAGCTGAACTATATAATGAAAGTAAGAGGCTTGATATAAATTCCTTACTTTTCATTTCTTGGGATACTTGACTTTTCTTCAGTTCACTGCTTACTGAGAACATATTTCATAGGCTTAAAGTATGCCTTTGATTGATATTGTATTTTGAATATTTAATAAGGGGTGAAGGAGACATTGGCTTTTCCTGACACCAAAAGACTTTCCAAGCAGAGACCTGTAAAAAAAAAATTATGGAATTGAGTAATTTTTTACCCTTCCGTTTGCATCTTGATCATTGTGCCAAAAGAAAAGAAGGACTCATGGGACCAACAAGAGAAAAATCAATCAAGGAAAGCACTGACCCTGAAATTCAGACCTAAGTAACCTCTGTATGTAGGGAGAGGGAAAAGGAATACTAGAACATATCTGGGGTACTGCTTCCACATTTACAATTAAAAAGTCACCAAATAAAATGCAAAAACATTACCAAAAGCAGGTATAAAACAATTCAGAAGGAGTAATAAGGAATATCTAAAAAATTAGTTCATTTTCCAGTTGATTGCTTTAACCACTATACTATTATATAAAATATTCAAGATAGTACATTTGTTTTGCCTGTATAATTTAATGGATTTAATCATGACTATTCTGCTTTATAGTGACTTCAATATTACTACATACATTAAGAATGTTCATAGCATGTTTTTCATCTAAGACTTCTCAGACGATTCAGATGCTAAAATGTTCAATTTTTGAATGCCACAAGGATTAAAGAAAATAAACCTTGACAAATGTGGTCATCATGGTGACATCGCCAAATTTTCTAAATTTCCTTCACAAAAATATAGATTCTTATGGAGTGAAAGCTACACAGGCTTTTGGTGTTTTTTTAATATTACAATGATGCCCATCTTTGGAAAATTGAGTGAAATTCTAGGTAATTCTGAGGAAACTTAGGTGACTAAAAATTACGTAAGTACATAGTCATACAATTACATAGGTATAAAGCCATCAAGCTGAAAAATGTAACTAAAGCATTCATTTATTTTTCTGTTGGTATACTCCAGGGTGTTTGAACATCATAACCAACAAAATTTCAGCTATTCATTCTTGCCATAAATTGGATTTACTGTAAACCAAAAGCAAATCAATCATTCCTCTCTCCACCGGTTTTCTTACTGTTTCATTGATTTCATTTTGCAAAGACTGTGGAACATGAAGTCTTTTACTTACACTATGGTTTTCATTACTGAATAACACCATCTGTAGCAGACCATGTTGTAGAAGTACTTGAAACTATTTCTTTCTGCTTTTTTGAAGTATTTAGGAAATGCAAGGGAAAAACCTAAGAGAATGAGCACAGTTTTTAGCTTCTCTGTCACACAATAAACCATCCAGGACAACCGAGTCACAATATAATTCTGGGTCTGTTTTAGAAACCTGGGTAGCTAAGCCTAGTCTTCCTTGGAAGCTGTTGTAAAATTACAATATTACCTTTATTATACAGATATTTGAACTCATTCCAGTGAGATTGAAATTCCACAATAAGACTGGGATTCCGTTGATACAAACAATATGAACAGAAATATTTATTTGGGCATAAAGTTTATAATACTTAAATAATTTAAAATTAACCTATAATAAACTAGTATTAAATTGTCTTCATATCTTAAGAATATCAGTAATAGAGAAGTTCAGTGCCAACTTAAAAAAAAAAAAAATCCAGACACTGCCACATTTGAGTGCATGTAGCTCATTCCAGAAATGATAGAAAGAAAATTTAAGCGGAACCTCCTGTGTTCCAGCTTGCACCCATTACCCCTTGTCCTATCATCGGTCATTACTGTGAAGAGCCTGGCCCTATCCTCCTCACACTCACCCTTCAAATATTTATAAACATTAATCAGGCTCAAATGATAGACAGAACAGAAATTCTACTTTGAAATAGGTTTATAGTTTCCATCTTGACTTTTCCTTAAGCCATGTATAAAACATACATGCATACATCCATACATGTTTTTCCGTTAAAATAACCTAACCCATGGATAGTTCTGCTTATTAGTATAAGCATATGGAAAAAGCTGAGGAAGCAATGGAGTAACACAGGGCTGTCAAAATTAGTATGCATTTTTGCTCGAGTAAGTATCAAATTGTTTTTCAAAAATTACAGATGACATAAAGAAAATGAAAGAAAAGGAAGGGTATATTCCTCTAAAATAAAAGCTATGTTAAGGAGAAAACAATTCACTCTGAGATGCATAATCATAAGTTATTCAATAAAATGTAAGAATGTTATTTTAACCTACTTTTTATAAATATGCATACTATAATAAAATGTGATACAGTGAAATACAATATAATGTATGTAATACAAATACTAATTATATATAAAGTTACAAAATATAAAATTGCAATGTATATATATAATTGCAAAACATTTAGATATTTCTACGAGGAAAACAGTAAGTCCCTGATCCACCTAGAGCGAACAACTGCTACAGCTACATAAGGCCACAAGCAGAAATTACTTAAAAGCTCTTACTAAATTTCTGATGTCTTGAGCTTGAAAGTGGATAGTTTCTGCAGAGGAGAAAAGGACCCTAAAAATCTATTGTTACAGAGGTGCTAGGTAAGGACAGAGGCAACAGAAATACTTTGACAGCAAAGCCGCCTGAAGGAATTTCCATCAAGGCCACTTCTTTCCATTAGCATACAAAAGTTCCCTTTCATTTGTTTTGATTCAAGTCTTTGTGCAGCCACATTATAAATTGAGTTACTAAAATTATTTGAATTGAATAATTCTATGGAAAACACCTGCAAATCCTATGCAGTTTAATATTAATCTTGAATTTCACAATTTGCAAATGAGGAGAACTAACACAGAAGTATAAAAAGGATGATATACCAATGCCACCCTATGGAGCTGATTTATAACTAGTAGGAGAAGACATATTACAGCAATCAGATCTGATGAGTGAAGTCCTCAATTTCTACCTGCATGGTAGTGATATGTGACCATATAAAATATAGTTAGATTTGTTCATTTATTTTTGGTATTAAGAATTAGATTTTAGAAAATAAGCTTAGCTCTGTGTTAGGTGGGAAACTTCAAGTTTAGATCGTTTTGTCTATGTTAAGTGGGAAAGTTTTACAATAGCTAAAAAGCTATTCCACACTATCAGCAAAGGCATTGTGGTGACTGGTATGCAAGGAGTCTGGAGCAAGATCAGAAGGAACTGGTATGCAACACCTGCAGTCTGAAGCAAGAAAGCTGGCTTTGTTTTGTCTAGAGGTCTACAAGGGTGCTAACAAGCACCAACAGGAGGCAGTGTGCAAGCGTGAATGGGAGTGAACTTATTTTTTTTTTTTTACTAATTAGCTTAACCCATCCTAAATTTAATGAATATGTATGTGTGTGTACTTTAAATAATGCCTTTGTAAAAGAGTGGGGGCTCGCAGGGCCTTTTGGATCAATCCACCCTGTCACCTGCCGGCGAATAAAACATACCTGCTTTATAACTCTCTACAAGTTGTAAGGTTTGATTCCGCGGATCAGTAGTGCCACAATAATTAATATGGACATGTAAATTGTCTAGTATATATCTGTTAGCATAGCAGTACCAGTACGATCCAGATTAAGTATAAACACAAAATCGTATTTCCATTAATTAAAAACCTTTATGGCAAAATGCTGCTTGCATATGGACTTTAAGTTAACTATGGGAAAACAGTGCAAACACTGCTTAAAATGTACTGACACAAGGTTCCACCCTCCTTTTTTAACAAATGTAAAAACTAATGAGTTAATTTATAATAGACACATTTTTCATCATATCAAAAAGAGTATTGTTGATTTTGCATGAAAGGTTGATGCATTCCACCTGAATTTAGACAACTAAAGTGTAAATATCTGTACCTGAGCTGTATGCATATGTGCCTTGCCATAGTTTCCAGGAGGATCTGCTGCATGAGGCACAGAGGTGAGGCTCACTAACCTGTAGTTCCCTGTGTCTTCCTTTCTTTCTTTCTTTAAAAAGGAGTGATTTTTTCCCTTTTTCCAGTCACTGGGGGCTTCATCTAACAGCCATTACTTTTCAAATATGATGGAGAGCAGCTGGGCAACCACATCAGGCAGTTACTTCAGGACCCTGGGATGCATGTCATCCAGCCCCATAGACTTATACACATTCAGTCTCATCAGGTGGTCTCTGACTTGCTACATATTTTTTTTACTCTTAGGTCCCAAGTATCTGATTTTGTACTGCATTATAGTGCTTTTAACTCAGTTGTATTATTGCTTTTCTCTACCAGACCTTGTTCATATTTCCTTTCATTGTTGCTTTCCAGTTTTGCATCACCAGCATATTTCCGATTCTTTCGTGCACAGGCTGCTAAACAAAATATGAACAAAATATTAAGTAAAATCAAATCCACAAACAGGTCTTGTGACTCTACTAGTATATTCTTCCTTACCAGTTGTTTCTTTTTCAGTACAGACTGATTGGACCAGATATTCTCACTTTCATCTCCTTCATCTTAATTAATAAAATCTCCCCTGGCAATATATCAACTGCTCTACTGAAGTCCAGATAAAGTAGTTTAGAAAAAGCATTGCCTTTGTCTGAAGAAAAAAAAAAAAAAAATTAGAAGTTTTCTTAACAAAGAAATGTGTGAGGTTAATGTGTTACTTTGATATATCCCTTCTACTTTTTATCTCTTTATTTCTATTTAGTTCACTACTCAGTGTCATCAACCTCCTCCTTACTGTTTATTTTGAGGGTACTGGTGGATGAGAAGCTCAATATGAGCCAGCAATGCGCTCTTGCAGCCCAAAGGCCAACCGTATCCTGGGCTGCATCAAGAGAAGCGTGGCCAGCAGGTCGAGGGAGATGATTCTGCCCTTCAACTTCACTGTCATGAGACCCCCACCTGGAGTACTGCATCCAGTTCTGGGGCCCCCTATGTAAGAAGGACACAAACTTACTGGAGCATGTCCAGAGGAGAGTCATGAGGACAATCAGAGGGCTGGAGCACTGCTTCTATGAGGATAATCTGAGACAGTTTGGGCTGTTCAGCCTGGAGAAAAGAAGACTCTGGGGAGACCTTTTAGACTTTATGGCCTTCCAGTACCTGGAGAGAATCTACAGGAAGGGAGGGACCCCTGGGGAGGGATCTTTTACAAAGGCAGGTAGTGATAGGATTAGGGTTAATGGCTTTATACTAGAAGAGGGTAGATTTAGATTAGATATTAGGAAGAAATTATTTACTGTGAGGTGGTGAGACACTGGAACAGGTTGCTTCGAGAAGTTGTGGATGTCCCCTCCCTGGAAGTGTTTAAGACCAAGTTGGATGAGGCTTTGAGCAACCTGGTCTAGTGGAAGGTGTCCCTGCTCACGGCAGGAGGTTGGAACTAGATGATCTTTAAGGTCCTTTCCAACACTAACCATTCTGTGATTCTATAATTCTAAGTAACTTCTATTTTCAAAATTTAGCTATTGCAAGTACACCTTCCCTTATATTTTAATCTTTATATAATACAGCTAATACATTTTCTGTTTATAAAAATGAACGGTGTTTTAATTTGTTGCATTACTTGCCATACTGATGCCATGAGTTCATGTAGCAATTATCTCAGAATTTTACCTGTTCTCTCTGACATAAGAAATTGAGACCATTGAGGTTAATATCATCATTGGATGTTTTTTTCCATCACCCATTATCACATTTGTATGAGCTATCCTGCATATTACCAGTGTGTAAGTAATTTATTTTTATATTTTAAAAACTGAATTCAAATATTGTCATACTTAGAGGCGATTACACTTGAGTCCTTCTTACATAGCAATGGACTAATTATTAATGAATATTTTCTGTTTTCTTTTTTTTTTTTTTTTTTTTGTTCTCTTTGTCTCCATAGCCTTTGTGGAAATTTTCCTGGACAAGGTGCATAAGAGTCTATAGTAACTGCCTTAGACTGTCATTACTTTCTGGGTCAGTGTTTTTGAGCAACTTTTATGTATTTGAAGGGACTGTGAAAGATACAATTTTAAAAGCAAAAGCCATTATTTGTTTAGAATCAATAAACTCTTAGGTTAGACAGTATCAAACTCTGTGTCCAAAGAGTGTCTGCTGGCTGGGCAGCTGTCAGCAACTGGTAGAAGTTTCAGCCTTCGTTGCTTGTATATCAGCCTGATTCTTGATATTGCTCAATTGACTTCTTCAGACTTCCTATTTATCTTTTTATGTCCATGTTGGGGATTTTATTTTTCTTTTCACCCAATGGGATTGTTTTGTTTTTTTTCTTTTTTTCTGGAATCTCTGAGTTACAGGCTTTCCCTACACCAGCAATCTTACTTTTGTCTGCTATTTTGTATTTCTTATCTTGCATGGTTCTACTCAGCAGACATTCCCTATCAAAACTAGGCCTTGGATCACTGACAGCTCAACCCCTGAGAGGAGAGAAAGGTAGTTTTCTAGTATAATTCATTTTATCAGGAAGTAGAAATAGACATAAAGTGTAAAATGATTCAGGTGAATCAGTGTGATTGATTGAATATTTTTTTCTTCAACTATACATGATGGGTAATGTAACTAGGTAGGAAGCAGATGTCTCCATTGGGGACATCTACATCAAGTGAGATGAAATCTCTTCAAGATCTCTGCCTTTAACCCTTCAAAAGAAATGACCACTGTACACATACAAAAAACCCACTTTTTCTTCACATGTTCTTGCCACTTACAAAATAGCCATTTAGGAGTCTTCTCCATTAACTGCTTATATAATCAGGACTAAAAGCTACAGCCTGGAATACGTATTTTTAGCAGATATTCTCTATCTCACTTCAAGCTTGAGACTAGGTAGACAGTACCTAAAGGGACTCTCAAGGATCCTAACCACATTCTACTAATCTGTTTTCACTGGGAAATGTTAGGAGGGCTAGTAAAGGAAGCGGAAAAAAAAACCAAAACCAAAACCAAAACCAAAAAACTGTAGGTGCAAATCAGGGTTATGCATTAGACGGAACTGATCCAGCTCCAATCTTCACATATGACAGAAATGCTGCCTTGTTATGGGGCATCTCATACTGTGATCTATCTATAAGCTTGAAATTTTAGGACTGTATTTTTCAGTTTATTTTTCTAGAAATTCAAGATAAAATAATAATTCTGGATGTAAGTTCTTTTTCAATTTAAAAATTAAAAGACCGTGATACTATTTTTCTAGCTGAAAATAATATTATATTCTGTGATCTGCAAAATCAGTGAAATATTTAGAATCAATATAAAATACAATAATACAGTGTTCTGTTATTAATATAAAATAAAATTGAAAACGTAACTTGAAAAAGTTCAAAGATTTGTCACTGCAAATATTTTTTCTCGCCAAAGTACCAGAACTTTAATCATTATCAACTGTCTTTAATCTTCTGGAACTTCAGTCAAGATTATATTTCACCTCTAGACATACATAAGTTCAGTTTGTGGATAATTTTGTGTGATCAGATTAGAACAGGTAAAAAGACAGAATTTTTATAGCATTACAAAAGGTCTTTGTGTGATGGGAAAATGTGCAAGAGACACATTCCACTAGATCAGGCTGCTCAAAGCCTCATGCAACCTGGCTTTATTTCTTAAAATATTCCTTATAGTTCTTGTGTGCATTTTAATAATTTTTTATGTCTCTATGGTTGTAAATACTCAAACTCCTGCTGTAAATAACATCAGCTCAGGGTCTGGAAATTAGAATTCAGATATAATGTTATTTTGAGTAAGGACTTTGCAGAACAAATAAATTGTTTGAATTTAATTCCTTTATATTTCCATAAAGAAACCATCGACAGTCTCTCAAACCTTTAACTTAAAGTCTAAGAGCTTTATTCTATTCTCCAATGCCTATAATAAAATTACCTGTTATAAGAGATGTCAGACCCTATCTTGTATAAAGTGATCCTGATTTCCCTGCCTAACGATGAGATACATGAAAAGTTAAATCCTTTTTTTTTTTTTTTAATCTCTATTTGTTTTTTAATGTGACAGGTGTAAAAACAGCAAAACATCTTGTATTTTCTGAAATACTCTGAATAAGTACAAGGAATAAATCTGCTAAATAAGGTGCTATTTCTACATTTTCACTTCTTAGACTGGAATCATGCTCTGAATAGAAATAAATGTTAGAAGAAAGAGAAGGAAAATAAAATCAACAGTAGCACAGAACAATTATTTTGAAAGAATGATATTTTCCTTTTAACTGATTTTTATATACAATTTCTATTTTTTTTTTTTAAGAAAAAAAACCAAACAGTTTGTAAGCCACTGATGTTAACATTTTCAAAAATCCATTACCATTAACATGAACTTCATCTAGGTTTGGAAATTTTAGCTGCTCAGGGCAAGTATTTTTTTTATATGTTAGTGAAATATCTCAAGGTCAGGGTTTTTCTTTGGGTGGTGTTTGTTTGTGGGTTTTGGGGAGGGTAGGGTTTAGGTGTTTTTTTTTCCTTGCCTTTTCTTCCATTATCACAAATCATTAGAATGTAAATTTCCCTTCTCATTCTGAAATACCAACATTCTTATTTTACTTTTATTTAATGTCTGTTTACTGTACCCAAAGTTCAGAAAGAGAAACAAGCATCTGTAACCACACAAAAGAACAGCTTACCCAAATCTACCACTTAGAATTTTTCTCCCCCCTTCAGCTTCATCTGAATGAAGTGTGAAGACTTGAAAAGGCTGTAGGTCAAAATAAATTTTTATCTCCTTGAAAGCCAAGTAGTATTAAAAATGGTTGTCTCCTGCCTGTTTCATTTGCAATTAAACAACCTTCCAAATGAATCAGTATGACAGTCTCAGTGTTTCAGCAATAACCAAAACCAAAAAAACCCCAACCAACAAAAAACCAACAATGAAAAAAATAGATGCACTTTTTCAGAAACTATTAATGTAAAATTTTCATTATCTTGCTCACAACAAATATTTTCTATTCAGATTCCATGGAAGTTTAGCACCATTTTTCTAGCTCTGGGTGTTGGGGGTTGTCATAAAGAAAAAAAGTTAATTTAAAAACAAAATCCTAAGAGAAAATAATAGATAAATATCATGAATACTATTGCCAAAATAACATTTTATTTAATTTTAATTTATTTAAACTGTATAACATAGAAAGCTTTCCTTTGAAAGAATAGGTCTGTAAGAATATTGTTTTTTTTAACTGTAGTCAGTCTTTATATATGTTATAAGCCTCCTTAAAGTATTGAAATGCTACAATATGTCCCTGAAGACTTCTCTTCTCCAGGCTGAACAACCTCAACTCTCACAGCCTTTCTTCACAGAAGAGGCATTCCACCCTTCTGGGAATTTTTGTGGCCCTCCTCTGGACCCGTTCCAACAGGGCCATATCTTTCCTGTGCTGAGGACTTTAGAGCTGGACGCTTCTCCAGGTAGTGTCTCACCAGAGAAGAGTAGAGGGACATAATAATCTCCCTTGATCTGCTTGCCACACTTACTTTTGATGCAGCCCAGAACGTGGTTAGCTTTCCACATCAATGGCTTTTCATCTACACGTGTCCAGCTTTCATCGACCAGCATTCATAGGTCCTTCTTTGAAGGGCTTCTTTCAATCCACTCTTCCCTGCTCTGTTTTCATACTGGTCATTTCTCTGACTCAAGTGCAGGACCTTGCGCTTGGCCTTGTTGAGGTTTGTAAGGTTTGCATGGGCCCACTTTTACTTAAAATGCTACTAGTGCTAATTACCTTTTCTTTATGTTTTTTGTCATTTCTTCTTGTCACCGGAATCTTTATTTTCTAAACACAGAGTGTTTCAGCATTCATTAGAATGCAGATTATGAATCTTACTTCCTTTTGGAAGTGCTAGCTTTACATTTGCTGCAACATAAAACTTTTTATCATGCTTTCTGTCATAATAATATTTACCTCTATACTTGTAAAACCTATAATTTATGCATGTATGCCTACCTTAATCATGTATTCTTAATATAATCATGCCAGGATTTTCATTTCTCATATATCTGATAACTTATAAGAAGTAAAGCATTTTCTTTACCTACTAATAACATTACTCTGCAGGTAGTAATATGGAAAATAATAGAAACATAATTTTGCTACTAATGTCTTGATAATGGTGAGGACCTTGTTTCTGCCAACATGAGCCACTTTTCCAATAATATCACTCCATTCATTCTGCTTGTGTCCTTAAAATTACTAAAACACTCACATTTTTTGATCTTAGGAAGATCTTTTAGTACCAGACACACTCTCTGAATAGAAAAAGTGAATTCTTAAAAAATGTATTCAACAATTCATACATTTTGGAACTATGATAACAAAAAAAAAATGGGAAAAAATTAATGAGATACTCCCTTCATTTCTCCTCACTCCAAAACAGGGGGGGGGGAAAAAAAAAAAAAAGTGTAAAAAGATCCCTTCTATTAACAATATTAACTCTATTAGGAAAAATGTGATCAGGTTTGACAATGTCAAGTTCCTGAAGGTCGATTGCCTGAAAACCTAAAAGTTCCTCTTGTTCAAGAAACACTCTAAGTAGCTTTGGATAGTTCAGTGAACTCTGGCCCAGCCAAGGACTTTCACTTGAGAAACTGTATTCTAGAGTCAGAGTCCATGAATCATTCTTTGAAGCAATGATCAATGACTAAGAAGTCAAATACAAATCCCAGCTCCAGCAGTATTTGTCAGGCCATCTCATTTATTAAGTTTGCCAATATCCTGGCCAAAACAAATGAATGAGTTACAACCTAAGATCATTTCAATTTAAAAGGTCAAGGAGATGTTGTGAAATACAAATCTGACTGTAGTGAAATCTTATAACTTTTAGATATAGTGTTTCTGGAAATATAACTTATTTCATATTTCTGCTTTTTAAAAAAATTATCATTATCTGTTTGCATTTTTTTTTACATATTAAAATCAGTGACAATATCAAGAATTTTACCCATATTTTCATTTTCTCCTAGCAAAGATATTGCCACAATCTTCAGTTAATTAAGAGCAAACAATGAAATGATGATGTCAGACTACAAAGGAGACAACTACAATTTATATAGTTTCTGTGTGAAGCAAAAAAGTTGAGTTACAAGCAGTCTTGGAAAAAAAAAAATATAATTAAACAAAATAATTAAAATAAACCTGAAATAGATTCTTTTTAAAGTATCAAGAAATTCTTAAATTAGTAATATTCTTAGATGGCGCTTCAATGTGTAAGCATAGTAAAGCAGTATAGAGTAGTAAACTCAAGTGGTTTTTCATGTTTGCATTTAATATGGCTTCAATTTTGGTTACAAAAACTTCATTTTCCATATCTTAAAAGAAAGTTGATAAAACTAGTCAATATGAGTAGTTTTGCAGTGCAAACCTTTTTGACATGCTCAAGACAAAACAGTACATAAAGTTATTGCTGTGCTTGTGAAAATATATACAACTGCACCAATTACAATAAAAATTTTACCAATAAAAAAACGGCAGCTGGGCTTCACAGTTTGTATTTTGGCTACTCTGAAAAGAGTAGTTTGCCTTTGTAAACTGTTGAATAATGAGTAACTCTCAGTCAAAAAGATTATTATTTGTTAATGGAGTGCTTGTGCAAGATGGTGAAGCCTTCCCTGAGCCATAGATTTTCTTAGAAATCTTAGTAGTAACTTGACTTGTTGACTCTTTTGCTTTGGTATAGCACATCCTAATACAGGAAGTAGTAAATAAGAATCAATGTATTCCATCCTAAAAAACACAATTGCTTGATGAAATTCCCTTTCATATACTGTAGTCCTTTGTCATGGTAAATGTTCTGGTCTCTAAAAGTAGTAATAGTAAATGCTTGCTTTTCATTGTAGGCCCTTGGGGACTTAAAAAAAAAAAAAAAAAGTACTAAAATAATCTGTTTCATTCTTACCTCAAGGTGTACAATTGCAGAATTCAGCCATGTGAGTTATTTTCCTCTTAAGGCAAACTACAAATATACACTTCCCAAAGAATTTAGAAAACATCTACATGAATGAAAAGTTAATTGGTGCTCTTGTATATTATTCTCAGATTTTAGGATATTTTTTTCTTCAAGCTTTTTGCAAAGTTTGATATTTCACTGTCATATTTGCCTCCTAATGACAAACACAAACAGCAACCTAGGAACAGCAAGCCATATATTTTCTCTGTCAATTCCCACAAAAATAGAACACTTTTCCTAACTCTATTATCTTACATATAATACATGCTACCCATTTCTCCTCTCTTCCTAAGGCTTTCAAACCCATAGTCCTATCATCAAACTCTTACTTTCAGATGTACTTCACTAGAATACACCACTGTTCATCTGCTGTCTCTTTACAGTGCCATTGCACCTTTTTCACCCATTTAAACCAAGATGCAAGTTAATTTTCCTAATGTTCTACTGTTCCTAGCCCAAGCCCAGGTTACATACTTCTCAAGTTCCCATAGCCTGCTACAATGAAGAGGGCAAGGTCTATAGCAAGTTAGTAACAACGATGACTACTTTGCAAGGGTGAACAAGTGAGAAGTGATTTTTCAGTCATTGATGAACTTTGAAGAGGACAGTCACTCAATATCAACTGTGTGAACATCTTAACTACACAGCAACTAATTATTGCGTGAATAATCGTCACTAGCAGTGGTAACTGTTGTTCACCTCCTAGACACAGGAACATCTATTTTGAGATTTAGAAGATGAAATTATTCATCATGAGCAAAATGTGGCAGACTGTATTTGGTTTGTGTGGCAGGGTTTTGGTAATGGGGAGCGGGCATAGTTGTGGCTTCTGTGAGAAGCTGACAGAAGCTTCCCCCATGTCCGACACAGCCAATGCCAGCTGGCGGCAAGACAGATCCACTGCTTGCGAAGTCTGAGCCAATCATTAATACCTCTGTGATAATATAACTAAGAAAACAAAGGGGGAGAGAGAGAAGAAGGGAAAAAAAAAAATGCACACTTTGCAGTGAGGGAGAGGAGTGAGAATATATGAGAGAAATAATTCTGCAGACACCAAGGTCAGTGAAGAAGGAGGGGGAGGAGGTGCTCCAGGCTGCCAAGCAGAGATTCCCCTGCAACTTGTGGTGAAGACCATGGTGAGGCAGGCTGTTCCCCTGCAGCCCATGGAGGTCCATGGTGGAGCAGATGTCCACCTGTAGCCTATGGAGGATCCCACGCCAAAGCAGGTGGATACCTGAAGGAGGTTGTGACCGCTTGGGAAGCCCATGCTGGAGCAGGTTCCTGTCAGGACCTATGGCCCTGAGGAGACACGAGCCCACACTGGAGCAGGTTTGCTGGCAGGACTTGTGAGCCCGTGGGGGACCCACGCTGGAGCAGTCTGTTCCTGAAGGACTGCACCCTGTAGACCCAGGCTGAAGCAGTTTGAGAAAAACTGTTTTTCATGGGAAGGACTCACATTGGAGAAGTTCATGGAGGAATCTCTCCCATGAGAGGGACCCCATCGTGGTGTGGGGGAAGGAGTCCTCCCCGTGAGGAGGATGGAGCGGCAGAAACAATGTGTGATGAACTAACCACAACTCCCATTTCCTCTTCCCCTGTGCTGCTCGTGGGGGAGGAGGTGGAAATGCCGGGAAGAAGGGAGGGATGGGGGAGGTGTTTTAAGATTGGGTTTCACTTCTCATTATCTTCTTGTCTGATAGGTAATGGATTTTCTTTATTATTATTATTTTTTTTTTTCCTCAAGTTGAGTCTATTTTGCCTGTGCTGATAATTGGTGAGTGATTTCTCTCTGTCCTTGTCTCAACCCACGAGCCTTTCATTGTATTTTTCTTCCCCATGTCCACTTGAGGAGTGGGAGTGATAGAGTGGGCTTTGATGGGCATCTGGCACCCAGCTGGGGTCAACCCACCACACAGACCAAGCAAGACCAAATGCAAAAAGCAGAAGAAAGTATTCTATGACTTATATGCCTCCTGTTCCCTATTTGTTTTGAAACTTGCATGTCAATAGCAAAGCTTGTACTCAGATCCTGAGCATCTTTTAAAACTGACTGACCACATTCCTTTTCAGTACACTGTCTTTTGCTGTTCAAACATTCACAGCATTAGTAGGTCTTTAAAAACTATTGTTTATCTAAAGCATAACATAAATACACTGCATTTCCCATTCATAACTTTAAAATCCTTTTTTTTTTTCTTTTGAATACCTTATTTTCAAAAAGGAGTTGTTCTGCACTTCTAATGTACCACACTTCTGTGATTTATAATGACTTTAAGGTGATAGCTAACAACAAATTCAGAGGAAAATAACACTGTTCTTTTCCGTGCTTCTCAAACTGTAATAGAGAAAGGAGGAAACTAAGCACTGTTTGCTTTGATTAGCAATATGCATATCTCTCTGTTTCCTTCCTCTCTCAGGGTCTGCCACAGTTTAATCTATAATGTGTGAATTAAAATCCCATTTACTGACTGATGTCAGGTAATGTCTCTCTACAACATTTGCCATGGGGAAATTTTAGAAAAGGTTTTGAAATATATCTTCCTATATATAACAAAACAGAAGTGACAAATCTTGATTTTTAACTCATTATATCACCTGGAAGAATATTTGTGAAAATCTGCACATCTGAAGAATATTTTCACATTCTTCATATTCTTCATAATTTATTTTGCAGGGAGTAGTGAGTGAGAAATGGAGGGATTGCCACTTGACAAACTTGATAAACTCTACAATGAAATGACTATCCTGGTAGGTGAGGAGAGAGAAGAATGGATATTGTTTATCTAGACTTCACTAGGACTTTTAACACTGTCTGCCATAGGATCCTCATAGAGCAGCTGATGAAGTATGGACTGGACTTTGAAATGAATTGAGAACTGAATGAATGCGACCAGAGGTCCAGCTGCAGGCTAGCACTGTACCCCAAGGGTCCATACTAGGTCCAGTCCTGTTTAACATTTTAATTAATCATCTAGATGATGGGGCAGAGTGTACCCTCAGTGAGTCTGCAGATGACCTCAAGGAGTGACTGATAAACCAAAGGCTGGTGTTGCCATCTGAAGGATGGCGAAAAGGGCTGAAAGGAACCCCATGCAATTCAACAAAGGGAAGTGCAAAGTGCCGCACCTGGGGAGGAATAATGCCAAGCACCAGTATAAGTTGGGGACCAATTTTGCTAGAAAGCAGGGCTTTGCAGAAGAGGACTTGGGCTTCCTGGAGGACACCAAGTTAAACATGAGACAGCAATGTGCCCTTGTCACAAAGGGTTGCATTAGGAGGATTGTTTCCAGCAGTCTGAGGGAAGTGATCTTTCCCGTCTACTCAGCACCTGTGAGACCACACCTGGAGTATTGTGTCCATTTCTGTAGGAGACAAACTGGAAGAACAATCTGAATAAATAGTCCTAACACCATGGCTAACTTGTAATCCTCTGAAACAAAGGACTGTTTTCTCAAGGATGTATACAATGCCAGGAGAGGAAACTCAATAAAGGAACAGGGAGTGGAGATCCCCTGAACTTTCCAATGAATGTCTCAAACACTTACAAGACACAAAAAACCCTGAAGTGAAACCCTCTGAGCTCTACCCTGAAATGAGACTGTGAGCATGGCAGAAAGGTGCTCTGTGATGAACAATGAGCATGAAAGGGGAATGTAAGCTCCAGTAAATGGGGATTCCAGAACCAACTTGCCTATGAACCCTCTGTTGGCTGGACCAAAGTGGCTATCAGCGCTGGTGATACCTATCCATCCCTCTCCTCTTTTCTATCTGTCTCTCTTTCCCTCCCTTCTTTCCTGTAGTGTAAGATACATGAGTAGTGAATAATAACCAACTCTATACCTAATTATATCCTCTTAGGCTTAACTACTGAATAAATTTTTCTATTTACAGATATCTAGTGCTGTTGCACCTTTATTCTAATCAAAGAGATTGACAAATCTGAGTCACATTTCTTTCTTTCTTTCCTGCCACTGTGTATTCTGACCCAGAAAACTGGGATGTGGCATCATCATGGGCAGGAATCTGGGATGTGACAAGCTCTGGGCTCCTTAGTATAAGAACATAATGGAGATAGTCCAGTGAAGGACCACCAGGGTTCAGATTGGATGTGAGGAAAAATTTCTTCACTGAAAGGGTTAACAGTCACTGGAACAGGCTACCTAAGGAAGTGGTTGAGTCATCATGCCTGGATGCATTTAAAAGAAGGGTAGATGAAGTGCTCAGAGATATGGTTTAGTAGTGGATAGTTACAGTTGGACTCAGTGATTTCAAAGGTCTTTTCCAACCAAACAATTCTATGGTTCTATGATTCTATTCAGCTTGGAGAAAAGAAGGTTCAAGGGCATCTCACTAGTGTATATAAATACCTGAAAGGAGGGTGCAAAGAATATGGAGCCAAGCTCTTTTCAGTGGTGTCCAGTGACAAGACCAGAGGCAATGGGTGCAAGCTGAAACCCAGGAGGTTCCCTCTGAACATAAGGAAACACTTTTTTACTGTGAGGGTGATCGAGTACTGGCACAGATTGCCAGGGAGGCTGTGGAGTCTCTTTCCTTCAAGACATTCAAAAGCTGTCTGGATGTGGCCCTGGGCAATCTGCTCTAGGTGGTCATACTTGAACAGGGGGGTTGGACCAGATGAACTCCAGAGGTCCCTTCCAGTCTGAAGCATTCTGTAATTCTTCTATTCTGCGGTTTCCTGTCTTTATTTCTGGTTTATATTATTTATAAATATAAATATAATATTTTATATTTCTCATCTTTATATTTTAATATAATATATTATATTTCTTATTTCTTAGAAATAAGTCAAGTTTCTGGAACTTAAAAACACTTTGAGACTAAAGTAGTGGTTCAAGTCAAATTTGTCTAGAAAACAAAGAGCATAGATCTCACACATTCTTTCTTAAAATTGTTATTTACTTATTATTATATTTATCATCATTGTCATGTCAGCTGTAAATTCAGAAACTTGCTTAATTAATATAATAGAACACAATACAAAAGCTCAGGAGTAAATTACAAATTCTACCTTCAAACAGTGTTTGTGTTCTGTGCAGTCAAGGGTATACAGATTTAACAGTAAATAGAACAAATTTCTAGTGTATAATAACTCAACTCTGTATACTATAAAATAAGAGGTATATCAGGAATGAGAAAAACAATCAGTCTGAACTTTTAGTTAAAGATATTTTCATAGCAAATATACAAAAAAAAAATTAAACATTTACTCAACATATTTTAAACTTTAATTTTAATCTTTTTGCAATAAGTTTCTATGTATAGCATAAAAGCTTATTTATGGTATGTGACAGAGAATAAGACTGAAATGAGTAAGTAATTGGAATTGCATTCTGACGGCAAAACATAACTGGTTCTGCAGATACTGTGGGTAATACAGTTCAGAGTTCAAAATCCTTTGTTACCCATGTATATTTTTTGAGACATAGAAAAGCACATTTACCAATTTTAATAATTAAAATGAGAAATGAGGTAAGGAGAATTACAACTACAATCTTAATACAAGTACGAGTGGCAAAAATTTAAAAATTTCATCCACAAAAGGAAGCATGCCCCTTTGTGAATTTAAGTCTATACCTTTTTTTTTTTTTTTTTTTACTTTCCTTATGTTTGCATGTTGCTATTACCTATACTCTTTGGTATTTGAGTCATAAGTAGTAAACTTTTCATAGTGTCTTTCTTTACCCACTGTTACCAACTTGAGAACAATTTTATAAATTGCAGAAAACTAAATCTCATCTAATACAGCAGTAAAATAAACAATTTAATTACGCAATATCAGTGCTCCATCTTAGTACTTTTCACACTACTCTTTAGAACTAGACATTTCATGAATAGCTCCCTAAAGAGTTTTAGCAGCTAAAGGCAACACAAATGCACTGAAAAGAATGTAAAATACATTATTGTTACAGAATTGCTTGGAAAACTCATTAGAGCTTTGGAAAGATACAGACTGATCAAGTCATGAAGTTTATCCAAGTTACTAAAATTACCATTAGACTAATTTCATGAAAAACATCATTGTAGGCAGTTTATAAACATGAACAAAGGTAATTTTATTCTAATAAGACTGAAAATAATTGCTGCTAAACTTTGCTAGGACGTTTTTAATGGAATGCACATGATTTGCCTACAGAATAACTATTTCCCATAAGGCCTATAAAAACTGAGTCAGCCACATCTATTTATTTTGTGCGTGTGTAAAGACATAGAAATATAAGAAATATATATATATATATTAAATTATATAACAGTATTATTTCCATTGCAATAATTAAAAAAAAGAAAGAGAAAGAGTTCAGTGTTACCAAACAATTATGTTAGGCTTACATATCTATAAACATGAAATGAAAGTCAGTTACTTTTTTCTCTTTACTTCATTTCTAGAATATTTTTTTTGCTAATCTAAGGACTAAAATCTTTTATTTACATGCCATATTAACTGTATAATTCTAGATTCCTCCAGTCTTAACACTAAATTGGAGTGATTGCAGACAATATGTAAAAGATTGTTCACTCTCTGTGCTCGGTTTGCCCCAGTCACTTTCCCGAGGCTTCCAACAAGCATACAGATCAGTGACAACTAGGTTGATCCCTTCAGGGAGTCAAATATCTGTTCATTAACAGTAAGGGATAAAATAAAATTCAAGTCTTTTCAAGTAGTTATTTCATGTTTGTTCTGGCTACTTATTTTTCTTATTTATTATTTTATGATCTTTCATGAAAAAGAAAAGTTAGTTTGGTTGGTTGGGTTTTTTTCCTGTTTTTTTTGTTTTGTTTTGTTTTGTTTTGTTTTGTTTTGTTTTGTTTTGTTTTTTTCACAGACGACTACTGATAGTACTGAAAAGTCAGTTTGTACACTGATACTTTTTATCAGTTGATTGCTAAAATCCATACCTTATACAATGTTTCACATAACATACAAATTAGATATTTCTGCTTGGGGAGCAGCATTACACATTTTTGCCAGCATGATCTCTACAGCTACACTGAATGTAGCTCTGACTGTGCACTGGGAGACTTGGACTCTTTTCAGCCAGAGATTCATTTGCACCTGGTAAGGGTGAAGTAGATTTTAAGATAACACACTACTCATCCTTGACATATCAAACTAAAAATTATAGCTACTGCTTTGCACTTATGTAGCATTTTAGACACACATCTTTGGTTTTTTTTGTTTTGTTTTTTTTTTTCCTTGAAACACTGTAGGTGAGAGCTGAATTTGCTACATGAATTATTACTTCAGTTTTCAACACCACTGTAAGCTGTCCTTTTCCTTGGGATCTTTTTGGATTACATTTCTCCCAAAGGGAAAAAGAGTAAGGCATTTGTCTGTAGCAGAATATGAGGACTTTGAGAGGGTATGTGGCTTGCCTATTTATTTGTTTTATTTTCACATGGAATTGAAACTACACAGTCAAGATACTGGAAAAATCAGATTTCACCTTTTGATCAAAAGCAGCGTACATTAGCAAAATTTTTTTTAATTTCTTTTTTAAAGAGGAACAGAAGAGCAAAATGTGCATATCCCTGTTATACCATTGTTCTTACAGTTAAAAGATTTTTTCTCTCAGACTTATGAAAATTTACTTAATCATTTATTTAGTAATTGTAACCATATCACAGAAGCTGTTGAATTTAGAATGGTCATCACTGAAATGTCAGCTTTTTCCTTCAGTTACAACACAATAAATATTACTATTCTATTGTATTGGGTTTGCGTGGCAAGGTTTTGGTAGCAGAGGGGGGGTGGGACATGGGGGTGGCTTGTGTGAGAGAAGCTGCCAGAAGCTTTCCCCATGTCCGACCCGACACAGCCAATGCCAGCCGGCTACAAGAACGGACCTGCCGCTGGCCAAGGCCGAGCCAATCAGTAACGCCTCTGTGATAAGATAATTAAGAAAAAAAAGAGAAGAGAGGAAAAAAAAAAGAGAAGGGAGGAAAAAAAAGCTGCACACTTTGCAGCTAGAGAGAGGAGTGAGATGTAAGAGAAACAACTCCACAGACACCAAAGTCAGTGAAGAAGGAGAGGGAGGAGGTGCTCCAGACACTGAAGCACAGATTCCCCTGCAGCCTGTGGTGCAGACCATGGTGAGGCAGGTTGTCTCCCTGCAGCCCATGGAGGTCCATGGTGGAGCAGATGTCCACCTGTAACCCATGGAAGACTCCATGCTGGAGCAGGTGGATGCCTGAAGTAGGCTGTGACCCCTTGGAAAGCCCACCCTGGAGCAGGTTCCTGTCAGGACCTGTGGCCCCATGGTGAGAGACGAACCCACACTGGAGCAGGTTTGCTGGCAGGACTTGTGAGCCCGTGGGGGACCCGTGCTGGAGCAGTCCCTTCCTGAAGGACTGCACACCATGGAATGGACCCAGACTGGAGCAGTTCGTGAAGAGCTGTCAGTCATGGGAAGGACTCACGTTGGAGAAGTTCGTGGAGGACTCTCTCCCATGAGAGGGACCCCACGCTGGTGCAGGGGAAGGAGTCCTCTCCCCTGAGGAGGAAGGAGCGGCAGAAACAATGTGTGATGAACTGACCCCAACCCCATTCCCTGGCTGCTGGGGGGAGGAGGTGAAAAATCAGGAAAGAAATTAAGCCCGGGAAGAAGGGAGGGATGGGGGAGGTGTTTTAAGATTTGGTTTTATTTCTCACTATCCTCTGATTTTGATTGGTAATAAAGTAAATTTGTTTTTCCCCCAAGTCGAGTCTGTTTTGCTCGTGCCAGTAATTGGTGAGTGATCTCTCTCTGTCCTTATCTCCACCCACGAGCTTTTCATTATATTTTTCTCCCCCTTCCCAGTTGAGGAGGGGGAGTGATAGAGTGGGCTTTGGTGGGCATCTGGCCTTTAGCTAGGGTCAACCCACCACTTATTAGATATTTCTTCAAATTGATTTTATGCTGTATTTCAAAGTTTTTAATATTCTCAGGAGTATGTTCTACCAGGAGAAAAGAAGGGTTCTCAAGGGACACAAATCATGTACTGCAGGATGAGTTTTCCTGAATGAAAACCTACAAATTACTAAGCCAATTGAAACACACTTCTTTATTCATATAAATGAGTGTCTTCATTTAAAATAGTTAATTACAACAAATAAGCACAGGAGCCCTTTATCCATGATGGTAAGTTATTTTCTTTGGAAAATATAATTAGTGCATATAAAGAAATAGTGTATAGATAATCATTGCTTATAGATCTTTGAAAATTGATATGTCTTCTTATACACAATTTTAGTATTAGATAGTATGTTTGGAAAAGGCTTTATTAAGGGTAAAATTTATTATAAGATTACCACAAGAAAAATGGAGATCTCCAGTACAAGCATGCATCAGGTTTCTGTTTTTCAAAGCTGCAGCCCATGTTTACAGTGATGACCTGCGAAGCTTGCTCTCTGTCTTTAATCATGATTCAGACATGTAGTGCTAAGGGTAGTCCTCCAGCAGTGCCAGTCTAGGACTTGGAGCCCAGTCCAGTTCCAGGGTCACTGCCCAGGCTAAGGAACACAGTCACTTCTTTCCTGTTTGCTGAGCATGCATCCCAGAGACACACACATGGACACACACATACATGTACACTCATCCCACAGGCATCCCACATTTGTGGGTCTTTGCAGATACAAACGTGGACCCTCCACCCACCTGATGCCCTATCCCAGACCTGAGGACCTCTACATGACAAATGGTCCAGCTTGATGTTTGCTAGGGGATACACACGCACACCCCACGCACACCTGATTTGGGGTAGATACAGACACTTACCTTCAGCAGCTAGCACAAGGTACATGAGCTGTGACCTGCGGTCCTGCTCCAGCTCCTGGCGGCAAGCCCCTCACTCACCTCACTCACCTCACTCACCTCACTCACCCTTGTCCCACCAGTAGCTGGTGTTTGGGAACACATACACTTCCTGCCCCAGTGGCTGGAGGATAAAACCCACACTGCCACAGGTAGCTGATGCTGGGACCCCATAAGCTCCAGTAGCTGACAACACAGAATGGAGATGCCTGTACTCCCAGTATGACTCCTTGCAGCAAGAATACACATAGAGAGTGAGATTACACAGAGAAGGAGATAAGAAAAGATTTCATAAAACTATATAAGAAGACAAGTTAGACTGCAGTGATCAGGTACTGGGCTCAACCAGAAAAGCATGCTGGTTTACACATGACTGACCCCTTTTATATCCTTTTCTGTCTACCCCTCTCTCTGTTCCCCTCTGCTCCTCTTTCCTCTGCACATTACCTCATCAATTGGCACAGGCCCACCAACCCCCTCCAAAATCCTGGACCTTCAGGTTTGCATCTTTATCAGTTGCAAAGTCCAGGTTGGTTCTCTTTGAAGTAATTCTTGCAGTTTCTTGAGAGTCCATTGGTTAGTGTGACTAATGAGGTTTATTTCTTCTCCTTATCTCCGTTGTTGCTTGTGTCATGAAGGGGAGATTTAGATCACAGAACAATATAGTTCACAGTTCATATAGTTAGAAGTTTGGTTTGCTTATTTATTACAGTTGTCCAGAAAAGGGTTCATACTCTGCTCTCCTAAAGAGATGGATGGCAATTAGTTGAACTTCAGGCAAGGATGGAATTAAGATTCCTTTGGGTGCTCCTAATAAAACTTTGTAACTACCATCTCTGAAGAAGGTACTCTGTGCATCTGAAAGGTACAAAGAAGGAAACATAGGAAAAAAAACATTAAAAACTCTAAGAAGATAAATAGATTTTTAACTGTAGGTCAAGACTTGTAGGTCACTTCTGATAACAAGTTAATAAGAATTTGGTATATTTTCTTATCTATCCAGAAATTCTATATGTTTTAAAACATATAAAATGGGAATTATATTACAAATATTTTATGTATTTTATCATTACAGGCTAACAGTGTTTAAAAAAAAAAAAAAAAAAAAAAAGGCGTGAAGAAATCTTGTATACTCCGTTTCATTACCATGAGTACTTTTTCCTTCTGTGTTAAGAATGGAAAGAACAACTGCACTGCACGGTACCTCTTAATTTGATTATGTTTGTACCTTTTAATCTGATTTCTTCAGGGCTAGGCTCTAGAAGCTAATTTTGACAGGGAGTAAGACCAAAGCTTGTACATAATGGGGAAGCACCCAAGGGACAATGGGGGAATCCTTTCTTCCTCCTTGTGAAAGTGGGATAGCTGAGAGCCCATCTGACATGTCTGCACATAAACATGTACAATCTTTAAAATAAACAGGATGCTGAGATGATAGACAAGCCCTCAGCAGAAAAAGGCCAAGTGGGGAGATAAACATCAAAGAGGAATTGAAGGAGAGCAGTGCTGGATCAGCTAAAGACTGACGAAGAAAGAAAAAGACAGAGTGGAGAAATAAAGAGTGGAACTTGTGGTAACTATAGCTCTGTGTTCAGTTACAGGACTATGATATCATAGGAATTACACCAACATAGTGGGACAAATGCTTGATCTTCCGGAATAGGTGGTAAACTTCTATAAACTCCTAAATTCTTTATGGAAGACAAGGCAAGTTGTACTCTACCCAAAGAAGAAGCACATATGCAAGAACTCTTTTATTAAACGAAGCTAACTGAGAGCTTGTGAGTTGGGATCAGAGGAGATACCGATACAGACAGCCCAATCAAAAAAGGAAGAAAACAACATTTTTTAAAAAAGTGGAAGAACTCTTCCTATTGCAAATGATGGATCTCATGGGGGACTCTAACCTCTTTGACACCTGCTAAAAGGGCTAAATGTTGCCATGCAAATAGTCCAGGAGATGTCTATAAAGCATTGGTAACTATAGGAGACTGAGGGGATATAGACTGAATGGATGGCCCATTACACTGTTGGTGTTAAAAGGTATTAGTCTAACTGTAAACTATTTATCAGAATTTATATCAGAAGCTAATAATGAGGCAAAAACTGTTTTATGTCCTCATCAATAAGATCATTAATGGGATAAACTACATCCTTAGCAAGTTTGTGGGTGCCATTGAGGTAGAGGGAGTGTTACTGATGTTCTGGAGAGTAGGGCTGCCATTCAAGAAGATCTTAGCAAGCAGATGCTCAAGCTCAGCAAAACAAAATATGAAGTCCTATATATGCATTTAAAATCTCATATATGAACAATCTAGGAACTGATGGTATCTAGCAGCTATGCAAAAATAGGACCTGGGGTCCCAGTATACAAGCTGACCATCAGTCAGCATTGCTTCTTGAAATAAAGATTAACCATTTAGTGAGCTAAATCAACAGGAATGTATCCAGTGGTCCAAGGGAAGCAGTAATTCTTCTCTACTCAACACTTATAAGATTGTTTCTGTCGTATTTGACTACATAAAGTACTGAGCAACCTAATGTAATTTTTTTTATTTGCCTTATTTGGAACAGGGTATTAGAATAAATGATATGCAAAGGTTATTTTCAAAGTAAATAATGATGTCATTTTATGAGCAAAACATTGCAAAGACTTTAAGATTTTTAGTAATATCAGTAAGCATGAACTGGATTCATAAAAGCTAGAAAGATTTGTTCCTTGCAGATTTCACTATAGTCGTCTAACTTGATCCTCACAATTTGGAATGTATCAGATAAATGAGGATTTGGATGAGGACATGACCTTTTTTTGTTTGGCTCTGACCCTCTTTTGGGTTGCCTGACTCTTAGATGACATTGAGGATTTATCAGTGTTCCTTAGGAGAGAGGAAACCATAGAACTGGAAACAACTGGAATCTCACCAAAAGTGCTCCTAAAAGCAGCACAATTGTTTTATGGATAGCATTAGACAAATTAGTTTACGGTTATAAAACAAAAGGTGTTATTCACTGGACCTGCAGAAGTAAAAATTTCAGTGCTAACAGTTATGTTATGACAGTATCACTGGTATATTATTGCAAAATACCTTGAAAATAATTTTTAGTTAATTTTCTTGTCATTACAAAAGGCTGTTTAAAGTCAGTTGTTCAAAAGGAAGACAAGGAAACAAAATAAAACTGAATTGTTCTACTTATTGTGCTTTATAGTATAACAAAGTTAAGGATTTTATTGCTTATGCTTATGCAGTGTGGTAAGACTTAATGAATTGTTTAATGAAAAAATCACCAAAGGTTTTCATTTGTTGTAATTAATATTTCATTTGCTTTGAAAGATTTAACCAACTGCTTAAGTGTGCATAAACTGAAATAGGAGTATTTTATGTGCTATTGAAAAATGAACTTCAGCCAAATGGTTTTCCTTCATATTCCAGTCCTGGTATTTGGAAATAAGTAGTTTGTATTATCTTTTAACAACCTCACTTGTATTTTCTGTCAAATATGAAAAGTGATATAAAATTTGATTCAGTAGTACCTAGTGAAAGGTAAAAGAGTTTCCTTCCAGAAGAATTATTGAGCTACCCATCTTTCAAGGAAAAAAAATAATTCTAAGAATAATCTAACTGGGATATAAAACCCAGGAATCATCCATAATAAAGACCATTTTCCAATCCTTATTTTATGCCTGCTTTTCTCATAGAATTGATAGAATCAATAACCTATGTTAATACTAGCTAACCATTTGCAAAATTATTTAATTTTGGAATTTTTCATCAAATTAATATGGATTCCAGAACAACTCACATTATCCTGTTACTTTTGGGACACATGCAGAAACATCTGCAGTACAGTTAATTACTTAATACATTTCATAATTGTGGGAGTCTGAGACAACCAAGTTGGTAGCTCTTTGGTTGCTTGACAATGGGGCTAATTGTCTGAGATATGACTTTGTTCTTGCTTTTTCAGAACTTCGGCTGCTACTTCTAACTCTTGACATTGAAGTGTTAATGGCAATAAAGAAGTACATCCTTTCATTCCCAGTGATTTGCAGGCTCCATGCTTTGCGACTTTGAACACCTACCAATGACTTTGCATGACTTCTGTTTTCTGATACTGACTTTCTTCAGAATTAAAGAAATGAAGAATGTTGAGTTTACTTCTATATACAATATTCTTAGTGCAAAAAACTGTAGTTCATGGTTTCTACTTTAAACCCTGTACATTCCTGTGGTGACAGCCAGATAATGTTCATATTGTGCCCAACACATAAAACTTGATACTACCTTTACGTCAGTAAAAAAATACTACAGATAAGATGTTATTTTCTCTACCACTAGGCTTTTTGTTTCTCTTTATTTGAGCTCTGAAGACAACAGGTACCCTCAGCTTTCATTTATTATTTGTGTTTTCTAGTGTTTTATTTTATTCTTATTTTTTCCTGCTCTCCATCAGTCTTGTTGGAGGCTCTGTTCCCAAAATCAAGTTGCTAGAATTTTTTTCCTCTTTTTGTTACAGATTTTGTTAGATTTTGTTACAGCCTCTAGACTCTCATATCTCAAATAGTCTGTATTTATTCCAGATTCACCTATTTCACACCTGCATTCTCATCACTAAGTAGGAATGCCAAATCTTTCCTTTTTGGGTGATATTGAAGAATCTTTTGCTGATCTGTAAAGCCTACTCTGTTACAGTCACTTTCTTGCTCACCTCAAAGAAGGCTGGGTTACAATATTTTTAATCAAAATATTCCTACTATTTTAAGGTGCATATGTGGAGGTATAGTAAGTAAGCTTACGTGTTAATGGATGTAAATCATATTCATCTTCCCCCAGGGCAAAAGATGTGACATTCAACCCCAGTCTGTGATGTTTTCTGTCTTTATATATGTGTAGTGAATGGAACTGTTTTCAGCTTTAATGATGTCATTTCAGTAAAATAATGTGCTTGAATTTGTTTTCTTAAAATAGAAATGAAATATGTATATACAATCTTTCCCAGAATAGCATGATGATTAACCCCTTTTATTAGCAGAGTCATAACTTTCCCCATAGGACCATATGCTGCCCTTAAGTCTCTTTGCTTCTGGAGATAACGGACTGCAGGGTAAATTAGAGCCAACACAGTATATACAGTTTTACTTTTTTTATTTCTCCAAAGGTTAGTTTCTGTTTGGATCTATTAAATCACTTTATTTTGGTTCATTAGTTCCAATGAAGTGTTTGAAACTGTCTTATTCCACCTGCTTGAATGGAAAGCAGGTGTTTTTTTTGTTTGTTTTTTGTTTTTTTTTAACAATTTATAATATCTTGTTGCACTACAAAGGTAAGTAGAAACATTTTTTATGGAACTTATTTCAGTTGTTGTGGTGGGTTGACCCTGGCTAGAGACCGGATGCCCACCAAAGCCCACTCTATCACTCCCCCTCCTCAAATGGGCAGGGGGGAGAAAATTATAACGAAAAGCTCGTGGGTGGAGATAAGGACGGAGAGAGATCACTCACCAATTACTGGCACGGGCAAAACAGACTCGACTTGGGGGAAAAAAAAAACAAATTTACTTTATTACAAATCAAAATCAGAGGAGAATGAGAAGTAAAACCAAATCTTAAAACACCTCCCCCATCCCTCCCTTCTTCCCGGGCTTAATCTCTTTCCCGATTTCCACCTCCTCCCCCCAGCGGCACAGGGGGACAGGGAATGGGGTTGGGGTCAGTTCATCACACGGTGTTTCTGCCGCTGCTTCCTCCTCAGGGGGAGGTCTCCTTCCCCCGCACCAGCGTGGGGTCCCTCTCACGGGAGACAGTCCTCCACCAACTGCTCCAACGTGAGTCCTTCAATGTATTGGGTTTGCGTGGCAAGGTTTTTGGTAGCAGTGGGGGAGGGGACATGGGGTGGCTTCTGTGAGAGAAGCTGCCAGAAGCTTCCCCCATGTCCGACCCAACACAGCCAATGCCAGCCGGCTACAAGAAGGGACCCGCCGCTGGCCAAGGCCGAGCCAATCAGTAACGCCTCTGTGATAACATAATTAAGAAAAAAAAAGGAAGGGAGAAAAAAAAAAGCTGCACACTTTGCAGCTGGAGAGAGGAGTGAGAAGATGTAAGAGAAAACAACTTCGCAGACACCAAGGGCAGTGAAGAAGGAGGGGGAGGATGGGCTCTGGCGCCGGAGCAGAGATTCCCCCCCCAACAAGTGGTGAAGACCATGGTGAAGCGGGTTGTCCCCCTGCAGCCCATGGAGGTCCATGGTGGTGCAGATGACCACCTGTAGCCCGTGGAGGACCCCACGCCGGAGCAGGTGGATGCCGAAGGAGGCTGTGACCCCGCGGGAAGCCCGCGCTGGAGCAGGTTCCTGTCATAATATATATGCACATTAAACTAAATATTATGTACTTTGAATCTTAATATTTCATTGATTATTTAATATGAATTGGATATCTTGATTTTAACGAAAAGACTTTCTTTAAAGGAAAAAAAAAAAAAAGACTATTTTTATCAATGTAAAATTCCAAATTAAGTAATCACAGTTCAGAGTTGAAGCTGAACATTATTTAAAATTTTTCACAGTTGCTATCATATAGTAGTGAAAAAATTCAAATCAGGTAATCCCTCTTTTTTTCTGGTTTATAATTTCCTTAAACACATTCAAAGTTACAGGTACATTATATTACATTAACAACAAATTTTCATGAAAAGAGTGAGCCTGAAGTGAAGGAGAAAGATAATATTTTTCAATTTTCAAAACAAGATTAGGAAAGAATAAGAAATAATGAAGTATTTAAAAGAAAAAATCCATGAAGACAGCTTATGAAATATTAGCAATTCTACAGTTGTAGTATTTAGTGTTCTATAGTTAAACAAAATTGCAAAAAGCTTTCTATAGATTATAATAGTATAATAACTATCTGCTTATCCATACTAATAATCTGACAAACTCATCTTTAACAGTAATGTTGGCTAATTTTATGTGTCAAACATCAGAGGAAAAAAAAAAAAAAAAAAAAGTTGTGCTAAACAAAAGGTTAAAAGAAATTATGATCTAATGTGCCTTATCTAGCCCAGCATTCCCTTAATATTTTTTTATATGTATCAGCCATAAAACAATCAAAATAATATGTCTTAATTATAACCATCTGAATCTTGACTCAGTAAGCTGTTTAGGCTGTATTTATAGAGAAATGAAAGAGGTCAGTTAATGGCAAAAATCAACCTTATAATGAATGAATTGTATTGAAAATAAGCTTAAGCAACTACATCTTACCAAATACGGTATTCAGCTTCAGAACGTCGATATCTGATTCAGATGTCTAAGTATTCATGTATCTTTCAGTTATACAAGAGCAACTATCACTTGGGAGATAATGGAATCCTTCCCTACATGACTATAAAGCCCATGATTAATGTATGTATACAATATAATGACACTTTTGTATTATATTGTTCTCTTAAACCTCCATTCCACATGTACATACCCTCACGGACATACCAAAACACATAGAATTTTTTTTTTTTCTTTTTCTGTTTTGAAATACTCATAATCTAAAAAGCATCAGAATTGCCCCTGAAATAAGATATTCAAACATAATAAATAGAAATTAAATCACTACACTCAGCTCATTCTTGAAAGACTTCCAGTTTACAGTATGTCCAAAATGACCCAAAAGGTCCCGGTGTATGTGCCTCTGTGAGTGTGTGTTTGAAAATGAGTGAGATATAGTATATGAGCAACTGGAGTGGGGCTGTGGTCTCAGAGGCTTGTATATACATCTCCCAGCAGCTGGGGGACTGGGATCCAGGGGCAGCTACTGGGCAGACTGAATGCCCGAGCCTAGTTGCTGGAGGGACTTGTACATACATATCCTCACTAGTGGATTTCTGTCTTGCTCAGCCAGAAACGGGAGTAGGATGAGGCCATTGGTACTACCTATGTTCGTGTAGTTGCTCCATGTGTTTATGATCTGTGTGGTTGGACATGCACAAGGTGTATATATGTGTTGTATACCTGTGCTCTTCATGTGCATACCTGCTAGAAATGCATCATCAGCCTAGTTACATGTTGGACCTGGGGGCTGTCAGATACAACAACATTTTTCTCAAAAAAAAAAAAAAAATCTACTATAATGAGTAGATCACAGTAGTATTTAATTCACCATTTAATTATTTAACCAGTGACGAGTTTTGCTTAGTGGCAACTGATTTCATGTATCAGCATATGGATGTAATATTGAAGTCTGAAGAATTTATTTGATTATACAAAATAATTGAATCCTTACCAAGCAAATATTAAATAACCTTTAAGTCTTTCAGGATAGGTGTTGATATTTCAGCTCACTAATGAACTTTACTAATATTCAAAATTCTTTAATTAACAGAGTGTGTTTAGGAATAAAGGAATGTTGCTTATAATAACGGAATGACATATGAATGAATTATGTAAAATTTATCTTGTTTCTCCCACTTGCAAATGCTAATGCTCAAAATTGATAACAAGTAACCAGATAGCTAAATTGTCATTATCTTCTTACTTGACCACCTAGCCAGTCAAATCTTAGTAGGTTTCTTAGTATATATAAATGTAAACTTCAAAATACAATGGTTTTGGGTTTTTTTTTGTTGTTGTTGTTTTGTTTTTGTTTTGTTTTGCTTTTTCTGGAGAGTTCAACATAAATTAAAAGGTTTGGGGGTATTTTTAGGGTTTAACCCTAATCATCTGTGTATTTTGTACCTAATCTTGCACTACACATACCAAAACACTGTTTGTTAGAATAATGGTATTTTTTTACTAATCTGCTTTGCAACTGAAGTATCCTATCCAAGTTGACTACTCTTGATATGTTTTAATTATTAAGGACTAATATAGCCATAATTATGCTGATGCGAGTAAAGATAATAGAAATTTTAATAGAAGTATAACTTTATTAGGACTAAACTTCAATATATTTTTAATTACAAAGTAAGCATTTTGTCTGCCAGGCTACATGGTCTTTAGATAATGTTAGCCACAGGAACACAGACATATTATTCAGCTACCTGAGGGCTCAGACATTTTTCTGTTAATGTAATAGAAACCTAATCAAAGGAATTAATAACAGAATACCAGTTCAAAACAAGTTCAAACTGACAGTGCTCCTCAGTTTCTATTGAGTTACCAGTGTGAAAGAGTTGATTTCCCTTGAGCTGTTTTTCAGAGAGGAACAAGAACTTCTTCCAATACATTTGCAAGCTTCATGTTTTTTTTTCATAACCATACATGTAAAATTTTTTTCAGGTCAAGAAGAGGTTTTGTTTCAGAGTCAAACACCCACACCCATATATGTATTATGATGCAATATTTTTCTTATATTTGCACATAAAAAAGTACTGAAATTTTTCCTGTGGAAAATTTTTTCAACCCATTAGAGGGTTTGAAGGCACCTCTTTTTTTTTTTTTTTTTTTTTCCTTAGAGTTTAAGAAAAATATACTTTTAATTAATAATGCTATTTCTGTAAAGTTATATCCCTATCATGATTCTGGAATCAAACTAAATGTGCAATTTTTAAGTTTTTTTTCAGACCAAATTACCTTTGAAATAAAACATGAGTTTTGCCTGCAGATTGGGTTCACAGTAAATACTTCAGGAAAATTACTTTTACCTTAAAATTTTATTGTAATCCTGCTTAATGCTTAATTGGTTAATGAATCCAAAGGGACAATCAGAAGATTGACAAGGAATATCCATCAGTGGGGTTATACTGAAAGCACCTATGTCTTAGCAGGGGGTTTGGACTAGATGATCTCCTGAGGTCCCTTCCAACCCCTATGATTCTATGTTTCTGTGATTCTGTGATGTTTATGCCTCCTGCCAATTCATTTAATAGAAAACTTTACCCAGAAGAAATAGTGCAGTTGTGTTTTCTGCTTAATTTAAGGTAACTGGCTATCTTCTAAAAAAGATTTTCTAGATAGATAGAATTGCAGTAGTCTTAGTCTTGTAGGTTTAGTTTCATATTGGCCAATTCTTTCACTTTCACCTATGACCTGCCACAGTAGTTCTTGAAAAATGTTGAGTCATTATTGGCAGTGACTGGGAGTGCTTTCAAATTTTAGTCTTTTTTATGTGCATCATGTACTACTAGTGACTCTATCAGGACTTGTATCTTACATTCATTTCCATGTTGTTTTCCTGCTATACTACTCTACTGTGGCCTGAATGAAGAACTATATTTTAAATCTATTCAGATAGATCTAAATGTATTCTGAGTGAAGTTAGACATAACATTCAATCAACCCTTTGTTAAACTGAGCATTTCAGTGCAGATAAATTATGAAAGAATTTCAGTATTTGCTGTGAAATGTATGTGTTTTATTGGTGACATATGAGCCATCAAAGTGGTTTCTATCTTTGTCTTTTAACCATTGACAGTATTTGGGTTACTACAGCTTTTTCCATAAAGTTGATGAAGATTTCAAAATTCTTATCTGATACTTCTACATAGTGTACAAAGTCTTGAAAACACAAGGAATCAAACAAGGAGAAAAACTTTTGTTCCTCAGAGACTCAAGTCTTTTCACTCAGCGTGTCAGTCGAAAATGGTATTGGTCTGATAATTTTATTTTGTTCAGGAAAATTATTCTGTTCTTCTCCAAGATGTTTTTCTGTGATTTGCTAATGATTCCCTTACATTTAAATGTACCACAGATGAAATTTGCCGTTCCTCTCCCTCTGTTAAAACTAACCTTTAACATAATTCTTCTTCAACTAGGAAATTATTTTTGGTTAATAACATGTGTTTGTGTTTTGGGTAAGGGTGATTTTACACTGGTCCCATTAAAGGTGTGACTTTAGGTATGAGAGATCTTAAATGAAGAGCTGTAGATACACCTACAAACTGAAGAAGTTTCCTCTAATCCAAAACAGTGTAGACAATTTAGATTCTAGTCATTAGACAGATCAACTTCCTTTTTGGCATTTTATTTCTACAGGTATGATGGCATTATTTAGTCTAAAAGCAAACAGTTAGGCAGCTGACGAAGCTCTGACCTGAGTTTAAGCTAACTGAACAGTATGTAGACACCTGCTGCCAGATATGGCAAGGCAAACTGCTAGAAGTGACAAAAAAAAAAAAAAAAAAAAAAAAAAAAAAAATCAGGAAACTGAAAGAAGTTACAGATAACCTCATGACAGATCACACAGATGGTCCAGACAGAGGTATGTGGGAAATATCTGAGCTTTAGGGAAGCACTGGAGGCCTTTTGGGGAGGGGAATCTCCCAAAGCCAGCAATACCTCAGTAACCACACCATTAGTATAGCATAAAACTAAGATGACCATGACAATGGTATCAGAATTTCTGTCTATGGATAAAGCTGGGTCCAAAGAAGAAACAGTAGTTACAAATGAGTTGTTTATCTGGGAGAAGACTTATGTAAACAGAGAAAAAAGAATCAAGAAATAACAAAAGAGAGGGAAAAAAAAGATGGTGGTCACGTGGTCAGTTATGTCAGAGATACCTGTTAGGCAACCTTACTCTTGATGACCTCACCTTAAATAATTTATTTTGGTTCACTCTTATTTGTTCAATAAACCAAATCTGTTTTTCTGCCCATACCACACAACCAGATGATCTACTTCAGCAATCAGGAGGACTGAGGTGGGGGAGATGCAAATGTGCTTTCCCTGGCAAACACCCTGACAAATAGATCAATCAAGCATCCTGATACCACCATCACCATCTCAGTGTCTCTTCCAGGACTAACAACACTGGCATCTTCCTAATCACTTCCTAGTAGAAACAAAGCAGCATTATTATGATTGATGAATAGAAAAAATGCCATAGGAAATTGCCTATGGACCATAATTAGTTTTTTTTTTATTTACTCATATTTCCTCTTCAGAAAAAATAGTTGCATAACTGACTGTCAGACTGAACTATGAAAAACAATCTCTTTGCTCTCATGGAGATAAGTTAATATAATTTGAAGTGACAATACATCTTTTTTTATTTAAAGATAATGCTCATCATGAAAAAAGTTAATATATGACACTGAGTGTGACCTTTTATAAATACATCATGAATTTCAAGAATATAGTGGTCTGTCAGACCTTTTTTAAACATTACAGTTTCTTAGGGATTTTTAAATTAATTTTTCTTTCATGGTATTACACTGATTTGCCAAAGCAGAAGCTATTAATAGACATATATATTTTACATAAAACTTATTGAAGACTATTTTCTTCATCAAATACATTCTCTATTGAGAAAGGGCTAGGGACAGACTGACTTCAAAAAGCTGTTGATGGATGACTGCTTTCAACAGGGATGTGGAAGATGCCTTGAAACTACCCTAACCACTTAGCTAAAAAAGCAGATTCTTGTTTACATTCAGATCCAGTTAATAATTTATTTAATTGAAACAGCATCAGAGTCTTTATAAAGTCTCTATAAAGACCACAGTTGGAAGGTCAAGCCATCCAGTTATGATATAACATTACAAGGCCTCTCAGTGTCAGGCAGAACAAAAGTGGTAGTAGTGTCTCCTGGAGTATAGATAGACTGTTAAAGAGACTGTCTAAGGATTGATCTTTTCCGCAAGACCTGCTGCCACTAACCGTATGAGAAAGTTGCTGCACAGGGCCTCCTAAATACCCTACCTCTTTATCCTGAAGAGAGCCAGGTAGTGTCGTTCAAAAGAGAGTGAGGGAGGGAGACAACACTTAAGCAGTGCAGGCAACCAGCAGTCTTGAGTCTGCTGGAGTTCACTTGTCATGTTTAATAGTATAGATATGCCTTGTTAAAGAGAGAAACCTAAGGCTTTTGTATTGTTGACTCTTAATTGTTACCTGTTCTTGAGGAGGTTTTCTTATCTTTCCATTAAAAACAAACAAACAAACAAAAAACCCAAACCTGTTGCAAATGGAACTAATTGTCTTCACTCAACTCTTTCCTGCCTTCTCATATATTAGAGTTAGGGCAAACTTGAGTCAGTGGATGTATTTTGTGCACAAGTGCATGTGTGAGCACACATATTTGTCTGCTTTTATGTAAGTTAAGGAACTCTTGTACATCTAAACACTGACTACAGTGTGCGTTGCAGCCTTTTGTTTTTGTGATGGATTTTTGATGAAGTGAAAAATTTTCTTCTTATTACCTCTGTTGATTAGCTCTTATCATCCTTAAACATTTTTATCCGTGTTTACATAGAAAAGGAGATTGGCTGCTAGCTCATAACAGAGTGAAATCGGGACTCTTAAGATATAACTACTGAACTATTTGCTTGCAAAAAAGAAAAACATGATACTATGTCAAACAAATAATCACTTTTTCTCATAATTTTGTCTCTGCTCCTATTGTTTGTCTCTTTTGATTCATAACAAATAGATACCATCTTTATTAGTTATTCATCTTTTCTTTATGTGTTCTAATAAGTGCAAAACAATAAGAATGAGTTGGGGAGAGGGAGGCTTATTTTTCCACTGGCCCTGCTCACAAGTGCATGGACCAGTAGAGAGGAAGACAGCTGGGTTTACTTTTCAACCCACATCAACTTCAGAACTCACTGTTCTTCCTTTAGGACTAAATCTATTTGCTGAGTTTAGCACACAGTGTTATGCATTGTCACCCACGTGACGTAAAACAATAATTTAATAATGAGATTTGACTATAACATAGCAATCTAGAAGTTCTGTTTCTCAGTCTGAACAAAGTATTTTGTCAAAGAAATAGCTCTGCAGTGAGATTCATCTTATTCTGAGAAAGGTGTCTAAATTGGGACAGAGAAGTTGTGCTATGGGGATGCCTGCTTCTCTCAATTGAATATAAAAGAAATGTAGGATGACTAATAGAGATGTTTAATTTTTCAGCATTTAAATTTTTTGAGAAAAATCCCAATTGTAGTTTCACAAGAAATAAGAAAGTTTTTTACAAATTAAAAAAAACCCTACCTGCCCTCATTTACACCCTGCAAATACACCACACGGTTAAATGGACAAGTGATAAAAAGGCAGTCTTTAATGTTCTCATCTTTCTGTACTTAAGTCTTAGCAATGGCCCAAAACTCAAAATAGATCACTTTTATGGTATTAAAAATCCTGCTAATTTTCTACGACTTTTCTAGATGTACATTAAATTTAATAATACTTTTTAAACTGACTTTGTAGAGAGGGCATGCTGAACAAAGACAAGGTCATGAAGTCCTATAGTTCCACCAATAGGTGTAAATTATATATAGTCTTTTAGGGTTTTTAGTGATTAGCAGCAGATTTCTAACCATCAGGAAGGAGTGTGACTAAATGTAGCTGTAAAATTTTGATTCTAAATTATTCTAAAACATGTTCACTGTAGTAGACTCTTGCTACTTCGTGGTCCAATAGCTATGAACAGACCATATGATCATCAGTTCAAAGGAGCTTAAATAGCTGACATAAAAATAAGTGATCTTGAGTGTGTATTAGATCACCACAGAGTCCTTTTGAGAATCTTGACTCTAAACATCACTAAATATTTTTTTTATTGCCAGTAGTACTAACATATTTACTTATATATGTCCATTTGACTTTATTTATTAAGTATATTATTTGGATTCAAATATGAGATGACAAATAATTGTGCATGGCCTACTAAGTTATTTACAGGATTATTTGTCAAACAGCAGATAAGACAATATATACTTAATAATACTTTGTCAGTAATCATGATTCAGAGAAGATAAATTTAAAAATAAAAATAAAAATAAAAACAAGATCAGCAGGCCAATTACAAAACAAAACAAAACAAGATATAACCTTTCCTTTGGGAACTTTAAAAATCTCTGTTTAAGAAATTGTGCCTAATTTCTTACTTATGCTTGAAGCAGAATAACTGTTATGTTTAATGGAATATGGAGGAGTTATTAAGGGTTAGATTTCAGCAGATGGTTTCAGAATTATTTTACATGCTAAAGAAATACCCTGAAACCTAGGAATGCTGGTTATATGGCAAAAATGGGGTTCTGATCCTCAGAATCTTATTAATAAATAAAAACCAACTAGAAACATGTAAATCATAATAGCTAAATCAGATTAATGAAAACATGTTCAAACTGCTCAGTTTATTTCAGTTCAAGATATTTCTCTACTACAATTAAATATTCATGTTGAATTAAGTAGTTTATATAATTAATAAATATGAAAGCTAATTTCAATCCTGAGGAAAACTTTAAATATATAAACTGAGTGTATTTTATTAAACCATTAAAAAACACATTTAAAAAACTGTGACTATAATGTGGTGGGTTGACCATGGATGGATGCCTGGTGTCCACCAAATTCACTCTGTCACTCCCCCTCTTAAATAGGACAGATGAGAGAAAGTACAGCAAAATCTCATGGGCTGAGGGAGGACAAGGAAAAATAACTTACCAATTTTACCATCGTAGAAAAAACAGATTTGACTTGGGGAAATTAGGTTAATTTATTACAAATCAAATCAGAGTAGGATAATAAATAAATAAAACCAAATTTTAAATCACCTTCTGCCCATGTCTTCTGAGCTCAACTTCACTACTGATTTTCTCTACCTCCTCCTTCCCAGAGCAGGATAGGGGAATGCGGAATGGGGCTTGAAGTCAGTTCATCACACGTTGTCTCTGCCACAGTTTCAGGACTTATCCAAGGAAACTTGAAAGTTTTGAACACATATACACACAAAAAAAACCTAAAGCAAAGCTACCAAACACCAGTCAAACCCAAAAAAACCCAAACCACTTATCACAGAATCATAGAATCACTGAAAAGTATGGGTTGGAAGGCACCTTAAAGGTCATCTAGTTCCAACCCCCTGCCATGAGCAGGGACACCTTCCACTAGATCAGGATGCTCAAAGCATCCAGCCTGGCCTTGAACACTTCCAGGGAGGAAGCATTCACAGCTTCTCTGAGCAACCTCGTCCAGTGTCTCACCACCCTCACAGTAAAAAATTTCTTTCTAACGTCTAATCTAAACCTACCTTCTTCCAGTTTATAACCATTACCCCTTGTTCTATCACTACATGCCCTTGAAAACAGTCCCTCCCCAGTGCTCCTGTAGCTCCCTTCAGGTATTGGAAGGCTGCAAGGAGGTGTCCCTGGAGCCTTCTCTTTTCCAGGCTGAACAGGCCCAACTGTCTCAGCTTGTTCTCATGGGAGAGTTGCTCCAGCTCTCTGATCATCCTTGTGGTCCTCCCCAGGGCTCACTCCAACAGGTCCATGTTTTTCTTGTGTTGGGGGCTCCAGAACTGGACGCAGTACTCCAGGTGGAGTCTCACAAGAGTGGAGTAGAGAGGCAGAATCACCTCCCTTAACCTGCTGGCCATGCTTCCTTTGGTGCAGCCCAGGATACAGTTGGCCTCTGGGATGTGAGCACACCTTGCTAGCTCACGTTGAGCTTCTCATTCACCAGCACCCCCAAGTCTTTCTCCTCCAGGCTGCTCTCAATCCATTCTCTTCCCAGCCTGTATTTATGCTTGGGATTGTCCCAACCCAGGTGCAGGACCTTGCACTTGGCCTTGTTGAACTTCATGAGGTTTGAACAGGCCCACCTCTCAAGCCTGTCTATGTCCTTCTGGATGGCATCACTTTCTTCCAGCATGTCAACCGAACCACACAATTGGTGTCACTGACAAACTTGCTGTGAGTGCACTCGATCTCACTGTCCATGTCACTGAGAGGATGGGAAGAGTAGCTGATACATAGATGATAATGCACTCAATCCCGCTGTCCATGTTGCTGATGAAAATGTTAAACAGCACTGGTCCCAATACCAACATCTGAGGGATGCCACTTGTCACCAGTCTCCACTTGGACATTGAGCTGTTGACCTAAACTCTTTGAGTGTGACCATCCAGCCACTTCCTTATTCATCGAATGGTAGATTCGTTCAGCCCATGCCTCTCCAACTTAGAAACAAGGATGTTGTTCAGGAGAGTGGCAAATGTCTTGCAGAAGTCAAGGTAGATGACATCAGTTGCTCTTCGCTTATCCACCAATGCTGTAAGTCCATCATAGAAAGCCACCAAATTGGTCAGGCACAATTTTCCCTTGGTGAAGCCGTGTTGGCTGTCATCAATCACCTTCTTACGTCCCATGTGCCTTAGAATGTTTTCCAGGCTGATCTGCTCCAAGATCTTGGCAGGCACAGAGGTGAAACTGTCAGGCCTGTAGTTTCCCAGATCCTCCTTGTTCATCTTTTTAAAAATGGGGTTTATGTTATCCCTTTTCCAGCCTGTGAAAACTTCACCAGACTGACACGACTTATCAAATATGATGGATAGTGGTTTGGCAACTTGATCTGCCCATTCTCTCAGGACCTGTGGATTCACCTCATCAGTTCCCATGGGCTTGTGCATCTTCAGATTCCTCAGGTGGTCTTAAAACTGATCTTCTTCTATAGTGGGCAACCTTTCTGTAAGTACAATATAGTCATTATTACTCTCAAAGCCTTTTAAGTTCATAATTCTGAATAAATATTATCAATAACAGTGTACTGAAATTCAGTTAACACCATTTTTTCCTCATAGTTTTCCTTCTTTTTATCTTCACTGTTAACTGTCTTTCACTGTGTTCTAGAACATCAGTTGCTCTTCCCTTATCCACCAATACTGTCACTCCATCTAGTAAGATGTTAATCATATAATGAGTTTTTATCTACATTAGATACAGTTATTTATCATTCACCCCAGTGATTTCCTAAACTAGAAATCCATTTTGATTTCAAAAGATGTTGATAAAGAAAAAAGATAAAGTGATAGAAAATTTTAGAGTAATATATTTCATAAAATTCTACTAGTAGAGAAGAAAACCTAATAGAACAACACAAGAATATTAACACTGTGTTGTACTTACTGTTTTACAAAGTAGAATAATGCCATATAAGATGAAAAAGTCTTTTAGCAACATCTATGAAAATATGAATTTGAAAATATTTTACATTCCTAAAAATGTAATTGTTTCTTACTTACATTATGAAAAATATTTGCAAGTTTCCTACCCATTTAAACTGTGTGACAATGAATTTCAAGTTGTGTCTGCTAAGGGAAAGACATCACCACTTCTGTCAGTACTTTTACTCAAATTTAACTTGGTACAGAGGAATAATTTCATTATTTATAGCATGTATTGTAATGTTCATGAGTCCAAATACAGTCTGGCTTCAGTTAACAGAAGAAACTAGCTCTTCCCACTGTATAGGAGAAAAATTGTCTTCATTTTTACTAAAGCTGTGTCATTATGCTGCTGAAACAGAAGATTCCTTGAGGCCATAAAAAAGAATGCTATAAGAAAACTATTTTGAAAAAATAATACTTATGAAGAACATTGAAAACTGTTTAGGACAAAAGAAAAATATGTAATATTTTCTGTCATGTTTGATATGTAAAAGAACTACATAACCAACATATTAAAGAACTCCGGAGAAGTATAAATTTGAAATTAAACAGGCTCTAGTAGTGGAATTAACTTCTATAATGCAGAAATCATTAAAATGACTCTAACACATTTTGCCTTGTGCCATCTGATACTCATATAATTCTCGAACATGACACAGGAATTAGCAATGGACAGAGACCTTTAGAAATAAATACTTCAAATAAGATCACTGTATTCTGAGGATTTTGAGTATTTAATAACACAGATATGGGATATTCTGAATTTGCTGGCCTTAGTGTTAAACACGCCAGCCAGAACAGTCTGGGACATCTTCAATTACTAACGTATATGTATATAAATTGATTATGTTACAGAATCATAGAATCATAGAAAGGTTAGGGTTTGAAGGGACCTTAAAGACCATCTAGTTCCAACCCCCCTGCCATCAGCAGGGACACCTTCCACTACATCAGGTTGCTCAAAGCCTCATCCAACCTGGCCTTAAACACTTCCAGGGAGGGGGTATCCACAACTTCCTTGGGCAAGCTGTTCCAGAGTCTGACCACTCTCACAGTCAATAATTTCTTCCTAATATCTAATCTAAACCTACCCTCTTTCAGCTTAAAGCCATTTTCCCTTGTTCTGTCATTAACTGCCCTTATAAATAGTCCCTCCCCAGCTTTCCTGTAGGCCCCCTTCAGATATTGGAAGGCCACTATAGGATCTCCCAGAAGCCTTCTGTTTCCAGGCTGAACAGCCCCAACTCTTTCAGCCTGTCCTCATAGGAGAGGCGTTTCAGCCTTCTTCTGGACTTGTTCTACCTGGTCCATGACTTTCTTTTGTTGGGAACCCCACACCTGGACACAGTACTCCAGGTGGGGCCTTATGATAGCGGAGTAGAGGGGGAGGATCACCTCTATAGTCCTTCTGGCCATTCTTCTCTTGATGCAGCCCAGGATATGGTTGGCCTTCTGGGCTGCAAGCACACATTACTGGCTCATGTTCAGCATCTTGTCTACCACCACTCCCAAGTCCTTCTCTTCAGAGCTGGCCTCAAGCTACTCATGGCCCAGTCTGTATTTGTGCTTGGGGTTGCCTTGACCCAGATGCAGGACCTTGCATTTGGCCTTGTTGAACTTCATGAGGTTTGCACAGGCCCACCTCTCAAGCCTGTCAAGGTCCCTTTGGATGGCATCCCGTCCCTCCAGCATGTCAACCACACCACTCAGCTTGGTGTCATCAGCAAACTTACTGAGAGTGTCAATCCCCCTGTTCATGTCTCTGACAAAGATGTGGAAGAGCACTAGTCCAAATACTGAACCTTGAAGGACACCACTCTTCACCAGTTTCTACTCAGACTTTGAGATGTTGACCAAAAATCTTTGAGTGTGACCATCCAGCCAGTTCCTTATCCACAGAGTTGTCCATCCATCAAACCCATATGTTTCCAATTTAGAGATAAGGATGCCATGCGGGACAGTGTCTATGCTTTGCACAAGTCCAGGTAGATGACATCAGTTGCTTTAGCCTTATCCACCAATGTTGTAACCCCACTATAAAAGGCCACCAGATTGTTCAGGCATGATTTGCTCTTGGTGAAGCCATGCTGGGGACATGAACCAATCATGTCCATACTCTTACCTTTGTTTCTCTTTGCTAGTTTGTAGTTTATTGTTTTGGGTTGTTTTTTTGGACCTAGTATTTCATTTGTGCAACATGAGAAATTTTGTGGAAAATGAGCTTGCATTAAATGAATGCAATACTCTATATTATATAGAATTCTCAAGTTCCACAGAACTGAAAATAAAAACTTAACTGTTTTGTTATTTTTTTGATTGTTTATGTACTATTTTCTCAATATAAAGTGGATTACATATAAAGGAACAAGATAAATTATTGCAAACTTTAAATGAGTTTTAGAACACACATCTAACAAACAGGAAAAGAGTGAAAATTAAGTCAGAAAAGCCAAAGACAGATATGACATATTGTTTTGGGTGTAGGGGGCAAGGTCTTGCTAGTGGTGGTAGGGTGCTGAAGGGGTGGCCTCTGTTGGAAGAGGCCAAGGGCTGACCTGTGCTGGACACAGCTGGTTCCACAGGCTCCACAGCCAATCCACTGCAGGGCACAGATCAGTCAATCAGTCAAGTGTGTGGCTTTTCTGTGAAAACATATTTACGGAAGGGTAGAAAATGTCAGAAAGAGAGAGGAGGAGGCAACAGAAAAGAGTGAGAAACAGCAGAGGGAACACCAAGAAGGAGGGGCTCCATGGTGCCAAAACACACTTACACACTGCAGCCTGCAGAGTACCCACACCAGAACAAATGGATATTTACTGAAACAACTGCAGCCTGTAGAGAACCTACATTAGATCAGAGAAAAAGTGTGACAAGGAAGGAACAGCAGAGAGAAACCACTAAGTGGTGAACATAATTCTCTTCCACCCTCTGTACTGTTCAGGGAGGAGCAGAGGACTACAGAATGAAAGAGTGATGTTGAACATGTGGAAGGGGGAAATATTTTATTTCAATGTTTGTCTTTGTTTCTCACTACCTGAATCTATTTTACTTGGTAATGAATTAAATTGATTTTCCCTATGTCATGTTTGTTCTGCCCGTAACATAAATTGATAAGCAATCTTCCTGTCTTGACCTTGACCCATGAGATCTCTCATCCTATTTTTCTCCCCTATTCCACTAAGAGAGGGGAGTAAGCAAGCAGCTGAATGGGCATTTGGTTGTAAACCAAGGCTAACCTATCAAATAAATTAAAAAAAAAAAAAAAAAAAAAAGACAAATTTAAAAGATTACTTCTATGGATCACATAGAAGGACATGAAGAGAAGAATGATGTCAGTATTATTTATATTGCATTCCTACTTATGAAGCTTTTTAAAAAGTATCTTGAATAGTTGTTTTGTTTTTTGGTGAAAAAGTAGAAAGTCTAAATTGGATTATCTGAGGAATTGTTTATTAGATTTTCTTTCTGATAACAAAGTTTCTCTGGAGAGTTGGAACAAGTAAAATAAAGAAAAAATGACTGCAGAAATAAAAATAAATTGAATAGATTAAGAAAGTTTAGTCAGTTTTGAATAAAGTGTTACCTAAAGTGGCTGGGGACAAAAACATGTATTGGAACCAGAAGACAAATAGATCCTTTCAAGGTTAAGTAAACATCAAAAGAAGATATTCAAAGTATAAATTTCAGGAATATCACAATATTGTTCTGTTTAACTTTTCCTGTTATTATAACTGTGCCCATAATATGTCTCCAAATTGTTTTTTCATCATGGAATATTTCCTGGCAGTTTTAAAAACGTAGCACTGTATTCAAATCAGAATTACATCTACCTCCTGTAAAGAAATAATTATTACAATTATTATAATGATTTTTTAAAACTCCATGAAGGAAGCAGTGACAATTAGTGCAAAGAGAAAAATTTACATTCTGAGAAGGAGCACCGGTAATAAAGTGAAGTACTGAATTTTATATTGGAAAGAACTTCGTATTCCTGTAGTAACATAAGTATAAACAAAGAAAACATAGAAAAGTTTATTTATTCAATCTGTTTTAATTTCTTCTGGTTTTGTTTTTGGTTTTGTTTTTCTTTTCTATATAATGTTAATTTATTCTTTTTCTGGAAAACCCCCCTCTTTTCATTTTGTCTATTCAATAGAAAAGTTATCTGTCATATATCAAGCCCAAAATATATTCAGAAATCTAAGTTATGCTTTCACAGTGCTGACTTCTAGTATAAAACAACATTTTTTTCAGTTTAGAAACAGAAAATATCTGTTTGCAGTTTTGGAGGAACATTCAAATAATTCAATATCTGTTGTGTATTTGAGTCCCAACTCATACTTGATTAAAGCTCCATTAATCATTATTAGACATTTTTTCATGCAAACAAAATAGCATTTATCTCATTTAACTTACAATTGTCCACTAATTGACCAATAACTGGTTCACGGAACTGTTAAATGGCTATATGAGTATAAAAGATATGCATGTTGGGAATAAAGTTTCTAAATGTTTAGTTTACTTTTTTTAAAAAAAAATAATAATAAATATATAACATCAATGTTTGGGATAAAATTATATTGCTAGAAAAATAATATATTTTTCTATATTTTTATCAGATTCATAAAACCAAAATAAATTAAAAAATATAGTGAGTGGAAATATACGTGGAAAATCTTAAGTTATAGAATTTGACTTGAAATCTTTTTTTCTTGGCATATAATATGAGCTTCTTCTTTAAAAAACAAAACAAAACAAAACAAAACAAAAAAAACCATAACAAAAACCTCCAAAAAACCCCAACAAACCCACAACTGTAATCCCTCAGTTTGTCTACTTCTTCTCCAACTATTTCTTTGCTGAGCAGAGTGAAATAACAGATTCTTCTGAACTTGTATGAAAAGGCCTCTTCTCTCTTCTGAATTCCTGTTATTGGCCACACATCCTGAGAATTAAAGGGAACAGAGAATAATCTGTTATTTTATTTGTTGTTACTCAGATAGATTTACCTGACTGATGTAGTGACCTTCTATGATGGAATAACTGCATCAACGGACAAGGAAACAGCTACAGATATCATCTACCTGAACTTCTGTAAGGCCTTTGATATAGTCCCACAATATTCTTGCTGCTAAGTTGGAGAAATATAGTTTTGATGGATGGACTGTGTGCTGGGTAAGCAAATAGTTGGCTGTATCAAAAGAGTTGCAGTCTAGAACTCAATGTCCAAATGCAGATAAGTAACAAGTGGTGTTCCCCAGGGGTCCATACCCTAATATCTTTATCAATGACATAGAAAAGGGGATTAAGTGAAAGTCTGCAGATGATACCAAGCTGAGTGGTGCAGTTGATTTGCTAGGGGGAAGGAATGCCATCCAGAAGAACTTTGACAGGTTTGAGAAACAGGCCTGTGTGAACCTCATGACATTCAACAAGGCCTAGTGCAAGATTCTGCACCTGGGTTGGGGCAATCCATAGCATCAGTATAGACTGAGGGATAAATAAATTGAAAGCAGCTCTGTGGAGGACGATTTGGGGGTACTGGTGCTTAAAAAAATACACATGAGCCAGAAAAGTGTTCTTGCAGCCCAGAAAACCAACCATATCCTGGGCTGCATCAAAACAAGTATGGCCAGCAGGTTGAGGGAGGTGATTCTCTCCTTCGACTCTGCTCTGGTGAGACCCCACCACCTGCAATACTGTGTTTAGCTCTGTGGCTCCCAGCACAAGGAAGACATGAACACATCAGAATAGGTCCAGAGGAGGGCCACAAAAATAATCAGAGAAATTGATCATCTGCCCTATGAAGACAGGTTGAGAGTTACGGTTGGTCAGTCTGGAGAAGAAAAGGCTCCAGCGTGAACTTATTATGGTGATTCCATAGTTAAAGAGAGCCTATAGGAAAGATGGCAACAAACTTTTTATCAGGGTCTGTAGTGACAGGACAAGAAACAAAAGTTTTAAACTGGAAGAGAGTAGGTTTAGATTTGGTATAAGGAAGAAATTATTCATTATGAGAGTGGTGAGACACTGGCACAAGTTTACTAGTGAAATTGTGGAAGACCCATCCCTGGAGTTCAAAGTCCGGTTGGATGGGGCTTTGAGTAACCTATCTAGTGAATTATGTCCCTGCCCGTGGAAGAGGATTTGGACTGGATGATCTTTAAAGGTCCCTTCCAATCCAAACCATAATGTAAGGTTAGGCATTAGAGAGTAGGAGACTACATATGATCTGTTGCATAAAGTCTTTAGCTCTTAATCTCTGTAGCTAATAGAAATCTAGTCAATAAGGCAGTGACCAACACTGTTAATAAAGGGTATATTTAAAATAAATTAGAAATCTCAACCCCTACATTGTCTATTTTTCATTGATCTTGACTGACTGTGTCACTGAAATGTAAGTATGCATGGCTTAAATGCAAATATACAAAGCTGGTGAGATGAACTTATAACCTCCCCTAACCACAGGCTACTGCTGCCTAGTGTGAGTATAGTACTATTAGGTGTCTACACATATGGTCTTGAAATATGCATGCATTTCTGTAAGAGCTGAGTGAGAATATGCCAAATTATTGTTTCAGCTTCTTTATAACTTCCTCAAATTAATTTTTTTAAAACAAAAGCCACTTTTTGATCTGAAAAAAAATATTCTATTCTCACATTTGTTTTTTATTTTAATTCTTTATGTGTGAAGAGTTTGAAAACTAACCTGAGAAGTTTTAACTTTTTCTTATCAGCATTTGTCAACAAAATCACATTGAAACATTAAATTTTATCTTGTTCACAAGCTAGAAGTATTTCAAACAGAAAAGATGCAAAATACACTAAAATATATATGCTGTACTTATAACAATACTTTGTTTCCATTGAAATGAGATATATGAGAAGGACGCACTGACAAAAAGAAAGAGGAAAAGAGAGTAGAAATTGACTGAGAAAAATAAGAAGATGATGGACCACATATTACCCATAGGTCAAGAACTGTCAAATCAGTATTAGCAGCTGAAATGAAGTACAGGCAGGCATGAATCCCCCCCAGCAACCATCAGTGCCAAAAGGCATCTCAGAAAGAAATCCACACTAACACTATGAAAGTTACTTTTTCCATTGACCTTGACAAAATACAGTAAGCTATTTGCACTGTCTACCACAACTTTTTTTTTTTTTTTTTTTTCCTAATTAATGTGCAGGAAATAAAATCTAATTTAAACTGAGAGTAATGAATCATATCAAACCATAAAACATTGTTTTGTTTTGGGTTCTTTTAATTATTTTTTCTGGTATATATTTAAAAAATAAGAAAATATTAGACAACTGCTTTCCTTACTGTACCCTCCTTCTTCCATATATTCTTGAAGTTAATAGAAAAAGGAGAAACTACATCAAACCAGTAAGTATAAACTGTGATCTTTACCAATAACCCTCAGAAGTCCACTGCAATTTATGTCAACATAAATAAGTTCAGCCACAAATCAAAGCCATAATGTTTCTTTGCTAGTCTATGTAAGAATGATCTAATTCTATAATATTATAAGACATTTGGCTCTAGAAGCATCAGTTCTAGTCCACTTACATTATATTTTCAAAATAGAAATCTTTGATAGTATCTTAGTGAAGAGCTGTCACAATATCTGCAAGAAGCATAATTTTTTTCTATTGTTAACTCAAAAAAAATGCTTAAGTTGGCTATTTTAAAAGTCTGGTTTATTGATATTACATCACAGATAATAAGTTTGCATAGAAGCTTTTAAATAATTTTGTAATATTTTTCAAGCTGGAGTTACATTTTCATTCAAGCTAATTAATTGTGGCTACATTTCAGCCTGAAGACAAATTGCAAAACCATTTAAAAATATTTATAGATGTTTTTGTTAAAGAAAAAAGGAAAACTTTATGGGGCTAGACTTTATTGATTCACTAATGAAAAGAAGGTTCAAAACAGAGGTTCTGCAGAACTCAGTTTCCTGATTTTATTCCCAATTTTATATTTTCACAGAGAGGTTACTAAGTAATTATCTGGTTTGTTCCTGGAAAAATCACAGTGTTCTCCTGACAGGTGTTGTTTTAACACTACCCCAGGAGAAAGAAAAAAAAAAAAAAGAATTCTATTTTGCAAGGAAATCTCTTCAACTTTTTAGAATTGATTTTACACTGAACAATAGAAAAAAACTTGCACTTCCATGAAAAAGTAAGAATACCCCAGTCATCAAAACAATAGGCTAAAGAGAGTAGGATTTGACATTAGTAATGATCTAATTTTAACTGAATTTGGTTAGCGTCACCCTGATCATGACTGAGCTCGTCTGACAACTTAGCAGGGTATCTGTCTAAGTATGTCTTGCAGTTCAGGGAGGACGTGTGTGTTACTACTTTCCCTCTGTCCTCCCAAGCTATATACTTCTGAATGTGATCAGAAGCTTAGCAATAAATGTTTAAGAAACTTTAAGCCTCAGCAGAAAGATATGATTTCAAGTGACTTAAGGTTGGACATTACTGGGGAAGAGACAGCCTGATTAACTGTCCCAACTCAGGCACCAATATTCTGACTCAAATAAAATTTAGGGAATATTCTGGCTCTTGCAATACCCTTCTCTTCACAATTTGCTTTAGTGATTTCAGTAGAAACGTTTGTTTATGAGTACCATAATCAAGAATCTTAGCAGTTTTTACACCAAAGGAATTAATTCCATAATAATTTGTTTCCTGCATCTGCATGTTCTTTGTCCTTCACTGCTGATCCTTGCTTCATATTGTGTTATGCACTTTAGCTTCAGCAGACTGAGACACGCACTCTTCATATAGCATATAAAAATTAAAATTCAACTTAGGCTCATGCATGAATAATACCAGAAAATTATAAGAGAAGCCCCTGGACATAGTTCAATAGATGGGGTAATAAACTGAGTTCTGGGGAAAAAAAAAAAAAAAAATTGTGCCTCAAGGGAAAACTATAAACTATTTTTGATAACAAAATAAATCACTACAACCGAACACAGTTTTACAAATTTATCTATAAGCAAGAACAGCTGTCTGCACATTTTTTGCAAAGTTTGCCAAAAGGGAGAAAGAGAAGTGTGGGACAGACTGTTGCCTCATTTGGTTTCAAAAGGACCTCATTACATGGTGTAACCAAATTTCACTTTATTTCTTTTTTTTTTTTTTTTTTTTTTTTTTAATAAATGCTTTTTGTCACTAATTATACATGGCAGTTCAGCATAGCGAGTACTTCTCATGCTGATGGTATGGAGACACAAGGGAGATGACTCAGAGTATGGAGGCAATTAGCTGTCAAAAATCATGCTAAATCATGTTAGAACCATGATTATTCTCTTGCTCTATATTAAAAAGAAAGAGAACTTCCTCACTCCTTTTACCTCTGAAATAGAATACAGGTTGAAAAGCCAATTTCCAAAACAGCATTGTGGGACTGGCTGACATTTTTGACTCTTCAAAAAAATATTGCTCACTAATTTTTTGACACTTGTGAAAATTCTGTCTCGTATTTGAGAGGATTAACAAGCCCACCCTTCTCCTTTAGTTCATGTAGTACTAAATTTTATCCTACATATAATTTTTATTTTTGCCAAGAAACTTTGGACCAGATGATCCTTGACGTCCCTTCCAAGCTGGTGTTCTACAATTCTAAGTTTATTTGCTTGATTTTGCTATGATCAAAGTAAAATGTTCTTACAATGTAAGAAAAATTGAGACATTCTTGAAAAGAAAAGGGAATCTAATTGTAGCAGGGAAGACACCTATAGCCAAGCCTAAGAAAAGGTAGAGAGAACAATGCTTTCCTAGGAACTTAGAAGAGACTATGCAGATAATATTTTGTTGCTGGAATAGGAAACAAAATTACAGTTCTACTAAGAAAAAATAAAAAAAGAAAATGTAATGGAGAAATATATTTTAAAACTTTTCAAATATGATCTAAGACAAAAATTCGGAGGTTTTTATTTATTATTTATTTATTATTCTTACTTGTAACTGCTGTTTCTTTCAAGAATTTTTCTCCTCCTTTCTAAGAAAATTAGTCACTGGAAATTTATTTCTATTAGTGTTCTGCAGTTTTTACCACCACCACCACCCCTGCCCCCACTCAAAACATAACATAAAGAGATAAACTAAGAAATTAGCAATCTGGAATTAGCAGATTATATAGCAAAAATATGAAAAAACCCTTAAAAGATTAATATTTCATCCAATATACTCATTTGCATTAAATTGGTTTTTGGGGTTTTTTTGTGTTTGTTTTTTTTTTTTTAATCTACTAAGGTTATGGTAAGACACATCATAGTTTAGAATAAATTTGCAGTGTTTGTTTGGCTCATATTTAAAAGTACCTAATTTAGTAAGCTATTTTACACAAAGTGCACATTTGCTGACCTATACAATCATTTAAAAAAGTACTATGTTGTCTATTGTTTATATGTAAAAGCACATTGCTTGCAAAGCTGGGTCTCTTACTTATTTTTCAAGAGTTCATAATGTTGCCAGTGACAGATTAAAAGAAAGCTGAAAGTAAACCTAAAGCAATCAAAAGTAAAATAAACTTCAAACTAATTAAAAAAAAAAAAAAATAGTAAGCTGATAATTCAAAGCTGATCCCTGGCGTGGTTTGAGACTGAACTGAAAATGTATAATACTGGACTTCCCTACAATGTTTTCCACCAGAAGATACAGTTTTAAAAGCCCTTTTTGTTAGAAGAAAATATGCATTTGCCTCGAGTGTTACAGTGATATCATTCTGTTTATTTTAATTCTACTTATTTCCCAAAAATATGATTTTTTGAATCTCTCTGGAGACAATTAAAGTAGAAATGCAAAAGACAGAAGTCTGTGGTCTCAAGCCTCTTCATAGAGATGGACATGTTCCATCCAAAAAATTCTGTCTAGACACTGTATAACCTCAGCGTTATATTAGTTGTCCTTTAAGCCATCTCTGAAACACTACTATGGAACTGTGATGTATGTAACTTTTATTTCTTCATGATCCACCCTGCTTCTTCTTAAATTTATGATCCACCTGAATCTTAAATCCCCTTTTAGTACAGACTCTAGCAGAGAACAAGGAATACTTTATTTTTCCCTCAGACTGGAAAGCAAGATTTTTGTATTTCATTTCAGGTTTGCAGTAAAGCTAGCCAAACTAGCAATAGTTGTTACCCTGCACATGTTGGTTAGTAGAGAGGTCAATTTTTCAAGTGGGAAGCAATGCACAATCTACCAGGCTTCTTTCATTTTGTGCTACGCCTAAAGGGTTCCCTCAGGGGTTCTGTTGTATGTTCTGTAGTATGAACATCATTTCTGTTTCCTGTTGGTATCCTAAACAACTAACAATTTTAGTTCTCTGATTTTGAGAAAAGTGCTCATCAACATAAGGCAGAGTTTGATTATTTAGCCTTTTGTACTTCTAACTTTTTGATATTTTAGGCATCTGATGGCATATAGATATTTAGAATCCTCCACACAAACATCGCAGAAGAGGATCAGCCTACAAAAGCCATCATGCTCAGTGACTGAACGGTGTTATGAAATGATAAATATTCATTGGGAAACCATGTAGGCACTCTGCAAGGGGTTCCAAAGAGCATAGAGGTTATCAAGGTATGTCTTTAAAGGTGTTGTTTTCCATACTTCAGCATATATGCCTATTTTTAACATAGTAACTTCAGTTCTATTTTGCCATCACATCTGGAAGACTCATGTGTGGAAAATTAAGAACTTTTCATTTATAACAAACTTCAGGATAGGTTTCAACTACTAGAAGCCATTGTCAGTTTTGCAGGCATCATGTCCAAACAGTGGACATTACACTTTATGTCCTCTTTATAGCATCTTTATTCTAGTATTTCATTTGGTTACTCTATGCCATACATTCCTTTTTCTGGATGTAAAATGATGTATACCAGTGCATTTGACAACTATATTAGATATACTCAGCTTCAACAAGCTTCAACAATCAAAGGTGTTGGACACATAATAAGTCATGTCAGGTGATACTCATGACATTTATCAGCCTCATTTTGCATGTAATTTTAGGTTAACATTACCTAATTTAAAAAAAAAAAAAAAACAACTAGGTTTAAGGCTAAAATAAAACTATGAAGTGTTTACTTGGGGGGAGAGGGGGGAAAATAAAGCACTCATTTTATAAGTAAAGTTCATTCTTCTATAAATTCATTGCTGCTAAACCTAACCTACATTGCTCATCCAATATTAATTTCTCCTAATAAAATAATAATCATAGTGGTGTTCTTGCATGCATATTTATGACAACAAAACCTTGCTGCAGAATATTTGAAAATAAAAGCCTGTATTTTGGAGATACAAAGCACTGGAGAGATGTATTTCACTGGAACCAATGAGAAGAAAAGTAGGTCTCTGTTTCAGACATAAAATACAGCTGACATCAAATGTAAATTAGTATGATCTCATTTTTTTCTTCTCATTTAACACTGGAAGTGTAGTCCTTTTAAATGTCCAGCAGCTTCTTAGATCCTATTTCAAAAATCCCTATAGGAATTACTGTCTATGTTACCTGAAATGTGTAGCAACCTTTATTTCTTTGAAACTAAGTTTTCATTAGAAAATAAATATTTTTAATTCAGTAAAAAAATAATTATAAATACTACATGGTGCATGCCCATCACATATAGCTTTGCCTGACACATGGCAATCAGTTTTATATAAACCAACCTTTGCTTGATCTGAATAAATTGTTCCTTTCTATATCATATGTTAGTGAATAAATCCATCTTGCATATTTCTTAGATTAGGCGTTAATCTTATTGGAGGATTTAGATGCATAAAATGAAGGTTAGTAGAATTTGTCATCAAAATACAGTTTTCTCTATAGCTTTTACCCAAGTGGAAACATCCAAATCATGTAAGAATCTTGATTTTGAAATTAGTCTATCACACTGAAGTTTTCTAAGCACAACAGTGGTTTAGGAAAATTGCTTACGTGTCATATGATGTCTAAAACAGATTAAGATTCAGAAATTCTTAAAATTTCTACATTACTATTATGGCCATGGTATATAATCACTTAATTATCCTGTATTAACATTTCCTAATTAGCTAATGAATTATGAAAATGAGTTAAAAATTTGCCAGAGTTTGATAGCTTTGATAGTAGTTTATCTTAAAGAAGATTTGGGAAAAAATCCCCCATTAAAAAGTTTGAAAGGAGTTCCTTTTTTAATAAATAAATAAATATTTTCAAAGTAAAATATCTCTGCAGGTATTAAGCAAGTCCAGAACACCTTTTACAACCTTAATGTACAAGATTACTTTCAGAAGTGGATATCAAGGCCAGAATCAGTCATATTTTATTTTGTCTGAGGTATTTACCTCCACACTGAGGGCTCTTCTGTAATGTGGAATGGGGTTTTGTTGAGTCAATCTGTTTTTCAGTCTGAGGAGCAGAAGTAACATGTGTCTTCCACAATGAAACTTTCCTCAAGCTAAACCCTGATGAAAAAGGCTCTGGCTTGAAGTATGTCCTTAGTAATAGCCAATTTTTTTTACAGATACTTAAGAGAAAGCAAAACCAAAGTCTTGGGGCGGGGGGGGGAAATAAATAAATAAATAAATAAAGGCCAGAAATTATTATCACATTTACTATGTACACTATAGGCTGCAGCATTTTAACTATCTGTTTGTACTGATTTTAAGAATGTTAGAATTTAAAAATAGGTCTTTGAACCTATTATTTAAAATAAGTCATTTACTTAATCACAGACTTATTACCAATCCTCTCTTGCAAAACAACATTTCTGACACACTCAAGCTAGTATTTGTGTTTTGAATACTGTCTGGTCAAGAGACATGGCTTGAAGCTCAGTTGTGGGGAACACAACTGAGAACAGGCACTGGAACAGTGGGGAAGACAACTAAGAACACGCTGGAACAGGCTGCCCAGGGAGGTTGTGGAGTCTTCTTCTCTGGAGACATTCAAAACCTGCCTGGATACTTCCCTGTGCAATCTCATTTAGGTGCTTCTGCTCCGGCAGGGGGATTGGTCTAGATGATCTTTCGAGGTCCCTTCCAATCCCTACCATTCTGTGATTCTGTGATTCTATGAAGAAAGAGTTTCTTTAGCTTTCTGTTTTGATTTAGGCATTACAAAGATAGTTAAAATGCTGCAGCCTGTGGTGTACTACTTCAAGATATCTTTCTAGTAGTACCAATTAAGAGGTTGATGGCATTCTTCTTTGCATGTGTCCCGGTTTTTCTAAGATAGAGTTAATTTTCTTCTCAGTAGTTAGAAGAGCCATGTTTTGGTTTCAGTTCACACTTGCTTTGAGAACATCATTGATAAAAGTACTAATGTTATTAGTTACTGCTGCAGCTCAAGGCCACCGTGTTTGGCTGGGTCACAGCTGAATTAGGACTGGGAGGGAGAAGCGCAGTGAATAGCAAAGCCCAAAACTGGCATTTGGATGTGCCAATGAAATATTCCATCTCATATCCCGTCATGTTCAGTTTATTATCCAGGGCTGACCTGAAAGGAGGGGTGGATTGGCACAGGTTTTCTCTCAGGCTCTCACTCTTCCAGGATCACAGTTTTGGTTCGGGATTGTTGCTCGTTCGGCATCGTTATCCGGGAATGGGCTGGGTTTATCAGTGGGTGTTAAGCAGTTTGCACTGGGTTATCTCTCATTTGCATATCTTATGACTGTTATCATCATCATTACTATTTTAATATTAGTTGTTTAGGGTTTTTTAATTTTTCTTTTATTTCTATTATTAAACTGTTTTTATCTCAATCTACAAGCCTCCTAATTCTTGCCCCCAATCCTCTCCTCTATCCCCTGGGAGTAGGGGGGAAGTGGGTTGTGTTGGCTCCTAGCCAAGGGTTGGCCCAGTGAAACTATGTCAGCATGCTTTTCCTGTCTGCTTGTACAATGGCCTGCCATACTCCCATTTTCATCATGCAAAGACTGAAAATCTCTGTTGCTTTCCTTCCTCATGCATTATTGTTGTATCCTACTATTGATTTTGCTGTGATATTCATTGTTTTACTTCAAAATGTCTTCTTATAATCAAGACAATACCTGGCAAAATATAATAAATCATAACTTTTCTATAAAAAAAAAAAAAAAATGTTTAAAACAAAGTATCTCCTTTTTCTGATTTCATAATTTGGGCTGGTAAAAAAATGATGGTGTTAAAAAAGAATACAAATTTATCTTGCATACGTATTTATTTTTAACACTGAAACTTCAAACTGAAAAAGGAAGTGTAATAGCAGTACATGTTGTTTAATTATTATTCCCTCCTTAATTTCCTATTCTTCTTTCTGTTTTTTTCTTTCTTATTTTCCAAAGTTGAAATTTAACCATAAAAAGAAAAAAACAATAGAAACTGGAGAAACAAATTCAAACCTTTTAACAAAATATAATATTAGCAATTTTTAAGGTATAATGGAAAATATGGGGAATAGCTGTTCACTTACAATGTAAATATATGTGAATCTTGCTTATTTTTAAAGTGATTTTTACATTAATTAAACTTCAAATAAAATATTTCAAGTAACTTTAAAATTATGATTACTTGCGTTGATAAAAATGCTTCAGGGTAAACAGTTTGAACCATTAATGAGGCTACAATGATTTTTAAGATTGCTTGTGGTAGCAAAGGAACAAATAGAACAGATGACTTTGCAGTTAATGACCATACTGAAGAAAAAAAAAAAATGTACATAGGAGAATAAGTAAGAGAAGAAAGGTATATGCAGGGCAGGATCAGAGAATGAAGATGAGGTCTAATCAGATGTTCTAAACAGTTGAGTAAATATGAGGAAAGGACTTCATAACAAGATAGAAAATTGCCAAGGATAGTGGAAGAAAAAAAATTCTTCAATACTTTGGTGAAACTGTTCCTATAACAGATGATTGTAGAATGGGTGACTGTTGTAGTAGTTGTGTAAAATCAGATTTTGTTGTTAAAGTGAAGAAAAATATATAACTTTTCACTAATTCTAAATGGTTTCTCAGAAACAAACACCTTTTTATTACCAATAATCTCTTGAATGTGCATTTGTTCTCTAAAGGCTATACATTTTTAATGTATTTATTATTTTTTAATGCTTTGTTATTAAAACTTAGAAAGGCTTAGGCACAAAATTGCTAAAAAAAATTTGCACTTTAAGAAATGAACATACATTGGTTGAACATGGTCAACTTGTTTTGTCAGGCTTAATTTCAGGTAAATCTTACAATGCTGAAGTTACTGCTTAAAAGCAACAGCAACCAGTTCAAAGAACTAATAGTCTGTTGTGTCCTGGAGGAATACAAATGGCTTTCATTGACGTAAATACAAAGATTTTATTGATTAGGAACTTGGAATTTGTTCAGAGATATATTCAACCAAAGGCCATATTAAACCATGTATATTTCCACAAAGTACTGTGAATTGCACAGCTAAAGAACTACTGGGGTGCTAAAGAACTACTGAGGTGCTACAGAACTACCGCGGTACTATAGGAGGAAATACTTCTAACATTCTGTTTTGAAATCCTCTAATTACAGAGTTCAAGATGATGAGACAAGAAAGACTGTAGAACCATGACTCTAATCTCTTTGTTAGGTCACTTGTACATCAGCATGGGGGAACACTCAGTCATAAGCCCAGAGGCACTCACCAAGTATGCGTTGTACTTTTAATCCAGGAAGAGGAAAAGGAATTTTTGTCAGCTTTCAATCATAATAAAATTTTAATTTAATTTTAATGAATGGGATTACTGCACATTTGAACATGTGTCACAAAATTTAACCCATAGTTTATAATCTTGGTTTGTTCATGAGTATAAACTATATTTCTTTGGGGGGAGGGGGTTGTGTGTTTCTTTCACTTTAGTAGTATCTGGTAATTTCCTAGTTTAAGATTAATCTCTTTTCTCTAATTGAAAAAAAACAAATCCAAACAAACAAACCTTTGTAAGAAAAATCATATACTTTACCTCTGTTTTGAGTCAACATTGTACAAATAAGACTAAAATGAAGAATATGAAATCTTTTAAATCATTAGGAAAAAAAAAAAAGAAAAGAAATAAAAACCAAACAAAAAATTCCACCCAAAACCACAACCTAAAAACTTTAGATAATTTTTTTTAATGAAGTGTCCATAAATATTGGCAATACTTTTTCACATCTATACTTATACTTTTGACATTTTCTTAAGGGAACATATATGCCCAGAAAAAAACATACTGGAACTTTTTATCTTTTATTCTGTCATCTGTGGGTCCTTATCATTTTGGTTTGGAACATTAGTTTGGTTTTGACATGAATGCTCCTGCCATCCTCAGTTATGGCTTATCAGTCCAACTCACAGAGTATGTTTTATGAGTGTAAACTATTATTTTATATGTGTAAACTATTTGGAGAAAAAACTATTTGGAGAAAATGAAACCAGAACCTCCACTCTAGGTATTCACCAAGTTCAGTCCAGTGCCCAGCAGAAAAGGAACAGAGTTGACCAACATTCACAGAAGGGAAACTCAGGCCAGAGCAGCAGACTGAAGTAAATACTGAAATAAACAACCTGAACTGCACATGGGGTATATATAGAGAATAAGCACCAACTACTGTTGCCCCAGTCAAATTACATGGACCTAGTGTGACAAAATATTCCTAGCATAGCCAATGTCTGGACAGTTTTTTGCCAACAGCATGATTTACACTTGCAATGATCAGAAGGTATTTATTTAAGAATGTCTTAGGAATAAGTTTGTGTGGCTGATGTACCCACCTTCCACTGTCTGTTTCAAAGTATAAATTGTAGATACTAAAGAAATACAGATAGTAAAGGATCACATTAATATGTAGAATAAAAATCATTAGAATTGGAAACATTTCAAGACTTATGTGACCTTTAATATGGGAAAGTCATGAGACTTGTCATGATGAGAAAACTAGTGAAAAAAATAATTATGTGATTTATATAATCTCTAACTTTAACTGAACTTCCTGACTTTCCTTTACAATAGTTATCTGTTTCTGATTTAGAGACCTTAACACTGTATTTTTTCATATACTGTTCCAAAATTTACTTTTTTCTTACAACTGTAGATCTAGACTATATCCAACGGATGTTAACACCTTGACCTGTAATAAGCTGTGCACAAAAGGTATTTCTGCTCTCAACTGACCTCAGATATGTGGTGATTCAACGAAGTCTTCAAATTCCATGTACTCCCAAGACCCTCTTATATGAGGAGTTACACCTGTGAAAAACCGGTAAAATAAGCCTTTCTTAATCTTCTTTCTGGTTTCAATTGTTACTTTCCCATATAATTTAAATGTTATTTTTTTTTGCTTCTAACAGCTTCTGTGATATGGAAACTGAGTACTAGAAAACATCCCAGGGTGTGAAAACTTCATAACAAGTCTACAGCTATAAAGAGAAATGTCATCCCCAGATATAACCAGGGATACTCATAATAAAAACTTCTGACTGGTTAACCTCTGTCTTGGACCTCTGAACCTCTGTACCTCATGCCAATGCCATTAGACCAGGAACAGACACTAGTGTCAGTGTAATAATAGCAGGATGCTTGCTCTGTCTGTTGGATATTCCCTCATCAGAGAAGGCAAGCACCCTGCACCTCCATCCCAGTCCTACTGAACACAGAGGGAGATTTGACCAGACCAACTGTTGTAATATAAAGTTCTGTTCCAAGTATGTTGATTGAGCACAGTGCTACCCAGCAAGTACCCCCATTCATTTCTAGTTACATCATTTTAATACAATATTATCCTTTTTCCCAATTCCTGATGATCTTTTTAACCCACCTTATAAAACCTTTTCTCTACCCTGGTATCCTCCCCAGTAAACAGAATGCCCATAATGGCTTTTTCCTCATTCGTACCAGTTTTGCTAGAGCTACATGCAAATTTGCTATTTCTAATGTGGCTGCCTGGGGAATCTCAGCATTACAGGTTTTACTGATTGTTTACCTAAGCACTGCTTGTCCAGTGCTCCCCTGTGATCCCCTCCAATTATTTCTAAGCTTCATTTCTCTCTCACATACTTTTCCTTTAACTATCTGGGAGATCTAGCAATTGTTCATGGAGCTACCTGTAAGTTTGTTCTCCTTGTTAACTGTCACATCCAAGAATTTCTCATGCTCTGTTCAGCAATTACTCATGTCCTATTCTGTGGTTTCCCATGTCCTGTTAAGATGCTTCACTTCAGACCAGGATCTCGTCAGCAGCCAAGGCCATTTCCTGCTACCCTATTAGAGGTGTGAACTGCAAAGTGCAAAAGACTGACAGGAACTCATTCCTGAAGCCCTAATCTCATAACAGAGACAAAAGTTTCTAGCTTAATTGAAGCTGCTAGTGACAGAAAGACTTCTGATCTTAGTGGCAAAGTTATTTAAAGCAAATATACTTACAATTTTAATGCATTATTCTTCTCTTGGAACATAACAATTTGTATCATGCAGTGTACTCCGATGATATTTATGGAATGCCGAATAAGCATTATCAGGTATAAGAGCAGGAATCACCATAGATGCCTAGAATAATAAGATAACTCTATCGTAACCAGTGTAAACACTGGACAAAGAAAAAGAACAATAACTTGGCTATATTATTCTTGTTACCCATTACTATTTTTTTTCCAGAGGTTGCTCAGCTACTTCTCCATTACAATAAATTATATCACAATGACACACTTTGTATTGCATTAGTGACTTCACTGATTTTAATAAATTGTATAGTCATTAAAATAATACAGGTTTTGTAGATTTTGGCCCTGGTTTTCCTCTTTTTCAGAACTACCTGCACTGGTAAAGACAGAGTCAAGAGCCTTGAGGTAAAAGAGACCTTTATACTCTGTGTTTAAAAAATATGGCCTGAATTTACCAGACATAGCTAAACAGAAGTAAAATTAATTAATTCAACTTGCCACCTCCCACATGTCCAGCTTTGATATGTGTTTGTCACTGCAAGTGAGACTTCATTTCCGAGCCATGCACTGATTTATGCAGAAGCTTTGTGAAGCAGAGGTTAATATTGTGAACATACAGGATAATGTGTTATACTAAAGGATTTAACTGCAAGGTTCAAGCAGACAATTTATTTGAACTTCACTTACAGACTTAATACACCACTATTTCAGGTTTTACAGATACAATGGAGGAATGCACTATTGCAATTCTAAAAGCAAGAGTAGTACAGTATTACAACAATAAACAATTCCTTCCCATGAGTACTTCCCATGAACAACCTTTCCATGGGGTGCAGTCCTTCAGGGACAGACTGCTCCAGCACGGGTCCCCCATGGGCTCACAAGTCCTACCAGCAAACCTGCTCCAGTGTGGGTTCCTCTCTCCATGGGGGCCACAAGTCCTGACAGGAACCTGCTCCAGTGTGGACTTCCCATGGGGTTACAGCCTCCTTTGGGCATCCACCTGCTCCAGTGTGGGGTCATCCACAGGCTACAGGTGGACATTTGCTCCACCATGCACCTCCATGGACTGCAGGGGTCAGCCTGCCTCACCATGGTCTTCACCACAAGTTGCAGGGGAATCTCTGCTCCAGCACTGGGACCACCTCCTCTCCCTCCTTCCTAACTGACCTTGGTGTCTGCAGAGTTGTTTCTCATCTTCTCAGTCTTCTCCAGACACAAAATTTCCAGATTTTTTTTTTCCCCTCTTCCTCCTAAAATGTGCAGGTTTTGTTTTTGTTTTTTTTCTCTTCCTCTTCCTCTCCTTAATTATGTTATCACAGATGTGTTACTATCGCTACTGATTGGCTCAACATTGGCCAATGTTGGGTCCATCTTGGATCCGGCTGGTATTGGCTTGTGTCAGACATAAGAGAAGTTTCTGGCAGCTTTTCACAGAACCACACTCCTGCCTCCTCCCATCCTGCCCCATTATTGAAACCTAACCATGTACATCCAATACAGATTCACAGAGCACGTTATTACAACCACAAATGATTCACAGAGCATGTTATTAAAACCACAAATGGTTCACAGACAACCACAAGCACACTAAACACTACATGTGTTTAAAAACTTAATGCATAAACTATATGTACTTATCCCTCCAGGTAAGGGGTCTCAGTCCCAGGGATACTACTTTGACCAGTGTCTGGATCAAGGAGGGAAGGGTATCTTTCACAAGCCAGCTGTATAGATGGAGAAATGACTTCCCACATTTCCATCCTAATCTTGGGGTTTTTATTCCCTGATTTAGATTAGGGTGTGTATGACTACGCCTGAGTGGATTATACTGTTATCTTTGGCAATGTGGTGGAGTTTCCCCTTATCTATCTTTTGCTGGTCTGTGATTGCCTGAATAAACAAGGCTGTCATTTGAAACTGAAGCTGAATCCCTCCAGCTTTTCTTTACCTTGCTTCCTCAGGCAAATGAACAGGGGTTGGATTGAGACTCAGGGCATACTATTTGTTAAGGGATGTGAAGGGTCAACTCAGGTTTCTTTGAATGGCGCAGTGACCACTTTGTTTAGTTTAAGGCTTATCAGACAACACAGGGCTAAGCTATCTACACAGCTCCCCATGAGTCCTCTGCAGAGAAGGAAAGCCTCAAGACAATCCAAGCCTGGGTTGCTCTTGTAACCCCCCTTTGTGCACTAAACATTGTGAAACTTGCTTGTGAATTACAAGCTGGACAATCCATACAGCATCCAACTATACAACAATAACTATTTTCATTGGAAACAGAAAGACAAAATCATTTTGCTTTTGCATGAGAAACTGAAAGTCATATCATATTAGAAATTTTATAAGGATATGATAATCAATCAAAAAGCGAAGAATAAAAAAGAAGATCCATCAGTCCTGAAGTTCAGATAACTGGAACGTTCAAGTGAATTAAGTTCTTCCAATATTAATGAGAAATGTCAAGAAATATTTGAACTAATCTACATATTAATTTTGCATTTAATTTCTTTCTAAATATGGCAGCATACATTACTATTGTTGTTTTTATAAAATATTTTAAGATATGCCATAATTATTATTTAATCCCTTTTGTAGGCATGTTTCTGTTCAATCCAATTCTATAGTTCAAGAATTAGGTGGCAGAGTACTTCAACTTCGAATATCCAGTAAATATAGATGTATTAAAAAGATGACACCACTATTTCAAATTCTGAGAGTTTTGCATTTAAAATTATCTGCTTTAAGTTATTGAAGACTTAGTTTCTAACCATATTAATGGTTTTGAATCTTTCCTTGAAGGTCTGGTGCCTGATAGAATTTGGGTTGTTTAACATTTCTACATATTTGATCAAGATCAGTTCAGTTTAAACATTGTTCCGGTATAGAACTATACATTGAAATTACTATATGATTGCTACAATGTTACTACAAAGACACTAACTGTAAATTATAATATAACTGCAATCACTCAATAAAATGACAACAGGAGGCAGAACTGAAATGGTCACTTATGCTACAATCACAAATTTATGTTTTGCAATTATATCAGGAGATAGTGGTTAGTAAAAGAAGTGTGGCATGAAATCTTTGACACCTAATAGTGGATTCCATCTATGAAAAATTGTGGTCACATCCCTTAATATCATGCTAAATTTCCAACACAATATGTGACTCAGTCCTTTTCAAAGGTTTCTACTTTCTTTTTTATTGTTTTTGTTGTTGTTGTTTTTTGGGGTTTTTTTTAATCTTTAGTTTCCACTCACTTAGAATTAAAATATTCCCTAATTTTACTTTGTGTTACAATGGTTTGTATTTTCAGTACTATTAAAAAAGAAGTCCCTGCTTTCTGCAGGGGGGTTTGACTAGATGACCTTTGAAAGTCTCTTCCAATCCAATACATTCTATTATTTTATGAAAAATCTATTATTTTATACACATTGTAATATTAAAAATTGTTTTTTTAAAAGGATGCAGTCCACCAAATTGCAAGTGATTTGGGATTCAATTTCCTAACATTGACCACAGTGTTTTTATAATCCTTAATCAAAATCATCATTCATAGTAGGAAAAACTGGCCAAATATATAACTAGACAAGTATAAAATGTTAAAACATATTGTGTGGATCTTGGATGGGGAGATAAGCGGTGAAGAATTCTTATGTTATTTTCTATGAGCATGTTCTCCAAGAAATAATGATTCAGTACTCATGAAGAATATCGGTGAAAGGATTTCTATATGACAAAGTAGGAGAGTCCAGCACTTTATATCATTAAGTTGATGTTCAATTGCATGCTGTTGTCCACAATAGCTTTGAAAACCCTTCTATGATGGGGTTACAGAATTGCTAAATAAAGGAACAGAAAATTATGTCATTTGCCTGGACTTGTGCAAGGCACTTGATATTGTCCTGCATAACATCCTTGTCTATAAGTTGGAGAGACATAGACTGGATGGATGGACCATTCAGTGGATAAGGAATTGGCTGGATAGACTTACTCAAAGGATTGTGGTCAACAGGATGATGTCTGAGTGGAGACCATTGATGAGGGGCATCCATCAGGGGTCAGTACTGGGACCAGTGCTGTTTAACATTTTTGTCAGTGACATGGACAGTGGGATGGAGTGCACCCTCAGCAAGTTTGCTGACAACACCAAGCTGAGTGGTGTGGTTGACGTGCTGGAGGGATGGGATGCCATCCAGAGGGATCTTGACAGGCTTGAGAGGTGGGCTTGTGCAAACCTCATGAAGTTCAACAAGGCCAAATGTGAGGTCCTGCATCGGGGTTGGGGCAACCCCAAGCACAAATACAGAGTGGGCCATGAGTGGCTTGAGGCCAGCTCTGAAGAGCAGGACTTGGGAGTGGTGGTGGACAAGATACTGAACGTGAGCCAGTAATGTGTGCTTGAATCTGAAGGCCAACCGTATCTTGGGCTGCATCAAAAGAATGGCCAGCAGTTCAAAGGAGGCAATTCTGCCCCTCTACTTCATTCTCTTGAGACCCCACCTGGAGTACTGTGTCCGGTTCTGGAGCCCCAACATAAAAATATTATGGACCCACTGGAATGAGTCCAGAGGAGGGCCACAAGGATGATCAGAGCACTGGAGCATCTCTCCTATGAGGACAGGATGAGAGAGTTGGGACTTTTCAGCCTGAAGAAGGGAAGGCTCTGGGGACACATGGGAACAGGTTGCCCAAAGTTGTGGATGCCCCCTTTCTGAAAGTGTTCAAGGCCAGGTCGGATGAGGCTTTGAGCAACCTGGTCTAGTGGAAGGTGTCCTTGCTCAAGGCAGAGGGTTTGGAACAAGATGATTTTTAAAGTCCCTTCTAACCCACATTGTTCTATGGTTTTATGAAATCTAGCTCTAACAAAACTGTTTGATTTTTCCATCTTTGTCACCCCTCCTCTAGACCAAAGATTCATTTTTCTGTTCTCTGAACTGCTTTTATAACCCCATTTATTCATTGATCTTCTTCTCAGCTGTGAAATCAAGCTTGTTGAATTTGTGCTCTGGAAAATGTTGACACTTTTGTAAAATTATCTGCCATGATTTCGTGTCCTACCTCAGGAATTTGCACCATCCTTTTCTAATTTTGTTTCTAAAACATTTCAGCATGAAATGTGTAGAACTTTTAAACTGTCTTTTCATATAATTGATTTGATTGTCTTTTTTCATTGTATCATTTAAAAAAAATCTATCCAAATTGATTCTGGCTCAGTATTTAAAACTTTTTTTTTTTAACCAGGCCTATCACATGAACATGCATTTTGTGTGAAATATATTGAGAATATGTTATATAAAAGACCAAAATATCCTTTGAAAATATATCTCTTTAATTTATTTGTTTTGCACTGGAAATGAGGACACACAAAGAATGTTTAAACCCTTCTTTATATTTTATTCTTCATAACAGTCATTACATAATTGAATTGAATAATATAGAAATAAAAAACTGATTATAAGTAATGATCACATTTCCTACAGGGGTCAGCAGCTAGTAACTTCCAGTGTTCTCAGAATGAGCTCATGAAGTTGAGCATTTCTGAAAGTATCTTTATTTCCTTAGTATCATTCATGTTATAAAAAGCCCAAAACATTTCCTGTCCCTGAGATCTGTGTACATATTTTAACTTTATTTTGTCTCTGGAATTGAAATCCATTTATTTACCTAGTGTTCTGCTACATGCTGCTGATCCTTGTCCTAATTGCATCTTCAGTAGTTGCATTTTTACCAGAGGGAAATATTGTTCAAGAACTCAAGAGCTTTTGTACTGTAGAAATGTACCCATCATCCTTATAAAATTCATATTTGTTCTCCACTCTAATTCAGAAATACACCAAGCCTCATGCATAAGTCAAATATTATTCACGTAGTAGATGCTGTTCATGTAGGAGATATTTTTGTGTCTTACCTGAGCTTGTGTAAATCAGCATGTTACTCCTTTTTTATTCATTTATTCATCAATTTCCCACATTACTTATAAGAGAGCATCTTGTCAGCAAACAGAAGTAATACAGTTCCCTGCAGAGATGGCTTTGTGAGTCTTTTTGAGATTCTGCAGGAAAATAAGTGTCACTGTTGTACTTGAAGTACAGCTCATGCTGTGTTGATTTGGCAGATTAGCACCTAACTCTTGTCTTCCAAGGGAGTTTCCATTTTGATTGAGTATTATAGACTGAAGGTTTTATTGTAAAGGTAAACCTTATCTGTGAGGATCTAAATCTTTTCTTCTGTTATCTGTATGTTCTCAGAGCATAACTGAACGCTAATTTAATTAGTGACTTTGAGCTCATTCTTTGTCTCAGATGAAAGAGGAGGGACAGTAGGTTTTCTATATATCCGTTTATATATTCCATATTTTTTCTTTATTTTTTCTTTTTTTTTTTTTTTTGTTCTTGCTTGTTTCTTCCATATGTCTAGTAATAGGGTAAGACAAAAGCAGAAGATTGCACATCGGCATCTACATGCATCTACACATCTACTTCATACATAATTGTTCTTGAATCCTTTATAGTCAAAAGGGAAAAAAGACACTTTTAGGCTATAAGCATTCATCTGATGTTTTATAAGTCTGCTTTACAGTGAGATTAATTGTAATTTCTTCTCTACATTTACTAAGAAAGATAGTAACCTATTTTAGTGCAAGAAAACTATAGTACAAAGTAAAACTTTTTCACTTGTGAATAAGCAAAAATATAAGGATAATTTTAAGAACTAGATATTTACTTTTCAAGTGAACTAGTTCTCAACAGAAAATAAAAGGATCCCAGGCTGAATTTACTGAAATAGATGCAGCTATGTGTAGAAAATGGAATGGTGATGGAATTTAGGGAAATTAGATTAACAAATGTTACCACCTATGAAACAGACTGTTCTCGTAAAATTTTGAGAAACACTATGTATTTAGATTTCTGCATAGCCAGCTTTTACACATCATGAAAGGCAATTGCATTTGTCACATTGTTCACAATGTAATGAAGCATGCATACAAACATCTGCCCTGTGATAAAGCAGCATCCAATATTAATGTGGTTAATGACTTCTTGTCTTTAACAGAAGTTCCAGAAGAAAAACTGTGTTGTGTGTATGGTGACAGCAAAGTCTATTCTCATCTATGTTTTATTTCTAGAAGAAAGCCTTTATGAGTTTTTTATTTGTTGTTGGTTGGTTGGTTGTGTTGTTTTGGTTTTTTTAAATTGCCATGGTCTAGGGTTTTTTTACTGTTTTGTAGCCAAGAAAGTTTAAAAGACACTGAGCATTATCCTACTAAGTACAAAATGAAAATTATATGCCATTTTCCTTTTATCCGTATGCTTTTCTTTGTCCCTATTCTCAACGGAGCTAACCTTTTATTACAGATATGCAAATGTATACAGTAACTTGTAGTTTCTGAAGTCAAAATAATAAGAGATTTGGTTCATGATCATATTTAACTCTGTATATCATCACAACTGAAAGACAAAATCTGTCTGAAATTTCATGCTTTTCATAAAAAAATAGTGTTAACATTTGAAAAAAGCAAGAGAAGACAGAAAGGACTTTAATTAGTAGCTGATATGGAAGATTTTAGTAGAAAAATTTACAAGTAACTTAAAACTAGATTTCTAATGTAAGCCAGGTAGACAGTTTGAACTATGAAATATTGCCAGCAATTGTAGCATAGCAAAATTAAGATTTGCACATACATAGACAGAGTAATACAAAATCGGATCTCTATTCACACATGTTGAAGATAGGTACAGTGGGATGATATCCCACTTTAGACATCTACAGTGATTTTATGCCTAAGCTAACCACCTTTGACTTCCTCTGTAGTTAAAGCAGAAAAATAAATGTATTTTGTTTGCAATTCAGCTATTGTTAGACAATTATCTATTTTATGCTAAGAAAATCTCAGGCATGACCTTTCCATTGACAATAAAGAGAACACAGAGTGACATGCATACATATATATTAAAGATGTCCATTCTTAATCAGATTAATCCTACTTCTGGAACTTATTTGTCCAGGCTTTCTATAACATCAATGGATTTAAGAAAGTCAGCAAAACTATGATTTCATTATAGGATTATCATAAAATCTCTGAAAGGTGTGACAACATTCAGTAACTCTAAACAGTACCCTACAGTAACAAGGACCCTAGAATATATGTCAGTGAGTAGATCTTTCACTCCTTTACCACTTCACCAGTCACCTTCACTCCTTCTATGCCTTCACCTTCATTTTAATGGCATTACAATTAGCAAGGTGGCATTTGCAAGAAGGACTTGAATGATAAAGTACTACTAATGACATGGTATGTCACTAATTTGAAATTATTTGTATTTTATATATCTTCTTTGCTAGGACAAATAAAAGGATTAAAATATTTGGCAAGGATCAAACTTTTGATAAGTCATAATTTTTTTTTATTTTTTTATTTTTTTTTTCAAAAGCCAGTAGTTTAAAAACTAGGCAATTTTATTATTGGTCCTTGATGTTTTATATTTGGAAGTCATTCAGTAGATTATCAAACAATACAAAAACTGTGAAACTTACTGACATGAACCATTAACTTCCTTCTGAATATTGGCCCCATTTCTTCAGACGGTACTGCTGCTTCCTAAGTACAGCAAGTAAGGTTAATATTATTAGAGTCCACTTCAAAATGAAGTGAGAAACTAATATGAAGTTAATTTGGGATTTCCTAAACAATAATTATAAAATGTTTGCCCCAACTACAAAATCCTTGAAATATGTACATTCTATTTTTGGAGTACTAACTAATTGTTACTTCGTGATAGCTAAGTGATTTCAAAGAAATTATGCACTGATAATGCTATTTATATGACAATTTTCAGTCATGAATGCTAAAATTACTATAATGACTTATACATGCTTTAGTCGTACAGAAGCATTTAGACTAAAACCTTCAACAAAAGCAACATCAAAAGATATTTCCTTTTTGCAATAGCTGACTACAGCTCTTTTGTATAATTTCTTTTCTGTGATGCACATTACATAAATGAAAGGTCAGGACCAAACCTATACTCGATATCTACACACTCACGTGCCACTAACTTGCCACGTTATTTACTGAAAAACAAAGACAGCATTAGTATAATTACATATTGTTGTTGTTTTGGTTTTTTCTCTCTTAGTTTGTTTTGGTAGTGCAATTAATTATTTCAATGGATTCCTGTCTGTATTGCCTACTGTCTTTGTTTTTCATGTATTTTTCTCCTAGCATTCCCTATATTCTGCAGATTACCAGTCCTGCCTCTTCCACTCTCAGCTTTTAGAGATTTAAATTGAAATTGCCACAACCTCTCTCTTGGTTTGTCAGGATGCAGTAAGTTTAAATGTTTGGTGTTTATCATAGTGATCTACTTAGCCCTATTCTAATCACAATACTTGAGGAAATATCACAATTCCTTGAGGAAATATTCCATTTCTACTTCACAATTGCCTATCTCTGAGAAACTCCTTAGCATTCTCTGTGAGGTCAGAGAGTGATAATGTGTTGGAGTCTGTGAAACATGCCCCAGTCCACATTTTTTTACAGGAAAAGGTACTTTTCTACTGATTTGAGTTTGGAATACTAAATTTCTGAAAACATAATGAAAAGGCAGCTGTATAGCATAAAGAGAGCACAGAAAGTTTTTAAGCACAGCCACCACCTTATCATTGAGATTCCTATAAAAGCAAATGTGAAATTCAATTTTGCACAAAGGGACAATCACACATGCAGCAATTTTATTGTATGAAAAAAAAAAGGTATTTGGAGAATATATTTAATTTGCTAAGATAAGAAGTCTCACATAAACTGCAGGAGAAAGTATTTTATTTCACAAAAATCTCAAATGTGTTATTCTACTTAACAAGGTAGTGAATTAAACAATTTAGCTCTTCCCACTGAGGCACTGGAAGATTCATGTAGATGTTAAATGGTACACGAACAAATAAGGGAGAAAATGCACAGACATGACAGGCTTCAGATTTTTCTCTCATAGCTTTTCCAGTCAGTCAGAAGATTGTCTCTGTTTCTGGCAGTAAGTACAGTGTGTTACTCTGCAGCAGCAATTGCTTACTAAAGGTTTGGGCTATTTCTATTGTTTAACCAAGCTCAGAATCGTAGTCAGTTCATTACAGAATGTATGTCAGTCCAGTGAAGTGGAAAACTATGTTACCAACATGAAAGGGTCAGATACTAGATAAAAATCTAGAGGGATCTGAGCTGTGAAGCCTGAGTGAGAAGAGAATTCTGGTCTCTTGAGGAATGACAAAAGAAACACTGATGTTAGAGTGTTTCATCCTCTGATATGGACACAGCAGATGGCACTGGTAGTAGCTCTAGAGAATTCAGCCTCAAAAATCATAGTTTTCAAGGAGTAAATTGCTTAGGAATTATTAAGAAATCAGACTATCAGTAATAAAATATAATTTAATTGCTTGACACTGTTATGGACAGATTCTGACTGTTTTGTACATTTCAAAATAAACAACATTTAAAAAATGTTGAGATCTCCATCTATGTGGGAAGTGTTAGGGACAGTACTAAGAAAATGAAATTACTCATTTGCTAACAGATTTTGCCAGTTTGCCTCTACTGAGTTTCTTCATAACTTTTGCTATCTATTACAATATACTGGAGGTAAACATTACATTAAGCTTTTCTGCTAAATTAAAAGAAAGATTCAACTGGATGTCAACATCGCAGAAATTTCAACACAATAGTACAGTGATTCTTATGTTCTATCTTCACATATACATTTCTGTTCTTCCATTGTTCATTTTTTTCATAAAAGGAAGGGATGAGGAATAATGACTACTAAAGTAAATCTGTGGTAGTGAAAATGCGAGATTGGGTGACATAGGTCAGAACCCAGGCACAGAGTTGAAAGAGGCAGGTCTGAGATTCTTCAGTTTTGTAACTACATTTACACAGGCAAATCCACTGTTTCTCCAGTAAAATCTTATTGATCAGATTTAGATATTAACACAGTCCTGTCTTTCTGGTGGCCCTCAGAATTTTCCACCTTGTCTTTCTTTCAGAAAAGCTGTTCAAGAAACAGACTTGCTCATCATACCTGGAGCAGAACACCAGGTTTCTGCTGCTGTGATCTTGTGCAGATTCAGTAGGCACCTACTGTTTGATAAATAGCCTTTTCTTCTAGGTACTGCAGCCAATCTGCCAAATCTTATCAGAATCAGTGACAAGTCTATCTATGATAGGCAGAGATATTTGGTTCCTGTCACTGCACATATTGGATAGAAAAGGCTGTCCTTAAGGGGAATAAGAGTGGAAAGAGTTGTTACTGTGAGGCACATTAAGTGCAGCTTGGGTGGTACATAACTTCAAGGATTCTCAGATATAATGTATAGTGTTGTAAATAAACTGAGTCTTTGAATAGACAAAATATCCAGGAGTTGGGTTAGGGAAAATATGAATTATTAGAACTTAAGCAAATAACATCCTAATATGTACTGTTGCTGCAAGGTAGCATTCAAAATTTTGGCCTGACTTCCATTTAAGCTGAGAGAAAGCAAAACATTTCTGAAAAAAGACAACTATTCCTAGCTTTAAGTGCAGATTGTGCTGACTTTTTTTTGTATGGTTAATTGATCCTTGTTAAAAATACATCCATGGGATAATTTAAGATCTTTTAACTATTAAAATGAATTCCACACAAAGTCTATGACTTGCTTTCTTTGACAATGAATCCCACATGACAGAGACAGAATTTTTCATTCTTTCTCTAGTTTCTTCACATTATTCTTCATCTAATCATTTGGATGACACAAAATTAAAATTAATTTTTAAGGGAAAAAAAAGAATAATTTCTTTTTTTGTTGTTTTTCTCATTTTTCAGTCAGCAGTTTTTACAGTTGAATCAAGTCAAATGCAAAAGCCAAAGTTCCCATTGTAACTTTAACATCCACAAACGACAATAAAACCTTTACCGTACTGTGGTGGGTTGATCTTGCCTGAATGTCAGGTGCCTGCCAAGCCACTCTATCACCCCGCTTCTCATCAGGATGGGGAGGGGAGAAAATAAGATGGAACAAAAACCCCTAACTAATGGATCAAGACAAAAGGCAGTTTAATAGAAACGAAGCAAAGCTGTGCACGTAGAAGGAAAAGAATAAAATATTTATTCTCTACTTCCTATCAGCAGGCAATGTTTGGCCACTTCCTGGAAAGCAGGGCTTTGATATGTGTTGCAGTTACCCCGGAGGACAAACAGAAGTAACGAATGTTCACCCTTCCCCCTCCGTTCTCCTTGCTTTTTTTTTCTGAGCAGACATCATATGGTATGGAATATCCCTTTGGTCCATTTGGGTAACGTGTCCTGGCTATGTCCCCTCCAGAGACCTTCCCCACCCCCAGCCTACTGGGGGAAATGTTGGAGAGACAGCCTTGGTGCTGTGCTAGCACTGCTCAGCAGTAACCAAAACACTGGCGTGTTATCAACACCCCTCGAGCCACCAATACCAAACACAGCACTCTGAGGGCTGCCACAGGGAAAATCTACTCCATCCCAACCAGATCCAATACACTGGGGTACCATGTTGCCACAAAATTTGTCTTTCAAGGCCTAATATGGTGTTTTGGGCAGTGGCATGGTTTACAGGGTATGTTTCTAGCCAACCAGTAGTTGCTTCCACCATGGTATGTAGTTCTTGCCTTGAGGTGTGTGTGGCAGTGGTCTAATACAGTTGATTTGCCAGGCCTCGCCATATCAAAACCCAGCCACCACCTTCTATTCCAGGGAGATTTCACTCATGTGGCTTGCTTGATTTCATCATGTTTCACATTCTTGAGTAACCTGTGTGATGGCTTCCATGGTCAAGTTCACCCCTTGATCATGAGCCCATTGATATGTTGCACCTCTCCCTAGCTGTCTCGATGTTTCTTGGGCCCATTGAGCTACAAATAGCTCACCTTTATGCTCCCAGTCCAAGTCCATGGGAGCTACTTCAATTTTGGCAGCCTTGTCTACATGTTCATTGTTTTCATGTTCTTCAGTGGAGTCGCTTTTGGGCATGTGAGCTTCTACATGACGTACCTTTAAAGTCATGTTTTCTACCCAAGCAGTGATGTCCTGCCACAATGCAGCAGCTCAGATGGGTTTACCACTGTGCTGCCAATAGGTCTTCTTTCACTGCTGCAGCCACCCCCACAGGGCATTAGCCACCATCCAGGAGTCAGTGTGGAGATAGAGTACTGGCCACTTTTCTCTTCAGCAATCTTTAGGGCTAGTTGGATGGCTTTCACTTCTGCAAACTGACTTGACTTGCCTTCTCCTTCAGTGGCCTCGATGACTTGTCACGTGGGACTCCACACAGCAGCCTTCCACTTCTGATGGTTTCCTACCACACGACAGGATACATCAGTAAACAAAGCATAACCCCTTTCATCTTTTGATAACCCATTATATGGTGGTGCCTCTTGGGCACGAACCACCTCCTCAGGCTGTACTCCACTGTCTCTGACTTCTGGTCAGTCCATGATCTCTTCCAGGATTCCTGGATGGTTGTGATTCCCTAGTCAAGCTCGTTGCATGATCAATGCTACCCACTTACTCCATGTAGCACTGGTTGCATGATGTGTAGAAGGGACGTTTCCTTTAAACATCCAGTGTAGCACAGGCAATCACGGTGCCAGGAGGAGATGCGCTTCTGTACCAACAACTATTGAAGTGGCGTGAACCTCCTTATATGCTGCTAGTATCTCCTTTTCAGTTGGAGTGTAGTGAGCTTATGATCCACCATACCCCCGGCTCCAGAACCCTAATGGCCAACCTTGGGTTTCTCCTGATGCTTTCTGCCAGAGGCTTCAGGTGATACCATGGTCCCCAGCTGCAGTGTAGAGTAGGTTTTGCACAGCTGGTCCTGTTCAGAAAGGCTCAAGAGCCATTGCATGAGCTATTTCTTATTTGATATGTTCAAAGGATTGCTGTTTCTCATGGCCCTACACAAAATAGTTATTCTTTTGGGTTACTCGATAGAGAGGTCTCACAAGCTGACTGTAACCTGGAACATGCATTCTCTAGAATACCACAAGGCCTAGGAAAGCTTGTGTTTCCTTGTTAGCTGGTGGAGACATAGCTGCTATCTTGTTAACCACATTCATAGGCACATGATGGGGTCCATCCTCCCATTTTATTCCCAGGAACTGAATCTCCTGTGCAGGTCCCTTGACCTTGCTTTTCTTAATGACAAAACCAGCTCTCAGAAGAATCTGAATTACTCATTTTCCATTCTCAAACACTTCTTCTGCCTTGTTGCCCCACACGATGATGTCATCAATGTATTGTAGCTGTCCAGGGGCATCACCCTTTTTCAGTGCAGCTTGAATTAGTCCATGACAAATGGTAGGGCTGTGTTTCCACACCTGGGGCAGTTGATTCCAGGTGTACTGGACACCCCTCCAGGTGAAAGCAAACTGTGGCCTGTACTCTGCTGCCAAAGGAATAGAGAAAAATGCATTAGCACTGTCCATGGTGGCGTACCACTTGGCTGCCTTTGATTCCAGTTCATATTGGAGCTCTAACATGTCTGGCACTGCAGCGCTCAGTGGTGGTGTCACTTCATTCAGGCCACAATAGTCTACTGTTAACCTCCATGCCCTGTCACACTTTTGCACTGGCCATATGGGACTACTAGAAGGTGAACGAGTCTTACTCATGACTCCTTAGCTATCCAGTTGACGAATAAGTTCATGGATGGGAACCAAGGAGTCTCAGTGTGTACAATATCACCATCGGTGCACTGTCCTGGTGGCAACTGACACCTGTTGTTCTTCAGCTTGCAGCAATTCCACAATGAAGGGATCTTCTGAGAGGCCAGGCAGGGTAGACAGCTGTTTGACCATTTCTGTGTTTATAGTGGCTACACTAAAAGCCCATTTGTACCACTTTGGGTCCTTGAAGTACCCTCTCCCCAGATAGTCCATGCCAAGGATATAAGGGGCTTCTGGGCCAGTCACAAATGTGGGTGCTTTTCCCATTTGTCTCCTTGTCAAGCTCACCTCAGTCTCCAATACAGACAATTCTTGGCATCCTCCTGTCACTCTGGAGATCCAGTTGGGTTCTGTGCCCCTGTACTGTGATGGTACCTACATATACTGTGCACCAGTGTCTGTCAAAGTCTTATACTTTTGTGGATCTGATGTGCCAGGCCATCAAATCCACACAGTCCAACATACCCATTCATCCTTTTCCTCCTCCTAGCCAAAGGCAGGACCCTCTACTCTTGTTCCTCACCAGAGTATTCACTGTCTGACCTTTGCAGTGCCAGATCAGAAATCCTCTCACCAGGGTCAAGGGAGGTGATTTGAGTTTTCTGTGCCTGGAAGATCGCTGATGGCCTTCTTGGGTGTCTGCAGCAGCCACACTGTAGCCTTCTTGGGTGGCCCTTTCTTAACAGCTGTCTTCCCTCTCAGTTCATGTACACTGGCCTCTAGTTTAAAGGTGAGTTTACCATCCCACTTCCTCATGTACTCCCCCTGATCATGCAAGAAGAACCAGAGTGCACCACATTGCATGTGTTAGGGGCTCCCTTTCCCTCTGACTGGGGCAGGAGAAGATTGACTCCTTGGGACACTCTTGATGGCCATGGTGCTGGCCCGTAGGGATGAGAAGGTACAGAGATTTTCTTTAAAGTTTTGGAGCCATGAAGACACTCAGTCCACAGTTGTTGTTTCCATATCTGGGGAATACATCGCTGCCAAGCCTCGGCAAACGAAGATGGGAAGAAAAAGGACTATGAGCCCTTTTCTAAGTAAAGCAAGCTTCTTCTTTATGATTAGCAAGAATCCACGATTCCCTTCCCTTCAGCAGGCTCCTCTTCTAGGAAGTTGTTTTTTTTCTCTTTTTTTTTCTTTTTTTTTTTTTTAATTCTCCTCACACGGCTAGCATTTATACAATTGTGTTCTCAAAACCATCAAGCTACAGAGGACGTAAACCAGGTTACTTCTTTTCACACCCACACTTGTGGCTGTTTTCAGCCAAATCTCAGTATGCACACTCCCTCAGGTGGCCTTCCAGATCCCCTCAGGTGGCCTTCCAGCCTGATCTCTCACACATTCATCAACTCCTGTCCTGTGAAGCTTGTTAACCTTGATCAGGCTCAATTTATCTTCCACCTGTTCAGCACAGTTCCCACACAAGTTGTTAGCATACAACACTGGGGCACTTTGGATCACCTTCCTCCACGTGGCCTGTGTGCACAGGACATCCTCTGGATCTTTGGAGGCCTCATCATTGTCTGGATCGCTGTAGATGACTGTCAGCAGTGCTAATTCTCTCAGGACTGGATGCCTTCATCTGCAGTAGTCCTCTTTCCCGAGGCGTTCATAAGATGATGATATGGATATCTGGTTTTCTCACTTGAGAGAAGCTGTCTCCAGAGACTGAAAATTGCTGCCTCTCTTCCAATTCCTTTCTCAATCCCATGGTTTCTAGCAAGGGATCCCAGCTGTTGGGCTTCCCTTCCTTCCAGTTGCAGACTGTCAGCCCCATTATCGCAGCACTGAAGGCTGCCAGGCAGCAATCCGCTCACCTGGCTGGTGGCTGTAATCTTTCCGCATGTCTCAAAGCTCTGATGACGTCAAGGACCAGGTACTCTCTGCTTCCTGTTTCAGTTCTCTCACTCCTTCCTCTAAGTTCCTTATCAAAGGATAAGCTTATTGATCAAATCTTTCCTCTTCTTCCTCTGTCCCTACTAATTGATGATATGGACCAGTTGTTCTCCCTGTCCACTGTTTCTTTTCCACCACTGGGGTGATTACTGTAGTTGTTGTTTGGATCCCTGTCTCTACCATGGTGTCCTCGGATGTGGTCTGGGTCTCTGCCTCAACCGCAGTCCTCTGAAAGTACTGAACTGTGGCTCGATAGGCACAGGCTAGAATTACCAGACCAGTACAGTGCTAGAAGCTGCTGGTTCTCATTGGGGAAGGCCAGGCACCCTTCCATCAAGTGGTGTGTTAGTTTGCCACGGTTGTGTGCCTCTTCAGATGTAAAATCCCAGGTTATGGGAGGTGATAACCATCCCAGGAACTTGCCCAAATCCTTCCACACCCCCTGCCACCCAGGGATCGGCCACTTCAGGGCACTTTTGAATATTTCAGTACCCAAAGTTTGCCTTCTCTTACACCAGGATGAGACCAGATTCCACAAAATCCATAATATTCCAACAGTATTAATTAGTAGTAATAAATAGCTCATGTAGGGTGAACAATGATCTTGGAGGCCTGCATAATAAAGCCATCTACACTAATTCCAGGTAGGGAAAGGGAGATGTATTCCTTCATCTCCTCCACAAGATAGTTCCCCCAGCACAGTAAGGCCATCAGTGCCAGGGCACATAGTCACTGTTTGTACCAGCACATTCTCAAGTTCCTTCATCCTCCCCACAAAATAGCTCTCCCAGCACAATAAAGCAGTGAGCGCCAGTGCAAAGCACATAGAGGTTACGGTTATCAACACGTTTCTAAGCTTAGCAAAAATAAAGAGATAAGGAGTGCTACCAGCAAAAACTCCATGACCTGCACCGGAGCTCGCTGCTTAGCTACTGCAGCTAGAGCACGCTGAATGCAAAACTGCTGTTGTCTCATGTCCCATGTTGGGTGCCAAAAAGACTGGTGGGTTGACCCTGGCTGGGTGCCAGATGCCCACTAAATCCCATTTTATCACTCCCCCGCCTCAAATGGACAGGAGGGAGAAAAGGCCTGTGGGTTGAGATAAGGACAGAGAGAAAGCATTCACCAGTTACTGGCATGGGAAAAATAGACTTGACTTTGGGGGAAAAAAATAATTTTTAATTTATTACCAATCAGATAAGAGGATAATGAGAAATAAAACCAAATACTAAAACACCTGCCCCCACCCCTCCCTGCTTCCTGGCCTTAACTTCTCTCCTGATTTCTACCTCCTCCCCCCCAGTGGCACAGGGGGACAGGGAATGGGGTTGGGGTCAGTTCATCACATGGTGTTTCTGCTGCTGCTTCCTCCTCAGGGGGAGGACTCCTTCCCCCGCACCAGCGTGGGGTCCTTCTCACAGGAGACAGTCCTCCACAAACTTCTCCAATGTGAGTAGTTTCCATGAACAACAGTTCTTCATGAACTGTTCCAGCATGGGTCCTTTCCAAGCTGTGCAGTCCTTCAGAAACAGACTGCTCCAGCAGACTGCTCCAGCACTGATACCCCATGGGGTCACAGGTCCTGACAGGAACCTGCTCCATTGCAGGCTTCCCACGGGGTCACAACTTCCTTCAGGCATCACCTGCTCTGGTGTGGGGTCCTCCATGAGCTACAAGTGGATATCTCCTCCACCCTAGACTTCCATGGATCGCAGGGGAACAGCCTGCCTCACCATGGTCTTCACCACAGGCTGCAGGGGAAATCTCTGCTCCAGCGCCTGCAGCACCTCCTCCCCCTCCTTCTTCATTGACCTTGGTGTCTGCAGAGTTGTTTCTCTCACATCTTCTCATTCCTCTCTCTCTAGCTGTAAACTGTGCAGCTTTTTGTATCTTTCCTTTTTTTTTTTAATGATGTTATCACAGAGGCATTACTGATGGTCTTGACCTTGGCCAGCGGAGAGTCTGTCTTGGAGCCGTCTGGCATTGGTTGTGTCGGATATGGGGGAAGCTTCTGGGAGCTTCTCACAGAAGCCACCCCTATGGCCCCCCTGCTACCAAAATCTTGCCAAGCAAACCCAATACAAGTACTTCACAGTGCAGTTTATTTCATTTATGTCTTTAGTTTTGTTCTTCTTTTAAATCTATTTTTAGTATTCTTACACTATTTTCCCTCTGAATTACATTGGTTGCTATGAAACCAATGTTGTAGATAAGAATGGAACATATTAGTACCCACAAGTGTAGTACAAAATCAGTTTGACGGAAATCTGAAATATGTACTTTGGCATGTGAATGCTCTCTAAAAAGAACCAAAATAATAATAATAAAAACCCAAACCAACAAAATTAAAATCAGTATTTAACACTTTATACTCCAGACCAGAATAACTATTTTAGAATAAAATAAAATAGAATAAGCACTGCATATTTTAGTAAAGTTAAAGCGTGATATGCTGCTCAGTGAGCATAACAAAACATCTTTAGCTGGAAATTGGTCAACAGAGGATCCAAGCTCCTAGACACAGTAATTTGAAGATGCTTCTACAATTTAAGTAAAGAAATTTTAAGTAAGAATAACCACACATTCAATACAAAATGCCTTAGGTTTAATTGTCCTTGAGTTTTGTATTTTGGGTTTTGGTTTTTGTTGGTGTTGTTGTGTTTTGTTTTTTTTTGTTTGTTTGTTTTTAATATATATAGATTCAGTTACTTCAGGTGTATATATGTATACATTATATATATATATAAAAAAATATATATAATATATATAATATAATATATATATAATACATATAATATAATATTTTTATATATATATATATATATATATATATACACCCCCATATTCAGACACTTCCAGCATTTCCCCTGAAGCGTCTTCTCGTCTGTTGCTTCTTGTCCTGTCACTGTGTACCTTATGAAGAGTGTAGCTCCATCTTCTCTGTAACTGTATTTTAGGTCCTGGAAGACTACAATTAGATCTCCTATGAACTTTCTCCTGTTTATTTTGAACAAACACAGTTCCTTCAAACTTTCTTCATATATCAAATACTCTTCAGTAGCTCTTCTTGGAATATGGTCATTTTTTTCAATGAAAATTAATTCATGAACTAATGGGAACAAAACCAGAAATAGTACTTAAGGGTGAAAAAACCTGGACATAGTATTCAAGGTGTGGCACAACAAGCACCAAGTAGAGTGGAACAGTCACATGCCTGAAGTGCTTATGCAGCATAGGATGTGAATTGCTTCAATTTTCAACATTGTTACACCAAATCAGATCTGCTTCAGCATGTATTGCTGATGGTTATTAGTCTATCACAGATGCAGGACCTCGTATTTCCTTTTGTTCAACCTCATGGAGTTTTTGTTGGCCCAGTCTTTCATTTCTTCCTTCTACCCTATCTACCTCTGCCCTCAGGTTGGTGTTAATTGCAGATGAGATGACAGTGCATTCAGTGCTGTCATGAAGACCATTTATAAAGATATTGAACAGTACTGAACCCACTGTGAACTCTCGAGGAACTCTGTGTTTGATTATTGCCATTGACCACCACCCTCTAAACTTGTCTGTTTAATGAGTTTTTCATAGAAATTATGTTGTTGGGAGATCATGTCAAAAACACTTCATCCTTTCCTTCATCTCCTTAGCAAGTTGCTTCATCACACAAAGCAATCATGTTGGTCAAGAAAAAATTCCCCTTGGCAAATCCTTATTGTCTTTTCCCAGACTTCTTTATGTGTCTGTTAATAGCTGCTGTGAGGATGTCTTCCAGCCACTGACATGATACTGACTGTTCTGTAGTTTCCTGGATTTTCCTTTTTGATCTATCTGTACACGTGCACAGTATTTATCTCTGGTCCCCATTGCCTCATACGCAGTGGGGGAAAAGCATGCAAGGGGTGGTAACTGATCCAGAATTATGACTTACCAGTGGCTGATACACAGACCTCACAGTCACTCCTGTATTTGGCTTAAACACTGTTGGTTCATCCACTTGTAAATGTCCAAACAGCTCTGATCTCTCCAGTATCCAGGACAGACTCAAGGCTCAATGCTTGGCTTCCAAAGCACTTATCCTACTCTCTGCCTAGTCCATCTTGATGTCAACTAGTGCTTACACACTGACATATATACACTCAAAATATAGGGGTCTCTCCAGTTGCTGGAACCCCAGGCACACAGGCCCCTATGACATATGATCCCCCCTCAAGCTGCTGAAACTTTGACCTCCATATAGACTTATGCACACAGAACAGAGAGTCCTGCTGAGGAAAATATTAATAAATGGAACTGAACAGATTCTGGTGATCAGGTATAGAACACAACCAGACAAGCATATTCACCAGCAGTCTGTTTACATGTGATCAGCTCCTTAATTCCCCTATCTCACTATTTTCCCATGTTTGTTCCTCCCAAAAGTGTTTTTACCTCTCCCTTCTCCCACTTTTGATTTATCCCCAAAACACCCCAAAATGTAAAAAGTAAATCTTGTAGATTCTCAAGATTATTTTATCCTGCATCCCGTGTCTGGACAACGCCCTTAGTCATATGATTTATTTTTATATATTCCTGTGAGGAGCAGGGATTTAGACTAGATATCTTTATGGATCCCTTACAACTTAAGAGATTCTATGATTCTGTGATTTCATAATGAGCCTTGTGCCTCTAGAATGAGTAATCTTCTTCAGTCTACACAGTGATGTAAGGACTTTCCCCTACTCTCCCCTACTCACTTATGGTGAAGGGTGTCACTCCTGACCCATGGGACTGATAAGTCTGTGACAACCATGAGAGGAGACATGACAGTTTTCTTCATTTTCTCTGATCAGGTTATTTGAGTTCCTCTATCTGTCATTGTTCTTCTATGTCCCTTTTTATTTGCCAAGATAAGTGTTTAATTCCATAACCTAACACTATGTATATAAGAACAATATTTCTGTATTCTGCTTTTGGAGTCTGTCTCCTTTACTGTCATATACTTTGTTTCTTGTATTTGAGCTCAGTCTTTAACCAGGTTGATTTCTTGTTGTTCTGGTTTCTTGCTTAGGGGGTGGGCCACTTCTATGCTTTGAAAAAATCTTTTTTCAATATCTCCAGCACTCCTACGTTCCTTTGCCCTCCAAGACAGATTCCTGTGGGATCCCTCCTAACAGTTCCCTGAGCAAGTTAAAATCTTCTCTTCTGAAATTCATGGTTTTTATTTTTCTATTTTCCTTTTTCACATGCCTTAGGATATTAAATTCTTACAATCTTATGATCTGTGATCACTACACCCTAGGCTGCTGTGAAGGGTCATATCTGCCAAGACTTTCTAATTTGTAAGCAGAAGATCCAGAGGACTGCCAATCCTAACAATTGGCATGCCCCATGAAAACATCATGAAGTTTTCCCTGACACACTACAGAAAAATGCTAGATTTACCTGCACATTGTTGTGGTGATTTGCCAGCAAGTATCAGCACAGTTGAAGTCTCCCATGAGAACAAGGGTCTGCAGACCTGAGGCTTCTTTGAGTTGTCCATCTATTTTCCTTGATCAGATGATGTGTAGCAGACACATACTATAAAGTCCCACAAAGTGATACCTCTGATTTTGACCTAAAAACATTCCACAGACCTGTCCTTTTCCCACAGTTAGCCTCCATGCACTCTTAAATACTCTTTTCTGTAGAGTTCAAACTCTACTCCCCTTTTGTTGTTCCTGAGTAGCTTGTATCTACTGTATCTACTGCCATCTTCCAGTCATACAAGATAAATTGTACTGGGGAGCTCAGAACTGGACACAGGACTCCAGATGTGGCCTCACCAATGCTGAATAGAGGGGAAGGACTACCACCCTGGACCTGCTGTCAACACTTCTTTCAATGCAGCCCAGGATACCATTACCGTTCTTTGCCACAAGGTAACGTCATTGGCTCATGTTCAACTTGGTGTCAACCCAGATCCCCAGGTCCTTTTCTGTCAAGATGCTTCCCAGCCAGACAACTCCCAATATATAATGGTGCATGGGATGATTCTTTCCCATGTGCAGGACTTCACCCTTCCCTTTGTTCAACTTCATGGGGTTCCTTTCAGTCCATTTCTCCAATCTGTCCATCATGAAGTTTTATGTTGTTATGTGGGTCCTCGCTTTGGACACAATTCCTCAATGTCTAGTTTAAAAGTCACTTTTACTAAGTGAGGCAGCCTTTCAGCAAATATATCTTCTGCCACTTTTTGATTAGTGGATCTTGTCTCTCCCCAGTAGCCTGGAGTCTTCATAAGGTATATCATGGTCATTCCATCTGAAACTTGAATGGGGACACCAGCCACGAAGCCAAGGGTTGAACTTCCTGATACGTCTATTTCACTCTACACTCTTTCATTTGATTGGCAGGATGAAGTAGAAAATCACCTGAGCACCTCATGCATATATTTTAGCCCCCAGGACTCTCTAGTCCTGCTTGACTTTTTTCCAGGTCACTTTCTGTACTATCATTTGTGCCCATGTAGAAAAGGAGTAAGAGGTAGAATTTTGTGAGCTTGATGAGTCTAGGCAGTATCTTCGTTGCATCCTGGACCTCATCTCTGGGAAATTAGCAAAGTTCCTGAGACTCAAGGTCAGGTCAGCAGGTGGGTGTCTCAGTCACTTACAGAAGGAGCCACCACTACTAACACTCATTGCTTATTCTTCCTGCCAGTTTTGACATGCTGAGTAGCAGCTGTTGGGCAGGTCCATGTCTGTTCTTGATCTGAAAATTTCAGTTGTGACCACAGCTGCTATATTGTTGCTATGGAGTATGAGCTTCCTAGGTGACTGGTTCTGTGAATGACTGTCCTTCACATGTTCAAGTCTTGCTTTTGATATTCCTGTTTTGTTTGTGGATCAAGGCCTGAGCTCTTGCACTTTCAGAGCTGCTGGTAGTAGCCTAATTTCCTATTCACCTTCCCAGATGCAGTATAACTTATTGACCTCTTTCTGCAGCTCTTTGACCTGAGAGCTCAGATAGCAAGATAGCATCCCCTCGCACATTTTATGTTTACAATACAGCAGAACTTTCCCACATTTTTAGGTCCTGCATCCTTTCATAATATATGTATTATAAACCAAAATTATTTTATAAAACCACAAAGTATTTGTAATGGTTCCAGCACATGAATAACCCAAATTTATACTCTAAAAATTCTACTTGGTTGTCACGTGTGACCTCAGTCACACAGCATATATAAGCTTCATACATAAAGTTCTGCAAGCACAGAAATGTTTGTGTCTAAGCACAACAAAAACTAACAGATCATAGCAACTGTCCACAAAAAAATTGTTGGGGCACAGATGTGGTACATTTCACTTGCACTGTCCAATTTAATAGGTACTGTATGAATTCTGCTAAAACCAGTAAGTGGAATTTGAGATTAAAAAATTATGTAAATCATCTTCACAGTGTTGGCATATATCATAGAGGGTCTATAGAGGTCTGTATCCTTCTTGAACAGCAGCTCAAGGCCAGGCATGATATCTGTACTTTCCAAGTGTCAATTGTTATTCCGTATAACTGAATGAAGTCCACAGTGAAGGGGGATGTAGTCAATATAGCCAATAAAGTCTATCAATCTCATTATAAAATGCTACATGTAGTAACCCAGATTGCAGAGATTTATAGTTAAAATGAACTCAATCCCACCTGTCTGTGTTTCTGCTCTGGACTTGTTATTGTGGACAATGGCAAAACAAAGATCTTAAAAACAGATGCCCTAGAAGCAAATGTGGGTTTTTTTTATTTTTATTTTTTGAAAAGGAAAGGAAAGAAAAGAAAAGAAAAAAAAAAAGAAGAAAAGAACAAACTTTCATTTGTGATTATTTTCAAAAACTTACTTTGAAACAACAAAGGTATTTAATGTAAATTCTCTAGTTTTTCTTCTCTATTTCTGTGATAGAAGAGTTTCAGTTTCCTATATCAATTACACAATGTCTTCTATCTTTTCTAAGACAGCCTGTGAATGGAAATTGAGGAAGAAATTAAAAGGTAGAGCAGATTCTAATGCAGAGATTCCCAAGAGGACCCAATACCAAAGTCCTGCTGGAATGCTGATTTCTTCTTTCACAGAGACTTATTCAAATGTAAGACTTCAGAGAGAATGGATCAGAGAAGTCATGATACATGGCCTCTACAGGTTTTACATCAAGTACTGTCTCAATCCCTTTACTAAACAGAGGCTTTTTCACACTCAAATCCAGGTAATACTTTTAATTTTTACTTTATTTCACAGCATTCTTCCAAATTTGTGTTTTGGAAGTTACACAGTAGCTATGTGTGTTAAGCATCCGTGGGTGGGAAACCTGTAGGATCATTTGTCAAAAATCACACTTAGAAAGAGTTTTGTTTCAGAATGCAGCAGAACTCCAACATTTTATCTTAAGCAGCTGTAGGCTGAAGATATTTTCTCCTCCTACTCTCTAAGCATTGAAGGAGACAGTCCACATTCTTGAAAACACCCACTCATTCTTGCAGTTAGTAAGAATATTCTTAGGAGAAATTCATTACAGTAAAATTAAGTATGTTCAAGACTACTCAAAGGTGGAGTGTCTTTCAAATTATTTCACCAAGTAAATTGGGTTAATGTATCAGAGAACAGATAAAATAGATAATTGTGTCAGTTTATACAAAGCATGGATGTTCTACAGCATCTTATTAAGTATTCTGCAGCAGGATTTCTTCCTCTTAGACATTAGAAAAGCACAGGAGAGTGCAGAAGGGTCAGTATATAAGAGGTAGCACAGAAAATATTTCCATAGTGAGAAAGTGTTCTCCATCTGACAATGACTTCTCAATTATAAACCAAGAAATATTAGCAGAATTATAATACCTATCAAGCAAGTATTAAGAAAACAGGTATTGACCTACCAGTCACCAGAGAGCCCCTGCAATTGATTTTACAACAGTCATGTGAAACATGACACAGATTATGTGTCTCCTTTTAGTCATGGAGTCAAGGACATAATTCAGGTATTTAAGAAAATATTTTCCAGAAGTACATATATCACCAGAGATATCTGTATATTGTCTTAAACAAGCTGTACAAAATATGGTATGTTGCTCAAGAAAGCTGCTAATAAGGCATTGTAATGACCTGGAGTCATGGTATTTGAAAGCAAAATAACTTTGTGAAGGGAAGACCACCAGAGAAAATGGAATGTCTATCAAAGATTCATGGGCAAACAGAATAATCTTCAAAAGACAACATACAGAAACAAATTGCTTGACAACAAAAATCTTTGCACTTCTGTCCTGTTTTTACTACGATAGAGTTAATTTTCTTCTTAGTAGCTAGAAAACACTGTGTTTCAGTTTCAGTGTGGGATTTGTTATGAGAAGAATGTTGATACGATACAAGGACATGGGGTTTTTGTAGTTTGCAAGTGCAAAGGACTGGGAAGGGGAAAGTGCAGTAGTTACAGAAACCCAGGACTGACATTTGGATATGCCAGTGAGATATTCCATATCATATTACATCATGTCCAGTATAACCAGGGCTGACCGGAAAGCGGGGATGGGATTCTCTTGGAAATCAATTTGGCTCACTTTTCTAGGATTGAGATTTTGGGTTCGGGTTTCCTTTTTGCTCCTCTGGGATTGTTATCAGCAGGTGGTGAGCAATTGTACTCTGCATAACTAATTTATATATATATATATGTAGTTGTTATCATTATTATTATGATGATTAGTATTTTAATTTTATTTTGCTCCAATTATTAAATTGTTCTTATCTCAACCTACAAGCCTCCTTACCTTTACCCCTCTAACTACCTCCCCTATTCCCTGGGTGGTGGGGGAAATGGGGAGAGTGTCTGTGTCTTGTTAGACTGTCAACTAAGTTAAACTGTTACAAGTTCTCACTAAGCAATCCTCATATAGTAGAAGACATACTCTCACTGATTTTTCCTGTTCAACTGCATGAAATTGTATTAAATTTTTTAGGTTTGCTGGGAGACTAAGCAGTCTCATTTTTCACTGATGTCAGTGGGAGTTAATGAGGCTCAGTGCCACGCAAGATTGTAGAAATAAATGACTACAGAATTTTTTTTTTTTTTCCTATTTTTTAGTGAGGTTAGGAACATTCTGCAAGCTTGGAAGTTCATAACCAAGAATTTATCTAGGCTCAAAAATCCTAATTAATATGCTATTTTTTCTATTAATCCATAAGAAAATCCTACTTTTCTAAATCCAAATAATCTTTTGGACCTCCTAGTGTTACTTCCATATCAAAACCAGTACATTTTACATTCAGCTCATTACATGATTAAGCCTGAAATTATTTCACTAGTTTTGAAGTAGTACCTGATGTGAGTAAAATATTTTGCTAACTGAAAGATACAGCATCAAACTGTGTGGCACAGTGAAATTTTGTACTCTAAAACATTAAAATCTCTGCAGATACCATAGCAAATAAATTTATTTTAAAATTATATTTTATTGAGAAATTAACATGAAACTGCAATATAAATTTTTCCTATTTATTCAGGGTAAATAAGTTACATAAATATTATCATCTATATATTAAATAAAATATAATGTAGTACCTTTTTTTGTTAAATTCTGCTATTTAACACTACCACTTGGAATTTCTATTGTACAATTCAACCAAGGGTATGAGAATGTTTTATAAACTTCAATTAATTAAACCCACAGGAGTCTCATGTAGAGGGAGTGGAACTGAGGAGTCATTCTACATGAGACTTAAATGCAAACACCTTTGTGGTGAAATGTGTCAGCTCTTTAAGACTTCATAGCATTATTAGGCGGTAGATTAAGAATAATGATTAAAATTCAACTAAAACTACAGAAGTAATGTATTAGGTAAAGCCTATTTACATTGTGGTTTAATCAAAGCACTAAAAACTAATTGTAAAATTCTATGTAAAGCATTTATTTTTTTATTTGTTCCTTCTGCCTCTGGGTACACAACCAATCTGCAGAAGGAAATGCCCCTGAATTTCCAACTCTTCTTATTACTATTACTTATTAAGGTACATTATAACTAACACATAGGACTATTTCAAGGTAGTAGTAGGGAAAACATTTTCTGCTTTCTAGTCTCTGTACTTAATACATTGTATAGAAAGTTAATCTGTTTATAAAAAGGCTTGCTTTTGTTCTACAATAATGCCATCTTTCTGTAGATATTTTATCTGATCTATCAGATTTTGCCAAAACTATCCTGTTCTGTTCTATTCCAGTCCCTACTTTATTGTCTTAGCTCTACAAGTAAGGAAACATAAGCCTGCTTTGTGTTCCTTCTACTCATTCATTTTAATTAATCTCACAAGACTGCAACTTTCACTGAGAAGAAACACACATTTTTCTGTGGAGTAAAGAAATAGTTATTATTTCAGTTTTACAAATGAAGGAACTGAAAGCCTGAAACTGGCCAAAATTCTGTAAGAATTTAACATTAGTTTTCGAGACAGAAAAGAAACTCCTAATACATAGTTTAGACTTGCTCAAAATCTATTTACTCTTATGTCAACAGAAATGAAGAGCAAGAGGCCTGAGAGAATTTACTTCATGATCTATGAAGTTGCAAAAAGTCAGCACAGCAAATCTAGAGGTGGGGAGGAAGAAAAATAGCATGTTGTTTTGGATTATTAAAATGATAGTGAACTAAAATAAAAAAATGACTTTGAGTATCCTCTAAATATTTGTGCAATAATGACTTGAATAAAGCATTAAAAGAGTTAAGAAATAAAATTTTCTGGACAAAAACTGTAGATAATGCACTTCATTGAGAGGGCTTAGAATCTTTTGTTCCCAACTCCAACCTCAGCACTTCTTTTTGTGCTGTCACCATGAGCATTTTGTGTGTATTAAAAAAATGATGTATATTCATAGAATCATAGAATCATAGAATCATAGAATCATAGAATCATAGAATCATAGAATGGGTTGGGCTGTAAGGGACCTTAAAGATCATCTAGATCCAACCACACTGCCATGAGCAGGGACATCTTCCACTAGACCAGGTTGCTTAAAGCCTCATCCAACCTGGCCTTACTGGACACTGTACTCCAGGTGGGGCCTAACAAGAACAAAGTAGAGGGGGAGGATCACCTCCCTCGACCTCTAATATCACAGTGTAAGGATACACTCAAGGAATGACAGTAGGCTAGCATTATTTCAGGCTAGCACCAATCTTATCAAATATGTAAAAAGAAACTAAACTCTTAATCTCCAAGATACAGACAGAAATATTCATTTGTGAGCATGAGCATTCAGTTTTAGATTGTTGGCTTGTCAAGTTATGAGGTAGAAAAATGTAGCGTATGATCATGCAGATCAGGCTAGGAAGGTGATTTGGTTTGCGCTTTGATAACAAGTCAAGGCTCTGTTATTCGAAAACAAATTGAATTATCTTTTCAAGGAACATGTGGTCACAGTCTGACAGCTTAGTAAGTGATACTGGATATCCTCCCTGCCTTTTTCCTTCTGGGATCCACTTTTCCTTACTTTCCCCCATGGGATGGGAATTTCTCTCCTCAAGCTTGTTCTTTCATACAGTCACTAATATTATACACATTCATTAAATATTATCACAGATGGAAGTGTAACAGCTTAAGGTTGCTTAAAGAATCACAATCAAAGGTATCAGAGAAAGGTAATTTTAATATGAATTTGTAGAAAAACACAACAGAGTTCAGTGGCAAGGTTCACTGTTACTTATTATATGTAAAAAGCATACAAAGAAGAGCATATGATTATGTTTTGTATGACTTTGAGATAACAGCAATCTAAGCAATTTGATGTTAAAGTAGCAGCAATTTGAGGTTCATTAACACTGTTGTAATAAGTCAACAGATTGCATTATATGATTTTCTAACAAAATTGATTAATGAATAAACAATTTCTGCATAAAGTTTCTTAAATAAAATCATACATACATACACATATGCATTTTATATATATATATATATATATATATATATATATATATATATATAAATCCTTATTAATAATTCCCCTCAAGTTCAGTGAAATATTCAGGTCATATTCAGGTCAATCCTTTAGCATTCCTCAATAGGTGAAGGAGCCTTGAGTGGAGAAGCACAGACCAGGTCCTGTTGTCAGTGATGGTCCTTCAGTTTCACATACTTAAGTTTGTGAGCTTCGTGAGGCGTCCCACTCATAGGGGTATACTGGTCACAGCCTGCTGCAGTCCAGGAGAGCTCAAAGGGTCTCAGCACCATTATTTAAAGGATTGTGAGATGATTGACTTTAGTCATTACCTTCCCTTTTGTTTTGGCCACAACTTATGTTAGATGATTCTGGTATCCAAGTAACTGTACAATCCCAGTTATTTCCAGATTGTACAGTTCTAGTACCTACCAGATCTAGCTACAACCCAGGCAGCAGGTGTTTTGGGTAGGATTAGGGTGTACCTGATTGTCCCAACTCACTGCACCTGTAACCAAAGCAGGAACACAATGTTGGTTTGTCCTGTGATTGCAAAGCAGCACCACCACAGTTTTGGGTGCAATCAGGGTGTACCTGATTGTCCCAACATACTGTGCCTGTGACTGAAGCAAGAACACAATGTTGGCCTTTCTCATGATGGCAAAGTGGCCCAGGAGGATGGCTGCACCACCACAGGTGCAAGTTAAGTCTCTGCCTTTGTGTCTGCCCTTATTGAGAGCATGAATGACAATGAAGAAGATCGGATGGCTGGAATGGTACAGAGGACCTCAAGCAAATGTTGGTTAGAAAGAGGAGGATTCAAACAGGCTACAATTCTCCACTTCTCTTGGCATCTCAAAAGGACAGGAGTAGGAGGCAGATGACAGAATTATTGTTTTATATTACCCAACAATGTTGCATTTTATGGATTTGGTTTGCTTGTTTGTTTGTGTAGGGTTTTTTTTTTTTTTTTTTGTGAGGTTGGGGGTAGGTGTCTCATTTGAGCCTGCACATGGAACCAACACAACAGTTTTGGCACCTCCATGTTTAAAAATCTTGAGGTATTTTCTAAATTAATCTCAAGTACTTGGGGAAGGAGTAATGGAATAGAAAATTTAGTTCTGTTAGGTTTTCCTGTAAGGGAAAAAAAGAATTGAAATGTCTTCTGAGAGGAAGACTCAGCCCACTATCACACGCAAAACCCTGTTATGACCAAAAGGGAGCACACTATGCATATGGAACCAAAACCTCAGTCAGTCCATTTAACACTTTAAAGAGAAAGACCTTGCTCTAGCCCCTGGCAGGCCAGTGCACATGGGGGCTGCATGACTTCAGAGGTGGAATCAGAAATCAGAATTATCTTTTTCATTTACTTTGGACAGAGAATAGGACAATACGCTCCTAAAATGCCGCAACTGTGCACCCAAATTTGGGTGGGATTAATCTAATCTAAAGTGCCTTAAAACCTTGGGGAGCGGGGTGTTTGGGGTATTTATTTATTTGTTATTATTTTAACTTCTGTTTAAATTGTTACATTACATTTAAGATGTCTTTTCTAGTGGCTGCACAGTACCATGAAGGTTAGACAAGTTATTTATATTTTCAAAGGAAAGCTGAATTTACTATGGCTCCACAAATCAGGTTGCATGGAAAATGGAAATTATAAGAATCTTCTGTCCTTTAAACTAGGGAGACTTAATATCTTCACTGTGAACAAGTATTTTAAAGAAACACTGCTAAACTTATAGGAAAATTTAACTCACATAGCTGAGAGCTTAGCATATGTATTTTTCACTTTCTTCCCTCCCCTGACAACTGAATGCTTAAACAAGAAAATTTAGTGTTCAGTTATCACATGTTTGTTATAGCGTACTATTAAATCATATATACAGAACCTTTTCTTGGAAAGCTGGTTTTGATTTTGGTCCTTCTGTAGGCTGTGACAGGTGGAGAGAGATATTGAGAGCAACACGTGATCAGCTCAGGCTCTCATCAGTGGAGTCTCCTGAGCTCCCCTTGCTCTGTTGCTAAGGAACAGGACAAGTGTACAGATGCTGCTCCACTCTCTGAAAGCCAGAATACCTAAAATGTGATTGAAAACTGTCTGTTTTCATGTTGAGGAATCATACTTTTTAAAGCTTCAAGCCCAGAATTCTCTGAAGCATAGTGGAGAAAATAATAAATTAAAGACAGGTTAAAAAAATATTACTAAAAATGTCTCAAGCAAGCTGCTGCTCTTTTAATTTAGTGCTATGTATAAATACAGCTATTTATAATCTGCTGCTGCAATCACTATGTCAGTAAATGCAGTGCAAAACTCTTTGCAAATATTGCTATGACTCAGAAGATATAGAATTTTTGTCAAAGGCAGGCATACATACAGAAGAATATATCTAACATATTTCCTCTGATATTGGTTACATGTATAGATAGATCAATCACATATCAATTGCTTAGTGTTAGTTTTGTGCAGAAGCCAAGAATCTCTGAAACATTTAAAAACTGTCTTTTAATAGGGCTTAGAATCTTGTTATTGTATGCCATAGTGCTGAAAATACAAAATTAGTGAACATTAAGAACATTTCACATTCTAAAAGATAAAGCCTTAACTACTATTAGTATTACTTAATTGCTTACTACTTAATTACTACTTTGACTATATATTTACCATATAATGACTAGATATTTACTTATACCTATTTTTACCTTAATTTTCAGTAAGTCAGCTGTCTATTTCCATATGACTATGGCTGAAAATCTGTTGGTCTAATAATTCAAGATCACTGTTTCCAGCATTTCTTGGCAGTTTGCAGCTTACCAGCTTGTCAGTTATCAGACTTGACAATCTTACACTCATCAGTATGTAATGTCATGTAATTTTCCCAGTTTCACTACCTGATACCTTTTGATTAAATTGACACAGTGGTTTTACTGTATTTTCAGACAGAGATGCATTGCTTTGACTTGCTGACTATGAAGCTGCTGATAAAGAAGTTCCACTTCAGCAGTTTTGGAATCAATACCAAGAAATGCAACTACATGTCACATGCTTTCTTCTTACTTTATTACTTGCCTTTTTGGTATTATCGCTGTATGGGGGTTCCCTAGAACTTCTAACATGGTACTTTTCGATCTTTTAAAATGCTAAACTTCTGCCAGGACACTGTTTGAATGGGTTTACTGCCATCACTTTGGAAGGATAGCAATAGAATCACAGAATCATAGAATGGATTGGGTTGGAATGGACCTTAAAGATCATCTAGTTCCAACCCCACTGCCATGAGCAGGGACATCTTCCACTAGACCAGGTTGCTCAAAGCCTCATCCAGCCTGGCCTTAAACACTTCCAGGGAGGGGGCATCCACAACTTCCTTGGGCAACCGGTTCCAGTGTCTGACCACTCTCACAGTCAATAATTTCTTCCTAATATCTAGTCTAAACCTTCCCTCTTTCAGTTTAAAGCCATTTCCCCTTGTTCTGTCATTAACTGCCCTTATCAAAAGTCCCTCCCCAGCTTTCTTGTAGGCCTCCTTCAGGTACTGGAAAGCCACTATAAAATCTCCCCAGTGCCTTCTCTTTTCCAGCCCCAACTCTTTCAGCTTGTCCTCATAGGAGAGGTGCTCCAGCCCTTGGATCATCCTCATGGCCCTCCTCTGGACTTGTTCTTACAGGTCCATGTCTTTTTTGTGTTGGGGGCTCCAGAACTGGACTCAGTACTCCAGGTGGGGCCTTATGAGAGTGGAGTAGAGGGGGAGAATCACCTCCCTCAACCTGCTGGCCATTCTTCTCTTGGTACAGCCCAGGATAAGGTTGGCCTTCTGGGCTGCAAGCGCACATTGCCGGCTCATGTTCAGCTTCTTGTCCACCACGACTTTCAAGTCCTTCTCTTTGGAGCTGGTCTCAAGCCACTCATGGCCCAGTCTGTATTTATATTTGGGATTGCCCCAACCCGTGTACAAGACCTTGCATTTGGCCTTATTGAACTTCATGATGTTTGCACAGGCCCACCTCTCAAGCCTGTCAAGGTCCCTGTGGATGGTGCCCTGTCCCTCCAGCATGTCAGCTGCACCACACAGCTTGGGGTCATCAGCAAGCTAAGAGTGCACTCAATCCCACTGTCAATGTCTCTGACAAAGATGTTAAAGAACAACGGTCCTAATACCGAACCCTGAGGGACACCACTCATCACCGGTTTCCACTCGGACACCGAGCTGTTGACCACAACCCTTTGAGTGAGACCATCCAGCCAGTTCCTTATCTACCAAGTGGTCCATCCATCAAACCCACATGTTTCCAATTTAGAGACAAGGGTGCCATGTGGGACAGTGTCAAATGCCTTGCACAAGTCCAGGTAGATGACATCAGTTGCTTTAGTCTTATCCACCAATGTCATAAGCCCATCATAAAAGGGCACCAGATTGGTCAGGCACCATTTGCCCTTGGTGAAGCCATGTTGCTTGTCATCAATCACCTTCTCATTTTTCATGTGCCTTAACATAGTTTTTAGGAGTATCTGCTCCATGATCTTGCCTGGCACTGAGGTGAGACTGAGTGGCCTGTAGTTCCCCGGGTCTTCCTTGTTACCCTTTTTAAAAATGGGGGTTATGTTCCCCTTTTTCCAGTCTTCAGCAACTTCACCATACTGCCATGACTTCTCATATATGATGGATAGTGGTTTTGCAACTTCATCTGCCAGTTCCCTCAGGACCTGCAGATATATCCCATCAGGTCCCATGGACTTGTGCACCTTCAGGTTCCTTAGGTGCTCCCAAACCTTATCTCCTACAATGGGCAGCTTTTGGTTGTCCTGGACCTTTCCTTGGATTTCTAGAACTTGGGCAGTGTGGCATGAGCCCTTGCCGGCAAAGACTGAGGCAAAAATTCATTGAGCACCTCAGCCTTCTCAATGTCTCAGGTGATTAAATCTCCCCATTGCCTTCAAGAAAGGGCCCACAATTTCCCTAGTTTTCCTTTTCTCCCCAGCATATCTGTAAAAGCTTTTTTCGTTGCCCTTGACATCTCTGGCCAAATTTAATTCTGTCAAGGCCTTGGCTTTCCTAAACTGATCACTGGCCACTTGGGCAATTTCTCTGTATTCCTCCCAGGCTACCCATTCTTCTTTCCACCCTCTATAGGCTTTCTTTTTGAGCTTAAGTTTGTTCAGGATCTTCCTGTCCATACATGCAGTCCTCCTGCTGTTTTTGCCTGCCTTCATCTTTGTTGGGATGTATCACTTCTGGGCTTGGAGGAAGAGATCTTTGAGTATAAGCCAGCTGTCCTGAGCCCCTCTTCCCTCCAGGAATTAATCTCACGGTACCTGAGCAAGCAGATCCCTGAAGAGGTCAAAATCTGCTCTCCTGAAATCCAGGGTGGTAAATCCACCTTCCTCATTGCTTAAGGATCTCAAATTCCACCATTTCCTGGTCACTGCAGCCAAGGATACCTGAGAGCTTCACATTCCCCACTAGCCCCTCCTTGTTGATGAGAACAAGGTCCAACATGACACCTCTCCTCATTGGTTCCTCAACCACTTTGAGAGGGAAATTGTCATTGACACATTCCAGGAACCACCTGGATTGTTTGTGGCCTGCTGTGTTGTACCTCCAACAAAAATTGGGCTGGAAAGCACTCTGATAGCAAAAGAAATCCTAGAGAGAAAGCATTTTCCCCTCATTGATTTTTGACCTGAACGGTCCACGCAGTGCACATCTGTTATCCAGGAAAAGTATCATCCTGCATATTCATTCATTGCTCTTGCTTTTTTATGTATGCTGGGTAGCATTCTTTTATCTGAGAAATGGTTTGTATTTTGCAGACGTATCTTCAGTTTCCTGTGTTGCAATATAAAAGCTTTCCCTTTACCTAACAGTAAAATCTTATCCACAGCTGTTATACAATAAAAAAAAAATTCTAAACCACCTACACCTACTCTTGAAGATCTTTTCACATAGTTACATAAACTGAATTGCGTAATCCAGCTGCTGTCTGTTTCTGTCTGGCTCTTGTCAGAAGTATTTTTCAATGTACCTACTTTGATGAAACCTTTCTATTTCTTCCCTTCCTTTCTTCTCAGATGGCACTGTCACTCTCTGTAAGCCTTCATAACCCCTTTAAATTTAAATGAACAGAAAAGACATAGATATCAAGGGAGAGGAAATTACCAGAAAAGAAAAAAAAAAAAAAGTTCTAACTGAAAATATGTAAATAATATAAATAGCATATTCAGTGTTTTCAGACTACCTGTATACAATCAAAAGTACTGTTGAGATCTGAAAAGTAAGATCCATTGCAAGGTAATGAGAAGTTCTTCACCCCTTTCTCCAAGTTATGTGAATCTTTGCACATTTATTAAATTATTTTTGACAACTTTTAGTTATCAGAAAATATCACATTATAGCATGACAAAACAAGAAGTATTTGTTTCAATTAAGAAAGTTTTTTTTTTTTTATTTTAGGGGAAAAAATGAACATGTAAAGATACGCTTTAAGCTCAACCCTGAAAGTAATTTTGTCTGTAGCATTTTTTGCTGTGATCAGTTTCTAGACAGGTCGTTACATCTATATAAATCATATTTAAAATTACTTTGACCAAAAATGCTTGTTTTGACTATACTTCAGTGCAGTGAACTGAAACAGAATTAAAACTGACTATTACTTAGTCAGAGGGAACAAACCAAAATGTTCAAATAAAGTATCAGAACAGGTAAGCAGAACTATTAGTTTATCAGTGACTTAAATAGCTGCATATAATCAGGTATGAAAATCTAACTGCTAATCCATGAAGATGATTAGCTGTAAACAAATATTAAACAGTTATTCAAATAGAAATAATTTGGAAATCCATTTTTTTTAAAAAGTCCTAACCCTAGTTTTATTGGATATGATTAATTCTTTGCATGTCAGATAAATCTAAGCAAAAATACTGTAATCAAAGATGTCTGAAGGATATTTAATGTACAGTATCTTCCTGTTGCACTCCTCACAAGATAAGGTTGATTCATCAACATGCCTTGTACTCAAAGACTTAGATAGCTAATAGATTTAGCAATTTCTGCTTCACACACAAGTAGCTCAGCACAACTAAGGCACTAAAGTATTTTCAAATTATCTTCATAGAATTATATAATAGACTTCAATAAAAAGCAGTGGATCTCAATAAAATTGTCTAATGGATACCTGAAAAAAAAAAAAAAATCAAGTAGCTCTGTATTATAAGGAACAAAATTTTATGAAGACATGATCAGAACTGATTCTCTTAGAGAGGTTTACTGTCACCAAGATGCAGAAATGAGCATTTGGAAGGCATCAGCAGGATGATGAAGATAATATTGTGGTGGAGTTATTGTAACAAATTTATAAAAACAACAAGAGCAAAATTTGTAACAGTTTTCTTACAGAGATTTTTTACAAGGAAAGTCACAAAATACTTTATTTTTCATCCATTTTTGAGATTTTGCAATTACTAAAAGATAAAGAAATAAATCCTTTGATGGTGTTAAAAATATGATTTAAGGATTTCAGATGGAAACATCTAACACGTTATGACCAGGAAGACTCATTGCAGTTTCATAACATAATTCAAGTTATGCCAATGTAAAAATTGTTTAATATATATTCTCCATAGCAAAATTACTTGGTTTTTTTAAACTGAAATACTAACTTCTTAGATATTTTAAATAGGAAATTGGTTTAAAACCTGACTGATGTTATGTATTTCTACTATAGAAGTGACCAATAAGTACTAAGCTAAATGTATTACTTTTTTTGCACACCGTAGTTCAGTGCTGGAATGTTTAACACATCTTGTTTATTATAAACTAATATAATAACCAGCACATTATTTTAATGAAATATCTGCCAATTTTTCTATGTATAACTGGTATTTGCATTTTCTAAGATAGATAATTATGAAATTTACCACATTATCATAATCAAGCTTAATCATTTTCAAGTAAAAAAAAAGATTTCTATAATCACATAGTAATATGCTGAGTATAAAGAAAAAAACCCTCATAGTATAAAAAAAGCCCCTGAGAGTATTGAAGAACAGAGAAGATCTATTTCTTGTTTTTCTTGAATGTATTATCTTGCATTATTCTTATTTGAACATTTACTACCAATGCTGAAATCTACATATTCAACAAAGTTTTGCAAACTAGGAAATCAAATTGCATCTGAAAAGATCTATTTTGAATATAGAATTTTGATAAAGTATTTTAGATCTTTAAATAGGAACAGCAACCTCTCACATGCTTAAACCTTAACTTTAATCTTTAAAGACAGCGTTCAGGACTGGGTAAGAATCCTGACTTTGGTCAAAAGAGATGAACATGTACTTTTAAGTGGCATAAACTCATAGACTGGTTTGAGTTGGAAGGGACTTTCAAATTTCATCTAGTCCAACCCCCCTGCAGTGAGTAGGAACATCTTCAACTACATCAGGTTGCTCAAACTCCTGTCCACCCAAGCCTTCAATGTTTCCAAAGATGAGGCATCTACCACCTCTCTGGACAACCTGTTCCAACGTTTCACCGCCTTCATTGTAAAAAATTTCCTCCTTATATCTAGTTTAAATCTACCCTCTTTTTGTTTAAAACTATTACCCCTTGTCCTATTGCTACAGACCCTGCTGAAAAAATGTGTCCCTATTTTTCTCATTTAAAACCTCATTTAAAGGGCTGCAACAAGGTCTTCCAGGAGCCTTCTCTTCTCCAGACTGAACAACCCCAACTCTGTCAGCCTTTCCTCACAGGAGAGGTGTTCCATCCCTCTGGTCATTTTTGTGGCCCTCCTCTGGACCTGGTCCAACAGGTCCATGTCTTTCCTCTGCTGAGAACTCCAGGGCTGGATGCAGTATTGCAAGTGGGGTCTCACCAGAGCAGAGTAGAGGCGCAGAATCACTTCCCTCAACCTGCTGGCCACACTTCTTTTTTTTGCAGCTTAGGGTATGGTTGGATTTCTGGGCTGTGAGCACACATTGCAAGGTCATGTCCAGCTTTTCATCCATCAGTGTCCCCAGGTCCTTCTCAGGGCTGCTCTCAAAGCCTTCACTCCCCAGCATGTATTGTTAACAGGCATGAAGATCCTTGATCAGACTGAAGGAAATGATAAACTGAATTGAAATGTATGATGTAGAAAAGCAGGGAAACAAAACTGATCCCCCTACTCATTGTGCGTTTTTATTTCTTGTTCTTCTGAAATGAAACCAAAAACCTTTGAATTTAACACAAAAGAACTTCAGGAGCTTCAAAGTTCTTTTTCACAGTAAGAAAATGTTTTCTGTCCTTCACTAGCTTGTGAAAACTCCTACTGATTCTTTTAGTATTATAATTATTACCCAAAAATCTAATGAATTTAATAGTGCTATATTGTCCATGGTCTATTATGCACATAATTTAGTTTTTTATTTATACACACCATCAATCTTATTTAATGTCTTGTGTAATTCTTAGAAGCATAACTGTCAGGGAAAAATCATGATGTCATGAATATTATTGAGCATATATTATACATTAAACAGACATAATGCTCCCTTTATGTTCTATACAGACCAAAAGTCTTAGAATACACATTCTCACTAACTAAAGAAAAACTTAAAATCAAGTTATTGAAATCAAGATGCTGGGAGTCTAGACAATAGAAATTGACATTAAAGGCAGCACCACGCACAATTTCCTATTGTCTTTAACATGTTTCAAGGATTTTAAAGTATTTAAAGTTTACTAATTCTGCTTACAAGTGCATAGTGGTCCTTAGAATAAAACTTTTTGATTCAGCATTTACAGTAGAAGGTTAAAAAGACTGTCCTTATATCACACATAAGGATTGTAGATTTTAAATTCTTCAAGAAAAATATGAAAGTGTCCAAACTGAGTTAAAAATGTGTTACAGAACCAGGGGAATAAAAAGTTTCTAACTGTAGGCAATTTTTATCAATCCAATATCATATGTTGACATATTCAAAAATATTATGCATCAGAGAATAAGAGGGAAGAGAAGTAGTTGACACAACAGGGCTGTTTGAACCACAATAGGTGAGGAAAATAATGTTTTGTTTTCTGTAGAGACAATGAATGTTTTAGTAGATTTGTGAATAGAGGTGCATGAATTACTGTATAGGCACAGAGGGGATAAGTGACTCATCTATAATTAGAATTCAATCTCTCTAGGTCTGACAAGTCAGATACATTTGTGCTTCTTGCAGCATACCTTGATCATCTACCATATGTAAGAATCTCTGATTTCATTTAGGTAGATGCTGAAAAGAAAATGTCTCTCTTATGTCATGCACATATAATACTAGCAGGCTGCTTCTTATATTTCAATTTGAAGTCTTACTGCGTATTTCCACTTCAATATTTACTTATTTTAGGTATAATGTTCTGTTACACAGTAAGGCAAAGATAAGTTTGAAGAGCTTTATTTTCAATATTTTTTATTTACAGTAAAAAAGGCAATGTTTAGAGTTTGCTGTTTATACATTTTGAAATTTAATTTAAACTTCTTTCACACTGTAATTTTGTTCTTTTCTAGGAATTCCTCTCATGTTTTGACATCTTGTCAGATGGTTGCTCTATAAATATACATTGATGGAAGGTAGTTTTCTACCCCCTGAAACCAATCTTTCCATGTTGGTTAAGTTCAGATTTTGCAACCTACACATCCCTTTTCATGTAGTTTTGCTGATGGCATTCACTATTTATTTGAATTAGATAAACTTTTGAGATTGGTACTATTTTTTAGATTAGTATTTTGTAGTGGATGTAAGAAAAGTATTTGAAGGAGCTCAGTCATTAATGGTGATATTCAGCTTGAGATTCAGAAACCTGACTTCAGAAGTTTTATTAAATTGAACACTTGAGATGTACATTTCAAGCTTTAGTTCCACTCGAGATGATACTCTATGGTATTTGGAAGTTCAAAGGAGGCTGGCAGGTACAAGCAAAGACCTTTGCTCTCCTTCTGGTCCTTGATTCAGTTGCTGGCAACCTGATGTCTAGAGTCATTTGCAATGTTCTCAGGTATTTTAAGTGTCTTGCAGGTGTTTTTCCAGGTTTGTGTATCTCTATCTCTAAGAATAGCAACTAAGAGCTTGACTGACCAGAAATCTCTAGTCAGATCCACCTAAAAACTTTGGCCTCCTTGGTGTCCCTTCACATGTAGAATCAAAGTAAGTTAAAATATCTATTATTACATAAGAAAAAAATATGTCTGTGAATGAGATTAATATGAACCTTGCCCAGACTGCATCCTGCTGTTATGCATAATATGTTTGTTTTATTTTAGGAAGTCCAGTACCTTGATTAAACTGCTGCTTATAATGTAAAATACATCATTAATAGAAATGTTTTGACAAAAATTTATTCGAAGTTAATATGGAGGAAACATGAACATGATTTTATATAATGATTTATTTTAAATAAAAAAGCCTTAAATGACTCATTTATGTCAATGAGTGAGCTCTAAAGAGACATTTAAATTGTTCATTGCTATCAAGAAAATTGATTTGGAAAAATAGAACTTCATAAAAAGAGGAGCAAATTCTCAATATTGTCTTCTAACATTGTATTTATTGTAGTAAGTACAGCATATTTTCCACAGGAAAATAAAAGTTAATATCTTGCTTTTTCAAAAAATCAGCAATAATATGAGTATTTTCTTTCTTCTTGTATTTTCCATAAAGTTTGTTTTCCTGATTTTTAGCTGGGACAGAGGTGGGCTTCTTTTTAGTAGCTAGAATAGTGCTGTGTTTCCCTTTATTTGAAGAAAGGTCAACCAATAATGCAATCAATACATTTTAGAACTACATATAAAAGGTAAATAATAACACCTTTTTGCATAAATCAATTTCATATTACATCACTAAGAGTTGATAAATCATAATTCTTCAGAAATTATTTTTAGAAACCACACAGGGTAATTTTATTACCTTACTCTAGTTCTCATTTATGTATGTTTTAGAAAATAATACTGGAAGCTCTGGTAAACACGCTTTGAGTGTATTTTGAAGATTTGTTGTAAACGTACAAATGACAATGTCTTTATGTCAAAAATATTCAATCTAAGCTTTGTCATTATTTAAGGGTAAGAAGCTTCAGTATTTTTAAAAATCATTTTGTGGAACAACGTAATGTTAATGGTATTAATAATTTATCCAGATTTGAGTTTCTAAGAGTGATTATATCGTTTGTCTCCTAGGATGCACCTTTTTCTCTCTTCTATGTATAGTTGCACTAATGGACATTCAGATTTTGAGTTTTTGAATTGGCCATTTTCAAAAGCTTCTTGTTCTGTTATTTGTCACAGATATTTAATGATAGGTGGTAGGAGGGAAGAGTGTCCCATCCCACTCTGGTGGGGTTAGGAAGGGGTTGTTTGTGGATCTCTGTGTGGTAGTGACAACAACTACTTCGAGAGGTTCTATTAAACTACAATTTATTAAAGAGTGTTCTAGCAAACGTAGTGGTGTTACAAAGGGTAAACGACTTGGCAACAAAAACTCACAACAATACAAATGACTTGGGATCCTGGGGTGGCAGGTGTATGCACACCTTCCTGTTGTTAATTCACCTTTTTATAGACAAAAGTTCTCAGGCCTCCACCCAACTTTCTTCAATTAGCATATGAAACAGCAAGTGATATAATGCTATTTTGTATTAGAAATAGAGTGTAAGTATTTTTTTTTTAATGTAACTTGCTGTTGAGCTATCAGTGTTGAGAGAAGGCTAAATGTCTGCATTTGGGAAATCTCAAAAATTTTCCAAGAATGGGAAAATTATATCTCTCTAGATCAACACATTGCATTTCTATTGTCTGGCAATAAGAAGACGCAGCAAGTTTACCAGCACAAGAGGGACTTATGGCCTCTCATGAAGTACTCATGTTTTATTTAGAGTTCTGCACAACTTGAGCTAGTATTTAAATAGCAGATGTGATAGTAATTTCTGTAAGCTTTCTGCCAGTGTCTGACTGGCATCAGTAAGTTCTAGATTCAAATTTAAGACATGATATTGATTTTCTATGTAGACATTTAGAAAAAATAAAACTAAAATATTCTGATGCTCAGATAAATAATTTACTCCACTTAAAAAACATGAATCAATCAGTTTTGTAAATGACATTTTTGCTAAAGGGAGAAAACAACAACAACAATAACAACAATAATTAATAATAATAATAATAATAATAATATTGAATGCAGTTAATAACTCTAAGAATATAACAGAATGTATTTCATAGTTTGTGAAATGAGTGAGGCTAGTCCAGTTTACAGTTTTTCCTCTTGAGTTGGAAAATTTTTACTTTAATATGTTTGGTTTGTTTTTTTTTGTTTTGTTTTGTTTTTAATTCCCTTTCTAAAGTAATCAAACAGTACACAGGAACTAATAATTTCAAATATTTCCACTTTGATCTGTTCATCAATATGTTATTCTTTTCAACAAACATCATTAAATAGTCTTTTGGAGTTCATCTTTCTTGAGCAATGATTTTTTTCTTTTTTTTCCTCCCCATGGGACAGAAAGGAGGTTATGATTGTGAACATTTTACTTTTTCATTTGCTGCCTTAACAACCACTAAGCTTAATATCTCATAGAGAGCAGTCAAAGAGAACACAAATTTCTATAAATGTAGATCTGGAAAGGATGTTTCAGTCCAACCTTTGCACTGTGACAAGGCCAGGAATGGTTGGATGACAATACCAGACATTATCTTTTCTGTTTAAAAATATCAGAAAATTTCACATTGGCTATCAGCAGTCCTTTCCAATCAGCTGTACCCCCAACATTTAGCAATATCTGGTTTCAATTGTCCTTATTTCAAATTCAGTATACTTTCTCAAGCTGTTGTCCGAAAGGGCATGGAGAACACTTAATCATCTGTAACAATGTGATATATTGGAATATGCTATCATGTTCCTTTTCCCTTCCTTTTAACTTTTGTTTTCTTTTAGTAGGCAAAAGACTCTAACATGTCTGCACAAATTTTTATCTTGTTGTTATCATGCCGTCTCTGCAGGCAATCAAGATAATTTTGAATTCAAACCTTGTCTTCTAAACCTTAATGATTCTCATAGCTTCATGTCATCTACACTTCTCACTTCAAGGGAACACCATTTGTTGCTGATGTATATACTGACTGAATCCAAGCAAATTTCTGAAAGTTTATACAGTTGCCTTTTCAGCTGACAGTGAATAGTTATAACTGTTCTTTTGAAACGATTTTTTCATATATGCATGTGGACATTTCTATTTATACTACATTTACTTAGAATATGATGTGAAGAACAACATATTAACAACATAAAATTTACTTGACTTAATATGTATGCACTTTCCCACCATCCACGAAACCAACTTATTTTTCAGAGAAGATAATTAGATTGTTTTGAATAAGACTTTTTTCTTAGCCGTCGTATTAGCTATGGTTTTGGTTTTACTCTGTCCACTAAAGATTTTTTAATGAATCTTTATTAATTAATTTGAAACCATTTCAGACACTGAAGAGTCGTATTCCAAATCATTCCAGAGAATTGTAAATAGTTTGCATTTCACCTTTTTACTATTTTTTTCCTCTTTACTAAAGACATATTTTTCTTCTCAAGATCTCTCTTGTCCTGTAGAAGTTAAGGAAGATAATTGCTGATCATTTAGAGACTGCTTTGACTAGCTTTTCTTAAAAACTAAGGGATCAGTTTCATCAGGTCATACTGATAAACAAAATATCTATATGATGTGTATATATCCTTCAAAAAGTCTGTTCCTTTCCTAATCTAGGCAGCATCTCTCTTTCATGTTAAATATTGCTAAAGACTTAATAACAATTTGTCTGTGTTTAGTCAAGACAAAGATAAAAAAGGTAATGATGTCAGTCTTTAAATTTTATATGTTCTCTGCTTCTGCTTAATAATGTTTCTTACCAATCCTTTATCTCATTTTCTTTTTTATTTATACTAGATATTGATAGATTTTTTCCTTGCTACTTTTAAAATCCCTGTTAATTCAAATGTACCTTGCACAATAATCTTACTGATTTTACCTTAATAAATTCTGGAGGCAGCTATATTTTTGACAGGTAAGGAAACACATAGTTCTGTACTAACCAAAGAGTTGAAAAAAAATGCATATTATTTGTAAATGCTCAATAAGCATCACAAGAGATTCAAGTTTTTCTTTTGTTATTATAGTAAGATTATGTTAAACCATATTACTGGCATAATAGAATGACAGCATAAAACATTGTATTAATTCTGATAACTGCTGTACTGGATGTGAAAATCTGGGGGGATAATTTCCAAAATAGCTCACAGCTGTGACAAAAGTAGATGTATGAATTATGATTTACAGATTTCACTCTATGGTAACAGTAATTTTTCATGTAGACTGTCTACACAAATGGACACTTGTTTTTGCTCATACGGTTGTTAGTGTGGCCTTTGGGCATTGGTGCCTGGTCTCGTTTAGAATCTAATCCCTGTGCAAATTAGACTCTGTTATATGAATTGTAATTTTCTCATTTATTCTGGCTGAGACTATTGTTATATTATCTGAATGACTATATAAAAGGTCTTGACTTTTCTCTCTGCACATGACTACCTCCAGACAACACTGTAGCTGTCCTATCAAGGAGCATCTGTAGACCACATAAATACTACAGAGCTCATCAAAGTTGAACCTTCCATGGGGGAGTCAGGAGATACATCTCTGCAGTCATAAAGTCATTGGCAATTTTTTTCTGACTACTTACTTGAGAATAAATACCCTTGAATCAAAACCTACTTTAAATACACATTAAAAGTCTAGAAATCCATAAGGCAGAATGTCCCTGACTCAGCAATTCCATGTCAACCTGTGAAAAGCTACAGCTAACTACAAGTACTCTGGTAAAATGCTTACTACAGTCAATATGACTTTGGCTTATTAAGGCCAAAAAAACCCAATACTAGACTCTGTTACTAAACCATTTTAAAATTAAATAAACCAGAAAAGTGTGTGCAATAGGTAAGTTTTGATTCTATGTAAGTTCTTGAATATGAAGAATTCTATTCCATCTGTATATTAGGAATAACTAGAGCAGAACTGGAAACAACTTTTAAAAATAAAAATACCTGATAGAGAATAGTTGGGAAAAAAAAAAAAAAAAAAAAAAAGGAGCTGAAAAAGTTACTGTAATTTATACAGTAATAACTGAAAAAAGTTAAATACAAAATTCAAAATATAATAATAGTGTTAGATAACATAAATCCCAAACCAACTTTGTTTTGCATGCCCCAAATAAATTATAAGATATATATCCTTTATAGCTATAGTGAAAAAGTGTAAAAGGAGGTGAACATTGAGAAGCAGACAAGAAAAAAAGTATTTTAGATAAGTTTTCAAACCATGGAGAGTTGTGGCTAAAAGTATATGGCACTTTAAAATTCAGGAAAATTGTGTTGATGTTAGACTGAAAAAAAAAAAAAAAATAAAACATATATATATATATATATGTGTGTGTATATATATATATATGTATGTGTGTGTATATATATATATATATATATATATATATATATAAAATCAGGAATAATTAAAAAAATTTGAGGGGAGAAGTGTAACTTAGATGGTGATCTGAGGAAGAGAGAGAGAGGGAGAGATGGGAAGAAAGACATGCTTCGTATAGCTATTTACAATCCCTTTGTATTTTGTTAATTTTAGTTGCCAAGAAGTAAAAAAAAAAAAAACAAAACAAAACAAGAAGGTAGAAGGTAAAATTATCCTCTGTTTTGTATACATTCAAAACTACTTCTCCAACCTCTTAAAAGTGTACTTTATGCTAATTTACTCTTCCTCAGGTAATTTAAAGCAGTTATTGAAAAGTGTATACTATAGTTAATATCCTTTGGGACATGAATAATTACAATGAAAAATTTTGTACATACATATAGTCATCAAGAATTTGATCAATTATATTTTTACTTTCATATTTCTGCACATATTTTAACTGAAACTTGGGACCTCAGGTTATTTTACTTGCACCCATATAATTATTGTCTATCTGTCAAGCAACAAGAAGCCTAGATCAAATGTTGTTAAACTGTTAATATGATTTTAGGGTGCTATTCCTGATACATGTTCCATTGTTATTACTCTTATTTTTCAGTATTATTACTACTACATAGAAGTTTAATTTGGCATTGGGGCCATATTTTATTGAGTATTAGGAATGTATTTGTGGTGGATTGACCTTAGCTAGCTGCCAGAAGCCCACCCAGATGCTCTATCACTCTCCCTACTCAAACGAGCAGAAGGAGAAAGTAAGATGGAAAAGCTTATGTGTCAAGATAAAGTTCAAGATAAAGACAGAGGCATCACTAAATAGTTACTGTCATGGCAAAACCAGGCTTGACTTGGGGAAAATTAATTTGATGTATTGATAATTAAAAAAAAAAAAGAAAAAAAATAGGATGGTGAGAAACGAAGACAAAAACTAAAACATCTTCCCCCCACTCCCACCTTCTCCCCAGGTTCAACTTTGCTCCTTCATTCCTAGTTTTGATTCTTCTCCATCCCCAATCGGTTCAGGTGAGATGGGGAAAGGGGTTTGTGATCAGTTCATAACACTTCATATCTGCCTTTCCTTACCTCTCACACTATTCCCCTGTTCTCACATAGGGTCCCTGCCACATGATACAGTCCTTCAGGGCAAGATTGCTTCAGTGTGGCTCCTCCATGAGCCACAGTGCGGATATCTGCCCTGATGTGGTCCTCTCCATGTTAAACAAATAAAAAGTCTTTCTGTGTTTATAACTCTGAATAAAACAAAGTCTAAAAATCCATATTTGAGATGTGGGAAATGAAACTGGATATAAATCGTGTCTGTCTTTCTAGAGATTTCATTTCTGACTAGTTTTGTGTTTATGCCCCGAAATTACTCTTTACATTTCTTGTTACTGTTGAAAATGACTGCCTATTACAGTAAATGATATCTTATCCAGACCAAGATATAGATATGAAAAAATAAAAGATAAAAAAAAAAAAATTAAAAATGGGCTGGATCAACAGGTGGGATTTGCCCTAAATTAATTAGTCTTAAAGACTCTATAGTTCATTGTGCATTGAGAATATTTAGTATTCATCTACCTGTTCTCTATTCTGAATCCAACTTGCACATGTGCTCAACAGAGAAGGACATGAAAGGCCAATATTCATTTGGCACTTTTCTCTTGAACTTCCTCCACACATCATACATTTCCAATATTATTCAGTTTGAGGCTGTGAGCACAGAGCTAATGTGAATGTTGTACAAAAGCCAGCTAAACCAGAAAAAAGCAATGCCAACTACATGCCAGAGTTTTCATTTTCTGATCAGATATCTTACAATTCCAGAAAGCTAGAGGCATTTAATAAGCTTGTCTGGCAAGTAGGATCAATTTGCATGTTTAGGGAGAAGAAAGAAATTAATGAAGATTCATGTATCAATCAATTAATTGAATGAAAATGGAAATTAAATGCAAAATATTGGATTAATGAAAGATCAGGTTCCACAAATTAAAACTGTATTTTATGTTATATATTTTAGGGCATAAAATTAATGTATCTTGCAATGCACACAGTTTTCTAGGCACGAATGAAATAGATGATAAATTAAGGTGAAATGAGGCTAAAACCATCTATTTTCCGTATTTCTAAACATTTTCTGTGTTTTTTTTTTTTTTTACAAGAATAATCTTCAGCATTCTATAAAATTTATTCTTAAACATTTCTAATTTTAATTGCATTTTACATAATAGGTGACTAGAACAATGCATTTTCCAGTAGAAACTGTTAAAACAATCCATATCAGTACAAGATTCCTTCTTGAGACATGAAGTTTACAGTTGAAACATTCAAAAAGATCCAGCCTGCTTATTCAAATAGAATATGACAGAGAGAGTTTTTTAAGGCCTTACAAAAGCACTCAAAATTCTGAATAAAAAGAAATAAAACTTGAACTCATTGCAAGATCCAGTCATTTTCAAGATTTTTAAAGAAGTTTATGCCTATATTAACTCTTATAAAATAACAATATACAACTAAAAAGATAAATATTTTTAGTACATAAAGGAAAATTGGGAAAAAAGACACAAGGGTAATCAAGTATCTGTACTGGGTTATCTAATATTTAAGGACATGTTTAAAGCATCTCTCTTAAATTAAATAGTATTTAGGGGTGTAACACAAAAGAAATAATGAAAGCATGCTTCAAAGAATTTCTAGTGAAGTTTTTTTTAGATACATATACATATGCATATGTATATACATATACATACACACTTTTCCTTTAAAAAAACCCTTATACTTTTAATTAAAAATACATTTCTTCAAGTAATTACAGGGGGATTCTTAAACTTCATTTCAGAAAATAAAAAAATAAGAATTGCCTTTCATTTCAAAAAGGTAAGGTACAAGGTCAGTTCTTTTCAATAGACATAAAATAGTTGATTATGCTCCCCCAACTAATCTTTTAATGTTGTATGAAAAGAAAAAATAGCCCACAGTAATTACTAAATATCTAAATATTAGTATAAGAAAACATCTCAGTATGGTCAAAGATAGTTTGTGACCTGATCAGAATAAACTGGTTTGATTTTTCTTTTGTATTTTTTTCACATTTAATAGGTGCACATCTGTTTAATCCAAACAACCTTTTTTAGTTTACCCCTCCCTCTCCCCCATCACAATGGGGATGGATTGTATGAGTATTTGAGAACCTATGAGAAGTACAATACATAGGAAGGGGCCTGTCAGGATGCTATACAGACTATTTACATCAAAATATGGTGCAACCTCCTGTGCAGATGAGAAAATAAAACAAGTAAAACAGCAGGTATGGTGGTAGCATAAGTAACATTGAAATATAGAACATCTCATGAAGGGAAACCAATTACATTAGTTTGTAATGTAAAAGCTTTGCATACATTTAGAATATTTTGAAAGAAGTAAAATGAAATTACTTTGTCTCATAAACTATGAATTGAAGATTTTATGCATATTTAAAAAAAAAAAAAAAAAAAAAAGTTAAGCCTGAGCTATTTTCATAGAGCCAAAAACCTCTGAACCAGTAGATTGTGTAAACAGCCTGAAACAAAGGTCCATGATTTAGAATTTCAAATTGTTGGCAATTTAAAATCTGAAGCCAGTTTATGCTTTTTGAGACCATTTTAGCGGTACAGTTTGCAAATAACCATGATCATGGTTATTCCAAGAGTTTTATATGTCTCATGGTTATATCACTTATACATTTAGTAATTGAAGTAAAATATCTAAATTGAAATATTGTACAGTTAAAGTTGCCTCCAAAACCATTGAAAAGAATGTAGATATTTCTCAAGATGTTATGATAGAAACAATAACCAATGATTCAGTCAAACAAAATCTTAAAAAAAAACCCAACAAATAAAGCTTTGGAGGCACTTGACTCCTTCTGTCAAAGTTATGAGTTGCTTAATCACCCTTAGTAACTTAAATATTTTATGTGAGAAACACTATCTCATCCAAATGACATGTTGTTGATAATGCAAAAGTATGACTCTCAAGTGTGCAGTGGTGAAGGATTTAAGCTCAAAACAAAAATTAATTAAATAAGTGTAGTTTATACTGAAAAGTCCTAGGGAAAATAATCTCAAGTACTAAATAAATACTGACAGCCCTGCATTTATGAAGCTTGTGGAGAGACAGAAGTGTAGTGAAAAACACCTGCTTTGAATATAAACAGCTTTAAAAGCTTTCAGAGAAAACTGGTGTCTGATGTTATTTAGAAGACTGGAAAACATTTTTGGACAATCAAAAGAGATCACTTTACATATACCACAGGCAAAAGGAAGAAAAGCAGCACTACATATATGACCTTGTTTTGTTCTAGAAACCATAAAAAATATGCCTTTCATTTGAGAAACAGAAAATATAAGTGCTTCACTAACAGAGCAAGTTAATTTCTGTTATGGTCAAAAATTATGATGAATGTTAACAGCTTAAGAACAATAATGTATTCTTAAAATGAGAAAGTATTGTAAGTGAAAGGAAGGGATTAACATTTTTTATTTTTTAATGCTGAAAATAAGTTACAGTGTGATGTCTTTAGGAACTGCTTTACTTCTGTCACTGGGAGTTTGATATCAGTTTCCAGCAAAGCGTGTGTTGCTGATTGCAGTTAATGGATGACATGAGGTCAGTAACCCATGTAGCACAAGATGTAATGTGCCTCAGAGCTTTCTTCTTAGTTTTGAATTCAATCGATTCAAATAGATACGCTGACAAAACCCCAGTACAGACCAAGGTGATGATATGTACTAAAGTATTTAAACCTACTTGATTAGAGAGTTTGGGAAACAAAGCCATATAAAATTAAAATTGATAGAACATAGCAAAAAATTGTTGGAATTACACTATTAGCAAAATTTGTGTAAGTATCTTATTTTAACATTCTTTTGCTTTCTAGTTGATGAAAGAGGACCTTCAATATGTGCTGCCCAGGGAAGAGCTCAGATTAACAGTTTCTAGCAAGAGTGAAGCAGAAGGAACAAATAGCTCTAGAATATATTGCTGTTTTTCTGAGGCCTATTGTCAGTCTTAGTGCTCCTAGGAGGCTCCTGAAGAAAATAGATTCTGATTATAATTTTACCATTTCTCCGTCTAAAGTGGTGAATAGATCTCCATAGTACCAACATAAAATTGTTGAAATGAAAAGTCCTATTAAAAAGATGTAGTTTAAGGCTGGGAAAAGGAGTCAGTTGTAGAAAAAAAGCCTTCCGAATAAGTAAAGCAAACCAAAGGAAAACACGGAGATTGAGCAGTAAAATATTAGCAGGAATAATTTAATTTGTTCATATTTCAAATCAAAGTGGACAGAGTTGAAGAATTGCTAACAGGAAGTGGTAACTACTGGTCATTTTGTTCTCCTCTAGTAACTTCTCTACCAATCCCTTAAATAGCAGTATTCTTTTCCATATGCAGTCCATGGTATTTGCTGATGTGTGAACTACAGCTTGTCTTACATGACTGGCACTCCCCAGTTCCTCACAGACAATATTTGTACCATGCTGTAGCATGCAGGAAATATTTGTGGTGCTAATTCCCTTGCTGTATATCTGCTGTGGACTCAAGTGTGTCATTGGTGAACTTAATAATGGTTTCCTGACACATAGTACCAGGGCTGAATCTATGCACTAGGGGACCTTTGGAAATGTCCCTCTTGCAATGGGGACATTCATTCATTTGGCATTTTGCTGTCTATGCATGTGTGGTGTGTGCCTCAGACCAACAACTGAAATGAGCATCATTGCTGATAAAGTTGTCATCTGGTTGTGAATGTGTGGAATCACAGTGCCTCATCTGCTGGTCCTTTTCTCTTTGACTTTCATTAATTGTTAATGAAGATGCCTCTGGGGTGTATTCTCATATGCTTTATATCTTACTCAGAATAAAGCTGACTAAAAATAATTTATAGTATTTAATTTTGACATTAAGAATGTGTCCTTTTTCATTCAAAGGATTTGTATTTCTACAATTTTGGCAAAATGAGTATTAAAGACTAAACACTTTATCTATTTTGTGTATTATTACCACTTTAATCACTAATTGCTTCTCATAGCTGGTAGCTCCTTCCCCGGAATTAATTTGTCTATGCTTCCAGAATGGAAAAATTCACCATCTTTTCCCCCTTCCCTCCATTTTCTCAAAAGGACACATCTTGAGAGAACTGCATCCTTTAGATCCACTATAAGCAGTTACAGCTATTATTTATGATGAAGCAGCATGCTATATTGTCTGAATTGCAGAAGTAATGTTACACATAATTATTGGAAAGTCTGCTGTATATAAATCAAACACAGCAATTTCTACCCACTGCTACTACCTACAGCTAGGGATTATTGGTAGATATCCTGAAATAGCAGGAACACAAAGGAAGACGAAGAAACATTCTTAGGAACCCTCTAGTACAAAGCAGGTATTAATATGAGCGAGAATCTAGGGAATCAGAATTTTGCTTAATCCCCAGGTCTTTCCTATTGACTACATTGTGCCACAGGTGTCAGAAGGACACATAACTAATTATGAGACGGACTTTCAGTTTATACACATATATCTATCTACATATATTTACTGAAACCATGCACACTCTTGCAGCTAAACACAAGCTGCACAGGAAGGTTGCTAAATGAAGTAAACCTTTAAAGTGCTTCAGATATCAGAATTATCTAATTGGAAACAGTTATTTTGTCCATACAGATGGAAATTCTCTGAAAAATAGTAATGCTCTATCTTATCATCTACATCCCTGACTATACGCATTTCTTTTATCAAGAGTGTGAATACTCTTCTGCTTTTCATCTATTATCCAGGGCTTCCATGGCCATATCACAGGTTGTCTAAATAAAATCTCTGTGGATTTTTGCAATTCTATATGCAACTGTAATGCATAGTAATGAACAATTTGTCACACTAAAACTTGAGCATTTATTATCTTAATCTGGAGGAAATCAAGACATGGTGGGTGTGATTCAGCTCCATATTAAAAGGTCAAAATTTGAGTGTCTACATGTAGATGTTTGTACCTATATGAGATAGGTGAAAAAAAGTCACAATCTAACTGATCCTAAAATATCTCCTGTAAGATATTTAGTACATATGATATCTAGTGAGAAAACATAAAAGAGAACAGATTATGAGCTGTCCATTCCTGTGCCCTGTGAAGAATACAACTCCGAACATTGTAATCCTAGGATGCTTGTGATCAGCAGTCCTGACGTCATATGACATAACATGGCTGGTTCTTCTGTGTTTGGGTCTAGACAGATCTAACATGTACAAAAAATACAATATCACTGAATACTCTCAGTTATAAGAAATAGTCTTTTTGCATCTTAATTCTGTGAGGGATTATTTGACCATGAAATTGATTATTCTTTGGGCACTAATAAACCTTGCAAAATACTTTAATTTTTTAGGGTTTTTTCTAAAATTTCTCTGAAGAAAAATCTAGTAATTGACAGATTTATATTTATATCTTTTAAAGCTTTTACTGGGCCACATCATATTATGTAATCTCATAATCTATGGTATTTATAGGAAATATGTATAGTTTAGAGATTTCTTTTTTCCAATAAATTCTGTATGGTATTCAACTGTATTAAATATGTATTAGTTTTCTGTTATAAAGGAACAGTAAGGAGATAGTAAAGAAAATTCAAAATATATAATAGCTTAGCATAGCATTATGTTTATACTAGAAAGTACAAAAAGAGAAAATAGATTTAGGTGTACATGGCTATAAGATCAGCTACCCAGAGAAAGCAGGAGCACACTAAAGAAAGCAGATAGATATTCTTTGGAAATAACATTGAAATCCTAGAGCATCAGTAAGGCCTGTGGAGGGTGGAGATTTTTTTTTTTTTTTCCTTTGTTGTTATTTAACAGAATGGAGTTCCTGCTGTTGATCCATCTGCAGAATATTCCACATGTCAGATTGCTTCATTGGGGTAGGCAGACAGAGGTCTTCTGCGACAAAGTACAAAACAAAATAGCAGGATGAATTTTTGCCTTCATTATATTTTTCCAGGTGTTCATTCCACTGAGAGGATTATAATTTTTCTACTATTGTTTCTGATGCTAATGTCAGCTGGTGCTAAGCCTGAATTTATTTACTTGCCACCTGGTGTAAGATCTACCGACTTCTTTTGTTTCTTCTCCATTACTTAGGAAGTTAAATTGCTAATCACAGTTGGGTTCAGCTCATGAAAGAATAAAGAGCATTATTATTAAAATGATCACATAGGCAACCAACCAAGCAAGTAAGCAAAAATACTCTAGAAAACTGTATCTGTGAGTATCTTCCAGCCATAGCTAGTTACAAATTTGCCACTAGTTTTCAAAACAGTAAGGAACTCCTCATGAAGTTACACATACCAACACATTACAGCACCTGCATTACTTGCAGTCTGGAAAATGTCCCATTTTGAACCAATAAGAGCAGGATCAAATATGCAAACATACAAACTCTTCTCATTTGGTCTGCACTTGATAGCTGTTCTTCCTATGCTTTTAGAATTTTTTCCTTGTTTGAATACTGGTCATAGCAGCAAACTTCACTTAATTTACCCCCATCTGAGCTTGTGTCTGATATGAAGAAAGGCTGAGAGAGTTGGAGTTGTTCAGCCTAGAGAAGAGAAGGCTCCAGGGAGACCTTATTGTGGCCTTTCAATACTTAAAGCAGGTTTATAAGAAAGATGAGGACAGACTTTTTAGTAGGGCTTGTTGTGATTAATGTAATTAATGGTTTTAAACTAAAAAAAAAAAAAGTAGATTTAGACTAGATATAGAGAAAACTTTTTTTTTTTCTTTTTTTTTCTTTTTTTTCAATACAGTAAGGGCAGTGAAACACTGGAACAGGCTGCCCAGAGAGGTGTTAGATGCCCCATCCCTGGAAAAATTCAAGGTCAGGTTGTATGGGACTCTGGGCAACCAGATTTAGTAAAAGATATACCTGCTTATTGCAGGAGAGGTTGTCGTAGATGACCTTTTAAGGTCACTTCCAACCCAAACTGTTTGATGATTCTGTGATTCTCTTCTCAAGTATTGTTTTTAGAAGACTAGAACTTCCTTTTTTTTTTTTTTTTTTCCTTATTTTTTTCAAATATTTCTCATTTATTAATGAAACTGATGACAATATTTTTCCCAAGAATGCATGAGTCAAATGGTATGGAACATTAACTCATCCTCTGAAAAGTTTAAGGAAGATAAATAGCCATTTATATTAAAAAAAACCAAACCAACAACCCAATTATATGTCATTAGAATGCAAGACTAACTTTCTACTCTCTCCACTGAATTGGAAGAGTAGAAGGATTTGTTTGTTTTTTGTTGGTTTTTTTTTTTTTAATTGCAAGAGCCTTTAGTCATAGAGACCTCCTTTTTAAGCTAGCAACATATTCAGTTCAGATCACATGCAGCTGGGATAAAAAGAGGTAAATGTACAAGTGACTTTAATTTAATTCACTAAAAGCATTTCAGTTTTTTAAGAGAGGGCCATTGTCCATTTCCTTGAATTTTAACTATTCAGCTGGTTCTAAACAATAAGCTTTCAAATCATAAAGCTGGAGGAATCAAGGTATGTTTCTTTTAATTTCTTTTATTTTGTTTGTAGTTTACTTTCAAGGGGAGAAATATTCTTACTCACAAACAGTTCTCACTTATTTACAAAAAATGACAACTGATTTATTTTATGAAAAAAACCCATAATGATTTATAGTTAATTTCATGCCACCAACCCTACATCCAAAATTTAACTTATTAGCTACCATAGTCTCCCTGAAGTTCCTTTCTTGACAAGAAAGCAGTCAGATACCAGAAGTCCCAGTTAAATAGAATTTATGCAGATTAGTCAATTTATGCAGGCAAGTCATCTGCCTTTTTTGTATAGCATATTTAAATGTGTCTCCCGAGACAAGGGATACCACAGTATTTATTTCTTTAAATGGAAACAGGTTTCAACATACATATGAAAAGATTAGTTAGAACAATTTAAATACAAAAAAAATATATTATTTTGTTCCCTCAAGGAAGTAAAGGCTTTTGTTTGTGTATTTATCTGTTTAGAGACGTACTCCACTTATCCTTTCTTTGACAATCTTAAAAAGTATTTGAGTAACATGTTAATTCTACATTTTAATGCACTGAGTTTCTGTGTTTAAACTGTAAAATGACATCAAGCTGTGTTTTCAATTAACTTTTAAAAAGAAACTCGCAATTGCTGTGGCTAAGATTCCCACCACAGAGGACTAATATCAGCAATGTGTTTCTAATTTTACAATTATCTCAGGAATCTTTTGGCAGTGGAGTAGTCATTTTGCATGTAAAAGACAAGACAAGGTATTTAACCTGTGATATTGGGAATGTTATATTGTTTTGTCTTAAAAACATTATACAGTGTTAGTATCCATTTCTAATTTTTGGAGGTTTTTTAATTTTTTTTCTTGAAAGGTCCTATAGCTCACACCAAATTATCTTATTTCATTGCATGCTATGAATTTCTAATCACTTTCATGAAATTAAATCTACAACAATTTATTGCCAGCTATTTAGAAATATTGTCTTTTTGTTCCTTGCTGCTTATTTTTTTTTCAGAGATAATCTTATTTTACCTTCACATCTGTTTGTTCTCAAAATTGTTTCCTTGCTCTCTCCCAGAACAGAAAGCATTTTTTTTTATTTTGTTAGAAAACCTTTGAAAAGGGATCAGCTATCTTTTTTACAAAGATGTAAAGAAACAAGTAGTTTGAACACATTTCTTTTCAGTTGTATTAAATCCAAGGAGCACTTTTCATTTACCATGTATGAAGAGACTACATGTGGAAAAGGCCATTGATGTGCAACATACTCAAGACCTTTGCTGCAGCATAGGGATGGACAGGATGGAACATTCATACATTATGGATGTGTGGGTGCATCCAAAGGGATTCTTGTGATTTCCAAGAATACTGAAGCCTGGAGTGAACTAGCAAAGGTTAAACAAGAAAGAAAGAAAGAAACAACAAAGCACAAAACCAAATAAACTACCCCCTCCCCCAAAACAAAACAAAACAAAAAGAACAGAAGAGCATTCTTCAGGCAAACTAATATTAATTAAATAAAATACACTGGAAATGAAATACTGATTTGTTATGATGCAATTTCTGATATGTGTATACTGTATAATTATAGGTTTGAAAATCATGAGCGTAGCATGGAACTGGGTCCAAAACAGACTCAACTACTATAAATAAATTTGCTTTAAATATTCATATCTTGATCTGCTCTAGACATGTTTAGTATAGTGTTTATGATATCAGATATACAATTATGTGCAATCAATATTTGGTTCTCAATAGCATTTACACAGTCTTCTAACTAAAAAAGTTAGTTGTGGAGGCTGAGGAAGTAGGACACACCTTTGAAGGACACTGAAAACTAAGAAAATTCTATTGCTGTTCTTAACAAATTTAAAGTGGAAAAATGTAGTGCCTCCTCAGTAAACAAGCTGTGCTGTGTAAAAAGATCAGGAACACCATGTGGGTAACAGCTGAAAACTGAAAAGAGTATAAGTATTCTTTAAACACCCACAGTCAATATGTGTGACTTTATGCAATGTGGAAATCATAGGAGAATCACACATTATCAGTGAAGTGAGTCATGGCTGATAGAGCCATAGAACTAATATATAGCAGAGCTGAAGCAGAAATTGTTTAAATATGTGAATTTTCTGCTATTATTTGTGTGTATATTAAATGAAGAAAAAAGTAGCATCGTACTTTCAATAGTTATGATTTTTATAATCTCTTACTTAACCAAAAATAACATAATATAGCAGTTGCTGGGTGCAGTCCTTCACTCACTTCCTCCCCTCCTGGTGAGATGGGGAGAGAAACACAACAAGGGGTTCATGAGTTGAAATAAGGACAGGAAGAACTCACTCACCAATTATGGTGATGGGCAAAACAGACTCCACTTGGGGAAGAAAAATAAATTTAATTCTCTACTAATCAATCAGAGTAGGATAGTAAGACATAGCAACCACATCTTAAAACACCTTCCCCCCAACTCTCCTTTCTTCATGGGTTCAAATTTGCTCTCTATTTATCTGCCTTCTCCCTCTGCTACAGTACAGGAGAGGGAACAGAAGCTGCAGTCAGTTTGCCTATGCTGCTCTTTCCAGGATGAAATCCCTCCTGTGGGCTAAAAGAGTTTAGGAAAGAAGTGTTTCAATGTGGGCTTTCCACAGAGTCACAGACCTCTTTGGGCATAGCTGTTTGCTCCAGCATGGGGACACTCATGGGCTGCAGATGGATCTCCACTCTGGTTCACTTGTCCCCCCTGCTTTGGTGTTGAGCATCTTTGAGGTCTCCTTGCTCATCATGAGCACTCAACATAGTTACAACTGCCCTCAGGCACAGCATCCTGCTCTGGTGTGGAGTCTTTCATGGCTTACACGTGGGTATTTGCTCCACCATTGCAGGTGACTCCATTTACCTCCCCCCTACTCTTTTCCTTGCTGATCTGGGTGTCTGAGGTTTTCTGTCTCTTCCCCTCCTCCGCCTTCCTCATGTCAATGATGCTCTTTTTGTTCAAGCCAATGTTTTTTTCTTCAGGCCCGTTGTCTCCTGATGGTTCTCTCCTTTCTTGCCAAATTGGCCTTCCCCTCATAAATATGGATTTGCAAAGGCATTTCCCTGTCACTAATTGGCTCAGCCCAGTTTGGAGGCAGTTCTGTCTTGGAGCCAGGGGAGCTTCACAAAGCTTCTCACAGGGGTCATCATTATAGACCCTTCCCCCACTACCAAAAATCCAAACCCAACACAGTACGCTGACATTGGTTTAGTAAGCCTATCAAATATGTAAACAGTAACCGAATTCCCCCAATAAAAGAATTAAAAAAATATACCATTAAGGAGATCATATGAAAAGTTGTATTTGATAATGACAACTAAGTCAGGTTGTTTTGGTTTGGTTTGGTTTTTTTTCACTATAAGTACTTCAGTTTATTTCAGTGGGGCTGGAATAGATTGTATGCAAAAGCAAACATGCTAACAAATTCCTTGCAAATATCCTCTTGCTGTGTCTCTCTCGGTGCCACTGCATTTCTCTTCCAACTTCCCAAAGGAGGAAAAAGTGCAGAACTGGTTTCTCATCATTAAAAAGAGGAAAACGTACTTTGTGAGTAAGTTCCTGCTAAAGTCCTCACATGACTACCATAATAAATTCTCCATCTTAACACCTCTGACCTTCCTCTCTCACCACATGTAAGATATTTCTTGTTTAAGGCATTGTGGAAAAAGGTCTCAGATAGCAGCAATAACCTAGCATATTTTATTTCAACTGTAGGTTTTACCAGTAGCCTTTTTTTTTTTTGTTTATTTCTTCTAGATAAAAATTTATTGTTTGTTATTTTTTATTTCGTATCAGTCATCAAAAACATCTTTCAGATTTCATACACATTTGTTTACTGGGCAATATTTTTAATGAATTATATCTGGAATTTTAAAGGGACTTTTGAAAGGAAAGGAATTAAGCCAAACTGAACTACTTGGAAGGGCAAAAATGTTATTTGACCAACCTATCTTCAATCATAATTGAAGACTTTGCCTATCAGAATATAGATGCAATGGATACTGAAGCCATAAAGTCTGAACAGTCTTCAGAGAGCCTGTGTTACATAAAGAGGGCTCCTGAATTTGCCTGATACTTTATAATTAAATAATTTTTAATTAAGAAAATGACATAATGATTAACTTAAAAGTGATTTAAATGTTTATCAAGAGAAGCTGATCAGCTAACTACTTCCTTACATTTTCTTTCAAATAATTCAGTCATTCAAAATTAAACTTTGCTTCTGTGTTGAAAATTAATAAATAAGTATTACTGATAAAGTACAGATAGGAAGTATCTAATTTACTCACAAATGGTTACTCTTTCCATCTCTGATCATACCACATCACTCATATCAACCCACTTAGTTTCTTAACACATGTCCATTATATTAGTGTCAGACAGTTGCTACAGAAGAGTGGGAAAAAGCATAAAGAAATAACACTTTGTAAGATTTTTGTCTATTCTGAAGATCTGTTTGGGTTAAAAAATGCTATTGGTGTTAATTCATAGAGTTCTTAATAGTATGAGGACAGTCTCTATGTAAACAGAACACATATCATATCATAAGGTTAATTAGGGCATTAAAAACTGTGCTTCCTCAGGTTCAGATGTTTTTTCCACAAATAGGCATGTGTCACAGAGGATTGGTTTGGGGTGGGTTTTTTCAGTTTTGAAGGTAAATCATTTTTTTTCTCCATTTATTCCTGTGATATTGTTTCAGATTAATGCAAATACCTTCCCTGGTGGTAAATTATGTGTGTGAGAAATATGCCTTCTTTACATGTCAAAATACCCAGAATAATATTCATCATTTGCTAAACTTCAGAACATTAGATTACCAATTTGCAGTAAAGGAAGAACATATGATAAAGTAAAAAAATAAAAAAGTGTGATTAAAAATATGTTTTTTTAAAGTTTGTTTTTTACTTCTCCAGTGTCTTTACAGCTCTCTTAGATTAAGGCAGAATTTCCATCTGGGATGCAGCTCCAGCTTTTAGCCACCTGAGTTTAGTTATCTCACACAGATGTTTACATGTGAAATAGGCTAGCTAATCTCACACTGAGTTTAATATAAATCTGACTGAAATCTACTTGTCTCCACACACAGGTGTCTAGTAACATTTGATAGGACTTACAACTTAAAATATACCCATACAACAGAAGAAGATATAACAAAGGATTTATGGGAGACCCATGTGCTTCTGGAGTGACAGCTTAATGCCAGTCCTGATTTGCTGAGTATTTCTGAGAAGGTTTTTGTCTACTCTGATCATCACTAGGAAAATGACACTAACATAAAGCAAAACAATACCTTTTTCAAATCCAAACTGATTTTCTTTCAGGCATAAGAAAATCTTTCCCTATTTCCAATAATATGGTGTTGATACACCATGATATAACAGGTGTTACTTCCTAGCCTTAATTTCTGGCTTCAGTTTATTTATTCCTTTCACAGTCTGAAGGCATGCTGCTAAGATTTTATGAAACTTGATATTAAAAATAAGGAATCTGCAAATTTATTATTAGATTTGTAATCAGCATTATTCTTTAAGACTATTAGAAAGACTAAGTGTGGTAGCTAAACTGCTAAAATTTGGAATAGGATATTTTTTGGGGTAGGAATTCTATAACTTCCCATTTTTACAGACTCATTTTTATACTGGTGGAAAATAATCAAGAAATAGTGTAATACTGTCTAATGTCTGCACATCACTAATTTAGCAGTCACAATATGAGGGACTTGCAAAATCTACATTATATTTTGTGTTGCAAGATTAGTATTTGCACATGTTGTCTTTATTTAATTTTTTATATGTCTAAGACTAAGAAATTAGTTTTCTCTCATACTAGGACCTTCTATTCATGCCTTCAGTGCCTTCTCCTTCAAATAAAGAAGACTTTTTTATTATTATTATTTTTATTTTTATTGCTACCTCTTGCTGTGGTTTAAGCCTGGTCAGCAGCTCAGCTTCGCACAGCCGCTTGTTCACTCTACCACACTGGGATACAGAAGAGAATCGGAAGGATAAAAGTGAGAAACCTCATGGGTTGAAATAAAGACAGTTTAATAGATAAAGCAAAACCACCCTCATGAACAAAGCAAAACAAGGAATTCATTCACTACTTCCTATGCACAGGTAGGTGTTCAGCCACTTCCGGGAAAGCAGGGCTCTGTCACACATAATGGTTACTTGGGTAACTCAAATAACCTGATGTGGAATATCCCTTTGGTCAGCTGGGGTCAACTGTCCTGGATGCATTGTTTACAAACTTCTGGTGCACGTTCAGCCTACTCACTGTCAGGGCAGCATGTGAAACAAAAATGGCCTTGATTCTGTGGAAGCGCTGGTTAGCAATAGCTAAAACGTTGTGTTACCAATGCTGTTTTGGTCACAAGTCCAGAACATCCTCATATAGGGTGCTGTGAAGAAAATTAACTGTGCCACAGCCAAAACCAGTACACTCATAGACTTTTAATAAATATAAACTTAATAAAGTTTATAAGACTTAAATGAACTTTCTAAATAAAATTGAATTAAACAAAAGATCCACTTCTTGATTTTTTTTTTTTTTTTTTTCCCAGTAACTGAGATACCTTTTCTATTACTCTTGGAAAAAAGAAGAAGGAGCTACACAAACACATGTTATATAAGATTTTATGAGAGGAAGAGTTAGAAGCTCCATTTTGAATGTAGAGGTGTTTGCTTGTTTTACCTAAACTGGTACGCTTAGTGTTATTCCAAACTACATTTCCTGGCTTACAATGCAATCAGAATTCTTTTGTCTCTTTAATCCGAAGATTTCTTTTACACACTTATCTTGAATCACTGCAACTAGGCAGCTTTGTGGTCTTGACTTCAGATTCTCAACCTCATTGAAATATTTACACTGAACCATAAGCTAGATCACCATAGAAACCATTTAGATTGTTATTAGATTTGTTGTGATTTGCAAACTTCTCCTGCACCCTCTCCAAAAAACCCTCAAAACACATTAATTAATATTAACATGCAATGTTTATATTTAATTGTAAACACTGGAATTCACTGTTTATATTGTAGCCTGTTGTACTAGTTTCTGTACTAACATTTAGAAGGAAAATCAACCTAGCAGTGAAATTTGCCATTTGAACTGTCAATACAGAGATCCAGTCGTAGACACGTAATATCAGAAATACTTATTTTAAGCATTTGTTTTTTATGCAAACTGGTGTAAGCCACTGATTTGCACAATTTCAACCCACAAACAAGTTTACCAGCTGCCTAAATCTTTCTGTTAAATCAAGAATTTAATTTTGGTCATGTGAGCTAGTGGTTTTACTGTAATGCCCATTAGGACTTGTTTAAGGACTCCAAATTCATTTCATAGAATACTGAAAAAGATATCAGAGAACAGTAACTTTTACAAGCAACAGACATGGATTGTATTCAAATAAATGACCTAATGTTTGTTGTTTTGTTTGTTTTTTTTTCCCTTACAAACTCTTTACGTAATAATATTTGATTTGACAGTGTTAACTCTGAAATAAGAACTTGTCTATAAGATGGAAATCTGGCAGGAAAGTGTGTAAATTTCTATCAAACTTTTACTTTCATTTAATACACTATAAGTAGGAATGATGAACAAAAATATTTCATTAAATTTTTAAGACAGAATTTCATAATGCTGTAATGTGCTGGATTATCTGAATATTAAAAATTGCAGCATACTGTAACACATTTATGTAGAGCTTGCATATAACTCAGACATGATTTATATTTTCAAACATTTACTTGGAGTATTTTGGAGATATGATATACAAACTACAGAAACCATTAATCAGGCTATTTGGTTCTGAACACTGATATTAGCTGATTAATTTCCCTGCAATTTAAATATATTTCCACTAAGGCAAATTCATGCCATTAACATTAAGTGTGAGTCAAAAGGTTGATATTACAACTTCACTTACATTGTGTTCTGTGAACGTTCAATCTGCAAGTTATTAAACTGAGATGTACCAATCAGAGTTAAAAATCATGTACACTCCAAGTCCTGCTTTGGTGCATTTGATTGCAATCAAGAATCACCTGATCATCTAACCAACAGTGCTGGAAATAAAATATACTTTGAATTTTGTGATATCTCACTTGAAGGATATATAATTCAGTCCTCTTTCATTCTGAGGGCTTTAGTTTGCAGTCTAGTGGTTTTTCTACTCATGCAGTGATCCCTGAACAAAAAATAAATAATGTCCATAAATACACCTGTATATCATTCATAAATGTCACAATGCGCACAATCACATCATCCAATAAATACTACACCTTAATATATATAGCATTACACACAAAACAGGTTTAGGGATAATTTTCATAAGAATGGAATAAAAAAATAGTTAATCTATAAATAATACACATTTTTAAGACATTCTATGGCTAACCAGAACGTACATATTTTTGCTTTGGTCAATTCTTCCTCTTTGTTTCTTAAATAATGATTTAGAAAATTTTAGTAAAGAATAAAATACATTTCAGATATGTTTTAAGATTATTTTATACAAATCATGGTAAATTTTATGCTTCTTAAAGGCATAGAAATAGCAATGGAAAAAATATTTAAATAAAATGTATTTTTAGTATATAGACATCATTTGATGTTAATTTTACTCCCTATTTTGTCTTCCTGACTTTGATGTGCAGATTTCTGTTATTTAAACACTTGTTATATAAAAAGGATATTTTTGCATCACAGCTGTTCCTCTCATTTGTAATGATGCTGTCCTAATCTAAGTAAGATTTCTCTACTCTTATCACTAGGAAAATGCATTCTTATAATAAAATACTGTATTAATATCTGTCTTTCTTTAAAGAAAGGCAACAAAACTACTGTTTAATGGATATTTTTATTCATGTACTATAAAGCAATAATAGAAGCTACTCAGAGATGACACCACTTTTTATGCCTGTAATAAACACATTTCAGAAAGAAAAAGTAATTAATAAAAGAGAAATTGTTTAGTCCAGGAGGAAATAAGGTCTGACTGGGAAAATTCTGTAAATATTCTCAGTAGAAACAGCAACAGCTCTTGTTTCCCAGATCAATTATTTTTCTAGATCAGTTAGGATAAAGCTTTGGTTTCCTTTAGGCATTAGACTTCTGGCCCAGAGTGCTATTAACACAGTATCTTACTCAAAAAAAATAAGCCATGTAAACCCACTTTTTGATTATTATCCAGTTTTCATGTATGTTTTTCATTCAAGCAAATCACATTCTACTCCTTTTTACAAGCATTTATCTTAATTTCTTTGACTATACAAATAACATGTTGTATAACTGATCCATTTTTTTGAGAGGAGTAAGGAAACATGGAATTGTTCTCCTACCACCAAATCTTGAACTGTACTGTTAGTTATATAGACACATGCAGAGTAAGGAACAGAAGAGGTGCTTTTTGGTGGCATGTATTTCCCCATTGTAGCAATTCTATCCTACTACTGATTAATGTCAGAAATATTTACCTTTATTAACTACAGCAGGAAATTTAAAAAACTAGTGATACAGTAGCTGGACAGGTATGTGAAGAAAGGAAAGAAAACCCCTCCTAAGCAGAAGACAGACTTTCAGAAAAGTTCATTGCAGTATGAGAGATTGATTTGGAGATTTTGTGTATTAGATCTGAAATAAACATTTTCAGCCTTCATTTTAAACCCTACAATTTTCAAGAAAGAAATAGCTGTTGCCAATAACATCTCCAAGTGATTCTTTATCTTCCAGGTCAGAATATTAACATATTTAGCCTCCTCCTGCCAAAATCATTAAATGTATGAAGTCTGAGGGATAAAAAAGCTTATAGAAGGAAGGAAAAATGTATATATGATGATAAAGGAGTAAAAAGTCTGGTATATATGCTTTTTATTTTAAGCAAACTTATAGTCAAGAAAAATAACTTGATGTGCAAGATATCACGCATGGGTTTGGTTCACTGTGGTACATCACCTTCCCATCACATCAATTTCTGTATTTCAAGATGCATAAAATACTTTTTAAAGAAGTGTTGTGATCTCTAGTTATGAATATTTTTAAATAATCTTTGATGTTTTTACACGTATTATTTTACTGTTCCTGTTTCTAAACAGAATGCTAGCTAAATCTGTTTTATCTAGCTAATATGATTAAGCATTCCTGATAGACACTGTAGAAAATACTAGTAATAAGGCAGTAGAGGCAGAGGGAATTAACTTATTAAATCTTTCATTAGTTTTGTTATGTAGGCTGCTATAAAGAATCATATCCATACCCTCCATGATTTTTGTCAACTATGCATATCACCCAGTAAAATTCCCTGAACTATATCTCCAGCAACTGGCATACCAAAGAAAGAAATGGATCACTGTAAATGTAAAAGACGATGATGGAAAACAGACAAGTTGAAAAATCATTTCCTGTAACTCCATATTTTCATGGACAGTTTAAGTAAACTTGTAGTTGAGTTACTGCTAGAAGAAGCAGATTTTCTTCATCCCAGGGTGTTGTTTTGGTTTTGTTGCTGTTGCTGCTGTTTTTTCTTTTCCCTGTAAAATTATTAAAAAAAAAAAAAAAGTGCTCTGATCACAGGACCAATACAAATTTACAGACTTCTAGACTTCTTCACTTGGTCTGATGACTCTCTTTGATAATGTCTGGAGACAGCCCCAGGGTTTTTTGCACCCCAGCCCTTCATGAAAGGAAATCATTGGGTTCTTGACAGTTGACTGGTAGTCAACTATCAAGTGGATTGGCAGCAGCCCTCTGTCAAGTGGAAACCATTACAAACTTCCATTACGACTTCTGAATTGAAGTAAATAAATAATTGCAGTCCCCAGGTGAGACATTTGGGCCTAAGCAAATCACATTTCTCTATTTTCTTCCCTATTTTTGAGAAAGCACTGATGCAGCAAAATATTTAATCCTGTCTACCTAATACTGTTTTGTTGCTTGTACCTTAAAATTTACCTTGTGCAGAAATTATTAGCCAGTGCAGAATAGGACTTGAGAGCAAAAGTTAAAGCTAAAGTCAAACAGAAACACTGGGTTTTTTTTGCTCGTCTGCCCTACTTCCAAACAAGAAAACAAAAAGTACTGAATTATATACTGAAATTTCCATCTGATAGTAATGTAATGAAAATATGTTATTGTACTTTTTCTTTAGTTTATTATTAATCTAGACTAATCAAATTGTGGTTTTGCTTTATTTGGAAATTAGAGAATTAGCATATAAGAACATATGAAAGTAAAAAGTCACTTTTTTTTTTTTTTTTAGTGTTGAGCCAAGAATTTGCCATTTGAATACATTTCTTAAATCCAATGTTTCTTAATTTCCTCCAAGTAAACTCATGTCTTTAAAGCTCATTTTCAGTGGATTTGATGCTATAACATTACGAGATCATAAAAATAATTCTGCAGTCTTACAATTTTTGTTTTGTTTTTATATTTAATGTAATACATGTCAAATTGAAAAGTTTAGTAGGCTTGAAAGAGATTATTTCTCATTTGACATTAGTATAATTTTTCAGCCTATTACACATCTGTACCTGTCTTTATCTCAAAAGATTTGTCTGCTGTTTGGAAATATTCTGCAACAGAGAGCATTGAATTTTAATAACATGAACATGTAGTATTTATTAAGATGATAGAATAATATAAAAAAATAGGTTACTCAACAGTAATACACAATAAAATTAACACTCTTAAGGAGATGTTTGTTTTTTTTTTTTTAAATCTGTTTATAGACTAAGGTGAAAATCCAACAAACCCCTGAAGTATGTTTTTAACTTCAGCCACACATCATGCTTTAAATACATCCTTAAGTATTTTAACTCAGGATAAGCAACAACAAAGTATATAAGATTATTGAAAAATAAAGACTATTATATAATATAATTCAAATTATTAAAACTATTTTCAGTGAATGTATGAGTTTTTCAAAATGTTCAACAAGGCAATGAATTTTCAGTGCACATAAACTTTACAAAGTAAAACTTTGTGATCTTTCTTTTATATTTAAAATTTAATAAATTTCTTCACCAAAACTCATGCAATTTCAAAAAAAATTACAACCTACAGAAAACATCTGAAATTTCATTAAGTCTTTTGCTAACGTGATACTGCAGCTTTCAAGTATTTAATCTTTCACAAATTATTGACAATACATTTGCTGTAACATTGAAACACATTAAAAGACATTGATGTTTTTAATAGACAATCACTGTTCAGTGTCTGCTTTAAGTGATTATTATTGTAAGATAATGATCTGTAACCTCTCAGTAGTTACAGTAGAACATAAAGAATAAGTTCTGTATTGTGAAGGTAACTAAGGACTGCTACAGGAAAAACCAGAGAGTTCTGGAAACACCATCCTTGGAAGTACTCTAAAGCTGTCTGGGCATGGTTCTGCACAACTGGCACTAGGAGACCCTGCCTGAGCAGGTGATTGAACAAGATGACCTCCAGAGCTCTCCTCCAGCCTCAACCACTGTGTGATTCTGGGATTCTGTGATACTCCATGACAGAGTTACATACAACTCTGTTTCTTGAACTCTATGTTTAACTGTGGCATTAGGCTTACTTGAAACCATAAAGCATATTTTTAGTTCTTTTTTTATACCAAATTAATTTACTTTATGAGGTTTTTTTTGTATTTGTTAGTAGTAGTTCTCATATTTTTTTCTCTTCTCTTATTTAGATACTTAAAAAACCAAAACAACAAACAAACAAACAAAAACCCCAAAAAACAAACAACCAAAGAACTCATAAGTGGAATTTGACTGACTTCATGTAGATATCAAAATAGAATCTATGAGTCATATTTGGAAAGGCGTTTATTTCCTTCCTGGATTATAAAGTGACTCGACATGTCAACTTCACCTACAGATGTCCAAATTTAAGGCAGATGGATTTCACCTTACTAATCTTCTATAAATTGATCATAATATTGTATCAATAAAAAATATCATAGAATCATAGAATGATTTCGTCTGAAGGGACCTTTAGACCTCTTTGCCATGAGCAGGAACATAATTCACTAGATTAGGTTGCTCAAAGTCTCATCCAATCTGACTTTGAACGCTTCCAAAGATAGGGCATCCACAGCTTCTCTAGGCAACCTGTTCCAGTGTCTCACCATTCTCACAGTAAATAATTTATTCCTAATACCTAATCTAAATCTACTCTCTTTCAGTTTAAAACCATTGTCCCTTGTCCTGTCTCTGCAGGCCATGATAAAAAGTCTCTGTCTTTCTTATAACCCCTTTGAGTATTGAAAACCTGCAATAAGGTCTCCTTGGAAACTTCTCCAGGCTAAACGACCACAACCCTCTCAGCCTTTCAACATAGGGGAGGTGTTCCATCCTTCTGATAATTTTTGTGGCCTCCTCTGGACCCACTGCTGCAGGTCCATGTCTGTCCTGTGCTGGGGGCCCCAGAACTGAACGCAGTACTCCTGATAGTGTCTCACTAGAGCAGAATAGAAGGGCAGAATCACCTCTCTTGACCTGCTGGCCATGCTTCCTTTTATGCAGCCTAGATAAGAGATGGCACTCAAAACCAAAATGTAATTAACTTTAAACACACATAAATGTTATATTTTTGTTGTTGTTGTTGTTGAAGAAATCTCAGAATACAAGAATGTCTCATACTTCAGAGGGAAAAATATAATAGATACCAAATTCAACAGTATGGATCATGATTCATCTGTGACATACAGAAATTCCATTACTTGAAACTAAGCTAAAGAAAATTAGAGAGTGAAATAATTAGATCCTTACTGAATAAAAGAGGCAAACGAAAAGCAACCTTTATTTGGATGTTTTGAAAAATAATTGTCTATGTGAAAGCAATAGACCAATACAAAAATTATCAACATTCTTCTCTACATTCACATTGGGGTTTGTTTTGGTTTGTTTTGTTTTGTTTTGTTTTGTTTCCTTGCGTATTCTTGAAACTACTTTTGTGTTAAAACATTACCCATGTCCTGAAGGCTAAAGTATTCAAGCATCAAACCTGGTTGAAAGCAGATCTTGAGCTTTATAAGGTACTATCTACTATTCCTATAAAAAATGAGAATTTAAAAACCCATCAGAATAAATGTTTGACTCAGACTTTGTATAGATATGTATTAAAATCAAGCAAGATAATAACATCTCAGGCTTGTTTATTTCCCTTATTTCCCTTATTAAACCCACAGTGCTCTATTTCATTGTCCTGCTTGGTTCTGGAAAAGGTAGGCATGACTGCATCTATTTTTTTTTTTTTTTAAATACCTTCTGTGACTGAAGAAGAGCTCTTTCAGATTCTCTGAATTACTGTCTAGCCCAGAATAAAAATTCTGAACACTTTTCTTCTGTCATAATTCAGTGAATGTGCCCGACAGCTAATAGTTAAAAAGGTAGTTAAGACAAGTAAAAGAATAACATTACTATTTTTTCAAATCTCTTTAAGACATGAACTACCTCACCATAAGATCATAAAAATTTCATTGCTGTAGTTAGTAGCGTGTATGTGTAAATGCAACATTAGAAGTCTCAAGAGTATCATGCAATAGCCATTTGCACATGGATTTTGGTGAAGTAGAAAAGCAGCTCTGAAGCAAATCCAGCTCTTGAATGAAGACAGATTTTCTCTCAGTTTGCTGAAGATATTATTTTGCAACGTTTCTTGCAGAAGAAACCCAAAACAAAACTCAGCTTTCTATAGAACATTCTTGATAAAGACAAGTTTGACGTAAATCAAGAATCATCATTTTAAAAATAACGCACAAGATTCTTTCCAATTGTGATCACATCAGAACCGATTTATCTGTATTATAAGAGAGAGCTGAGGCGGGTATGAACTGTACTGTTCAGAACTGCTTGTCCTCAATAAGGATTATTCAGCCCTCTAAGCATTGCTGGCTACTCATCACACAATGGAAGTTGTGCTGTTGTGAAAGTAGCTCTGATGATGCCTCACATGTACATTCATGCAGCTCCCTTTCATTTTGCTACTGACTGACTGCAGACACATTACACAATTTCTCTTAAAACTGTTAAATTGATCAAAGCTCAGCAATGTCTTTCATCACATTTTCAGCTCCTAATTCTGTTTGATGATCAAGGCAATGAATCAACCGTAACTTTTGGAACTTGTTTAAGCCCTATGCAAAGCCTTTTCTTATATCCTCTGCTATTAGTAATTTCACTAATTTATTCTCTGTCCCATTTAAATAATATTTTCCTTGAGAAGTTAATAAATTAGGAAAAATAGAAACAGGCTTGAATATGGCTTCTGTTGTGAGGTATTGGGATTTTTCCCTCCATACAGGATTTTCAGAAAAACATTATAAAAGTTTTTTAATAACTATTTTCTTACAAATGACATAATCTTGTAAAAAAACTAAAAACACCACAGAAATTTAGTGACAAAGACATAATATTATTAGCACAAACAATACATTCCAGATGCAAGACTGACATAATTTTCAATTAAAACAATAAATTGATTAATCTTAAAGTTCTTTGACTTTTTATCAATACTGTAAAAATTCCTTAATGTGGGAATGCATATTATAGAAAGATATATTAAAGTAAAAAAGACAGAAAAAATAAGAGGCAAGTTCCCACTAATTCCATCGGAAACAAATCTGACTATAGATCACAAAGTTCAACGAAGCTTATGACATTTTACTACATTTATAGGAAAACACATAGTATTAATTATACAAATGTAAAGTAGACACACATAGACAAATCTGATATCAAATTAACTTGAAAGATTTTTCTGGTTTTGTCCTTTCTTGTTCTCCATTTGAGGAAAGTTCACAAGAAGCAAAAATAAAGGCTGTTTATTTGGCAGAGACACTGAAATTCACTAAAAAGTACAGATTGAGCTTCTGTGAAGACAGAAAAAACAATTCTGTTGCTTAAATATAGGTATCTAGAGACCTGATATGAAACATACATGTGTGTGTATATATATAAAATTTGGGCACAGGAGGCTATGACTTACTTACCATAGAAGAAGCAAGGTATCTAAAATGGCTCTTGATTTTCATTTTTAAGCATCCTCTTCACACTCTGAGAGCCAAATTTCCAGCTGCTGAGATGATGGAATGGTATAACTAACTTTATTTCTGTCTCAGACTTCATTTTAATTCAAGAGGTATAGTGATGCATTGTATAAGCAAATATGCAATTATACTTTTTTTTTTTTTCTTCCTACTTGAGATTTTTGTTTCATACGATGAGATTTTCACAGGTATATTGCTAAGTATGCAGTGGTTATCTGAACATCTTGGTTAGACTGAAAAAGGATACACCTACTTTAAAAGATAAAGATCACATTTTAAAGGAACATTTTAAGGAAAACAAGTTGATTTTATAGGATTTATGATTTGTCAGACATTTGCTTAGGCTCACAATACCATGATGAAGTATTCTAGAATTTTTATACATTCAAGTTGTAAGTCTTGAGATTCTGAGATTCTGACAAATATGGAGATGTACATATATATAAATGATTAAATTTGTTGGTTACTGTATCTGAAAAAGTACATGGTAAAAAAAAAGGGAGATTAGGAAAAAAAAAATGCTGTGGCCCACTGATTTCAGTGAGATGTGCATGTATTTGTTAAAAATCTAAAGTAGGTAAGAGCCATGGGAACTTAGGCTTCCTAAAATAGAATGGAAAACAAATAAAAAAAGAAAGAGGTTTCCTCTGTCTTATTTTATGTTGGGTTTGGCTCATCTAAAATTAGATGGGTGGAAAAAAAAGGTTTTTGTCAGCCACAAAAAATGAGACAGACTAATTAATACATGCACAATATATGCATGGATTCACCTTCAAGTAATGTTTGCTAAAATATATTAAATGAGTCAAGGCTAATGATCACATACCTAAATAAATAGCATTGTCATACTTAAAGCAACATATCAATGAAAAATATAGTATATAGTGTACAGAAAGTAATTTCATGCTTCACTTTCTACTGATTTGCATTTTTAGATAAGCAATTAACATCCTTCCAGCTGTTTCTAGTTATTGTAGTTACTGGAAGCAGTATCTTGCATACCTAAACTAAATTAATTAAATGCAGTAAAATATCACGCTTGTTGAAACAGAATTCCTAAAGCAGATACAAACAGCCATATTGGTTAAATGCAAAGGTTTATCTGGATCAGTCTCTAGAGGTAGTAAATTATGAAAACCTAGGAAAAATCTGGGAAAATCCCCTTAAGGATATTTCTCTAGAAAAATAACCCAAAACTGCACACAATACAGAGATTTCTTCAGTTAAAGGATTTGTCTTTGCCCTTATTTTCAATATATAACGAAATATATGGAGAGATGATTTGCAAGGAGAAGCTCTTTACTTTTATTAAGATAGCTAAGTTTGGTTGACAGTTGAATTCTGCCATAGTCACTAGGCACCATCGAAAAGAGCCCGGCCCCATCCATTTGGCCCCTACATTTCAGATACTTATAGATATTGATAAGGTCCCCTCTCAATCTTCTCTTCTCCAGGCTGTAGTCTCAGCTCTTTTAGCCTCTCCTCGTAAGGCAGATGCTCAAGGCCTCTCATCATCTTTGTGGCCCTGTACTGGACTCTCTCCAGAAGATCCCTCTCCCTCTTGAACTGAGGAGCCCAGAACTGGATGCAGTACTCCAGATGTGGCCTCACCAGAGCAGAGTAGAGGGGGAGGAGAACCTCCCTCCACCTGCTGGCCATGCTCTTTTTAATGCACCCCAGGATGTTGTTGGCCTTCCTGGCCACAAGGGCACACTGCTGGCTCATGGCCAGCCTGCTGTCCACCAGCCCACCCAGGTTCTTTTTCACAGAGCTACTCTGCAGCAGGTCAGCCCCTAACCTGTACTGGTGCATGCTGTTATTCCTCCCCAGGTGAAGGACTATACACTTGCTCTTGTTGAACCTTCTCAGGTTCCTTTCTGCCCAACTCTCCAGTGTGTCCAGGTCTTGCTGAATGGCAGCACAGCCTTCTGGTGTGTCAGCCACTCCTCCCAGCTTTGTGTCATCAGCAAACTTGCTGACGGTGGATGCCATCCCTACATCCAGGTCACTGATGAAGATGGGTAGGACCCAGTACTGACCACTATGGAACACCTCTAGTTATAGTCCTCCAATTAGATTCTGTGCCACCAATCACAACCATCTGAGATCTGCCAGTCAGCCAGTTCTCAATCCACTTCATCATCCACTCATCTATCCCATACCTTCTAAGCTTTGCTACAGGGATGTTGTGGGATACGGTATCAAAAGCCTTGCTGAAATCAAGGTAGACAACATCACTGCTTTCCCCAAATCTACCCAGCTGGTGATGACATCATAGAAGGCTACCAGATTGGTCAAGCATGATTCTCCCTTAATAAAACTATGTTGACTACTACATCACTGATCTCCACTTGGACATTAAACTATTGACTGTAGCTATTTGATTGTGACCATCCAGCCAGTTCCTTATACACTAAGTGGTCCTTCTTTACTGAATGCTTGCAAAAATACACATAGGTCAAGCACATCTGTTCCTTTACCATATGAATTTACATCCTATGTGCAGAGTAATGCTTCATTCTTTTCAGCCTCATAGATAACAATTATCAAGTAAACTTCCATGTATGCCAAAGTGGATTACAATGTCTATCAGCACTTATTTTTGGATGCATACAACGGAAATTTGTCAGAAGACTGAAACCTACTTAATACAAAGTATGTGTGACATCCTTTAAACAAGCTATCTTTTCAATTGACAAAAAACCAATTATCATCTAGCTGCTAAGGTTTAAATATGCAAAATAATGGGTTTGTATGAAAGAGAGACAAGAGAGGAGAAAGGGAATAGAATCTTTGGTTGTCTTACTGCAAAAGTTATTGTTAGTTCCCTGTTTATGTGTGGAAATGCTTGTAATGTTACACATAGAGGCTCCTGTAATGGGTGATTGAGTCTGTTTTAAGTTAATTTCCATAATTCCACAGGAAAATTCACATGGGTGCAATCAACCTTTTTGCTTTAGGAAGTAAAACACATTACAAAATCTGAGATCTGATGTTTTAGAAGAGGTCACCAAGAACTTGACAAAGATTTTTTTCATGTGTTAACTAAACTCAGTGTCTAAGAGAACTGCAAAGACTAATAACATAGATAAACAAATGCAGTTGGTGTACAATACAAAAAGGCTGTTCTTTTTGTTCTCCATGTTTAAGTGCTTTGAGTTACACCTTACCTCTGCAGTTATTGATTTTATAGTTCAGTTTTAAAAATTATTGTTAATGTTTTTAATCCTAGTGATAACGTTTTAGTAGATCATGTTCTAAAATTCTGTATATCTGTAGCTCAAAAAAAAAAAAAAAGTCAATTCATTCTGTATATAGTGCCACTATATCTTAAATTTAATCACAGGTAGTTATTTGAAAGTAAGAGAAAAATACAAAACTTCATAAAAATATTGTCTTATGTCAATAAAATTAGTTTTGCAATCTTCAGATAGTATAACGTCAAGAACTGTTCCAGCTAATGGCTTTGAAGCATCATCCCCCTTTAATTAAATAAAATAATCAATCATATTTTTCACAAAATTTTTCCTGATGAAAATCTTTTAATATACACAGATCTGTTGTCATGGTGTCTAACAATGATGAAGAGGGAGCAACATCTAATCATTAAGGGATAACTCCCATCATCTAGAATTCAAATTTGTATAATGCTTGGGGATTTTTTATCTTTTTTTTTTTTTTTTAAATTAAACAAACTTTGACATGTCCATATTTATAGGATTTCATCTCATAGGATAAATACAATCTGTTAAGAGAACATACACTGCTAATGACTGAAGGTTCATTATCATCAGTGAGAGAACTACTAACTCTAGACATTCATAGCAAGTTTTGCTGCTGATAAAGGAAAACTGGAATTTATCCCGTTTCCTAAGAGAAAGCTATAAAAATATGAATGTGAAATTATACGGGTTTCTAAGGAAGGCCATAAACCTGTGATTAATTAATTACAGAGCTTCAAGATTATAGGTATCCTTCAGTATAATGTAGAACAGAAAGATTATATATGCATGGAGTTTATGCATGATTTTCCAGGGTGCAGTATACTATAACTGTGTATGTTTTGTGTGCTTGTTTTTAGGAAAACAATTTAGCTTTAAAAGCCTTTCTGCTGTGCCTGTAGGCTATGTTTTTGTGAGTGCTCTTTAAGGAGTGTAGATTTATCAGAGAATTATATCCAAAACTGTGTAAGTCACTCCGATTTTCTCTGATCTCTGCCCACTACCCCAAAACTGAGAATTTGTAAATTCCAGTACTTTCCCTTTCATCTCTTTACCCTCACATACAGACTACAACTGATCAGTTATTGACTTGGTTCCTTAACAGAAAAAAACAAACAAAACAAAAACAACAAACCCCCCCACCCCCCCCCAAAAAAAAAAAAAACCCACAAAATTTATAGTGCTGTGTTTCATCCAGGATGTAAATTAACTTTTTCAGCAAAGGGCTCCAGAGCAGAGGATCTCACCTGGAGACCCTCCCTAAAGCAGCAACTGTGGCAAAATCATGAAGGCTAAAGTGGAAGGAGAGAGAAGACGCTCCAGCTCCACCCCCCCAGAGTGGGAAGAATGAGCTGCTGAAGAGCAGCAGCTCTGACTAAGCATGGATGGGGACAAGAGTGACAATAGCCAACGCCAACCCCTTCACATAAAAAGCAGACCATGGTGATCAGGATGGACAAACAGGGCGTGGCATGTCAGAAGGGCGTGGTGCAGCAGTTCACTTGGCAGTTTGCACAGGCAGGGCATGCAGAGAAGGGCAGGAAGCAGTTCCCCTCCTGGTTCAAGACTAACTCAACTAGCAGTCATCACCCTCCCAGGATGGGACCCAGCTATGGTTTCCACTCAGCTGAAAGCCATTGCCAGAAAGAATGGGATGGCCTAGACAGAGGTCCCACATAAACACACAGCTGTCCAGATCTCTGGCTGCATGGAGTAGCTGCGACTGTCACTGGTACTGGAAGCCAGCAGAGACAAAACCTGTGTGCGGTGTGAACAGGTGAATGATCTGCTCAGCCTGATGGCAGAGCTGAAAGAGGAAGTGAAAAGGTTAAGGAGTCTCAGGGAGTATGAGAGGGAGATAGATTGTTAGAATCACATCTTCCCATCTCTGAGGCAAAGGCAGCAGATGGAGGTTCCACAAGAAGCAGAGGATCTCCTACCCTCTTACTACCAGGCAGAAGGAGGGGACCTAAGAGTCTGAGGGGAATGGAAACAGGCCCTTGCTCAGGGCAGCAGGCGAATTCCCTCCAGGCCTCCCCCATCTACGCAGCTGCCCTTACAACAGGTATGGGGCCCTAGAAATTGAGGGTCTGGCAAATTAAGATGTAGGTACATTCAGAAGTTTGCCTAGGCTGAGTCAGTCGGCCTGTATTCTGACTGCTTCTGTTAATAGAAAAAAAGAGGGTAATTGTCATAGGTAATCCCCTTTGAGGGGAACAGATGTCCCAATACACTGACCAGACCCATCCCACAGGGACGTCTGCTGCCTTCCTGGAGCCTGGGTTAGGGACGTCACTAGGAAACTCCCTGGGCTGGTATGGCCCTCTGATTATTACCCACTATTGGTCATGCAGGTTGGAACTGATGAGGTCGTAGAGAGAAATCCAAAAGTGATCAAAAGGGTCTTCAGGGTACTAGGATGATTGGTTGAAGGATCAGGAGCACAGATAGCATTTTCCTCAATTCCTTTAGTGACAGGGAAGAATACAGAAAGGAACTGAAAAAATGCACCTGATTAACAGATGGCTCAGAGGCTGGTGCCATTGTCAGAGTTTTGGGGTTTTTTGATCATGGGGAGGTTTACACAGCACCAAGCCTGCTGGCAACACAGGAAGTTATCTGTCTCAAAGGGGGAAAAGTATTTTTGCTTATGAGTTGGCAGGGCTCATTGAGAAGGCTTTAAACTAGGTTCTATTACTACTCATTAGATAACTAAAGACAAGTAATTGATCTTTCTGTGGGCAGGAAGAGGGAACTGGTTCCCTTCTTCAGGATGAATAAACCCTGAGCTCTCAGTCTCCCCATCCAAGTCTGCAATCATCTTTGTGGCTGTTTGTTAAACCTTTTCAGTTTGCCAATGCTTTTCTTGTATCTAAGTAATTACTTCCTTGGACACACCGGCTCCGTCTAATTTGTGGTTGTGCTCTCGCTGATGTAGCCCACTATAGAGCTGGACTTCACCACCAGAAGATTTCATTGTTACTGTGAAAGATATCAAGTCTGATATGTCTATTCAGAAATTAAGTTGAAGTTAACTGTAATTTACAGAAAATTATAAGGGGAGCTGTCTTATCCCAGGTGAAGAAAGGAATCAATATTTTTGTGAAGAGACAAAATTGCACTTCACCTGGATCAAGTTGTCTAATACAACCAAAAAGCAAGTAGCTTGATTTGTTGTATGAAACTACTTATAGAAATTAATACCTATGGGAAAGATCATGAGACAACTGAAATATTAGAGGAGCAGCCAGAGAAACATTATTGTAAGCTAAAGAGATTTAATAGAAAAAGATAATAGACGAAGCATAAAATGAACTGTTAGACATTGAACAAGAATAAAACAGAAGAGGCAAGTCTGAAAGCAGAATACAGTAAATTGACTAGAGATCTAAACCAGAAATTGAATACTGGAGCAAACACTAAGCAAAGAATGCAAAGCAACAGAAGAATATTGGAGCAGAAATGTGACATAGACCTTGTATGATGTGATAAGGCGGGTGACTGGGAGATCTGAACTGAAGATGTTGCCAGTGAGATACAAATATTGACAAATTACTAAGGATATGAAATGAATAACTGATGGAAATAAAATGTTGAAAAACTATACAATGTGCAATCATAGTGGCTGAAATAAACCTGGAGAACTTTCTCTCAGGAGAGATATCCCTCAAGTAAATGAGAGATAAATCTCAGAATACTTGCAAGAAAAAATAAAAATGCCATTATGAAGCTTGATAAATACAAACCCAGGAAGGGGAAATAATATGGATTTTTATATATATGCAATCATGCAAGAAAATATGAAAAATACAAGAAATACAAGGTCCAGATGTTTAACACCAATTCCAGAAAAGGACAAGCATAAGCAAATAAGAAAACTAACCTACAATAAGGGCAAGAAGTGAAAGAACTATTGAATATTAACTTATTAATTCTACTGGCATTTACAAGAATGCTAGAGGCAAATGAGGAAGTACCTGTCAGTGACTTTTCCAAAGGAGTGAAGCATAGTATTGATTAGATGCTTGTGATAACACAGATTCCGGAAAGTATCACCTATTAGATTACCTGCTACAGTAACTCCACAGGACTCAAATAGGCTTTAGATTACATTTCAAATAAAACAACATAGAATACCCAATAACTTAAGAATGAGTGGCATTTCCAAGCAGATAAGCTTGTTAACACAAAATATCTGTAGAGAATTGGTGACAGCAGTAGGAGCAGATGAAAATCTGACCAGATGATTATAGGTCAACAAAGAAGAAAAAGATGTTATCAGATGTGTTCATTTTAGTGATTAAAGTAGGAAAAAGATTTTGTACTGGGAGCCAGATTAGGAAAATTCATAGTATGTGAGAAGTCAGTGAGACAACCAAAGGCAAAAACTTAGATATACAAATGATATTGACTTCATAGTCCTGTTCAACAACTTTTTATGGAGAATAACAAGGCAGACTCATTAAAGCCTCGAGGAGCCGAATCAATCCTAAAAGTTAGATTATGTGCTGAAGTACTGTAAAGGACTAGAAGTATTCCTAAACATTGTCAGCAGAACCCTCTAACCACAGAAAGCCCCATCACCACGGCAACCGAGTCGCACCCCTCAGGGATATGGATACATTCTGTTCTCTTGGAAACATAGCTCATGTCCTCTGTACATGCACCTGGGCCCAGGGTCAGTATGTGGGGGATTCAGACCTTCTAGAATATTCAAGGACCCTCTAGAGATGGTACTGGGCATGCACCCCACCCATGAGCTGGAAATGTGGGCATGCAAAGAACTCATTTACCATGCAATGAGACAATCCTGTAAAAGGGTGAGACCAGCTAAAACCAGGAGAGGACACTCCCCACTAGATGTTTTGGACGTGTGGAAGATACGGACTTAAAGTTCCTGTATGCCTACATCCTGGCACTAGAAGCTTTTAATTTTTTTTCCCCTTTTTTTCCCCTTCATTTTTCTCTTGATATCTTACCCCTTTTTTTTTTTCTTTTTTTTTTTTTTACATTGAAATTGAATAGCAGTAAGAACAACCTGAGTCTGAATTTAACAGGTTTCCTAAAGAGAAGGAAGTAAATCCCTTTAAACTTTCAGTATTTCTTACATAAATCATTCAATCATAGCAACAGCAAAACTTCAAAAGTAAAGTTTTGTTTCACTTTTTACATTTTAAGTTGTTTAGATGTGAAATCTTCACTTTCTATAGGGTTAATACAAGCTTGTTTGAAGGTATGTTCATTACACTTTTAATGACTTCTGCAATTAATAAACTCAACCAAGTTTGACACAGAAAATAACTCCATGAAGATGAAGCACAATACAACAGGTCTGAAAAGAGTTTAAACCTCAAGAACCCTATCCAAGTTCCTCCAAAGCTAAAAGAAACACAAGTTTTACATTTCCTGATAAAAAAGTTATTATTTAATAGATTAATGTAAGTCTCCATCTTTTCTGCAGACTATCTAAAAAAAGACTGAAGAGAAAGTGGTCTCGCACAGACTGCACAAGAAAAGGAGGCTATGTAAGTTGATTTTGGTTTACTCCCTCTTTCTTGCTATTGTCTTTTTGACAGTCAATATCACAGCTACAGTATTTTAGCGGAATCAGATGATCCCTCCTAAGCTGGTCATCACAGACTCAGTGTCTCCTCTCTATGCTGGTTGCCAGCACTGGACAAAAGCTGTTAATTGTGAGACATGAGGTCTGTTGCTCCCCTAGAGTTGTGACAGTAACACTGACTGAAACACTACCTAAGGATTCCTCAGTAATCCTCTGTGTGTTTAAAAACAGCCTGGCTATTTCATGTCAGAGTAACACATTTTGTATCACTGAAAAGGTACCTCTCACATTTCCCTTTTCTTTCTTCACCTTTTCTCTCATCTAAAGTTGTCAGCTCTTTTTAAACAGGTCAGACTCTAAAAATATCCCAAATCCTTGAAGATGAATCAGATTTGATTTTGGGTTTTTTTTGGTTTGTTGATTTGTTTGTTTGTTTTTTCTTCTGGGCCTATCTGATCTATTAGTGACTCTGACTGTTATAATCGTAGAATCATAGAATTGTTTTGGTTGGAAAAGACCTTTAAGATAATAGAGTTCAATCATTAACCTGACACTTACAAGTCTACCACTAAACCATGTCCCTAAGCACCACTTCTACTTATCTTTTAAATACCTCCAGAGATGGTGCCTCAACCACTTCCCTGAACAGTGTGTTCCAATACTTGTTGTTTTAGCCTTCATATTAATCCTATTCTTAAGAACACACTCTGCAGTTTTGATGTACATCTACATTAATCCTATTTCATCCGGTAACATAACTTCACCTTTTATCTTTGCTTACAAAAGAAGGTTTGTTTGGTGATTTTTTGTTTGTTTGTTTGTTTTTCCAGAAATGCCCACATTAACTGTAGTGGGTTGACCTTGGATGGTTGTCAGATACCTACCAAGCTGCTCTGTCACTCTCCGTCCTCAGCAGAACAAGGGGAGTAACATGATGAAAAAGTTCTTGGTCAAATTAAGGACAGGGAGATCACTTACTGTCACAGGCAAAACAGTCTTGACTTGGGGGAAATTAATTTAATTTATTGTCAGTTAATAACAGGGTAGGATAATGAGAAATAAAAATCAAACTGTCTTCTTCCCACCCCTCCTTCTTCCTTGGCTCAACTCCACTCCTAACTTTTCTACCCCCTCCCACCTTAGGTGGTGCAGGGGTTGGGGAATGGTGGTTACAATCAGTTCATAATGCTTTGCATTGGCTGCTCCTTCCTCCTTACTTTCTTCTCCTGCTTTAGTGTGGGATCCCTACAATATGATGCAGTCCTTCATGAAATTCTTCAGTGTGGGTCCTTCCCATGGTCTGCTCCAGCATGAGTCCTCCATAGGCCACAGCTCTTGCTGGAAAACCTGCACCAGCATGGGCTTTTTTCTGCAGGCCATAGTTACTACCAGGCTCCCGTATGAGCTCTCCATGGGCTGCAGCTATCTCCAGGACATATCTATCTGCTCTGTCATGGGGCTCTCCATGGGCTGCAGGGTGAATTTGTGCTCTGCTGTGGCCCTGCATGGGCTGCAGCGGTATAACCTGCTTCACCAGGGTCTTCTCCACAGGCTGCAGGGGAATCTCTCCAGTGGCTGGAGCACCCCCTCCCTCTCCTTCTTCAAGGACCTCTGTGTCTGCAGGTCTGTTTCTCTCACATTTTTTCGTTCCTATCTCACACAGCTGTTGTGCAGCAGGCTTTACCCATTCTTAAATATGTTATCATAGAGGCTCCACCAGCTTTGCTCATTGGTTCAGTTTTGACCAGTGGAGGGTCCATCTTGGAACTGGCTCTGTTGGACATAAGGGCAGCTCCTGGTGTCTTCTCACAGAAGCCATCCCTGAAACACTCATCCTGCTACTAAAACTTTGCTATGTAAACCAATTAAACAAGAAATAATAATTCTTTTCTTTATTTACTATTTGCTGGATGCTTGTTAAGAGGATGTGGCTGGGTGGCGAGGAGAAGATTGCCTGATTCCCAAATGCTAGGTGAGGTCTTCTAGGTTAGACAGGGTCTTCTGTAAATAGAAAACATAACCAGAGTTTCTGGAGTCATGTGGAAGAAAGAGATACTAAAACTGAGCTAAGCAGGGAGTCTGCAGCATTAATGGAAACTGGAAGCAATAGTGCATAAAATAATATACTGTCTGTCCTCAGAGATAATAAAAAGAGGCTTTCTACTTTTGAGCCTTTTGATCCTCCACACTTCATTCTTCCCTGTTAAGTTCCCATGACCTCTTCATTTCTTCTACTGAGGCACGGCTTAATCTGGTAAAGTCTACGTTTAACACACACAATGAAAAAGATCCATGACTCCTAGCCCTACACATTGTCACTTATTGGAAATGAGAAAGTTGGAAAGGACACCTTGAGGTCTGCTCTTCTCATATAGAACTGCCAGTAGTGCACCAACCTGCATTTCTAAGGATGCTCAGAGAATAGCCCTTCCCTGAGTGGGGTGGTGGGGGGAAGCAGTTAAAGAAAAATATTTAAAATGCTGGGTCACTCCTCCCATACCTACTATAAGAATTCACTCAGGCTCAGTGCCAAGAAATCTGAGGTGGCAATGAGGAAAGAAAGGAGAGCTGGTATTGCTTGCAATGTCTTCCCCTCTGCATTTCCTTTTTCAATAGCTATATTCAGTTCAGACCAGGACTATATGTTGTTTGACCACTTTAATCATACCAGAGCTACACAGGAAGCAGTGAACCTGATCAGAATGATTTACTATTGCAACAAATCACCCTATAAGCTTAAAATGCACAAAAAGCAATTTTAGCAGCTTTCTGTGAGATGTAAGCTATATAGATTTCATGTTGTAATACAAGAGGAATAGCAGATATGTCTGTCTATACTAAACCTGTCTAAGAAGCCATGGAATCTCTTGCTGAAGGAGGATTAACTTCTTGTCAGGTATTAAAATCTATAATCAGAAATATAATAACTGAATGGCCTTGGTGGGTCTTTTTGTGCAATCCAGAAGGGGTCTAGAAAGTTTGTTGAGAAGATGAAAGTTTTGAAATAGGAAATAGGAAACTAATTGTTATCAGTAATTAGGCAGTTAAAGGTTAAGAGAACTGTGAGTCAAGCATGTGCAGTTAAAAGGTTCAGAGAGGCTAATTAATAATGATAAATAAAATTTTATTAATAAGCTATTTATTTTTGTAAGAAATGATACAATTCTTTTTTTATGACTAAAATTTCACTAGTTTTCTAACTCATTGGCCAAATGGACTGAAAAATATTCCATAAATATTACTTGACATAGGATTTACAAGAAATGCTTTTGATGAAAGCATCACTGCTTATTGTTGTTGGCTTAAGAATGGCACTTTAGCTTCATTACAATATTTACATTTCATGTTAGAGCTTTTCTTTTTAAGACAGAATTACATTGAAACATCATTTTTTTTCAGGTAAGGTTGCTCACTCCTTTTTTTTTTTTTTTTTTTTTTTTTTTTTTTTTTTTTTTTTTTTTTTAGTGATGTCCAGTGTGTGTGTGCAAGACTTGCCAAACTATTTTGGAGGGGGAAGAAGGAAAAAAGTTCTGCAATTTGGCTTTAAGAAGTGGAATATTTAAATATATATATATATTCTGATCTAAAAAGCTTTGGTCTAAAGCTTTGTTCATTTATATTTTATTTATGAAACAGAAAAAAAAAAAATACTGACCAAATATCAACAGAATCTTTATACTACCGTTCACTCAGTGAGCAAGGACTACAAAAAGATTCATTTCTTGTGAAAAATCAGTTGGGAAAATATATCATTTTGTGTAACATTTATTGGGACACCAAGAATGCAACTAGCCACAATTATCTGACTTTTCCTCCACCTAAAATTAAATGTTTGCACCAAAATGAAATGATTGCACCATTAAGGCTGAGCCAAACAGTGACAGTCATAGTGCATGTTTGATAGCACATTTAAGATGGGGAAGAAGTTGCTACACAACACAATAACTGGCAGTGGAGAGAGGAGTGAGGAGGAGACACTCAGTTCAATGAAGAAGGAGAGGGAGGAGGTGTGCTGGATCAGAGATTCCCCTGCAGCTCGTGGTAAGACAGCAGGCTGTGCTTTTGCAGCCCATGGAGCTTAATGGTGGAGAAGATATCCATCTGCAGCCTGTGGGGGACTCCATGCCAGAGCAAGAGGCTGTGCTCAAAGAAGGCCATAACTCTGTGGGAGGCCTATTCTGGAGCACTCTGTTCCTGAAAGACTGCAACCTGTGTGAGGGGCACACACTGGAGCAATTTGTGAAGACCTGCAGTCAGTGAGAAAGACTCACTTTGGAAAAGCTCATGGAGCGCTGTCTTCCATGGGAGGGACCCCATGCTGGAGCAAGGGAGTGTAAGGAGTGTTCCCCTTTGAGGAGGAAGGAGTAGCAGAAACAACTTGTGACAAACTGACTGCAGTCCTTACTCCCCATCCCCCTGTACTGCTGAGGAAGAAGAAGTAGAGAAATCATGAGCAGAGCTGATCTTGGGAAGAAAGAAAAGGTCACGAGAAAGTTTTAAGATTTGTTTTTTTGTCTCATTATCCTTCTCTGATCTTATTGGTAACAAATTAAATTGGTTGTTTTTCCCCAGGTTGAGTCTGGTTTGCCCATGACCATAACTGGTGAGTGAACCCTTCCTGTCCTTGTCTCAACCCATGAACCCTGTGTTATATTTTCTCCACCCTATTCCATCATGGTGGGAGCGGGGGAGTGAGAGAGCAGCCATATGGTCCTAGCTGTGGCTGGGACTAAACCATTACAATGTGTTTCTATTATGATATTGTTTGGTAATATTTTGCAAAATAATAAGATTCCCTATGGAAAAAACAAACAAACAAACAAAAACTCATCCAAGCATGTTGTTCTCTATGCCATAATAAAGCTAATTTTCTCATGAATTTATATTCTCTATTCTCTTCATGCTCTGCTGTAGCCAAATGCCTATGACAAGATCTTATAAATAGAATGGTGGGTTTTTTCCATGTTTCTCAGTCCATGCTACAGAATGTATGCAGCTTCAAGATCCTTAAATAGTTGAGCAAGTAGTAAAAAAAAAAAAAAAAAAAAAAAAAAAAAATCCGTAGAAACCAAAATAAAGTGGACTTATTTCTCCTAATTTTTTCCAAGTGCAACGATAATAATTATTCTGTGCTCTACTGTACTTCTTAGGCCATTGAAGACATTTAGAGTGGGATTCAGGTTTCTAATGGCTCAAATCAGTTACCTTAAGGTAGGTCCCTACTATCTACTAAGGCCCCTAGGATATCTGATAAATCAGAGAAGATTTGACACAGAATATAATGAATATACTACACACTTCTGGGATGGTATGGCACTGCATACTTAGGAAACACTTAAAGAGAACACTGAGTATAGGATTCTACATGACATTCAGGTCTTTCAAATCTCATTATGATTAATGGTAATAATCAATATAGTAATTTACAGCTGAAGCTATAACACTGCAGAGTCTGCTTTAAAGTAAATACTAACAGATTGGACTACAATCTACATGCAAATTTATAAATTTAGATGTCTGTGGTCTGGATGATGAGTCCATCTTTATGATTTAATTCAGCTGTGCATATACAAATGATTAAAAAAAACCAACCAAACAAACAACATTTTTATCAACATGGTCAACCTGGTGATGAGAGCTTTGAACAAAGTGTGTCAGTGGAGGGAGATGATGACTTGCAGTCAAGTGAGGAAGCAGTGGACCAGTTTGGCAAGCAAAGGATGAAAGGTGATGTGGCAAAAGAGATCTGGAAAATAATTTTTAAAATGCCAAAACCAGCACTGAAGGGGTACTCTACTTTCAGCATATGCACAAAAATAAGGCTTTGTTGAGAGGACAGCATTATGAGGGAAGCTCTCACACTTCTGGGAAATCAGCATGACTTCATGCCTCTCTGAAGTTCCTGTGTGCTGAATATTGGTTATCTCAATTTTATCAAAGATCTCAGTAGTGCCTCCCGTAATATCCTCATTGACAAACAGATGCAATGTAAAATGAGTGGAAAATGGATTGAAAACTGCCAGGCTCAAAGAACTGTGATGAATAACATGAAAACCCAGCTGGAGGCCAGTCACTGGATATGTACCCAAGGGTAAATATCAATGTGTTCAAAGGTGTTCAACATCTCCACTAATGATCTGGACAATGGGATAGAGTGCATCCTCAAAAAGGATCATCTGTGGATGGTACAAAACTTGAAAGCGTGGTTGATACACTGGATGTTTGTACTGCTATTCAGAGGGACTTTGATAAGCTGGAAAAATGAGCTGACAGGAATCTAATCAAGTTCAATGAAGGGAAATGCAAAATCCTGCCCCTAAGGATGAGCAACCTTACGTTCCAAGACAGACTTGGAGCTGACTGCCAAGAAAGTAACTTTGCAGTGATGACCTGGGGGTCCTGGTGGACAAAAAGTTGAACATCAGCTAGCCATGTTCTTTTGTGGCAAAGAAGACCAACAGCAACCTAGGTTACATTAGGAACAGAATCTCCAACAGGTCAAAGAAGATAACCTCCTGTGGTCAGTGAGACCATATTTAGAGTCTTGTGTCCAGTTCTGGACTGCCCAGTAAAAAGGAGACATAGACAGACTGGAGTGAGTCTAGAGAAGGGCTACAGAGATAATGAAGGAATTGGAGCATCTGTTATATGATAAGAGGCTGAGACAGCTGGGGTTCTTCAGACCAGTCTAAATCTATAATGGGAGAAAGTAACCTGATTCTTCTCAGTAGGGTCTAGTGAAAGGACAGCAGACAACATCACAAACTGACATACAGGAATTCCATTTAAATATACAATAACCCACATTTTTACTACAAGAGTGGTCAAACATTGGAACAGGTTGCTCAGAGGGCTTATGGAATCTCTATTCTTGGAGTTATTAAAAAATAAACTGGATATGGCCTTGAAAAACATGCTCTTTTTTACACCCACCTACCCCTTGTTAGGATATGTAAAGATTAATAAGTAAGTATAGATTAATACCTATCTATATTTACTTACCATCTAAAAGAATAAAATAAATTTGTATAAAAATGGAAAGTACTGTTACCACTTCAAACTTAAACTATTTCATATTTGAAGTAGATCAATTGTATTTTTTTATTTGTACTGTAAATTTTAATTGCAATCTTTTGTTTAAATACTGCTTATATCTTTAATGAGATTACTTACATTTGATTGACATTTCATATTTTATCATGTTTTATGTCATATGTTTATTTCAACCAATCTCATTTATGTATTTATTTATTTATTAAATGATAGTGCTAGAGGCCCAAAGCTTTGTGTGATATTACTTGTAAAGGCTACAGCAACAATGAATAGAAATGACAAGATACTCTAGAAGGTAAGGTGGGGGGTTTTTTGGGTTTTTTTTTGTTTTTTTTTTTAATATTAGACAGATATGATAGTTAGGTTGAATGGCCATCTGGAGTAAGCTATTTTTCCCTTTGAATATAAAAAGGTTCTGTATAACTAATCTAAAAAAAGATTATTTTTTTGCATGCCTAAAATAAGTGAGATGAAAGTCAATGTTAATGCTTAAAAACGTTATATAACTAACTATTACTGGAAACTAAGGTTTAGAAATAAGATTTGGCACACAACATAGAATTTCTTAGCCAGAGAAAAAGAAGGGGAACTCCTTTTCTTTACTAGCAAATGGATTTTTGTTTTTAACAGTATAAAAGACTTGTCTGTATGACTGCAAAATCTGTTTTGTATTTTCTCTGAAAGTAAAGTGTTTAAGTAGAATTCAGAACTAGATCAGCAATGGTAGACCCTTCATCCAAATACTAAAGAGCATAAGTAGTTTTTTGAACATTTTCAGATTAGAATTTTGCCTTTTATAAACATATTTGATACATACAGAGGGCCTGTTGGCTGATTATTTTCTATCACATCTGTTTGGATGGCAAAATGCCTGTTCACTAGCTCATCAAAACCTTGCCTAAGGACAAAGCTGCCAACCAAGAAAGCACTAGTTAAAAAAAGGTCAGCCAAGAAGATACAGTAGACTAAAATAACACACTGACAAAACAGTACACCAGAATTGCTGAAATACTATCTGAGATAACAAGCAACATGTTTTGTTAACTGTATCAAAAGGGACAAATAAGGGACAAATATATGTGCAAATAAGTACAGAAATAAATATTACCTTTGTTAACAAAGGATTCTGGAAAAAAAATAAATGTTCCTACTGGTAAGATCAATAAGTAAGCAGATAGTGATGCATGTATCTTCACTCAGCCAGCATTTAAAGCACTTTAATGAGTTCAACTGTCCAACCCTCTTTCTCCTCCATGCCATTCTTCATGTGTTATGTCAATAGATAAGGAAATATTAGAATTATTATCTGTATAGTATAGGTGGAAAAAGTGGGACAAAATGATACCGAGGTCATAAAGTAAGACAGTAGAAATGCTTTGGATAAAAGACCTTTTAGTTTCCAGCCATGGTATATAATTTCAGATAAAAAAATAATAAAAAAAAATCATTCCTTCTTTTAAAAATTTTCAACTATCTTGATCTCCTTTACCTTTCCCTGGAACTCTTTTTCTGTGTTTTATGGTAAAATCACCTGTCTTCCTCAACCTGAGGATGTGCCCCTGATGTTCTGTACAACTGTAGTTTGAATGGAGTCTCTGGCAGCATGTAAAGTAATTTCACATATACTCTAGTATGTGCCAGTCCAAGTGTTGACAGGTAACCAGAAGAGTTAATTGTCATTCTTGCTTCAGTGGTTTTGTTCATGAAAATATATGAACATTTTTAAACCCAGGACAAAACCAATTGTCTACAACAAACTAAAGTAAAATTGCAATCTATTAATATATGTTTAAATTTTATCTACCGCTGCTTTTTGCAGTACAATAAAATAAACTGCTTGTGTTGCAACAGAATATTAATCCCAGAAAATAATGATAAACTTCTGCTAAAAACTTTCAATTCAAAGTTTTGTCTACCTAAGTAATATCAGAGCAAGACTATTAACCCTAGTAACACATACAATACCACACTAAGATGAGAAGAGATATGTTAATTGGAAGGCAAAAATGTACTTATACTGTTACTGGGTTGATTTTAACCTATCTAAATATAGGCTATGTGCTGGACAACCTAGTTAGGACTCTAGTCACCCTTAGTAAGTCAGTGTGAATTTGTGAACAATCATTACGCCTAAAATTTAAATTGCTTTGAGAACGTCTTTGCATAGAGAAAGCTTGCAAACAGGACACCAAGTGAGATGTCAATGAAGTGCTGTATGGATAGTTCACAAAATGAACATGAGCCTTGTTCCATGCTTCAGGGGCCACATGTTTTAACACACAAAACTACAATGAAACCCAGTACAGACAATGGGTTATTCAACAAAACTAAACTTAGCAACAGCATTTAGTTCCAGATTCATACCACTAACTTGCACCTATACATGAGCTAGATGGGTTAATAATCAATACAGACTATATCAACATTGAGATATAGTCAGTCAGTACTGTTAGCAATCTCAAGAGTGATCTATTAAATCATAATGAAAGCATCCACGTGTCAATTGGATAGCTCTCTAGGATCTGTTAATTAGATTCATTATACGCATCTCCGTTGAGTGTAAAGGGAATACCCAGCTTACATACAGACATCTTTATTAAAGACACCTAAAGTTAGGGTGAACTGAATTTGTTAACTTTGTGGAATGGATAGGGTTGACTATTCTTACTGTAAAGGAAACTTAAAATAGTATATTTTCAATATCTAAAATATAGTGGGTCTGATTTAACAAGGCTGAAAAGCAATGCTAAGCACTATCATATGAGAGATGTAGATCCAAATAGAGATGTAAGTGCTTGTCTCCTGTGTAAGTTGAAGACAAAAGCCTAGATGACCCATCCTTTAGGAACCCTATAAATGCCATCAGCTCAATTAAAACCTTCCTCAGTGGATTGTTTTTTGTTTGTTTTGGTTGGTTGATTGGCTTGTTTTGCTTTTTTGTTTTGTTTTATTTTCTCCTTCATACTTTAATCTGTGTTTCTGCAATATGCAGGAGACTGGCAAGACAGAGGAATGTCAATCCAAACTTTGCTATTATCCATATTTGTGCAGAGTCACTCAATAAAATTTGTCAGAAAAATCTATTATGGTCAAACTACAGCTAACTCCATCACACTGTCTCCAGCAACATCGTACTTAGGTTGCACCTGACTGATCATAACATATACTTACAAAACAGGAAACCTGAAGATCTCGTAACTATAGCTTCTGCCTTTCAGGGTATTGCTGCAGCTACTCATACCTGTAATATTCTGTATGAGCCGCTATCTGGTATTTAATTGGACTGATATGCAAGTGAAAATACAAGATGCATAAGTCTGGAAGGCAAGCAGTCTAAACAAAATTGATTCAGTAGTCCAGACACCTCATACTGGGAGATCTATAGCTCCATATTCCTTTATTTATCTACATGAAAATACTGTACCCATCATAATCTTGCTCAAAAGACTTATGGAGTAAGTAGAACAATGAAAGCTGAGTAAGCTTAGAAAGACCTATGCCATTTTTCAGAAACTAAGCTGGTCTTAAATTTATAGGTTCCACTTTTGCAGGCAGTCACGACCTTAAGAGGGGTTATTACTATGGAAATAACATAGGATCATCGGATGTAGCATCAGTTTCCTAGATTATGTCTGTATACTGGAGTTTCATTTGTTTTTCTATCACCTAAATTATTCCACACATAATCTGTTTCTAGTCTTGGCCTTCAGCTCATGCTAATGTGCTGCCATTTCCTCTTCAAAATGGCATTATGTGTGTCATCAAGTGCTTCAAAAGAAAAAGTAACAAACTGTAATTACAGCTGGGGAATGTTAATACTAGCAATGCAGGATTCAGTATCATAAGAATAAAAATGTCTTTTAAGATAAAAAAAAAAACCTTAAAGTTTTCAAGCTGCTAAAGAGGGTAGGGATATTGATGGCATATTTTAACTCCTTTAAAATCCTCTGGGAGTCTCACATAGCTCTGTTCACTTACATGCTATAAAACACAGCATGCAATAAAAAAAACCCAAAACAAATCAAATAACATACACAGGCACATACATACTTATGGACAATAATTTTGATCACAATATCCTTGCATGAACACCTGAATGATGTTTACTTGTGTGGAGTTTTACTAATTTTGATAATATTATTTCCATGAATATAAGTTTTACTGGGGATGCAATGTTCAGTCAACATTTGCTGTAAAGACTGCAAGTTCTTTCAAGAAAAGAAAAAAAAAAAAATCTGTAAATCACCAAGAGTATTTGTGTTATTATATTTAGTAACAATCTCTATGGGATACTAGAATTCCTGATTCTTGTGGTTTTTAAATTTTGATACTAAATTAAGTCATAGTAAAAAGAATAAAATTAGTCTGCACCAGTCTCCGATAATTTGTGCAAGAAAGGAAGGACATTTGAGTTAATTCCTCCAAAGGCAATAGTAAAGCAAGTTCTATGAAATTTAAGTTGTGAGACTAAAATGCAGATTTGTCTTATGGTTATATTGATGGTGTGGTTGGGTATCAGGACCATGCCTGTGTATGCATCCAGCACTCTTAAATCATTAAATTGTTAATTTCCTGAGTGGTTCAGGAGCTCATCAGCCAGTAAAGTGCATAGATGAGCTGTATTGACTTGTTCAATACAGTGAGTGCATGTGAGAGAAGGTGAATGACTGAACTCCAAACCTCCACAGGAGGTGTAGAAACTCTTCCAGTATTAATTCTGGGATGTCCTGCAGATTGCTTCAGGCAGCTCCTGCTGTGCCTAGACCAATCTGAATGATTCACTATGTTCAGCAAGACCCTGGATAAAATCCACATGAGCCTTCTTTTCTCCAAGCTAAACACTCCCAGATATCTCAGCCTTTCCCCATATGAGAGATGCTCCAGTCCCATCATCACCCTTGTGGACCTTCGCTGTTGTCTCTTGAGTACGTCTATGTCCCTCTTGTACTGGGGAGTGTAGAACGGGATACAGTATTCCAGGTTGTGGCTTCACCAGTGCTGACTAGACAGGAAGCATCATAGAATCATAGGATTGGAAGGAACCTTAAAGATCATCTAGTTTCAACTCCGCTGCCATGAGCAGAGACACCCCCCACTAGACCAGGTTGCTCAAAGCCTCATCCAACCTGGCCTTGAACACTTCCAGGGAGGGGGCATCCACAACTTCTCTGGGCAACCTGTTCCAGTGTCTCACCACCCCCACAGTAAAGAATTTCATCCTAATATCTAATCTAAACCTACCCTCTTCCAATTTAGAGCCATTATCTCTTCTTCTATCATTAACTGCCCTTATAAAAAGTCCCTCCCCAGCTTCCTTGTAGGCCTCCTTTAGGTACTGGAAGGCAGCTATAAAATCTCCCCGGAGCCTTTTCTTTTCCAGGCTGAACAGTCCCAACTTTCTCAGCCTGTCCTCACAGGAGATGTGCTCCTGACCTTGGATCATCCTTGTGGCCTCCTCTGGAGTCGTTCTAACAGGTCCATGTCTTTCTTGTGTTGGGGGCTCCAGAACTGGACACAGTACTCCAGGTGGGGCCTTACGAGAGTGGAATAGAAGGGTAGAATCACCTTCCTTGACCTGCTGGTCACGCTTCTCTTGATGCAGCCCAGTTTGCCTTCTGGGCTGTGAGTGCACATTGCCGGCTCATGTTGAGCTTCTCATCCACCACCACTTTCAAGTCCTTCTCTTCGGAGATGGTCTCAAGCCACTTATTGCGCAGCCTGTATTTATGATTGGGATTGCCCTGACCCAGGTGTAGGACCTTGCATTTGGTCTTATTCAACTGAGGTTAGCAAGCCTGTCAAGGTCGCTCTGGATGGCATCCTGTCCCTCCAGCATGTCAACCACACCACACAGCTTGGTGTTGTCAGGAGGATCACTTCCCTCAACCTGCTGGCAACACTCCTTCTGATGCAGCCCAGGATACCATTAGCCTTTTTTGCAGCAAGGGTATATTGGTGGTTTAAGTTCAATTTTATGTCCACCAGGACCCCCAGGTCCTTTCCTGCAAAGATGATTTCCAGATGGATGGCCTCCAGCATGTATTGGTGCTTTCAGTTGCTCCTCTCCAGATGTAAGACTTTGCACTTTTTATATTTCATTAGGTTCCTAATGGGGGGTCAGCCCATTTCTCCAGCTTGCATTAAATATTAAGAAATTATGAATGTTTTCCATTTAAGAGACATTTAAAAATTTTCAGATTTGTTTCAGATAGCTAAGAATTAGTGCAAATGCTCAACACCTTTACTAAACCATTTAACACATCTCTAATGAGAAGTGCTTGCAATCTACAAGGTAAATTTGCATAACTTGATTTCAACTACTTTTGTTTATTCTGTGTTAACTATTAATTATTTTTTGCTGTCATTATTTTTAAACACCTGTCCTCATTTTATTTTGTGACCCTTTATATATTCAACACCTAGATACTAATTTATTTTTGCTTTGCTGAAGCATACTTAAAAGTACCTAAGCTACTATAAAAGGCACAATCTATTTGTCTTCCTTCGAGTTTTGTACAGATTTCTCTTTCAGTGCTGTTTTTACAATTATTGTATAGAGTTCTATGCAAAGTTGACCTTAAGGAAAATCTATATAAATAAAGAGTGGGGTTTAGGTTTTTTTTTAATATATGGAAAATCAGAAATCAGGTTTTTGTGTTTGTAAGTCATTGAAAATACAACTTTGTTTTCATTGTTTCTAATTCTTTTGAACTTCTGTGAGGCACAGAATATGAAAAAGTTATGGTAAAATTAAATACATAATCATTACTTAATTCAGCAGACCAAAACTTGTCATAAAGCACAGATCATGGTCAGACAAGTAGACAGTAAACTAGTTAGGCATTGCTGAGTAGCTGAGTAGAGGCAAGGCTTTTTCAGCTCCCTGTTCCTAAGTCCAACCAGTAGAGAGGGTAAGCATGTGTAGGCACACACAAACACATCTATGCATAAATACAGCCAGACACACAGATTAACATAGTCAGGAAACATAGCCCTCATGCAAACACAAACAGCACCAACAGCCTTGTTCCATTCTCCTTTATAGCAGTTTAGGATGAAGGTCTGTTAGTGGATCCCTTCAATAACTGGATTTAGACATTTAGTCTGTCCTTGTACCATCTTTTTCCCTAGTTGCCAACATCTTGGCATATGAGTCACTGAGGCCTGCAGCCACACTCCAGTTCCTGGAAAGTAGGTCAACTTGCACGCGTGCACACACACATACATATGCAGAGACAGGATACCACAAGTAACCCCACCTCTTCAAATACTCTGTCTACAGTACGTGCAAATAGGTTTCTCAGTTGACCCAACACCCTTTCCAGTAACTGACTTGGACCTCCTGGACCTTCCAGTAGCCAACTTGCATATCCTTTAATCTCCCCATTATCAGGTCTGGCCCAAACTTATTGCTCACAAATCTCTTACCCAACTTGCTGTTTAGTCTACATTTGGTATTTGCTAGTGATCACACACCAATGTGTATACTCTCTCTTGCTCTAGTTGCTGGCACCAGAGAAGACACTGAATCTTCTTGCAAAGGCATCAAGCAAATGCAAATAAGTTTTTCAGTCTCGTGTTGACAAATAGCAGCAGCAGATTCCAATATTCTGAAATAAATTTGGGGATAAAAATAGATAGAATCAGGGTTGGGTTCTCTGAGCACCAATTGAACAATTAAATCAAGTGATATGTGATCCTTCCTCTCCTCCCTTCTTTCCTTTTCTGCCTCCCTCACTTCCTCTCTATCCTTTCCTGCTTTGCAAGACTTTACAGTCTGGTTTTCTAGTTTTCCACAGCCTCATATCTTCTGGGAAACTCCAGTGTTCTCCATTTGTATAAATCTTATTTCTCATATTAAATTCTGGAGGAAAAATATCGATTGATGGTCTGTTCATCAGAAACTGTTTACAGATGAAGTCTCCAGATGATACTTCAGAGTTAGGACATCCTTCTCAGGTGCTATTCAGTTCTGTGGTCAAAATAGAGAAAAAGAGGTCTTTATAGCATATTGTGGAAATATCTATCATAAATCTCCCATTCTATTAATATGCTCCTGGCAACAAACGTAACCTTCTTCAAACAATTCCATAAAATACCCTCCAGCACACTGCTTTTTCCATTTTCTCTCTCTCAAATAGGCTTTCAAAAAAAGATGGCTCTGGCTTTTTCTTCACAGTATCCATTAATGATATTTAAGAAAAAATATAAAACAGAATTACCATTATTTTCCTCTGATTACTATGGATACACCATAAAAAAATTATCAGAAGAGATCATTAATTTGAAGCTACTTATTTAATCCATCTGTGGACAGGCCACTATGTAATATGCAAAATTAAACTTACAAAACAAAAGACTAAATTATAAGCATGCAAATAATTTCCAATTGACAAAATTGGAAGAAATTTTGGGCAGAAACTTTATTTAATTTTAATCATCTGAAACTTAGTCATACTTGGCCATCTTGACAAAGCAACACTTTTGCACTTTCCCATGAAGAAAGATAGATCTTTCTTTCCCAAGGAGGCCCAGAATTGTTAGTTATTTGTGCTTATCTATACCCATGAATATAGAAAGACTTAATGTCTAGATACCTGTGTTTTGGAGAAATGATGTTAAGCGTGCAGATTCCCATCCAAATATATATTTTGTCAGTAGTCCTTCAGTGACTTTTTTTTTTAATTGAAGAATGAGTTTTCAAATGGAGATTAAGATTAAATTGATTGAAGTGTTCTGTAACATGCCAACTGCCTTTCACTTATTCTTACAATATAAAAGCAAATATGAAAGTGAAAAAGCTCGACATTTTGAAACAAACTACCATATTTAGGAAAAAAAAAACCTCTTAGTAGCTTTGAAAATCATAACTTTAAATACAGGCAAGCTATGAAAGCTATATATCCTTCCTGAAAAGGAAGTAGAAGATATAAATGCTGCAATTAATAACAAAGAGGTCTTGAGGGCAGAGGCTAAGCAGGGTGGTGACAGGTAATTTTTATTTGAGTCTGAGAGGAGGAGAAACAATCTAAAATAAGCAGCCACCCCAGGAAGAATGAATAGCTTTACTGGTGCATTGGGCTAACAAGAGTCAGTGTAAAACAATTGATTTAGGAATAAAATTATTTTCTGTAAAACACCCTATTCTATTGAAATGAATCTATTCTAACTCTGGTTTAGACAAAGTTATTGATGTGAAAATTAGTTATATGATAATCTTGTATCAGCTATCCAGGCAAAACAAATTTAAAGATAATTAGCTAAACCAGAATCGTGATTTATTTTTTTTAACTCTCCCTTACACCTTTCTCAAAACTGAACTCCAACTTTTTTTAGTCTAGAAATAAAGATAGCTTTTTCACTGCCAAAGTGAATAATTTCAGCTTTTTTGTGTGTGTAATTAACAAAATTTTTAATATATAACATTTACAGAGTAAATAAAAAGTATTTATTTTATTTTAAAACAATTACTGTTTAAGGTGAAACAGTCAATGTAACATGCACCCCACCTAGCTTGGGTTTCTTGTCAGTAAATTATACAAAGTCTAGTCATATTAGAGGAAACCACTTGGTGACAACAATTAACATCAGGCTGGGTTTTTCTGAAATAACTTATTTTTCTCTGTAGCTGGAAAATGTACTTATTATTCTGATTGTTATGGTTTTGCAGTGATTCGATTAATTTCCAAGAAACATCCATCTTTTCTGGAAGTAGTAGAGTTAGACAGAGCAGACTTCTAGTACATCCTGTTAAAAGATTTCAAGCTTAATGTTCATGATAATCAGACTAGCCAGTGGATGCTAGGAAGTGTAAAGTGTGTTATAGGAACATACTTCACTTTTTGAATCTTGCTACTTATTTTTTTTGCATTTTCTGAAATAATTTATAAGAAATTCTTTAGTTGGTGGGTATCTAGATAGTCATTAATGTAAATTTAGAAGGTTGAGATAGACTACAGTGTCCAATGTAAGTATGTAATATTTCCTTATGTAAAACAAAAACATTTATTGTACTGTTTCCTTATGTTTTAGGCATCACGATAATTCATTGAAGATTTGCTTCTAAAAGCAGTAAATTCTTGAGACATCTCCAAATAAATGCTTCTGGGAATGAAGTTTTCTCTTCTAAAGATCTCCTTGAATACACATCACCAATAAGTAGTCATAAACAAAATTAATATAGTCAGAAAAACAAACAAATGAACAATAACCCTAACAGAATAAATGTTTATTTTCCTTTTATTTATGAAAAAAAAAAAAACCCAAACAAAAATATTATGCAATTTTTTGTTTCAACCACTAGGGCTGTCTCACCTATTAGAAGCCTAATATTATCGAGTAGACACAATACTCAGTACAAAGGCAAATATAGTCATCAGTCTTATATACCTGCCTAAGTATGTTTGTATTCTGTCTCTAATTTTTTATGAGCCAGATTAATTAAAACAAAACAAACAAAAAAACCCCCTCTCTTCATGTGCTGCTCTGTTGATATGTACAAATATAGTGTGTTTGACATATTGAGGACATGTTGAATTTATTCAATTTGTACATATTGTTGGCATCAGCAGCAGGTCTGATTTACACCCAACATATTAGATATATCTCATGTATATTGTGCCAGTGATCTGTGCACTATAACATGGTTGACATTTCTGGTTGTCCTGTGGCCTTGTAAAAACTGCAAATTCTAAACAACATGTCAGAACTGCTCAAGTTCCACTTGAACAAAATTTATTCGTAGGAAGAAAAAGGAATAGCTTGGTAAATATGAACATATGGCAGGCTGAGTCTTATTTCCTGCAATCTTATTTTCTCATAGAAAATGATGAAGCTGCAGGACACTGAGTATGAATCAGCTTCTGAAGTGTTACCCAGAAAACTCTTCTAGTCAGAATTCATAATTGCTCCATTTTAATCCTTTCTATTTAGATAGTTCTACTTCACCTTTCTCCCCACACCACAAACCTGAGACAATTCCAAGGCCTAATGTTTTACAGCACACATTTAGGAAAGGCTTGAAGGTTAAAACACTTTTATTGCAAATGTAAACATAATTAAGATTTTTTTAATTCATTGTTAAAGCATTATGTTTGTATTAGTTTTAATTATATTATTCTAAAATAGCCAATCTATCTTCCTGATTTTTTTTTTTTTACTTCAATACAAGATAACTCTAAATTGTATAGGTATGAGGAAGGAGAGTATGTGCTCCTCTAAGGACAGCCAGGCAAAGAGGTATAAACCAGAAGATACAGAGAAGAATCTGACCAGCAATGATAGGAGGTCCTGATATGAACAAACCTGGTCAGTAGCATGAATTGGTAAGAGTATGTTGAGTGTGAAAATGTTTATTTTTTTCAGCTAGAAGGATAAGGATAGAGCAAGAGATAAACACACAGAGACATAAAACCTGACCGGTTAGAATCAACAAAGACAACAACCAGAAACAAACCTACTCAGTGACTAATTGTTGGGTTATCACGAAACTGCAGGCAAATCAGACTTTGTAATGGATGAGGATGCAAACCTGGAGGTCCTGCATGTTGAAGGGAGTCAGTGGGACTGTGCCAACTCATGATGCAATGTGATGAGGAAGGAGGAGCAGAGGGCTTGTGCCTGATCACCGCAGTCTGTCCTTTCTTCCTGTATCTTCTTATTAAATCTTTTCTTAACTACCTCTCACCATAATGCCACTCTCTGTCCCATGTGAGTGTGCTGCAAAGACTCAGTACCAGCTGCTGGTGAAACCTGTGTGTGTGAGAGTGAACTTTGGGTGCAGCTACTGCAGTCAGATTGGGAGATGGGTGTCTATAGCCCGTGATGACAGCTATGGGAAAGCAGCAGCTGCATCTATAGCTCACATCTGGGTTCTGGGGCATGGGGCTGAGCTCAAGGTACTTGTGTAGGAGAGGTCCTGGCCTGGAGCAACTGGAGAAGGCAGCAACAGTCCTAAGATCCCTAACAAGTCATTCTCAAATTCACTGACTTGTGGATAATTAACTGAAGGTGTTTAGGGAGAAAGAACAATCGCTATGGTGAAGTCTAACCTCTCACTAGTGCCCTAGTCTTCTATTCACAAATCATTGATGTCCTTGGGTTTGTGACACTGAAAATCTTGCTAGAGGTGAAAATGAAGCACACATTCTCAGTTTCACCAGGCTATTCCATTTGTTTTCTAAAGTTAATAGTCATTTTGTTCCTGTTCTCATGACACTACTATTTTGAAAACTGACTAATTCTGATACAAAATTCTTTTGACAGAGAGAAAATTATTCATTTCCAAGAGAATATTATTACACAGATGGATTCCTCGTACCCAGTCTTATCCTACAACTACTCCTACAGGATAAAAACTTTTAAACAAATTTATTTCTGTTGTCTCAAGGAGAAGAATTGATTCCTCATAGACATTGCTATGTGCTTTTAAGGTCTGAAAGCTGGATATGCAAATAGGTTCTGTCAAATGCTAGTGGCAATGTACTATATATGTACTATGAATTTGTAATTATTATTTGTCTTTTCTTATTGCTGTAACATCCGATGGCTTCAATTGGAGATATGTACTACTTCTAGCATGACAACTTGCTGGAGTTTGAAATTATGCCCTTTTATCATTACTAATTTCATGCATCTTCTAAATGTAACTTATAACAACAAAGGATTCTTTGGTGAATTAAATGTTCAGACAATATTCCCATCTATTCAAAGGGAAATTTTATGGGCTTAGGCAGTGCAATATTTCTGCAGCATATTTTTCTAGGCATTCATTTTCCAGACTGACCTAGGGGAGGGGTGGTGGGGATGGGAGGGAGAGATAGAAAAACACAGTTACATGGTAAAGTATCTATTTATCTGTTTACACTGGATGTAAATGCATTCACTTTGGTCTTGTTTTTATAATTATTTTCAACCAAGTACAAAGAAGACATAGAGGTGATAGAGAGATAGGCATTTATTATCCTTAAACTCAAAATCTTGCATTTCAGAAGTAGCAACCTTTATTCAAAGGTACTCCTTTTTTAAAATGCTTGAATAGCACAGAAATCTTTCAGAATTTAAAGAATGTGTGACATTTTTATGCTTGCAATAATTTTATCTTTCTGACTGCTTTTAATATAACTCAGATAAAACAGTATGTATTTCTGTTGCTGACATTTTTATGGATTTTTTTATCTCAGAATTTTTTCATAAGAATGGCAAAATAAGAAATTATGTTTTTTCAGTATAAAATGTCTTAGAGACTGTATGTGTCTGTCTTTTTTATTATTACTGTAAGAAGCATGTTCATAAACAACACCTATTGACATTATTTAGAAAGTCATGGAACTTCCATTTGTATTGTATCTTGAAAGAAATTAAATATAAGCTGTTTGAAATCAAGTCAGTTTAATAGGTAGTTGAATCAGAAGATAGATACCTGTGACAAAGGATACCTTTAATATTCAATGATACTTCTAGATCACAGTGATTTAAAAGAAAGTGATGTCACTCAGAAGTAACACAAAAACCAACTACTGATTTGTCATTGCCATTAGCTTTCCTTGATTTTGAAATTAATCTGTTTTTCTTTAACTCTTGAGTATGCCCAAGTAAGGAAATAATTAATTTACATATTTAACGTAAAACTCAGGATTATCTACAACATAGTTTTTTTCTATTCCAGTGCTTAAGGTTACATGATTTTTGTCTTCATGGAAACTCAGAATCTAAACAGTGGTTCATGAGATGTGTTGAAGCATATAAAATAGTGTCAACATTACAAAAACAGTTTACCCTCAAACATACTGCCTGATAGGATATTTATCAAACAAAAAATTTAATTAAAAGGGAAAGCAAGCTGTTGGACAACCAAGAATACGGACCACCTAATTATTGAAAAACTTCACTGCATTTCTCATGTGAGGTAGTTCCAGGTAAGCATCCTGCATTAAGTTCCTGTAGTTCAAGTATTGCTTTTTTGAGGAAGACTAACTTTCCTCCCTTATTCTATTATGATTTATTTAAGAGTGAGCAGTTTAGTGGCTGTAAAGAAAAAAAGAACCATTAATTTTGCCTATACAGCTAATGTTTCTGGAGAAATGCATTAGATATGATTTCCGTATGGGCGTTATTATACCATACTGCCAATGAACTATTCCTTAGCTAGAGTTCATTAACTGAGACACAGCAAATCACCTAAGCTTCCTCTAAACCTTTCCTGTACTGGAAGAAGACAGTTTCTAAGTCCTGGTTCCCTATCCATGTGTTTTCTGTTTTCTTTAGAAGTTAGTAAGGAGTTCCTCCTTCTCAGTACCACCCTTTATACAACTTAATTAATACCATTTTCAATAGGTAAAAGATAAGCAAAAGAATCTTGAGGGAATTTTTAGCAGCAAGAGAGGGAACTATTTTGCAATCATCTATTGATATCAATTTCAGGATTCAATATGATTTCAAGGAGTCTATGACCAGTGACTGTATGACACTATTGTATCCTCATGTACATGGGTTTAAAACAAATGTCCTTTAGGGTAGGAAAACTGGATAAAGGGAGTGTTGGACTGACTTCCATGACCCATGATCTTTCAGTGATGGCTATCTGAAATTATTATGATACTCTATTGACTTACATATACAGGAGAAGGAGAGAAATGAGCAAGTGAAAATCCACATAAGGGTTTAGAATTTCAGGTAGACTAACGGGGGGAACATTTACAGGCATATTTAATTGGTTGAATTGTGATTTAGGTGCCTAAATTCTATTGTTCTTAATTTGTGGAATTTTGTCATTAGAACATTTAGATGACAGAACAGATTTAATTCCTATTAACTTATTTGGGTGGGGTTTTTTAGTCCATAGAATGGAAAGTATAAACTGCAAAAAATGGAGAATAGGAAAGACCCATCAGGTCTAGATAATCTTCATTATGTGTTGAACTTACCAGAAAACTCAGGCTTCTTTTTATAGTGCCTCTTGTTCTTGATCTCCCAGTGATACACTTAAAAAAAAAAAAAAAAAAAAAAAAAAAAAAAAAAGTGCCTGTTCTGTCTGGTGGTAGGTGGGATTTTGAGAATTATTTTTTTTTCCCCCCTGGGGAGATCCTAGATGTCTTAACTTTTGGTGAGTTATAGTTCTACAGAAATCTATTTTTTATCTCTGTTGCTAAGCATCTTCCCTTCAAAAGGTAGTTCAAGGTTGTAAACTCTATGTAGAAATAAATGTATACTACAAAGCGATATGTGACGGACTTATTTTAATCATCCTTTGGATGATTCCTTATTTTTCTGTTAGTTATCTGTTGTGCGTGAAATCAAGCAGAGGCATTTAACATTATATTTAGTGGATGAAAAGGGAAACATTCTCTTTAACACCCTAACAAGGACTTCGAAAGTGTTCAGTTTTCTTCAGTGACAATAGAGGTTGATTAACACCTAAATTAGGAATCCAAAGAATTAGTTACCCGGTGGGAAGCTAATCTTTGATGTTGCAAAGACAAAATTAGAAATTTATTGTAGAGGAGTTAAAAATGATTTACAGGTTTGTTTTACTTTCAGCTAGATCCTCCCTATCCAGGCCATGGATCTGAAAGTATCTGTAAGTGCAATGACGGAGGCTTCTGGGAAATTCAGACAAGCAACCCACTGCTATTCTGTCTGTTATTCTTAAAAAAAAAAAAAAGAGAAGCTTAAGCCCTCAGAATGCTGTGTTTTGCATTAGTAGCTAGAAAGGTGCTGATAACACACCAGTGTTTTGGTTACTGCTAAGCAGTGCTAGCACAGCATCAAGGCTGTCTCTACAACATTCTGCCCCAGCCCCCTGCCCCCAGTAGGCTGGGAGTGGGAAAGGTCTTGGGAGGGGACACAGCCAGGACTGCTGACCCAAACTGGTGAAAGGGATATTCCATATCATATGACCTTTGCTCAGAAATAAAAGTTAGGAGGACAGAGCAAGAAGAGGCAGCATTCATTATTTATGTTTGTCCTCTGGAGTAACTGCTATGTATACTGAAACCCTGCTTCCTGGGGACATTGCCCACTGATAGGTGGTAAAGAATAAATATTTTGGTTTTGCCTTTGCTTCCAGGCATGGCCCTTGCTTTGTGGTTGTATTAAGCTGCCTTTATCTTGACCTACGAGGGGTTTTTTTTTCCATCTTTTTTACTTCCCTCCCCATCCTGCTGTGGAGGGGAGTGATAGAATGGCTTGGTGGGCACCTGGGATCCAGCCAAGGTCAACCCATTACAACACCAGATCTGATGCTTACCTGTAGCCCATGAAGAACCCTATGCTGGAGCAGGAAGCTGTGCCTGAAGGCGACTGTGACTATGTATAGAGCTCGAGCCAGAGTAGGGGCCCGACTTGAGGAAGCACAATAGAGCAGACATTTGAGTCCAGCCTATGGAGATCTCCATGCCAGAGGCAGGGGCTGTTCCTGAAGAAGATAATGACTCCACAGGAAGTCTGCACTGGAGCACTTTGTTCCTGAAGTCTTTTAGCCCACAGAAGGGACCCCACATCAGAGCAGGGGAGAGTGCAAGGATCTGTCTCCCTGAGGAGGAGGAGTGACAGATATAATGTGTGTTAAATTGACTGTAATCCCCATTCCCCATTCACCTTGTGCCACTTGGGGGAAGGAGGTAGAGAAATCAGGACTAAAGTAATTTGAGCCCAAAAGAAAGGAAGCGCGGGAGGAAGGCGTTTTAACATGTGGTTGTTATGTCTCACTATCCTCCTCTATTGATTGGTGACAAATTAAATTGATTTTTCTTCCCCAGGTCACGTCTGTTTTGCCTGTAACCATAATTGATGAATGAGCTCTCTTGGTCCCCATTTTGACCCATGATCCTTTTTGTTATTATTTTCTCTTCCCCATCCCACTTGTGTGGGATAGTGAGTGAGCAACCATATTATTTTAGCTGATGGCTCTGACTAAACCACCACATCCTCTTGCCAAGGAATTGAGGTGGTGGCTACTTGAAATTACAAAGATTTTGAAGGATCAACAGGCACCAGAGAAATAAGTACTAGAGTTTATATCTGTCTGTTTATGTTTACCAGTTGCAATAGAATCAGTTTTGTAAATAACCTAAATTTGTAAATAACCTAAATAACCTAAATAACCTAAAATTGTAACTGTATTGCAGAGACTTAAATATACCAACGTTCATGTCTTAAGTGTGTTTCTGTAGCCCACATTAAATTTTACAGAGTATGCAATCTGGTACTCCAGCCTTGAGAATTAGTTATTGAAATCTGAATGCAACAATCTATTCCCAGGCAAACTGGCCATGTTTTGTAATGCAACAATATCTACACTTTACAAATCCTTTGGCTTTAATAATTCACTGTTAGTCTTCCCTTCCCTTCCCTTCCCTTCCCTTCCCTTCCCTTCCCTTCCCTTCCCTTCCCTTCCCTTCCCTTCCCTTCCCTTCCCTTCCCTTCCCTTCCCTTCCCTTCCCTTCCCTTCCCTTCCCTTCCCTTCCCTTCCCTTCCCTTCCCTTCCCTTCCCTTCCCTTCCTGCTGCTTTAGGTTCAATTTCCTTATGCTTTGCTGTACCCAAGATAACAGAAAATTTTTGTTACTTGTTCTTTCTTTCTTCTGGCCTATGTTCTTATCTCCTTGTCAAAATTATTTGTATGCAGTACATGATTAAAATTGACCTTTTTTTTCTTTTCTTCTGTACTGTATCTATACTCTTTTTATCTGTTTACATATAAATAGAACCTTTCCTTGTTAACTGTTTTACTAATATACATAATTTTGAATCTTATTATTTCCAGCTTTATCATCACTTACTTGATCTATTTATTCTTACTTATCCTTCATACTGTGTCCATCTTTCCACTTTTACAATCTCTTTTTGATTTCCAAGTCATTCACAAACTCTCAGTGCACTCATAATGGTATCACACACTCTTTATTTCTTAATAAAGAGCTTGTCATTTTCAAGTTAATATACCTCATTAAATAAATTCCAGTTACCTTCCACTGTTTTAGCCTCTAGGTTATTTTTCCAGGGATTTTATAAGCAATATATTTCAAGTATTAACTACAAAGCCGGTAGCTAAATCATTGACCATGTATGTTTTGAAAATATGTGTTTTATCTATTCCAATAGGATATTGAACACTAAATTTATAATGTTATCTTCAGTATCTAAAAGGGATTTCTTTGTGTTCAATTGTACTTCTAAATCCAGAAGTAATTGTCTACTTGAGAATCTGTAGATTTCAGTGAAACAGTTGACATCCTCAGATGAAAGCCCACACAATTTTTTTTCAAAATGAAGGTATGTCTGAGTCGTTAAAACAAAAATCTTATCTTTTTTCAGTTTTAACAGACAACAATATGGCTATAGTGATATTTAATGTATAGAGCCATTAAAAAAATTCCAGACTCACACATTATTTTTACAGATTATAGTTTAATAATAAAGAAAAAAAAATATACTCCTGTCTCAGTGTAGTATTTTTTATATGAATATATAATTTCTAAGAAGAAATCAATTATAGCTTAGCCACTCAAAAGAACAAAGCAACAATAAATCCTCTACAAAAGATGCGTAAACTTAGAAATGACAATACCTAACAACAATAAGTACATCTGATGTCCCACAAAGCCTCCTTCCGCAAAGTGGCAAAGTTATATCTCATAATTTATCATTGTCTATTCTCTGTTCAAGTGACACATATGGTGGGATTTAGGTCATGGACTAAAACATCTCTAATCTATACAGCATATAGAAGCATGCATATATACAGTATACTGTATACAGTATTCAGTATTCTGTATATATATGCACCACACAAAATATAGTGTACATATACAGAACACGTACAACAATGGTGTCTGCAAGTAAGCTAGCCATTTAACCTCTTATTATAGCTGAGACATATAGCTTCTGTACAGCCAGCAGTCTAGAAAGCTGGTTAGTTGATTGGATAAATGTTTTTGTTTTAGCTAAAGCTGTAAAATTCTACTGACTGTTCTGATTAAATATCAGTGATTGATGGGAGCTTAATAAACCTAGCTCACATTACACTTCTGTTTCTGATGCTTTACTCTCTAAATAAAATCCTGTTTCTAAGGCTTACGTCATTTCCCCAACACAGGTGTCTCACAATATCTTAAATAACCTGAGAAATACCCCTTGGCCTTCATCTTCCCTTCCAAAGGGCCTGGATCTACCATTGGTTCTGTGTCATGCCTGAAACCTCATGGAAATATCTTTGTCAATGTAGAATATCTCAAGAAGTATGGATGCCTCCCTATAGGTGATTAACTTAATCCATTACTCATCTAGAATTTATGTTTTGGAAAAGTTTTTGTCATGCACTGTAAATCCCTCACAAGGTTCCTCTCAGAATTTAGCCAATGTATCCCAAATTATTAACCCAGACAGTCTAATAATTTGTTTATAATTACTGTAGTCTCTATTATGTCAGACTTGATTTTGCTTGACAGAATTTGTAAAAATTACTAGAACTGAAGTAATCACTTATTTAACCCTTAGTGACTAATAATTTTCTCTGTCAAGAACCACATATGAACCCCTTAGGGTTCTCTAAGTGGTCATTAGAAGCGATCTGAGTTTCAACTTATTGATTTGAGAGTTCATTCAGCTTGATTGTTTCCTATCTAGCTGCACTAGCTTTATGATAGATAACCAACAGAAGAGGAAGGAGTTATGAATTTTGATGGAAAAAGGGTATTTAAATCTAGGATGTTGAGAGAATGCAAATATTGAACTAAATGTTTTTCATTAACGATAAGCGGCATCAAAATGAAAATTTTAAAATGGATATTAATGACACATAACTCAAACTTGGTCTTCATTGAAATTATTTTTTTTTCCTTTTAAAAAAATAGCCAATTATAAGTAGTCACTGATGTGTTTAGTATACTGAAGTAAAAATCAATATAGCTTTTAACCTGAAACAATATTGTTTTAACATACAATATAGCATTTAGAATTAGACTTTCATCTTTTAATTCTTCCATAAATCGACAGTGGTCATATGTATACTACTAAATACATTCTCTGCCTCTGAGTGTGAATGACAGTACAGGTCATATGGCTGTGCTTTATTGCCCTTCAAACTGGGGTGGCTCTTGTCAAACCGTTTAGTGCTAATGGTTCCTGCCTGTGTCAAGTCCTGAACTGTGCCCAGGCATTTTTCAGGAAAGTGGTGTTTGATCCAGGTTAACCCATGCTGAGATTGTGCTAAAATTTAACAGTAAGGACAATAAAATGCCAATATTGTGTCATTTGCCTTCTTTACTTTAAGTAGCATAGATACAGCTATGCTATGATTCTTATTACAGTAAGGCGAATCTAAAAATACTTGTCTTAAATTTAAGGGGTCTAATCAAGTTCTTAAAGTTATGTGCTTAAGCTTCTTGTTGGATGAATACAATACAAAGAAATCTGTTTCATCACATTTGGAAATGTAATCAGTTTAAAGTAATCTCATAATCATAAAAAAACAGAATGGCATAGGATCTGAAGTTAACATATAGCTAGAAAGAGATTACTGGATAGATCATAACTACCTGAAATTTTCCACCAATTAATAAAGATAATGATAAAGAGGTGGACAATGCTCTTTGAATATTAAGATTTGTGCTTGGATAACATGTAATAATCTTTCTGTTATTGTCTGCAGCAATATCAGTTTTATATATATATATATATATATATATATATATATATGAGTCTATATGCTTCAGTGAGAAATCAAAGGAAGAATAGTCAGAAAATATTAGAATCTTTTAAGTAGGGAAGATGGAAGTCTTGAGAATCCTATAAAGAAACAACACTGAAGTAAAGTATCATTGGACAAGTAGCAAGGGTGACTTTTACTTGCTTTTAAGAAAAAAAGAGACATAATTTCTTTTCCTTCTCTCTTCTCTGAAATGGAAGCTATCAGACAGCAAAAGCCACATATAAAAATATTCAAATCAGAAATAATAATAAAAAACCCCACAAAGATAAAATTAAAAGCCCTGTAGACCTAAGAACTACACTCTCCTTCTAGCCCAGTGTTTGCTCTGACAGTTAGGATTCCTAAATGATATAGAAGGGAAGGGATGTTTCTTCTCTGTCCTGATTAGTTTCAGTCTCTGCATCTTTTTCTTTTGCCTTTAGTGATATTTAAGACCACTAGAGGATGTCTCTTCTAGCTAATTGTTAAAGGAATGTGGACAAGGAAAAATCTTGGACAAAGAAAAGCCCCCAGTCAGAAGCAGAGGAAAAAAGTAAAAGGAAAGGATTAAAAAAATAAAAAATATAATATTATTACTTATATCAGATCTAACATTCTGCAAGCAAGAGACCACTCTGTCAAAAAGAATTATTTTAAGTTGAGTTATTGTTCAGTTTGACATATTTCTCAACTGAAATTTTGAGGGAGAAAGAAGTTGTATAAAATGCATAACAAAAAAATAGTATAATATACAAAGAGTTTAAGAAATGTGTCATTTTAATAGGATTTTTTTGGTCCAGCATATCAGAAAACATTTCAAAATACATTAGTAGTCTTTCTAAGTGGGTAATGATCAGGACTTGCATGAAATTTAAAATTTAAAAAAGCATTTACTATTTTTCTCATGTACCTGATACTTATTTTGCAACTTCAGAAACCTAAAAACCTCATTGTTTTAATATTCATATTTTTATTTTGACAGCACATTCTTGAAAGAACAAGAACTTAACATCTCCAATACAGTAGTCAGAACAATCTGTTCTAATACTCTTTTTAAACACAGTGTGTGTAGTAGAAAAATTACAAAACAGAAGCAGATGTTAATTACCCCATTTAAAACTACTTTTGCAAACACACAATATAGTATTTTCTACTGAATTACTGTTATGATCATCACATACTTCTTTCTAAATGTTTCTGTAACCTCATCTGTGAATTTCCTAAGACACTGATGCCTGCTTATCTTGGTATCCTTTTTGTATTACTTTGTCTCTATTGTAAAATACTTTTTTTTCTTTTTTTTCTGATTCAGTTAAAGTTAAGGATAATCCTTAATCTCTCCAGTTAAAATGGTGGGTTCCAGACCAGATCTATGTATCAAAATTGTGTGCTTTTTCAGGAGAATGTGGAAAAAAACATTTTAGTGTAATTCACATGTTTAATTTTAATTTTGATTAAAAATTAAGTACATCAAATGTATAGATAAAAAACTTTTCCTACATTCACTCTTTGCAAACTGAAGACATCACAGAATAATAGTTTGTGCATTTGAAAACAGCAGTTCCTGCAACAGTACCCCAAGCCCTAAGATATTTTAACAAACATCTGGTATGCACACTAATTAATGTTGTCCATGCAATTATCAGTTCAAAATCAACGTGCATAAAATTTTATTATTTTAAACAAAATAAAATGTTTATAATTATTTGACCCATTTATTTATTTTTCAGTAAAACTTTTGTTTCTCCTCTTATTTTTCTCCTCATAGCTATTTCTCAGTATGAGAAAAAAGACATTCTGCAGTGATGTCAGCACATCTTATATCTGCAGACAAAACCCAGAAGCAATCAGCCTGACATGAGTAATTGTCTCTTGTTTATTATTAAAGCATTCTTTTTACATTTCCCATATCCCTACTCAGAGTATTTTGCCCCCCTTGTAATTTTTAAAAAACATTCATTTTAAAATTAGGTAAATAGTTTCATTCTGTTCTTCTTTCCCTCTACTCTTTCATATTTCTTTTACTTTGTGTTCTCTCCTTAAGGGCTTTAACTTTGGCCACGTATATATAAAAGCTTGTAAGTACACACTGCATTACTCGATTATTTAGTACATAGGCACCACTATAGAATGGCATGTTCTGCAGATACTTCAATGACTGTTAAAGCATACACAATCAAAAACTGGAGCACCTTTTCTGTTTTAGAATATAACCATCATTTACATGAAAATGAGAAAAAATGTAGTATTTCAATGTATGTATATCATTATCTTCTCTAAAAATAATTATCTTACTAGTATGATGAAGGAAAAACACACACTGATTTACTCACTGACAGAACTAGGACGAACTGTCACAATAATTTTGTCCTAATTATGTCATTTTGCCTCTTGCCATGGCTAGGCTTAGCCACTGGGGTAAAAAAAAAATCTGGCATTGTATAGGTTGAATAAGCCAAACAGAAAAAAAAAAAATGTTTAATTAATTATGTGTCTACTTTATTCAAACAATAAATACCTTCATATTTAATTTCAGTGAAGTTAAGCAGTTGTATTTTATTATATACAAACTTAAATGCACAGACAACAGTTCAATGAGACCTAGAGCTTCCATAAAGCTTTTAGTTACTGAGATAAATTCCATGTCAGGTCATTTTGTAGAATCTTTCTTCATTTTTTTTTCTCCTGAAGTTTCTCGGGACTTTTTGCTATATTTATTAGTGAAATACCCAACTGTGAAATTATTGCAAAAGATTGATGTACAACACATGAGGTTCATGGAAGCTATCAAAATGGTTAAGGACAATATTTCAGATAAAAGGTTGCCAGTTCCTCACTGTGACTGGAGCTTCCCGAAACTCAAAAGAGATCATTATTTTTCTTTAAGAGAGTACCATAGGAGATGGAGTCTTAGAGGAACAGAATTCAAACCTGAATCTATAAGCTCCCAGGTATATGACTAGGTTGCCTAGTACTGTGTCCAGTCTAGTTTTGAAAACCCCTAAGAAAATAAAATCCACAATGTCTATAGACAACTTGTTTCACCTCATGACTGTGCTCATAGTAGAAAAGTCTGTTCTTATATCCCATCTGAAACTTTGCTGTGACAATTTATGACCATTAGCTCATTCCTGTGATGCACATAAGAAGCCTCTCTCCCTCTTGTTTATGACCAACTGTGGTGGTTTCACCCTTTTGACTTGCAGCCAAATGCAGTCTGCTCTCTCACTCTTCTTCCCCCCGCCCCGCCCCGCCTTCCCCTTCTCCCCCCAGGGAGTAGAGGAGAGAATTGGAAGGAAAAGGGCAAGGAGGTTAATGGGTTGAGATAAAAACAATTCACAAATTAAATTACAATTACAATTATAGCATCAGTAATGATAGAATGTACAAATCAGTGATGCACAGTGCAATTGCTCACTACCTGATGACCAATGCCCAGCCAGTGCCAGCCAGCGATCTAAGGGCAGAGGCAGTCCCAAAACCAAAACCTAGAAGAGCAAGCCCAAGCAATCCCCGAGAGAATACCCTGATTTCAAGTCAGCCCTGATTAGTATACCAAACATGACGTGATACGATATGGAATATCTCATAGGCACATCCAAATGCCAATTTGGTGTTTTGCTTATCACTACACTTCTCCCTCCCAGTCCTAATGCACCTGTGAATGTCACTCCAGTCTTCAAAAAGGGCAAGAAGGAGGACCCGGGTAACTACAGACCAGCCTCACATCCATCCCTGGGAAGGTGATGGAACGACTTATCCTTGATGCTATATCAAGGCATATCAAGGAGAAGAAGGTCATTAGGGGCAGCCAACATGGCTTCACCAAGGGGAAGTCGTGCTTGACCAACCTTCTAGACTTTTATGAAGACATTACCAGGTGGCGAGATGATGGCAAAACATTGGATGTGGTCTATCTTGATTTCAGTAAGGCATTTGACACAGTCTCCCACAACATCCTCGCTGCCAAATTGAGGAAGTGTGGTCTGGATGATCAGGTAGTGAGATGGACTGTGAACTGGCTGGTGGGAAGAAGCCAGAAAGTGGTGGTCAATGGAGCAGAGTCTAGTTGGAGGCCGGTATCTAGTGGAATTCCTCAGGGTTTGGTACTGGGACCAGTACTATTCAATATATTCATCAGTGACCTGGATTAGGGAATAGAGGGCACTGTCAGCAAGTTTGTTGATCATACAAAGCCGGGAGGAGTAGCTGACACGCCAGAAGGCTGTGCTGCCATCCAGAGAGACCTGGAGAGGCTGGAGAGCTGGGCGGGGAAAAACTTAATGAAATATAATAAGGGCAAGTGTAGGGTGTTGCATCTGGGCAGGAACAACCCCAGGTTCCAGTATAAGCTGGGGAATGATCTATTAGAGAGGAGTGTAGGGGAACGGGATCTGGGAGTCCTGGTGGACAGCAGGATGGCCATGAGCCAGCACTGTGCCCTTGTGGCCAGGAAGGCCAATGGCATCCTGGGGTGCATTAGAAGGGGTGTGGTTAGTAGGTCAAGAGAGGTTCTCCTCCCCCTCTACTCTGCCCTGGTGAGGCCACATCTGGAATATTGTGTCCAGTTCTGGGCCCCACAGTTCAAGGAGTGGGAACTGCTTGAGAGAGTCCAGCATAGAGCCACCAAGATGATTAAGGAAGTGGAGCATCTCCCTTATGAAGAAAGGCTGAGGGAGCTGGGCCTCTTTAGCTTGGAGAAGAGAAGACTGAGGGGTGATCATTAATGTTTATAAATATATGAAGGGTGAGAGTCAGATAGATGGAGCCAGGCTCTTCACAGTGATGTCCAATGATAGGACAAAGGGCAGTGGGTGCAAACAGGAACACAGGAGGTTCCACTTCAACTTGAGAAGAAACTTCTTTATGGTGAGGGTGACAGAGCACTGAAACAGGCTGCCCAGAGAGGTTGTGGAGTCTCCTTCTCTGGAGACATTCAAAACCGGTTTGGATGTCTTCCTGTGTAATCTAATTTAGGTGTTCTTGCTCCAGCAGGGGGATTGGACTAGATGATCTTTTGAGGTCCCTTCCAATCCCTAACATTCTGGGATTCTGTGATTCTGTCAACCAGCCCAACATGGTGGCCTGGAGCTCCAGCAGCAACTAATAACATTAGTACCCTGTCAACATTCTATTCATATTAAATCCTAAACTGAAACTAAAACACAGCTATTCTAGCTAAGTAGAAGAAAATTAACTCTATCCTAGCAAAACCAGGACACCATCACATAGATACCAGGAGACTGCTCTTAAGTAAAACAAACTCCATCTCTTGTCCAGGCTGAATAAGTTCTGGTCCCTTAGCTTCTCCTCCAGGGCAAGTGCACCAGCCCTGACAGTCACAGAATCACAGAATACTTGAGATTGGAAAGAGTCTCAGGAGGTCATCTGGTCCAATGCCCCTACTGAAACAGAGCCAGGATGCTCAGTACCATGTCCAGACATCTTTTGAGTATTTCTGAAGAAAAAAACTACACAACTTCTCTAAGCAACCAGTGCCAATGCTCACTCATCATAAAAAAAAAAAAAAAAAAAAAAAAAGTACTTTGTGATGTTCAGATGGAACCTCTTGTTTTTCAGTTTGTACCTATTGCCTCTGGTCCTGCCAGTGGACACCACTGAAAAAAGCCTGGCTCCATCTTCTTTGCACTCTCCCTTCAGGTGTTACAAACATTGATGAGATTCCCCTGGGCCGAGTTAAGCATAGTTCATATCATATCAGTAGAGATGGTCATTCTACTTCTCTGTGTTCTCTTCTACAGCTGTAGGAATGAACTGCTCCTGTTCTGCTCAGATCTAAATTGTATTCCAGGGTAACAGTCTCAGGTCTCTCAACCTTTCTTCATGTGAGAGGTGCTGCAGTCCCTTGAACATCTTTGTGGCCCTTCACTGGACTCTCCCCAGTAGCTCCATGTCTCTCTTATACTGAAGAGCCAAAAACTGGACACAGTATACCAGTTGTGGCCTCAAGGAAGGATCGTTTCCTTCACCTCTGTGATTCTCCCTCTCTACTCTGCCCCCATGAGACCTCACCTGGAGCACTGCATCCTGCTCTGGGACTCAGTGCAAGAGAGACATAGACCTATTGGAGTAGGTCCAAAGGAGGGCCATGAAAATGATCAGATGGATGGAACATCTGCCCTGTGAAGAAAGAGAGAGAGTTTGGGTTATTCAGCCAGAAGAGAAGGCACTGGAGGGACTCTATTAAGGCTCTTCAATACTTATAAGAAAGACTGAAAGATATTTTTTACCAGTGTCTGTAGTGACAGGACACAAGGTAATGGTTTTAAACAGACAGGGTAGATTTAGACTGGACATAAGGAAGGTATTGTAATGTTGGGGGTGGTAAGACATTAAAACAGGTTGCCCAGAGAAGGTGTGGATGTCCCATCAATAGAAATGTTCAAGGTCAGGTTAGATGGGGCTTTGTGCAATATGATCTAGTGAAAAATCTCCCTACTCATGACAAGAAAGTTGGACTAGATGATCTCTAAAAGTCCCTTTCAACCCAAAGTATTTACATTTCTATGATTCTATGATCTTATGAAAAACTGCCAGAAGCCTTACTGAAATTAGGTAAACAGTATCCACTGCTCTCTTCTTTCATCTAACAGGCTAGTCATTTCATGATAGAGGATTATCAGGTTGGTTAAGTATTACTTTCCTTGGAGAATCCATGCTAACTACTCCTTATCACCTTCTTGTCCTTCATGTGCCCTTTTTTGAGGATAAGTGTGAGATTCACTCTGAGCACTCTGGCACTTCTCCTAGTAGTCACGATTGTTTGAAGATATCAGGAGTGGCCTTGCAGTGACATCAACTAGGTCCCTTAGCACTTGTGGGTGCACTCCATCAGGACCTGTAGACTTTTGTATGGTCAGATTGCTTAAGCATTCCCATGTCTGATGCTTTTCCATCAGGGTTGTGTCTTCCTTGTTCCAAACTTTTCCCTGGTTTCCAGGGCCTTTAATTCCATAAGACCAGTCTTACTAGTAAAGGCTGAGGCAAAGAAGTCATTCAGGACCTCAGCCTTTTCCATATCCTGTGTCACCAGGTCCCCTGCCCCATTCAGCAACACACCTACGTTTTCCCTAATCTTCCTTTTTCTACTTAGGTACTTGCAGAAGCCCTTCCTGTTGCCCTTGATTTCCCCTGCCAGATTAAGCTCCAGGTTTTGTCTTTCCTAACCTTTCCTCTGCAGGCATAGACAGTGTATTTGTTTTCCATGCAGGTTACCTATGCCTTCTTCCACTTTCTGTATACTTCCTTTTTGTGTAGATTTTTTCCAGGAACTTGTTGTTCATCCATGCAGCCCTCCTGGCATTTTTAACTGACTTCCAGCTCCTTGAGGGGGACTACTCATAAGCTTGAAGGCAGTGATCCTTGTGTATTGATCAGCTTTCTTGGACCACTCTTCCCTCCAGGAAACTATCTCATGCAACTCTTTCAAACAGATCCCTGAAGAGGAAAAAGTCTTCTCTCCTGAAGTCCAAGCTTGTAATCTCCTCCCTCTTCTCAAGATCTTGAATTCCACCATCTAATGGTCACTGCAGCCAAGGCTTCCTTCAACTTTTCACATCCCCAGTGAGTCCTTCCTGGTTTGCAAGTGTAAGATGCAGCAGAGTACTTCTTCTTGTTGAGAGGAGACCCACCATCCTGGCCTTACTTCAGTTTATTGATACTTTCTTTGTACTGGGGTTCCAGTACAGTTACATTTTGATGATCAATTTACTTGATTTAATTTACAAGCTAATCTTGTGCTTCAGTAGAATTGAGAGTCCATTAAAGATGAGTAATATTTTGGGTTGAATAAAACAAACAAACAAAAAAAAACAAACAAAAACAAACAAAAAACCCACCAAAAAACCACCAACAAAACAAAAACAATGTCATTGAAGAACCTTTAGGATGCCAATACAAATTCAGAGTTAATTCTGAAAATGGTGGTGTCCCTCTTTTCCAGGCATCTGGTAGCAGTGTTAGCATTACCAGAATATTTGAAAATTTTCCTAGTAAGATTTTGAAGTATCCTGCTAAAAGTTTATATTCCAGAAGACCATACAAAACATCATGCCATCATCTATTTTGAGCAAATCTTATATTAATGTCATTTAAGTTTGCAAAAAATATACAAGTTATTTAATGCTAGTGTTAGAATGAAGAACTTTTTTGAAGTTATGTCCTAATCACAAGCTTCAAGATGAGTTTGCTGTATTTAGCTAGCTAATGTCTGAAACAGCTCCAAGACATAAGACTGAGATAGGTTGTCTTAAAGGTTGCAGAAAATTGCCATTTCAGTGATAAATAACATTTAAAAACCTGTTCTGAATCTGACAAAAGTGAATTTACATATAGATCAGTTATGAAAACAAGTATACTAATCAGTGGTTCATTGAATAAAAGGAAAATTTTAAAAAAATAATATCAAATAAACAAACAGAATCAACAAGATGAAGTTATCAACTATTTGCACAAATATAAAGCCCATCTCTGCAGACTAGATATGTTGGGTTTGTGTGGTGGGGTTTTGGTGGCAGGGGAGGGCCTACAGGGGTGAGAACCTGCTAGAAGCTTCCATTGCTCCAAGGCAGACCCACCTCTAGTCCAGGTTGAGCCAATCAGTGATGGCAAAGAGCCTCTGTGAAAACATATTTAAGAAGGGGAAAGAGAGGTTATGCAACACCAACAAGAGGAACAGCAACCTGCAGAGAAGAGTGGAGGGGGATGTGAGAGAGACAGCTGCACAGACACCCAGGTCAGTGAGGAAGGAGGTAGAGAAGGTGCGCTGGAACAGAGACTTCCCCTGCAGTCCATGGAGGTTAATGGTGGAGGACATATCTACTTACACCCCGTGGAAGACCCCATGCTGGAGCAGGAAGCTATGTCTGAAGGTGGCTGTGACTCCATGGAGAACTTGTGCCAGAGCAAGGGACCCAGTAGGAGGAAACACACCAGAGTGGGGATCTGCTTCCAGCCTGTGGAGAATCCCATACTGGAGCAGGAGGCTGCACCTGAAGGAGTCCATGACTCTGTGGGAAGTCCACCCTGGAGCAATCTGTTTGCTATCTACAAACTACTGTAGTCTGCAGGAGGGACCCACACTGAAACAATTTGTGAAGAACTGCAGCTCATGGGTGGGATCACACACTGGAGCAGGAGAGAATGTGAGGAGTTCTCCTCCTGAGGAGGAAGGAGTGGCAAACACAATGTGACAAACTGACTGCAACCCCTATTCCTCATCATCCCTGTACTACTGGGTGAAGAAGGTAGAGAAATCAGGAAGAAAGTAATTTGAGCCCAAAAGAAGGGAGGGAGTGTTTTAAGATGTGTTTACTATGTCTCATTATCCTACTTGGATTGATTGGTAACAAACTAAATTCATTTATCTTCACTAAGTCGAGTCTGTTTTACCTGTAACCATAATTGGTGAGTGATCTCTCCCTGCAGTTATCCCAGCCCACAAGCCCTTTTGCTATATTTTCCCTTCCCCATCCCACCAGAGGTGAGAGGAGTAAGCAAGCATCCGCATGGTGCTTAGTTGCCCACTGGGCCAAAACTACAACACTAGATTACAGGACTAGATAATAAAATTACATCTAACATTTCTTAGCATCTATTATATATGCTGCAGGCAAAGTGATAATTTATGGGTATCTTTACAGGAATCAGTTTGCCAATAAATGTATCATTGCTTTCTGTGTCTCGATTTGTACTCTTTACCCAACATAAATCAATTCACTTATAAAACAGCTGAAAATTTTGAAGAGTAGAACAGAGATCTATGAGTAAATAAATATATAAGCATTCCCTAATATTTCACCAAAAAGAGTGGTAAGCAGTACTTTTGACTCAAAATTTTTGGTGTGGTTGCAAAAGTAGCAGGTGAAAAAAGTTGGTTTGTTTGTTTTAAATCAGATAAAGATTTTAAGCTTTGTAGGAGATTTGCAGTTTTATTTCCCTTTTGTCTTCTTACTTCCTGACCTATTATTTCTCTTCATTGTTAACATAGTGCTTTTGCAATTCGATTTCACAAACACCTACTTATGACACTTCTTAACTTTAAGAGGTGTCTTTGATTCTTTTAAATGAGTTTTCAGATCAGGGAAGGTATCAGCCATAACGCCTAAGTTTAGTATTCTTTTAATAGTAATATCTGTCATAATTCCTGACAGTATGCACTGACGTATAGGCTATAAGAGGTTGTTTACAATTTCAACACTTTGAAAGAGTTACTTCATTTCATTTGTATTCCTCATCTTCACCAGAAGACATAATAGATTTTAATATAATATATGTGTTCAAAAGTACACCTCTTTCTGTCATTTTCTATCTTGAAATATTAAAAGTCAGTACTATCCCAAAAATATTTAACTTAAAATGGGGTATTTTTAATTTCAACATATGGAGCCATGGCATAGAACAATGTGTTGGTTTTTTTTTTTTTTTAATAGAGTGGGTACACACAAGCCACACCTGTCCTTATTTTGATTAATGTAAATTACCATGCAGCTTGGGAAAAACAGAAAATATATTAAACATTATTTAAATAAACATTATCACCCTATATTCTACAGAGTAATTTAGAATATTGGGCATGTTGTGATATATTAATGTTCTAAGATTTCTGTAGCTCTGAAGGGAGACAGTGTCTCCCATTAAAATAAAAAAGTGTCAAAATCTTAAATTGTTTGTATCACCATGTATTAAAAAATAGTTGTTAAAATCACTTGACAGGTGTCAGAACTTGTGCTTCACTCTCTCAAAGTGTATTATGAGTTGTATTAGCATAATGATGATACAAACCAGGTAGTAAGTTATGAAAATAATACTATCTTTCTTTGAATCTTTACGATGTAATTTTCTATTAAACACTGATATTCTACTATAGTATTTCCTCACTTCACATACTTTAGATTACTTTCCTGAAGTCACATGAAGCAGGACATTTCAGAGTTGAAAATGACATTTTGGAGATCAGTCCAGGACCTGTCTTAGCAGCTCTAGAAACAAATAATTAAAAAATGTAAGCATTTCCCTTGCACAATTTTAGAAAAGCACTGGACGTGCTTAGTGGTTTGCTGCTTTTCTGAATTATCTGCTTAAATTTCAGTTTTTTGCTTAATGTTTTGTGAAATTGAGAAACTAATGCCTAAATCTCAATTCTTTGAATAATACTATTTTCTAGACTGTCTTTATTTATGTCTAGCTGGCTCTCATTGCATTGAATTCAACCAGAAAAAAAACAGAAATACAGACTAAGATTAAAGAATTTTCCCCGAAGAGAAAAACTAGATTTTAAACTCTCTTCAGTTTAAATTGTATTAAGCCTCCTACATACTAAGAGTGAAAAGATGTTCTAAGAAAAGCAACATTATTTCAGTGCTCTAGTAATTTCAACATTTTTTTTTTTATTTTGTTCTCAGCTAATTAAGGCAAACTCTTTCCAGAAAGATACATTATATTCTTGAAAAGCCATGGCTCCTGGGTACCCCAGAGTTACATAACCCTTACATTGCCTACTAACTCCATGTTCTCCTCTTCTGTCTCTGACAGCCATCCCACAATGAAGTAGTCAGGAATACAATACCAGTTTTGTTAAAGGAAGTAATCTTCTTCTACTGAATAAGTTCCTAATCAAGAAGTATAAAATGTTGCGTTTCTGATTCTTGCACTGTTTCTCTTTTTCCTCTTAGTCTGTGAGTGGGTTTTAAAAAATTAAGATACACACTGACATAGTTGCTCAGGGCTTGATCTTTCATCTTCTGGATTCTAAAATTTTGTATTCTTTACTTATCAGTATCTGGGTTTCAGCTGGGCACATGGGATCCACCTGTTCTGGGAACAGTTTTTCTATATGGATGAAGACCATCTCCTGAAATGTTGGAATCATGGGCTCATCACTCCGAGTTTGAGGATCCCCATACATTAGACCTGACATTTCTGAACAAATGGTCTGTATTCTTAGTTAGATTCATTAAAAAATAATTACTCAGATATCTAAGTCCACAACAAGAATTTAAACAACTAAAATTTACTTGGTAGATACACTTTGTTGGATTCCTTAGAAAGAATGTAGAAGCTTAAGTGTATCAATCCGTAGCAGCAAAACAAGTTCAATCAATCAACTACTAGTTTTTCTCTAAACCATTCAAAAGTGCCAGATCTTCCCCATCTCACTGTGAGCAGTTTAGAGGACCTAAATCATCCTTGCAAATTCCATTTTTAGAGCTGGGCCAATAGCTTTCAGGTATTGGAAAATAATAGTTATAGTGCCTAATGTTCTTTTGCTTATATCTATACTGCTAAGTTCAAAAGGGCCACTGAGTAAATTCAGGCACATAGTGACTGTGAACATTTCTTCATTGACATACTTGCTACTCACCTCTACGTGGCAGAACTCTGTTGTAGAAGGAAGTAGCCCTAAACAGTTTGTGTGAGAAGTGGTTAGTTCCATTTCAGACTACCTCTATCTACTAGTTGTACAGACATGACTTATGCTGTATCTAGATTATTTTTCTTTTTCCTTTTTTTTTTTTTTTTTTTTTTTTTCCCCATTCTGCAGCAGCACAGCACATCACTGATTAATCTTGGTATTGTGGTCATATAAAACATTGTCTTTAGTGTGTTTGAAGGAAATTACAAGGCTGAAAAACAGTTACTTTTTATTGTATTAGTGCTCTTTTACTGCATAAGGTGATAATAATAAATTCATTAGAAATACTCAAAGATTGGCCATAAACCATACAATTACCTGATAAAAACAGTATTGACTTGTCTGGCAATAAGGAATGGAAAGTAAAAATTCATATCACTGTGTCATGGAACGTGTGCTGTTACGGTATTAATATTTCTAAAACCAATGTACTGTGGGAAAATAAAATTTCAAAAGTTCATTCTTCCAAATATAAAATATAATAATCTTGATTAAACTCTTTGGAGGATGGACACAAACATTTTTTTTCTGTAGTTCCAACCATGATTCAGGAGATTTGCATTATTCATACTCCTACTCCCATTTACTTTGGTGATATTATTCACATGAACAGGATAAATAGATCTTGCTTTTTCTAGCTTGATCAGAAATTATCACTATCAGCACATATTTGAAGATTTTGAACAGTGGAACATGTGCTATAACTTCAGATGCATCTATTCAGCTGAATTAAATTAACAGAAATGCACTGATAAAAGGGAAGAATTTACTCTTGATTTTAAAAGCTGGCAACTTTTTTTTCTTTTTTTTCCCACTTCTGACTGAATCTACACCTTATTCAAAGAGGAAAAAATAAAATACTTGAGATAAATTATTTGAATATAAACTCTGATGGAGCTAAAGGATTAAAAACATGATTAATTTTGTGTCTAAACATTTATAATAATTTCAGGCAGACTTTACGTCTTTTACTGAATATTTAGGAACAATATTGTAATGGTTATGGTAAGAGTAGGTAGTAGGAAAGAGATTGAATATGGGAAAACATACTCAAAGATTAGAGGTATAAGCTTTTTAACACTGGCAAAAGAGCTGGCTTTAAGACCTCTAAGCCATTTTGGAGTAGGTGAAAGGAGGTTGTAAAGAGTACTGAAAGTAGGTTGTAAGGAGTACTAGTATAGCATAATAAACAATCCTGCACATGCACCAGAACAGAGTGGAAACCCAAAAGAGTAGGTCTTTTTAATCTCTAAAATCTCTGATTCTCAGACATAGTTACATAATTAAAATTATGTAAAATTACATAAAGTATAATTAAAATTATGTATAATTCTAAGTGCATGTATGTAATTACAATTATGCATAATTACATAATTATAATAACATTCATGTTTCGAAAGATCTAGCATCAGTTCAACTGCTACGAATTCTGTTTCTTTATTGAGCAGAAGGAAAAAAAAGTATAGTCATCATGCAATAGGATGTAAATCTAAACTCTCCTCATTAAAAGAAAGAGAAACTTCCACAGTTAAGAAAAAACAAAGAGTAATATAAAACAACACTTTCAATATTGAGATATATGAAAAAAGATAAATGTCATTCATCAAGCCCAAGTGGGGACAAAATGCTTAGAAACTTTCTTTGGCTTTTTTTTTTTTTAAAGAAAAAAAATCTATAGAAATATATTTTCAGTCTTCAATATAAGAAAATACATAGACAAAAGTTATGAAAGATGCCCTGTACATAAAGATTAATTTAATTATCAGTGACTATTTTTGAATTAAAAAAAAAAAAAAGTTAACATCCAAGACCTTTTGATTCAGTCAAAGCTTTGTATTATTTAACTGTCTGAAGTACTTCTTCATTAAAGACTATTATTGTGAGGTTGAATTTAAATAATCTGAAAAAAATACATAATCATCTAAATTTTCAAGTCTGTTACTCAAATATCTATTCTTCACCATATTTCTAGACAAAAAAGTCTTAGAAGCTGAAGATTTTGTTTAAAATTCATAAAATACAAAAGCTTTGGGTAAAAAAACCAAAAAAAAACAAAGATTACTATTTCTTGATACTTTTGGATGACATAATTTTATTTTCTTGGTAAGAGAAGTAATTTTTTTAAGAGTCATCTGAAATTACTTTTTAACTTTAAACAGCTGGACATAAGTTTAATGAAAAAAAATCTTATTTATTATTGTTTGCCTAGTCACAGACACATAATGTCATTTAAAGCATGCTGTCATATCCATAACATCCACCTGGTATGGGCAGATATGACAAAGGACCTAAGAGACATTACTGCCCTCCTGCATTGGCAGCTGGAGGTCAACCATCTCAAATGCCATTAGATGCCATTATTTAGGCAGCTGAATCAATCTTCTGGTATTGTGGTTTTTGTGGGTTTTTTTTTTGTTTTTGTTTTTGGGGTTTTTTTAATAGATCATCACTAATGTTGATCACAACGACCTGCAGGAGGCACCTAATCACAGTATGAATCCAAGTGTAATTAAACTCTTACCTAAAATACAGTCCTAGCAACAGTTTTGTATAATTTCTATGTCACATTAATGAGTTAACACAGCTAAGTTACTTACATTGGCAGGATTTTTAGGTTGTTTTTTGCTTTGTTTGTTTGTTTTTGGTTTTGGTTTTTTTTTTATCTTTGGAAAAGTAATTAGGATTTGCCATGGTGTCAGATTTTTTTTAAGGAACGTTCACAGGTTTCATTGAAGAATCATACTTAACACTCCCATGCGATCTTTTGACTTTTGGCACTCTGAGAAGGAGTTCAATGGAAGGAAAAAAAAAAAAAAAGAAAAAAAAAAAATAAGACTTTACAAACAACATATCACACTGTACAATAACAATATCTTTTAATCTACTGCAGCTTCTTCAGTGTTATAATGTTATAACGTTAATTTATTCTGTTTTATTTCTTTCCATTACTTTGCTCTAAGCAGCCTTTTAAAACCAGACATTACTTCAGTTGTTTTACAAATTAATGCCAAAGAATTTGTAACATTATTTTTCTTTCCATCTATGGAATAAGTAAAAGTGATAACTTCCTTACCAAGAATATACACATGTATATCAAGATTCTGATATATGAACAAGAATAAGAACATCTCTTGGTTTTATTTTGATCTAATTTTTGACTGTATGGATGTACTGGTTTTGGGCAAAGAGAAGAGTCATGAAGAGGTGAAAAGAGACTAGAAATTCTTACCAGATTCCAATCCCTTTGTTTTAATTGTCATAATTACTTATAATGGTTTTAGGACTTATGTTAACCCATTCTGTAACAAATAAAGCAAAACACTTTCGTGTTTCCAGTTCACCATGGGCTGCAGAAGAACCTCTGCTCTGCTCCCTGGAGCAAGTCCTCCTCCTCCTTCTTCACCAGCCTTGGTGTCTGCAAAGTTGTTTCTCTCATGTATTCTCACTCTTCTCTTCCAGCTGCTGTTGTGCAGCAGTTTTTCACCCTTCTTAAATATCACAGAGGCACTACCACCATTATCGATGCTTTGGCAGTGGTAGGTCCATCTTAGAGCCAGCTGGCATTGACTGTGTTGGACATGAGGACAGTTTTCGCCATCTTTTCACAAAAGCCGCCCCTGCAGCTCCACCTATTTCCTAAACCTTACCACATAAACCAAACACAGTAAATACAATTAAAGAACTCTCTCCCATTACAGTCTTTCTAATGCAAAAGACTGATCACCTCTTGATTATACCTGAACTGGTCATTTATGTTGAACCTCTGTTAACAGCAGTTTTCCAAAGTTGCAAAGCAGTTCTCAAAAGTTGCACAAGTCCAATGAATACAAGCCACAGCTCTTTTTTATTTAATAAATTGTAGACTATTTCATTAATTTTACATGTTGAGCATCATGTACCTTGTGCACTTGTAAACTGGCTAATTGCATTATACATATGCTGGGCACAGGCTCAGATGCCAATCACTCTCAGTATTTTTTTTTTTAAATCAGATTGTCAGTTTGAACATTTTCTATTTTCTTTCTAAAATACCAGAGCTGTCCTCTGTAGGTTTTGTTAGTTTTGATTGACTTCACTTATCCCCCTTATTTAGTCTATTATTTAGCTAATCGTTAGTCATAAACACATTTATGTTTTTTACATCAGTTATTTGATTTGGGATTATTTTTTTTTTTTTTTCCTCTAATTTTGAGGTCAGAGTGGGATGACTGTAAGATTACCTTCTGGCTCAGCTGGATTGAGAATTGAATGTGTTTCATTCATGATGCAGCAGAATTCTAGTCAAAAGTTTCACAAATAGTTTCAAGGGTAAAAAGACCTCATAACCTAGTGACTTCTTCCGATTAGTATGAAGATTAATGAAATATAAACAAGAGAAGCACATATACAGTGATAAAGAACCTCATATCCTTTCTCGCTCACTCTCAGTGCAGTGAAACTGAGGAAAGTGAAGGGAAGATTAAAAGTTAATACTGTAGAAGCAAATAAAAGAGGAAAAAAAAAATTGGAGAGTTGGAAAAAACGGAAAAAAGAGTGATTGTATCTTATGGCTGAATTACAATGGATAAGTGAATCCTGCCTTTTATTTTCCCTTAGCCACTCATGCAGATCAAAAGAAGGAGTATGTAATATGATGTAAATGCCATCACTTTGAAACCAGAGTTGGGGCAGGGTGGGAGGAGGTGGGGGGATGGGAAAACCAGGTAGTATTTTAGGTTAGGCTTTGGAATTCTTTTGAGAGGACAAGGATTTTTTTTTTATTCTGACTTTTAAAATCATCAAAACCAGATAAAGTTAGTATTTTTTTTGCTCTACCTCACAGCTGGCAACTTGTACCCAAATACTGCATAAAAGTATCTGGCAACATTATATACACTTCAGGCCACTTAACTTTTTTCCTTCCACCTTCATCATAAAATAAGACATCAAAATTTTATTAGAGATTTCAAAATATGAATAATCCAAATTATAAAGACTTCTTATAATTGTTACTACAACTAGTATTGCGATAGCATTAAAAAAGAAAACATCCAAGTATTCCTGCTCATATGTACTTTTTCTAACCTTTTATGTTGTTGTGGGTTGATGCAGGCTAGCTGCCAGATGCCCACCCAGCTGCTCTCGTTCCCTCTTCATAAGAGGATGGGGGAGAAAATAAGATTAAAATGTTTGTGGGCTGTGATAAACACAGAGTTCACTTACCAATTGCTGTAAAAGAGACTCAACTTGGGGAAAAATATTTAATTAATAGCCAATTAAAAATAGAGTTGGATGATGAGAAATGAAGACAAAATTGAAACAACCTTCTTCCCACCCACCTTGTCCCCAACTTTATTCTTTCATTTCCGACTCTTCTACCTCCTCTGCATCCTGGAGAACCTTCTCTCCTTCCTTCTTTTCTCACCTTGCTGACTGCACAGCTGTTTAACACAGTTATTTTTTTGTCATTCCTCACACACTGCTGGGCAGCATTTTGTACTTTCTTAAATAAACTTTCCTGAAGGTGTCACTGTCTTGGCTGAGCAGATCATCCATGCCCTGCAGTGGGTCCACTGTAGCAGTCTGAAAATGGTTGTGTCTAACACAGGGCAGCCCCAGCCTCCCGTAGAGGTTGCTCCTGCAGCCCCCCAGCTACCAAAACCTTGCCACATAAACCAAATACAAATGTGTGTCATTTCTTGATTTCCTTTGTGCAGGACCCGGCACTTGCTCTTGTTGACCCTCATAGAATTGGCTTTGGCCCATCAATCCAGCCTGTCATGATTCCCCTGCAGAGTCTTCCTACTCTCAATCAGATCACCACTTCTACTCAACCTGATGTCATCTGCAAACTTACTGAGGGTGCACTCGATCCCCTTGTCTAGATCATTGATAAAGATATTAAACAGAGATGGCCTCAAAACTGAGTTCTGGGGAACACCACTTGTGATCAACCACCAACTGTATTTAACTCCATTCACCACCACCCTTTGGGCCCAACCATCCAGACAATTTTCTACCCAGCAAAGAGTACAGCCATCCAAGCATTGAGCATCCAGTTTCTCCAGGAGAATGCTGTGGGAAATGGTGTTAAAGGTTTTACTAAAGTCTAGGTAAACAACATCCACAGCCTTTCCCTCATCCACTAAGTGGGTCACCTTGTCATAGAAGGAGACCAGGTTAGACAAGGAGGACCTGCCTTTCATAAACCCATGCTGACTGGGCCTGATAACCTGCTTGTCCTGTACATGCTGCGTGATGGCACTCAAGATGATCTGCTCCATAACTTTACCCAGCACTAGGGTCACACTGACAGGTCTGTAGTTCCCTGGATCCTCCTTTCAGCCCTTCTTGTAGATGGGTGTCACATTTTCTATCCTCCAGTGCACTGGGATCTCCCCAGTTAGCCAAGGCTATTGATAAATGATGGAAAGTGGCTTAGTGAGCACTTCCACCAGATCCCTCAGTACCCTTGGGTGGATCCCATCTGGCCCCATGGACTTGTGTATGTCTAAATGGTGTAGCAGGTCACTAACCATTTCCTCTTAGATTATGGGGGCTTCATTTTGCAACCTGTGCCTGTTTTCCAGCTCAGGGGGGCTGGGGACCACAGAGTATGGGAATACTCTGTTAATCAGATAGCATATATTGTGGCTATGTCACTATGAAAAAGGTATTATTACTTTGATTTTATGAAGAGTGAACACAGATCCAACAGCATTATCTTCAACTGCCTAATTTGACAAACTTATGGCATGATTTTTCAGACTATTTAGTGTGCAGTATTCTACCTGTTCAGAGTCCATTGACTCAGCACTTCTACCAAGTAGACTATGCTTTTCATTAGTATGCCATAAAATGAACTTTATTAGAAAGCCACAAAAGATAATATGCATTATAGTGACTATATTGTAACAAGGAACTAGTTATGAAAAGCCTTAGGTATCCATATGTATTGGGTCTTGCTGAGATGGAGTAGATTTTCCCCATAGTAGCCCTCAGAGTGCTGTGTTTTGTATTAGCTGGAAAAATGTTTTTAACACACCAGTGTTTTGGCTACTGCTAAACAGGGCTAGCACAGCATCAGGGTTGTCCCTCCACCATTCTCCCTCCTCAACTCCAGTAGGCTGGGCATGGGGAAGATCCTGGGAGGAGACACAGCTGGGACAAGTGACCCAAACTGGCCAAAGGGATATTCCATACCATATGACATCTGTTCAGAAATAAAAGCTAGGAAAAGGGAAGGGGAATGGGGGGAATTTCATTATTTACAACATTTGTTCTCAGATCAACGGCTACCCATACTGAAGCCCTGCTTCCTGGGAAGTGCCCATGCATCACCTGGTAAAGAGAAGTAGAGAATAAATATTTTGTTTTTCCTTTGCTTCCACAGGTGTGGCTTTGTTTTGTGCTTCTATTAAACTGCTTTCCTCTTGACCTACTTGTTATTTCTTTTTTTTTTTCCATCATATTTTCCCCCTTTCCTATTTTGCTGAGGAAGGAGGTGATAGAGTGGCTTGGTGGGCACCTGGTGTCCAGCCATTGTCAACCCACCACACCATATATCGTTTAACCCATACTTTATATGCTTAAGTAAAGAAGAGAAAATTTTTTATCACGTATTGCTAATCAATCAGGCAGTCAGGGTTTAAATCTGAAACAGAATAGCCTAGATACCCTAGGTTTTATTAAATGATTTCAGGCAGTGTAATTTCTCCACAACAATCCTACTGTTCTGGGATGTTTTAAATCTGGTACACACATGGGGTTTATATATCCAACAGCACAGTCTGGAGAAGTTAAACACTTTCTATAGTATATTATGATAAACATATGGATCATTTAAACTAACTGGACATACACAAATCCATAAAACCGGATGTGAAATATTTGAATGTGCTAAAATACATGGCTTAAGTTGCTGCGAGGCTGGTCTCTACCATCTGTGAAAAGTCATAGTAATTAAGAGAAAAAAAGAAAATGTCAAATCTAACTTCAAGGAGAGACAAAGGAGGGTTTAGAGAAGTATGAGCCAGTCAGCCTGACTTCAGTCACTGGGAAAATTAGAGGGAAAAGTCCTCTTTGAAGCCATTTCCAAAGATGTGAGAATAAGAAGGTGATTTTTAACAGCCAGCATGAATTTACCAAGGACAAATCATGCCTGAGCAACATGATTGGATTCTGTGGTGTGTTGACTGGCTATGTGGATAATAAGAAAACAGAGGATGATGACTTTAATAATGTTTGACGTGCTTTCCCATAGCATTCGTATTGCCATTGCTCTGAGTGCACTAGTGACTTAAGGACCCTGATCAGCCTTACCTGGGGCTTCCCACTCACACACCCTATCCATGAGCACAGGAACTCTATTTAAGCTCGGACCTGGGCTTTACTTCCCTGGCTGAAGTATGTTGCATTGATCTGTAATGTACAGTGTCCATATATCCTGCTGAACCGGACCTAAAACTGTGGACTTCCTTTTAGATATAGCAAGCATCTACCTGGTGATCACTGGGCCTGATCTTAAGCCTGACCTGTGGATAGACCTCCTGGGTTGACCTTGGATCTGTGTTTTCACCATAAACTTGACTGATGATTTGGACTTCTGTTTGGACTTGGCCTGCAGGTAAATATACTCCCCTGTGCATGGAAAATGCAGCTCTCTCAGATGAACACAACAGTATAAGACAGAACTCAGACAATACAGAAAATCCCTACCTGTTATGCATTAACACAAATTCAGTGGATTTCACTTATTAACATCAGGTTAGTTCAATTGGTTCTACTACATTGCATTTTATTTAATATTCTGTCACAATATGCTTAAAACAAAGAAGAATGAGGATCCACTCAACTTTTAATTTCATAAAAGATGTCTGGGACCTTTACAGCAATTACTGCTCCAGAAACAATGCCCTAGGAAGGCAGTGGTTTAGAAACCAATGCAACTCAAGAACTTTGAATGACTTAACCACTCTAAATGTTTCTTGGTTTGTTTTTCAAGTTTATTCTGATGGATTGTCATAAAATACCACCACAGACTGAACCTATAAAAAAGTTAAGAGCTGTGGAAATGACAAATATAACATTATTGTCTAAAGTGGATTTGGGTCAGCTTTAGTGTGGTTTCAGTGACAGGAAGAATACTTATTCATATCACCTGAGTATAAGGCTATTGATTTTCAGTAGTAGATTTGGTTGCAGATTTTAGGTAAGGTATTACATTGTCAACCAGTTATACTATGATATTTTTTATGTATGAATCCTCCTGACTTTTAAACAACTATCTACATACTTTTCTAAAGCACATACAGATTGATCCAAGATGGGTTACTTAGAATTTTCATATACATCTACTCTATGTGGCAATAATGCAAAGAAAATGTCTAAGGAAACCTACTCTTCAATTTTTTAGTGTGGAAAAGTCACAAATTAGTTTAACAAAGCTGTGCTGTAAAAATTATTCACTGGACAATTCTTAAACTTGTGTATTTCTTGTGTATCATATAACTATCATTTAATATAAACCATGGTATTAAACTGAGGTATAATACTGAGGATATGCATATTAAGTATATACAGAAGTGGTACTGGCCACCTAGAGAAAGTGATATTTTGTTTGCTTTGTTTAATATTTTATCTGGATAATATTTTTATTAACAGTTAAAACTAGTGTTGATAAAAATAATGCAATTGGACAAGATAACAGAGAGTGTTCCTGAAGATATTATGCCATTGATGTTGAATCTGAATTTTCATAGACTATTTTTCTAAATTCTCCACTAATTTAGTGCACTGAAATTACAACTGAGGTTGTCTGCACCAGATTTTTTTGCACCACTGATAGGGCATTTTATATGGGACAAAGAAAGTTACTCTATATGCAAATTAACAAATGTACTGTTTAATTGCAGTCTACATAGTCTAATAAAAAAAAAATATTATTAATCCAGAACTAATTTCTTATAAGAAAAAGAAAGAAAGTGCATGAGATAAAAGATTAGGAAAGGTCTCAAAATGGTTACACATAAATTTGATTTTTTTTTTTTTTCTTTTACATATATTGACTACCTGCTCTTTGTAAATGCTGAAAGACCTAGCTCCTAAGGCTGTATTCCTTCCATGACTGTTTCCTAACCCTTGGTGATTTATTAATAGTCCTGATATCTCTAGTATCATGCAGTTTTCATCTGTAAAACACACTTCTCTGACCTGCAGTCTTATTCTAAGGTCCCATGGGCCAAAACCAGAGGGCTGTGGCACCTGCAAGTTATAAATGTATTAGTTTGCTTTGAATCCAAATGAAAGCACACATTTAGACTTGTCAGAGTAACTAATAGAGCATAAACACTTTGTAGCACTGTGGTGGCATTGCTAAACACAACATAAGTGTTTTACAAAAGTATGTGAGCAATATGACTACTAATGGGTCAAAGACTTGTATAATTGCACTTAGTGGGCATGCAAAAATATGTGAACAGTGAACCATGCGACAATTTCCAAGATACAGAACAAAGACCAAAATAAGCACAAGGGACTGCAAAAGGCAAAGCATCCTGCTGAGCACACCAGAAAGATGACTGGTGAGACTGAAAACAAGATTAATCAGCATCAGGAGCAGGTAATAAGGGGAGGGTGAGTAAAAAGCACAAGAACACAAAGTGTAAGTAGGGAAAACTGGGGAAGAAAGAGGTCACATGCTTCAGTGCTCATTTTTTTAGTACTATTTAGCATCCCAGCTGCTGCAATATACACTAACAGCTAATTTAGAATATAAATTATAAGAACTAATAGTTTTTATATGCAGTGATAAATGGTGGTAATGATTAAGAATTAACCATTAGCACAAATGTGTTGTTAATGAATGGTTGTCTCACTCTTAAAATTGGTCTAAATTTAGTCTTCTAAACATACTGGTCAGAGACATACCTAGTTCCAAACTGATATGTGTATATACACATACGTGCACATATATACATATATTCAGTTACAACATATACTTCACACTAGACAATCTACTTGTTATTGCTACCCAGTATTTACTGAAATATATTAAAATTCCTGTGATGGTAAGCTTTACACCACACAACAGGGGAAAATGAAGCTAATATTAAAGCAGATTAGGTTATAAGACAGTTACTATTACAGCTACACAAACTGAAAAAAAAGTCCAGGCAGGCTAAGATAAGTTCAGATAAAAAGCTTGACAAGGTCTTGCAGAGTGACTACAAAATTTGTGGCCTGTTACTAGCAATGGTAATACAATATTTCTTGGGCTACTGGCATCAAAGTGCAAGCGAACATGCGTCTGCCTAATTTTCCTTTTCTGTGTTAATCCTGCACAAAAATTTGTCTAGTACAGAGTTGGACAAGAAATTCAGATGTGTGCATCCTGAAATATACTCAGACTTTGCTGTTCAAATGACATTCACTACAGTCAAACCTGTGAAATATATTTCATTTAGTTCACATAGATTCAGAGTGAGAGAAACAAAGCGGAATAATTTGATGTTGAAGATATACATATGTATGTTATAGCAACTGAACCACATGAATTTTGGAAACTATAGAAGTGGTCATTGTGCCTGTGTCTCAAAGAGCAGTCATTAGATCAGTTGTAAATTAAATTAGCTTTACCGCCTACCAGCCTTGTAGCCCTACAGACTAAAGATTTCTCTGGGTTACTTGCAACCAGCCCATGGTGTCTGCATCTGATGGGAAGTTTGTGTATTGAACTTGCTTGGGCATAAGAGGGTCCTGTGTGTTCTGAAGGATGTGCACTGACTGTGTCAGAGCCCCCTTTTGAAGTTTCAGTTTATACACAGCAGACAAGCATGTTTAGTACGTTCAACAGTCTTAAGACTGTTGCAAGTACTTAAAACAGTATAGACAAAATGTATGTGAGAAGGTCACAGGTTAAGTACCTACAGGAGTATAATTCTAAATAAACAGATAATTAAGGGAAGTAAAACTTTTTGAAAATACTATTTGGAGAAATATCTAATCCTTCAACAGAAATAATTTGTAAGCGTATTAATTTCTTTTAGAACAGCTGCACAATCATTATAAAAAAGATTTCTGCCTTCACTTTTGAAAAGTCTGTGACATTTCTGCAGTTTCTTCATTGCTCTCTTATGTTGTCTCAAATTTATGTGTAAATACATTATATATAGATAGCCCCAAATCACTTGAGTCAATATCTCACTAAACTGTTGTAATTTTGTTAGAAACATATTTATCACATTGATTGCATTAATTCTATGAGAATAAAGAGCTATCACATTAATATACATCCTAGAGGAGTCCCTGGAGATTTAGAGGTTTAATGTCTCTGTAACAAAGACTGACTGGAAAAAAAAAAAAATAAATAAAAAAAAAAATTGCAGAGCTCTTCTAGTTCTGACTCCTGGCCTGCTAAGAAAAATAAAATATGAAAATTCAAAGATTATGTAAAGAACAGTGTTATCAGACACTATATGTCAATTCAAGTGTCTAGGTTTGGATTTATTTTTTAAAATAAACTCAGTAAATATCTACTACAATGAGATAATTATTTTCAAATATTGTCCTGATTCAGCTGGGATAGACTTAGTTTTCTTCGTAGTAGCTGTTATAATACCATGTTTTGGATTTAGGATAAGAATGTTGATAACACACCGATATTTTAAGTTGTTGCCAAGCAGTACTTACACAGAGTCAAGAACTTCTCAGCTTCTCTTAATGCCTTTCCAGTGCACAAGAAGGTAGGAAGGGACACAGCTGGGGCTGACCCCAACTGACTAAAGGGATATTCCAGACCATATGATGTCATGCTCAGCGTATAAAGCTGGGGGAAGGAGAGGAAGGGGAGGACATTTGGAGTGGTGATGTTTATCTTCCCAAGTAACCGTTACAAGTGATGGAGCTCTGCTTTCCTGCAAATGGTTGAACACCTGCCTGCTGATGGGAAGCAGTGAATAAATTCTTTGTTTTGCTTTGTGTGCAAGGCTTTTACTTTACTTATTAAACTGTCTTTATCTCAACACATGAGTTTTCTCACTTTTAATTCTCTGATTCTCTCCCCCATCTCTCTTAGAGGAAATGAGCAAATGGCTGTGTGGTCCTTCATTGCTGGCTCAGGTTAAACCACAACAAATATGATTTTTTTTTTTTTTTTTTTTTGGTCATATGGGTGTCATTTAAACTTCAATAAAACTTATAGGGAGAGGAGAGAAGAGGAAAAAAAAAAAAAGGCAGCAATCTGTGAGTGGATATATCATTTTCATTAAGATAATGTCGTGTATAGCCTCTCTTGAGAGGTGATTCAGCAGATACCATAACCTACAAAGAATGAATGAAAGACCAATTTCCTGTGTCATATTTAACATTCAAATACTGGTTGCTACAACAGATTTCTACATAATTTAAAAGAAGTAGTTCCGGCTGGGCAAGGGAGCTTAGCCTATAGAGGTTGCCCAGAAGCAAAGAAGAAACAGCTGTTAAAGACAATAGTTCCTACAAAGCCATTCATCATGCTTACACAGGAAAAATACAAAGCCTATTAAAAAAGAAGGAAAACAGAATTAAATAATTTTAGAAAATATTTACAAAATATGCCCTTGTGTATCAAAATCTCACTCCATAGTGGTACATGTGGACATAAGAAAAAATGGGAACATGCTTTTGACAGCTGGAATTTTTAGCACTGAAACATGTTTTTTTTCAACTCTATTAGCTCTAACATACCCCAAACAAATTTAGGCTATACAATTAAAGCAGTTGGTAAGAATTTCTGCTAAGCATCGACTAAAATTATATTTCCTTTAAAAGCTTATAGCCACTAATGACAGTAAAGGAAGCTGAAGGCCAATTGCAAAAGCTTTGCAAATAATAATAACAACTTGTTGTTGTGAATGGAGAACAAATTTAACCAAGGAGGATTAACTCCATGAATGTAGCAAATTAAATTGAAGACTGTCTGTGACCAATATTTAGAGAATAATTCCTCTGAAGATGTTTTCCTGTTTTGAAAAGGAGCTCGTGGGGTTGGAAAGCAATTTACATCTCTGGCAGAGGCAGACGGCAGAAAAATAACATTTTGCTTATGAGGTAAACTTCCAAATACCATAATAAGTATTTCATTTTGCAGGTCTAAACAAGAAAATTCTTTTAAATAACAGTATTGAAACTGTATTCTAACTGGAAGTGAATTTATGTAAATATTTTTTTTCTTTCAATTGTTAAACAACATGAATGATAAATATTTAAAACTATAAAATATTTTTTCCTGTTCCAGTCAATCTACTATATTATGGGTTTTTTTTCATCTTAAGAAACCAGATGTTAGACGGAGAAGATAAATTTAAAAGAAACGTATTATTTTGGTTTTAAATTATTTAACAAGCCTCTTTGTCCCCTTCTTCACCCATATTTAAGAATACGTTAGAGTCCGTTTCTATCAAAATGAAATATCTCATCCTTTAAGTTACATTGTCGCAAAAGCATTTTACTGTATTTTGCCTGAATCAATAAATAACTCTAGTCCTCTCATGTTATTATATTCTTTAGAAGAATGTATCTTTTCAGAAAGGACTCTTCCATTTCTAGTTGTGTTTAAATGTACTAGAGCTTTTATTTATATGTTTGTCCCAACATTTTGCCTTGTTAAGCTTTTAGGATCAAAGTCTGTTCAAAAGCCTGTAAAGCTGAGGGAGAACGTGTATCTTCCTCCCCATTAAGCTCCTTTATTCTTCCATACAGAAAGACAGAACAGTTTGCCTGTAGTATTCTTAAAGCAGCTTCCTTATGGTCAGCTTTCTGATTCTTTTAATTCATCATGTTCTATGCTCTGGCATGCATACTAAAAAATTCTGTTGTATCCTGCTAGCAGTCAGGAAAAAAAGAGAGAAAAAAGCAACAACAAAAAACCCCACAAAAAACAAAACAAACCCAAAACCACTCACAATTCAACTAGATTCCCCTCCCACGCCCCCCCCAACAACAGCAGTCATATCCTAATTTTTCTAAGGATACTGGAATAGGAAAGATCAGCCATGCAAGGGAAGCCGTTCTCCTTTTCTCACTAGCTTTATTTTCCTGCTCCATTTATATGTTTGTGTCTAAATTTAATTACTTTTAACAATATATTGAGATATTATTTTTTTATAACTTTTCAACACAACTTTGCTGCATAGACTATTTACATCCTACTGTTGTGTTTTACTTTCTGTGTCTATAGACAACTCAACATTCAGTGCAAACTTATTCTCATCTTGTGTTAATCTGTATTTGCACACAACGCTGTTAGCAAATTTATATCAGTATATAGGGGAAAAAAAAAACAAACAAAAAAAACCAACCCACAACTATGAAGATGGTCCAACAGAAGAAAAAAAAATATTTTAATGGTTACAGTACGTCACCACACAGATATGCACACCACTGCTTGGTATTTTTAAGTCTTCTAACCTAACTCAACATCTGTCTTCCTAAAACACAGAATATGTTTTACTGGATTTTTAATTTTAATTGACATTAGCACATGGGTGCTAATGCAGTTCAGCACAGAGTGGCAAACTGTATAAAACTGTGCAGAGGAATATACCCCATATGTACTGAAACCTTAGGATTTCATCAATTAGCAAGCTGGTACCTGTGGTTAGATGCATGAAATTTCAAGCAATTTCTACTTTATCATTGCTTATTATAAACATAACGCATTTACACTCACATTCTTACACAGTAGCTTAATGTATTCAGTTACACAGAAGCTAAATATCATCACAATAAGTGGTTACATTAAAGTAACATTCACAATATCTCTTATTTCTGATATGTACTTAAGGAAAAAACTTCCTGTTAAAGAAACACTGAAAGTTCAAAGATTGTTTACATGTATACCTGTCAAAAGGTTAAAAGAAGCTCACTCCTGACACAAAATTTCACTGTGTATAATTCAAATACCCAGTTCCTTTTGCATTGCCTTGATCCTTTACTGTTTAAAATCTAACCTGCTTCTCCGCTGTACACTATACAGTTATCTTCACCAGAAAAAGATGGGAGAACTAGAAACTCGTATGATTACAGTTAAAAGGAAGGCAAGTAATGAATGAAGAATGATACCCTTAAAAGGAAAATAATAGTTGTGTTAGTATCTGACATGTCTAAAAATCAGATTGACTCATTTTCCCTTGGAATATTTGATATGGGTACTTAAATTTACTGTCTGCTGACTGTTTGTCAGGCCGAACAAGTCCAAGTCTCTCAGCATCTTTTCATAGGAGAGGTGTTTTAGCCCTCAGATCATTTTCAGGGCTCTCCTCTGGACCTGCTCTAATAGGCTTGTGTCTTTCTTGTACTGTACATCTCAGAATTGGACGCACTACTCTATGTTCAAATACAAGTGTTTGAAAAATTATACAGCACCTGAAACAGAAAGCTAGTATTTCTTTGTTTTAGGAAATCAAGAATAGACTTACAAACACTGTGGATGAGTTGGGAATGGTCACAAATTACCTGATAAGCTTTAAGCCATAAACATGCATTTTGCATGCCTTGAGGAAGTATCAAGTTACTGATGGAAGACAAGTATTTTTTTAGGCTTATTGATTGTAATATGTAGAATCTGAGTTATGGTTATCATAAGGCCCTGATGTGAGCAGATGGAACAAAGGTCACAGAGCATGCTGTGTTTCAGCCTGCTTTTGAGCCATCCCACTGAGAATCTGCAAATAAACCTAGAAATAAATATATCTTAATTAACTCAAATGGCCCTTGTTTTCACTGCACTAGCTGTATCCTGATTCAACAGATATTTACAATACAATGATATTAAGCAGAAAGCAACTTATGTAGACACAGAAAATAATGTATATGGACAAAGTAATTTAGACAGTTTAATTTAAATTACTCAGAACTACAGTAAATAGTACTGTGATAATTTTAAACTATTTTTTTTATTTTTTGTTTAAAAAGGATCAGATTATAGAATCAGAGAGTTAAAGTATTAAGATCAGATTAAAGAATCAGAGTACTGTTTCTCACTGTACACACCAAACTATTCCTCATCAAGCTGATTTCCTTTAATGAAATTATTTTTTAGTAAACTATGAATCACAATACTATAAAAATCTTAAATGGAATTTAAATTATCATGATCTATTAAAATGTCAACATTTGCTAATGGAATTATTATTGCAATTTGGTTTTGGATTAACAAAAACCTGAAGATGACTTTGATCTCGGAAGATAAATATTTATATTGGTTTTTACCCAGGCAAATTTACCCTTCCTTCATAGTCCTAAAATTCTGACTTCCTTTCCAGTCAATTCTGAATCAACTGACACCACTGTATCCAGTATAAATGTTGCTCAAACACAAGACTGTGTGTTACGAAATTATAGAAAGCAGAGTCTAAGAATTTACATCAGTGCTACTACAGCTTTTGATAGAAACTCCTTCACTGTAAATCTGAGAACTTGACACCGAATGTAAACATATTACTATTCTGCTGATCTGCAATGTAATTTTTGTTTCATGAAGTGTAGAACCATGATTCACCTACAGCCTGGCATTAACAACAATATATGTTCTTATATTGTCACTTCCTAACAACTGTTACTGTTTTCATAACTTTAGGGTTTGTATCAGTGCCTTCAGAAATAATTTCTCTTGTTATAGACTTTAATTATACACTAGATAATGCATAATAATACACTTTAATTAACACTAGTGTCTTTCTTTAGCAAACATATTGAAGAATAAAGTATTTTTTAGTGTGGGTCTCATTTTTAAAAAGACAAACTATGACTGTGTGTCCATACTTGTACCTCAAACATCTGAGAAATTCTTAATTGAAAAAAGCCAAATCCAAATAAATGAATATGATTCTTATTAACTACCCTCCATTCCTGGAGTCCTTATCTTATTAATGAGTCAACAAAAAGTAGCTAGGAAAAAAAAAAAAAAAAAAAAAAAACCAACCATAAAATAAAAATATATATATATATCCCCTCAAGTATTCTCCTCTCTTTGGTATGACTTTCTGCCTTTTTTTCTTATGTATGTTTCTCTCTAATCACTGCATCTGCATCTACATCATCTACATCTACATCTACATCTACATCTACATCTACATCTACATCTACATCTACATCTACATCAATCTATATAATCTATTGATAAATATAGGTAAGATTGATCTCATATCAGCCTTGGATGGGCAAATAATAACTAGAAATATTTTCTGCTGTTTGATAAACAATGCTGAATTAAATACTACTAAAACAGATATTCATAATCCCTGAAATATTTAGCTCATTAGATCTTTGAGATAGTTACCTAGCCGGGCCACTTTTACCATCATTGAAATTATAGATATACTGAAATTTCATACCTGAAACTCCAACTCTTCTGAAATTACAGATCCTCTGTCTTCAGTTAAACCAGATAACAGAATAGAGAGAAATTGGGACTATGTTTAAAAATAACTGTTTTAATTCTGTCCTTGAAAGGCTGTGTATGGAAATCCAACTAACACTCAAAATGTAATCATGCACAAGCTGATCATGCTGTGTTGCTTGAGGCTAACAGTATTGCAGGTATGAATCAAGGAAACACTAACTTCTTTTGTTCTTTGTTTGTTTCCCACCAGTAACATTTCTTCTCTTGCTGGGACACCTGAAAACCCCCATCTCCACCTTTCCTCTGGGCATTCAGTGGTTGACAACAACAGTCGCTCACACAGAGATACAGGCAGAGTCCTGGTAGCCTCTGTGTCATGTTAATGAATCTGGATCATAAATGCTGCCACTGCTGACAGATGTAATTACTCAGGGAAATTCACTTCACTGTACCCCTGTGTTTGCACTGTAAGTATCATAAATGGGCTCATCTCAAAAACTTGACATTCAAGGGAAATACAGCTCTGGTCAGAAAGAGAAGTGAGAGCTGACAAGTGATGACAAATGTCAGTAGTTCAGCTACACTGTTGACAGGTCTGCTCTTGTTAACATCAACAGTATTAATAGAATTGTGAAATAGCCTATTACTCACATTCCAAGTTTGCTGTTAACAATTTCACCCTCCCCTGTAACTCCCCCTACTCCTTTGCCAGCTACCCAGCCAGCAACACTCCCATACGGGCCTCTTGGATACAACTTTTTTTTTTTTCACCCAAACATAAAGGTTTGATAAAATATAAAATTTCTGAAGCTATCATGTTCTGAAAAAAAAAAAAAAAACAAAACAAAAAAAAAACAAGAAAACAACCCACAAATTTTTGTTTTGTTTTGTTTTGGTTTTTTTTAACATCTTATTGCTGAGGTAAATCTGTTTGTTAATACACATATAAGAGATCTGTGGTTACAATAGACTATACCTGAAGGATGGAAGGACATGTGCAATGAAACAAATTTCCTTCTGTAAGTCTGAATTTGTAGCTTACTAAACATAGTGATGGAACATGGGAAACTCCTGATCCCAAGATCTCACCCTTAAACCTGTGTCAGTGGCCTGGAATGATCACTTTGTGCTGAGTGTGGAGGTAGAGCCTGAACACTGATGGCTGACAAAATAAAAGACCCCCTGAACCATGGATTCCTCTTGTGCCTAGACCTCCAGTCCTGCCCCAAATCTGGGTGTTACACCTTTCAAGTCTTAACTGTTACAGTTCAGGACCCATGGGTTGTTCATCCCCTTTTACAGCAGTTTACACTCTATGTCATCTGGAGCAAGCCAGCCTGCTCTCCCAGCAGGAGCACTTGGACATGCACTGGATCTGCCCTCCTCCCCAAAGCTGCTGCCCTCCCTGTCAGTGCAGGTGCAAATGGCTCTTGCCACTTTGCTGCAGCTCCAGCCAAAACTGAAGCACAAGTAGCACAGCAGTATCGTTCATGCCCTATGATTCTGTTCATGAAGCTAAAACCCAAATACTCTCTGGGCAGCTAAAACAAGATATTCAGAATTTCTGTGAATGCTAGTATTACTCAAATCTCACTTTTTTTCTCAAGTGTAGGTGCTTTACCTATGCATCCTGGCAGGTGCTTCCTTGAGATTCTGGAGTTTACAGGCATCATTTTCCTTGCAGATGTACACTTCTATCCCACCTTTAAAAGTTAAACTAAAGACATCCTTTTATTAAACAGATGCAATAGAGACTTTCCTGAACTCTGAACACAGAATCTTTCAAGAGATTAGGAATTAAAGCACATATGTTCTTCTGTAGGATGTCAAAGACTCTTGTTCATCTTAATACAGATATTCTGCCTCTCATGAGAAAATTATTTTTAAATTGGACACCAGAAGCTTTGAATGGTGGGGAATTATTTCTTCCTAATCTTCTGATCTTCCATCATAAAGCATTTCTATGCTGACAGGAAAATGCAATGCTACAAAAAAACCCCAACAATAAAAAAAAAAACTCACAACCCAAACACCTAGACAAAATGCTTTCTTAAATTTGAAATGAATGTTTCAGCATTTCCAACCTTTTTACGGTCTTGATTTTGACAAAGGCTCTAATTTTTTTCTTCCTAATTTTTCTCAAAATACAGTAGAATCAATTACATGTAGGCTGTATTTATCCCTTCTCTTCTTCCTACATTCTGACTCCCTTCTAGAAAAAATTAATATTAAAAGAAAGATCAATAAGTTAAAGATACAGCAGCTATCTGATTTTTTTTTTTTTTTTTCTTTCTCCTGTTCTCAGAAGTGGGTAGTGTTTTTCAGGGTTAGATGGGAAAGGTGAATTGGAAGGAAAAGTCTATATATTGATGAAGATGTTCAGTGTCAAAAAGGCTGCAAAAAGAAAATTAAATATTTTAAACACTAAAAAGTCAAAGTGCTATATAGAAAATTTGCACTCTGTTATTTATTAAAAAAAAAAAGAAAATACTGGAAGACCAAAATTTTGTCTTAATTTTTAGCTCTGTCCCAGATGAAAACCAGGACAGCTACTCAATTTGATTAGCACAGTATCATAAACTGAGAGAATGATGTTACCAGATATATGTCAACAGGATGTAGTTATAAACCCATAGTGATAAAGTTAAACTGGAACAAGAGAGTCATGCTACCCTGAAGATTTATAAAGCATTAAGGTGGTTTTTAATCTCATGGTGCTAGGATTGATATACTCTGCCTGTAAACGCAGTCATAAACTTAAGCTCTTTGTTACTTATTTACAATCAAAAAAGCTAACAGTTCATTTATCTGAGAAACATTAGTTTGAAATGCTAATCAAAATAATGAAAATACATAAATGTTTTAATTTTTTTTCCTTTTTTTCCAAAACAGAAAACAATTGCTTCTTGTCTTCCAGTTAGGTCTCCTTGGGGGAAAAAACAAAACAAAACAAAACACAACAACAAAAAAAACAAACCCAAAACCACTCCCCTCTTTGTAAATCCTTTTTTTTTAAATAAAAAAATATATTTTCTAAAAATTAAGTCAGTTTTCACTGGCCAAAAGTAGGTGAAAAATGTATGTAAAAAGTATATATTTTTCAGATTATTCAAAATTTGCACAGATTAAGTGGGGAGCATAGAGACCTGCATATATTTGGAAATAAAGCGTTTCCTTAGAGATGGATTTCTACATAGTAGCTTTCTCTCTGTTTCTCTTTTTTTCTTCCTCCAGATAGAATTCATTGTGCAATCATGGCAACTAAAAAATATTTTTTTCTAGAAGTGGCACTAGTTCTATTTTATTCTATACTAGTTTACTTTATACTACTACTAGTCCACTTAAATCTTAATGCTTAGGAATTTACAAAAAGTAGAGGGGATAAGAAATTAAATTTAAGCTTTTACACATTTAATTTCATTATGTTCATTTTGATAAGGTAGAAAAATGCACTATATTAATGTCAACAAACCCACACAAAGTAGCTATCATAAAATTTTCAAGGGCTGCATACAAATAGCCGTCTTCAAAAGCCAAGTGTCCTTCAGCTTGGTGAAGCACCTGAGCCCAGCTTCCACAAAGATATTTTAAAGTCTTTTACTTATGCTTCTGTTTACTGAGATAAACTCTTCTCTGGCTGGCATATATCTTTTTCACAGGTAAACATGTCATATATCACTCAGATGCGTCACAAAAAGAATCTCTACCTTGTACAGTCTAAATCAAATATGACGTAACAAGTCAGGCTTACAAACAGACATGGTGTATGTGGAAGAAAAACTAAGGACAAGGCATTTACTCAGTCTGATGGCTCAGTTTCTCTCACATCTACATTTTTTTAATCTCCTCCCCCACCCTGCTTTCAGAGATTGAATGTGCTATCCCTCCCCTTGCTGAGCAGGCAGTGAGCACACTGTAAATCCTCTGTGAAAGTTGCAGTATAATCCCTTTAAATATGACTATAACACTGGCAAATTAGCCCTTAGTGCTTTTTAATGCGTCTGTCTCTGTGTGCGTATGGGGGGTTATTTTTGATGCTTTTTTGGTTGCGTAAATTGACAATAGTCAATGATCTTGGAGTGTAACTGTATCACAGGGTGGTAGGTTGACCTTGGCTAGCCACCAAGTCTCCACTAAACTGTGGCCACCAAGTCCCCACTAAACTGAATCCAAAGCAAAGGAAAGCACAAACACAATCAGAGAAAATCCTTTGAGCTTAGCTATGGCAATGCAGACCCAGATTTAGTGTAGGTATTCAAGATGTGGTCGTCCCAAATAATCAGGTGTTTCTCTCTTTCGGTGAAGGCTCAGGTACACAGGCAGTGAAGAGGCAAACATGCTTACTTGTGACTACAGTGTTTATTATACTATAAAGCAGTTTGAATTAAGCACCTGAAAACATGCCACTCTAGATACTGTATACCCACTCAAAACAGAGGCTATCCATGAATCACACTTGAACTTCCATTACAGCAGAAACTTCCATTCTGTCAGGTACAATGGGAAGGTGCAAATACCTGCTTCCCCTCTGTGATGCTGAGGTTGAGTGAAACTGAAATCTCTCATAGTAAAATAAAACAGGCTGGTAGGCCCTAAATTCTCCCCCTTTTCACAAGGGACAATCTTTGCTCCATGGTCAGACATCATCATTGCTCTTCTGAAAAAGTAAAAACTGACATTAAAAAACATAATAAAAAAATCCCACTACTGTCAGTTTTAACATTGATCTGTACTATGTATTTCTGAAGACAGTAGTATGTCTAAAAGTTTTTTAAGACTTGAACTTAAATTTTAAAAATTATTTAGGATTTTCTTATCAGTTCAACATAGAAACTTCAGATCTTTGTGGCCTCTGTGTTTTGAACTAAGAAACCTCTATCTAAACTATAGAAACAGTCCTGGGATCAAGGAGTAGAAATCAAGTGTTTCTTTTCCCAAGTAAATGCTACAACTATTAGGCTAAAGAATTATCCTTTGTCCTGTTCAAAAAACAGCCTAACAAACCCTACTTTTTTTTTTTTTTTTTTTTTTTTTTTTTTTTGTCTTTTTGCATGTTGTAACAGCTTTCTCAGATTGGATGAAAAATACTTTTACTTAGATAAATATATAGTCTGGTTATTGCAGCACTCTTTTGGCAAAGAGAGAGGGAATCTCCTCAGGCTATGACAGGAACTGATCCACGGTTACCTGTGGTCTAGATGAATGCTTCACTAAAAGTCAGTTGAATAAAAGAGGCCACAATCATGTCATCCCATTCAGTGTCAGCAGTGTTTTAAAATAGTGGTCATGGCAACACTGCATAGTTCAGATCTGGATGTGAGTTTGTAGGTGTATTTGCATTTTTTAAATGGCAGAACATATTTTTGCAGGCCTGTTGGATTTAAACAGGAATAAAATTCCAAGAGGCTCACCCTCTTCCTTCTTGGGAAATTTTTGGCTATATGACAAGACATAATAGTAGATGTTGATGTAACTGTAAACAAAAAAATTAGGCCACTGACTGTCATTAGTTACTCCTATGTCTAAATTCAATAAGCAGGAGTATTCAGGTTCACAACTTGGTTTTGGTACAAACCTCTGGATATTAAAGCTTCTTTTAAAATATATTGTTAATGCCTAAAATAATCAAAACCACATATAAAACTTAGTGTTTTAACTTTAGCTTTTCCCAGGCTTTAAAATATATACATATATATATATATAAATGTATAATCCTACACTTTGAAGAGGTTATATATTTTGGTAGCTAAATCTTTGGATCTGATCTCCAATCTTTGGAACAACAAGTGGATCAACACAGATGTAAGTTGAAACATTTTGGATTTTAGCTTTGTGACTTCGGCTACTACTGTTTGACTTTGTGCTGCTGTATTTTATCATTGTCATGTGTACTGAAAGTAAAAGGCTTATTTGGGATTTGATTTATTGGGATGTGTGGAGAGCAGTTCTTAGAACATTTTAAATATGTCATGTTTTATTATTCAATAGAGTTAAAAGTTGAATTGGAAGGTACTATTTTAAAATTTTTATTTAGATTTGTTCTTATTCTCCACATAAATACTAGCAGTATGACATTTACGGAAAACCCTGAAGTTACTGTGCCTACAAAATACTTTCAGTCATTAACACCATATGTCCTCCAATATACATTTGCAAAATATATGTTTTTATACAAATTAATTCTCACATACAATCAAGTAACATATCACTAATGCTAACGTTGATCCACTTTCATGGATACATTTTTCATGCAATGAGGCAGTGCTACAGATTAAGTAGGTCTAAAGGATCTTTTATTGAAAGCCACCAGATCACACCATGTTTACATTCAACATTAGATAACCTAAGTTGAAGGAACAATTTTAGATACAGAATAAGGAAGACTAAACTACTACTGTAGGCATTTCTTTTAATTTGGAATTTTTTCACAGCTCTTAATAGGCAAAGAAGAGAAAACTAAAATATAACAAGGGTGATATCATTTGAGGTCTACAAAAACTCATCCTTCTAGAATTGAAATCAGAAGCTTTGGCATCCCTTCTGTGACTTTTGTACTGAAACATCCCACTAATTATTTTTCTGCCTCATTTTGCCTCTACATGCAACAGAATGATTGGCATTTAGGTCACCTTTTACTTTTCCCCGCTTTTCAACTCCAGAAGAGACTCAAATATAAAATAACTTACATGAAAATATTCATCTTAACAAATACTTGAAAGCTGAAATCCTTATTAGGGTGGGATGGCCTCATGCTGCTTTCTCACACCCTCTCTTCAGTGGGACAGGGGAAGAAGATAAGACAAAAAGCTCGTGGTCTGATAGAGGCAATTTAATAAATAAAAGCAAAGACCACACAGAGAAGCAAAGAAAAGCAAAAAGTTTTATTATCTATTTCCTATCAGTAAGTGATGCCCAGCAACTTCCAGGAAAGTAGAGTTGGACTTTGAACTGCTGACATTTGTGCCCAGTGTTTCAGCCAATATTCAACATTCCTTTCAATCTACCTATCTAGTCTATAACTCACCAAGTATCCTAAAAGACTATTATGGGAGACCACACTGAAAACCTTGTTAGAGTCAAAGTAAATAACATGGTTCTTCACCTGTTGTTCCCAAAGCTGGTCATTCCACCACAGAAACCAACCATGTTGAATATACACATTAGTAAATTAATTTTGGAAATTGCCTATCATTTCTTGTTCTCTGCACACCTGGATGTGGCTTCCAGAAATATTTGCTCCATTATGTCCCCAGGGTCTGTGGTTAGCCTGATCTGCTTTTAATTCCATGCATCCTCCTTTTTAAAGAGGTGTGACATTTGCATTCCTCAAGTTATGAGGAAATTCCCTGATTGTCAAACCTTCCAAAGATGATATAGATCAGCTTCATAAAGACATTAACTAGCTGTTCTAGATGCAATCCATTCTCCCCAGTCTGCTTAAGTCATCCCATCTTGATCTTTCTCATTGTGCAGACAAGTTTTGTCACATAACATAAAAATATGACCTCCAGAATGTATCCACCATAATCTCACCTCCACTGCTAACCTAATCCCTGATCCTGACCCATAAATTCTCATCCATCTCTTAGGAATATAAGTGTACACTCAAGCTACTCTTTCATGTAAGGTATAAGCCTTTTCTTTGTCTCCCTTCTCTGCTATGCTTTCTGAAGAGCTTGAATCCATCCGTTCATCCAGCACTTCAATCATTTAATCTATCCCACCATGTATGTCTCATCACAGCCATATTGTGGTTCTGTGACTGGGCATAGCCTTTTAATTCATTCTTTTTCTAGTACTTCATATGTTTATGTACATGCACAGGAAATAGGACTTCAGTTGTGCCATTCACCCTAGGAATGGAATACTACACTGTCTCACCCTACTGTCCCCTGCACCCTGGCCCTTTGGTTCTTGTAGTCATAGTATTATACTTGCAATAGGAGACACAACAAACATCTCTACAACACTGTATTTCAAAACAGCTGTTGACTTTCTAGAACTAGTTTGAATATCATTTTGGTAAGAGAGGCATTAAAATAAGTATTTACGGAGGCATATTTCATTCATTGTCTGATATTATAAAATATATTTCATTAAGTCTTTTCTACTTGGGTAAATGTCAAAAGAAAAAATGTAAAAGTACACCTATTCATATTTAGAGGAAAGATTGCAAGCATTTATCTTTAAAAAATCCTCCCCCCTTCTTTTCAAGCTCAAATTACTTTGCTCCCAGTTTTTCTGCCTTCTCCCCACCAGTGATGCAGGGGACAGGGAATGGGGATTGCAGTTTGTCTATGCTGTTCTTTCCAGCATGAGATCCCTCCCATAGGATAAAAGAGCTCAGGAACAAAGTATTCCAACGTGGACTTCCCATGGAGTCACGGACCTCTCCAGGCACAGCTCCCAGCTCAAGCATGGAGATGCCCACAGGCTGCAGACAGATGTCCAGTCCAGGATACCTCCTCCTCCTGCCCTGGTCTGGCATTGAGTGTCTCTGGGGTCTCTATATTCAGTCACAACTGCCCTTGAGCTCAGCTTTCTGCTCCAGCCTCTGGGGAAGAGGAGCAGAAAGGGGTGAGAAAAAAGTTAAGACAGTTCTCAGCTGCCTTTTCTGTAGAAAACAGTATCAGCTGTCTTGTCATTCCCCCTAGAAGCACAGGGCGTGCTTTAGGGAAAATTTACTGATTCCCTGGAAGCTGGTCTCTGAGTGACAGTCCAAAAAGACTAAACAACAACAGAGAAGAAATATAATTGTCATTTCACATGAATGACACTTGGCAGGCATATGATTCTATAAAAATGGGCACTTTATGATACAGGGAATGTTACCCTGAACGTAAAGAATAATCTACTTTTTTTTTTTTTTTTTTTTTTTTTTTTTTCCCCACAATCCTATTTTGCTAATAACGAACTAGCAAAAGTCAGCCCTGTTTTATGCAACGGTGAAGACCACTGTTTACAACTGTTTTGTCAAGGCTGAACCTTCATGCACTCATGATCTTGGAACCATCTAAAAACAAAACGAGTAAATGTTTCATAGGACATAGATGTATAGTTTATGTATATTTAATTTAGTGGAGTAATGAAATAAGTTATTTTCCTTCCCACATGCAAAATAAAACTAAATATTCATCAGTATATAAATTGTTTATAACCATTATTTCATCAAGCTCCATAAACAGATAAAACAAATAAAGCCTCTTTTAGACTTAAAGATGATTTTGTAAGAACCATTGTAAAAATAAGCATCTTTTGAATTTTATGAGTTTGAGTTGTTCATAAGTCAGTGAAGCTTTTGTGTATTCAGCTATCACAGATTATTTTATCAAACCCTTTAGATCATCCTATTGGGCTTTTGTTTTGATATGGTAATTTATTCATGTACTATAAACATTTAAGCATCCATGAAAAATAAAATGAAACAAACTGTCTATGGTGACAATTCTGTAATTGTCACTTTGGATGTAAAGATTTCTTTGTGTGATACATTTGTCACTGAGGAAGTAAAACTAATTTTGTCTTTTTAATTTATAGAGCTGAAAGAATAATTTGTATCACCCTCATTCACAGGGATTCATGATTGTTGTAGGTAACTATGGAATGAATAATTCTATTTTTGTAGTAGTTGAGAACATGTTTTTATTTGAGAACAATACAGAACATCTGCATAGGACATCACTTGTTTCTGAAGCATAATTTAAACGTTAAGAAACTTTGAACCATCTTCAGAATTTCAAGGTTTGCAATAGAAAGCGAATGTCTCACCTTGCTTCTATACTGACTGTAAATAATATAAAGAAAAAGTCAGAAATATTAAACTGTGTTATCATGTGTCATAATTGTGTTATCATGCTGTAATTTCCCACTAGTAGATAAAAAGGTTGTATGATTTTCTCACATAACTACTTACTTTTAATTTAAGAATAAGTATTTTATATCAGAACTTAAACAATGTAGACTTATCTTTGATTTTTATTTTAACAATGGAAATTATTTTTAGTATCCCTTTATTTCAAGTAATAAAATTATTATTCATTTGTTTCTGAATTAAAATTTTCTATTTATAGCTGTGTGTTTAAATCAGCTAATCTATCTGGAGAAATTATTTATTTATTTGTTTGTTTATTTATTTATTAAGGGGGAAGAAATCTGAGGTAACAGAAAAAGAATAAAAGATAGCAGTTCCTGTCTCCAGTCTCTTAGGTCAGTGGTTTAAGGATTTAGCAGGTTATGGTAAATCTCAATTTCCATCTCTGCCAAATGGACTTAAACCAGTATCTCTACTTTTGTGGATTCTAGATAAACTACAACAGCACAAAGAGTTGTGACTTCTTTTCTCCTCTTGCAGCTGATCCAATTTTACTTCAGAAATACTTCAATACTCTATTCAGAGGGTGTTTCTCTCTCATCTGGTGGACAGATTATTAATACAGACAGCAAAAGGGGAATAGTTGCATTACAGTCCTGTTTAAAGTCAATTTTTATTTATATAAAGTGGAAGAGTTCCAGTAATAGTATTTATGCCAGACAAAGTATGTGCTTGTGCCTGTGATATTGAATTTCTAGCTTAACTGTATAAAACAAGGGTCTGTTATGTACATTTTAATCTATTAAACAGTAAATATTGCCAGTCACTCTCACCCCAAAATATGTTTAAAAAACCACAAAAAACAAACAAACAAACTAACAAAAAAACCCAACCAACAAACATGTGCTTTTTAAATTATTACTTTAGGTCCTAAATTTAATGTCAACCTATTTAAAGTGCTTGAATTCACACTGTGTGACATTTTGCATTGCCTTCAAAGGCATTCGTAAAAAAAACCCAAACCAAACCAAAAAAAACAAACAAACAAAAAAACCCAACAAATGAACCATGCTCACTCTTTCCCTTTTAACATCTACACTTTCTTTGAAGTGTGTTTGCTGTGTCCACATACTTGTCATAGCTGAGGAATATTTGAATCTTACTTGATGAGTAAGGTCTTTACCTTTTGCTGATCTAGTACAACTGTTGTGTAGATTCAGAAGACAGTCTTTCACCTGCTTCTTCCATGGTAGTAAAGCTGTGTGAGGTGGTGTGGAAAAAAAAAAAAAAAAAAAAAATTGCAACAATTAATATTGCTATAATAAAAATAGATTGAAGGAAGATGGTCCTGAGGAAAATTATTACTTTGCATCTTACTGACATTATCTTATACCACCTAGCTTTGTCTGCAGGATGTGCTTATATTCTTTTTGTTTGACAATAAAAAAGTACAAAAGAAAGTGTATCCACATTCACACTTCTACATGTATACACACACACATACATATATACTAATATATACCATTTTCCTCAAAAACCCTGAGGTCCTGTTAGAAAATGTGAAAATGTGGTTCACTGTCTTCAGAAATATCTCTCATAAATAAAAGCATCTGTGTATTTTAGCATGAGAATTCAATTGCTAGATCATATCTTGATCACTCCTTGTCATAAACTTTCATGATAAATGTATTTACTGAAGAAACATAATTGCTCCTTTGGAGTTACATATTCACAAGCTCAAATTCCATTTCTTAGACCTTGCTCTCTGACCTTGTTTCATCCTCCTTAATTCTAGCCACTTATTCAAAACACATAATTTGAGATTCTATTCATCATGAACTCATTCTGTAATTAGTTAAAAGTGAAAAAAGGAGACTCTAAAAAGCAATTCAGTCTTAGATATATCAACATCTAAACAGGACTATCTCTTTTTACTTACTAGGGAGAAAGCCCAGCTAATCACATTCCTGATCTGTGACTATCAGCTGGATGGTTGCTAGGTGTTATAGGATTGTTGCTAGGATATATATATATATATATATATCTCTATCTATCTATCTATCTATCTATCTATCTATCTATCTATCTATCTATCTATATATATCAGCCAAATTATCTTTTATCAGCCAAATATTTTTCATGCTCCACTAATTATGGGATCATAGACATAGCACCCTATTCCTATTTTACAGAGATAAACAATCATTGTAGATGGAATTCATTTTCCAAGATAACTAAGAACACAAATCAGAACTTTAGTTCATGTTTTTGCATGTTAATTGGGTGGGTAGGGTGAAACAAATCAATCAGTATGCATATGTACAGTATTTTTTATCCATTTTGGATTTGTCTCACTTAAATCTCACTGTCTAAAATGTGTTAAGTACTTGTCAAGTTGTTTCCCATTTTGGAAATAACTTTTTTATATGACAATAGAGGGAATTTTGCTGGATGGATTATACTAGATGCCTAATTTTTATATGGACGAAGTTAAGTGAGAATAGCATCTCCTCTGACTAATTCACAGTTTTTTTACAGTTGCACATGCTGCAAATTTCTTGCTTTTGAGAGCAGGACACTAAGAATCAGATGCTTACTTTTAGAAATGTTAGGGACAGACATGTGCATCTGAGGTAGTTATAAGTGGAACCCTTACATGACTTGGATATAAACACTTCTAGGGAGTAAACCACAACAACCTCATATAGATATCAAACTCTATTAATTGAACCAATTAGATGTCCATAGTAAAATACAAAATAATATATTAATCATATATTAATTAATCTTATCTTTAATCTCATATGTTAATCTTCCTCTAGAGAAAGAGGCAAACAGACAGCTACAAGTGAGGTGAATCCTATCATGAATGTTTATATTGAAATAGGTGTAAGAACATTTGGAAGTGCAGAAAATCAGTGAAACAAAATACCAGATCAAGTAACTGACAGTCCTGAGCATACTCATTTCAAGCAATTAAGCTTAGGATTCAGTTCAGTCTTAGATGTAAAAAATGTAGGTGTCTAAATCTGATTAAACATGATAGACTGCCTTTACAGACAAAGGCAGAAACCAGAAATTCCAGAAAATGGTTAATCTCATTTACGTCACCTTCTCACAAAATAAGATCAATCACCTCAGGGAAGTGCTTATTTCTCTATATTAAAAATACGGCTGGCCTAAGGTGACCTACTCAGGCTTAGCTGTCTAATGCCCAGACACTCAAGTTAGACTGGATTAATCCTGCCCATAACTCTGAGAGACAAATGTAAAGAAATATCTGATATAACCATTACAAAACTTCTCCATTTAGTTATGAATGTGTATTTGATGGGAACTCTGGGAGACAATAAAACGAATAAGAACATCCAGATAATAGGCATATGTCTCTGTTATTTCTCTGATACTCCTTACCCCTGATTTAACTCCTCCATCATAACATAGAAATCATTCCTCCATTTTCCTAGTGAATACATACTGTATTGATTTCTGTGGATGAGTCCTCTATAGAACAATCTCAGATCCAGCTGTTTAAGGAGTTAGTAGGACCCCCTGGGAAACAGCCCTCAGGGATAAGTGAGCAGAATAAAGCTGGCAGATCTTTAGGGGCACTTTCCATAGAGTGCAGGAGCTCTACACGTCAGTCCCCAGGAGTAAGAAATCAGGAAAGGAAAGCAAGAGACCAGCATGGCTGAGTAAAGACCTCATGGTCAAAATGAAGGGTAAGAAGGAAATGTGCACGCAGTGGAAGCAAGAACAGGAATCCTGGCAAGACTATAGGGATGCTGCTCAGTTTGTAAGGAGGGGGTTAGGAAGGCCAAGAAGCAGCTGGATCTGAACTTGTCAAGGGATGCAAAGAGTAATAAGAAGAGCTTCTATAGGTACGTTAGCCAGAAACAGAAGGTCAAAGAAGACACACCCCTCCAATTAGTAAGACTGGCAAACTGTTGACAATGGACGAGGAGAAGGCTGAGGTAACTCAACAACTTTTTTTCTTCAGTCTTCACTGGCAGCCTCTCTGCCCACACTTCTCCAGTGGATGGACTGCAACATGGGGACTGAGTCCTTTCTACTGTAAGAGAAGATCAAGTTCATGGCCTCTTGAGGAACATTAATTCTATGGGATCTGACAAGATGCATCCAACAGTCCTGATTTGGCTGATGTAGTTGTCAAGCTACTCTTGGTATATTTGAAAAGTCATTGCAGTCAGGTAAAGTCCTTGGTGACTGGAAAAGGGAAATGTTGCAAGCATTTTTAAAAAGGGTAGAAAGAAATACCTTGGGAACTACTGACCTGTCAGCATCACATCTGTGCCTGGGAAGATCATGGAACAGATCCTCCTAGAAGCTATGCTAAGGTATATGGAGGAAAGGTAGGGGATCTAAAACAGTCAGCATGGCTTCACCAAGGAAAAGTCTTGCCTGACTAACCTAGTGGCCTTTGATGATGGAGTGACTACATCAGTGGACAAGGAAAGAGCTATGGATATAATCTATCTGGATTTCTGTAAGGCCTTTGACACAGTCCCCCACAACATCCTTCTAAATTGGAGAAATATGGATTTGATGGGTGGACTGTTTGCTGGATGAGGAACTGCTTGAATGATTTCTCTGACTGTACCAATTCAGGCTGGGGAATGAAGGCACAGCACAAAAAAATACCTAGACCTGTTGGAGAGGGTCAAAAGGAGGGGCACGTAAATGATCAAAGAATTAGAACATCTCTCCTATGAAGAAAAGCTGAGAGAGTTGGGGTTGTTCAGCTAGGAGATGGTAAGACTCTTTGGAGACCTTATTGTGGACTTTCAACGCTTAAAGGGGGACTATAAGAAAGATGGGGACTGACTTTTTAGTAGGGCTTGTTGTGACAGGTCAAAGGGTAATGGTTTTAAACTAAAAGAGGGTAGATTTAGGATAGATATAAGGAAGAAATTTTTTAAAGTGAGAATGTTGAACTATGGGAAGAAGTTGCCCAGAGGGGTGATAGAAACCCTTTCCCTGGAAACATTCAAGGTCAGTTTGGATGGAGCTTTGAGCAACTTGATCTGGTTTAAGATGTCCATGCACACTGCAGGAGCGTTGGACTAGATGACCTTTAAAAGCCTTTTCCAACCCAAATTATTCTATGTGTCTATCATATAACCAGGTCTTATTGGAAAAGTCTTTGGACCTGATCTAAGTATCCACCTACTCTATAGTCTGTAGACCTACATCCTGTAAATTAATTCAGATTACCTAAATGCAAACTTCTGAAAATATAAAATCATATTTTCTGTATTACTGACCAGCTGGTATTTGAATATAGACTCTCATGTATTAATTGATGTAATTCAGATACTATGTTTTTTTCTTGAAGCTATTCTTTTTTATTAGCTAGACACTTCTATCCAGTCCATCCTTTGCATTGAATTATTTTAACATTCTCTGTACACTTTGAAATATTACTTACTGTTGAACTTAGGGTGTTCTATCTAGGTCAACATTGTGATATTATGAGTAACTATATTTATGTATGCATTAAAATGTGAGCAGTATATAAATTTTTACTTATAAATTGAATATTAAATCACTAATACTTAATAAAAAATAAAATCAGCTCCATCTTTGAGAAAAATCATGCATTACTCTTGATTAAGCTACATTTGTCCCTCAGAACATTGGGTAAGGATTAACGGGATGAAATTTAACAAGTCCTAGTGCCAGATTCTGCACCTAGGACAGAGTAATGCTAGGTACGAGTATAAATTGGAAGAAAAGTGGGTGGAGAGCAGCTCTGCAGAAAGGGATCTGGGGGTGCTGGTCGACAGAAGGTCAGTGTAAGTCAGCAGTGTACCCTGGCAGCCAGGAAGGCAGACTGCACCCTGGGGTTTATCAAACAGTATAATAAGCTGGTCAAAGAGGTGATTATCTTCTTGTATTCAACATTTATACAGCCTCACTTGGACTACTATGTGCAGTTCTGAGACCCATAATTTAAGAAGGATATAGAGGTCCTTGAAAGTGTCCAGAGGAAGGCAACAAAGATGGTGAAAGGGCTGGAAGGAATGCTCTATGAGGAGCAGATGAGGACATTGGGTTTGTCTAGTTTGGAGAAAAGTAGGCTGAGAGGCAACCTCATTACTCTCTACAGTTTCTGAAGGAAGGGAGTTGGAGATGGATGCACTGGTCTCTTCTCCATGGTATCCAGTGACAGAACATGAGGGAATGGTTCAAAGCTGCATCAGGAGAGGTTCAGACTGGACTTTAGGAAGCATTCCTTTACCAAGAGGGTGGTCAATCAGGCTTCCTAGACTTCCTAGAGGTGGTCAATGCCTCAAGCCTGTCAGCATTTAAGAGGCATTTGCACAACCACCTTAATACCATGCTTTAGTTTTTGGTGAGCCCTGAATTGGTCAGACCATTGGACTAGGTGATTGTTGTAGGTCCCTTCCAACTGAAATTCTTCCATGGTATTCTATTCTACCTGTTATAGTCCAGAAAAAACATTATTTTACACTTTAATATGTAAAACTTTTTTTTTTTTTTTTTTTTTTTTTTGGAAGGCTGTGCATATAGAACCAGAAACTAAGCAACTGTTACTAAACATACAATATTGGCTTTGACCCTTATAAATAAAACCAAGTATTCAAATATTGTATATTTAATTCATTTTCCAAAATACATCACTGGTGTCTTTTAGGTGTTTATCTTAAAATTTAAAGTTTTTCCATTTACACTATTATAGCAGACACTGACATACTGTCTTAATCATTCTTATCCTCATCAAATAACAATATTTTTTTTTTTTTTGTTTCTTCTATTTAACTTTGGGAGAATAAACCATGTGGCAGAGAATGCAGTTAGATTGTTAAAAAAATAAATAAATAAAAATACAGATATATTGGTATATTACAGATGTTGATACTGGGACCAATTCTGTTTGACATTATCATTATGGACTAAGATGATAGGACGGAGTACATGTCCAGCAAGTCTGCAGATGGCTCAAAACTATGAGGAGGGTTTGATACAATAGGTGGTTGTTCTGCTGTTCAGAGGAACATTAACAGGCTGGGGGAATGGGCTAACATGAACATTATGGAGTTCAGAAAAGAGAAGTGCAAAGTCCTGTCCCTGGGGAGGAATAACACCATGCAGTAGGATAGGCTATAGGCTTACTGGCTGGAAAGTTGCTTGTCATAGAAGGATCAGGGAGTCCTGGACAATAAGTTGACCTGCAATATGCAAAGATGACCAAAAGCATCCTGGGCTATATTAAAAAGAGCTTCACCAGCAAGTCGAGGAAGAGGAGTCTTCCTTCTTCTCAGCACTGGTGAGGCCGTATCTGCAGTAATATGTCCAGATCTGGGCTCACCAGTGTGGGAAAGATACTGACATACTAGAGCAGATCCAGCACTGGGCCACAAAGGTGACTGAGAGAATGGAGCATCTGCCATATGAGGAGGTGGTGAGAAAGCTGGACTGATTTAACTTCCAGAAGTGAAGGCCTAGGGAGGGGATATATTATCAATGTGGTTAAATAAATACCTGATGAGGTGAGAAGACAGACTTTGATTCTTCTCAGCAATATGCCCTGACAGGACAAGAGCAATGAGCACATATTGAAATACAGAAAATACTACCTAAACATAGGAGAACACTTATGGTAAAAGTGATCAAACACTGGAACAGGTTGCCAAAAGAAGTTGTAGGTCTCCATCCTTGGAGACACTTAAAATTTGACTGGAAATGGCTCTAAGCAATCTGCTTCAGTCGGCCCTGTTCTGAGCAAGGTTGTTAAACTCGATGGAAGTCCAGAGGACCCTTCCAACCAAATCTAGCTTTTCACCAATTTTTTTAATTATCCATGTTAGATTTTTTTTTATTATTATTATTTTTTAAAATTACTTGAGGAATGTTTTATCAAGCATTTGTCAGCCTATGGACTGGGTGTTGCACTATTTATCATGGTTATTACTTGAAAAAAAAAAAAACCAAACAAACCACCACCAAAACCCCCAACAAAAAAACCCCAACTAACAACTTATTTGGGATTTACAGGTTGTCATCACTTCCCTAAAGTGTGGGTTTTTTTTCCTGTTTTCAAGTGAATAAGAGCATTCTCAGAGACAAAGAAACAGTAGCTATACAACTGCTTTTGGAATGAAAGAAAATTTTTGCAAGGATTTGGAATTATTTTCATTCTGTAAAACTTTCAGGAAACAAATCTTTCTGCTTAGAAAAATTGCAGTAATAGCCTTTGAATATTTCCAGTGAATTTTTTCTTTATTCAAATGAAGAGTTATGCTTTATTTTTTTTTCAATAATCTGATGGCTCTATTACTGAGTTCCTAAATGACTGGTTTGTTTTCTTTTTGTAATCAAAACCAAACTGAAAAAAATTAGAGTTGAAACTTTGTAACTGTTACTGATTTCAAATTAGCTTGATAGAACATGTTTTTATTTCAGCCAGGTATCTGACCTAGCTTCAGTAAATAAATACAACACAGAAAAAGTTCACAAGCAACATATCAAAAGAAAAGCACCACATGAAATGGGACCTCTTGCAGAGTTGTTCTTGTTAAGTGGCAGCCAAATTAGCAATTACTGTTAATTTAGCAGTTATTGAGCCCAGAATTTAAAGGTCACTAACTTTTATTTTAATATTACTGTCTTTCAAATAGTTTTTGTCACAAATTATAGATATAAAAAGAAAGAGAATCTTATAGCTCACTAAAGGGCAATCTATGACATACCTTTTTATCAAATGTGTAGTTAGTTATCATTGAAGAGCTGCTTCTTAGAATGGTCTCTATTTACATGCAGTGAGACTAACATTGGACTAATCACCATGGCTACTAATAGTGTTGCTCTTTCAGAACAGATGAGGTCATGACATTGTTCTCCTGGTGTCAGTAACTGACTGTGGTGGTTTATCCACAGATGCTCTCTCACCCCTTCCCCCACCCTCTGGTGGGATAGGGAGGAGAAAATATAAACAAAGAGGCTCATGGGTTGAGACAAGAACAGTTTACTAGAAAGGTAAGGGAAGAGGGAAACAACACCAAACAATAATAACAACAGTACTAATGAAAGAATGTACAAGTGATACATGGCACCAAATTACTCACAGCCTGATTCCCAACCTGCTCCTGAACCAGGATTATCCTCCTCACCTGGAAATTCCCCCGTTTAAATACTGAGCGTGATATCACAGGGTATGGAATAACCCTTTTACCTTGTTTGAGTCAACTGCTCCAGCTGCTGCCCTCCCAGTTTCCTGTGAATAATTAACTCTATCCTAACCAAACCCTGGACAGTGACAATGCCTATTTTATAAATTCTTCAGTGTAGTTCATGTTCCCAAATGAACTAGCGTTACCACTGACTATAATCCTTTATCCCTCTATTGTTCCCAGCAGAAGAAAAACTCTCTTAGAAGAGTTTTTCCCCACCTGCAGAAGCACTCTGTTTCTCAGTAGGCACAGCCTGGCAGGACATAGATGGTAGGGTAAGTGCAGATGAATAAGTGCTGTTGCTGTTCACCTATGGTGATAAAACAGAACTCTCGGGTAAAACCCTTTTTGGGAGATACAGTCTGACTGTTCTGAAACTAGATAAACAGAAAGTGTACAAATCTGGATAGAGGAAGAATACAATTTTCAGTGTATATAGGTCCTAAAATATCTTCTTAGAAATCATTTCTGCTTTCCAGCAACCACAGAATGAAGTGGAACACAGAAGTGGAATAAAGTCTACATTCTAACTGACAGAGGCATTTTATTTTCAAAGACATAAATAGAAAACTTTAATAGCTGAAATTTCTGTCAATAAATGTTACAGATGCAGGCCATCCAACTTGCATTATCCTCAGTGTACAACTTCAGTGTTTCTTCAAAGCCCAAACTTCTTGTGTGTGTGGCTCACCAGGGATAATGTGGAACTTCTCTATGAACTGTGTGGGTAAATTAACACACATCAGATGCCAAATATTTTATAGATGTTTGCTGTCATCTGAGGTAATTTGCCGGTTCATTTTAGCTTTTACTTTCAGTATTTTAAAGATAGCATTTGAGTTAATAATTAAAAGTATAATTTTAGATACTAGCTGTTTTTTGTCTTCTTATTTCTTGCTTGGAGAACGTGTAAGAGGAAGACATGTATGTTTGCAACCTGTCTACTGTAGAAATAGGTGTCAAGTATTCATTCACTTTATTCGAGGGTGCACAATAAAAATTATTATTTTTTTAATCACCCTGAAATTAAATGAAGTACCATATATTTCTTCACAAGCTCATAAGTTACATTATGATAGAATGCTAATTGGGTAATTGATTCAATTCATATTATTCTTGAGCATCTACTATTATTTGCCTTTGTTAATATTCTCTTCTCGTTCTACTTTGTCATACATACTATAGAGACTTCTAAAGATATGCTGCAAACAATTAAATTAATCTGATTATACTGAGTTACTCTTTATGATATATGACAGATTGTAAGAATTTCTTATTTGCTCTTTTGTGATAAAACAGAAATTGGCCTGAAAGTTCAAGAATGTTAACTGCTTGCTTAGTCTCTTACAAGAAATAAAGAGCAGATATAAGCAGCTTAATATAGTTGAATCAATACAGGAACACAGATAACTATTCTGAAAGTAAAGGATAAGGGAGAGAAAAATGAACTGCTCTTCTGAGATTTCTGGGATAGGGCAGGCAGATACAGATTTATTTCTTTTTCAAGTGTTGTCTCCTCACAGATATAATCAAGTCTATAAGACTACTAAGCACCTTTTTCTCGTAGATTCCTTTTCTGTTCCATTTTAATTGTTTTTTTTTTTTTCTCATTCAGTTACTCAGAAGCTACTTTAGAATATTTGTAAAAAAAATTATTGAGCATTTTTTCCTTTATCTTTTTTCCTGCCTTTTTACCGGCCTTTGTCCCCTCCTTTTTGCTTCCCAACCCCATCCTTTTCTGTTATTCTGTTTGTTGCTATGTCACTAAAAAATACTTTTTAGATCTCTATAACTCCAAAACCAGCTAACACATTCTCTTCTCTTTCTATATGTGTTGTGGTTTAACACCAACAGGCAGCTAAGTCTCACACAGGTGCTTGCCTGCTTCTCTCTAAGTTGGATGGAGGAGAGAATCAGAAGAGTAAAAGTGAGAAAACTAATGGGTTGAGATAAAGACATTTTAATAAGTAAAGCAAAAGCGGTGCATACAAGCAAAGCAAAAGAAGGAATTCATTCACTGCTTCCTGTCAGCAGGTAGTTGTTCAGCCATCTCCAGGAAAGCAGAGCTACGTCATGTATAATGGCTTCTTGGGAAGACAAACTCCGTAATTCCAAACATCCCCTCTTTCTTACCCCCCAGCTTTTATTGCTGAGCATACATCATATGGTATGGGATATCCTTCTGCTCAACTGAATTCAGCTCTCCCACCTCTGTCTCCCTGCAACCCTTTGCCCACCCCCAGACTACTTGTTAATAGGGCAGCGTGAAGAGTAGAAAGGGTCTTTGTGTGCAAGCACTGCTCAGCAATAGCTAAAACATGGGTGTGTCTTCTACACTGTTTTCACCGCAAATCCAAATCACAGCACCATACAACCTACTATGAAGAAAACTAACTCTATCCCAGCCCAAACCAGTACACTATGCAAAGAAATACATCAACAAAGAATACTGGAAAGTAAGATACAAGTTGGGTAGATAGGAACTGTTCATGAAATGTCAGAGATCCTGTCATAGCTGACTGCATCTGCATTCTTTGCAAGTTCTCCTAGTAATTTGGGTTAAAAAACCCAAAATAAAACAACAAAACAAAACAAAACACTTTAAAGGAGAAACTACAGTCATTCCACTGATTTCCTTCTTGGTCATAGATACTCTAATTTCTGGAAAAGCTTTTCTTTTTTGTTTACTGATATATTTCTCCATAATTCTGCGGTGGTCTACTCTTCAACTTGCTTGTCTTTATTGCTTACTGACTACACCAAATGTGCTTTGAAAGGCCTAAGTGATTTCCCAGTATATATGTTCTAATTAAATCAATTTCACATAAATATATTATCTTAGAGTTAATTCATATTTGGAACAAAAATAAAGTGTGTATCATTGTGCCAGTTCTCTTTGTAATGGATTTGTTAAGTATTATGAATGTTAAACATTTTCTGAATTCATAATTTTCCAAACAGTCAGTTCAAAAGAAATTTTTTAAGTTGAACAGATTTTGCTGTATAGCCTAGAGTCCAAATACAAAAGTTTATTCTCAGCTGTTAATAGTGTATGCTAAAGAGATTAATAGATGTGTGCTGGCATTAGGAAGACTATACTTCCAGATCATGAATTCACACAAAGATAAACAGATTTAAATATCTATATAGCTAATACTTTAATTTAAAATATTTGTTTAATTCTTTTCTACAGCTGCTTCTAAAATCACCTTAAATTACAACTGTTATGACTCAAACTGGTTTCTTAAAAAATCTTATACAAAACTATGCATTCCAAGTCATATAACCACAGCTGAGAACACTGAAGGTAATTTCTTTTGATAGATTTTATGCCTTTCAACAATTTAATATTTGGAATTTATTTCTTTTCCTATTAAGTGATAATCATTACAGGCCAGACTGTATCATTAAGATTTCAGGAAGGTTCCCCATCATGCCTGGAAATTAATGGTCCCACCTGTCCTTGATAGCTGAAAAGCACCAATCTTTTCCTGTTTTTCACTGGTGGTCTGATTATTATTATGACGGAATGTTTTAATTTTGAAACATTCTTATTAATGATTGGAAACACAGATTCCCCCCCTCAAAATAAGAGCTTTTTGAATTACGAGGAATTTTAAGACCTGTGGAATATCCCACATTTGGTAAAAAAAATCAGTGAGTAATATTTAACAAAAGATTACATTTTTGGTTTTACAAATTTTTTAAACAATATTTTTTTCTCTTGACAGGCATGATTGCATTTTTTCTGGAAGAGACATCATTAACCAAGGCTTGGCTGAAAACTCCAAGAAGAAATATTGCAAATCTGACCTAGTTTTTTCCAATAAATAAACAATACCTCTATTTTGTCCATTATTTAATTTTACTTTTTCATCAATGTAATGTTATATTTTATTACTTTTATGTAGATGTAATAAAAAATCATATGATTTTTTTAAAACATAAAAAAATTTGCAGGATAACAAAATAAAAAAATTAAACAGGATTTTTTTCAATCATTTTAGTTCTTTTTGTGAATGGTAGATACCAAAGAAGCCTGATATCACCTTTGACTACAGAGAAGCACTCTAACTGTACACTAGGTTGTACTGAGCATAACATTTTTAAAGGGCAGCAAAACATGTTTATTGTTATTCCATTTAGTAAGTGCATAAGCAAACATATTTATCACAAACAGGAGATTTTAGCTGGAGGGAGAAATGGCAAACTGTTCGGACATGGTTTTTTAAATTATGTTTGGATTTTATATTATTTCCACATTTAACTAACTACATGGGAGTGACTCAGTGTGATGTGCAGACATTTTCTGTAACAATAACTATACTTCACTTTCAGGTGCTTCCTGAATACCTTTACCCTTTTTAATATGCATTTTTCCTAGTATTATACAGTGACAGAAATCAATCTACAGGCAGTACTACAGAGGCTTTCCATTACAAGTCCTTGTCCTTTGAACTTCTTTGTGAAGAAACAGACCTTAAAATTGTCCATAACACTCTTTATTGCAATTTTTATTTGCTGATAGTTTGGGTTTTCCTTTGAGTTTTGGTGTTACATATTATTAGATATCAGAAAAAAAGACAGATTTTCTTTTGTCCTGCATAGCTTTCCATGATCTGAAAACAGAAAGCAATCTTAAAAAGTGTTTAAAATGAGACTAAGAGGTACAAGAATGAAAAATTAAAATTCAAATTCATAACATCAGGTAAAAAGGAGACTTTTGAAAATTTTCCTTTTAGTTCAGGAAGTATTGCTTTAGGTTCCAGGTGGTAGTGCTTATATTAAAAATTTGAAAGTCAAGAGGGAAAGGATTTAGTGTTCATATAAAGACAGAAAGAAGGTTTTTTTAATTATATAAACAGCAATTTTTAAGCCATCTGCTTTAAACCTATATAAATATTTATAAACTAAGTTGTTACTGATCACAGAGTTTTTAATTGCAGAGCCTGTAGGGCTCACCAGAGACAGGAATCATGACTTGAGGAACTGCAGAGTGAAGAAACAGGTGTTCAAAAAACGTCCAAGATGAGTTTGCAGAAGCATAAAGAAGAGATCAAGGATGTAACTGTGGAAAGGGCTGATAATTACACAGAAAGAAGATGCCATATCGGGCCTCTTGACTTTTGCTATTGAGATAGAAAAGGGGAAATGGGACTCTGGGGAAAGTGTAGTGTGAAATACAGTACTGAGGAATTGATAGAAGACAGAGGGGAGTACACCTGGAATTCAGGAGGGCAATACAAAGCTAGGTACAAATGAGTAAAAACTGGAAGTGGAAGTATATTCCAAGAATGGATGGCATACTGAAGTGAAGGTATTTCAAGAGCAACGGAACGGTAGTAGAGATGGGAATCAAAATATAGTCCTTGAGCAGTCATGAGAAAATGCAAAATGTCTTAATAAAACAGGAGAAAAAAGACACAAACAAATTATTACATGTGACTTTAGCAATCATTGCCAACCATTCTGCTTCAAGCTTAAAACAGACATGAACAATACTTTTGACAAATAGATGCACAGCTGTTACAAAGCTGTTAATTGTGACAAAAAAGTTTGGTGATGTATAAAAATAAATAAACCAAATCTTCTTAGTGTAAGAATGGAGGCTAAATGTAATTTAAGGTTTAGAGTAGATATATTCAGCAGTGAAAGCTGAACATTTTTAGACTGATTGCTTCCATAAAATTGCATTCAACCTTAAAGTTGATTAGTGCTTAGCAAAAAAAGGAAGAAGAAAAACCTACAAAAAAACAAAGCAGCATAGGCTAAAATGACAAAGTCTTAAAAAATTAGGTGAACATTTTTTAATAGGCCAGCACTTATGAAATCTGTTAAAAGATACACTACTAAGCAAGGTTCCAAAGACAGAGTTTAATAATGACAAGACGCTGCAGTGTGATAGCATTCTACTTTCATCAGTCTCTGGTGTGTTTATAAATGTTTTTTGATAGTGTCATATTAATCAGTCTCACAAAGACTTTTAATGACCAGTGTTTGAGATTATGTCAGAAGCTTTTCCTAGAAGTTACAGGTTCTAGATGTTGTTCAGCTCTGTCCTCTGAAGGTTTTGTACATGTTTTTTGTATCCTGGATTCATTATTATATTTTTAGATCAGTATTTTTAATCAGTTTTCCAACAAGCTTATACATGACAAAACTGTGTTTGCAAAGCAGATCATGCCTCAGTTTTCAAATAACACACTCAAATGTGTTCAGAAGTTTGGACTGAAAACAATATACATTAAAAAAAATCTCAAAACAAACCCATATTACAGAATCACAGAATCACACAGAATCACAGAATGTCAGGGATTGGAAGGGATTTCGAAAGATCATCTAGTCCAATCCCCCTGCCGGATCAGGAACACCTACATGAGTTCACACAGGAAGGCGTCCAGGCGGGTCTTGAATGTCTCCAGAGAAGGAGACTCCACAACCTCCCTGGGCAGCCTGTTCCAGTGCTCTGTCACCCTTACAGTAAAGAAGTTCTTTCTCAAATTTAAGCGGAACCTCCTGTGTTCCAGCTTACACCCATTGCTCCTTGTCCTACCATTGGTCATCACTGTGAAGAGCCTGACCCCATCCTCCTCACACTCACCCTTCAAATATTTATAAACATTAATAAGGTCACCCCTCAGCCTCCCCTTCTCCAAGCTAAAGAGACCCAGCTCCCTCAGCCTTTCCTCATAAGGGAGGTGCTCCACTCCCTTAATCATCTTGGTGGCTCTGTGCTGGACTCGCTCAAGCAGCTCCCTGTTCTTCTTGAACAGTGGGGCCCAGAACTGGACACAATATTCCAGATGTGGCCTCACCAGGGCAGAGTAAAATATTAGACAACTTACTGCATGTTTTATGAAAAAAAAAAAAATCATAAAAAGAGATAAAAACTTGCTTCATTAAGTACTGAAAACCTGTGCTATTTCATGTACTGGAACAACCCTTGAAAACAGAACCCACATATTTTAGTACGCTTGTGTCTAAAAGTGTCTGCCTTTGGGTACACTTCTTGGACTGGTTCAGTGATTGCTCATGTTGGGAATTTGTTGGGTATTGAGATAATTTCTAAAGAACATGCATGTTGTATTTTTCCTCTGTAGAAAACAAGTAACAAGAGAAAATGGGAGGGAACTGCTATGTGACAGATCTATTTCTGACATGAAACTAGGATGCAAGTTGGAGGTATACACAGATTGAAGATCTAGTCTCAGATAGAAAGACAATTTTTGCTTATCTTAACAAAGCAATTGTATATGTATTTTATGACTGTGTCATGACTCTACTTTTAGTACTTTGAAAAATGATTGGTATGGTGTCTCAGTTTGGTTTCAGGGAAAAAGAACATGAGATCTCTAATTATACATGGTGAATGTGGTGAATGTGTTATGTGTGTATGTGCACATGCATCTGCCTGTCTAGCTGTCTGTGTGGGTGTGTGCATGCCTGAAGATAAATAAATACATTTGTATAAAAATGTATAGGAGGGTCACTTACAGGTAATAACCATAAAATTCTCTCCCAAAAATCTGAATTTTTCTACCAATATCGTGCATCTACAATTATGATCTACTCCAATTACAATAAATAAAATCTAGAATAAACATATGTCTATCTGAAGTCACTTTTTAGTGATTTACTCTGATTCTCAGTGTCCACATCACTTGAGAACAAATCTGTCAAAATAGCTGCTGTTGACTTTCTTTTTGTTTATTAAATAGGCTTAGATAATTTTGCAGTAATAAAGGTTTTGTGACTATTTGTGTGAAAGTCTGCGACTTTTTTGAATTAAAAGAAAAAAAAAAAATAACCTTTTTAGTTTTGTGACCAATATTTTGTGTTCTTCCATTCTTCTTACACATATTGTTTTGCTGTCTTCCCTCACAAGGATCGGGAATCGATAAGGAACGTTGTCCTCATTTGCTATACTATCAATACAATGTTTTGTCATACATTGCCAAAGGTGGTCTTTGATTGCTATCTGAACCAGATTTTATCAACATCTTCTGGGCATTTAGACCATTTCTTCACTTACTTATTAATATATATCACAGCTCTCCACAGGGCTCTTATCTGTGATAATACTGCCGAGCAGCTCCTTGGAGCGTGCCCTTATCACTATTTCAGCTATTTCCCTGGATTTCATTTTGTGTCATTTTAGATTTATACAGTACAAAAATCTACCTCCAGAACTAGTTTTTTAGATATAAAATTCTTTTGCCAAGCCCTGACTGGTATCTACAAAGGACAGGTTGATTTTCTAGGGTCACTAATGAATATTGCCTCAAGACACCACTCAGAAACCTGGGAGAATAAACTGTCTTGATACTCAATGTTTTATAACTCTCAGTTTGCAGACAAAGAACCAAACTCTATTGAGGGAAAGAAGAAACTGACAGTAAGAAAGAAAATAGAATACTGTGTGATAACCACTTAAGTAATTTCCAATATAAAATAATAATCAGCCGAAGATTAAATACTACATAAGCCATTTGCTAGGACAGTTCCTTAACTTTCACATTTTTTCAGTAAAGCTATTGTGATTGCCAGATCACAGAGCTCTCTCACCTGTCTTGCTGGGTAGAAAAGTCTCATGCAGTTTGCTGCTGATAAGTAGTGTTAAACTGCTTGCTATCTAAGCCAAAGCATTGTGCTCAGGTTTTAGCATTCTGTTTTTTAAGTTGAAACGAGTAAATGTAGTCTTCATAATTACATACTGTGTTTGCTGCACAAAGTCTTCTAAACCACTCTGAAACTGCAAGTTTTCACCTTGTAAACAAATTTAGATATATTTAGTCTGCCTTGAATTTTCATATAAAATGTTTTTAACATAACTACATTGTTTCTTATGAAAAAGCCAGCAACTTTTTTTTCTTTTTTCCTTTTCTTTTCCTTTTTCTTTTTCTTTTTTACCTCTCATCTTTAGTTCCTTGTCTTCCCCATCACAGTGTTAGAAAATAAGTAAACTCCTGTTTTTAGTTGTAACAAGACATCTGTATTTTAGCCTTCAGTAAGTACCAAGGGGCCCATTGTCTTTAGGCTGTGCAAGTGCAATTACTTTGTATAAACTATACAGTCCTTAGTAATGGCTCTGCCCTTGAAAAGGAGCTAAAAGCCTAATAAAAGGAATGTCTCCTGCCCTAGAAGGCACTAAAAGCTGGAAAATTGCCTGGGAAAGATGAAGTCAGCAAGAATATGCAGAAACTGGGGGAGATCATGACCACCGACTCAGTTAGAGACTGGACAGACTTACCCCCACCCCTTGTATTAAAGTATGCGCTGTGAATTTTTTGTGTACTGTACTCTTAAAAGCTGAGAGAAGTTTAAGTCAATCATAAAGTAAAACAGTAATGCATATGTATAGTAAGTGGAACAAGCTCATCAATTATATATAAATATGTGAAGTTTTACAAACTTAGCATGCAAGATTTGTGGTGATATACAGCTAGCACCCAGTGCTGAATAAAGTACTGCATACTTCTAAATACAACTTGTATTAAGGACTTTTACTCTCAATTTTGGTGACAACAGAGTGGTGATACCTTGTAAATGGTACTAACTGGAGTGTATCTGTGGCTGATGCACCTCCACCTTGCCTTGGGACTGGGGCTTTCTGGCTGCTGAATCCTGATTCTTGCACATCCTTGCTTTCATGTGCTTTTCTTGGCTACCTTGCTTTTCAAGTGCTTTTCTTTGGGTTTTTCACATGCTTACAGGGCTGTTTCTGGGCTCACAGTTGCTGGAGTTTGGGCCCCAGACAATGAGAACTGACCACAGGTCAGACTCCACTTGGCTATAAAGGGAGCCTAGCCAGAGGGCGAGTGGAGAGAGTTCTGTCCTCCTCAGGGCAGGGGACCCTCCCTTGGGTTGGGATCTGCCTGAGGTTACTTCCCAGGGACTGAGAGCCCTCATCTTAGAGGTGAGTGAATGTGTATTTTGAGTCATGATTCTAGAGGAATACTTGGAAGAAAACTTAGGAATTCTTAAATCATCTGCATAATAGTTTATTCCTGCCCAACAAACTTATTGTTTGTTGGAGTGCTAAGTAATTTTGGTTAGAATAAATCTTATTTAAGTGACTGCTTGGTCTGTTTTGTGGGTGCCTCCATGACAGTATCTAAGCAAGGCCAAAACCAAGGCCAAGGCAGGAAAAATTTCAATATAATTTTTCTTTGTTATTCAAACAATTCAAATATATATTTCTAATCTAGAGAAGGAGTAATAATTCATTTATGCAATAATGAAGCCTTTGTTCAGAACAAAATGCAATATTTCACAAATATGCCATTCTTTTTCCCCAAACGCTTTCAGAAATCAATGACTTTTGAGAGATAAATTAACTCCCATAAAACTATAGTTTTATAATGATTTATGCAAATACTATTGAATTTACTACAAATACAAGTATTTGTATAATTAAAAAAAAAAAAAATTGAAAAAGACTATGATGTGTGATTGTGCATTTCACAGCACCTGAGGTGATGTAAAACAATTTTTAGCCTTTAAGTTTTAACTTGAAATGACATTGTATTGTGTATTTGAGAAATTTTCCTAACTCATCTTTTGTTTTTAGGGTTCTTTTGAAATCAGTGGATTTTTTTGAATCAGTGAAAACAGACATGGAACTGGGGAATATCATGATCTGAGGCATAGGAATCTTTCAGGAAAGTATTTTTATGTAGCTAGCTGTAAATTTATTTATTCTGTAAACATAGAGAAATTACAGTTGCCTGCTCTAATGCTTAGAAATTCAGACTGTTTTCCCACCTCATATTCAGTAGTAGTCCTACATAATGTTAATTGTCAAGGTCAATTTCTTAATTTAATCAAAATCAGTATGACTTTTTTTTCCTTACAGTTTGCTTTTATTTCTTAGAGTCAAAACAGTAGAGAAGAAATATTAGAAATCTTTAAGCTATTACTATCATAACAAAATATACATCACTTACAGCAGTTGGTTGTTTTAAAAAAAAGATGCATATGCTCTTTGATTTTCTCTTCACTGGAATGATTTTATTTTTCCCTTCTTAACAAAAATTCTCTTCTTTTGATCTTATTCAGAACATCAGTAAGAGTCTTTTTTAGGAACACTTGAAACCCTCAATAGATGCTGATTTTTCCACAACATCTGCCATGTTCCTATTTTTCCATGCTGAACAGACATTTTTTAAAAGTAAATGCAAAGCAAAACAGATTTTGTTAAGCCTTAATTAGCATTTTTATAAAATACTTCACCCATAGAATTTAATATGAGAACTCTTTATGGCATGACTGGTTTAGCCTAACAATAGAAGTTGTATTATCATCTTATTTGTCTCCTGGGTAGAGACTGTAGCCCTGATTTAACCTTTCATATGCCTTTAAACTAAATGTTAACCCAAAGCAAAGTTATCATTATTGCTAATCTGCCCTCTCTATTATATCAGTACTCATTTAATTTTTAATAGTAAAAAGAAAGTGAAAACCTCATTTTGTTATGCATTTGTTACAAGAGATACTCAGTAGTGAATACATCATGCAGTACATCATGGAGGCTTTGTAACTGAAGGTTTATCATGAGGTACAGTGAAATAGCTAATTAATGTTCATATTAAAAATAGTTGTCATAAAAACCTTCCATATAAAAGATTTAGAGAGAAAACTATATTTCCAGTAAAACTTTATTTTCCTTCCAAAAATGAAACCTTTCTACGAATAATTTCTCTGTAAATAACAGAAGTCCCCTAAAACTTCACATATATAACATTCAGATAAACATTTTTTTCCCAATTTATTTTTTTCCCATAATTTGAAATATGATTCTTGGTAATAATTTTTTTCTCACTGTCACATGTTCCCATGTTCCTCTAAAAGTTGTTATGATGACCAAGCTTCATCTCTCATGATATGAGAAAGGCAAATATTAGGTCTTGCTTCTCATCACCAGCAAGAAAGCTCCTGGGTGTGTCTCTAGTCAGTCAATATAATGAAGAGGAATGCTTTCTAATGGAAAATATGAAGTACAAAATTGCTCAGCAGTGTTCAAATGAGCTGCCACTAAAGCATCTCTGAAAATGCAAAGGCATTTTTGTAAATATCATCTTTGTGAGGGGTGGGGGAGGACAGGGATTCCGAGGCACTCATGCTAAGGTAATACCTCCATATTGGTATCTCATGCAGACTATGTCATTTTTACTTGGTTACTCTGAAGATCACAAGAATATTTCAAGTCTATATAAAATCATAATTTCCTTAATGGATCATCCATTTAAATGTCTTTCTGACATATTTTAATTGTTCTAGAGAGTAGTGAAGATAAACTGAATTAAATAAAGAAACCAAAGATATTTTTTTCTTAATTTAATTTGAGAAAATGTATATTTTAACAAACATTATGAGAGTAACTCAAACCCAGTGAAAAAAAGCTTATGATATAAAAAATTCAGTGACTTTCAATATTTAAGTTTTATTTCCAGTTAATCTCTGACTAATTGCTGAAAGAGGGGAAAAGTTTTATATCTACTATTATGATGATGTTAGTTATTTTAACTGGTACAGTTTAAAATAGAACAAAGATAAGAAAAAGAAAAAACCCTATATTCAGTTGATGAACTCTCATCAAATTACACTGTTTCTGACAGTAAATGAGTATTAAGCATATTTTAGCAGTTCTATTACATTTCTATTTATTTAGCATATTTTTTATGCTAGAACACAACTTTTGTAATGATAATGAAAAATTATATTTAGCATTTGTTCAACTTCCATAATTTTGTCTTTCATTAATATTTACCTCTATAAAAGTATCTTAATCATGAGCCTCTTTCAGTATTTTTTTTTTTTTTCCCCTGGAAATAGTTTTATCTTGATATTATACTTTTAAAAGGAATATGGAAGGATTGCAGTTATGAATCTTTTCGAAGAGATAACATTCTTAAGTTTTCTTCATTTGTGCATGTCTAGAAGAAGTTCTCTCCAAGCTAGTTCTATTTCCATGCTGCAGAAAAATTGCATTCATTTTCTTGCCTCAGTTCCACTTTAGATGAAAGTTGCCTTTTATCTCAAAACTATTACTGTACCTCTCAATTAATTTCTTTTTCCTTCTGTAAGTTTTCTTAGCATACACTATATAATGGCTAGCTGGATGATGTAGTATACAGTTTTTAAGGGCTCTCAGATCCTTATCTCTTCCCAAGTTCCCACAAATCACCTCTGTTTTATTAAGCCTATTGACATTTTCAAGACAGCTAAGGTATATGCTTCTGTCAGCATGTCTATAACATCCAATACAGCCAATGTTACGGCTGTGGGTTGCCTGACTAGGAAACTTTTTTCAGAGTTCACTGTTGTTGATGGTTGTTTGGGGTTTTTTTTGTCTGTTTGTTTTGGTGCTTGGTTTCACGTTTTGTTTTGGTTTCCCCAAAAATGCCTTCAATTGATCTCACATGGAGGCTCTAGAAGAAGACTCTTCCTCTTCCTGTATCCCTAAAACCACTAGGGAGTCACTGAAGCAGAAACCGGAGTTCTGGAGAGTCCCAGGGTTTCCTACATTGAGAAATGGTTTATTCAACTGAAAGTTGTTCTGAAATGTCTCTTTTATTGAGCTTACACTCCTTGCAGATCAGTTAGCACACTTCACAGGCACTCATCTATAGTGGTATGTTACTAAAACCCAATACTTTTATAATATGCATTCCCCTCCAACAGTAATATATGCTTATTTTTCTACCATATCAATCTATTAGAAAACCTATTGTATGAAGGGTATTAAACTGCTGTAAGTACTTATTTCAGTCTCTGTTTACTCTGTTTCTGAAGGCATTTGTCACTGTTACAAGCCATAGATTCCTTCAAACTAAACAAACAAACAAACAAAATAAAATGTGGAAAGAAATTGAGAGCTTTACTAGTAGGATAAACATTAAACTATCATGACATACTGGATCTAGCATTGTTTTTTTCTTAATTAATTAATTTCTAAGGAATAAGAGGGAGAAATAATGAAACATCATGTATTTGAAACAAACTTTACTATGATTAACAAAACCCTAGAAATTGCATGACATAATTATCTTTTAAATCAGAAATGCATTTATTTTGATATTCCAATGCACATTGGCATGCATATTTTGTTTCCCATTTGGATATTCTGACTGAATGAACTGAGTCGCTGCACTATCAAAAAATGGTCACAACTCAACAAAACATGTTTTAACAAGCAACTTCAAAGCAACTTATCCAGAAAGAAGAGTGCAAATTGAAAACTTGTTAAAAAGGAACAAATCTTAGCAAAATAATCACAAATGAGTCCTATGTTAAGAAGTTCTGACTGTAAAGGAGTAAGAAGAAGTGAGACTCGAGTATTGTAGTTATCTGTTCTATTAGATACATGAAAGTTTATCTGCTTTCATAAATAGGCACTTAATAGCAAAATCTATCATTCAATAGCATTATTTATTTAGGCTGGGATATATAATCCCTGTATCTGTTCAGATGTAAACATCTGAAATGTACAGGTCTACCATGGAAGGAGAAGAATCCCATCTAGAAAGATTAAAACATGTTAATCCAATCACATTACTCAGATATACTGCAAGGATATCTGGATTAAATGAAATCATAGAATTACATCTTTATAGAACAGTTTAGCTTGAGTGGAACCTTTGGAGGTCATATGTTCAACCTTCTGCTTAAAGTGGGACTAACACTAGGGAAAATGGTTTACAGCCATCTCCTGGGAAACTTCAAAGATTTCTAAAGATTGAGACTCCACATCATCTCAGAACAGCCCATGCAATTTTTTATTACTTTCCCTCTGAAGAATTTTTCTTATACCTAACTAGAACCTTCCGTGCTGCAAATTGTAACTCCTGCTATTTCCTGCTCACTGTGCACTTCCAAGAAAAGTCTGGTTTTGATTTATTATGGTAAAAATGATCAATCTAATACCTCCTTCTCTTTAACTGGAGACAGACATTAATAGTTCCCTTTAGTGATCTCTTCATCAGGCTGAGAAAATAAACTCTTCTAGATTCTCCTTATGTGACATGCTCTGGTTCCTGACCACCTTTGTGTCCTTCTGCTGCAGTCACTCTAGTTTGTACGTGTTTTGTTTTGTTTTGTTTTTTGTACTGAGGACCTCAAAACTAGACACATCACTCCAGAAGCCATCTCACAAATATCAAACAGAGAAGCATAATCACTTTCCTCAACCTGGCCTTACAAATGCAGCTGAATATGTGACTAGTCTTTGTCATCCCAAGGGCTCTCTGCTGACTCACATTCATACTGTTATTCATATTGACACATTGGTTCTTTTCTGCAAAGTTGCTTTCTAGCTAATTAGTGGCTTCCAACTTAAATTTTCATATGGGATAATAATACAGCAGCAGTAAAACTTTCTATCTGATGGCTGAATTTCTCAGCAGCCCATTTCCGTAGCCTGTTGAGAACCCCCTAAATGACAGCCCTGCCCTCCAGCATACTGACTACTTGCTGAGCTGAGCAGAGCTAATGTTAGGTCAGATTGCCCAGGGCCTTCTGACAGAAACTACAATATGTCACACAGAGTAAGGAAAGCTTTTTGTTTGTTTTGTTTTATCTTTCAATGTGCTTAATACTTGAATACATCTTGCAGGCCAGATAAGCCATTGGAGGGCTCATCTCAAATCTTGCCTTAGTTCACAATTATTCCAGACTAATTTTATCTGAATAATTCTACTGTTTTATTATGTATTTGCTAACTGGGAACAAAACATATTTCAACAGATACCTTCTGCTGGAAGATGAGGGTAGCCTGAGAATGAAATGCCTTCCTTGCCTAGCTTCCAGAATTAGAGATCCTTCATAAAAACACTCCCATCTGTTAGAATATGTTAACCAATAAAAGATTCTTGTAAACAAGATGGTATGCAACTCACTTTATTGCAGGGGGAAGGAGTGAAAAAGGTGAAAAGCTAATCATTCAAGTACCTCTTACCCATCTTGTAAATGGGAATCCAACTTGTTCTGTTTGTGCCTAGAATGTCCAACCAGAAAACTGTAACAATTTTCAAGCTGCTGATTTGATTTCCCTTTGATTCAGATCACACTGTTACAAGAACCTTCAGGCTTTTTTCCCTCTCATTATTCATGTTTCATGTTGTTTAACTGTCTTAGTTGCATTTAGGTAAAAAATGTGGATCAAAGACAAAACAAAGTATAAAATTTTGCTAGGTATGTACCACACATTAGCACACCTATTTATTCACAGTATTGGACTTATTCCTTCCCTTCCTTTCACTAGTTTCTTTATTTCAACTTTTGTTCCATGTGTCAGTGTCTGTTTTTCTTGTCTCCAAATGTTAATGTTACATTTGTTACACAAATTTCTCTCATATGTAGAACTCATAATCATAGCTTGCTTTTTCTCACTTAGTCTGTTTGATGTTTGAAAGCATATATACACCAGATTTGGAACATTTTAGAAGTTAGTAGCAATCATTCATTGTCAAGTTAACAGAAAAATGTAGTTACTCCGGATTTCCATGATCTTCCTCATCAAAGAGTGGTGATGCTGACAGAATTCTGATCTCGCATTATAAATTACAGGGACTCTGATTTTTAACTGTCCTTTCAGTTCTTCTTGCAGTTCAGCATGACATGCAATGCAAGTTTCTTAGTTATTTGTTGCTGGTGCAACAGTAATAATGCAGGGAAACAGCAGAAGAGATTTTGCACATTTTAGAAATACAGAAGTCCAATTGCAATTCTGACAGATGTGGATAACCTGGTTGTGCCTGTGTGTAAACCCCTTGTGTTTACCCAGCAATTCCTGGGGTGGTTCAGGACATCATCAGCCAGTTATCCGAAGATATGGGTTAATGAACTGGCTTGCAACAACGGACAGACGTGGAACTAGGTGACTGACCAGACCTTCCAACTGAGTGTTTCACTCATTTTTGCAGTAGCCCTCCAGGGGATAAAGTTGGGCAGCGCTAGAACAGCATCTTCTGCCATGCTCAGCCCAATTTGTATGCCTAAATATCTTGATTAATATCCTAAATGCAGTGTCTTGAATAGTCATCATTTTGCATTCTATTTCAGTCAATAGAGAAAGGCTTCAGCTGTCAAAAGTCTATCTATCTGGTTCCTAGCTTGTCCGAAGGAGTGCAAAGCTTCTGTAAGTTCTGTTTCATATTAATCATTCCATGCTGGTATCTTGGATATCCAGAAACATCTTAAATAGTAATAATATTTCATTATCACTGTAAGCCAAAGTGTGTAGTGTTTAATTGAGCTTTAAATGTTCAAGGTTAAAGAGTTCTGATGTTCCTCTACTCATTATTTCTATCTTTAACTCTATAAATATTTTTTTCCAGTATTTTGAAAAATATAGTGATAAATTCCTGTGCACTCAGTTTTGTTTTTTTTTAACAACATGAAAAATATTTAGTCTTCAGAAATAAAAATCCCCTAAATAAAAATTGTAAGTGCCTCAATTTGAAATTTATTCCTATCCCATTTGTTTTCCTTAAGATGTCTGGTCACAAAAGAGCACATGCATGATGTGTAAATCATATATTACAGAAAGTGTTTGGTGATGACAGAGCACTTAAATTAAAGTTAGAAAATTGCAGGTGTTTTTAAATTATATTAATTATCTTCATATTTAATGTTGTCTGTATACTTAACATTTAAGCTAAATCAACATGAAATAAAGTATATTTGTGATTTACCCTGTACTCAGCACTAGTGAGGCTGCATCTTAAGTACTGTGTTCAGTTTTGGGCCCCTCTCTACAAGAAGGACATAGAGGTGCTGGAACATGTCCAAAAAAGAGCAACAAAGCTGGTGAACGGTCTGGAGTACGTGTCTTATGAGGAGCAGTTGAGAGAACTGGAGTTGTTTAGTCTGGAGAAAAAGAAGCTGAGGGTAGACCTTATTGCTCTCTGCAACTACCTAAAAGTAGGGTGTAGAGAGTTGGGGGTCAGCCTGTTCAACCAACTAACAAGTGATAGAATAAGAGGAAAAAGCCTCAAAGTGTGCCAAGGGAAGTTTAGATTGGATATTAGGAAGAATTTCTTTACTGAAAGTGCTTTCAGACATTGTAATGGACTGCCCAGTACAGTGGTGGAGTCCCCATGCCTGGAGGTATTTAAAAATCTTATAGACATAGTGTTTAATGACATAGCTTAGTCAGGGGACTTGTCAGGGTTAGGTTAATGATTGGACTCAATGATCTAAAAGGCCTTTTCCAATCTAGGCAATTCTATGATTCTGTAATCTTGCAAGTATTCTGTGTATTTCAAAGAGATCAAAGTATGTTGGAGGCAGGTGCTTTCTGGTACTTATTGTAGGATGAAGAAAGCATCATGTGCTTAATTCTCTATAAATAGACTTGTAGAGTCATATGAGACACCCTGGAGTACACAATACATATGCCAGCATCTGGCAGATATGATACAGAAACTATGGGGAACCCAGATCCTACTGGAGCAGTACCTAGTGGTGAGGAGGAATGCTTAAGGGCGTCTCAAACAGCATCAGTTATCTCTCTGTGGTCAAATAAACTGTATTAAATTGTATATTTTCTGTGTGCCCTCATATAATTCTATCAGACTTGAAAGGATGCTAAAGATTAGATCACATTTGACAAAATAAGTTTAGTAACATTAGTCTGATTGACATATTGAATCTTCTTCCTAGGTCTAGAAGTAGACAAATATATTTCACTTTCATTTGTAGCTCAGAAAGATCCATATAAAGGTGACCTTTAGGATCAGCGTTAAACAACTCAATTAAGCAAACATGCATTTGTCGTTATTAATAAAAAGGAAGGAAAAAAGAAGATAAAATAAAAGCAACACCACAAGAAGATGGAATGAAATGGAAAATTTATGTTATTAATTTAATTTCATTTTTTTTTCTCATCTATTACACCTAATAAATACAAATAAATTACAACTTTTTTTTTTGTGTAACCAATCTGATCAGACTTTGTCAAAAGAAATTTTGGGTTCAGAATTTGCAAGGATATTGGTAAAATCCAAAACAAAACTTAGACAAAATCCTTAAAGACTGTACATAAGAACACATTTGCATAAAAGAGGGAAAATTCTTTCATAAAAGTTGGGAACAATTTTTCTGTAAGTGCTCATTCAAATTTTGTAGCTGTTTGTTTTTACATCTTTTCCCAGTATTGTCACAGATACATTTTAGTTGTGAAATTTTTACAGAAGGCATGTTTAATAACGTGTACGATCATAATGTGTATATAATTTTACTGCTCTGTGTGACTGTGTTACTCCTACACTAGCAAGGATGCACTCTTCCCACAAGGTATGAATGAGTTTTCCATCTCCTCTTTTTTACAACAGATTCTCTCTACCTGAGGGTACGGTGGAGTTTTAAGCTACGATTAACCTTTATGAGAACAGTCATATTGTTTTTCAGTGGCAGCAAAATTGTAATGATGTTTCATTGATCCCATGAGGAAATCTTGTGCAAATTTCCAAAACCAACTAAGCCTTTGTATCCTGGTAGAGGGGATAATATTTAGTACAGGGCTGGTTGCTCTTTCCATCTCTTTGTCCAGTTCATCAATAGATGGCAGCAAACAGCTCTTTTACCTCTGATCTCCAGCCCAGAGGGTTACAAGCACTTATTTATTTATTGTTCTTTCTATTTCTGTCTTTTTTTTTCAAAAAAGGTCACGTACATCACTGTATGTGACAACTCAGTTACACTGGTGAAACTATATAACGTAAGAAGGTAACTCCTTCACTAGCTCCGTGCTAGGGAGAATTCATAAGGTTTCACTGGGAGTCTCACAGTTCTGACAAATCTAGGTTAGCAAGGAAGTGTGTACATATGTTGTACACAGAAATTCACTGAAATAGTAGAGTCGCAGATAGAAATATCCTGTATTTAAATTCCCATTTATTAAGGAGCTACAGAAATCTATCTCTAAAAAAAAGGTTCCAATATATCCTTTTGAAAATGTTTTTCTTTTGTTCCTCAGTTTCAGGTTTTGGGAAAGATTTTTCTCCAGTTTTAGACATTTCCAGTATTCCTTGTGCAGCTTGTCCTAGATAAGCCCCTTGAGCTTATTCAGTCTGGATAGGAAGGATGTGTAGTTACCTCTGAGGAAAAAAATGCTTTCTAAAACTGCAGAAAATCTTGGTAGATTCGACTGTGTGTACTCAGATTTTTTTTTTTTTTTTTTTCACTTCTTATAACTGTGTCCTTAAAAGATTTTGCTTTCAAACTTTGTCACTTTCTTGCTTTAAAAAAAAACCAAAAAACTGAAAGTAGACTTCAAAATCCAAAACTTTCATGCCTCCCTGCCCTCAGTACTATATAGAAAGAGTAGAGAAAAATATAATAGGGAAAACTTTGCTCTAGCTCCAGTGAAATAATATCTGACTTTAGAACTAGTAAAGATATTTTAAACACAAGGAGTACTTGTTTAAGAAAGTTGAAACATGTAAAAAACCAAACCATTAGTTAGTTAACTATGGTATTTCAAAACCTCACCTTACAATATTATTGTGCAAAGTAAAATGAAAATATATCCATCTTTAAATGAAAGCACATATCATACTCAACTGATAGAGCAGTTCCTAGGAAAATGCAAGAAAACTAAGATGAATCAGTAGAATATGTTCAGAAAACTTTGCTGAGAATCTCCTTTGCAATCAGTTTGTTGATTCCTGAGCTAACAGCACTTAATTTGCCTGACTCTGCAGTAAAAGTACTCTTCTTCACAATGTGTTGCCATGATGATGCTCTTGGAATATAAAAAGATTATAAAAAGAAATTAATAGATAGCTAAAAATATTTTGATGCCGTGTACATTAGAGAATGAAAAAATACTGAAAAAAAAAAATCAGCTTTTGTGTCACTTTTGTATAACAGAAGTAGTTAATTGTTTTTTTACTGGGAACCATGGGCCAGACTTATCCTTAATTAAAAAAAGGACAGTTGGAAGAAATGCTGAGTGTCCATGTGAGATCTCATTTGGTTTGAAAATTTAATTTACTATCTTTATATATCCCAGTAAAGTGAAAGTTGTATGAATCATGCTTTTTTCCACCCAGACACAGTTGTTTGTTGTTTTGGTTTTTATATATATATATTTATAAAATTAGGGATCTGAATGCAGCTTGAATGGTTTTGGAAAAAAAATAGATATGCTTTAATCTCAAAGAAAGGTAGGAATAATATAAGAAAGGAAGAGATGAAAAAACCCCCATAATATACAACAGTGCACCATTCAAAATAGCCTGCAAATGATAGATGTTGAAAGTGCATTTAAACAATTACTAAGATGAAAAGAATTTTAAAAAGGTTGCATAATTTACTAAATCTGGCAGTGCTCAGTTACTTACTTAAGCCAATAAAATTACTGAGATTTGGAAAGGAAAATGAGGGGTTTTATTCATTTACTCAAGATGTCCTTCATTTGTTATTAAAGTTTTAATTTATACATATTCCAATTTTTATTAAATTAATTTTCTACACTAGTCATAATTTCCTCTTTTGAGATTTAACATGTCATATGTGAAATTAATTATAAAAGGTCATGTTTTACTGCTGCATTTTGAGCCAATATTGTGATGGAATTGAAAAACATTGTGTTCAAGGTTTAAGCCACTAGTTTCTGTCCTTACTACATTATCTGTGACAGAACAAGGATGTTGCCACCATCTTTGTATGCTGCAGGCACACTTCTATGAAATGAGTTTGAATTGTCAGTAACCAGCCCATCACTTCTTGGTAGGTTCTATTTTCCTAAATTATTATGTTTTAGTTATTTTTGGATAAAATATTATGTGGCAATTCATTACTGGGATATTATTAGGCAAACACATATGTTTAATTGTTGTGAAGTTCAAAGACAGCTGGCATACATAGATGTTACATAAAGCATGAAAAAACTTTGTTTTAGTATTTCTGTTTAGTGCTATCCATCATGAAAATAATAGAACTTAATGTCTGATCACAGGAAAGAAAGAGATATTGGTTTTTGGGGTTTTTTTGGATTTTTTTTTTTTTTCCTTGAGAAATAACATTGTTTTATTTCGAGCTTAACTGCGTAATTACCATTGTATTGTAAAATGTTTATAATGTGTGGAAAGTCAGAGATGATCTACTGTAAGATTTAAAATTTAACTAGAACATCCAATCGAAGTTGTTAATTTCATTTTTTTAATACTGACAATCAATGAACACTGCAAATATTTCAAGTGAAGAAGTTGTGTAGCTACACTTTAAAATAAAATAAATTTTAAATAATTAATTAATTAAATTTAAATAAACATATTTTAAAATACAAACCAAGGAAGAAATATACACTCTACTATGCTTAAGTTCTTTCTGTAATTCAGGAAGGGAATTACTTTATGAGAACTTTATGCTTAAACATGTTTGGACTTGATGCCGTAGTATAAGATGAAACAATTTGAAACTTCATTTTGGGTATTTGGTCACAGCCTCAGGAACTGTCATGGAGGACTACGAAGCAGCAGTAGAGCTCTGTTTCCCTGGGTGTACCTGTATATAAGATACTTCAGCTACTGCTAGTGACATACTGAGGAGAGATGTCTCAATCTGGTTAACTAAACTAATTTACTTCCATTTTGAATCTACAACACCTGCAGATGTTCTTCCCCACATCACTGTGACCCCTAGTGTGTCACAGCTCGTGCAGGGACAGGAATGGTCTCTCTCACAGGGGAAGAGTTGCCTTGGATGGTTTGAGCTAGCTTGGAGTCATGTGGAGCCCTTTGGAGTCATTCCCTTCCCTGGACTTACATGACTCTTGCTCATGAGTCTCTTGTCTGCTTCTAGAAAATATTTCCTGTTCTTGAGGCTTCTGGAAGTACTTCTGATGTGATGACCTCTATGTGATGGTCCCCTTTGCTAAAGGGAAGCTGAGGATGGTGAGCTTCAGAACCCAGGGCCATACTCCTTCCTGGTCTGCTAGAGCAAGGGTGCTGTGATTCCCTGACACTAGGTGCAGCCATTGGCATGGCTGTGCAGGTACACACACACACACACATACATGCAGCCAACCACTAAAAAATCGACACAAATACAAGGACAATGCCTTTACAGGCGTCACACACAAAACCAACACTAACATAAACATAAATAATACAATACAAATGACTTAATCCTGGTCTTACTTGCCATTTTCAAGGACAAGAGAAAAGGCAAGTACCAAGTAACAAAGGAACAAAGCAGCTAACCCAAGAAGATGAGATAGAGTGTGAACAGAAAGAATGAAGGAAGGGACATAGCTGAACACAGCAGAGGCAGAAGGAGAACTGAAGGAAAAGCATCACAACATGAGAAGGTCTGAGAAGACAGGTTACAGTAAAAATAGGAAATCTTCTTAAGCATTCTGTTGCATCCTCAGTGAGATGAACTATTCAATCATTGAGGTTCTCTCTACAAATGGCTGTTCAATTGTCTGTTTTAAATATTGTGATTCCATTGTCACACCAGTAAGAATAACTTTAAATTCTATGATTAATTTTCAGAAATATATCTTTTTGTGCATATATTTATCTTTCCTTTCTGGAACCAATTTCCCTCTTTAAATAATTTGTTCTATTCACAGGAGGCTTCATCCTCACTTTTTGTCTTACCATGTGTCAGGATTATCTATTTATCACAGATCACTATCAGGCAAACTAATTAAAAAAAAAAAAAAAAAAAGCAGCATGATGCTAGTTGAAAGCAGCCCATTTCTGAGAGCACTATAAGGTTTACCAGATGTTGACCAGACTGCACTAAACATATGTTTGCAATTTTAGGAATCTCAGAACTTTTCAATGACACTAGACCGCTGCTTTCAGATTTCTGATTTTTGAGGGGTTTTTTTGTTGTTTTGTGTTGGTTTTTTGACAAATGAACACACAGACTCACACAAATGGCAGTGAGGATATGTAAACCCACTGCAATAAACAGGAATTCAAACTCATGAACAATGGTACAATGTGTCAGAAAGCAGACAGGGCCATCTGCTCCCTAATGGATGGGGAGTTGAATGTAATAACATGCCAGTGGGGCAGGGGCCTTGACAGGGTCCTGCCCTACACCACCTGCACAGGGGGACAAAAGCAGGGCCAGGGCAAGCAGCCAGGTTCAACCAAGAGTTCAGATCATCAGATAAATTCATGGTGATAGGTTAGATGTGAGGTCCAGCCATAAGGTCAGTCAGATCAGGGTCAGAATCTTGTCTGATAACAGTAACCATGGTCAGACACACTCCATTGACTAGAGATCAGGTCCATGGTGACAAGTATGATGTACAAAAATATTAAGGGTTGGAATATCTTTCATATGAGAAAACTGAGATTATTTAGCCAGGAAAATACAAGGCTCTAGAGGATCTCTTCAGTGTGTATAAAAGCCTGATGGGAAGGAATAAAGAGGGAGATAGACCCTTCTTGATAGTGCCCAGATAAAGGACAACAGGCAATGAGTACAAATTAACATGAAATTCCATCTAAACACTTTTTTACTGTAAAGTTGGACAAACACTGGAGCAGGTTGTCTGGGAGGGTTGTCAAGTTTCCATATATAGAGAATTAAAAACCACTTAGAAACAGGTCCGGACCATTTTCTCTAGTCGACTCTGCTTGAACAGGGAGTTTGGGCTGAATGACTTCGGGAGGTCCTTTCTAATCTCAGTGTTTTTGTGACTGTGAGGTGAAGCCAAGAAATCAGTCTGCAGGTCAGAAATCAAACCAGTACGGCCCATGGTCAGGCAGAGACACAACTGTTGACTGAGATGGAGACTGGCACACCTACAGTGTAGTGAGGAAAATACAAATTATAATTTATTACATTACCAGGCACCCAACATGTGACTGACTGTCACCAAATAGAGGAGATGCTGATGTATCATCTACTGCGAAGAAACAAAGATGAGAGATTTGATCTGACTTGAAGTTTCACCAGTGGGGAATCCAAGGTGCTGAGTTAAAACAGAATATTGCAGTTGGAAAGGACCTACAACAATCATCTAGTCCCAGTGCCTGGCTACTTCAGCACTGACCAAAAGTGAAAACATATTATTAAGGGCATTGTCCAACTATCTCTTAAACACTTAAAAGCATAGAACATTGACTACCTCTTTAGGAAGCCTGTTCCAGTTTTTGACAAGACTCTCTGTAAAGAAATGTTGAGTTTCAGTAAAATATGTTGTTTATCAAATCCCAGTCTTGGTCTTTCATGTGGATGAAGGATCTTCTTGTTGGTGGGGTTTTTTTGTTTGGTTGGTTTTGGGGGTTTTTTTCCCTTTTCCCTTTCCTCTTTCCCCTTTCCTCTCCTCTCCTTCTCTTTTTTCCTTTTTTTCCTTTTAATTCTTCTGTGCTCTGCCACTGCTGTCAGGCCCTCCTTACAGGATTCTAGCTACTATGCAGAGCTAATTCCTGCCATCACCTCCTTACCTAAAACCAGACTCTCACTTCACATCATTTCCAAATCACTGTGGTTTTCAAAGTGCTCCATTACAGTTATCACTCAGTCAGGTTAAGATGCAAGTAATATGTTCTTTGTTATAAAATCATCCTTTTCTCACTTCCTTACCTGGAAGCACTTCACTGGGTCTTTTTGGGGACTGTAATATCTTTGAACTAAAACGCCTTCCACTGATTATGTAAAGCCCATTTGTGACTTGTGATGTGCTGGAAAAGATTTTTAAGAATTTCCATATCTTGAGAGTCTATTAGTCTTTATTTCCTAGATTTCATGCAATTGTCCCAAATAAATAAGGATGTTGAAGAGGGAAAACGGTGGGCAGGGCATTAAAAAAACTTGAAATAATCATGTAATGTAAGTCAAAATACATCATATGTTTGTATAAACATAGTCTGTCTTTTGTCCTTAATTATCTCAGTGTTTTTATCCACAAAACATTAGAATATATTTCCATAAAATTAATTTAATAAGTATTTTTGCAAATCCAGAAAGACTCAAGCTGTATCTCATCCTATATTTTGTAGAAAAACATACCTTCTCTGACTCTGACATGCAAACCTGATCATTATAGTTACGGATGAAGGAAAGCATAAAGCTTTTTTGGAACTGATAGCAAATTGTTGACTGCAGTATAACCTGCATTTTAACTGTCTTAGTGGTGACAAGAAACAGGAGTTACGTTCTGTTCCATAGCATTTACTTTCTTACTGATTTTATTAAGAGATATCACCAGAAACTTCTGAGCTCGTTGCTCAAACATTTCCCACAGATATGTCACTATCTCCCCATCTTGTCTGTTTATTCTTGTCCCTAGTTTGAAGGCTGCTATAGACACTGTAACTCTGTAGATAAGATTAAAATTGGAAAAAATTTAGATGTCTACAATATCTTGGGCTCCCATGTTCTCCCCAGTGTCAATTTTTTGAAATTATATTCTAAACCCAGAGGTACTGGACATCCTTATTTATGTTACTAGCATGGCTCCTTATGTCTGTCACATTGTCAGTAACCTGTGGTTCACTGAAGTGTGTGAAAATACATTATAAGGAACACACTATAGATCTGCTAAGAAAATAGGTTGAAAAGCACCTGGAGTAGAATGTGACGAACTTCTTAATGATATGAGTGATAGCTAGCAGCTTAAAACTTGTATTACTGTGATTCTAATTAACTTAGATTACTTTAAACAGTAGTGTGTCTTCCTGTTATATAACTAGAACATAACTCATTAAGAATTACTATTTTGAAAGTATTTTAATAAATATAAATCCCTCTTATCATTATAAAAGTTGTTCTATTCGCCTCAGTGAAAGGACATATATAAAAGGACAAAAAAAGGATGAAAGGATATAGGAAAATTAGATGCAACAAAATACAGAAAGAAAAAGTTAATATTAACCTAATTTTGAAATTAAATGTAACAGTAAAATGGAAAATTATATAGAAGAAAGAAATAAAAGAATTTGTTTATAACTATAGCTCATACTAAGAATTTATTTTGTTGACCAGTGATGTGGTCATAGGTCCTTCTGGATTAAAGGTGTCATCTAGGTAGCCTACCCACCGCATCATAACCACTCATATGAAAACAAAAAGAAGGGTAGTTGTCATAGGTGGCTCCCTTCTCAAGGGAATAGAGGGTCTGATATGCCAACTGGACCCAACCTGCAGGGAAGTCTGCTGCCTCCCTGATGCCAGGGTGAGAGATGTTACCAGAAAACTCCCTAGTTTAGGAAGGTCCTCAGACTATTATCCGCTATTGATCTTTCATGTTGGCAGTGAAGAGATAACCAAAAGAAATCCAAGGGCAATCAAAAGGGATTTTGGAGCCTTGGGGTGGTTGATTAAAGGATGAGGTGGTCAGGTAGTGTTTTCATCAATCCTTTCAGTAGCGGTGAATAACATTGAACGGAACAGGTAGACCCAGATGATCAACATGTGGCTCCGAAGTTAGTGTCATCAGAAGAACTTTGGGTTTTATAGTCATGGGATGGTCTATTCATCACCAGGTGTATTGACATCTGATGGGATGAACCTTTCTTAGAAGGGGAAAAGAATTTTTACCCAAGAGCTTGCAGGGCTGGTGGATAAAGGATAAAGGGACAGACAAATAAAGTGGATGTCATCATGGAAGTCCACTATAGGCCACTCAGCATGATTACATTGATAAGCTATTCTTTAAGGAACTAAAGGAGGCTTCTAAGTCATCTGCCCTAGTCCTTATGGGGGATTTCACCCTGCCAGACATCAACTGGGAATACCACACAGCTGGTACAAACAGGTCCAGAGGATACCTAAACTAGCTGGTTGACAAATTCTTGGTACAGGTTCTAAGGGAAACAATCAGGAAAGGTGCCTTCCTCAACTTGTTGCTTGTCAACAGAGAGGGTCTCATGGGTGAGGTTGCAATTGATGGCTGTCTTGGCCACAGTGACCATGAAGCAGTTAAGTTCAAAATCTATGGTAACAGGAGGAAAACTACCAGCAAGACCTCATCTCTGGATATGAGGAGAATGGACCTCAGGTTGCTCAGGGAGCTGCTTAGTAGGGTCCCCTGGGAAAAAGTTTTTGAAGATGCCAGGGTCCACCAGTGATGGTCACTTTTTAAGTACCACCTGCTAAGAGCACAGGAGCAGGCAATCCTGAAATGCCAGAAGTCAATCAGGCGAGGCAGAAGGCCACCTTGGTTGAACAGGTATCTTCTTCTAGAACTAAGGTGGAAAAAGACAGTGTATGGCCAGTGGAGGCAAGGTCAGGAAATGTGGGAGGACTACAGAGATGCCGTTAGCCACTGCAGGAAGGAAATCCATGTGGCCAAAGCTCAATTAGAGTTAAAGCTGGCTTGTACTGTGAAAGAAAATAAAAAGGGCTTTTAAAAATGTGTTAATAGCAAAAGGCAAAACAGGAATAGCATTGCTTGTTACCTTGATGAGCATGGTCCCCTCACAAAGAGGGACACAGATAAAGCAGAGACATTCAATGCTGTCTTCATCTTTGCCTTCAACACCAAGGATGAGCTCAGGAACCCCCAGAACCCTGGGCTAGAGAACCATGACTGTGAGAATGATAAACTCCCTCACAGCCCCAAACTTGTGCAGGATTTACTGCTCCAGCCGGATCTCTAATAAGTCAATGGGGCTTGATAGGATCCATCCAAGGGTTCTTAAAGAGACAGCAGAAATCGTAGCAAGACCTCTCTCAATGAACTTTCAATGCTCTTGAGAATCTGGAAAGGTCCCAGTTGACTGGAAACTGGCAAATGTCCCAGTCTTCAAGAAGGGCAACAGGGAAGACCCTGGCAACTACAGGCGTGTAAATCTGACTTCAGTACCTGGCAAAATTATGGAGAAGATTATTCTAAGAGTTATCAAAAAACACCTGGAAAACAATGCAGTCATTGGTTCCAGCCAACATGGGTTCATGAGAGGAAAGTCCTGCTTGACAAATCTAATTTCTTTCTATGATAAGGTTACCCACCTAGTTGACCAAGGGAAGCCAGTCCATGTAATCTTTTTGGACTTCAGTAAAGCTTTTGATGTTGTCTCTCACATTATCTTCCTGGACAAGATGTCCAGCATAGAGCTGAATAAACACATACTGCTATGGATGAGCAACTGGATGATAGATTTGGCTCAAAGTGTTACAGTAAGTGGGGTTATATTAGGCTGGTGACTGGTCACTAGTGGGGTCCCACAGGGATTCATCCTGGGGCCGGTGCTCTTTAATGTCTTCATCAATGACTTGCATACAGGACTTGAAGGACAGATTTTGCCAGATTTTGCTTCTGAGCCATGGCAAACCTGGGGAATGAGAAGCTGTGGAGCAGCCCTTCACAGAGGGACCTTGGGGCTCTGGGCGATGGCAAGATGAGACAACAGTGTGCCCTGGCCACCAAGAGGGCCAACTGTGTCCTGGGGTGCATCAAGCACTGAATTGTGAGCTGGTCAAGGGAGGTGATTGTCCTGCTCTACTCTGCTTTGGTGCAGCCTCACCTCGAGTACTGTGTGCAGTTTTGGGTACCACAGTATAAAAAGGATATAAAGCTACTGGAGAGTGTATAGAGGAGGGCCCACAAAATTGGTGAAGGATTTAGAAGGGAAGCCATATGTGGAGAGGCTGAAGTCATTTGGTTTGTTCAGCCTGGAGAAAAGGAGACTGAGAGGAGACCTCATCATGGTCTATACCTGCTTCACAAGGGGAAGTGGAAGAACAGGTGCTGATCTCTTCTCTCTGATGACCAATGATAGGACCAGAGGAAATGGCAGGAAGATGTGCAAGGGGAGGTTTAGGTTGGAAGGTTCTTCACCTAGAGGGTGGTGGAGCATTGGAGCAGGCTACACAGAGAGGTAGTTATGGCACCAAGCTTGACAACATTGAAGAAGGATTTGAACAAGGCCCTCAGACACGTGGCCTGAATCTTGGGACTGTCTTATGCTAAGATAAGTTGGGCTCAATGATCCTTGTGGGTCCCTTCCAACTCACAACATTCTATGATTCTATTATATGTAATTAATGTATTTAATATTTTTTCTTAAATATTATTTTTTCTCAAGCCATGTTCTAAAGTTTTTATGTTAGAACTAGTTTAAAAAAAAAAAAAACAACAAAACCCAACCAAACCAACAAACTTTAACCAAAATTTCATTTTATTATTCTTTCATTTTATTTAATGAATTTGTTACATGAAAGGGATTAAAATACCAATTTACTTCACAGTGCAGGATAACGAACCATATTCAGTCTTAGTAGCAATGTCACAAAATTCACACTTCTTAGAAAGTGCAATACATGAACTGCACGATCACTAGGAATTTATATTATTCTGTGTGATCTTTGAATTAGTAATTTATATTATAAACACATTTTTTCGACAATTTGAAATGGGTGTATAAGAAAATTTAAGGCTGCTGGCCTCCAGCAACAAAACCCACATACTGTAGCCTATTCCTTCCTCTACCCAACCCATAAGAATATTAAGGACAAAATGCAATGAAATAGCCGCCAGGAAAAAAAAAAAACAAAACCAAAACCAAAACCAAAACCAAAACCAAAACCAAAACCAAAACCAAAACCAAAACCAAAACCAAAACCAAAACCAAAACCAAAACCAAACCAAACCAAACAAAAAAACCCCACCCCACAACAAACCCCCCCAAAACCCAACCTAAACCTACAGAAAACATACCAGCCTTCCAAAAAACCTGAAAACAAAACCCCAAACCACTGAAACCAAAAATTAAACCAATAAAAACCCAACATCAAAAAAATCAACCTCAATTTACATTATATTTAGTTTTTAAATAGTGTAAAAAATGTAAAAAATTACCTTATAATTCTTATGTGGAGACTTTTTCAAAGATGTACACTGCTGAAGTGTTCCTACCTGAATGAAGAGGCAAATTTTCTGACTAGTGATTTTAAAAGACATTGAAAGTTTTGTTTGCTTTATCTGTCACCCACACCAGAAACTCAAAGTCAATCACAATAATCACCCTATATTTAGTATCTATTTTATTTTTACCTTCTTATATGAGCTCTTAAAAAAAAAACAAAACAAAACAAAACTGATATAATATTAAATATAAGAGTATATTAGAATTTGAAAAGATTTCACAGTTATAAGAAAGTATTATTTAGACAAAATGATTTTAATAGTCAGGAAGTATGACTTCTTGAATAACAGATCAGTGGAGACATTGGACTATAGTATTTAAATACCAAGGAATAATGGGACGTAAACTTATACTTTTTAAACCTTAAAAAAAAAAAAATCTAATTCATTATCTCCTGTGTTTAATTTATAGCACTGGATTTTAGATTATCTATGCATAATTTAAAAACAAACAAACAAACAAACAAAAACAACCAAAGAAAGAAAGAAACAAAAAACAACTGAACAAATGCCCATCAAATATTTTAATTATCCATTAAGTGTTAGCTAACCATAGGACCAAGTAAGAATTTAAATTATAACTTGAATGCAAATGTGCAGATCTGTGTGATCATCAATTAAATTTCATTTTTTGTTCCAGTGAATTTAGTTCTATAGTGTCTGTCTTTAATGAAAGCCAGTGGTACTTTGGGTTACCTTACCTCACCTAAAGTAAGGTGAGCTATATAAAGCTTAGGCAGTCATAAACTTGCTTTTAGTTAGAAGAGAAAAATAGAAACCTCCAGTGCAGAAGATTTTTCTTGCTGTAATCCAATACACGTTGATAAGATTCTAGATGCACTCGTTTCTCTTCTGCCTACAGAGGGAGACTATGCGAATAGCTTAGATTCAGACACAGAATTTTCTGAAGCTAAAGAGACAGACCAAAAAGTACTCTCTTTCCAATTAAAAAAACAAAACAAAAAACCAAACCAAAACAAGCAAACAAACAAAAAACCCCACCCCAAAACTGTGTATGTGTGTATTTGTATGAGTGTGTCAAAGACTCAAAGAGATTTGTTTGCTTATAGCAGGAACTGTTTCTCATGGGAAACCAAGGCACTTGCTGGAATAATATGTAAGAGGGCCACATTTATCTTTGAGCAACAAGAATTCATCAGAAATTAAAAGAAGGTTTTTACCTTTAAAAGTACTAGAGCAACCTTCCAGTAAGTTTAACAGAGAGATTGGTAAGGACATGTAACTTTCTAGGACAAAGACATGTATCATTATTGTTTCTAATAATAGGGGGCTGAAACCATTACTTAAGAGAGTTTTCCAGGTCTATTTCCTATTATTCCAGTGACCTGCCCTGGCATTTTAAGCTACATTTGCAATAATATCAAGAATAACTTCAGTCTTTAACTGCTGAGCAGGTAGGCAGTCCAATCCTGAATAAAGACTTTTCTCATTCACATGTTACTTATTCTCTAACTTCCCACTAACGGTCCTACAGTAGGCTAAATTTTTAGAAAAGAAGTATTAGATTGGTTTCCACAGTAAAGCTTCTTTAGGGAAAGGTATTCTTTCATCTCTGTGATTAGCAACCTCATGCAAATTGCAAGTGACCTGATTACAATTTTTTGCATCTCTATGAAGAGAGTTTCCAAGCTTCCATCTTGCTATGAAATATGTTGAGACAGAAATTTCCTGAGACAGTGATGGCTAGCAGTTGGGAAAAAAGTGTACTTAAGCTACTACAAGGAAAACTATCTTCATAAAATATGCTTGATCAACTTAATTAATGTACTTCTAAAGTACTAAAGCTCACAAAATAGGAACAATGAAAGTCTTTTTTTTTTTTTTTTTTTCTTTTTCTGAGATGGTGACTCTTTACGATAAACAAGATCTTCAGCAAACTGTGAGCTTTGTTCACAAACAATGTGATGTTTTTACAGCAATTGATTTAATTATGCTTTTTAAAAATCTTGACAGAAACCAGAAACCTTGGATAAGGAATTTGGTACTAAATATTGCTAAGCATTGAGTAAAATGCCAAACTTGCCTTTTATTTTTTATTTTTTTTTTTTCCTTTAATATCTTGATTCAGAAAAAAGAAATTGAAACAAAATTGAAGGTCAAAATTAAACAGTTTTCAGGGGAGTATTAATTAGATAAGGTTAAAGCCCCACAGAGCTGCTCTGTCTCCTGTCTTTAATTCCTACTCTGTACGAACCTTCTGAACTCTCCCTGCTGCTTTATTCAGATGTAATCAGCACCCTTCAATGAAACTCTTAATTTAAAGAGAATTCATTATAGTAGGTTACTTATTTAAATGTCTCTCAGCATAGAACTACATGTTTTAAAATGAAGGTAAGGTCTTATAGGTAAGCTAAAACCACACAGTTGAACACAATTTATATTTGTATATAGATATATCTATGTATAAAGTAATATATATATACCTATATAAATAAAATTTATTATGAAGTCTCTCAACATGTTTTACAAACATGTTAGAATATTGGAATGTAAGTGAATGTTATTTTATTTTATTACCTTTAATTTTCCAGATGAGTAATAAATATAAGAAGCCCAAGAAAATCTAAATTGTTTATAGTCATGCAGTGAGTCAAAAACAGATATGAAAGAAAATAAACTGTGTTTCTTAATTATTACTCTCTGTCTGTAATTAAGAGTAAAGCAGTAAAGCATTTGACATGGTGGACTGTTAACTGGCTGATGGGAAGAAGCCAGAGAGTGGTGGTCAATGGGGCAGAGTCTAGATGGAGACCTGTGTCTAGTGGAATCTCTCAGGGGTCAGTACTAGGACCAGTATAATTCAATATATTCATCGATGACCTGGATGAGGGAATAGAGGGCACTGTCAGCAAGTTTGCTGATGACACAAAGCTGGGAGAAGTGGCTGACACACCAGAAGGCTGTGCTGCCATCCAGAGAGACCTGGGCAGGCTGGAGAGTTGGGCAGGGAAAAACTTAATGAAATATAATAAGGGCAAGTGTAGAGTCTTGCATCTGGGCAGGAACAACCCCAGGTTCCAGTATAGGTTGGGGAATGATCTACTAGAGAGCAGTGTAGGGGAAAGGGACCTGGGAGTCCTGGTGGACTGCAGGATGACCATGAGCCAATGGCATCCTGGGGTGCGTTAGAAGGGGTGTGGTTAGTAGGTCAAGAGAGGTTCTCCTCCCCCTCTACTCTGCCCTGGTGAGGCCGCATCTGGAATATTGTGTCCAATTCTGGGTCCCACAGTTCAAGAAGGACAGGGAACTGTTTGAGAGTCCAGTGCAGATCCACCAAGATGATTAAGGGAGTGGAACATCTCCCTTATGAGGAAAGGCTGAGGGAGCTGGGTCTCTTTAGCTTGGAGAAGAGGAGACTGAGGGGTGACCTTATTAATGTTTATAAATATGTTAAGGGCGAATGTCAGGAGGATGGAGCCAGGCCCTTCTCAGTGATGTCCAATGGTAGGACAAGGGGCAATGGGTGCAAACTGGAACACAGGAGGTTCCGCTTAAATTTGAGAAAGAACTTCTTTACGGTGAGGGTGACAGAGCACTGGAACAGGCTGCCCAGGGAGGTTGTGGAGTCTCCTTCTCTGGAGACATTCAAGACCCACCTGGATGCCTTCCTGTGTGAACTCATGTAGGTGTTCCTGCTCCGGCAGGGGGATTGGACTAGATGATCTTTCAAGGTCCCTTTCAATCCCTAACATTCTGTGATTCTGTGAAGAGGATACAAAAAGGCAGATTTTCAGTTACTTTACACTTTATTTAGTCATGTATTCATGCACTGTAGCTGTAACTCTCTGACATAATTTTTGATTTGATGGCATACTAAAATGTATTTTCACTCATCCAGGTCAACATAGAAGTGGCTAATGATATTGAACACCTTGAATAAAGAGAAAAAAGTATATTATCAAAACTTAGTAGTGAAATACTTTTGCATTTAAAACTACAAGATAGTGGAAAATCAATCATCCTGCCTCAAACGAAGATATAGTACAGCAATATATAAAATGATGCAATGTTTGTAGGAAAATATATACTCCTTCATTAGATCAGATGTGCACTCAGAAAAACTAAGATGGTTTCAGGCATGAAAATCCATTTTTAGAGTTGAAATAGAAGCAACAATCTTGAAATTGCTTGTAAACTGAGAACCATTTGTTCTGAGCTTAACTTAAAAGTGTGTTAATTGTTGAGATAGTTCGATGGAAAAGGTCATCCATAGCCATGAAAGGGAAAGAAAGTGTTTCTAATAGAAAAGATGAAGATATCATTATCTCTTATGAAAGAAGAAGAGACAGATTATGTGAGTAATAGATGATGGCACCAATGACACGTACGGTGTACTGTAAAATATAGGCTCAGTGTCACTGAGATTGCATTTACCCATTTGACTTATCACTATAGTGTCTGCTCTTTCTTTGTGCCTCTTTAACATAGTAACTGAGGTCAGATACTGAGTGATTGTGAGAAATAGTCTTAAATTTATAACTGCATGCTGGAAATCTTACTGTTTTCTTAGACTTCATTATGCTGAGTAAACGATTACTACTCCACTATGTACAGAGTGCTTTGTGGAGTAGCATGATGATTCTGTACCATATAGTCCCCCAATCAAAAAATAAAATAAGGATATTTGTTTTTCTAAACATAGTTCTTTCCAGAATTGAACTGGCTTCTTGACTCCAAGACTACAGCAGTGACAGAAGAAGTATGAGGTAAATGGTGATGACTGGGACTACGTGATAAAGGAACCATACTGAAGTTTATTTCGCTTACAAGTCACTAATTTCAGCACGTCTTGTTTTTTATTGGTTGTCTCCCAGTTAATCCTTAGAGGATCCTATTATTACAACTGTAAGACTCTAGTAAATCTCAACAATTTCTTGCTCTTTACAATTTCTTACATTTACTCTTACTGAAGATTGACTGTTACATCCAATATCTAATTTGAGAAAAGAGTTCTGAAGTATAACTATGATTTTTAACATGTGAATTCTTGATGACAATAACATTTATTCTATTTTTTTTTTTAATCTGTAATTTATGCTGTCTGTTAGGGCCCATATTCAAATATCAAAGGCAGTGCAATCAAAAAAGCTTAGACATACTTTGCACATCTATGCACTTATGAAGAAAGAATTTGGAAGTGTAAGGTTATGTGGAAGGAGTGTGTCTGCTCCTTTGAGGGCATCTGATCAAAGGAGCCACAAAACAGAACATACAGAGAAAAACCTGGCCAACTCATTGTAACGGAGGTTACCACAAGAACAAACCTCGGTCAGTGGCATGAATTAGTAAGACTATGTGGGATGTGATTTTTTTTTTTATTATTATTATTTTTTTCAGCTGGGATGGTAAGAACAGGGATGGAGACAAGCACACAGAGACATAAAACCTGGGCAATTAGCTTTACCAAACAAGAACCAGAAATAAGCCTGGTCAGTCAACACTAATTGAAGGTCTATCAAGGACTGCAGGCAAATGGGACTTTGCAACTGATAAGGGTTCAAACCTGAGGGACCTGTATGTTGGAGGAGGTTGCTGGAACTGTGCCAACCTATAAGGCAATGTGCAGGGAAAGAAAGAGCAGAAGGGAATAGAGAAAGGAAGAGGCAGTAAGGTGTATAAAAAAGGCTGACTGTGTCTAAACCAGGGCTGGTCAGTATGCTTGTTTGGCTGAGCCCTGCACTGGATCACCATAGCCTGTCCTGTATTCTTGTGTCTTATTAAATATTTTCTTAAATCTATCTCTCTGTAATCTCAGTCTCTACCCTGTGTTTGTGTTTGTGCTGCAAGGACTCAGTACCAGCTGCTGGTGAGAGCACTGCATATGTGAGTGAAAACTAGCTACAACTACTGCAGTCAGACCTGGGATGTGGGTGCCCCTGGAGTGTAGTGTCAGCTACTGGACCCAGTGGGCCCTCAGTGTTAGCAACTGGAGTCAGTGGGAGTCTTTAACTCCTAGCCACTGGAGTAGAAATGGTGTGTGTCGCCAAAAAACAGCTACTGGGGAACTGGGGTGAGTGAAGCAAGTGAGGGACTCAACACTGACCACTGGAGTGGGACTACGGTCACAGCCTGTGCGCCTGCTGCTGGCTGCTGGGGCGTGAGTGTCTGTATCTTCCCCAAATTGGGTTTGCAGGGGTTTGCACATTCACTAGCAAACTTTAACCTGTACTCACTGGCAAGTAGGGGGGCCTCGGGTCTCAACAGAGGTATTAGGTGGGTGCAGGGTCTATGCTGGTGTTTGGGGGAGACACATGAGTGTAGGGTGCCTGTGGGATGAGTGCGAGTGCTGCGTATTTGTAGCAAGCACTGAGTTGGACCAATTGGAGAGTAAGGAACCTGTGGGGCAGATAAGGGGGGCTGGGATCTGGGCAGGGGGGCTGAGCAGGCAGAGGGTCTTTGCTGGTACTCAGGCATCTGTGAATGTGTGCGAGCTTGTGAACCCTGAGAGTTCACTACTGGTTGAACCTGCAAACAGGCTAGTGGCAGCTGTGTCCCTCAGATCAGGCAGAGACCCCATGTTCCTGGGCACTGGGCTGGGCTCCAGCGGCCAGGCAGGAGGGAATACTAGCATGAGCAACTGGAGGAGGTGGCAACTCTTAACATCCCTTTAGAGGAACTATTCCTTCATAAATGAAAACCTATAAAGAATTTAGCCAAATTAATTGCTTTAAGGATCTTAAAAATCAAGGTTTATCAAAGGACTTTTTGTTTCATGAGACACAGTTTATTTCAGAATACATTTTCACTCTGAATGAAAATAAAATTTTGGAAGTCAGAATCTTTTTAAAGATGCTTTCTTAAAGAAAAAAATCTTATCTGGCTTTACCTGTGATCTGATCCTGAGTCATCTGCATGGATCAGAGCATAGTTACTGGATGGTAGCCATACTAGACAAATTTGGATGATGCTATGTTGTTTTAAGATTTCCAAATCAGCCTTATAAAGTGACAACAAAGCTTGTAGCATGCATGTATTTCTTTGATTCGTCTATCCATAAATCCTTTGAGACTAGGAATATGCAGCCTAACTCCAGCTGAGGCTATGCATTCCTAGTTATATGTGTGCAATAATTGATATCTGGTTCACTGTTCTGTTTACATATTATGGAATTCTTTGCTGAATTTATTTATATTTTTTTGACTTTTAAAAATTCAATTTTTTAAAATATAATTGATTGCACACAGTACTTGGGGTAGAATGCGGTTTATCAATTTACAAATATTTTAAATTAAATAAGACTTTCCCGAGGAGACCAAGCATGTTCATATATATACATATATATGTGGCTTGCATTGAAAAAAGAACAAATATTCTCTATTTTAAATATACATTAATAATTTCTTCACAACAGAAATAAGACACGTCTTACAGCTCACTTGTTTAGAATGTATGGGGTTTTTTTGTAGACTTTGGGAATATTTTATCTACTTACAGAGAAGAAAGTAAACATCAAATCAGTGAACTGGAAAATCAGAATAACTACAGTACTTAGAGAATAATATTACTGCCCAGTTGGATTTTTTTGTTAGCCACTGGATGTGACAAAAAAGCACTGCAATATGACTTATAGGATATATAATATTAAGCATTCAATTGTATTCTATGACCATCAAGAAAAGGGTCATAATTTTTATGTAGCTGCACATTAGTACTAAAAAATTCTTTCTATAAAACCACATCGACAGACTGGAAATTAGTTTCCATAGATTGAAAATGGCTCATTCAGTCTGAAAAAAAATGATTCCTAAAAGTCAAGGACATAAACAGTCAAATGAGTTTAATCAAATGTTTAATCAATAATAAACAAGGCTAAATTTAAATCTGACATCAGGTGATTCAAATGAACATTGCTACAGGAGGTACAATGAATTATCTGCCATTTGAGACACGAACTACAAATCATTCTGAGTCAGTCAGACAAGGACTTTTAGGCATTGCTTCTCTTGATGGCTGGATAAATGTTACTTATTCCCTTCACTCAGTGCTTACTTACTGATATTAAATCTTAATTCAGACTAAATTTTGATCTCCCTGAGTACTATTTTCTCCTAGCACTTATAGAAGAATACAAATTCACTGTTCTTAAGAGTGGCAAATAATCCATTTCACGAAAACAGAACACACTAAAGCCTATTCAGCTATATAAATATCTTGGGTCTAAATTCCTACATCTCATTTGTACACTTGTAAAGCTCACATTCTGCTGTTCTCTTTGTAGTCTGCAGTTAAAATAAGCTTTAAACCATTGACAGATCCTTGGAATTAAAGCTTTTAAATGACAATTAACTTCTGACCATGTAGGGTTACACATTACACCTTCATGTTCCATAATCTCATAGATTCTGAAACACTGAAATAAGCAAAGAGTAGAATATCAAGAGAATAGAATGGTAAAAGTAGGATTACCCTTTTCAGACTAGTGTCATATATTTAATATAACTGGAATCTGGGTTCTTAAGTAGAAAATGTGCTGCAACCATGCCTTTGGGTAATCAAAGACAACTATAAAAAATAAGACATAGAAATTTCTTATGCTAAATATTGTTATAGCATCAGTTAGTGTTTGAGATATCTTTCAATATAGATACATCCTCTTTAATTGCCAGAGCCTTGTAACTGTACTACACATGTATATCTGCAAATGGGAGGCAGGGGAGAAAACCTCTTTTAATTAATTATTTTTTTTTCTCCAGATGAAAATTACAAGAGTCTAGTCTTTCTCCAGATGAAAATTCAAAGAATCTACTCACCAAGGAGCTGGAAACTGAGAGACAGTGACTGGCAAGAGAAATGATTGACTGTCAAGCAGAATGCTCTCAGAAGAGACAGAGAAGTTTTGTGTCCAGTTTCTAATTGGAAACAGAATAAGAAATGCCAGCAAACCAAAAGTACTATACAGAAGTCATGCAAAAGAGAGCTAGGTAGTCCATACAACAGTTGGTGTAAACGGGGTAACACCAAAGGCCAGATATGCTGCTTGAAACTACCACTCAGCTTATCACAGTGATGGACACAGTCCAGTTAATGTGACATGTAAATTAACAGAGGCATTGACCCAAGAGGGACTTCCAAGGGGGATGTTATCATTGAGTCTAGGGCTGTGAGGTGAACCTGAACTCTTATATGAGGTAAGGTCTAGGAGCGATTGTAGCTTCACCTGCAGGCTGTGTGTTCTGGTCAAGCTGCTAAACTACAAAAGAAGGAGATGAGGGAGAAGGGTGAGCAGATTGCAGAGCATCAGGGAAGATGTATGGGAAAGTGAAATGGTCTTTGCAGAGATCTGGCAGAGTCCAGAGCCTAAGCCCTATGTCTCACAGGAGGAATATTCAAAAGTTGTGCTTGATCAGGGTTAGGACCAAGATTCCCAGGACTATGGGAGCTGGAAGTTTGGGCCTCTTAGGGATAGATGAAAAGGAAAAAGCCCAATCATACTGTTAAAAGGAAAGGAAATAGAAACACATGCATCCGGCAGGTCAGTTCCTGGCTGCACAGTTGTGGTCATGTTCAGGGCTTTGGCTCATATAACCATGAACCCATTTCAAGGAACAGGAGCCGCTAAAGAGGAAAAGGGTTCACCTGTTAAAGTACCGCAACACAGTTGCCTCTTACTAACACAATGAGGAGAGCTTTAAGAAAGGTTAATCAGAGAAAGGAGATCAAAGCCTGAGGATAAGCAAGAGAATGTGGTTGGGAAAGGGCAGTAGTGGAGATGCTTGCATTTCCCTTGAAGCAGTGAAGTGAGCAGACATCTATTTTAAGTGCCTTTACTCTAATATGTACAGTATGGGAAAAAAACAATCAACTGTATGTCACTAAGAAATTACAGACAATTGTAAATATACAGCAGAGTAGTATGAACAACTGGAATGTTGTGATGTACCGATAGTAAGTCTTTAGAAAAGATAGGCATAGGAAGTGATGAGGGATGTAAGGAGTAGATGAATACTTGTCCTGGATGAGCTAACTTTACATGCTACTGTGCTTGTCCTGCAGCTGATAAATAATGACTGGCTCATTATACAGATAGTAAATGGCAGCTGTGACTACAGTGACCATGAGATGATAGAGCTTGAAGATCCTAAAGGAAGAGAATAAGACAGGTAGTAAGGAATTTGGGCTTCAGGAGAGCAAAGTTATTCGAGGAACAGGTATGAAGATTTTTGGTTTCCCAAATAATCTGATGGCATATAATGAATTTTCATTTGCACTTTATTATAGATTGATGAGAAGGAATATGTTGTCTAGTAACTGGACTGGAGTGAGTTACTGAAGAATATCACAAAGTGCCATTCTTTTTAAGTATGCCATCTGTTTTTTACAGATTATATTAAAAAAAAAAAAAAAGGTAACAAAACCACTTAAGTTCTTAAAAGAAGAAGAGTTATGAAACCTGGTGATGGATTTCATGTCTATAGAGATGAGAAAGAAACTGGAGATGATATCAAGACTATAAGGACAGAAAGGATGGTAGGAAAACTGACAATACAAATGTTTTAATAAGAAAGATCTGTAACTCCATGGTCAGCATGTGAAACTACTGAAACTATATCCAAGATATAATATAAATAATTTCAAGATGAAAAATTAAACAGTCCTTCAGCTAGCAAATTTTAGTAATTGCATGATTTAGCAATACTATTGTACTTTGAAAGCATATTAAAATTAATTTTGCTCTATTCAGAGATGTGTGCCATAATAAAACAGTTCCAGACTTTCATTTTGAAAACCATTTCCTGGTTTTGACCTTTTACTATTTTCTGAAACTTGCTATGCATTCATGAAGTTATGAAAAGTAGATTAAGTAGTTTAGATAATACCTAGTATTTGCTTTTCTTTTTACATTCTTAAATAGTTTTAGTCAACTATTGAGGGGATGGATATAGAAACTCAGCATTTCCCATAGTCTTTTCAAAGCTTTTCAGATTATTGAGTGTTAAAGCAACACAAAAAGTTAGGCTGATGTATCTAAACTGAAAATAAATTCAAAATTCAGTTCAGAAACATTTAAAAACTGTTATTTCAGTTAAAAATTATTTTTGATTGCTGGGTAGATGTTTTTTCTTATTTGGCTTTCTCAATGAACATACTACCTGAATATCTGAAACGAGTGGTTTTGGTTTATGGTCACAGTTTTAACTTTCATGGAAGTCCAGTTTAGTAATCTTCGTTTACAAGCATGAATTCAAAGAATCAGAGTGGATTGGTAAAAGGCCTAATTTTGCTAGACATTCAAGTGTTAAACTAGGGACTCCAACTCACCTTCAAAAGTGTATAGACATGTATCTGCCAGTTTATATATCATTGCTATCTTTTAAAATTAAAAAAAAAAAAAGCTATTTTGTTATCTAAAGTACTTTAAGTTCCAACACTCCATAAGCATACATAGTTAATTAATCTTCTTTTATAAATTAGTTGGAGCATAAGTTCAAGCAGAAACTTTATCAACAGAACATGGCTAAGACAATAAAGGCAGCAATGATATGTGTTAAATTCCTAATATTTAGGAAATTGAGTTTTAGTTACATTTCAAATCATTAGCCTAAAGTCTCAGGTTGGGTGCTCAGGTTGCCTTCTAGTTTAACTGGTTTTAAATCTATGTTCAACAGGCCAAGCAGTGTGATTCACAGTACTGGGACTCCCTATGTGGTCACTTGGAAGGTGTGAGTGCCTTTGAAGAACAATTTAGAGCACCAAAAAGAAACATCTACCTCTTTATGCATTCAGTTATTGACTATAACAGCATAAGCATCTCTGTAGGCAATTTAGTGCTCTTTAACAATAGATCAGGAGGTGCAGAGAATCAGCCATTAAATATATAAGCTATATGGATATGTTAAAGATCGCTCATCTCAGGGCTGAGTGATCTTCATGTCTATTCACCTGGGATTCAGAATGAAACATATTTTCCTGTGACTGGCTTCCTTGCAAAGTAAAATGAAGATGTTACACTATAAGCATTTTCCATAATAGTAGTTTAATAGAATTCTTTAAATACTTCTTTGTTATTGACAGAAGAATTATTTCTGGGGAAGCTATCTCTTTAGCCTACTGGTGGGACTATTTCTTTAGGAGACTGCTACCTGCCCTCTGGAGATCTTCTGGTTCAACCTCCTTGTTCAAAGCCATGGTAACTAGAGCTGATTGCCTAGAACTTTGTCTATTCAGATTCCAAATATCTCCATAGTTGGATACTCTGGGCGACCTCTTCCACAGCCTGACCACACTCATGGTCTCCTGGTATTTCTGTTTATCTTTTTTCTTTACTTTTCCCGCCAGAGTTGAGGAGAGTGCAAGGAGTCATCTACCTGAGGAGGAAGGAGTGGAAGAAACAGTGTATGACTGCTGCCCTCATTTCCAGTCCTTGTGTGCTGCTGAGCTGGGGGGGAAGTACAGAAATTGAGAGCAAAGTAATTTGAGCCCAGTAAGAAGGGAGGGTTGAGGGGAAAGTGTTTTAAGATGTGGTTATTATGTCTCGTTATCCTACTCTGATTGATTGGTAAATTGATTGGTAACAAATCAAATTTCTTTTTCTTCTACAAGTCACATCTGTTTTTCTTGTGACTGGAACTAGTTATTGAGTCCCCCCATCCCTGTTTCGACCAATAAGCCCCTTTGTTATGTTTTTTCTCCCCCATCCCACTGGAGTCAGGGGGTCTGAGTGAGTGACCATGTGGCCTTCATTGTCAACTGAAGCTAAAACCACCACATGCACCATCTAGGTCCTTAATGAGAATATAAAAGGTATTGTCCCTTGTACGGACCTTGAGATGTATCAGTAGTGACTGAACTCCAGATGGACTTCACGCTGTTAATCACAACCTTTTGAGCCCAGCAGTTCAGCCAGTTTTCAGTCCACCTCACAGCCCACTTACCTAACAGGTAGTTCTTCAGTTTGTCTATGAAGATGTTATGGGTGACAGTTTCAAAAGTCTTGCTTGATTTGAGAGAAAAAACACTCACTACTCTCCTCTCATACACTGAGTAGTCATTTCATGGTAAAAGGCTATCAGGTTGATCAGGTATGATTACCCTTTCTAAATACTTGTTGACTAATCCAAATAACTTTCTTGTCCTTCATTTCCTTCAAAATGGTTTTTAGGATTATTTGCTTCATCCTCTCAAGGATCAAATTCCCTGGATCATTTTTTTTTTTCTTGCCGTTCTTGAAGAAAGGAGAGATGTTTGCTTCCTTCTTGTACTCAGGAACCTCGTCAGTCAGCATGACATTTCAGAGATTATCAGTGTGGCCTTGCAGTGTGGAGGCTAGCTCCCTCAGCACCTGTGAGTGACCTTGGTTTTGTCCAGTTTGTTCAAAGTTTCTCTTAACTTTCTCTTTTGAGGATGTCTTACTAGCTCCAGACTCTTTCACTAGTATCAGAGACCTGGGATTTCCATAGCCAACAGATTTTCCTATAGTAAAGAATTAGGTGAAGAAAGCTGTCTGGGTATGTTAGCCTCTTCTGCACCCTCTCACCAAGTCCCCTGCACATGCAGCATCCAGCCCATAAACACTGTCTGAAGTAAAATGTACAACCCTAAATTATCTCTATGCACCACTCATTTGGTTCTTTCTGTGAGCCACAGAAGTAGGAATCTTTCTCACTGGACTGATTTGCATTTTTGCTTCAGTGGGAAGTATGGAAAAATAAATACCTCCAAATATGCTCTATAATTTGGCTAGGATACCCTTTAACAAGTGAAACAATGAATTTAAATGTTAATGTATGGAGGAGAAACTATAACAGTTCTGTTTCATATGGGAGTACTTAAACTCTTCAGCAACTACATATAAATATCCTACAGTTTCATGCACTGAATTTAATACTATCATTTATTTAAGGTGTGGTTTAAGCATATCTAATGGATTATTTTAGCAGGAATTAAAGCAGAATTTTGTCTCCTCTGGCCTATCTTTGAATCAAAGTTGCTCTTAGTTATCCACTGACTTAAAAAGGAACGTTTATGAGCATGTCTGGGAAACTGTGATTAGCTCCATAGAGAACTTTGCCTAGCATAGCAAGACTGAAAAATATTATATACATCAAAGATCAGGAAGCCAAGGATAATAGAAAACCTAAGACAACACATTTTGCCTAAATCGGAGTAAGATAAAAAGTGGTCTGAATTCTTCCCGTAATATCAATCTCTTTCTAGTTCAATTCATAATAGGTTATTTATACAAAATGGAAGAATGTATCTTCTCCTAGGACACCTGGAGGAAAGAAACCTTTGAATGATCAGTAGGGTGTGATCTATTATAGTCTCTTTCAATACAAATTTAGTTTCTATTTTGAATTAAGCAAAGAAGGGCTTTGAAATCATCTGCTGAAATCATTAGGTCTGAGTCTTTAATTGTCCTTCCTTCTTTCCTTTTCTTGTCTTTCTGTTTCTTTTCTTTTACTTCCTCTCCTCTCTCCTCTGTTTTACACAGATTTCTAAACAACTTTTGCAGCACATCAAAAGTCACAAATGGTCTTTACATAATCAATGGGAGGCATTGTTATTCAAAGGTATTACAAGCTCTAAAACAACCCAGTGAAGAGCTGTCAGGAAAAGAACTGAGAAAAGACTGACCTTGTAACACAGATATCAGCACCTGAGAAACAACACAAGACCCTGGATTCCCACCTGGTGACACCTCTAATTGAATCAAATCTCACATCTTTGCTTATTTCCAGTAGATGTTATGTTAGTTTATCCTGTAGTGGTGACAGCCAAGTCACACATTGGGTGCCTGGTAACATAATTTGTCACTATTTGAAATTTTAAATGTCATGGTGAGCTAGGCTGGCTGTGCAATCTCTATGTAGTGATTTCCTTGCTTACACCTCTGAGATCAAATTTTGAGCTGACCAGAAGTATATCCTCAAGCACCTGACAGTGAACAAACACAGTTTATACATATTAGAAAGGAAAATAATCTATATTGATTTTGTGAAAAATATCTTTTATTTCTGTAAAGATTTAATACATAGATTTCAACCTGAATGCTTTCTAAATGTGAAAGGAACAAAATGTTCTATATGCATTTCTAATATATTCAATGCTTCTGAAATTTATCAGATTCTGTTGCAGACTGTGAAAGTTATATGATATTTTGTGTGTTATCTGATAACAATGGGGGACTAGTGTAGAAAATGAAACTATGTAGATTCAAAATCAGTCTAAACAATTTATGTTGCTCACAGAGAACAAATTATCTGATAAGCCATAATGTATCAAGAAAGAAAAAAAAAAAAAAAAAGGAAGAAACATGGAAAAACACTGATATCACCTTGAAAGAAAGATGACAGAAAAATCCCTTTTTCCAGTTTCCTGTGAAATTAGTCACTAATTGTGCTTCCTTGCAGAGCAGGATGGACAGCTAATGTTTTAATGTTTAAGCCACTGCAGATGTGAACAGCAGGATGTAAATGAATCAAAACCCATAGAAACTTGTAGTATGTTTTCCTCTTTTTCTAGATTATAGAGGACACTTCTCTAAGTAACTGCTGCACCACAGTGACTTTCTTGACCTGTTTGTGTGCAGAAAGAGAGACCTGGGGACTAGTGTTAAGCTTTACAGTGGTACAGAATATTGAGCAGTAGAAACTATACCTAAAATTCTAGACAAATATGGCTAAAAATATTACTCCTGAAATAAAGAAATTTAATAAAATCATAGAATCATAGTGGTTGGAAAAGACCTTTAAGATCACTGAGTCTAACAATAAACCTATCACTACCAATTCCACCTCTAACCATGTCCCTAAACACCTGTCTACCCATCTTTTAAATACCACCAGTGAAGGTAACTCCAACATCTCCTTGGGCAGCCTGTTCCAGTGTTTAACTGCCCCTTTAGTGAAGAAGCTTATCTTAATATACAATCTAAACCTCCCCTGGGGCAACTCCAGGCCATTTCCTCTCCTTCTATTGCTTGTTACCTGGGAGAAGAGATCAACCTCCACTTTTCTATACCCTCCTTTCAGGTAGTTGTAGAGAACAATTAGGTCTCCCTTCAGCCTCCTTTTCTCCAAGCTAAACAACCCCAACACCCTCAGCAGCTCCTCATAAGACTTGTTCTCCAGTCCCTTCACCAGCTTCATTGCCCTTCTTTGGACACACTTCAGCAACTCAACATCTTTCCTGTAGTGAGGGGCCCAAAACTGAACACAGTACTCAAGGTGTGGCCTCACCAGTGTCAAGTACAGGGGAAGGATCACCTCCCTAGTCCTGCTGGACAAACAATTCTTGATACAATCCAGGATGCTTCTTGGCCACCTGGGCCACCTGGGCACCTGGACACTCATGTTCAGCCAGCTGTCAAACATCCCCAGGTCCTATTCTGCCAGGCAGCTTTCCAGCCACTGTTCCCCAAGCCTGTAGCATTGTATATGGTAGTTATGACCCAGTTGCAAGACTCAGCATTTGACATTATTGAACTCAATGTCATTTGCCTCAGTCCGTTGATCCAGCCTGTCCAGATCCCTTTGCAGAGCTTTCCTACCCTCCTTATTCCTGTCCTCCTGAACAGGTGTCCCTGGATTGAGAGCAGCCTGTCTTACAATTAAAGACCGAGACAAAGAATACAGTAAGCACCTCAGTCTTTTCTTCATCTTTTTTCACAACCTTTCCCTGTGTATCCAATAAGGCATAAAGATTCTCCTTATCTCTCCTTTTGTAACTAATGTATTTATAAAAGCTTTTTTTATTGCCTTTTAGTGATGCAGTCCGATTGAGTTCCAACCGGGCTTTGGGCAGTTCTAATTTCCTCCCTGCACAGCCTCGTAAGGTCTTTGTAGCCCTTGTGAGTTGTCTGTCCCGTCTTTTATAGGTCATAAACCCTCTTTTTTTTTTTTTTTTTTTTTTTTTTCCTGAGCTCCCACCTAAGCTCTCTGTTCAACCAGGCTGGTCTTCTTCCCCACCAGCTTGTCTTTTGGCATTCAGGGACAGCCTGCTCCTGAGTGTTTAAGATTTTCTCCTTAAAAAATGTCCGAGCTTCCTGGACTCCTTTGCCCTTCAGGTTTGTCTCTCAAGTGATTCTGCCAACCAGACTCCTGAACAGCCCAAAGTCTGCACTCTGAAAGTCCAAGGTGGCAGTCCTGCTGACCCCTCTGATGCCTTGTCCAAGAACAGAAAACTCTCATCGTTTCATGATCACTGCACCAGAGGCAGCCTCCATCCACCACTTCACCCACCAGTCCTCTGTTAGTGAATAACAGGTCCAGTGGGGCACCTTCCCTGGTCAGTTCCCTCACCAGCTGTCTCAGGAAGCTGTCTTCCACACACTCCAGGAACCTCCAAGACTGTCTCCTCTGTGCTGTGTTGTATTTCCAGCAGACATCTGGCAAGTTGAAATCCCCATAAGGACAAGGGTCCGTTATCTTGAAACATCCACTAGCTGTTTGTAGAATATTTCATCTACCTCCTCATCTTGGTTGAGTGGTCTATAGCAGACCCCCACCATGATATTTACCTTACTGGTCTTCCCCCTGGTTCTTAACCATAGACACTCAACCCTGGCATCACCATCATTAACCTCCAGGCAATGAAAACACTCCTTAACATACATATCTCCTCCTCCTTCTCCTCTTCCTCCTCTTCCTCCTTCTCTCTGAGTTTGTCATGTAGGCTTCCTTATAGATAATGAACAGAGGTAATGATATCTGTGATACAACTAATCTAACCAATTTCCTATGTCTAGAAATGTCTCTGAGTTGATACATTCAGATTTAAAGGTGAGATTCAACTCCAGATTATAGAAATTAAATCTAGGTACCAAAATACGAGAATTTACCTGTGAACTAAACTCCCATTATGTTCTGGAGATAATCTAATAGGGTTTTTTAACACTAAGTTTACCATTAAGCCTCATGTTACTGACTTCTAATTTTCGGTGTCTACATGTCTGTTAAGTAATTAAGGTTTCATCACAGACAATGAGAACATAGTACACTCCATGGATCTCGTCTTAGCTGTCCATAAAGTTGTGCAGTACTATTTGAGATGCTCTGTAGCATCCTCCAGGCATCCACTTGCTAATTTTGAAGGATGAAGTTACTCTGTAGGTCCTGTGTCACATCTTCCAGCCTCATACAAATACTCCGCATATCTTACGAAGCCTCAAATGGTACTCAGGCCTGTTTTTAGTCCGCTGAACTGAGTCTTACTAGCTTTATTGACTGTGCCTCCATCAAATAAGATAACTTTTCGGTATATACCTGCTTAAATGCCTATTCTGTCTAGAAATCTGGGGCTCAGTCTCAGTCTGAGTGATATAAGTTCATTTTTGCTTAACTAAGCACATTCATATATAATTTATCAACATATTATTATGCGATTTATTACTACCACACTCACAAAATCCATGCATTCAGTTTTTCTGTCAAAAAGTAAACCTCTAACACAGTTCTTTATTTACTCCTACTGTGTAAATAACAAATTGGCTAAGCATCTCAGCTTTGTCATAGCCTTCTGCTTGCATTTTATAATTGCTAAATTCTTAGATAACATCTGAAACCAGAAAAGACAGAACTAAATTTGTATTTCTTGGTCTATAAAATGTGTTAGCTGCCAAGAATATGTCTTTTTTCATTAAATATCACTTGTCACACTATTTTTTATTTAATAATAAAGACTAAAAATCCTTTCTTGAAATATTTGTTGCATTAGACCTCATAATCTATCTCCAACAAGTTTCATGTAGGAGACATTTTTAAAGATAGGCTGTCAATGAAAATTAAGAAAGAAAGGCATTCAGGCATAACCCATTTTTAAAATGTTCCTAATGTGCTATAAATTTAGAAAAAACTTGAAATAAAAGTTTTGTTTTAAAAACTGTTTTAGATGACATTAGCAACTCAAAAATTTTGTGAAATTCACATCAGTAGGTCACTTAATTAACTTCACTGCACTCAGTTTTGTAGCACAGTTGAAATCTTTGAGTAACCAACAAACATGTTCATTGGAATGAAGGTCTGGTCTTGGGGTTTGTTTGTTTGTTTGTTTGTTTGTGGGGTTTTTTTTGTTTTGTTTTGGGTTGTTTTGGGGTTTTTTAGTATCCTATAAGATGAAGTACAAAATAAATCAGTCCTTACTTTTATTATTATCAGGACTATGTATTTTTCTTTCTCACGATCTCATGACAGGACATTAAAATATTCTATTTCACAGTTCAGATAAAAACAGCCTTTCTATGTATGTGCCTCAATTCCCTATTTTATTTGCAAAAGTTTTCCTCTCTTGCACATTTCTCTCACTGTCTATCTTCCTGCCTTGTCTATTGCCATAGTGAAGCACCTTTGCACATATTCTTGCTAAGATAGACAACAAGTTCTGTTTCATTCTATTTGTTTTGCAGTTGTTCCTATTAATTTGTATTAAATACATTGAAACTTTGTGCTTTGCTGACAACTCGAGGCTTTTTACAAAAGTGATTGTGGAAAATTTTTGTATATGACAGACTTAAGTAAACAGAGGAATTCTTTAAAATGCCAGTAAGAAGAGAGAGGACAATGCTGTCATTTCTGTTCTGTGGAGCTTCAATGCTTCAAGCTCTAAGGTCTAACTAAAATGTCTAAATGCATCTAAAGAATAGATAAATCCTAGGTGAGATACTTGCTAACAGGTTATATAGCAATCAGTTTGAAAGCATAAAATGAAAGGTTTTCTGACAAAAAAGAGTGTCTTCAGACATAGTTCCAAAGCACTTCTAATTACATCAAACATTTCACTACTGATTTGACAGTACTTAAGAATGCAGTTCAGATGTCATTTCTTCACAATAAAAGATTAAGTAATATCAATTTAAAATCAATAGTAACATTAACAGTTTAAAACTGAATATACTTTCTGTCAAAAAAAAAAAAAAGGGAGAAGAAATTACACCAGAATAATGTAGTATATCAAGAAGATAAAAAAAGCAGTGTCTAAATAACAATGATGAATATTGTCATTATACTGTGACAGTATACAGCAGAAGGCCCAAAGAAGGTTACCTGTACCAACTTTGCATACAAATGTTATATATATATGTATATATAAACTAAGCAACCTCGCAAGGTGATGCTTTCAGTACCATTTATATATTTGATTTGATAACTGTTAAGTGAAAAATGACTAAGCAGTCATGTGAACAAAATAGAATACATAGCTAGACTCTGGGGAGATGTTTTAGTAATAAACAGTTCTTTGACAACAGCCTTAGGAGTCTCGTAACCTTCTTGGAACAATACCAAAGTTTCCAAAGTGGGAATGGAGATACTTTCTACTCTATTCATCAGTGGTGTGGGATTGATACAGTCAGCATAATCACAGTGATGTGGAACAAGGCACCAGCTGGAGCAACTGCACTGGTACGTTAGAAGCCATGACTGATCTGAAATAGGAGGGAAGAAGGATACAGCCATGAGTGTCTCAGGCTGCAGGGAGTGCCTGCTACTTCCCTCTGAGGTTGAGTTGGAGGCATCAGTGGTCTCACAAGAAGGAGGCACTCTGGCTAAAGCACCAGAGGAAGGAGCTGCAAGAGATGGCAAGCAAGTGTCTTGGTAACTATTCGAAGAATGAACAGGAAATGGACAGATTCTTCAAAGAGACCCTGCAGAGACAAGATGCATGCTGCCTAGGAACAAAGAGAGGCTATCAAATGAGACCTGATATAGTTTACTGTTATTTACATGGTTAATTTTAATTCCAAAAACAAAACTGAAAAATCTAATTTGGACTGATAGCAAATTATACTGACTGCTGATGATACCAAACTGAGTGAGGAAGTATGTACTTCAGAAGGGAGTCCCACCCTGCAGGAAGATCTGGATAGACTGAAAGAGTGGCCTAGCAAGAACCTTATGAAGTTCAGCAAGGACAAGTATAAGGTCTTGCACCTGGGAAAACATAACCCAGGAATGCAGCTGTATTGGGTTTGTGTGGCAAGGTTTTGGTGGCAGTGGAGGGGGGAACATGGGGTGGCTTCTGTAGGAGAAGCTGCTAGAAGCTTCCCCTGTGTCCAACCCGACACAGCCAATGCCACTGGCTACAAGAACGGACCCGCCACTGGCCAAGGCCAAGCCAATCAGTAACGCCTCTGTGATAACATAATTAAGAAAAAAAAAAGAGAAGAGAGGGAAAAAAAAGCTGCACACTTTGCAGCTGGAGAGAGGAGTGAGAAGATGTAAGAGAAAACAACTCTGCAGACACCAAGGTCAGTGAAGAAGGAGGGGGAGGAGGTGCTCCAGGTGCCAGAGCAGAGATTCCCCTGCAGCCTGTGGTGAAGACCATGGTGAGGCAGGCTGTGCCCCTGCAGTCCCTGGAGGTCCATGGTGGAGCAGATGACCACCTGTAGCCCGTGGAGGACCCCACGCCGGAGCAGGTGGATGCCGAAAGGAGGCTGTGACCCCGCGGAAAGCCCGCGCTGGAGCAGGTTCCTGTCAGGACCTGTAGCCCGTGGAGAGAGGAGCCCATGCCGGAGCAGGTTTGCTGGCAGGACTTGTGACCCGTGGGGGACCCGCACTGGAGCAGTCCCTTCCTGAAGGACTGCACCCCATGGAATGGACCCATGCTAAAGCATTTCATGAAAAACTGTCAGTCATTGGAAGGACTCACGTTGGAGAAGTTGGTGGAGGACTGTCTCCCGTGAGAGGGACCCCACGCTAGTGCGGGGGAAGGAGTCCTCCCCCTGAGGAGGAAGCAACGGCAGAAACAACGTGTGATGAACTGACCCCAACCCCCATTCCCTGTTCCCCTGTTCTGCTGGGGGGAGGAGGTGGAAAATTGGGAAAGAGATTAAGCCTGGGAAGAAGGGAGGGATGGGGGAGGTGTTTTAAGATTTGGTTTTACTTCTCATTCTCCTCTAATTTTGATTGGTAATAAAGTAAATTTGTTTTTTTCCCCCAAGTCGAGTCTGTTTTGCCCGTGCCAGTAATTGCTGAGCAATCTCCCTCCGTCCTTATCTCCACTCACGAGTTTTTCATTATATTTTTCTCCCCCTGCCCATTTGAGGAGGGGGAGTGATAGAGTGGGCTTTGGTGGGCATCCGGCCTCTAGCCAGGGTCAACCCACCACAGCAGCACAGACAGGAATCTACACAGCTGGAAAGCAGCTCTGCAGAAAGGGTCCTGAGTGTCCTGGTGGACAAGCAGCCCAATATGAGTGAACAGTATGCTGCTGTGGCAAATAAAGTCAATAGGATTCTGAGTTACATCAACAAGGGCATCACTACCAGAGATAAAAAAGTCATTATCTCACTTTACTCAGTGCTTTTCAGGCCACACCTGAAACATAGTGTTCATTTTTGGTCCCCACTATACAAAAAAGATGTGGACACGTTGGAGAGGGTCCAGAGAAGGTACACAAAGATGATTAAAGGACTAGGAAGCCTGTTATATAGGTTTGTTCAGCCTTGAGAAAATAAAGTTTAGGAGAGACCTCTTCACCATGTTCCAGTACCTAAAGGGTCACTACAAAGAAGATTGAAGACTCTCTTTTTGAAAGGAGTCACATGGAAAAGATGAGAGGTAATGAGTTTCAGTTACTCCTGAAGAGATTCCAATTTGGATCGAGAGGAAAATTTTTCATGGGAAGAATCGGCCATTGGAACAATTTCCTCAGGCAAGTGGTGGATTCCCCAACATTAGGCACTTTTAAGATTCAACTGGACAGGGTGCTGGGCCGTCTTGTCTAGATCATGTTTGTGCATGGAAGGTTGGAGAACATGATCTTTGAAGTCTCTTATAACCTGGTATTCTATGATTGAAATGCGACTGATGCTCAGGTTTTTTTTAAACTGCTTTTCGTCACTAAGTGGAATTTTCTTTCAAAACAAATTTAAAAGTTTCCGAGTATAATCAGAACTGAGGAAAAACCAAACCAAACCAAACCAAACCAAACCAAACCCAAACAAACCAAACCAAAACAAAAAAACCCAAACAAAATAAGGAGATCAAAAACTAGGTGAAGATATTGCAAACTGAAATTTTAAATTTAGCATTTTTTACTGTTTAAGTACTTGTATAAAACTTCCTCCAAAGTACTGAAAAGTCCTCTAGCTTTTTCTCAGGCCAGGAAATAAAATTTGTGGGGTTTTGTTTGTTTGTTTGTTTGTTTTGTGTTTTTTAAAAAATTTCTAAAACAAATAAAAATACAAATAATAATAATAAGTTAGTTATTCAGTTTGGAGATCTACCTAATCCCACTGAATTGAGTGCAACTATTCTATTACCTGTTGAGAATCTGACCCTACAAAATATACAGTAAATATTACAGTATTTAGCCATGTAATAGGCAGATGTATAAGTGATTGCAGTCTTTCTCTGGGGTTAATGGAATGTGAGTTCAATTCTTGCTCAAATATAATAATACTTTTTGATTTTAGATGAGTGTCCACAAATTATTTGTGCCCATCCAGTGGAATTAGCCCCAGGATAAATGGAAGAGATCTCACAGCCACAGTTTAACAGCAATTTAAGAAGTTACTCTTCTTCCTCTGTTAGATACTGTTTCTCAGCTGAGAAACAGTACATCTGTGACACAGCAGAAAGACCTGTCATACGCAAACATATATTATAAGCCTCAGGTTTGATTTATTAGCATTTAATACTGAGTTTGGTCAACTATATATATATTAATCTAGGCATACCTTTAGGAGTTCTGGACCTCAGTTCCCAAGCTCTGAATTGAAGTCAATAGTAATTTCCTGCTTGACAGCATTTTTCTAAAGATAGTTATATTAAAGATGCAGGGGTATTCAAATCACATGGTATCTGAAATAATAAAAAAATATTTTAACATCACTATAAGAATAATCAGATAATTTATACTTGGCTTAGTAATAGCTTATACCTCTTTTTTAATTCAATTATAGTGATTCAAACCAGTCTATGTCTAAAAAAAATCTTCTAAAAGCATCTTAACCTAGCTATGAACTTTATGACAGAATCACAGATTAGTAGAGGTTGGAAGGGACCTCTGTAGATCACATAGTCCACCAAAGCAGGTACATCTATAGCAGGTTGCACAGGATCTCACATTGCCGAGTTCTTAATATCTCCAGAGAAAGACACTCCACAACCTCTCTGGGTAGCCTATTCCAGTGCTCTGTCACCCTCAAAGTAGGTGCAGGACTCTACACTTGCCTTGAACTTCCTTTCTGCCCAGCTCCCTAGGCTGTCCAGGTCTTGCTGAATGGCAACACAGCCACCTGGTGTATGAGTCACTTCTCCCAGTTTTGTACCATCAGCAGGCTTGCTCAGGGTATACTCTGTCCCTTCATCCAGGTCAATCTACTGCCAAAGATTTCCTTGCTTCTTTTAGACAGTATTCTATCCCTGTCTAACAGGTTATAGTCATCACAGAATGTCCTGTTGTTATAAAAGCCAAAACCCTTCCAATGTCATCAGCCATGTAGCCAGGAGTTGATAAGTGTTATGTGTCTGTTTCTGGCTGCCTCCTTTCTTCCAGCTGGTAGAATGGAGGAAAAAATGACTTGGACACCAATATTTTTCACTTGCCCCTCCAGGGCTTTATGTTCTTCCTTGATTGTGCTCAGGTCCTAGCTTGCAGTGTCATTCATGCTCACATGAAACAGTAACAATGGATGATAATCTGTGCTCTTGACCAGTTGTGGCATCCTCTCGGCAATGTCTTGGACCTCAGTGCCCAGAAAGCAGCATATCTCCCATAACTCCCTGTCAGGTCAGCTGGTGAGTGTCTCAGTACCCTTTAACAGAGAGTCGCCCACACTGGTTCATTTTGGAAATTATTAATTAAATTTAAGTGTATATTTTTGAAAACCGCTTACATTATTAGAATGGTTTTGAAATAAAAAATACATTTTTTTATCACTAAAGTTTGTTTTTGCAAGTTCTTCCCATACCAATCTACTTTTTATACTCTTACTCTGTTTTTCAGCTGATAATTCAAAATTAGATTAAACTTCTAAAAACCTTGCTTGCTTGGAGAATTTGTTTAAAGCTAAGGGGAGTATTTCTTTTTTCAGGATTATGAATTTTAAAGAGTGAAATGTATGAAAATAGCACATTGGAAAAATACACTCTAAAAATAAGAATTAGTTTACATTTTATTACCTAGCTCTTAGTTTGTAAGCAATTAAGAGTTATGAGTACAGGTTTGCTTTACTTGCATCACTAATTATTTTATTTACAGTTTGCAACACCTGAAGTAAATTTAACATTTATACTTGGCTCACTTGCTAAGGACCAGATGTATGAATATGGGTAGAGATCTTGTTTTTATCATCTGATAAACAACCTAATATTAAGCATGTTCTCACAAATCCAACAACTTGAGGAAGACTGAGGCAACTATTCTCCTGCAATCTTATCAATGAACATTACAGTCTGCAAGAAGAAAGAGAAAGTGTTAAACTACCAATTTATCACTAGGAAGTGATGATCCTGGTATTCACTTCATGAAGCTGCAGGTTTTATTGGCTTTTTTTGTGGAAGAAAATATAAATTTCAAAGAAGCAAAAGTGGCAAGATAATAAAAGGAAGGCTTGAACAAAAATTGTCTTAGCATAATCTCTTTCAAATTTAACATACAACCAACAGTCTGTTGTTGTTTAGACTAAGTTAAGCCATCACCCATCAAAGAAAATGGAGAGGATTGTTTTTCTTTATTTACTCCAGATTTATTGTAACAATAAATACATTTTGTGTGATATTTCTTCAGCTTCTAATTGAAAACAGATTGAAATTTTTAGACAAACTGTCTCTTATGCAATACATACAACCCTCCAAAACACAACACAACCTAAGTCTGAATGGAGAGCAAATGTAGATGCTTACGGTCCGTGCAAAATGTGAATATCTTCACACAATCTCAGCTCAAGCATCAGTAAAGTGTAGCAGTTATTCCTCATGTTTCTCTGACTTTCTCATCCTCAAACCCATTGCACTTCCTGCATATTTCTCATTTAAAAATATATCACTTTGTTAAAGCTACACAAAGACTACATATTTAATTATTTGAATATATCAGGTATTAATATGTTAAAGTATTTTTTATAACCATTTGACAATAAAAACAGTAATTGTTTTAAGCTTTGGTAGTCACTTTAAATTTTGCTGCATAATGTTTGGAATTAAAAGACCCTTTATCTTGAAATATAATTTCCTTCCCCCTTCTAGAATATTGTATGCTGTGCCATTTAGCCTTATGATAAAAAATGGCTTTCTGTTAAAGACTGTATCAAACAGTTGCCATATAAAAATAAGTACACACATTCATTTCAGCTTCTTCTGGGTGTATATCTGACTTTTTCTTCCATGGAAGAAATGTCTTCCATGGAACAATTTTCAAAACTAGTATTTATGTTCTGTAAAGTACAAATGTGAAATACATGAGAAATATTTTTTCTTTACTCCATTTAAGCTATAGTCAACTGAAAAATTAGTACAACACTTTCATAATTAAATACTCTTCCATACTACAGTTTTTTTTTTTTCTCCATGGCAGCATGATTTTGCAGTGTAAGCAGATAACTTTAATGTTTGTACAATATGCTTATACAAAGCCAAGAGTCATAAGCTTTGCTCTTTTCCATTACAAGAAAATAGCACCACTGATTAAATGGTACATTTTGAAAGTGGAGGGTTAATCCAATGGAAATCTACTTTAATGAAAAAAGGTTCAATCTTCACATAACAGTTGCAGATGTAATCCTTAAAGTATTAATTTTAGATAGAAACTCAAAATATAAAAATATTCTGGAATATGCACAAACAATGGTTGAATAAGAAACGTTTATGAATTACATATAATTAAATTCAGCTGTTAAAATATTTCTGATTGTTTCTGTGAGAAGAAATCTAATATTAAACTATACTAGGCACATGAAAAAAACCCAAACCGAACCAAACCACAAAATCAACCCAATACAAACATGTTGCATAGGGTATTTTTTGTCCATTAAAATGTCTTAGATCTGAAAGATTAAATTCTAAGATCCCTATTGTCTGTCTATTAAGCTTCTTAAACAAAATATATTGTTTTAAAGGAATATTTTGTCTGAGGAAGAGGTCCGAGTAATGTAAAAACAACTAATATAAAACTAAAAATTATTTTAACCTTTACAATAAAGTTGACAATTGTAGGTGTAGTATGAAATAAAGTCAAAGTATAATTGAAAGTTTTAAGTGTGACTAGCCTTCCATTTTCTCCTGTGTTTAAGAAAAAGTTCTTATTCAATAAAATGCTTTTCTTGTAGAACACACATAGTTCCAAAGTTTATCAGTAGTCTGTCAATTAAATGTTTTGCTCAATTTTAGTTACATATTTTGTTATGCATATTTAGTGAGTGTAACTCCTGACGTATTCTGGAACCATTTCATTGATTTAATTGAGATTTTATTAGATTCTTAAAAAAAAAAAAAAAAAAAAAAAAAAAAGATTAATCTGCAGTTCTACTATTAATTCTTATTTCCATTGATCTTGAAGAGCTGGAATAAAGATGCCTCTGTTGGAAACATGGCACAGAACATTCAAAACACAGAAGTAATTATTTAGTTCCTGCCTCTGAAAAAATTGTTAGTTTGGCAGTCCATCTAATTGGAAAATTTAATCCTACTACCTTCTTACCTGAAAGAAAGCTGTTATAGCTAAATCTTTGACCAGCAGAGATTACCATTGTTCTGGTATGCTTTGGTTCATATCTGTCCCTGAAAAATGTAGTTCTTTTTGTTGGAACTGAAGTAGACATACATTTTAGGGACAAATTATTGTTTTAAAAACTACTTTTTCTCACAGTTTTTACACATAAAAATACTGACTCTTTGGTTTTGCTATATATTTCACGTTTCAAAATATTTTTTTTTTCTTTCATATATGCTTTGCTTGATATAAGAATAATGTAATATATGGAATAGTGACTTGATCACTTTATAACCCCTTTGTGATTATGAGACAGTTTACTCATCTTCTTAGTCACTTATAAATTTTGAAATCTTTGAGACTGACGTGATTTATGATCAGCTTCAGGGCTTACAGTAAAAGTTAATAACAAAAATGCAGCAAGACACTAGCTTTGGATGTAATTCTGGTAAAATAGAAGAGTGCCAAATACTTTCTTAACTATACTGGCTTTTCATTGTACAGGTAAGATCACACACTAAGACTCTTATTATATATTAAAAATTCTATATGAGCTTCTGTAAGGGAAGAGATAGTAACAGAAAGTGGCAAATAGGAATATCAGAGGTTACAGAGAACAGTCACCTACTATTTTCAAGAGTTTTGCCAGGCCAAATAGAGGCATGGGCTATAGAAATGTATAGAAATGTATAGAAAAAAGCTACAATTAAAAAATAAATCTCTGAAACTATTTTTAGAGTACATTGTTGATTAACAAAATGATTTGGAATTGGTGACTGACATAAAAGGAAAATGTGTTCCTTCTCCTATTGGGCTGGATGAAAAACCTCTATGGGAAGTCATATAAGGACAATATAGGAGCATGATTTTGTGCTGAAGAATAGTGTGTGTGGAGGGGAAGCTATTAATACTGAATTAGAAGTCCTACTTCCAAAATTTTCATTATTTTAATAGGCCATTATAACAATTATGACTCATGCTACAGCCCTCACATGGACAAAGAATTTTTAATTTTTAATTTTCATCCTTTTATCTAGGAAAGAACTAAAAGGTAAAGGCAAAATTTTCACCATTTTTTCATTATTATACTAACTATAAATTATTCTCCATTTCTTTGTCACCATGTAGAAGAAAACGTATGTAAGCTTCATCCCTAACCTAATATTAATTCCAGATTTATTCAGTCAAATCACAAATAACTATTCTGATTCCACAACTCATCATTATGAAAAGCAATTCTAATATCACAAATGAGAAATTGTCTTACTGCTGTATGAATCATTGGTACAGTGTTTGCAAGTCATCACTTATTTATTTATTTTTATTTCTGCAGTGTACATTAACAGTGTTACCAATATTGTGAGAGCAGAATAAAGACATGGGGGAAAAAAAAAAAGCATGTCCCCATCAAGCACTGCCAGCCAAACGAATTTCAGAACATGAAGCACAATACCTATAGCATCTATTTCAGTATGATGTTGCACTACTCTGTCAAGAGCAAGCTTTTGTAGCTGTGCTATCAACATGATAACACAGCTATTCTATTTTAAAGAACCATGCTATAATTTTTGTGTTATGCTGCATGTGGTGGACAAATCAGACTGTCGGATCTTACACAGGACTCTTAGTACAGTCTTCTGTTTCATGCTATAGATGAAGATGAAAAGAGAAGATACAGATTTTTACATCAATTTACACCCTAAAAAAGCATAGGATTGGAAGTGTTTTTTGAATGGTCTGAGCACATAATTCCTCTTAGAGATTGTAAAAATGTTCACATATCTATATAGACAGATATGTTACCTATCTACACATCTATGTATCTATCTATCCTAAATGTGGCTCCAAGTAGCAAAAATTCTTGACTAGATCTAAGTAGTTCAACTGAGACTAACAGGATAAAATTTTAATCTTAATTAATTTTTTAAATAAATTGCTAATCTGGAAAGTGAGCACTTACTTTGCAGTTTAGATTTAGGATTAAGATATATGTGGATTTATTTGTTGATATTTATTATTATTAATTAACAATGTTAATCAAATCCATGTAGGGTAATGAGAAATAAAAAGAAATCTTAAAACACCTTCACATCACCCCTCCCTTTTTCCTGGGCTCAACTTCACTCCTGATTTTCTCTACCTCCACCCCACCAGTGGTGTAGGAGAACAGAGAAAGGGGGTTGTGGTCAGTCCATCCCATGTTGTCTCTGCTTCACCTACCTCCTCACACTCTTCCCCTGCTCCAGTGTGTGGTTCCACACACGAGATGGGTGGTCTCCAATGTCAGTCCTTCCCACAGGCTGCAATTCTTCACAAACTGCTCCAGTGTGGGTTTCCCCACAAGTTCACAAGTCCTGCCAGCAAACTTGCTCCAGTGTGGGCTCCTCTTTCCAAAGGGTCACAGGTCCTACCAGGATCCTGCTCCAGCGTGGGCTGTCCACAGGATCACACGTCCTTTGGGTTCATCCACCTGCTCAAATGTGGGGTCTTTCATGGGCTACAGGTGAGTATCTGCTCCACTGTGGACCTCCATGGGCTGCAGGGGGACAACATGCTTCACCATTGTCTTCCCAATGGGCTGCAAGGAAATCTCTGCTCTGGCATATAGTGCATCTCCTACCCCTCCTTCTTCACTGACCTTGGTGTCTGCAAAGTTTTCTCTCATGTATTCTCACTCTTCCAGTTGCTGTTGTGCAGCAGTTTTTTCCCTCCTTCTTAAATATGTTTTCACTGATGCACTACCACTGTTGCTGATGGGCTCAGCCTTGGCCAGTGGTGAGTCCATCTTGGAGCTGGCTGGCATTGGCTCTATCGGACATGGAGGAAGCTCCTGGCACCTTCTCACAGAAGCCACCTCTGTAGTCCCACTTGCTACCAAAACCTTGCCGTACAAACACAATGCAACATTATTAAGCTAATGTAAATCTGGAGCATCCTTTGACTTACACCTACGACCACAATACAATTAATCTTTTACTTCCTTTTCTTTCTTCTTTTCTTCTGCCTTTACTGGCACAAGCATCTCTTCATGTTGCAATGCCTTCCATTTTCAAGAAATATTAAAGCACACTTCAGAAAAAGAGATAAAATTTTGCAATTAGTTCTGTTGCCTTCAAAGTAAACATACTTCCATGTATTCTGATGTTCATAAGTTGATAATGACAAGGAAGAAATTTAACGAGTGTTAGAACTTGTCTTAAGTTATGTTTCAATGATAATACATAGCCTTATGTTTAATACCCTTTTTAATGTGTATAGTACTTATAATAGCATATAGATCATTCTGATACTGTTAGTATCTTTCATATATAGTGCATATCTCTACTTACCCTATTTCTTTACATATTACTATGCCTTACTGACACTTTCTTCACAATTTCTTATCCAAAACTTCCTTCTCTTTTTCTCAGTTCCACAGAATTTTTTCACCTTGTGTCAGCAAAAAATATAATCTTTGAAGCAGTCTGTCTCATTTCTGTGACACATATGTATTTGCACAGAGCAGTGCACAACTTAAATGCTTTTGTAATACTGAAGGTTAACATCAATGTCATTATTATAATATAGATATAATATTGAACTCATGTTGCTGCCTTCATACATGAGGAAGTATACGCTGTAGATGGAAAAAAAGGCAGGATCAATTTCTCCAGTAGATGTGAAACCTCATGAAATATCTCATTTAAAGGTTAATATTGGTGTGTGATTAGACAGTGAAAAACATGAAGAGCGGTTCTAAAAAAGTCATCCTCAAATGACAAAAATCTTAAAGCATAATATTATTCTACCAAATTGCTGTTATCTTCGATCATGAGGATCATGAAATAATATTTTATAGTTTGGGATTTAATTTTTTTTCCATATGTCTTAAAATCTCACAAGAATGGATGTTCTACAGGATCTATTGGTAAAAGATGGGATACACCTGTCTCAGATACTATATCGGAAGGGGAAAATAATAGCCCCAGGGGGAGCATGCCTGAGAGCACCACAATGGAATTCCAGCTGCTCCAGACAGTAAGTCAACTTCACTGGGGACCCAATTTAAATGTCTCTATGCTAACACACGCATGTAGCATGGGGAATTAGCAAGAGGAGTTGGAGATGTTGCACGCCTGCAGGGCTACAATCAGATTGGCATCAAGGAGACATGGTGGGATGGCTCCCATGACTTGATCATTGGAATGGAAGGATACAGGCTCTTCAGGAAGGACAGGCAGGGGAGGCGAAGAGGGGGCATCACCCTCTATGTAAACGACCAGCTGGAGTGTATGGAGCTCCGCCTGGAGATGGACAAGGAGCTAACCGAGAGTTTATGGGTCAGGATTAAAGGGAAGAAAGGGAAAGGGAATGTAACAGTGGTAGTCTGCTACAGGCCACCAGACCAGGGAGACGAAGCAGATTGGGCCCTCTATAGGCAGATAGGAGCAGCCTCACATTCACAAGCCCTGGTCCTCATGGGGGACTCCAACAACCCTCATATCTGTTGGTGGGACAACACAACAGGCCACAAACAATCCAGGCGGTTCTTGGAACACATGGATGACAATTTCCTTCTCCAAGTGGTCAAGGAACTGATGAGGAGGGGTGCCATGCTGGACCTTGTTCTCACCAACAAAGAAGGCCTGGTAGGGAATGTGAAGTTCTTGGGCAGCCTTGGCTGCATTTACCATGAAATGGTGGAATTAAATATCCTTAGGGCAGTGAGAAGGGTGCACAGCAAGATGACCACCTTGGACTTCAGGAGAGCAGATTTTGATGTCTTCAGGGACCTGTTTGTCAAGTAGGATCAATTCCTGAAGGGAACTGGGGCTCAGAACAGCTGTTTTGTACTCAGGGATCTCCTCCTCCAAGCCCAGGAGCATTGCATCGCAACAAAGAGGAAGGCAGGCAAAAACAGCAGGAGGCCTTCATGGATGGACGAGAATATCCTGAACAAACTTAAGATCCAAAAGGAAGCCTACAGAGGGTGGAAGGAAGGATGGTTAGCCTGGGAGGAATACAGATAAATTGCCCAAGTGGCCAGGCAACAGGTTAGAAAAGCCAAGGCCCTGACAGAATTAAATTTGGCCAGAGATGTCAAGGGCAACAAAAAAAGCTTTTATAGGTATGCTGGGGAGAAAAGGAAAACTAGGGAAAACATGGGCCCTCTCCGGAAGGCAACAAGAAATCTGGTTACCTGAGACATTAAGAAGGCTGAGGTGCTCAATGACTTTTTTGTCTCAGTCTTCACCAGCAAGGGCTCGTGTCACACTGCCCAAGTCCTAGAAAAACAAGGAAGGGTCTGGGAGAATGAAAAGCTGCTGATTGTAGGAGAAGATCAGCTTCAGGAGCACCTAAGAGACCTGAAGGTGCACAAGACCATGGGACCTGATGGGATGCATCCGTGGGTCCTGAGGGGACTGGTAGATGAAGTTGTGAAGCCACTATCTGTCCTATTTGAGAAGTCCTGGCAGTCTGGTGAAGCTCCTGCAAACTGGAAAAAGGGGAACATAACCCCCATTTTTAAAGAGGGAAACAAAGAAATCCAGGGAACTACAGGCCAGTCAGTCTCACCTCAGTGCCAGGCAAGATCATGGAACAGATACTCCTAGAAATTATGCTAAGGCACATTGAGAATGAGAAGGTGATTGGTGACAACCAACATGGCTTCACCAAGGCAAAATCATGCCTGTCCAATCTGGTGGCCTTTTATGATCGGGTTACAACACTGGTGGATAAGGCTAAAGCAACTGACGTCATCTACGTGGACTTGTGCAAGGCGTTTGACACTGTCCTGCATAACATCCTTGTCTCTAAAATGGAGACACATGGGTTTGATGTATGGACCCCTTAGTGGATAAGGAACTGGCTGGATGGTCACACTCACAGAGTTCTGGTCAGCAGGTCAATGTCCAAGTGGAAACCGGTGATGAGTGGTGTCCCTAAAGAGTCAATATTGGGTTTGGTGCTCTTCAACATTTTTTTCAGCGACATGGACAGTGGGATTGTGTGCACCCTCAGCAAGTTTGCTGATGACACCAAGCTGAGTGGTTCATTCAACATACTGGAGAGACAAGATGCCATCCAGAGGGACCTTGACAGGCTTGAGAGGTGGGCCTGTGCTAACCTTATGAAGTTCAACAAGGCCAAATGTAAGGTCCTGCACCTGGGTTGGGGCAATCCCAAACATAAATACAGGCTGGGCAATGAGTGGCTTGAGACCAGCTCTGAAGAGAACGACTTGGGTGTTACTGGTGGACGAGAAGCTGAATATGAGCCTGCAATGTGCACTTGCAGCCCAGATGGCCAACCATATCTTGGGCTGCATCAAGAGAGGCATGGCCAGCAGATCCAGGGAGGTGATTTTTCCACTCTACTCCATTCTCCTCAGGCCCCACCTGGAGTACTGTGTCCAGTTCTGGGGTCCCCAACACAAGAAAGACATGGACCAGTTAGAATGAGTCCAGAAGAGGGCCACGAGGATGAGCCAAGGGCTGGAGCACCCCTCCTGTGAGGACAGGCTGAGAGAGCTGGGGCTGTTCAGCCTGGAAAAGAGAAGGTTCCAGGGAGACAGGTTCCAGGGCCTACAAGAAAGCTGAAGAGGGACTTTTTACAAAAGCAAGTAGTGATAGAATAAGGGACAGTGGCTTTAAACTGGAAGAGAGTAGGTTTGGAATAGACATTAGGAAGAAATTATTTCCTGGGAGGGTGGTGAGACACTGGAACAGATTGCTCAGAGAAGCTGTGTATTACCCCTCTGTGGAGGTTTTGAAATCCAGGTTGGGTGGGGCTTTGAGCAACCTGGCAGAGTTTGAAGGTTTCACTGCCATGGCAGGAGGGTTAGAACTAGATGATCTATAAAGTCCCTTCCACTCCATACCCTTCTATGATTCTATGACTGACATATCCAAATGCCAGTTTTGATTAGTAATTGAAATATCTTGCCTCCCCTTGATCTTTTGCACCTACAGTCTAGCAAAACACAAAGTCCTTCAACTTCTAGTGACAATTGAAAACATTTGTATGTTACCAACGTTTTTCTCATAACAAATCCCATACTTAAAACAGGGTGCAACATTACTTTAGTCACTAAGAAAACTAGCTCTATGTCAGCCAAAAACCAGGACAACACCTAAAAACTTCTAAATATCCTTCTAGAACTATTCCAAAGAATCTCTCATTTTCTGCCCTTGCATGTACGTGAACACATGCAGGTGCACATACACTCTCCACACTCACACAGCAACAAATGCCACCCCCCTAGCCACAGGGACTATCATCAACCCTTCTCTGTCTATGGATGTTCCCCTCCTTTGATAGCTGCAGATGTCCCAGATTTGAGTGCCACCCTGTTGCTCCTAACACGATGCCAATGCACCCCTTTGATGAGGAGGTGCCCTGTGGATGAACCTACACCCTAAGGTGGGGTGCCTACAAGCCATCCCCATGCTGCCAGCCCACTACTGGGTGTAGGCTGCTCCCAATGCTCCATAGGGAGGTTGTGCTGATTAAGCAGAAAATTAACGTCTCTTGCTGAAAAAGAAGAAAGAAAGTGAAGAAGTTATTTTTGTGATCCTACCCATGCATAAAATGAGTAATTTCATTTGGTTATCAACTTCTTCTAAAGACAAATGTGTATGGTTATAGAGCATTTCAAATTTTACCAGGAAATAAATATCTTCCATATGAAAGACTTGTTTCTAAGTTTACGAGCCTTTTCACTGCTCTTTGCTAAAAATATAGAAAGGCATTGTTACAAGTGTGGATTTTCATCTGGCTGCATTTTGGTCTTGATTGTATTTTTTATTCTTTTTCCTTCAGTCCTTGTTCAAATACTTATTTTTATATCTCCATTTTTAGGATTTTTTTATTTTTTTAATTTAAGTGGAATAAGGAGAATTCCATACTGGACAATTTTAATTGATTTGTCATGCTGTCAACAGTCATATATTAAATTTGTTCTTTTTTTTTTTTCTTTTTTCTTTTTTTTTTTTTTTTTCTTAAGGTAATATTATTTTCCTGTATTGAACAGTGTACTATAAAGTTGCAGTCCTGCCACCAATATTCCTGTAAACATTTCTTAGAAATTCTGCTTAGGTTAACAGTCATTGTCTACACTGACAAATAAGAGAAGACTAGAGTTCATTAGCTGACTCACAAACTAGCTTTCACAGGCTGGCTTTTCTTGACCCTGCTTAGGCTCTGGTGAAGACTATCCATATCTTTTCTTCTTTATTCTCAGTTTCTGCTCTCCTCTTACTCACACTCATGCACCTCTTTCCTTGACGTGTTTTTTTGTTGGTTTTTTTTTTTGTTTGTTTTTTTTTTCCCCCTGTGTCTCCAAACCATATCCAAGGAAAAAGCTAACAGTTAAAGAATGTGGATGAACAGGCTTCTCATCCTCTGAGTTGTTCCTGGATTTTTATTATTTGGCAGTGTAGATACACCTGGTGGGACTCTTTGACTGGCTGCTCTGAAGAGTCAGCACATATATCTGCCCTCACTGAAGTAGAAAATAAATAGAATATGTATTCTAAAGGCATTACTGCCCCAGTGTTTCAGACTGTCATCATTCCTCTCTGTGCCTCTCCAATCCATCCTATATTCAACCAATGCCACTAAGAAGATGAGAGCTTTGAAGTAGTTATTTATTAAAGCCAAATAAAACCATATTACTATAAACTGTGTTAGATCAAGTTATTCTCATTTGATAAATTTAGTCAGTTATTGAGACAAAATATTTATGATTGGAAAGCAATATTTGAAGTCTTATTAATCTAGCTACATTGATTTAGAGAATTCATAACATTTAAATAAACTATCTTCTGTGTGAAGGCAAAAACATTTCAGATAGTGGTTTACTAAAAGAGCACTCATATTTTTATAACTTTTTTTTGACTTTGTAGTGTATTCTGTGTCGAATGAATGGCTACCAAAATAAAATGTATTACTCGTCGATTTCCACATACTCTTTAGTGCTAAATAGAGACTGTATGCTTCAAGGATATTTTCTATCAACACATTTTGTACTGCAAGTGGAAGATTTTAGTTTTTCATTGAGATGTCAAGTTTCATTTTTAAACTATTTGACAATCTTTGTATTAACGTACACTGGAAAGAATATGGAGTATATGATACCTGTCCACTTACCAGACACTTGACTCAAGCCACAGACAATGTCAGATGCATCAGAAAAATTGAGAGGTTTTTTTGTTTAGTTTTGGGTTTTTTAATGTTTTGTTGTTGTTCTTTGGAGTTTTTGTGGGGATTTTGAGGGATTTTTTTGTTTGTGGTTTTTTTTTTTTTTCCTTCTAACAAGGGTTTTTCTTTTGTTTAGGTATATTAGCTGGAATAACTGAGTGCTTGGAGTGCTTGGACAAATGTCATATTTTTAAGTAGTTATTGGTACTAATACTCCTTAATCCATTGTGTCAGCTATATATATCAGAAAATATTTGGAAAAGTTTTAATAAAAGCATAAACAGTAACTGAAGTTGAAACAATTTGTTTAAACTTTTCAAGTAGAGCTAATAAAAGTATGACACTGTAAATTTGGAAAATCATTTGCATTTCAAAGGAAAGAAACTATAATAATACATAAGAAATTTCAGAAAGATAAATATTTCAGGAAGATTATTTTGTTTCAATTTTTCTATATTAATAACCTTTTCAGCACTTTTCCTTCATGTTTCCAGTTTCTGCTAGTCTCCTTCATAATTAGCATAACTTTTGTCCCCCCAGTTTACCCTCTCAAAAGTTATTTTCTGAAATCACTCAAACAGATTCACTCAACCTCCTGAAAGTCCTCTTATGCACTCAACTTTTTTTCACCTTGCTGCCTGCTTTCCTGCTCCCATAACAGTACCTCTTAGTCCTCAGTTCACAAGTTTCATCCTATGGCTCCTAGTGATGCACTCTGGTTAATTTGGTTTCAAGCTCATTTGTCGAAAGAGCTGGCAGTGGGGAGGCAGTTCATTTGCAGAACACATGCCAGGTGTAGTGAGCTTCCAGCAGCCAGAAGGCAAAGAAAGTTGGATTCAGTCCAGTCAGAAATTCTGTCCTACTTTTTCTGTCAGTTGCTGGATACTAGTTGGTCTATCTGACTCTTAGTTATAGAGATTTCAAAAAAAAGCTAAATGTCACCTATTGCCTCTGGGGAAGGTGATCTTTCCCCAGAGCAGTCAGAAGTGAGCTGAAACTCAAAAGACTCTGTTCTCTTATGTACTGTGTTTGCTACTTGCATTGAAAGGTAGAGTGGTAAATTTAAAGAAATTTGAGAGATAATTACTCTAGACTGCCTTTTATATTCAGTGGGGTGAGACATGCACTTCATAGAGCAATTTGTCTGTAAAACTATGTGGGTAACTAAGATAGATAGGCTAAATTCCTCCTAAGGATGTTTATTTTTGCTCATGGAATATAAAAGAAGGCAAGGACAGTTGTTGCAAATATTGATATTTATCTCTCAGACATCAAGACACGTGTTGCAAATGAATATTGATACTTATCTGTTAGAGAATAAGAGTTCACTGTGATGGGCATGTCTAAATGAATGATAATTCAGTCCAGTTTCCAACTTCAAAGTGTCACTGCTGGACTAACATTGACAATAGGCATCACCCTTTACCAATTGTTATTGCTATCTATTTGTAATAGTCATTCTTTGATGATCATATGAGCTACATCAACTGAGAGTACATGGTATCATGCAGTGGATGCTGTCTTGGTACTGCTGATGTCTATGGGCTTTGCCATGTTCTTAGTCACAAAATGCATTAATTCTTCCCTTCACTACTTTTTTAATGCTTCTGGCTCCTTCCCCAAAAGAAAGAGAGGGATCTTCTCTTAACATAATTCAGATTATTTTTATTATTTTTATTCAGAACTTTTCAGGCATCTTTCCTACTTCTTCTACATCCTTAGTTTTCATTTTGCAGATTTTATTGCTTGCAAATGTTTTCCAGTTCTCCTTTTAAACAATTATACCACAAGTTTTACTTTGCTTTTTTGTCATGATATGTTTCTTAAATAAGTTTAACTATGCTACAAAATGTCCGTGCACTGCTACTGGACATGCTATTTTGGTGTACTTATTTCTGGGTTCAGGACAAGTAAACAATATTTATGCTTTGCTTAGTTTGAGTCTGCTTTGCTCTCTGAGTGCAACAGGTCTCTGCATTGGTTACTAAGCTGACATAAATCTGTTTCCTTCTCCAATATGTCAGTGAACCATAAAATCTGAGAACAAAGACTTTTACTGCTATTATTTTATAGATAACCATGCCTAGATGTACAAACATATCTACTCCTGTAAAAAAACAAACAAGTAAAGAAAAATAAACTCCCTTATGAGTATATATTCTGTTTCTGATCTTTCTAGATAGCTTAATTTGGAACCCATGATGCTCAGACAAATGAATAAAGACTTCATACAACATCTACCTTCCAGGTGAAAATGCAGCCATTTGTTTCCTTTCTCTATATAGATCAGCTTCTCTAGCAATCAATAACAGTTTTCCAGCAAAAGTACTCTTTAACCACTTTAGATCTTTTACAGGCTGTATCAGCTTGTCATTAATTTGTCTGTTGTCACTGAGATGTGGCAGATCACACTATTCATAGTTTAAGCATTACAATAGGGTCTGTTAGACAGGGCATTATACCATATAACTTAACCCATCTCTGCAGAGCATGCCAGGCAGAACTCGTATGGACTGATCAAGCTACAGAAAAATCCTATTGTTTTGATATTGCTCTAGCCCCTGTGGTTCAAGAATTTTAGCTGATAGCAGGAAACCAGCTCCTTTTACAGCTCCCGTGGAGTTCTGCTCATTGGTCTGGCAAGAGAGAGTGGTATTTTCAATAGATTTCCCTGAAAGTATTTGTTGCTGACAACTTGCCTTTAGCTGTCAAACTGTAAAACTGCCTCCACCTAAGTGACTGACCAGCCAAATACATTTAGGCTTCTATTTATAAAAGGGTAGACTTGAAAATAGCAAGTGCAGTTTTTCTCTGTCTAGACATAACCACAGGAAGCATGAGATATGGCAAAAAAATTATGCAGCATGCATCACCACTCTAACATCTGTACAGGTGCACTTGGCAAGAACCTTTTAGTGAAAGCCATAATGAAACCACACAAAATTTCATTTTGACCTCCTCTTTTGGTAAACACCTGTGAACTGCTGGCACATATTTGGCAGAAGTGGTGAGGAATATGAATAATCATCCTTAAATCTGTGCATAGTGCTGTCATTTGAGACTTTTAGCAGCTTTGCAACAAATGTGTTTTTAGAATAAGAAGCATTTTGTTTTTCCAACAGACTTTATTTGCACTTACATGTATTAAACTGAATAATAAAAATAAAAGCACATGATGAGTAAGGCAAATCACAATTTAGGAAGAATATTAATAAACATTTCTTCAGGTCTTGACCCACCTGCATTTTTTAAATATTGGAAATCTGCAGGGAGATAGGCTTTTGTGATGCAGGTGAGGATGCAAGACTTGGTCTCATATTGACTTAACTTTAAAAGCTCTTTAGCATTAGTCAAATACTTTTCTAATGCATCATTCCCTTGTTTGGGAGAGAAAGGCAAATAACTTTTCAAAATAAAAGTGTTTCAAAATATTTTGAAAAGAAAGCAAAATATTAAATTTCCTCATCAAACAAGGATTAGGCAAAACCAGTGAAAATTTGTAACAGAATTTTACATAACTTAACTGATGGCCTTAGGAAGTTAAGTATCTGAATTATGCTGCTTGCACAGAGTGTCTCAGGCTAGAGTTAACTGTCTTAAGGAAGAAGTTCCTCTAAGAAGAAAGAAAACTAACACTTCTACCTTAAAATAAAAACACTACTTTTAAATCCTTAAAGTTGGATATTATTAATTCCACCCTGGAGGTCTATTCTAAGTATTTTTAAAGATATAACTTGAAACACTTTTTCAGAGCCATTCGAGATGGGAGAATTGTGCCAAACAGGCTAGTCTATATAATTGTATTCTACATCAGCATTTATGGAGCAACTATACATAAAGAAATCTAGTTACAACCACACAAACAAGTTAGCTCTAATTAATACACTGTGCCAATCTCTAAATTCAGTCCTTCTACAAAATCCTAGGAAAAAAGTTACTTCAAGAAAGAAGGATCATAGCCTGTAAAGAAGTTTATTAAACAATTTTTATACAATCTTAAATGTCAGGATTTTGATTTTTTTTTTTTTTCACTAGTTTGGGAACAGAAATAAATATTAAAGTTTTGTCAATTTTTGCATGATTATCTCAAATTCAATTAATAATGATTCAAAGCAATGCAATAAATAAATAAATAACCTTGACAAAATATTAAGGACAATTTTTAAAACACTTGCTATTTGTTAAAGCACATTTTTTTTGTTTTTGTTTTTGTTTTTTTTAAAGAATTTTTATCAGATTTCAGGGAAAAAAAAAAACAAAAACAAACAAAACCAAAGCCAAAAAAACCCAAAAAAACCCAAAACCAACTTGTTTTAAACATCATATTTTGATGGTGTTACTTCTCAGCATAAAATTTCTTTGCAGTTGAAGTTTTTCCTAACCACCTCTAAAAATTACTCTCCGGTTTAGTTAAAGCAGTTTATTATTATGGTTTTCTGCTAAGCTGAAAATACTATACATTGAGATGGAGAGATGGATGTTTGAAATAATACTAGTTCTTTCAATAAAATCTAGGTGTATAACAACCAATTTTAACATACTTCTAAATATTTAAATTAATATATTTTAAGTAATTAAATCTTACTTTCTCTTTTTTCCTATTTTTACTTTTCCTTCTTTTCCCCAGTTGCTGTAAATCTATCACTTTTTCTTATGCCTAGTTGCTAATATTGTTAAACATTATATATTTAATGTAACTTTTACATTGTGAGGCTGTTTCAGACATTGTTTCCCATTATATTCCTTTCTGAATTTTGTCCCTTATTTTTGTTAAATATCTTTCTACTCTATGGAGATCTTGCTTATGTCTCAATACCAGGGCATTTTTCAGAAAATTCAGTTTGTTACTGGGTAAATTTATATACTGATACTAAGAAATGGATACTCTGCTCTTTCATAATTTTCTTATTCCCTATGTCTTAATCTTGTTCTTTGATTATACTTTTTCTCCATATTTTTCTTCTCTGTCCTTCATTCCTATCTCTATTTCCTCTCTTGCTTTTCCCAATATTGTCTATTTTCTCTTTGTTACATTTCTTGTATCTTACACTATTCCTAGTTTACCTTTAATCTTTTATTTCCATTCCTCTGGTGAGCTCATTTTTCAAAGAAAGAGTAAAGCCTTTGCTATTTTGGACTTAGGTCCCAAACAAAAAAATTTGGTGAATGAAGTCAGAACTTTCCCTTCTCCTTCTGTATGACAAATATTCCTCTTTTCACTAGCTACAGGGGCTGGAGTGAAACTAGAGGATTTCTTCTGCTCTGTTGTTCATAAGAAGAAAGATAACTTTTCACAAAGAAAGCAAACAATATAGATAAATTCTCTAAGGATTCTTATTCAATAATTGTGATGCTATAGGACTGAATATAGGAGGTAGAAATGGAGGTGAAGTACCCACTGTTCTAAACTGTGATGTTCATCTATTCTCCAACGTAACATGCTGTATTTTTAAGGTTAGTGGCAAAAATATGAAATGTCCAAGTAATTGCTTTTCGAGGATTTTTATTGTTGGGTTTTTTTGTGGGTTTGGTTTTTTTTTCTTTTTTTTTAGTTAAATAAAAGTCGATCATAAAATATGAAGCTATATTCTTTGTTATAGTATGCAAGCACATGACCAGATGATATTGATCTTGGCTAACAGAACAGACCATGAGTAACTGCTAGAATGTTACGTTAGAAATGATTGGACATTACAAGTAACAGACAAGAAATTGACAAATAGTGCTGTGAGAGATGATCAGGTAACACAGGCAGCTCAGGGAATGGTATGCAAGAGACTGCTGAGCTTTGAGGGGAGCATTAGAGACCTGTTGGGGAAAAGAATCTCACAGAGTCTTTATAGATGGGTGATGTTAGCAACTGTACTAAATGTTTCTGCTCATATGCACTTTCTGATTAGTTCTTTTCGATGTCAAGCAGACATAAAAGTTAGGGCAACGAGTCTGTACTGAACTTAGTTCTAATGCAAAAGAGACTAAACTGACTGGAACACAAGGGGACAAACAAACAAAAAAACAACAACAAAAAGCCAACAACAACAACAAAACAACCCAGACAGAACTCCTTTCTCTGAGCCAGGGGCTGAAACAGTGTTTCATCAGGATGGAAACAGATACAAAAGTGACCTTAGGATTGCAACTGATGAATGTAGCTAAGAAGAGGAATAACAAGCTTTCTCTCCTAGAGGGGAAATGATTCCTCAGTGCTTTGTTAGTTGGCACCATCTCAATTGATGAAAAAGCACTTTTGGCAGCCTATATGGAAATTATGTTTTCATCCTTCTGGCTGAAATGAAACTAATGATGAGAAAAGAAATCATAATCAACAGTGATAGAGCTGAAGAAATATTGAGACAAAAGAAGCAGCAGCACTTATCCACCAGGACAAGGTTCAGCCTCACATCAGGACAAGGCTAAATCTTAAGTCACTAAAAAAGGGACTTAAAAAACCAGAAATTAGTAAATGAAAAAAACCCAACATACACCTTCGTTGTCTCCCTAGTATTTTAAAAACTTTAAAATACCTATTCTCACAACATTAATAGTATGCTTGAATTTACAGAAATTTCTTCACACTGAAATCAACAGAGACCCAGTCATAAAATTATAGAATCATAGGATCATAGAACCATTGGGTTGGAAGAGACCTTCAAAGATCATCTTGTGCAATTCCCCTACCATGGCAGAGACATCTTCCACTAGGTCAAATTACTTAAACCCCTGTCCAACCTGATCTTAAACACCTGCAACTGGGTTCCTACTGTGAGAACTGGCACCAATGCATAGAATTGTGCCTTCTGCTGAACGAAACTTACCCTGTCATACTATATTCATAGTTGTTACACTTCGATTGAATTAACAGCACTAAATAAGGGTAAACTTTATTCACACACCTGAAAAACAATTTTGCCTTCAACAACAGAAAATAAAATCTATGACTTGTAATATTTGGGAAAATAAACTTAGCTTTTATCAAAGTGCCAATGTGCTGTCCTCAGATTCTTCTTCTTAAAATGCTTTTCTGTTCTCTTAAGAGCTTTGTGAGGCTTTTTATTTATTTTGGTTTGGGTACGTTGTTTGTTTTGTGGTGTTTGTTCTTTGTTTGTTTGTTTGTTTGGATTTTGGTCAGAAGACCATAAGATGGGAATTATTTAATATCTACTATTAAACATCTTCAGCTCCCGATATCCACATTTCTTCTTCCAAAAAATTTATTTCATGCTGACTGGAACACTTTCATGAAAAGAAGATGTTAAACATCTCAAGATTAAAAATACTACCATAAAAGTGAAGAATCAATTTAAATTAAAAAATTGTGAGTGACATTGGATAATGTGATTTGGGGCAGGGGGAAGATTACTGGATATTTTGTAATATCACATTAATACCTATGTCTACATGATTAATATTAACAACAGAAGTAATTAACTAGTTGTAGTATGGAAAGAGTCACACTTTAAAAAAAAAATTAAAAACCAGGCAGGTTTAGAGGAAATATTTTATTTCCTTTCTCGGTAACATTATATTCTAGGGTGAAATTGATTGTTTTCCTTAGATTGTTCACGAAGTGAAGTCTTAATTGGTGCAAATAAGCCTGACAGAAAAATGTCACCAAAAGCAAATATTTCTTTCTCTGAAATAATGATAGAATTCCAGTTAAAAAAAGATTACATTGTATGCACATTTTTGGAATTGTGATTTGAAGAATTGTATATAAACTACATGAAGAAAAAAAAAAAAAAAGAAAAAAAAAAGGCATTGTTTCAATGTACATCTTGGACCCAATTACAATAATTAGAAAGAGACACTGTTCATATAATGACGTAATAGAATTTTCACCCCAAGATAACTAGTTGAAATCTGTCTTCAGTTGAAACTGACATGTATTCTCTGTCCTTAACATCAATTCATTATGAATATACAAGTTTTATATTCTGTATAAAGCTGTTTCTGACCATAAGACACAGAAGGATATTAATAGATATATACAGAGGGATAGGGAGATTGGTGGGGGTTTTTTTGTTGTTTTGTTGGTTTTTTTGTTTGTTTGTTTGGGGTTTTTTTTAGCATTTCTCATGAAATCCACAAAGTTCTTTCCAAAGCAAATTAGAAATAGAAAAATGGTATTAAACCAAGGTCTTATAATATTAAAGAAAGTTTAAATTATTGCCCTATTGTGGAATAAAACCTTTTCAAGACTAAAATTATCTATAAATATTTAGCTATTGCAATGAGCAGTAAACCGCTTGTTTGTTCATTCAATGAACAGAACAAATTCACAAAAACATAGAGAACAGTGAAAGAAAAATATCAAGAGATCATCTATTTCCACTAGTGTTCACCTCATCTATTCTGAGATGTAACAATAATTTCACAACTCTTTTAGAAATTCTATGCCAGTTCCCAATTATTCTTAAGTTTAGAACAGTTTTGGGTTTTTTTTCTCCTAAAATCCACTTTGAAGCTCTTTTTTTTTTTTTTTTTTTTTTTTTTTTTTTTGCTAAACCTCATGCTTATTGCTTACTACCTAGAACCCAAGTGTTGTTTACAGCCAGTGGATAGAAATAGCCATTTCCTGTGGTCCCTTCCAACCCTCCAATTCTCTGTGTGTGTATGTGTGAGTATGATTTTCAGGCCACAGTTTGTCTCATTCTAGGACAACATATTAATCAGGACAGATAAAACACTGTCTTTAGTGTTCAGATCTCCCCAATGGTGATAAACAGTATTTAGAATGACCTGATCAGACTGAAGTGTTTAACTTTTAGATATATAAAGTTCATGGAGATACATCATCTTTCATGAACTCTATCAGACTAACAAAGTGAGCATAAAAGAGAAAGTAGAAAGGCATTTCAACAGAGCAAATTAATATTCCATACTCTGCAATTTCTACCTATAAGACAGTTGAGTCAAATCACAACATAGCTAAGTCAAATAGATTTTGTTTTAGCAAAAAGACTGCTAGAGAAATTTTGAGAAGCAAACAAAATACAGTGGTCTGTCTGCGATTGAAACAATCAAACCAGGATGTTGCCTCAATATCAGACAATACTAGCTTCGATATTAAAATGCACGTGCTGTATGTTATTGATATCTATGAACCCAGGGATAACATAGCTGACAGCTGTGCATAGGAAAAGAAACAAAAAGACCAGGGAAAAATCAAAATATTAGAAAGGACAAACCAAAGAGAGGAAGAAGATGATGCAAGAATAAAATTTTCAGTATTTAGTAGAAAATTGCTTCTTTTTTTTTTTTTTTTTTTTTAATTCAGATAATATAGCATCAAGAATTTAAATCTCAAACGTGAACACAAAACAAGACCTTATGGCTTAATATCTGTGACACTTCCATGAAATTTGATAAGCTGAATACAGAAGATGAACAGATCGGTGAATGAACAGTGTTGGCTAAGACTTTGAAGACATCATGGATCTGAAAAAAAACCCAACCAAGTAATAGACTCTTTCTTGGTTTGAGAGGAGACTCCCATTTTCTCCAGCACCACTCCAACAGCGAGATATTCACAGGATTCTGTACAATAATGTTAAGCTATCTTTACTCATAGTCTTTGACAGCATTGTATACATGCTGTGCCTTAGCAGACAATGTTTAATCCTAATCTTCTATGCTGTGGAAAAAATACCACACAAGTGAAGATTTGCCTTGAGGTTGTCTCTGCAATATTTCATTGGCTGACATCTCAGCCATTCACTGTATTTTAACAAGTGACAGAAAATAGCTTCAGGCAATCTCTCTCATGATGTATATACCAGATGCCTGGACAAGAATAGACAAGCCTGCAGGATCATTGCTTTGATGCTCAGTATTTGATAACACTCTAAAATGTTAGTGTTTGGAAGCCTATCCTACAATTTCATACCAGCAAGGGAATGATTGATGTGGTGGCTGAAAACTGTTCAAATTCTGTAGCTGTATGGAAAAATGATTATAACTGGGCCATGACAGATTTTAGATTAAATAAGGATTTTAATGTGACTTAAAATATATGCATAATTGATAGCACTCACACTTATTTTTCCTCCCTGAAATGTGACAAAAGTGGTGTTAAGATAGGTACCTGATAGGGAGCATTTCAGTATACATTCCCTTAGAAAGAGGAAATTTTGGATGGAAGAAAGAAGTCAGAATGTCATCTTCTTGGCTCTCACAAATTTTTCTTGTCTCCAGAACATGAGTGGGGAGTTTTAGGTATAGCTCACTTTTTTTCTGTGTTATACCTTTTCCACTGCCAACTGCACACAAGCAATTTATTTCCCAAAAAATGCATTTTCATAGTAACAAAATCTAATTTATGTTCAAATATGTTTTTCTTTGGTTTAGTTTGTTCATTTTAAGCATGAATAAATAGGCCAGAGATCACTTCTGCCCTTCTGTTTAAAAAGCAATATTATGTCTTTCTGAACAGCCTATTGGCACAAAAGTTTTGTGATGAACTTGTAAGCCTGAAGGCAAAATGCTGTTTGTCTTGAGGAGAGTGATGAGACACTTTGAAAGTTAATCCAAAATGCACAGAACAGGTGTTCTCCTTGGAGCATATAAAATATTTTTTAAGGCTTTATTGGGCTGAGTACATTCACTCTTTATATAGTTTCTATTCCCCTTATCTGTGCCTACATTTAATACTTATGATTATTTTTATGTCAACGATTTCTGAAAAAAAAAAAAAAAAATGCAAGGACTTATATTATGTTGACTTGTTCTATAATTTTATATACTTGGTCAAAGGGAAAAAAATGACAAAAATATCTGACCACAAAACACGTATATTTACCTTTAACCCATAGGACAGGTTTTACAATATATAACCATAGTGTTCAGTGCTTTATTTTGTTGCTATGTTTTTTGGGGTTTTTTTTTTGTAAAAACATGAGCTTTATACCTTTTCAAATGTGTATTATTTCCTAAATATTTAATGGGTCATTTAAATTAAAAGTTATGAAGATGCTAAACATGGAAAAAACAAACAAACAAACAAACAAAAAACCTAGGATATCTATGGTCACAGAATTAAAGAAGAATCTCTTTTAAGACCAAGGCATTCCCCTCAGTTTCTTCCAACCAAGAAAGAGATGTATAGGATCCAATAATAACTTAAATGATCCACTGATAGATTTACCAGTTAGGAGGTCCTGAGCATAATGCATAGGTCAGTGTAAAGAATTCAAAATTGCCTAGAAGACTGGACTGACGATAAATCTAAAGTTACCGGCACCTATACAACACTTCTTATTTTCATAACTTGCTTTGAATGTGCAGATCAGTATACACTGGTTGTTGGCTCTCAGAATCATTGAGTCCGAGCCATAAAGGTCCATGCTTTAATTTGAAAATGAGTAGGTTTCTTTCATCCTCGGTTCTGCAGGAAAATTAAAAACCCTAATATCTATAATTTATCTTTGTCAAAACCAGTTAAATACTACTGTACTCAAAAGATCTTTAATGCAAGTAAACTGCTAATAGGGAAGAAAAAAAATACATGTCCTAGTTATGACAAAATATTATGTTGTGATTTACATAAAATTCATTTATTCCTTGAATGTCTATGATATTGAGTCTTACTTGGGATTTTGATTGGCAAATATTGTACAACTTAGTATGTATCTTCACATAATAACTTCTGGATACCTTTAAAGTTGGATTAAATAATTCCCAGAGGAGAATAACAATTATGAAAAGAAATATATGAAGTAATACCGTAGAGTCCTAATGTAGGTGTTTATATATTCTCCTTTACTTATGAGCTAATTGTGTCAGATCTTTTTATATTTAGTCAATGGACTTAATTCAGCTGTCTAAATATTGACGGCTTTTTTTTGATATTTTAGCAGCATCAGCTCAAGACTGGCAGATATTACAAAAGACCTTTGTTTTTCTGGAGTCTCAGATGTAGGTCAGGAGAATGCTTAGGCTCATAAAATAACACCAGACATCTTCGTCTAGGCAATTTATTATTCCCATAGCCAAGAAAGTCAAGAGACCCTTGACAATTAGTCAGCTGAACAAACGTAGTTGTCTATAGCCACAGTGTTTCTGTAAAGATATATACTTAATGGTATTTCATTAATGATTGAAGGAAAAAGAGATCTTGTCAGCTGTATGAGTAATAAATTCTAATTATTCAATCTGACTTTCTGAAATTACAAGAATTTCCTGCTGCATATGTAGCAGCTCATTTTATGGAAGCACACAGCTGAGAAAAAGAATAAATTTTGTCTTAAAAATTTCCATGATAGAAAATAATCTAAAATCACTGCAAATTTCTTTCATGGCTAGTTACTCTCACTCTTAGAAAATCTATTTGGTTTTCCAGTTGTTATAGCTTTAATTACCAGTCCTTGCTTTCTGCTATCCTGCACAGCCATCTGATTTCAAATTCTTGTTCCCCATGTAGATACCTGTATTCTGTGATTTATTCAGCCATTTAATCTTGCTCAGATTTATGCAGACCTTGAATTGCTCACCATAAGGCACACTTTCTGATCCTGTAATAATTTTCTTGTCTCTTGTAATTTTTTTTTTATATCTTGGTATTCTTGAAATGGTTCTCCTTAAATGCCCAAAAGGGTGCTTTTGAAGCGTTGAAATCAGAACTGGACAGATCATTCACAAGTAGTCACTCCAACAATGGTCGTTAAAGTAATACAACTTTCTTATTTAATATCTCTGTGATATTGCCCTATATCCTGGCTGGTTGTAGGTGGTCCCTGTAGCAATACTTGGGTTGGTTACTTTTTTTCTTCTTTTTTTCTCTAGCTATTGCAATTCTGCTTTTGGCTTCTGTGGATTTTCCACAGATAAGATCAAAGCCTGTACTTACAGAGAAAATAACACTATACCATTTACAACTGGTAACAGAAGATGTAAATTATGAGCTCTGACAGCTTCTTGCTTAAAGGAATGGTTTGCATTCAGACCTGTGAATGAAATTCAGTTTTAGAAAATATGCTCCTTTCTTCCAAAGATTCACTCAATATAATGGCAATTAAATATGTGGTTTAAATCTGTTGATTTAAACCACATCTCATCATACCCCCAGCTAAAATAAGCTTGAACAATGACATAGAACAACTTCCTTATTAAGGTAAACAAACACTTTGTATGTTTTCCACAATATATTGACCACTTTTCAGTGGGATGTTGTATCATTTCGTAACGATCAGCTCTGACCTACATGTCATGAAATCATCTTCATAGACAGTTACCATAATAAAATAGAATTGAGCATGGAAGATCAATTTTGGATTTCAAACTGACATCTTAGGGGAACACAGTAAGGCATATTGAAGCCAAGAGGATGCCCCAGGAAATAAATTAGCCAGAGGCACAGAGAATTCACTGCTAATACAAAGACAATTTCTAATAGTGAATTTTTAAGTTCACTACAGAGGACAACAGCTGAAATTTTCCTTACTACATACTTAGGGCATGCTCAAATTTTACTATTTAAATTATTTCCTTCTTCACCCCTCAAGGGTCTTAATGTTACCCTCTCTGACTTTTACATTGTGAAAGTAGTTAACCTGGGAGAGCCTTGCAAATGGATTCTCATCTTTGATACTTTCTATTGTGTCTGGATTCCACAATGAGACATATTACATGGAAAAAATCTAAGCAATACAGTGTCTCTGACACTTTCACCCATCGAAGTGCTAGCACATTTTCTAAGCACAGGTATTCAGATGAGGATATCCTTTACTGAAAAAGGAAAAATAGAAATAACACCTAAAAGGTTAGGTTTGGACATTGTTTTGCTTTTGTTTTTGTTCCACATATATGTCCTGGCCAGAGCTACACAGCTACCTGTGTATCACATCCCTAATCATAATGTGTAGGTGTAGCAGAGTCTGCAAAGAAGACTTGGTAGGCAGTGCACAGAGCTTCACGAAGTAGAGCTTAGGGAAAAAAAAAAAAAAAAAAAAAAGAAAAAAAAAGTACAATAAAAGCTGAAGGTTTGATCACATATGCCAGAAAAACAGAGTAATTAAGAAGAGAGTATTTACTTTGATCACCAATGTCATTATTTATTTTGGACAACAAAGAAAGGCAAGGGTTTGTAAATATAGAATCATAGAATGGTTTTGGTTGGAAGGGACCTTAAAGATAATCTAGTTACAAATCCCCTGCCATGAACAGGGATGCCTTCCACTAGACCACTATAAGATCTCCCCTACGCTTTCTCTTTTCCAGGCTGAACAGCCCCAACTCTCTCAGCCTGTCCTCATAGGCGAGGTGCTCCAGCCCTCGGATCATCCTCATGGCCCTCTCCTGGACTTGATCTAACAGGTCCATGTCTCTCTTGTGTTAGGGGCTCCAGAACTGAGCACAGTACTCCAGGTGGGGAGCAGAGTAGAGGGGGAGAATCACCTCCCTCGACCTGCTGGCCATGCTTCTCTTGATGCAGCCCAGGGTACGGTTGGCCTTCTGGTCTGCAAGCGCACATTGGTAGCTCATGTTGAGCTTCTCGTCTACCACCACTCCCAAGTCCTTCTCTTCAGAGCAAGTCTCAAGCCACTCATCACCTAGCCTCTATTTGTACTTGGGATTGCCCTGACCCAGGTGCAGAACCTTGCATGTGGCCTTGCTGAACTTCATGAGGTTAGCACAGGCCCACCTCTCAAGCCTGTAAAGGTCCCTCTTGATGGCATCCCATCCCTCCAGTGTGTCAACCGCACCACTCAGCTTGGTATCATTGGCAAACTTACTGAGGATGCACTCAATCCCACAATACATTCTGCTTATATTTTGGCACATTTTTGTGGTGCTCCCTCATTGGGGATTAATACAGAATCTCTTTTCTTATTTCAATAAATGTATTTGCACTGATATTAAAAGATCATTATCTCACTGAAGATACATTGCACTAAAATGCAGGGAATGTTTGATAACGATCTCTTTAAAATTGTTTCTCAAGGAGTAGATCTGCTCCACAGTACAATTTTGTGCAAGTGGCTTTGAAAACAACATTGAAATGAGTCAGACCAACAAATACCAACATTGTTTAAAAGCAAAAATAGCTGCACAGCACTTTTAGCAACTTTGGGGTGAGTCTGAAAATATTATTATGGATATGTCCTAGATGTTGTGTCTGAAGGATTCTTCTCCATGAAGTGTTATCCTTTCTTATTCTACCCTTGAATTAATAATTTCAAAGACTCCTACATTAATTCTGTATTTCAAACGTGGTCCTGACCCACATTATATCCATAGATTATGAACTGAAGTCTGCTATTAGGCATAGGCTTTCAGCAAGCTTTGGGCTTGAATTTTTATAGTGCTTAAAAAAAGCTTACTGCAAGGCACTTTGTATTATTCTGGGAATGAATTAATGGACACAATTGATACTCTTATACCACAGAGTAAATTATAAATAAGCTAGAAGGTTACATTGCTAATTGCCACGTGTGATATTGCTCACTGATTTTTTTCTTCTTATATGTACACACACATATAAATCTTTCAAACTAAAAATGGTAAAAAGTTTGAGGCATATTTTACGAAATATGTCTGAACAGTATTCTAAAGACATCAAGACAAAATTTGCTAAAAAATCCAGCTTTATATATTACAGAGTTTTACAATTTTCCTGGTCTCATCTGTGATAGAGTTAATTTTCTTCCTAGTAGCTGATACAGTGTTGTGGTTTGGATTTAGCATGAGAATAATGTTGATAACACACAGATGATTTGGTTGTTGCTAAGTAGTCTTTATCCTAAGTCAAGGACTTTTCAGTTTCCCATGCTGTTAGTGAGGAGTTACACAAGAACCTAGGAGGGAGCACAGCCAGGACAGCCAACTAAAACTAGCCAAAGGGATATTCCCTACCATATGTCATGCTCAGCACATAAATTGGAGGGAGTTGGCCAGAGGTGTTCAATCACTGCTCAGGGACTGGCTGGATGTTAATCAGTGGGTGGTGAGTGATTGCATTGTGCATCACCTGTCTTCCTTGGGTTTTACTTCTCTCTCTGTTATCTTACTTTTCATACAATTATGATAATGGCTATTGCTATTATTAATAACAATATTTTATTGTATGTTATTTCAATTATTAAACTATTCTTATGTCAGGCCATGAGTTTTACTTTTCTTTTTTTTTTTTTTTTTTTTTTTTTTTTTTAATTCTTCTCCCCATCCCACCAGAATGAGCGAGCAGCTGTGTGGTGCTTAGTTGCCAGATGGGATTAAGGCATGACAGCAACAAAATGGATCATAATAAGAAGACTGAATAAGACATAGTCATAAATTTGAAATTACTTTTTTTTTTTTTTATAATAAAACATTACATTCTATGGATCATATTTCACTATATAACAATAAATAGGTATCGTGAACATTAGCTAATCAATTACAAATAAGTGAGCAGTGAAAATATTTTAGGAATTCCTCATCATTATCTTATCTAGGGCCAATAGGCAAAAATTCAGTTTCCAACATTGTTTTAAGTCAGAAAAAGTAGAATTATGAGCACAATATAGCTATAGAAAATCACTATTAATAACATAATAAAAGTTATATGGATTTTGTCAACAAATTCACATTCTTAAGTGAGAGTAAGGTAATTAACTTACTGATGTTAAAAGACAGAGATTGGCAGATCACATCCAATATATTTGTTTGCCTCCAATTACTTACTGCTAGTTTACTCAGAGTCATTTATCAGACACACTATTGATGTGTCTGATTTTTTCAATTCCTTTGAAATATGAAGAAATAAAGTCCTGTAGATTGTTCTTTTATATGAAATCACAGAAACCTAGCTCTTTCCAGTCCAGGGAAGACACCCTGAGAACTTTTAAGAGAGCTAAAAGAAAACACTGTCTCTTTTTAAGTGGTCTTAGTACATAAAACTTAAAGAAAATGACATTAATTCTAAGAGTATGGTCATTTTGTGCACTCAAATTTTCATACTTACTAACAGAGTCTTCCTTGTGCTTTCTCACTAGTTAACATTTGTCTTCAAGCAGATGCATCAGTTAAGATTTACAGTCCTGTTGTTGACAATAAAAGGAATTTGGATACAGGCACTGGAATGACAACTCAGTCAACAAAGAGTTGCAAATCAGAACAATAAATAAAGAAATGGGGGCAGAAAAAGGCAAGAAAAGATAGCATGAAAAAAATAGTTTCAGGGTTAAGAAAAACTGTAATTTTAAAGGGCTTCTACCAGTGGAAAGAGGTTCAGATGGGTGATGGTCAAAAAGAAGTTATAGATTGAGAGACTGTCCTGGTTTTGGCTGGAATAAAGTAAATTTTCTTCCTAGTAGCTGGTATAGTACTGTGTTTTGGATTTATGATGAGAATATTGTTGATAGTACCTTTATGTTTTAGTTGTTGCTAAGCAGTGTTTATACTAAGTCAAGGACTTCAGCTTCTTATATTGCCCTCCCAGCAGAGGCTGGGAGTGCACAAGAAGCTGGGAGGGGATACAACAAGGACAGCTAACCTAAACGAGCCAAAGGGATATTACATATCATGTGATGTCATGCCCACTATATAAATTGAAGAGAGTTGACCAGGCAAGGCAAGGCACTGCTTAAAAACTGGCTGGACATCAGTTAGTGGCTGGTGAGCAATTGCATTATGCATCACTTTTTTCCCCTTAGGTTTTATTTCTCTCTCTTTTTCTTATCTTCCTTTTCATTGCTGCTACTACTACTACTATTATTACTATTATTATTTTATATTTTATTTCAATTGTTGCTGCTGGGGATAAATGATGAAAAGATTGATTCCAAAGAATATACTTCATATCACTGTGTTGACAAGGAAACCTTATCATATTCAAAGCACTTTAAAATAATGTGTTAATATTACACACCAAACAGAATTAAGAGGGAGAGGTGAAATAAACAGTACCATAATTGAAACAAGAAAAAAAAAAAAAAACAAAAACAAACAAGCAAAAAATCAACCAACCAAAAAAAAAAAAAAACCCTAAACCCCAGAAATACATGGAAGGTTCCCAGTAGAAAAGAAAGAAGCTAGGATAATTCTAATGGTATATTACAGATGTTTAAGTAGTATCACATGCTGTGCAAAAATCTATTTTTAAAAAGTTTGGAGGAAAAAAACCCAAACACCTGGAAATTTTGAAGAATTGAAAGTATCCATCTTAAGAGCCAATATTGTTCTTCTGAGAGATAGAAATGTTTACTGAATTTCTCAAAAATACACTTATATTGTGTTATATGATTTAGATACCTCAATGTTAAAGTTTTCAAAAGAATTGTTATGAGAAAGTTTTCTATAAAAGTTTGATATTAATTTTTGTTTTTAATAAACTTCAATACACAAAAATACTTCACTGACATCTTCAGAATATCTTTTAAAATTACACAGCACCTCATACAAGTTGACACTGGAGTGTATTAGAAAGTACTTAGTCTAGAGCACCTGGCTCAAAGAAGAATGAAAAAGCTATTATAACTGCTGTAGGAGATCAGACTGCCATTTGTAAAGTTATTTTTACTTTTCATAGAAATATATTCATTTTTCAAGGTTTTGTGAGCCATTAAAATGTTCTGACTACAATTCTGAAAAATATATGTATTTTTTTTTTTTCAGGTTCCAGTGGAGAAGTATGAGCTATTTAAATTCTTAAAGACATACATATATTTTTCTAGGCAATCTTTGATTTTTTTCTTTTATTTCTTTTTCCGTAACTAAAGTGTATCAGTAGCTGAGTACCTTAACAATAAAGGCAGTAAAATAAATTAATCACAAATTATTATTCAGAGGAACTTCCAATTTATTTTAAGGTTTAGAGGTTTTTGCTGAATGTTTTCTCTAATTCTTAGCTGACTGAGAAAAGCATTATAGCATAGAAATGAATATGGTTGTCCTAGCAATGTACTGGCTCCTGAGATGCTGATGAGAAAAGGTCAGTGTCACAGGTTTTGTCATTTTTCTTGTTTGATATTTCTCAGGCTATTACCTCTTTCCCATTGGACAGCAATTCTATATTATGTTAATTATTTTCTTACTCTAGTCTGACTGCTGGACTTTTGTCCTAAATTGTATGTCTTGTGTGGCATGAATAAGTCTTAGATCACAAATTTTAAGCAAAAAACCTGGAGGACCACAGTGTGATTTTGTTTGAGGGTGGAGTTTTCCTATACCCTAATAAACTGTGCTGAGAAGATACATGAAGTCACCTGCACACAGACATATTCCTAGCACCTACTCTTCTGTTCAGATTTTTCTTTATTTTATGTCATATCTAAAAACCCAAACTCAGTTTCCTGTCCAGTCCTCTAGCATGTATAAAAATCAGCTTAAGCCCATGGCTCATGGTTCATGGTTCAAGATCCCTTTTCTTTTCACCAGTTATCTTCACCAGAGAATGTAGTTGCTCCATACAGTTATTAGTAGATAATGGGGTAAAGGCTATCCATTCTGAGAAATTTTGAGACTTTAATAGTTAGTGAAATAATTAATTATTAATATTTATTCTGTTTGAAATTTCCTTTTGAAGTCAGATGTAATTTCCATACAATACTAAAGATTTTTTTTTTTTTTCTGCTTAAATTATGAGTATATTATGAAACTGGTCCTTCCTTTACACAACAGCAGACTAAAAAAAATCATATAGAACATACAAGATAAAGATATATGACAAAATACATAAATATTATATAAATAAAAATGATAATATATGTGGGTTTTATACATATATATAGTATTTAGATAGTTATGTAATAAATATCTACACTTCTTTGCAATGAGCAACAAATGCAAAGTAGAAGCTGTGGTTGTCTATCAGAAAAACTAAATTTGAATTGTTATTTGAAAGCATATTCATAAAAATGAAGTGTTAAATGTGGATTCAGAATGCATCAGCAACTCTCGTAAGGCTCTTAAGTGTATAACTAACAAAATACCACTGAATTTGAAAGCATTAGAAATAACATATTTTATTGTATTAAAGGCGAGTAGAAGAAAAAAAATAAAAGATTATTCTAACCTAAACTTCATCACAGGTAAAATGCCTGTTTCAGTCAATTTCTTCTGAAAGAGTCAAGTGGAGAAAAACAAAAATAATCTACTAATAACAAGCAATTTCAAGTGATAATCTACTAATGATAGCACACTCACAAAAATCCTTCTATCTCTTGTTTTTCTTGGGTCAGGACAATCTCTGGTATCAATACAGGCTGGGGGATGTAGGAATTGAGAGCAGCCCTGAAGGACTTGAGGGTACTAAGGGATTATAAGCTGGACATGAGCCTGCAATGTGTGCTCGCAGACAGAAGGCCAGCTGTCTCCTGGGCTGCATCAAAAGAAGTGTGGCCAGCAGAAGGGAGGTGATTATGTCCCTCTACTCTGCTCTGGTGAGACCCCACCTGGAGTCCAGCTCTAGAGTCCTTGGCACAGGAATGACATGGACATGTTGGAGTGAGTCCAGAGTAGAGCTGCAAATATTATCAGAGGGATGGAACTTCTTTCCTGTGAGGAAAGGCTGGGATAGTTGGGGCTTTCTGGAGAAGCCTGGAGAAGAGAAGGCTCCGGGAGACCTTATTGTGGCCTTTCAATACTTAAAGTGGGCTTATAAGAAAGATGGCAACAGACTTTTTAGTAGGGCTTGTTGTGATAGGACAAAAGGCTCATGGAATTATTGAGACAAAAATTTTAATGCAACCTCTTAAGAGAACTAGTGAAAACATGCATAATGATAGAATTATTAATATATTCTTGTCCTGGTTTTGCTAGGAGAGAGTTAATCTTCTTTTTAGTAATTAGAAGAGCTGTATTTTAGTTTCAGTGTTTCAGTTCAGACTTACTATGAGAAGAACGTTGATAACAGTACTGGTGTTATTATTTGCTGCTGGAGCTCAAGGCCACTGTGTTTGGCTGTTCACAGCTGCATTAGGTCTGGGAGGGAGAAGTGCAGTGAATAGCAAAGCCCAGATGTGCCAGTGAAATATTTCATATCATATCACATCATGTTTAGTATATTAACTGAGGCTGACTGGAAATCGGGGGTATTCTCTCAGGGATCGCTCAGGCTCACTCTTCTGGGGTTTGGGGTTTCAGGACTGTCTTGGCTTGGGGATCGTTAGCTGGCACAGGCTGGGCATTGGTCAGTGGGTGGTGAGCACTGTGTATCATTCATTTGCATAGTCTATTATCACTGTTATTATCATTATAATTTAATTTTAAATAGTAAATAGTTTTTATCTCAACCCGTGAGTTTCCTTGCCTTCTTTTTTTCCAATTCTCTCTCCTACTCCCCGGGCGAAGGAGGCAGGGGAGGGCGGGGTGGGGGGCGGTGATAAAGCAGGCTGTGTTTGGCTGCAAGCTGCAAGCAAAAAGGGTGAATCCACCCAAATCACCACAATTCTTGGGAAAAAAAACCCAAAAAAACTCAAAAAAACCCCACAACTATATTTGAGGTTTAACTGTAACAGCTAACATGTATGGGATGATAGATTTCATGTTCAGGGAAAATGTAGTACTTCTCTCCCTTGAGAAATAAAAATGTGACATTGTGAATTATGCCTGACAATCTCTAGTTGGTGGAATGTCACTGTCTTGTACAATGCTCCGTGAGTAGAAATTTACAGTATTCCTTTTTCTCTCTTTTGCAATAAACAATATTCCTACCTATTTTTTTGTTTTCTGAATGATTATAAACTTTGATTGTATTACCATTAAAAAAAAAATACTGTATTTTTTAAGTTACATAGGAAGACTACAATCTAAACTTTTGCCAAAGTGATTTGTAAGTGTCAAACTCAAGCATATGATTCTCATCTTAAAATGGTGTCCAAAACTAATTAGAAGTTTTTATCAGAATCAGTTAAGGTTTTGATGGTTTCACCCACAGCTAAGACCCTGCAGTCTTGCACTCTCCTCTCCCCGACCCAGTGAGATGGGAAGAGAAACACAACAAAAGGGTCATGGATTGGAATGAGGACAGGGATGGTTCACTCACCAATTAAGGTAATGGGGAAAACAGACTCAACTTGGGAAAGAAAAATAAATTCGATTAATTACCAATCATCAGAGTAGGACAGTGACACATAACCACCACATTTTAAGACACCTTCCCCCCACCCCTCCCTTCCTAGGCACAAATTACCTTCTCTACTCAAATTTTTCTGCCTTCTCTCCACCAACAGAACAGGGGGATGGGAAACTGGCTGCAGTCAGTTAATTTATGCCACTCTTTCCAGCATGAGGTCCCTCCTGCAGGCTGCAAGAGTCCAGGAAAAAAGTGTTCCAATGCAGGCTTTCCATGGAGTCATGGACCTTTTTGGGGACAGCTCCCAGCTCCGGCATGGGGACATCCACGGGCTGCAGATGGGTCTCTGGTCCAGCGCACCTCCTTCCCCTATGCTGGGGTCCCCCTCTCACACCCCCTTCCCCCCTTATGCTGATCATCTCTGGCATTTCATTTCAGTCACACCTGCCTTCGGGTATAGCTTTCTGCTCCAGTATGGAGTCTTCCATGGCCTACATGTGGGCATCATCTGCTCCACCATTGAACTTCTATGGGCTGCTGGGGACCTCATTTACTCTTCTGCAATCCCAGTGTCTGAGGTTCTCTGTCTTCCCCCTACTCCTTCTTCCTTATGGCAATGATGGTCTTCTTTTTGTTTAGGCTGATGGTTTTCTTTTGTTCACATCAATGGCCTCTCCTCCAGGTTCTCTCTTCTTTCTTCTTTTCAAACTAGTTCTTCCCTCATAAATACTAATTTGAAGAGGCATTCCTCTATTGCTAATTGGCTCAGCCTGAGCTGGAGGCAAGTCTGTCCTGGAGCCAGGGGAGCTTTGTGAAGCTTCTCACAGGGGCCATCAATGTAGTCCCTCTCTCCACTACCAAAACCACCACCCCCTGCCCAAAACCCAACACAAAGGTAAATGAAGCTTTTGAAGAGATGTAGCTCTTCAGAACCTGCTTATTACTATGGAATAAAATAATTATCTTTAAATATGTAAATTATTTTATTTTAATTATTAAAAAAAGAAAAAAGAAAAAAAACCCCTAGATTTTTCTCTTGGGTACTTTGATAAGGTCCATGATTTTGCAAAGAATGTAGCAGTGACATAAAATAAATTAGCAAAACAAAACTTCACTAACTTTACATTGCTTTATTAGAATACATTTGTAGAACCAGGACTAGAGACACTAGTCTTGTGGTTCTTTTCTCCTTTAAATATATATACATATATAAAAGCCATTTTTTAAGCCATTACAATAAGTCAGTATGTACAAAGCCAGTTTTACATATTCAGTACAATTTAAAATATAGTGGTAAATATGAGTACTTGTTCTAGCTGTGTAAACATAGACATGAAAACCTACCAAATATCTTTTTTTAAAACAACTTCTGAATATACTGAAGAACATCCATGCAATATAATACCTATTGAGGGAGAACAACTTTCGTAATTTTGCATGTCTTACATAATCTTCAACAATTTCATTAGATACTTGTTTTCATAGTATACTCTTTGTAAAGAACATCATCAGTAGGTTTTTCTTACTTGATTTTATGTTCTGTTAAAAACAATATGCTTGTTTGTAGTATAAACTTAGTACAAGAAAGTACTATGGTAAAAAAGACCCATTTAAAGCATAGTAATTCTTGTAGTGATATATCCCCTCAAGTTGTCTGTGACAATTAAGTGTTGAATGAGGACATTTCCACTTGATTTCTGAAGGTCTGGCAATATTTTTCTCAGTGGCATAAAAGCAAATGTGAAAACATTGGTGAGAAAATATGCAGCTAGTACAAGACTGACAGCATGGAAAACAATGAACCATACAAGTCAGTCATACAGAATGATCTGGATCACTGCTTAAGCTGAATTCACTAAAAAAACCCATGTTTTCAAGCTGCCAAACATAAGTCTGTTTAGAAGCCAGGAACACAGGTCATGCTTACTGTACAGGGAACTGTATCCTAGATGTAGGATGTTGATTTTGTTGCTTTGGTCTATATGCCTTAGATAAACTCCTCAATACCTTATACTGCAGCTTACTAGGAGTTTTGTCTACAAGATTCAAGAAAATTCACAGATGATCTCATAAAATGATGAGGTTAACGTATAGGAAAAAGTCTTCTGAGGAGGAACTGAATGTATAAAACTGTTTAGTTGTACCAGGTTTGTGTGGCTGGGTTTTGGTAGCCGGGGGGCCATAAGCATGGCTTCTGTGAGAAGCTATCAGAAACTTCCCCTATGTGTGACAGAGCCAATGCCAGTTGGCTACAAGACAGACCCGCCACTGGACAAGGCCGAGCCAATTGGTAACGATGGTAATGCCTCTATGATAACATAATTAAGAAGAGGATGAGAAAAAAAAAAAAACAAAAAACAAAACAAAACAAAAAAAACAAAACAAAAAAAAACCAACCAAACAAACAAAAAAAACCTGCCACATTTTCCAACTGGAGAGAGGTGTGAGATGTGAGAGAAACAACTGCAGACACCGAGGTCAGTGAAGAAGGAGGGGAAGGAGGTGCCCCAGGCGCCGGAGCAGACATTCCTCTGCAATTTGTGGTGAAGACCATGGTGGGGCAGGCTGTCCCCCTGCAGTCTATGGAGGCTCATGGTGGAGCAGATATCCAGCTGTAGCCCATGGTGGGCCCCAGAAAAGGGTAGGTGGATGCCCAAATGAGGCTGTTACCCTGTGAGAAGCCCGTGCTGAAGCAGGTTCCTGGCAGGACCTGTGACCCCCATGGAGAGAGGAAGCCACACTGGAGTGGGTTTGTTGGCAGGACTTGTGACCCCCATGGAGAGAGGAAGCCACACTGGAGTGGGTTTGTTGGCAGGACTTGTGACCCAGTGGGGGACCCACGCTGGAGCAGTTTGTTCCTGAAGGACTGCACTCCATGGAAAGGACCCGTGCTGAAGCAGTTCATGAAGAACTGTCATTCATGGGAAGGACTCACGTTGGAGAAAGATTGTGTCCTGTGAGAGGGATCCCACATTGGAGTGGGGGAAGAGTTTGAGGAGTCCTCCCCCTGAGGAGGAAGGACCAGAAGAAACAACATTTGGTTTTACTTCTCATTGTCCTCCTCAGATTTAATTGGTAATAAGTTAAATTCATTTTCCCCAAATCAAGTCTGTTTTGCCCATTCCAGTAGCTGGTAAATGATCTCTTTCTGTCCTTATCTTGACCTATGAGCCTTTTGTTATATTTTCTGTCCCCTGTCCAATTGAGGAAGATAGAGCAGCTCTGGTGGGCACCTGTCATCCAGCCAGTGTCAAACCACCACATTAGTTTATCAGTGAGAAAATGAGAAGATACCATCTTCGTTTCTCAGTCTCTTGTGAGGAATTTCTAAATTCTCACAGCCTCCTTATTATTCCAAAGCATGACAATAATTGATTTCTGAATTCTGAAGCTGAACAAAGTAAAAAACAAAAATTGGACAGCAGATTACTGTCAAAAAATATTGGCAGAGATGATTTAATTGTAATTAAATATTGGGGTTCAATAAAGTGCACTTATATGGGTGTAATCATTTCACATAGATAAGGTCAAATCAAATGTTGAAATGATCACATCTGATCTAAAATAATGTATATGAACACATTAAGACTTTTGTGAATGACAGAGTACACATCTTACTACTTTCAAACTTCCTTAGAAATGTTATTGAAATCAGTGAGAATAAATAAGACAAACTGGAATTTGAAAAGGAAAAAGCTAAAAAGTAGAGACGGATGGAAAATTAATTTAATGCTATAAAGGATTTTGAGTTTACAGAATTTTTTAAGGGTTTTTTAAAATGAAAACTTTCTAACTAAATTTCTCAGGGAAAAGGTTTCAAATCAAGATACATATTTCATATCCTAGCAGCTTGTTTTTTATTGTACAAATTACAGATTAGTTTAAACAAGAACAATAATTCAGACAATTCAGATTCAATGTAATTTAAAAGAAAGTTGAAATGGTACATTGTGATACCTTTGGAAAACTTATTGTAAAAGTAACGTACTTTAAAAACATTTTAATGTCTAATAAAAATGTTTTTTATATTCCTTTATCACCGCTTTACTGCTTATAACAAGTAATTGCTGTACGATTGAAAAATCCAAGTCCATCATTTTTGCAGCTATAGATCATTACTGACTCATGCTAGTTACAATTCACTTTGAATAATTATTGGAGCCTGAATTTTTCATTCTTATTCACATGTGAATATGCAGTGACATCTTTTTGAAGAGCAGTGAATAACTGAAAACTGAATAGTAACACAACACATGACAGATTGACCACTGAATACTGTACTGCAGGAGTGTTCCAGCTGAGCATAGCAGAACAGGTAAATGTACCTTCATGGCATCTCCAAGGAGGCAAATGTAAAATCATAAAATATTTTCTTTTTATAGAATATTTTACTTCTGAACTGGTCAAAATTGATACATCCAAAGCTGTTCAGGTCTGTATTCATATACAAGAAAGAATAGAGAAAGACTGAATTTTTAAAAGGTGTACAATCTTGATAGCAATTTTAAGCCTGTTAGGACTTACAGATACAAAGCAAAAGATGATCCTATTTAAATTATATTCTTATTCTACATCAGTGTAGGGTCCAGGTTCACTTTAAAATATTTGGTAATTGAGATTTAATTGCAAGAACATTGATGTATTCAGTATTAGTTCTGTCTGCACTATAATGAAGCATTTTTTATAAAATAGAAATTACATGTGAATGAGAACAGAATAAGGCCAGAAAGTAATAAATGTTAAGACTTGTATTTTAATTGCAGTCAACAGCATCATTCATTTTGAACTGCCTTGTTAGAAACACGCTTAGTTATGCTAGTAGTTGGACCAATATTTAAATCTCCAGGTTCAATTTAAATAGATATCAAAATATGTCTGCTTACCAGAAGCTACCTGAAATAAACAGAGGCTCATTATTTGATTTTGAAATCACACATTCTGTGAGATAACTACACAGCAAAGTATATAACAAGGGCTTGTTAAGTGCATGCAGCTTTCCAATCATTTTAAACATTAGCTTTGATATCAAGATTCTTTTGAACTACCACTTAAATTTTTTTTACAGAGGAGAGAATATAGTTTTAAGAAAATGAATGGAAATAATTGTGAATTAGTTATTTCATAAAAGCCTCATTTGGGGAAATGTAATCACATTTTGTCTGCTTAATTATCTTCAACGTGAGTATAGTTTTTGCAAATATGGTCTTTGGAAGTGTTCAAGATACCACACCAGCCTCACAGGTAAATGAGATTTCATAATTCTAACTGTATAACACATGACAATGAGAAAAGAGTGAGGGGAAAGTTAGTGAAATCCGCAGGGTATTCTAAGTATCATGAGGGGAAAAAAAAAAAAAAAAAAAAGCAAGCAAGCAATTCATGCTTTAATTGAAATTAAATTGAAATTCTACAGCTCTACTGTTTTAGCTTATGTCACCCTTTCTTTCTCTTTTGCTGTCGAAGCCCTCAGCCTGAGTTATATACATGCTTTTGCAGGCATTATGCAAGATGCAATGGCAAAATAAAATGCAGATTAGTCTTGAGCCTGGAAATTTCAAGGGATTAGGAAAAACTGCTTGACTCTGTCTGTGCCCAGTCAATTCTTTTGTATCATTAGGTTCCACTTTGAGTCCTAGATGTTAAAAGTTATATTACTCACTTTTCAAACCGGTACTGCTGAGGAATGAAAAATAGATAACAAGAAATAAGTAAAATGTTCCTTCCTGCTCATCAGGATCCCAGCCTCATAATTTTCACTTGTTTAATTGTGCATGGGCTTAGAATGATAAATGTTGTCAGGACTGACATCTTCACTGTAATGAGTTCTTTTTTTTCATGTATGGTCATTCCACACTTAATGACAAAACATTCATTAACCACCAAGCTTATTTTGAGGTTAGATCTGACACCAAATAGGAAATCTTTCAGCAGCAGTTATGATGTTACAATAACTTCTTCCTATGCTTGTCCATTGCTGCACAGGAGAAATGTCTGTCATATATATAGTTGAACAAGCCTTGACCTCAGCATTGAAACCACCCCTAATGTTAAGGATCTTCCATTCTCTATCTTTTTTCCTGTGATTTAATAATTTTAATATGTATTTCATAACTTTTAAACCTCTCCTGCTTTAGAAAACTATTTGTATTAACGAATAGCAGTGAAATTAGGCCAAGTATTAGGAACAAGGTTGGCTCTAAAGCCAAAGGTAATCCCAGTACCCCAAAACTGCAGCTAATCCTATTTTAAAATAAGATGTTAATGTTCTCTAATGTTCTTTGAAGCCCCATAATGTTGAGCCAAATAGCTCAGCAGTGTCAAAGAAGTTGCTTTCTTCAATAAACTATCCTGCTTTTGTATCTATCGTCTTAGGTTGAGCTATCTGTATTCCTCATTAGTCCCTCTATGCTAACATACTAAAATGGTGTAAATCCTATGACTAGGAAGTGCATCATATGAATACTAACAGAAATCTTAAATCTGCATCTCTTCCAAACTTCTCTTTATGTGGTTGGTTGTACCTAAATAAAGATGTGAAAGGTTGATGTAAATCACTATGGATATACAACTATTTTGAAGGCATAATGCACAGTTGTAAATGCTTCTGTGAGCTGCAAACTGTAAGCTGCAGATTCTAGAATCAGCCTTGTAGTATTAATTTATATTGAACCTTTTATAGTTTATAGAACTTTTGAAAGACTTTGTTCTACTGTATTTTAGACTAATTTCTGACTGAACAGCAAGCAACAACTTCCATGTATAGGACATAGTACCTTATCTCAGCAAGACATCTCAAGGTGCTTTACAAGAGATGTACAATAATTAATAACACAGCTTGCAGTGCCAACTTAATGATGGAAAGCAAGGGGAAAAACAAGTCAGTTTTCAGTTTTGATTTAAAGCACTCCGACATCCATGGCATATCTTGGCAGAGAGTGTTAAAACAAGGATTTTCAATATCTGAAACAGCAGCATCCTAATACAGCACATATTGAGATACTAGCAGAACAAGCACAGCACCTTGGCACGACCTACTAGTGAAATGTTTGACATCTGGAAGAAAATGATGTGGTTTTTGTTTTGTTTTGTTTTGTTTTGTTTTTCCCTTTGAGCCTGTGGGTTTCTAAGAAAGGCTATTGAGTCAAGATTGCTTGGAAATTATTAACACACTTTTATAACTTTTTTTTTTTTTTAAGATGAGTAGAGTTATATTCTACAGGTCTACAGTCAGAATAAACATTAGTTTGGTTTTGTACAGGCATAAAGAATGCATTTATCTGTGCATGGCAGAACTAAATAAGCAAAGGGGATTCTAAAATAACTCCAAAGAATCACATCTAACCCAAACTTTGCATTATAGAATCATAGAATGGTTAGGGTTGGAAGGGACCTTAACGATTATCCATTTCCAACCCCCTTGCTGTGAGCAGGGACACCTTCCAGTACATCAGGTTGCTCAAAGCCTCATCCAACCTGGATTTAAACACTTCCAGGGAGGGGACATCCACAACTTCTCTGGGCAACCTCTTTCTGTGTCTGACCACCCTCACAGGGAAGAATTTCATCCTAATATATAATCTAAACCTATCCTGCAAGTGCACATTTCAGGCTCATGTTGAGCTTCTCATCCACCACCATTCCTAAGTCCTTCTCTTTGGAGCTGGCCTCAAGCCACTCATTGCCCATATTCTGATATTCTCAATATATGGAATATTTGTGAATAGTTCATGGACACTTATCTGTTCTTTTGCACAAACAGAAAATGTTTCTGATGCAAATCATTGAGAACTATTCATACAATTCAACTGTAGACATTTACCTTACATTTGGAACTCCACCACATTTTCCTATAAATTTGAACTCCACTACAGCTTTTAGACAGCCTGATCATCTAAAGTTCATCTCTATAGGCAGTAGCAGGGAAGGAAAACACAGAGAGATTCTTGGCAATGTAATCTTTCTTGCGTACTAGGTGCAATTGTGATCATACCATGTGGAGATGGTCCTGGGAATCATATTGCAGCTGACGCTGTTTGAGCAGGAGAATTGGACAAGCTGACCATAAGAGGTCCCTTCCAACCTCAGCCATTATGTGATTCTGTGATACTGGGCATAAAGTCCTAGAAGTGTTTCTGGTTGAAGTAATACAGGGATGTTGAGTGGATCATTTTTCTTGCTTTACTTGCAAGAAGGTATGGGAGACACGAATTACCTCTGAAAATGTTATTCTTCTCCAAATAGACTATACTTGCAAAAAACCCCACTAATTCTATTCCAGCTATGATTTCAAACAATGTATCTGTAAGTCAATTTAAAGTTTAGGGAGTTTTTACTGCTCTGTGTTCCTATTCTGTGTCCTGCATTTTATGTTTTATTACATTCGCTGTTGCATTTCCTGTGGCTTACGATTCCTCTGGTTAGCCAAGGCCTTTTTTAAAAAGTGACATTATGTTTCCTACCTTCCATTCTCCTGTGGAAGTATGCTATGAGTGATACACACCACATCTAAGGGTTCAGGAATATTAAATATAATTTCTTTTTGAACTATCTCGTGAACAATCGCTGGTCAAGGCAACATGTTTATTTTATTTATTTTGTTTTAAAACCACTTCTATTGACTTATGTTTCATCTTTCATAAAGATGAAACTTCAGCTTTAAGGGACAAGATTTATCTACCTTTTTCCTATTTTAAATATGTATATATTAAATATGTATATGTTAAAACAATAATTTAATGTTTCTACTCTAATGTATCCCACCTCCTCTGTGCAATCTGTTTAATCCCTGTTTATCTATTAATCCTTTCAGTTCTTTGTATAGATCCTACTTACAGTGTAGTTAAAATTCTATAGCAAAACATTTTTACTTTATGACTTGTCTCATTATAGTTTAATAATTAAATTAAAAATTTTATTCTCTGTACATTTGATTTTATTTGGACTGTTCTACATTTTGAATGTTTTTATTTTCCTTCTGCAAGACTACATTCTGCTGTTCAGTAGTGCTAGATTTTGGGTTTTTTTTCTGTTTGCTTCTGCTTATTTGGTTGTTTAGTGATAGACTGTTGCTCAAAGCTTCTAACATACTGAACTTAAAATTAGGGATTATTACAGCATAATTTGATGGATGCACCTCATTCTTTCCACAAGGAAGCTTAATTTGAATACTTTATGGCTATTAGCACACTGAACATTGAATTTGTCTGTCTGCTGTTAAGAACTGAATCAAGATGTGCTTTTCCTCTTGCAAATCCTCTAATGAGTTGCTCTAAGAAGCATAGTCTTCAAATCTCCAGGTTTTTTAGCAGCTGAGCTGTCCTCTCTATACAGGTCAACAGAAAAGGATAGTCTTATTTATATTGTGCCTTCTATGGCACGAAAGTAAGAAAAAAATCTATTGCACATACTTAATAGATATAATTAAAGCATTGCCTTGTTGCAACACTTATTCTCTCTCTGTTGTATTATAGAGACCATAGATTAGCAGTTTAGACTTTTTAGTCCTAAATTTTTACCTAAGTTTTAGATTTCTAAATTTAGGAGACAGACATCCCTTCACTGTGGAATAAAGCATCCTGTTTTCTCACTACCTCTGCATTGATTACAAGGAGTCATTAATAGCTTGCAACAAATGAGACATCAGTCATTCTGGCCACCGACCAGCAATGCAATTAAGATCATGCTTAGCATTAATCAATGGAACTGCCTTCAGACCAACTACTTACAAACTTAAAGTTAAGTAAGCATTTAACTATACAAGTAATCAAGTGTAGAGATAAGAAAAATCTGGACTTTGGTAGAAAATTTGGTAGAAATCCAGAAATGTGAGACTAGTGTAGCTGTGTATTAAAAGACATATGGATTAGAGATTATAAAACAAACAAGCACAAAAACCCCAGATTATATAGTGTTAGAATCAATATCTGAAATTCTTACTTAAAATGTCCAACGATAATTAATTACTATTGCAAAAGTGGGAGAATAAACTGGAGATCTAACAGGATCTTCACAGAGACTCTGTAGGGGAAAAAGCCTGTGTCCCACATTGCATGGAAAAAGAGACACTGAGAGGCTACCCTTGAAGGATTAGTAGGCGGAAACTCCCAAGATGCAGCAATATGTAAAACAAAAGACATCTAGAATCCTGGTGGAAACTAAATTGAATGGGAGCCAAGGTTATCTTGACTCAACTGTATCCTGGGTTGCATTAAAAAGAGTGTGGCCAGCAGGTCAAGAGAGATTCTCCTGCCCCTCTACTCTGCCCTGGTGAGGCCACATCTGGAGTACTGCGTCCAGTTCTGGGATCCTTAGTTCAGGAGGGACAGGGATCTTCTAGAAAAAGTCCAGCAGAGGGCCACAAAGATGATAAGGGGCCTGGAGCATCTGCCTTATGAGGAGAGACTGAGAGACCCGGGGCTCTTCAACCTGGAGAAGAAAAATTGAGAGGGGATCTTATCAATATTATAAATATCTGAAGTGCGGGGGCCAAATGGGTGGGGCTGGGCTCTTTTTGGTGGTGGCTCGTGACAGGCAGGACAAGGGGCAATGGGCAAAAACTGGAACACCAGAAGTTCCATACAAACTTAAGGAAAAAAATCTTTACTGCGAGAGTGACAGACCACTGGAACAGGCTGCCCAGAGAGGTTGTGGAGTCTCTTTCTCTGGAGATGTTAAAAAACCAGCCTGGAAGCTTTCCTGGATAACCTGGTGTAGGGAACCTGTTTTGGCAGGGAGGTTGGACTAGATGACCTCCTGAGGTCCCTTCCAGCTCCTACCTTTTTGTGATTCTGTGATATGCCCTTGCAGTAAATAAGGCCAATAGCATTCTAGGATGCATAGGGAAAGTTTTGCCATCAGGTGGAGGAAGGTGATTCTTACTTTCTAGTCAGCACTGATGAGACTACACCTGGGGTGCTGTGTCCAGATCTGGGCTCCTCAGTACAGTAAAGACACTGACAAACTGGTGAAAGTCCAGTGGAGGCCTACCAAGGCAGTCAGGTGTTGAAGCAATTGAAATATGCAGGGAGGCTGAGGGAAAGGCATCTGTTTAGCCTGTAGAAGAGAAGGCTCAAGGGAAGACAGTTACTGCTGTCTACAGCCTATTAAAGAGATGGTGTAGAGCAGATAAATCCAGATTTCCTGAATTATACAGTAGAAGAATGCAAGATGACAAAAACAAGTTGGAACATGGAAAACCTGTATCAGATTTTTTTTTTTAAAAAAAAAAACAAAACATGGAAGTTATCAAACACTAGGAGAATTTGCTCAGAAAGGTTGTAGAATGTCCATCTTTTGAGATATTCAATATTCAGATGGACAAGACCATAAGCAACCTGCTTTAACTGTGACATAGCTCTGCTTTGAACAAGGTGTTTGTCTAGATGACCTCCAGAAGTCCCTTCAAACTTCGATTATTTGATGAGTCTATCCTACATGCATAACTGAAATTATTATTTTGAACCAGTAGTTCATTACAAATCTTTGGATTAGTAGTTTGTGGTTGGATGTGCTAAATCACTTGACCACATAGGTATCACTTTATATCCAAGAATATCACATATCGCCATATTGGCTTCCATTGTAGAACTGGTTTCTCTGTAAGGCTCTGAATAGCTGGGAAGAATTCACATGAAGGTATATGAAAATTTAAACCTCTCTATGGGAGAAATATAATAGCCAGTAAATGGAATAACCAATATTGGAACGTTGTAAGATGTTAATTATTGAAGGAGGAAAAAGGAAGTTCCTGGACTTTTCCTTTGACCATGTAGAGATTATAGTCTAACAACTGAATAAGTTGCAGTAGTAGGTGTATGCTGATTGCACAAGACAAGGGAACAAATAAGGATGGACCACTTTGAAAAATGTTAGATCAAAAAAGGTTATAGTTCAGTAATTCTGTGCATCAGGCAACAACAGAAACGAGCACTAGATAAAATATATTCAATTGACACATTTCTATACATTTCTCTTTACAGTTTAAGCACAAAGCCAAAATACCACACAACCAACTTGCTTCAGTCTGTGCACACAGCCACATTAGTTCTAATTCCAGATCTACCATCAGCAACTCTTGGCTACATCAGCCTAAGCATTGGTACTGCTGTAGATATTTTAAATTATGAATGCATTTGCTAAGGGTTGTCAGAGAGAAATTAAATAAAACTGTCCTTGGTGGTGACTAATAGGCTATTGTTTCTCTTTTGGCATGACTTATTTTGGTTAGTCTTTTTTTTTCATATTATGCAGATGTTTCAGTAATTAAAATGCAAAATAGGAATTAGTAGACTTAGAGTTTACTATAAGACAAAGTTATTTTAAAAAGAGAACTCTAAAAATTTGAGTCAACATGAAAGCAAATTCAAATGGAGTATTTGTGAGGAATAAATTTTCTTAGCAAGATAGGAATGAAGAACTTTCTATTCTCCCCCTTTTGCTTAACTGTGAAGGATTAACAGAAAGAAAGACCACATTGAAAGACACTTAAGAGCTATTGTTTTTTTTCTCAGAAAGTGTGATCATGTGGTCTTGTCCTTTTCTTTCTTTTTTTTTTCTTTTTTTTTTTTTTTTTTTTTTCCCAACTGTGTATGGAGATTTAATATTTGAAAACTACAAAACATGTTCTCCTTCCTGTGCACAGGAAGTTTGGGGAGGTCACAGATATGTGAGTAAACCTTAGACAGTATTATTGCTCACTGTGCCTTGTGGTACTCATAGTGACTACGATTTTTAGGCAAAATTTCTTAAACTTGATCATATATATGTATGTATATACATGATTAATACCGAGAGTAATTCTGAATCTTATTATGGTAATTATGTTGCCTTTTGTAAGTTCAGAGTCAAGCCTCTTTTGTGTGTTCTTGTAGGATGTTGGCTGATACATATACATACAAAAAGGGGGCAGAAATTCTGGAGACAAGTGAAATATGCCTTGTAGCCTTTAATCTTTATATTTTTTTTTTTTTTTAAATTTTAAAAATCCTTCTTTTTATTAGCTTTTTTTTTCCAGGATTTTGAGAGCCCAACCAGACCAAATATATATATATATATATATAAAACAAATTGAGTCATATTTGTATCAGTGAGAGCTTATCACTTCCCTGATCTATGACTTAACCCCTCTGCATCAAAATTTTACAGAACTTTTTAGCTGCATAGCAAACTCTAAGCTCCTGATTCCTGTATTTAACAGGTAAAATGAAGCATTCAAGTTTAAGACTCCTATCAGTGAAATCTAATAAATCCTTCTACCTTTTTTTAGAATTTTGAAAAATCAACAATAAGGAAATTAATCTGATTGTATTAGAATTTACAGATTTCCAGAATGAGCTAGGATTAAAGGTGAAGAAAACACCTTTCCTTTTTTAAACTTTGTAAAGGTTTTGAAAAGTTTGTTTTCACTAAAACAGTGCTCAGACATTATTTTTTTTATGTATGAAACAAATTTAAAAATGAACACTTAATTCCACTATAGAAACTCAGAAACTTTTCTTCTGAAAATCAATGAAAGTAAATATACCAAATTACTTCAGTTTTCCATTTTTCTCTAGATAAAATTTAAACTCAATACATATAATTTTGCTGCTTGAAATTTACAGAAAATTATCCAAGCTGAAAAGACTTTTGTCATTCCTAAGTATATGCAGAAAATAAACTTCCATGTATTAATACTGTCTAGCTTAAATGTTTTTTGGTTTTTTTGTGTTTGTTTTTTTTTTTTTTTTTAAATTTGCCTTATATAGGTGAGTTGCATTTGTGAAGATTTTAAAAATAAGAGTTAAATTGATATCAAGTAATCATAGATTCGTATAGGTGTGAGGGACCTTAAAGATCATCTAGTTCCAACCCCGCTGCCGTTAGCAGGGACACCTTCCAACTACACCAGGTAACTCACACCCTCATCCAGCCTGGCCAAGAACACTTCCAGGGAGGAGGTATTCACAACTTCTCTGGGCAACCTGTTCCAGTGTCTGACTACCCTCATAGGGAATAATTTCTTCTTAATATCCAATCTAAATCTACCCCCTTTCAGTTTAAAACTATTGCCCTTCATCTTATCGCTATACACTCTTGTAAAAACTCCTTTTCCAGCTTTCTTGTAGGCCCCCTTCAGGTACTGGAAGGCCACAATAAGGTCTCCTCGGAGCCTTCTCTTCTCCAGGCTGAACAGCCCCAACTCTCTCAGCCTGTCCTCACAGGAAAGATTCTCCATCCCTCGGATCATCCTCATGGCCCTCCTCTAGAATCACTCCAGTAGGTCCACGTCCTTCTCATGTTGGGGGCCCCAGAACTGGATGCAGTACTGCAGGTGGGGTCTCACGAGAGTGGAGTAGAGGGGCAGAATCACCTCCCTTGACCTGCTGGCCACGCTTCTCTCGATGCAGCCCAGGATATGGTTGGCCTTCTGGGCTGCAAGCGCACATTGCCAGCTCATGTTGAGCTTCTTGTCCACCAGTACCACTAAGTCCTCCTCAGGGCTTCTCTCAATTCATTCTTTGCCCAGCCTGTATTTGTGCTTGGGATGGCCCCGACCCAGGTTCAGGACCTTGAATTTATGTGATTTGCACATCTGTCTAGGCTGTCAAGGTCCCTCTAGATGGCATCCCTTCCCTCCAGTATGTCACCCAAACCACACAGCTTGACGTCAGTAAACTTGTACTATTTTATTATTGTACATGTCAGAGTTCTTTGACAACTTTGTAATTTTTTTATGTATTACTGTATTCTAATAAGTGGTTATCATAACTAAAAAGTGTTGATTAAGTTAAATATAGCCTAGTGATTATTTTTAAAAAGTATATTTAGAATTATGTCATTAATGTGATATATTTGGTAATTTTCAGTTTTATTATTAATTATAGTGGGAAAAAAAGGATTTTAATTTTTAAAACTAATGTAATCTTGTATAACAATTTCTAATTTCTAAGAAGGATCCAGTCAAGGTAGCATTTATTTAAATGTAACATAAAATCAATTTAGTGAGTCAGAAGCTCACTTCCTTAATCCAACATTCTAGATCTATGATTTATTGCACAATATTTATTGTACCAAATGTTTAGATATCAGGCCATCGTGGTCTAAAACTCCTTAGTACTGTTAACATTTGACCCTAGGTATTAAGCTATGATATGGGAAGATTTATATGGAGAGATGTGTTAGAAAATATCATATTCCTTATATTACAGCAATTCTTGTATATAGGTTCCCTCAACACCTTGAAGCAATATTTGAAAAATATCTTTAAACAGTTTTTCTTTAAGTAACATGTTTTTTGTTTCATTCTTTTGTGAGGAGTCAAGTTAAGGTGCTTATTTAAAAATCACAAGAGTGTTTATACCCTGAAGCATAACATTATAAAATTACAGAGTCACGGTGCTCTCAAAGGGGACCAATCCCCCTGCATAGAGCAGGGCAAGGTGGAGTAGGATGCTCAGGACTATGTCTAGTTAGGTACTTTATATTTCCATGGATGGTGAAAGGTGTTCTCAGGGACTCCTTTAGAAAGTAGCCATTGGTCAAAATTAGTTCCAAATTAATTCAAACAAATATAAATATGGTTGCATCATTTTCTAATCTCTAATTTCTTTATATCTCTTTCACTGTGGGAAAAAAAAAAAAAAAAGTTATTTAATGATCAGTATTTTCTCTCCTTCAAAGGAAGAAAAGACACCTCTCAGATTTTTTTTTTTCTTATGACCTACTAAAAATCTATGAGCTGGAAATTCTCACTTTAAGATGTTTAATCTATTGCACAAATTATTTTACCATTCTCAATTCCCCTCAGGTTTTTCAATATACATTTTAAAACATAAAAAATAACAAATTACATTAAGAACTTAAATGTGCCTACACCACAGTAAAAGGGTAAAGTCTCTGCACTGATTCTGCATACTTGTTTCCTGTCTTACGTTCAAGGGTAGCATTAGCCAGAGCTGTCTTAAGACTTCCTGTGTCATCTTATTTAGGTGTTCCTGCTCCAGCAGGGGGATTGGAGTAGATGATCTTTCGAGTTCCCTTCCAATCCCTAACATTCTGTGATTCTGTGATTTAGTTTATTATGTGTAAATAATAACAAAAAATATCATTTTAAAAAGATAACATCTTCTATTACTGTTTTTTACATCTGAAAAAAAAAAAAAAAGATTTTTTTTCTGTTTCATGAAAGCTTCACTTGAACCTATTTGACCGACTGTATTATTTACATCTGTGTTCTCTGAGTTATCCTGTTCTCCGTTGAGAGTGAGTGAGTTATGTGGATTTTCGGAAGAGAGGAGGCTGCTCCTTCTTTGATGAGTAACCAAGCCTGCTGAGTAAGACAAGGCTCCAAAGACTGCAGGATATGGCAGTAGCAATTAAGAGTCCCTGCAAGGAGCTGGAAGACTGCATCTCAAAAGAATGCTGATAAGACCAGTAAACAGAAAGTAAAGTGTCAGAAGTAATGGAAGAAATCATCCTATGAACAAGAATTAAAAACTTACTCCAAGTTAGTCATTGAGTTGACTGAAACCAACCTTGAAGTTAGAGACCTGCTCACAAAAACAAATAATATAAAATACTGTTTTTGTGTGATTTTTTTTTTTTTTTTTTTTTTTTTAAGTTTATGATGTTTGAGGAGTTCACTAGGAAGAAAGGGTGACCCACCTTAAAGTTCTGGATGATGTCACCTGTACTTCTAGTGCCTCTCCTCATTGTTTGTCTATGCTCTGAACGTGCTCTATCACATCTTTTTCCTCCTGACATGGAGCCAGTTGTCACTGATATTGTCAAATTTGTACTAAGTACACGGACTGACTCCAGCTTTCTGAATCATATCCCTGTATTCTCTTAGAAATTGTTCTTACTTATCTTCATCTCATCACACTCTGGCCTGAAACTGAACAGATACTTTAGGACTGGGGCTAGATATGCTGCAGAAAAATCTGAAAATTTACAAGGCGATATCATCACACTAAATACATACATTAAAACATTGTATTGTCTTGGAAAAACCTCACAAAATTCAGGTTTTACGTTCTCGGAAGGTGTTTGTGGCTACAAATTATATTGAATTCCAGAGATTAACTATGGATGTGATTTCAACTAAGAAAGTTCAGATAGGAGGAAAAATAATAAAAGCAGATAAATGTAGCATTGATGCATTATTGTTTCTTAGAAATGCAGAAGCTGACAGATGGGCCCAGAAATGAAAATGAAGAATGAGATATAGTTCATCTACCTATAGACATCTGAAAATTGTCTAAGTTAATTGTATTTTCTCCCTCTGTTGTCAAATGAGAAAGAGGCACTCCTTATGCTACATGTACAAGTGTTTAATCTTGTGTGGTTTATAAAAAATAAACTTATACTAGATAAAGATTCAATGAACAAGTGTATTTTACTATTTTTAAAAGAAAGGTGAGACCTTGCTTCACTTTTTAAATACCATTAACAGTTTAGATTTTAATATTTTACATGCTGAATCTCCCAGTGAATTAAAATGTTATGCAAGTACTGTGGTATCAGATGTCAAAGTAGAAACTTTTTTTAAAGAGGAAATTAATCTTTTCTTTTTTTTTTTTTTTTTTTGGTTAATTGTGTTGAAACATCAAAATGTATATTTGTTTTTACATTTATATAACATGGATACATCTTCCTGAAATGGAAGGATAAAACATGTTGCTTCCAAGTTATCATACTGATAAACGCTAGTCATGAATAGCAGTCTCTCAAACCAGATAAGATGAAAATGAGTGAGGAAATATCTTTGTAATGCTTTGAGGGAAATAGTCAAGATGGTACATGAGAAACATCCACTCTGCTCCCCTTCTGAGCAGCTACCAGATATGAGAATATACAGATATGTGTGGGCAACTTTATTAAAAACTGTCTATAAAATAAGGGTTATGAGAAAATCTGGCTAAGTTAAAATATAAGGGAAAACAGGATCTTCTGTATGTCTGTATTCTTCAAGGCTGTAATACTAGCTAGGTCCCTTTCAGCTGTGTGCTAGTGAAGATAACAAAGGTATGTGAAGGACTTGTGAAAGTAATAAACATCAGTTAAACAAGATAGATCCCAGCTGGGAAGGATCAGGAAGTTACGCCGAGGAAGTGAACCCGAACTGAGATAAAAGTGAACCACTTGGACTGAGAGGTCATATGTGATTGATGTATTAGCCAATGGTAATTAGCTTCGTAGTGTCTGAATAAGTGTACGGAAGTAGAAGTGTATATAACATGCAGCTTTCTAATAATAAAGGAGAGACTTGCCGACATTACAGAATGGGCATTTCTCCCGTCGCCGCCGACAGATATGTATAAGTATTTGAGAGATGGACTTGCTTCAGGTCCTGCTGTTTTAGCTTTAGATTTTTACTTAATCCTAAAATGCTATGGAGTCTGTATATCTTTTTATCATCTTGGCAATGTGTATCAGATGTCACATCAATAAAGACTCTTGATCTACATCAACTGGTATTTCTTAGGTATAATGTTCTCTGTCAGTTTGTGTAATGGTTTTCAGCTGCTCTTCAGAACTGTACTATTGGCCAGACTAGATAAAACAGGTATTAAACTTAAGCCAAGCCCTTAGGCTGAATAACAGTGATGAATTCAACCCCTGTCACTTTCATATGCTTTAAGACAAATTATCAAGATACATAAAATGTTAAGTTTTATACTATATGTGTTCATCTAGTTCTTTTAGAATACAAAAAAATGCACAAGATTAACTATATTTAAAAAAAAAAATAGAGAGAGAGAGATTAGAAACCACACATCATGGAAAACCATAATAGATACAGGAAACAACCATTTCTTGTTCCAGTGTTCTTAAATCAATGTTTATGGTAAATTTCATGCCTGTATGTTTATGAGAATATTTGTAATAAAACCTAGCACCTATCTGCCATGCCAAGTTCATAACTGCCTTTATTTAAACTGGTAATTTCCTTAAAAGTGTTTATTGTGACATTGTGTTTAACACACAACTTTGCAACCAGAATGCTCATTTCATTATCTAATAAAATTGTCTTTATTCTGCTTATTTTGTAAGTTCTCAGGGAAGTTTGGAGGAAAATGTTTCTCTCTCTTGTTCAGAATAAAACTATATTGTGTATTCACTACCCTCAAAATTTTATGTCAATTAATTTAGTAATTTCCAGGACATTATAATATTCCAAGTGTATACCTTCTATTATGCTTTTACTCCTAAATTACAACATTGGTAACTTCCAGTTGACTATATTTAGACCTGCTTTTACAGATGTGTCCAACTGAAATGGTTTTCTGTCTACTTCTAATATTTTTGAGATCATCACCATTACCTTGTACATTGCGTGTTATTACATCACTAATGATTTTATTGCACAGTCTCACACCTATTTATTCACAGTATTCCAGTGACAGTAGTCAAGATTCTTACTGAATTGATAACTTTTTGTTATAAATAACTGGTTTTTGTTTTTGTAACTGATTAAGAATAATTAAGAGGGAAACTCAGAAAAAGTACTTAAGCAGAAAATACCTCATCTAAGGAAAATGCATGCTACACACATAAAATATCATAATTTCATGTATCTTCAGAGCCTGGAGAAATATGATTAGTTATGCTTTGAATCAATGATACAATTATTTCAATCTCTGCGTAGTCTCTCTGTTTTTTAATTATACTGTTCTCCTTTCTCTTGATGATTATTATGCCATTTATGTATACATTATGTTTTTCTAAATTTCCATTTTTCCCATGCTTGCTTTGCAGAAAATTTAAAATTTTAAAAACTGTTAGTGTTAGTAACTTCTATATCACTAATAAAGATTGGGTCATGTATACAACATGGGATATAGGGAAAATGTATCACTTCCCCTACCCCTGAAATAAAGAAAAGAAAGCAAGCCTGCAAACCCGGAGGTATACCAACATTTCTTCCACAGGAAAAATTTGCAGATACTTAAATTTTATGTTTTAATTATTGTGATCAATGCAGTCAAACTTAAATTTTGGGTAACCTTAGATGAAAAGAAGTTACATTTCTGTCTTTTATGAAGCTGAATTTTTAATATGACGGGTGGGAGAAATGGGATGGCAGGCTAGATAGTAAGGTTAACAATGTTCTCACCTTGTCTTGTCTCCCCCCTCTAAGAATCTCAGACTTCTGCAAGTGATCTGTGAATTGTTTAATATTATGTGATTTAGATTACAGGGATTTAAAGAACTCAGGATGTCAAATAAGTTATTTGAATCTATATTTCTGAGAAATGAGTTGTAACAATTACAAGCTGCTTTGACACATCATGCTTGCATGTCAGTAGGAGGAATACCTTGTTTCTCTGAACATGAGGTTTATATCTACCCTAAGCCCCAGGTTCAAAACTAAGCACATTTGGCCCATTTATTGTGTTATTTCCCCCCAGCTTGTCTCTTGTTCTTTTTTTGCCTCCATGTACACCATAAAAAAAGATGATAAATAAAGCTATTTTTTGTGCATGTAGGTACTGGAAATGCAGAAATAATTTAATAAAACGAAAAGTATCACTTAAATTTCTTCCTGCTCTCAGTCAGTATCCTGTATGCTTGTTGCCTTATGCTCTTCACTACTTAGAAGCTGCTGCAGTTTTGTTATGTTCTCTGTACATAATTTGTGAAGTGCTTTGGAATGAAAAGTGCCATATAAATGTAGAGTATTATTATACTGTACTTTGCTTCACTGGAAAAGCTGCATCAAGAAGATTGTTTTATTGGGTTATCTCCTAGGTAACTGTGATTCACTGTAATGATAGTGACTAACACTCTTTGAATGGGACAGAAGTGGCACAACTACAATCTGTTGGGGATAAAATTAGATAGTGCCAAGCTGGGTAATGGTGATTAAACATGTACTAAATGGATATCAAATTATAAGCTCAGGCTTCTTAATACACATACATTTCCAATTCAATATTAAAAGCTATATTTTCCAAGATTCTTGGAAGATTCTGGTAACAATAAGAAGTTAGTGCATATTTAGGCCTCTACATTTCAACTGCATCTTAAAATATAGGTCATTGTACTACTTCTAAATTAAATGCCACAGGAAAATGCTTTGTTGTATTTATTTTATATATAGTTGCAGCAATTGCATGGTAATTAAGGCCTCAATTCAGCAAAGTAAATAAGAAAAACCTCACTTCTCCTGTTATTTCTGGAGGGCAATTTACACATTTGAAGTTCATTTTTGCATATTATAATGAGAAGCCTTGGGATAATCAGATGCCATATTCGTCCTCCCACTGAACCACCACACCAACACAAACTTCTGCTTACTCTCACTTGTGCTTAGCACCCCTTCTTCATCATTACTGTAAAAACACATTTTAAAAGGCCTTAGCTGTACAGCAGCTTTCTCCTTGCTGACTTCCACATATGATGCTTAAGAAACAGGTCACTGAAAACAGGTTTTGCCATATATTCTCTGGGATACTGAACCAAAGCCAAACAGCTTGTCCCTGATTACTATCACCTGTCCTTATCAGCACCAGGAAACACAATTGTCTTATTACCTTCTAGACTGCAGCAGCTGGGCCACTGTCTGGTAACTGTTAGATTTTTTGCTATTGATGGAAAAAAAACATAAACATATCTAGGCAACAGAAGTAATTCTCCTCTTGACACAATGAAAAAAGGCTCCTGCGTGATGGTAAGGAAGCAGAGAAATGCGTCAGTAAAATGTAGGCTGTTGCTACAAATGCAGCCATACTACAGGATATACTTGAAAATGAAAGAAATAATATATCCTGAAGAGATTTCTAGCAATCATGTGACAGCATCCTGGAAAGATTCTCATCTAGTGCAAGACTCTCATGATTCTCCCATATGTTGGCTATGGATGAAGAGTGTTTGCACAGCATCAAAGCTTCTTGTTTTTTCCCACTCCATTAGTCCTCTAATCTTCCTTCTATTTTCTCCTCATCCCACAGGAGAGGGAATTGAGTGAATGGCTGTGTGGGTATTTGGATGTTGGTTGGGGTCAACCTACCAAAACTTAATACCACACTTTCTTTGTAACCTAATAAAGGAAAGGTGACTGCTTCACAATAAATTTTTTAGCCTGTTTTTTAACTATTTCAGAAGACCAAGTCCGTCTAAGAGTCTGCCAAAATATATATGTTGACCATCAATCCAGATTTAGAAGTAACATCTTTAGTTTCATATAGTGTCCCAAGGTGATAGCACAATTTAAAAAATAAAAGTAAATAAGGATTTTGGAACAGCTAGGTCAGGCTTTACCTCTAATGAATTTAAAACATTTTCTTTGCTTCTATTTTGTTTGATGTAAAAGCTATCAAATTATATGAATTGCAAAACTATGAAACAAATGAAAAGAAGAATCCACAGTGTTAACAACTCTTCAAATGTTTACAATATCTCTGATTAGCAAAGAAAGAAGAAAGAAAGAAAGAAAGAAAGAAAGAAAGAAAGAAAGAAAGAAAGAAAGAAAGAAAGAAAGAAAAAGATCCGTGCTTTGCACCTTTAGAATTCAAATCTTGTTTTACAGTCAATTTTTATCTGAAATTGGTCTAGTGCAGCTCATTATGCTACCAGCTGGAAGGCTCTGTTTTGTCAGTGGAACATAGAAAATTGAAGCTAATGCAGTGAAGAATTGAGCTTAATATCCAGAAAATGTTCCACTTTTGCTCTGTGCTATACTGCTTCTTACAGAATTCATGTCGACTATGCAAGTAGTTGTTAACCTGTCATCTTTGTGGTACATAGGAAGCTATTAACCTGCCCTTCTTGTAGCAGGATGGATAATATTTTAATTCAGATGCTGTAGTGTAAACATGGAAGAAATAATCATAAATTTAGTTTTAATCCTGGGATTCACACTAAAAAAATGAAGGGGGAAAAAAAGTGAAATTACTCAGTACTGAATATACCTTTTATATTAATCTTTACCTACCTTTGTATTTTTATTCGAGGTAACAGGATCTCCGTCTCAGATGTTGTGTGAAGAGTGTCATGTATGTAGCTCTAGGAAATAGCCAAAAGCAAAATTCTTCAACTGTGCCTCACTCGTTCAACAGAGCTATCAATTATTGCAGGTCCATTGCAAATACAGATGATAACTGATCTCATCTGGAAAATATTAGTGAAGAGAGAAACCAACACGATATGTGATGAAAAACTGTGTTGATGATACACCAATGTTTTAGTTATTGCTGAACAGTGCTTACACAGCATCAAAGCCTTTTCTGTTTCTCATGCTCCCCTCATAATGAGGTAGGAAGAAGTTGGGAGGGGACACAGTCAGGTTAGCTGACCCAAATTCCATAGCATATGGTGTCATGCTCAGCAGCAAAAGCTATGGGGGAATAAGGAGGAAATGGGGGACATTTGGAGTTATGGCATATGTGTTCCCAAGTAACTGTTACATATGATGAAGCCCTACTTTTCCTGGAAACAGCTAAACACATGCCTGCTGAATTAATTCCTTATTTTGCTTCGCTGGTGTGCATAGCTTTTGCTTTAACCTCTTAAAATAGCTTTACATCAGCCCATGTGTTGCCTTACTTTTACCTTTCTTATTCTCTTTCCCCACCTCAGAGACACAAGTGGGCAAGCAACTGAGTGGGGATTAGCTGCTGTAGTTACACCATTACATACTCCAAAAAGAATTAATTAACTCCATAATGTTTCAGTGTCTTAAATGTGCAAGAAGAAAACAGTATATGGAAGTCACCACTTCACTGTTACAAAATGTAAGACAAACTCTTCTACAGCACAGCAAAAAGGACATAGCTTCCAATTGCTATAGTTACTGTTCTATTCATGCATTATCTGGCTTGAGATTGGAAATACCACCAGTGTGCCTCTGGGACAAATTAAATAACTAACTGTTAGTGGGAAAAGTATGTCTTCAATACTTGGAATTAATTTAAGTAATCACTATGAGCAGTACAGTGGTGTTTAAATGGTGATAGAATTATGATAAATTGGAATTATTGCTGAGTGCTAAAACTGGAGTCACAATATTAATGACTTTAACACTTTATTGTGGAAATGATATGGAGAAAAGTAGCAAACTTTCAGTTACTTAGTCATTTAAGCATATTAAAAAAGTCACAATAATGTTACTGTATCAATGTTGCAGACAGGCCACTGACTGGAGCACATGGGAAAATTTCAGAATCACTGTCATAGAACACTGCTTTTATAATTTCCAGTTGCAAGCACCTATTCAAAATATCATAATGTGGTGAAATTCCATTTCTGGTTCATTCTGGTTGAAATGACAATCCCAGATTATATGAAGTACTTTTTAGCAGAACCATTAATTCAGGATGTTACACTTCATTAGCTGTGAAACACCAGAATAGGTTATCTCTACTTTTTTTCTGCTGATCTTAGAAGATTTGATGACTGAACCACTGAACTATGCTGTAGTAATGCCTCAGGGCACACCTAAATGCATACCAAAAACAATGCCCATTATTTTCTTGTCATTGGAATTATCCTGTGGAGGTCATCTTGTATTCAGAAGCAGAGGTTGTGGTTTTACAAGGTCTTCACACAATCCCACTGCTTTTAAGAGATCCTTCACCTCACAACAATTAAATGTATACTTGAGAATAGTGTGATTGATTTCAGTATTTTCTGAAACAGGCCTGACTGGGAGGTTGAGATGATATTCTCGGTGTTTTAATAATTTCTTAAACTACAGAGACTGGAGGAGTCCACATACTAATCCACAATATCAAGCAAAGATTTAAGGATGGATGAGGAATATTCTTATGACTTGAAATTTTGTTAACACTTATAATTCATTTGATTATTTAAATACATACATCACACCTATCTCTTAGTATACATTTACATCTGAGTTGATAAAATAATCTTGTTTCACTGAATTTAGTTATTTTTAAATGTTGTATATTCCCTTTGAATTAAGAGATTAAGATTAAGGATACATTATGTATTTTACTTCAGTCTAAAACAAATACTGGAATAACTACTTCTAAATTAAACACCAGAATATCATATTCTTCACATGTTCTATAATATAAAATTCATCATAGCATCCTTCTTTCAAGCATGAAATTAGTTTAAATCAATGTCAATAACCTTTGATGTCAGGTGTAATACTTGTAATGGATATAAAATTGATATTTAAGATTTTGTTTAATGTTCTGAGGTATCCAGTATAATAAAAAGTTACCTTAGGGAAGGAAGTAAATCCATGGCTTGTGATCATGTTAAAGTTTAAACCAGATTAAGTTCTATGCTAACAAATTAATGAAAAGTAATTACAGGAAAACTAGATTAAATCTTGTTTTACACTGTATATAGTCTGTTGCTATTTTAGAAAAATGACCACTGCCTCTTTCAGATTACCTGTTACTCATATTTGGAACATAATAATTTATTTTTAAGTAAGCTTTTTTTTTTTTTTTTTGCTTTCCCCCCCCCCCCCCCAAATACTGTTTACACCACATGTTTGCCCATAAAAGATGCTTAGACAGTTTTAGAAGTTTCATCAACAGTCAGATTCATAATACTTTTAGTTTTATATTAGGAATGTGGATTTAAATAATGTATAATTTCTGAAAAATAAGGAGGCAGAACTGATGGTAGAGTTTAAGCAGAAGATGAACCAGTTTATATATCAGTGAGCTTTCTTCTATTAAACAATGAAATAAATAACTTTAATTCTGTTAGGTCAACATTATTCTGTTATTAATTCATATTTAATGTATAATAGAGTAATGCTGAAGGACTTAAAAAGGTCAAGGCATGTAGCAAACACTGAGTTTACACAGCTGTTCAGATAGTCAGCATTCAACAGCTGTGGTAGTCGCAAAAGATTACCAGGATTTGATCTTATTTAATTCAGTTAAACTGCTTAGGCTTCAACTATGCTAGATTCTCATTGCTGTTACAAACAGCATTTTAAGTTATAGTTAAGTCTAGATATTCCAATTCTGTAGTGATGTGGTATATTCTGTGTGCTACCAGAAACAATGGCCAGTGAATACTAGGATGTCTGTTAAAAAAACACCCCCCCGCCAAAAAAAAAGGCAAAACAAACAAAAAAAAAACCCAAAACCCAAACTCACTGTATTAAAGGAAAACACCTTAACAATAAATAATATGCATCTGGGTTATTCTGTGCCTTACTAATTGCATACAGCTGTATTTATTTTATCAGTATATTTAGATAAAAAAGTAAAGGGATCTAAAATAGGAGCTGGAGGCCCAGAAGTACACCTTAAAGAAAACAAAATTATGTTATCCACATTTCTCCATAACTGAATTGAATCCTTAGCTCACATTTTGACATGTTGTCACATACATTTAGATATATATCTGAATCCTACTAATAAAAATGCTAGATATTCTGCATCTATAATGACATATATTCATTGAAATTCCATTGGTTATAACTGGCATTGTCTTGGACCAATTCAGATCAACTAAAGTCTTATTTTTCTTCTGGAAATGTAATTTCCTATTGGCTAGGTATTTACAGATGTCTAAAATTAGTTGGGACTGTAAAGCCCTGGTGCAGGTGCTTGTTATGGATCCCAGTAAGAGAGACACTCAAACGTTATAATTGTTGATTAAAATACCATTTACAGGAGATAGTACAAAAAGAAAAAAAGGGATAACGTAGATGCTGAGAACCCCAGGTTATGCATCACAGGGTGAACTCTGCTGCCATGGCCTGCAGCAGAGATCCCATCCAGGGAGAAGTTCATGAGCATTTTAGCCTCGAGAGCTTTTATAGGATAGTCTTAGAAGTGACCAACTCCATTCAGTATTTCCACTGTCAAGCAAAAGATTATTACATGGAGGCTTGCTGCTTCACTTTGAGAAAAGGTAAGGCATGGAGGTAGTGTAACAGCCAGATGCCAGGTGGGAGTCACATACAAGTAGCTGTTGCAGCCAGCTAAGTTCATCCACTGGCCGGAAGGTAAGAACAATGCAGCACATGCCTGTGCCTACTCAGGTTAATTGTATATGTGCAGTAGTCTTCTGGTTAGGACCACTACAGGGAAGAATCCAATGACTACTACTTAAATGCTTCTTCTTGTCTATGTTTCTTTGGTTTTATTTTAAGAATATTTAATATTTTATTTTACTGCAAGTACTGGGGGTTTTTTGTTGTTTTTTTGTTTGTTTGTTTGTTTGGTTTTTTTTTTTTTATTTTTATTTTATTTTGTTCGGGGCCATGACTGCTCAACAACAAAAGTTATGCAGAATTTAGTTCTTTCACTTTTTTTTTTTTTTTTTCTTAAATCTTTGAGTCCTGAAAAAAATGAAAATGGACATTCATGGGAAAATCTAAAACCCCCCACTTCTAAACCTGATTCTGCCACAGACATTTATTTTCCAGTTACTTTATTCCATTTCTTTAATCATGATGAAATCTTCTTTTTCCTTCTCTTTCTACAGTTGCCTGTCTTAAGCTATATTCAGTTCTTTCTTTAGAATCCATGACAACTGAGGTGGAGGAGGTGTTGAAAACAGCCTCACTCACTGTATAATTATAATTAATTTCTATAGTGTTATCGATGTCATACACTGAATTAAATCAGAATTTATTGCAGGGTTCATAGTTTAAAAATCTGTGATGCATACACAAGGAATAATAAAGACCGAAACAGTAGAAAGTTACACATACTAGAATAATCTGAACAGTCAAATGAGTGTTACAGTTGTTAAGCTACGAATACTCATTAACTATACTGCTCTCTGTCTCAAGATATATCTATTTATGTATATTTAATTATCTCCAAGGTGAGATCTCCCTCAGTTAAAGCACATTTCTTACCGTACCCAGCACCTGGATCTGAAGTTCACTCATCATAACAGAGTGGTCGTAGCTCTAGGCTATCATTGTCTTTTACAGTGAAAGTGCAGCTCTTCCACATTTTTATAAAGCAAGAACCAATAAAGGACTGCTTTGCCCTCGGTACACACTCATGAATCACAGGTCCAAATGATCAAAGGTCATGGTTTTGAAATATTCAAGATATTTCTTGCAATCTCAATTTATTTTGTACATTCCTAGCCCACACTACTCTATAACCTTTGAGATAGTATACATGTAGTCTGTGCTTAGGGCCACTCATGGCTGGTACATATTAGATTACAGGGGCAGTCATAGCTGATATTCACTGACATGCGAAGTGCATGCATTGCTGACACACACTGCATTACTTTCCATGGTGCAGACCCACTGAGAAATGTCAGTAACAGAAATTACTAATCATTAACAAAAAAATACTGAAAATAAAACCCTACCTATGATTTTCCTCAAAAAACAAAGAGGTTTCTCTTTACCTCTCTGATTTTCAGGAATAATTGGTAGTGGTTCAATACCCTTTGAGATAAAGATAATAGATAATCCAGGCCAAATGGTAGGTATCATGTTTTGTTTAAGAGTATTATATTCCCTCAACAGTGTCTTATCAAACTGTGTATTGGCAAAGTCTTTATTGCTTTGGAATTATGTGTACCTTATGTATTTAGAAAAACACTCAATTATTTCAGCCATTTGAGAAATACTTTGATTTTATATCCCTCCTTATTTCTTATATGTTCATTACCTCTTTAGCATTTTCCTCTTGATAAAAATTAAAAATTCTTTGACTTCTACTAACCTTGTAAACTTCCCATCTTGGGTCTTTTTGGGCAGATTCTACTAAGAGTCTGTGTGAATAGGTCATATACAAAGTAAAAAATAAAAGGTAAATTACTTATTGGCTAGAAATATAGTTGAGAGTAATGAGCTAGAAGGTTCACCACTGTTATGATCACTAACCCAGTGAGATCTACAGTGACTCTCTGCTGGCTAGGCAGCTGTGACTTAGGGAAAGAAGGTCCTTGAAACAGTTTGATCCTGGATGTTACTGAGTTGCTACATTTTGGATTTTTTAGTTTTTCACATTTGATATCACTGGTTTTTGTCTTTAGTCATTGACTTTTCCAGTTATCCTCATCTCAACAATCTTATTCTCTGCAATTTTACTTTTCCTATCTTGCAAGTATGTGGTCTACATACTTTGTCACAGATCTTTTCAAAATTCAACAATTTTTCTAAGAAATTTAAGTCAGGGTTATGCTTCTATGCAGCAACATTGCTAGGCGCTTAGTTACAGTCAACTGAAACACAGGGAGGAGGTATACAGTTTCTCTGACTAGTGTCAAAATAATTTGTAGAGATGGGTTGTTTGGGAAGGATAAGTAGTTTCCTGCAATACAGACTTAATACTGTACACATTTTATGTTCTTTTACTCTCTGCACTTCTAATATTTGAAGGAACAGAATTTTTCCTTGAAGCTGCAGGGCAGATGGAGTTTCCAGGACCTTTCTGTTTCATCAATAAAGACATAAGGGGAAGTAGAGGAAAGGTGATACAGAGAGGGAAGAAAGGACGGGAAAATATTTTGAAACTGTCAAAACATTTCACATGGATCTGTAAGCACAGCCTTCACTTCCATGAATTTCTTTATGTGACACTTTCAGGAGAACTTGAAAGATAAGTTTGACAATATTCACATTAATATTTTCAATGTAAATTATTTTTTGTATTGAATTATAATCTCTAGTGTTTCAATTATGATGAATAATCATAACATATATTGAACAATAAATATTCTGGATTTGAACTACATATGTGCTATCTTTGAGCTGAATGAGGAAATTATTCCAATAAATCCACACACCCCCACCCCCGCCTTCAACCTCAGGGAGACATGTCTACCACAGGAGGGAAAGTAGAACTATTCTGCCTCACTGAACTGGTTAATTCAACATTCAATGCATGACTCAGATATCAAAGCAGCTCCACCTTTTTGAAAGTCTCTCCCAATACTCTGAAGAAAACATTGTCTAAATTATTTCAGGAAGTGAGCTAAAATTTGGAGTGGATAAAAGTATCCCTCATCATTACTCCAAGAGAGTTTTTCCCTTTTTAATAATATGAAACATTGTATATTATCTAGAAAATTTTACCTAATCCCATTGCCATTGCAATTAATTAATATATTCTTCTAGTAAAATATATGCCAACTTCATTGAAAATAAAAGTTAAATAAAAGAAAAAATTATGCCAGTAACACCTTCCTGTGAAAAGTTTTGAATCTTCCATCTGAGAAAGCAACAGGTTTCCGATTATAATGATTTCCTGAGTGCTTCATAAGTAATGTTTTCCTTTGAGGTGAAATCTTAGTGTTATTGAAGGTTTAATTCCTAAAGAGTAATTTACTTCTAAGCAACACTCCTCATCATGTCAAAGGCTCTTTTCATGCTATCAAGTATAAATAAATGTAGTTTTAGTATACAGATGTACATTCCCGTCCTCCTCAAAAGAACAATACTAGAATGGCAAGGATGTTATCACTTTAGTGAAGACCAGTAGATTAATTTTGATAACATATTCAGTATTTCTGAAAATACTTAAAAAAATATTTAGAAGAAAAAGAAAGGGGTGATAAATAGCTCTTCATTGGAGACATTTGTCTCCTTTCTTGAAGAGTTGTGAATAACCAACATTTTCTTTTGTAAACATAATAAAGTGATAAGATCCTGCAGCAAAGCATCATTATGAAAAATGCCTTTGCCCGTTTCTATCTGTTATGGAAATGTCACTGTGTTTATCCTAAGGGAAGATGTAGAGAAAATGTTCCTCCAGCTCCTAACAGATTTATTGTTTCTTGCTATGTCTAGAAAATAATGCTTTTGACTGCTGTGCTCTGTCTATGAAAGGACTGTGGTAGTTTGGGTGGATTCACCCCTTTTTGCTTGCAGCTTGCAGCCAAACACAGCCTGCTCTATCACTCCCCCCCCCGCCCCTTGCCCAGGGAGTAGGGGAGAGAATTAGAAAGAAGGGCAAGGACACTCACGGGTTGAGATAAAAACTATTTACTAATTAAAATGAAATGATAATGATAATGATAACAACAGTGATAACAGAATTACACAAATGAGTGATGCACAGTGCTCACCACCCACTGACTGATGCCTGGCCTGTGCCAGCTGACGATCCCGGAGGAGAGACAGTCCCAAAAGTGAAACCCTGGAAGAGTGAGCCCGAGCGATCCCCCAGAGAGGTACCCCCGGAAGAGAAGTGCCCTGTCTTCTGGTCAGCCCTGGTTAATATACTGGCATGACGTGATATGATATGGAATATTTCATTGGCACATCCAAATGCCAGTTCTGGGCTTTGCTATTCACTACACTTCTCCCTCCCGGTCCTAATGCAGCTGTGAAGCAGGCGAACACGGTGGCCTTGAGCTCCAGCAGCAACTCACAACACCAGCACTGTTATCAACGTTTGTGGTGGGTTGACCCTGGCTAGAGGCCGGATGCCCACCAAAGCCCACTCTATCACTCCCCCTCCTCAAATGGTCAGGGGGAGAAAATTATAACAAAAAGCTCGTGGGTGGAGATAAGGACGGAGAGAGATCACTCACCAATTACTGGCACGGGCAAAACAGACTCGACTTGGGGGAAAAAAACAAATTTACTTTATTACAAATCAAAATCAGAGGAGAATGAGAAGTAAAACCAAATCTTAAAACACCTCCCCCATCCCTCCCTTCTTCCCGGGCTTAATCTCTTTCCCGATTTTCCACCTCCTCCCCCCAGCGGCACAGGGGGACAGGGAATGGGGTTGGGGCCAGTTCATCACACGGTGTTTCTGCCGCTGCTTCCTCCTCAGGGGGAGGTCTCCTTCCCCCGCACCAGCGTGGGGTCCCTCTCACAGGAGACAGTCCTCCACCAACTGCTCCAACGTGAGTCCTTCCCATGACTGACAGCTCTTCACGAGCTGCTCCAGTCTGGGTCCATTCCATGGGGTGCAGTCCTTCAGGAAGGGACTGCTCCAGCGCTGGTCCCCCACAGGGTCTCAAGTCCTGCCAGCAAACCTGCTCCGGCGTGGGCTCCTCTCTCCACGGGCTACAGGTCCTGACAGGAACCTGCTCCAGCGCGGGCTTCCCGCGGGGTAACAGCCTCTTTCGGCATCCACCTGCTCCGGCGTGGGGTCCTCCACGGGCTACAGGTGGTCATCTGCACCACCATGGACCTCCATGGGCTGCAGGGGGACAGCCTGCTTCACCATGGTCTTCACCACAGGTTGCGGGGGGAATCTCTGCTCCGGCGCCGGAGCCCATCCTCCCCCTCCTTCTTCACTGACCTTGGTGTCTGCGAAGTTGTTTTCTCTTACATCTTCTCACTCCTCTCTCCAGCTGCAAAGTGTGCAGCTTTTTTTTTCTCCCTTCCTTTTTTTTTTTTTTTTTTTTTCTTAATTATGTTATCACAGAGGCGTTACTGATTGGCTCGGCCTTGGCCGGCGGCGGGTCCGTTCCCGTAGCCGGCTGGCATTGGCTGTGTCGGGTCGGACATGGGGGAAGCTTCTGGCAGCTTCTCTCACAGAAGCCACCCCATGTCCCCTCCCCCACTGCTACCAAAAACCTTGCCATGCAAACCCAATACAACGTTCTTCTCATAACAAGTCTGAACTGAAACACTAACTAAAATACTAAAAAGAAAATTAATTCTATCTTACCAAAACCAGGACAGTTATGGAAATGTCACTGTGTTTATCTTAAGGGAAGATGTAGAGAAAATGTTCCTCCAGCTCCTAACAGATTTATTGTTTCTTGCTACGCCTGGAAAAAAATGCTTTTGACTACTGTGCTCCGTCTATGAATGGACCCACCAGGAGTACATCATCATTGTGCCCAATTCATTCATCGTCTTCCAGTTCACTTCACTGGATCCCAACAGGGAAGACTGGCATACCAGAGGCAGTAAGCTGTCTGTAGTACAGCCCCACTGTTTGTGGAATTTCTGGAGGGAGATGGCATTCTGTAGATGTGAGAAAAAAACTCTTGTGAGGTTTCTCACATTATCATTTTATTTTGGGGTGGAAAGAAAATGAGCCATTTCTGTGTGTAAAATTATATTCTCTAGCCAGGTCTTTTACTGTAGGGATGAAAGAACCAAATAGCATTCTGCTCATGACCTGCGTTTTGTAGATATAATTTAGAAACCTTGCGGATGTACACAGTAAAAATCCTGGAATCAGGCATATGGTTTATCATATTCTCCATTTTCCACTGTGGTAAAAAATGAAGTAGTGAGGAGGAGAAGATATGTAAAAAGAATATTGACAGCATCAACAGTATAAGTGTTAAAAGTTACCAAATACAGTAGTCTGGTGAGTATGAGGTTTCTGTGGCTCCAAGTCCCCAAGTCCAGCCAGTGGCAACGTTGAGCACAAAGTCCTGATAGGTACACATGCATGAACCCACAGACACAATGTACATACACATGACTAGCCACACAGATCAACAAAGGAAGAAAACACAGTGCTCAAACAAACATGGATGGGCTGATAGCTTTCTCCTCTCCACTGATCAAGGGCCTTGGTATGCATACCAATAAATGGTATCTGAAAGAAAAAAGGTATGCACAGAAAGGTATCTGTGCATACCTTTTATCTGCCTCATTACCTTCCCTGGCACTGAGGTCAGATTGACAGGCCTGTAGTTCCCCGAATCAACCTTCCAACACATCTTGTAGATGGGCATCCTAATAGCCAGCTTCCAGTACACTTGGACCTCCCCAGTTAGCTAGGACTGCTGATAAATGATGGAAAGCGGCTTAGTGAGCACTTTTGCCAGCTCCCTCAATACCCTTGGGTGGATTCCATCCAGCACCATAGTCTTGTATATATCTAAGTGATGTAGCAGGTCACTAATCATTTTCCCTTGGATTATGGGGACTTCATTCTTCTCCCTTGTCTTCCAGCTCAAGGGGCTGTGTATCAAAAAAACAACTTACCTTACTATGAACGACTGAAGAAGTCATTAAGTACCTCAGCCTTTTCCTCATCCTTTGCTACTATATTCCCCCCCACATCTAATAAAGGACGGAGACTCTGCTTAGCCCTTCTTTTGTTGTTAATGTATTTATAGAAATATTTATTGTCTGTTATGGCAGTAGCCAGATTAAGTTCCAGATGGGCTTTGGCCCTCCTAATTTTCTCCCTGCAGAACTTCACTACAACCTTGTAGTCCTCCTGAGTTGCCTGCTTTTTCTTTCAAAGGTCATAATCTCATTTTTTCCCCGAGTTCCCAACAAAGCTCTGTGTTCAGACAGGCTGGTCTTCTTCCCTGATGATTAATCTTTTGGCACATGGGGATGGCCTGTTCCTATGCCTTTATGATTTCCTTCTTGAAGAATTTCAGCCTTCCTGGACACCTTTAGCCTTCAGGGCTGCCTCCAAAGGGACTCTGTCAAACAGGCTTCTAGACAGACCAAAGTCTACCCTCCAGAAATCCCAGGTAGCATTTCTGCTAAACCTCTCCTTACTCCTCTGAGATTTCAAAATCTTTTCATTTCATGATGGCTGTGCCCAAGATGGCCTTCAACTATCACATCATCTACAAGTTCTCTATTTGCAAACAGATCCAGAAGGGCACTTTCCCTAGTTGGCTCAGTCACTACCTGTGTCAGGAAGTTATCTTCCACACTCCAGGAACCTCCTTGATGGTTTCCTCTCTGCTGTATTGTATTTCCATCAGACATCTGGTAAGTTGAAGTCCACCACAAGAACAAGGGCTAGCAATTGTGAGAATTCTCTCAGCTGCTTATGGAATATTTCTTCTGCCTCTCTATCCTGATTGCATGGTCTATAACAGACTCCCACCATGATATCTGCCTTGTTGGCCTTCCCCCTGATTCTTACCCATAAACATTCAACTCTTTAATTACCATTTACAAGCCCTAGACAGTCAAAACACTCTGTAATATGCAGGTCTATGCCACCATCCCTCCTTCCTTGCCATCCATTGCAGCACCCAGTTGTGTGAGTATTCCCACCAAGTTTTCATGATGGCAACTATGTCATAATTTATCAGTTGCACAATGGCTTTCAGCTCCTTCTGTCTGCTACTCATGCTCTGTGCATTGGTGTAGATGCACTTCAGTTGGGCTATTGATCCCACCACCTTTCTTGGGGGGGGAGAAACCCTAATTCCTACGTGACAATTTTCACCCACTTCCATGGTTTCTAACACTTAGAAATAAACCTTGTATCTTTGCTGCTGCTTGGATCTCCATTCCCTACCTTCACTGAGATGGCAGACTAGAGGACCTTGCTAGCACAATGCTCCTCAAACACTGGTATACCATCCCCATGATGATTTCTAGTGAGCCTTGTTTTAACCCTGTTCCCTTTCAAACCTATTTGAAAGCTATTTTTAATGAGCCTCTGCAAAGATCTTTTTCCTCCTTTGAGACAGGTGTACCTCATCTGTTGCCAGCAGGCCTAGTGTCATGTAGACTATGATCAAAAGATACAAAATACTGCCAGTGACACCACACTCAGAGCCAGGTACTGATCTGCTGGGTCATCCTCTTTCTTCCCTCATCACTCCCTGTAACTGGAAAGATAGAGGAAAACATTAGTTGTGCTCCTGATGCCTTAACCAGTCATCCCAAGGCCCTGAACTGTCTCTTGATTGCCCTTGGACTTCTTGTTGCAGCTTCATTGCTGCCTACCTGAAAAATCAATAATGGATAACAATCCAAGGGCCATACCAGAGTAGGAAGTTTCCTCATCATATCTTTAACATGGGCCCCAGGAAGACAGCACAGTTCTCTAAGAAGTGGGTCTGGTCTGCATGTTGAGCATCCTGTCCCTTGAAAAGGGAGTCTCCTATGACAATAACCAGTCTTTTTTTTTTTTTTCTTTTTTTTTTTCTTTTTTTTTTTTTTATGGAAGCAGATTTGACATAGGGCATAGGCTGACTTAACCTTGGTGACACTTCCAACCTAGATGAAACATCATCCTCGTTATTGTTCAGTTCCACTTCCAGAGCCTAGTATCTATTATACAAGAGCACCTGGGAAGGTGAGGTAGTCACAGAGGAGAGGTGCCTGCTGCACCAGGCAGGAACTTGTTGCCATTGCCCCCTGTCCCTTATATCACTACATTCTGATGGATGCAGATAGGATACAGAATCCTCTGTATCATGCATCCTGTCTGCCTGGGAGGCCTGTCCCAGGGAAGGTAGGGTGCCATTACAGCAATCTATCTCTCTCTCACACTCCCTGATACTCCTGAACCTACTCACCTCCTCCTGGAGCTCTGACACTAAGCAGAGGGGTTCCTCTACCTGGGTGCACCTCCTGCAGGTGTGGTCATTGCTGCCATCTGGTACAAGACCGGGGCACACCCTGCAGCCTGGCACTGGGTTGGCAGCGTGTTCCCACCAGAGCTCTCTCTGGACAATGATGTCAGCTGTGGTGGGTGCAGAATTTAGAGCAGACATGACATTCTATTGAGTGGATATCATTGCTCCCTGGTCTAGCTGGCAGACTACAGCTCCCTTTGTGTGCACACTTCCAAGCAAACTGCTGTGCAAACTGCCACACCATGCCCTTGTTGATGCACCATGTCCTATTTCCCCACCCTGTTCACAGAACTCCTTGTCTCAGCATGCCCTAGTGGACTCTTTTATGCATGTTGAGGGGCTTGGCTGCCATTGCTCCTGGCCCTTCCTAGATCTTGTGAGCAGCTGTCACAGGAGCTGCAGGCTCCTGGTAAATCTCTCAGCTCCCCCTGAGATTCCCCATTTCGGGAACCCCCTTGTACTCTGTGCTAGAGTGCTCCACTGCAACTGTGCAGGCATTGGAGCTACTTATTGAGTTGCATACAATGCAACTGAAAAGTATGTTCACTGAGAACAAACTTTTATCATAGATCTTCAGAATCACATTGAAAAAAAAAAAAAAAATCACATTTCTATAGATCACTGGACTGCTGGAAGCAAACTTCTGTTATTCCCCCCAAAATTAACATCATTTAACACCATTGAGATAGAATTTCATTCATATATCAAAATTTCTCTTCAGTTTTATAAAAAAAAAAAAAACATATAAATTTATTGCCATGTTGAACTTAAAATTCTCAAGAAGGTAAATAATAAATAATTTGTTTCCTTTGAGGTGCTAAAAGGAAAAGATTAACTGATATTCTTAGTGCAGGATTAATCTCATTGAACATAAATTGACAGAGTGGATTAATCTCACCTAAGAGATGTCCACCATGCAGAATCTGTATCTGAAGTAGTTGTGCTAAACTCCCATATAATCAATGGGCAGAACAGGCACTAAGAGGGTCTGATTCAGCTGACCTATTTTAGATTCTTATGTTTGAACAAATATCTCCAGTGACTAAGAAAGGAGCTTGGAGTGACTAACTCTGACGTCAAGCAAACATACTTCTAACAAACTGCAGAATCTAATGGACTAGGACCAAATTAGGACTTGAATTATTCCTGCTGAAGATTAAAATTGGATTTTCAGACTTCTTAAGAACCAGAAAACATTAGTGTTGCAAAACACATTAACTTTTTCCCATATGTCATTTTCACACATCTTCTTAACAACTTTGAGCTACATCTAGAGTAATCCTGACCTGCCGTCATTTAAGCTGGTTTTACATATGATTGACGCAAATTTCGTAGATAAACTCAGATCTTAAACATTTTAGTTTTACCAGAAAAATTTATCCAGGGTTCAGCTCTAGAGTCATACATCTAAATTTAGATGTCTACAGTTTAGAAGTTCAGCTCCAGACTACATACAAGTACATTTGCATATATGTGTGAGCACAGAATTCCAATCTGTTGTTTAATCATTTCAGAACAGATGCTTCAACAGCCGTTTGAGATACCTGTGCATATCTGAGACATTCAACTAGCTCTAGCAGTTGTGTCACTGCCCTTGTGGGGCAGACCTGAAGCCAGCTGTGACATCTCACTTAGATTAGATGTCTGTGCTCAAGCAATGTGGTCACTGGTGTCTGAAGTGCTATTTTACTGAGCGAGATGTTGACAAAATGAATAGAGAAGTTAACAGGTGCATTTTGGAGGGGTTTTTTAAAATTATTATTTTGTTTTTCTGAAAGAATGAGGACTGGAATATTTCTGGGTATTTATAATTGCTTTAATGAAACCACCTGATTAATTCTTTCTAGCAAAATAATTCACTATACCTAACAAAATATAATCTGAAAACCCAAGAAATATTCTGTGCTAATAAACTGAGAAACTAGGACAACAGGTTAGCAGAAAACTGTTCTGCAGAGGGAAGATAATTTGGGAAATGAGGAAAGCAAGCTGTCTAACAGAAACTCTCCTGGCAAACACAATGTACAATGCTGAATTTCTGTTCTTCTTTTTAAGGGACATCTGTACATTAAATTGACGTACAAATATCGTATACTTATGTTTTAATTTTTTGCATATTTATCCTTAAGGGTTTCATCTTATACACTGATGCAGAAAATGTATGCTACACTTGCACATATTATTTTGCTTGAAAAAGGGAGGAGCATTCATTTGAGTTATTAAATAAGTGTCATCAAGAGGAAAAATTCGACATTTTGCAATTACATAGATGTTTTTTGGACACAGATAAGTGTTAGATCGTGCTTTATACGTGTGATTTACTGAAAAATGCAATGTATTTTTTGAGTGAAGTTAAGTTGAAGGTGATTACTTTAGGTGTTTCTAGTTTTGGAATACCAATACTTTGAGATATTTGTACTTTGATCAAGTAATTTAGCTCTAGATATCCAATTTGGAAAACATTGGCTTTAGAATTTCATTCTGCAATAAGTTAGTGATGAAGAGCAGAATAACTCTTCTCTCCCAGTCACAATTTGAAGTCTGTTAAGTAGCACATATGCAATAGGCAGATATACAGAACTCTGAAGTCAGATGGCATATCATGTATACAAGCTTATACTTCCTCATGGGACTGCTTTTCCTTTTCATGAAGGATGAATAATTTCCTAAACACTCCACTGCACATAGAAATGAGCAGGCTGCATTATCCTGAGGCTATTGCCAGGAATAGAAAATAAACCAAATCTTTTTATTTCATTACAATGAATTTTGAGGGGTGCTGATGGTGGGGAAATGTATCTTTGCAAGTAGTATTAGCACTGCTTTTTACATGTAGCCCATGCTGACTCTGAACTTTATTTGGGTGAAGGATGTTTCTTCACAGAAAGTCTACACAGAAAGGGAGAATAATCACAGCAAAACAAAAATACAAGAGAAAAATTTGTATATTAATGATTTTTTTTTTTTTTTTTTAAGAAGAAAATGAGTGGAAAAATGAAAGCTTTCTACTAGTTTGGCTTCCAAGGTATTCTTAGGAAGAGTAACTGTCTGATTATTCTGTAATGTTAAGATCTGAATTGTTAATATTAGTTTGATCTAAAGAATGAGACATGACACCTAATACAGCTTGGAAATGTGAGGGTCTTTGTTACTAAAAAAAAAACCAAAAACATTTGACTATCAGAAATATTTGCCACATTACATAAATATAGATTATGGTACTTACTGAAATCAGTAAGTGATGGATTATTATTGTTATGTTTTTAATGAATATGGAAAAATATAGTCTCCATTAGAAGCCCATCCAGAACTTCAGGACTGATGACGTCTGTGAGAATTTTATTTTGTCAGAAGAAGAATATGGCCCTTATTATCTCAGGCTGATGCATCTGTAATGGATATTTCCAGATCTATGCTGAGCCTCATTAAATCACTTTGCTGGCTACAGAAGTACATCCATATGAATCAGCCTGTTGATCAGCCCCTGGCTGGTCTGGTAAAGATCATCAGAGTAGAGCATAGACAGTCTTGAAGTCCCATTTAAACACTTCAAATAGACTGTAAGGGGGAGTTAAGTGCTTTATAGTTTTCTGATGACTTTTCACAGAGGGAATTATACCCTAAATTGATGTACACGCTGCCTACAACTTTCATACAGCATCAGGAATTCATAAGCTGCCTTTATTCAGAGAATTTCTGTATCCTTTCTACACAATAAACATCTCATAAGAATTTTTTCCCGTCTCTAATACTGAAAACTTTTAAACTTTGTAACACATAGATCTTTTTTTTTTTTAAATAACAGTTATTATTTGTGATTTTGGGCTTTTTTCCCCCCTAAAAACTAAGGAGAGGTGTATGATTTTAATAATACTTGTCTCTGATCTCTTTCTGCCTTTACTTATCATAGTTATTTTATCAAAATCTCAATTTTTATTTAGTTCCAATAGAGAGATCACAGAATCACACAGAATCACTGAATCATTCAAGGTGAAGGGATTTCTTCACATCATCCACTCCAGTCCCCTGCTTGAGTAGGGTTAGGTACAGAATGTTGCCCAGGATCACATACAATTGAGTTTTTAACATCTCCAAGGATGGAGAGTCCACAACTTCTGAAGAACTTGTTCCAGTGTTCGAGGACTCTCATATTAAAGAAGTGTTTTCTTGTGTTCATCCCATAAGGTGTTTATACACATTGATAACATCTCCCCTGAGCCTTGTCTTCTCTTCTCTTCTCTTCTCTTCTCTTCTCTTCTCTTCTCTTCTCTTCTCTTCTCTTCTCTTCTCTTCTCTTCTCTTCTCTTCTCTTCTCTTCTCTTCTCTTCTCTTCTCTTCTCTTCTCTTCTCCTCTCCTCTCCTCTCCTCTCCTCTCCTCTCCTCTCCTCTCCTCTCCTCTCTTCTCTTCTCTTCTCTTCTCTTCTCTTCTCTTCTCTTCTCTTCTCTTCTCTTCTCTTCTCTCTCTCTCCTCTCCTCTCCTCTCTCTCCTCTCCTCTCCTCTCCTCTCCTCTCCTCTCCTCTCCTCTCTTCTCTCTCTCTCTTCTCTTCTCTCTCTCTCTTCTCTTCTCTTCTCTTCTCTTCTCTTCTCTTCTCTTCTCTTCTCTTCTCTTCTCTTCTCTTCTCTTCTCTTCTCTTCTCTTCTCTTCTCTTCTCTTCTCTTCTCTTCTCTTCTCTCTTCTCCAGGCTGAACAGTCTCAGCTCTGACATACATGGGATAAAGAGTAAGATTACACAGAAAGAGAGTTAAGAAAAAATGGAAGACAAACAGATTGCAATGATCAGGCAGATGGCTCAGCCTGATAAATGTAGTGACCATTCATGTTTTACAAGAGACTGGCCCTTTTTTTGTGTTTCCCTCCCTTTGTTTCCCACAGACCTCCTTCCCCTGCACATTGTCTCATCAGCTGGTACAGCACCAGTGACACCCTCCAATACCCTGGACCCTCGTTAGTTACAAAGTTCCAGCTGGCCTGTAGTTTCTTGAAAACCCATTGATTAGTGTGGCTGACAAGGTTAGTTTCTTGTGTTTGTCTCCATCATGTTTGCCTGTCATTTTTATGTCTGTATGATTTGTTTATGGTATCCCCCTTTTCCATACTATCCCATTTGACATGATTCTCCGTCAGTTAATCTTACTGAAATAATAGTTCACACATTCTATGTACAATTCAATTAGTGCAACTGAGCAAGTTTGGTTCTTGTTAGTGCCTATTATTATCTCCCTTATTCTTGGACAGTCAGGTTTGTGTCCCTGTATGTTTTTGTTTATGGTTTCCTCCTTTCCTCATTATCCCCTTTTTGCATTTAAACTGCTCTTGACCATATATCCTTAAAGGAACATAGGTTCTGTCCATGCACATGCCCTTCCAAGCATCACAGATACTGGACCACTATTGCTAACTTTTTTATATATTGGTTAAACTTTTTTTTTTTTTTAATTAAAAAAAAAAAAATCTTGACTTCATATATGAGGTGTGCTCCTCTTGTCCATAACAAGATTTTGAGTATACAAGCACTAGCATGTAAGGGACAATGATGCATATCAATTGTACCTTTCTTCCTTTCTCTGTTTGTTACTACGGAAGTTCATGATATTTATTTTACATCTAAAGAGAAGTTAGAAATACTTTATTTTTTTTCTTGCCTTATGGAAGGCTATGGAAGGTCACATATAATCTTTACTTACCTTAATTCAACTATCTAACTCTTCACTGTATAAAATGTAAATGATACAGAGAATTCTAATCTACTAAAACTCTATGAATCAAAGTTCTTCTGGAAAGGGATGCTTTTCTCTTTTGAGCAACATTCTGATTCATAGCTTTTAAAAGAAATGCCAAGCAAGCTTTCATGCTTAGGAGATGGAAAGAAAAGCAAGTTTATAGCCTGGCTGGTTTTTTGAATGACATTTTTAAAAGCTTTAGTAAGAGTATTTCAAAATATAACTTCATTTTTTAACTGGATATTCTACACTGACTTTCAGTCTTATAATCCTATTTTCAGGCTGTCTGCTGTTATTATAAGAAAGAAAAAGAGGAGCATCACTGGAAAATATTAAGGTAGGACATTTCCATAAAGGGTGAAGCTTCTTTTTGTTAAATTTTCTGCTTTCTTGGCAAGACCGAAGTGTCATGATCTTGCTTAATGAAAAGTTGAGTAACTGAATGTAGTGAACAATGGATGACAGCACAATGCAAGCAATGAGGTAACCCATTATATCACCATGGAATTATTTGGTTGGTGGCCTTTCTGACATCTGGTTATAAACCCACCCAGTCACATAGACCGTACTGTTGCATCACTCTCCAAAAGAGAAGGAAGCCGAGGACTCAAGGCATTGGTGCTGAGCCCTACCCAGAGCCTGACTCAGAGACTGGTGGGATTGAGTGTCACATCTCCCCTGAATGGGCTGGATTAACTCACTGCTGTAGTCACTGAGGCAGGTCACAGTTAGCTGTAACAGTTACCTGTGCATGTGTGTTTGTGTGTAAGTGTCTGTGTAAGTGAAATGTTTTCCCTCTCCCAGCCTATACCTTCTTTGATCCACTTCATAAACTGAGCTTGGCAGTGCTCTTTTTCTCCAGTGACAGACATATAAGAAATTAAAATCATTTAGCTTTCCAGGTCTTGACACCTTTAAAGTGATTAAGTGAATTTTAAATAATCTTAATTATAATGATAACTTCGTTACACATGAAAAATAGTTGTCCAGCTTGAGAAAAAAATTAAAAACACAGACAGCAGCACTAATATAAGTGGCCAGGTACAGAAAATCTTTCATAAGAAAAGAATAGATGGTCCACACATCCAACATTGTGTGGGGAAATTAAGTTTTTTGTTACTACAAACAGAAAACAATAGTAGAAATAAGTAAGCATTCAAAGGATAAATAAACAGCATTATTAAAGTCAATAGCAATTTCTAAATTAAGAGACAGTCTGTAGAATACCTTGGTTTTTTTCTGGCTTTCTAATACACTAGTAAATTAAATAAACCTTAAACTATTCTCTGGTACTGACACTAACCAGTATGAATTAGCACACAATACTGTTAAATTCTCTTGCCCTCCCAAATAACACAACCACTACAAATTGATTATCAGAAATAGTTACTGACCTGTGCTCGTTCTTGAAATATGTTCAGGAGTTGCTTGGGAAAGTGATAGTCATTTTGGGATGAAAGGGCACTAGCAACTGTTCATGCAAATATCAGGATAGATAATTTAGTGCAAGTGCAGGAGGACTGTCACTGTTGGTGTCATTAGTAGCTACATCAAGATCAAAGAATTCACTGGAGCATGCCAAGGCTCCCTTCTAGACCACACGCTTGGGTGCCCTTTCTTCATGATGGGATGAGCCTCCTCGCCTCTGCCTCATCTCCAGCAGAATTAGAATGACCAAGCCTCTATTGTAAATATAGGGAACAGTTAATTATCATGCCTTTATATATATATATATATACACACATATATATATATATATATGTATTAATGAGTTTTTTATTAATAAAAATAATCTTTTTACCTGATTTCTGTGGTTTCAGAAATTTTAAAAAAAATCTATTCTGCTATTGTTCTTTTTCAGCCTAATGGCTGTCACACAGTTGCTCTTCTGAATATACTTTTTTTTTTTTTTTCCAATTGTTTTCCTCATTGGTGGTAATGAATGGGATATATTGATTAAGGATGGCTTAATGTCCAATATCTTTATGACTGCTAACATTGCATGGACTGGAATCTGTTTGGATATAATTCTGTAAAATTCTGGAAAAGCTACTAATTTTAAAAAGAAATTTAGACAGAATCTAGAACTCCTAGGTATATTAAACTGAATTCTTAAAACCACTGTTTCTGTTCTTTTAAAGGAAACAAATGTCACATAAAGTTTCTGAACAAAGTATTTTATTCTAGGAATTTTTATTGAAGTTCACATAGCACATTTAAAATAACTATACTTCAGCACCCCAATATGTTACACTGGATAAATTGCAAATGATCTTATTTTAAGCAAGGAACTTAGAATTCTTTTCCTTTCCTTTCTTTTTTTAATTTAAAAAAAAAAAAAGAAAAAAAAAAAAAAAAAGAAAAAGCTTTTCTGTGAAATGTCAAGATGACAAGCTTATTTTACTGAACATTTTTCAGGTAGAACAATTGAACCAAAACTATAATTTCATTAAAGTTTAGTGTGGTATGAATACCTATTGGTTTTGTTTGATTTTATTTATTTATTTATTTTTACCAACAACCAGTACTTTTTTAAATTAAAAAAAAAAAAATATTCTTACCAAACAGGCTTTACTGAATAAGTGGTTAAAATGCAGTTGTATGGAAACTTCTTTTTATTAATAATTATAACAATTTTGTGTGGAAAGTGTTGATGGCATAGTATACAGTCAGTGCTATATTTAAGCTTGTTTTCAAAAGAACTGGTGTTTGAAATTTGAATCTCAGCTTCTACTTCGCAGAGTAATATGGAAGTGGATTATATTATATTCCAATATAATAATGGAAGTGCAGTGAACCTGTGTTGTAAAAAAAATATCTAAGAAATGCTGATTAAGAAAGCAGAACTACACAATATAGATCAGGAAAATCAAATCCAAGTACATAAAATCTTTACTTCTGAAAGATCAAAGCTCAGAACTATTCCTCTTTCTACACCTTTCCTTCATTCTTAGTTTAGCTCTTTGCTGTACATTCTGTTTAGCCTTGATTTAGGAATAAAATAATTTTTTAAAAAGCCCATCTTCTTCTATTCTTCATTCTTGCATTACCAAGAGTGCTGATTCTGAGGTGTGATTTTTTTTTTTTTTTTTTTAATTTAAATAGATTCAGAGATAAGTACTGTTTCCACTGGTTATTATTTACTTTGAATTTCTGTGAGGGAGCAGAGGTGACTATGAGCTGTTTCATCGTCTGTCCTTAACTTTCTTATTTGTCAAATCTATTCTTTATTGGACTTTTGTTTACTCATAGAGATACAAAAACAGATAGTGGCTTATTGTCCTTCCCAGATACTGTAAGTACTACTGTTTAAAGCTTCTAAATAACTGAAGGTTACTTTCTGTGTACTACATTGAAAAAAATAAACTGGTGTAAAATATTTTTTTTTTCTCATTTTTTTAACTTTGAACCTCTTAAATTATTATTTTTTCTCTGATATGAGAACAATTGAAACTGTGAAACAGGTGGTTTTTTACTTAATGAAAATATTCTTGAGTTACTAAATTGGGTAAGAAAATTTTCAAGAAGTACTTTCAAATTAATTAATACTTTCCTTCTTACTTAGGAGGGACAGTTCCCTGCTCATTGATGAAATTTCTACTTACAATATTGTTTGGCTAGTTTGTGATTTGATAAAAATCACAAATTATTCTTAGTTAAGGAATTTAAAATAGCATTGTATGTTGCCAGTGAGAAAGCCTGCTACCCTCAAAGATGCTTTTGACCACTAGAACTGCATTAATAATTCCATGTCTCACTGAAGTCTCATAAGTGTGCAGAGAAGAGAAAAACATTCTACATTATTGCCTATATAGCTGCTTTTAGCAGACTGTGAATGAATATTGGAGTCTGTGAATAATTATCCAAAAGCATCTGTTAAATGGTCATTATTAGTCAACTGAACAAATAATGTTAGTATGTCTTAGAAAAGAAAGGGGATGAAATAGAGAACATAATGCTGTTACCATAGAGATCTATGAGGCATACAGTCCTTGAAAATTGCTTAAAGTTCTTACCATAGCAAAACAAATATAGAATAGATACAAAGGAAACTGAGGGAGATCAGAGGTACAGAATGACTTCTATAAGAAAAGTAAGTAGACTAGGATCCATCAGCTTGGAAAACAGAAGCTAGCAGAGGGTGTGTTAGTGGTCTGAACTCAGGGATGGGTAGAAAAGGAGAAAATGAATAATTATTTACTACTTCTCATGATGTTAAAAAAATCCTAAAAAAAAACATTCCTACTTAAAAAATAAAAGGTTTAAAAACAACTTTTTTATATATAACAAGATTAATTTATGAAATATACTGGCAAGTAACTGTAAAAGTATGAGTGGGTTCAAAAGCAAATTATGTAAATTCAGAATTGATACCTTTAGACTATTAAACACAATAGTCCAGCAAGGTTTTAATGATTAGAAACTTGGAGCATATCCCAAAGACAAACTCACTTGTCTTTTTTTTTTACATTTTTGTTGTAAGATTCTGTAGATCACTGTTAAGAACAGCATGCTGGTCTGCATTAAACATTTGTTTTGCCCTAAGATGATTCTTCTTGTGTTTTTAACTCCTGTGTAATCCTATACTTGTGTGTTATGTACAAGGCTTATGCTATTCTACTACAATTAGATTTACTGTCTGAAGAATAATAGCAATAAAATGTTCTTTCAATAATCTCTCCATAATAATCTGCTCAGAAACTGCAATATATATCAAACTCAGCATACATTTGTGGTAAGGTTTAACTAGTGGGCATAGTTGACTTCAGCCTGCATTCCATATCAAATATTTGAGGCCTTGCCAGGGTACTTTTGTTAGGAGAAGAAAACAATTATCAGTCAAGTATTTGATTGTTCAATAATGTTAATTATGATATTACCAACAATAATGTTTTCCTTATTTCACTGTAAGCAAACACAACCATTTTCCTTTTAAATTATTTCCAGGCTTATCTTTTCTGTAACTGTCCGGCATTTTGAACTATTGCTCTTACATTAATTAATCAGCAATTTACAGTAGCAACAATAGAAAAGAAAAACAAAGATTTGGTGAACCTGAAGTTTCCTTAAAAAGTTGTATGTGTCTGTTTTCAGATAAAAGATGGAGTAAGGGTAAATAAAGAAGTGGTACTTGACTAGCCCTGGCTAAAACTAACTTTAAATGCAAAAAATCTAATAGTCAAGTAAAAAAAAAAAATAATTGCAAAAAACTATATAGAGTACAATGTATATGACAAGCTAAGAGTTATTACTTTAATTTAACTAAAAATTAAATAGTCTACCAAAGAATGATTATTAATCTATTTACAATGATTATTTACAATGATGAAAATACATATTTCAAACTATATAGAATTAGAATTATATATGTGGAAATTTTCAGGTATGTTCCCCTTTCTCCAATATAATCTTAGGCCTGTACTTGTCTATACTGTAATTCACTCCATAGACAGTTCTTGTTATTGCTATCTGTTAGTTAAAAAAATATTTGTAATGGGCATTATACCACAAAATTTTAGAAAGTTAAGCAAAAGCCAAAACAAAGTAGGCAATTATTCAAGAAACAAACTGCTCAGCTCGGAATCAAAAAGTGGTTTATTGATTTATTATGTATTCAATCAGTCAGTAATCACTGGATCATATATTCAGGATCGGTAGCAGCAATAAAACAAATAAACCTCAATCCTAGACATTTGCAAAGTACTAATACATCTTTGTACAGCTCTGAACACTTCTGTACTGCCAAAAAGTTCTGACTAGACATGCAAACAATCATACCGTTACATATTCACACTTTTCACACCATTTGTGCACAACCCCAGCTGTGGAGGTTGCCATCACCCCGTCCCCGGCTGCATGGCCTCCCCTGGGTGCACACCCCTCCTGCAGGAGATGCAGCTGCCCCAGCTTTATCTGCCCACCTGCTGCTCCCAAAATCCCACTGACACAGCTGCCATCAAGGAGGTACCCCAGGAGGTATGCCTGTACCCCAAGGTGAGGTCGCTGTGTGTTGCCCTTGCTCCGCCAGCCCACTGCTGGGTGCCAGCTGCTCTCAGCACCCCATGGGGAGGCTGTGCTGCCCAGCCTGGGCCGAGGTCAGGGTGTCCTGGGGACACTGCTGGCAGTGACAGACCCTGTCTGGTGGTTGCCACTCCCTTTCCATTGTATCTCTCTATGTCACACATGACCATTCTCCCACTGTATTTCTTTCCAGGATGACTCCTTTGTAATTCCCTTGTTATTGTTTAATCCTGCTGATGGCCATCTTCCTCTTTAATATGACTAGTTTTGAGCAAGTGTTCACCAGAGAGTTTTGTATTTCACACACAGAAACCCAAAAGATTTACACTCAATTTCCTACCTCAAGAAATATTTTTATCCAGATCTTGTGCCAAAGACAAGCTGAGTGGGCATTTGCAAAGCTAATAGATATCCAGTCAATAAATAAATTGCTGTTTCTAGCTAAAATTATGAGTTCAGACAAAGTGACAAGTCCCAACATTTTGTTATGAGCTTAACACGTAGCCTGTGACCTTTCATAGGCAATGGCACTACCATGTTTACTGGTGCATGGCAAAATAGCTGCATGGCAAAAGAGGAGACTACTTCCAAGGAATGCAATGCAGTGTCCTGGAATGGGCAAAAACACCTTCTCTAGTCTGTCTGTTTCAAAACTATGAGAATAGGACTCCTCTACGTTGTTTCCTTCCTATGAAAACACAAAGAAACGACTACTAAGTTCTCAGAAAACAAGGCAGATAATTTACCCAATTAAACATATTTATTTATAGAATAAACTCTCTTCACTCATTCTTAAATCTTCCTCCTTTTTTTTTTTTTTTTTTTTTTTTTTCTGTCCCCCCCTCCTTTTTTAATTCCACAGATACAAGGAGATACCATCTAAGCCTTTCAGGACAAAAAGAAAAATTTAATGAGGCAAAATACCCAATTATTTAACTTCTCTCAAATCTGTAAAGTCTCAGAATGACATATAATACTTTTGGTTTATTTTAATTTTAACAGATCTATTTTCAGGGTAGTGCATGCACATTTCCATGTAAGAGTATCAGAATTAAGCCTTTCAACTGACAATATCCTGCGAGCTACTTCCTAGGTGTAAATTTGAGCTATTTGCAAAGTATAACTGGAAGATTATTCTGCAACTTTATTCTTCTTTCCCAGATGTTACCTGCTGCAACTAACTCCACACTTTAATGTCAGGTAAACAGAGGTGCCTGCTATGAGTTTCAGACAGGATTTTGTGCCCAGTGCTCCTGTCTCCCTCATTGTCTTGCAGGAGAACTGCAGGGAAGCAGAGAAGGTAAATGTAGACTCCAGAGAGAAAGTTAGAAATCTGACTCCTCTCTATTGACTAAATAAGATCCCTTGATAACAAAGGTAGTCTTCACTATACCAAGCTGGATACTTGTTTATGCTTGATAGTCCCTGTTTTATGTGTTTATGACAAACACTCTAAATTTGTGTCTTAAAGTTTACACTTGAACTTTATTTTCTACATGTAATTCAAAACATGTTTTGTATAGCTTTGCACCTTAGTTGCCTAAGCATAGGTGCCTAGCGCTTCTTAGGCTTCCCTAAAGTATGTGGGGGAAGACTGTCAGAGTGTTTGACACTTGAATCTAGCTCCTGGGTTCCCATTTTTCCACTCTATTATAACATTCTCATAGTTAGAACATCCACTTAGGAAGTAAATCTTCTGTTCTTTCTGAGGAAACCATATAGTCCTGGTTTTGCTAGGATAGAGTTAATTTTCTTCTCAGCTGTTCGAAGAGCCATATTTTGATTTCAGTTCAGACTTGCTATGAGAACATCATTGATAAAAGTAGTAATGTTATTAGTTATTGCTGGAGCTCGAGGCCACCGTGTTTGGCCATTCACAGCTGCATTAGGACTGGGAGGGAGAAGCACAGTGAACAGCTAAACCCAAAACTGGCATTTGGATGTGCCAGTGAAATATTCCATATCATATCCCATCATGTTCAGGTAATTATCTGGGGCTGACTGGAAAGGGGGGTGGATTTGCACGGGTTTTTCTCTCAGGCTCTCGCTCTTCCAGGATTGCGGTTTCGGTTTGGGATTGTTGTTCCTCTGGGACCATTATCTGGGAACAGGCCGGGCTTATCAGTGGGTGGTAAGCATTTGCACTGGGTTATCACTTATTTGCATATCTTATGACTGTTATCATTCTCACTACTATTTTAATATTAGTTGTTTAGTGGTTGGTTGGGGGTTTTTTTTAGTTTTCTTTTATTTATGTTATTAAACTGGGGTCAGGGGGAAATGGGTGAACGGCTGTGTTGGCTGCTAGCCAAGGGCTAGCCCAGTGAAACTATCACATGCTGTCATTAAGTAAGGATGTCATATGAAGCTACCATCTCAGGTTCTGACTTTTAATTCTCATTTCGTAGCTCCTTGAATTAGGTTTAATTTTACTTTATTTATTTATTTATTTTTACTAGCAGCAGATCAACAGTACAGTGTTCCTGCTTTGAAGTAACTGTTCAGAGATTGGTTTAAAGAAGTGACTTTGACTGCAGTCTTAGTACCACTGACTGTATCAGTACCTTTCTCTGTTCTCACGTATTTCCCACAGTCCTTTGCTGAACTTATCTCAAGCTGCACCCTCTGAGTTCAATGCTTCATGAAAAAGAAGAAAAAAGAAAGATGAAAAAAGCAATGTGTGTGTGTTTAAATATCAGCTTTTAAGAAAGGTGTTCAAAGGCATACTAACAGTCCAAGGGGTCACAGACACCACTGAGCCAGAAATAACAGAGGCATATTGTGCAATTTTATTCCTACTGTTGAGTACTTAATAACTTAAATAAACTAATTAACTTCAATGGGACTACCTGCTCAGTTGAGAGCTCAGTAAAGGTATTTATCCTATTCACAGTCTAGCATATATCACCTTTAGAATTGCAAGGGTTAGGTCCTGTAGGTGGTAAAATTATTTGTCTTAGTACAGAACTAGTCTTTTGCTTAAAAAAAAAAAAAAAAAAAAAAAAAAAAAAAAAGGTAATTAAAGTAGTCTGGGTCTCACTGCAAATAGTATTTTCAGAATATTTATAAGACATATTCCAGGTGTACTTTTGGATTAAAAAGGAAAAGCAAATTAGTTTTCTACTGTATATGAGTCCTGCATACAAAAACAGGTTCCACCAGATGAGTTGAAAAAAATCTGAGTATTTGCTTCTATTTTCAGACTATTGCAACACCAGCATTTCAGGATTCATTAGGTTAGTAGAAATATACTGTGATGAATCTTTAGGGATTTCTTTAATTCTTGTAGTGTTGGCTAAAATGCTGACAGTAGATGCCAAACTATATTTGTTTCCAATTACTTTTTCAATTATTTCTGGTACTTCAAATTGTAATCATGTAACCTGTCATATTCCCAAAACATCTTGTGATGGCCAAATATATCAGGGCAATTCCAATATCTTTTTTCTTTTTCTTTTTCTTTTTTTTCCCTTTCTCAAAAAACAAACAAACAAACAAACCACAACCACAAACAAATTCTGTACATATTAATTGAGATCAAATATATTCTATGGCTGAACTTCATTTACATTTTACAGAGCTTTGCAAAGTGTGCTTCCTCACCCCTGGGGTTTTACAGAAAACTGTGTTTGTACTTCTTGTCTTCTTGATTACAGTGCTGTTTTGCAGCTGTGCTCCTTCTAAGAACTGCTTGCACGAAGCAAAGCAGATGGATAGCAAACCAGATTTTCTTCTGTGAAGACTTTCTTACTTAAGAAGGGTAAATCCATCTGCCTCTTTTGAACAGCTGATGGTGTCTGAGCATAAACATGTTACCCCCTACAATGTGTTTTCTGTCTGTTTTTTGCAGGGTTTGCAGTTCTAACTCAATTTGTCAAACTATAGCAAACAGCTAGTACAAATGGAATATTTTGCTATCAGCTGAAAAAAGTAATGACTTATTTGATACTGTATTGTATGATACTGCTGGCATGTTCATCAAAACTATACTGACTGAAACTAATTCAGATAGAAGCCCTCTAAAGCTTGGGGGCTGGGGAAGACAATTCCACAATAATTAAATGGAGTTCATAGATAAATTATCCTGACAATTTAGTCAGAATTGGCATAGTGTTCTTAGGAGAGATATGTATTTCGTGTGGCCTGAAGCATGTGCATATATGTTGGATATTAATAATGGAGTGTGGGCAGGTGACTTGCTCTCCCTCCTCTACCTGAATCTATGCTTGCTTATAGCTAAAGAGAATAACAAACAGCCCTTTTCATGAAGAGTTGGATGAACTGCAAAAATATTGTGCCATGCATGGGCAGCAGATGTAGGACATCTACTTTAAACAGAGCTTTTTAACATAGCTTTTATAATTTAACTGAACTTATGTAAAATATAGCATGTTCATATACGGGGGGGAGCGAGACATGGACAACACACAGGGAGGGAGGCTGAATTGTTTGGGTTTTTTTAATGTAGGTCTCTTTCTTAAAAACAAGCCAGGAACCAAACTCTATTTTTATTCATATCTACATTAACTTCAGTGAATTTATTAACACTATGATGTTTAGTAAGATAAAAATATTTTCTGAGCAGGATGGGTGGAGTCTGAACCTCAGAGTGCAATCAGACGGAACTGGGTATACCATAAAAGACTGTTTTGCACAAAAAAGTACAAGATTTACAGTTTTTATTAAGAACACTTTCACTGACAGAACGACATAAACATTTTCCATAATTGTTAAGACATCTTCAGGCATCATGAAACAAGAGTGATACTATTCATTTGCTTTTGTCAAATTTCCAAATTCATTCAAGGTGCACTTGTTTGCATGTAGGGGAGAACAGAGACCAAAAACTCCAAGTGATTATCTACAGCACAGTATCACTAAAACCAATATTGTCTTCCTTAAGTTTGCTTTGAGTATTAGGAACTCAAAGAGCTAATACTATTTGAGGCATTCCATACATAACTACACTTCCTTCTTTTTATTGATTTATTGAGGTTCAGATTAAATAGTACATGGTATGCATGCTGAATAGTGTTAACAGAACCTCTGTTCACTGAACTAGATACACTACTGATGCAGTGAGATAAGAAGATATTGCTACTGATGTCATAAGACTGTCATTTTAGAGTAGTGGCAACGTAAATAATGATCTATAAACAGCTTCTAATTTCATTTCACACATGCCTAGGAGGTTATACAACCACTATAGGAAAGGAAACACAATGAACTTGTTAAAATAGAAAACTGTCTCTGTTTTGTTATATACATCATATGTATATTTCTCAGTAAAAGCAGATAGAGATGGGAGCCTTCAAAGGAGACAGGCCTAGATTTTTTTTCTGCCTATCAGTAGGTTTATCTGTGAAACTCAGAGAGAGTGTACTCTGTTATGAAATATTCCAACAGAACATACAGGCCTTTAGCAGAAATTTCCTGCTTTGTTTTATCTGGTAACAAAACAAAAATCTCAAAGTAGCTTTCTCATAGGTTATAAATGTTTTTTGAAAGTTTTCCTGTGTTCATGCGACACCTTACTTCAATTAGAACACACTAACTCACTTTAAGCTGCTACTAATTTCTCCTTCCTTCCTTTCTTCCTTCCTTTCTTCCTTTTTTTTTTTTTGTTTCAGTTTGTTTTCATTGCTTTTCACTTTCTCTTCCCTCTCCCCTTTTTTTTTTTTTTTTTTAGTTTGTTTTCATTGCTTTTCACTTTCTCTTCCCTCTCCCCTTTGTTTTTTCTCTTTTTTATGTGTCTCCCTGGTACAGAGTCAGTTGCTTTGATTTAACATGATATACTATCTTGACAAAGTAGAATTTGGACAATAATGTATATATCCTATCAAGTCACTCAACTGCAAATACTTGGGTAAAACGGACTTTGATAAGTGTCAATACTAATGTACATTATATTTTCACAAACTAGAAATTCAGCTTTTTACCAGTGGTGAAATCTCATCAATATCCCAGTAAAAGCAATTGTGAAAATATTTAACTAAAGATGTTCTGTACAGTTTGGACATATGTGAATGCAAACCACAAACTTAATATCAAAAATTACAAATCTAATTCAGTCAGAATTACATTATTTTGGCATGATATTTTCCTGGACAACAGAGTTTGTTGTGTCTGAAAGATTCAGTATCATTTTCTAAAAAGAGTTATTCTAATTTCAAAGCATAGAGAATGTGATAAATATGTTTAGGTTTCAATTTTGACTCACAGAATTTCCAAATTTCTCAGATAAAGGGTTTTTTTGGTTTTAGATCACTTTTAATTTGCCCTTTTCTATCCCTAACTACACCCAGAAGCATAGGAAAAATAATAATAATAATTTAAAAAATAACATTACTGAGATGTGCTTTTGTTTGAGTATGTATCTACATGTTTCTATACAAAAATAGCAAAATATTGAGGACTGGGTTCTCAGACCACATAAGGTAGCATGTTTTTAACAACCATTTGTATTTACATCACCTGGAGGTAAGTCCAGTGCCTTTCCTGGGCAACATGATAATCCTTTGCTACTTTACTGCTCTGTGAAACAAACTGATATAACATATACAATGATTAAAGCATTGTATATGTTATAACAGCACCCTGACAAGTGCTGTTTTGAACTTTTGTTCACTTTCAATGTTGTCTGCTAGAAAGATTTTGTGTTGAAAAAAAAATGGATATATTTAAAAATAGTGACTGCTCTGCAACAGTATTTTTCTTCATGTACTGCCAGGGTGCAGTGTAACTTTTCTTCAGATACACAGGATCTTATCCTTTCCTCATTTGTATTTATAGACAGTTTACAATGCACCTATTTGTTGAAACTTCTGTATGAAGTTAGGGTTCGGTTGTGCTTTTTTAAATAGATGTGTTATTGTTTACCTCATTACAAATTTGCAGAAATCCAGGTAAATTAGGTAACTCATTTGATCTTTTACTTGGAGTGAAGTAGTTCTGCAAACTATAATAATACACACTGTGTATTACATGTAGTTTCATGCAATCAAAGTAAATTTGTATGCATATAAATAGCTTACAAGGCAAATACATATTTATAAGATAAATAAATGAATAAGTCTGATATTGCTTTGATATCTTACTGCAGGCTTTAGAAATTGAGTGTAAGTAAATAAGCAAATTAAAACTACTCTACTCCACTCCCCTCTACTATACACTGCAACTGTCCAGTAGAGAGATTTAGAGTATTGCAAGTGACAATTAAAGTGTCCCTAGTTTAATCAAATTATATACTATCAGAAAACTGAAAGGAAGTATTCTACAGATATGAAGACTATGAGTTGGAGAGGCGTGTTGTTGTGGGGCATTTATTTATTTATTTATTTATAGACAGCTGCATCAAGGCTGCTTAAAGATTTAGAGAAGAAGCAAAAGGTATGAACTGACATAGCTACAACAGCTTCCATGAATCTGAGTAACAGCAATCTTTTGTGTGCTCTGAGAATATTTAGCAGATCAAAACCCTCTAAGCCTTGGGTGAGGGAGTATCTGTCCCATGAAGCCCAAGTAAACTTAAGTAACATACAAGTTTAGCATGTTTAAGCACAGCAACAGATCTGTAGGAATGCAAAGGCTGATAGGAAAACAAAGGGCATCTCAATTTGTGAATATCTAAAGAGTTAAGTGGGATTGTTTTCTTTATTTAATGTCTCTCCTTCCTAACAACTATGGGAAAGAACAGAGGCTTAATTACCTATATACCCAACGCAATCAAAAATATGTTCTATTGGTTTCCCATGCTCACTAGAAGTTCTCAGTGATTATTCAAGTTCAAAAGAAAAGGTTACATATCCAACCCACTAGCATGAAATATTTAAGGAACTGACAACACATAATTCTGGATTTCACTTTCTATGGATATTTGTGTGTATGTGTGTACTTGCACATATATGTATATGTATGAAATAATAATTATTTGAAGTTGAGTTTACATACAGATACTACATATATGTGTACATATATATCTATATACAGATATAAAATATCTATTGAAATGAAGTCAGCTATTTGAGGAGATATGTACTTCTCAGAAGATGAAAACAGTGTTTCTCTTGACATCTTCATTCAAATAAGTTGATACAGTAGTGAGACTAATCTGAAACAACTCTGAAGATTCCTGTGCATTATAAATAACACAATTTTGCTTCAAAGTTATAAGCGACGCTCTTTGCTTTGCAGCCAGGCAAGATTCACAGAGGACACTTGCTGTTTCATTTCATTTCTTTTTCTGCTGATGCCAGGATTTGTTAGTAGAGAATTGTTAATAGAACTGGAGATTTTAGCAAGATCTATATAAATTACACTCCAGTAATTCAGCAGTACAATTATGTTGATGTAGCATTCACATTCAGAGGAAGAGGTAGATGTGGTGTTGTTGACATGGGTTGGGTGTGGCTGAGAGTGGTAATGGGGAATGGGGCTTGCAGTCAGTTCATCATATGTTGGTTCAGTGACTCCTTCCACCTCATACTCTTCCCCTGCTCCAGTGTGGGGTCCCTCCCACAGGAGAAAGTCCTCCAAAAACTCCTCTAATGTGAGTCCTTCCCATTGGCTGCAGTTATTCATTAACTGCTCCAGTATAGGTCCATTCAACAGGGTGCAGTCTTTCAGGAACAGACTACTCCAGCATGGACTACCCACAGGATCACAGCCTCCTCCAGGAGTATCCACCTGCTCTGGCATGGAATCTCCCACAGGCTGCAGGAAGATATCTGCTCCATCATGGACCTCCACAGGCTGCAGGGGGATGGCCTGCCTCACCATGGTCTTTACCACAGACTGCAGAGGAATCTCTGCTATGGTGCCTGGAGCACCTTATCCTCATCCTTCTTCACTGACCTTGGTGTCTGCAGAGTTATTTCTCTCCCATATACTCATTCCTCTCTCTCTGTCTGATGCTGCACAGTAGTTTCTTTCCTCTTCTTAAATATGTTATCACAGAGGCACTACCATCGTCCCTGATGATCTGAGCCTTGGTCAGTGGCAGGTCCGTCTTGGAGCCAACTGGCATTCGCTCTGTCAGACATGGGGGAAGCTCCTAGCATCTTCTCACAGCAGCCAACCCTGTAGCCCCCAAATACCAAAACCCCAGTCCACAAGTGTATAATATAAAAGTCTTCTTTCTTGTCATTTTTAATGTTAGAACCGAGAGGGTTACCCCAGAAGGGTATATTCCTTTTCTACATTTATTGGAAAAGTAACAAATGTTTCAAGACATAGGTATTTGACAGAGCAACAAGGAATTTTGAGGACTTCTACTTCTTTCTAATCTGTTATAATTTTGATGGTTGGGATGTAAAGCACTGAAATTTTACTTATTAGCAGAACTTCATTTATGGTAGCTTCTCTGCTCAGTGCAATAACTGGTGCACCTTGAGGAAAGTGGCATTTGTCCAGTTTGCAAGTTTAACTTTCTCACTACCAAGGAAGAATCATTTTCTGTCTCATACTCTGCAATATAAATTCAGCACTCTAGAACTGATGAAGGCCAGGAGGCCTCCCAACCCCCTAGGATGAAATTGGTGTACTTGGCTCGCTCCCTGCAATGCCTGTACACCAATGCACACAGCGTGAGGAATAAGCAGGAGGAGTTAGAAACCCATGTTCGGTCAGGGGAATATGATCTGGTGGCAATTACAGAGATATGGTGGGACAACTTACATGACTGGAATGTGGTCATGGATAGCTATGTCCTTCTCAGGAAAGACAGGCCAGCAAGGAGAGGTGGTGGAGTTGCTCTTTACGTGAGAGAGCAACTACAGTGTATTGAGATCTGTCCAGGGGCGGATGAGGAGCGAGTTGAGAGTCTGTGGGTGAAAATTAAGGGGCAGGCTGGTATGGATGATACAATTATGGGTGTCTATTACAGGCCACCAGATCAGGGTGAGGAAGTTGATGAGGCCTTCTACAGGCAGCTGAGAACAGCCTCGCAATCACAGGCCCTGGTTGTCATGGGGGATTTTAACTACCCTGATGTTTGCTGGAGGGACTACTCAGCCAGCCACTCACAACCCAAGAGGTTCCTCCAGTGCATCGATGACAACTTCCTGATGCAAATGGTGGATGAACCAACTAGGAGAGGAGTGCTGCTGGATCTCATCCTCACTAACAAGGAGGGTCTGGTTGAAGCGGTAAAGGTTGAAGACTACCCGGGCTGCAGCGACCATGAGACGGTTCAGAATCTCATGTGGCAGGAACAGAATTCCAAGCAGAAACACAACCCTGGACTTCAGGAGGGCCAACTTTGGCCTTTTCAAGCAATTGCTAGGGGAAATCCCATGAGAACGGGTACTTGAAGGTAAAGGGGCCCAAGATAGCTGGTTAGCATTCAGGAACTGCTTATTCCAAGCTCAAGATCAGAGCATTCCAACATGTAGAAAGTCAAGGAAGGGAGCCAGGAGACCTGCTTGGTTAAATAGGGAACTGCTGGGCAACTTCAAGTGGAAGAAGAAGGTCTACAGACCATGGAAGGAGAAGCTGGTCACTTGGAAGGAATATAAGACTGTTGTCAGAGGATGTAGTGAGGCAACTAGGAAAGCTAAGGCCTCCTTAGAATTAAACCTTGCAAGAGAGGTCAGACAATAAAAAGGGCTTCTTCAAATACATGGCAGATAAAACTAACACTAGAGGCAACGTAGGCCCACTGATGAATGAGGTGGGTGCCCTGGTGACAGAAGATACAGAGAAGGCAAAGTTACTGAATGCCTTCTTTGTCTCTGTCTACTCTGCAGAAAGCTGTCCTGAGGAGCCCCGTACTCCTGAGGCCCCTGAGGAAGTCAGGACAATAGAGGAGTTTGCCCTGGTTGATGAAGACTGGGTTAGGGACCAATTAAGCAATCTGGACATCCATAAATCTATGGGTCCAGATGGGATGCACCCACGGGTGTTGAGGGAGCTGGCTGAAGTCATTGCTAGACCACTCTCCACCATCTCTGATAAGTCGTGGGAAACAGGAGAGGTGCCTGAGGACTGGAGGAAGGCAAATGTCACTCCAATCTTCAAAAAGGGCAAGAAGGAGGACCCAGGTAACTACAGACCGGTCAGCCTCACCTCCTTCCCTGGGAAGGTGATGGAACAACTTATCCTTGCTGCTATATCAAGGCATATCAAGGAGAAGAGGGTCATTAGGGGCAGTCAACATGGCTTCACCAAGGGGAAGTTGGGCTTGACCAACCTTCTAGACTTTTATGAAGACATAACCAGGTGGCTAGATGATGGTAGAGCAATGGATGTGGTCTATCTTGATTTCAGTAAGGCATTTGACACGGTCTCCCACAGCATCCTTGCTGCCAAATTGAGGAAGTGTGGATTAGATGATCAGATAGTGAGACGGACTGTGAAATGACTGGTGGGAAGAAGCCAGAGAGTGGTGGTCAGTGGAGCAGAGTCTAGTTTGAGACCTGTGTCTAGTGAAGTCCCTCAAGCATCAGTACTGGGTCCAGTACTATTCAATATATTCATCAATGACCTGGATGAGGGAATAGAGTGTACTGTCAGCAAGTTTGCTGATGATACAAAGCTGGGAGGAGTGGCTGACACTCCAGAAGGCTGTGCTGCCATCCAGAGAGACCTGGACAGGCTGAAGAGCTGGGCAAAGAACAACTTAATGAAATATAATAAGGGCAAGTGTAGGGTGTTGCACCTGGGCAGGAACAACCCCAGGTTCCAGTATAGGTTGGGAGATGATCTACTAGAGAGCAGTGTAGGGGAAAGGGATCTGGGAGTCCTGGTGGACAGCAGGATGACCATGAGCCAGCACTGTGCCCTTGTGGCCAGGAAGGCCAATGGCCTCCTGGGGTGCATTAGAAGGGGTGTGGTTAGTAGGTCAAGAGAGGTTCTCCTTCCCCTCTGCTCTGCCCTGGTGAGGCTGCATCTGGAATATTGTGTCCAGTTCTGGGCCCCACAGTTCAAGAAGGACAGGGAACTGCTTGAGAGAGTCCAGCACAGAGCCACCAAGATGATGAAGGGAGTGGAGCATCTCCCTTATGAGGAAAGGCTGAGGGAGCTGGGCCTCTTTAGCTTGGAGAAGAGGAGGCTGAGGGGTGACCTCATTAATGTTTATAAATATATGAAGGGTGAGTGTCAGGAGGATGGGGCCAGGCTCTTCACAGAGGTGTCCAATGATAGGACAAGGGGCAATGGGTGTAAGCTGGAACACAGGAGGTTCCGCTTAAATTTGAGAAGAAACTTCTTTACAGTGAGGGTAACAGAGCACTGGAACAGGCTGCCCAGGGAGGTTGTGGAGTCTCCTTCTCTGGAGACATTCAAGACCCTCCTGGACGCCTTCCTGTGTGAACTCATGTAGGTGTTCCTGCTCCGGCAGGGGGATTGGACTAGATGATCTTTCAAGGTCCCTTCTAATCCCTAGCATTCTGTGATTCTGTGATTCAGTTGTATGCTGAAGAGAATCAAAGTAATTTAAACAAACAAGTATACTAATGACATCATAATTTTAATAATTAGCTATTAATAATACATAATTGATAAAGTATTATATATTTATTTATATATAGTCTTCCAGGAAACTGTTGCTGAACAGACTGAGCTAAAAATGACCTTAAAATAAGAATTTATGTAGAAGTGAATATTTCAGTGGAGTGCCCTAAGAATACAAGCACTGAATTACAGCAGAGGTCCTATATATAGGACCAATATAATTGGTCCTATAAACACAGTTGACCAATTATTGATCACTAAAGGAATACAACCTTTGAAAGGAACTGGTTTTAGGGTATAGCAAAAGTAATGATTATATAACAAAGAAATATGAATGGCTTAATTGTGTTAATGGTGCCATTAATTTTACTATCAGAAAGTTATATCCTTAAGAAAAACAGAAACCTTCTGTTGGAGGAAGCTATATATCTTGGAAATTAGGAACCTTCTGTTGCAATATTTTCCAGGCTTTTTATAAGGAATACGTAACTTAGTTGTGTGCAGAATGGCACAATCATCTGCAGAAACTTCCTGTAGTTGCTAGCATAAGCAGGGCTGCCTTTAGGGTATATCTATAAGAGTGCAATAGAAATTAGTACTTGTGCAGGTGTACTGCTTGAGAACTGGAAATAAAGTATTGAAACTGATCACTCTGATATCCTATGAATGTAAGTTTCAATTTATTATCATTAAACAGAAATCTACCTTTGTTGTTTGTGGTTTGTCAAGTAATCTACCACTAGTGTTTGATCTAGTCAAATACCCTTGAAGTGTGGTTGCAATTTGGATGTAAAGCAGTTGGTGGAGAGGCATCCTCTCTTTCCAAAAACATCTTCTTCTGTAATATAGCCATTCTCTGCTGTTGTTCTTATCAGCAAAAGACAGTATCACAGAAGCTAAGGGAATTTACTCAGCTATGGCTCTTTTTCTTCTCTTAGCAATTGAAACAATATTAAAACTGATGATACTGACTCATAACTGAGATAAAATTGCCTTTCTGAAATAGACTTTAAAGGTCATTTTAGGAAAAGTAGATTTTTTTTGTGAAAAGGAAGTAAAGTACTGTAGGCTTTTTGGGAATTACATCCCCCCAGTTCTCCACCTGCATTTATTACAGTGGAAAAAAAAACCCTAAACCCTCAAAACACCTTTCCATTAGTGATCTACTGGAAGATCTATAAAGATTCTTCATTACTGTTTTTTCTCTGATAGTACTGCAACGACAGAACCTCTTTATGACAAAAATAGTCAGTAATTTCAGAGCCATACAGATCAGGCAAAACAGAATCCTGACCTTGTTATATCTAAATCATTCCAAACTTGATATGGAGAGAAAATGTTGTGGAAAAAGAGTTACTGGAACTGATGAGAGGAGTTATCATCCACACTGATGCAGAAGCTCTTGCTTATGTGAAAAGATTTTCTTCATACATTAATGGAAGTGTATGTGTTTATATACACATACATGTTTATATATTTACATAACTTTAATCAAAAAGGCTAGAAACAAATACTTTTTGAAACAGAAAATCATAAGAACTCTTTTCATGACAATAATAGGATGTTCCTGCCTTGTGTAGGTGTCCTGGTTTTGCTAGGAGAATTAATTTTCTTTTTAGTAGTTCGAATAGCTATGTTTTAGTTTCAGTGTAAGACTTGCTATGAGAGAAATGTTGATAAAGTACTAATGTTTTTAGTTGCTGCTCAAGCTCGAGGCCATCATGTTTGGCTGGTTCACAGCTGCATTAGGACCGGGAGGGAAAAGTGTAGTGAATAGCAAAACCCAAAACTGGCATTTGGATGTGCCAGTGAAATATCCCATATCATATCACGTCATGTCATGTTTAGTATATTAACTGAGGCTGACCAGAAAGGGGGGTGATCCTCTCTGGCTTTCGCTTGGGCTCTTGCACTTCCAGGATTGTGGTTTCAGTTTGGGATTGTTGCTCCTCTGGGATCGCTGTCTGGGAATGGGCTGGGCTTGGTCGGTGGGTGGTGAGCAGTTGCACTGTGTATCACTCATTTCATATTGTATTATTGTTATCATTATCACAACTATTTTAATATTAGTTACATTTTAATTTCTCTTTTATTTCTATTATTAAACTGTTCTTATCCCAACCTACAAGCCTCCTTAACCTTGCCCTCCAGTTCTCTCCCCTGTCCCCTGGGCAGGTGGGGAAGTGGGTGAACGGCTGTGTTTGCTGCTGGCCAAGGGCTAGCCCAGTGAAACCATCACAGTAGGCAAAACTTACTTTCTGCATATTTTTTCCTAGATTTTAGCCTTGGAAAAAATTTGGTTGAACAGGTATGTAGTACAAGACAGTTCTTTTTCGTAAATAATTTCTAACTGGAAAAACAAACGAGGCTTGGTTTTGTTTTGTTTTGTGGTTTGTTTGTTTTTTGTTTTTTGTTTTTTTCTGAGAAGGATTTTTTTTTTTTTAATATAAATATCAATTGCATTTGAGGTTGAAGCAAAGAAAATAATGAAATCAAGAGAAGTAATAAGTGATCATGGGGAAAACAGAACCAATAAAAATGTAGCATCTTATCCATCAATGTTCACAATATTTCAAAAATATTTCAAAGAACTGTTAAGCATAGCAAGTTAAACATAACTAGGAAATTAATAGATCTAAAAAAGAACTTCAAGACCACTTTGCTAAGACTGAATAAACCGAGAGTAAAAAGCTCTGAAAAGAGTCCATGAAAAACAGAAAGTTAGCTGAGGAATTGCTGAGACCACTTGACACTCAGGGATTATAAGAATCCTATGAGCTGGTACTAACATTATCATTACTATCAGTAGAGTATGAACTATAAAAGGCTATGTACTTCAATTTTCCTGGTCTGGATGTTGGGTTTTTTTGTTGTTTGCTTAAGTTTTCTTTTTTTGGTTTGTTTTTTTTTCAGCTTTTTGTTGGTTTTGTTTTGTTTTGGTTTTTGTTTGTTTGTTTGTTTGTTTGTTTTTTGTTTGTTTTGGTTTGGTTTGGTTTGGTTTGGTTTGGGTTTTTTTGGGGATGGGGGGCAGGGAATCTGTATATTTCAGAATTTTCATCCACAAAACCAAGTGTTTAAACTTCCTGTTCAAAATTTCTACACATCTTTTCTTTGCCTTCAATCATTAACCAGGAGTTTTGTGAATTTCACTTGGTAATGTTCCACTACAACTGTTATTAGTAGTAGGATAAGACTGTGCTGCAATTAATACAAAGATAAACAAAGTCATTTATTTAGAAAATACCTAATGATTAAGTAATGCTTTTACAGAACATGGACTTGCACATCTACTCGAGTACTTCACTGACTGCTACTGCAACAAAACTGTGCTATTAAAATGAAAAATGAACAGGTAAAATATACAGCTGCTGTGAATTAGTGAACTAGGTGAACTTTTCTGAATATCTGCTAATTATCTGAGTTCTTGTTAAAGATTTTTTTTACCTACTGAAAGTAGTTTGGACTTATGTCTATCTTTGTCTTTGATTTATACTTGTATGCAAAAATATTGAAGATAATGAGGCATTTACACTCTACTCCCTTCTCCTCTCTTAAGTATTTGTATACTAATGCACACAGCATGGGGAATAAACAGGAAGAGCTAGAGAACCTGTCTGCTGTTGCAGGGCCATGACCTCATTTCCATCACAGAGACATTGGTGGGATGGCTCCTGTGATTGGAGTGCTGTCATGGATGGTTATAGCCTTTCTATGAAAGACAGGTCAGCAAGACAGGGTGACAGAGTTGCCCTTTATGTGAAAGAGCAACTGAAATGTACCCAGCTCCACCTAGAGATGGATGATGAATGAGTAGAGACCTTATGGGTGAGAATACAATAATAATCGTATATATTCTAATATATTCCTATATACCTACTACTAATCTTAACAGTGAATTTACTATTACAACTCCTGTGAATGCCAACAATAGTAATGCCAAATAATTTAAAATAACAAATCAACATTTATATGTAAGCATTGCATTTTTAATAGTAGGAATGAAGAAGGATGATTGAAAGATAAAGAAGAAAATAATTTGAAATTTTTATATAAAATGAAAATACTTGAGTCACAACATATAAAAAATTATGTTCCTGATTCTTTTTGGAGGAAAAGTGTAGCAAAGAGAATGAAAAGATTTGTGATATATTTTTTTTATGTTGTACCATCTTTTGCATATTTTATGTCTTTTAGAGATAATTCTTTTCATTAAGAATGTAGTCCTGAACTATAAAACTAGGAGAATCACTTTGAAGATTGCTTATAGGCAATTAAAGAGAACTCTCAGATATTTAAAGTTAAAATTAACACTTCAGGAGATCCAAATTGTGAAATTCATTTAACAGTGCAGAAGAGGCTTTAAATGGAGTTAGTCATATTTGATATATTCTAAGCATGAATTTGCACTCTTTAGATCAATGGAAACAACATTATTTACTTGAATTCTGATAGCCAGAGTTCAATAAATCAGGAGCAAACTGGCTGTATTGTGGTTTATAGTCCTTAAGATATGGGATGTGGAACTGCATGTAAAATAGTATGATCACTGTCAGTGGTCTGTTTGATCAAGTAGTGATTAAAATGAGAAATTCATTTTCTAACATTTTGATAAGAAGTTAGAAAATACAAGTTTGTTTCCACAAACCTCCATTTCTCTAACATTTTATTAAAGTTCCTGTATTTAATTGTTTTAACCTACAAGTTGACTACTATTCAGTTCAGTAAACTATACACAGGTATACAGGACTCAATCCTGTTGTATGAACGTAGGCATCCAACACCATTTTTATACGCAGTATATCCTCTTTGATCTACTTCTGAGCTGTTAAAATAGTTCAGATCTTCACTCAATTCTGTGTCATACTGGATAATGCTATGTAGTTACCTCTGATATCTGTAGTATTATGGCACTAGATTACTCTGTTCAGTTAAGTAGATTGAGATATGATGTCTATGGCTGAGCTAGGCAGTTAACTACCTTTACAGACTGCAACAAAAAATAGCATCTGTAGGCTGTGATTCATGTCATACCAAAGTGACTGCCCACACTACATCAGACAAATTAGTTCTGTAAAGTTCTTGTTTCATGCTATTGATTGAAAGGACAAATTCAGATGTGAATTGTAAATATTCAATATGGGAAACAAATCTTACCCTTATCTATTATTATTATTATTATTGTTGTTGTTATTATTATTATTATTATTGTTATTATTATTATTATTATTATTATTATTATTATTATTATTATTATTATTATTATTATTATTATTATTATTATTATTATTATTATTATTATTATTATTATTATTATTATTATTATTATTATAAAATGAAAATACATAGCACATGGCAGGACATAATTTTTAATCAATTATTTTAAAAAATCTTTCTTCTTATAGCATAGAACTGGATTTTGTCAAATTTCTCCACTATTAAAATTAATGGAAATATAATATAAATGGTGCTACAAGAACATATAAAAATGGAAAATTTACTTACATTTTTATTCTTAAACTTCAATCTTCATAATTAAGAATTTTGTAATTCAATTTTTCTGATCTTGGGCTGATTGTTAAAAATTGGAAGTATACAGTCCTGATAATTCCTTGAAGACATCCACGGTCTGCTTGAACTGTGGTTCAAGCTTTTTTAGAAAGATCTGTAAAATACTGTGCACATAATCAATTAACACAGAAAATGTTTCACAACTTATATGAAAAGTTTGCAAAAGAATAAATATTTAATTGTGTACTAAGGTACGCTCTTGTATTTGGATGTATGCCCTCACATTGGCTAACAGGGGGTTGGGGTCAGTTCATCATACGTTGTTTCTGCTGCTGCTTCCTCCTCAGGGGGAGGACTCCTTCCCCTGCACCAGCGTGGGGTCCCTCTCACAGGAGACAGTCCTCCATGAACTTCTCCAGCGTGAGTCCTTCCCATGACTGATAGTTCTTTGAGAACTGCTCCAGCATGGGTCCTTTCCATGAGGTGTAGTCCTTCAGGAACAGACTGCTTCAGCACGGTTCCCCCATGGGGTCACAAGTTCTGCCAGAAAACCCGCTCTAATATGGGCTCCTCTCTCCATGGGGCCACAGGTCCTGACAGGAACCTACTACAGCACAGGCTTCCCACGAGATCACAGCCTCCTTCGGGTATCCACGTGCTTCAGCATGGGGTCCTCCATGGGCTACAGGTGGACATCTGCTCCACCATGGATCTCCATGGACTGCAGGGGGACAGCCTGCCTCACCATGGTCTTCACCACAAGTTGTGGGGAAATCTCTGCTCTGGTACCTAGAGCACCTTATCCTCATCCTTCTTCACTGACCTTGATGTCTGCAAGGGTTGTTTCTCTCACATCTTCTCACTTCTCTCTCTCATTGCAAAGTGTGCAGTTTGTTTTGTTTGTTTGTTTGTTTGTTTTTTCTCTGTTCCCTATTTTTTTCCTTAATCATATTATTACAGAGGCATTAATGATTGGCTTGGCCTTGGCCAGCAGTGGGTCTGTCTTGGATCCGGCTGACATTGGCTGTGTTGGACATGGGGGAAGCTTCTGGCAGCTTCTCACAGAAGCCACCCCTATGCCTATCCCCCACTACCAAAACCTTGTTATGCAAACCAAATACACATATTAATCGACTTATTATTTAATTTTTATTGTACTTATTGAGCTAAATTAAACACACATTTGTGTTTAACAATTAAAAAGATTTAACGGACAATGCATTGAGCAGAGTCTTACCACCATAAGTAGCTCTACAAGGAGTCTGCAAAGATGTGGCACAAGATAGTTCCTTATATATACTTGCATGAGCACCAGTCATGTGAGGGTCAACATCAGAAACATCAGCCTGGTACTGGGTCCATCCCCTAGTGCCATCTCAGTTTAACAAAAGTGGCCCCTGAGCAGCCATATTCCATAATTTGCTACAAGACAATGCTATGGTATAACTTCTCTCATCATCTCATTAGGCATTCCTACCCTCCAGGCCAAATCATTCCTTGGTCACAAATTACCATTGCTGAACAGTTACAGTTATGATTTCTCCTTTAGTCTGTAACTATTCATTACACAGAAGTTACATTTCAGCTTGATCTAACCAGTTTTAAAGACCCCTAGTAATCACATTCAATAAGTTTCAACTGTTTGAAATACTTAGCTACCTCAGCAGCCTCCTCTTCAGAAGAACTGATAGCAAAGTATTTACAAGGTTGTGTTTAGAGGGCATGAAAAATCAACTAAGGTACATGAGCATCAGTGCAGTGTAATTTCTGTTCTCCTCAGCTTTGTGTCTCTGACTCTCATTTATTACAACTGGCTGCTACAAAAATTCCACAGTGCTACCAGTTCTGGACTATGGATCTTCTCTGGTATAGACATACGACAAACACAGTGGTTACTTCTTACAGTACTACTGAAACTGTGTTCGTTACATTTTACTTGTGCTGATATGGAGTTTATATGGAAGACTTTAGAGTCCTCAACTATGTCTTTCATAGCTACCTTGCTTTTAGCAAAAGAATACCTGCAGGCTAACATGGACCTTTAAAGACACCTTAAAACTAACTGAAATGTCTTTTATATTTTCTTAGATCCATAACTCAATGGAAAAACCTCCATATCAAGACATCTCAAAACAAATCAATTATGATGTTGCTGAAGTCTTTGAGGTAAAGTTCAGTAAGGTGGAAGACAGAAAAAAATAAGTTCAAGAATAATTAACTACTATATCCCAGTTATAAGAAATTCACATTTAAAGGATGAAACTGTACGTGTTCCTTGCAGGTCTTTTGTTCTCACTGGACTAAACTCAGAACTAGTGAAGTAAGTAGTAGCATCACCCTCTAAAAATAATCATGGCCATTTATGATGAACAGGCATGCATACGACAAGTAAGGCCAAAAAAAATAGAGGAGGAGTGAAAGAGAGATGTAACTGCAGGTTAAAAGATAAATAAGTAAGCTGGAAATGAAAGCATTTTGTGACAGTTCTAAATATATTGCTTTATTCAAGCTTTCTGATTCTTTCAGAGGGTATATATTGACAGTATGTCTTGAAGTTAATCAATAGGTTAAAATATTCACAAGTTAGCAATGGAATTTGGCATTTTAAATGTAAGGGGGTTTGTTTGGGGTTTCTTTGTTTGTTTGTTTGTTTGCTTGTTTGTTTACAAAAACTATATTTAAGTGAGCCACTACAGTTCTGCAGACAGTTTAGAAAGAAGTAGCTGGCTAATGGAACAAAAAGGTTAATACTTGAACTCTTGCTTTATTGCAGAGAATTTGGTAAGAGTATGTCAAATAGTTCTAGTGAGGAGGTCTCTCTCCTCTATTGGGATAAAATGTTTTTCTCTTCACAAGAATCAAGACTAAATTCCTCTTGGTATTAGTCATTATCTCTGACTCATTCTCTATAACAGTTCAAATCAATAAGAGCAAAAGTGTTGAATGTCTTCCTATTCACTTTCAAATATGAAAGAGTAAGTAGACTTTCTTGTTCCAAATAAGTTTTAATCTAGAAAGATTAAATTGTTTTTTTATTCCTTAAGGGGAATATCCTATCATGCAGGTTAATTAAGAGTGCCAGTAACCAATCTGTCATTTCTAATCAGGAAATACCTAGTTGATATGAGTCACTAAATATTTTTCATTGCATATTAAAAAAGATGATGGATTCCCTCCTGGGTTACTCCAAATGTTCAAGTATATCTCCACTAGTTAATACAGTCAATAAAACACAGGTGATCCAATGCTCTTCAAACTTTTTATTATAGATTTTGGGCAATCTGTATAACGACAGGTTTGTAAAACTTTTGGAGTACAGTGAAAGCCTGCTCTCATTTTTCTTAAATAAGAAGACACATCTGTGGAAAGAGAAAATATTTATGAACTTAAGAACTATAAAATTATTTGCTGTCTGATACATGCATATCGCCAATATAGTCTCTGATTTCTATTATATTCTATCTTTTAATTTACTTTAGTCAGGCTGGAGGGCCACATAAGTAAAACAATCAGCTGAGACTTTGAAATGTTTTACAATTGCAGAGGAGGAGTATGAATTCAATAAAAGAAACCAGAAGATGCATACTTCATTAAGGAAAAAACAAAACAAAACAAAACAAAACAGTTCTGAATGCTCTGATTATTATCTTCAAACTTAGTATCCTGTATTTGCATGCCTTGCTGAGTGACAAGTCAGTGCAAAGACATATGAGCATGTTGAAATATGTTTTATTCAACACGTGCATTTCTGTCTTCTAATTCCAAATTAATTCTTTTTTTCCTTAAATGTATTGATTTAAATATTTGTTAACTATGAAAATAATATATTACATGTTGTTCTGTATATGATTATGAGCAATTAATTAAAATAATTTTAAATATGATTGAGTAGGTAGTAGCCTAGTGCTTAATGATTTAAGCATTTAAATACACTAAAATGTGCATTTTTTGTTGTATTTTTTGCCATTAGCTTAAAAAAAGTTGAAATTTTGTCACAAAAAATTTATTTTTTGATAAAGGCACTCAGGTTTAAAATTTCAGAACACTGTTTGTTATTGATGTTTTAAAATTAAGAGGTACTGCCAGCTTGGAAAGCATGATTTATCTTTGGAATCACAAATTAAATTTATCATTAGAAAAAAAGTTTACAGATTTTTCATATAGGGTAAAATTAATTTATTCAGTGTTCCTGGGTTTTGATATTTTTGAGTTTTTGTTTGTTTGTTTTCTTTTGTTAATCCAGGGTAAACACAGAATCATTGAATCATCAAATCATAAAATGTTTTGGATTGGGAGGGACCTTTGAAGATTATCCAGTTCCAAGCCCTCTGCCATGGACAGGAGTATCTTTCACCAAACCAGTTTCCTCACAGCCCTGTGCAACCTGACCTTGAACACTTTCAGTAATAGAGCATCCACAACTTCTCAGGGCAACCTGTTCCAGTGTCTCACCACCCTCCTCATGAAAAATTTCTTCCTGATGTCCAATCTAAACCTACCCTCTTTCAGCTCCTTTTCCTGTCACTGCAGGCCTCAGTGAAAAGTCTTTGCTTTTCTTATAAATCCTTTTTAAGTATTGAAAGGCTGTAATAAGGTCTTCCCAGAGCCTTCTCTTCTCCAGGCTGAACAACTCCAACTCTCTCAATCTTTCTCCATAGCAGGGATGTTCCAGCCTTCTGATCATTTTAACGGCTCTTGTCTGGACCCTCTCTAACAGGTCCATTTCTTTCTTCTACTTGGGACCTCGGAGCTGGATGCAGTTCTCCACGTGGGCTCTCATGAGAGAACATCCCTTTAATGGAAAAAGAGTACTTATTGCTAGATACAAAACCGAGGAACTCTTTCCTATATAGTTCAAAAATATAAATGCATATGTTCTGTGGAAGAAAACCTGAGACTACTTAATGCAACAACATTTCTTCACTTATCAGAGTGTACACAGATCCAGATGCAAAGGCAGATTTTTGGTTTGGTTTGTTTTTTTGACAGCTTAGACACAAGAGAGAAATAAATTACTTAGGAAAAGTCTTTCTTTTTCTTTAATTTTCTATCTGATATGCAAGTAGGAATGTCAGGCTGCCACATAGTGCTGTGTGGGAAGGAGAAGTAAGAAGGCACTATCACATTGTGAGTACATAAAAGTCAATAATAGGAGATGTATAGAAAATATAAACTTTTATTTTCCCTCAACCTTTCCATCTGACTTTTTTCTTTTTTTTTTTTTTTTTTTTCTTTCTAGAGTTATTTTTAGAAGTTTTCCAAAACTTTATCTCTGAAACTTTCTTACTGACTTGGAGGTACATTGAAGTTTTCTCTCATTAAACAACTGAACACTATCCTAGCAATTTAAGGACTTCTTCCAAGTTACAAAATTTCAAAAGTGAGACTTGATAACTCACCATGTTGCAAGTACTCTGATAAAGTAATCAAGGTTTGATTATACAGAAGAGTTGAGTTTGATTAAAAGAAGTAGAAAACTGTAAAGCATAATGTATAAGTGCGATTGTTAGTTTTGAACTAGGTAATCATAGAAACCTCACCAAGAAGAGACTGTAAAGTCCCAGGCTTGTTCTAATCATTAACTTATTACTGAAGTTAAGAACAATGTATCTTCATCATAACATTTGAGAAATGGAAATCTATTACCTTAATTTTCATAGAAGCATTAAGACTCTCTGTTTTACTGGTCACTGGGATGTGACAAGAGAACGTGTTGAGCTAACTTCTTGGGAAAAGGTAGACACAAGTGTTAGAAACAGGCCAAGAAAGAACTGAGCATGCACAAAGGAAAAGTACAACCAAAGGACACAGTGATGAAGACTATCAACAGCCACCAGAAGACTGTGACAACCACCAGAGAGAGAAAGTGTGTATGCAAAAGGGACACTTACATATGTTAATGAGATCCTGGAAATGTAATGAATATATTAATAGCTTCTTGGAAAAAATTAAGGAATATGCTTGTTTTAAAAGTATAAAGCCTTTGTGGAGAGCCAAGTCAGTATGCACAACAGGTGAAGCGATCCCCAGTGCATCTGGTGCCGTAATAATGAAGTGCCTGTTTCTTAAGACTACTTTGGTGTTAAGAAATTCATTTCCTGATTTTGGTGACAATCAGAAGAGCACTGAAGAATAGTTATTAATGCGTGCTACAAAAACATACAACGGGGCATAATTTCTTCAATGGCTACAAGGAGCCAGCATATTATCATTGTGTCAGCACAAGAATGAGGCATAAATACAGGTAGCAAGAGTGTGAGGAAAAGGTTAAAAGTTAAACAGGAGTACTGTGTTATCAAGGATTAAAATAATGCATCAGTTTTAGAAGACAATGATATGAGCTCAAATTATGATCCCATTCAGCTGATATACTTTGTATTAAAAAATGTTAAAAAAACCCAACAAAACAAAACAACCAAAAAACCCCAAACATTATGAAAACTAAAAAGTAGTATGTGGAATTTTAGCAACAAACAGAAATTAGAAATGTTATTTATTTTTTAAATGTCAGGTTCACTTTAATTCAGGATTTTAAATAACTGGATTTGTAGTGGTGGTTTTTTCCTTTTATTTTCTTTTTTTTTTCTTTTTTTTTTATTTTACTGGAATCATTAAAGTGAGATTTTTTTCAGTTTTCAGATGGATGCACATTAGTGAACTTTTCTGACAAAGTTTTATTCTAGTCTCAGGTAATAGCAACCACTGTTTCTAATGGGCTCACTCCTCAGCATTTGGTAGATACTAATCATCTTGTGCATGTGTTTGGAGTCCCTAAGGGGACATCCTCTCTCCAGAAGGTGAAGGAGAGTTAAGAGTCCAAATTATTTTGCTTGTGCTTTTGGGTAATATTAATTAATAGTCTGGAGGTGTGCTAGAAACACATCAAAAGAGTTAAACAAGACCTTAATTGACCTAAGGACTGGGGAAAAGTTTGATAATTTCCCACATCTCCTCCTGCAAAATTTTCCTCAACAGGAGATGAAATAAAAATGCACTTAGCTAGTATAGTACAAGTTAATACACTACAAAACCGGAATGAAATCCTACTAACAAATGAAAAATAATCCAGAACATATATTGTTGTTGCATTTAAAAGTCAGATATGGACTTTATCACTGTTACATGCCCTTCAAAATTTGTTCTCTATTTATTTAATATGGTAACATAAGGCAACACAAATAATACATTAATTTGTTTTGGAAAGATATTCACATCCAAAGAACATTTACAGTTATTAATTTTTATTTATATTTTGGTTTGCACTATTGATATAATAAATTGTGATTAGCTCAATTTTATTGAGTTTTAAAGGTACAATACTCTGTGTCAGCTTTAAAGTACAATATAGCCTGAATGAACTAGTGAACCTAGATGCATGATACACTCTGAATCACAATATAGCTATACATCTTTCTTGTTATGATTTCTTTTGCTTTTCACCATTTCTATGTAACCACATTTATGGCCTGTGTTTGTTTAAGCAGACTAAAGCACACAATATAGTTCATAGTTTAATACCATAAATGATTTTCAGTTTTACCATGCAAAAAGAATGTAGCAACAGAAAAACAACAGAATATTCATCAGATTTTGTAGAAATGCAACTCAAAATATTGCATCTTATTAAAAATTACATAAAAACTTATGTATGATAGAATTGTTAGAAATGTTGTATAAAATTATTTAAAAGGAGAAAAAAATCTGAATGTTCTTACTGATGGATTAACTGCTGGACCTTTGCTGGGAAATAAACATTAGTATTTTGCTCACTTTTTTTTTTTTTTTTAATAGAATCAGAAGATAAAAATGTTTCAAAGCCCTACACAACTGGCAGCAATCTGGGGCTCCCTTCACTTCTAGAGCCAAAACCCATGGGGCTCCTCCAAGTAGTTCTTTCAAGACGTTTAGTTAGCTCTCCTGAAGCCCAGGATTGTAATCTGCTTATTTATTCGCTTCTTTCATGCAGTATCCTGAAATCCACCACCTCGTGGTCACTGCAGCCGAGGCTGCCCCCAACTTTCATATCCCCAGCCAGTCCTTCATTTGTTAGTGCAAGGTTCAGCAGCACACCTCTTCTCATTGGCTCTCCATCACTTGTGTCAAAAAGTTATTGTCAACGCTCTGCAGGAATCTCCTGTCCTGTGCTTACCTAGCTATGTTGTCTTTCCAGCAAATATCAGAATGGTTGAAGTCCCCCATGAGAACCAGGGCTTGTGAGCATGAGGCTACTTCTAGCTGTCTGTAGAAGGCCTCATCAACTTCTTCTTCCTGATCAGGTGACCTGTAGTAAACACTCACAAAATTGTCACCTGTGTTAGCCTGCCCTTTAACTCTTACCCATAAGCTGATGACCTGTTCTTCATCCACTCCTAGGCAGCGCTTGATCTATTCCAGTTGCTCTCTCACATAAAAAGCGATTGATTAAGAATCCAGGGGAAAAAAAAAAAAAAAAAAAGGGAAGAAAAATGTAATTTATACTTTACTTACTGAAGTGTTTCTGTAAAAGAAGCTTATTTATTCATTCAGACCAAAGTTTCAGCAATCTATTAAATTCTTAATTATTTTATTTTACTTTCAAATAATTTATTTTCCTATAATCACAAAGATGATCCACAGAATTACCAATTAATTTGGGGCTTATTCTGTAAAAAGTAAGAGGGTTTTTTTTGTTGTTTGGTTTGGGTCTCTTTTCTCTTTACTTTTTTTTTAAAAAATCTTTTCTTTGAGAAAAAATATATTGGAAGTTCAGTTTGAGCTAGCTGATGAAGATCTGAAATTAGTCAAAGGTGATGTGTATTCAGATTCAAGGCTTAAATCCAAGTCTGTTTTGAATTCTGAATAAGTTTTATTTAACTAAAGTAGGAAAAAAAAGCAGTCACTTTATGAAAGATTGGTGCCAGAGAGAACTAATGAGAAAATCAGTCCAGTTTGCCTGATTTAAGCACTTTATTTTCATTCAGCTGAACTAGTCCTTCTTAAAACAATGCCTATGTCTTTCATGCAGGCAGTGGTGTCCAAATTCAGAATATCTAGCTAGATGTTCAAGTTCGCTGTAGCCTTAATGGAGATCTAACCAAAATAACAAAGAGACCTTTTACCTAAATGTCAATATCTGATACCATGTGAGATATCTCACACAAGCTGAATTATTAATACAGTGCTGGGAGATTTGAGGTAAGACTGACAGATGACTCATACCACTAGGGTGACTGGCAGAGACCAGGATACCCTGCAATACCTCAGATGGCAAGGTACCTATGTTTATCTAAATAATTCACATCCAACAGTATCTGACGATCGGCTTGCCTAGCTAAACAGAGCCAAAATATTTATTTTAGGGTGGTCTGAACAGCTATCTGACAAGTTTTGGGGCTTTGATTCTGCTTTTTTATGGTAAGATAGTAAAAAACAACTCTTTATTTTTAAATGAATTTAACTCAGTTAGTAGGCAACTCTAGGTTTGCTTTATTGACAACTCAGAGTTGGGCCATCACCTCAATGAGTGGCAAAGGCATTGCAAAAAGCAGGTTCTATATATATGTTAAATTTAACATTATGCAACAGGTATTCTTTTCAAAGTTGTTTGGATTGGATTTAAACCAAGCATGGAGAGGTCTATGCAAAGGACAAAGTGAGAAGCAGCATGGTTGCATGGTTTATAAGAATTACTATTATTCTATTATTTCATAGCACTTGTTTCTAATTTTTCATCTTAACCATAATACTTCTATTAATCAATATCATTTTATCTGTAAACATTCTCTTAGAGTCTTTCCCTTTTACACTTACAGCTACACAAGATTTAGAACTTATGTCCGGAGTTCATTGTTTTCAGGCTTAACAAGCCCTAGCACTAACAGACACATGCCTTTAGTCTTTGTCACCATCAAAGTATAAATATAGATAAGTAGTCAGGTTAGTGCTGTCTCTTCAGGCTTAAAACTTGAGTAGAATATATGAGAAATAAAAAACGCCTTCAGAAATTAATTTTAATCTTTGAAAGAGGAAGGAAGCAGAGGAAATAGCAGCAATACTAAATCAAAGTTAGATTTTGTATAGAAGAAGTTATATATAATAGTCTCTCAGTATGTCTTAGTTTCAGTTAGGATGGAGTTAATTGTTCACAGAACACTGGGAGGGGAGCAGCTGGGGCAGTTGACCCAAACTGCTCAAAGGCAGTATTAAATACCATGTGATGTCATGCTCAGTATTTATATGGGGAAGTTAAGGGGTGAGGGGAGAAAGCATGATTTGGGAACAGACCAGAAGCTAGGCAGTGAGCCGTATATGTAAACTGTCTGTTTTTATTTGGTATCGTGACAGTGTTTGTTTTTGTTTTTAGTTTGATGTTTTTGCTGTTTTTTTTTTTTTTTAATATTGGTGTTGGGAAGTTGTTGTTTTGTTGGATTTCTTTTGTGTTTATGTAGATGAAAATTGTGTAATAAATGTTATTTTTTTAAATAATAATTCAAAAATATGTGACTTGCAGAAGTGCAGCCCATAGAGGCTCAGTGTCAGAGCAGATACCCATATATGGGCCATAAAGTACTCCACATCAGAGCAGGAGGCTGTGCCTGAAGGCAGCTGTGACAACATTGAGAGCTCCTGACAGAACAAGAAGATTCCAGAGACAATGCCAGAGCTGGGAGAAGAGGTGTGCCAGAGTGGAGACCTATCTCCAGGCTGTGGAGATCCCCATTCCAGAGCCAAAAGCTGTGCCCAAAGATGTCCATGACTTTGTGGGAATACTGTTCCTGAACTCTTTATCTCGTGGGAGGGACTTCATGGTGGAAAAAGCAGTGGGTGAACAGACTGCAACCCTCCATTCCCTGCCCCCTGTGCCACTGGCGGGGAGAGGGTAGAGAAATGGGGAGCAAAGCAATTTGAGCTCAAGAAGAAAGGAGGAGTGGGGGAAGGTGTTTTAAGATGTGGTTGTTATGTCTCACTATCCTATTCTGATTGATTGTTAAAAATTAAATTTATTTTTCTTCCCCAGGTGGAGTCTATTTGGCCTGTGACTGTAATTGCTGAGTGAGCCCTCCTTGTCCTAATTTTAAACCATGACTCCTTCTTTGTGTTTCTCTCCTCATCTCACCAGGTCGGGGCGAGTGTGTGAAGGACCGTGTGGTCTTAGCTGAGGCAGAATGCATGTCACAGTATTATTAATTAAACTAGAGAATGATTATTCTCAAGCCTGCACTATATTTTTGTGGTACCCAATTTACTTTGACTCTATGCTTTGCTCTGTAATAGATGGAGACCTTTTTTACTTGGTTGATTATGTCTGGCATTCATTTTAACAAGTCGTTTATTTGACAGCCATTGAGGAAAAAATTTAAGAATCATCAAAACACTGCTTTGATAATATTCACTTAGACAAAAAAAAAAAAAAAAGAAAAAAAAAGGGTTAAATTCAGGGAGGTAGTAATTTATAAATGAAATAAATACAAGTAAAGAAAATACAAAAGAAACAGCATTAACCTAGCTTTATGGAATTTAACCTACAAAGAATCAGTCATATTAAACAAAAAATGCTTTATATCCATCTAGCTTAATTTTAAGTGTTTAACTGAGGTTCCAGTTAAGCACTTAATCACCCTTGATCTTAACAAAGGCAAAAAGAGATAAGCATCCTTTGTTCAGAGATTTACTCAGGAATCCCAAATTAAATATTAAACTGTAGAGGTGAATATTACCCACTAATACTTATCCAGGTCTCCTGAACAGCTCCACATGACCACATGTTCTGCTAAGAGACTTTCTTATTTTTCTCAAGGAGATAGAAGTGTCTAACTTTTATTTTATTTTATTTTATTTTTTAATTTCCCAATTTATTTTTCAGTGAGGGAAATGTCCTTTGTGTTCTGAAGATGTCTCATAGAGCCAGTGAAGGGAGGGACTATATATATTGGGCAGACTGAACTTTAGCTTATAGATTTTCAAGGCTTTCCCTTCTTTTCATTGTTTTTTCAGTAAACTTTATCAAATGGTGTTGGGGGTTTTTTGTGGGGTTTTTGTGGGGTTTGTTTGTTTGTTTGTTTGGGTTTTTTGGTTGCTTTTTTCTTTCAGTAGATGTAAAATATTGATAAGGAAGTTCTTCAGATAGAAGAGTGCCCCAATGCAGGCTTGATTAATTCTTCAGAACATACACAAATTTATGGATTAGTAGTGCTTTTCCAGTAAACAGTTACATTTGACCTCTTCAGCAAGGTCTTTGAACTAGATCTGTGAATTAAGTCTATCACACATGAAAGCAAACAAAACTCATTTCAGCCTTCCAATAACCCTTATTTTGTCCAGCTATTATTTTGATATGTGATGTAGTCTAAGAATTTTTTTGAAAAATCATAATTTCAGTCTTAATTTAAAGAATGAATGCACAGAACCTTTATTTGAACAAATACAAAATATAATAGCACAGTATTTAATACTTGAAATTGTCAAGTATTAAACTTTTGTGGGGTTTTTTGTTTGTTTTGTTTTGGGTTTTTTTCCTGTTTATACAGAAAAAGGTCAGAGAGATTGAAACATAAATACACCTGATCTTCTCAGATTCTATGAAGATATTAATAAGACCGTTTTCAACCAAATCTTGAAACTATTGTATTGTAGGAAGTAAATGTAGGCTAGCATTGCTATAGACAAAGCCAAAGACATATATTCACAGGCAATGATTCTGTAACTTATTTGCTTTTTAAGTAACAGTGTTGTAAGATAATCTGAAATAACATTATGTTTTTTAAGAAACATGGTTTTGATTACGCAGTTCAGGCTTTTAAGCAAAAGACTGGGCAGAGGTACTTTGGTTAGAGGCAGTTGTGGCAACTCAGTGCATTGTAGAATTTCTGTAAAAAGCTAGAGAATTCCTGGGCATTCAGGTTAAAAATGCGTTTGATTAAAACAAACAAACAAACAAACAAAAAAACAAACAAACAAACAATATCTGATTGTGGTTTCTCTATAGCAATTAATAACCTTTAAGATTTTATTTAACGTCTCAAAGTTTTGCAGTTTTTAATCTCTGTGAATGAGGTGACTGTAGGACAAAAATCCAATGTGGTAGTTTGGGGTTTGATTTTTTTTTTTTTTTTTTCCTGGTAGTATTTAAACGTAAAGCGTAATTATAATTTTCCAAGGTTGTCTCAGTGTTTTCTGTCAGTCAGTATCACTTGCATTGTTATTTTATCTGGCAGTGGACCATTGGCCTGTCACAGCAGAGAAAATGAAAGGGAAGATCTCTTCACACTGAGTAAAGACACAGCTGGAAACAAACTGTAATTTCAAATGATCATTGCTAGCCTGCCTTTTCTATCAAAAGCATGACAAATGCAAGCAAATATTGTGGAGTACTAAGAAAATTACATTATTATTTATTTTAGACCTATTGTTTTTGAAGTTATTCGCTTCTGTTAAAAATCTCGTTCAGATTCATATTTGAAACTGACTGAATCAATCATGGAAAAATAGAAACAGCAGTTTTATATTTGTAGGGGAATAGAAAAAAATCATATGCTTTAAGAGACATAGCATTTTACATGGATAATATCCATGCCCTTGTTCCTTCTTTTTTTTTTTCTTTTTTTTTTCTTTTTTTTTTTAAGAAAAGAAAAAGGTATATATAAAAAAACTAAGTCAAGGGAAAATGAATTTTACTTGTTTGACTTAAGTGAATAGAAGAGTATGAAACTTTGATCTTTTTATTTTCTCATATTATTTCTATTAATTTTAATTTTTCACTGTTGATCTTTCACTCTAAATTTTAATTGCTTGATCAGTCTAAACCTGTTAAGAATGCTTTATACTTTCTTAAATACAGAAGTTCTGAGAAATTCACTGCCATTGCCAGGAACTCCAAAAAAACCCTTTTTTTTAATAACATACATTAGAGAGAGAGATGTTGTAGCTCTTAAACTAGAATTCTGAAAGTGCTATCCATCTCACGGGTAATGTAATGGTAATAACTGTCTTTCATATAATTTCATGCCCATTACTAGTCCTATTTAATAGTCTATAGCAAAACACTCTTTGCATATTCCATGAGTAAATTATTATTTTGAAGCTAAAGGTATGTTCGCTCTGCTTTATGTTAGCTGTTTTGAAGCTGTGGGTGGCACGACTTTCCAGAGCCTACATGTCTACATTTAGGAGACTACTATAAGGTCAAGCATTATCTTCATTGTATTCCATGCAGGTCTTGCATCTGTTTTCTTTAACACAGGTAACTAGTACCATTAAAGCAGTTATAAATTGGATCTAAGGGTCCAACTCCATAAGAGCTTTATGCTGTTCTGGACTGGAAGATGAAAGCTAGGCAAGATCCCCTTAGAGTCAAGCTCCTAATCAACTCAATAAATATTGAGTAGACAGCTATTCATCTCATCTTAAAACAGGTCTGATTAACTGAAAAGCACTTTGATTTCTACCCACCATACTGATGAAATTTAATCTCTACAGAAGTAATGGGAGCATAGGTTCATACCAACATATAGACACTTACATAGAGGAATCTTGTAATGTATTTAAGTCCACCCAAGGGATTCAGTGATGTACACAGAGCCTACATAGTGTCATTTTAGTTATGGTAGATATGCTGATTTTGGCTGGGATAGAGTTAATTTTCTTCATAGTAGTTGGTACGGGGCTGTATTTTAGATTTGTGCAGATAACCATCTTGATAACAGATGGATGCTTACACAGAGTCAAGAAGGCCAACTCTATCCTGGGCTACATAAAAAGAAGTGTGGCCAGTAGGTTGAGAGAGGTGATTCTACCCCTCTACTCTACTCTGTTGTGGTGAGAACTTCTTTACAGTAAGGGTGACAGAGCACTGGAACAGGCTGCCCAGGGAGGTTGTGGAGTCTCCTTCTCTGGAGACATTCAAGACCCGCCTGGACGCCTTCCTGTGCGAACTCATCTAGGTGTTCCTGCTCCAGCAGGGGGATTGGACTAGATGATCTTTCGAGGTCCCTTCCAATCCATAATATTCTGTGATTCTGTGATTCTGTGATTCTGTGAGACCCCACATGGAGTATTTAATCAAGTTCTGGAGTCCTCAGTACAGGAAAGACATGGACCTGTTTGAGTTGGTCAACATTCTTAGTATATTCAAATCAATTTATGTTTAGTTAATACTTTGTTTTGCTTTTTACATGTATTGGGTTTGCATGGCAAGGTTTTGGTAGCAGCGGGAGTCAGGGGACATGGGGTGGCTTCTGTGAGAGAAGCTGCCAGAAACTTCCCCCATGTCCAACTCAACACAGCCAATGCCAGCTGGCTACAAGAACAGACCCACAGCTGGCCAAGGCCGAGCCAATCAGTAACACCTCTGTGATAAGATAATTAAGAAAAATTGGGAAGAGAGGGAGGGGGGGGGGAAAAAAAAAAAAGCTGCACACTTTGCAGCCAGAGAGAGGAGTGAGAAGATGTAAGAGAAAACAACTCCACAGACACCAAGGTCAGTGAAGAAGGAGGGGGAGGAGGTGCTCCAGGCGCCAGAGCAGATTCCCCTGCAGCCAGTGGTGCAGACCATGGTGAGGCAGGCTGTCCCCCTGCAGCCCCTGGAGGTCCATAGTGGAGCAGATGTCCACCTGTAGCCCATGGAAGACCCCACGCCGGAGCAGGTGGATGCCCGAAGGAGGCTGTGACCCCGCGGGAAGCCCGCGCTGGAGCAGGTTCCTGTCAGGACCTGTAGCCCGTGGAGAGAGGAGCCCACACTGGAGCAGGTTTGCAGCCAGGACTTGTGACCCGTGGGGGACCTGCGCTGGAGCAGTCTGTCCCTGAAGGACTGCACACCATGGAATGGACCCATGCTAAAGCAGTTCGTGAAGAACTGTATCCTGTGGGAAGGACTCATGTTGGAGAAGTGGAGGACTGTCTCCCATGAGAGGGACCCCATGTTGGTGCGGGGGAAGGAGTCCTCCCCCTGAGGAGGAAGCAGTGGCAGAAACACCGTGTGATGAACTGACCCCAACCCCATTCCCTGTCCCCCTGTGCCGCTGGGGGGAGAAGGTGGGAAACTGGGAAAGAGATTAAGCCTGGGAAGAAGGGAGGGATGGGGGAGGTGTTTTAAGATTTGGGTTTACTTCTCATTCTCCTCTAATTTTGATTGGTAATAAAGTAAATTTGTTTTATTTTTCCCCCAAGTCGAGTCTGTTTTGCCAGTGCCAGTAACTGGTGAGTGATCTCTCTCTGTCCTTATCTCCACCCACAAACTTTTCGTTATATTTTTCTCCCCCTGCCCAGTTGGGGAGGGGGAGTGATAGAGTGGGCTTTGGTGGGCATCCGGCCTCTAGCCAGGGTCAACCCACCACATACAGATTAGAAAAGGCAGTACTTTCAGTAATAAGTCTCTTCAAATTTGAGATTAAATCTATGCATTTGTCATTGTGACCAGCAATTAATTTTGAAATTATTTACTTCAGACAAGGATTCAAAACAATGATAATAGGCAAAACAGGTTGTGTTTAACTATTACTTGAAAGATTCAAAGTATGAGGTCTGTTTTTGTCTGTAAGCATCAGTATTTCTTCAGATATCCTATTAGGGGTACTAGGATATACCTTTCTTAGAAATAGTTTATACAACATAAAGGGAAAAAAAAAACCCAGTACTAGAGAAAATTTATTGTATTATATTACAATCCTTAAAGGTCTGCAAAGCTATTAAACCTCATCTTAGTAATGGGGTCTATGAAAAAACATCCTTATGGACTGATTATTTTATAACTGTTTTCTTCATTAAGTGATGTATGTTTATTTAAAATGGTTGATTCTCTTGGGAATTGGACACATTTTCACCTAAAGGAAATATAAATTAAGCCATATAAATAAATTGTGAAATTATTGTACTACACTGCATCATGACTTAGAACGTAAACACAGTTTCAGCAACAGAACAAAAAGAAAGTGAAAGACAAATTATCCATTTTATACCATCCAGTTACACATACAGCTCATAGTTGAACAGCATAACTGAGAAGATGCTGAAAGTTCCATCACTTTAGATAATACAAAGTAGATTAGAGAGAAGGTTTAACTATAGGCCAAATAAACCCTGGGAAAGAAAAATAGAGTAAATGTTTCATAATTGGTCTTAAAAATTCAAAGATGTGAAAAGAATGATGGTCCTAACATTTGTAAATGAAATCAAAGAAAACATTAAACATTTTTTTTTAAATATAACATTTCCAAAATCTTTCCATTGTTTTCTTAGAAATGTTTCAATTTTGTGCAAACATTGCATTTAGAATGTTGCAGATGTTTATTAAATAGCATACAAGTGGAAATGAAATTATTTTCATGTATTCCATATATATATATATATATGTATATATATATATATATACACACACACATATAGGAATAATGTATTACCTTTTGCAGAAAACAAAATAACAGTCCAAAAATTATGAAACATTCTGCATGCTTGAAGGTATAGTATTTCATGTTGTTAATTTATGTTTACTTATTTGTATTTAAAATTAATCAAAATCATATCCATCAACTTTTTTATTCTAATTGACAGATCTGCTAATGGATTTGAATGCTTTTTAGACATCTTTAAGAAAAGAGATGTTCTACTTCTATGTTAATGGTTAGCAATACTAAATACAGCACTAAAAAATCAATACATTTTAAAAACTGTTTCTTTGTAAGAAAATTACTGATGAGAACCTATGAAATAACTAGTAAGTGTTAATTCTTCTCCTCAACTGTCCCATACAATACAGTTCAATAATATTTTTACTTAAACTGTTTGGACAAAAGAGGAGAGAAACAGCAGTCTTTATACACAACTTCTAAATCCTGTCACTACATTAATGCTGTCAGTACTTTCTGTGTGGCTTATCCATGTGGGGAGAGCATAACTATAACTCCATGACTTTGCTGTTACAAATAATGTATTTTGGATGGAGGCCAATAATAATCACTGCTAGTATCTCATAGTTTCCTGCAAACTATATTTAAAACCAAAGAATTCAATCCATTATCCAACACACAGGAGAATATTTATTTTGAAGTCTGTTTTGTTTAATATAACAGGCAAGATTAGCTTCTAAATCTGAACTTTAAAATAAAATTTGCTAGGACTGTGAACCTAGTATTTTTGCAGTGTGCCATAATTTATCATTCTTGTAATTGAAAAGGAAATACATAAAAAATGAAAGAGTCCTCCCAAGTCCATCATAATATGCACTAAAATAAAAACAAAGGGCTGCTTTAGAACATGTGAGAAGATGCTTCAGGTGAAAGAAACATTTGTAAACTTGTGCATAATTTTTAAAAAGTCCGAAGAGGCACATTAATCCATTCACAATAATATTTTAAGATCATTCCATGTGTATAATGATGTGTTTTGCATATATTTTCAGAAAAATCAGGGTTAGGTTTCTTAAACAGAAACAGAAGAATGAATATCTAGAAAATAATGGCTAAAATAAAGGGAACAACAGAGAAGCCAAGATGCTAGAACAGACGTAAGACATCCAAAAGTTATAAACTTAACAGACTTTAATTCTATTTTTATTTGTTCTATTTCACTGTCCTTTCTTCACTTAATAATCTAAATTAAATCTATTACCTTTCCCTTCATTACATTATTTAAACTGTATTTTCCATAGACAAAATAAATTAATTGTCTGCAGGCACCCTTTGTGAAACAGTAATAGAAGATGATTTTAGCCTATCACTTGCACAATACAACTGACACTGATATTCAAGTCACTACATGGTTTGAACAAGATTACATCTCTAGGCAGTTTATTGATTGCATTATCATCATTAAAATGCAATATTTCCTTCTTCAGAATCTGTACTTAAGGGGGAGGAGAGAGTCACTGCAGATTTTCTTAATCTTCCTTAAAGATTAAGCAAACAATTACTTTATTAATTTGAATTTAAAATGACTTCCTTGGATGAGAAAGAAGGTGCAACCAGTTACTGACACTTGTGAAGTTTTATACAGGAACAGGATCCAGGTGGTTGTAACTTGAAAAAGAATGTGGGGTTATAGCTAACCTCAAGAAGGATATTAGTGAAAAATACCATCAACTTGAAAAAAAAATTTAAAATCCTCTTGCAAGTTATGACAGCATTATTATTTTATTTTATTTTATTTTATTTTATTTTATTTTATTTTATTTTATTTTATTTTATTTTATTTTATTTTATTTTATTTTATTTTATTTTATTTTATTTTATTTTATTCAGCCACAGATGGGCCCTGTGTTTGAGGAAGGATGGAATCTAACTTCAGATGGCTCAGAGAGAATAAAGAGCATGACCAGGAGGGCTGAAAAACATGAGTCAACACAAGGCCTACTAGGCAAATTTGAAGAGATTTGTGTTGTTAACTTTAGACCTGTGGTTTTCAGCATGATCTGCAAATCAAGGAGAGAGGTTTTCGCTCAACACTTAAAAAGAACTTAAAAGACATAAAGAAAAAAGTCTAGTGTTTATAGGCTCATATTATCTGTATTAAAAGTTCTATTTTCATTGGAAAATGGTCCCGATCCACCAATTGAAAATATTTGAAAGTTTATTTATTTGAGGCAGGAAGAAGTTTGACATTAGTTTTCTTGTCCTCATAGCATTTGTGGTAGGGATCTACTTTTTCAATTGCCATAATTGATACCAGGAGTAGGAAATTTGAAGTTTGGAAACCTGTGCCTTTAAAGAACTCTTGGGTACCACTCCTTCTGGCTTCCAGCAAAATTTAATATGGTTCAGAAAAAATGGTTCAGAGCTCTTTAATTAATATTCGTCTTTATCTAGCTACTACAAAAGGAACCACTGGATTGCTAAAAATATCTCTTTATTGAATCTTTAACACTGCACTTGTGAGACTGAAAGATTGTTTCATGTTCCTCATTCATCATTTTCCAGAGCTGTAGGTTTGTATGGGGATATTTCTCATTTGAGTTGTGCAAAAGAAAAACAAATATACTACTTCTTAACACAACACTTTGATTTCTGTTACACCTAGTACACCTAAGGAAGCTCAGTTACAGGGGATTTTAACTGTCATATTTTAAAAGTTTATGTGAGTTTAATCAGTATGAATTTTGTTTATGTTTGAAACTGCTTTGAATGTATGAAGTTGAAGCTATGAGTCCCAGTATTTTGAAAATCAGGTCCTAATAATTTTCTCTGTCACTCAGGGCAAGTATGCAGGGTAGAATTGTCTTGTTTCTTCATTCCTCCTGGCTTCTCTTAGGATCTTACATGAATTAATTTAAATTCTCCCTTTTTGAAGAGTATGATCTTTTCTTAAGTGTCAAGACATCCAGTTCAGCAAAGAGCTCTAGTACCCGTAGGTTTGGATTCTAGCACTGCTCTCAAGTCTGTCTACTCCTGCCCTCATGTTGAAATGTAAAGAGAGGTATGAAGGAAGAAGGAAGAATCCAACAACAACAATTAAATTATAATTATTTAAAAAATTGAGAAAATGTATATATATATGTGTGTGTATATATATATATATACATGACTTAATTTCTACTAAACAAGAATACTAAAAGTAGGGTTGCTTTTGTTAGGGTTTTTTTGTTTGGTTGATTGTTGGGGTTTTTTGTTTGTTGTTTTTTGGGTTTTTTTGGGTTTTTTTAATGTGTGTAGATTTAAGGCCTCATGTGTCAGAAATGCTGCAGCAAAATCTCCATAGGCTAGAGAAATCAAATAGGTAACACAAGTATTCTAATGCTACATTTGATCACTGTGGATGCAAATATCTATGCCATCATCTAATAAAGTATGAGTTAACATGATTCTATATGATTTGAATTTAATTTCTCCCCATTTTCAGTTTAATGCAAAACTTTCAGCTGAAACAATTTAATAGCTACTGGGGAATTTATTTCTGTGAAATAATTTACAAAAATGTTGGTGTTTACAACAAACTGTGCTCTAGATGGGAATAGAAAGCAGTAAGGACCTCAAAAATTATCTCTGTTAAGTATCATTAAATATGTTATCATTATAAATGGACACACTAAGCTAAAAAAAAAAATATTTTTTTACAAAATTCCCATAATACAGTTTTGTATCATAGTGGAGTATACACTATTTTAAATTCTGTGAGCTTTCATGTACTTCACAGACTCTAAGGGTTAGGTTACACTATTTAATGTGAAAAGAGTTGTACTATTTTGAATGAAAAGGAAAGAGTACTTGAACATCCAGAATTCTTTAGGACAATTTACACAGATAACACTCTTCAGAATCAATACTGATGCTATTTAATTTAATATATGTGTTGGCTATAACCATTAGGTTTCCCCATTGGTACTACCTTCTGAAAGGTATTAGTGAAATATGATATTTACTAGAACTTAACTGGGAGAAATGAGCTTATATTAATGTATGGAATGCTAGAAAAGTCATCTACTTTTGACAACTTAAAGTTGGAACAAAGCCTTTGTAACATCATGAAATATTTTCTTCCATTGGGAATTAGATTTTATGTCATTTTTCTTTGTTTTTCCTTTTTTCTCCACTTCTCTCTCCCAACATAAACTGATCAACTGAAATACTACAGAAAGGACAAATTTTCTTTGTTCAATTATAGGTTAAAATAAAATGAAGGAAAGTCCTTTTTTTATTCCCCCCCCCCCCCCCAAGATTTAACTTATTTTTGTAGAACTATAGCATTTACAAAGAGTTCAGCTGTTTACTGGATGTGAATCAAAATGTCATTCTTTTTAATGTTCAGCCTTTGCTAGCATGAAACCCAGACGAGTAGGTGAGACAGTTATTGTTAGAGCATGTAAAAGAATTTCTTTTCTCTTTTATCTATACTATCTCTGTAGTTTCTAGTAAAGAGCTACAATATCCAAAGTGACCTCTCCACTTAAGCTCTCCTTCCATCTTTTGGCCCTTGTTCCTGCTTGTGACTGCATTTCTTCTCACTTCAACACCTTGAGTTCTTGAGCCCTGCTGTCCTTTCTCCTGTGTCTTCTCCTGACAATATAAGCATACTGTAATATCCAGCAGCTTCTGAAAATCAACCCTTCATTCCCCCTTTATTTCTGTATCACTTCTTCCCTTGATCAGTGAACTCCTTGAACTCATAGGTTGTAGCAATTGCCTCAAGTTCCTTTCCTTCCAATCCAACATAGATTCACTTCAATTTGACTTTAATTGTGCACCAAGGATATGTTAACATCAAGGCCTACAATGACCTCTCCATGTCAAGGCTCAGGGCCTTTGCTCCATACTTGAACTCTACTGTTTTCATTATGATCATATATTCCTTTTCAAAATCATGCCTTGCCTTTGCAACTCTGTCCTCTCCTCACCATTTAACTGTTCTGACTTGAGCATGTAATAGGTGGTCCACCAGTGGAAAAGAAAGGGAATGGTACTAGATTTGTGAAGCTCTGTTAAATAAAAATACAGGTCTTTTCTGAAAAAGACCCTGTCATATTGTGATGTGAATTTCTTAATGTAAGCAACAAAGGCCTGCTTCTCCATGGCTTCTATAGTTCTGTCATCTTCAGCACTTCTCTTTTCATATTACTTTTTGAATTGCAGAGGAGTGGTAAATTCAGCCAGCAGGATACCATCACCATATTCAGAAGGTTTTTTTGTTGTTTGGTTTTGGTTGGGTTTTTGTTTTTGTTTTTAATGCACCAATAGCCCTAAAGTATCATCTCATGAGAAAATATATCAGGGCTGCACTATCATAACCTTTCTATCAGGCTTCTGAAGAAAACATAATTGAAGATGCAGAGGAAAAATAAGTCACTTATTTGTAGCTGAGTATATACAAAACTTTAGTCCCCTAAACTGTAATATGTTAATCATTTGGACCTGGATGATCAGTAAGGTTGTCTAACTACAGTGTTTTAATTTATTAACTATAGCTGGTTCCCAGTTTTGAACATAGCAAGTATCATCATAAGCTTCTATAGGTATTTCAGGATGCTGTCATAACAGTTTAAGTTTTTTCCCAACTTTAAAGAATTGCTAAGAAAATGTTAATATGAAATACATGAAACATAAAAGCTCTGTGAAGTACAAAATAGGATGGTTTTGGGTTTTAAATATTTTTCACATTACTTCTGTATTTGTTATTTTGAACATTATCAGGTTGCAGCTAGATAGATAATACAACACTTTGAAAAAAAGAAAAATTATTCCCATTAATTATTTTACCTGTAATCCAGGAAACACATTCAGGGCTCCATCTGAAGAAATAAGACTTGACTTATCCTTTGTACCCTGGAAGAGAAGATACCCTTCTGAACAAACTGGATTCATTCTAATTATTATATAGACATATTTAAACACTTTCATAGAATTTCTGAAGAGAAACAAAACTCAGCTGACAGAAAATGGAAATGATAACATGGGACGGTGTTTTAAGATTTACACTATTCATCATCATATTCAGCTTTTCAGTTAAAAAATCACAAAGTGTCTTTTTATTCCAATAATTAAGATATTTAGCATAAATACTGTTTGAACTCTGATTTGGAGCATTATGATCATATAAGATACCGTAAAATAAAATATGAGGAGAAGGAAGGGCGAATAGTGTGGGAAATACTCTCAAAACATTAATGAACTTTCTTAGGCACTAATCAATGTAACATGTAGGCACAAGAGTGAAAAATCTTGGAACAGCGTTAAGCCAAATCCTTACTGAATCCTATTTGTATTCCCTTGTCCCTAGTTTTGCAAATATAAGCAACTACTCTTACTCTTGGTGACTGCATCAACCTCTTTTCTACTTTCCTCTTCCTATGTTTTTGTCCATAGTGATTCTTAAAATGTATTGTCTCCATTCTACTCCCAGGAGCTTTTCTACCTGTCAGGCTTGTTGCACAAAGGAATAAAAAACTCTGGTTGGGAAAGAAATGCCACTTGAAAAAAAAAAAAAAAAAAAAAAAAAAAAGAGCTGCTTTTGTGTCCTCCACTGGACTTGCTCCAGTAGGTCCATGTCCTTCTTATGTTGGGGGCTCCAGAACTGGACACAGTACTCCATATGGGGTCTCACAAGAGTGGAGTAGAGGGATAAAATCACCTCCCTCGACCTGCTGGCCACGCTTCTCTTGGTGCAGCCAAGGATACAGTTGGCCTTCTGGGCTGCAAGTGCACATTGCTGGCTTATGTTGAGCTCCTCACCCAACACTACTCCCAAGCAGTGGGAGCTGGTCAAGCCACTCATTGCCCAGCCTGTATTTGTACTTGGGATTGCCCTGACCCAGGTGAAGAACCTTGTATTTGGCCTTGTTGAACTTCATGAAGTTTGCATGGACCCACTTCTCAAGCCTGTCAAGGTCTCTCTGGATCATATTCCTTCCCTCCAGCATGTCAACCGAACCACACAGTTTGGTGTCATTGGCAAACTTGCTGAGGGTACACTTAATCCCCCTGTCCATGTTGCTGGCAAAGATGTTAAACAGTGCCAGTCCCAATAATAACCCCTGAGAGACACCACTAGTCACCAGTCTCCACTTAGATATTGAGCTGTTGACTACAACTCTTTGAATGCAACCGTCCAGCCAATTCCTTATCCACCCAGTGGTCCATCTGTCTAGTCCATGTCTCTCCAATTTAGAGACAAGGATGTCATGCAGGACTGTGACAAATGCCTTCCACAAGTCCAGGTAGATTATATCAGTTGCTCTTCCCTTGCTGATTAAGGCCACCAACTTGGTCAGGCATGATGCCTTTGGTGAAGCCATGCTGGCTGTCACCAATCATCTCCTGATCTTTTATGTGCCTTAGTATAATTTCCAGGAGGATCTGCTCCATGATCTTGCCTGGCACAGAGGTGAGAATGACTGGCCTGTAGTTCCCCATATCTTCCTTGTTTCCATTTGTAAAAATGGGGGTTATGTTACCCCTTTTTGCAGCCCATAGGAAGTTCACCAGAATGCCATGACTTCTCAAATATGATAGATAGTGGCTTGGCGACTTCATTTGCCAGTTCTGTCCGGACCCACAGATGCACCTCATCAGGTCCCATGGACTTGTGCACCTTCAGGTTCCTCAGATGCTCTTGAACCTGGTCTTCTCCTACAGTGGGCAGGTCTTAATTCTCCCAGTCCCTGGCTCTGCCTTCTGTGACTTGCGGGCTGTGGATTGAGCCCTTGTTGGTGAAGACTGAGGCAAAAAAAGTCTTTGAATACCTCAGACTTCTCTATATTCTGAGTGACCAGGTCTCTCATTTCCTTCTAGAGCAGCCAACATTTTCCCTAGTCTTCCTTTTATCCCTAATATACCTATAAAACTTTTCTTGTTGGTCTTGCTGTCCCTAGACATATTTAATTCTATCAGGACTTTAGCTTTTCTAACCTGATCCCTGGCTACTCAGACAATTTCCTTGTATTCATCAGTCTAACGTAGGAAGAGAAGACCCTTAAAAAGTTGCAGAAACTTCCCAATATACTATCTTTTTTACTCATTTTCTAATGGAATTTTCCTTTTGCATACCCTGAATTATTCAGATATTCCTCTTTTGTAGTGGGGCACAGAGAAACTGAGATACATTCTCAAAGCAGGAAAGCTTTCTCTCTATTTATTTTTTTTTCCCCTAGGATTATTTTTAATTTGCTGTGATTCTACACTTTGGCTATGTACTTTAAGGTTGTAGACAGACATATTTGTATAAAATACTGTATTTGTGTTGCTGAATTTTCTCTCTTCCTTCATTAAAACATGAAGCAATATTAAGGGATGTTATTGCTCTATGTGCTGAATACAAAAAGAACTGGCACGAGAAAATTCTCTGAAAGAAAGATTTGGCCTTATGAGTAGTGTTCCCTAAATAAACCTAAGTAAGAACTGAAAAAAATAAGGATTTTGTCTTTTTGTTTGTTTTTTTTTTTTTTTTGAGACACTATACTCTTCTATAATCTTCTGAATAAAAAAAAATAGAAGAATATAATCTCTGCAGTAGTTAACTTAAGCAACAGATTTTAGATATTCATGAGAAGTTTACATGGTTCTCCATCTTTTTCTCAGAAACCCAATGAAATGAAAAAAAAGCAGTCAACCATGTTAAGAGGACTATATTATGCCAGTAAACAGTGTTACATAACATTAGCCTGGAGCTATGTGAACTTCAAAATATATATTTATGCATTTAGCTTTCTAAGACATTTGCAAAGAAGTTTAAGTTTCTTAAATGTAAAAAGCTTCTACTATTGCCTGACAGTTAAAAAAGTTTGTTTTTTGTTTTTGTTTGTTTGTTTGTTTGTTTTGGGGGTTTTTTGATTGTTTTTTTTTTGTTTTATTTTCCTAGCAGAAAATAGGAGTTTGATATAAGTTCTAAGTTTGGTCTACTGATATAATGTAATGTAATAAAACCTTACCATCATTTTTTATATGTATTTTATGTACTACAAGATAACTTGCGTATTTAAGGATTTTATATGTCCTGAAAAAAAAAGAATGCAAGCATGAAACATTTATATGTAAATGTAGTTCTTGGAAAGTAATATACAGATCAATTTAGAAAGGTGGGGAGAATGGAAAGTGAATTTTGAACATTTTAAAAATGTGAAGGAGGAACATGTTTTCAGTATTTGTGATCAACACAGACACAAGGGAAGAAGAAAAGTAAGTGAGGTCCATTACTGGTTTTTTCTCATAAATATCCTTACTGAGTCTCAGAAGAAAATAACTTTTTTGTCATTCCTTTTAATTGTCTTATGAAAAACTAAAATAAATAAGTTATCCATTACATTGAAAATATACTTGTCAATGTTACAGGTAATAGGTACAGAGGCAAAATGCTGTTTCTCTTTTTCTTCCCTCACACTGGTAACTTCAGAAGTACAAATTTAAACTCAGTCACAAAGGCATTTAATTACATCATCAAGACTAGAAGCTATATAATAAAAATAAGGTGTAGAGAGTCCGAAAAAATGAAATATTGTTGTATTTCTCAGGTAAAGAATAACATTAGTTGTACTGTTAAAACTGATTTCTGCAGTTCTTCTAAAATATTTTAGGTTATTTAAATAAATTTCATATGTATGTTAGGAGAGAACCTGAATTTCATTGCAGTAAGTACTGTGTAAACTATAAAAATAAACTTGTAGGAAAATAATATGCTAAAAAGGCAGTCAATCAGTTAAACTATTATCAAAGAAATCAGATTTTTAACATTATAAGAATAAAATAATTTCACAATTATTCAGACTTGCAAGTTCATCCAGCAAACGTAGCATACAACTTGATTCAAACTCATTATTTAAGAATTTCTTATATATTTTGACTTGTACTGCCTATTCTATCTACACAGTTTTTCTTACTAAGCTTTATAAAGCACATATTCATGCCAAGTTATTATACTTTCTAGGTTTTTGATTTCTATTAAATCTAACAACCATGTTTTGATGTGTTAGCAACCGGTCTTTTAAAGTTAGTTTTCTTGCTGGTTTTTTTTTGGTTGGTTTTGGATGTTGGTTTTTGTTGTTGTTGTTATTAGGTTTTTTTCATCCTCAGGATCTCAAGAAAGTTCCCTTTTACTTTTTTTTAAGAGCAAGGCTTAAATGCTTCATTTTAAATTAGCCTGTCTTTGATGACTCTCCGGATGTTGAATTTGCTTTTATTTATATATTTGTATATTTGTATTGACATATTATTGACTCAGAATGCTGACTGGTACTGTACAGAAGGTACAGATCTCTTCAAGAGACAGGAAGCTATGAATGAACATTTACCATTATTCATATTCTGAACAAAGATGTTTCATACAATTTCTGGACACTTTGATGTCTCTTTTCATTTTCATTATAGAGGCTCATAAACTGCATTGCAATATTGAAGTTAAGGTAAACTTTCTAACAATAATTTTTGACAATACGTGTGAAAATTTTCCATATCTGTTAATTAAAAAAAAAAAAAATCTAAACCTTTAAGGGACAAAAGAACAAGTGGTTTGCCTCAAATATTTTGGTTGTAAGAGACTGCAGTTGTACAAAGACTTGCTAAGGATTCCCCTGATGTTAAGTGGAGCTGTGAAGTACCCCCATGCTGATATGGAGGGTTTCTGCCTAATGGCCCCAGGGGGGTGCAGGGCAGGTTCTGCACAGTAATAATGGGCTGCAAAAGAGTGCGTCACTACCACCACCACGCCCTCCTCCACTAGCATGTGCTCAAAAGATCATGAACTTTCAGGAACTAGCCTCATGCAAGTTCCCAAGGCGGCGTAGCTGGGCTCAGAGACAAGACTGTAAAAAGCACAGACCCAAAAGGACCAGTGTGCGCCCATCACCAGAGGATCTGCATAGAACATTAGAAAATCACTAGATCCAAGGATGATGATATATTTCCCTTTCTCTTACTCTTTCTCTCTCATTCTTTTCTTTTTCTCTCATTCCTTTTCTCTCATTATCATTTCTTGAGAGTAACGGTAAAGTTATTGCATTTTAGTTTACACAGGCATGTTTGTTATTGATTACATCAGAGATCCAGTACAATTGTACAATATATAATTCCAGCTTGGCTATTTTTCCTACTATTTGTCTTATATAGTCTTGTTTTATACATGTATTTATCTTATATACTATTGCCTAAATAGACCATGTAATTCTCCACATATATTTATGTACATATGTCATAGGCAAAGCTGTTCATGATATTTCTTTGTGGCTTATATGTATATATACAATTAAACCCCTACTTTTTTATCTATTAAAATACACATCTGTAATTTTTAAAATTTTAATTCCTCTCTGTACATATATAAGCTATTTTTGAGGAAAGAACACATAGCTGTGTTTTCATTTAATCCTATAAACTATGGTATTTATACATAGTTTTATATATGTTATAAATATTAGTATTCCCATTCTTTCCTGACAAATATTGTTAAATTTACTTCTTCTTAGGAATGTTTTTGTGTATTATCTTTATCACTACATTTAGCTTTTATCTGTTAAGTGATATTTTTAAGATCATAATGATAACTCCTCTTAGTAAAGATTTTGTATTTTGAACTCTACAATTAGAGAAAAACCTTAACTTCAGAATGAAATTTCATTATACATAGGCACAAGATCTACGGTCTGATTATTTCCAAATAAACACCTCTGACTTCACAGAACCACAAAAATATGGTACAGCTGAAGTTGGAAGGAAACTATGGGGGTCATTCTGTCCTCTCTTTGCTCTCCAAGGCTGGAGACTACACAACCATCCTGTGAGACCTGTTCCACTGTTCAGTCACCTCCTAACACTAAAGTGTTTCGTAACGATCAGACAGAACACCTGTGCTTCAGTTTGTGTTCGTTGCTTCTTATCCTGTCACTGGATACCACTGAAAAGAGCATGCCTCCATCTTCTTTACATCCTTCTTTCAGATATTTGTACACATTGATGAGATCCCTCCCGTTTTCTTTTCTCTAGGCTAAGCAGTCCAAGCTCTCTCAGCACTTCCTCATAGGAGAGATTCTTCATTCCCTTAATCATCTTTGCTGTCCTTTGTTGGACTCTCTCTTGTAGCTCCATGTCTCTCATGTTCCAGGAAACCTGGAACTGGTCACAGAACCCCAGATGTGGACTCACCTTTGCTAAGTAAAAGGGGAAGATCATCTCCCCATACCTGCTAGCAATGTACCTCCTAGTGCAGTCCAGGATACCACTACTCGCCTTTGTCACAAGGGCACATTGTTGGCTTATATTCAACTTATTGTTCACTAGGACCCCCAGGGTATTTTCTGCAAAGCTGCTTTCCCCAAGTGTAGAATTTTGTACTTCTCTAAACTGTCTATATCTCAACCCATGGGTATTCTCACTTTTACCCTTTCCATTCTCTCCTGCATCCTACTGCAGTGGAATGAGTGAGAAGCTGTTTGGTGCTTATATGCCTACCAGGGTTAAACCCCAACATCTTTAGATGAAGAAAATCCTTTGTTTTGGATTTCTAGTCTGATTCTGACACCACTGATGTCTATCCTGGGAGGAAAAAAAAAAAAAAAAAAAAACAGCTTTAAAGGGTTTAAGATGTAAATTTCTTTTCACTAATATGGACTACTTTTCAGTAATTTGGGGCCAAACTGAAAGCTGAATCTATCCAGACCTTTTCAGAGATTTTATTTACCTTTTTATTTTTTTTGTAATTTTTTTTCTCTCATATTAATTTATATTTACACATTAATAATATCTCATTCTAGCAGATGCTGTTAAAGGAGAGATTAGAATTATCTGATCACCTTATACTGATTTTAATTCAGTGTTCTGGTGCCAATGTTGGACTCTGACTGATGAGGAATAAAAATACTAGATGAAATTCATGTTACTGAAAGGCCTACCATACACCTGTGATCTGGGTCTTTAAGCTCCTTTTAAGATCAGTGGAGAGAAATATGTACGCTAAGAGTGATTCATTACCTTCTGAAATAGGATTCTGAAAAGGTCACATGAACTGTATTTGGAATCTTGACAATAAAAGAAGCCTAGGAACAATTAATTTCACGGAGCTACTCAGTTACCTAAATGTTGGTGTTTAATGGCATTTAAGATGTCCTAGAAGTCACTGCTTATACTCCCGCTGCCTTATCAAAGGGCATTAACTTCCAATAGTCTTTGAGGCCAACTTGGATGTTTTAAATCTCTAGGGCATCTCAGATTGCCCAAGATTATTAGGTGATGGGAATTGAAACAACTATATAGTTATATACAAGACATATAGATAGAAATTTTGTTGTAGAAACAGAGTTTCATCTTGCTTGTGTTATTTGATTATCAGTGCAGAAAAAATGTCATTTCCAGAAATAACATTTTTGTGAAATAATTTAATTTTCCTGACACAAGATGGAGGAGGATTTCCACTGTTACAAGTACTCTGATAAAGTAATCAGGATTTAATTATATTAAAAAGTTTGGTTTGATTAAAAGAAGTAGAAAACTGTAAAGCATAATGTATAAGCTAGAATTGTTAGCTTTGAACTAGGTAATCACAGAAATCTCACCAAGAAGAGACGGTAAAGTCCCAGGCCTGTTCTAATCATTAACTTATTACTGAAGTTAAGAGCAATGTATCTTCATCATAGAATTTAAAAAAATCAAAATTTATTGCCTTAGTATTCACAGAAGCATTAAGACTGTTTTACTTATCAGTAGGATGTGACAAGAGAACATGTTGAGCTAACTCCTTGGGACAAAGTAGACAGAGGTGTTAGAAACAAGCCCAAGAAAGAACTGAGCATGCACAAAGGAAAAGTATAACCAAAGGACACAGTGATGGAGACTATCGATGACCACCAGGAGACCATGATGACCACCAGAGAGAGAGAGTGAGCATGCAAAAAGAACATTTTCATATATTAATAATTTACTGGAAATGTAATGAATATATTAATAACTTCTTGGAATAATAATGGATATACATGTTTTGAAAGTATAAAGCCTTTTTAGAGAGCCAAGTCGGTATGCACAATAGGTGAAGTGATCCTTTGTGCATCTGGCACCATAATGAAGAGGTGCCTGCTTCTTAAGACTACTTTGGTGCTAAGAAGTATATTTCCATATTTCAGTGACACTATATGCAAACCCATGTGCTTAGTTTGAATTTTATTACCCTTACTGTTGCAGAGAAAAACTGTTCACTTCATGTGATTTATACCAAATCAGAATCATAGGGTTTATTGATTAGCAACATAATTAAGAGAAATCCATGAGCTACACCTTCAGGATCATAAAAAATAAAACAGATAAACCACATACTAGACACTTACCACATGTTAGTAAATATCTACAAATTCCACCCAACTCTCAGGAAGAAGCAAATGCAGACTGGGAGCCAAGCGTGACTCCCCATGTGGGATGGTAGGATATCTTCCAGCACACCAACTGGGGAGCAGGGCAAGCTGAGGGGGCTATTAGGAGAAGGACATGGGCAGAGTTTGGGCAGAGATCTTAGGGAGGCTGAGCAGGATGAATAAGGCCTGTTAGTGCCCCTCAGGGCCCTGACACTTCTCCATAACTAATCCCCAAAAGTTCTAATGACCCCTATGACACATGCATACACTCACAGCTGCAAGCTCACTCTCCACCCCTGAGTGCACATGACTCCTGTAGGAGAGAGGTTGTCCCAGCTGTGTGTGTTCTCCTGCTCCTGACAAGGCACTCATCAGCAACAAAGTACCTCAGGATATGTCCCCACACCCCAAGGTGGGGTCTTGTGTACAGCCTCTGCACTGCCAGCCTGTTGCTGGGTGCTGGCTGTGCTGCTTCGCCTGGGCAGTATTTGAGGTCCTCCAGGGGCACTGCAGGGAGGAAAAGACTCTCTCACATGGGTTCGGCTAATCAGTCTAAAATTATCCATAATATGATCACATCCTTGTTTAAAAAGTCTCTTAGTTAATCCCCCATTACTTTTTAATTCCTGTGATCACACAGAATCAAAGAATGTTAGGGACTGGAAGGGACATCGAAAGATCATATAGTCCAGTCCCCCTGCCAGAGCAGGAACACCTAGATGAGATTACACAGGTTGTTATCTTCCCCATAGTATTACTAATTTTTGGTCAACAACCATTTCTGAATAGGCAGTTTTGGGTATTCTGTCCCAAAGTGTACTGTCTGCACTTAGTTTCTATCATATCAGTTGTTTTTACTCAAACCATATTACCAAAAGAGGGCTCTGCAGACTCCCTCATAATTTATTTATAGATATCTCAAAGTGTTAAAAGTTGTATAAATAAGTTGTATAGATTTCCTCTGTATTCACTGGAGAGATAAGTTTATCACAACTACACTAAACACTTATTGTTGAGTTAATATTATCAGATTTTCTTTATTGACTGTAGTGGGAACAAACACAAATAGACAACCTAACTTTTAGATAGTTAAAGCAAGACAAAATGTAGACCATATTAGGGACAAAAACTTCTTGTATGTATTGGGAGTTCATCAGGAGGAAATAAAAGAGGTAAAGAAATACCTGATTTTACCATGCCATGAGAAAGAACTGAATTCTTGCTTACAAACATTTTGTTGTTTCCTTCAACAGGAAAGGTGTCTGCATCCATCCCAGACATGAGAACGTATTCCCTGAATGGAACCCACAATGAACATGAGTCCCTTCGTACTAAGACAGTAAATCAGTCAAACAAATTGTTAGTGTCAATCAGATTCAAGATCTGTTCTTGGAAATGAAAAGTATTGTGATTGTGCAAAGCATGGGTGAAAGCACGTTTTCCATTAACCAGCTCATTCAAACAACAGTGAATGAACAAGGTTATCAGAATAGTCACAAGAATGGATATTCTGACACCCTGGAAGATGTTAAGAAATCATAGTTTGCTAAGGTTTAAAGAAGAGTTGATAACAGACAAACTTGAATGTATTTGTGCTGAAAATTAGATTTCTGGCCATCTTCTGAGCAAGAACAGGATCAAAAAATGTAATTAGTTTAAAAGTAGAACTTTGTCAGCTTGTAAACAGAATCATACAAAATAAAGCTGGAATTCACAATGAAAATTCACAGAGACCATGCACAGACACTATGGTAAGAACAGCAACATGACAGATTTTAACCTCTTTTGGAAAAATAACCCAAACTATTAAAACTGTACTAGCTTTACATTACAGCCTATTGCACTACTTACTAGATTTAATTGTTTTTTGTTTTTGTTTTTTTCCCTAATGTCTAGACAAAAGAATTCTTGATGGTATTAATTATTGTTTTATTCCCCTTGATAAGGAAAAAAAACTACTATTGTATTTTTTTTTGTTGCAGCCTCCCATAGAATTCTAGTCATGTCCTGTATCAAACTCAGTCTTTTCTAAACTGGCAGAAGCCTAATTCTGTCTTATAGTTAGTTAAGTTTTGTCTAAACTTTTTTTAAGTAACGTATAACATAGTTTTCTGCTGGGGCTGGGGGCTTTTGTTGATGACACCAGTTATAATCCAGTATGAAATCCTTAAACTCAGATATGCCTTACCTTCCCTTTTTTGTATCTACTTGCATTTTTATTACTAGTACCTTATTTGACCTATTTTTATTTATTTGCATTTGAACAAAGTAATTTATGAAAAAAGACCATTTATCTTTACATTGGTCTCCTGGGCCTCTGTTCATTAACAGAAGTTACAAACCAATATTACCTGAGCTGGTAATCAGGATTGTTCTCTCAGATGTCTTTACTAGCAAAGAGCATGAACCACATATTTTGTTTTACCACATAGGTAAGTAAAATCTACAATCTTTAGATTCTAATTTCCTCAAAAGCCTGTGAAAATAAAATGGATATTAGATAATTTTCTAGGGCTTATTCTATAAAGCTGTTTCAGATCATGGAAATTCCACATTTGAGAATTAGCTGTAGGCATTCTTTAACACTACTCTTTCCTTTTAAACTGAGGAAACTGTAGCTTCAATTTCCAAGAGAAAAACCAAATTCCCAATGAAGCTATTATGAAACTTCTAAATCTACTAGTCAAAAGCTACATCACTGTGATGATAATTAAGGACAGAGATTTCCATTTAGAGTATAGCTCTTCAGGTAATTCTATGCTTTCATGTTTCTATGCCACATTGTAAGGTTATTTCTCTCAGAGCTGTAAATAGTCTAAAATAAGTTTTTTAGTTTCAAGGACAGAAAATACAATTAATTCCTTAAAAAAACAATTGTCTTCAAATAATTGCCTACTTAGTGGTATTTGTTCCCCACATTTCTCATGTTTCTTGTTTTGAGAATTTGCAACATTTTGAATGAGATCAAACACAAACATACGTAAAAAAGAAGAATCAAACATGCAGATAACAATTTCTCTGTGGTTTTTAACAGAACTGCAATATGCTTGGTTTCATTTTGTTTTCCACTGTCCACATTTTTACTGCTATTTAATATTAAACTGTACCTTGTTCTATTAGTTATCTCGCTGGAATAGCAACTCTTAATATACTAAGATTATAGGCTATGCTGGGTGTGCCTTATATTTATTTGTTCAGACACGCAAGTATTACTGGTTAATGTGTACCCATAGGTTTTGTGGACTAGAAAACAATGAAGTATGGATAGGTTACTAGGGCTTAAAGTTTGCAACTGGTCTAAACTAAGAACTAATTATTGTTCTTCTGAAGCAAGGAGAAGCAGGGAAGAAGCTGACTGAAAATATAAAAAAACTTCCTCTTCATTATTTTAATGTCATGGAATTATGTGACATCTTGTAAGGCTACAATTTAGACCTCTGCTTTAATTTGAATGATTTCTGAGTGCTTGCCAGAATAAATCTCATCAGATCTAGTTTAAAATTTGAATTTTAACAAACATATTTGCATTAAATTCTTATAGTACCTATTACATGAAAGCAAGAAGTACTTTGGATATTATTATTATTATTATAAAATGCTTCAGTTTTCTATAAATAATAAATTATTGTATTAATCCCATACAAAGAAAACAAGTAAATAGGCAAAAAAAAAAAAAAAAAAAAATTGTTAAACCAAGGTTAAAGATACCCATATGGTTGGATTTCAGGTTATTATAGGAAGAATAATCATCTTTCTCCTGTGAATAGAAAGTAAAAGGCATTTCCAGCAAGCTATCTAACAGCCCATTGGTGTAGCTAACCTCATTTTTGCTTGTTTATAATGTGTTTTCCCAAAAGAGAGAATTAAAAAGCACTATGTTTGATAGAAATACAATTAGGATCATATGGTCACAGGAATATTCAGGTTGGAAGGGACCTTGAGAGGTCTCCAGTCCAACCTCCTGATCAGAGCAGGGTCAGCTCTGAGGTCAGACCAGAATGCTTAGGGATTTGTTAAGTGAATTCTTTTAAACCTCCAAGAATGTAGCCTGCACAACCTCTGTGGGCATCTTGATTGCCTTCATGAGTCTCATTTCCAGTCAGGGTCTCTCCTCTTTCAATTTATGCCCTCATCCTTCCACCAAGCATGTGCATGAAAGGCCCAGCTCCCTCCTCTCAGTGGCCTCCCTTTGTAATCACTGGGGCACTGCTGTTAGGCTGAATTCAATACCTGGGAAAAAAGTTGTGTGATTTCCCTTGAGGCACATTTCTGTGTATATGAAGGGGAATATTTTGGGAATAGTCCAAATGGAAAAGGTTAAACTAGACCTAGATAATCTGATCATCATTGTCTTCTGTGGTAAAATATTATAGGTCTGTGAACGGGAGAGCATACAGTGAGAGTCACTGCCTTTGACTTCAGCAGCTTCCCATTTATTTATCCAAGGTAGGACATTACAGTGTGGATGGAAGAATAAGTAGAGGCATAAAAAAACAGCATGAGTGAAAGTAATGGTTAAGGCATTCAAGGAGTATAATTTCAGTTGTTGGGATGGTCCTCTGGGTCCAGGAGCACATCTTTTGTAAATTGATACTAAATAAGACACTTAAATTATATATACCAGATGACACACATTGTTTCTGGTTTAATTTTATCTTTTTTTCTTCAGTCCTTTCTCTAGACAGTGTTTTGAATTATTTTATAGTACTCAATTTTATGAAATCAATTCGCCATGTAATGACAGGGGACAACTGCTAACATCATATATTTCATAATTATTCAGAATGAGATAGAATACATCTAATGCAAGGTATTCTTGAGAATTTTCACATTCAAACTCAAGATATTTAATGGTTAGTTCCCTTTATCTTCCTCGCATTTAGTTCTCATAATATTGAAGGGATTTGAACTACATTAACAGCCACTCTGAAACAATATCCTTGTAAGGACAATCTTATGTGCAAAGCTCTTACAGAAGCAGAATATGAAATAAAAGATAAACCTTCTATTGAGCAATTTACCTTTACTGAACAACTTATTTCTCCCTGTATGGCAGGTATCAACTAATATTACATTTTAGTCACTTGCAATAAATATTGTCTCTACTCTTAAGGGGAAGACTTGCCAAGGAGTGCAAAAAAACATTATATTCTGTAAAAAACATTTTTAATAGGTAAACATCATAGAATTAACTCATGCAAACCACTTTTCTATTTGAACTCACCCAAGTCATTGCCTTAAGAAGTTAGTCCAAGATTATTAAGGAGGGTAGTCCTATTCATTTCACAAAATTAGGCTTTTATTCTCTTTGTAGGCATCATATTTCTTATTAATATTGGAGTATTTTGCCAAACTGATGACATTTATTGACGTCATTATCATGAACACATAGTAGCTGTGGTCATTTTATTCACTGTAAACTCTTTGTAATGATGTCATTCCATTATGGAAATCAGTATAAGCTTGACCTGCTGTAAATGCTCAGAGGGAGCATTTTTTAGATACATTATGATCTCATACTGCAGCAATTTTTGAAAAGCCTAACAGTTCTAAAAATAAGACTATAAGTCAATACCTTAAAATATTCATTATGGAGACAATAATGAATAATGTCCACTGATTATTTATATGAAGAACATATGTGATTTCAACACTGAGACAAAAATCTATCCAGTTTGAATGCAAAAGAAAATACCCAAGCATATAAACAATAGTAACAAATTTATATTCTACGTAAGGACTTGAAACAAAGAATTCGATGTATAAGGATCTGATTCAGTTGCAGCCTTCTGGTCTTAAGAAAAAACAGATATTGCTGCAATATATTGTGACAGGGAATTAATCTGTTAGAAAAGGAACAGAAAGAGGCATATGCTGTGTTCCCATTACCACTTCTCAGTGCTTCTTTTGTGACAGCATGGATATTTCGAACATTCTCATTGCAAAACTACTCTTAAATGCTTTTGTTGTTTAACCCCAGCCAGCAGCTAAACACTACTCATTTGCTCACTCACTCCTCCTCCCAGTGGGATGAGGGACAGAACTGGAAGTGTAAAAGTGAGAAGACTTGTGTGTTGAGATAAAGACAGGTCAAGCAAAAGCCACACATGCAAGCAAAGCAAAACAAGGAATTCATTCAATACTTCCCATCAGCAGGCAGGTGTTCAGAAATCTCCAGGAAAACAGGGCTCCATTGCATGTAAGAGTTACTTGGGAAGACAAACACCATCACTCCAAACATCCTCCCTTCCTTCTTCTTCCCTCAGCTTTATACACTGGGCATGATACCATATGGTATAGGATATCCCTTCGGTCAATTGGGGTCAACTGTTCCAGCTGAGTCCCCTTCAAACTTCTTGTGTACCCCCAGCCTACTCACTGGTGGGGTGGTGTGAGAAGCAGAAAAAGCGTTGTTTCTGTGTAAGCACTGCTCAGCAATAACAAAAATATCTGTGTGTTATAAACATTATTATCACAGTAAATAAATAATAATAATAATAATAATAAAATAGCACTGTACCAGCTACTATGAAGAAAATTAACTCTGTCCCAGTCAAAATCAGGACAAAATACATAGTAACATGTCCATGTATCATGGCTTTCTTTTATAGGTAAAGCATTAAAAATATGTTGCTATTATCAACCACCATGTTTTATGTTGAAATACACCATCACATTACTGGTGAATTTTACTTACTAGAAGTGTGTTGAGATGCTCCTTAGTTTTTGTTTGGGGTTTATTATTATTATTATTTATTTAATTCTAATAAACACTACAATAAGATTTTGCTACAATAATCACAGGAAGTAGTGAACTATTTTGATCCAGATTTATTCCACCTAATTTTAGGCTCATAAAAGGTGTCTATATTGCAAGTTTATGCTGGGAGATGGGCAGTTGTAAAGGATAATTCAGATAAATAATAATTACCTTATTTCACTTACTCTATAGTGAGTTTATGGCAACCACACTTTTAGTTCAAATATCCTATTTTAGTACTAAAATTTAGACGAAACAGATCCAAGACAGTTTAAAAGACTGCAAGAGAACTGAGACCAGTTGCACTCCTGTGAGAATAAGGTTCTATTTAGTGAGAACAATGATGGTAGGTTTAGGGTGTAAATTATTTTAAATTTTATTCTTATTTTCCAAGATCGATAGATGTTCCTGTGTCTTTTTGAGAGACTTCAATAGTAGATTAAATACTTGAGAAGTTTTAAACCGTAAAAACTCTTCTCTTAGGAGGAAAGCAAACTCTAAGATTTAAATTGCATCACTTAAGATATTACAGTGCATCCTCACACACAGGATTGCATAGCATCTTTGCAGGATGTTACGTACATCATTGAAAAAATCCCGTACACAAAATAGTTTTCATCTTTTTAGACAACAGAAAAAATCCTGCTTTAAAACAAGAAAGGCAAAAAAAAAATTCAGCCTTTTATTTAATATTGATAATATCATACAAACCAACATTTACTTAGAAAGCTGATATGTTTTGTGAAGATCACATTCTAAAAGTTGAGAGGTCCATTAGCCAGCAACTAAGAGAGAAAGTTACATTATTCTAATAGAAACCATGGACAGGTAGGGAACAGATCCTTGGTGATCTCCCATTTATCAAAGTGCATTCTGAGCTGAATAAAAGCCTTTCCATTACTTGTGCAGTGCTACAAGGTCTGATGAAATAAGGACATATTCTTAGTACTAGAGGATATTAATTTGTTCTTATTGATATCAGTGTTTTAAAAGCATGTTAAGCAGTGTGAAATTAATTTCAAATATTCATGGGGTTTTCTGTTGGGTGGGTTTTTTTGTTGTTGGTTATTTTTTTAATTATTTTTTAATGGCTAGCTCTTTTGTTATATATATAAGCACACGTACAATACATAAAGACTTGGTGTTGCATTCCCCTCTGGTACCTGATATCAAGAAAATTTGGCAATCTGCTGGAACTGCCTATTACTGAAGCTGTTATATTGGTTCAAGAAGTAGATTTTTTTTTTTTTTTCTCTAGTATTTAAGACTGTGACTTAGGATTGTAATTGAAAACTTCACTGAAGGATAAGAGAAAAAGTCCCTAGGTATTTTCTTATTTTTAGGCCCTGATTCCAGAAAACCTTCAAACACATAAAACCCCTATTCACTGAAGCCTCTTGCTTGAATACTGTAAATATTTTTTCAATCTTAGCTAGATCTCAGAGAAGCTTAGATAAGATAGGTGTCTCAGGTGGAGGGAAGAATAGCTGAAGAGAGAATCTAACTTATTCCTCTTTTCTAACTTCCAAACAATTAATAATAAAAAGACCCTCTCTCTCTTCAAAGTGAAAGACCCGCTGCAACAAAATGGAAATTTTATTTAAAATTTCAAATAAAATAATGTAAAAAATCTTGTTAGTCAACAGAAGAAAAAACTATTTTTCACCGTGGGGTTTGTTAAACACTGGAACAGGTTGCCCAGAAGCTCTATAGAGTCTGCAGTGGTTACTGTTCAAAACCCAGCTAAACATGGATGTGAGCAACTGGCTCCATTTGATTCTGCTTTGAGCAGGAGCATGTATAAAACTACCACTAGGTTTTCTTAGTAACTTCAGGTTTTGTTTCAGTTTTATGGAGTCCACTGAGGAAAACAGAAACGTAAGTACCTGATTAGAGTATTCAAAAAATAAAAAGCTTGCATATTGCAGTAAATACTTTCAATATTTTTAAAGAGAAGTTCTTGCACCCACAGTTTTTATTTTGTAATATGTGAGGTTTTATAAATATTTCTAGATCGCTTTTTTTTTCCAAGCTTGGTCCAGTAATGAAAATTTCCCCATTTTTGGAAAGTCCAGTTAAGAATGTAAGAAAGTAAGTGAATCTGGAAACAGAACTTGCTGTCACAGATGTATATGTCTAGATAACACAATCCTCTTCTAACTTCCTCTGCTCCTGTAAGTAATGTCTTATAGGAATATTATATTAATTCTTCTTTACTACTGATAGCTTTAGATGTGCTTTTACTGTATATCAGATATTGTGGAAAAGCAATATAATTTCTCAAAAATATATATCATGTATCAGTTTTACTCATTTGTATGAAGTCTTCTTTGCATCATTCTGACAACACAAAGGGTTCTCAGTTCAGTGGTCTGTAGATCTTACCTCACAAAGGCAAAATTTCTCATGGCCAAAGGTAAAAAAAAATTAGGCCAAAATGAAGAGTAAGTCATAATGTTGTCCACAGCTCATTACTTACCTCAGTAATGACTTTCAGAAAGTTAGGAACTGATATCATAGATTTTAACTGAAATTTGTGCCCATTTCAAAGCTTACTTGTATAGTTAGAGAAATGGAAGAATACCTTAATTTAATCAAAATCGTATACACCTTCTGCTTCTGAACATATTTATTTCAATTATCAAAGAAGTTAACAAGTATACGATGAGGGGAGTCCATTTACATTTCACTTTCATTTGCTATGAGTTAATATATACTTATCTCTTAGCATAGACCACTATGGCCCAACAAACTTCTGTCATCCAGCCATCACCTCCTCTGAAATGGTGCATGGTTTTTTGAGCAATCAGCACAGAGTAACTGAGCATGTTAGTGCCCCAGTGGAAGTACCAGCTGTCTGCACAGGAAAGAAGGGTGAAAAGCAGAGATGGGAATAGTTGTCAAGTTCTAAGAACCCTACAATTTGGGTACCTTAGCTGATGCTCCTAGGGTGAGCCTCATAGTGTACAACAGAGAGAAAAAAAAGGAGAAATTGATTCAGTTGCTCATGTGAAAATTACACTACAAACAAAAGAAAGAGAATAAAAATAAAGTGTTCAGTTAAATGCTCAAGCCCTGGGGACTGAAAAAGCTTTAACAATTACTTTGTGTGATGGTGAATGTTTAGAACACTATATTATGCTGAGATTTAAAACAATTAATTAATTAAATAAATAATCAATCACACACAGAATCATAGAATGTCAGGGATTGGAAGGGAACTCGAAAGATCATCTAGTCCAAACCCCCTGCCAGAGCAGGAACACCTACATGAGATTACACAGGAAGGCGTCCAGGCGGGTCTTGAATGTCTCCAGAGGAGACTCCACAACCTCCCTGGGGAGCCTGTTCCAGTGCTCTGTCATCCTCACTGTAAAGAAGTTCCTTCTCAAGTTTAAGTGGAACCCCCTTCTGCTCCACCTTGCACCCATTGCCCCTTGTCTTATCGTTGGTTGTCACTGAGAAAAGTCTGGCTCCATCCTCATGACACTCACCCTTTATATATTTATAAACATTAATGAGGTCACCCCTCAGTCTCCTCTTCTTCAAGCTAAAGAGACCCAGCTCCCTCAGCCTTTCCTCATAAGGGAGATGCACCACTCCCTTAATCATCTTTGTGGCTCTGTGCTGGACTCTCTCAAGGATCCATATATGCCTAGAATGTATCCTACAGTACTAATGTTAAAAATTTTACTTGCTTCCCTGGAATTCAACAGTTACATTTTGTTGTTGTTGTTGCTCTTCAGAAATTATCAGGAACAACAATAATTTAATTATGGTCCTCACTCAATATATTTATAGAGATAATTTTTTTTTCCCCACTCATGCTAATAAACACATATGAGTGCAAGGGTATGTCTTTTGATTTTAGTGATACCAGAGCTAAGCCAGTGCTGAACAGTATTTGTGTAATTACTCTATTTCCTCCCCAGCAAAAAAAGTGTTTTCTTTAAGGTATATTATGTTTTGTTCTTTCTTGTTCTTTCAATTTTTTTCTTGGCTTATCACTCATTTTTTTCTGAAAATCTAACATTCAAGAAGCTTTCTGGTTGCATTTAATGTTCATATTACCATTGTTTTCAAGGCAGTTCTACACAATATGGATTATATACTTACTAGTGTTTCGTTTTTTTCAATAGCTGTCTACTCTACAAATTTTCATAAAGATGCTTTCTTTCAAAAAATGTTATTAGAGTATTTTTTCTATTTTCTTTTCTGAGTCAATAAGATTTATATTTTCCCTCAATCCCTTCTCCAGTAGATGCTTTTTTGTTGTTGTTGTTTTAGACTTTTAAAGGTGTTTGTCATCATCATATCTGAGCGTTTTACAAACGTACGTTAATTTAGTCCAAGATCAACAATTCCATTCTACAGATATAAGCTGCAGCTGTGTCCCAGGCTTCTCCAAAGGGCTTATTATTCAGATTCTATCAGGATTAATGCTTTTAGAGACACAGGAATTAAACAGTTAATCTAATCACTTTTCAAGACAGTTGTGTACACAGTAAAAAAATATGCTAAAACCTTCCAGCAGAATTTGATTTGAAGACTCTGGAATTGCAACATGCAGAATGGTGCTGCAGGAAGAACAAATGGCTCTTTGCAGTGTTCTTCATGTACATATCTCAATACTGGCAAAAGTCCATGTACTGTTTAGTTGTTAAGTCTAATTACACTGTAAAAACGAAAAATAGCAATGACAACAGCAAAAAGAGAATGCAGCTTGAAAAACAACCTCTCTCTGAAGCAAATATTGCCCACAAATCAGAGTTGATTAAAAAGGCTAGGAATATTTTCATTGCCTTTCTTGCAAGCCATTGAATAACAGCTGAGCTGTCGCACACCCTAGCAACTGTGTCAGCTCCATCAGTTCCAACTAGTATTTCCCAACAAGAAATTGGCTTTTGGATAGTAAGTAATGGCACATCCATGACCATTCTTTCTCCTCTTTGTTTCCATGATACCTTTGAAAATTTGTGGTTGCCATGAAGACATGATACACTCTCTGCAGGCTCTCTCTATCTCTCTCTTTTAATTTTTGTTTCATTCTTTAAAGTTTATGATCATGTATTTAGGTGATGAAAAGTCAAAATATTTTCTCAAAAAATATTTAGTGGAGGTATTTTTAGTAGCTTTTATATAAATACTAAAATTCACAGAATCACAGAATATCTTGAGTTGGAAGGGACCCTTAAGGATCATCAAGTCCAAATCCCTGCTTCTCCCAGGACTACCTAAAAATAAATCATATGACTAAGAGCATTGCCTAGGTGTGCCTTAAACTTTGAGAGGCTTGGTGCTGTGACCCCTTCCCTGGGGAGCCTGTTCCAGTGACCAGCCACTCTCTCAGTGAAGAACTGTTTCCTAATGTCCAATCTGAACTTCCCCTAAGGCAACTTCATTACATTTTCTTATGTCTTATCACTGATCACCAGAGAGAGGAGATCAGCACTGTCTCCCTCAGCTGCCCTCTTTGAGGAAGTTACAGACTGTGATGAGATCATCCGTTCTCTTCTCCAGGCTGAACAAGCCTGGTCTTCAAGCTGAACAAACCAGGTGACCTCAGCCACTCCTTGTAAGTTTTGCATTTGAGGCCTTTCACCATCTAGGTCACCTTCCTCTGGTCACAGTATAACAGTTTAATGTCCTTCTTATATTGAGGTGCCAAAAATTGCACACAGTACTCAGTCACTTCCCTCGACCAGCTATTTTCACTGTGCTTGAGGTACCCCAGGATACAGTTAGCCCTTTTGGCTGCCAGGGAACACTGTTGACTCATATTCAGCTTGCCATTAACCCAGAACTCCAGATCTCTTTCTGCAGGGCTGTTCTCCAGCCTCTTATTCCCCAATTTGTATGTACAACCAGGATTACCCCATTACAGGTAGAGAATCTGGCACTTGCTCTTAAATTTCATATGGTTGGTGATTGCCAGCTCTTCAGTCTATTCAGATCTCTCTATAAGGCCTCTACCCTTGAGAGAGTCCACAGCTCCTCCTGGTTTAACATCATAAGTAAACTTACTTATTGTACATTACATTTTTGCATCCAGATAATTTATAAAAACATTAAAGAGCACTGGCCTTCTAAACTGAGCCCTAGGGAACCCCACTGGTGACTGGCTGCGAGCCCATTTACTATAACCCTTTGAGCCCAAACCATCAGCCAGTTGGTCACTCAATGTATTGTGGTTTTGTCTATCTGTGTGCTGGACATATTTTCCAGATGGATACTACGGGAGACAGTATCAAAAGTTTTGCTAAAATTAAAAAAAAAAAAAACAAAACAAAACAAAAAAAACCCCAAACCAGATTGGATTATATGATATTCTAAAAAATTTGATTCATCAATAATCAATAATTGATTTATAAAGTTTCTGAAACCACATGTGCACACAAAGAGATACAGATGTAAATAATTAATATATAATAAACATATAATATATAGTATATAACACATATTATATAATATATATAATACATATTGTGTGTGCATATATATATGTATATAGCAATGCTTACTAAAAATTCATCTCGAGTTCAGTGAAATACTCATGTCAATGCTTTAGCATTTCTCAACAGGTGAAGGGTTGAGCCTCAAGTGGATAAACACAGCCTAGGTCCTGCCATTGGCAACAGTCCTCTGGTTTTGCATCTGCAGTTCTCCAGTTTCATCTGCAGCGTGCGGATGTTCCCATTCCTGACCCAGGAGCTGTGCCCGAAAAGGTCCAAGACTCCATGGGAAGCTTGCTTTGGAACTCTTTGTTCCTGGACTTTCATGCTGGGAAGAGCGACAATGGTGAACTGACTGCAACCCCGTTTTCCTGTCCTCTGTGCCGCTGGGTTGAGAGAGAAGGTAGAGAAATCAGGAGCAAAGTAATTTGAGCCCGGGAAGAAGGGAGGGGTGGGGGCAAGGTGTTATAAGATGTGGTTGTTATGTCTCACTGTGCTACTTGGATGAATGGAAATGAATTAAATTGATTTTTCTTCCCCAAGTTAAGTCTGTTTTGTCCATGTCCATAACTGAGTGAGCTGCTCCTGTCCTTATCCTATTCTGTGCCCCCTTTGATGTGATTACCTTTCCATCTGTGAGGAACTGCACTATGAATGTACCTCAAAGATTGTTTGCAAAGACAGTCACAAGAGCACAAGATTCTGTAAACCCCAACTTGTTAAAATGCTCTGTCAGTGAAAACATTCTGCCCGGACATGCCCCTGCCCCAAGCATTGTGGGGCATGGAGAGATATGCCATTGCTATGGAAACCACATCCCTCAAAGAGGTATTTAAGGAGGACCTGGACGGGTGAGGCCACCCTTGCCCCAGCATCAGGCATAGAGACTTTCCTTCCCTCCAGTCCAAGGCCGGGATGAGGTAATAATCTCTCTAGAACTCTGACAAGGTTCTTGGCTTCAGGTGCAAAGGACACCACAGCAAGTAATGGAGGAACATTTTTTTTTTTTTTTAAAATTAAAAATCTTGTTATAAGCAAAAAAGAATGCATGATATTTATGGAACCAGAGTTTATTTTTAGTCCCATTAATGTTTTCACAGTTCAATCAAAAATACGATCAACAGCTATTACTAGTCCAGTTACAAGGACAGTATTAGTTATATACAAATCAATTCAGAAAAACTTAATAACACATTTAAAATTGTTCTCCAATGCTCCCTTCCCATCACCTTTCTCTTTTCCTCTGGTGTTATATTTGCCCTTCAAATATCCTTCAGGGGCACAGATTAACAGTTTCAGACTTTCCTCAGGTGCAAGTGCCTGTTGGAAGGGGAAGATACAACACCTTGGTGCCCTGTGGTCCCCACCAGGAGGATGTGCACATGGTAGTTGTGCCCATTTTTTTCTGGGGCGCCCCTTAGGGCTCTGGGAGTGCATTTCTCCCCTTCCCCTTGACACAAAGAGCTTTTCTCCCCCAAACCTGGGGTCTGTCAGGCCAGTGCCCATGGCCAGCTGATTGCAGTCCCCAAGCAAATGACAGTTACAAGAGCATGGCAGTTCCAATCGGCTGCTTCCAACTGGTTCCAACTGGTTCCAACAACCCAAGGCTACCCTGGTTCTCTGGGAGGGACCTTCCATGCCCCTGTCAGGGCTGTACCACTGGGAACAGTGTGGGTGGAGTGGTAAAAGTGTACATTACTTCCAAGGAAAATATGACATCAGTGAAAACAAATCCCTGCTAAAATGGAACCACTCTTAATTTGTGTTCCCAAGAAATGTCTAAATGCATATTATGAGATTGCAGGTGTCATACCTGAGGTTATTTCAAGCATAGGTTGGTTACAAAAACGAAAGGATCCAAGAATTGTCAAAAAATACTCTGACTTTTCTTATTCTTTTAGTCAAGTAAACACAAACTTTGTTATCATGACCAATATCCCTCATCTCAAAACACTCTTGTCCTTTAGAGAGGAGTTGTCTATCAAGCTGTAGTTGCACCTGGAGACTTAAGATGATTCATTTAATTTTGTGACACAGACATAATCATACTTTTCTATATGCAGTTTTCCATATACAGCTCTTTCAGGAAAAAGCTTGGCCTCTTTTCAACTGCTGTCAGTCAAGAAGGTGATAGCAAAAGTTATGTTAAAATAGAAATGTCAACCTCTTCAACAACAACAAAAAAATCTATCAAGGGTTTTGTGTTTCACTCACTTTTTCTTGCTGACTCTTAATGCCTTTTCCATATGTGGTGGGTTGACCCTGGCTAGAGACCGGATGCCCACCAAAGCCCACTCTATCACTCCCCCTCCTCAAATGGGCAGGGGGAGAAAATTATAACGAAAAGCTCATGGGTGGAGATAAGGACGGAGAGAGATCACTCACCAATTACTGACACGGGCAAAACAGACTCGACTTGGGGGAAAAAACAAATTTACTTTATTACAAATCAAAATCAGAGGAGAATGAGAAGTAAAACCAAAACTTAAAACACCTTCCCCATCCTTCCCTTCTTCCCGGGCTTAATCTCTTTCCCGATTTCCACCTCCTCCCCCCAGCAGCACAGGGGGACAGGGAATGGGGTTGGGGTCAGTTCATCACACGGTGTTTCTGCCGCTGCTTCCTCCTCAGGGGGAGGTCTCCTTCCCCCGCACCAGCGTGGGGTCCCTCTCACGGGAGACAGTCCTCCACCAACTGCTCCAACGTGAGTCCTTCCCATGACTGACAGCTCTTCACGAGCTGCTCCAGTCTGGGTCCATTCCATGGGGTGCAGTCCTTCAGGAAGGGACTGCTCCAGCGCGGGTCCCCCACGGGGTCACAAGTCCTGCCAGCAAACCTGCTCCGGCGTGGGCTCCTCTCTCCACGGGCTACAGGTCCTGACAGGAACCTGCTCCAGCGCGGGCTTCCCGCGGGGTCACAGCCTCCTTCGGCATCCACCTGCTCTGGCGTGGGGTCCTCCACGGGCTACAAGTGGTCATCTGCACCACCATGGACCTCCATGGGCTGCAGGGGGACAGCCTGCTTCACCATGGTCTTCACCACAGGTTGCGGGGGGGGAATCTCTGCTCCGGCGCCGGAGCCCATCCTCCCCCTCCTTCTTCACTGACCTTGGTGTCTGCGGAGTTGTTTCTCTTACATCTTCTCACTCCTCTCTCCCGCTGCAAAGTGTGCAGCTTTTTTTTTTTTTTTTTTTTCCCTTCCTTTTTTTTTTTCTTAATTATGTTATCACAGAGGCGTTACTGATTGGCTCGGCCTTGGCCAGCTGCGGGTCCGTTCCTGTAGCCGCTGGCATTGGCTGTGACGGGTTGGACATGGGGGAAGCTTCTGGCAGCTTCTCTCACAGAAGCCACCCCATGTCCCCTCCCCCACTGCTACCAAAAACCTTGCCATGCAAACCCAATACACCATAATATTCTGTTTTTTTTTTTTTTAATGTCTCTGCATTCACTGTAGATGGCATAAGAAAGAAATTAAATCTAGAAGTCCTAGAATGTTACAACAACTGGGTTTTTTTGAAAAGAAGGGCCCATTGTGTGAGGATATTTCTCTACAGAAACAGCTTTCATACAAGTAACAATTCAATTTTGCAGTTTCTTCTCACTGCTAACAACACTGTGCTTCCCAGTCTCTTATACCAGAGCCAAGGAGTGGAGCTGTGTGAAACATTCATTTCACACCTTGAACTTGTTGAAATGGAGCCTAGTTTTGAGCTTCATTATGTTTTGAAAAGTCCTACAATGAAAAGAAAAAAAAAAAAAAAAATCATAGAAGCAGTAATTTTATCATCTCAGACAAATGTTCCGGTCTCTCAGGTATCAGAGTCATCTAAGCTGTGTTAACTGTCATGTATATGTTCCCAGAAAATGCGAAGTAATACAATATTACAAAGTAATACAATATTGTTTAAGTCTCATTCATTCCAAGTCATTGATGAGGACAAATTCTAAAATATCTATAAATAGATAAATAGTAACAAAATTGCAGTATTCGCATAAGTGTACACACTTATGAAATATATTTATACTCTGATACATACCACTCAAGTCATCTAAATGAGAAGGATATGCAATAGAGTGGTGGGCTAGACTAAAAGTTTTACAGATGAAGAAACAGTTTTCTTGTGTTAGAAATGTTTTGGTTTAGTTTTGGTCGTGGTTTTGTTGTTTACATTTTAATGCAAAAATAGTTCCCATTCCAATTTAAGATTGTTTGAAAACCACTTTATTCATAAAATACAATCTGAGGGAAAGGAAGCAGTTTATATTAATCAAGATGTTTCAATATTTAGCCATAAAATTGTTTTTTACTTTTTAAACATGTTTTAAAACAATTGGTCTATGTTACATGTAACAAGTACTCTAGTAAAAAGATTCAGAAACAGCAAGAAAGAACATTTCAACCATCTTATTTTTATTTTCACAGTACTTTTTCATAGATTTTTGCCTCAAAATTTCTTGTATCAGTTTCTCTTTTACTGAATAAGAATCTTTCACAAAAAGCAAAAATAACAAAGTCTTTATTTAAGCCAATAAAGCCCCTTCAGCTTTGGCTAGATTGAGTTTTGGCATCTTTAACCCTTGATTGTACTGGGCAGATGTTAACACAACAGGACAGGGTAGGAAGCCAAAGTCTATAGTGAAGTGACACCAGCTTTTGCTTCGTGTTTTGTGATCACCTCACCCTGAGACAGTGTGGAGATTCCTCCATGTAAAATGATCTCTGCATGTATGGTTCCTTGAATCACAAGGTGGAATTTACAGCAGACAAGAAACAACTTTATTAGGGGTAGCTGAATCTGGAGGAAGTCAGGACTCAGATATCTCCTTCTCAGCCCATTACAGTAAAAAATTCAGGCAAACTGGGTGGACTTTAAGGCACAGCAGGTTACTCCATCACAGCACAATGGATATATGTTTCTGCACTCCTAGGTGCAGTCGATGGTGAAGCTGGGAATGTATTCCTGATAAACACTCATATACATGCATGCATGCACAGCATCCATGGCAAGTCCCATGCATAACACAAAGAACACCACTTTTACCAGCACCCACGTAAACATAAATGGCACTCACATAAACATGAACAATAGGGGCCAATGCTGTGCTTACTGTTAGGCTGACTAGGACTGATCATCCTAAATTTTTGATTCTCAAGCCCACTCACATTCATAGATCCTTCAAGATACTAGGACAAACTTTAAGTGTTTCCAATATCTATATCCAGACCGTAAGCCCCTTATGCAGTCACTATCTCTCACCTTGTCAAGCTTTTTATTGGTGACACATGCAAGTTTGTGTCTATTCTGTAGTTGGTATCCAGACTGTGGTCTCCTCCAGTTTCCTTAGTCCCTGGTTTCCTCCAGGCAACTGGACCCTTTGTCAGGGAAGTCTTTCTCTCAACAGATGTTGGTAACTGCAGTTCATATCTTGCTCCCTGAATAGTCCAGCTTGGAGTTTGCGAGCTGTTATACACAAACACTCAGAGCAGGGAGCTCAACCATACAGAAAATAGTTTGAAATATAATTCAATGAGAAGACAGGACAGATTGTGTCAATCAAACACAGGGCTTTGTCAAGCAGATGTACTGATCAGACCCTGCTTACAGTCAACCTATTCCTTTTAACTCTTTTCCCTCTTTTTTTCCACATGGTTGTTCTTCCCTGTTTCACCTTAATCAATCTTTTTTTCTCTGCCTTTGGTCCTTACCTGATACATTTCATTTCAAATTTTGTACATTACCAAAATCCATTTCCTCATTGCATTTCATGAGTCCTATAGCACATTAGGCAGTAATCCCATTTAGTTTGTATGGCATTTCAAAGAGACTTTCTTTTCTTGACCCTTTGGTGAGATTCACATGAGGGAAAACAGTCTAATCATTGTCCTTTGATGCTAATGAACGTAATGCTATGTATAGGAAGCCAGTTTACAATGAAGTAACACCATAATTTACTTCATGATAGAGTAATACCTAATCCTGAGACGCTATGGAGATGCCTCTATGTAGAACGATCTACAGTTCTGTAGCTGCCATGCCTTCAATTACAAGTTGGAATTCAAGGCAGACAAGAAAAAATTGCTCTTCAGAAATGCTTTTTATACTGGAAGTTAACATAGTGAACCAAGATTAGCATGTTCTGTGATGATAGATCTTACCAAGGAAGACTTTTACCAGGTACCATGTATAAGGAATCCAAACAAATCACAAGAAAAAATCTGTGTGATTTCTTGAAAGAAGAAAGATGTTGGAAGCTACTCTACCTCTATACAAGGAAATTCCTGTTTGGAGTGTAGGACTATTGATTAGATGTGAGTATTAAAATCCATAACTGTGGGGTTGAATTGAGTTCATCGTGATTTGGATCTTTATGTAAAGAAAGCGGGGAGTGATATATTTAACCATATATGTGAGGGGAGAGGAGCCATCCACTGATCTGAGCACATAAGGTATGTTTTTTGTGAAAGGCAGAGTTGAAAGTTTACCAAGAACTATTTTTAAAAGCTGATAAAGAAAACTTCTGTGTTTCTGACAGATTCCTCAGTAGCAGTCCCTGTACTGTAGCAAGTAACAATAAACTTAGAGCATTTAAAGTCAAAGAGGATTTCTTGTATCTACACTACTTTTCCCTGTGAGGGATGTGTTTTTGTTAAGTTATCTGATTCAGGTTAATCAGAATAAACACAAAGACCAGGGAGGATCAAGAGAACAGTGACAGCCAATAAACCTTAGTAACCCAATCAGTACAAACCCTGCACCTTGAATTAGCTACTCCCTCAGATGATTAAAGAAGGATTAGATCATTGTCCTTGATGTGAAGCCTGTCAAGTTGACAATTAAACAAATTCTCTGGGAGGCTATAAAACTTAAGGGGTAAAGGACCACTGTGGTTTAAGATGAAATTGACAGTGTGGACACTAAATAGACCTAGACACCAAAACATTTTAATCACATATATATGCAATTTTTAAGAATTACGCAGTCGCCTGTCCCACAGGGAGATGGCAGTGTTCAGAAGAAAATCTGAGGTGGTTCTAGCTCTGGGGTGCATAGTACTTGGGACAGGCCAGGAATCCTGGGGTATCTCTTAGGTGCTTCTGGAATCTCTCAGATCTTGCTCTCCCACCCCTGACAGATCTCCTGGAGTCACACTGGGCACCATCAGGGAATCGATGCAGCAGAGAATACCCAGTCCCTGACAGTCCTCTTCAGCATCACTCAGAACATAACACCTGGCTGTCACTGACACTCTTGCTCACAGTCTACCCATCTAGGGGGTTGGGAATCTGCAGCTTCACAGTGATTGACAGGTTCTTTAAGGTCAAGTTACTCCTCTATTCTTATAACTAGTTTACTCAATTATCCGATAGGGTTAGGTAAAGTTCACATGTTAACACTACTGCCAGCAAGGCCCAGCTGCCATACCACACAGACTTACTATGACATGCAGGGGCAGCACATGAGTTTGAGACTGGTAAAACTTGTAATGGATTTTTTTTTAGGATTGTTTATATAATTTAATTTATATAATATGTATTTGTCTATTTCATATATTATATAGTTTAACTATATGCAATGCATATATTTACATGCATAACATATAGTATATAAATATTTATAGAATATTAATTATATAAATTGATATTTTAAGATACTTATATAATAACTATCATGCATTATTATGATTAAGCATTGCAGTTATAACCTATTCTTCTCTTCATATGGAGTTAGTTGCATGTAGGCAGCTGCATGCATGTGTGGCAAAGGCTATATAATTGGTAGGTTCCAATATATTCTGCAGTTACAAAGGTTGCTTAGGAGTGAGCTTGAAGCGGATTTCTTATTAAAATAATAACATTTTAAAAGTAGACCACTAAAAATTCTGGGTTTTATAGCATGAGAGTAATAGATCTGATATCACAGTGGCAGAAAATTTTCTGGCAGTGTTGTTTTATTTGTATAGTGAGAACAGACAGAACCATTTTTCTTACACTCATCTGTTAATGAAAACTGCTTATGAAAACTGTTATTTCCATTATTATCTGGAAGTGACAGTGCTAGCAGTATATTCTTCTGTCCTAACTTTTACCTAAGTGAATATTTTGAGCATGTTTTTCTATTTTAATCAGCTGTATGTTGTTCTCTTCTGTATGATAGACTAATAATTAGAAATGCCCAATTTGACTCTTTTTGTCAAACCTTACAAAAAGATGTTTCTTTTCCATAACATTTCTTATAGCAGAAATTTCTGCACAAAAAAAAAAAAAAACAAAAACAAGCAAAACAAAACCACAAAACCAAATAAAACAAACCTGAACAGAATAGAAATACAGATAATTTGTATAAATAAAATAGATGCATTCTTTACACCTACATAATGTAATAGGAAATTTATTTTTCCATACAGATATAAAGATACAAACTCTTTTAATTAAAAAGAATTATTGTATAATTTTTTTTTTTTTTCAATTGCATTTTACAAAAAAATATTATAAAAATGTACACCAAATTTTATTTTGAACAATTGCCCCATAACCACTCTTCTGAAACCAGGAAGCCCACTCTGAAGTTGGACTGAGGATCAATATAATAGAAAATGTTTTTGGACTGATTAACTTATCAGCTATTCTGGGAAGGATTTAGGTGCCTGGATAGGTATTGCCATTTTGAACTGTCCCAGAGTATCTGAAAAATCTTTGCTGATCTGGCAGATATGACAAAGTTGCTGTAAAAAAACCCATCGTGCTCCTGAAGCATCAAATGACTGTCAGATAAGCTACCCCACAGTATCTCAAACTACATCCTCTATAGGAGCAACAGAATCAAGCCTTAAACTTTCAGGTTAAATGACTTTTCTTTTCAAATCATTGCATTTACTAAATTTACAGCAACTATAATAGGAATTCATGAATTTAGTTTGCAATTAAATATTTGAGGTGTCTAACTGTAAGAGTCCTATTCCAAAATGAATCTATAATTGGATTATTGTTTTCCTTTAAAAATAGTAACAGCAACATTGACCTTGCCTTATAGCCTAAGAGCTAGGACTATCAGGTACATTGAGTGATTGTCTAAGGAGGAAATAGATACAAGGATATTTAGTGATGGAACACTTTCTCATTTAAAACAGGTTACTGTGTAGGTACCTGGCACTGTGAAGGTGGGATTCAGAGCTCAAAATCACTTCCTGTTCTTAAAGTTCTACGTCAATTTTCTTATGAAGAAAGTGCACACAAAACTTCTAAAAATGTCATGATGACAGTGCAGGAGAAGAGTACCATAGCAGCACTGCAATAAAGACAAAGTGATATAACTTTACAGTGGAGCCATATTAAATTACCTGGAAAAGTTTAATATAGGCATTACTAATTATTCAGTACTTGATTTTTCAACTTTAAAACTCTTTTCATCATGCATGTACAAGAGCTATATATGGTCCTTATTCCTAGGCAACTATATTTTTGCCAAGATAACGAAACTTGTATTTTCAAAATTTTTGTTGAAATAAAGGGTTATTTACTTGAATACCAGTACAAGACTTTGGACAAACAAGGAAACAAACAAGAAATGGCTTGAATGGCCAGGCACAGAAATATTTTCAGAAAAATTTCATGAATAATTTTAACATGAATGACACTTAAATAATAAGAGAAGAAGGCAAAACGCCAAGTATCAGAAAACAGTAGGAAGCAAGTTTAAAGAATTAGATCTACAAGCCTAAAATAACTTGCATGATCTTTCTTTAGACAAAAAAATGACTTGTCTTGCTGTACATACCTGTTATACATGTTTTTGTATGTTCTACATATTTCTAAATGTATTCACATTATTTATTCAAAACACACGGCAATATAATGGAAAACAAATATGTAGTTATTTGGCCAGCTATAGGTGTTTGTGGCATAGATGTGTAGCTGATGTGAGGTGTGATGAATGACACAGCTTCTGAATAAAACTCACACTTCCAGCTTTTAAGATTTTCTTACATTCAGCAAATATCTAATGCTTTATTAAATACTCCTGGTTTTTAGCCCCTGTCTCATGTCTGCAGTCAGAGATAGGAATGCAGTTGTATGAAATGGTCAAAACTATTCCAGTCTGCAGAGGCTGAAGCTTTCCTCCATGAAAAAGATATAAATTTTTCTTTCTTTAGAGAAGCATCCTGATTTGTATGAACATGTATGAAGTGAAAAGAAAGAAAGGAAATATGAAATACTGAGGGAATGACCGGGGAATATGAGTTATGAGCTGAATACAGAAGAAGGAATGTATCATGATGGTTTAGAAAAATAAGGAAAGTCATCTTTAAAAGAGGATGGATCCTGAAGGCTGATAGAATTTGATATATTACACAAATAGTCTATTCATATTGAATTACAGTGAATACTGAGGATAAGTCAACCTAAATTTTTGCCCAGGAGAATTAATGTTTGTAGGAGAAGAATACACACAGAATTAGGGTTTCTAATGACTCATGAGCTTAAGGCAGCTGTAACCCTATTTGAGGAATTCTCTTTGCTGTACTTCAGTATTGATTTCTGCAATACTACTAAAAAAAATCACTATTTTTATGGAAATGTCACATTTTTCTACCTTTTCTTCAATTTAAAAAGTCAGTTGAAGAAAAAAAGAAAACACACAGAAACTCTGCATGAGTAGAACGTTCTGTATCAGAGTAAACAAAAAAGGGTAAAGGGAAAAAAAAGGCCATTTTTTATTTTTTATTTTTTTTAATAAAAGCTAAAATGTTAAAGCTGTGCTTGCTCCCATTATTGAATTTTTTTTCTTCCTATTTTAATTTATTGTCTATGACCATCATTCCTATTTGTTTCTAAGAAATTCCTTCTGCATGTAGTTAGTTTGAATCATAGAATCATTTCTGTGGGAAAGACCTCTAAGATCATAAAGTCAAACCGTAAACCTAATACTACCAAGTCCACCACTAAACCATGTTCCTAAACACCGCATCTACATGTCTTTTAAAAACCTCCAGGGATAATGACTCCACCACTTTCCTGGGCAGCCTGTTCCAATGCTTGACAACCCTTTCAGTGAAGAAAATTTTCCTGATATCCAGTCTAACCCCCGCAAGGAGCAACCTGAGGCCATTTCCTCTTGTCCTATCACTTGTTACTTAGGAGAAGAGAGTGACACCCACCTCGCTACAACCATCAAGTATGAAGTAAGTTTTATACTTCACTTGGTTGCTGAATAGTCTGGTTGCTAGAAAATGAAGGTGGGATTGATCCATGCAATAATTACAAATAATTACTGCCTAGTTTACAAGGTTAGTGAGACCAAGGTTTTCCTCTAAGAATGTATGTACTTAGAATTATGCTGCAGTTTCTTTCTCTCCTTAATATTGTATAACTGAAAACTATTCTTCAGTCATCCCTTCTTTTACCTTCATTTTTCTGGCTATACCATTTCTCTTGCATCTAGGGAATTTTTTTTCCAAAAATCAACCCAATAAAAAATAAATTAAACTCAACTCAACTAAAATAAGGTGGTCCGTTCTCAGATGCCATGTACTTACAGATCTAGCTCATGAAGTATCTGTACACAAAAAGAGGAATTTCCCTTTACTTGTGTTTTTGTAAGGTTAAAGTGGGAATGGAATCCTAGATATTCAATCCAAATTCATACAAATATTAATCAGTGTTTATCTGCTTTACTGGCAACCCATATATTTAGATTTCAAATGTTCTTTTAATATAATTTTAGGATCCCTTGTTTAAAATTTAATTTAAATTCATCATATATTCTAATACTCATATGAACTGTGAAAGTATTATACCATTTGTGATTGGTATAAAAGACACAAGAAATGACTGCCCATATTTCATAATATGACCGGAAGATAAAACTGGATAACATAAAACCAGTGGGGAAAACTACAGTAGATACCACAACAACTGCCATGGTAAGTTAGAAAATAATGGGCTATGGTCAAGAAGAGCTGATAGTCTGTTTTTCTCAATGTGTATTTCTAGATGTCAGCCCAACACTGTTCTTTATTTATACAAATTACATCAAGATAATTGAACTGAGCTACAGAAAGGATACAGCTTCAAGCAAAGAAAAAAAAAAAAAAAAGTATTATCTTTTAAGCAATATAAAAATATTTCAGTTCTGTTCAAGACTAAACAAAAAAGAAAAAAATAAGAAAAAGAAAAGTGTTTTTACAAAATGATTTTTAACACAATAGGAGGTATGGCAACAGTTTCAAAATACAGTAAGACAAGGATTTACATTTAACAAATAAAAATATAAATAAGAAGCATAACTGTATGGTTACAATAAAAGAACTAAACCAGAAAATAATTTTTAAAATTGACTACATTAATTTTAAATAGATTTTAGGTATGATAAACTGATTATTCTCTGTGTTGCATGAATGGTTTTCTCAAAATACCTGTGACCATAGGAACAAATTCAAACTTAATGTATATAAACAGTCTTTTTCATCTCCAGGGGCAATAAGATTTTTAATGAATACTTCTGAGAAATTTGAAAATATCAAAACTGTCTATTCTCTTGTGAGCCTTTGTGTCTGTAAATACTGTAATTTTTTGGCAGAATGTACTTCACACATGGTGCTGCTGGAACAAAAGTTGAAAAACACTACCATCTCAGGACACTTGGAAAAATCTTGACTGTAAAACTCAGATTACAGCAGGATACCCAGGTCAGCTATATTCCCTGAGAGATTCACTGCAGTAAGCACACCCAATCACACTAATATCATTGAATTTGAAATAAACAATTGAGCAGGAACTTCCCTGCAGGCATAGAAATTTTCCTTAACATGTAGAGGAGTAAAAGGTAGTATGCACTTTTTGAATATTAACTTAATGTTTAAAATATCTACCCGAGGAGAATAACTCCTGATTTCTAAATCCTTCTCAGTTTGATGTCTCAGATTAACAACTCCCGCTTTCTAAGGGGATTTTCCTGAAAACCATTTCTGGGGTCTTTCCAAGTAAGTGCTCCAATCAAACTATATGAAAACATGGACTATTTCTAAAGGGAGGGGGATAGCAAGTGTGCAAATGAATGAGCAAAAGCATAAGCAAGAAATCTCACTTCCGTGAATTCTATTCTGACTGCCAGATTTATAATTATTAGACACTGTACTGCCATAGTCAATATAACATTTTATGAATTAAGATGAGAAACTACTTTCTGCAGTTTAACAAGGAAAAAAGCAACCACTTCAGTTTTCTGAAACATTGGCCTCATAATCATCACTACAAATCTTTAAGCTTGATTTTTTCCATATCTTTCCTTATTCTTTGAGCCACCTTTGCTTATAATCTCTTCTATTATGACTGTGATGTACACTCTTCCTGACATAAAAGGATGTTCCAGCATCTTTCTGGCAAAAGTATCCTTTCTGAATGTGTTAAATTCACACTATTTTCTGCTTGTTTCTGGTGTTTCTGTAAATAAATTTTCTTTCATCTTTTAAAAACTGGGATGAGAGGCAATGGGCATAAACTGCAGCATAGAAAGTTCCATCTGAACATAAGGAAGAACTTCTTTACTGTGAGGGTGACTGAGCACTGGAACAGGTTGCCCAGAGAGATTGTGGAATCTTCCTCCCTAGAGATACTAAAAAAAACCTCTGGACAAATTTTTGGTTCATGTGCTCTGGTTGTACTTGCTTAAGCAGAGTGGTTGGACTAGATGACCTTCAGAGGTCCCTTCTAACTTCAACCATTCTGTGATTCTGTGAACTGTGTCTAGTTCATACTGGACATTTAAAATACTACATTTAAAATAAAATGTTTAACATACTGAAAGAGTCCTAGTAGCATTAATATTGGCCAACTTAGTTCACAGCCTAAGAGAAATTTCCACATAATAATATAAACATAAACAGCTACTCCAATTTGACAGGGACAAATGAAAACAAGCATAGTCAATAGCCACAAAAATCAGGGGACTTACAGTTAATATTCTACTACTTACAAATATTTAATTTTCTTACTTTTTTGTCTAAATCTTCATTGGTTTACTTTGGAACAATTTTTTTTTTTTTTTTTTTCCTGCAGTGAATAGATGTACTAGTCTGTATGAGATAGGAAGTCGGTACTTCAGATTAACTATCTAAATAATTACATATTTTTAAAATAAAACTGTTATTCTCAAGAGGACTAAAAATACCTTGAATGCCTTATGAATAGTGGTTTTTACATACTCCAGGGCAAAATTATAGAAGTTACAGATTATTACAGGAATCAATTTAAAAACAAATCAAAGCTCTAATTTATATATATAGAGAAAGTTAATTAAATTAATAAGAAATGTGGTTTAAACATTCTATAATTTATTTTTATTCAGAATTTTGTAGGAATGTGTTTTTTGTCTTTTTGCTTGTATACTGACTCTGTCAATAGCTGAAGCAGGGCAACACACATCTTCAGGGCCCTTTCCACATCTGTCTTGGGTCAGCTGAACCGAAAGTTTATCAGTCTGAAAATAGTTACAAAAAGAACCAAACCATCTACTCTGCTAATTTGGACGTATTAGAGTAAAAATAAAGTGTCACTGCTATTTGCCATACTTTTTGTATTGCCAATACCAAAATTTATCTTAAATTAATTTCACAATTTGTGATTGACTTTTTCTTACTTATTATCTGTTTCATTCTCAAAATAACAACAACAAAAAAGACATAGAACAATCACATTTAAAACTAACACTTTAATGAACTAGTCTTCTTAAAAGGTAATATTGAACTACAATAGATTCATACTTCATTTGTGTATGAACGTTCAGTTATGTATCTTGCAATTTTTTTTTTCTAAAAAATATTTCCTAGCAAAATTTAGAAAAAAAATAACATTTAAATATTTACTAAAACCTACAGTTTATCTTTCAGTGATCATAATTAAAAAAAAAAAGAAAAAAACAAAACCCAACAATGTGATAATGAGAGAAACATTTAATTTTGGTTACATAGAAACAGAACCAAAATTCAGCAACTATAAAAGTATAATAACAACAAAAATCATAATATAAAAGACCTTTTCATTATAGTGATAGAATACTGCAAATTATGGCATCTGCAGGAGAAAGAAATTAAACAAGAAAATATTATCTTGACAAAAAAAACTAATGAAATTTGCTTATTATTCTGTTTTCTCCTCTCTTATTTATTTATTTTCTAACACTTATTGCAATAAGGCATGAATGCTAAAAAGATTTGGGGTTTTTTTTTCCATTCACTTATTTGAATTTTTTCCACTTTTTTTTTTTTTTTTTCTCTTAACAAAATATAAAAGTTGGATACCTATGAAATTTCCATGACAGACTTATAAGGGTAAAAATTGAGGCATCTATATTTTGGAGCCACATTGAAAACAACTAATGCATTTTTCAATTTTACAATTAATTTGCTATTCTGGAAAGTGTCATTGTTCTGGATTTAATCCTTTTTTTTTTCCTAAAAAAATAAATAAAATCCTTATTTTCTTCTTTTTTAGAGCAAATGGAACTATTATAGCTGAAGAGCACTTACTTAAAGAAAGCTTTTTGTTGCCAACTCATCTAAGACCCTTTCAGTTTGCTGTAATAGCTTTCTCTGTGTGAAGTGGCTTATTAGTATTTACATTGTGCTGTGTTTCTGTTGCCAAAACAACTCGCACAAAAACTTTCTTTCTGCTCTGTTAAATTTTTTACTGTATTCAGAAATAATTTCAAACCTGAGAGGAAAAAAAAAAAAAGAAAGTTTTTAATTTTTTTTCACTTATGATTCAGGAGGAAAAAAAAAACTCATATCAAATTATCTATGTATTTGTAGTGTATATAGGTCCATGTAATGAAATATATAGACACGCCCCTCAATAAAACAAACAAAAAAAATTCTAAGGATTTTGGTTTCTTTGTCTCTTTTCCTGTCTCTGCTTGAACTCTTCGAAGTCTGAGTGTTTATCTGAATCACATGCTTAAACAGCATGGTGCAATAATGGCGGTGTGAGAGTAAGGATAAATTCATAATTTCTGAGGTTTTATGCTAAACCTTAAGTGAAAAATAAATAAATAAATAAATAAAGTTCTTGAATAGGACATGATGGAGATGCACAGGAATTATTTTCATTCACAAGTCTTCTGCTTCCCATCTTGCATCCTAGATCTGAGTAATATGGATATATATAAACAAAAACATTTGACCTAAAATCTGTACCTTATATACACCTAAGAATGAGTGATCAAAATCAGAAGACAACTGACAATTCTCCTATTTTAAACATTCAGTTTTAATACTGAACAACCTAATTTAGAGGGTAGATCAGAAAGATTTTCTGCAGAGAAAAAGTATATTTGTGAATTTGATTTCTTTCTTTCTTTCTTTCTTTCTTTCTTTCTTTCTTTCTTTCTTTCTTTCTTTCTTTCTTTCTTTCTTTCTTTCTTTCTTTCTTTCTTTCTTTCTTTCTTTCTTTCTTTCTTTCTTTCTTTCTTTCTTTCTTTCTTTCTTTCTTTCTTTCTTTCTTTCTTTCTTTCTTTCTTTCCTTCCTTCCTTCCTTCCTTCCTTCCTTCCTTCCTTCCTTCCTTCCTTCCTTCCTTCCTTCCTTCCTTCCTTCCTTCCTTCCTTCCTTCCTTCCTTCTTTCTTTTGAAGTAATGTATAATATGCATATATACACCTATTAATATTTGGTGAGCTGGAAAGTTTGATCTTTGAAGAAAAAGAAAGGCTTTTTTTAAAGACTTCCCTGTTCTGCATTTCCCTTTCAGAACAGTAAGATGTGAAAGTTGGTAAATAGGATGCATTTTGCTTTCCTGTTACAGATAAAGACTGAAAAACAGGAACTGGAACGTCCAGTCCCACTGTATTGTAACTCTTGTTTTTTTTGCTGAAGAAAAAAAAGAAGACAACAAAGCTTCAGACTTCATACAGCACTAAAGACTGATTAGAAACACGGGAGAATTGTTAGAAAATTATATGTTATTTACTGGTCCTTTATTATATGTACATAAATACAAATACACAAGTAAACATACATGACCTGCAGAAAATCTGACATTCTACCAAGTTTGTGTAAATAATATTTTATTACCTAGACAGGATAATATATATTTATGAGGCAAGGAAGGGAAAGAAAGAAAGAAAGAAAGATGTGAAAGATAGATGTCTAAGTACTTTATCTAGAAATTGCTCACATGTGTAAAATAATAGACAATTGAGTATTTATTCTGTAGTGAGAGTTTCAAAACCAAACAAAATGAGAACACCACTAGGCCATTATGCTTCATTTAATTAGGTAGGAGATGGTAACACTGCTGTGTCGATTTTATTATCTTATCCATTCATGGCATTAAAGCCTCAGAAGATGCTATTATAATAATATAATTAAAAATATGTATAGTTTCCAAGACACCAACAAAGATGACACTGGTTCAGCTCCAGATCTGTATATCCAAATGGAAGTTTCTATAGTTCAGACGTAGTGCTGAAGTTCCCTTTCACAGTCAATGGTGCTCTATCAGCATAGTCAGTTGAGCCTCGAGAACTATTCAGTTAAGTGTCAATTTTAGGCTAAAATGGAATATTTTTAAGACTTCTACATCCCAGCCTTTGAGAGTTGAATGTCATGTTGCAAAGAGATGATAAAAATATCCTCAATTCAAAGAACCAAAAATAAATAAAAGGCAAAAATGTAAGGAATAACCCAAATCATAATATATCTATGCCCTTCAGAACAATAGAAAACACAACTGTATATCCCAACAAACTTTTACTGACTTAGAAGAACTAGTCAAAACCAATAAAACTTCCTCTACACAACATGGTATAGCTTTAATATTTGTTTTAGAACATGTTTTTACTTGTAGCTTTGCCTTGCAGAAATGTCAGTACATTTATAGCTGTATAAGTGTATGCCACAGAAGATAAATAAGAAAACTATATATGTGAAGCATTTCTGTTTGTCATGGGGTTTAAAGAATTGAATAGGAAATAACTGAATGACTTGAAAATCTCACTGCAATATTTAAAAAAGATCACCTGATAAATCATTCTGAGGATATAGAAATATAAAAACCATGCCACTAAATAAATATAAATTCGGTTTTGTGACATGACAGCTCATTTGTGTTTTTTTTAATTTTTTATCATCATCCCTTATGGTAAGTCTCCTATTATTTTGTTCTCTGAACATTTTGTTACTTTTCTTCATATTGATCAAGGACAACCATGGCCATGGAGGTACACAGTTGCATTTTAGTAACTGTTATTTTTCTTGCAAACTTACACATCAATAACTTGTTCCTTGGCCTGCATCCAAGTAGAAGGATGAGAGTGTGGTGGGTTGACCCTGGCTAGAGGCCGGATGCCCACCAAAGCCCACTCTATCACTCCCCCTCCTCAAATGGGCAGGGGGAGAAAAATATAACGAAAAGCTTGTGGGTGGAGATAAGGACGGAGAGAGATCACTCACCAGTGACTGGCACGGGCAAAACAGACTCGACTTGAGGGAAAAAACAAATTTACTTTATTACCAATCAAAATTAGAGGAGAATGAGAAGTAAAACCAAATCTTAAAACACCTCCCCCATCCCTCCCTTCTTCCTGGGCTTAATCTCTTTCCTTATTTTCCACCTCCTCCCCCCAGCAGCACAGGGGGACAGGGAATGGGGTTGGGATCAGTTCATCACACGTTGTTTCTACCGCTGCTTCCTCCTCAGGGGGAGGACTCCTTCCCCCGCACCAGCGTGGGGTCCCTCTCACGGGAGACAGTCCTCCACCAACTTCTCCAACGTGAGTCTTTCCCATGACTGACAGCTCTTCATAAACTGTTCCAGTCTGGGTCCATTCCATGGTGTGCAGTCCTTCAGGAAGGGACTGCTCTAGCGCGAGTCCCCTACGGGGTCACAAGTCCTGCCAGCAAACCTGCTCCGGCGTGGGCTCCTCTCTCCACGGGCTACAGGTCCTGACAGGAACCTGCTCCAGCGCGGGCTTCCCGCGGGGTCACAGCCTCCTTCGGCATCCACCTGCTCCGGCGTGGGGTCCTCCATGGGCTACAGGTGGTCATCTGCTCCACCATGGACCTCCAGGGGCTGCAGGGGGACAGCCTGCTTCACCATGGTCTTCACCACAGGCTGCGGGGAATCTCTGCTCTGGCACCTGGAGCATTCCCTCCCCCTCCTTCTTCACTGACCTTGGTGTCTGCAGAGTTGTTTTCTCTTACATCTTCTCACTCTTCTCTCTAGCTGCAAAGTGTGCAGCTTTTTTTTTCTCCCTTCCTTTTTTTTCTTAATTATGTTATCACAGAGGCGTTACTGATTGGCTCAGCCTTGGCCAGCGGCGGGTCCCTTCTTGTAGCCGGCTGACATTGGCTGTGTCGGGTCGGACATGGGGGAAGCTTCTGGCATCTTCTCTCACAGAAGCCACCCCATGTCCCCTGACTCCCACTGCTACCAAAACCTTGCCATGCAAACCCAATACAGAGAGCTAAGAATTACTCAAAAGAGAACACAGTAGATTTTCTCAGTGTTAAATAGTTAGGAAGTGTGGTAAGAAACCTTATATATACCACAAACTCTTTCAATAGCTTGAACATAAAAAGTAGTTGTAGAAAAATCTGATTGAGTTTATAGTAAATAAATAAATTTAAAATAGCAATCTAGCATGTGAGAATAAAGTTTAGAGGCTGAAAAATGAGCTACAACTTGTGAGGAACATAAAATCAACATAAAAACATAAGTAAGAAGAAGATAAAAGGAATTACAGGTACCTTATTTAACTGAGAAGTATTGAAAAGTATAGATGATACAGGAAAGACTGAATTTACTATTATGTTCTGATCACTAGAATGTAATAGTTGAGTTGTGACTGAACAGCAGGATAGTAGCATAGACCTGAATAAGGCAGGAAGAAATTAGAGAATAACTACGCAAATAAAATTGTAAGATGTCTTGGTGAAATTCCAGTATATAAAGATCTGAATAAAATTATCTTTGAACCACCAGTGATGATTGTTCAGCTCTTGCTGATGTTATAGTTTTAGAAGGAGAAGCACTGGACCTATGTATAAAGAGGTAGCAAAAAGAGGACTCTAATTAATTAATAGAAGTTACTTTAACTTCAAGTGTTGCAGAGGCTAACAAAATCAAATTAGACAGGTGACAAACTCAAACTTTATTTAAACCAAAACTGTTAAGCAGAAAACTAACTAGGAGTGAAGCTTATCAGAATCGTTCATCTCTCCAACAACATTAGTAAACCACAGGTTCAGAATGATGTATGAGGAATCAATACTGTACAACTGGTTTTAGAAATGAGGATCCAAAATGTGCACAACCATTTGCCTATAAGATCAGGGCCCTCAACCTCAAGGAGTTTCCTTTGGCAGTGTCCTCACTGAAGGGGAGAGTCCCCGCTGTCAGACCTGCTGCTCCAAGGAGAACCGATTCATTTTGCCCTCTGTGGCAGGGCTCTGTATATACCCAAGTTGAATCTGACCTGTGATCATATATGGTCATGTCAGCCCTTATTGGCTGAGGACCTTAACCTTCTTACTCCTTACCCAGGGTGTATACATGACCATAGTCACTGTCCCAAGGTATGTACGTGATGGTCGGCACTTGTCACCGTAAAGGTGTGAAAGTAAAAGTGTAAAGAATGCAGCAGTCATAGTGACTCTGGTCTTATATCAGGGTGAGTCAACCTGCCACAAAGACTGTAGTAAATAAGAAAAAGCATGTTAATATTCAGTTAAATATCTAAACTTAATAAAAGTATACAGAGATTATGAAAACTGTTGCTTGGAGTCATCAAGTAGGGATTTGTCAAGAACCGACTGTATCAAACTAATTTAATTTAGTCTTTTCATAGAAAGCCTGACAGAGTTCATAAAAAGAAATAACAAAACTGATTCATTTTGACTGAAGTCAAACTTTACTTCCAAATGACATTTTCATAAAAACCCCTGATGAAGTCTATGAAATAACAAAAAATGTAGGTGTGTAATCACAGAATCACAGAATGTTAGGGTTTGGAAGGGACCCAAAAAGATCATCTAGTCCAATCCCCCTGCCAGAGCAGGATCACCTACAGTACGTCACACAGGAACACATCCAGGCAGGTTTTTAATACCTCCAGAGAAGGAGACTCCACAACCTCTCTGGGCAGCCTGTTCCAGTGGCCTATCACTCTCACATTAAAAAAAGTTTTTCCTTATGTTTACATGGAACCTCCCACGCTCCAGCTTGCACGTGTTGCCCCTTGTCCTACCATTGGACACCACTGAGAAGAGGCTGGCTCCACCTTCTGATATTTGCCCTTTACATATTTCTAGTACAATTTATTATAATTCATGCATCTTTTTTTTTGTTTACTTTGTTTTAGGAAGATCTTACATCATCAGTGCAACACAAAAAAATTGACATCTATATTAAATAGCTTATACAGTCCAAACTGGGGAAATAATTATTCTCTTTAAGATAGAAAAATAAATAAAAAATAAGAAATACATTCATTCTGACAGAACAAAGAACATAGAAATCTCTATGTTAAAGCAAGACATGGAAGTAAAAATTACGAAATGTCAAAAGTCTTTCCTAGTTCTACTATACTTCATCAGGATGAACTTCGCAGTTCGCAAAGTGTTTTGCAACACTTTGCAGTTTTCAAAGTGTTATAAAACACTGCAGTTTGCCTGCATTAGCACTTCATGCATTTTCTTTCCTTAGCTTCAGCTTCTTCGTATTTGTCTGAGTAGCAGAAAGATAAACCATACCATTTCAAAGCATCCAATTGCCCCACCAAAGTACTTTTAACACCAGGTGTGCCCAGTATAAAAGGATGTTAATTATGAGATCCAATGAGATGTCCCTAGAGAAGCTGAGAAATAAGATTGGGTTAGACTACGTGTAATGTAGTCTAGCTGCATTCAAACCCACATAAAGGTAGATTCCAGTCTTATGTGAAACAAGAGATTAGATATCTTGCTTAAGAATGTGAACACATGGTTTTGAACCTATTATATTGGCATATATAATCTATATATATTATACCAGAGCATGTAATCTATAAGGTTTTAAAGTGCAATTTACCCATTGCACTTTAGAACACAAGAACTATATGAAAAATTCAGAAGGAAGAGACATTAAAGATTTTTACTTTGGCTTCTGTACATGATTTGCAGGTCAACAGACGGGATACCCATGTACTGGATTTGTCTGAGATAGAGTTAATTTTCTTCATAGTAGCTTGTATGGTGCTATGCTTTGGTTTTGTGATCAAAACATTACTGATAACACACCCATGTTTTAGTTATTTCTGAACAGTGTCCAGGCCGTTTCTGCTTCTTACGCTGCCCTGCCAACAAGTAGGTTGAAGGTGCACAAGAGGCTGGGAAGCAACACAGCTGGGACACCTGACCCCAAGTGACCAAAGGGATATTCCATATCATAGGACATTGTGCTCAGCAATAAAAACTGTGAGGAAGAAGGAAGAGGGGACTTTTGGAGTTACGTTTGTCTTCCCAAGTAACTGTTGTGTGTGATGGAGCCCTTCTTTCCTGTAAATGGCTAATACCTTCCTGTCAATAGGAAGTAATGAATGAATTCCTTGTTTTGTTTTGCTTCTTCCTGCAGCTTTGGCTTTACCTATTAAACTATCTTTATCTCAAGTCATGAATTTTCTCACTTTTACTCTTCCAATTCTCTCCCCCATTCCCATCAGGGGGAGAGTAAGCAAGCAGCTGTGTGGGGCTTAGTTGCTTACCAGAGTTAAACTACAAAAGCTATTTACATTAGGCCACTAGAAAATAATTTCAGTGATCAACAATTCTTCCCCTTTTAGTGAGACAAAGTTCAAAGATATATAGGTTCCCACACAGACAGGAAGCAGAAATCTAAATAACAGCCTCTGGAGCCACAGAGGAGCTGCAGCCCTTTGCCGCTAAATACATTAAGAAATTAGTCAGTGTCAACCATTATTCTGGAGGTAAGTACTTCACATTTTGTTTTTGTTTTTTTTTTTTCAAGATCTCTTTAGAAATCTAGATCCTGTCAAGTGACACTTGTTACAGAAACATAGAGATCCAACAAAGGCTGTCATCCTTTGAATAGAATTGTGGGAAGAAAAGACAAGGTGTTAAGATAATGTGGACTAAGCTAACCAAGTAACTGATATGAATTTGACTTGGAACATAATGGGAAACTTCTTAAATGTTTCAAACAGTATGAGGAGGAAGGTGGGTAGAATGAGAGATAAGAAAAATTATTTTAGCACCAGTTTTTTGGACTGCAAAGATTTGGGAGTATGATTAAAGACAGAAAAAAGACTAAAAAAGATATGCAGATATTTTTTAATAAATGGAAGTATATGTATGACAAAATGAAGATATTTTATCTTTCTCAGAAATTGAAGAACCTCGAAACACTTAAGACATTTGCAAACTTCTTTGGCTTGGGGACTTTTTAAATATTTTTAATATCTGAATGCTCATCTTTCGAATTCAGAACAAAATAAAACAAAAAAAAAGCTTTTGAATATGAGTATTTTTCAGTTTTTAATATGAAAACTTTGAATATGAATACTTTTTAAATAATTACATAAATAACATAAAGGAGGGGGACAGAAGAGAGGATTGGGGAGCAAGGATAAGGAGACTCATAGGTTAAGAACAGTTTAATAATAGAAATAAAAGAAAACTTAAAATAATACTAATATTAAAACAGTAATGATAAATACAGCAGTGACAAAATATGCAAATGTGTGATACACAGTGCAACTGCTCACCACCCGCTGACCAAGCCCGGTCCGTTCCCAGATAATGATCCCAGAGGAGTGACATTCTCCACAATCCCAGAAGAGCGAGGGCCTGAGCGAAAGCCAGAGAGAGATAAAAGAGGAAGAGACTCTCACTAATATACTAGACATGATGTGATATGATACCCAAGTGCCAATTTAGCTTATTAATTTCAATATTCCTCATGCCCTTGAGTCTTGTGCCTGTAGACTAACAAGACACCAAGTCTTTCACTTCCAGTCACAAAAATGCAAACACTGGTATGTTATCATCATTTCTCTCATAACAAATCCCAGGCTAATAGCAAAATGCAACGCTATTCTAACTACTGAAAAAGAAACTCAGCTCTGTTTCAGCTAAAAACCAGGACAGATCCCCAGCCATTTCTGGACAGCACAAGCCACCCACCTGGCCACCCTGGCTTTGATCTTTTAGGGTTCTGACCTTTCCTTCTGGAATTTTCCCTCATGAGTCCTTGGGATACTAATGATCCAATCTCACCAGTCCCACCACCAACTGTACCTGTGACTTTCTCATGCTTACACAGACTTTATCACTGCTCTCTCTCAGCACCTCAAGCTCCCAATTATATAGCTGGGCCATACCAGAGCTGGGTCTGGTACAGCTCAGATAGCAACCAATCAATCTTTTTTCTTTTAGAAGTCCCTGGTGCCTGTTTCTCAAGAGAGTACACAGTCATACTGCCTTACTCATAAGTCTGGTTGGGAAACCAAACCTGAGTTCTTGAAGATAGAATTAGTCTAGTTTTATGAAATCACCATCATGAATTGGAAAGAACCTCAGGATATTATCTATTCTCACCTTCTTCTTGAGGCAGGGTCAAGATTGTGTTCCTTTATGTTGTCTTTGCAGTAAAATGGAGATGAATGTATTCAGAAAGTGATTCACCTGATGGGAAAGTTATGTCTAACAGAAAGAGAAGAACTGCTAACTAGTAATCCTTACTTCACTTGCTGTGACTACTCAAACATAGTTGTTCACATTTCATCAGATGATCTGAATGTTTGAGAACATGGAATGAAATGTTGGAGACCATCAAATAAGCACTCTCAGATTATGCATAACATGTAAATAGAATGGACATCCTCATAGAAGTGATCTGAGAGGCAGCAGCCTGACAACTGGAGCATCCAATTTTCCGATAAGTGGGAAACCTTTTTTAGGTAGGGGTAGGAATGGGAGAGTTGTTTATAGAGAAGAGGAACAGTGCCCATAGAATTATGGGAAGGGTGCATCACCACTTCCAGTTAGTCCTGCCACCTGTATATTGATAACTATTAGCAAGATCTGAACATGGGTCCTTGCTCTGTATTTAAGAATCTGGAATAGGCAATATTTTTAAAGAAGCACTGAGCCAAAAATGCAACACTGCTGTGTAGTTGTATGACATAATGCTGTTAATTCCAATGGCTGTTAATTCCACAGCCAGTTTAGTGAAAAGAAAAAAACCAAAAATTTTCTGTGAGGTCATCTAGTCAAGTACTTCTTCTGTTAATTAAAAAAACAAACAAACAAACAAACCAAAAACAAACAAACAAAAAAACAAAGACAGAAAACAAAAACCAGAAATAATTTCTTTTTAAAAATAATTCTATCTTGCTGTGGAGTAATTATTGGAGGTAACTTAAAAATCAGAAAATGTCCGTGTCCACACACTAGGGAAAGGTACAGCGTCAAAGAAGATCCCAGGGAAAAATGCAGCTGGCATGAAAGGAATTCTTCCAACATCGCCTTCCTTCTGACTGGTTATCAGTGCAGGAGATGGGGAAGAGTGGAGGCTGCTTTTACAACTCCTGTACCAGTTGGAGTTTTGACTCCACAAGACTTATCACAGAATCGCAGAATGGTTAGGGTTGGCAGGGACCTTAAAGATCATCTAGTTCCAACCCCTACCATCAGCAGAGACACCTTCCACTAGACCAGATTGCTCAAAGCCTCATCCAGCCTGGCCTTAAACACATCCAGGGAGGGGACATCCACAACTTCCTTGGGCAACCTGTTCCAGTGCCTGACCACCCTCACAATAACAAATTTCATCCTAATGTCTAATCTAAACCTACCCTTTCCCAGTTTAAAGTCATTTCCCCTTATTCTATCACTACCTGCCCTTGCATAAAGGCCCTCCTCAGCTTTCTTGTAGGCCCCCTTCAGGTACTGGAAGGCTGCTATAAGGTATCCCCTAAGCCACTGAACAGCCCCAACTGTCTCAGCCTGTCCTCATAGGAGAGCTGTTCCATCCCTCTGATAATCCTTGTGGCCCTTCTCTAGACTCATTCTAACAGGTCCATGCCTTTCTTGTGTTGGGGGCTCCAGAACTGGACTCAGTACTCGAGGTGGGGCCTCATGAGAGCGGAGCAGAGGGGGAGAATTACCTCCCTCGACCTGCTGGCCACACTTCTCTTGATGCAGCCTGGGATATGGTTGGCCTTCTGGGGTGCAAGACCACATTGCTGGCAAAGATAAGAGGATGTAGAACACCACCACTTTGAGCAGCCAATAGATGCTGTTAATTTCTATTTTTTATCTGTAACAGTGAATAGATTACAATGTTTTCTGTTCTTTCAGGCCAATTTTATTTTCCCAGACTGTTACACACCTTTTCAGATGACAAGCTGCCATTATAGTTTCCTGGCTTTGCACTTATTCATAGCCTCTCAGGATGTCTCTGGTTTCTAGGTACCCTGGCTGTACCTCAAAGAGATCAGCTGCACTTCTTAAGGATTTTTCTGGTTCCAAAGTCTCATTTCTAGGCTCAAAGCTCCCAGTCTCATAGGCAATTTCTCTGTCAGTATTTTTCAGCAGACATTTTCTTTTCCTTAGTAATTTTCTCTTCTAACTAGCTTGCCTTTCTGGCTGCTCACATCATAAATGTACAAAATACACTCCATAAAAATACCAAATTTCTCTGAAACTATATGACATGATATTACTATGCTTGTTTTACAGTCAGGGATACATAACATCAATTAGGAAGTTTGCTTCACAACAAGGACTAGAGAGACATATTTCCCAAGTCTTAATTTTGTACGTCAAAGAAAGTTCCATGTGTTTAGAAAGGTTCTCAATGCCAAATAATTGTTCATTTCCTTATATGATCTAAGAATCTATATGTAAGAGACAATTTACATAAGATGTCATTTCAAAACAGAAGACTTAGTTAATATTTTGTTGTAAACAACATAAGAATGGTGTCAATGTAATGAGGAACAGTAGCAACTTTGAGAATATTCTTTCCAACAGTTTTGTATGAAAAACATATATGCTGAAGTTGGTTTGTTTATTATCCCTAGTTATCCCTTAGATGCTCAAATACCTGTTTCCTTGGTGAAGTTAAATATTTGATATTATGTTATTCACCTATTATTTCCATTAAATGTTATACTTCAGGCTTAAATACTTGTGAAATCCCTGGGCAAGTTTTTCAAAGACACAAATACTGTTTATTACACTCTGTCATCTTACTTGGACAACCTATATATTTCAAATGGCAAATTTTCCTACTGTTGAAGTCAGTCAATTTGCTACCTTTAAAATCTTATTTATTTCCCAGTATATAGTGATACTCTCTTCTTCATAATTTCTTTAATAATAGTCCTTACCTTAGAACATTTTCTTCTTATGATAACCCACATCTTCTTCACTCTTTTTGCTGTTTTTTTTAGGTTTATTTCTGGCAACTTTTACCTTATCATTAAGTGTTTCCATGGACAATGTGCTGTCAAAGCAGTGTAACATACACCTGCAATTATTTTTTCTTTAACAGATTGCCTATGTTACTTTTTGATGGAAGCTTCCTATAAGAATTCTAGTTAGGTCCATGACATGAATTGTAATAATTGTAATATGTATTTGTATAACATTCAAGATTGCAAAAAACCAAACCAAACAAAAACAAAACAAATACTTAATTAATGAAGTAGTTTAACAACTTACACACACTTACCTGAACACTTACTTCACAAGAAAATAAAAGTGATCATTCACAGAATGCGTTGAATAATGGATTGGAAGCTAAATACCAATCATTTCAAACTTAAGTCCTTGAAATTGAAAACCAACTTGCTATGTTGTTTAATATTTAGAAATATTTTATATTTATGATAAAAACAGTCTATATGATTTTCTCCTATAAAACACACAGCCACAAGCCCAAAATTAAGACAGCTATGAAAGTAAACAATTAAACAAAGATACTTACTTGAGTTTCGCATGTTCATGGGTTTAATATAAATTATTTTAGGTACATGAATTTTGAAACCTCACACACAAAATGTATCTTAGTTTATAAAACATGCTTGTGGAAATTTCCACATTTTTGTCACCTATAAGCTTTTTACCAGCTGTATTCCCTACAGTATTAGAAACTTATTGTGTTTATGGAAATGTTAATGTGTATGCTGCTTGAGAGAATTAAGAGATTACCATCTCAACATATTCCTACATGATATACGTTACCTCTTTATAGTGTATAAACTGTAACCATTTTGTCTTTAAAAAAAGTGACAGATACTCATACTAGGTACATCAATTCATATTAACATTGATATAGCAGAGCAAGAGAAATGGAAATAAACATAAAATGAAATTATGAAATAAAATATCAAAATATTTAATGTCCTTGGAGGAACAATAAGATAGGCTAAAAAGTGTGGAAAGTGTCCTTTCTGATAGTGCTATATCATTTGAGGCTAAGGAGCTTTGGTAGGAGAGTTTAACTCATTCCTTCAGGCTGAGGGGGAACTGACAATCTGGATGCCGAGAGCTACTCTTACCACCAGTTTATTATCTAAAAGGTGAACACCTTCTCTTAATGTTCTTATTTGTAAGGTCATCTGAGTTAAGCAAGTATGGAGAAAATATGCCTAGAAATAATAATCTTTTGTAAGGGCCTTGTGAACATTCCTTCTTATCGTGGAGGCTTGGGAAACACCAAAGGGAAACAGGGGCAGCCCTCAGCTGCACTATTTCTGTGCTGGCCCCATACTCCAGCAGTCAAACCTCCAGGAGAGTGGGATGCAATCAGGGCCCTGACAGCAGCCATCCCTCTTAATAAAGGTTGTTCCTATATCTTGAACCAATCTATTGTTGGAAGCACTTGATATAAAACACTCTGGTTGTAGCAACAGCATGGATGTTGTCTTCTGGTTCCCAGGCTAACTCAGAAGTTACTATAGGATATTTCAGGGGCTGTGGAGCTCTTTAGTTTGAGACGACCACAGAGGTGTCCCCAGGCATCATGAGACCAGCTCAGGCATCACCAGAGAGGTTAGGGGTTAGCCATCAGTGACAGTAATGCTGAGTTGGTTCTGAGATCAGAAAACCAAATCTCCAGAAGCAGGGATGCATTCAGACTCCCGATAGTTGTCCTGTGTTAAGCTTGAAAGATTTTGGTTTATTTTTGTATTCTGTGTCACTTTAGGATCTTAGGTCAAAAATATAGCTAAACTTACAGCTCATGGCATACTTCCTACTTTCAGATAATAGGGGAATGTGGCTCTCTGTCTGGCAGTGGTGCCTCTACAATTTATCTGCACATATGTACATGTGGTAAAGCTGTGGCTATGTATCTTCATGCAGGTAGCTTAACTAAAATTGGTTTATGAAGATAGAGATAGATGGAGAAGGTGATGACAATGATTCCTGACCTGGAGTGTTTGAAATTTTACTTCAGGAAGTACAAATTTGTGTGAAAAGAAGATGGAACCAATGAAGCTGGATGCACAGTTCCTCCTATATATGGCTAGTTGTTTCTTTGGGTTTGTCCCCACCAAATATTTGCTGTAGTCCAGCTACACGGACAGCCATTATTTATGGTGTATGTAGCTGCTGCCAACAGTATGCAATCAGCTTAGCAAAGACAGATATCCTACTGTGTAATAGCAAAGTTCAGCAATATATGAAAGAAATTATCCTGAAAGGTTAAATGCACAATAAAACCCACCTATGCAAGCATTAGGTAGGATTTTCTGTGTCTGCATAACTGTAACATAGCCCTTATTCAAGACTGGAATTTAAGATATTTACTACGATTGAAACAGATGGAAAAGATTGTAAAATCTATGTTTGGCAGTATCTAAGGACTGAAAATGTTGTCTAATTATAAAATGGAGTACAGTACTTTTAAAATATGTATCATAAATACCCAGTCATATTCCTCTCATTTGTAGACAAAGTCCCTCCAGAGAAAATTTGATTGTTTATGACAGAGTATATTAAATATATTGTTAAATTAAAATATAAAGAGGTAAAAATCTTTACAATGTAGTTGTGAAATAAGTCTGTTATCCGTCTTGTTGATGTTACATAGCAAATCTGCACACGAACTAAAACTCAGGTTTCCCTGAGTCCTTCTTCCAAGTGTGTTATCAGTGTATCAGAGCTGCTAGATTATCTCATCCAAACAAGGGATTCTGTATATCCAAGACAGGTCTATTAGTACTTAATTTGTTGTCAGTCATGACTTCCACATCATAAAAAAACAGTATACTGTTTTCTTTCCTAAGCCCTTGGGAACTCCACTTGTGATCAGCCACTAACTGGATATAACTTAATTCACCACATCTCTTTGGACCAGGGCATCCAGCTGGATTTTTATTCAATGAAAAGTATACCCACCCAAGCCATGAGCAGCCAGTTTATGCAAGAAAATGCTGTGGGAATTATTGGTTATTATTTCTGTTCATTGTAGTCCAGTTCATTGCAACAGAATTTTGAGGTATTCAGGAAACAAAAAGTCTGGAAAACCAAGTAAGTAAGTAAAATATTTACTAATTTGATACTTTGGTGCTGGAAATCAAAATAGTTGGGTCTTATGTTTTGGGGTTTTTGTTTGTTTGTGGGATTTTTTTTTTAATTTTACAAAGCTATAGTGAAAATCTTGAAATATTTGATCCATTGGATCTTTGTTTTTCATTGTTCTGATTAGAAGTGTAATGTCTAGAGTGTTGTTTTGTTGTTTGTTTTGAGGTTTTTTTTGGGGGGGAGGATGAGGAGTTTTTTGTTTATATGAAAACATACTGAAACTGAAATTGTGCTGGGTTTGAATTTTTACCTTTAGTTCTGAATAAGAAATAGTGACCTATTTATAATAGGGAAAGTATCTTTTCTTTTTTTTTTTTTTTTTCAGAACAGATTTGATATGTTTTTATCTTCTTTTCATATTCAGATCAATTTCTTAATAGTACATTCTGACCTTATATTGAAAAGTATTTAATTGCATGCTGTGTTCTAAAATTACTAAATTGACATACATATTTGGCTTGTAAAAGAGATGTTAACATGCGTAAGAACAAAACCTGTCTCACAGTATTGTAAAAACAGAAATTTAATAATACGTACTAATTACAGACATTTGAGGTCTTTATCAGAGGAGAGGTCATCAAGGATGTCATGATGGGCATCTGGTAAAGTGCACCTGATGAAGTGAAGAACTAAGATGAGGTTTTCTTTAGACAATTAGATAGTCATATGATAGTAGGCCTGTTGTATCAAAACATTAGAAACATTAAATAAGATTTAATTATGACAACCAGCTGTGTGAGCTGCAGTTTGGAACCAGGTGTCTATTGCTATGATGTGCAGTTTCAGCTTTCGGTAATAATACCAAAGGCTTTGAAAATATGAGCACAGCCAGAAAACAAAGGATGTAAAACCATGTACAACAACTCAGCGATGGCCCATTGCTGGTCCCTGCATAAACATAACCTAAGGGGATTTTGTTTTTAAAAGGCAAGCAGCAGCAGCTAAGTAAGAATAAAAATATCATCAAGAAACAGAATAAGTCACCTATCCTATCTTGGGAAAGTGACCCCTCAACCTGAAAACATTTTGCATTATGTAGTCCAGGGTATAGGCCAAACACTAGAGACTGTTAAGAGATGGAAACATAGAATCAAAGAATCATAGAATCATAGAATGTTTTGGGCTGGAAGGGACCTTAAAGATCATCTAGCTCCAACCCCCCTGCCATCAGCAGGGACACCTTCCACTAAACCAGGTTGCTCAAAACCTCATCCAACCTGGCCTTGAACACTTCCAGGGAGGGGGCATTCACGACTTCCTTGGGCAACCTATTCCAGTGTCTGACTACTCTCACAGTGAAGAACTTCTTTCTAATATCCAATCTAAACCCGCCCTCTTTCATCTTAAAACCATTTCCCCTTGTCCTGTCATTAACTGGCCTTATGAAAAGTCCTTCCCCAGGTTTTCTGTAGGCCCCCTTCAAGTATTGGAAGGCCTCTATAAGATCTCTCCGGAGCCACCTCTTCTCAAGGCTGAACAGCCCCAACTCTCTCAGCCTGTCCTCGTAGCAGAGATGCTCCAGTCCTTGGATCATCCTTGTGACCCTTCTCTGGACTCATTCTAGCAGTTCCATGTCTCTCTTGTTTTGGGGGCTGGAGAACTGGCCGCAGTACTCCAGGTGGAGCCTTACGAGAGCAGAGTAGAGGGGGAGAATTACCTCCCTTGACCTGCTGGCCACGCTTCTCTTGATGCAGCCCAGGATATTGTTATTGGCCTTCTGGGCTGCAAGTGCACATTGCCAGCTCATGTTGGACTTCTCGTCTACCACCACTCTCAAGTCCTTCTCTGCAGAGCTGGCCTCAAGCCACTCATTGTCCAGCCTGTATTTGTGCTTGGGGTTGCCCCGACCCAGATGCAGGACCTTGCGTTTGGCCTTGTTGAACTTCATGAGGTTGGCACAGGCCCACCTCTCAAGCCTGTAAAGGTCCCTCTGAATGGCATCCCGTCCCTCCAGCGTGTCAACCACACCACTCAGCTTGGTGTCATCAGAAAACTTGCTGAGGGTGCACTCAATCCCCCTGTCCATGTCACTGACAAAGATGTTAAAAAACACTGGTCCCAACACCGAACCTTGATCTTTAGTGGAGGTGGAGGGAGGATTTGATGGAGAAGGAGAGAGAAGACAAGCCTTCTCCACTTGCTGCTTTCCTTATGGAAGAAGTCTCCAGCCTGATCACACTGACTTCACTGATTAAGAATGATCCAGGACCACATCCATCAGTAGGTAGTATCATTTCTGTGGTCATGTATGCTCACGGCTAATATAGAATATGTACATTAAGAACCAAGTGCTTTCAGCAGGTAGCAATAATTGATAGTGAGTAAGAACTAATCACTGAAAATATGTGCTGTTAATGGATGTCAATCCAGTAAAATGCTGCTTAACAGTTTGAAATTAGGCTGGTTTATTAGTCTACTCAACAGTCCTGCTTTAACATTTTGCAAGTTTCAGAGATCTATATATTTACATGTATGTAATCCATGGTGGAGACCAAGCACTAATAACTGTTGAGAGATGGAAACGTCATATGTATGTATGTATGTATGCACTCATACACACATGCACACTTTCAGCTGTGATTCTTTTCTTTGCTTGACTCTTCGACAGGATCAGCTCTCAAGGGAGTCTGCTTACTGAGTCTGGTGACAGAGCTTAGGAGAGGGAAGTATCATATGTTCTGGGAAAGGACCAAGGTAGGAAGTGATCATACAGGATTTCACAGGAGGGAAAAGGATGTATCTGATGACGTAGAGGAGGTGACCAAAGCCAACATGAGTCTGCTGCCTTCAGCTGTCCTGGAAAATTTGTGGTAACAGACAGAGAGCAGGTGTCTGATTCCCAGAAAAAGGGCAATGCCACTTTCGTCTTCAAGCAAGAAGAGATAGAGGATCTTAGAAACTTCAGACTGTTGCATTCAAAATTTTATCATGGGCAAAAATAAAAATACTAAACATATGTTGGAAAATAATTAATTGTTAGACTACTTGAAAACTTTACAGTGTAGTTGAAATAAAACATGTTTATAGTCCAGTTGTAACAATACAAAAAAGTTCTAGTTTGGATTAATACAGCAATGCCTTATGAATAAGACAGTTAAAATTGTTACTTAACCCCCTCCCTTCAACAGCTATTTAAAGCCTTTTTCCAATGTTAGGAGGATTTCTCTGGATGCTATGACTGGCTCCTCCTGCACCCTCAAGTGACAGGTGAGGGCTGTGCTGAGCTATCAGTGCCATGGCAAGGCTCATCAGGGAGCAGCCTGATCTTCATGGCCAAGGCCCTTCTTCCTCAGGCCTGTTTTATATGTATTTGTTCCCATGAGTGAGCTTCCCAAAAAATTAGATCTTGGTTTGGAGGTAGGGGAATCAATATACAAATTGTATGGTTAAAAAAAAAAAAAAAAATGATAAGAGCAATGGAATGCTTTGAGCTAGAAGGGGCAAAAATAGTGCTGGAACAGATGTTCTCATTCAGAAAAAAAAAAAAAAAAAGAGTTCTTGAAGCTCAGAGAAATTAAAAGCCTGAAAATTAGCCTATTCAGTTTTTCTGAACATTGAAAATATTCATGTAGCAAACCCTTTCCTTTCCATCCTTCCCCCCTCCCTCCCATTCCAAATACCTAAAACAGAAATTTTAATTTTAATGAATAAATCATAGCTTTCAGTAATGCCTGAATCACAGTATCAGCCTATTTAAATTTAACACTGCTGTTGATGAGAACTAAGCAGCCTTTACCAAAGTCAGAGACAAGAGGGACTGTTGAGGAGAGATATAATACTTTATGCACTGTATCAGAAGGCAAAATTCTAAAAGTAAGCAGAAAAAAATAGAAGCAATAGTGGTTTAGAAAAGAGTGACAGCATTATTCTAGCTATCAATGTGTGTCTTCTATATCATCTCCACTGGATATGTTTACAGAAAATAGGTGCTCCTCCAGACGAATAGATAAGTATTAGATAGGAAGTGTCTTGGTGTTTAAAATAAAAATCAGAGAAATAAACAACACATACAAAAAAAGTATGCTGAGTATTCATGTACACTCAAGAATAGGTTGAGTCATAACACCAAAAGTATCAGCGCTTATCTCATTGGATAAACAAACACCATCTTTTTTTGGGAAATATATTGCTAGCAGAGATAAGACTGGTGGAGCTGTAGAATACAATGCAGATGAATCAGTAAGTTACACAGTTTCTTTTACATCCTTTTTGAAGGCAAATAACACACAACACCCTAAACTGAATGTGTTAGAAATGCTGCTTGAGGAACAAAAAAACAGTCAGAAATCCTCATCCATAAGAAAAGCCACAAAAAATGGTTACATCTTAAGACACTGGTGTCGATACTTACCACAACACCCAGTATTAAATATTTGAATGAATGAAAATTTGTACCTTTTTAATATCATACATTTCCACTTCCTTGTTCCACAGGCTGCTGCTAGTTTTTTGGGTTTTTTTTTTCCCTTTCAGAGAATAATTTGCTGGCTGTCTAAAATACTTTTGATAATATTTTCACACTTGTATTTTGACATTTTTTCTGGGAAATGCCATGATTTGTAACAGTGTCCAGACTAGGAACATTTATTTCTCTAAGGCTTATAATTAATTACAGTGATTGAAATTTGAGCAATTCATTTGAGGGTATCTGTTCAATCTTGATAGTTTTATTCTGTCTATATAGAACACAGAAAATTAATTAACTGCACCAAACTGGCTTCAGAAGATATTTTTATTCGATACTGTGTTGCTCCCATAGGGATGGGTATAAAATACCCTAGATGATGTAGGATACAGAAGACATAAAACTTAGAATATTAAGGACAATACAATTTATTTCATTTTATATGTATCTGAAACTGTCATAATCTCTATGTTTGCATATAAGGCTGAAAGGTATGCAGGTGAATGCCAAGATATTTTGTAACTTAGAGGGATGTAGATAAACAAACAGCTCAACAGTTTCAATTATAACAGTCAGAATATTCTAATTTAAGCTAAAAATATCTGCTTCTTAGAGATAGATTTTTATAAATATGGCAAATTAATGAATTTATTGTTTTTACATTTATAATACCATAGTGTCTTTAAAAGTTTTGTGTTGTTGTTGTTATTAATATAATACTGTAGTTAGTTCATTACATGCTGCTTTCATTTGCTTAAGTTACAGACTATATGCAAAGAGCGAATTACTGACATTCTGTATAAATCAAAATCCCCAAAATGGAAAGAACAAGTTAAAGAAACAAGGGATGTTTTTGTAAATATCATATGGGCAGTATGGTAGAAAAGTTCATGCCAAACACGATGTTCATAGCTGTGTTCATAATAACACAAAATTATGCAAGTATGCACATGCAATAATATACACATTACATTGTTGAAAAATGAGAAAAGAAAAACAAAACACAATTACTTTTACAAAAGGTTGAAATAGCATAACATTTGCACAGAGAGAAAACTTGAAAAGAAACAAACTACAGGTAAATTCAATGCGGTGACTTCTTAAATTACTCAAACACATAGTTTATGACAGTTCCCTTGATGGAAGCAAAGAAAACCAGTCATCTTTCCAAACAAGGGGGCTGTATTCTGATCCTAAGTGACCTTCAATGGAATTTAGTGATCTTGACAAAACTGAACATGATTTCTTAGGATGCTTCTGTTTAGTGAAATAAAGGTTTCATTCAGAACGAGCCAAGTTTTTCCTACTTCTATGTTTTTCAGTGTCAACAACAAAGACATTAATATTTATGGATACACTTGAAGAGAACAAATTCTTTAAGACACAAGATTATTCTTCAGATTTTTAGTGTATAGCAGTGGCAATAACCACTTCTTAGGGCAAGAGTGGTCCTATATGCTATCCCCGAGTATGTTCACAATAGTGGATTTGTACTCTATATTTCTCCAGTGATCCAATTGTTCTAGAACAATCATCACCCATTACAACTTTCTTGAATTGGACCTACACATTCCTATTCTCTCTGACAAGACAATAGCCACTCAGTAAACTTTCCATTAACTAGCCACCACCTGTTTTGTATAATATCTACAATACTTTTGTACATTTCTTATATTTAAGGTTCTGTGGGTTATTCATATGCTTTAAGGTATGTATGTACTTTATATGTTACTACATCATGACCTTTTCATTAACAAAGAAATAAGGTACTTGGATCATGTGTGTTCCTTACTTATTTCCATATCAATACTCTATATCATAACGTAGATGTTAAAAATATAATTATTTCACACAAGAATTAATAAGAAAAGTATGCAGTAGTTTAAAGATAGACATCATCGACCTTAAAAATTACCTAAATATGCCAGTCCAGTAAACATTTATAAAATCTGCTGACAAGAAAAATTATTAGATTAAAAAAAAAAAAAAAAAGAAAAAAAAAAGAATTGCTAACTCAGCAGATGGAATTCACCTCATTGCACATGCTTTCCTTTTTCCCCAACATGGTCCTCAAAATTGTAATGCCACTAAGTGACTTGAGTAAATGAAGAATTCTTATAAATATATTGTGAAATTCTCATACTTGAATATTTCATATTCTCCTAATGTCTGAACATGACTTGGTTAGATATGATGAGGGGTTTTTTTTGTGAACTCGAATACGATACAATGGCCACTAGATGTATTGGGTTATACTTGGCAAGGTTTTGGTAACAGGGGAGCTACAGGAGTGGCTTCTGTCAGAAGAGGTCAGGAGCTGCCCCATGTCCGACAGAGCTAATGTCAGCCATTTCCAAGACAGATCCACTGCTATCCAGAACTGAACCAATCAGCAATGTATGTGGCACCTCTGTGATAACATCTCTGCTGTAAAACAGTGGCTGGGAAAGAAGAGTGAGAAAATGCAAGAGAAGCAACTCTGCAGACACCAAGGTCAAAGAAGAAAGAGGGGGAGGAGGTACTCCAGGTGCTGAAGGAGAGATTTCCCTATAGCCAGTGGTGAAGACCGTGGTGAGGCAGGCTGTCCCCTTGCAGCCCATAGAGTTTAATGGAAGAGCAGAGAAATATAGAGTGAAGTTGAGCCTGGGAAGAGGGGAGGGCTAGGAGGAAGATGTTTTAAGCATTGTTTTTATTTCTCATTATCCTGTTTTGATTTGATTGGTAATAAATTAAATTAAATTCCTCAAGTACAGTCTGATTTTACCAAAGACTGTACTAGATGAGTGACCTCCCAGTCCTTATCTTGACCCATGAGCTTTTTGTTATGTTTTCTCTCCTCTGTCCAGTTGAGGAAGGGGAGTGAGAGAGTGGCCTGGTGGACACCTAGTATCCAGTCAAGCTCAATCCACCATATTAGGTTACCTATTTAGCTCTCCTGGACCAAAAGTTGGATATGAAGCTACATGTTTTCAAGGAAAATTCCAATTTAATTCAAAAAAATCAATACACTAGTGCCATATACAAGTCATTTATACAGCTATGTGCTTTAAAATGGGAAATAAGTTTAATGGAATTCCAAGTGCATTCTTCTGGTGCTTGAGAAATGTTATATGTAGTTGCTGAATCATGAAGATATTATGAGATTTTTACATAAGAATTATGTTATTTGTTAGTACAATAAAATTCTAATACCCCCTCTGGCTATTTAAAGTTTATTTGCATTTGAGAATAAAATATTTTTTCTTCTACCTTTATCAGAGGTTTGGAAAAAAACTCATCTTTTGTTTTTATCGACGTATTTTTGTTTAATATTTATTATTTAACTAAAGATCATTCATTCTAAATATTTATATCAAATTTCAATTATAGTGACTTATTATTCAAGAAGAAATATGCAAACAATGCATATATAACAGAATAGAGACAGATGCCCCAGAAATATTTTGTTGTTTACCTTCTGTTGATGGTCTTAAGAGTTAAATATGGGTATGCTAAGTGTTGCAACTTATCCCTCAGAACAGTAAGTTGAAATTCTCTGCTCAGGTGATTTGCATCAAAGAATTCAACCCCCCATGTTAATCTAAAGGGCTTCACACTAGCAAACTGAACAAGGACTCTATTCAGGCATAGGTGGATGCTTTTACATAGCATCTGGTTCTTCTGGGTAGCTAGCTTTTTTCTGAACAGGGCTTGGAAACAGTTAAAGAGCTAGCACCAATGCTAACTATGACAAATAGAGAGCATCAGTAAGATGATCCTTCTTTTGAGGAGATAAGTTAAATGACAGAGCTACAAACTGAGGCATGATACCAGTCAGATATCAAAGAACTTGGCTGGGTTTTATTTATGGCACAATTTTAGTCAAGATGATTCAATTTCCAGTATATGCTTTACTACTGACTCTGTGTAACGCTTAGCAATTAACTTTAAACTAGATCACTGAGAGAACCAGTCAAAGGAATTTAGAGACCTGTTCAGCTGACTGACTGGATTTGTTCAATTTAGGCAACATGAAAAATGCTCTAGACTCCATTGGCTGTATTGATTGTATTTTCTTAGGCTATAATGAATCCTTACTATACGAGTGTTTACCTGCTCCTATTCACCTGAATTTGTGAATCTGAATAACCAGCTGAATCCCACTTTAAGGTCTGTAGCTGAAATATAAAGGCAACTTTCAGAACACATTTCAGTCTGTAGTATTGAGATTAGTGTTTAAGATTATTCATCCCGCTACATTTAATCCAAACCAATTTTTACTTTCTGATTTCTCTTGTAGTCAAGACAGAAACATTTACTCACCCGTTACGCTGCTCACTTTACACATTTTCCAACAATACTTTCTCATAACTTGTTGGAGAGACCACATAGTTCTTAGTGGAAATTTAGTTATATTAATTCTGTATTTCATAATAAGGAGCAAATTATATTTTTCTTCTACTGCTTTAGAACTAATGGCTATGTTAAAAACAGATTGGTACTAAGAAAACAGGAAAAATATAATTAAAAGTACTTATCTGAAAAAAAATAGGCATTTGATGAGGAATACTGACATAGCAGGGCACTGTCTGTGTGAATGTGTAGTGTGCTTAGTCTTCAGTTCCAGGTCAGGTGTGCCAGCAGGCCAAGGAAATCCTCAGAGCCTCTTAACTAGATAAGACAATAGACTGATCTCCAGCAAAGTAACTGGCTGAATCTGTAGGTTGGTGTTCGAAACCAGGTAACTGGCTGAACTTCTAGTGCACTTCACGGCAGAACAACTAGCTAAATGATACCAGAGATGTCTGGGTCAAGAATTTTGAAGTCCCCAAAATACCTCCAAACAGTTCCTGTTCCATATACACTAATTAATAGATACTATTTACATACTTAAATATGTTTTTTAACTCCCTCTGAAAAGAAACTAGGCAGTCCAATAGACTTCCTCAGGAAGTTCCGGATGTAGACAAATGGTACTGACCAAACCATACAGTGGAAGGATAATCTGAAATAGACAAATAGATACTGCTCCTGCATATGCAGGAATGGTCAAGAATAGTCTTCAGTACACAGTCAAAATAAGTTAGGTTGTACATAGTTTGCACATAGTTGGTACATAGTTTGAGACAATCTAGATCAATGGGTTGTGTGTGTGGAAGTGGTCACATATGATCAGAGTCTATCTGAGTGGCCACATTGTTCTGTCAACACCAGCTTACATTGTTCTTGTTTCAATCAAGCTCAGTGGGCTGGGAAAGCCTAGCACTCTCTATCTTGTCTGCTGGAGTAACAAGTCAAATCAATCTAGTACCTTTTTGTTCTAGGTACAAGTACAGTAAGTTGGGACATTTAGGCACTCCCTAACTGCACTTGAAAATCCTGTTACCTGAGAAACATACCTGAGACTCCTCCTGCAAGGATCACACTCCACTCTGAAAGTTGCCAAGATTACCTAAAAAGAACAATGGCCATGAAAATAATACTGGCCAAAGTCTATCATCTTGCAATCTTATAAATACTGATCCTAAGTGTGGTCCTTTAGAGCTCTCCAGGATCGCAGCAGGCTGCTACCCCGTATTCACACTCTGATTTGGGATGCCTATAGGGTATATTTTACCATCCAATGTCAGATGTAGCTTCATTCCATTTCCTTATGTCCTACCACTGGTCACCAGAGAGAGATCACCTCCTTCTCCACAACTCCCCTTGAGGAAGTTTTAGGCTACAATGAAGTCACTCCTCAGCTTGGTCACATCCCTCTGGACACACTAATAATTTTATGTCCTTGTTATACTGAGGTGCCCAAAACTGCACACAGTACTTGAAGTGGGGTCCATTTGAACAACAGTAGCATAGCATCATCTAATAATGGATGAAAATGATTGTAGGCATATTTTTTTTATTAGGATATAATATATCCTAATATTTTTTTATAAATAAAAAATACATTTAAAAATACAATTTAAATTTAATGATCGCTTATGACAAATATCACCACGTCTTTTGTTTAGGTATACTCAAAGATAATTCAGTCTGTTTGTTTGAAAAAAAATATAGAGTTAGTAATTTTATCTCTAGGGTGTAAGTTAGTCATAGGAATTGATACACAGAGACAGTAAGCTTGACTTTTATATTGTTTATAGGGAAAAAAATCCACAAGATAAATTCAGTCACAATGTAGTCAGCTATCTTTCAAAGTCACATTTCTAGAAAAAATGAGATCAAGTTTTAAAATAATTTTTGAAAATTTGGCTGCAGGGACCAATCAGCCTGGTGTTTTATTCAGACATAACAGGGTTGTACTGGAAGATTCTGGAGTGAAGTAAAAGGAAAACTATTTGTGTGCTAAGCTATGTATAAAATGATTCACTTACTATGCATATGACCTTCTAGAGCATCCCAGAAGAACAATTAAGCATGTGTGGAAAGATTAGGCAGGTAGGTATCCTATAAAGTCTAAATGAACAGGAGGCTGACTGATGGGAAGGCATTTTGAACTCTAAATTAATTTGTAACTAAAGAATGACTTCTTGTAAAATGTTCATAAATCAGTGGAGCTCTGGAGGAAGTTAAAGAAATCAAAGACTGAAATTTCTGCATTCATGTCAAAGTCACTTATCTATGTGAAAAAATTAGACAGGGTTTGGCCTCTGAGATATACGTGAAACATACTGTTTGCTAGTGATGCATACAACAAGCAGGAAAGTGCCAAGTACAACTGACTTGACAATTAGGAATAATGAATGGGTGGCTCAAATGATTGTATCAACTTTGCTAATATATGTCTATTAATTTGCATTAAGTGTTTATACAGTTAGATTTTTCAGTCACATGGCTTTGTATGTCTGAATCCTTTTATAGATTCTGAAACATTCTACATTTGGTCTCCCTCTTTTTCATATAGACTAATAATAAAAACCTTTTTTAATGAATTGCATAAACTATCTATATAGGAATTATAAAAACTGCTAAAAACTAATATCCCAAATGACAATGTCTCAACGAACAAATGTGTGGGAGTCAGTGGATTCAAATAAATTCCTTTTTCTCTGACAATATACTTTATAGATTAATTTAGATTTCACAGAGGCGTTAGCTAAATTTGTGGTGTTTTTTTTTTTAATTTTTAAAATGGAAACTGATTTGTGACATGAGTACGATCTGAACAACAAAATGAAGAACATTTATAGTCTCATATATCAACTGGACTTGGTAGCAACATAATAATGTTTCTTTGAGGTCTGTAATAACTCATGAATTTGCAAAGGTAGGAAATAATAATTATCTCTGTAAAGATTAAATATATAAGCTGGAAGGAAAAAACCAACCTAAAACAATAATAAAAAAAAATTGCTTGAGGTAAATGAGAAAAAAAGAACAGAAGAACTTAATGAGAGACTTCTCAGTTATTTCTTAATTTCAAAGCATGAAATACAAGGAGACTTTAAAAAAAACAAAACAAAACAAAACAGAAAACAACAACTTTGTGAGAGACATACAGATAATTCATTTAAAGAAAGTACTAAACAGTTTTTGGCCACTCCACCTTCACACTTTAAAGTTATATCAAATAGCAGCTTTCCATTATGTTGCAATGGCTTATCAAAAAGAGTTCTAAGTCATAAAAATTTTGCTACATCAAACAACTTTAGAAGTTGGTTTATCTAAATCAGAAAGCACAATTAATTTAAATCATTTAAATTTACACTAAAACATTTAAAGATAAAAGAAAATGCAGCTCCTCCACTTCTGCATATGCTATCCTGTTTCTTTGTGTAAACTTAACCAATTACTTTTTGAATATTGGCTGATTTCCATCTCCTCTCTTCTGCCATAAAACCCTATAATGGTTAGGGAATAAAGTTATTAGCTGGGTCTTTATTCAAGAAATTGTGTTATCTTTTAAAGATGAGACAACACAGAAAGTATCTCAGTTTAAAAAGACAGAACAGTGAGACATAATAGCTATACAAATGAACTCTTATACATCCAGGAAGAACTGCCTCTGGTTGCCAAGTGCTGATTCTTTCTATTTTAACATTTGTCCTCCTACCAATGTTTGCTCTTTCTTTCAATATGCTTGTGTTATTATTGGCTGGATTCTCAGGACACTGTCTGCATCATATTTATCTTCAGAGTTGTTTATAAGCAAATCAATGCATAGCTACATCATTTTACTATTTAATTTTAATTAGCAACAATCCTACTTCAGCAAACTCAATTGCTAGCTCCAAAAAACATACAGCTTAACTACTTGTGAAAGGTGAGGAACTGAAGGCTTTAGATATTAATGTCAATGACTGCCTTCACTGAGAAATGTCTAATAAGATTGAAGACTGTGGTGTGAAGTCTCTGCACTGCATTGCCTATGTGTCACAACACTGACTGCAAGTAATCTATTTTCTATGGGTGTTTTAACCTTGTCTTCTCTCTTCTGAGAACTAATCAGAACCATCAGCAGTGGTGGAAACCTTAGTCTACTAGAATTTTGATTGAAATATCCTTCATAAGTTATGTGGTCTATAAGTAAATCATGATGCCACAGGCTCACTGACTTGAACCAGACCCAAATGAGCTGTACACCAGGAAAAGGATGTTCCAAAAGTGTTAGGAGCCACATTTTCTCATCATTTTTCTTCTCCAGTAACTTTTAGTCAGTCATAATTCTGGCTATTACTTCTATGCAGATAAACTATTTAAAAATGGGACCACAAATACCTGATTTTATTAACCATTTACTCATCATTATCTGTTAATTTAAAATTATATAACAATAGGAAAAGTCATATTCTAACTTATTAGCATGTGGAAAAAATAAACCTGTGTGCATCTCAATAATATGAGTCTCTAATGACTTCAAGAACTGGAAGAGATCTGAACAGGGAAGATGACATGTTCAATAATAATTTTTCAAGAATGGGATTGGAGTCTGAAAGTTTAGCCTATAAGAGTAAGAGGAGTATGAAGTATGAAAGACAAACACTTTGTTTTAGTGAAGGTGACCCGGAAGCAAATCACTATATTTATATTTAAAGGAACCATAAATGTACATGTAGAACAATTCTAAACTATTCCCATGTCCTGTAAATCGCACACACTTGTAAACTGAAGTGGAAGGAATAAACAAGAGCTGTAGAAGCTGTAGCCATGAGTTTAAAAACCCTTTAAAATATTTATATGTTTGAATCAATACTCATCTATTAAATTACAGGAAAACAGAGTAGATCTCATAAGTAAAAATAATAAATGTTGGCATTACCACTAAAAGTGGTTTAAATTATCATGCTTAACTTTTACCATTCTCTGATACAGGTGTGACATCATTTAAGTAGGTATTGGGTGTCAGTGGAGACATAGCAAATTAAACCTGACTATTCTGATTCTTAACAGTCAGATAAAGATACTTTAAGCAATACCAGTGATGGTTGAAGTTCATCTATTATTGCACTGAAGCACATTATCAGTGCCCATACAATCAGTTACAGCTGACATGCAGCTTCTTATACATTCTCTTATATGTTTGTTACCATCTCTCTAAAACAGCAATCACACCCTTACACATCAAATATTGCTGTATGTTTTGCATATTAGCAAACATTGCATGAAAAACTTACAGAATAAGAATCAAATCTGTACAGGGATATCCTACCTTTGTTAGATTTTCTCTTAATCTTTTGTAATGTGTGGTATTTCAGTGAGAAACTTAATTCAGAAAAAAATATGATCTAGCATTAATTAGTAAATCAAAGTAAATAAAATAATTCTAGGGATATTTTTATATCGTTTGAGTTACAAAAGAAAAAGAACCACAAACAATCCAACTCTTAGTCACCTTGGTCATTTTAATTAACTAAACTAATCTTCTTACTAAAACCGCTGTCTCCATTTGCTTGATCCAATGCTTAGGTGAGACAAAGTTCCTAGTGTGTCCAATGGTGCAATGTTAGAATCTTTCTTGAGACAACATCTATTTAAAGTGCCACTAAAGCTCATTCAAGGACCCTGGAATTCTCACATTAGTGAGGATTATACAATTATGCCAAAATAATGACTAGGAGATAAATTCATACTACTATATCATCTTAAAATGTATCAGAGTACAGAGGGTTGTTCCCTCAATATTAATAAAATTATGAAACAGTAATAAAAGGGAAGGGAAGCTGACTCCTGTGAACTTAAAGGCTCAAGAGATTTCTTCTCCTGCACTGTTTCTGTTTGCAAGATTCTACCAGGAGCAAGGCAAAGCATTTATGTCAGAGGTCTAGCTACATACACTCACAATATAAACATAGCACTTACATAGAGTATGCATGAACAATACCTACAGTCCCGTTCCATTAATTCTCTTCAGCTGATCAGGGTGAAGCTTATGAGTAGATGTACATATATTCTCCTTTGATATGTAGCTACTCCTACATTTGTGGATCTCTCAAAACCTGGGCCAAATCATAATAATCCATGCCTAGACCACAGACACTGTTTATCCTGGCTCCAGCTTCAATCACAAGTCTTTCCAGAATCTCGGCTCTTCCTACTTGCCAGCTGGTCCAGACTGAAGTTTATTAGCAAATCACACAGAATGGAGAGCAAGGTCATATACAAGCACATAATTAGAAACATAGTTTAATAACAAAATGGGACAGATTGCACTGATCAGTCACAGCACTTGGCCATATAAGCATACTCATCTGCAGCATCTTTACATGTGACTGGCCTCTTTTAGCCTCTCCGTTTTCATATATTTGTTCCTCCTTGATCCACCTTGATCCCTCCCTTTGGCTCATCTCTCAAACATCCTACAATAAGTTTTGTACACTCCCATAATCAAATAAATTTTCTGTAGTAAGTTTTACACAATCATACAAGCACCTGCAAGTGTTCCTTCATATGTTTGCTCTATCCTATGAGATCTGCGACAATTTTGTTTCCCATCCCTTCTTAGCAGCTACAAAATTCTGACTGAATGTCTCCAAGGCTGCAGTTGAGAGCTTCCTTCAATGGCCCTTCAGTCAGTGAACTAACAGTTCTGGTCTTTGAGAGTATTAAAAAAAAAAATATTTCTAACTTTGTTTTGTCTGTCAGGTGGCCCATTTGACAACCTCAGTCAGCTGATCAGTTACCTACCTACCTGCCGATACAGGTGAATTGATTTTCCAAGTTAGCAGACAATTTGCCCACATAAGCTGTTTTGGAAGACTGGAATCTCTCTTTAATTTTAACCTTTCATTCACATCTATTGGAATTTCACACCACACAGAGGAATTGTCACAGAGATACCTAAATGTAAAGAGAAAGTAATTTCTCTGTAGCCCTTCAAATATACCAAGTTCTTCCTTTATGTAACATATTCAGGATTTTCTTTAATAGCATTGTTTTACAAAGAACTTGAAGGGTGAGATTCAGTTTGAAAACATAGATGTTTATAGCTAGGTATCTAAATATGCTAACCTACAGATACAATTACAATTAAATCTGTTCAGTCTGTTCAGTAAATGAAATCCATGGAGCTCTTGAGCTCCCCTTAGATACCTGCAGTTTGTCAAATAAATAGCTTTATAGACCCTATTGACTGTGTTTGCTTGGGATATCCACACTTGCCTAAAAAGAAGCATTTAGTATTCCTTCACAAAGTCTCTAAGGCATCCTACCTGACATCCAGGTACTGACACAGAGAGGTAAAGATCTCTGATATGTCCCAAGGCATGTTGAATAACCCTGTACAGAAAGCTCGGATATTCTGTGACAGTTCAGAGGCCACTAGGTGTCTAACTATGGCAACTATATTGACTCTCTCAGGGACTAAATTAAGCAGCCTGAATCACATACCTGAATCACAATAGTGTAACATTATAGCTCCTAATTTATTGAGAGTGCAGTACATGATAATATCATTTAGCATTTCCTTTCTGTTGCCCAAAGCACTGGCATCACAGAAACCATTGCTGTGACTGGGGATGAATTATTAAAATTAAAGCTGGAGGGGGAAGCTAAGAAACAACTAAATTTTGTAAAAGTAATGCAATCTAAAAGAGAAACAAGTAATAAAAAAGAGGAAATAGAAAGGAACTATTGATATAAACAATGTGAAATTGACATATATTTGCCAAATGTCTGTTCATTGTGTATGCATATACTCACTTTTTTAATGCGTGTCTGAGATATGCAGAAAACTGGTATATTATTTATTTATTTATTAATTTATTTTATTTAAAAGGATTAAAGTACCTTCTTACATACAAAAAAGATAGTGATGAAACTGTAAAAAGTATGCTCTCCTGTTGAACATTAAGTAAAAAAATTTTGCTCTTCTAGAACTTATCTAAAATAAATGGAACTTTTTTTACACTCAAATAACAAATTTGAAATGAAATGAAAGTATTATTTTTTTTTAACTGGCAGTGGTTTCTGGTAGCCTTTTGAGTTACTATTTTCTACTGCACCTGAGGTTATCACTTCATGATCTGCTTATGAGTCAGTATTCTAAGAAACAAAACAGTCATCTAAAGAGAAAGATGTATCACACATGAGCAAAACCAAAAATAAAATATTAGGGTAAAAATAAAAACTTTGTACTGAAGTTTTAAAATGTATTCAACAACTTATTTCTGTGACTTTTCTCTTTGCTGCTGTTCTACACATCATTTGCATAGTGGTCATAATGACTGCTTGTAATTTCATCTGTCTTTCACAATCTGCAGTGTAGCTATCTATATCTGGACTTGTCATTTAGATGGCACTTAACCTCAATTGCAAAAAAAAAAAAAAGAATGATACTTGTCAGAAATGATTCACCGGACCTATTTTAGTTGTTTACATAAATATGAAATCAAAATTCTAGAAGTTCCAATTTCTGCCCTTTAACCATAAAAGGAGTTCAGACAGTAAGTTGAAATGATGACATCTACTTTCTAGACTTCTGAAGTCAGAATGAATTAACTTCTTTATCAACCGGAATTTAGTTCTTTACTTCTCTGAGGTGGGAATATATTTCTGTTCTATACTGGGGAAAAGTATTCCTCTGGTTTGTATTAGGGAATAACTGCAAATGGACATGTTGCACTCCATTCCACAGGAGATGTCTGCATCTGAGTCCATGCCAGCCAGGAGAAAAGATAAAAGAACCCAGCTTGGGAAAAGGGATAAAAACAAATAAATAATAATAAAAAAAAAAAAGTTGTAGACTGCGGGAAGAGACTCAGCTCCAAGCAGAGACAATGGAAAATATACATTCTTCTTCTAAAATTATTTGCACATAAGTATAATCTGGTTGCTGAGATAATTATTTATAACATTTGCATTATTCACTGATGATCAATGGCTGAAAGTAAAGATGTGGTGATAGCCCTTTTGCAGAATATTAAGAAAGTTATTATTCTTGCATAAACTGATATTTTTTTTTCTTTTCTTCAAGAGCTGTATATCTTCTTTCTCACATTTAATGGAAATATTGGTGTTTCTGAATCAAAGTTTTTTGCCATGTACTTTTTCTTCAGTTCATGAGTGCTTTCAGTTGCTTCCTACCTCACCATAAATATATATGCGCACATATACATGCATAGAGGTACACAGGTGCACCAAAAACTCCATGTGCTTTCTGCTGATTAAATATAGTGACAACAATATAATTTTGACTATGTTTTTTGGAAAGTACTGACTTCTATTTTTTTCTGTCTACTTGGAGTGACTACTACAGTAATTTTTTTTTTTTTTTTTTTTTTTGTGATCATTAGATTTATAGCAATTATGTCTAATATTGACAATTGTTATGGTTTTTGGTTTTGGTTTTGTTTTTTTTCCCTAACATTACCCTTGGCTCTCAAATACATAACAACAAGCAAAATTCACTGAAACTCATCACCCAAAGACCATCATATTGTATTTTCAAGTTTTGTATTTGCTAGAAGTTTTCATTTCTACTTTTTGAAATTACATCTTTTTCATCCCCCTTATATGAAATTATTTCTGGGAAATGATAATTCAGTAAGACAGCATATCTTCTTAATTAAATTAAATGTTCATATCTACCTAGTTACTTGAATACATCTTTTATACCTTTTCCATAAAATGGGATTTAACGAGATACCATTAAGTTTTCAGACTTCATAATAATAAAATCTTATCTTTGAATAATCAGAGTCCTAAAAATCCAAGAATATTGGCAAAAAGATACAAAAATAATATTACAAAAATAATATTACAAAAATTATTTTTTACTCCTAAAAAAAGCAACCTAATGTTGTTCAGAGGAAGAAATTACTCTCAAGTTTTTTCTTGCTCTCAGGGTTATTCATTACAGTCTAATGAAGCTGTAAAAATATGTTCTGGTTTCTGTATACTTTTCTGGTAATCTGAAAATTTTTGAAACATAACCATTAGTGTCACTAGCAGTATTCTTTATTTGCTTCAGTTCAAAAAAGATTTGCTTGTCTTGCAAGAATAACACAAAATAGCCAAAAGAGCAAACTGAAGTCTTACACACTTTTTAAAAAATTAAGCACTTGAAACAAAACTGAGATCTAAGTAGATTCAAATTTTCAAGCCAGGCATGTCTTTATTTTCTATTAGACATCTCAGTGACTTTGACAACATAATACACTGCTACATCCTGAAAACATGTTATATTTGACTACCACAGATGTCTCTGTAGGTGTATGTGAAGAGCACTCACCATATTATCTTTGAATACTGAACAGTATTTAAGTTATCCAATTAACTTTTTTTTTAAATTAATTTCAACACTGGATTATTATAAACTGCTAAATTATTTTAACATTCAGAATTATTAGTCATGGCAGCTACCTGATGAAATAAATATCTTCAAGTATTTTTCTGCAGATGGGTATATCTGGAAAATAAAACCACAGTGAGAAGGGCTCTCAACTCACCTTAACTCACCTCTGAATATTTTAATTCAGAGGGACTGTTATTTGCAACACCTTCTTTGTTGCTGCAGCACTTCAAGGAACAGAGGGTCTCTCATGTGACCAGAACTCACGTGACTCAAAACCTTAAAGCTCAAGGCAAGTACTTGGAACATGCCACACATAAAACAATATTTATTAACAAATTTTTTTTTTTTTTCAAGTAACTAGTAAAATATACATACATATTCAAATTATATTCAGGCCTGAAGAAAATCACCACCTCTTAGTCATTCAACAGTGGTTATGATACAAGACTCTGTTGGGTTGACCCTGGCTCCATGCCAGATGCCCACCAAAGCTCACTCTATCACTCCCCCTCCTCAAATGGGCAGGGAAAGGAAAATAAATTAAAGACTCATGGGTTGAGATAAGGACAGAGAGAGATCACTCACCGATTACTGGACCAGGCAAAACAGACTCGACTTGGGGGGAAAAAAATGAATTTTAATTTATTATCAATCAGACAAGAGGATAATGAGAAATAAAACCAAAACTTAAAACACCTCCCCCCACCTCTCCTTACTTCCCAGGCTTAACTTCTCTCCCAAATTCCACCTCCCCCCGAGTGGTACAGGGGGACAGGGAATTGGGGTTGGGGTTAGTTCATCACACATAGTTTCTGCTTCTCCTTCATCCTCAAGTGGAGGACTCTTTCCCCCACACCAGCGTGGGGTCCGTCTCACAGGAGACAGTCCTCCATGAACTTCTCCAACGTGAGTCCTTCCCATGACTGACAGTTCTTCACAAACTGCTTTAGCATGGGTCCTTTCCATAGTCTGCATCCTTCAGGAAGGGACTACTCCAGCATGGATCCCCCAAGGGGTCACAAGTCCTGCCAGCAAACCTGCTCCGGCGTGGGCTCCTCTCTCCACAGGGCCACAGGTCCTGACAGGAATCAGCTCCAGTGTAGGCTTCCCATGGGGTCACAGCCTCCTTCAGGCATCCACTTGCTTTGGTGTGGGGTCCTCCATGAGCTACACGTGGACATCTGCTCCACTATGGACCTCCATGGAGTGCAGGGGGACAGCCTGCCTCACCATGGTCTTCACCACAGGCTGCAGGGGAATCTCTGCTCCAGTGACTGGAGCACTTCCTCCCCTTCCTTCTTCCCTGACCTTGGTGTTTGCAGAGTTGTTTCTCTCACATCTTCTCACTCCTCTCTTACTGCAAAGTGTGCCACTTTTTTTTTTTTTTTTTTTTTTCCCCTTTTTTTCTTAATTATGTTATCACAGAGGCATTACTGATGGGCTCGGCCTTGGCCAGCAGTGGGTCCATCTTGGATCTGACTGGCATTGCCTGTGTCAGACATGAGGGAAGCTTCTCATGGAAACTACCCCTATGTTCCCCCCTGCCACCTCCAGCTACCAAAACCTTGCCACAGGCAAACCCAATACAAGAACAAATTTCAACAACTTTTTTCTTTTTTCTCCTGTCAAGAGCCTGCTCCCTCATGTACCTTCCATGAGCTGCGTATTCCTTCAGGGCATGTTTATCTGCTCCACCATGGGGTCATCCATGGACTACAGTGTGGATATCTACTCCATTATTGTCCTCCACAGGCTGCAAGGGGATAATCTGCTTCCTCACGATCTTCTCCAAGGGCTGCAGGGAGCACCTCCTCCCCCTCCTTCTCTGACCTTGGTGTCTGCAGAGCTGTTTCTTTCACAGCTTTCTCAACCCGCTCTCTCAGCTACTGCACAGTGGTTTTTCATTCTTTCTTAAACATGTTATCACTGATGTGATACCAGCATTGTTGACAGACCTAGCTTTGGCCAGCGGTGAGTCCGTTTTGGAGCCAGCTAAAATTGCTGTCAAACGCAAGCCACCCCTTGGAGCCACTACCAACCACCAAAACCTTGCCACATAAACCCCATACAATGTTATTCAGTGTTTAATTTGTATTCAACATTTTACAGTCTAGAAATAAAATATACCTGCATATTCCAGTGTTCCACTACATGGTTCCAAATAATTTCTATATAAAATTTTAATTTCTTACTATGTGTGTATATGTTGTAGATTATCATGATATTTCAAACCTAATATTTCCCAGAGGCCTTATATAACTAGTCTACTGAAAGTGTGACAGCTAGATTCCTGCAGAAGTATGAGCTATTTTCTAATACCACCCCTTGAATCTCCATTATAAACTGGAACTATTCTGCAATGATTTTGCTTGCTTCAGGTTAGATTGACATCAAATACAAGTGTTCTGTGTGAGCGAAGTACCTCTGTAAACATAACAACAACAACAACAACAAATCGGTTTCAATAATTTACCTCAGGGCTTTACAACAGAGGGAAATCATTCAGATAGTGTTATCAATGTAAAGCATCAGATGCTAGAGATAAAAATTAGGAAGTTATACAAAAGGTTATTATAGGCAGAAAGCTAATCAGAAAAGTGACTAAGGCAGAAATGATCTAATTAGACATTGCAATTTTTTTCTACAAGTACTAAGACTAAATCACCGGAATGACTAAATCATCTATAGTTTGATAACTTCCTTGATAGCAAGCTTAAATTTTTGGCTTAGGTGGTTTGAATACATTCTGTGCTATAAAATCTTGTATTACTTTAATTCTTTTTGTTAAACTGCTGAAAACCTACTTGAATTCTGAAGTTGTCTTGATAATTACAGTGTTAGAGCTGGGAATACTGTCTTCAGTTTTTTTAAAGAGACCCATATTTAAGGGAATGTATTGGTGCTAGAACATTTAAAAAACATTTTTTCCATGTTTAGAATAAAAAAGAAACAGAAATGCTCTAAAACTTTTATTTCCAACACATTGTGGCCAGACAGAGCAGCAAAAAGAAATTAAGCTGCTTGACCAATTTCAGTGGATGTCTCACAGGGTGTTTGGTAGGAAAGAGCCACTTTCAGAAAGAAAGTGATGTAGGAGTCTAATACTAAAACTGTCTTTCACGATCAGGATCCCAATTTTACAGAGGTATTTCAGTCCTATACAAAAGTTTAAACTCATTCAGGCAACAAAGTTTCAAACACCTCTGTCCATGATATTTCCTTTTCCATATTTTAAACCTTATGTTTCAGAACCTTAATTAAGTTAACATTTAGTGTGTTGGTTCTTATAAGTCACAATTTAACACACCTAACTTTTCTGTTGTATAGGCATCTACATACTGCTATTGTGAATTCCTCTCCCAGAGCTGAGTCTTCATAATTGCAGAAACCATGATTTTATAAAAGCTTAAGTATATGCAAATATACTTAATTCCAAATATGTCTTACAAAATTTTGCATAGTAAGCTAGATTCACTGCCTTAGCATAGTTGTACGATTTACTGATTTTAAGCTAATCTTTCTTGTTTACAGTTTTACTACACATATATCTAAATATTACATGAGGTGTCTTGTCAGATCTTATGTTGATTCTTAAAACTATGTCTTTGAGAAAATAAAATGAGAAATGGAAAAGTGGAAAATTAGTTTATCATCATTTAAATAAAGATTATGATACAGTGCCAAATAAGAAATATTCATTTAAATTAGAGAAGGCTCTGATAGTACATGAACTGTAAAGTACAAATAGTGTTAGCTAAGGAGAAAATAAATCTTTTATTGGAGGGTAGGAAGCCACCTGGAGGTTTTCAAGGTTTTAAATTGAGACTGACTTGAAGTATATTCTAGTTTGTGATCCTTGTACAAGAAGTAGGAATATTTGAAGGCAATTTTCTAAGTTACACAGTTAAACACAGTCTTGACACAAAGTAATAATCTAATCCACAAAGAACAGGATAACCTGAAGTAAAAAGAAACTGTTTGAAACCTAAGGATCTAAGACAAGATTGTACTCGGACAGTTGAGTGAAAAGAATTGAGAGCTCCAAACGAAGGACTCTTGAACTAAGAATTATTGTAAAGAACAACATAATGTTAAATTATTACTATATGAACATAAACAATCAAAATGCAAAGCTGAAAATAATGAAAGACATTTTAGAAAATATCTATTTCCAATTGTATTAAACATATACTCATCTCAGTCTATGAAATACTGCAGAGACTTCATCTGGAATATAGTATCCCAGTGTTAAGAGATACTAAGTTCAAACTAAAGGAAGAATAAAAAACTCCTTTAGCCAGTCAAGGAAATTCAAAACCTGTCACATAAAAGGAAACTAAACACAAACTTTTAAACTCAGAATAATAAAGATCAGGAGTGAACAGCTTTGGGTTTTGTTTGTTTGTTTGTTTTTATAGAAAGCTGAAAAGGTAAATATGAAGAGAAATCCTGTGACACTTTTTTCATTAAAAATTCTGATTAACTGTAACACAGATGCCAATTTGATTAAAAAAGGCTGGTGCAGCTCTGACATACTTCCTTGGGAATGTAGTTTATGGATTTAACAGGTTATATGCCCTTTGCATATATCTTTTCCTCATTAAAACCACAGACCTCCAGATGACCCATGTTTTCCCCCTTTTTCTTGCATGCAGTTTATATGCAAGCATCTCATTAAGGTTGCTCTAAACGGTCTTATTTTCTTCTTCGCATTTATACTCTGGTAATAGTTGAGGTTGTTCTCAAATCTGTCGTTTTGCCTACTTTATTGTTTAAGACAGTCTTTCCTCATTATCTTCTCAGCCTTAAAATCCAAGAGCAGTGACTGGAAAGTGTTCAAAAAACTGTTCTTTCCATTTATCCTGCAAAGATTGTGCAACCATAAATCATAGCTGAAAGGCAAAGTCTTGTTCAGTGAAAAGACGAATCAGGGTGAAAACAAGTATCAATAGTGAAGTAAACACCAGTTAAACTTACAAAAGCTTATATAAAACCCTGAGGGTGTTTTACTTTCCAATGAAATGTAGGAATCTTGTGTTCACTTGTTTGTTCTTTGTTATTTTTTGTATCTTTCCATATCACTGGTTATTTTGCTTCTGAAAGCAGTTACAATGCTTTTGCTCTTTTAATTACAGCTCATGTTGTTTGATAAGTTTACATGTCTCAAATTGTTTCCATTTACAGAAAAAGTCACTTTCTCTTTGGACTCAGGCCTCAATTAAATAGGAAGCCAAATAAAAATAAAAGTTTGGGGTTTTGAATTATTTGTGGTTTTGTTTTTGTTTTTTTTTTTTAATCTTCCTTACTGTTAGTTACAGGTTACATAAACTAGAATACCCAGCAGTTAGAAGTAAACTTTTTTTTCATCGTATTTTTTGCATTCTAAATTATGATGATTAATATAAATATATTCACTGACTATTTCATTTCAACAGATCACTTGTAAGCACATGAAAAGTTACAGTGGCTCTTTCCTAAAATATTTTGGGACCCTTAAGCAAAAAGTTTTCTATCTACAGTAGCGTAGATAGAAAAAAACCTAACAAAAAAAGGTTAGAAGCTGCACTTGGTTATAGATGCTAAGTTGTTATAGGAGGAATCTTTCATAACTTTCTTAAAGCATTCACTGTTGCTGACTACATGGTGTCCCAGCTTCAAGAGGATGGTTGGGGACCATCTCTGCATTCAAGTACTCCCTCAGGCAGTGTACTTTGTTCTCCAAGCCCTCTCTCCCCCCCACTTGCTCCTGCCCCATTCTCCTCTCTGGGTGCTCTCCGGTACTGTGAGAAATTTTATCTCCTTTAGGTTTTTAAGTGAAAGTATCTATTGGCATCTATACTGAATTTGATTCAATTCCACCTGACTGTGATACCTGCCTTATATCCATTAGACTGTCTCTTAGACCAATTAAGCCCAGAGGTACCAAGTCAATATCTGAAAAAGCCTACAACATTAAATCACATCCAATATAGTCAACTCAAAATTCTGATGAATAACTAGTTCTCTCCAAAACAAAACCTGGGCCACTTGCAACGGCATTTATTTGTGGTAAGATAGTATAGCTAAAACCACACTTGATTTGGCTTCTTCAGAATCACTACAGGATACTTTACACTTCTGAACAACATTAGATACCCTTATGTCATACCCATGTCATGCAATACATATTATTGGATTTATCCAATGACACATCATGCTCGTGTACTGCAAAATACCTGTAGCTTTATTTCAGAGAGGCAGCCATCAGCTTTTGAAAAGTTTAGCCCTGAGCAATGAGGACATGAGATATACATCTTTGCGAAACAGCAAGTAACATCGGAGATTCAGCCTAGATGACTAAGTGCTAGCTATTTTGAACTTTCTTTTATTGTATATACTTCTATGTCTATGTCAAACGACCTCACAGAGCATTTCACATAATCTCCAATTCTTTGCAAAGGCCATGTATCTTCTGATTCTAAATTTATCCTAAGGCTTCTGGACTGAGATCTCTGACTCATGCACGTGCAAAACTGTCCAGAGGAGATACTGATATAGTAGCTTCAATACTACAGAATAGAGTATATCCAATATCTCATAAAGAAGGAAGAGCTAGATGAGAATGAAAGAAAATACCATATTACAGAATAAATCTCATGGATGGCTCTTTTCTTCTACATAGCTCCAAAGATATGTCTAGGTTTTTATTGATACTTCAGATTTGTGGTAGAGCTTGCAACTTTTCTATGAAAGATGGGGGAACATGGAAATTTCCAGAAAAAATATATGACTGAGAGAAGAATTAATCTTACCTAATTCTGTCTTTTGTCTATTCTAAATCTTCTATTTGCCTTGTATAATCAAAAGAAAGAAATACATACTTGCAGAGAAATGCTCAGTTCAAGCTAAAAAAAAAGAAAATTGTTTAAGGAAGAAAAAAAAATTAACTGGAAGAGACAATACATTTTAATTAAATATGAGAGAGTTTTGATTATTATCTTAGACTACACAACTGAATCCTGAAATAAAATATCTGAAATTATATTCAATCATTCCCATCAAAGGTTTGTTTTCATTTAGATCCATCAGTTATTAAGGGAGAGAGATTTGCCTTCAAATGTTGATTGATTCTATCCAAGATAGCCATCTATGACAAGAAAATCAATTGCCTCCTGGAGATTTATATTTTTGGAGTATATATCTACCTATGCAACTTGTTTACATTAGGAACATAACTTGTTTGCATACTTAAGGACAAGAGAATCACTTCTACCTAATCTACCTTGCTTTTGGCAGCTAAAGGTAGGTGAGAACAGTCACCCTACAGGCTTCAAAAAAAGAAAAAAACAAAACAAAACAAAACCTTCTTTACAGCACAAAATATACACAGATTGTATTATCTTTGTAAATTTGTATTATCATTTCTGTATTATCTTTGTTATTTTTTTCAGATTTTATTGTTCAAATATTTTTCTTTCATAGGCAATTTATTTATTTAATTATTGCCCTTAATTCAGATATTTTGTTTCCGGTTACATGAGCAAAAATGTGTAGATAAGGATTCCAAGGAAATGTTGCCTAAGTAAATTCAATAGTATTTATGCATTTTCTTAGAAATGTGCAGCAAACATTTTTTTTTTTTTTAAACAGGAAAAATAGACTGTAACCAAACACATGGAAATTAATAGCAGTTAAATTCATACACACATTTAAGATTCCAGTCAGTGCTATAAATTTATTTCAAATAATCAAAAGGAAATGCAACTATCTTTAAAACTTCTTTCAAGGAAGACTACTGCAACATATTAAAAAGTTCCTTATGTGTTAGCAATAGTTAAAATTCACAGTTTAAATTTAACATATCAATGCAATCATTAAATGTTCACTGATTACCTATAAAGGCATATATAGACTCTCATTATATTTGTAATGGGTTGTATTTTCATGCAGAAATGAATTATCTACTGCTGTGTATTTTGTGCGGCAATTTACTTCTATGCAGTTAAAACAAAAATGTTTCCAAAAGAACATTCCTCTTTCTCTAGCATCCATAGCAGTATCTTACACCTATACTTAATGAACTAAGCTAAATTTTCTCTTGCTATAGTTCGATGCATATCTATTGATCTCAGCAGAACTGAAAAGAACTACACATTAGCATTTCAAATAAATGTAATCTGTGTTGCACCATGAAAATACATATATTACATACAAGTGGGAAAGGAAGAGGTCTTATGCTTCAGGTTTTTCATACCCGTTGTTGACATTTTGTACAGCCACCATTTGGATCTGATTCTGTGATTCTATTTTAAGAAATCCATGGTCATCCAACAGAATCATAGATATTTCAATGTAAGTATTATTAAACAGACAAACAAACAAGCAAACAAACAAAACAAAACAAAACAAACAAAACCAAAGCAAAGCGAACAAAAAAAACCCTCCAAACTGTCATATTCTTTTTTTTTTATAATGTAAAATGTGAGCAAAATCACTGAGGCTAAAGTTGATCATTCTCTTATTTACCTTTAAACAAAAAATATGTAAGACTGAAGCATATGATTGTGACTAATTTGGCAAAAGTCTTAATTTCTCCAAATAGTATTCACAAAAACAATGTTTGTACATTCATGAATAACTTAATCTATCTTGTCAAAGCTACTATCAGGTACAGGTTTAGAATTCAAAACTATTTATCCATTTTGAATGCCTGTAAAACATTATCAGCTCACTGTACAAAGGCATTTGTTTCTGACGGATGAGCATAGCCCTTGAAATAATTCTTTCATGATTCATTTATATTCAAATATGCCCATTTCTTATCTCAGTGGGTTATGATAAGTAAAGGACATGTTTTTCCTATATCTCTTCCCCTTAACCTTCTCATGTTTCTTGTAGTTACCATTAGAAATTTCAAAAGATGATTAATATAAAGACTCATAATTTTTTTCTGCTAAGAAATGTCTTCAATAGTACAGTCAGATTACAGTGACTGATCTTGGAGAAGGATATTTCTTTTATCTCTAAATTATAATTATATCTACCTATTGCCCCAGAACTTGAACTCTTTACCTTGATAATATTTATCTAGTAGTATTAATATTGACATTGATGCTTTATAAGCATGTTTCAGAGTTAAATACTGTGTTTAGAATCAGCCTTATTTCTTCAGGCTAGGATTTACTGGTTCATTATACTTGATGATCTCAATTACAACAATAGCACAAAGGAAGGATGATAGAAAGAGGTATCTGGAAGCTAAAACATAAATCAATTAGGGTTTTATATAAATCAATATCCATTTAAACTCCATATGACAAGTGAATAATAGTATAGGTTATGTTGTGCGATAACACTTCTAATAAGTAGACAGCTATTTTTTTCATTAATGTTATCTTCCTAATCATCTTGTGTTTCTCAAACAAGTAGATGCGGTGAGAAAAATACGGCTAACAACTGAAATGGAATGTGTCATATCAACACAACTGCAATACTTCAGTATTCAAAGTAAATGCAATGAGATCATCCATCTGTTATCTTTTGACTCAACACAAGGAAGAAAGTTTCAAATTAATAAGATTAGAGATTTGCCACTCATTACACTGTATGCCAATTACAATACTTAGGAATATGGTGCAGAAATGAACAAGACAGAAATATGTATTTGCAAACTAAGACTGTAACAGACTTGGGACCTTTTATAGAGAGATGAGGACTCTGTCTTCAACAAACACCAACCTGAATCTTTATTAAGGCATATGTATGACATAAAAAGGATACTAAAACAATTTTCAAATTAAAATAATATTTTCTGGCATCAGCCATTTTAATTCAGTATTTCAAAAAAAAAAAAAGGAAAAAGAAGGAAAAGTATTTCTTTTAAATTCTTTAGTATAGTCAATATCAAGAAATTAATAAATCATTAAATAATCTTGTGCTTTAGGCCTTGCAAAAAAAAGCAGTTCCAACTTATCTCTACCAAACAAATTTGTCAGGAGTTATTATTCTGGTCTAGTTACTAGCAAAAGCTACGGATCATAAACTGAGAAAACACAGCAGGGCTCAGGGAGCTCTCCTGCAGATTACTCCCTGTGTGACAAACAACAGCCCTTTGTGTCACAGGACAGGGCAGAGGCACCCTGAGATCCCTGAGGCCATTGGCCCTCACTACAGCACCAGCCACTCTGAGGGTGAGGGAGACCATTTCCATGAGTTTGGGTATCAGAGAAGAGAGGTTGGCATTACTCATGTTTTTTGTGTAATAAATTTTAAGGTATTGTTATTGATATGTTTCTGTACCAATTTGACCTGTATTAGTATTACTCTAACTGGATTAACGATATTACTGGATTTTAACTAAATTGCTGAGATTTTTAATTCAGTTAACAATAAATGTTTGACTCCATATGTATATTATGTTCCCTTATGCTCATAACAAGATTTGAAATGAAACACTGTTTTTCCCTTTTTTTTTGGGGGGAAGGGGAGGAATTAAAATATGTAACAGGTAATTATTATGCATAAGTGAAGGAAAGTCATGTCAATAGCTACACATTACCTAAGATAGGAGACCTTTACTTCCAGTGGACACTGGGACTAATTAATAAAGAATTAGAATTGACAATATCTGGGTTATGCAGATACACTTTTGGTTAGAATAAAGGTTAATTTAAGAAGGGGCACAAGATTGTTAACTTCACAGTACATAGATTTCTGTGCTGGAAGCATTACTATCATCATCTCCTCATTACCCAAATCCACAGCTGGTGTATTTTGAATAAAAATTATGCAATGACAAAGCCTGAGAAGGGACAACTGTCTACTTCCTTAAGCATGGATATTTCCCATTTATAAAATAAGATTACATTATTAGCTGAATTATCAAGCAATCGTTAGACAATTCTCTGGGTGTGTTTGTGCTTGTGTATTTACCAAGTTGTTTCTCTAAAAGTGTTTCCTGAAAAGCATGCTAAAAGTGATGTACAAATGATGATTTCTGGTGAACAGAAATGAGTAATGGTGTAAGTCCACTGGAGACCCTAGTCTTGGATTTTTCATCAAATGACTTGGTGTCAGTTAATCTGGGGAAAAAAAAGCACAGCTCTAAAGTTCTCTCCTACCCAGTGACTCTTCGAAAGAATGACATCGAGTTAGGGAGGTAAATCCAAAATTGAAATATAATTTGTAAGCTACACTAGTGCTTCTATAGCAGAGACATATGGCCAACCATCGTACTAAAATTTCAGTCACACTTTGAAGATGGTGGAATCTAACAGGTAGTTTGAACCAAAATACAATACCAATAATGATTTTCATTATAAAATATGAAGAATAAAGTTTTTAAGATCAGGTAAGTGTTTCTATTATTGGTTCTTGCATAATAACCAGGTAGTTATCAGTGCTATGAGTAGATGTTCTCAGCACCACTGGGACCACAAATGAGTTATTAAAGAACAGATATTACAATCTGTAGTATTCTGACTACTGCAGTAATGGCCTGAATTAATAAAGGTTTAGCATGTGTGTATTTTTATTGTATTTCAAAGTGTATAATAGAGAAAAGAAATTAAAACCTTATGTTCTTTATCTCAAAAAGCAAGAAAAAGTTAATCTTGCTGTGGTATGGCTGAAAGACTATCGCATGCATCTTAGCCTCTCTATTGCATCTCAAGTATCACCGGGTATGTATGTTTATAGGACTGAATCTCACCCAAGGTGCCTGTGGATGGATATTCTCTAAAGAGTCAGACTAACAGAAATGTAACAGAAATAATTATTAATTAGCATGAGATTATTTGAGTGTGTAAAGAAGTTCCTAGTGGGTAGTGGCAGAAACATAAGGTGGGATTCAAATACAGATTGTAAATATCTAAATTTAAATATTTCTAGAGCAGAATAATAGAATCATAGAATGGTTGAGGTTAGAAGGGACCTCTGCAGGTCAAAAGGTCCAACCTCCCTGCTCAAGTAGGATGGTCTAAAGCAGATTGCCCAGGTCCATGTCCAGAAAGCTTTTGAATATCTCTAATGTGGAAGACTCCACAACCTCTCTGGACAACCTGTGTTAGTGCTCAGTTACTCTCACAGTGAAAATGTTTCTTCATGTTCAGAGGGAACCTCTTGTGTTTCAGTGTGTGAAAATTGCCTCTGGTCCTGCTACTGGGCACCACTGAAAAGAGCTTGGCTGTTGTCTTATTTGCACACTCCCTTCAGTTGTTATATATTGATGAGATTCCCTCTAAGACTTCTCTTTTCTAGGCTGAACAGTCCCATCCCTCTCAGCCTCTCAACATATGTGAGATGCTCCAGGCCCTCCAGGACTTTGAGGCCTTTCATTGGACTCTCTCCATTATGTCAGTATCTGTTGTACTGGGGAGCCCAGACCTGAACACAGTACTCTGGAGATTGTCTAGTCCAATCCCCCTGCTGAAATCAGGGTCAACTAGAGCAGATTTCTCAGGGCAATGCTAAGGCAGACATCATCCAAGCATGGACACTCCACAGACTCTGGGAAACATGTTGTAATGTTTTACAACTCCTACAGTGGAAACATGTTCTCCCATTTAAATATCATGTATTTATACATACTTAAAAAAAAAAAAAAAAAAAAAAAAAAAAAAAAAAACCAACAACAAAACAAACAAACCAACCAAACATAGAATCATAGAATGGTTAGGGTTGGAAGGGACCTAAAATATCATCTAGTTCCAACCCCCCCTGCCATGATGTGAAGTCTGAAGCACAGCTGACTCTCACAATTGCCCCAAACACCTCTGATGACGTTTCTGGGGTTAGCCTATTCTGCCAAAAATGTTGAAACATATTTCTAGTCACTTACAAAGTTCGTGGAAGTTATAAACATCTTCATTTTAACTGCAAAGAGGATAATAAATAAAGAGGGAAGTGATAAAAAAGAGCACACAGAGACACAAGCCTGGCTGACAAGAGTTAACAGAGACAATGGAAAGACCTAACATCTCAATTTGCTAATTGATTGCCCATTAAGAAACTCCAGGCACAGTTTTCCAGAGGGCCACCTGGACTTTGGGACTGATAAGAAGGGGGAAAGAAGAGGAACATGAAGATTTGGGATATTCAGTGGAGGGGGGTGTGTGTAAGACTCTACCAAATTTATAAAGGAATGTTTAGGGGAAGGTATACAAGTTAACTTAATATGCTTGTTGTGCAGCAATTAAAATTGCACAAGTTATTCAATACAGAGCAGGAAACAATGGCAAACAAAATTAAACATTATACTGGCCTACAATCATAAATCAGAGATTAAGCTTAATCTCACCAAACTCATGTCCGTTCAGAAGTACTTATAGATAAATTGGTTATTTTCCTGCACGGATAGCTGAAAGTGTGGTTTGTGTGCAAATTATTGTGGTAACATTTCAGTTTCTGAAGCAACCTTAAATGATGTTGAAGTTAATGAGAGGGGAGGAAAGGAGAGTATAGTGAGAAAAGTACCTAGTTTTTTTAATTCAGGATTTGCTGATTAGTCTTATAGTCCAATTCTTTCTACAAGTATCTAAATAAATATCCTAGAAGTGAGGTAGTAGCAATAATTGCAACGAGTCTTTGTTTTTACCTTTGAAAATGGTCCAGCAGCTTTTTGTCAGTAGATATTGTGGCAGAAACTTCCAGAAGTACAACCACAGTATGACATCAGGGGACCCCAAAGTACAAACACAAATCACAGTTGGTTGGTTACTTGTCAGTTAAGGGAAGTAACCATGAGATCTCAGTAGAACCTATAACAGGGAGAACAGAGAACATGAATCCAACATAAGTGAAATGGTATTTAGCTGTATGTGGTAAATATACATAAATGGCAACAAGATTGTTCCCTACAGGAATGGGAACAAAAGAACAGAGAGAAAATGAGGAAAAGATTCAGCATTGTCTCTCTGGCTAAGAATACCCCACCAAATCAGAATTACTACTGCCTACTGTAGGAGAAGATCAGGTTTGGGAGCACCTAAGGAACCTGAAGGTTCACAAGTCCATGGGACCTGATGAGATGCATCCACTGGTCCTGAGGGAACTGGCAGATGAAGTTGCAAAGCGTCTATCCATCATATTTGAGAAGTCCTTGCAGTCTGGTGAAATTCTTGCAGACTGGAAAAAGGGGAACATAACCCCCATTTTTAAAAAGGGCAACAAAGAAGACCCGGGGAACTACAGGCCAGTCAGTCTCACCTCAATGCCAGGCAAGATCATGGAGCAGACACTCCTAGAAACTATGCTAAGGCACATTGAGAACGAAAAGGTGATTGGTGACAACCAATATGGCTTCACCAAGGGCACATCGTGCCTGACTAATCTGGTGGCCTTTTCTGATGGGGTTACAACATTGGTGGACAAGGTTAAAGCAACTGATGTCATATACCTGGACCTGTGCAAGGCATTTGACACCATCCCACATGGCATCCTTATCTTTAAATTGGAAACATGTGGGTTTGATGGATGGACCACTCAGTGGGTAAGGAACTGGCTGGATGGTGGCACTCAAAGAGTTGTGGTCAACAGCTCAAAGTCTGAGTGGAAAACAGTGATGAGTGGTGTCCCTCAAGGGTTGGTATTGAGGCTGGTGCTGTTCAACATCTTTGTCAGTGACGTGGACAGTGGGATTGAGTGCACCCTCAGCAATTTGTCGATGCCACCAAGCCGAGTGGTGTGGTTGACACGCTGGAGGGACGGGATGCCATCCAGAGGGATCTTGACAGCCTTGAGAGGTGGGCCTGTGCTAACCTCATGAAGTTCAAGGCCAAATGCAAGGTCGGGGCAACCCCAAGCACAAGTACAGGCTGGGCAAAGAGTGGCTTGAGGCCAGCTCTGCAGAGAAGGACTTGGGAGTGGTGGTGGACGAGAAGTCCAACATGAGCTGGCAATGTGCACTTGCAGCCCAGAAGGCAAATAACCATATCCTGGGCTGCATCAAGAGAAGTGTGGCCAGCAGGTCAAGGGAGGTGATTCTCCCCCTCTACTCCTCTCTCATAAGGCCCCACCTGGAGTACTGCGTCCAGTTCTGGAGCCCCCAAAACAAGAGAGACATGGAACTGCTAGAATGAGTCCAGAGAAGGGCCCCAAGGATGATTCGAGGGCTGGAGCATCTCTGCTACAAAGACAGGGTGAGAGAGTTGGGGCTGTTCAGCCTTGAGAAGAGGTGGCTCCAGGGAGATCTTATAGAGGCCTTCCAATACTTGTAGGGGGGCTACAGGAAAGCTGGGGAGGGACTTTTCATAAGGGCAGTTAATGTCAGGACAAGGGGAAATGGTTTTAAGATGAAAGTGGGTAGGTTTAGATTGCATATTAGAAAGAAGTTCTTCACTGTGAGAGTGGTCAGACACTGGAACAGGTTGCCCAAGGAAGTCATGGATGTCCCCTCCCTGGAAGTGTTCAAGACCAGGTTGGATGAGGCTTTGAGCAACCTGATCTAGTGGAAGGTGTCCCTGCTGATGGCAGAGGGGTTGGAACTAGATGATCTTTAAGGTCCCTTCCAGCCCAAACCATTCTACGATTCTATGATTCTATGACTACTGGCCAACAGCAGATCCTCCCTTCTCTCTGGCAGAAAAAGAGCTCTGCCTTTTGATTTGCTGTTTATCCCATTTTGCTTCTGCAACTAAGAATCACATGTAATATATTATCACTTACTATATAATTGGGTTAAATAGGTCAGTATTTTAAAGATCTCTGTGTGTGTATGTATGTTTTCTGCTTGAGTCTTCCCATGTATGGAACTGAATCATCATGAACTCAAGTACAGAAACTTCATGTTTTAACATGGTCTTTGCACTGCACAACTGCATATCCTCTGAATGTGGTTATGTCTTTGATCATCCAAACACAGGGTATATCTCAGATTATCCAAACATAAATGCTGCTTCAAAAAGTCATATAGAGCTCCTAAATATAGATTTCCCTATGACCAGCAGGATAATTCTTCTATAATTGCATTCCATCCCAGTAGGTTTATAGAAGATAAAAGATATAGCTTAAAGCTGATGTCTTCAAAGACCAAATAGTTGAATACTTGGTGAAAGTAAATGGCTCCGTCTTCATAGACTGGTTAAGAATTTTTGAAACTACAAGACAAATTCTATGCAATCCTGTGTAACACTAAAGCAAATGAAATTAGTCCACAAAGACTCATATACCTCCTATCTGCACTGAATAAAGCAGAGGGTCTCAGCTCTTCATATATATGGAAATAAGCTAAAAATACAGAGATGATTCCTCAACATAGTGTGAATTTATGCATGCCTGGGAATATCTCTGTTTAAACAAGGTGAATATATTGGCCAAATGCTTATTTAGTTCTAAACTTGCTCCAGTGTTGAAACAAATCCTATTTTCACAGACTGAATCACATTTCCTTCTTATTGACTTAAATGAAAGTTACACATGTATTGTAGTTACATCACTGGGCATATGTAATTATTTATCTACAGTTTGTGGATAACATGAATTTAATTTAGCTTAATGGGGAAACTAGAAAATTATTCTCCTTGTGAATGCAAAGACTGACACACTTAAAACTCTACATTTTAGTTTCAGCATTAGAAGAGTGGAAGAAAAGAGCAAAACAAATTATGTTAACTAACATAGAGAAGGACTGAAGTAAGATTCAGATTTAAATGTATTAATCTATTCAGAATCATATAGAGATTTGTATCCCTAAAAGATAAAGCATTTTTATTTCCTCATGATTTATTTGGGTCATGTTTATTAATAACAGTGTATATAACTGTGCTTCATAAGTCTCCAGAATTATGAGGTATTTATCTTAATTTAAAAAAGATAACAACAAAAATTTGCATACAATGTTGAAAAAGATCACTATAATTTAAAGCTAAGGAATGCCTTAAATAAAAAACAGATTCTGATTACTAACATCTTTTTCCACTTTGAACTGCCTAAGTACCCAAATTTCCAGTCAAAGTTGTCATCTTCTTGTGATGTTCACCATACAGACATACTCTAATGGATTATTCTTATCTCAAAAACATTTTTCATGGTAGGTATTGACAAACACATGTGAATACATTCCCATTTCAAATACATAAAAATAAAGGCTGACATTAACTATCGGGTTTTAGATGTCAACTTATAAACTGATAGCATTGGAGGTGGTAGAAGCCCTATCCCTGGAAACATTCAAGGTTAGATCAGACGGGGGTCTGAGGAACCTGATCTCATTGAAGATACCCCTGCTCACTGCAGAGGAGTTGGACTAGATGGCCTTGAAAGGTCCCTTCCAACCCAAACCATTCTATGATTCCATTATTATCCATAACACATTTCACAGTGCCTCCCTTATTAACCAAAAAATACGGGAATTAGAGAAAACTCTTATAGTATTTCATTAATTTGAAATATGTGGCAATAAATCTCCATGTCGTATTACCATCAGGCTGTTCCATATTACATAAAAGATTACTTCCAAATAATCTCTGCGTTAGAGGCATACATTTAATATGCAATATCCATTATGAACTTTTGTTATACATTGGAGATTTCTCCAGAGTGCTGAAATTTTATGGGGAAAAAAAAAAAAAAAAAATTATTCTGGAAGAAATAATTTATTAGTTCCAAAATCTTCAAGATTAAAATAGTCTAATCTGAAATATAAACTAAGATGCTTACCTAGAGGTGAAAATACTCAGTGGTGAAATTAAATGTCAGTAGGTCACTTAAAATGCAAGAACCCAAATATTACTTCAACTATATGTTATGTGGGAAAATATGCTTCTTGCTGCAACTCATTTGTTGCAGGGCAAAACATCTTAGTTCATGTAGTTTAAACAAAATCAGGACTGAAAAGGTAAATTTAGATAACTTTCATAACTGTAACTCTAGCCCTGCAGTATGCAGCATTGCCATGGCCAGTAACAGACTGATGAGTTTGCAAGGACTCATGACTGAGGCTTGTCATGCCTGATCTCTGCTAACTTTTCATGACCTGCCTGCTGCTCTGTTTTACTTAACTGCTACAGAATTTTATTCTGATCAGGTGTCTATGGTTATTTTTTTTTTTTTTTTTTCCATATCATTGTATGTTAAAGCCATAGTTTTGCACAGAGATGGACTTTAGTCCTGTTTTTTATTTACGGAAATGTAACTGGTAAGGAAAGATGTGTAAGTAAAACTTTAATCCTACTAAGGTTATTCTGCAATAAATGATAAAGAAATGTCTCAAGACATAGATAAAGAGGATGCCTGGAGACTGAGAGCAAATCAGGAAGGAAGACCCCAGTCTCTGCAAGGCAGAAGTGCCATCAGGAAATGAGGCGGTCTATGAAGACTATAAAATCCGGTAACAATCAGTAGGTGGGGTCCTTCTTCAGAAACACCCAGCTTGAGCTATTCCTACGATTGCATATTAAACATAGTAGAAGGAACTCTGATCCCTTTATTAAAATGGAACCTAGGGATGAGCCCTGTTGAGGTGGCATCTGAATACTTCCTACCATGATCTAGATGGTGGCTGCATAATTCTTACAACAGAAACCATTGTTCTATGCAGACTGAGATACTTACAACTCTGACACAATAACATAATATAGAAAAATATAACCCTGGTACACTAGCGAGGCCTTCAGAAGTGGCAAAAAAGGATGTGACATAGAGGACCACAGGCATGGGACAATAAGGCATAGGCCACAGGCTTAGCATTACAGATCCCGCACCTGTAAACAACTCACCTGTGGTCATCTAAATAAATGCAGATGGGAGCTGGAAAAAAGCTGATTTTCATGTGTGACAAGAAGAACCAAGAAATAGTATTGAACAGACACACCAGATACAGTAAATTTGTCTGGAACATGGATTTGTGGAGCAATAAAGAAAAAGCAGATGTGTAAAACAGGAACATAAAAATGTCCCCAAACAGATCTTAGAGGAAGGAAAAATAAACTATCAATATTAACATCGTATTCCTCCTGGCAAAGGACTGCAGACTTTGAATCAGACTGGCTATAACATACCCCCACCACCAGTGCTCTGAAGCCACTGAGCTTAGGACTCAGAGAAACAGTGGAAAGTTGAGCATAACAACCTGGACAAGGGGTAAAAACTAGGAAGTGTGTGTGTAAAACAATTTTGACTTTGTTATTATAATTAAACCTCTTTTCTTTTTTTTTTTCTTTTTCTTTTTTCCTTTCTTTTTCATATGATTCTTTCTCTCTCCCCCTTTCCTTTGCCCTCCTCCCTGCCCCTCACCTGTAATAATTTGGTCTGGACTAGTAATATTTTATGAATTAGGCTGTTAAAAATGTCAATTATATTAATAATAAATACTTACTTTCAGATGTAAGGAATGTTTCCTCTTCATGGATGAAGAGGATATTGAGAGTAACGTAAGTAAATAAATAAAATTTCTGACACACACACACACCCTTCCCCAGCCATGGGGGTTTCCTCCTGCAGGAGACATGGCTGCTCCAGCTTTGTGTGCCTCCTGCTTCTTCTGGTCCTGTGCCAAGACACTTACCGTAGAGGAGGTGCCCCAGAAGGTGTCCCTGCACCCTGAGGTGAGGTCCCTGCATATTGCCCCCACATTGCCAGCCCACTGTTAGGTGCAGGATGATCTTGGCATCCCAGAGGGAAGCTGCACTGCCCAACCTGCTCAGGGGTAGAGGTGTCCTGGCTTTCTCTATAAAGAGTTTTTCCTTGTGATCCTACAAGCTCCAACTGAATATTTTTTCCAGTTCTAAAGGGTAATTTCTAGTCAAAACCAGACAAAAGGAAGCAGTTCTGTACAGACAAAAAACTACACTTGTTTTTTGATCCCTAAGCTAAGTACTGGAAAAAAAAAAAAAGTATATTCTTGACTTGAACTCAGACCTTTAAGAAAAATTACTTTACCAACTTCAGTATATTTTTCACCAGGCCATTTGCTCACTAAGTAGGAGGCAATAGCAGGCACATGTTGTTTAACTTGCTTTAGTAAAAATAAATATATATGACTTGTGCAAAAAGGACTTTTTCTTTATTCCCAGGTACTGTGGCACCAACAATTCAGATCTTAAAATATTTATTCAATTAATTTATCTCTTTTATTTTTTGGTGTATGGTCTACAAACTTAAATGATGTCTTGAAATATAGAAGACTGGATTTGGGTTAGAAAGGTTAATACTCAAGGGCATGAAGTTCTTTGAATTTGAAATTTATTTGCAGTTCTTCAAGAGCTCATTTGGGAAAATAATGTTTAGTCTCTGACTAGTCACTTGATGTAGTTAACGTTAATGGTTTGCTATTAAGACTATTTAAATGGTCACCTTTCATATAATATTGTTTTTGCTCTCTGATTACAGCCTTTTATCTTTATAAAAGAAAAAAAAAAAAGAATGAAAGGACCGTTGGGACTTGAAGGGGTTGGACTGGAGAGCAATACCCATGAAAAAGAGACTACAGGAGATAATCCAGTAAGGTGAAATTTAAAATAAATTTTTCCTTTATTCTTTCTTCCTCAATTACAAATTAAAAAATATTGTAACTACCTAGATTATTTCCAGGTTAAATATAACTATGTTCTTTCCTGATGGAAAAAAAAAAAAAAAAATGAATGAAACATTTTTTTAAAATGTTTTACAGACTGGTTTTTGTTTGTTTGTTTGTTTTCCATTCATAAGGAACATCTGACTTCCAGGTCACACTGACATTCAGTTTCGATTAAACAAGATAGACAAACAAGGCTACACATTAAAAAATCCTTATAAAAATGCCATGGTTGAAATCATAATGTATCTGACTTCAATGGCAAAATCTTACTATTGCTTTAGTAGTACTAGGATTTCACTCTTTTATATGTCTCATGGTCAGGAATGATATGAGCACACCTACGCCTTTTCATTTTTCACACTGGCTTCCTCAAAAAGCAGTAGGTTTCTATAAAATGCGAAGTTACAGTCATACATACACACAGAACAATAAAATCGTGTGGGGCAAAGGTCTGTGATTAGTGCTCCAGATCAAGTCTTAGAAAACTAGGTTGTAACTTCTGACTTTGGCATAGTCTTCATATTTAATTTTGCTCAAACCTCAAAGGTTGTATTTGCAAAAGGACACAGAGTTGTAGTGTAATTGTTAGTTTTTCTTTCTCTGAAAAAAAATCTGATGTCTCCAGGTACTTAAGCATAGACTCTTCAAAATCAGAAAGGTAGTAGAAAATTAGAAGAAAAAAACCTTTGTCCTAAAACCTCCTTTCCTCCAAGTTTTAGACCTTTGGTTTGGGATGTACATGTAATTCACAGTACTGAATATTTGCTTTGAATTAGACATTCATTTCAATAATCTCTCCCAATGCAAGCTCCTTTTTTCCAAATGTAATTGCCCAGGTTTCTGTTTTCTTTTCTGTTTATAGATGCAGGGGATGTTTTTTGACCCTGCTGCTTCCAGCTTCCACAAGAAAATCAATTAGTATAAGGATTTAATATTCCCACTAGGGCTAACAGTTTCAGTTTGAATTAAAACAAAAGTTAAAAGAGGAAAGGGAGAAAAAAATAAAAATAACTATAGCACTCATTATAGGAAATGTTTAAACATTGACTGGTGTAGAAGTAAAATCTATAACCTTTAGTTTTGAGTTAGTCTGCATGCCTATGGCTAGCCTACTGAATTTTTCAATGTGCAGCAGCATGGTGGGTTGATCTCTGCCAACAGCCAAACGTCCATCCAGCTGCTCACTCACTCACTCCTCCCTCCCCAGAGAAGGATGGAGGAGAACGTAAGAGAGCGAGAAAATTAATGAAACAAAATAAAGACAAGGAAATCACTTACCAATAACTGTCATAGGCAAAACAGACTCAACTTGTGGAATTTAACTTAATTTAAAATATTTAAATACTGATTTGGGTACTGTCAAAGAGCCAAGACAAACAATCAAAAGCCTAGGGGAAACACCTGTCCTCCCTCTGTCCCAGGCTTGGCTTCACTTCAGACACCTCCTTTCTACCTTCCTCCTCTCCACTCACTTACTTAACACCTCAGGTTACTCTCAGTCCCTTAGGTGAGGAAACAGGTGTCAGAGGAGGATAGCATTAGGGCATAGCAGTTTATTTCTGCAGCTTCTTTTTTCTTGCTCTTTTCTTCTGCTAATCTTTCCTTCTTAGTGTGTTTGCTCCAATGTTGGTCCTCCATGAGCTTCAGTCCCTTCAAGGTTGTTATCTCTTATTGTTCTTGGCATTGTTGTTACTTTGTCACAGTGCTCATCACCCTTTCTTAAACACCTTTCCACATATGCACCACCATCTTGTCTGAGTGGTTCAGCTGTGTCCTGCTGTGGGTCATCTGGAGCCAGCTGGAACTAGCTGTGTCTGGGACAGAGCAACCTTGGCCTCTACTCACAGAGGCCACTCTGGTAGTGTCCCACTCTGCTCCCAAAACCTTGCCATTTACACCAAATACAAAGGGAACTGGTTTACACCCACAATTGATGATGTATTTTCCATACTGGATTGATGGAGTAAGCCATGGAACTCAGCTATGTTATATTTCAAGTGAAGGTCTGAGTTGTAATAATTTTCTCCCTTTACAGAACTCAGCTGGAAAGTTTGCGACTCTAATGTCTCAGTATCAAAAAAGAAACTGAGGGCAGGGTATACACATTTTGGCAAAATACTCTTACTACTGCACTCTATGAAGGGGTGTTTACTTGTTTTAGAGAGGCTTTCATTTGCTATGTATCCTTTAAGAACATTTGTATTTCTGGAAAGGTGCTGGAGAGGGTCTATGTATCATTTGGCATGTATGTCAAATTTGGGTTGTTCTCGGCTTGCTATTTCTTAAACTGAATTGTAATTTTGACTTAAAGTTACTACATTTAAAGTTTGTTCCCCTGTAACCCCATAAACACCTTGAAATACTATCACTTGCCTGTCTCACTCTGGTGAGGACAGTGACAGTTGTTGCACTTTGGCACTGTTGGAGGTACTTAGTCTTAGAATAGATGGCAGTGGAGATCCAATTTTGACTGGGTACTTTGTGGTTACAGAAATACTAAAAATAATTAGATAGGGTTTATAACGTAGTTAATAGCTATTTTAAAAACCTGGCTGAAAGTATTTTAGAAGCATTTGATTAAGTATTACTAAGTAAAGAATTGGAGTACACTTAGACCTTGAGTATGAATTTTTGTCCGCATAGAAAAAGAGTAATGTTTTGCCCAAATAATTAAAAGAAAGATAATTTCTCTAAAAGTTTTGTTGTACTTTCTTGTCATTGGAGTTGTGTAGCATGCAAAATCACTGTTGTCTACTTAGATATACATTTAACAATCAGCATGAAATCTATATACAATGCAAACAATGGTTTTTGAAATACTGACGACAAAAGTCTGCACAGGTCTTTTCAAGCAGACAGAGCTGTTGGAAATACTAATCAATGCAAACTCTGAAAGATTACTGTCATCTAAATCTGTATTTTAAATCAAATAGAAATGCTTTCATAAATGTGCCAGCTAAAGATAAGTAATTAGTTTCTATGAAAACAAACACCACTACATTATTTCTTATTGAAGATATAGCTGTAGCTAAAATGCCATGACTGTACTGGTTGCTTTAGCTAATCTTGACATTGAGCCCAAGGCTTACAAAGTCAATATAACACTTAGGACATTATGCTTGCTTAGCCACATTGTTTGAACGACCTGCTTCAGAAGAAGCTAAGTCAGTCAAAATTTATTAGACTGTTTCAACAAAACATACTGAAATATCTTTAAGTACTGCTTGCAAGTTTAAATGTCAAGAGCAGAAACAAACACTTCCACATACACTATCTTCACCTGAGGAAATTTTAAAATAGTTCCTTCATAGCATTTTATTATAAATGGTGCCCTTGTGTGCTGACAAACAGTATTGATGATGTCTTTTTTTAAACTATGCTAAACTATCTTTTGGTTTCTATATTGCTGAACTTTTTATTCTTGCAGTCAGTGACTAGCATATTTTATACATTAGACTTTTGTATATGAGTTATAGTACTTGATATTGAAATACTGTGTCATTAATATAGTATAAAGAGACCGAGTTGTCCTTGATTTTCTTGCTATGTAGCTGGTTTATGGAAAAATGAGAGAAGCTATTTCTAAGCTATCTTCCACTTCAAAATAAAAGAAATATTGTTATAGATAAATATTCCTTATATTATTACTTTTATATTTATTTTTTCTATCTTGTTGATTAAAATATTCTTTAAAGACTGTAAAACGAATGAAAATTATGGAATTAATATAGAAGAGCTAAAGCAGTATACTGAGAATTTAATCACAGCTCTTGCTTGATATGCAGGCTCCTTGTAAAACATGAAGAACAAAAGATTTTAATCCAGTCAGTAGCCTCATACATAATATGTATGACACCAAAATACTATGGTCTTGAATCAAGAATGAAAACTACTCCAAAGTATTAAGGAAAACTGTTCAAAAGCTAATGAAAAGACCTTAGTCAAATAAAATATTTCAGCAGAGGTTGCTAGACTGTTGATGGAAATCTAAATGCAAATGCTACTATTATTACTAGTAATAAGTGACAATTTTTTTTATTTTTTTTTTTTAGTGCTTTAATAAAATCTGGTACTCTGGGAAGGTACTACACTGATTTTTTGAAACCTCAGACAAACATGTACAAACTGAACATTCATTTCATGCTTACTGTTTCTGACACAGACGGGATAGACTGGATTTGTGTCACATAGACAGTCCAGCTGTAAATTTTCATATGCAGAACGCATAGTATCAAATACATGGTTCCTGAAGCTCCCAGATGATCCTATGTTGTCCAGTCTGTCAGCTGAAGTTACACTGTATTAATTGAACCCCCACTGAATACATATCAAATTCATACTATTTTCATACAGTTAAATCTAAAAGCAATCCATGGAAAGAACTAGGAACCATAGAAACAAAGTAACAAGATTTACAGAAGTTAAAAAAAACAGGGAGGCCAACTTCCATCAGAGTTTTTTAAGCCACTTTAAATCAATAAAAAGGGCTAAAGTAGACCTAGTGTCCCTGATGCTGAAGACATTTTGATTTATATAAAATACTTAAAAAATCATGAAGGAAAAAAAATACTGCCCAGGTGCTTTCTTTTCCCAAGTTATTATTTTTTATTAATTGATATGAGAGTCAAATTAATGTTTACTGGAAGTGAAAAAGGTAAAATAAAAGTGATAATCTGTTCTTGCCAATTAATCTGTTCTCTGCTAGCTAGAATATTGATGTATACAGTGTTAACAGGAATTCAGAGCCCCTTTTTTTGGTGAATGTATCCAGTCTGGTCCTCTTGCATCCTATTTACTGTATACTTTGAATCCTGGACACTGCATCCAAGGAAAACAATTAATTTTTCATTTTCTTTTGAAAGAATTCAGTTTGTGTTCATTATCCAAAGGAGCTTTCTCCTTTGCCAGTACAATATACCACGTTACAAGAGATGTACTGTTGTATGTCACCTCCTCTGTCATTCACACAACACAGGTATGACAGCTACAGAGACTGTTTACACAGGATAATAAACTACAGAACGATCTCAGTGATATCATGATTGCATCTGTATGCAATGAAAAAAGCCTCGTCGTTGGACCAGCCAGGTTTCCACAGATTAATAACAAATATTCCACGAACCAAGAGTGAACTGTTAAATGCTCCACAAAAACATCCATTCTTGGGACAAAATTTAGATCAGTATTGACCAAGTCTAATCATCATGGTAACTGGGTTGTTTATGTCTGACCACAATATTTTATGTCTAGGACTCTGTTGACAGTCTGACACTGTTGAAAAATATATTTTAATGTAAGATTTAAGATTACTGAAAATTAAATTATATGGACTCCAAACCAATGATGTATATCTCTCTCTCCTCCATCGCCATCTATGCTATTTGCGTTTAGCTAGATGGAATCTAAGAAAAGAACATAGAGATTGAAAGGAACAATCTTCAAGTTGTTGTAAATAACATCCCAGATTTCAGGGAGAATTTTTATTCCAAAACCATGTCTCCGTCTATGTCCAAAGTGTGGTACTACTTATTATTGTGCTTTATAACCTAGACACGAGAGGATATAAGAAGGCAGGTGCAATGTACTAAACAGTTTTAGCTATAATCTATTTGAATTAAGTCTATGTGAACAAATTGCAAAGCCCATCTGTTTAATAGAGCTTTCCCACAACTAAAAAAAGAAATCACAAAAAGAAAGAAAGAAAGAAAGAAAGAAAGAAAGAAAGAAAGAAAGAAAGAAAGAAAGAAAGAAAGAAAGAAAGAAAGAAAGAAAGAAAGAAAGAAAGAAAGAAAGAAAGAAAGAAAGAAAGAAAGAAAGAAAGAAAGAAAGAAAGAAAGAAAGAAAGAAAGAAAGAAAGAAAGAAAGAAAGAAAGAAAGAAAGGAAGGAAGGAAGGAAGAAAGGAAGAAAGGAAGGAAGAAAGGAAGAAAGGAAGAAAGGAAGAAAGGAAGAAAGGAAGAAAGGAAGAAAGGAAGAGAAAGAAAGAAAGAAAGAAAGAAAGAAAGAAAGAAAGAAAGAAAGAAAGAAAGAAAGAAAGAAAGAAAGAAAGAAAGAAAGAAAGAAAGAAAGAAAGAAAGAAAGAAAGAAAGAAAGAAAGAAAGAAAGAAAGAAAGAAAGAAAGAAAGAAAGAAAGAAAGAAAGAAAGAAAGAAAGAAAGAAAGAAAGAAAGAAAGAAAGAAAGAAAGAAAGAAAGGAAGAAAGAAAGAAAGAAAGAAAGAAAGAAAATTCCATACTCCTGTTGTTTGGAAAAGGGGAAAATTCAGCCCTGCAGTAGGCCATCTGTTAGAATTTACATAAGCTATGTGAGACACTCTTGGAGGTCACTATGAGGCTCACAGAAGAAACAAGGCAAGCAATGCAACCAAGACCAAAACAAAATAAAAACTTCTGTCATCGTTATGTCCTTTACTTCCTTTTATTTCCAATATTGGCAGAGTATTTTTATCCTTCCTGCTGCGTAAAGGGCAAGCATAGTCTCCAGTTCTCCTTTGCATCTTTGGTTTTTAGACTAAATTATATTGTTTATACTCCTTCATTCTGCTCTAATCCATTCTACTTAATAAAATTTCACAGTGTATTTCACACTTTCTGGACTATCATGTATGAACAGCAGTCAAGCCAAGCTTCTGACCATTGATTGGGGCATTGACACAGTTCTTACTCAGGTGGCAGATTTCTTCTGGAATTTTACTGCTTATATTAAAATACTTCCAAGAGTGTTGTGTTAAAGGGAAGAGATTTTTGGCAGAAAAGAAACCCCATTGCATTCCAGCTTATCCTCAGATATCATAGGGGCTGGAGGCAGCTGGGCTTAGATTCTGAGTGATGTCCAATTAAACACTACAAGTCCAGTCACGTTCAATATATTGGACTACCACAGTTCCTGATGCACGAATAGAGTGGCACTACAGTCCAGTCATGTTTGAATGAACTAGCACGGCCACTTGGTCACCATTGAGAACGCTCATAGCTGGGTACGCCAGCAGAGCAATGCAACCCGAGTCTAGTCGAGTTCAAATGAACTAGCATGGCTGCGCTTGGTCATGTTCAACAAGGACTATCACAACTGGATCAATGAATGGTGCAGTTTATTAAAGCGACAGAGTAAGGGTTATTTTGGATTGCCAGTGATAAATATACGGTCTGTAAAGATATGTGCAGGTACTTAAGGACATAAATCTATAAATATGTTAAGTTAAGAAAAAGAAAAACAACTCTATAGAGATTCTCTAAGTTTCCTGGGGAAGGTTTGAATCTCACCCAATAGACATCGCTATGTGGAAGGGGGAAGGGAGGCTCAGTCCATCAACTGGTCCCAGAAGTTGGTGATGATTCATGACAGTATCTTCTTGACTTGTCTGTGATGGTATCTTCCCTAATATCCCCTCTTTCTTAGGACATTTTTGTAATATTTTCTTACTTTCAGGTGGAGCTTGAGTGATTCTAGTAATACATAGCTTTATTATATTTGTAAAATTTCCTCACTTTGGTTTTAAAAGTATAGAGCAGAGGAAATTCAGAGCACATGCTCAATGAGGGGTTGTCACACCTTGAAGATGAGTAGCTTTTGGAGTAAAGGTGTAGTTTAGAACCATGATGGCATTATAATGAGCAAAGTTCCACTGAGGACACAGTTTTGTCAAAATGATGAGAAACTACTGGCTTAGTATAGCAATCATGCACTTATCAGTTCCACAGCACCAAATTCCTCACTGCTATGCACAGAGCCTGGCTATGTTGTCTCCACTCCACCCTCCGTGCTGTTTTTTCTTAGAGTCAGTGTCTCTAAGGTTGCAGGCTGTACTTAAGGAACTACCATGGAATAGATTTCTTGCATACCACCTGCACTCCACCCTGAAAGTTTTCTTCCTGCTCTGCCTTAAGATGCAGGTATAAAGAGATTACTAAATCAGCTCCAGTAATAATTACACAAAGCATATTAATAACAGTAGTGTTGTGCTTGTTGTGGCTGAGATAGAGTTGATTTTCTTCATAGTAGCTAGTATGGTGTTATGTTTTGTATTTATGCTGAAGAGTGTTGACAATGCAGAGATTTTTGTTATTTCTGAGCAATGCCTGCATAGAGTCAAGTTCTTCTCTGCTTCTCACACCACCCGACCAGTGAGTAGGCTGGGGGTGCATATGAAGTTGGGAGGGGACATAGCTGTGACAACTGATTCCAAATGATCAATGGAATATTCCATACAACATGACATCATGCTCAGCATAGAAAATAACTGGAGGAAGAAGAAGGAAGGAGGACACATCTGGAGGTTATGGTGTTTTTCTTCCCAAGGAACTGTCTGACATGATGCAGCCCTGCTTTCCTGGAGATGGCTGAACACCTTCCTGCATACAGGAAGTAGTGAATGAATTCCTTTTTTGGCTTTGCTTGTACACATGGCTTTTGCTTTACCTATTAAACTGTCTTAATCTCAAACCACAAATTTTTTGCACTGCTACCCTTCTGATTCTCTCCCCCATCCCACCAGGGGGAGTGAGTGAGCAGCTGTGTGGTGCTTAGTGGCTGGCTGGTAGTTTCAGACTACAATGTGGTCTAAGATCTCATTCTTAAAGATGCAAATTCAGAAATCCCATTGTATGAGTTCTGACTACATTTTGTATGTAGTTCTTAGTTTGAAAAATCTTGGTGTTTAATTCTAGTCTACATTCTTTTCCATGTCTCAGCTCTTGTGACTGCTAAGGTTCTTTCAGTATCCAAGCCCATTTTTGTCTTCACCTACTGTGAACAATGTTTTACAGATTTAGCTGTATTTACATAAGAATTTTAAAAGTTGTTGTCTTGGAGACAACTACTTGAATACCATTAAGTAACAAAATAATTTCTGAAGCAGCATATTAAGTGATACACTCGTAAGAACTAACTGTATAATCATAGTTTTATTTTTTTTTATTTTTTTTTTTTTTTTTAAAGTTTTGGAACCAATAGAATCATGTCCCTACTCTTTTCCATGATCCTGCTAAAACCCCCTATCTTTTTGTTACTTAGTTTTTGCTGTTACAACTAAGACTATTTCATGGGAAGTTATCACTCTACATATGCAACTGTGGGTGCAAACACAATTGCCACCTCTCTTTACTCTTCTCACCTTCCTTCCCACTTATTCAATCTGTCTAAATTTCATAGCCAATTTCTCTCCTCCTCTCCCTCCCTTTCATCTCAGTCAACTACTTTCTGTCCCTAATCCTTTTCCCTTTTCAGCAGCAAATTCAGGTTTCCTTTTCCCACATGCCAACTTCTCCATCATTCTAAATCTCCTACATTTCACTTTGACCCTAACATAGTTCCATTTCTTGTCCTATTTATTCTGCTATAAGCAGCCACATATTTGTATGGTAGTCACAATCTGCTTTTCAGTTTCCCACTTTGAACAGCTTATCATGTTCTATTTTTCCACCCTACACACAGTTTACATAGTTGCCTTTTCAGAGCAACCTTTTTTTTTTTTTTTTTTTTTTTTTTTTTCCCCCCCTCTGTTCAGATGGGTCTTTCTCCTTCTGTGGTGTTCTCTCTCATTTAAGTTTATATTTTCTCACAGGGATTTTGTAGAGACAGAAGAATTTATGTTCAGTCACAGCTGATAACAGGTAAAACTCCATGGTTTCCAATGTACACATGTTGTGTAAATATAATCTCTCAGTAATGCTGCTCTAAACATTGTTCTACCATAAAATAGTGTTTGCAGAACCCAGGTACCTGATTTTCTCACTGTTTTCTATCATGTCTGTATAAGAGTGAAACATATTTAGGAAATAATATTAAGCTTTCTTGGAATGCCAGAGCTTTAGTTTAACATGAGTAGCATATTTAGAAAAGAAATAAAATCTGTCATCGTCATATATCATTTTCTTAAAAATTACAAGGTCCAAGTGCAATTTTTAGTATATTAATTAAGGAAAACACTATTTTATCTTCTCCCTTAGTATCTTTCTTTGTATAATTAATTCCTTTGAATACGTAATGAACTACATGCCTACTACTATGTCATGTGGTCTGATTATTTTTTTTCCCCCCCCCATGGAGTAGAAAATTAGAAGCTATTGAATGTCAAACCAATAATTTAATTTTTTCACTGATTTTTTAAGTAAACTAATTTCCCTCACTTTGCCCCTTAACACTTTAGAATTCTTTAAATACACATAAAATTATTGGCTTACAAAAATAAAACATGAATTTGATAAAAGCCATTTTAAATCAAAATGTAGACCATCTAAATTAAGAAAATCCCACTAATACTCTCTATTTTCTGACTTAAACATATTAATTCTTTTCACATTTTTAATGTAATTTCCTTTTTCTCTCTTATCTACTTTTTTTGTTTTTATTGACCATATTGGAATGTGTAGCCTTCCTCCCACGCAATTAGCACCCAAGGCAGATATTAATTGATTGCTAGTGATTTAGAAGAGCTATGAGGAATTGGGCTAGCACAGTAAGAAGTGCTTAGTAGGAGAGGTTTTTCTGGTCTTCATTTTCACTGAAAGTGGGAAGTTAATGTAGCATCATCCAGTTATAACACTAACAGCTGTACGCTTGACTGCACAAAGACTTTCATACTGGGAAGGACAGAAAATGCACACAACGTATGGAACTTCTCTAGTCCTTTAGTAAGCTCTCCCAATAGTTATACCTTATACTCTACTGTGTGTGTTTCTTCAAAGATTCTGCTTTAGAAATGCTCTTTATCCACTAACAAAATAAGAGCTCTATGACACAGTAGCACACCTGAACCACACCTGCTCATCCCAAGAAATCACATACTCTAATATTTAAGATTTCAATATTTCCATATTGAACTAAGATGTTGAAATTTTTGTCAGTTTTGTCTTTGTGTAGTTTATTGTGAAAGGTTTTTAATTTATGCTTTGAATTACATGAAAAACAAGAACTAAATTTGATCATGCTAAGCATCATGCTTGGTTGAAATATCTGCAATAACAATGGAGATACTTATAGTAATATAGCTCATTCAGTAAGTTCAGTGGAAAGGATAAAAATTTTGCATGACTCAGGAGATATGGAGGCTTGCTAGTTGTTCATTCCTTTAGCAATCATATTTTGAAGTGTAGAAGGAATGTTTGTCGACTTTTTTCTTTCTTCTTTAAAACCTGACAAACTCATAAAACACAAAGCAGTATTTATGAGTAATATTATGAGAGATATCTGCAAAATATATTGCAAATGGAAACCTTGGTTTATAGGACTGGATGGCATTTTTATATTCACTAAGTTTTACTAGACATGCAATCTTTCTAACATAAAAGTCTGCAGGCGTGTCTGAGAATATATATATCAACACTAAGTGGCTGCAACACTTTATAGTACTCTAAAAGTAAAAGCAGTACTATTACACTTGATGAGAGTTATTTGCTTCTATATGGCAATTACTATGCAAGAATTAAATAACACTGAGTGAATGAACAGAGTAGATGCAAAACAAAGTACACTAAACTTGATTTATTCTCAGAAAATTAATCCCTGAGGACTTTTTCTCCTTCACTTTGTGCACCTTCACTAGGTGCACACTATTGAGCTTCCGTATCTTCTGTGCTTGGCTTCATCTCATATTGCATGGACCATATCAGGTGCCTTGTTGTGAGTGAGAGAATCCACTCACAAGTATGTGAAGGTGATAATAAGATCTTGGCATATTTTTTGAGTGTATTTGTTTGGTTTAATATCACTGAGAAGATCTAGGGCTTGTTTGTAGTACTTGTGTGTACTTTGTCCAAGTATACAATATACATGAAATTAATATCTACTCATCTTTTGTAGCAGATGTACCTGCCCTGACAAAGACCATGGTTTTCTGACCATTGAAACCTGATTCATTCATGCCCTTGCTTTTGTGTGCTTTCCTTGCTACCTTGCCTTTTTGTGCACTTACAGTGGCTGTTGCTGGGCATACAGTTGCTGAAGGGTGGGTTCCAGTCAACAAGAACTGACCAAAGGTCAGACTAAACTTAGGTACAATTGGAGCTCCACTGGAGGGGTAGTTGAGTTGGTCTTCTTCAGAGGAGTAGGTGTACATTTGAGGACTCTTCCCTCAGATTTGGATGCCACTGAAAGTAACTTCCCAGGGATTGAAAGCCCTCATCTTCTGGGTCAGTGATTGGACATTTTGGGTCACCATTCTAAAGGATTGTTCATGAAAACTTATGAATTCTTAAATCAGCTGTGTAATAGTTTATTCCCGCCTGACATTTGAACTTGTGGTTTACTGTTTTTGTTGGAGTGCTAAGTAATTTTGCTTAGAATAAATCCCATTTGAGTGACTGCCTTGTCTATTTTGTGGGTGCCTCTGTGACACCTTTTCAACATTCTCAGTCTCCACAGTGAGCTTCATGTCCATATTGCATACCAAGTCATACCACTTTAGACTGAACAAACTCTGTAAACAATATATTTGAAATTCTTACATCTCTTCCGTATGATATCTAAGATCATACCAAATCTGACTGCTGCTCTGAAACACCTCTGGAACCTATGTTTTCTTTTTTTAAGTAGGGGATCTCCAAGAAAAAAAACATCCTGATTTAATTTTAACCTGTAATATTTTCCACAACTCCTTACTAATCTTTTGTCTGGTACATATCCTCCTATTCTAATGCCTGAAACTTTATTCCCTCACCAAATATAAATCTGAATTTCTAACTGTGTCCTTCTTCTTGGTGAAAATTAAATTAAGCCTGTACTTTTCCTAGACCAGCTTATAATTATAAACTGAAGGTTTCCTCCAAAATAAACTGGAAGACTGCCTTTGAAGACTTGATTATCATTATCTTTCCAGTCTCTTCCCAAAGCTGTGTCCATAACTCTGACTACCTTTCCCTAAAAAAAATGCAGCATAAATTGAAGAAATAATCTGAAGTTGTAGAGAGGTGGTTGAATCATTATATGCTATCTTGTATTCACAAGTACTTTTCAAATCTTCTAAACAAATATGTCTTTAAGATGTCCTTTCCTTTTTTTATGCACTCCTAATGAATTTTGTATAGCTGTTTCTTGGTTTATGTTTCTCTTTAGTACTTGCACATATTTGTGTTACTTTCCTCTACAAATTGCCAGAGGAACTATTCTTTTCCAGGCAAATATCCTTGGATTTTTTTTTCAAATCTTAAATGAAACAGAGGTAACTGTTTTGTTATCTTAATAAAAAGTACTGTTTTCTAAAATACTAAACTGCTTGCTTTTCAAGTACTAGGGCAGCACAGGAAAGAGCTCAACATACCTTGTCTACTTTGTATTTTTCTTCAGGACCACATGAACTTGACACTACAGGTCTGACAATTTTATAGCTAGACTGCTAACAAATATGAGTCGGGAGCACCACAGACATCCACACAAAAGTCAATCATGCTGTATAGATTGTCACTAAAGGGGAACCTAGAACGCCATTGTCTCTATGATCTCTGTTTTAGCCACAGTCATATAATTTCTTCCATCCAGAAGTGTATATGGATACCAGGGAGTAACAAACTTTCTTATAAGCTGTGAAAAAGTCCAAGTAGTTTTTGGTTTCATTTTCTTCTTATGTTACTAGTGTTAATCTATCGTCCCTCTTGGTATTCCACCATAAGGAATTTTCTTCCTACTATTTCTCTTTTTCAGTTGTGATTCTTGGATACTTTGAATTACTTTGGTACACTTCTATTTTGGTCTAATTTTTTTACTGCACTGTACCAGTTATTTGATACATGGCCTTAATAACATTCAAAAAGCATCGTATCAAATTTTGTTTATAAATATATGGACTGATATAGTTCCAAATTATTATTTCTATTTCTTGTATTACTAATATCTATTAAAAATTTCATGCTTAGGATCAACTTTCCTACTTGTTATTTTAGTCTCTAAATCAATGGCTTCTTACTTTCTACCTCACTGAATTAAACCTCTATGGTTTTATCATTGAAGTTATTCATCATAGCTTTGTTCTATTCAAATTAACAATTTTCTATCTATTGCATCATATTCCATAAACTTGTTCTGCCAGTGATACTAACTTCAAACTGGACTTACCACAACACTTTCTTTAAACTTCCTTAAACATAAAATCTCATTTTTGTCCCTAATTACCTCTCATGTTGTGTGTATGATTAAATTTTCTTCATATCAAGCAAAAATACTCTCTTCTACTAAAAGGACTATAAGTATAACTAACAAATAGTATACACGGTCTATTAACTATTATTTATCTGATTTATCTAACATACACAATAAATGCTTTCACTCTGACAAAAATTTAGTACAACTCGAAACTGCAATATTAACAGTATTTTTTATATAGCGGCTATTGTGTACTACTATCAATTTGTTTAATTAATTAGGATATTGAAAATAGAAATAATTAATCTGTCAAAGTAACTAATGCTTAGGTGTATCAGACTTCTTTGGTGTAGAGTAAGAAACAGCTTGACTATTTTGTGAATTGAGCACTGACACATGTTGCCCAGAGAGTCTGTGGAATCTCTATCCTTGGAAATATTAAAAAGCTGTCTGGACATGGTCCGAGGAAACTGGCTGCCCTGCTTGAGCAGGAGGGTTGGACCTACAAAATTCCCTTCCACCTTCAACCATTCTGTGATGGGCATGCATGTAGAGGAAGGAGATATATAGATATGAAGATTGAGACTGACTAAAATGTAGAAATAAATTGCACAATTTCTTAACACAGTCAAATTTATTTCAGATTCTTCAGTTTTTGATTTCTGAAGCCTTTTGGTTGACCCCTCTGATGTCTGCTTTGATGATGGACTCTGATGGGCCCATCTCATTTTAATAACTATAGTTTAGGTGACTGAATTTATGGCAAATAAATCGCACTTAATATGTTTAAATTAGCTTAGCTTCTTCACTTTGCCATGTCTATGTTGAGTTGGGGGAGGGGGCATTTTTGGTAGTGGGGGAAGGGGCTACATTGACGGCCCCTGTAAGAAGCTTCGCAAAGCTCCCCTAACTCCAAAGTGGACTAACCTCCAGCCCAGGCTGAGCCAGTTAGTGATAGGGAAACATCTCTTTGAATCAATATTCATGAGAGGAAGAACTGTTTTGAAAAGAAGAAGGAGGAGAGAACCTGGAGGAGAGGCTATTGACCTGAACGAAAGATGATTATCAGCCTAAACAAAGAAGAGAGCATTGTTGCCCCGAAGAAGAGGGAAGAGGGGTAAGACAGAGAACTTCAGACACTCAGATCAACACCCATCTGAGTAAATGGGGTCCCTTGCAGTCCATGGAAGTTCAACGGTGGAGCAGATACCCATATGTAGACCACAGAGGACTCCATGCTGGAGCAAAAAGCTGAGCCTGAGGGCAGTAGACCCCAGAGACGTTCAACATCAGAGCTGGGGGTGAGGAGGGGGTGCACTGGACTAGAGACCTGTCTGCAGCCCATGGACACCCTCATGTCAGAGCCAGGGGCTGTGCCCAAATAGGTCCATGACTCCATGAGAAGCCCATGTTGGAACACTTTATTCCTGGGCTCTTGTAGCCCACAGGAGGGATCTCATACTGGAAAGAGCAGCAGAGACAACCTGACTGCAACCCCCATTCCCTGTCCCCTGTGCTGCTAGTGGGGAGAAGGTAGAGCAAATAGGGAGCAAAGTAATTTGAGCACAGGGAGAAGGGAGGGGTGGGAGGAAGGTATTGTAAGATGTGATTGTTATATCTCCCTATCCTACTCTGATTGATTGGTAACTAATTAAATCTATTTTTCTTCCCCAAATCGAGTCTGTTTTGCCTGTGACCATAACTCGTGTTGTGTTTCTCTTCCCATCTCACCAGGCTGGGGGGAGTGAGTGCAAGACCACATAGTCTTAACTGTGGGTGAAACCACCACAGTGTCAGAAGCTGTGTCATTCTGGACAGGAAGAAAGGTATACACAAAGCTCCGATGCCCTCCTTATAGCCGTGAAGACTGCAAGACCTGTTCTACCTCCAGTAGCATGCAGGAAATGTTTGCAGGATTGTATCAGCATCACCTCCTAATGTAAAATCTGTTGATTGGTGGGGAAGTCAGAGCTTCCAGCACTTTGTTCACTTTAGAACAAATCTGCATGATGTGACAAGAATTGACAGTTCTTAAAGGAACATGAGGTAAATGAGAATATTAATATTATCTGTTTAAGTAATGGATAAAATAATATAGATAAAATGAACAACTGAAAGTTTAAAAGCAAAGAGAATACACAATGCAGAAGTCTGTTTTCCTTTTCACTGCTTTAATTTGCATGCCATTAATTTCAAATTAATAAAGAGACTTTAGAGTATTTGTACAAGTTTGGTTTTTTGTTTGCTTTTAGTTAGGTCACAAATTTCAGATGGAATCTAAAGAAAATGTAGTTGATTTAGTGTGATTCAGTGTGATTTCTGCTGGGTGGCAGTTTAATAATAAGTAATTTATACTATGTACTAATGTACAATATGAATGTTACTGTAATAGCAGGCCAAATTTCATTTACTTTTCGTGCATGATTTCTATTTTGGTTAGGATAGTCTTAACCTCATAAAGGTTTTCTTCAGTTATTTGTCAGGGTTATTTATATTTTCCGTTTTTTCTCCTGTCCTTTCTTTGTTCATAAAACATTTTTTCCTGTCTTAAAATGCCTTTTATTGCCTAATTTGTTTGTCAGGTCCACAGTGCAATAAAAACCTAAAAAGGAAACCTAATCTAACTACTGTGCAAGTTTTCCAAACAAAATGAAATGTGTATGATTTGGGCATAGTCAGACTTGGGTACAGACAGCTCCATAATTTTGCAACTAGATGGATGTTATCAGAAAAACTTAAAAATGGGAATGTTGACAAACGAGGGATCTTCAGTACTAAATATATTTAAAGACTGGTAGGTGTAGTATCAGAGAAGTTAGTTATAATAAATGGCTCTAGATTTGAATCAGAGGGATGATGTAGAGTATCACATGATGCTGTTTAAAAACAGACCATGAGAAGATAAATATCTCTTTCATAGTTTCTGCTTAGATCCATATGTAATTTGATGAATAACAGAGTCATTGTTTAGACTGCAAAGATAGATTGTTACAATATGCCAGCAAACTAGTACTTTTCAAAATACAGTGTGAATGCTAGTATTTGCAGTATTGGTTGAATAGAAGTCAAAGTTTTAAAACAGGTAATTTATTTTAAAGATTCTATTAAAAAAAACAAAACAAACAAAAACCAAAACAACTTAAATATCTAATTTAGATTCCAATAAGGATATTATTAATTTTTCTGAGGTAGTTACCAAAAATCTCCAGTTCATCACCAGAGAGAAATATGCTTCTGAAGATCCATGGCTCCTCTGCACTGAATAATGCACTTACCATTTGTCTGCCCTCTTTCTGTCTCCCAGCACCATACACAGTTAAAGAGAGAGGGGAGAATGGTGTAATCCAGGTTAATGCATGTTTTATGTCAAGAAGTCTGGTATCTGTGTCACCTGTTCCTTAGGGAAAGGCTGTAATTGCTAGATTCCTGGGCAATTTATTGTGCACAGACACTTCCAATGGTGTCACTATTTATAACTTTAAATTCTACTCTAGCCTATATATTAACCAAGAGTCTCTACTAACTCTTGAGCCTTGTAGTCCTTTTGTGGTTTTCAGTAATTCTCACTTCCATATACTGTCATCACTAACTTTTTTTCACAATTACTCAAATCTCCTTGTTGTCAAAAAGAGGAAAGAGGAGGAAATAGGAAAAAAAAAGAAAAAAAGAAAAAAAAAGTGCATTTAATGGATACAGAGATATAAAGACTACTATTATTTCAGTTTGTGATAACACTCCACATTCTGAAACATAGTGAACATTAAAAAAAAAAAAGTTAAAAATAAAATTCAGTCTAGCTATTCTTTAACTGAAAATAGATCAAACTATTACATTCCCACTTTATATACACATATTGCAGATGTTTATGGCTGTGTTGATGTGTGGGAGTATATGTGTTTATATATATATATGTACATATTTTTGTACATATGCATGCATGAGACAGAAGTTGGACTTCCTTGGTGCACAAAAACTAATTCTGTTAATGTATAAAGGGAGGAACAGGAGGAATATAATGAGAAGATGGAGAACATGGGAAGGTCATTATTAAGGTCTGAAAATGGTAATATTAAGAGGTTTTGTTTAGTTGTGTTTTTTTGGTTTTTTTGTTTTGTTTTGTTTTGTTTTTCACTAGAAGAGCAGAAGGGAATGTACTATTGGCCTTTAAAGGCATACAAGATGTTAAATTAATTTCTGAAGGGAATTTTTCAGAATATATAGGAGATACTATACAGAAAGGCATCAGTGTTTTCTTTGTACATTACACTAATAGTAATAATGGAGTTAAAAGTGCTACTCTCTCAGTACATCAGGTTTTAAATCTCAAAGGGGAAGATAGCAAGCTGGCAGCATAAGTGGGGGAAAAAAAAAGCTAAAAAATGAAGAGTTTGCAAAATGTGTTATATCTAAAAGAGGAAAAATACAAGGCTCATTTCATAATACTGTGGCACAGAGAAGGCCATCTTAGAATATATTTCTTCCTTCAGTATTGTCTTGGAATAGTATTTTATTTATAAACCTTTAATCTGTGTATGTGTTTTTTGTTGTTAAGCTCCCCTCTCTCTCTCACTGGTTTTCAGACATCATTGCTGTATCTGATTTCACACAAAGAAGTAACAGAGCATCTGGGATACAGGGAGAGAAACACTGAGCTCCTTGGACAGCAGGATGCCTACCTTTAAGAAATGTGACATTTACTATGTGACTGTGTGGCTGACAAATTAATGTGTCACCCAGTGAATCCTTGACACATAAAATTGCTGATTTGTGCCACATATTTGTATGTTTTATTCTGATTAAATATTTCACACTAAAAGTAACAATTTTTAATCAAGCAATTCACACTGCTCCAAAGATATGTTAATTATTTTCAGAAGACAACATCTATTTATGATTTGTCTGTACTAGGCTTCTTCTACACAACTTACAAGTAAAGCCAAATTCCAGACTATATTCAGTTTTAATCTACTGACATGTAGTGTTGGAGAAATACCTCCATTTCAACTGAAAACTGCAAGATAACTGAAAATGTATTTGCTTACCTCTGGTCCATGTTCTTTAGGGTGAGGTCAAGGTTTTAGCCACACAAGCATCTTTTCTAAGTTCATGTGAATATCATCTTATTTTTAACTCAAAAAAAGGCACAAGATAGTGTAAACAAAAGTAATCAATCTATTTGCTTTATATTAGCTAAAACAGACATAAGCTTCTAGAATAATGAATTTGTTTCAAAAACTTTTTTATGTCAGGCTGCAACCATAATATTTATTGTCAATTTTTAGTAAAGAAAAAAATCCTATTTCAGAAAAGGAATTGAAATATTCTCAGTCTTAATCATATGCTTATGTTCTAACATACCTGAAGTACAATTCTGTGCATTTTTTCCTTGTTAATGAATTTATGTTTATTATTAGAACCACTATTTATTCTTGAATTACAACAATGGCTTTTAATGCATCATGTGTTATTTTGTGTTAAAAGTGTAAAACTTCAGTCATGCTATGGCTGTGCTACCAATCTTAATGCAATTACCAAAGTATAACTTGGAAGGTAGTAGAACAGAAATTAAGCTGCAAGGTTGGTTAGTTTTATATGCTATTTGGATTTATCATCATGTGCTGTTTCAACATCAAAACTAGTTTTAGGAACCATTTGGGAATTATGCTTGAGCTACTACCCTTTGAGATTTCTCATTCCATCAGTAAACTTAATTACATAAAAAGGAAAAATGTAGAATTCTGAAGATCGGTAAGCAACAGACCATGTGTTTTACTTTCAGTTTATTACTAATCATGCATAGAGATGAGAAGAACACAACACATACCAGTATTACTCAATCTATTCAAAAAGAAAATGAAAACAAAAACAAAGAATAATTCATTATTAAATAAACACGTTTGTTGATCATTCACTTGTTGGAGCAATTTCCTTAGTGCTGTCCAGTATTTGGATAAAGAAAAACAATTTTAGAACACCTGTTTTATTATCAGTGAAAAAGGTAAGATAATTGTGATGCTGATTTCCAGGGCTATAAGAGTGTTATGCCTCAAGAAGCTTCACTAGAAGTCCAGTCCTTTTCACTTTTTCAGGTTTTCTAATGTCACAGTCTTTAATTTTATACTAAGCTAGGGATGTTAAAAGCAATTTCAATTGATGTTTTTAAGCCTATTTAAGTTTAAGCTATTGCTTGCCATGAAGAACTCAAAACATTAAAAAATTCTTTTAAGGTCATCTTTGGCTTCTAGAATTTTATTCTTTAAAGCATATGCCATGTGATGCAGTTTAAGGTTGTCTGCAAGGTAAAACCTACAATTGTTTTATGTTAATAATTTGAAAATATGGCAGTGAAATTATGCAAAATTTAATAGTGTAAATGGTATTATTAATTATTTTTATTCAACTTAACAGCTCCTTGCACCACATGTAGAACTTCAATAAAGATTTTTTTTTTTTAAAAAAAAGCATACAAAGAAACTTTCCCAAAGGTACAAAAATATTTTATTTGTATAAATAGAAAGTTTTAAATTAAAGGTGGGTGTACCACTTTGCAGCTACTAAGAATAGTCCTATAAATTATAAACAAGATAAAGTCCTTATGGAGTTTGCATACTGTTAGAAAAGAATAAAAATGTTCTTCATTGCAAATAAAATTCTGTTCACCTTGTTCAAACTTCAGTTTTTCTTCTCTTTACTTATGTTTCACCTGGCTAATCTCCAACATATTAGGCAGAACTCAGGCACTTAAATACAGAATTAACATCCAGAAAATCTCTGTGAAAACAGCAGCGTTTGTTTGACTTTGAAGTCCTCTGGGATCAAACTTACACTTCTGTGCCTGTGCAGAACTTCCGAGTTTTGAATATTTCAAATCCTTTTTCTCTCCTAAATTATACTGAGCTCCGGTGATCCAACATTCAGTTGATCTCCCCGTATACACATGCACTGAGCAAGAATTATGACTAATCATAGTTATAGACTCTTGCTTTTAAAACAGCTGTTGGTGGCTCCTGCTCTTTTTATGAAATAGCTTCATGAACTGCATATTCACCTACAAAATGAGAGATCTGTAAGACTCCAAATTTGCATGACATTATCCCATAATCGTCAGCCTGTGAACTTTTATGGCATTATGTCACTCTTCACTTCTGCTGTAGCTATTAAACATTCAGGAAAAAATTCAAAATGCTTAATGCAAAAAAAAAAAAAAAACAACAAAAAAAACCACAGAGAAATGGACCTGTATTTGTAATGCAAGAATTAAGCCTATAAGTGACAAAGAGCAGGTTCTAAATTTAAGTCACTTCTTACAGGACACTTAATAGACATTGATTTATTTTCTATGCCCATAATTAGCATAGTGCAGAATATAATTTATTTCTTCATATATTTCTCTAGTTTTCACTGTGCCAACATGTCCAGTTCTACATTTACTAGGTCTGTTCAGCATATCCCTAGGTATTTTCTGTGAACTCCTTAAGAGAGAATTATATTGTTCTCAAGTAGAAATGTATTTCTTGACTGTAGCAGATACTTAGGAACACATAAAGAAAAGGCCAGTCAAAGGCCAGTCACACATGTCTGGTGCCTCAGTTCATGTGTAAAAGGACTGGCTCATGCTGTGTCTGAGGAATCATTTTAGCACAGGCATGCAGCAGATACAGTGGAATCATCCAAAAGCAGGCACTTACTAGCAAGAACGCATAGTTTCTTAATCATAAACAGGGCTGGTCATGAGACAAAATCTATGTGTCCAGCTCTTTCAAAAGAGAAGCATTTCTGGTTTTGTGTGTAACTACAGTTCCACTCTTCTAGGCCTTGGATTAATCCTGACAGTTCAAAAAGCTGATACTTACACTGTTCCCTCTGTAGCTAATGGGAAAAGACAAAACATTTCCAAGGAGCAGATGGACTCATGAGATTAGCCTAAGTAAGGAATATTAAAATCAAATTGAGGTAATTAGTTTAGGTGGCTATTTTGAAAGAGTATTTAAGCTGAGAATTTTGAATATGGATAAACTAAACCATTTTCATGGACAATTACAGATTTCCCCTGTTATTTCTACTTTTAACTAAATCCTTGAGTAATACATTATCTGATTTTTAGGTAGTTACACCTGGCAGAACAGATAGTGAGAATTATTTTATTTTATTTTATTTTATTTTATTTTATTTTATTTTATTTTATTTTATTTTATTTTATTGCTTTAGTTTTTAGGTGTCTGACATTTTACACTTGGATTTTGATTTTCAGAAGTGCACCACTGGCATAACCTATCCTGAAACTCTGTCATTAGGACCAAATTGCTGATTTGGGTTCCTGTTAGGATCTTAAATCAATAGTTATTAAGTCATTAGATCAGTAATTTTACAAATTATTTGTTTAGATATAAGCAGAGTTATTCCCTGTAACTGTGAAGTTTAAAGTCCAGGCTAGATGTGCCTGACTGGATTATCATTGCTAAAACAACTGTATGATTCTGAGGCTTAGAACGCTGATGGCACCTTTTGCAACTGAGATGATTTAATTAAGGCAGAGAAGTACAGGTCTGAGTCCAAGATTTTCAAAGATAAGTTTTTGGCTGATTACACTGTTGCCTATCCTGAAAGTCTTCAATAAGATGCATTTGGAGGGGGTTGTTTGCTTTTTTGAAGCAATAAATGTTGGAAGGCTGTAAACATCACTTACCTGATAAAAATCTTGATCCTCGAAATTTATTTATTCTAGTAATACAGGTTATTTTAGTAGTACTGAGGTCTAAATTCTACAGAATTCTTACGCTGGACATTTTACAAATACAAGAAAAAGCATTTTCTGATCCAGTAAAAGATATACAAAGATCTTACACTGTAGGTGTAAAAATATGTTCAATCAAGACAGATGCTGAAAGCACTTAGGTACCTAGGTGACCAGAAGAAGATTAAAGTTTGAGTTAATTGTCAGCAAATAAACTGTAAACTTTAGAATCAAATTTATTACCTTTATTCAGTTGTTATCTCCTTTTTTTGGCTGAAGAGAAGATGCAGAGTGTTGTGAAAATTTGTTGGGCTTAAAAGTCCTCAAAGTTCTATACTCTTGCAAGAAACTGCTATTGGAGTTGCTAAAAAAATATTAAATTTATTATTATAAATGTTTTTAATGGAAAATCCCATTAGAATTTTATTTAATTAAACAGCATCTGAATAAGAACAAAACTAAAGCCAAACCTAACTGCAAATTTGAGAGATGCTAATGGGAAGTTTTATATTAATTCCAAAGAGATTGGAATTTCTCCATATTACAATACTGACTTCCCATTTAATTAATATTTAATGCTAAGTTGCTGCATATTTCACTGAATTTGGCATGCTGACATAGAACTCCTGACAAGCAATTAATGTACTTTATATAGGAAAACTGAAACCTCCTTTGTGTGTGCTATTGTATATTGAAATGGGATTGTTTCAAACAATCAGACTGTGGGGAAGCTGAACCATTTGGCTCGTCTCATACCTGCTTCAGCATTATTCTGTGCTTTCTGCTCAAATTCTTACTGTGAGCCAAATGGTTACTGAGTGAGGTCCAAGCACAAATATTTTCTCTTCAGGACACTTCAGCTGCTGATCCAGCACAGAGGAGTTGTTCCCTTTTTCTCCCTCACAGGCATACTCATCCCAGGGAAGAGCTGAGAGGGGAGATGATCCATGTTAAATAAAGAGCTCAGTGAAGCATGTGCACCAAACACAAATGAAAACAGCATCTACTCATACTCCCTCCATAGGAAGGCCCTTCCCATTGCAGCCTCATCTGGTGGGCATGTGTGCTGATGGTGGGTAGTGACAAAGCCAAGGCAGAGGCCTGAAGCACTTATCAATCATAAATATATAAATCAGGATATAACTAATAATAGTTTGCCTTGAAACAAAATGTAGGCATACTAAAACAGTGTAATGACAGAATTTAGGTAGGTGTTTTGTAACACTGTAGTGGCAGGACCCAACATAATGCGTATTTTATATGAGTACGTAAGCAATATGACCACCAAAGAGGCAAAGAAAGATGTTTGTAGTTGCATGTAGCAGACACTCAAGTAACAAAAAGTTACCAGACAGATAAGCATTAGGGACTACAGAGGCAGGGTGTCCTGACAACTACACAGGAAGGATGATTGGTAAAACCAAAAGGAGAAAGGCAATTTCAAGAGCAGAATGAAAGCTGTCTTTTCATAGGGGAGGCAACAAAATAATATTTTTTGAAAGTTGAAGAAGTGAGGAAAACCAAAGAAAGAAGATAATCCCACATAGGTTTTAGCTTCTTTTGTCAAAGAGTTCACAAGCCTGATCATCAAGGCCTTTGAGACTAAGAGCTATTAGGGACTGAAGCCAGCTCCATGGGATTGCATCTGCACAGCTAGTTTAGAATGTGACTGTTAAAAACTAAAGGTTTTGTATATACATCAGTGATGATTTATGACACATGAGAATTAATCGTTAGCACAAAGTATGTTGTTAATGAAGGAATTCAGTAGGATTTTGTTTAGATGTTTAAAACTGTCCTGATTTGACTTTTTCATAACCTTTCCCATCACAGTGCTATCTGATTCTCTGATATTGAGGTATACATATATATACATTCAGTCACAAAACCTGAATCACTATAACATCAATTTGGTAATTATGAAGCATATATATCTCTTGTTCATTATAATCTATATCTGTCCTCAGAAACTCCTGTATTTAAAACATGCCAAATACTTTACAAGCAGCAAAATTTCCACTTAAGTTGAGTTCTCCATTTTCTCTAAAAAAGGGAAAATGCATCAAGAAGAAGAAAAAGAAGAGGAAGAAGAAGAAGAAGAAGAAGAAGAAGACAAAGAAGTAGAAAAGGAAGAAAAAAAAATACAACTGAAGGGGAAAGCATGTGTCATTTTAAGCATGCTTTAATACCTCCTCTTTTTCCATCTTAGAATCATGGAATAGTTTAGATTGGAAGAGACCTTTAAAAGTCATCTAGTACAACTCTGCCTGCAATGAGCAGGAACATCTTCAATTACATCAGGTTTCTCAGATAACCCTCCAACCTGACCTTGAATGTTTCCAGGGGTGAGACATTCTTCCTTTGGACTATCTCAGGTCCCAGTTGAAACTAATACTGCTTCATTTAAAACTGATATATTAAAAATTCTATTATTTAAAGCTGCTATATTTAAACTTATCATGTACTATACACTTGAAAGTCCTTGTCATTTCCATCCCAGTGACTCTAAAAAAGCAAAAATTTGTTTAATTCCACTGGCAGATATCAGGAAATAGGACATTATTTGGATCAAACATCTGCAGACAAACACTAGCTATTAGGGCTGCAACCAATTAATTTGACTGGTGTTTCCTTTCCATCCCCTATAGTTTCTTGGTAATCAAGTTTTCCCTTGTATCTACCAAGATTTATTAATTTTCTTGTTCTGATTTTTGTTGTGCCAACTCTGTATAATGTAGATTCCAAAAATCATGTGTGATAAATAATTATCAGTCTTTCCTACTGTGATGTCTGATGCCTATAGTATAAGAGATTCATATTCATGTTCATGTTAGGGATTTATAATTATTTCCCAAATGACAGTCTGGTGTTTGTCACTAGCCACAGAAAATCAGAACCAAAGGTGCTACAACTTGGGTTTCAAAGAAAGAGGGGAATATTTGTGCTTATGTTGGTGCTTTGCCTGAAAAATGGAAGAATGAATTTATCAAAAGCTATGTCCTGGCCAAGCAGAGACATAATTGAGAAGGAGTGTTTAGAGAATATAATCTGCCACATTCCTTCTGGTTGCTGTAAAGATAGAGCAAGGTGCTAGCTGTAAACAGGATGCTAACATCTAATAACATTTTTACAGAGTACTATGTGAGTTTGTGAAAGACCTGCCCTGAAGTTTTCCTTGACAGTTACCATTCAGCTATAAAAAATAATTTTATGTGGCAGCCTTCTGACTGGCAAAGGCTATCAGAGAGTGTGAGCTAGAACCAGATTTTCGTGCCAGTTCAGAATTACCTCACTGCTAGTGCCTATCTGCAAACCTCTAGTGGAACTGGCTGCTTCCTGTTTGCAGTCCCAAATGGGAATTTGTGTGGGGAATAAATTCAAACTCTAGCTCTTGCAGCTTGCTAGCATTAACACCTTAACTGTGCTTTCAGTCAGAAATTTCAAAGTTATGTTGAGTTCTTCTGAAAGTAAAATCCTATATTTCTTAATTTCTGTTTACTTACTTGTTGGACAATTAAGGTTGTCTTCTTGATGATGTGTTCAGTTGTGAAGGTCTGGCAATTTCTTAAACACTGCCTCCAAATTGACTGGATTACCAAAAGAGGCCATGGCTGGAGAATGCCTGCAACATTTTAAAATGAATAGTTATAATGGAATTTTGGGAAAATGCTGTTTCATAGATGTGAAATGAGAGGACTATTGAAGAGGACCTTTGAATTGTCTATGCTAACATTCACTTATAATTAATGGGGAGAGACAGACACCTTTACGTCATGAATCACATCTGCCTAAGGTAGATGTCTAAAATGACTCTGATGTCTTGCATCCTTTTTTTTTTTTTTTTCCTTTTCATCGACTTTAATGGACATGGAAACAGTTTTCCACACTGCAGCTGCAATGAATCCCGCCAGCAGTGCAGCTACAGGTCTTTCCTAGGATTCTGCTGAGTGGCCACCTCATCTTTCCAACAGCAGATTTTAGCCAGTCTCTTGAAGCTGGGTACTGGAGATTGTTATAAAGCCATCACAATCCCAGTTCATTTATGCAAATAAGCCAATGGGAATTTCACAGCTTGATGTACACTAATCTAATTTATAAACCAGTCATAAAATTTATTAATCTTTTAATTTGCACTTTTTGTGACCTTTAGCTTTATTTGATTATATTAACTGTGAAAAGAAGTGTAAACTAATCCCATTGTTGCCTGCTAAACAGTGTTGTTATTGGGAGATCACTTAACACTTTATTTAGTGCTGTCAAAAAACATTCTGCTAATAAACTTCTGGTATGACTTGATATCAAAAACTGTTCAAGTACTTGAATATAAACAGTCTTCTACCTTCATTTTATTTAATGTTCTATTTTGACAGCTTCATTCAAATATATTATTTTTAGTATTTTCTGGGTAATTGTCCATTCTTAAGGCAGAGATATCATTTTAAGAACATACTATTATTCTCTGTCCTCTTAAATCTTTAAACCAGCTACAGAAAAAAAACCTGTTTTGAAAAGTTACAGGAATGCAAATTGAATTCTGATCCACTGGTTTACTGTTATGTCTTTAGTGCTCAAATTATTTTTAAAGCCAAAGAGGTAGTTTTTAATACTAATTTATTTTAATAGATTATTTTAACAGATAACAGGTTACTTTATCCATCTGACACTGCAATAACTACTTACACAGAAGACAGAGATAATAGAAATAGAGCAAGAAATTGGACTTTTTAGGGTATCAGCATGAGGGGAAAAAAGGTAGGAAAAGTAATAATTTAAATCAAATAACAGCAGTACCCACAATAGTATTTCTTTTGAGAACAACTACCTCTGTCTCACTTTTTTCTTTGGCTTGCAGTTGCCTAACTGCAACTGTTGTGAGTGATGACAGAACCAAGGTTGCTATTTTCTTTTTTGCCTAGTTGATACTTTCTATGCAGTTTTTAAGGATCTTTTGAAATGTGGGATGAGGTCTTAGATGACCTCACAAGATAATATAAATGCACTTGAACAAGTGCCCGGTGCATGTTATGAAGTCTTTTTTGTGTCTTTTAGACTCAGGTCTCAGAAAAACCTTCTCCTAGGAACCTAAGGAGTCAGTGCAAAACAGCTTTTCTTCTGTTTCTCTTAAGCTTTTCTTTTTGCAGAGTGCACATTCATTCTCTTCCACTCATTTTTTGGTTTGCTGAAGTCCCAGGTTATCCAAGAAATGACTACTCCTTAACCCTGTTAGAAAGGTTAGCAAATTTTGCTAAATCTATCAGCAAACCACATCCTCATCCTGACAGGGAACCTCTCTCTCTCTCAAGGGAACCTCTGCTTCATCAGTTTTAGTCTGTAGTGCACCTGTAGGAATTTAATATAAAAAAAATGTAAAGATACCTAAGTGGTTTAAAGTTTGTTGATTTTTCTCACAGAAACTTCAACCTTGCAATATAATTATGGGATTATTATTTTTTTTTTTTTTTCCCTGAAGTAGGATTATTTTTATGTGTGTTTCCATCTCTGTAAATGCAGTTTATTTGTGCAGCATTTTTTCCACAGCTGTCTGATACATTGTTTGAATTATTGTCTCTGCAGCAAGGAAACATATTTCCTTATGGGTTTGATTTCCTCCCGTAATCCCAATTTGGATGGCATCATTTAATACTCTGCTATCTTTCCACTCTTTTGGAAAGGCAGATGTATCTTAAGTATTCTGATATATCTACCTAAATATTAAGTACATACATAATATAAAAGCAATGTTGACTTTTATTAACTACTCAAATTAGAGACTAAGATGAAGCTCAGTTGTCATTTACTTTTGTCACTTTTTTTTTTTTTAACTTTGACATGATTAACTTAAAAGAGGCTGAAAAATAGATGTTAAAGATATCTTTGTAAAAGCACAAGTAAATATACCTTTACATATATTCTTTTTTTTTCTAATATTATCACCTTTATCCTTCCATTGTTTATACATAGTGTTATTCTACATTAATATACACAACACCCTTATACTTATTTCTATGTGTAATTAAGTACAAATTAAATTTGTCTGGACATTTTCGTAGAATCATCTAGTCCAACTGCAAATCTATCACTGCCAAGTCTACCACTTAACCATGGCCCTAAGCACCACAACTACATGTCTATTAAATGTCTCCAGGGATGATGACTTAATCACTTCCCTGGGCAGCCTGTTCCAATGCTTGACAACCCTTTCAGTGAAAAATTTTTTCCTGTTATCCAATCTAAACCTTCATGGCATAACTTGAGGCCATTTCCCTGTATCCTATCACTTCTTACTTGTGAGAAGAGCCCGACATACACCTCACTACAACTTTCAGGCAGCTGTAGAGAGTGATAAGGCCTTTCCTCAGCCTCCTTTTCTCCAGGCTAAATAACCCCACTTCTTTCTGCTGTTCCTCAAAAGACTTGTGCTCTAGACCCTTCTTTGTACATGCTCCAGTGTCTCAATGTCTTTCTTGTAGTGAGGGGCCCAAAACTGAACACAGTACTCAAGGTGCGGTATCACCAGTGCTGAGTACAGGAGGATGACCACTTCCCTAGTCCCACTGGCCATGCTAATTCTGATACAAGCCAGGATGCTATTGGTCTTCTTGGCCACCTGGGCACACTGCTTGTTTATATTCAGCCAACTGTCAACCAATATCCCTTAGTCTTAATTAATTAATTAATTAATTAAATAAATAAATATTCTTATTATTATTTTTAAATTATTGCAAAGTATAATAAAAGTCATTTCTTTACAAAGTTATTTTCTGATTACATTGTTTCCATGAAGGCAAAACATTTTAACTCTAAATTTTAATAAATATTATCTTAATATTTATTTTCAGTTTCCCCTTAAGCCAGGAAAACAATAACATTTCTCAGTAATAGGGGTAGATGCTAGATACAATCATATAATTAATCTAGTTTTGTAAGTTTTTAACAAACAACTCAGATCCAAAATAACATCCTTAATTAGGAACTGCAGGCTGTGTACCTGTACAAGTACTAACACTGAAAGTCACAGATACATGCACAAGGTATGAGGACGAGAATATGAACATTCAGGTATGCATTGGTTTCCAATAACTGTAGAGTAACTTATACATCAGATCAGAGAACAGTAAAGGCTCAAACCAATAAAATATTGTTTTCCATACAAGCAAATATGGAAAAACCTTAATAGTAAATTTACACCTTTGTACTACTGATCCCAGAAAATTCCTGAACAATCAGAAGTAATTCCCACAGTCAGATACAGGGTTGTTTTTGGTTTTCTTTTCTTTTCTTTTCTTTTCTTTTCTTTTCTTTTCTTTTCTTTTCTTTTCTTTTCTTTTCTTTTCTTTTCTTTTCTTTTCTTTTCTTTTCTTTTCTTTTCTTTTCTTTTCTTTTCTTTTCTTTTCTTTTCTTTTCTTTTCTTTTCTTTTCTTTTCTTTTCTTTTCTTTTCTTTTCTTTTCTTTTCTTTTCTTTTCTTTTCCTTTCTTTTCTTTTCTTTTCTTTTCTTTTCTTTTCTTTTCTTTTCTTTTCTTTTCTTTTCTTTTCTTTTCTTTTCTTTTCTTTTCTTTTCTTTTCTTTTCTTTTCTTTTCTTTTCTTTTCTTTTCTTTTCTTTTCTTTTCTTTTCTTTTCTTTTCTTTTCTTTTCTTTTCTTTTCTTTTCTTTTCTTTTCTTCTCTTTTCTTCTCTTTTCTTCTCTTTTCTTCTCTTTTCTTCTCTTTTCTTCTCTTTTCTTCTCTTTTCTTCTCTTTTATTCTCTTTTCTTTTCTTTTCTTCTCTTTTCTTCTCTTTTCTTTTCTTCTCTTCTCTTTTCTTCTCTTTTCTTCTCTTTTCTTTTCTTCTCTTCTCTTCTCTTCTCTTCTCTTCTCTTCTCTTCTCTTCTCTTCTCTTCTCTTCTCTTCTCTTCTCTTCTCTTCTCTAAAGAAAACTATAAGTTATATATATATATAATTATCCTTATTATGGAAGATTAAAATTAATTATATTTTACCTCATGAAGTTCAACAAGGTCCTGCATATGGGTCGAGGTAACCCCAAGCACAAATACTGGCTGGGCAGAGAATGGATTGAGAGCAACCCTGAGGAGAAGGATTTGAGACTACCGGTGGATGAGAAGCTCAATATGAGCTGGCAATGCACACCCTCAGCATAGAAGGCCAACTGTATCCTGGGTTGCATCAAGAGAAGTGTGGCCAGAAGGTCAAGGGAGATGATTCTGCCCCTGTACTCCACTCTTGTGAGACCCTGCCTGGAGTACTGCATCCCCTTCTCCCCAGCACAAGAAGGATATAGACCTACTGGATGGAGTCTGGAGGAGGGCCAAGGGACATCAGGATGATCAAAGGACTGAAGTACCTCTCCAGTGAGGACAGGCTGAGAGAGTTGAGGCTGTTTAGCCTGCAGAAGGGAAGGCTCTGGAGAGATACTGGAACAGGTTGCCCAAAGAAGTTGCGGGTGCCCCCTTCCTGGAATTTTTCAAGACCAGGTTGGATGAGGCTTTGAGCAATTTGTTCTAGAGGAAGTTGTCCCAGTCCATGGCAGTGGATTTGGAACAAGATGATCTTTAAGGTCCCTTCAAGCCTATACCATTCTATGATTCTATGAAACTTTGTGAAATATTCTTTCAATATATATGAAGAAAGAACAAGGAATGGAAGTATCTGTGTCTCCTCTGCCAGATGCTATTAATGTACAGTTTCACCCCAGCTGATACCAAGAAGGTTAGAGAGCAGAAAAAGGGCTATGTAGACATAAAAGTGTATAACCTATGCCTACCCTGTGCCATTTTCTATGCCATGGAAAATGCCTCGGAAAATTGTCTTGCTCTGATGATAAATAGAGAAGTCTATCCCTGTATGTGCTATTAAACTTACCTAACATCCAAGACAGACTATTTTCAAAGTTAGTATGAGAAATAATCCCTGGCCAGTGCTAATTCCCTCCCTGTCACGACTGGAAAGTGCTTGGGGGAAGACTGATTGTCCCAATGCATTTCCATGCCAGGGGCAGGTAAAACACTCCTGTTCCATAAACCAGCAGTATAAACATGAATGTGCCTGTGACCAGGAATAACTCCATCACTGTTTAATTTAGTAGCATAGACACAATGAAAGATGATGAAATTAGTGGAAAAACTAAAGCTAATGCAGTCACTTTGAAAAATCTCTCTGCTTGCAAACAATTGCTGTCATGTTAAACCACATAATCCCAATCTCTTTCAATACTATCTGGCTGAAGCTGGTCTATACTTCCAAAAATAAAAAGGCCCATTCAGTTAAAATCATTCCCAAGACTTAGGCTCTATTTCAATGTCTGTTGAAATTGGTGAGGCTGGGATGGAATGAGTAGGAACAGCAACTTCATTTCTTTTTAAACTTTTTCCTTTCTTTTCCTTTTCAGAAAACCTTCTAACCTCATCAGAGATTATTCTTGTCATAGCTTAATTTAGCTGGCAGCCACTCGCAGCCTCCCTCACTCCCTTCCCCCCAACCCAGGGAATCGGGGAGGGAATTAGAGGGGTAAAGGTAAGGAGACTTGCAGGTTGAGATAAGAACAATTTAATAATTAGAGTAAAATAAAAGTAAAATAATAAGAATAATAATTATAACAACCATATATATATATAGAGTGATGCACACTACAATTTCTCACCACCCACTGATAATGATCCTGGATGAGTGAAAAGGAACCCTGAAACTGAAATCGCAATCCTGGAAAAGCAAGTGTAATAGTTTCACTGGGCTAGCCCTTGGCTAGCAGCCAACACAGCCGTTTACCCACTTTCTCGCCCCACTTCCAGGGGATAGGGGAGAGGATTGGGGTCAAGAATTAGGAGGCTTGTAGGTTGAGATAAAAACAGTTTAATAATAGAAATAAAAGAAAACTTAAAAACAACAACAAAACAACTAATATTAAAATAGTAATGATAATGATAACAGTTGTAAGATATGCAAATGAGTGATAACCCAGTGCAAACTGCTTACCACTTACTGATAAGCCCGTCCCATTCCCGGATAACGATCCCGGAGGAGCAACAATCCCGAACCAAAACCGCAATCCTGGAAGAACCTGAGCTCAAGACAAAACCCGTGCCAATACCCCCCTTTCCAGTCAGCCCCAGATAATATACTAAACATGAAGGGATATGATATGGAATATTTCATTGGCACATCCAAAGGCCAGTTTTGGGTTTTGCTATTCACTACACTTCTCCCTCCCAGTACTTTTATCAATGATGTTCTCAAAGCAAGTCTGAACTGAAACCAAAATATGGATCTTCTAACTACTGAGAAGAAAATTAACTCTATCCTAGAAAAACCAGGACAGCAAGCCCAAACGAATCCTAAGAGAACACCCTGCTTTCCAGTCAGCCCCAGTTAATACACTAAACATGATATAATATGACATAGAATATCTTATTGACATATCCAACTGTCAGTTCTGGGGTTTACTAACTACTACACTTTTCTTCTTCACCCTCTCCTTTCAGGCTTCTGTCCTTGGAAATTTCTTCACATAATAATCCTCACTGAAACCAAAACACAGTGCTTCCTAGCTATTAAGAAGAAAATTAACCCTATCCTAGCAAAACCCAAGACAATCCTTTTATTTTCTTTTTTTTTTTTTTAATTATTTTATTTTCTCAGTTGCCAGGAATAAAGTGACTACCTGCTTCCTCTTTATCATTTTCAGTAGTTTACTTGTTGCCCAGGAAGATCTTTATATCCACAACCTGGAGAATGAGCATATGAGTCTGCTGAAAGTAAAAATTCAAAGGCAAAGGTTTGATGTTTAAGGTTTTACTGTATCATTGTGTAGATATGTAGTAGGTATAGCAAATTATCCAATTGTACCCAGAAAACCAATCCTTAGTTATGTTTTCTTTGACCTCTTGTGGCATTTTTCCCATCTCCTGCAGATGTCCTGGCAACAAAGTCCTTCTGAAATGTCTTTGTAGATTGTGGGCTAATCATGCAGGAATTGAAATGGTGATGCCAGGCAAATTCTTTGCATGTCCTAATGAGTTTTGCTCTCTTCTTCAGGCCAGCTGGCTGAGTAAGCTTTAGATAATGTACAGAAGCCAAAGCCAAAAAATGCTCAGATTAATAAAGAATTAGCTGCAGCTCAAACCAGAGGTATCTTAGGGGTTTATAGGGCTTCAAAAGACTGTAAAGACAATTTCCACCTAGTGAAAACAAGAGTAAAACTGATATCAAGGAACTTATATTACATAAATACTGCATAGCTTTCCCTTTCTCAGAAGCATTTCATGCAAATAAAAGTAAAATACTTTCTCAGTTGGTCTAGCAGAGCTCTGGCTAGGTGTGAAGCAGAGTTGCAGTTGACTCACAGTTCCTTTATCTTGAGGTAGGAGTTGTGGCTGCAGTACAACCAGTGGACTGAATGTAATGACTGGATTTTATTACCCTTGATACTAACAGGTGTAGGAAGGATAGAAGAAAGAACTATAAGAATTTTCCCAAAGTGCATTGGATGCTGAAGGAGGACATATCTTATTCTTTTAAAATATAAAACCTAATTTCTGTTGCTGAGTGTAAATAAATTTCATTAGTTTCATATGTAAAAATTGCTGTCAGATGTAATGCTACAAGTCAGGCCATTTTTAACAGCTCTTGGGGACTGTATGACCCACCAAAAGGCCAAAATCAATTAAAAAAATATGTGCTACACTAAAGTGAGATGTAGTACTGAAGACTTTATACTGAGAGTATTTTCACATAAACACTCATTAAGAGTTAGCTCTGGCTTAGGTACAGGCACAAATCTATCTAACAGCATGAAAATCTGTCACCTTTCTTTACTGTGGTACACACAAAGTAACCCTTGAAGGTATCTAAGAAACAAAGAGTAACTTAGAGTACCAGCATAAGTCCATAGAAATAGAATGAACAATATTAAAAGGGAACTAAGAGGACAGGCTTAGAGAGTTGGGACTGTTCAGCCTGGAAAAGAGACGGTTCTGGGGAGATCTTATAGCTGCCTTCCAGTACCTGAAGGGGGCCTACAAGAAAGCTGGGGAAGGACTTTTTACAAGGGATGGTAGTGATAGAACAAGGGGAAATGTTTTTAAGCTGAAAGAGAGTAGGTTTAGGTTAAACACTAGGAAGAAATTCTTCACTTTAAGGGTGGTGAGACACTGGAACAGGTTACCCAAGGAAGTTGTGGATGCCCTCTCCCTAGAAGTGTTTAAGGAGAGGTTGGATGAGGCTTTGAGCAACCTGGTCTAGTGGAAAGGTGTCCCTGCTGATGGCAGGGGGGTTGGAACTAGGTGATCTTTAAGATCTCTTCCAACCCAAACCATTCTATGATTCTGTGATTCTAAAAGCTACTGACTTGAAGCAGGAAGATTGCAGCTATACTTCAACTGGAAACGAAGTGAAGTTGATCAAAGAAACTGGGGATTTCCAAAATATAATATATATTTTTTTTTTAATAAATTTTCATCTCTTTGTGCCATGGGATCTCCTGTGAGTAGCTAGGTTCAGGGAAAGAAGTACAGTTAGAATTTACTGAGGGAAGGAGGAAAGGAAAAAGGACACTGCTATATTTGTGCTGGGAATGAAATGAGAATGCCAGAAGGAATTGTGGGATCACAGTATAACGCTTTCCTCATGAACTTGTAAACCCTGGATGGAGTGGTGTCATGAATATCCAGGGTTTGGGTTAGAGCTAACAGTATGGCAAGGAGCAAAGTTACACTTGTTTAATACTGAAAGAAGGAAGAAGCTGTTCTATTTAGACTGTACCATTCTAACTTAGATAAAAGAACAGTGTGTGAGATAGTGTCACAAACTTTGTGAAAGAAAAAGTAAATTATTTCCAGTCCCCTTTACCCATTCACAAATCCAGCCATTTGAACAGAGAAGGCAATCAGCTGAGTCAGGCATGAATTATCCATTATGACTGTTCCAAATCACCTTCTTTCATGAATGCAGAAGTATACTGCCAGAGATCAGTCTGTGATTGTCCCAGAGACTAAAAGGCTGTAGTCCCCTGGATTGACCTGGTAGAATTCCTTAAGAATGAGTGTGTTATTTGAATTTCTCCAGTTGTCAGGAACTGTCCTCAATCTATAGCATCTTTAAAAATATGGCTTTCAAGGATTCCAGCCATCTCTCAGTGCCCTTGGGTGCAGCCCTTTAGGGCCCATGCACTGCTGCAGGTCAACATCTTTCAAGAGATCCCTGATTTAATCCCTATCCATTGTTGGTAGTTCTTCTCTCCCTTGTGGCTTTTCACTGAGAGAAACAACCCTGCAGACACCAAGGTCAGAGAAGAAGGAAGGGAGAGGAGGTGCTACATGCACTGAAGCAGGTATTTCCCTGCATCTGTGAAGAGACCACAGTGGTGCATGTGGATATTTCAAGGAACTGTGTCCCACGGAGAGACTGCAATTGATCAAATTGTCCTGACATGAACAATGGCTATGGAGGATCTATGCTTGAGCAGTTATTTTTCCTGAGCATTTCAGCTCATGGAGAGGACCTACACTGGAGCAGGTGAAAAATGCGAAGAGAAAGGAGTAGCATAGAGGAACTATTGTGGATTAACCATAACCCTCATTCCCCCTGCCCCTCTCAGAGGCAGAGAAGTAGAAGAGTCTGGAGTTAAGGAGTGAGGCTGAGCATGGGAAGAAGGAGTAAAGGGGAAATAGGGAGATAGTATCTTAAATTGCTTCTCATTATTCAAATCTATTTTAATGGGAAAAAAAAAATCCACAAGTTGAGTCTTTTTTTTTTTTATTATTATTTTTATTTACCTGTGAGAGAAATTAGTAAGTGATCTCTCTGTCTTTATCTTGACCAAAAAATTTTTTCAACCCATTACCCTAAGCATCCTCTTGAGGAGGAAGAGTGAGAAAGTGGTTTCATGAACATCTGGCAATTAGTCAAGGTCATAGTATCATAGAATCATAGAACCATGGAATGGTTTGAGTTGGAAGGGACCTTTAAACATCACCTAGTCCAACCTTTCATGCCATGGCCAGGTTCATCTTTCACTAGATCAGGTTGCTCAAAGCCCTGTCCAGCCTGACATTGAATATTTCTAATGATGGGGCATCCACAACTTCTGTGAATAACCTGTTCCAGTATCTCACCACCCTTATAGTAAAAAAAAAATATCCCTCATGTCTGGTCTAGAATCACAGAATGGTTTGGGTTGGAAGTGACCTTTCAAGGTCACCTAGTCCAACCCCCCTGCAGTATGCAGGGACATCTTCAACTAGATCAGGCTGCTCGTATGCCCACCCAACTTGACCCTGAATATTTCCAGGGATGGGGCTTCTACCACCACTCTGGGCAACCTGTTCCAGTGTTTCACCATGCTCATTGTAAAAAAATTCTTCCATATATCTAGTTTAAACCTAACCTCTTTTAGTTTAAAACCATTATATCTTGTCCTAACACTACAGGCCCTGCTAAAATTTTGTACCCATCTTTCTTATAAGCCCCCGTTAAGTATTGGAAGGCTGCAATAAGGTCTCCCCGGAGCCTCCTCATCTCCAGACTAATAATCTCAACTCTCTCAGCCTTTCCTTGAAGGGGAAGTGTTCCATCCTTTTGATTATTTTTGTGGCTCTCCTCTGTACCCACTCCAACAGGTCCATGTCTTTCTTGTGCTGAGGACTCCAGAGCTGGACACAGAACTCCAGGTGGGGTCTCACCAGATCAGAGTAGAGGGGCAGAATCACCTCCCTCAACTTGCTGGCCACACTTCTTTTGCTGAACCCCAGGATACAGTTGGCCTTCTGGTCTGCAAGTGTATATTGCTGGCTCATGCCCAACTTTTTATCCACCAGTACCTCCAAGTCTTTCTCCCCAGGGCTGCTCTCAACTGACTCATCAAATACCTCTTAAACACTGTCAGGCATGAAGCATTGACTCTAGGAATTCTTGCCCTTAGGCTATGCAGAACCAGGCCACAAAACTGTCCCTGTGCAGACTTCCAAGGACCTTGCACTTAGATTGCCCTAGGCCCTAAGCCTGGTGACATTCAGGCTCCAAACAAATATCCTCTTTGTCTTCAGAAACCAACAGTATCTACTTCCTGCAGTGGTTACTTACACTTCAATATTAAAAAGATATTTGGAGTGACCAAGACCCCATATCCATCATTTAGACTCTGCAGAACAATCACCTCACCTATTTACTTTCAAGGTCCCAGAAGTTGCAAGGTCTCTCCTGCTTCTGGTCCAGGCCAATTTGGCTATTCACATATGCATGTATATGAAATATGATTCAGAGACTCGCTTTCATTCTCTTGGTCCATCACATCTCTGGAGGAAGTAAGATTGAGAAGCTTCGTGGATGCCTTCAGAGAGCTCCTTCTCATTATAAGTACTTGCAGATGATCATGGTCCTTCTCTTGTGCCTTCTTTTGTCATTTGTAACTCTCTACTCCTAATTCTCCAAATTTATATTTTTCTTCCTCCTCTAGCATTCTATTAATTTATTTTCTCCATTAATTATTATTATAAATAAATCCTACTATTTTTTGGCATAAAAATGTTTTTGACCTTTTAATCTATGTTTGAAAATCTATGCCTAAAAATTTGATATATTTGACATATTTGATACGTCCTATGCACAACTGGAGTCACTGTTGAGAGTCAAGTACACATACTGAGAAGGAAAGCAAAATTAAATTATAGTTGTGTTTCAGTGTACCCAAAATTTTTGTTTTTTCAGGTATAGAAATGATGCATATTGCGGTTTATTTATACTAACTAGAGTTTTCATGCAAGTATTGAAGCATTTGTTATATAATGATTTTGAGAAAAAAATTAAGGTACAAAATGGAATAGTAACATTATAAAATTTCATGGGTTTCTTTTTCTCTTCATAAGGACATCTGAAACTGCCAAATCTTTACCTGTAAGCTTCCTATAGCACCCATTGTTTTTCCAAGTGCCCCTCACAAATTATATTTTGTCTATTTACTCTTTACTAGTCACTTAGAACTTGTCTGACAGTGGAAGACTTTGATATTACCTGTTTCTTTTCACTTTGATCCATAGGCTGCTGTATTTTACTGTAGCAGTATTCAGTATTGTGGTTCAATATGTAGTTCAAGAGCAGTTATTAATTTTGACAAACTAGAATTTGTTTCTGACTACTGAACTGTGTTAAAAGGATGATAGGCTTGAATCAGATGCACATGATTTAAAGTAAGACACACAAATTTAAACTAAGATTTAATCTTGTCTGTCATTTCAACTTCAGCAGTAAGTTGAATATTCATTTATTCACTTCTATTCTGTATTGCATAAGTAGATGGATTACTTGGAACTGGAATGTCTTTGGTTGTTGTAATGCTGTTTGCTTGTGCAGTTGAGGAATTCGTAATCAAGGAAAGAAAGGAAAAATGATTGACGAATAAAACTCAGTCTTTTGAAAACTTGTTTTGACATATCAGTCAATGTAAATCATCAGTGTTACAATGGCATTGATTACAATTTGCTTCTCTTTGATCACACCAGAAATTCCTTGTCAGGATAACATAAAACATGTATTTTCCAGCAGATCTGAACTGTTTTCATAACATGGCTCTTCTCCTACTGAAAACCATACAGACCACCTACTTCTATTTGGGTCATTTACTGTAGCTTACTCTCACAGAAAGTAACCTTATGAAAAAATATTTTTTATTTGTCTTTAAAGCTATTTACTAATTTAATTTCAATGCTGGAATGAAATGAAAACCCATTGAAAACATGCACTGATTATGCTCCCGGGGGGAGCATGTAATCCCAGGGGGTGCATACCTGAAGAGCAGCACAATGGAATTCCAGCTGCTCCAGCCAGTAAGTCAGCTTCACTGAGTGCCCAACTTAAATGCCTCTATGCTAATGCACCTAGCATGGGGAATAAACAAGAGGAGTTGGAGATGTGTGCATGTCTGCAGGGCTACCATCTGATTGGCATCAGAGAGACATGGTGGGATGGCTCCCATGACTGGAGCATTGGAATGGAAGGGTATAGGCTCTTCAGGAAGGACAGGCAGGGGAGATGAGGAGGTGGTGTTGCCGTCTATGTCAACAATCAGCTGGAGTGTATGGAGCTCCACCTGGGGATGGATGAGGAGCTAACCAATAACTTATGGGTCAGGATTAAAAGGAAGGCAGGGAAAGGGGATGTTACTGTGGGGGTCTGTTACAGGCTGCCAGATCAGGGAGACTGAGCAGATGAGGCCCTCTATAGGCAGATAGGAGCAGCCTCACGTTCACAAGCTCTGGTCCTCATGGGGGACTTCAACCACCCCCATATCTGTTGGAGGGATAACACAGCAGCCCTCAAAAATTCCAGGCGGTTCCTGGAATGTGTCTATGACAATTTCCATCTCCAAGTAGTTGAGGAACTGACAAGGAGGAGTGCCATGCTGGATCTTCTTTGCACCAACAAGGAGCAGCTGGTGGGGAATGTGAAGCTCACAGACAGCCTCAGCTGCAGTGACCATGAAATGGTGGAATTCAAGACCCTTAGGGCAGTTAGGAGGTCACACATCAAGCTCACCATCCTGGACTCCAGGAGAGAAGACTTTGACCCCTTAAGTATGACCTGCTTGGTCACGTAGGATAAAATCCTGGAGGGAAGAGGGGCTCAGGACAGTTGGCTAATACTCAAGGTTCTCCTTCTCCAAGCTCAGGAGTGATACATCCCTACAAAGAGGAAGACAGGCAAAAACAGCAGGAGGCCTGCATGGATGGATGAGAAGCTTCGAACAAACTTAAGCTCAAAAAGGAAGCCTACAGAGGGTGGAACGACGGATGGGTAGCCTGGGAGAAATACAGATGAATTGCCCAAGTGGCCAGGGATCAGTTTAGGAAAGCTAAGGCCCTGATAGAATTAAATCTGACCAGAGATGTCAAGGGCAACAAAAAAAGCTTCTATAGGTATGTCAGGGAGAAAAGGAAAACGAGGGAAAATGTGGGCCTTCTCCAGAAGGCAACAGGAGACCTGGTCACCTGAGACATTGAGAAGGCTGAGGTGCTCAATGACTTTTTTGTCTCAATCTTCACCAGCAAGGGCTCATGCCACACTGTCCAAGTCCTAGAAAGCAAAGGAAGGGTCCAGGAGAATGAAGAACCACCTACTGTAGGAGAAGATCAGGTTTGGGACCACCTAAGGAACCTGAAGGTGCACAAGTCCCTGGGATCTGATAGGATGCATCCGCAAGTCCTGGGGGAACTGGCAGATGAAGCTGTGAAGCCACTATCCATTCTGTTTGAGAAGTCCTTGCAGTCTGGTGAAGCTCCTGCAGACTGGAAAAAGGGGAACATAACCTCCATTTTTAAAAAGGGTAACAAGGAAGACGAGGGGAACTACAGGTCGGTCGGTCTCACTGCAGTGCCTGGCAAGATCATGGAGCAGATCTTCCTGGAAACTATGTTAAGGCACATGGAGAATGAGAAGGTGATTGGTGACAACCAGCATGGCTTCACCAAGGGCAAATTATGCCTGACCAATCTGAAGGCCTTTTATGACGGGGTTACAACATTGGTGGATAAGGCTAAAGCAACTGATGTCATCTACCTGGACTTGTGCAAGGCATAGACACTGTCTTGCATCTTTATCTCTAAGTTGGAGACACGTGGGTTTGATGGATGAACCACTGGGTGGATAAGGAATTGGCTGGATGGTCACACTCAAAGAGGTGTGGTCAGCAGCAAGATGTCCAAGTAGAGACTGGTGACTAGTGGTGTCCCTCAAGGGTCAGTATTGGGGCCGGAGTTCTTCAATATCTTTGCTGATGACATGGACAGTGGGATTGAGTGCACCCTCAGCAAGTTTGCCGACAATACCAAGCTGAGTGGTGTGGTTGACACGCTGGAGGGAAGGGATGCCATCCAGAGGGACCTTGACAGGCTTCAGAAGTGGGCCTATGCAAACCTCATGAAGTTCAATAAGGTCAAACGTAAGGTCCTGCACCTGGGTCCGTGTAACCCCCAACATAAATACAGGCTGGGTGATGAATGGATTGAGACCAGCTCTGAAGAGAAGGACTTGGGGGTGGTGGTGGATGAGAAGGTCAACATGAGCCGACAATGTGCGCTTGCAGCCCAGAAGGCCAACCGTATCCTGGGCTGTATCAAGAGAAGTGTGGCCAGCAGGTCAAGGGAGGTGATTCTCCCACTCTGTTCTTGTGAGGCCCCACCTGGAGTACAGTGTCCAGTTCTGGAGCCCCCAACACAAGAAAGACATGGACCTGTTAGAAGGAGTCTAGAGGAGGGCCACGAGGATGATTCAAGGGCTGGAGCACATCTCCTGTGAGCAAAAGCTGAGAGAGTTGGGGCTATTTAACCTCGAGAAGAGATGGCTCCAGGGAGATCTTATAGTGGCCTTACAGTGCCTGAACGGGGCTCTTCCAAGGAAGCTGGGAAGGGACTTTTTACAACGGCAGTTAATGATAGAAAAAGGGGAAATGGCTCTAAACTGAAAAAGAGTAAGTGTAGATTAGACATTAGGAAGAAATTCTTTACTGTGAGGGTGGTCAGATACTGGAACAAGTTGCCCAGAGAAGCTGTGGATGCCCCCTCCCTGGAAGTATTCAAGGCCAGGCTGGATGAGGTTTTGAGCAACCTGTTCTAGTGGAAGGTGTCCCTGCTGATGGCAGGGGCGTTGGAACTAGATGATCTTTAGGGTCCCTTCCAACCCAAACCATTCTATGATTCTATGAAAACAAATGAGATTCAAGAATTCTGCATAAGCAAGACTGGACCAATATTTAAGACAAACTATCACAGCTCCATAAGTGAGGTAAGCCCAGCTGTCCGGCTGCCGAGTGTGCTGTGCCCTCACTGCAGGGTGCGACAGCTGCAGTGAGCAGAGGTGCAGGAGGTGTGAGCAGGTAGAGGAACTCTGAGCTCTGGGAGTAGGTCAGCAGGCTGAGGAGTATCAGAGAATGTGAAAAAGAAATAGATTATTGGGACTGCACCCTGACGTCTCTAAGACAAGCCAACAGACCACTTGTGACAGAACACCTCCTATCCACTTGTTGTCTGACTGCATGTGGGTACTCAAAATACAAGGGGCAAAGGCAGCAAGTTCCTGCCTGGCACAGCAGGCATGTTGCCCCTGTGGCTACCCCACCTTTTCAGGTGTCTCAGGTGCCTTTGAAGAACAGGTATGGGGCTTTGCAATTGGAGCCATAAAATGATGAGAGTAATGGTACACCTAGACTGGAGGTGTCACCAAAGGTAAACTGGCCTACACCCTGCATCCAAACTTCAGCCACCAAGGAAAAGAGACAGGTGGTTGTCGTCACAGAAGACTCCATTCTCAAGGGAACAGAAGGCCCAATATGCAGACCAGACCCACTTCTTAGGGAAGTCTGCTGCCTTCCTGGAGCTGGGGTTAAGGATGTGAAGAGAAAGCACCCTACCCTTGTTAGGCCACCAGATTATTATCCAGTATTGATATTTCAGGTGGGGAGCTATGAGTAGCAACTAGAAGCCTGAGGGCAATCAAGAGGGACTATAGGGCCTTAGGACAAATGGTTAAGGGATCAGGAGCACAGGTCCTGCTCTATCCTTCCAGTCACAGGGCATAATGAGGGAGCAAATTGGAAGAGCCAGCTAATCAGTGCTTGGCTCAGAGACTGGTGTCACTGGCATAATTTTGGGTTCTTTGAGCACAAGTGGGTTTACAAGACACCAGACTTGCTGGTGCCTGGTGGAAGCCACCTGTCTCATAAAGGGAAAAGGACCCTGGCTCAGGAGTTAGCAGGGCTCATTGATAGGGCTTTAGACTAGTTTTGAAGGGGGAAGGGGAGGAAGCCAGACACAATGGAGCAGACCCTGGAGGTAGTACATTGGTGCTTGTTGGTTGCTGCATTAGCAAGGCCTCTCAGCCTCTTACAGGGGAAGTAAGAGATGGAAATTCAGACAGCAGCAGAGATACAATGTGTTTTGATGAGGTACGAACCACACAGGCTCCCAAGAATCATCATGAGAGAATTAGGGCTTCTCCCTCTAATAAGGTGATGGGATCAGCAACTCAGCTGAAGTGCATCTACACAAATGCACACAGCATGGGCAACAAACAGGAGGAGCGGGTAGCAGGAAAACTATGATATAGCAGCCATCACAGAAATGTGGTGGAATTCTTTGCATGACTGGAGTGCTGCAGTCAATGGCTACAAACTCTTCAGGAGGGATAGGTAAAGAAGAAAAAGAAGAGGAGGAGGGGGTAACTCTTTACATTAAAGACAGTTTTGATTGCCTGGAGGTTAATAATGGTGATGATGGGGTTGAGTGTGTGTAAGAATCAGAGGGAAGGCAAGTAAGGCAGATATAGACCACCCAACCAAGATGAGGAGGTAGATGAAATATTCTACAAGCAGCTAGGGGTTGTTTTGCAATCATGGGCCCTTGCTCTTGTGGGAGACTTCAACTTGCCAGATGTCTGCTGGAAATACAACATAGCACAGAGGAGACAGTCTTAGAGGTTCCTGGAGTGTGTGGAAGACAACTTCCTGGCATAGCTGGTGAGGGAACCAACCAGGGAAGGTGCCCCACTGGACCTGTTATTCACTAACAGAGAATGACTGGTGGGTGGAGTGGTAGTTGGAGGCTGCCTTGGGGGCAGTGACCATGAAATTAGTTTTCTGTTCTTGGAGAAGGCAGGGGAGGGGTCAGCAGGACTGCCACCTTGGACTTCAGGAGGGTTAACTTTGGCCTCTTCAAAGACCTGTTTAAAGGAGTCTCATGAGCTAAGGTTCTTGAGGGTAGGGGGGCCCAAGAGAGCTGGTTAATTTTCAAGCAACACTTCCTTCACGCTCAAGATTACTGCATCCTTAAGAGTAAGCAATCTAGCAAAGGAGGCAGGAGGCCTGCATGGATGAGCAAGGAACTTCTGGAAAAGCTCAATCAGAAGAAGGAAGCCCACAAAATGTGGAAAAAGGGACTGGCCACTTGGGAGGAATAGAGGGATATTATCAGAGTATGCAGGGATGAAACAAGGAAGATCAAGGCCTGCTTCAAATTAAATCTAGCTAGGGATGTCAAGGACAACAGGAAGGGCTTTTTGAAGTACATCAGAAGCAAAAGGAAGGCTAGGGAAAATGTGGGGCCACTGCTGAATGAGGTGCATGCCCTGATGATGGAGGATGCAGAGAAGGCAGAGTTGCTGAATGCCTTATTTGCCTCAGTCTTTACTGCTGGCCCTCAGGAATCCCAGGCCTTGAAGGTAGGAGAAGAAGCCTGGAGAGAGGAAAAGTTTCCTTTGGTCAAGGAGGATAGCATTAGGAACCATTTAGCTAAATTCAACACCCATAAATCTATGGGCCCTGATGGGTTGCACCTTCAAGTGCTGAGGGAGCTGGCAGATGTTATTGCAGAACCACTTTCCATCACCTTTGGAAGGTCATGGAGGATGGGAGAGGTGCCTGAGGACTGGAGGAAAGTCAATGTCACTCCAGTCTTCAAAAAGGGCAAGAAAGAGGAAAATACAGGACAGTCAACCTTGCCTCCATCCCTGGGAAGGTGATAGTACAGTTCATTCTGGAGGCCATCTCTAAGCAGGTAGAGGAAAAGAAGGCTATCAGGAATAGTCAACATGAATTCACTAAGGGGAAAACATGTCTGACAAATTTGATAACCTTCTATGATGGCATGACTGGCTGGGTGGATGAGGGGAGAGCAGTGGTTGTTATCTACCTTGACTTCAGCAACGCTTTTGACACTGTCTCCCATAGCATCCTCATAGGTAAGCTTAGGAAGTATAGGTTAGATGAGGGGACAATGAGGTAGGTGAAGAACTATCTCAATCGCAGAGCTCGGAGGGTTTTAATCAGTGGTGCAGAGTCTAGTTGGAGTCTCCTTCTCTGGAGATATTAAAAACCTGCCTGGTTGCAGTCCTGTGCAACTTACTCCAGGTGAACCTGCTTTGGCAGGGGGGTTGGACTAGATGATCTCCAGAGGTCCCTTCCAACCCCTACCATTCTACGTTTCTATGTAAAAAATATCTTTTTACCTTGCTCCCACTTTTTCAGAAAAGTCCCTATTTACATCAGCCTGAAGTTATGGAACACATTAACCTTCAGGGCTAAAAGAAAAAGACTTTTTCACTGTTAATTATTTCTGGATCTTTTTTATGACCCAGCACAATTAAATAAGCATAATTAGCTCTGTAGCAGGAACCAGAGCCTCAGCCAACTGCTGTGGACTATGTTCTATTATTTGTGAGCTTTGCCTTACCATGAATCAGCTACAGCAGAAGCCGTGATGCATGATCTCTCATAGACTCTTGTTGATGATTAAGAAATCTGTATAGGAACATGAAAATTGGAATTGTGCTTTTGAAAGTCACAGGCCAAAATGGAATTTGATCTTTTTCATACTCCTGAGGCAATTGATCTTACAACTGGGATATTAAATTTAAAAGAAAATAGATCTATATTTGAAAAGAAGAAGAGAGACAAAAACTGCATAACTTAAATAATGCATGTAGGCATTCACTCTCTGTTTAGAGCAATAGGTCTAGACCAGTCCTACAGTCCATGCATCTCTACTCCAAAAAGCTTTCAACAGACTAGAAATACCTCCATGCTTATTTTTTCTTAGGGGCTAGCTTTAGACTAAAGGGATTTTATTTGGTATTTTTAGATTATCCTTCCTTCATGTTATGTGTGGTTGTAGTTTCCATTAAAAAGTCTGGACTCACAAGAGTTAAATATGAAGTGTATTCATGGAGGATACATTTAAAAGGTCTTGCACTGTGTTTTTGCATATGATCTTTTTACAGTCTTGCTGTTAGAAAAAAAAATAGCTAATTACTACACTTAGAGTTGAAGGGAGAGTTCTAAAATTATTAAGCTTGAGTTTCTTTCATGAAACCCATTCTTTAGAATCTGAGCATGGGGAATTCAGTGAAATTAATTACACTTAATAGCTCAGGCCATTATGCTTTGAGATTCTAAATAAAATGAGACTTATGGGAATAAGCATTGGAAATTAAAGATTATTCTTCGATCTCAAATACAATTGAAATAAATGCAATAATTTTGTTTAGTTTTCTTCTGACGAATTGTATGATGCCCCCTAAAAAAGTGATAACCTACACCAGCTCAAGCCTGTTCCTTTACAGTTATTATTGTGGGTATTAATATTAGGAAAATATATTTTGTAAATTATAGCACACTGTAGCTAACATCAGTCTTTCCATCAATCATCTAATTTTCTTAAAACACATTCATCCTTTCTGGAAATGAGTAAGTATGTTCTCATGTTTCCGAGGAACTTAAATATATGAAAGGTACCTCAGGTGGTCCAGATTATGATTAAGTCAGAAATCTTAATGCAGATACAGGCCAAAAGTTCAAGTTCAATGATATATTATTTTCTGTACATCCAAAACCTAGGTAGTAGGTGAGTTCTGTTTTTTTTTGTTTGTTTGTTTTTTTTTTTTAATGTTAATATAGCCATTTAAAAGCTTAGAAAAAGAACCTGCTCTTAGTCATGTTTAGTGGATGTACTTTTGCAATATGTCTTGTGCAATGTTGGTAGACCTACATTAGAATACATTGTGGCGCAAAAAATGTAGTTGTATAGACAAACAAGATTTGGAGGACTCAATATTTACACCATATATATTTCTGAAGTTTTAGTTAAGAAAAAAATTAAAATCTTGTTCCTAGACTGAATATTCATCAACAAGTGGATGCATCAGATGAATTATTGGAGCTCATCATTCAGTTAATCCACTCATGTTTAAAACTACTGCCTACATCAAAACAAGACCTCAGTAAGTGTGAGAATTTGGAGATTCCCTTTAAAAATATACTAATGGTCTGAACAGAAATTATAAGATAGTCTTACCCATTTTCTTGACAAGTCAGTAGTGTTTCCAGCTTTAGTACGTACATAGATTATTGGAAAATTTGCTAGATTCTTATTGCTTGTGTATGATAACCAGAGCTAGCAGCAAGAAAAAAAAAAAAGTTTTTTTCCCTACTTCGATAAATTTTGAACTAAGAAATAATAATTAAAAGAATTCTGGGGTTTTTTATGAGCTAAGAACAAGTTTTTTGAGATTTTATTCCTAAGCAGAACAGAAACACAAATTCAAAACTTTAAAAAACACAATTATTATGTCATTCATTTGAAATCTGGGATGTCACCCCAGGAGATTCTGTATAATATACTTGATCACTTAGCTAATTTGGGTTATTTTGTTTTGCACATATTCTGGTGTAAGGAAACACTGTTCTGTAGTATTACTTTTATTCAGTCTTACAACAGTGGTTGAATTTTCCACTCCACCATTCCATCTTCTCAGTTATGTTACATTCAGATTATTGTTCTGGGGAAAAGGAAACACACCCTATACACAGAGCCACAAATTAGATCAATTAATGATTTAACGGTCTATATGATCTAATTAATGCAGAAATGCCTCATCAATAGAACAATGTTAATTGTCATACATAACCTTTAAGTATTTATTCTTACTTCTCTATGTTATGCTTCAACCCTCCACCAGACCTTTAAAGAGCTTTGGGGAGAAGGTAGATTTTCATGGTCATCACCATCCTGAGTTTTTATCTGGAATGGTGCACATGGTGGAGATTTATTCCTCCTTAGTCCTAGGTTTGCTTGGGGCTATCTTTACTTTTTTCTATGGCAACCTTCTTCCTTTCTCTTGGTTCCCTGATAGTGCTTGAAAGATGCACAACACACACCACCCCTTCCCCCTCAACTAACAACACAGGGACTGGAGGAAGAATAAATCCAGTGACCAGTGGACATGTCTTGAAAAGGAGTCAGGACATTAAGACACCATTCATTCAGACAGAAAAAGTGAGACAAGCTGCTATGTTCCTCATTTTGGTTTATATTTCCTCAGATATTAAGATTTTAAGAATCTTTAAATACCCGGTAACAAAAATAAAGTGGGTTTATTTCTTTCAATTACCAGCGTGACCAGTTATTTAAAAGAAAGGTAATAATTTTTAATGCAATAGCATTAGTGTATAACTGGATACAATTCTTCCATTTTACTTGTGAAGAACATATTCAGGTCTGTAGAATAGAATGTTACCTGCTGGTTTATTGATTTAATTAAAGGGTGCAATCTTAATGGATAGACATAAAGCCTTTTGACATTTCCTTGAGCACTATTTTCATGACTTATTAAGAAGCAATTTGTGTATAACTATTCACAATTTATTCAATGAATTAGTATCTCGCAAAGTTCCTATGCTCTTATTCACTTCTACCACCTTCTTTTCTTATTTTTTACTTCCATTTAAATAATGAGCAAACCCCCTCTTTTATGAATGGGGAGGGAGTGGGGGGAACTGAAAAACCTACTGGGTCACCTAAATAACCTCCTAGTATTGATCTATTTCAAAATGTTTCTTAGGGCAACAGCAAGAAGTTTAAGACTTTGGGACATTGTGCCATTGATCAAATCCTTTGCTAGTATAGTGTAAATTCTGTTGTACTTGGCAATTTCCATAAGTTAGAATGCACATGTGAGCAGTGCATAACTATTGCCTTTTGGTCACTGTTAACTTGAAAGAAAGGTTTGTGGTTTGTTTTTTGTTGTTTTAATCTCTGCAGCAGCTACTTTTCCTCAAAACAGAAATTAGTCAAATGTTTGTCTACATATAGATGTCATTTTTCCATTCCTTTTAGCTACATAGACCAAAGAGACATATGCAAGGAAGAAATGGATGGACTGCTAACATCTGAAGAATTACTTTAGTATCAAAACAATAGAACACCATTAATTTTTGTATTTGGGAATTTTTCAAAACCTCACATGCTAGTTTCTTCCCAACCAGCTTTACAGTGATGCGTTGCTGTGCTATGCCTAATGCAAATATCAGTCCTGATACCCCAGTGACCCAGGGTAAGGGATCAATGGATCACACAGTGGAATCATGGAAAGGTGAGAAAAATTAAAAAGAGTAATGTTATGGCTTGTCTGAAGCTGAGACATGTAATTTTCTTCTTAGGATACACATTTTCATTCCAAACATGCTGTCCTATGTTGCTTTCAAAGCAGTTTTATTTTTTTTCTGACCTACTATATTTATGACTAGGTTAACCCAGTGTTGTTTTCCATTTTGCCTGAGACACAGGGAAAGTCCAGTTTGTTTTTTGACCTAATGTTTTCCTTACTCTGCTTTTTAAATTTCCAACATGAAAAATTTTCCACCACAATACAACAATGCTATTCTTTAATTTTGTGATACATTTGCCTCATTGTTATGGAGTAAAACAGTGTACTTCAGACAACTAATTTGAACTAGTAGACTCCAACACTATATTTATAGGCTGTATATTGATGCTGAGGGGTCATTAGTAGTTTCTTCTACTTCTAGCAATATATTCAACAGCAGTGAAATTGTTTCATGGAAAAAAAGCCTACTAAGGCCTAAGATCTGTATTTACATACTAGCAGAATTAGTAATTTTGTGAAACTGCAGTTATTTGGAGAATTTGTCTCTGTCTTTGCAGTTTAATTCCCATAATTAAAATAATTAATTCTGTAGATTATTTTTACTCTTACTTCATGCAATTTTTTTCTTCCCAAAATAGCTAAACCAAGTGATTGAGATCTGATGATCTGTTTAGAATTTGCCTTAAGATATTATTTAGTGAATCAAAAGCTAATTGATTACAACTAAACACTCAAAAATAAAAATTGTCTGTTGAATTAGACTCTTTACATAAGGGGATTGAGTCTCCATGCCATAAGACCTGTTTCTGGCAAATGTAACACATCTGCCATTTACAGGACTTAAAATAATATCAGATTGCTTTCTCACAGAATAAGAAAAAAAAAAAAAATAATCCAATTATCTTTAAAATCTCTTTGTTGCTGCTTAGAGAATTATCTTTTAAATTATTGTGGTATTATTTTCCATTTTAAATCCCTCTTTGTTTAGGTATCAGATGCATTTCTCTTCTTTCTGGTCATTTTCTCTTTCGGAGCTTTAGCAGCTGAGCAGCTTAGCAGCTTAGAGAAATTTCTTTCTGTGACATCCTATCAACAATACGATAATGAAGCTTATGCTTCAAAAAATTATAGAGATGGAAAAGAGGGGAAGGTCTTTAACTCCTTTCTCCTTCAGATCACTGCTAGGCTTTTTTCCTTTCAGGGTCTTGAAGAAGGCTCTTTCAAAACTAAATTTGACAGTCTTCCACTTGAGTTGTTTCTGTTCTTGAGAACAAAAGCTATGGGATAGCTTTAGTACTCCCTTCAAAAACTAAATTTCTTGCTAAATTGCTTTCTAAGCATCAAGTCCAAATGCTTTCAGATTTGAATTACATGTAGAAAAGAAGCTTTCCTGAAAGTCGTATGAGTGATGCAAGAGACTTCACACAAAAGAAGCAAATACAAGAGAGTGATGTATCCCTGAGGATTTAGTAATGTCATTTCTCCCAGTCAGGAGCAAATTTTTATACTTCTATGATAATAAATTGCCATATTTAGTTTTTTTCACTAATTTGGCAATGGAAATTAGTCCTTATTCCTGTTTGAACAAAAATATTTCCTGCTTATGAGTTTGTATATGATGACTCATTTTACCAAAATGTCTATTCCAGATGTGAACCTAATTTGCATAATGAATTAATGGCTTGACCAAAGACTTAGTTTACCTTTTTCTTCTGATGCTGGAATAATGTAACAATTCTAATCTAGCATTATGAAAATAACATGCATAGTTTATTTTGTGCATGAAAAATACAGGAAATGTTTGCAGATAATTGATAGTTAGAAAATTTTAGTTATAAATTAGATTTGTTGCGTTTCAGATTCTTAAATTTCCAAATTTAAATGTAGATTTAAAGATGAAAAAAAAAAAATGAGGCAAGAAATATGTAGATAGTTTTAAAATCAGACAAGTGTACTGGCCAAAGATACCTGTCTTGTAAGTATTATGCCTGATGTACTTATAAATCTAAATCTCTTGTCAACTAATTTGGAGAAAAATCCAAATAAGCCATATTAAGATGTGGAAGAATCCTCAGTTTACCAGCCTTCTTACAGAATACATCAATGGTAATCAGCCAGTGCAAACGGACCAGAAGAATATAAATCTTTGATCGTATCTGAACATAAATATGCAGAAAGTACCATCTGGAGACAATATTAACCATACCAATCTTAGTGGATGTGATCACTCTATCCTTACTTTGGCTATCTAGATATTGCATCAATTTTGCATATTTATAGTAGTCATATATTAAAAATATTATGTTGTTTAACTGCATATTCTGGTTAGGAATTCACCTGAAAGTCAACAATCTTATATTCTAAGCATATGATATTTATATGACATATTCTGATTCAGAATTCAAATCTAATAAAGTCACAATTACTAGGAATTGAGTATAGTTTAACGTTCAAAATTTAAGCTATGTTTCTTCCATCACATTGTAAATATTTCCTTTAAATAGACTTCCTTCTCTTACAAAATAATATACTGAATTTCCCACAATTTCTGCTGCCTGCAAGTAAGCATCTTTCTCTGTACACACACATTATAGCTATTTAATACCTAGTCCTTAAACAATTTCCTCACTTCTCAATTCATACTGAAACCTGTGAGGAAATTTAAAAAAAAAACCCAAACAAACAAACAAAAAAATAAATCTGCCATGGCTCCTTTTTCTGAAGAATTAGACATAACTAATGCTGGCATAAGTAATGCTCGGTGTAGAATGAAGTAATAGTAATTCTTACAGCTTTAATTGAACACTGTTGGAATGAAGTAGAAGACCTATGCCGAAAAAGGGTATTTACTAGATATATATTATGTGGAATATTTAACTACTTCACAATCATCTCCCTTGGAGTATGTTGTTGCCAGTTTGGGAGATAAGCAGCACAGTAGTCAAAATTCATGGCATTCAATCACATATATCATGGTGTAATTTTATTTCAAGTTTTAAAAAATGCAGAAGTTCCAAAAAGTTCTGTATGACCAGGACCGATTTGGAAGCATGCCATAAAATAATGATTGATCTGCAATGCATTCTTGAGATAATACTACTCATTCTAAGAATAAGACTTGTGCATTTATTATAATGCGAAGAGTAAGGTAGTCTGATTCCAGGCAGCAGTGGAATGATAGCTATACTTAGCTTACCTGACTCAGGCTAGAAATAAAAGCATCTCAAGTTATGGATAGATATCACTAAGTAAAATATTTTTAATTGCATGCATTGATTAAAAAAAAAAAAAAAAAAGTATGTGAATAAATTCAATATTTACTTTCAATAGCACTAATAATAATAGTAAAACTGTAGCATCAGTTAAAACAAAGGTATGAAGAGTTTTAGCTGCATGGATAATAAAAAATGAGAGAAAATGATTTTGCAAACATCATTGAAATCTCTGAGAACTATAAGAGGCTTGTGAAAATATAAATACTTTATCTCCTATTTGGTCAATTTTTGCTCTTACAAGGCCAAAAAATTTCATTAATTTTCTCCAATTATTATTATGTTGTTGGTTTTTTTTTTTTTAATTTTTCAGACCTGCTGATGGCCAAAGATGGCCAAAGACAATAAGAGATGCTGGTGATGCCTCTGTGATAACATATTTAAGGAAGGGTAAAAACTGCTGACAGGACCTGTATGAGAGAGGAGTGGAAAAAATGTGAGAGAAACAGCCTTGCAGATACCAACGTGAGAGAAGAAGGAGAAACAGGAAGTGTTCCTTGTGCCAGAACAGAGATGTTGCTGCAGTTTGTGTTGAAGACCATGGTGATGCAGCCCTCAGAGGACCATGTTGGAGCAGATATCTACCCTGCAGCCTGTGGAGGACCCCATGCCAAAGCAGGTGGATAAGCCCTGAAGGAAGCTGTAGCCCATGGAGAGGAGCGCACACAGACTGGAAGTGTGGCCCATGGGGGACCTGCACTGGAGTTTTCCATTGCTAAATTATTTTAGCAGGATCTGTGGACAGGATCTGTGTTGGAGCAGTTCCTGAAGGACAGCAGTCTGTGGGAGGGACGGCATGCTGGAGAAGGGGAACAGCATGGGGAGAAGAAGTGGCAGAGATTAAGTGTTATGAGCTGACCACAACCCCCATTCCTCATGCCCCTGTGCCACTCAGACAGAGGAGGTAGAAGAGTCAGGAATGAAGTCAAGCCTGGGAGAAGGGATAGGTAGGGGGAAGTATTACTAGTTTTGTTTTATTTCTCACTATCCTACTGTGCTATTTTGATGTGCGATAAATTAAATTAATCTTCCCCAAGATGAGTCCATTTTGCTTGTGAAAGTAACGGGTGAGCAATATCAATGTCTTTGTTTTGAGCCACAAGATTTTTTTAATTTTATTTGTCCCCTTCGGTCCTGCTGAGGGTGAGTGAGAGAACTACTTTGTAGACAACTGATGATCAGTCAAGGTCAACACACAACACTATCTCCTTTCCCTACCTATGAACTTGTGAGCCTGAAGATTCAGCCATTCACTATGAGTTGCAGGAACTGTGTTTTGAAGCCTTCTTTGATGGGGGTGATTATGTAAATGATTGGTAATTCATGCTCCAGTTGTGTTTCTAATTGAATTCTGTGCTGATAGAGTCAGTTAAGCTTGGTTTGAAAAGGCCTAATACACAATGTCCTCCAGGAGATTTTAAAATGTGACTTCCTAATTTTGAAATCTGAAATTACTTCAAGATAGATATAGATATAGATATAGATATAGATATAGATATAGATATAGATATAGATATAGATATAGATATAGATATAGATATAGATATAGATATAGATATAGATATAGATATAGATATAGATATAGATATAGATATAGATATAGATATAGATATAGATAGATACTTCAGCAGGTATCTCAGCAAAGGTAATTGTTCTAATAAGAATGCTACTGATATAATTTGAAGTAATAAATAAAAGTCTTAATCACCTAAAAAACCTAGGAAAGATGTTTTATTTAACCTCACTTTTACATACTAGTCATTTGAACTTTTTTTTTATTTTGGGATTTGTTGTGGGAAAGGTTTTTGTTGTTTTTTTCAGGAGGCGTTTTTATTTTTGTTTTTTCATTTATATAATTAAATTTTAGACAAGTCTGTAATAAGGCTGTGGCTGGAACCACTATTTGAAGTATGTTAGCACCTAAAAGACCTTAATATCACTGCCTCCATAATTTTCAAACAGTTGATATAATTAGTACTTACTATTAATACTTTTAATATTTCATTTTATAAATTTTTTAGTTCAAGACTGAAAATTATATAAATGAGAAAATCTCCCAGTATATCTATCTGATATATCTGACAACACCTACTTGTAAAATAGAGCTATAATATCTTGTTATTTGTTTATTCACATGTTGCCGTACTGTCATTATATTTTATAGTTATGGTGGAATAGTGTGCAATGACCCTTTTGGAAACAGTTTAAAGTAGATGATATAATTTAACTATACTTTGGCTAAAAAAAATATCAACTGATCCAGTGGAAAATATAAATTATGAAAATTATCATGTTTACATGAAAGTTTTGTGTAGCAGCCACAGTATTAGCTGAGATTGAGAAAGATAGAAAGTGTAGAATTAATTTTATTGTGAATTTGTATGTGTGAGTTCCCCAGAAAGCTTATCTGCATATTACTGTGAAAGAAAATCTGCCAACTTTCCTCAACCCATAAAAAAAAAAAAAAAATCATACTTGCAGTAAGCTTTAATTAAGTTGCTAAGATTTTATTAAACCATTTTTTCTTTCTTTTTAATTCTCCTTACACACTCCACAAACCCCAGGAGAAAACAAGTGTTCATAAAGACAAATCCCCTGTGGAGTGTGTCAGCTGTCATACTCACAGGCTTCCCTGCCTTTTATGAGACCATAAACTGTTTTCTCCTACAGAAAGCCTTGCTTACATAAATTTTATTCTATTTCCTGAAGCGGAATTTTTTAAGGTTTATCATTTGTTCAGATAAACATAAAAAATTTCTTACAGGGGCTGAGTGGAGGATTGGATTTGATCCTCAGGTTAGATTTCAAATTTATATTTCTTTATAACACTCAAAAAAATGTCTGTTCAACATAAGAAAAAACTGTTTCCTTTGTTGATTTAGGAACTGATCTTAGAAAGTATAAAATGTCCATTGTAAAATTCAAGATGTAACTATGTCAGGAATTTTCATAATTCAACTATTTTTTGGGTTGTAGCTACAACTACACAGAAAGCAGTATTTATTTTTAGAATATTGGCAGTGGATAATCACTAATCCTGTTTCATGACTGACATTTACACTGTTTTGATTCCCCCTGATTATTATACATATGAACTTTAAAAAACCTAAACAAACAAACAAACAAAAAATCCCAATGACCAGTCCAGTAGAAAGAACTAAGAATGTGTGCTGGTGACCAAAGGCTACATTTATTTCAGAACACTTTATATGTCATAAAACTGCTTACGTCGTTATTCAGTGTGGATGGATAGCCTATTATCCAGTATGCTAAGCAAAGGCTTGGTATATCTCTGATGAAGTCTTTCCATCTTAGATGTCTTAGAAAGACCTCGGATGAGAGATGAAGTTCAGTCCATCTAATTCTGTCTACAATATCGATGGCTACATCTGAGATAGTCATCTGGATTGCTGTTACGTTCAGTGGAGAGCGAGAAGTACTTCTACTGCACAATTCATTTTACCTTACAGGAAACAAAAACAAATGAACCATTTATCTGAAAATGCCTGTTTGTCTCCATCTCCTGTGAATAGAGACTACAGTACAAATGTTTACACTGAAGATGCTGAAAGAGCACGGGGATGAATCTCACTTGTAGTTGTATAGGACTTCACAACTCACAAATTTTAATATAGAACATTCAAAATAATGTACATGGTGAAAATATGATGAATACCTAAACAAGAATCATTCCAAATGATCTTTTAGTGCTCAGTAAAAACATCCAGGTCTCACCAGATATTTCTTTGAAAATGTGATGGCAAGCCTCATCTATTTAAAAAACAAACAAACAAAAAATAAAAACCAAAACTCAAAAAGAACTGATGGAAGCATTACAAAAAATCATGGCACAATGGTCACTCTTTGCAGTTCGGATCAGGTAATATGTACAGGTCATATTTGATTTTTTTAAAAATAATAATAATATAAATTAAAAAAAAATACCAAGAACAAACAAACAAAAATAACCCAACAAAAAGAAAAAAACCCACCTGACCATCATTTCAAAGATGACTATGAATATTGAATGGTCTCCATGTCAGAAAAGACCAAATATACTTTTTGCCTCACTGTCAAAGAAAGTGAAGCTGAGGGTGAAGTACAGTGGATGACTTTAGAATTATGCATGGCATAAGGAAGGCAAATAGAGAATAGTCATTGAGAGGTGTTGTTTTTTTTTTTTATTGTTATTATTTATTTTTTACTACAGGTCACTGACATTTCTGGGCAGTGGAGTTAGCTTGCTTTCCCATTGTGGTTTAACCCAGCCAGCAGACAAACACTGCACAACTGCTCACTCACTTTCCCCCACTCCAAGGAACAGGGGACAGAATTAGAGGGATAAACATAAGGAGCCTTGTAGGTTGAGATTAAAAAAATAAAATAAAATTTAAAAATTAGTAATAATAATAACTATTATGATAATAGTAATAATACAATATACAGATGAGTGTGGCACAGTGCAAGTGCTCACCAGCCATCAACCAATGCCCAGCTCATTCCTGGCTAGCCATGTCAGAGGACAGAAAATCTCAAAGCTGCAATCTCACAAGAGAAAGCTTTCTAGCCAGCTGTCATTTATATACTGAACATTGTTATATGATATGGAATATCCCACTGTCATGGGAATTTGGATCTGTTGCTCTTGTTATGCTGCCCCCAATGTCTTCTACACCTGTAGACTAGCAAAGCACGGGAAGTTGAAAAGTTTTTTATTATTAGCAACAACTAAAAACCTCAATATATTATTAACATTTTTCTCATACCAAATCCCATACTGAATCCAAAACACAGCACTATTCCAGCTACTAAGATGAAAATTAGCTCTGTCAGAGTTGCAACTAGGATACCCACCCATCCCCACATCCATTTCACAGTCATAAATCTCTTTGCCTTGTAATGTCATAGAGGTCAAGCATTAAGAAAAACAGTAGACAAATTAAAGGATGATAGATGTGTTTGATGTTTGGATGATCTGTAGGCAGATTTTTCTGCAATTTCTAATAGAGATTTCTGTGAAACTGAGATGATATACTGGGCAAAATCTGCTGCATAACCTGTCTCAGTTTTCTCAATGCCTCTGTTACTGGAAACTGTCATAGACAGGAAACTCAAATATAGGGATAATTTGTCTGATCTTTTTCATATTAAAAAACAACCAAAAATGTAAATCAATTCCCATTTTTAGAATTATAAAAGTGCACATCAGTGAAGGACTGATTTCTCTGTTTCAAGAATCTCCATCCATTTCTTACTACTACTCTTGCTTCTTATTTTATCAAAAAAATGTAAATATTCCTTATTATTTAGCATCTAGGAAACTCACAACCCATAAACTTTTGCAAAATACAATTGTTTTTTATTGATGTGTGAAAAATCTAAAGGATTAAGTAGTATTTTTTTATATAAGGATGAAAATGGAGTTTTTCTTACAGTAGCAATTGTGATGTAGCTGGATACTGGGGCTATGCCTATTTTTATAGCCAGTGCACTTAGCCATCAATTCCTTGAGGGATCCAAAATCTCTCCAGCTAGTTTCTGCCTAGGTGAGACAATGAACTGACTTAAAAACTGCTTATTGACTGAATTCCTAGCAGGCTTCACAACAAACTTTTTGTCTAGTTGCTACATGAGCTCTCCAGGTGGATATTTGGGCAGTTTCTATGATCCTTCCCACTATGCATGGACCAATTGGTAATTATTACTTGTATGCTTAACTGTGTTATTCAATAACCCAGAAAATCTGTGGAAAATCTGGTCATCCCAGGAACTCCCCTGGCAGTTTCTGCTGTACAATTGGTCAAACTGTACCTATGTAGTTTTAAACAATCACTTAAGATATAATATGTTCTGTATATCTTAAGATAACTAATAACAACAGGTCATGCATGCACTCATAACTAGACCTGGGTTTTGGGTTTTGGTTTTGGTTTTTTTTGTTTTGTTCTGGTTTTTTACATTTACTCAGTCCCCAACTCTGCAAAACATATGATGCTGATTTACATCTAAAATACTGGTTTTAGGGTGTTTCCTGGTATATGTTATTGTTGGCTGAGAAAGTCAAAGTGGTATGATTTTTTGTGCCTCCTAGGAAAACTC